>CM044981.1:56422933-58934817 GCA_024586325.1 Stellera chamaejasme | reverse complement strand
TTTTTATTTATCGAATTTTGGCCACTTAACTATCAAATAAATATTATGAGCACCATAAAAACCCTAAACTATCCGTTTTGTCGAATAAAGTTATTATGTGGTTTTTATTTATCGAAATATGCTGTTTTGTCGAATAAACTTAACTATCAAATAAAGTTATTATGTGGTTTTTATTTATCGAATTATGCTGGATCAATAAATATTATGAGCACCATAAAAACCCTAAACTATCTGTTTTGTTCCATTTTGACCACTTAACTATCAAATGGGCCGAATAAACCATTTAACTTCTAAATGTGTATCAATTTGACCATTACAGAATTTTTTTTGTTCAAAAACTATCCATAACTTTTTTTTATTTTTGCTAGTCACTCCCTATAATCTTATTTCATCCACCAAGACCATTTTCTTCTAATTCTCCTATTTTTTGTTGAGTACAAATGCACACGCTTGAGTTAGCCAATGAAGAAGAATTGCACAATCACCACCTGCGGTAGCAATCATTCCACGAGAAGAAAAATAAACAACATCCTCCATAAGCTTCCCATGATTCACCTCCATAACCGACTTTGAATCTTAATTCTCACATCCCAAATTTTCACAGCGTGGTCATAAGAACCTGTCACAAACATATCACCACTAGTACGACTACAATCCCCACACCTAAAATAATCTTTATGACCTACCAAATCTAGAACCACGCTCTCACAAACAAAGATCCCGGTACTTAACGATCCTATCATCTCCGCCGAGACGAGATGGAGCTTGTCAAGAACGGGTATCGAACAAACGGGCTGGCCGCATGTGTGACCAGAGATGCCGAATTGGGGTTTCGGTCTTGACGTTGAAAACCCGAACCACCCGAAACATCGCACCGCAAGGAGGAGGCCATCAAGCTCAAGGAGATGGAGGAGACGACTTCGGAGAAGGAGGAGATTGTGGAGGTGGCCTAGACCTCGCCGTACTCGAATAGCGAATGAGGCAACAGAGGGATACCGAGCGAGGTGGAGTGAGCATCATCGAAGCTGTGAGGAGAGGCGGGAGAGAAGGCGATGGATGGCATGGAGGAGAGATCGGGTTTTTGATTTTCTTGGATTTGAAGGACGACCACCCGTATTTTGATTCTTGTGTTTGTGATTGAGTTCTGGGTTCAGGTTTGGATCTTCGATAAGAGGCATAAGAGGGGATTTAGGACGTTGTTAGAGATAGATGATGGTCTTGGTGGATAAAATAAGATTATAGGGAGTGATTAGCAAAAATATAAAAGTTAAGGATAGTTTTTGAACAGAAAAACTTTGTAATGGTCAAACTCATTCACATTTAGAAGTTGAATGGTTTATTCGGCCCATTTAATAGTTAAGTGGCCAAAATGAGACAAAACCGATAGTTTAGGGCTTTTATGGTGTCTTTTGCCAAATAATAATTCTAAGTTATCATAAAGGCCTCAAACTATGGGCCCTAGGCCCATATATCAGTGCCGTTGACGGGCCAAATTGGGGTCACCCATGATTTTAGATATGTTAAGAATCAAAGAGATAGACTAGAAAGCAAGCAGGCCAACGCATAGGGTAGACTTCATCAACCTGTCATCTCCCCTGCGAACCAACCGCCCAAGTGTCTCCGTACTTTCACTACAAAACAACTATTTCATGCAAACTTCTTCCATATCTCTCCCACCACCTTTTCTGCTCATTTATCCATCCACACCAAACATATGCTTGCTAGCTACCATCATCATTCAAACACTACCCAGCCAGTACTCTAGATTTAATTGTTTGGATCATCAAAACATGGCCCCGCCGCCGCGTAGATTCGCCTTTGGAAGGGTCGACGAGGCCACACATCCCGACTCCATGAGAGCCACCCTCGCCGAGTTCGTCTCCACTTTCATCTTCGTCTTCGCCGGCGAAGGCTCCGTACTCGCTCTTGGTATACATATTACACATCTTGATTGATCAATCAGTACTGAGTAAGAATTAGTTAACTTGGTACTTATGATGCATGCATGAATCATGAATGAATGCAGATAGGACGTACAGGGACTATAGAACCGGCGGGCATATTCATGAGTCCTTTAGTAATACCCCGGGTGGCGTGGTGATGGTGGCGCTGGCTCATGCGTTGGCGCGCCGCCGTCTCCGCCAGCATCAACGTCTCCGGAGGTCATGTGAATCCCGCCGTCACCTTTGCTGCTCTTCTTGGTGGAAGAATCTCCGTCGTACGAGCTGTTTACTACTGGATTGCTCAGATTCTCGGAGCTATTGTGGCCTCTCTTCTCTTAAGGCTTTCCACTAATGGAATGGTAACCAAAGCTTTCATTTTTAATCTGTCACTTTCATAAAAATGGAACCTTTACTAAAAGGGCATTGCTTTTAATTAATTTGGGGGTGGTGCCTGCCTTCCCTTGTTTGTAGAGGCCGGTGGGGTTTTTTGTGGCCTCAGGTGTAGGTGAACTGCATGGTCTGCTGCTGGAAATAGTGCTCACATTCGGTTTGGTGTACACGGTGTATGCAACAGCCATTGACCCCAAAAGAGGGAGCTTGGGGATCATGGCACCACTGGCCATCGGTCTGATCGTGGGTGCCAACATCCTGGTGGGTGGCCCATTTGAAGGGGCCGCCATGAACCCAGCAAGGGCTTTTGGGCCAGCCCTAGTCGGATGGAGGTGGGACAACCATTGGATCTATTGGGTGGGCCCATTCATCGGGGGGGCCTTAGCGGCTCTCATTTACGAGTACATTGTCATACCCACTGAGACGGTCCCACATCCCATCCACACCGGACACCAGCCCTTGGCGCCCGAGGATTATTAATACCTACTACTTAATTTAGTTCTAATTTCACGCCTTTCATGTAATGATCATGTCATTTTGTTTTTGTTTTTTTGTTTAATTCCTCATTGTGTTTATGAGCTTGGTGCATATCATCCATTTCTTGTACGTTTCCATCGTGTGTTTAAATAATAATAATAATAAAAGGAATTTCACTCATTTCTTAAATACTTAAATTCATTCTTAATAATTGGCGGAAGCATCAGGTGTATGGAATGCAAAAAAGTTGTAATGGTTATGGTTTTCGAATTTGGGTTTAATAATGTGGCACGGGTAGGTGCACCTACACAGCTCATATTCACTGGACACATATATCTCGCAATGTCCAACAGCTTCGTCCCCAAATTCCTCCCTGCATTTGGCTCCGCAAGCTTCTGCCTTCCAACCGTTCCCTATGTATTTATCACATCTTTCACCATTTCCAAAACCCACAAACCAAGAAGCCATGATGATCATCATGAACAAAGACGTGATCTTCATTCTTATTCTTATCAAACAAACTCTTATTCTTATTGTTTGATTAGACTTTGATAATTGTCCAATCAAACAAATTACTCAATGCGTGTGTGTGTACAAAAAGGTTCAATCTTTTTTTTTTTTTATTAGAGAATATTTTCTAGATTTGTTTTGTGGTTTTCACCTCTTCATAAAGGAGTCATCATGGTATTTATACAAATGTTTGTTTGGTAGGTTAGAGTTATGACTAAATATAGTTGAAAATTGCCCTCCAGTTATTTTGAGTTGAATTATAGATTATGGACGTTTTTTTAGTTAATTTCTCGAGTGAACTTTTTTTGTTATAGATGAAGTTATTTTGCCTCAAGATGCCCATCCCTGAATAGTGAATGACCCAAAGTATTGGGCCTCAAGGGCATACATACTTGGGCCTATCCGTTATCTTACCAGGCACTTAGGTGGTTAATCTGCATCTTTCCAACACATTAAGATCGGTACGAAAAGATTCTTAAAAGCACAAGGACCAAAATTTTAAATTTAAAAACGTTAGGGAGCATATTGTGCTATATACTCCATCAGTCTATAAGTTTTACTCCCTCCCTTTCATAAGTTTTACAAAGTGATTTTTTGCGTCAATTTAACTTAAAGAAAATATTTAATTGCATAAATAAAATGACAGATTAAATGCAACAAGCATTACAAAATTTTTGGGAAGAAGGGTGTAAAATTTATTCTATAATTTTGTTTATAAACATTTTGAAATATAATTTCAAATTTTGTGTACAAATGATAATTTGATATGTCTAATTTACAAACATACTTTTATAAGCATTTCTAGTATTAAGAAATAACATATTACCTCAAGATTTCGAATGGTTTGTCAATTTTCCTTTACGAAAACGACAAATTCATATAGGATGAAGGGTAGATAAATTAAAGTTAAATAGATATGAAAAGTCAAATGTTTCGGACAAAATGAGTATGAAGATACTACCTTCATCATATATTTGTTGTCATCACATTTCCTTCATAAAATGTATAGGTAAGGTAAATAGAAACATGAATGGGGTAAAAAGGGTGTAATACTAACTAGATGGAACATAATCATTCTATCATATAATCTTCCAGCAAATTAAACGTGCATGATGCAAGTGGTTTAATAGTATTTAAATATCATGTCCACTGCGATCCGAAGCAAGCATTAATTAACTAATTAATTATCTCCAAAATTTTATCCACCAAATCGACCATACAAAACAAAAGAGGTGAAACTGAAAAGCAAGCTGGTCCAGGTGTTGAGCGCAGCGTAGATGAGTCGTTGATCTGTAAGACCCACACAGCACAGGAATGAATGCGAGACGAGATTACATGTTAAGCCATTACTACATGCATGCACCCACCAGTCACATGAGACGTGACTAGAGACCATTAAAGGGGGCAACACACCCCACATTTGTAGGGACAAACCCTACGTCCCTCCTCCAACTTCACAAGCAAACTATACATGTAGTACTATTGCAGTACTCTTATCAGTACGTACGTACTTCAGGTCCACTACGTCGTTAAAACATTCAAAATCGCGCCATACCGCATTGCAGGCACTATCACTACGTACTTTGTGATATTTCAGAAGGCAAGCCGCTTACATTAACGCTAATCAATCAATTCGCGCTACAAAGCTACAGCATGGGTCCGTTTTTTCTACTGTTTCATGTAGCGCCATTTGGGCTTCCAAACACCGATAATGACAACATCTTTATTCGAGCTATTAGAAGGCCAGAAGGCATAAAAGTTATAAAAACGATTTAAATGGCTCCTGATCATTCTCTCCTCTCATTTAATTTAATTTCTACTCTATCTCTCTCCCCTTCATCCGAGACCTCCTTCTTCATCAAGCTCCCAACAAGTTCAACAATGGCGAGATTCGCCCAGTTGAAGTTCAACGATGGTGAGGTTGGACTCTACAGATCTGGGTTAAGGTGAGTTCAAAGAACCAGTGATGAATTTTAATTCGCAAGATGAAGATTTTTTTAAGATGAGTTAAGATCCGTGATCTGGGTTTAAGATGAGTTCAAAATCTTTTTCTTGTTTTAGTCATCCGGCCTTTTCCCGACCGGCGCCCTTCTCCGTGACGGCGGCTGAAGACCGGTGGCGACTACGTTCTCCGGCGGCGGCGCCTTCTCCCGCGACGCCGGCGGCCTTTTTGTTTATATTTTTTCGAGTTTGTATTTTTGTTAATTTGTTGGATTATCTATTTTTATGGGTTTAATGGATTTGATGAATTTGGATTAGGGTTGTGAATTTGATGGTTTTGTTGAAATGTTTGATGAATTTTTGATGTTTTTGTTTGATGGATTGATGAATTCGTGTTTAATGAATGTTGATGAATGTTTAATGTGGATGAAAGCGGATGGATGAAGATTTATGAGTATTTTTTTTTAATTTACAGAATTGTCAGAAGCGCTTAGAAACGCTTCACAAGTGCTACATCGTAGCGCCATGAAGCGCTTGTTGCAAAAAAGCGCCTCCTGGCGTAGATAGTAGCGCTAGTGGAGCGCATTATGGCGCTTCAACGCCCCAATTAAATACGTAGTGTATTTAGCGTGGTAATGGCTGCAATAAAAGCCGCACTATTTTAGCCCGCACTACCAAACCTATTGCGGCCAAGTCCACAATATATAATGCGGCCTATTGCGAAAAAGGCCGCAATATGTAATGTTTTTAATTAAAAAAAATAAAGATGAATTCGGATGAATTCATCCGAATCATCCTCAAACCCAGAATTGTTCATCAAATACAGAAATCCACAAACAAAACAAAACTCAGATTTAAAGGAATAACAACACAAACTTATTTTTCTTCCATTTCTTCATTTACTGGAACAAATAACTAAAAATATTAGTAAATACAATTGAATTCAAACACTAAAATGGAAAAAAAACCTAGATCTAATTTTCTTCAACTCTAAAACAATCTCGTATATGGAAACTTCATCCTTGTTAAAGTCGGAGCTTCACCGCCACCCGTTGTTAACGGCGGGACGACGGAACTTTCGATGCGGCGGTGCGACACTCCAAACGTCCAGCGCTTGGATCTGCGAACAAGAAAGAAGAAAGGAGAGGGTGAGAGAGGTGGGACACTAGAGAAGAAAAGAAGAAAGAAGAAGCTTACCTTAACCTGCAACATACGGGATGCCGAGAAGGTGGGATCGATGGTCTGGGGTGGACGGTTGGAGAAGGATAGGGTGAGAGAGGGATCAGGTTTGTTGCGCTGAAAGTGAAAGGAGAAAGGAGGCTCCGGGCTTTTAAAAAATCTTATTGCGGCTTATTGCACAAATAGCCGCAATACATGTTTATTGCATCCATTATTTCGCTGTCTATTGCGGCTTAAATGTAATGCGGCCAGAACCGCAATATTGGCCGCATTAAAATTGGTCTCCACCACGTAGTGGTCCTTATCCGGATCACCATCATCTATTCATCTTTTCGTACCTTACCAATTGATGGATTGAGTCCGACCAACGGAGCGCCCGTCGTAGAGTGTGATCGGAGTCTAAGGGTATAAAAAAACTCTTCTATACTCGAGTTAATATTTCTTAAGAGACTCATCCTTCCTTAAAGGAGGTATTGAATTCGAGTATTGTGTATGGTGAAAACACTGGTGATAGAGCTACCTCTTAAAGAGGTCTAACACTACAATGATCGATTAAGATAAAACTGAAAATAGACTTAAATAGTTTATTTTCCGCGTCAAGAAATTAATGTCTAGACTAATTAGTATGAGCCTTGATTTCCCTATCAAGACCTAAAACAAGTTATTGGTGGTTTGGGCCGATTCGGCCCAGATGTGGACATGGATGGAGCCAGCCAATATACCCATCACTAATTCACTACCATTGGGGGACTGCAGCATGCGTTGCACCTGATGATGTTGAAATCATGAGTAACAGCAAGTGAAGATAGATATATCGAGAACTAGCTAGGTAGATATTTGGCGCGTACGTCGTGTATAAATGTCACATACGGTCCCTAATATTTTGTTGTTGTTTCTGTTTAACCCAACCTGTTTACATTATTCTGTTTTGGTCCCTGAAACAGAACTGTATTGCATGCATGTATACATTGAGAAAGCTCAGAACATGTGCGCACGCACGTATAGATACTATAAACGAAAATGTTGGATATGGTGCAGTGCGTACGTAGGTGTGCGATGGATAGGGTTTGTATGTGCGTGCATGCATGGATGGGATGGGATGGGATGGGGAACGTTATGGTCCTTTTGGATTGTTTGAGATACAAGTTATCAGACGACGTCGCTTATAATACTAATATATATATATATATATATATATATAGACACCTTTTATCTTCTGAATGAATCTGACTCGCTTGTTTTTCCCTCTGCCTTGTTTGTTTCTTTCGTTCAGATCTGCTCCCTCTACCCTCTGCTTCTACAATTCATTTCCCACCACTCAGATTCTTTTGGGCTCCCTTTCCACCGCACGTTTCCCCATATATATATATATATATATATATATATATATATATAATCCATCCTCATATGTTTTCACTTTTGGGTTGTTACAACAAAAGTAATATATTCTAAAATGAGAATTTTTAAACACTATTCTCTATTTTTATTTTTACTCAAAAGCATTGTTGTTTTACTTCACATTATTAACTTCTTCAATCAACAATATTTCTTAATCTTCTTATCCAATCAAATGTATCAATTTTACCATAACGGAAAATATATTTTGCTCACCCTCTTGGCTTTCTTAACCTCCATGCACCAAAATACTACCATTCCTTTATAATTGTTAGAGAATGTTTGTAGAGACACATCATGTAAGATATAACATATGGGGATAGCCTCTTACATATTCTTAAAAGTTCGAGATGATGGGACAGGAGACCACCATCATATATATACATATGTATCTCACACGTGTTTTTCACCATCCATGCGGGACATGTCATTTTACTTGTTGTGATTAATTATCTCAACAATCTCCCTCTCACAAGTGACTTACTACACTTTGGTCACAACACTCCCCCCTCATTACACACCAAGGGCATACTCATCCATGAGACTAGCTGAACCTTCGGCTCTGATACCACTGTAAGAGAGTATTCAAATCGGAGAGTCGCATCATTTGAGATACAACATATGGTGATAATAACTTGTGTTCGATTTTGAGATAATTTCTACATGAATTTCTAGATATTTTGAAAATTTCGTAAAAAAAAGACAGAAGTGAATGGTCAAATTTAAGATTTTAAAAGCTATCATAATCTACGAGTATAATCTAGATCAGATGTAAATATCACAATAGAAATAAGATTGCGTCATAAAATATAACATATTTAACATCTAGATGCGGAGTTTAAGAAGTGTTATAATTTGAGGGTAATAATTTTGTTGAAATCTCCTTAAAATAGTCACTGATAGGTATATCACTACGTATTTGTGAGGGCTATTGTAGCGCAATTTTCGCTTCATACGCGCTTTTATAGAAGCGCTTATTGGCGCTTCTATCGCCGCTTCTACATGGGGCGCTTTTTATTGATCTCGCGCTTCACGGCGCTACACGGCGTAGCGCCTAAGTAACGCTTAACGGCGCTTAATGGCCACGTCGATGCGACATCAACCAGCCTTTGTACCGCATATGAAGCGCATTAAAGCGGTACAAAGGCTGTATTTTATATTACATACAAGATTTCAAAATATTGTATATAGTAAATGAAATAATACTAATAAATAATGTACAAAAATAATGCAAAATTCATTTTAATATATATATTTAAATTTCTAAATTGTTTTATTTACAACGAAAAAATAAAACGTAATAATATTTGCAAAATTCATTTCAATATATATATATTTAAATTTCTAAATTGTTTTATTTACAACAAAAAGTGAATTAATAAAATCTAAATCCTATGGAGGTGGAGGTGGAGGAGTATCATCATTAGGACCACCGGGACCTGGCCGCCGAGACCGGTGAGAAGTGTGCCCTCGCAAGAAGCTTCGATGTAGGCCTCCATCATGTCGTGTCGACATGAGCCGAGTTAGAGCAAAGCAGTGTTCGTGGTGCTGAAATGTGGAGGAGGGTCCTCCATGCGCGGGTATAAACATCCTCGTGCAGGACCGGTGTGGAAGGCGGTGGTCCTTGGAGACGAAGACCGTGGCCTCGATGATGATGCAACTAAGTGTGCCGGCACCTCAAGATGCGACAATCGGCCCATGCTCAAGCTCTCCCTGCACGACGCTTAGGGCCGCGTTTGTCCGGCGCCTGAGGTCCGCTTGTTGCAAGTAGCGCATCTCATGCTCACTGACCGATGCCGTAGAGTATGGATCTCTTCCTCCAGCCTGTCGATGCGCTCCTTATCCTTCCGACGCTCCTCCTCCCTGTAGCTCACGCTACAAGTTATGTAAAAGTAACAAATTAGTCCTTAAAGTTTTTAGAACGATTCAAAAGTGGACGATGTATAATAGTTACCTCGGATGGTCATGAGGCTGGAACATGTCAGATGGACCATGGGGGTGTTGATCTCCAACGACATCTAGTGGGATTTTGACCGGTGACAGCCTGGTAGACGTCGGGATCAAAAAGTGGCATGTCATCGTCAACTCCATACTTCTCCCGCATAGCCTCGATATATTTTTCCTAATTTATGAAAAATAACATTAATTTGTTTTAAAAGAAATTCACAGTATATGAAAGTACTAGTATTAAAAGAGAAAGTACGAAGAACCTCGAAATCCGCAACTTCGCCACCCCACTCTTTCCGAAACTCCACGATGTTGACTAGTCGACCTCGTTGTTCGCTCTGTCCATTAAAACATTTAAATATATTAAAATTAATTTAACAAAAATTAACGAAAAATTGAAGATACGATAGAGTAAGTAATTACGTATCGCTCGTACGCCCGTAGCGACAACCGCCCGTGCCTCTTCCTTTTCGGCTTTTCGCTGACCTTTTGGCGTTTGCGATCACTGTTTTGAGGCCTTCAAAGCCCTCGAGTTCCAAAAGTCGATCAGCTTGTCCCAAACCTCCCGAGATACCTCAAAGCAGCTCAGGCCGACGCCAATGGTTGTGGTCCGGGTTCTCCTCGGTGAGAGGGTAACGGCCGTTGTGCCATTGCCGGATCTTGGAGAGCTTGCTCGCACAGCTTCACCGAACCGAGATATGAGCGCCTTCAAAGACGCCCTCCGCTCCACTCCGTGGCACCCGGTCGTAACTCAGCCTTCAACAAAAAGAAATGTTTAAGTAATAATGTAACAATTCTCTAAAAAAGTATTTGAACCTACGTGGAATTATTACCTTAAATTTCGTCACGTACGCATCCCGAGCCTCCCGCGGAGATCGTAAAAAGATGGCGGCCAACCGGTCCGTAAGCCCTCCGGGATGTTGTTGATGGTGGATGGACATAGCGAGGCCGGTTGCTTGAGGTGCAGATATAGAAAAGTAGTTATAAACATATATACACATACATATATATTATTTATAATGTACATAATAGTACATGAAATACTTACTGGCCCACAAGAATCCGCTTCCTTCCATCCTCCATCAGCTCTGGTGGTGGGAGCACTGGAGCGGTGGTCGTAGGCATGGCATGACTAGAGGCCTGAGGACCACGGCGTCTACGTCCCGGGGGCGGGGGTGGCCTGGGTGCATCATCCAGAGGAGGCACCGGAGGAGTTGAGCGAGAAGATCCTCTATCAGGTGTACCCCCGCCACGTCCCCGTCCCCCACGACGTGGCGCGCCACCGCGTGAAGCGCCCGTCGACTGGTCACTTAAAGAGTCCCGAGAACTCGACATACCCTTAAGTTTCTCAAATTTAACAAGTTAACCCCTAAAATTAATAACTTTTGCAATTTATCCCTAAAATTCTTTAAATTCTTTAAATTCCACTAAAATACCCTAAAACTTATAACTTTTGCAATCTAGCCCTAAAATTCTTTAAATTCCACAAAAATATCCTAAAATTAATAACTTTTGCAATGTAGCCATAAAATTCTTTAAATTCCACTAAAATACCCTAAAATTTATAACTTTTGTAATCTAGCCCTAAAATTCTTTAAAGTCCACTGAAATATCCTAAAATTTATCAATTCATCATCAACAAACAATTCATCAATTCATCATCAACAAACAATTCATCAATTCATCATCAACAAACAATTCATCAATTCATCATCATCAAATTCATCATCATCAAATTCATCATCATCAACAAACAATTCATCAATGCACAAATTCATCAATTCATCAAATTCATCATCATTAACAAACAATTGAATGCACAAATTCATCAATTCATCAATTCATCAATAACTCATATATTATATATATATATATATACAATTATATATATACATTCATAAATGGAGCGGGTGGGACGTTTACCGGGTGAGTGGAGCGCCGGAGGAACGACGCCGGCGTCACCAATGGAACGACGCCGGAGGAACGACGCCGAGGGAGGGAGGGAGAGAGAGGACGCCGCGGAGGGCGAGGACAGCGAGGGAGAGAGAGGACGACGCGGAGGGTGAGGAGCGGACCGGACGGCGAGGGCGAGGAGCGACGCCGAGGGCAGCGAGGGCGACGGCGACGAGCGGCGAGCTGGGGAGGGAGGGGGATGGGGGATGGGAAGGAGGGAGGCAGGGAGGGAGGGAGGCGCGCTGTCTGTCGAATGGAAGGGGAGGCGCGCAGTGATATGGAGGACGCTTCGTTTTGGGAAAGGGAAGGCTTCTGAAGGACGCTTCGTTTAGAAGCGCAATATGGCGCTTCATAAGCGCTGTTAACGTGCGGCGCTTAGAAGCGCAATATGGAGCTTCATAAGCGCTGTTAGCCTCTTCCAGAACCTGCTCTACTATATATGTATAATTATATATATAATTACTTATATATATATATTACTCACATACATATCTATAATTATATATACATATATATATATACATATATAATAACTCATATATCTATAATTATATCTATAATTATATCTATAATTACTTATATATATATATATATTACTCACATACATATCTATAATTATATATACATATATATATATACATATATAATAACTCATATATCTATAATTATATCTATAATTATATCTATAATTATATCTATAATTACTTATATATATATATATATATTACTCACATACATATCTATAATTATATATACATATATATATATACATATATAATAACTCATATATCTATAATTATATCTATAATTATATCTATAATTATATCTATAATTACTTATATATATATATATATTACTCACATACATATCTATAATTATATATACATATATATATATATACATATATAATAACTCATATATCTATAATTATATCTATAATTATATATATATATATACATATATATATATATATATATATATATCCACAATTATATATATATATATATATATATATATATCTATAATAACATGTATATGATATATCTATAATTATATATATCTATAACTATATCTATAATTATATTTATATATACATATCTATAATAACTCATCTAATAACTCATATGTATATATATATGTATATTATACATATATATATATGATATATATCATGATAAATTAAGATTCGAAAGTCTAGAGTACTTCGTAAATGTAGCATTACAAAACATTGAGAATTTAATCGTCATCCTCGCCTTCAAGAACGTTACCATATTCCAACTGCTCGGCTCCGCTTGACAATCAACGAGAGATATATTTATATCTTGGTCGTCCGTCACAAGTATGACTTCCTCAACTCGTGTTTCTTGAAGAGGGTCATCATCGGTGGATTTTTGTGCATTATTATTATTATTCGATGATGAAATTGATAAGGACACTCGTCGACCCTCACCTGTCCAATGTCGAGGTTTCATTTTGAAGACAGTCCATCGCTTCTTTAGATCCCGAAATTTTGAGGGATACTCAATATACACAACTTGTTGGGCCTGACTTGCAAGGATGAAAGGATCATACCACTTTAATCGAGATGTGTGATCAACGTCAATAATCCCAGAATATTTATCCGTGGTCACACCCTTTGATGGGTCAAACCATGTGCCCTTGAACACTGTAAGTTTGTTTCTGTTGTAGCGAAGGACGAGAATCTCATCAAGGCACCCGTAAAAATCCTCGCAATTCTCTTCATCATTCAAATCGCCAAAGACACAGACACCCCAATTAGCTGTCAATTTTCCACTCCCATATTCTCTCGTATGGAATCTAAAGCCGTTAACATATGAGCCACCGAAAGATTTGGCCGTCGAGTGTGGACCACAAGCTAGATCTTAAAGTAACGGAGGGAAGGACCACTGCTTTGCTCGAGCCAACTCCTTGAACCAGTGGCGAAATTTGCTAATCTGTAATCATTCAACCCTTCCTGAGCCAAATCCGGGTAAAGTGAGCATGAGAGCTCATTGAATTGACTGCAATTGCATGAAACATCAATGTAACCAGTTTATTTAATTCTTTAAAACAACGTATACTATTATTAAATAAAAACGAATCTGACCTTATATAGGGATCAACTGGACAGTTCTGGAGAATATAGGTCTGAACATGGTGCAACTCCTTCTCCGACAGTTGTCTATTTCGTAATTCTCCGAAGTTTTTCACTGGATGGTTAAAAATAGAAAGACCGTTTTCATCGTGCACTGCAGATAAACTTCATTACGTAATCGAGGGTTGATGTGAGTCCCAAATTGTCATCCATGTAATGCTCGGTGAAAAATGCTACCTTTTGTACCAAATACTTCTCAATGATCGATCATTCCTTAAATTGTTTGTTGGTACATTTATGTTTCAAAGTTTTCATCATCCGTTCAAATCCATACATCCACCAATATTGGACAGGACCACAAATCCTTAGTTGAAACGGTATATGCACGGTCAAGTGTTCCATGGAGTCAAATAATGATGGAGGGAAGATCTTCTCGAGCTTGCACAACGCCACCGCAATAAATTCATCCAACTTCGCACGTCATCTAAACGGAACTCCTGGCGCAGATTATTCTAAAAATTTGCTAAATTCAGCTATTGGAATCCATATATCATCGTTATGTTCCCACGCAAGATGATTGAAGCAACTTTTGCATAAAAACATGACAATCATGCGTTTTCATGTCAGAAATGAATTATTAGACATGTTGACACAACTTCCAATGTTTGACGATATCCATCGGGAAGTTTGAGCGTGGTCTTCAACCACTTGCAAACATTCGTAATCTGATCTTCACTCAATGTATAAATTGCCTTAGGTTGACATGGTCTTCCATCGCGCCCGGGAACCAAATGTAACTCGGCCGGATGTTCATTTTCTGCAGATCACGCCTCGAGTTCGCATTGTCTTTACTCTTCGCTTTTGATTCATAACTGTATAGAATATATTGTCGAAACAATTTTTCTCAATATGCATTACATCGAGGTTATGTCTTACTAACAAATGTCCCCAGTACGGTAACTCCCAAAATATTGATTTCTTAATCCAGTTGTGAGTCACACCAATGCCCTCAGGTCGTTGTCTGTCCCAATATGACCCAAAAGGCGGGAACTCAATCTGCTCAATCTCTCGTTAGTATTTCAACACCGGACTTATATTCAAAGGGCTCGCCCGCTCTCGACTACCCCATGCTCGACAGTCATGTCGATAAGAATGTCGACGGTGTAAAAATCTTCTATGACACCCCCACCAACAAGGTTTACGCCATAAGTTAATTGGAAACTAGATACATCAGCCATACAAGATGGGCATGCAAGTTTTCCATGCGTACTCACTGATAGCATACCGTAGGCCGGAAAGTCACCGATTGTCCAAAGCAGGCATGCTCTCATTGTAAAATTCTTCCTACGATGCGCATCCCAAGTTTCAACGCCTACGGTCCATAGACTGTTCAACTCGCCGATCAAAGGCCGCAAGAAGACGTCAATATTAAGCCCTGGAGATCGAGGACCCGGGATCAACAATGCCAAGTAGATATACGGCTGTTTCATACATAAATCAGGTGGTAGATTATAAACAGTGATGAATACCGCCACATGGAATAAGGGTTACCATCATCTCGATAGTGGATTAAATCCATCGGTGCATAAACCTAATCGTACATTCCCGATCTCTTCAAAGAAAATCAGGGTATAACATATCGACATGTTTCCATGCCCGTGATTGGCTTGGGTGTCCAATGGTACCATTTGCATTTATATTTGCCCTTACATGATAACTCATGAATTCAGCTGTTGACGATCGGTAAAGACGTTTAAGTCTTTCGGTTATTGGGAGATAACGTAGAACCTTCTTCGGTTTCGCTTCTTCCGCCACGCCGATCAATACCCCCTTTAAAAGTATATCTATCCGAACCGCACACAACACACTTCAACAAATCTGAATCCACCATCGAACAACATACAATTATTCTCGCAACTATGAATTTTCAAGTACGGTAACCCTAAGTCCCCGATCATTTTCTTCGCTTCACCGTGCTCGTGGGCGTGAGTTTTCTCCGTAATATTTCATTGATATAATTAATCATTTTTGAGAAAACGGCATCCGATATATTATGCTGACTTTTCAAGCTCAAAACTTGGTTAAAACCGATAGCTTCTTGTGTTCCGTGAGCCCCATCATAAAGAGGTTGCGATGCCGCCGCAACAACGCAAAAACTTTTGTGCCTCAGGATTTGGAATTTCGCCTTCATCAACTTGCATGTCTTCTTGAGTCTCCCAAAATTATTGTAACAATATTCGTTTTCATCATCATGATCATTAACTGTCGGGTCATATTTATTTGGACTTATTCACAAACATTCATGAACCATTTTTCGGACATTCCAACCTTCATAGTCAGCAGATATCGAGTCCCTTTGCGTACTTCCACGTGAATTACTAGACGACGATCCCTCCGCGAATCGATCATGACCTCCAACAATAGTCGGATCGATCAATATTGCCTCACCATGACAATCCCATATATAATAATCTGGTTTAAATCCATACTGCATAAATGATTTCCAATAGTCACCTTTTCATTATAGAATCTATTTCTACACTTTTACACGGACATTTCACTGCCGACATTCCATTCGATTCAAAGAATCGAAAAGCAAAGTTTAGAAAATATTCGACTCCTCAAAGAATCTTCGATCGATCGTACGGGTTCCCTTCTCTAACCGTTGATACATCCAATCACGTTCAGCAGCCATATTTTACGCCTGCATATCAATATTACTTTATAACAAAACTTAAAAGGTAAAAAACTTACTTAAATATACGATTTATACATGCAAACTGTATAACTTATTTCCTCCTAATTATAAAGGGTGCATGGGTCCTATCCTATTCATAAAAGTACAATCGGTAAAGAAGTTTTATGATTGTACATGTATAACTCATACAACTTACATAAATTCGGCAAAGATTTCATCTCGGTTCCTCATTATACCATTTTTTTGGTTTTAACTCCCAAATCGGGTATAACAAGGAACGAGACGTAAAATGCAAATAAAATTATGCAATCGTATAGTTTATACATATACATTCATAAAACTTCAATATACCAATTGCACTTTTACAAACCGTCTAACTGGACAATCCATGAATATTAAATTAAATATTATATTTTACAATATTATTTCCAATACGAAAATAATATTATGCATATAATATTCTAAATAATATTCACAGACAGGAACTATGGCTGAAATCTAAAATATCATATTCCACTAATTTTAACAACATAAACTAAAAATAACAAAATCTATATAATTAAATAAAAGAAAATAAAGGAAGTATATAAATTCATACCTAAATAGATCAACAAAATCTGCTTCGTTGCTTGGACAAAGATGGAGCAAGATTTGTAACTCAGAAATGGAAATGGGTAAGGAGGAGAGCAAGATCTGCGTGTAAAAATGGTGCACTTCTCGTCTGTGAATCTGATGCGGAGAGGGAGGAAGAAGATGGTCTGGTCAATTTAAAGGCCCATGAACCGCTTATTTACGCTACATTGGCGCTACTACCTCACAAATATCGGAGTTGACAGCTGTGCCTTGATTGAACCGCTTTTATGCGCTACAAAAGCGCATCTTACCCGCTCCCAGAAGCGCAACTTCGCGCTAGATGGCTTCTTCATCGGTTGAAGCGCGTATTGGCGCTTTGGACGCGCTTCATAGCCGCTCAATGAAGCGCCTCGTAGCGCAACGGTTCGTGGCTTCTTGGTAGCGCTATTATGCGCTTCTTATGGCGCTACGAATGTCCCCCACGTACGTAGTGTATGTTTGTTCAAATTTGAAGAAGTTAGAATATATTGGTATTTTTTTGTCATATGATTTGTAATCTTGGTGAGTAAGTTTATGAGTCCGTTCTAGTTTAAGTCGAATTGTATTTCGTAATTAGAATGTGATTAAAGTTTTGGTTGTAGGCTATATAAAGCCAAGTTATGTTATAGTTTTAGGTATGCGAGAAAAACCAATATTGTAGAGACAAAATGTGAGTGAAAAAGTAGAAGAGAAGTTGAGATAATTAGGATGAAGAAGTCATTCATAGTTCTCATATATGTCCAAGATGTGTTCTAATGGATTTTTCTTTAATTGTTATGTGCACGTTTTGATCAAAACTACTATTTTCGCTATGTATTATAGGTGGTATCCCCCACCCAACCATTATTACTGTTATTCCATCATGGAATGGAATAATGTGTCATGGATTCCTACAGAAAAAATAAATAAATACACACTTATCCAATGGTTTACCTAAACTTACCATATTCACCTACTTTCTTGAATTTTATTAGCACAACTGTTTTGAAAATTATTGGAAAATTTCTACTGTAAATCTCAAGTTTAAATTATTAGTATATTATTTTTTCTGAATCTCAAGTTTCTTATCTCAGTTTTGAGCCTCTTCTAATGAGGTGAATGCTGAACCATACAGCTTGGGCCGAAGCCCAAAAAGACAACCAAAAACAGGAAAAGCTAGACTTGTAAGTGACGATGAGCTACTGGACTAAGTCCATGGCAAAATCGTCTCGGATTCAAATCACGGGCTACGCTACCATGTGGAAGACGCATAATTTTTTCAAAAGAGCAGTGCTCACTCCGTCCTCAACTCATCCGGTATATATTTAATTTTCATGTTTCAAGGTTTAATATTTAACTCAAATATTTATTAAGATAAATAGTAAAAAGATTTATAAAAATTAAATTTATAAAATTTATACTTAAAATTATGATACGGATAAAAATTATTAAACTTAAAATGCTTAAACATTCATGGAAAAAATGGCATATTAAATACTGTGAAACAGTGAAAATAAATGTATCTATTTTTTGAGGATGGAGGGAGTATTAAACAACTAAATATTCTATCTACCATGTGGATTATTTTTTTTCCACCATTAAAATGATTACGCAGGTCATTCCTATCAATATTTTTTTTTTTGTAATAAATTTATGAGCCCTTTTATCCATAATAAAAAATGGAGGTGCAAAAAATAAATTTACAGCACTCAACTGAGGGTCTGATATTAATCTTTTTCAAAATATAGTTCCAAATACAGAAGCTTTAGTTAAGATTCAACATTATTTAAATGCAGGCTCTTGTACCTTGACATGATAATTTCCTCTTATATGCTCTTTCCCTCCAACAAAAGTTGTAGGCTTTGACTTTCATATTTTATGTTTGACTTAAAATATAAGTAAGATATATAATGCCAAAAATATATTTAGAAAATTCATACTAAAAGTTATGATAATCATGTAAATTATTCAAATTTTTATATCATAATATTGATGAATAAGAATAAAAAATGAAATACCTCAGAAACATATGAAGACAACCTTTGTATGATGGAGAGATTACTATATTATATGAATCTGAATATGGACTGGTTCAGTAATATACATGTAAATATGCATGCTTATTGATTTGTCTAACCACGTTATATTCTCTCCATGATCAGAATAATTGAGCTCTTTCATTCTGGACATTTTGACCTATGCATTTCTTTTGAACAGTCTGATACTATCTAAAGTCAAGTGAATAATATGAAGATAGTACTCGCTCTATCATGGCAAAGATGATGTGTTTGACTTTTGAATTTGTGTTTGATTCAAATTTTTATCAATAAGATTTCATTAATTTTTTTTTAAAAAAATATATTTAAAAACTAGACACATCAAATTATCAATTTGTGTTTGATTCAAATTTTTATCAGTAAGATTTCATTAAAATTTTTTTTAAAAATATATTTAAAAATTAGACACATCAAATTATCATTGACAGAAAATGTATATAACTTTGTATACTAGAATGTTAAATAAAATAAATTATACAATAAATACTGAAAAACAAAACGTATTATTTTGCCGGGATGAAGGGAGTATAATCCATGGTTAAAAAAAACGAACCGGTCATTGAACCGTAAAGTTAGTGGTTCAAGGTTTAATCGGTCGAATCGGTTGAACCAGTGGTTGGACCGTTACTTTTATATTATTATAAATTATTAATAAAGTACCCATCTTATAGAACAATAACAAAATAATTCATATAATAATGCATATTTTTAAGAATCAATAAGAACTATTATTATTTACTTAAAAGATGAAAGGTTAAAGTAATAATTGTAAAGAATATAAGAGTTTATTTATACAAAAAATAAAACTTTGTGGATGATTTAGAGTTAAGTAGATAAAACCCTAATATTGACTCTCACTCCTCAATTAAATTTGAGTTTTTTTAAAAAAAAATTAAATTTGAATTTTTTCACCTCATTTTGGTTGAACCGCCGGTTCATTGGTTTTCGGTTTAAATGATTTTGATCAGTTTGTCCGATTTTTGACAAATGTGGTGCAAAACCAATAACCGGACCGAACATGTAGCCGGTTCACGGTTTAACCGGTCCGACCGTCCGGTTCGGTTCTTTTAACTATGGTATAATCTAGGTCAGAAACATGTGAGGCCACCGAGCTAGAAAGTTGAATGTAAAAGAAATCTTAATAATACTTGAACACCATCATCTTCAATTCATGATGATTAACAAAGTATGAATCAACTTCACCTTAATTGGACAGTTTCTCAAAAAGTTATTCCATCACTGTTCCCCATGAGTGGTCAACTTGCCACAACAAGAAAGGAGAATTAATTACGCATATATAATTTAATTGGTTTTCAATCCGTAGCTAGATTTAATTAACTACATATAGTAAACCATTATATTAAGACGTACGTAAGAAAACTGAAAATTAATCTCGTATGAAATTATATATATGTCATGTAATATCATACGTGCGTGTATAATTTCATCCATTCAAAACATGGAAGTTTTGATGGCACGGGATAAATAAATGGTGCCAATTTTAAACAAATTTTACTAAAATGGTGCGTGTTGATAACAGTTTTTTTCCCGACACTCCATAATGAAATGACGTGTCGGGTTGTGGCGGGTTCGCACATCCGAATCACGGGTGAAACATTGAAAAGGCCATCAAACTTTCTTAAAACATTTAAAAAGTCATTTTAGTTCCAACAGTTACATGTGAGCCCCCAACATTTTCCTTACCTTAAACGCATTTGCATCCATGATTTGATCGGTCTTTCGGCTCTATGGCCAAAAGAAGGATTATTATTATTATTATTATTATTTTGAAACTGGTAGACTTATTTTATTACATGAAACACCAAATAAAACAACCCGAGAGTGAAATGTAGGCTATGTAGCAGCACCTCACAGAGACGCAAAAGTACTTGAACAAATAGCTAAATAAACTACCTAACAACTTACTAAAATCATAAAAATGGAGTAACCTCTCATTACCCCATCTCCACCTAAAAAAGTCACCCAACACCATAATCGCCATGATAGATTGAAAGATGAGTAGTTTGAGTTCCCAATACCCCTGACATGCTTCTGAGCAAAATGATACCAGCGCATCACGAGAGTGCTCAGATGGGGGAATGAAAAGAGAGACCTGCAAATGACAAGCAAAAGCCAAGCAACATACCAAAACCAAACCTGAAATTAACTATGCAAAAATACCTAAAGACCCAACTATAATAAACGATAAAAGAAGGCTCTGAGTCATAAGCAAGTCCCAATCTACTATGTTGCCATAAACTCATGTCTGGAAGCGAGGCTGGTAGTCCAACACTACGTCAAGAATACCACTTTTACCACGGCCGTTATTACGGTTGAGACCGTGGTAAGTGGCCCAACGCAGTAAATGGCGCGGTTCCCCTCGAGGTAAGCATTTACCGCAGCTATCGCCACGGTAAACACGGTGCGATTCGCCTCGCGGTAAGTATTTTCCACGGCGATAGCAGTGGTAAACGCTCATTTTAGGGTTCCGAACTCCTCCTCCTTCACCATCCGCCGCACTTCTTACATTTCCACTTCATCTTCTTCTCCATCTTCTCCTTCATTCACCTTCTCCAACCATATCCGGATGTGCATCTCGGGCCATTAAATCAGAGTGGTGTACAACCTCGAAGGGAAGAACGATCGGATATGGAATGGGTTGAAAGGATGGTTCTTGATAGGTTTGGTAGAATTGAGGTTGAGAACATGCATATATCTGTTGACGAGCCTAATGCCAGTGCACAATCATTCTATGCATTGCTTAATGCGGCCTTTGAGCCACTGTGGGATGGTTGTCAGCATTCTCAATTATCCATTGTCGTTCGTTTGTTAAATATTAAGTATGAACATAACATTCCGATACAAGGTTATGATGGGATTGCCCAACTCATGAAAAAGATGCATCCGGAAGATAGTAAAATTCCAATTAGTTGGTATGACACAAAAAATGGTCTCGCGGTTGGGATTAGCATATAGAAAGATCGATCTGTTGTGTGAATGATTGCATGTTATTCGGAATGGAGATAGCGAGTGGAGAACGTGTAAGTTTTATGAAGCTCCACGCGTTTCAAGCCACAGAGAAGTAACACCGCTAGAGATATTCCAAACAAAACCTTACACTATTTACTATTGACTCCACGTCTGTAGAGACTTTATGCATCAACTGGAACTGCATCGCATATGCGATGACATGCCGACCATACCGTTGAGCCAGGTGTTATGAGACACCCATCTGATGCTGAAGCTTGGAAGCATTTTGATAGAACTTATCCATGGTTTGCATCCGATCATCAGAATATAAGAATTGGTTTATGTTCTGATGGTTTCACTCCATTTGGTGTCACTGAGAAACAGTATTCTTGTTGCCAGTGATTGTGACGCCATATAATCTCCCACCATGGATGTGTATGAAAACACCATACATGTTTTTGACTCTCCTATTCCCAGGGCTGCGTAGTCCAAGGAAAAATATTGATGTTTACTTGCAACCATTAATTGAAGAGCTGAAAGTTCTATGGGAGGATGGTTGTGAGACATGAGATGTATCACTTAGGTAAAACTTCACACTCAGAGCCACTTTAATGTGGACGATTAATGATTTCTCTGCTTATGGTATGCTATCGGGTTGGATGACACATGACATATTATCTTGTCCTATTTGCATGAAAAAAACTAAAGCTTTTCAACTTCAATATGGTCGAATCATTCTTCGATTGTCATCGACAATTTCTTGATCATGATCATCCATACAGAAGAAATCAGACCGACTTTTTAAAAGGGAGAGTTGAGAACAGTCCTCCCCTAGTTCGTTTGACTAGAGAAGAGATTTGGGATCGAGTTACAGAACTTCCATCGGTTATCGATCACAATTGGAAAGGTAATTTGTCTGGGTATGGTACCGAGCATAATTGGTCGAAACGATCAATTTTCTGGGATTTTTCGTATTGGAAGACCAATCTCATTAGACACAATCTTGACATAATGCATATCGAGAAGAACATTTTTAAAAATATTTACAATACAGTCATGGATGTTTCAACCAAGACGAAGGATAACATCAAGATCACTAGGAGAGATCTGAAAATTTATTGCAATCGGCGTGTCTTAACATGATACCACTTGAAGGTGGTGGTTGCTTCAAACCGAAGGCTGCATATACACTTAATAATGCACAGAGCAAAGATGTTATTAATTGGATAAAATCATTGAAGCTACCTGATGGGTATGCATCAAATCTTGCTAGGTGTATTAACGGTGCAAGGACTAAAATGTTTGGTATGAAAAGTCATGACTGTCATGTTTTTCTACAAAAGTTACTGCCGGTTAGGGGTGAGTTCGAGCCGAGCCCGAGCCTAGCAGGTTCGAGCTCGAGCTCGTGAAAGTCGGGCCCGGCTCGAGCTTGACTCGAGTTCGAACGAGCCCGAAAATTCGAGCTCGAGCTCGAGCTCGGCTCGAAGGTTCGTGAAGCTCGAGCTCGTTAGGCTCGCGAGCTCGGCTAGGCTCCATTCGGCCCCAAACGAGCTCGCGAGCTCGAGCTCGTTAGGCTCGATTCGGCCCCAAACGAGCTCGTTAAGGCTCGCGAACCTTACGAGCCGAACTCGTCGGGCTCGAGCTCGGCTCGTATATTATTCGAGCCTCGAAATTGGCTCGAGCTCGAGCTCGAGGCTCGTGAGGCTCGGCTCGTTGGGCTCGTTAAGAGCTCGAGCCGAGCTCGGCTCAGCTCGATTCGTTACTCACCCCTACTGCCGGTTGCGTTTCAAGCTCTTCCATTGAATATATGGAAAACATTGACAGAGTTAAGTTAGTTCTTTAGAGATTTGTGTATGAATGAGTCACATTTAGAGAGACTAGAACGCATAGAAACAGATATAGCGATCATTCTTTGTAAGTTGGAAATGTTTTTCCCCCAGGGTTCTTTGATTCCATGGAGCACTTGCCAATACATTTGTCATATGAAGCCAAAGTTGGTAGACCTGCTCCTTATTGATGGATGTTCAAATTTGAGTGGTAAATTCATTTCCATCATTTAAATTTATTCACGCATGGACTTCACATACAAGTTTCTTTTAATCTTTATTCATTTCATTGCTTAGGTTCATGAGATTCTTGAAGAAAAAAGCCACAAATAAATCTCGAGTTGAAGGGTCAATTTACAATGCTTACCTCATCCATAAAACCTCAACATTCCGTTCCTATTACTTTGAATCTCACATCCAAAAAATGTTGACAAAAGTACCACGTAATGATGATGGCGGCTCATTGCCACATGACCCATCGTTATGGTTCATATGTTGATTTTAGGATCGTCTTTAAACATGCTTCTCATGTTTGCATTCATCAATCTTGAAGAAGGGATTAAGAGTATGTACCTTTCTTACGGACGCAGCTTAAGAATCTTAGAGATTCTTGCTCCTTGTTGATGTTGAAGACTCGGCCTGGGAACACCTTAAGGGCGGCTTGAAGATGATTTGTCTCCAAGGTGAGTTCCACTCACAATGCTCCTAGAATGCCTTCTAGTTTCGCAAGAGGAAGTAGGAAGAGAGAAGAGAGAACCAATGCTGGTTGTAGGATGGATAGAAATGGCGCATCCTCCCTCTATTTATAGAGGAGGATGGGCTGGCAATGAGAGGGCACAATGCCCTTTCATTTGCGAAATAACATGTCCCTAGGACCAAGGGCTGCAACCAATGCCCTTGGTCCATGAGACATGTCTCATGCCTTTGCCTTTTCAATTAACTAATTAATTAGAAAAGGAATAAATAAATAATTGTGTCTAATAGGAAATTAATTAACTAATTAATTAATTATCCAAATATGGTGAAGAGGCAAGGAGGTGACCCATGCCCTTGCCCATTCGGCCATGGGACATGAGACATGTCCCTTTGGCCGAATGGTGCAAGGCATGGGGTGCACCCCTTGCCTAGAGGCACCTAGGGCGAAGGGCACTCACACCCTTGCCTATGGCCGAATGGGTGTGAGGCCCCTTAGGGTGCCCTTTCGGCACCCAGGGTGCTACCCACCCTTCGGCCTAAGCCGAAGGTGTGCTTGGCCCTCTTCGACACCTTTTCACCAATTTACGCACCTTTCCGCCAAGAGACACGTCTCTTCGCCAAAAGGTGCCTAGACACATTTGTACCGAGCTCACATAGAGCTAGTCCAAGACATATTAAATCATCCATTGAGCTCCTTGAGCTCATATCAGCTCACTAAGAGCAGATACACATCTCTCTAGCTCAAACACTCAGATTGAGTGAGTTGAGTGTGCTTAGCTACTTTAGCTAGCCCAGTCATCTTGGTGCGCAAGAATTCCAACAAACTCCCACTCGCACCAATGATGATCTTCGAGCACAAGCTCCCACTCGAATAAAACACTTCCTCATACTAAACCAAACACTTTGACAAACTATATAAAAGGAGTTGTGAGTGCGACCTTAAGGCATCCACACTGCACCTCTTCCATTGAGGTTGTTAGACTCTCAAATGGAAGATTGTCCTCTCAAACCCACTTGAACACTTCAAGTGTTTGTGTGTTATTCAAATTTTCTTGAACTTAACAAGACATGCTTGAACATCTTCAAGCTTTCCTTGAACTACTTCAAGTAGTGCCTTTAGAACCCCAAGACATATGGTACATATTCTTAACCACGATCTGTCTCTTTCATTTAAATGATGACTGTGTTAAGTGTCGAGTACTCTTTAATTCGTATTATCCCCAATTCAGACCTTATCATGTTGTACCAATGCAACATGTGAGCTCAAAGGTTGAATTTAGGACTCACGTACCAAGTTTCACTTGTCTTTCCTTTACACTCTACCTGCTTAATGATCCATATAGATTTAGTTACCCAAAAGGAGGATACTCCAGCCGCATTCATCTGCGACCTTTGACAACCAATCAAAGTAATTTTGTCAATGTGAATCATTAACAGCGAGTTAAAGTGATTAAGGGTCCAATCGAAGAATTCTCACACTACGCAAGGTTAGAGACAACTTGCTTAAATTCTTCTTTTGGTCGAATTTCATGGTCATAGGATCTTTGCAACATACTTACAAAGATTCTATTAACACTTCTTAGGGTGTTTTACAAACACCACTCCCACTTGGAGTGATAACACTTAGAATGAGTGGTGTGTCATTTCTCCCTCTTAAAACACCTCAGAGTGTGCTCCTTCTAACATATAAAAGGAGGACATGTCACAAGCCATGAAATTTCTGTGCAAGCCCGAGCTTACACTCACACATAGGCTAGAATGTATCAGTGTCATACAAAATCAGTGCAGAGCACCTCATCTTGATTATTCAGATCAAGGCGACATAAAAAGTATACCAAAGTGTCATGTGTTGTAACATGACTCCCACTCAATAGAGTAACATTGTATGTCACATGTTTCCTGAAGAAACAACACACTATTTGAGTCTTTGGTAGTCTCATCCTTTTTCTACTTAAGATCAAGGGCGAATGACTTTGTGTGAGAAAGTCATTCTCTATGCCTATAGTGGACATGTTCATTTGTTCATTGTGTGTTATTAATGGAACTAAGTAAATGACATCAAATAATTACTTTATTGATCATCATTATACATATATACATGTGTGACACCAAAGTGGTGAAAGTCATACAACAATTAGTATATTTACAATCTCCTAAGACCCATTGCTCGGACATGACGAGCAAACACAATGGGTGGCAATGGCTTAGTGAGAGGATCTGCCACCATAAGGTCTGTTGAGATGTATTCAATTTTGACTTCACCTTCTTCAATCGCATCTCGAACGAAATTATATTTCATGCTAATGTGTTTGGTTTTTCCATGATACTTGGGGTCCTTGGTGTAGGCCATAGCTGCCATACTATCACCGTAGATAGTAATGGGCTTACTTATTTTGACCATCGACTCCAAGTTTTTAAGAAAATAACCAAGCCACGGGGCTTCTGGACAGCCGAGGCACAAGAAACGAATTCTGCCTCCATGGTTGATAAGGTCTGACATGTGTTTGTTTCTTACTACACCAAATAGTAGCGCCCCCATTTAGCAAGAGAATATAACCACTTGTAGATTTGCTAGAATCTCTATCTCCTCCCCAATCGGCAACGGAATAGCCGTGTAAATCAAGGATTTTTTCTTGATAACATAGCCAATAATCCTTAGTACCTTTAAGGTATCTAAGGTTCCTTTTGACATTCTTCCAATGCTCCATGCCAGGGTTCGAAGAATATCTAGCAAGTAAACCGACCGCTTGACTTATGTCTGGCCGTGTACAAATCATGGCGTACATAAGGCTACCAATGGCACTAAGGTAAGGTATCTTAGTCATTTCTTCCTTGTCTTTTGGAGTCTTAGGACATAAGTCCTCTCCAATTTTGCAACCATATGCAAGTGGGGTGTTCATTGGCTTAGAGTTGGTCAAGTTAAACCTCTCAAGAACTTTATCTATATAAAGCTCTTGTGAAAGTCCTAACATATGCTTCTTTCTGTCCCGATGTATCTTAACACCTAGGATATAAGAAGCTTCCCCTGTGTCCTTCATTTCAAGGTGGAGGACAACCATCCTTTGATGGCGAGCAACAACTCCAAGCTACTACTTGCAATTAAAATGTCATCGACATATAATGTCATAATGGCAAAACTGGACTCTTTGAAGAACAAGTACACACAATGGTCTTCATGCATCATCACAAAACCATAGCTTGTGACTGCATGATGAAACTTCAAGTACCATTGTCTTGAAGCTTGTTTGAGACCATATATAGACTTCTTTAGTCTACATACCTTGTCTTCTTGACCTACTTGTACAAACCCTTCGGGTTGTTTCATGTAGATCTCTTCACTCAACTCACCGTTGAGGAAGTGGTGGTCACATCCATCTGATGCAACTCAAGGTCCAAGTTTGACACTATCGCAAGTAGCAATCTGATGGAATTAAACTTAACCACGGAGAGAAAGTGTCTTTGAAATCAACACCTTCCTTCGTAAAGCCTTTGGCCACCAACCGGGCCTTGTACCTTTCGATACTCCCATCAGAGTTCTTCTTTATTTTAAGAACCCACTTATTGCCGATCGCTTTTCGGCCACGAGGAAGATCAGACAATTCCCATACCTCATTTTCATGCATTGAATGCAACTCATCATTCATTGCCTTTAGCCACTCTTCTTTTTGTGCCCCTTCAAGAGCTTCTTTGACATTACTTGGCTCATCGATCTCGCACGAGACCAAGTATGTCTCACCTTCCGATAGTCCCCACCTTTTAGGTGCTTTGGACTCCCGAGTTGATCTTCTCAACCGGGGTGGAGGTGTTGGCTCTTGAAGTACCTCAACTCCTCTTGAACAGATCCCTCGGTTCAGGATCCTGTTCATTTGAGTCCATGTTTATGGGCTCATTCGGGAAAGCCTCGGCTTGTTCCGGTTGAGGTACTCCCTCCGGAGTAGGTGCAGTCCTTGTAACCGGAACTTGTGAAGTGCCCGGTTGACCTTCTTCTAGGATCGGGCCTATTGAGGCTAAATCATCACTTTCGCCAACTTTTGGAAACTCCGTTTCCACAAACTTGGCGTTTCTTGCATCAAACACCAAACCCTTCTTTAAACCGAGATCCAAGAACACATAGCCCTTGGATTCCGTACAATATCCGAGAAAAGCACACTTCTTTCCTCTTGGTCCCAATTTTCCCAACGGATGGTCGGGAACATGTACGTAAGCTAAGCAACCCCAAGGCCGCAAGTAGCTTAAGTTCGGGGTCCTCTTCATCCATAACTCATATGGAGAGGAGTCGATGTCCTTGGTAGGTACCCTATTGAGAATGTGCACCGCACATAGCAGCGCATCACTCCAATAGGTCACATCCAGGTTGGCTTTAGCCATCATGGAACGTACCATGTCCATCAAAGTTCGGTTCTTTCTTTCGGACACACCATTTTCTTTGGGGTGTCCAAGAAAGGGTGAACTCTCTAGCAATGCCTTTTGACTCACAAAAGACCTTGAATGCAAGTGAACTGTACTCACTACCTCTGTCAGTCCTTAAGGACTTCGCCTTCTTATCTACTTGGTTCTCAACCAAGTGTACATATTTCTGAAAATATGCTAAGGCCTCTGCCTTGGTTTTGAGTAAGAAGACGTGGGTGAATCGTGTACAGTCATCGGTAAAAGTGATGAAGTACTTGAACCCATTTCTGGATTCAATTCTCATAGGTCCACAAAGATCAGAATGGACTAAACTTAGTGCCTCGGTTCTCCTAGTTGCCCTCCCAAAGGGCTTTCTCGTTGCCTTGCCTTCTAAGCAAGGTTGACAAGTTGGCAGGACAACCTTGGTCAAGGATTCAAGCAAGCCACTTTTGGCTAACTTATTCATCCTATCTTGTCCTATATGTCCCAACCGCTCATGCCATGATTTTGATCTATGACTTTAGTCACGTGGCAACTAGGAGTTGCAACAGAATGGCCATCGGGCCTTAACTCATACAATCCATTATTAACGAAGCATTTTGTGAGAACTTGATTATCCTTTAATATAGTTACACTATCATTAAAGAATTGAAAGCAATAATTGTATTTCAACATGGCAGAAATAGAAATTAAATTTCTACAAATATCGGTACATATAATGTGTCCACAAGATACAAATATCTATTACACAAGGGAACCTTACAGTTCCTATTCCTACTACTTCTAATTTTGCATCATTCCCCACCGAGACGTGCTTCACACCTCTTGGGAGCTTGCGGTACGCCACAAACCAGACTTGTCCCGAGCTATGTGGTCTGTTGCTCCCGAGTCTACAATCCACAAAGAATTGCTTTGATTAGCATAGTACATGATGTCACATGTGCTATTGAAGTAGAAGGTTCAAAATGTACCTTTGGTGCACTTTTGCAATCTTTTGCAAAGTGTCCTTTCTTGCCACAGTTGAAGCACTTGAGCTTCGAAACGTCCCTTTTCTTCTTTCCGGGCCCGTTTCCTTTTCCCTTTCCCTTACCCTTGCCTTTGAAGCCGCCCTTCTTCCCACCCTTGAACCACTTCTTCTTTTACCCCGTTGTTATCGGAGGTATTGGCAACATATGCCTTGGAGTGGTCCTTGAGAGCCATTACTTCAGCCTCAAGTAAAAGGTGACGGGCGATGTCATCAAAGGTCTTAATCTGAGGTTGTGGCGTAAGTTGACCTTCATCAACCGCCACTCCTCATCGTAAGGACCTTATTATTGCTTGCACTGCCGCTCGTCGGTGAGGTCGTGCCCAGCTTGTTTAAGCTGATGAATCATTCGTGACATCTCACGAAGGTGGGCACTCATGGTGTGATCTGCTCGTTTACCATAGTTCTCAAACCTTAGTATCATTGAGCGTTGTTTCTCCACGGAAACATCTCCATACTTGGCCTTCACAAAGATCCCAGATGCCTTTGGCCGAGGGTAGCATGGAGAACTCCACCATGATCTCATCCACCATTGTGGACAAGAGTGTGACTCTACACATAGAGTTCTTTTTAAGGTAGGCTTCATAAGCCACCCTACTTCCCCCTTCCTCCGGGGGGTTGACCTCAGCATCGAGCACCTCAAGTGTCTCTTGCTCAGTTAAGATGAACTTGACCTTCTGCTGCCAAATTAGATAGTTTTCACCATCCAATTTGAGGTCACGGTTCAACTCTGCTACTATGTTCTTAGTAGCCATCTACAAATATGCAATTCACATGTTTTAGATTCCAATTCACACAATTAGACTTATTCAAGCAATATGTTCATGAAATAACTTAGTTTATACCCAGACGTAGCAAAAGGTATGCTTATAGCATCCGATTAGAAACGCCTAAGCATAACTTTGCCATTTTATGAACATACCCTTAACAAGCCTATACATTCAATCAATCAAGGGCAACCAAGCATACATCAGTTTGTAACCTCACTTGACCTTCCAAGAAGGCTGAATCACGCACTCATGCGTGATCGTAACAACCATAGCACTTCACTTAAACGTTAGTCTCATCACCCATAAGTCTCCTTAATACAATGCCCAGGTCGTTGGTGGAGTCACAAACGGTCTCACTTAAGTACCACTTCCTTAGACAGCATTATATTAGCTTGACAGTGTAACTAGAGACCTTAGTTTAATGAAGTGTCTCATCAATTGAATCAAGTTTCAAGTCCTTCAAGTTCACCGTACAAGTACTTGAACTATCTTAAGGTAGAATCTCTTGTTTCAATATACGTATGTTCCCTCACTTAATTTAAGCTTCAATTCCTCAAGTCCATCATAGTGGTACAAAACCAGTATTAAGACTATCAAGGGGCTGAAATTCTTAAATTAGGTAAAGAATAAATGTCACATGCATGCCACGTCTATGTCACACATGGACCTTAGGAACCCCGAGAGGAGCGCTCCCAGGAAAGATGGAGGGTCACAGACGGTCCCACTTAAAACCCACCTCCTAGACAGAGCACATTCCGGCAATTACCTCAAGGTATAATGTGATATAGAACTTTGGCACACATTTTCTTTAGGTTCATTTAATCATTGATGGAACAAATAGGCAAGTCAACATGTTATGCAACCATTTTCATCATACAACATTCAAGCATGATTAAAAACACATATAACATTCATGCTTCCCTTTTCCATTTAAACGACTATAACCCCTTCGAATAACCTTTTCTACATACAATCATACATTCATACATGTTATTTCGAACTCAACTAACATGTATCATGCTTCATATAAACATGTCGAACAAGTAAGCATGTATCACAAAGAGAAACCGAAAGCTCTGATACCATTTGTTGATTTTAGGATCGTCTTTAAACATGCTTCTCATGTTCGCATTCATCAATACCGAAGAAGGGATTAAGAGTATGTACCTTTCTTCTGGACGCAGCTTAAGAATCTTAGAGATTCTTACTCCTTGTTGATGTTGAAGACTCGGCCTGGGGAACACCTTAAGGGCGGCTTGAAGATGATTTGTCTCCAAGGTGAGTTCCACTCACAATGCTCCTAGAATGCCTTCTAGTTTCGCAAGAGGAAGTAGGAAGAGAGAAGAGAGAACCAATGCTGGTTGTCGGATGGATAGAAATGGCGCATCCTCCCTCTATTTATAGAGGAGGATGGGCTGCCAATGAGAGGGCACAATGCCCTTTCATTTGCGAAATAACATGTCCCTAGGACCAAGGGCTGCAACCAATGCCCTTGGTCCATGAGACATGTCTCATGCCTTTGCCTTTTCAATTAACTAATTAATTAGAAAAGGAATAAATAAATAATTGTGTCTAATAGGAAATTAATTAACTAATTAATTAATTATCCAAATATGGTGAAGAGGCAAGGAGGTGACCCATGCCCTTGCCCATTCGGCCATGGGACATGAGACATGTCCCTTTGGCCGAATGGTGCAAGGCATGGGGTGCACCCCTTGCCTAGAGGCACCTAGGGCGAAGGGGCACTCACACCCTTGCCTATGGCCGAATGGGTGTGAGGCCCCCTTAGGGTGCCCTTTCGGCACCCAAGGGTGCTACGCACCCTTCGGCCTAAGCCGAAGGTGTGCTTGGCCCTCTTCGACACCTTTTCACCAATTTACGCACCTTTCCGCCAAGAGACACGTCTCTTCACCAAAAGGTGCCTAGACACATTTGTACCGAGCTCACATAGAGCTAGTCCAAGACATATTAAATCATCCATTGAGCTCCTTGAGCTCATATCAGCTCACTAAGAGCAGATACACATCTCTCTAGCTCAAACACTCGATTGAGCCGAGTTGAGCCGTGCTTAGCTACTTTAGCTAGCCCAGTCATCTTGGTGCGCAAGAATTCCAACATCATATTCACGGTTACTGGCCAACCGTACGGGCAAACAAAAGTTCGTTTTCTCTCTGATATTGAAATGAAGGTTGCAAGGATGTATTTCATTCACAACTGTGATGAAATCTAACCATATCTTGAGTAAGTAACTCAATCCAATACACGTTATGGCTTCAATACATATCAATTTACTTACAACTGTGGCCCTCAATATCATCCAACATTAGGATATACATCTACGGGGTATGACAAAAACTTGAATCAATTACTGCGGCACAAGTTGAAGCGAGTATAGATTTTTTTTTCAAAGTTGGTTGCAGGATTACGTACGTGGTCTATCAAACCAGTCTGTTGATTTCTTTTTTGAAAACGTGTTTATTCTCACTAGTTGCACCCTATCACCGTGTTCTTGCAGATACAGAATAATTGTGATGCTGAATCAAGTGGCATGTTGTGGGATGTTTCATTTGGACCTTCACATAGGGTTGTCACTTGGCCAGTGTATTTTGTAAATGGTTACAAGTTCTGGACGACTACATGGTGTAGTGGGAAATCAACATACAATAGTGGGGTATGTATTCGATGCACGAAGGATAGTACAATTGATTGTGATTTCTATGGAGAGGTTGAGGATATCATTCAATTGGAATTCTAAGGTTTACCGATCAAACGAGTTTTCCTATTCAAGTGCAAATGGTTTGATCCAACAGTTGGACGTGGGACAAGAATTGACAAATAATATGGAGTTGTTGAGCTCAAACAAAGTCGACAATATGTCAACTATGATCCTTTTATTCTAGCTAGTCAAGCTGAACAAGTATATTATAGCAAGTACCCAACGAAATCAAAGGACAAGAAAGACTAGATGGTTGTGATGAAATTTTTTAGAGATTCTGACAGCATGATATGTTTCATCAAAATCATGCCTCTCCACTTTCACAAAGAAGAAAGAGGAGAAGGAGGAAGAAGAAGATGAAGAACGTACCTTGCACCAAGGAGAAACAACAAAAGGAATTTGTTCCTTGTTCCTTAAAAACGTATGCTCCAAGTTGGTGACGGATTGCTCTTCGATCTTCAAGCCTTCGAGTTGTTGGATGAGGCGGATTACATGTATGATCAAGGGGAGAGTTTGTGTTGAAGAAACACAAGTGTTTCACCCAAAATGCTCTAAGGAGTATGCTTGAAGATTTCGGCCAAGAACAAGAGAGAAGAGAGGAGAAGTTTCAGATTTAAGAGTGTATTGGCTGAATTCCTCACATCTATATTTATAGATTGAGGAAGGAAGTTACAAGGGGAGAAATAACTCCCTCATGGCCGAAGGTACACATACTTTCGGCCTTGGAGGTGGTTAATCCTCCGTTGTACACAAATAAGCCTTGAAGGCTTAATAACTACCCTATGGCCGAAATGATGCCTCTCTAAATGACACCCATTCGGCCTAAATGGACTCCTCTTGGCCGGTTACACATATGTAACCGCCAAAGAGTTTGTTACGGTCACCCCGAGCGGGTTGCGGACCGGGTGACCCGGGCTCGATTTTGGCCTGCGCGGTCACGTTTCTGGCGTTCAGACGGCTCCCGAGCCCTATCCGAGTATCATTTTGGCGAACCCTTCCGTATTTGAGGTCGTGTGGGTCCTCGGACGTTTCCGCCGAAAATATTTTTCTGGCGCCGGGGGGTTGTCGGGGAGGCCTCGGGACGTACAGCGGGCTCGGTAGCGCTCTCGAGATCTCAGTTTGAGAATCCGTTTGTAGTTTTGGAGTCGTGGAAACGTCCCGGGGGTGTTTGTGGAGTTTAATATTTTGGACGTGACGTTCGGTTCCGGGCGACTCCCGGGGCTCGGGATGGAAATTTTCTGACGGCTTTGGGGTAAGTTGGGTTATAATTTAAGATGGAATTTATGGGTATTTTTATAGAATTTTGGAGTGACGGAATTTCGGTTAAGGTTGACACGCTCGCACGTCGGGTTTTGGTTCGGGTTCAGCGAGCTCGGTAGGACACTCCGGAATGGTAAATGAACTTCTGAAAAATGTTCTGTGAATGTTATATTATTCTGAAGATTGTGTCCGAGTTTCATTAATTTTGGAATTCGGTAATTATTTTTGGGCAAAAAGAATTGGAACTTTCGGAAAAATTGGGAGTTAATTTGCAAATGGGTGCAAAATTAATAAAAGAACGTATGGGCTGCAGCAGCTGATTAATTCAGCAGATTTTTTTGGGAAGGAGGAAGGGACACATGTCCTATTTCAATTTAAGATGAGAAGTATGGGATATATATAGTATAAAAATCTTATTAATTCATCTCTTATTCATTTCTTTTCTTTCTTCTTCCTTCTCTTCTTCTTCTTCCCGAAATGTTCAGCCATGGCTACTGTTCACCAAGCTTCTCCTTCTTCACTTCTTGGCTAAAATCAACAAGGAATTGGATTCTTTAAGTGGTAAGTTCTCTCCTCTCACCTCTTTTCAAGTTAGAACCAAGAATTGGTAAGGAAAAGAGAGGGTTCTTGCAAATTGGGGTTTGTTCTTAGCTATGGGTTTTAGTGATCCTCTTGCTTCCAAATTTTAGTATGTTATTCTTGGGCTTGAGAGGAGTAAGAATCTATGGTTGGATTTTGGAAAAACTCCTTAGTTTGAAGAAACCCTAAATGCCGAATTATTGATGGAAATTCTAAAATTGTGTGTGTTTGTGTTCTTGAATCATGCTCTTAGTATGTTGTTCCTTGCATGATTCTAAGACTATCTATGGTTTCAATTTGAAGGAAAACATGTTGGGTAGAAAACCCCTCTTTGGGCCGAATTATTAGTGAAGAGGTTTTGGTTGTTTAGGTGAAATTGGTTAGTAATCTTGCTTAATAATTGCAATTGGTGGTTAAAGAGTGCTAATGGAACTTTGTTTGGATTGAAATGGAAGTTGGGTGAAGAATTCTTCTTTTGGCCGAATTGTTTAGGAAAGGGGTTTTGTTGTTTTGATGCAATTGGTTAGTAAGTTTGGTTAGGAAGTGAAATTGGTGATTAGTGGGATTAATTGGAAGCTTGAACGGTTTGAATTGGAAGTGTGGTGAAAAATTGGTTAAGGATCAAATTGTTGAAGTGATTCTTTTTCAATGTTGGTGGTGTGTGTTGATTGAATTGGATGCTAAATTGGTAATGTGGGTGAAAGTAGGTGTGTTATGGCGTTTGAAATACCATTTTCGGGTTAGAAATGAAAAAGTTAGTTTTATACGGGTTATCCGGGAAAAGTGTCTGGAATGCGGGTTTAAGGGTTGGAATATGTTTGTGGGAGTTGGAATAACAATGTTCAGGCTCGGTTTGTAAAACCGAGCTTTCTGTGGAATTTTCCGGGAAAGTGCGGGTTTGCGCAGAAATTGTTTTCTGGAGTTATTAGGATGTGTTCTGACTCAACTATGGCTACCCAGCTTGATTCTGCATTGGTGGAGTAGCGTGGGACCATTGGAGCCAAGTTGTGCATTACGGGTCGGAAGCCGGGGTTTTCCGGGTGTTGGGCTGCGGGGCGGCGTTTCCGAGGTAAGGGCTTAATTTGGTAAAATGTACGTTTGTTCTGCTTCAAGGCCCGGATGACCTTAGAGGCCCGGGTTCCTATTCTCGCTCTGTATATGTTTAATGTAATGATACTTCGTTTATATTTATGTATTATTGTTATTATTGTATGTTCTGCTCGTGTCCGCACCGAAGGGGTGCCGACATTCTCGCGTATCCGCACTGTGAGTGCCGATATTGCCTCGTGTCCGCACCGAAGGGGTGCCGACATTCTCGCGTATCCGCACTGTGAGTGCCGATACTTGCCTCGTGACCCTACGACAGTTTGGGGCTCGCGACCCCGGCCGGTACCGTGCTATCTGCTCTGCTCGACCAGATATTCGACCTCCGCCGAGGGCCGTCACATGGTCGCTCGCGGTTGGACCGCATATGTTGGATTCGATTTACGTTATGCTTTATGTTTATATGTACATGCATATGCTGTGATATTCGCTTTTGCAGTTCAGATTGTCGCCCACGGGCAAACCGCACTTTTACCTTAAGCCCTCATCGGGTCCTTTCGAGGACTCACCCTTTTATTTGTTTACCATCTTTCAGTGCCTCGACAAGCAACCAGCGGAATAGAGATCCGCGGTGCTTCCGGACATTCTGGGTTATGTAGCAGCAGCAGTACCACGTGCGGGAATTCTTGAGCGAGAGGCTTCTGATTCCGCACTTAGGTATATTTATAGGATTTTGTTTAATGGCTCTGTAGCTGTAGTTGCATGCATGTAGGTCAGATCATGAATTTGTATATGCCATATGATCGGAAATATATTCTGCCTTTGATGCCTTCTGAGTCGAGGGCGGAGCCCCGACTTGCCTATATTGGATTTGTTATGATATGAATTCAGTGTTTTGTGGTTGTTGCGATGAGCAATGTTTGGTATACCATGAACTGCTTGGTTGGTACTTTGTCGAGTTATCATGTATACTTGCCATGTATGGGTTCTGTAGGTTGCTAGTCGATACTTGTTTGTTCTGTATTTGAGCTCGATGCTCCGCTGCCGCGCTTTCCGCCGTTGGTTCCGGTTCTCGACGTCGCGGCCGGCTCCGCCTCCGCAACCGGGCGGGGTGGCTGTGACAAGTTGGTATCAGAGCAGGTTGGGTCGGATTGACCCAAAAGGTAAAGTATGTTTGGTTTTGATATGAAATGTGGAAGGCAAGTATACAAGTCCGAGGGTGGACTTTTGGAGTAAGTTAAGTCTGTTCATGGTTAAGTACCTGCGGAAGATGACTTCGAAGTGCGAGCCACCGTTCTACGTTTCATTCTGGGGCGGTTCTCAGACGGAGACTGGCCACCTCCTTATTTGAACCACCTTGGAATGGGTGTGGAGCGCGGGCGGCGCTTTGAAGCATTTTTGAAGGTTTAGGAGTTGGAGGTATGATCCGGGTACTTTAATTCATTGTTTGGTATATGGTGTGATTCTGTGATATGAACATGATCTGATTCTATGTTAAGGTTTATTATTTAGTTTCGGGATTCTGAAAAGAATCCTTGCATCATGCATTGCATTACACTACAGAGCCTTAGAATACTGCTGCTGGCTTTTGGATAGATGGGGAAGAGTTAGTTGATTTGGACTTTTGGATATGGGATAAGTTGGCTTGGGTTGGACCTGGTTTAAGGGAATGTTTACTACACGCGAATAGCGTGATTTGGTACCGGAGGCGGGATCGGGATCCCACACCTCCGTGGAATAGGATACGGGTTCAGCGTAACCCAGGGTCTGAACAACCACACTCACCGCCCCCGAGGCTTAGTTGTCGTAGGGACCCCTCTCTGATTTGGTATTACCGCCAGCCTAGCTGGTTCAGGGGCGGCAGTAGGCAGGGGAAAATCTGTTTATGCCACGGTAAGGGCATTTTGATCAGGTGGTGATAGCGAGACTTTAGCCACTGCTCGCTACAGCTTTGGAGTTGGTAAGTGAGTGACTCCGAGGAGCGTGGTCACTACGACACCTAGACTTCTCGTCGGTCCTATCAACGACGTGGAGATCTGAGACACCACCGACGAGGTTGGACTTTTGGAGAGGTTTCGAGTTTGAATCCCCCGAGGTTCGGCCGGCCGAGGAGGGCCGAGGTAGTAGAGACTTGGTTTGCAGGAATTGACAAACTCCTGGAGGGAGGCTATTCGAGTCGGTTGGCCGGGTTAACGGCTACTCCGGCCGATTGCTTCCAGATTTCGAACCGGAGTTCGGATTGACCCGATATCTCGATTTCTAGTGTCTCGTCAGTGTACCGGACATTTCCGGAAAATATTTTTCGGGCCGGGGTTGCCGGACGATTTTCGGGATTCTCAGGCGGAGAAACGGCTCCCGGAGTGACCCGGGACTCGATTTGCGCTTTGAGGAAGATCTGGAGTCGGGATATAATTTACATTTTTCTCGTGAAGAAAATGTTCTGGTCGAAATTACGGTTTCGGGCGCTGTTTTCGGGGCGAGCCAAGCTGTGACACTTGGCGAAATGTGATTAGTGGAAAGTATTGGACTTGGTCTCTTGTTATTTCTGGTGATTATGATTCACTATGATGTCAGGATGTCATGTGCAAAGCACATGACTTATTATTACAAGACTTAAGTTTTGGCAAGTCTTGCAAAAATGCAAACGTATTCTTCTTCCTTCTTCACCGCCGAATTCTTCCTCTCTCTAAAGCCACCATTGTTGTGTTTTACAAGCTTCCAAAGCTTGCTCTAGATTGCTTCTTGGTCCGAGAGTTCAACTGGGAAGTTGATCAAGAACTCGAGTACTACGTCCTGTCTCGAGGTATGGTTCGATTCTCTGAGTATTTGGCAATATTGGAAAGTTGATGTTCTTGGCTTAGATCTGAGTTTTGATGGAATTGAACCGTTGGATCGTTGTGTGGTTCATATATGTTGATGTTGGGTAGGTAAGGATTAGGGAAATAACGTTGGATCGTTGGAAACACAACACGGTGAGAACTCACCTTTTGGCCGAATTTTTGACCGATTATGTTGGGAATTTCGTTGAATTTGATGTGTTCGTGGATTGATTTGTGATTATTGAAGTGAATTCTTGCATGTTCTAAATCGGTTCTGAATTCTGATGTTTCATGAAAATCGGAATTTTATCGAAATTCTCACGGATTTTCGATTTTGGGTCGGGGTGTAGTTTGGTAGTGTGGTTGGTAAAGTCGCTAATTCAGTTTGAATTGACAGATTCTCGAGGTCCGTAAGGTTGAAAAAGAAAGGTTTCCGGGTTTCGGTCGCGGAAATTGTGTTTGAGATCCACCGCAATGGCATCGCTCCGATATCTATTCCTCCTTATCGGATGCCTATTTCGAGATGCAGAGTAGAAGAAGCAACCGGAGGAATTACAAAGAAAAGAGTTTCGTCCGACCGAGCACTTCAGCGTGGGGTGCTCTGGTATTGTTTGTTAAGAAGAATGATGGGACATTCTGACTTTGTATTGATTATAGACGGTTGAATGCTCATGATGGGAAGAATAAGTATCCGTTATCGAGGATTAACGATTTTTTTTTGATCAACTTCGGGGTTTGAGAGTTTTCTCGAAGATTGATCTCCGATCTGGGTATTTTCAGCTTAGGGTGAAGGATAAGGACATGCCTAAGACTCGCTTTCCGCACCCGATTTGGACACTTTGAGTTTACGGTCATGCCATTCGGGCTGACCAATGTTCCGGTGGCATTCATGGATCCGATGCATCGGGTATTCCGACCGTACTTGGGCTCATTTCTCGGTGGTTTTATTAATGATATTCGATATATTCTCGGGATGAGGATTCGCATCGGGATCATCCGAGGGTGGTTCTGCATGGACACTTTGGGAACATCACTTTATGCTAAATTCTCAAAGTGTGAGTTCTGGATTCGGGAAGTCACCTTTCTGGGACACATTATATCTGAGCATGGTCTGTCTGTGAATCCAGAGAAGGTGAAGGCAATTTGGGATTGGAAACAACCTACCACGGTACGGGAGATCAAGAGCTCCCTGGGGTTAGCAGGATTTTATCAGAGGTTTGTACCAGGGTGTTCTATCCTAGCATCTCCGCTTATGCAGTTGACTAAGAAGGGTCAACTGTATATCCGGTCCGATAGGTGTGAGCAGAATTTTCGTGGAGTTGAAACGGCAGTTGACTAACGCTCCGATTCTCGACTCTTTCAGATCCGATCTTACCGTATGTGAATTATACGGATGCTTCCACGTCTGGTTTGGGATGTGTGTTGGTGCAGAGCGTTTGTGGTAGCTTATGGGTCGAGGCAGCTGCGACCGCATGAGCTGAACTGACTGATACATGATCTGGAGTTGGCTACAGTGATTTATGCGTTGAATCATTGGAGGCAATATCTGTTTGGTAATAAATTTCAGATTCTTACCGACCATAAGAGTCTGAAATATCTGTTTACACAGAAGGAGCTTAGCATGAGGCGTTGCAGATGGCTCGAATACATTAAGGACTATGGTTGTTGTATCGAGTACATCTCTCGCACGGCAACACGGTTGCCGATGCTCGAGCAAGAAGTATACCGGCTTAATTAAGAGAGGAAATGTTGGTGACCGATCCGAGGAGAGTGATCGACGTGCCTTTGGCATGTGGCAGCTACGGGAGCGTGCTCAGTTATTACACTTATTATACATTCCGAGTGGTTTGATAGGATGCGCAAAGCGCAAGGTAGAGATTTGGTATTGAAGAAGTTATCTGGGGAAAATAAGGGTTTATGGGTTACCGACGTTTCAGTATAGGCAAGGATTGCTATACTTCTGAGACCGCCTTTGTGTACCAGAGGATCAGGAGTTCTGGAATGATATTTTAGAGGGGCACACTCGAGCGGGTGAGCATCAGAACCGGCAGGACATGCAGACTTTGCCCATTCCAGTCTGGAAGTGGGGTAATGTTATGATGGACTTTCTGACTGCACTGCCCTGACACGGTTTCATCATGATGCTATCTGGGTTTTTGTGGATCGGCTGATAAAGTGCACACACTTTCTGCTTATTCGGGTCATAGACACTCTGGAGAAGCTTGCCCGGCTTTACATCAGTGAGATTGTACGATTACATGGAGTATCAGACTCCATTGAATCTGACCGTGATCCGCGTTTTACAGCACGGTTCTGGATTGCTTTTCATGAAGCATTGGGCACGCGACTCCATCTGAATACAGCTTATCACCCACAGACGGATGGGCAGTCGGAGCGGGTGATTCAGATATTGGAGGATATGCTGCGAATCAGTACTTTGGATTTTGGAGGAGATTGAGACCAGCAGTTACTTTGATAGAGTTCTCGTACAACAATTGCTTTCAGACTACGTTTGACATGGCACCATATGAGGTGTTGTACGGGAGGTGTATGACACCATACTGTTGTACAAATGCGTCTGATCGGGTTAAGCTGGGACCCGAGCTTTTTGAGGAGTCTACGGCAAAGATCATATTGTTACAGGCGCGGATTAAAACCGCGAACGATCGCACCAACGCTTGTACGAACCGCCGCCGTAGGCTCTTGAATCGAGTTTGGTGACAGAATTTGACTGGAGGTAGCACTGATCTGATGGACAATAAGATTTGGTAGGCGGGGCAAGTTACCCCGAATTATATCGGTTATCATGAGTTTCCAGAGTAAGTTGTTAGGTTGGCCTTACCCCCCCCCCCAACTATTTCTCGCTTTACGTGATGTCTTCCGTGATAGCCTGTTGTGGATCGGTTAGACTTAGGTTCGGATCGTCTGGGGTTGTCCGGTAGAAATACCGGAACCGACTCGGGTGCAATAAGATTCACCCGGAGGGTGGGACGTCGTGAGGATCTTTATGGTAGTCTAAACTACCACTCCCGCAGCACCAGTACGGTGGTCCGATTGTTCTGGGTTAGAGGAATGTCTATATTTTCTGATTGGTAGCGACACATGTCTGGTTGGTTCAGGCTACTCTTGGAGGACCAAGAGTTCTAAGGGGGGGAGGATGTTACGGCCACCCCGAGCGGGTTGCACCGGGTGACCCGGCTCCGATTTTAGCCTCGCGGTCACGCGGCGCTCGACGGCTCCCGAGCCCTATCCGAGTATCATTTTGGCGAACCCTTCCGTATTTGAGGTCGTGTGGGTCCCCGGACGTTTCCGCCGAAAATATTTTTCTGGCGCCGGGGGGGTTGTCGGGGTCGTCTCGGGACGTACAGCGGGCTCGGTAGCGCTCTCGAGATCTCAGTTTGAGAAGCCGTTTGTAGTTTTGGAGTCGTGAGGACGTCCCGGAGGTGGTTGTAGAGTTTAATATTTGGGGCGGGACGTTCGGTTCCGGGCGACTCCCGGGGCTCGGGACGGGAATCCCGGGGCTCGGGATGGAAATTTTCTGACGGCTTTGGGGTAAGTTGTGTTATAATTTAAGATGGAATTTATGGGTATTTTTATAGAATTTTGGAGTGACGGAATTTCGGTTAAGGTTGACACGCTCGCACGTCGGGTTTTGGTTCGGGTTCAGCGAGCTCGGTAGGACACTCTGGAATGGTAAATGAACTTCTGAAAAATGTTCTGTGAATGTTATATTATTCTGAAGATTGTGTCCGAGTTTCATTAATTTTGGAATTCGGTAATTATTTTTGGGCAAAAAGAATTGGAACTTTCGGAAAAATTGGGAGTTAATTTGCAAATGGGTGCAAAATTAATAAAAGAACGTATGGGCTGCAGCAGCTGATTAATTCAGCAGATTTTTTGGGAAGGAGGAAGGGACACATGTCCTATTTCAATTTAAGATGAGAAGTATGGGATATATATAGTATAAAAATCTTATTAATTCATCTCTTATTCATTTCTTTTCTTTCTTCTTCCTTCTCTTCTTCTTCTTCCCGAAATGTTCAGCCATGGCTACTGTTCACCAAGCTTCTCCTTCTTCACTTCTTGGCTAAAATCAACAAGGAATTGGATTCTTTAAGTGGTAAGTTCTCTCCTCTCACCTCTTTTCAAGTTAGAACCAAGAATTGGTAAGGAAAAGAGAGGGTTCTTGCAAATTGGGGTTTGTTCTTAGCTATGGGTTTTAGTGATCCTCTTGCTTCCAAATTTTAGTATGTTATTCTTGGGCTTGAGAGGAGTAAGAATCTATGGTTGGATTTTGGAAAAACTCCTTAGTTTGAAGAAACCCTAAATGCCGAATTATTGATGGAAATTCTAAAATTGTGTGTGTTTGTGTTCTTGAATCATGCTCTTAGTATGTTGTTCCTTGCATGATTCTAAGACTATCTATGGTTTCAATTTGAAGGAAAACATGTTGGGTAGAAAACCCCTCTTTGGGCCGAATTATTAGTGAAGAGGTTTTGGTTGTTTAGGTGAAATTGGTTAGTAATCTTGCTTAATAATTGCAATTGGTGGTTAAAGAGTGCTAATGGAACTTTGTTTGGATTGAAATGGAAGTTGGGTGAAGAATTCTTCTTTTGGCCGAATTGTTTAGGAAAGGGGTTTTGTTGTTTTGATGCAATTGGTTAGTAAGTTTGGTTAGGAAGTGAAATTGGTGATTAGTGGGATTAATTGGAAGCTTGAACGGTTTGAATTGGAAGTGTGGTGAAAAATTGGTTAAGGATCAAATTGTTGAAGTGATTCTTTTTCAATGTTGGTGGTGTGTGTTGATTGAATTGGATGCTAAATTGGTAATGTGGGTGAAAGTAGGTGTGTTATGGCGTTTGAAATACCATTTTCGGGTTAGAAATGAAAAAGTTAGTTTTATACGGGTTATCCGGGAAAAGTGTCTGGAATGCGGGTTTAAGGGTTGGAATATGTTTGTGGGAGTTGGAATAACAATGTTCAGGCTCGGTTTGTAAAACCGAGCTTTCTGTGGAATTTTCCGGGAAAGTGCGGGTTTGCGCGGAAATTGTTTTCTCGGGGTTGTTAGGATGTGTTCGATCCAACTATGGTTACCCACCTTGATTCTGCGTTGGTGGAGTAGCGTGGACCCGTAGGAGCCAAGTTGTGCATTTCGGATCGGGAGTCGGGATTTTCCGAGTGTTGGGCTGCGGGCGGCATTTCCGAGGTAAGGGCTTAATTTGGTAAAATGTATGTTTGTTCCGTTTCAAGGCCGGATGACCTTAGAGGCCCGGGTTCCTATTCTCTCGTATATGTTTAATGTAATGATACTTCGTTTATATTTATGTATTATTGTTATTATTATATGTTCTGTTCTGTGTCCGCACTGAAGGGGTGCCGACATTCTGCGTATCCGAACCAGGAGTGCCGACATTGCCTCGTGTCCGCACCAAGGGGTGCCGACATTCGCGTATCCGCACTGTGGAGTGCCGATACTTGCTGCGTGACCCTACGACGGTTTGGGGCTCGCGACCCCACCGGTACCGTGCTATCTGCTCTGCTCGACCAGTATATTCTGACCTCCGCTGAGGGCTGTCGTTACATGGTCGCTCGGCGGTTGGACCGCATATGTTGGATTTCGATTTACGTTATGCTTTATGTTTATATGTACATGCATATGTTGTGATATTCTGCTTTTGCAGTTCAGATTGTTGCCCATGGGCAAACCGCACTTTTACCTTAAGCCTCATCGGGTCCTTTCGAGGACTCACCCTTTTATTTGTTTACCATCTTTCAGTATCGACAAGCAACCAGCGGAATAGAGATCCGCGGTGCTTCCGGACATTCTGGGTTATGTAGCAGCAGCAGTACCACGTGCGGGAATTCTTGAGCGAGAGGCTTCTGATTCCGCACTTAGGTATATTTATAGGATTTTGTTTAATGGCTCTGTAGCTGTAGTTGCATGCATGTAGGTCAGATCATGAATTTGTATATGCCATATGATCGGAAATATATTTCGCCTTTGATGCCTTCGAGTCGAGGCGGAGCCCGACTTGCCTATATTGGATTTGTTATGATATGAATTCGGTGTTTTGTGGTTGTTGCGATGAGCAATGTTTGGTATACCATGAACCGCTTGGTTGGTACTTTGTCGAGTTATCATGTATACTTGCCATGTATGGGTTTCGTAGGTTGCTAGTCGATACTTGTTTGTTCGTATTTGAGCTCGATGCTCACGCCGCGCTTTCCGCCGTTGGTTCCGGTTCTCGACGCCGCGGCCGGCTCCGCCTCCGCAACCGGGCGGGGTGGCTGTGACAGAGTTCATCCCATGTGGTAGAGTGCATACACCATACACCTCCAATAGCGTCTTTTACCAAAATGTCCTCATTTAGTCCAAAAAAGTTTAACTGGTAGTTATTACTCATGAAATATCACAAAGATTTGTCATTTGGCCATATCAAATCTATTTGAGGTCTTGTAAACTCCTTTAAGCTCACCTTGAGCTAAAAAACACTTTTCCTTCAAGACTAGCTCATATGAGCTCAAGTTGACTACTTCAAGTCAACATGAGCCGATGTTAGCTGTCTTGAGCTGAGGGTTATTACTTTTAGCTACCATGTACTAAAGTTGACTACTTCTAGTCTATTTGAGCTGTCGTTTGCTACTTCTAGCTAACTCGAGCTGGTGTTGAGTTTTATACAACTACTTCTAGCTGGAGTGGGCTCACTTTGAGCTGAGTCTAGCTACATCTAGCTAGTGTTAGCTCAAGTTGAGCTCCTTGAGCTAACTTAAGCTGACTTGAGCTGTATCTAGCTATTTCCAGCTAGGGATAAGCTTAGTTTAAGTCAAGCTACTTTTAGCTTCCTTTTGAGCTCACACTTAACCTCACGAGCTCAAGTACCACCTCAAAAGAATTTGGTGCGCCAGGAATTCTAACATGTGATCAAAGTCATACCGAGGCGTATGACAGAGCATACCACTTATGTTGTTGAAGAGGAGGCATGGCAAGATGAGAGTAATGAAATCAACGGAAATATCATCTAAGGTGATCCAATTACAAGTTTAGGGAACCAAAGAAATGGAGATATTATTCATAACGTTTAAATGGAAATGGATGAACAAGATCAACAATGGGACAACTCAAGTTCAGAGGGGTCATTTAATACCGATGTTCTGACATCATCTACTGAGCATGAAAGCTTGAATGAGCTATCAGATGAAAATGATGATTCAGAAGATGACTAGTTAATTTATTTGTATATTCTATGACTTTAAAACATTTTCGATAAAGGCTTATTTATTGTTTAGTCACCCGAAATATTATCACTCGTTCAGTTTAGTCCCTGCATTATAACTCGGAATTACTCACTCCCTCAATTATGCTCCGTCAAGCACTTTACACCTTTGACCGTAGCAAAGTCAGTTGACCTCGGGGTAAAATGTTTGTTTTGGTCTGAAAATTTAAAAGTTCTTTTCCAATTACCCCATGTTTTAAACTTAACCATTTAGACACCCCCCAACATAGGGGTGAGTTCGAGCCGAGCCGAGCCCGAGCCTAGCAGGTTCGAGCTCGGGCTCGTGAAATTCGGGCTCGGCTCGAGCTCGATCGAGCCCGATAATTCGAGCTCGAGCTCGGCTTGAGACAGGCTCGAGCTCGGCTCGATGGTTCGTAAAGCTCGAGCTCGTTAGACTCGCGAGCTCGGTTAGGCTCGATTCGGTCCCAACACTGAGTAAACGAGCTCGAGCTTGTTAAGGCTCGAGCTCGAGCTCGGCTCGATGGTTCGTGAAAGGTAGTATCGTAATTTTAGACGAGCTTGTTAAGGCTCGCGAACCCTTATGAGCCGAACGTTTCGAGCTCAAGCTCAACTCGTTTATTATTCAAGCCTCAAAACCGGCTCGAGCTCGAGCTCGAGACTCGTGAGGCTCGGCTCGTTGGGCTCGTTAAAGCTCGGCTCGGCTCGAATTGTTTCACACCCCTACCCCAACAGTTTTAAACTTAACCACCGTCGGGCCGCTGCCATCGCAGCCGGACAACCACCGCCGACAACCACCACCACCGCCGAAAAATGCCGGAAACACAAAAAAATAACTGAGAACGTAGATTGCGGCCCAAGGCTGCCAGATCGATGGCCCAGGCCACGAATCGGTGACCCATGGCCGCGATTCGGTAACCTAGGGCCGCGATTCGCCGGCCCGGTGTTGCGATTCGGCGACCTAGTGCCGCGAATCGCCGGCCCGGGGTTGCGGTTTGGCAACCTAGGGCAGCGATTCACCGGCCCAAGGATGCGATCCGGCGGCTTGGGGAGGAGAAGGAGAAATAGCATGTAAGTCCTTAAGTTTATTTTCCTTTTCTAATTCGACCCCACAAAATAACTTTTATCAACTGCAACCTCAAAACTTTAAAATTATACAAATCTGACACTAAATCGTTAAAAAGTTAACACCATTAATCTAACGTTAACAGAGTTACCGATTCCAAGGACTAAAGTGCCGAAAACTACATAGTTCAGGGACTGAGTAATTCTGAGTTATAATCCGGGGACTAAACTGAACGAGTCATGATAGTTCGGGGAACTGAATGATAATTAAGCCTTCGATAAAATGCATTACTTATGACTTTTATATATTTCATATATATCATGTGTTATATTTACATACATGTTGTACATGGATTTAAATTTCATGATGTAGATATAATAGAATGGACGAAGATGAAAATATTCAACGGATGAAAGATTACTTGCGGAGAGGTAAGAATAAATCTACTACTTTATCAGCATTAGGAAGAGCTTTTGGATTGGACAGGTCAGACAGGTCGAGTCAAGGGACTGATGGATTCGGGCATCGCAACACTGATGATGACGACGGGATACACGTTCAGAATACAACTGAAGATTATATTGTCGCCCCGAGCGATGATTCTGCTGCACGCTCTATGCATCAGCGTCACCAACCGAGCAGATCTCGGCGTAGCCAGACGCTACTACATGGCACCGGGTAGGATCACCAACGCATATTTCTCAAGCCATTTGGTGATGGGTAATTAACTTAAATTTGATATCCTAATTTATAAAGTAATGTCAATTAACTGTTACATAATATGTTTCTTTATAAATATAGGTTTAATCCAAGTCAAAAGATTGGGTTACCTTTGTGATTAAAGCTAATTATGATAATGGAATGAGAGATGCATATCCAACTTGGGCTATCGCTCGATCCCAAGGCGCGATTTTCCGATGGTTCGCCGAATTCAAAGTATAAATTAAAAGGACTTTACACATATGTAGCTAACTCTTTGTTACAAGATTTAATTGTTACTACAAAAAATTTCTTATGTATATTTAATGTTTACAATTACCAACCTTGTTAGAAACATTGCGAATGTGATCCAATTCATGAGTCAGAGGTGTATATGATTTTCAATAAGCTAGGCATAAGTCATTTGAATAGCATGTACAATACATTAAGGTGGCTACCTACTGAAGAGAAGCGTTGGAGCTATGCAAGTTGGCTTGGTAATGAATCTTACTGAAAATTATTTGAGTACTGGGCAAGTGAGCAATTTGAAGCTCAAAAGCGAAAAATGCAACAAATACGAAAGCAAGCTGCTCCAAATGCTCCGATTTACAGGAAGGGCCGTCATTCAGTTTCTGACATAGAATTAACTCTGGTACGTATGATAAATTTAAATTAGTTTTCTTAAATTATTCTTACATATTGCACAATTCGCTCATTTATATTTATCATATAACAGTATGAAAAAGATCCGGAACATCGTATGCCTGGACTTTATACAATTTACAAGACTCATCAACTCGGCAAAGGAAGGATCGATTCCTTCACGAGAAAATTAGATCCGTTGTTATAAGCATGTTTACATTCTTAAATTCACTACGTATCTGAAGGAGGCCTGGTAACGCCAAATTCGCTACCAATCCATTACGAATGTAACGCACAAGGGCGTTACCAGGGCGCTACAAATCGAGGCGTTACTTCAGCCCAATGCGTTACGAGGGCGTTACCAAATTGATGACTGGGAATCGAAAAGATCGGTAACGCCTTATGGCGTTACAGGGCGCTACTAGCCTCGACAGCTCGACCGGTAGCGCCCTCGCAATGCCTTGGGCGCTACAACGGTGTTCGGCCTCACAAGAACGCCTGGGCGTTACTGTGCATTACCACATCACCGCAACTACGTAGTGATTTCAGAATATTATTATCAATTGAAGCTACATAATGTTATTCATGTGCTTATGAAATTTCAGGAAAATGTTAAAAGTCAACGTGAAACACATTCAACCACCTCCGAGATCGATGCCCCGTTCGATGAGGACAATGCATTTAAATTGGTACTTTATTTAATTATTAATGTTTTTATAAGTTTTTCATTTTAATTTAATTTTTCAACCCATAAAGTAATACTAAAAGATTTGATATTTTCATTATAAAAAAAGTTTATGAGGGCTCAATCCGTCATATGTGCGTCATAACCAGCAGCCATTTTCAATTGCACGTGTAAATGCAAGGACGTCCGTATTGGTCACAAAGTGGTCATAAATATGACGACCCAGACCGTCATACACAAATGTGACGCCCAAAATAACAACGAAATAAACAACAGCCTCTCCCGTCATTCTTTTGACGGATAAACAACGGATATGGACGTCATAACCAATGAATCAACTACGCAGTGATATGTGGCATACTATTATTGGTTGAAATCATAACTATGTGGCAACTTTTTTTTTTCTAATTTGGCGTTAATTTGATACGTTTCAGATGTTCATTTTGTCAATATTGATCTTTGATTTGTTCCTTTGAGAAATAGTTTAGGAAATTAAAAAAAGGTTAGTTTAAAAAGAAAAAAAGATCAGGGGAAAAATTAAAAAGAAATTTGAGAAAATGCATGCTAAGACCGGAAAATTAAAAACACAGTGCCATATATAATTAAAATATAGTTTTGCTACTTAAGTTATATATACACGGGTTTGTTCTATATAATTAATCTCTACTCCTTCCCGTTTCTCCATTTTAAGCTAATTTCTTAAGAAAAGAAAAGGTTGAGGAATGATTTTTTCTATTAATAAATAAAATAATCATTAATTAATAAGTCCAATTTGAAGAATTTTAAAAGGCAATTAATTTTGATTTTATTATTTTAGACTTTAAGATAGGAGCATCTAATCCCACAACACAATATCTTACTTACTTTTTAGACTACTTAGCTTTTACTATTTCTTGTGTGGATTTTTTTTTTTTAAAAAAAAAGCTCTTGATCACGGTTTGTTAACCTCCTTAATAGGAGTGGTGTAGAAGAACAAAAATATTTAGGCTCGGATTTTTTTTTCAATACTCCATTTGTGTCCCATATATGTGGAAAATTTTTGGTTAAGATGTGACATTAATTAAGTTCTAAACTATATTTGACTCAAATTATATTATAAAAAAAGTTGTTAATTTTTTAAAAGTACGTATACTCCCTCGATCTGTCTGACAAAGATTTGTTAGTACTATTTGACATTTTATATGTTAAAATGTTGAAGGAAAAAGTATAAATTAAATATTGAAAAATATGAAAACATCTAATCTTTAATTATGAGAGTGAGGGACGTTCAAATATCAAACATATAGTCACTTTTCTTCACTTACATTTTTCCTCTAACTCTTTCTACTTCTCTCTAAACATGTGATATACCACAAATTGAACAGAAAATTTTCTCATTGGAGCCTCAACTGTTGAAATTGGGTGGGATTTCTAGAAAATAACTGAAAGTGTGTGTGTGTGTGTGTATATATATATATATATATATATATATATATATATATATATATGTATATATATTCACTTACTTCAATACAGGGGAAATTTCCACCTTGAATCGTGTACCAATATCAGCTAGCCTGTCATGCACACATGCATCATGCATAATAGAAATCAAAAAATGAAACAAAATGGCAATTGTGTTGCTCTATGACCACATAGGTATTGTACATTGTGGTAAGTGTCAGTAATTGCTTGCTCACTATTACTATTACATAGTTTGACTATTGAACGAGATAAGCAAGAAATTGGTAAAACAATTTACCCTCATAGATCGATTATAATTGAAATTGTTATTATCAAACAAACAAGGATTTGTCATATATATATATATATATATATATATATATATATATATATATATATATATATATATATACACGTACATGCAAGCTAAGAGGATGAATCTATAGCAACATGTACAAGTCTTAATTGGTCAACTTTTAACTACTCCCTAACTCTTTAATTAGTCATATACTATCCATCCTTTTAATTAAAATATTTGACTCTCGATACTTTGTTTGACTTAATTTTTAATTAAGAAATGTTTGTTTAAAAAATTTAGAAAAAATAATTTGAGGAACCATGAGCTAGAGTTGAATGATTTGTCTGTGAAAATCTCCTCAATTCTTCCTCACCAAATGCTCCAAGTGGTGATTCGTTTGATAGCATCCCATGCTTGAGCCAGAAAGGATGACAAGAAACCATGTCCAAAAGAAGCCGAGATGACACCAAATGTGTTTGACACTGATAAAATTCTTGCGTTGCACCATTTGAATCTTATATCATACTTCATCCGCTTCAAAAGTAATGTAACATTATCTGATTTGATATATGATTAAGATAACCGATTATTATAAGTGTTTTTTCAATTATGTACAAAACCCTAAAATGAATGATTTAAAAAAAAGGATGAAGAACAATAATACAAGTAGCTAGTATATAGTAGCTAGGTAGAGAGTTATAGCAGTATATGCATAGAGGCACCACACTAAAAAAGAATGGGACCGACCCTCCTGTGCATAAATTCTAGCCTTTTCGTCCATGACAGAGAAGCCTCGTCTCGTCTCTCTGCTCTGCTCCTCCTGCTTTCTCTCTCTGTATTCTCTCTCTATAATCTCTTTTCTTTTCTTTTTTATTTTCCCTTTCTTCTTCCTTTTTGTAGCTTTTCATCTTCTTCGATCTCTTCCAAAATTCCACATTTCATTTGAATTACTCAATAATCATGGACGATCACAATCAACCCCACCACCACAACCACCAGCACCCTTTCATGATCTCCACAGATCTCCGCCGCCTCCTCAACGGCGGCAGGCCACTTCACTTCCACCAACACGTCCCGGCGCCGCCGGAGCTGTTCCCACCGCCGCCACACCACTACGACCTGATGCACCAGATGGTCGGCCGCCCCCTCACCGACCTCCTTCCAGCCGCCGCTCTCCAAGATTTCCCCGCCGGGCCAGCAGCTGATTCCGTCACTGTTCAGCAGCCCCCTCCCGCCGCAGCAGCGTCGACTCCTAGAGGAGGCGCCTTCGACTGCGACAGCAGCGGCTTTGGCGGCGACAACGGCTCCGGGAGGTGGCCTCGCCAGGAGACTCTAACGCTTCTTGAGATCAGATCTCGACTTGATTCCAAGTTCAAGGAAGCTAATCAAAAGGGTCCATTGTGGGATGAAGTATCCAGGTATTCTATATACTACAGCTAGCTAGCTACCTAGCCGTGATGTAATTCTGATCTTCATAATTCGTTCTACATGATGGATTACCATCCAATATATAAAAAAAAAAGGTTTTTTTTTTCTTTTGTAAACATGAATATACATACACTACTACTATAGCTAGCTAGCCAGTACTGAATTTTTTGATGTTTTAATAATTAAATTAGTAATTGATGGGGTGATGTCTTTGATTTTTGTATGTGAGAATTGAATATATATACTACCAGTAATTAATTAATTAATTAATTCTGAAAATGAAAATGACTAGTGATTGAGTTCACTTGCAGATTCAGGTGCTGAATTCTGCCTCTTTTTTGGTGCTTGATTTGAACCTCTCATGCACATATCCTCTAAAAATGGAGTGGTTTTCACTTTGGCAAGAGACCTTTGAATTTGTGTAGCCCTCTTTCTTAAGCAAAATATGGCTGACCCTTTTGGACTCACTCAGCCCTTTCCTCAATAACGACACCATTTGCTTTTCTTCTACCATTTCCTTTTCTTTCCTTCTCAGCTCATCATCTGTCAGAACCCCAACCTAGCTACGAATCAGTAAATAGTATTTAATACAGTATTTCTCTAACTCTGAATTTTATAATGTGCATGCTTAATTGATTCATTAATTAATCACAGGATCATGTGCGATGAGCATGGATTCCAAAGGAGTGGGAAGAAATGCAGAGAGAAGTTTGAGAATTTGTACAAGTACTACAAGAAGACCAAAGAAGGCAAAGCCGGCAGACAAGACGGCAAGCATTATAGATTCTTCCGGCAGCTGGAAGCTCTCTGTGGCGACACGGCGGCTCAGCCGGTTTCAGCTTCCCTCCCGGAACCATATACTCCCGTGATGGCGGATGACAAAGATGGCGGCTTCATTCCCACCACGTTCTACAATAATACTTCCAACCCCAACAGCCTCAGCCTCTCTGCGGAGGCTGAGCCTGACCCCAACTCGTCGGACTTCGAGTCCTCCTCTTCCGATGACTCATTGTCGGAGAAGGAGAGGAAGAGGAGAGGGTTTTCATCGTCGGGGAAGAGTTACTGGAAGGGGAAGATTAAAGGGTTCATTGATGAGCAGATGAGTAAGCTGGTGGAGAAGCAAGAGGTGTGGCTCGAGAAGCTGACGACGACGTTGGAGAAGAAGGAGGAGGAGAGGAGGCTGCGGGAGGAGGAGTGGCGGCGGCAGGAGGCGGTGAGGATGGAACGGGAGCGGAGGTTTTGGGCGAGAGAGCGTGGGTGGATTGAAGCTCGTGACACGGCGCTGGTGGAGGCGCTTCAGAGTTTGACCGGAAAAGTTGTTCTTCCGGCTAGGGCTTCATTTCCCTTTAATGATGATCACGGGGAAGAAGAAGAAGAAGAGGCAGCAACTCGTGGCAACAATGAAGATGTAGATCATGAGACCGATAATGCTACGGACTGTGACGCTAGATCAGGAGAAGGACGCAAGAAACGTAAGGGGGGCTATGCAAGAAGTTCTACAAGTGGCCATAATTGCAACTACGGTACTACTGATCATCATAATCATCATAATCAACATGATCACCAGATTAATGAAAGAATGCATGCAAGTGATGATCATCAAGGCGTTTCTGCGGCGAATGAGATAAGTTGTTTCCCGTTCTTGATGGGAGATGGTGATCAGAACTTCTGGGAGAATTATGGCAGCTTGAAGATGATGAACAAGGGAGACAATTAATTGAATAATTAAGAAGAAGAAGAAGAAGAAGAAGAAGAAGGAGAAGAAGAATTCATAATTAAGGTATGAATTGAAGATCATATTAATTGGTACTGTTGTAATTGTATATATATGATCTACTCCCATATATCTAGCTAGCTAGCTAGAGAAAATTAAATAGGTAATTAATTAAGGGTTTTTCCTTTAATTAGAAATGTTTTCTGCAGCTGATTATCATGCACACATTTGAGTTGCATGAAAATGATGGGTACGTTCTACCTATAAGAGATATAACAAGAAGATTGGGGTTTACGTACTTTTTCATTTGATTAAATTTGATTTAGCTAGCATTTAGGCGGCTGATCATTAATAATTGGCATAATTTGAGATAATATTTATAAATGATCAATCGATTAATGATCAGCCATTTCTAATTAAGATCGAGCTAGCTAGTCTTATACATTCCTTTGTTTCAAAATTTATTTGAATCAACAATGAGGATGTTTGGCGAAATTAGGGTTCCCATCCCTCGCAGTTCCTGCCACAACTGGTCGGCGCCGAACTCGAGCCCTTTAGGAGTTTGCGATTGTTTCTCACGTCGACCATATCTCTCCCTGATTGCTCTGCGTGGTTGAAGATTTGCGTGTTCCGCGACTGGGTTTCGCGGCTCTGGTGTCAAGGACGCACTAGTATTAGAGGTTGGTGGGACCCGTTTTATACCCTGCAACGTGTCAGGGCTCCCTCATCTTTGAGTTGGCCACCACCAATGCAGATCGCCGACACAGGTCGGCCCGTGGAGAAGTGTCCCAAGCGCCCGTTGAGCCATTGCTTTTACTAGCAATTATGTTCCAGCAGTTTGTAGCCGCCGTTTGGCTGGGACTCCTCTATGGTGGTTTGTTTTGTTGAGAACCGGTGGTGAAGTTCATTCAGGTTTGCTGTTGGTTCATTTTGCTCCCAAAGGCCGGGGATACATGCCAAAAAACGGGGGTACGAGCGGGAGCTCGCATCACTACGTAGTTGCAGCTAATGTGATAATGCACAGAGTAACGCCCTGGGCGTTACTGTGGGGCCGAACATCGTTGTAGTGCCCAAGGCATTACTGAGGGCGCTACCTGTCAGAGCCTGTCAGAGGCTAGTTGCGCCCTCATAACGCCTTATGGCGTTACCAGCCACATTTTCGATTTCCAGACATTAATTTGGTAAAGCCCTCGTAACGCATTGGGCTGAAGTAACGCCTCGATTTGTAGCTCCCTGGTAACGCCCTTGTGCGTTACATTCGTAATGGATTGGTAGCGAATTTGGCGTTACCAGGCCTCCTTCAGATACGTTGTCGTGGGATTGGCGCTGCAGGAGGGCGTGGTTGTGCTCAATCAGACGAAGTCTAGGTGGGAAGTGGTGTGGAAGATGGTGCAGGCCACAAGCGTGCTCGGGTAGGGGAAACAAAAAAAGTCAGCAGGAGCGGATGCAGGAGACGACAAAGAAGTGCGAAAGCCCACCCTGCCTAAACCAGTGAGTGGTTTTAGCATGGGTGGTTGGGGTTTACAGTCCGCCTCATGCACTCCAAATTCAAAATGGACTATGGTGTGCCAGACTACAGGGTTTCCATGCCGGTATAAAATGGTTTTTCTGTCGAGGTTTATCGTTCTTATGTTTTTCCGAGGCTTTCTTGTAGGGAATAGGCTCTCATTAGCCCACTTTTTGTGATTTTGGTGGAGGAGTTCGGTAGCCTCGAGCTCTCATAAGGATGTTGCGGAAGAAAACATGTTTCAAGTCAAGTGGCATTTTGGAAGAACTTATGATCATCTTCTGCATCAACTGATGAACCTCCTTTGGTAACATGAGTTTCTTTTTGTCTTGTATCACTCGCTCTTTTTGTCTTTCAAACTTTCTAGTTATTTGGTGTTTTTTGGCTTTGTGAACTCTCTAGTTCCAAGTTTTTGGTTTATTGGTCTGAATAATGTTCACTTCATGATTAGAGCACGCTTAGTTCCTAGGGTTCAATCCCTACTTAGGTTGTTTATCCAGCATGATCAGGTTGTCGTCATTGAATGAAATGTCATTCCTTCTTAAAAAAAAATATTTGATGTCTTGAGGCTAAATTCACGAGACATATTTTCCCAGAAGGATTATATAACTGAAAATCTAGTGGCGCTATATACATGTAAGGGATAAAAGGGAACATGAAACACATAATCTGACTAACATCTTAAAACACATGATAGTGATCAGAATGAAGAGCAGAAATGAAGAACTTTTATCGAAAGTTCTATGTAAGAAAAGATAATTTTTTGTCACCCATGTTTGGTTAAAGGTCCAATTTCGCAATTTTTTTAATATTTTACAATGTTTCTTTTTTGCCATTGCATTATTGTTTCTATCCCCATTTGCCATTGTCTGTTAAATCAATACCACACTAGATCCTAAAGTTTCTAAAAGTTGACAAATTCATTGCATTCTAAATCGCTCTTCATCTTCATCCATCTCATCTTTCATGGACTCCATCGTCGTCGTAGACAATGTCGTCGCCGCCGCCTTCCACTACAAAAACACCACCGCTTTCACCCCCACCACCCTCACCATCACCCTGCCATCTATGCCACCGCCGCCACAATGGCCTTTAGCAATTCCCTCAGAAGCCTCTAGTGAATGTTCTCACCCAAGACGACCACGACCCGTTCTTCACAATCGGAGTCGGCTTCTCCAGGCTCACCACCACGACCGTTGATGCCATATAACTACACCGGGATGATGACGTTAGTGAACTTGCAGACGACGAATGGGATGAAGGTTTACGAATTATGATTTAATCAGACGGGTTAGTACTTCTGATTCACGGAAACAATATAATAGCGTCGGAGAACCACCCGACTATTTTGCACGGGTTCAATTTCATCGATGTGGGTAGATGCTTTAGTATGATAAAGGGTAATTAGATTGTAGCTTTTACTCAAGGTTTTTTTTCATTTTAAAAATTTGGGGTCAAATTGATTATAAAAATATAATCCGTTACAAAATATTCCGAGAATATTCATTTTGTTAACGGCCGCAATGGTAAATACTATCCAAAGAGTAAACGTCGATGGTAAAAAAAGGGGTCGTCGATGACAAAAAAGACCATTTTCTAAAATAATGGTAAACAGAGAGATTTGACAAACATAGATGATAAAAATAAATTTTTTTCCTTCTATATATTTAAGGTTTATAGCGGCAACGAGACACAGTGTCTTACCTTTGTTGTACTACCTCTATCCCAGTAAAGATGATACGTTACTTTTGAACTTGTATTTGACTCAAACTCTTACCAAGAAGACTTTACTAAAAAAATTCTTAAAAAATATATTTAAAATCAAGACACATCAAATTATCATATTTATAAAGAATATCTAACTTTTTATGAATATTACTGAATATAAAGAATACATTAAATGCTGAAAAATAAACGTATCATCTTTGCTGGAACGAAGAGAGTATTTGCTAGGTCCCCGTGATTTACTAAAAGATCATGGTAATAAAACATAGAAACTGTATCTAGGTACCTGTTTTATTTATCTAATTCATAACTTAAAATTTTTTTGAATGTAGGAGTATATTATATTAACGATCGAACTAGAAAAGACTATACGAGATTTGACCTGTTAGTTGTTACTAATAAATTCGACGTACGTACGTACACAATCGTCAGGAAAATAAAATTATTACTCTAGATATATTTAGTTAAAGTGTAAAAGAGAATATATTAATGGCGAGGCAATAAGTTTTGAGGCAGACGAGGAAACGAACGAGATGCATCTAATTAGATCGAACAGATCACTAGGTCTGGGCCGTCTCGCGTCCGTGAATGATCAGTAATGCCTTGATTAATCAGGGCCATATATAGAGAGAGCATAATTTGTTTATGAGTACGTACTAATTTATACACTACTTGTCGTGTCTAAGAATTTAAATTTAATGTTATAGATGAAATCATTTCATATATTGATTAATTAATCCTGGATTTAGCTCATTGAATTGATTGCTCTTAATTAGTTCTGTACTAGTTATGAATGAAATCTGTAGAATGGTACGTATAGGGGAAGAGAATTAAGTAGATTAGGATTCATGGTTGGGATGGGAAGGGAGGTGGGATGATAATTTAAGGTTATTTTAGTAATTTTGGTGGTAAAAGCTTCCTTGATAAGAATTACAAGACATTTTTTTATGGAAAGTCTAAAATAAAAGTGAGACAAGTATTGTAGGATTGAGGGAGTATTAGGGTACATTTGGTTACTTAAGCCGCTTGTTTAACATTATGTGGATGATGAAAGTTTTGTAGCGGTGGTAATGTTAGTGGTCGCTACAAAGGTAACGCTACTCATCATGTTAGTGGTCGCTACAAAGGTAACGCTACTCATCATTACTCTCGCAGCTATTACCGAGGAAGCAAGTGGATAGATTTTGTAGCAAATGAAGTAACGGCAAATGCTGCAACAAACATTGTAGTGGCCTGAGGTGCAATAGCGCTAGTGCCACTACAATTTTTGTCACAACCAGCCACCACCATTCCTTCTCGACAGTGTGGCTGCTGTAGCAGGAGTTCTAATGGCCTTGTAGCGGGCATGACCGCCATAACCTACTTTAGTTTAAATCCGATGCAAACTATTTATTTCTAGGTCTGTTTCTTTCTTGTTCTCACCCATCTCTCGCTCACACTCTCATATTTATGCACTTCATCCGTACAATCGCCTTCGATAATATTCGATCACCTTCAACATGTGTAACCCAACACCTCAAGAAAGCAACAATGGTAGTGGCCGTAAGCAAGATCTAGTCACGATTTTTGGCAAGATCATGGGTGTAGAGGAGGTGTGTGATGGTGGGGGCAAAGACTGACCATGATGGCATTGAAGTCACCTTAAACAATGATGATGGATGTTCCTCTGATGGTGGAGATTGTGGATCTAGACTCAAATTATTTGGTTTATTTTTGGGTTTGTCTTTAAATTTCTCGATTTGTTTTGAATTTCCGAGTTACGTTTGATTGTTTGTGTTTGTTTTGATTGGACTGGTGCAATTCATGTATAAGAATTTATCAATAACTGCAATCTTGTCAATAAATTTGGATTGATGAAGAAATCTAGGTTGATGATGAATTTGAGTTTTTTTTCATCAAATAAATTTGTAGCGGCCAATAACTGTATAAATTTATACCCAAAGAAGTTCTTCGTTACTCCTTATATAGTGGATGTCAAAACAGAGTCAAGGTCGAAGCAAGTCTCTTAGGATAAACCTCACAGCTGTATCTGCAATAGTCATGTAATCCAATAAAATTAATAGTAAAGTTCGATCTGCGTCTTAGGTAGAGATCGTGTAGGGGTAGGACTTGAAGTCCAATAGAGAGAAGAGCCCTCAATACTTTGAAGTGAAAGAATGACGTTAACGGGCCCCGTTAGACCTCGATGTGTGTACCAGAATTCCGGCCCTTGTTGGGCTTGGATCTTAAGGGTTGGAAGGCCGTATATACCACATCTTTAAGCTATGAAACTTTTTTTTATCTTTCTTTTCCGATTGAGGTAAAATTATCAAAACATACACTTTTAACTACTTACTCGTCAAACGTGACTATTATTATGAAAAAGAGAGATCTAATAGTACTTTCAGCTAAATCTATCATTAGTGCCATAATAGAGGGGGAAAATAACAATTTTTGGCTTCTCAAGTATCTTTGTAATTCAAGTCGAAAACTGTTTAACAACAGAAACTGGAAATTAATTAATTAATTAATTAAACACATTTTGTTTTTTACTCCTATTAATTTGTTTTAAGTATTTCTCACATGCACAAATTGTGACAACTACAAATTAAGACCAGCTTTAATTTTGAAAGTGGTAATGATTAGGTAGATCTGGTTATTAGGAATGATGTTGGTTACCCCCATTAAGTAATTAGTGACTGCAAGCTAGCTAGCTTGATATATCGTTCTTAGGATACATGTCACTTCATGTTCCATGATTTTTGCTGCCTGCCTGCTGTTGCGCTTAACAGTGCACTGCTGCTTATAATGCTCAACTTGAAAAGAAAAGCCAGCCTCTCCACCAAATTTTACTAATTAATTACCTGCAGATCAACTGTCTGATCATCTTCTTTATCTTCATTTCCCCATTTTTTTAATCATATTTCTCCTCTTAACGGTGTGTTCTTTTGCATATATTTCTGTGTATTTTCATAAACATATCAAATAATTATTTTCCTTTAATTTTTCTCTCACAATTATTACATAAATTTTCAAGTATTTTGTCAAATTCTCCAAAAACTTTATGCAAAGAGCACACCCAAATTTCCCCTTTCTCACAAAATTTCTCACTATTTCAAGAGAAAAAAAACACAAAAATATTTCTTCACAAAAAATAGCTTTTGGTCACAGCCAAATTAGTAATCATATTGATTTGTTCAGAACCACCTCGTACATATTGATTTATTTGTTCTTAATTGGAGTAATATTATTCTATCTGCATAAACGTCTTGGCCCTTTTCGTAAAAGTGAATGAATAATTTTTTTTTTTTTTGAAAAGCAACTAACTTTATCTATGTGAGGTGACTGAAAGGGAAAAAAAATCAAGAAACCTCTTCGGTTAACAATTGCTTGAGATCAACAAAGATTTTTGTTTTTAATCTTGCAGGATGTGATATACATGAGAGGAAACGGTGGTGAGGGAATATAATTTGATATGGTGATTTGAGTTGTGTGTTTTATGAGAAAAAAATTGTAAATCACAAAATTGAACCGGCCAAGAGAATTATAATCCCTTCTTTGGTTAAAAATTCGTTTGTATCATTTAATTTATGATCTACTTTCTATCATTTTAATTATAATTTCGAAAAATCCATATACCAAATGATAATTTTGTATACATACATATATATATAGGAGTAGTTTATAAATATATTATTTTGAACATAATTTTGAATTCACTTTCGGTCATCCGCCTCCATGCCGCCCAAGTGCGTCTTTTCTTCTCTTGCTCTGATGTCGATCGAGGGCGCGGAGTCTGTTGATCATCTTGGTGACCTAGGCGATTGAACCCTGTCTTGGCTTCTTCGTTAATTTGTCAGAGCAGCAACGGATTCGGAACCCGAATGGTGGTTGTTCTGTGAATGGAGGGTTGAGGTGGATGGTGGTGGACTCCCTGGTCTGGTGAAGGTTGTGGTTTCAGATGGGTTGAGGGGTTTCAAAGTTGCTATTGTGCTGCTTTTGGGAAGTGATGGTCCCTGGCGGTTTGGATTCACCAGGGCACCTGTGGTTTGCTTTCGAGGGGGCTCCGCCTTAGCTGTTGGCACTTTGCTCTTTGGTAGGAGTTTTTTTTTTGCCGAGTTACCGCTCTGGAACACCCCGCCATGTCCTGCACTGTGGTTATATAGCACGAGGTACGGTATGCCGCTATCTCTCCTTGGAGCTGGACCCTGATCTGGTGTGGAGGGAGGAGGTGTTCGGGTGTGTCGGCTGTGGTACGCGGTGCAAACCACATTTACTGTGGACAAGAGCGGGGTTCAGCCGCAATACTAATTGCGGGAAACGCTGCAGTGTTTTTGCTCATAGTAAAAGCACTACTGCGGCGTTAACCGCAGTTGCTACTGCAGCCTTACTGCGGTCATGGCCGCAGTAAACATTTTTATCAATTAAAAAAACCAACCCAGAAAACCCCAGAAATTGGTGCAAACGATGAGCAAAAAGACAGTGGTGATGGTGAGAGGGCTGTGTGGAGCGGTGGAGCTAAGGTTGAGCCCAAATCTGTGAGAATAAAAAGAAAATTGAAAGATTCATGAGAAATGAACAACTGTAAAAAAAACCCTAAAAATAAAAAATGTAAACCCTCACCTTAAATAAAATATCGGTGTTGAGGAGGTTGTTGGTGGGACTAAGGTTGGAGCGGCGGCGGCTGACGAGAGGAAAAAAGGAGAAAGAAGAAAATGAAGATGATGAAGAAGAAGAAGAAGAATGGAGAAAGAAAACAGAGAGAAGGAGACAGAAAACAGAAAACAGAAAGAAGAATAAGAAGAAGAAGAAGAAATAAGATTTGAGAAAGAAAACAAAAAGAAAGAAGAAGATGAAGGAGAATTGAAGATAAAAAAAGAAGAAGATGGAAGAGAATGTGAAGGTTGAAGAAGATGAGAAGAAATGAAGGTTTCGGTGGATAAAAACTCAAAAAATGACCTTACTGCGGCCTCGACTGCAGTAAAGGCAGTGGCGGATCTAGGCTTCAAAAATTATGTGAGTGGAGAAAAACACTCAATAATAAATATATAAAAATTATAAGTTAAAATACAAATCTTACATAGCATTTTCATGAATTGAAAAATGTGGAAATTTTTTTGAAGAAACAAAAGTTGGAAAACTGAATTTTCGTGAATTGAAAATCTTAAGAGAGAGGAGCTGGATCTAAATATTGCACTAAATGAAGTAGATGAGAAGAAATGAAGGTTTCGGTGGATAAAAACTCAAAAAATGACCTTACTGCGGCCTCGACTGCAGTAAAGGTAGTGGCGGATCTAGGCTTCAAAAATTATGTGAGTGGAGAAAAACACTCAATAATAAATATAAAAAAATTATAAGTTAAAATACAAATCTTACATAGCATTTATCAAGAATTCGATCAAATTAAAGTGAAGAGCTTTGAAAAATGTGGAAAAAATTTGAAGAAACAAAAGTTGGAAAACTGAATTTTCGTGAATTGAAAATCTTAAGAGAGGAGATGGATCTAAATATTGCACTAAATGGAGAACTTGGGACCTAATTGATACCTATTAATTGAAGTGGTGTTTAACTGAGATTGCAAGGCTTTTTAAGGGGCTAAAGGTGTAATATTTCCTTTGTTAGGTTAAGCTATGAAATGGTATAAATTTAAGGCTTAACCTGGGCACGCTTAAGGGTTGGTCCGTCACTGAGTAAAGGGAGGTCTTACTGCGGACAAGGCCGCAATAAACGTTTACTGCGCCTCTTACTCGCCCATTTACTGCAATAGCCTGCTTAATGCGGCCTAAACCGCAGTAAGGGCCGCGGTAAAAATGAGTTTTCCCACGTAGTATAGTGTGGCGATGACAATGGTTTGGTTTTTCTGTTAACGGAAGAACTGGGCGATGACTCGTCCTGACTGGTGTCATGGATTAATTGTTGCGCTGAAAATTGTTTGGGTGGTGGGTCTCCCTGGCGGTTGGTATTGCAGAAATTGATAACCCCTTAGTGTTGTCAAGGATCTGGATCTTCCAGGACAACTCGACTCCGTTCGATGAGACATAAATTGGTCCCAACGATGCTTGGTCTTGTCTGGTGCAGGTCGGGTACCTAATCTAGCGTGCCAAGTGCCCTTAGGCATGAAGGACTTATGGTAATTGTCAGATGGAACTTGTCGCTGTTGGAGTGAGCAATCTCAAAACCCCTCTCTCACACCCTCTATTTAACATATCAGACTCTCTGCGTTAGTCGTAATATGGTTGTTATATTTCATCTTATAAAAGTTTTATTATACTACTTTTAATTTTTCAAAAAAAAATCTTATTACTCTCACAGCTTTCTTACCTTTTAACTTACCGTTCTACTTTTAGCTTATATTTTTGTGTTCATACAAACTTGCCATCTGTTGGGCAGAGGGTGTATAGTGTGTGTAGATATAGAAAAAGAAAATGAAGATGGAAATAGAGTAGAATTGAAGGTGTCGTTTCAGTTTCAATTATTTTTCTTAATTTTCTTTTATATATGAAAGTTTAATTGCATATAGAATTATTTTGATAATATGGGCTAGGGCTAAGGGTTGGTGAGCTAGGATTTGAAATCAAGATTCAAGGCCTTCAAAACTTATGGAGAAAGTATTACATGTCCCACTTTTCCGTGTCCCTCTCTGTTTCCGTAATAAATGATTAACGACGTTACAAATTCTGCTAAAAAAATGACAAATTAATTAACACCGGTAATCATTTATAGTAGAGATGAGAAGGACATAGAAAAGTAGGACAAGTAATCTAGACTCCAACTTGTGTCTTAAAGCTTAATCATTAGGTTAGAGCATAGAGGGGAGAGGACACTTAAATATTGCATATATGTAGTGTTAGCTATGAATGTGAGAATGTTAGTATTAATTCATTTTAATAGTGGAGCCATTAATTAATAAAAACAAATTAAACGCCCTGATCTGACATAGTTTGCTACTAATTAACATATATATACTCCCACATATATACAACTGAGTGAATTAAGCTAATTAGGTTGCATTTGATCATATATATATATAGAGGTAGTAGAAATTAAAGAAGAGGATGATGCATGGTAGTACTTGGAAGGAGTAAATGAAAGAAGTTTTGCAGTACAAAGGGACCAAGTAGGAGACACAACAGTTATTGTTACAGTTGTTGCAGAAAGTCAAGTACCTGTCCCTTTGCCTTTGCCTTTGCCTTTGCTTCTTCTCTTTTCTTTCCTCTCTGTCTCTCTCCCTTTTTCATTTATATATATCTTCAAAATTTTGGTACTAGCAGTACAATTTTTATGTGGTTACTGGAATATGGATGCAGCTTTTCAAATGAGACCCAGCTAAATTAATTATAATGCGTCGTTGGCTTTTAATTAAGATCAGCGGTACGTAATATATATCATGTATACTGTTATGTCACAGTCTCTGATCGATCCATACATGGTTTCTGAATCTGATTCTTCACTCACAGTACGACTCCATCATTCAGATTCATACACATACATTTACACACCAAAAAAAAAAACAGAAAAAAAAAGTTCACATTAGTTCTGTGAGACAAATAATTAATGGAGTACTAACTTGCAATTCTTCCGACTTGAGTGGGGTATGTAGTAATAAGAAGTTAATTAACTTGAAGGGGAGTACTAATAATTATTAAGAAGTGGACAACAGTTATTCTATATGTATACACTTATTAGGAGTGTAAAATGAACCAAGTACCCGATCACTAATCGGTTCGAGTTCATCAAAATGAGTCTATTTAATTTGATGAGCCTGGGACTCAAACTTGACTACAGGCTCGTGATCTTGTTTCATCCATGTCTTTTATATATCAATATAATGAAAGCATTTTAAACCTTTGGATCCGAGTTTATTTAGTAGTGAAAGAGTTGGAGTTTAGCCCTAGCTATTCAAGCTCGGTCAGAATTGCAAAAATTCAATTATTTCGAATTTTCAAGTCGAACTTGAACACTGTTATAGAGTCAAGCTTGAATCAAGCTCATTGAACTCGAGCTCAATTAAGTCTATGGGGTTTTAACCTCACCACACCTCATTACACTCGTCGTATGTACGTATATCCAGAGTACAACTATGTAATTAAGGCTAATGATAGTATATATTGTACTTCCCTACGTACCTGTACTTTTTTTTTAACGGGAAAGAACCAATATCATTAAAAATCAACTAGAGTAATAGAGTACCATGTTGTTGGAAAAACCACAAGCCAAAAACAACCTAAAGATTCACGAGCCTCAAAATGGCCGAGACATGCTAACGTTGCAAAGGCAAGAAACGCTAACAGACACACCAGATGCAGTGTAGGAGGTGATAACCAAGGAAATGTGAATAGCCTATGAGAACAACCCAAACAAGGGGGAAAAAGCACAAAAAGATGCATGGTGAAGTAATATTGATTCGCGATCTCAACTGAGACGCGCCCAAATAGCTCACATGGAGCTAAAAACCGTGTCACCAAGTGTGTGCTATCGAAGGGACTACACCACCTAAAGTATGCACGCACCAGCCAAAGCTAACAAGCAGCAAACCAACTGACAGAAACACACTGACAACGACTGACTCTAACAAAAGGAAATAAAAAAGAGAGGTCCAGTAAAAAAGAACCATAGCTGCCAGGTAGACCTCGTGCCTACACTACATAGTTGCAGCCACATTGGTAACAGGCCCAGTAACGGTCAACCCGTTACCACGGGCCGAATCTGTCAGTAGCGCCCTCACCATTATTGAGCCCGCTACCTGTCTAGAGCTTCCCGGTGAATTAAATGGTTTCAAATTAAAGTTGATACTGGTAACTAGTTGGTAATGCCCTGGCCCGTTACCAGCCTCAACTAATTGTATTAACCCTCAGCTTCATCGGTCCTCTACCAGATTCACTTTTCCTCTCTTCTCAAGCTTCTCACCGCCGCATTGTCGACCTCCTCTATCACATCAGCGCCAAATCTCGCGCTCCCACCGTCCATTTCACCGTCGGAGAAAGGTAAGCTATTTTTTATATATTTATTTTTTTGCTTTCACAGTCTATTTTGCCCGATTTACTAGTTTTTTTATATATTTATTTTTCATGTTAAAGACCGCTCGATTTACTAGTTTTTTTATATATTTATTTTTCGTGTTAAAGACCACCGCGCGACCACCCTCCCCCCTCCATTTCAACGCACCCTCTGCACAAAGGTAATAATTTATGCTTTTAGATGAAGTTTTAGGTACTTTCTTGAAAAAAAAATTAGGTAGTTAAGTATTTATGATTCTTTGTGTTGAAGTTTTAGTATTTATGATTTATGATGAATTTTAGGATCTATGATTTATGATGAATTTTGGTGAATTTTATGATTTAGGTACTTTGTTTTATAATTTTCATGAAGTTTTAGTAATTGTTATGATTTTTTCTGAATTTCTAGTAAGTTATATGATTTTGGTGAGTTTATATGATTTATGGTTATTTATGGTAATTTTTATGATTTGTGGTGAATTTTTAGTAATTGTTATGATTTTTGGTGAATATTTAGTAAGTTATATGATTTTGTTGAGTTTATATATGATTTATGATTATTTATGGTAATTTTTATGATTTGTGGCGAAATTTTAGTAATTTATACTCCCTCCGTCCCTGAAAAATTGTACACATTTCCTTTTTGGGCTGTCCCAGAAAAATTGATCACTTTCCTTAAAAGGAAACTTCTCACTCTCAAAGTTACTAAACTATCCTCACTTTATCTTTACTTTTTCTACCTCGTTTTCTGTGCACTCTCAACTAAGGGGCAATTAAGTAAACATATACAAACATCTTACATTCACCTTAATCTCCGTGTCCAAACAAATCTACCAATTTTCGGGGACGGAGGGAGTATCATTTATGGTAAAATTTTAGTAATTATTATGATTTTTGGTGAATTTTTAGTAAGTTATATGATTTTGGTGAATTTATATGATTTATGGTAATTTTTAGGAATTTTGGTGAATATTTAGTAATTTATATCATATATGGTGACTTTTTAGGATTTAAAGCTAATTTTGAAAAGATTTTAAATGTTTTGAACCAAATTGTAAATTTTTAAATGTTTTCAGATCAAATTGTACACTTTTAAAACTTTTGGATGAAATTGTAAACTTTTAAAAATATTGAATTAAATTGTAAACTTCTCAACTTATTAACTCGAACACTTAGAAGTCTCAACTATGATTTACTGATTTAGTACAAATCAAGTCTTGAACTATTGATTAATAAGAAATTTTAGTCCACTAATCATTTGATAGTTAATCGATTAACCAAGATATAAGGAACCTTATTTAACTAGTCACATAATTTTTTGTTTTCAATTTTTTTATTAATTTCTCTTTACACTTTTTGCATAAACATTTTTGCTCGTTTAAAAAAATTTATTAATAAAATCTTTAGATAATTTTCTTTTAAAGAAGCTAAAGTTTGATGATAAAAACTTTGAATTCTATTTAAGGAGTCTAGTAGCGTTGAAATAAATTTCGATGAGCTTCTTGCAGATCTCACCAAATGATTAAAAATTACTGAATATCATCCTAATAATAGCAATATAGTTTATAGAGCTTACTCGCACAATGTTAACAATGTGCTAATGATTTTCCATAAGAAAAGTTTGGAACAAAGTATCCATAATCTCTTACTACATGGTTTGATGACTATAAAGAATTGTATAATATGTAGAATTGTGCCCCCACAAGATAAAATTTTTAGGCCCGCCACCTAGCGGTCTGGGGCGTTACTGTTTGTAAGGACTTGGTAACAGATTGACCGCTACCAGACATCCACCAGATCATACATAATGCTAATCAGCTTTGCATCCAGATGGTGGGTGGGGCGGGAAGCCAGGAACTCCCCCAGCCCCACCAAACTGCGTCCAACTGCCTCAATCACTGGTTCCGACAAATGAGGTTTTTCACTACCCTTCCAGCACCAAGACCCAAAGCTTTCCCTTTACCGCGCGAACCAGAGTGCTTCAAACCACCAAACCTCTTAGACGTAGACGAATGCAGTTACCAGAGGCGTTGGTGTCCTCCTTAACCGCACGCCACTTCCCCTAAAGCTAAAGGGTTGTCTCCTCTACGTACCCTACATTAATTAATGAAGGTTTGCGTGTTGATTGAGCAATACAATTACTAGATCGTTTTCTACCTAAATACTTTCATCCATCATTCATAATTAATCTCCATATTGTGAGAATTATTTCAACAAATTTGGAATAGAGAGAGTATACGGAAGGGTAAGTGTGATTTTCACTGATATATATACAGTGGGACAAGCTAGTGTTTACTTAGTACTCAATTAATAGTGAATGAAATGGTTTATAATTAAACAATGGCAAATTAGGTTTATATAGAACAACTTAGACCCAGAGTTGAGATTGATAAATTATCAACTAGCTAACTGTTTCTTAATTAATTAGTGCTTGATTAATTAGCAATTACACTGAAACTGCAGAAAGCTTGGACACATTTGAAAGGTTGTGGAAGGTACAATAGTATTTGGGTATCCAGGGAGGGATATGGTTATGTATGCCTAGGCAAACTTTGTCTAACACCTATGTTATTTTGTCTGTCAAATGATATATATGGGAAATAAATCAATAATTATCACTCTTCTTAAAAGATGCAGACAAATCACATTAAATCCCGCTCTCAATATTGTTACCCTGGATAAATTATCCCACCCACGACATTTACCCTCACCAATCCCACAACTAGCGCTCTTCTTGTGCAGAATTGCTCTGTCGTCCAAACCTCGGCATTCCGGCTTCCAGCCATCGAAGGTTTCTTATTTATCGACCTCCACTCGCCAAATTTTTTGCCTACAGTTTTAGACATCGAAATCAAAAGATTACGCAGCCTCTCCTTCCAGCCGCACCAGGCGACAACCATGGTCTGCATTTTGTTTTCTGAAAAGGTTAGGGGTTTTGATAGCCTCCGAACGATCAAGCGATGACGGAAGCTAGAATGGAGTTGCTCATGGAACCTGAAAGATCCAAGACACAGAAAACCTTTAGGTGTAGAAGAAAGGGTGGAGGTGTGGGTGTGTAGCCAATACCTTATTTTGGATTGGCATCACCCCGCTTATACGGTGATGCCAAGGCTTTCCCCATGCTGGGATTGCTGACTCCCAGATTTTAGGGACTGTCATATCTCTCAAACAGTGGTGACCTGACATTACGTGAGTGGTCCTTTGATTTGGAGTTGCAGTGTGAATTAGGCTTTACCCATGCCTGTCAGTAAAGGCCATACCCATGACAGGATAGTACTTTCCCGCCAATATGACTATGTGGCTAGCACCCTCGTATTGATAGCATATACGAGGACCCTCGTCGTATAAACGAGAGGGTCCTCGTAGTGATGACGTCAGCATTTGGAACGACCTCCTTGGGCCCATATATATCAGTATGTCCTCCCCCACAGCGGAGGAAGGGATGGGCCCCTATACTCCGTTTTAGGCTTTATTTGGGGGAAACCCAAGAACTGGCCCACCCTTTTTGGGTTGTGGCGGTTGAAACACGTAATTGACGCTTTGAATGGTATTTGGGCGCAGTAAAAGGTGTTTTTACCGTTTTGTAATTATGGGGAGAGTGGGACGGTTTTTCCTCTTCCCCCTATTTAAACGCAATCCCACGTGGGCGAAGTCAGTTCACCTGAGCATTGTCGCTTTCCTTTGGCTTTGTGCTTCCGGCGAGATTTGAAGGGATTTTCACCGTGCGAGTTTCCGCTTTTGTTGCTGCGAATCAAATCGGTAAGAGACATTTTCCTTTCCTTGTGTATTTGACTGTGATTTAGACGAATATGTAGTCTTGTAATCCGCGTTGCATGGGTTCTTGGGCTTAGGTTTTTTGATTTTTGAATTTGTGACTGACTTTGTAGATGGCACCTAAGAACCCAAGTAATCTTGGCGTAGGTCCCGATATTGGGGAATTGTGGCCCCGATTGTCGTTGTCAGAAAAGAAAATTACCAACATTTGTAGAAGCCGTGGAGTTTACACGAGGGCGGTCTACGGAGTATCTCCGGCGGATGTTTTAAGGAGGGCGGGGATGGAGGTAAACGATGGGGCTATGAGGGAGTAGACCATGGTGGTCTATGAGGCACAATTGAAAGGCGGTTTGAGGCTTCCACTTTGCTCATTGTTGCTGCAGTTGTGCGAATGGTGGGGTGTTTGTCCTGGGCAGCTGGCCCCGAATGTTTTTACCACTATAAATGCTTTTATAGTGGCATATTATTTGGCGAGAACGGCGGCGCTGCCGGAGTTGTTTCTTCAGTTCTACACCCTGAAGAGGCATATTGGCCACCCGTTTTATCAACTTACCCCCGACGAGGTAAATGTGGGCAACAAGATGGTGAAGATTGGCGTATTCACTGACACTACCAGCTCGTGGGGCAGTTGGAAAAACGGGTTTTTCTTTATCTTGAAAGAGGATAGCTGGGGCTTCCCAGCGTATTTCATCAGAGAGAGGGAATCCAGGGTGTTTATGAAGCCCTCCATATGGGCCGGGAGTGAAAGGAAGAAAGTGCTCGATACCCTGTGCGAATGGGTTTGCGCAGTGATTAGGATCGAGGACTACGATGGTACGTTTCCATTCACTCTTCCGAGTATGGACGAGGTGTTGCTGAGGAAGGTGAAGATCAGCCGGGCCTACTAGCTTCTAGGCCATGTGGATACGTTAGAGAATTGGATCGAGGGCCTAGATGGAGATCTAATTGAGCGCTTCGAGAGCTCGTTAAGGAACCCCAGACGTCACTTGCATTGTTTTCTTTTATGACGCTCGTTGTTTGTAACTGAGTTTGTAATCTATTTTTTGGATTTGTATTGCAGTGCCGATGACGAAGGTGAACAGCCTCTTTGCCAAGAAGGACCTTAGAGAGGCCCTGATGAAGAAAATGGCAAAGGCATGTGCCGTGGAGCCCATTCGAGGGGTCTACGAGGGGTCCTTGGAAGGGGCTTCGAATGCCAGGGTTTCGCGAGGCCCTGAAGCTGTCATGACGAAGGCGCAACCGGTCTTTATGGTTTTTCCTAAAGTCACTGTTGAGAGCAGTGGTGACTCGGCGGAGTCAGGTCTTCTCATGAAACATCCTCGAATTGAAGGTATGATTCAACTTAGTAAAGTGTTGTTTGCGTATTTATGAGATTGGTATCAATTCTCCAATTCTTGCTTTGTAGGGGGTGATGGGATGGATGTGTCGTCAGATAGCTGCCGCCCCAGTTTAGGACAAAGGCAAGGGCGTCGCCACGGCAGAATAGCCCACGAGTCCTGTTAGGGGTACCGAGACTCCCGTTGGATTTATGGCGGATGCCCGAAGAGGTAGAGGAGCTCCTCGGATGCCCGTTAAGGTTCCAAAGACCTTGGAGGGGTTCGATACGAAGTACGAGCCCCAGGTGTGGGAGGATCAACGACGGGAGACCCGGGCGAATGCCTTCGTTTGAAAGGGCCTACATTTGACGGACGCCTGGGACCCTGTTATGTTGTTGACTTTTAACGAGTCAATCCTCATGGATGGCGACGAAGTGAGATTAAGGGTTGCAGAGGGTTTTTTTCTTCCTCAAGATCGGCACTTCGTCACGCATGTGCTTGAGGGGACCCTGGAACTGGTAAAGAATGTATGCCAGAATATGACTTTTGTAAGTGTCTATATTAATTAATGTTGTCTGTGTATTTGTGGATTTATATTTTGTGCATCTTTGTTCCACAGGGACCACTCTATCGTATGACCTCATTGAAAGGGCCATGCAGGATAGAAATGTCATCGAGGACCTTCAGGCGAAGGTGAGTAGCCTCAAGTCCAAGGCGAAGACCCTGAGAGAGTTAGAGAGCCTGAAGAGGGCCTTGCATGCGAAGGAATCAAAGGTGGCTTGTTTGAAGAAGATATTGGAGGACAAGATGGTTGCCCATTCTATGGCCGTAGAGACTCTGGAATACATGGTGAAGCTCCTCGAGAAGGCTGAAAAGACTGCTCAAGCAAGCATCCTTCAACAGAAGGCTTTGGGTGAGGGCTATAAGCTTGAGATTGACCAACTATCGAAGGTCGTCGAAGACCAAGAAGCCCTTATTCTTCAAGGGCCATGAACAACTTGGGGACGTGCGCTACAACCCTAGGGGAGGTAGCGGGTTCTAGTGCCGCTGATTTGGTGGCATTTGCCCAGCTCGAGGACAGCCTGAACATTCGGTTGTTCGAAGGTGAGTGTGCCAACCCTCCCAACTTTGTTAGACTAATTGTTGAAAGGGTTGGCCGCATGAAGAAAGCCCTCGAAGTGATGGTTGATTCCGTTGTCGAGGCGAAGGCAAACTAGGGCCTGCGGTTTGCCGAAGGCTTCCTACGATGCCGATACCAAGTGGAGTCGATGGGCAAGGTGCTGGAGTTGCAAGCAATCAATGCCATGAAGGTAGAAGAGCCCGATGAGGACACATTGTTCGAGTGGGGTAGATCAAGGCAAAGGTTGGGGCGTTAATTTCCTTATGAAATTTTTCCCGGTCATGTAGTAGAGAACGTTGTAGATCTACCTCCAAACGATGAGGTCTCGAAGTAGGTTGGGGCGTGAATGGTATTTTAATGTTGTAGTATTACTTTATGAAGTAATGGATATTCTTTCGAATTGACGCTATTTGCTCGATGTACTTGAGTTTTTCAAATAACATGAAGATTTGAAATTCATTAATGTGCAGCGTACAATTTATACGTAGTAAGGTTTCAAATCATCGACGTGGTAGTCGTTCTTAAGGACTTTGCCTTGGTGATCTTTTATTTTGTAGACACCATGTCTTTCTTTGCTATGCACGACGTATGGTCCTGCCCATCTGGAGCGAAGAGCTCCATGTCCGGGGTTGCGGCCCGATAGCTCTGCTTTTAGCAAAACCATACCCCCAACGTGGATTTGTTTAGCTCGAACCTTTGTGTTGTGGTCGAGGTTGGCACGTTGTCATAGGGCCATAAGCTTAAGTCTAGCCCCTTCACGCAATTCTTCAACGAGGTCTAGACGTGCTCGAAAACCGCTTTCGTTGTGAGGTGCGTCGTAGTAGAGGGTTCTGACTGTTGGGAAACCCACCTCGATTGGTAATAGGGCTTCCCCGCCGTAGACAACGGTGAAAGGTGTTTCTCCTGTTGGTCATCGAGTAGTGGTTCTATAATCCCAGAGGACACGAGGCAATTCTTCCACCCATTTTTATTTTGCGGCATCGAGTCATTCTTTAACCCCTCTTTAATTGTTCAATTTGTAACTTCCACATGACCATTTGATTGTGGGTGGGCTACGGGGGCGTAGAGCATTTGGATATTCATCTTGTGGGCCCAGTCCTTGAGTTTGGCGTTTGCAAACTGGGTCCCATTATCTGTAATTATGGCCTTTGGAGTACCGTATCGAGATATGAGGACATGCCATAAGAAGTGTATAACTTTGGCGGAACTAGTTGTCTTGGGTTGTCTGACTTCGACCCATTTGGTAAAGTAATCAACCGCTACTATGTAGAATTTAAACTGCCCCGGAGCCTTAGGCATTGGCCCTATGAGGTCGAGGCCCCATAATGCAAATGGTATCGGGTAGGTCTCTGTCATTGCCTCGTTTGAAAGCTGTCGCTGGATACGAGAGTTAAGTTGGAACTTGTGACATTTTCGCACCAGATCGTGTGCATCTTTCTTCAATGTTGGCCAGTAATAGCCAAGGCGCAAGCACTTATGGGCCAAAGCATCGGAGCCGATGTGTGCCCCGCCACCCCGGAGTGAACCTCGTTTAGGACAAGTTGGGAGTCCTCTAAACTGATACACTTTTGTAAAAGGGTAGAGTACCCTTTGTGCCATAGTGTTCCGTCTATGACGATGTGGCGCGAGGATTGCATTCTTATCTTCTTTTGGAATGCCGGAGGGCCATCAATTGTGCCCGATTGAAGGTATTGGAGGATTGGTTGCCTCCAATCGGCTATCGTATTGGCGTCGATAACATGGATAGTGCTTATCGAAGGCTTCGCCAGAGTCTCGAGGATGGCGCCTGTCCTTCCCTTGAACAGTTTGTCAGCCTTAGTGTTCTGATCCCTTGTGATCCTGTTGATATTCAACTGCTCGAATTGTCTTTTTTAGGCTTTTGACGATGCTTAGGTACCTCGACAAAGTGGGGTCTTTGCATTCATTCATTCCCTTTACTTGGCCCGTCACGAGCTGGGAGTCACTATGTACTGTCAGGCGTCGTAATCCAGATTTAAGGGATGTTTTTAACATAGAGATGAGGACCTCGTATTCTGCCACGTTATTTGTGATGGGAAATTGGAAAGCCACACGTAGGTTAGTCTCCATGCTATGTGGGCCTCTTATATGGTTGCCCCCGCCTAGGCGATTTGTGCTGGACGAACCATCTATGACCATGTCCCATTCGGGAGGCCCTAAGTCTGATGGTGGCCTCCTCGAGGGTCCTTGTTCGAGAGGGTAGATGGAAAGTTTGGCCATAAAGTCCGTCAGGGCTTGTGCTTTGATTGCTAGTCGTGGTTCGAACTTAATGTCGTACTCACTAAGCTCGATACAGCACCGGGCCAGGTGACCGCTATGTTCTAGTCAGTTTAGGATTTCCCTGATTGGTAAATCTGTCCTGACAATGATTGCGTGGCCTTGAAAATATGCCCGTAGCTTCCGAGCGGCAACGATCAGGGCATAAACCGTCTTCTGAAGTAGAGGGTAATTTACTTCGGCCCCTCGTGTTACTCGTATAGTAGACAGGCCACTGTTGTGGACCCTCTTCCTTAACGAGTACAAAAGACACCATGTCATTGGAAGTGGCAAGGTAGATGATAAGTTCATCCCCCATTCGAGGGCACTTTAGAGTTGGCAAATCCGAGAGGTGTTTCTTGATTTGATCGAAGGCTACTTGACATTCTGGTGTCCAAGCGAATGCCTTCTTCATGCGAAGCTGTTCAAAAAATGGCTTGCATTTGTCGCCTAGTTTCGAAATGAAACGCCCAAGGGCGACAATTCTCCCGGTCAATTGTTGAATTTCCTTGATGCTTTTTGGTGGTGCCATATCGGTGATGACCGATATTTTTTTGAGGTTGGCATCAATACCCCTTTCGGAAATCATGTATCCGAGGAATTTTCCCGCTCTGACGAAAAATGAGCATTTTGCAGGGCTGAGCCTCATATTGTATTGTCGGAATGATTGAAATGTCTCGTCGAGATCTCGTAGGTGATCGTCGAAGGTCATACTTTTGACTATGACGTCGTCAACATAGTCTTCGAGGTTACGGCCCATTTGATGGGCAAAGACTTTATTCGTCAAACGTTGGTATGTGGCTTCAGCGTTTTTTGAGTCCGAATGGCATTCAGACGTAGTGGCATACGTCATCGCCTATAGTAAATGCCATTTTGAGAGCATCATTTGGGTCTGTGTAGATTTGATGGTAGCCACTTTTGGCGTCCATGAAAGACAAGTATTTGTACTTGAAAGTGGCGTCAACGAGTTGATCGATGACTAATAGCGGATACAGGTCCTTAGGACAATGTCTGTTGAGTCCCATGAAGTCAACGCACATACGAAGCTCCCCGTTAGTTTTGTCAGTTAAAACTATGTTATCGAGCCATTCGGACTACTGAATTTCCTTTATTATTCCAGCATCGAGGAGTTTGGAAACCACCTCTTTTACAAATTATTTTTTGGAGGGGGTCATACCTCTTTTCTTTTGTTTGACCGGCTTCACATCCGGAAATACATTCAGATTGTGCATGATGATGCTGGGATCTTCTCTTGGAAAGTCCTTCATCTCCCACGCGAAGACTTTCAAGTTGGCCTCAAGAAGGTGGATGAGGCTCATCTTTTCTTTCTGTTTGAGATCCTTCCCGATCTTGAATTGTTTACCCGTAACGACCTCAAATTCGTCGGTGATGTCGCTGAGGCGTGGTTGGTCGTCTGATTGGATTTGTGTATTAAGTTATCACCCAAAGATGAACTTAGATACATGATTAAAGTTATATCTTTGTTTGGATCCATTAAAGACTCGAAACATTAATGTATGAGCTTGTATTAATGATTGCAGTTTCTTCTAATGTGTTCGCTATGGGGAGTGGAGTGATCAAGTTCAACAGGCTTAATTATGTTGAATGGTCCGAACAAATTCAGTTTCAGCTAGGGGTCTTGGATTTAGACTTAGCTATTATTTCGGACGAAAACCCCTCTGTCACAGCCACCCCGCCCGGTTGCGGAGGCGGAGCCGGCCGCGACGTCGGAAACAGGAATTACGGCGGAAACGCGGCAGCGGAGCATCGAGCTCAAATAACAAGTAGCCAAGTGGCAACTAGCAACCCAGATACTCGTTCAAGGCAAGCATACTAGTAACTCCAACTTCTACCAAACATGCAGTTCATGGTATCAAACATCAAACATCGCAACAACCACAGAAACACTGAATTCATATCATAACAAATCCGATATAGGCAAGTCGGGGCTCCGCCCTCGACTCAGAAAACATCAAAGGCAGAATATATTTCCGATCATATGGCATATACAAATTCATGATCTGACCTACATGCATGCAGCTACAACTACAGAGCCATTAAACAAAATCCTATAAATATATACCTAAGTGCGGAATTAGAAGCCTCTCGCTCAAGAATTCCCGCACGTGGTACTGCTGCTGCTACAGAACCCAAAATGTCAGAAAGCACCGCGGATCTCCATTCCGCTGGTTGCTTGTCAGACTGCCTGAAAGATGGTAAACAAATAAAAGGGTGAGTCCTCGAAAGGACTCAGTAAGGGCTTAAGGTAAAAGTGCAGTTTGCCCACAGGGCAACAATCTGAACCTGCAAAACAGAATATCACAACATATGCATGTACATATAAACATAAAGTATAACGAAAATCAGAAACCAACATATGCGGTCCAACCGCCAGAACGACCCGTAACGACAGCCCTCAACAGAGGTCAGAATATACAGATCAGAACAGAACAGAAGCACGGTACCGGCTGGGGTCGCGAGCCCCAAACTGTCGTAGGGTCACAGAACAGAAGTATCGGCACTCCTGATGCGGATACGCAGAATGTCGGCACCCCTTCAAATGCGGACACGTAATGCAAGTATCGGCACTCGGTGCGGATACGCAGAATGTCGGCACCCCTTCGGTGCGGACACAGAACTGAAGTATCGGCACTCCTGGTGCGGATACGCAGAATGTCGGCACCCCTTCAGTGCGGACACAGAACAGAACATATAATAATAACAAGAATGCATAAACATAAACAGAAGTAACATTACCTGATAACCATATACAGAACAGAATAGGAACCCGGGCCTCTAAGGTCATCCGGGCCTTGAAACAGAACAAACGTACATTTTACCAAATTAAGCCCTTACCTCAGAAATGCTGCCCCGCAGCCCAACACTCGGAAAATCCCGACTCCCGATCCGAAATGCACAACTTGGCTCCTACGGGTCCGCGCTACTCCACCAACGCAGAATCAAGCTGTACAACCATAGTTGGATCAGAACACATCCAAACAACCCCCAGAAAACAATTTCCGCGCAAACCCGCACTTTCCCGGAAAATTCCACAGAAAGCTCGGTTTTACAAACCGAGCCTGAACATTGTTATTCATACACTACCAAACCCATTTCAACCTTTAAACCCGCATTCCAGACACCTTTCCTGGAAAACCCCCATAAACCTAACTTTTCCTACCATTGTCCGAAAATGATGTTTCAACCAAAATTAGTCTTCCCCTTCATCGAAACTTACTTCTCTTCATATCTAAGTTCTTCTTGGGTGAGTTTTGGCATGTGCACAACCTGTGCGCAAGCCTGTGCGCTGTGCACAAGCCTGTGCACAACCTTGCGCGCTGTGCACAACCTGTGCGCAAGCCTGTGCGCTGCGCACATATTTCGTGGCCGCACTGAAGCGAGCTCGAATTTACACATCGGGAGCGGAATGCACAACTTAGGGCGACCCGAGACAAACTAAGGACGTTTTTCCAAACCCATCTACCATACCGATTCTTACTCCTCTCAAGAAAAATTGAGGAACATATGGTAAAACGGAAGGACGAGCAAGAGGATCATCAAAACTCATAGCAAAGAACAAACACAAAATCCTCTCTAAACCCATTTTCCATCCAAATTCATGCTTCCAACCTTACAAAGAGAAGAAGAGGAGAAACTTACCAATGATTTGCACCCAAAACCTTGTTGATTCCTTGCCAAATATGAAGAAGGAGAAGCTTGGTGAACAGCTCCCATGGCTGCTCATGGTTTCGGCAGAGAGAGGAGAAGGAAGAAGGAAGAAGAAATGAAATAATTCACTTAATAAATAACCAAATATATATATATATATATCCCTTTTCTTTTTCCCTCTTAAATCAATAAGGGACAAGTGTCCCTTATCACTTACACACACACACATGCTGCCGAAAGCATCAGCTGCTGCCCATACGTTTTTGTTAATTTTGCACCCTTTGCAAATTAACTCCCAATTTTTCCGAAAGTTCCAATTCTTTTTGCCCAAAAATAATTACCGAATTCCAAAATTAATGAAACTCGGACACAATCTTCAGAATATTATAACATGCACAGAACATTTTTCAGAAATTCATTTGCCTTTCCGGAGTGTCCTACCGAGCTCGCTGAACCCGAACCGAAACCCGACGTGCGAGCGTGACAACCTGAACCGAAATTCCGTCACCCCAAAATTCTATAAAAATACCCATAAATTCCATCTTAAATTGTAATACAACTTACCCCAAAGCCGACAGAAAATTTCCATCCCGAGCCCCGGGATTCCCGTCCCGAGCCCCGGGAGTCGCCCGGAACCGAACGTCCCGCCCCAAATATTAAACTCCACAAACACCTCCGGGACGTCACCACGACTCCAAAACTACAAACGGCTTCCCAAACTGAGATCTCAAGAGTGCTACCGAGCCCGCTGTACGTCCCGAGGCGACCCCGACAACCCCCCGGCGCCAGAAAAATATTTTCGGCGGAAACGTCCGGGGGACCCACACGACCTCAAATACGGAAGGGTTCGCCAAAATGATACTCGGATAGGGCTCGGAAGCCGTCTGAACGCCGAAAACGTGACCCGCAGCCAAAACCGAGCCGGGTCACCCGGCCGCAACCCGCTCGGGGTGACCGTAACATTCTCCCCTTAGAACTCTTGGTCCTCCAAGAGTAGCCTGAACCAACCAGACAGTGACACTACCAACCGTAATATACAAACATTCCTCTAATCCGAACAATCGGACCACCGTATGGTGCGGCGGGAGTGGTAGTTTAGACTACCATATAGAGCCTCACGGCGTCCCACCCTCCGGTGCATCTTATTGCACCCGAGTCGGCTTGCCGGTATTTCTACCAGACAACCCCAGACAGTACCGAACCTAAATCTAACTGATCCACAACAGGCTATCCTGGAAGATACCACATAAAACAGAAATAGTTGGGGGGGTAAAATCAACCTAACAACTTACTCTGGAAACTCATAATAACCGATACAACTCGGGGTAACTCGCCCGCCTATCACATCTTATTGTTCCTCCGAACGGTGCTATCTCCGGTCAAATTCTATTACCAAACTCAGATTCCAGAGCCTACGGCGACGGTTCGTACAACAGTGGTGCAGTCATTCGCGGTTTTAATCCGCGCCTATAACAATCTGATCTTCGCCTTAGTCTCCTCTCAAAAAAAAACTCGGGTCCCAGCTTAACCCCATCAGACGCATCTGTCCAACAGTATGGTGTCATACACCTCCTCCCGTACAACACCTCATATGGTGCACATGTCAAACGTAGTCTGATAGCAATTGTTGTACGAGAACTCTATCAAAGTAACTGCTAGTCCCCAAACTCCTCCAAAATCCAAAGTACAGATTCGCAACATATCCTCCAATATCAGAATCACCCGCTCCGACTGCCCGTCCGTCGGTGGGTGATAAGCTGTATTCAGATGGAGTCGCGTGCCCAATGCTTCATGAAAAGCAATCCAGAATTGTCTTTGTAAAACGCGGATCACGGTCAGATTCAATGGAGTCTGGTACTCCATGTAAACGTACAATCTCCCTGATGTAAAGCCGGGCAAGCTTCTCCAGAGGGTCTGTGACCCGAATAGGCAGAAAGTGTACGCACTTTGTCAGCCGATCCACAAAAACCCAGATAGCATCATGATGAAACCGTGTCAGGGCAGTGCAGTCAGAAAGTCCCTGCCGGTTCCTGATGCTCACACTGCTCGAGTGTGCCCCTCAAAAATATCATTCCAGAACTCCTGATCCTCTGATACACAAAGGCGGTCTCAGAAGTATAGCGATCCCTGCCTATACTGAAACGTCGGTAATACATAAACCCTTATCTTCCCCAGATAACTTCTTCAATACCAAATCTCTACCTTGCACTTCGCGCATCCTATCAAGCCACTCAGAATGTATAATAAGTGTAATAACCTGAGCACGCTCCCAGAGCTGCCACCTGTGCCAAAGGCACGTCAGATCACTTTCCTCAGATCAGTCCCCAACATTTCCTCCCTTAATTAAGCCGGTATACTTCCTGCCCAAGGCATCGGCAACCGTGTTGCCCGTGCCAGAGATGTACTGATACAACAACCATAGTCCTTAATGTATTCGAGCCATCCGCAATGTCTCAAATTAAGCTCCTTTTGCGTAAACAGATATTTCAGACTCTTATGGTCGGTAAAAATCTGAAATTTATTACCAAACAGATATTGCCTCCAATGATTCAACGCATAAATCACTATAGCCAACTCCGGATCATGTGTCGCTTAGCTCAGCTTATGCGGTCGCAGCTGCCTCGACCCATAAGCTACCACAAACGCTCTTGCACCAACACACACCCCAAACTGGATGTGGAAGCATCCGTATAAATCACATACGGTAAGTTCGGATCTGGAAGAGTCGAATCGGAGCGTTAGTCAACCGCCGCTTCAACTTCGAAAATTCTGCTCACACTTATCGGACCGGATATACGGTTGACCCTTCTTGGTCAATCTGCAAAGCGAGATGCCGTAATAGAAAATCCTGGTACAAACCTCCGATAAAATCCTGCTAACCCTGAGGAGCTCTTGATCTCCGTGCCGTGGTAGATTGTTTCCAATCCCAAATTGCCTTCACCTTCTCTGGATCCACAGACAGACCATGCTCAGATATAATGTGTCCCAGAAAGGTGACTTCCCGAATCCAGAACTCACACTTTGAGAATTTAGCATAAAGCTGATATTCCCAAAGTGTCTGCAGAACTATCCTCAGAAGCTCCCGATGCGAGTTCGCATCCCGAGAATATATCAGAATATCATCAATAAAGACCACTACAAATGAATCCAGGTATGGTCGGAACACCCGATGCATCAGATCCAAGAATGCTACCGGAGCATTGGTCAGCCCAAATGGCATGACCGTAATCTCTAAGTGTCCAAATCGGGTGCGGAAAGCAGTCTTAGGTATATCCTCCTCCTTCACCCTAAGCTGAAAGTATCCAGATCGGAGATCAATCTTCGAGAAACTCTCAAACCCCGAAGTTGATCAAAAGATCGTTAATCCTCGATAACGGATACTTATTCTTCCCAACATGAGCATTCAACCGTCTGTAATCAATACAAGGTCGAGTGTCCCATCATTCTTCTTAACAAACAAAACCAGAGCACCCCACGCTGAAGTGCTCGGTCGGACGAAACTCTTTTTCTGTAATTCCTCCAGCTTGCTTCTTCTACTTCGCATCTCGTAAATAGGCATCCGATAAGGAGGAATAGATATCGGAGCGACCCGACCGCAGTGGATGTCAAACACAATTCCCGCTCTTATGGTAATCCGGCAACTCCTCCGGAAATACTGCGGAAAATCTCGAACCAAGGCATACTATCTAACTTCAACCTAGTACCAGCCTCATTCAGACCATAACTTTCCCCAACACCAACTATCGACAGATGATCCGTAACCGCAACACTGCATCGTCGCGCGATAGTCAAACCAGTCGGAGTCGTGAGAGGTAGTACCTCTCCATAAACCATAATGGTACGGGTTGCACAATCAATGTGCACAGAATTCTTGGATAGCCAGTCCATCCCAAGAATAATATCATAGTTCGGCGCGTCTCAAACCAACAAATCCGATTCTATCAGATGTCCGCCTACAGATATCGCACAACTCCGAACCATCTCCTTAGAAAACAAACCGACTCTGCAGTTTTTACTAAATGCGTTTGAGGCAAAGTACTAACAGACAGATACAGAAATGTAACACATTTCGGTGTTACAATGAGAACAAATGCTCCTGTATCAAATAACGCATGAACCGGTATTTCATTCGGAAGTAAATACCTTACGTAACTTCCTGCCGACTCGCCCTACACTAAGAGGGCAATCCCGTACCCAAAGAGTATCAGACCTGCTACGTAACCATCGGCCCTCCTGCCGATAACAAATTCAACCTGAACGATACCTACTTCAAATCGGATAAGATCGTGCCGGTGGTGCTCCCTCTCTACCTCTACTAAACTGCCCGAAACCGTAATTTCCGACCCAGAACATTTTTCTTCACAGAAAAATGTAAATTATATCCCCGACTCCAGATCTTCCTCAAAACTGCAAATCTGAGTCCCGGGTCACTCCGGGAGCCGTTTCTCCGCCAAAATCCCGAAAATCGTCCGACGGCAACCCCGGCCCCAAAAATATTTTCCGCGGAAATGTCCGGTAATCTGCCAGACACTAGAAATCGATATCGGGTCAATCCGAACTCCGGTTCGAATCTGGAAGCAATCGACCGAGTAGCCGTTGGCCCCGGCGGCCAACCGGCTCAGAATAGCCTCCCTCCAGGAGTTTGTCAATTCCTGCAAACCAAGTCTCTAATACCTCCGGCCCTCCTCGGCCGCTGAACCTCGGGGGGGATTCAAACTCTGAAACCTCTCCAAAAGTCCAACCTCGTCAGACTGGTGTCTCAGATCTCCCCGTCGTTGATAGGACCGACGAGAAGTCTAGGTGTCGTAGTGACCACGCTCCTCGGAGTCACTCACTTACTGATCCCAAAACTATGGCGAGCAGTGGCTTAAGTCTCGCTATCACCACCTGATCAAAATGCCCTTACCGTGGCATAAACAGATTTTCCCCTGCCTACTGCCGCCTCTGAACCAGCTAGGCTAGCGGTAATACCAAATCAGAGAGGGGTCCCTACGACAGCTAAGCCTCGGGGGTGGTGAGTGTGGTTGTTCAGACCCTGGGTTACGCTGAACCCGTATCCTATTCCACGGAGGTGTGGGATCTCGTCCCGCCTCCGGTACCAAATCACGCTATTCGCGTGTAGTACACAATTCCTCAAACCAAGTCCAACCAGAAAAACAACTTATCCCAAACCAAATTTCCAAACCATATACCAACTCAACCCATAACCAACAGTTCAAACCCTATCTCTCGGAGGCATGGGATTACAATCCCCTCCCTCCGGTCACAAAACACACTGCCTACGCGTGTGAATCCAACCTGAGACATTCCAGACCAAACAGAATCCAAACAACTCGGTCACTCCTAATCTCTACAGAAGCTAGCAGCAGTTTTCTAAGGCTCTGTAGTGTAATGCAATGCATGATGCAGAGATTCTTTTTCAGAATCTCACAACCAAATATTCAACTTTAAACCACAAAACCAAACCATGCTCATAACACAGAAACACCACACAAATCACCCAAGATTCATAAAAGTACCTCAAATTTTCCAAAGTGCTCCAAAGAACCGCCCGCTGCTCCACATCCATTCCGAAACGGTTCAAATAAGGAGGTGGCCAGTCTCCGTACAGAACCGCCCAGAATGAAACGTAGAACGGTGGCTTGTACCTCGAAGTCACTTCCACAGTTACTTACCCATGAACAGACTTAACTTACTCCAAAAGTCCACCCTCGGACTTGTATACTTGCCTTCCACATTCCATACCCAAAACCAACATACTTTACCTTTTGGGTCATTCCGACCCGACCTGCTCTGATACCAACTTGTCACAGCCACCCCGCCCGGTTGCGGAGGCGGAGCCGGCCGCGACGTCGGAAACAGGAATTACGGCGGAAACGCGGCAGCGGAGCATCGAGCTCAAATAACAAGTAGCCAAGTGGCAACTAGCAACCCAGATACTCGTTCAAGGCAAGCATACTAGTAACTCCAACTTCTACCAAACATGCAGTTCATGGTATCAAACATCAAACATCGCAACAACCACAGAAACACTGAATTCATATCATAACAAATCCGATATAGGCAAGTCGGGGCTCCGCCCTCGACTCAGAAAACATCAAAGGCAGAATATATTTCCGATCATATGGCATATACAAATTCATGATCTGACCTACATGCATGCAGCTACAACTACAGAGCCATTAAACAAAATCCTATAAATATATACCTAAGTGCGGAATTAGAAGCCTCTCGCTCAAGAATTCCCGCACGTGGTACTGCTGCTGCTACAGAACCCAAAATGTCAGAAAGCACCGCGGATCTCCATTCCGCTGGTTGCTTGTCAGACTGCCTGAAAGATGGTAAACAAATAAAAGGGTGAGTCCTCGAAAGGACTCAGTAAGGGCTTAAGGTAAAAGTGCGGTTTGCCCACGTGGCAACAATCAACTCGCAAAACAGAATATCACAACATATGCATGTACATATAAACATAAAGTATAACGAAAATCGAAACCAACATATGCGGTCCAACCGCCGTAGCGACCAACGACAGCCCTCAACAGAGGTCGAATATACTGATCGTAATGCAATGAAGCACGGTACCGGCTGGGGTCGCGAGCCCCAAACTGCCGTAGGGTCACGCAGCGTAAGTATCGGCACTCGATGCGGATACGCAGAATGTCGGCACCCCTTCGGTGCGGACACGTAACGCAAGTATCGGCACTCGGTGCGGATACGCAGAATGTCGGCACCCCTTCGGCGGACACGTAGGCAATATCGGCACTCCGGTGCGGATACGCAGATTGTCGGCACCCCTTCAGTGAGGACACATAAAATAACATATAATAATAACAAGAATACTTAAACATAAACAGAAATAACATTACCTGATAACCATATACAGAACAGAATAGGAACCCGGGCCTCTAAGGTCATCCGGGCCTTGAAACAGAACAAACGTACATTTTACCAAATTAAGCCCTTACCTCAGAAATGCTGCCCCGCAGCCCAACACTCGGAAAATCCCGACTCCCGATCCGAAATGCACAACTTGGCTCCTACGGGTCCGCGCTACTCCACCAACGCAGAATCAAGCTGCATACAACCATAGTTGGATCGAACACATCCAAACAACCCCGAGAAAACAATTTCCGCGCAAACCCGCACTTTCCCGGAAAATTCCACAAAGCTCGGTTTTACAAACCGAGCCTGAACATTGTTATTCATACACTACCAAACCCATTTCAACCTTTAAACCCGCATTCCGCGGACACCTTTCTGGAAAACCCCATAAACCTAACTTTTCCTACCATTGTCCGAAAATGATGTTTCAACCAAAATTAGTCTTCCCTTCATCGAAACTTACTTCTCTTCATATCTAAGTTCTTCTTGGGTGAGTTTTGGCATGTGCACAACCTGTGCGCAAGCTTTGTCTGCGCTGTGCACAAGCCTGTGCACATCCTGTGCGCAAGGCTGTGCGCTGCGCACAAGGCTACGCACAACCTGTGCGCAAGGCTGTGCGCTGCGCACAAGGCTGTGCACAACCTGTGCGCAAGGCTGTGCGCTGCGCACAAGGCTGTGCACAACCTGTGCGCAAGCTGTGCGCTGCGCACATATTTCGTGGCCGCACTGAAGCGAGCTCGAATTTACACATCGTGAGCGGAATGCACAACTCCGGCGACCGAGACGGACTTCAAGCAAGACGAGATTTTCTAACCCATCTACCATTTCTACCGATTACTCCTGGGAAAAGAAAAAGAGGAAGATATGGTAAAACGGAAGCAAGACGACCAAGAGGATCACTAAACCTCATAGCAAAGAACAAACACAAAATCCTCTCTAACCCATTTTCCATCCAAATTCATGCTTCCATCCTTACAAAGAGAAGAAGAGGAGAAACTTACCAATGATTTGCACCCAAAACCTTGTTGATTCCTTGCCAAATATGAAGAAGGAGAAGCTTGGTGAACAGCTCCCATGGCTGCTCATGGTTTCGGCAGAGAGAGGAGAAGGAAGAAAGAAGAAGAAATGAAATAATTTCATTTAAGAAATAATTACCCAAATATATATATATATATACCCCTTTCTTTTTTCCTCTTAAATCAATAAGGGACAAGTGTCCCTTATCACTTACACACACACACATGCTGCCGAAAGCATCAGCTGCTGCCCATACGTTTTTTGTTAATTTTGCACCCCTTTGCAAATTAACTCCCAATTTTTCCGAAAGTTCCAATTCTTTTTGCCCAAAAATAATTACCGAATTCCAAAATTAATGAAACTCGGACACAATCTTCAGAATATTATAACATGCACAGAACATTTTTCAGAAATTCATTTGCCTTTCCGGAGTGTCCTACCGAGCTCGCTGAACCCGAACAGAAACCTGACGTGCGAGCGTGACAACCTGAACCGAAATTCCGTCACCCCAAAATTCTATAAAAATACCCATAAATTCCATCTTAAATTGTAATACAACTTATCCCAAAGCCGTCAGAAAATTTCCATCCCGAGCCCCGGGATTCCCGTCCCGAGCCCCGGGAGTCGCCCGGAACCGAACGTCCCGCCCCAAATATTAAACTCCACAAACACCTCCGGGACGTCACCACGACTCCAAAACTACAAACGGCTTCCCAAACTGAGATCTCGAGAGTGCTACCGAGCCCGCTGTACGTCCCGAGGCGACCCCGACAACCCCGGTGCGGAAAAATATTTTCGGCGGAAACGTCCGGGACCCACACGACCTCAAATACGGAAGGGTTCGCCAAAATGATACTCGGATAGGGCTCGGAAGCCGTCGAACGCCGAAAACGTGACCCGCAGCCAAAACCGAGCCTCGGTCACCCGGCCGCAACCCGCTCGGGGTGACCGTAACACCCACAACCATTACTGAAACTAGCACTGATGAAGAACGTTCCCATTATGAGGCCTGGGAACGGTCTAATAGGCTGAGTTTGAACTTGATGCGAATGACGATGGCTGAAAATGTTAAGCCATCAATGACCAAATGGACAATGCAAGGGAATTTATGATGAAAATTAAAGAATACTCTCAATCGGACATAATTGAAAAGTCCATTGTGGGGAGCCTGATGAGTGAGCTAACAACCAATAAATTTGATTGGTCACAGCCTATTCATGATCATGTAACAGGCATGATGAATCTGGCAGCAAAGTTGAAATCGCTGAGTATGGATGTGAGTGAGTCCTTCCTGGTACAGTTCATTATGAACTCACTTCCTCCCGAGTTTGGTCAATTTCTGGTGAATTACAACACCATTAAGGAAAAATGGAACATTCAGGAAATAAAGGCCATGTTGGTTCAGGAGGAAGAGAGGTTGAAGAAATTGAAGGATCACACTGTCCATCTCACGGTTCATGAAGGATCTAGCAGTAAACCTAAGCCGGGTAAGAAGGGCAAGAAAAGGGACAAAGCCCCTATGAAAGTTGCTGAGGGCGGAATCCATAAAGAAAAGAGATGTCTCTTCTGCAATAAGATTGGTCATCTCAAAATTGATTGCCCAAAAAGAAAGGCATGGTTTGAAAAGAAAGGTACATATTATATTTCTGTATGTTTCGAATCAAACCTTATTGAAGTGCCTAATAATACCTGGTGGTTAGATTCTGGTGCGACTACTCATGTCTCACATGTAATGCAGGGATTCCTTACAATCCAGCCCATAAACGGAACTGAAAAATTCTTGTTTATGGGAAACAGAATGAAGGCGCGAATAGAGGGTATTGGGACGTACAGACTGATTTTGGACACTGGATGTTGTCTAGATCTAGAAAAGTGTCTCTATGTACCCGAATGTACTAGAAACTTAATTTCTGTTAGAAAGTTGGATGATCTAGGATTTAATGTTAAGTTTGGAAGTTGTATGTTTTCGTTATTCAAACAAGAGTATTATTATGGTTCTGGTACTTTGTTTGATGGTTTATACCGTTTCAACCTTGATGTTAATTTTGTTGAATCCTTGTTTCATGTTGAGCATAGTATAGGCAGTAAACGTAGCGCACATAATGAATGCTCTGCTTTCTTGTGGCATAAAAGGTTGGGTCATATATCCAAGGAAAGAATGATGAGGTTGGTGAAAAGTGAAATTTTACCTCAGCTTGATTTTGCGGATTGAGATGTGTGTATCAATTGCATTAAAGGCAAACAAACGAAACGCACATGTAAGAATCCAGCCACGAGAAGCAGTCAACTCCTTGAGTTGATACACACCGACATCTATGGACCCTTTGATGTTTCATCTTGGGGTGGTGAAAAGTATTTTATCACTTTTATTGATGACTTCTCACGGTATTGTTATATATATATATCTGTTGCATGAAAAGGCTCAATCAGTGAATGCTCTCGAAGCACTCATTAATGAGGTGGAAAGGCAGTTAGACAGAAAAGTGAAAGTGGTGAGGTCAGATAGAGGTGGTGAATACTATGGAAAGTTTGATGAGAACGGACAGCACAAAGGTCCATTTGCAAAGTTCCTTGAAAGTCGGGGCATTTGTGCACAGTATACAATGCCCGACACACCACAACAAAATGGTGTGGCTGAAAGGCGGAATCGTACTCTTATTGACATGGTTAGGAGCATGATAAATAATAATAGAGTACCTCATTCATTGTGGATGCATGCATTAAAGACTACTGCATATCTTCTGAATAGGGTTCCTAGTAAGACAGTTCCTAAGACACCTTATGAACTGTGGATGAGAAGGAAACCAAGTTTAAAGCACCTTCATGTTTGGGGCTTCCCGGCAGAAGTACGAATTTATAATCCACATGAAAGGAAGCTTGATGCAAGAACCATTAGTGGTTACTTCATTGGCTATCCTGAAAAGTCAAAGGGGTGCAGATTTTATTGTCCTAACCATAGTACAAGAATTGTTAAGTCTGGTAATGCTCGGTTCATTGAGAATGGTGAGTTCAGTGGGAGTGGAGAACCACGAAAGGTGGATCTTCAAGAAATTCAGGTAGAAAATAATACACCCGATATTTCTTAACAGGTTGTTGTACCTCTTGTTGTATTACGGTCACACAACATGCAGGAACAACAAAATAATGCTCCAAACCCACATGATGAACATGTAATTAATGAACCGGCTAATGATGAGCAAGTCTTGAATGATCAAGTGGAAGATGAACTACATGAAATGACATTAAGAAGGTTTGAAAGGCAAAGAAGACCGGACATTTCGGATAACTATGTGGTTTACTCACTTGAACATGAATGTGACTTAAGCATTGGTAATGACCCGGTCTCTATAAAAGAAGCCATGAATTGTGATAATTCTGAAAAGTGGATAAACGCCATGAAAGATGAGTTGAAATCAATGGATAACAACAAAGTTTGGGGACCTTGTTGAGTTGCCTAAAGGATCGAAACAAGTCGACTGTAAGTGGGTCTTTAAGACCAGATGAGACTCCAAAGGCAACGTCGAAAGGTACAAGGCCAGACTTGTCGCCAAAGGTTACACTCAGAAGGATGGCATTGATTACAAAGAGACCTTTTCTCCAGTTTCAAGAAAGGACTCTTTGAGAATTATTATGGCTTTGGTGGCTCATTATGATCTGGAGCTTCACCAGATGGATGTAAAGACCGCCTTTCTAAATGGTGACTTGGAAGAGGAAGTTTATATGGACCAACCGGAAGGGTTCTCAATCAAAGGAAAGAAAAATATGGTGTGTAAGCTAAAGAATCAATATATGGACTAAAACAAGCTTCCCGACAATTGTATCTAAAGTTTAATAATACCATTACATCTTATGGTTTTGTAGAAAACACCGTCGATCGGTGTCTACATGAGGGTCAGTGGGAACAAGTTTGTTATTTTAGTCCTATATATTGATGATATCCTACTTGCTGCTAATGATGTTGCCTTGTTGCATGATGTTAAAATGTTTCTCTTTAAGAACTTTGAAATGAAAGATGTAGGTGAGGCATCCTATGTGATTGGAATAGAAATATTCTGTGACTGATCACAAGGATTGTTAGGATTGTCTCAGAAAAGGCTACATCACCAAAGTATTAGAGAGATTTAGAATGGAAAAGTGCTCTCCTGGGATAGTTCCAATTCAGAAAGGGGACAAGTTCAGTGAAAAGCAATGCCCAAAGAATGATTTGGAACAAAAAGAAATGGAATCTATTCCATATGCATCTGTGGTTAGGAGCTTGATGTACGCTCAAACCTATACTCGGCCAGATATCAACTTCGTTGTTGGAATGTTAGGCCGATACCAAAACAACCCCGGATTAGACCACTGGAAAGCTACAAAGAAAGTCCTTAGGTACTTACAAGGCACCAAGGATCACATGCTGACTTATAGGAGGTCAGATCACCTTGAGATGATTGAATACTCAGATTCAGACTATGCCGGATGTGTGGACTCAAGGAAATCCACATTTGGTTACATGTTTCTGCTGGCCGGAGGAGCAGTTTCATAGAAGAGTGGAAAGCAATCCATCATTGTTACTTCCACTATGGAGGCTGAGTTTGTGGCATGTTTTGAGGCCACTGTTCATGGATTGTGGTTGCGGAACTTTGTCTCAGGTCTTGGAATTGTCGACAGTATTGCCAGGCCGCTGAGAATTTATTATGATAATTTCGCAGTTGTCTTCTTCTCTAAGAATGACAAGTACTCGAATGGTGCAAAGCACATGGAGCTAAAGTACTTGTCAGTCAAAGAAGAAGTGCAGAAACAGAGAGTGTTGATTGAGCATATTGGTACTGATCTAATGATAGCGGATCAGTTAACTAAGTGATTATCGGCCAAAACATTTACTGGACATGTTGAAAGGATAGGCATAATAGAAAAGTCCTTGTTAGCATAATGGTTTGATATGTATACATATGACAGTTCTGCTCGAATTGATGACACTCTAGAATTCATTTAATGTTATGTTTCTGCTTATTTACTTATACATGTATATTTATGGTTTGAGGATTACTGTCTCCATCATTTATGAATTGAGGATTATAGCTACCCTCATGTAAAGTTAAGGACTAAAGATCTCCTCTATTATTCTTAAACTTGAGTTGAGTTGAGTTGATAAGTGATACATGGAAGGAATCATGTCGATTAAATGACTTGTGACCCCCATGATTCTATCATTTCAATTCAGTTAAAGATGATGGCTTGAAGGATTCATTGTAAAGTGCGCATTTATGGATTTGAATCATCAAGTCATCCCATGGGCCAAGTGGGAGAATGTTAAATTATTTTATTAATTTAATTATGTGGCTCATGTAAATAATGGACTTCTAATTCTATTTGGACTGGACCTAATATGATGGCTATTAGGATTATGAAATAGAATTAGAATGAGATTATGTTTCCCTACCCTCTCCCTTATAAATAGTATGTGGCTACTATTAACCTAGTAGCAGAAAAGAATACGTTCGGCACCCTGACAGAACGCACGTAAGAGAAAAAGAAGAGAGGGTAAAAGTCACGTTTAGGGTTTGAGTTCTTCTCATCAAACAAAAGAAAGCATGGACCGAGGTGTGTCATAATTATTCAATTGTGCAAATCAATCTCGTTAGAACGATCTTGTTTTTATGGTGGATTGAATAGAATTAATCCAACTGTTTTGTGATGTATTTTACTTAGTTCTCCTTGTAGATTATCTGAAATTTAACATGGTGGTAGTCTGCTGTAATTTCGTTTTATATGATGGTTTGGTATCTTTATGATAGATGTTAATCTTGATTGAGGTTATCTTTGCAGGCTGACTAAAGTTTTTCATGGTGGTAGTCTGATATAATTTCTATTGTCTGATGTTTTGCTATTTATGTGTGACATGTGCTAACTTTGTACGTGTGAGATTTAATTACCTTGCAAATTGTCTGAAATTTGTCATTGTTATAATTATCTCTTTGTCTCGTATTTTGGTCTCTCTGTGATGGGTGCTAATTTTGTTTGAAAATGTCTCTTTGGTTTTCTGAAATATTTTGTCATGACGAAATTTTTATAGGTTATGATATTTTTATTGATTGTTTGACACTCATCTATATTTATCTGATATTTAAAAAAAAATTAGTTAGAATTATTAGAGATTATATCAGTAGTTCCAGACATATAAGTGTACCAATAGTATGAATGTGGAGGTTTCTCATATTCTACGATTTCAGTTAGAATTTTTATATTGTTTGAAATTTATGTTTGCATACAATTTTCTCAATTTCTCAACCATTTACAAAAAAAGAACCGTGGAAAAGATTGATCAACCCACCACATTGTAAAGTAGTAGACAAATTTTGAAGAACTGCATATAATGCCATATTGCAAATAATACATGGATTTTAAAACAATATTATACAAATATTAAAAATAAAGAATAAAACTTATTTTCAAAAACGCAAAAGACAAGAAGAATGAAAATATAAGTGAAATAAAAAAAGAAAAAAAACCTAAAGAAACGTAACTTAGGTATGGGATAGGGGAGAGAGGGGAGCCATAATTACAAGTGAGAAATTAAAATCTAATTAATGAGATAAGATTTGTTAAGATTTTTGGAAATAACATCTAGTTACCAAATAGATTAATTTACTAAAATAATTAAATAATCAATTTACTTAACAATTTCCATGCAATCCTTTAGGTGGCAAATTATACCCAGGCAAACATAATAAATTCCCATATCTAAGGAGGGCTCCACCTCTCCTTTATGATGGGACTGTACGTAGTGTAAGTGAGTTGTGACCCGGTTGTTTCTTTCTTTGAAAACTTAGTTCTTAATTATTCTAACATTCAATTCACCTTCTCACTAAAAACTAGCTAATTACCATATCTTTATTTACTTAATTTTACGGACATCCAAATGAAAGTTGATTGGATATTAATTTAAAATTTAGACATTAAAAAAATGAACACATAACAAGTTTTTATAAGAGTGGAAATTTCCTTGATTTCGTTTCCCATTAATTTGTTGGGTCATTCATCGATCAAGTTGGATCCACATGGATTTTACTTGAATGAATGGAAATTGTCCCAATTTAACTTACCCCTTGATGCATGTTGTGATAACAAAAATACTTACAAATTAAATGGTGTAATTAACATGGGCATTAATATCATTGTCAAATTAATTACAACAGTAAAGAAAAAAGGGTCACTCATGAATGAATTCCCTACATGGATGTACGATCCTGATTCAATAATATTCCTGATGAATGATGCTGTGAATTAATTAATTAATTAATTAGAAGTGCCCGTGAAAGAATGATCATGGAATCCATGTAACTATCTACTAGCTAGCTAGTACGTAGTACTACTTTCCTCCCTAAACAATTTTTGAATATTGATTGATATATATATTGGCTAAGTTAAGTTAATTTGAGCGACAATTTATGGATTCTCATCATATAAAAGGTAAAAAATAACAATAAAAAAATGCCAAAAAGTTGGGCGTTATTGTCAAACAATAGTTAAAATAGTCTCGAATGGCCTAGCTACCTAGGTCCAAATTCAAAAGCCTATGAACTCCAGCATCTGCAAAGATTACCTACCTCTATTTAAAAAACTTCTAAGAGATAATCTACTATGCCAAAGTCTTTTAAATTAATTTTACTATGTTTCAAACTTTCAAAATGACGATGACTTGACTCCTGTAAAGTAATCCTATATATTATTACTGCTGTAAAACCATGATGCAGAGAGTTAGTTCATGAGGAACTAGCCTAGGAATATTGGTAGAGCATTAATTTTTCTATTTTACATGTCATATTCAATTACTACACCTTTTAGATTTAGAAGTGCTGCGGTACTTAATTTTTCTTGACTGGAATTAAAAGCATTATATCAAACAATGTCAAATTTTGGAGCCAATAAAAATAACAAAAATTTAATAATAATTTGAAATAATGTTATAGAACACAAAAAAATGAAAAGACAGTATTTACTTGGTAAAATTGCATTATGCAAAAATAAATAATCTCAAACTTCACCTTAATTTACAAAATGTATGGTTATATATTTACTCATTTATACAGTACTATACCATCCAGGGTATACTTGAGAGACCATATACATTTGTTATAGTACAATACTACTCAGAGTCGAGCTACTTTGGAAAAAACAAGCTAGACTCTGATCATGGTGATACAATTTAATTAGAATCACCACAGTAAAAAAATAATAAAAATAAAAGAATGATACTCGATCGGAATGACTAGAAACTATTTCTAATCCACTGCTTTTGCTCGAGCTTATTTACCTCTTATCATATAAAACAATCCCTACAACTGTAGGGTAGGGCAAGACTGTTGTTGTTTGAGGGCTCTAGTACTTGTAGCCCTTTTCATGGAGGTTCTCAGAAGCACCATCCGTTTTTGCGTCGCCCTTGTACTGGCCCAGAGTTGCCTCTGAGTTAGCCTTGCATCTTGCAAGGAAATTTGCCTGTGCCTTTGACATATTATCAGCCTTGCCTGCCCACACCTTGAGGGTGCTCGACTGAAGGGCGCGTCCGTATGAGAAGGTCAGTGTCCATGGCTTCTTGCCCTCATACTTGTTCATGGCATTCAGGTTTATGGTGGCCTCCTCCTCACTTTGCCCACCGGACAAGAAAACGATTGCAGGGACCGCTGGAGGCACCGTGCGTTGCAAGGCACGGATGGTGTACTCAGCAATCACCTCTGGTGTGACCTTCTTGGCATCGGATCCAGGGGTCACCATGTTAGGCTTCAAGAGCGTGCCTTCGAGCATGACCTTGTGGTCATTCAGTGCCTTGTAGCAAGCAGCGAGGACACGCTCAGTCACGTCAGCGGACTTTTCAATGTCATGAGATCCATCGACAAGGATCTCAGGCTCCACAATTGGGACAAGCCCGTTCTCCTGACAGATCAATGCATATCTAGCTAGACCATAAGCATTCTCATGGATGGCTAGGTCAGATGGCTCATTTGGGCCAATCTTGAGCACAGCCCTCCATTTGGCGAAACGAGCACCCGCTGCATAATACTTCTGGCACCGCTGAGCCAAGTCGTCTAGACCCTGCGTGGTGGTCTCACCATTCGTCCCAGCAAGCTCAACTGTGCCTTTGTCAACCTTAATGCCAGGAAGAACATTGCCTTCCATCATTAAATGGACAAATGGCTTCCCTGCAGAATCACAACCCATCCATTCCAACATCACAAATTAGGAAACATACACATCATCATCATCATCATCAAACAACGCCTTAATCCCAACTATGTTGGTGGCATGGCACAAATGCGGAAATCCAAAACACAAGAATTCAGACAATGCATACCAACAGCTGTCTTTTGGTCAAGAGTCTCCTCGAAAAGAATAACACCACTTTGGTATTGCATAGCACCAGGGGTTGTGAAGAGGAGCTCCCGGTATGCTCGTCTGTTCTCTTCATTGTTCTCAACGTTGATCCCAGAAAACCGCTTTCCGATGGTGCCAGTGGACTCATCAGCTGCGAGAATACCCTTTCCTGGGGTGCCAATGTAGGCAGCATTTTTTGCAAGCTCCTCTGCAAAAGTCCTAACCATGAGATTGCTTACAAATAGTCCTCTTCCACTGACTCATGCAAACTTTTACTACAAAAAGCATAAAACGTGAAAACCCTAACAGGCCTGATCAATTTGGTTATGCACATAACTCTTGCCAATTTTTTTGGAATCAAGGTTACAGACAAAAGCCCAGAAAAAAAATCAGAATTCCGAACCGAAACTAGACCAGAAATCGGAATCTAAGACGCAAAATCTGATAATCAGGTAATATCTATCGGAATCAATTCGATTCAAGTACTACATGAACATGAACACAAAATCAGAAGACTGAGAAGTAAAAGAACCCAGAAGCGAAATGCAAACAAGAATGAGAGCAAAAAGATTTCAAATTTACCGGCGTATTTTCCTTTGTAGCAGGACATGGTGGAGAAGAGAAAAGAGGTCAAAGATGAAGACAAGAATTGAATTGAAATTGATCAAGAAATGGAAGAGAGGGTGCTGTATTTATATTGGGCGCGCTCAATGTTGGCATGAAACGTTGAACTAAAAAAACAGAGGCTTCATCGGGTTTGTCGCTTTTTTTTTCTTGCGTCTTTTTGCCCTTTCTACTTTTTTCTTTCTTTCTTTTCTTTAATCGACTCTCTTTTTTTTAGAGTACCAAATTTCCTTTTAAGTGAAACATTTTACTATTCTAATGTTTGTACTATTTATACTTGTCCCCATTTGCTTCTAGTTTTTTTTTGGTAACAATTTGTGATAATTAGAAACAATTTTTTTTACTTTTTTATAATCTCAAAATTTATGATATTTTCAACAATTTATTGAGAAATAATGGCATGAGAAGTGTAAGTTGTTTGGGATTCCAAATTCGCAAATACTTAAAGACGGGCCAAAAATAAAGTTTCAATCATTTGGAAATGTACACAAATTTACAAGTTCAAGTAGTAGTTACATTGGAGTAATACTGAGTATGATCACATCTTTTGTACTACCACTACTACATGGTAAATAAATACTCCTACTTACTGAAGTGAATTATAGAAGAGGATTAAAACAACAGATATCCCAATGATGACCGGAAAAGCTGTGACCAAGTAGAGAGCTCCATAACCCTGCAAAAACAAGCTGCTCTCTCTCAAGATTGACAGACACTAGAATCATTGAAGCTACAGGCAGCAGACGAAGATCACGATTCAAGCAGTAGACTGACATGGATCGCTCTCCTCGAAAGATGCTATGTTACTTCATTCATCATCCTTCACATCTTTATAAACAAACTTGAGTGTTGACACATGCAGCAAAAAGAGAACGACTGTTCATGATTAGCCGATAAACATTAATCTCGACTGAAATTCTCAGTGATCGCATTGAGTTTCATATCTCGTGACATGGACCGGTGCTTGTAATTTCTAGAGTGAATGAAAGTTTTTAGGAAATGAAGAACTTTGGAGATGATGGGAGAGAATCAAACCACAGCAGATGGCACTTCGGTTTCATCACTGGCTTCTGCCTCTTCGATCTCAGCAGCAGAATCCCAGTCCACGTTCAGCTTCTTGGCAACCTCTTTCGGGTCAATCCCCGTGTCTGTAGCTTTTGCATATAAGGATTTTTTACGACTCTTCTTTTGCACTTCAACCTATTAACAAAATGCACGAACATTTCTCAAGTTGTGTGGACTGAGTTGTGTGCACCAATTCATGGAGTATTAATGCTCTCATGAATGTTTCTTAATTTAATGGAATATTATGCACACATTTTATCACAGTGATGCAAGAAGGCAGATACTGCATGTTTCCATCATCTACTTTTGATCCCACAGACCATCAACAGGAAAGAACCAATGCACATGTTCTGAGAATCATTTTGCAGTACAGAAGTGATGTCCTAACTCAGGTTCCTCAGATGACAGTTTTAGAAATGCACGACCAACAACAAGAACAACAATAAAATATGTTAAGGAAATAATGAAGCAGGTTAACAAACGGTTCAGTTGATATTAGCTAGAACAGTACTGTTATCCCCACACACACACACATGCACAGATAAAGCGCGAGTTATGAAACTAAAGATTTTACTTCTAGATGTTAAACTTACCTCCAAATTTGGCCAATTGGCCATTTCTTCGGCAAGCATCCTCAATGCAGCTCGGTCTTCAGGAATTTTACCCTCATTGACCTAATGTCACATGGTACCATTTTAGTATAGAATCGAAACAAAATAGTAAAAACCTGCACAACTAAGGAACTACCAACGTGGGCTTCAAAAAGCTGTACACTCAGGATATTAAAGAGCCTGGAAGGACGAAAATATGAATCTCAGAAAGAAAACAAGTTCCCTAACCTTACCATGATAAACTACCACCATCAGAAAAGAAAAAGAAAGTGTTATCTGAAGTACTAAGAAGTTAAAACCAGGTGAGATATAGGACAGCAGTCTATAAAAGCAATCAGAGCAAGTGGATACAGAGAAATAGTAGCTGAAGCAGTACATGATGGAATTGAAAGGAAGGGCTTTACTTGCTCCAGAGCTTCAGCAAGATCCTCTCTGGTTGGCGAATCAATTTCTTCAATGCCCAATAACCTCCTACGCTCAACCTCTCTAGGGTCCTCAATCATTACGGTCAGTTTAACCTAGACAAGCAAATAGAGCAGGAATTCTATATGAACGGTGTGAAGATGAAAGAAGAAGAAACTTAGAATGATGAACAACACTGCGCTGAGTACCTCACCGAAAAGCATGTCTCTGTTTTTCTTTAGAAGCTCTAAAACCTGCGGACCAGGGCAGAAGTCTTTCAACAGAAGTACAAATTGAAAGATAACACATTTCAAGCACAGTATCAAATTGCTCGCTTACCAACCTCAGGGAGTATCACCTACTATTACTAACCATTCTAATACTTCAGAGACAAGTTGCAACTGAATTTATAAATGTTCTCATTATATACTTTAACCTATCCCTCAAACTATCTGTAATTAGAAAACTTCCATATGTTTTAACAATATCCACATTACAAGGAAACATTTGAAGATGAAAACGATATACTCTCTGGATTTTGCGAACGCATTCTAGATCTTCAGGATCAGCCTCTAGTTGCGTTTGAGATTGAGCAGTTGCTGGAGAAGAATCTTGGTTTCCAACTCTGAGGATTGCAAATGTGCCTCTCCTCTGCCTTTGGGCCAATATATTAGACTTGAGATTCACAGCAACAGGAAATGACACTTGAGACACCTGCAATGCATTGAACATCATCTATTTCCTTTTGATACTTTCTCACTAAAGGTCACAGAATTAGAACAAATGAAATACACAAGCAAGTACATAAAATCTTTCAGTACTTTTTTTTTCTAACAAAAACTATTGAAAATCGGAATGAAACAAATCAATTAAGGGAATATAAGCCAGCCTCTAGCATTGCTTGCTCTACTGTCCTGCAACTACTTGGGCAACAGAAAGATGTCCGTTTTTTTTCTATCAAAGGAAACAAGAGAAAATTTACAGAAAAAAATAAAAACAAACCTGTAAAGATTGTAGATTGAGGGCTTCATGACCAGTCCCGAAAAGCGTCCTGCAGAAGGGAAGCGAGGAAGGAGCAGCAGTGAGTTCACATGCCAGAGAGCTCATTTCCAACGCCACAAAGTTTGGAACTTGAAGGAAGCAAATTCCAGATAACGATTAGAGACAGGCGCCCTCCATCTGGGCCTTTAGTTTTTTGGGCATCCTGTATTATTTTGCAATAACCACAGCCCATCTACTGCAATCTTTGGGTCTCTTGGTTATTGGCCACTGTTACCATGAGCATCTGTCAGGGTGTAAGCAACGAGCCGAGCCTGGCGAGGTTATTTCGAGCTCGTAAATTGATTTCGGCTCGAGTTCTTGAATACGACGAAAATTCGAGTCGACTGAAGGCTCGTGAAGCCGATTCGAATCGAGCCAAACGAGCTCGCGAGCTCATTAGGCTCGACAAGGCTCGATAAGGCTCGATAAGGCTCGTCGATAAGGCTCGATAAGGCTCGATTAGGCTCGATAAGGCTCGACAAGGCTCGATAAGGCTCGATAAGGCTCGTCGATAAGGCTCGATAAGGCTCGTCGAGCCTATCGAGCCGAACCATTCATGTTCGAGCTCGGCTCGATAATTATACGAGCCAAAGAATCGGCTCGAGCTCGAGCTCGAGGCTCGTGAAGCTCGGCTCGTTTGGGCTGGTTAGAGCTCGAGCTCGAGGCGAGCTCGGCTCGGCCCGATTCGCTTAACACCCCTATCTGTCAATAGGCTTAAGCGAGTCCTAGCAAATTGGCTAAATAAAAGAATTGAATACGTTTGATCTTGACTTAAATTTTGGGTAAAAGGGTAACTTTACCACTGAAGTTTACCAAATCTCTAAATTTTCCACTAAAGTTCATTTTGAAGCGAAAATGCCACCAACATTTTAATGAAGGGGTAAATTTGCCACTGAACGTTAATTTGTCCCAGTTAGCGCTCATGTAGCGTGCCACTGGATGATTACGTGGACATTAACTGTACATTTTATAGAGTTAATATTGAATTTCACCTTAAAATCTGTCACAGTTTAAGGGTTGAATCGTTAGTTTTACAAGTTTTAAGTGAAATTTTTGTAGGGTTAACATTGACAATACATTTTTATAAGGTTAATATTTTAATTTAATATTAACCCTACAAAAATGTACAGTCAATGTACACGTAATCGTCAAGTGGCACGCCACATGAACGCCAATTGAACAAATTAATGGTCAGTGGCAAATTTACCCCTTCAATAAAATGTTGATGGCATTCTCGCTTCAAAATAAACTTCAGTGGCAAATTTAGAGATTTCATAAAATCGAGTGGTAAAATGACCTTTTTCCCTTAAATTTTCAAATGGAAGGGTATGTTAATGTTTTCATTACAAAAATTGATACATTTCCTAAATAGGAAACTGTTTTATATCAATTTTACCTTATCATCCTTGTTTTTCCTTCCCACTTCAAAAAGTTACTTGTATATTACTCCCTCCATCCGCCAAAAGTTTATCCATCTGACTTTGCTATTTCAAGATTCAATGTTTTACTCAAATTTTAACAAATATAAATAGTTTTAAAAAATTCATAAAAAAATATATTTAGAAAATTTAGATTTCAAATTATGGTACATATGAAATATTAATTTTCAATTTTTAAACACTCATGAAAAAAATCATAAATTAAATATTGTGAAACTGTCAAAACAGATGGATAAACTTTTGGCGGATGGAGGGAGTATATACCTAGTTACCTTATCACCTTTTTTTAGGGAGAGGGGACGGTACTCCTGTAACTTTGTTGATCAAAAAAATCCAACGAAAAATATAAGAAAAAGAAACAAGTTCTGGCTTTACAGCATAATCAGAACAAAACAGCAAAGCAACCTGCACAAGAACTAAGTCTATACAAAGAATAAAAGAATCAGACAAAGACGGCATCTATAGCAACCTCATTCCCTTTCTGGACAAGCTCAATGATCTTCGCAACCAGCTGCTCCTTAGAAGTGGCTTTCCCTGGATTCACCAGCAGTAGAACAAAGGACACACATGTCTCATACATCAGAGTTCCAACGAGACACTCTATCAAAAGTAGACAGTCTATCATGGATGGCCACCCAAGTGATAATGGAGGTTCTGGCCACATGGCGAGGCCCCCACATAAGCTTCCCCACTGTCATAGTTTTCAATCTGATACAAATAACCTCCCTTCATAGCGAACTTGAGGACATGAGCAGAAACCACTTTCAAGATCCAAGGCTTAGCATAAGCCCTGACATCTAGGCATGGCAACGGTGCAGTTAAGCCGCGGTAACCTTTAAACTACGGCCACCAACCGCAGTTATTTTGGTATCCGCGGTATACAATTTTACGCATCTCGGTTATAGATTTATATCCACAACCGCTAACTACGGATATCCATGGTTAGCGGTTCATCCGTAGTTATTTAGATGATAACTTAAATATTATCCAAATATCCTAAATATATCCATAAATTCAATATAAACATCCAAACAACATTTTAAACATCCAAACAACATTTTAATCGCTAGAATCAACAAAAATATTAAATGGAGTAACAATTGTATATAAAAAACACAACCGACCGGGCGGTTTTAACCGCGTTAAAATGGCCAAAATTGGTCATTTAACCATGAGTGTGAGTGAGTATGAAATCTGAATGGGTTAGATCATGTATGAGTGATGTCTGATGTGAATAGAATGAGACATGAGACTTGGGTTGATCATGTATGAGTGATGTCTGATGTGAATAAATGTAGTAAATTCTAAAATCAATGTCCTAGTTAATTCCCATGCATTAAACTTCATATTAGGATAAATCCATGATCACAAAGAAGAAAAAGTGATCGACCAAATTCTTGTGAACAGAATCCAATGGTTCTTTTTGTGCGATTGATGGCCAAACGAAGTTTCACTTGAATGCATTGATGTGTGTTTTGATAAGGTGCAATAAGTCTCCAACATATTCTTCTATTTCATCACTTAAGTCCTCCATGTTTGCAACATGCTCAACTTTCGGTAGATTTGCTTATTAGGCCCTCCATTGTTTATGTGCGATTCCACTTAGGTCTTCAACTTTGGGCGAGTTTGAAGTTAAGTCCTTTGGTGGATTCACATCACCACTCCAAAGAAAAGCTATGCAACTTTGGTAAAGGGAAGCCAGAAAATCTTTGGGGAGGGGCAAAATAGAAACCCAGTAATTCTGAATGCTAAAGATAACACTTCTGATAAGCTGAAGCCTACCAACATAAGAGAGATACCTAGAGGACCAATTAAGAATAAGGGAGAGAATCTTTTTCTCAACAGGCTTACAGTGCTTGGCTGTAATACGAGAAGAAATCAGAGGGAGCCCAAGATATTTAAGGGGCAGAGAGCCTCTGGCCATACCAAGGGTATTCACAATGACTTCGGATCTCTGAGAATTAATTCCAGCAAAAATAACATGACTCTTACTCTCATTAATACAAAGACCAGAAGCAGCAGAGAAAAGGGCCAGACCATGAGCAATGGCAAGGGCAGAGGAGTTATAAGCTCTACTGAAAATCATAAGATCATCGGCAAATAGCAGATGAGAAATCTGCGATTTCTTGCACTTGGGATGAAGGTGAATAGCCTTATCCTGGACCATCTTAACCATAATCCTCTGGAGAAAAAATCCATTGCAATAACAAAAAGAGAGGGGGTCCCCCTGCCCCTCTTAAAGAATCCATAAGCAGACCCATTCACCATGACTGAAAACCAAGAAGTATCAGACTCAGCAGAAAGGCCTGGAGAAAGGACCAGTCCACAGAGTCAGAAGCTTTCCTTATATCAATTTTTATGAGCATACTCTTAGCAGCAGATAACCCCTGACAAGCTCGTGACAAAGCAGGACATTATCAACAATTTGCCTCCCCTTAACAAAAGCAGCTTGAGTCTGCTCTGCAAGCAAGGACTTTAGAAGCAATCCTGTAGATAATTGAGCAGCAAGAGATAGGTCTAAAGTCAGAGGGGGAAGTGACATGATTGTTCTTTGGGATGAGGTGGATAAGAGCAGCTGCAAAAGCCTTCAGAAATCTTCCGGCAGCAAAGCAGGAGAGAATAGCAGCACAAAGCTCAGGCCCAACAAGATCCCAGGACTTCTGAAAGAAAGCCACAATGTAGCCATCCGGGCCAGGGGACTTGTTTGGATTGGAGCCATAGAAAAGAGAGCATCCTTAATCTCCAAATGAGCAATATCATCAGTAAGCTATTACCTTCTAGTTAACAACATTTCTGAATCTTTATGTCAAGTGAAATGTATCACATTTAATGAACATTTCTTAATCTTTGTGTCAAGTGAAATGTATCACATTTGCTGAGACGAGGAAGTACAAAAAATAAGCTGATAAATTTCTGCCAAATAGAGGGAGTGCTACTTTCTTTCTCATTTACCCTCCTACTTTCCACATATCAACTTAATTATCTAATAAAGATAAAATTGTGTGCACACTTTCATGCTCGTACAACTTGGGATGGATCTGATTGTTCAAAATTTCGCACAACTATGAAATGAAATAGGCCTACATTGTCACTAGAATCAACCTATATTGCAGAGAACCTGATTTATACCGCAAGATTTTGCAGGAACAACATATCACAGACCAACCACAACTTTCTTCTCCAGTTCTGCTTCCACCAACAAGCTCTTTCTGCAATCTTACCTAACTACTACCATGGAACTCAGCTCTGTGACGTTTGCAAGACAAGCTTGATTCACTGTTTCTTTCACCGCTTTCGCTTAATAGACGTATGGCAATATTCTCCATGGAACGAGCCTGCGGTATTCTGCCCAAATCTCCTTGTACTTCTCCGCACACCTAGCTTCATCTCTTCTCTCCCTCCATATCAGCAGAATAAGAAGGTATATTGGGTAGAAGTATGGAACAGGTGAACTGCACAGAAGAGTGAATTTCAGCACTAAATCACTAGTATCTAAATTGTGTCTGCATTACCGGTGCTGGCTGTGCAGGCAATGCTCCAGGTTTGAGCCATTAGAAGCTCATTCTCCTGTCCCCCTACCACAACTGATGAGTTAGGGTTTTCCGGATGTGTACCTTATCCCACAAGGCAAGCTGAAGGAAAGTGCCAGCAGCAAGTCCCCAAGATAATTACAGTGCCTTGCCACTCCCCTTCATGAGAAAAAAAACAAAAAAGAAGACCATAGTGAGATTAATCTATGCAAATATTACACCTTGCAGTGGACAAAACAGTTTATAATAAAGGGCCCGTGTTCCCTGCAAGGATACTAGGGAAGGGCTTCTATGCAACTGGATGGACAAGAAAACTGAGCTTTAGTTAGTTTCTGCTCAGCAGTGTGCATGAATACAAACCGCACATGAAAGTACACAGGGAGTGCTAAAGATCTACAGACTGTGGTTAAAACTCAACTTTCATGTCAACTACCAATTACATGTAACATTAACACCACTAATTTACCCAAAAGAACATTTGTTTGTGCATATAAGACGAAATTTAATACTTCTACTCTGGCAAGAATTTCAAACCAAACCATCAAGAGGAATTTAATGAAGAAAAAAGATAAATTAGGTGTGTTTGCACATATATAAACATAAGCAAAAGATCCCCTTTGTCTTGATCTGGGAAAATTATAAAGCCAACACAGAATTCAAGATAATTTATCACAGATCCATCATTAACTGGACATTAAAACTAGTAAATCTGGCAAGAGATCCTACCAGTAACCTGAAGCCAAGAGCTTTCCACCAACAACTTTCGGGGGCTTGCCCCATATAGGTGCTTTTGGATTCTTTTTGAATACATGCTTTTGCATGTTGGCTCCTCTAAATACAAGGTAACTGAAAGATTAAGAAACCTTGTCAAACAGCTGAGAAGACAGATTGGATATAAGCTCAGATATCTTTGCAGGGTAAAAAGGTTACCCAGACAGGAAAACAATGCAATTTGCTATGATTGCTGGAGTTGTAAGGTGCACCTTTTTTGACAATAGCCACCAACCCTACAAGAAAGAAACAACTCATGTAATCTATCTACCTACATCTGCATTTCCTGAATCAAGATTCAAACATTATAAGATTTGCAACCGGAAACGAGTGCAAACACAACTCGAATTTTTCTTGTCAAAATTCAAAACCACTTGTGATACACCTTGTTCCCCTTTTCATGCATATGTAACATAATGTGAAACTTAAAACATACGCTGAAGAAACTAATATGCTAATTTATAGACCATTTTTTATCAGTCATTGCTACTAGAAGTCGTGGACAACTATTAAATACCCCAAACAATTTATTATTGAAAAGTACAACCAAGATCACATATAAAAATCATCAAGTTTGGTAACTTTGTTGGCTCTCACAGCTAACATCACAAGTGCAACCAGGCGACATTGATTGGTAACCCATTAATTATTAGGTACATTAACGATTCAGGTGTATTAGAGGTTCCATGTCAAAGGAACTTGCCTGGATGCTAAAAGTGAAAGGAATCCACACTAGATCTCCAAACACCAACATGAAACCCAACCGCTCAGCAATTATATCCCACCTGTGGAACAGATTAAAAGTGTTTAAATTCCAAAGATCGTGATAAAATAATGAAATCAACGGTATAACTTCAAAACTTAGCAAGTACAAAAGCTTTTAAAGCATGATTCATTATTTTGGAAATTGAACTAAACATGCAAATATACAGTCTTCTTGAAGAAAAAGAACAAATTTGGGGATTGAACTAAACATGTATAAGGTAACCGGATGTTTGCAACAGCAATGTTGGACAATGAGGGAACTCACTGACCATGTGAAGGACCCAGTGAAGGGCCTTGAAAGAATGGTAGAGACACAAGCTGACTGAACCATGGTAATACAGCAACATGATCATTGGACTGCAGCATGCGTTTAGTACTTCTATATACGAATGTTTAATTGTCTGCTGATGAGCAATGAGAGATGAATTCTAGGTCTATGATAATAAAAATTCAAGAGATGCAGTGAAACAGATTTTGAAAACACAGAAATGACTGTATAATGGAACTTACGTTGAGGTCATGTACTCCTCATAAATAAAGTAGTCCAGGATGTAGAGCTGGAACAAAAAAGCAGCTCAGTATGCTGATAACAAGACAGAAAACGTAACATTTAGGATTGATATATTACCGCACAGAATAATTGGTAAAGGATCATTGATTGGCTTAAGATGCCACCTTGGATACTTTTTGCCAGAACTGATAGGTTGATAAGAAGCCATCCCATCATTCCAGCTCTAACAAAGAAGAATCTACAACAATGGAGCAACCACATGACAAATCAATATCATCAGCTGGAGTTAAAAGTAAATCTTGTCATTTTCTTTCTTTCTTTTCTATCTATTTTTTTTTTCTGAGAGCAAACTTGTCATATTAATAATTCAAAATGTAGAATGCTTTTGCTAATTAGTGACGATATCACAGGCCAGTGTACACCATGCTAAGTAAGCATTCTATGCCAGCAAATGTTTTGATAAGCTACGAACCACACATAACAGACTCGAAGTGAAATGTAGAGAAGATGGAAAAACGTCTGATATTTAGTTATTTTATCAGAGCAGAAGCTCAACATAGATGTAGCATTTAGGGTGTCCCAGGCATCATTGTGTTGTACTTCATGAGCAAAAGATGTCACGCTTATTAATCATGGAAAGTCCAAATAACTTAAACTAGATAAGGACATACATACTTGGTTGGAAACAGCAGACAATTTAGGTGTTAATCAATTAGTTCCTACCCCCAAGGCAGTTAAGGTACATTATGTCGATCCTATGCTTCTATTTGGTTCAACTTGAGGTGTCCACTTCAAAACTGAGTGAAACAAGTACCGCTTTTCCGAGCACTTATATCTTGCATATTGCTTTCATGCATTGGGGCATCAATTGTGGCTACCAGGGTTGAATCATTTAACCAAATAGATAAATCAAACAGCTGTACTCAGAAATGAATTTAACGCTGAAAAAGTATGACAGTGAACACTAATCCCTTTTCGATCTTCAGGTTACACAAAGTGGTTTCTCTCGTCTCAGAGTTTGAATTGTCTGTTTGAGTGTGTGTGTGTAAGAAAAAATCTTTATCCAGAGTAGTGGAATGAGTGGCATACTTGAGATCAATACCCATAAAGTGTGGATTCAGCTGTATTCCAAACCACCTACAGTACACATGAAAGAAGAAATAAAAGAAAATTAGGAACCCCAAAGAGAAGACAAAAAATTTCCTAATTGGACAAAATAAAGAAAATGGTTTTAGAGACTATGGAAGAGTGAGTGAAACAAAGCAAAAGATTAAAATCCCAATTACCAGGGCACAATCGAGCTTGGCATTTCCTTAATGCCTTCTAAAAAATTATGGTAATAATAAAAAACATAAGCCAACAATTAATAAGGTATTTTGTGTGCTAATGATGCAATAATCTTTGTCCTGGCATTGGTCTGATAAACTGCCCTTCCTTTTGTTACCAAGTAAATATGGTTTACTGTATCTATGTATATGGCTTCACTGTCAATCACTATACGTATTCCCCTACCCCACTTCCCACTTAACAGCAAGCTCTTTGTTACCAAATGACACTAGAAAATCAATGTCAATGTTGTCGAGGACCTACCTCAACAAAATGCATCTCGAAAAGGTACAAACAGAAGCTAGGAATATTAATGTTGGGAGTACCAGTCATGGATTAGGTTTCCAGTGACATGAGGCTTTAGAGATGAACTTTTATCATGTGACCTGCAGCCAGCAGCATATAACCCTAGTGTTGCCTGATGCACAAAAACAAAAAAGAAATAAGACCAGTTCTCGGGGAAAGATATAGCAATTCTATAGAGGAATATGATGCTGAGTATGGCAAGTCTTCCACCATTAAATCGAAGCAACTATAATGTAAATGACAGAGTTATCATTTGGGACCACTCAGTGAATGTCAGGTAGAAACCAAAACATATATTTTTGTAAGAAAAGAGCAAGGAGAGACATAGAAGCAAGAAACAATGGTACGATTTAACCAATATTCCAAACCTTAGCCTCATGAAATCAAGGATCAAAGTATAAGTGGAAGTAACTAAATAGTAGCTGACATAATAAGGATTAGAAGTGAGACCAATAGGATACTTCCTACTGCCTGAGCAAAGAAGCTTCAATCATCACAGCTTACCAGAACACTAAATATGAATGTTGTTGAGAGAAGCTCAAGTCCTCTGTCTGCTATTACCTGCAAACGTTTCCATGATAGCTTTAGGCACTAGCAGACCAGTGCGGGACAGCATGGACTAGCAGATCAAGCTTTAATCCAAAGTACCAATTACGAATAAGTGTCTTCATTAATGTACTGTACTTGAATGCTCTTTGCATAAATCACAACTGAGGGTTTGAGTCAAAATCGCATACAGTAGCATTCACAACATACTGTCCCACAAGTTTTGTCGTTGTTTTCTTCTCATTCAATGTCTGTACTCCTACGTCCTCAAAGTGCAACATTTCAAGAATGACATATCAATGAAATGAACTGACACAACTGCTGGGACGCAGTTGAAGTAATGGAATTCCCCATTCAATTTTGAGCAGTACTGTTGTATGACAGCTGCAGAACCAGATATGAGTTCCTCCCTATTTGTCCCCCCAACAGTTCTATTTTGTCCAACCTTCCATCATTATGGTGTATTTATTTTCGATTTTAGGCATGAAATGAGAGCATCATCAGTTGAATCCTTATTCAACCATCTTAAAACTACATCAGGAATCAAGTGACAACATTTCTCCACGTACGAAAGAAAAGAAAAAGTTAAAAATAGGAAACTAGGAACCGAGCAAGCAAGCAATGTGCGCACCGTGGGCGATATGAAATTGGACCTGCAACCGATCCAAAGCACTGTAATCAACAAAATAAGGGCTTGCAGACCTGTATACGAACATAAGCAATTAGGTTTATCAAATAAACTTCAGAAATCAGAAAAGAGAGCCGAGAAGAAGAAGAAGAAGAAGAATAGATGAAAAGTAAATTAACCATTGCAGCGATAATAAAGACGAGAGCCGTCCTGCAGAACCACTCCAGGAACAACTTTCCCAGGCAAAATGGATCCTACAAAGGCCAAGTAAGAGAAGAAAACCAGCAAGACTGCAGCCTGAATGCCAAAACAACTGAATTATCAACTAGATATAAACTCAACAATGTCCAAGCAAAAAGAGAAACAACAATGCCTCTACTTGACAAAAACGGATTCGCTCACCGAGTTCCAGGACGGAATTAGAGCATCCAGAGCAAGACCCAGATCCATATTATTCCTATGTATTGTTCTGGATCAAGCAAATTAATGGAGGTTTGGTCTCCAATGAATCTAGTCTGCTCCACTGTCACTGCCACTGGTTGTGCTCTCCTGCTACTGTGGCCGAAGTCGAAGTCCCCCGTTAAGTCCAAGTTCTTTGTTGCGTTAAACGCATAAAAAACCGGTTTAATTGAAATATATGCAAACCTTAAACATCGAGCAGGTTTGCCCGAGAGGTTAAGGGGGAAGACTTAAGATCTTCTGCACTGAAGTGCGCGTGGGTTCGAACCCCACAGCCTGCATTATCTTTTTCCCTTTTTTTAAGGATATTTTTTGAGCTAGTATTTTTAACCATTACTTCTATTAAATTTCCAATATCCAGTAATGGATTTTGCGAATAAATAACGTAGAGTTTACTCATGATTTTAACTTTTTCTTATGGTGTTTTCAAAATTTAGTTTTATTATCCATCTCAATCTTCCATCCTCCAAAATTCGATTGTTTATAAGCCAAATTATCTATTACTCCTCTAAACTATATTGACTCAATCAGTTTAGTCCCTGAATTATAATTTGTTCCAACTCAATCCTTGAATTATGCAACGTTAATCATTTTACCTTTTTAACCATATCAATGTTAGTTGACCTTAGGAAAAATTATGGTCCTAATATTTTTCCAATCTATACTTATACACACTAAACTTGTTAGATCTATAAAAAATACTCTTGTCCCCAACAACCTTTCTTCGTGCCTACCACCCTACTACCTTACTGTTCTCGTCGTCACCACTTCCCTTCCATTTTTTTTATCTTCTCATGTCTTCAAAATTTCAAATTTATACAAATATAACCCTAACCGTTGAGTAATTGACGGTATTAAGCTCACCGGCGCCGAGTTACTGAGTGAGAACAAATTTTAGTTCAGGGTTAACATAATTCTGGAGAATAATAGGTAATTTGGCCTTGTTTATATTAGTCGGTTTGCTTTGCAAGTGATAAACGATTAATCTTCACTAAGATGACTATGAGTACTATACTACAACATTTTCGAAAATTAATAAGAAATGATCTTCAACTAAAATGTAATTTTGAGCATTAATGAATATATATTTATATATATATATATAACGACTTTTAATGTACATAAGAAATTGTTGTAAACTTCACATAAACTTTTCCTAAGAAAAGCAGGTGGTATAGTATAGAGCAAAACTGTCCGTTACACAAAGTAGCCTAAATTTTTATACACGGCATCGATCGAAAACTCTTTTTAACTACAAAATTCCCAATCGACAAAGTAGAGCTTCATTTATTAGTAACAATAATCTGATCTGATTGATTATTCGACCACCAGAATCACAAAGGAAGGTTCTTCTTCTAGTAGGGCTCCACCGGCATCCGGAACTTTGCTCCGGCGTAAACCGCTTCTGAACCAAGCTCCTCCTCGATACGTAAAAGCTAGTATGGTAAAACAGGCATGGGATTATAGCAACATTAGTCCAAAAGAAGAAGTTGATAAGTGACACCAACACATAGAGAATAGAAAGGGTGCTGCTAATAACTCTAGTGTTGGAGAGAGATATGGCAACCTGATTGTACTTGGCAAGACGCTCAGACCTGCATGGAGCTCCTGTCTTGATTTGACCCTGAAATTTAGTATCGCTTAAAAAGATTTGACCCTCAAGTTTCAAAGCAGCCTGATGATATTAATATGGCTACAAACTGTGTTTACCGTCGCCAGGCCGACTGAAAGATCAGCAATGAATGTATCCTCTGTTTCACCACTGCGGTGGCTGGCCATCACTCCCCAACCAGCTTGCTTCGACATTTTCACAGCTTCAATACTCTCAGTCACTGATCCAATTTGATTAACCTGTTGATATAATAGGGGCATGACTCACAAGAAGGAGCATAGGGAGAAATAGCTATAATATGCCATGCAGAAAAACAAAAAAGCAAAACAAAGGGTACCTTAAGGAGAAGGGCATTGCAAGTCTTCCCCTTGATCGCCTTCTCGACCCTCTACAGAAATTATAAACATAAGACTGAGTACGCCTTACTATGAATTCACTATAAACATAAACGTGCAAGGTACGGTACAAGAGTATGTCCAATTACTAAGAAGAAAAACTCTTCCAAATTGTTATTGTATCTGTATAGCACTAGGCACTAGCTTCCAAATTATACTATTTACTTTGAATAAAACTGAGGTACAAATAAGAAAAATGAAAAATATACTAATGAGAAGTTGAAAACAAAAACTATGAAATGAAAGTCTTTGTGAAAAAAGTAGTTCCCTCATTGTCATCATAGCTTCCACACAACACTAATTCCATTTTCACCGAACCATAGAGGTTCTGTCTCTTGACCTAAATAGGCAACCACTGTAGCTTATAAAAAAACACAAGCCTGCGTCTAAGTTTATACAAAAGCACGGCTCGGATGCCTCTTTCCTTGTCTTTGAAAAAATAATTACAAACGGTGGGCCTTAGCATCTAATAGTGAGCCTAAGCACTGAAAGTGCCTGTGTCTGCTAGTATTTTCCTATTGTTTTACTACATGCTTTTTCTTCCATTCACGCAGTAGGAAGGCCGGAATCAGGAGTTGGATGGGGAAGGAACATGTCATGGAAGAGAAAACTTACCTTTGGGTTGGTAACCAAGAGATCATCTCCAACAATTTGAACTTTCTCTCCAACTTCGGCAGTAAGCTTCGAGTAGGTCTCCCAATCATCTTGGTCAAAAGGGTCTTCAATTGACACAATCGGATAACTAGAAACAAAGGATTTATAGACATCTTTAAGAGCATCCCCTGAGATCTTCTGTGATCCATCATTTTTCTGGACAAGCAAACAACCAATAAGCACAAGAGCTAGGACTACTAATTACATAAGACACATGCTCATGCACACTGGTACAAACTCAAATCATAGGGAAAGGATCCACCAATAAAATAAACATGTTCTTTCTGGTGAGGACATAAACACTTGTTTTCCTACCCACTGAAAGACAATATCGAGCAAAAAAAGTAAAAAACTTACTTACCTCTTCTTTGAAATTAAGATCATATGTCTTATCACTTGATCCATAAAACTCTGATGCAGCAACATCCATTCCGATAACAACCTTAAAGAAGTATGCAGAAGTGTTAAAATATAAAAAATTAAAGAAAATATTTTTTTTTCCACAAAGAGAGAATAAAGATATCTTTAAACAGGCACTAACCTTGCTGGTGTAACCAGCTGACTCGATGGCAATCTTGAGCAATTCAAGGCCTTCCTTATTCTCCTGAATTTCCAAAAATAAAAAGGAAAAAAATCTAGCAGCCGCAAAATTAAACAGATCAAGGATTAATGAGACTTTCAGTAAGGTATAACCTGGATGTTAGGAGCAAAACCGCCTTCATCACCAACATTTGTAGCATCCTGACCATACTTCTTCTTTATCACGGCCTTCAAATGGTGGTAAACTTCAACTCCCATCTTCATGGCCTCCTTAAAGGATGCTGCCCCCACAGGAAGAATCATGAACTCCTGCATCCCAACGAAAGGAAGCAACGTAAACTTTAGAGCTTCTGAGATGTAGGGAAAATAATTACCGCTAGTTTCACTAATTTTCCATGCCTGCATAGCAAGTTTGTTTCCTGCATGTGATCCACCATTGATGACATTGAATGCAGGAACTGGAAGGACCAGTTTCTTGTTACCAGCAAGGTTGGCAATGTGCTGCATCCAAAATAAATGTTCGCTTTACTCATTGTCCACATCAAATTCATACACATTCCATGTGCAGCACTAGAACTAGCAAATCTATCAAATCTAGTAAAGCAAACAGAGAAACGAACAAACAAGACGGTGGAGTTAACCATCAATACCTTGTAAAGTGGAATGTTCAATGTCATAGCCCCGGCTTTGCAAATTGCAAGAGATACTGCCAGAATGGCATTTGCCCCAAGCTGGAGGATATTGAAAAATGAAAGAGAAAGAGTGGACATGGACGTAGAAGTGAACATCCCTAAATGCTAATGATTGTGATCACTATGGCAATGAGTTAAGTTTACCTTTTGTTTGCACCAACCCCACTCGTTTTGGGTTCCATCAAGTTGTTGGACCATGAAATTATCAATACCAGTCTGGTCAGTTGGGTCCTGCTCAAAAGAATAGCAAACATTTGGCGCAATTTAAAAGTGAATCAATTTAAAAGTGAATCAAACTTGTAGTATTATCTGGACGAACTGAATGAGACACCATGTTTGATTATAACATGTCGTTTGTAAGCTCCGAAGTCCATTGATAACTCATTCAATCTCTCCCAATATCCAACGATAAAATAAATGTCCATATCTTCTAAATTATTCATATAAAGCTTTCGAGCTAGTGACCATTTTATACAGAAGATCATTCATTCACCAAGCAACTACCCAGACATAAAAGATACACATATCTAATCCAACAACACTAAGATGAGGTCCACAGAATTAGAGGTTGTTTAACAAACTAAAGTAGCTTTAAGGCTACAATAGAATACTAAGTGATATAACCATGAAAAATTCTCACCTTGCCAATCAATGCAGGGCCAATAACGGTGTTCACATTTCCAACAGCCTGAGAAGAATCAGATAACAGTTTCAACCAGTACGTGGAACACATAACAAGATGAACGCAAAATCCACAAATAACGACTGAAGAAATTTACCTTAGAAACACCCTTTCCAAGATAATCCGAGCCTCCATCTCTCAGTTCAAGAGCCTCGTAAATCCCTAGAAAGCCGATAAACCATCACACGCCTAACATTTTCCAGAATATAACATGATTTCGAAAGAAATGATCGAACTATACGGGGTAAACAAAGAATTCGAAACGATTAATTCAGAAGGGAGACAACCAGTAACATACCGGTAGATGCACCACTCGGAACAGCAGCTCTAGCCTTGTGACCTTGCGATGTGGTCACATCAACCTACCACATACGGCCGAATTTGGTCACAATGCGAAGAAATGAAAGGGAAAAAAAATGAGAGAGGGAAAAGTTTCGGCAAAGACGAGCAAAGAAAGAGGGAGGCTGAAGAGAATTAAACCTCAACCGTCGGATTTCCACGGCTATCAAAGATCTGTCGAGCTAAGACGGAAGTAATGGTCGCCATGATTGGAGCTTTGAGGAAGAAATGATCAAATTTAAGAAGCGAGAAACAGAGCGATTAGAGCTTCGAATGGGGTTACTATAAATAGATTGACACAGGTTATTCATAGCCGTTCAATGGGTTACATCCTTGCTGTTAATCCAGTTTTTTGTTTTTCTTTAATTATGGAGCATTTACGTTTCTTTCAGATCGAAGTGCCGGTGTGCCACAAAAAGTGTGTTTGCATGACAATCTCGTTCAATTCATATGCAACCCGTGCCTTACACCTTCAACATCAACAATGAAAAAGAAAATACATTAATTAAGAGGGTTGATTTGGTTGATGGAAACCAATGGTTTAAGCTATTGGCTTAGTACTTATACAAATTGAGTTTTAAACATTACTCCTTACGTCCCAATATATTGTCACAACATCAAAATATTCCTATTCCAAATAAAATGGCATTTTTGCATTAATGTTTTATTCTAGTCCACTTCTACCCTTACAAATGCACACATTTAAGGAGTCTATGAGTGAGTTGCGAGGGGTGGTAATCGTGGTTTTGAAAACCGGACCGGCCGGTCGGACCGCGAATCGGTTAGTCAACCGGTCTGGTTTTCGATTTTGAAGCGTTTGGTCAAGAACCGGTTAAACCGGTGATTCTTTTTTTTGTGCATTTTTTTGAACAAATTTGTCAAAAACTCCCAAATTTTTATCACTAATTTTAATTTATTCCACATTTACTTATAAATTCATATTTAACACATTAATTTTTTAAATTTTTTCTCATAATATATTTTAAAACATTTTTAAACTATAATATAAATATACAAAATAATTTTCAGTTATTTTAAATTATTATTTTCAATGACATAATTAATTAAAATATAGAATATTGTTTTCCTTATTATAAAATGACTAATCTGTAATTTAAATTATTATTTTAATATAAAATGTGCATTATTATTTCATATTTAGATTATTTCATGATAATTCTAAACAATGAGTGATAATAACTAACTTTAAAAAATAATCGGTTGGACCGGTGGTCCAAACGGTTGAACCGATCAGACCATGAACCGGTGCTCGAACGGTTCTATTGTCGGTCCGGTTTTTAAAACCATGGTGATAATGAGTTTGTGAGTGGGTAAATATGACATAAAATGAGTTAATGATCAAAGACAGTCGTAATCTACACAAAAAAAGCTAAAAGTGACAATTCACATAGAGCAGAGGGAGTACTAGATTTTAGCGTTTTTAATGGATTGTTTATTTGAGAATTTATTTCATTCAAAATTTTATTTATAAAAGGTTGGATGTATAACTATTTATTTATTGATAGAAAACTTTATTTTCCAAGTTTTAGATAACTCAAATATTAAATAGAAAATTTCAAAATAAGGTTCTCTAAATTATTACTCGAATTCTCCAAAATTCGAGAAACAAGATTTTCAATCCTGAACAAAAATAACTAGTCATATTTATAAAGAATATTTGAAATTGAGAGTTGTCCTAACTAAATGGACCCTTAATAGTCCATTTGTATCATAAAATTTCAAACTTTTATTTTTGATATTTCACAGTATTCATATACTTATTACAATTTGAAATCTAAATTTTCTTAATATATTTCATTGAATTTTTATTATTATTTATCTTAGTAAAATTTATCCGTTTGGGAATTGGAAATAGTTGTTTTGAGTAACTATTCCCTTCGTCCCTTAATTATTGTAACCTTTGATATGACACGGGGATTAAGGAGGATAGTAAAATGTAGAATTTTGACAACACTACTCTTAACAGATAAATGAGTTGAGTAAGTGATGTGAGTGTAATTAGTGATGTCAAATCAGATAATAAAAAATAAAAGAAGAGTTAAGTGAATGAGGTGAGAGAGTTGGTGGAATCAAATCAGTTAATAAAAAAAAGTTAGTTGAAAGATTAAATTGGTAAAATTATTTGAAAAAACTTACTAAATAGGGAAATGTTGCAAAAATTTAGAAATATCTAAAAAGAAAAGTGTTGCAATAAATTAAATGGACGGAAGAAGTATAATGTTTTTGGATAACTTTTTAATTATCAATATTAAACGGTTACGGCTTTTGATGTGAACTCGCCAAGTCCGACCATTAATTTTCTGGGTCTCTCTCAAAATAATTCCACAATGGATCTAATTTACTAGTCTTCAATGGGAATCATGGAATAAAGGAGTTTGTCTGAACTGCTAACATCCTAATCTCATGGTAATCTCATGGTTACGCAACAATAGCTTCGATGATTAGAAGGACGACGATGGAAGGAAATGGAAGAAGATGGCTCGATCACCTCCAGGTTTCATTGAGTCGGCAACAATGGGGTTAATAGATCATGGAGAGATCCACGGAGTTGAATGGAAAAATGGATAAATGCATGAGAGAAATTTTCTCCCCATTTAAGACTTGAAAAGAAATCACATTTTCATTAATTCAAGTCCAACTAAAGTTTGCAATGGAAGTGTACCTCTATATATTGGCTTATAAAAAAGTGTAAGAAAACTAAAATAGAACTATCACACCTAATAACAGTTACTACCTAGACTTATCCGTAGGGAAAACATATGTTATGAATATTCCAAAAGCCTCCAATATTTTTCTTTGTGGGAAAAGTCGTTTTTCACATTTTTAAATAATCTTCAATATGAAATACATTTCCATACTTTATGAGGAAGTTAAATCCGGTGCTCTCACACCACAACTAAGCGCTAAAAACGTAAAAATTACTTTAAAAAACTATTGTCAAATTTACCATTAAAAAATTATCTAAAATGTTAAATTTATGAAAAAAAGTTATTCCAAAACGGACAAAATGTGGTTATGGATAAGCCGTCAAAACGAACCAACTAGTTGGCAGCTATAATCCGCCAAGTCTCCTCCTTGATTCCACTTCCGTTTAAAACTCAAATGAATCAAAAGAATTTGTAGAAGATAAAATCCCCACTAACCCAAATCTTAACTACCAGAACACAAATACTCTGAAAACAGAACCGTGATGCCCGTAGGTAGCTGGGCATATTCTACAATGAGGTCAGGTTAGGATTCTTCAAAAAGGTCCATATATATAATTGTCAAGCTTATCTACTCAATCACAAGATCACAACTTCTAGTTTGGCAAGCTTCAACCATGGCCGCTCCACCATGTAAATATATATTTTTTGTTTATTAAAAAAAAAGCTTCAACCTTCGTTCAGTTAATATTTTTTTCTATATGAACTTGCATCATCTTGGATCAAACTTTATAGGACATTAATTATGTTTCTCTTTTTTAGGCTGGTATTTGTCTCTTGTTGTTCTACCCCTCTTGGTTTCTGTTGCTACCTCAAGGCCTTTACACCTCCCCAGTAAAGTAGGCGCTCATGCCTATAAACATCCTCTGCAGACTTCACGGCCATACAATTTGGCTCACAGAGGCTCAAATGGAGAGTTCCCTGAAGAAACTGCTCCTGCCTACATGGTACACGTTTGAACATTTAATCTGTATCATCGCTCTCTAATCTTGTAGCATGATCTTTAATTTGTTCATTAATGTTTGTTGTTGCAGAGGGCTATTGAGGAAGGAGCTGACTTTATTGAGACAGATATTCTGGCGACCAAAGACGGCCATCTTATATGTCATCACGATGTTACACTTGATGACACAACTGATATCGCAGACCACAAGGAGTTTGCAGATCGTAAAAGGACTTATGAGGTGCAGTGGGTCAATACCACTGGATTCTTCACCGGTATACTCAGTCATTTCTTCTTTTACTCTACTCACACCTTAAAAAGACTGGAACTTTGTGTGTAAAGATTGGAACTTTGATGTTGTAATCTACAGTGGATTTCACGCTTGAAGAATTGAAGACTTTAGGAGCCAAACAAAGGTACCCTTTCAGAGATCAGCAATATAACGGTAATTAGAGCTTCACTACTGTATATTCATTTTAGATTTTGAATTCTTTAATGTAATGTAATTTTTCCGTGTTTGACAGGAAAATACACCATCATTACTTTTGAGGAATACATTGCAATTGCTTTGGATGCTCCAAGAGTTGTCGGAATTTACCCAGAAATAAAAAATCCGGTTTTCGTAAACAATCATGTACTGTAATATACTAAGTGGCTAATTAATCAAAGTTATCGGTACATACATTGAAGCTAAATAGTCTCATTGTGCTGTTAATTTCAGGTTAAATGGGCTAATGGTAAGAGATATGAAGATGTGTTTGTGGAGACACTACAGAGATTTGGGTATGGAGGGTCATACATGTCTGAACAATGGTTGAAAAAACCAATCTTTATCCAGTCTTTTGCTCCATCTTCCCTTGTGTATGTATCAAATCTAACAGACTCCCCAAAAATCTTCTTGACTGATGATGTGACAATAAGAACAGAAGACACAAACCAGACATACTCAGATATCACTTCTGATGCTTATTTCAAGTACATTAGCAACTATGTGGTAGGTCTTGGTCCATGGAAGGACACTGTGGTTCCTGTCCAAGACAACTATCTGCAGATTCCCACTGACTTTGTGGAACGGGCACACGCTCTTAATCTTCAGGTATTGCCATTTTTCTCCATCTAAACTTAACTTTATTGGTTCTGCTTGCTGCAATAAATTTGGAGAAACTTTATTAACTGTTCATTTTCTTTTTTTGGTGAACTTAGGTGCATCCATACACTTATAGAACTGAGAACCAGTTCTTGCATTTCCAGTTCAATCAAGATGCCTTCCAAGAATATGACTATTGGTTGAACAAGATGAGGGTGGATGGTCTTTTCACAGATTTCACTGGTAGTCTCCATAACTTTCAGGAGTGGACTTCTCCTTTAAATCACAAGGGCATTCCTACATCAAAGTTTTGATTCAAAATGGAGAGAAGATAATAGTTCGTTTCGTCTGTGTTCATTTTTCTCTTCTTTGGAACTACTCTTTTTTTTTGTTGGTTTAATTAATTATGTCCCATTTGTTCATTGTTGAACTTGTTTGTCAGTGGGACACTACATTTATTCAGTAGTAAAGATGACTTGGGTTTTCATCTACAAGATTTACTTCATTTTCGACAACATTGATTCATTGAAGTACGATATCGGATCAAATAAAAGTTCAGGTGCTCCGTGGGCCAAAGTGTGAAAGATTTAGGACTTCAAGTGGGCGCGACGTGCGATTTTTTCCGAACTTCAGGGAGATGAGACGCGCGGCGCACAGCTCTTTGTGCTGGCCACTGGGTTAACTTCTCGTCATCATCATCCCAGAACCCTCGAATCGAACGACCAAGCAAACAACAATGGCCGCCACTTCTCTCTCAATCTCAAGACTCCTCTCTCCGACCTCCGCTTCTTTCACCGCAGCCGCCTCCAAACTTTCGCCAAGAACCCTATCCGCCGGAGGCTTCATCGCCCCTCTGCCTCTCAAATTAGCCCAATCCTCCAGCCGCCGCACCAATCCCCTCTCTCGCTCGGCCGGCCGGAACTCTTTCTCCACTTCCATTTCCGCCTCGATTTCCGTCGGCGACAAGCTCCCTGATGCCACCCTCTCCTATATCGACCCCGCCGGGGAACTCCAAACCACCACCATTTCCGACCTCACATCCGGCAAGAAAGCCATCCTCTTCGCCGTTCCTGGAGCCTTCACGCCCACTTGTTCCCAGAAGCATCTTCCCGGATTCATCGAAAAATCCGCGGAATTGAAATCGAAAGGCGTGGATACCATCGCCTGCATCTCAGTGAACGATGCGTTTGTGATGAAAGCGTGGAAGGAGAATATCGGCGTCAATGATGAGGTCCTCCTTTTGTCCGATGGCAATGGAGAGTTCACCAAGAAGATTGGGTGCGAGCTCGATTTGAGCGACAAGCCGGTGGGGTTGGGAGTGAGGTCCAGAAGGTACTCGCTTCTGGCTGAGGATGGGGTTGTTAAGGTTCTCAACCTGGAGGAAGGTGGCTCTTTCACTACCAGTGGGGCTGAGGATATGCTCAAAGTGCTCTAATTCCAGTGAGTGTCTCTTGTTTTGATAGTTCTTTCAAACCTCAGCTCTGAGCTAGGCTTTTGTTAATAAGAAGAGAACTGGAACTGCAGACATGTGGTTTCAAGAAAAAGAGAGGCTAGCTAAGATAATGTAGCTTATGCTGTCATGTTATTGTGAGCTTATGCTGTCATGTTATGAATCTTGCTGCCTTGTCTGTGCATGTGGTCGTGTACCAGGAAATTCTGAGTTTCATTTGCCTTTTGTGCAATGAGTTATTTGAGTTGACATGCTATCATTGCCTATTTGATTGTTGCAGCATCTTGAAGTGATTCATTACCTGATATGTGTCCTGTTTGAAAACTGGAAGTAAAATTGTTGTTAAATAATCGAAATGTGAAGCCATGAATTTCAACATTCTTGAGAACAGAGATCTTAAAACTGAGACCGAGAGGAACATTTTTTTTTGTCCCCTCAAAAATATAATCGATTTGGGGAGTTGCTTATTAAACATGGGCTTGAGTTTGAGAGGCCATTGGTTGTTAATGAACCCTTTTGGACAATATTGAGTCTTGTTATGTGATTCTGTTAAAGTACAGAGATTTTGGGTGAGTGACCTCCTCCCAAGCAACCATTCTCATGAGGTTCTGTCAAACCTTATACACCTGCAACAAGTCCGTAGCAGAGATGTAGCAAACAGAGAATCATGTAATTTAATTTATTCATTCTCCCAAACATGTTACAAACATATCAACAGGCAATACCACTAATTACCAAGCTCAGAATAGCATTAGATGATACCAAGATTACAGTTTGCTGTTCTTCAATTGAGCTTGATCAATTAGTAGGCAGGAGGAAATAGAAACAGCTCAGGTAGTCTGGTGGTGAGCATGATGAACCTCCACCCTGGCGACGCCCTCCCGATCCTCGGCCACCTTAGCCACCTCCACCGAGCCCTTTACGAGCTCGGCTGCCTCCTCAATCACCCCGTCTTCTTCCACGTAGTTGGGATCCTTGGGGTCGATGGCGGGTGGCGGTGGTGAGAGCTCAGCTTCCGCCAGGTCTTCGGGTCCCTCCCATGTGTACTTGCCGCCGTGGCCGGACTTGGGGGGTGGCTTCCGGATACCTGCACCGTCGGAAGGGTGGCGGTCCAACCGGTGCAGGCCCTTGTCCTCCAGCTTCCTCTCGACATACTTGAGGGTGTCGACCTTGTGGGCCTCGATTTCCACCTTGGCCTTGTCCTCTTTCTCGTCGACTAGCTCGGGTTTCATGCTTGTTGAGGCTTCTGCTACTGCTTCTGCTTCTGCAAGTGAATTGAGTTGTGATGTTGTTGCAATGGTGCTGTTGGAGATCAAAGCAGAGGGAGTATGTCTAAGTAAATAGAGGTAGAGGAGTTGCTAGAAGGTGCTGGAGATGAGAGTTGAGTCTGGAATCTGAAAGATTCTTCTCGACATTTCTGGTAAGTTGGAGAATGGGCTTTCTTTTGGATTGGCCTTTGAGGTCATAATACAAATTCTTCTACACGAAACAAAAGAAGTATTGAAAATTATAAGACATATCTTCAAGGCTCAGCAAGTCCGGAAAAAAACTTCCAGAATTTTAAGTTGTAAAATGATCATATTGCCCAAATAACATTTAATTTAAATGTGAGGTGTTTAGGTTAAAGTGAGGGTAAAACCGTCAAATCAGTAATCTGTCAATTTTTTATCTTTCTTGGAAAATGTAATTTTTGTAAATTAAGAAAAACTAAAACCAAAGCGACTCACGCAGGAACGCACAAAGTAGCAAACCAATAACAGAATACTAAAGGAAAAAGCTGAATCAAAACAACGCATCTCTATGGCTATAACTTCGTGTCTTGAGATGAACAGAATGAGAGGAAATCAGGGGAATGCCTCCTCCAACAGTGATGTGCCCCATTGCAAAATTGTCTGACCCACGCCATATTGGGAAGTCGCCACCATGCTTGTGTCGATAAGAAACCTGCAACAAGCTAAAACACAAAGCATATGGTGGTCACGATTTAGGGTTATTTGTACATTATATTAAGATCCCATAAGGTTTTCTTTTTTCAACGAATTCCAATAGTAGAAGGGGTGTAAAGTGCATATTATGTCAAACAGCGGTTTGAATGATAATTACTAAAAATTTTAGGAACCCCTAATTGGAGAGTTCGTAAATAACCCTTTTTTTGCCTTAGGACCTCCCTTCCCTTCCCTCTATGATTTAAACATCACAACACAAAATGAAGGCCATCGTGACGTAGCAACACTTGGCCCAAACGCAAATACGATTCAGCGGCCCAAGCGACAATCTCATAAGCATAGTTGGATTGGATCCATGATTACGTACATTAGGAGTTATGAGAAACCAAAAGGACAACGGGTAATTATAAAACAAAACTCGAGGTTTGTCATAATTTTCACTTTCCTCCCTACATTTTCGGAATTTTTGAAAAATTCTCCCGAAGTTTGTGAAAATATACAAAACCCCCGGACAGTAACCACCGTTAGCGATTCTGTTAAACTTTTAGGTTTAACTACAAAACTTGGACCCTAACTTTTCTAATCCTATCAATTCTACCCTAAGATTTTTACCCCTTTACAATTTCAACCACCACCCTTCTTCACACTAATTCCATCCATGAGGCCGCCGCACCCTGGCATCACCGCCTCGCCGGCGACGGCCGATGGCACCGCCACCGGTTCCTTTCGGTTCATCCTGACTGCGCGATTCTAACTCCGCCAACGCCTCCTTCATTCGTCCACCGGGGCGCCGCGAATCAAGGAAGAACAACCACGATTTTCCCAAAATATGGCGCTTCTTCCGTCTGTTTCCGGCGTTTTCGCGGCTTCCAATTGGTTCCTCCAAGTCGGATGGCCTCCCTTGCCAAGATCCAACCTTCGAAAACCACCGGAGCGGCCCCCGATGAACACTTTCCGCCGAGTTCAGATTCTGAATCCAACTCCGGTGACATGGGAGGGCGGTGAGGTTGATGGTAGGGGATATTTGGGGATAAAAATGTGAAAGTTTGTAAAATATTGGGGTAAAATTGTTAGTTAGAATTTTAGCATCCAAAATTTGTAATTAAACCTAAAGTCTAACATAAAATTTTAGCGGAAGTTAGCTTCAGGGGGTTTTTGTATATTTTCATAAACCTCGGGGTGTTTTTTCTAGAATTCCAAAAATACGGAGGGAAAAGTGGACATTATGCCAAATCTCTGGGGTCTTTGATAATTAACAAAGGACTACCCTTGGTAGGCATTTTGAACATGAAATTTTGTCTCTACTTAGTGATGGCAAAAAGCACAAAAAATCACTGAACTTATCAAATCGTCACGAATTAACCACTTAACTTTTTTATTCCACCGAATAAATTAATGAACTTTTGAATTCGTACCTATTTAGTCATTTCGTGTGATTTTCGCTAATATGTCAAATAGAGGAACGACATGGATTGAGTGAAAGGTTAAATCTAATGTACCTTTAAGTGGTCGATTATAAAAAAACAAGTTAAGAGAATACCATGTATTTTCCCCATCCTAACCACACTCTGACTTTCCATTTGATATTCTCTTAACGTGTATTGTTAAATCGTACATTTAGAGATATTTTAAGTTTAAATTCAAGTTTAATTCATGTCATTAACCTGTCTGCCACATTAACGAAAATCAGGCAGAGTGGTTAAATTGAAATTGGTACACTTTCCAAAGTTTGATGGTTTATAGGACCTGTATAAAATTCATTCATCATGAGTTGAAAAGTTAATGGTTTTCTTAATTCATTTTACCCTTAGTATTGAAAAAAACAAAAAAAACTTTATTATCCTTTTATGCACGTTTAGGGGAGACGTCTGTGCGTATATTACTTCTATTTCTATCATGTAATCATGGGAAACACGTCAAGCAAGCATTTGAAAATTCAGAATTCTCTTCTCTCGTGTCTCCATCGCCGATTCTCCTAGTCCGTCGCCAATCGCCGCTTCATCTCGGTCTCCATCACCGGTTCTCCTTCCCCATCATCACCGAGCCGCATAATATCCTACTGATATCTACTAGTTCCCTTCTACGTTCACCAGGTACCGGACATCAGAATCAAGTCTCCGATTTGGGGCATGTTCATGAAGGAAAAAAAAGGGAAAAAGAAGAAAATAATGGGTTCATGTGAATTGATGGATGTTTGTGAGAGGAAAAGATTGATTTGATTGGGGGAAACTGATTTGTTTCCTCCCAATAAAATCAACGTCATCGCTGTTTTTCTGTTAGCTCCGTCGTATTTTAGTAATAACTAGGTTAGATCAAGTCTGTTTTAGTGGTAGCTAATCGACCCGTTTTAGTGTTAGTAGCTGATTGAGTATGGTATGCTTAGTCCTTGTGGCAGATGCATTAGGGATATTTAAAACATATTTGAGTATTAGGAATTGATTTCTTCAATTTGGTAGACTTGATTATTGCAGCAAAATCCCCCTCAACCTTGTGATCTTTATGAAGCAATCTGCTACTAGTTCTTATGTTTATGAGTTGTTCACTGTGATTCACATAGCCTTCTTGTCCTCCTTTTTTCAGCCAACCAAACACCCGTGGTGCTAGTTCTGGTTTAATACCAAACAAAAATCCAAGCCTTATCTCTTTTCTGATCTTGACCATCATGAACCTATCTTTCTTACTCCCATTTATAATAATCTTCACATTTATGTGCTACTTCTAGTGCTTACAGGTAAATACTGCTATAATGTCAATTACTTCGATAGTTTCGCTCTTTGAGGTTCCATCTCTGCCCAGATTGGTCATGGGTGCAAATTACTCTGTTGGGAATGTATGGGAGCTTGTAAACTATGCAAATTAATATGTTAGATCATGGATGCCTCTCCTAACAACTGGGAAAGAGCTGAATTTTGTGGTGTTTGGAAGTCTTTTGGTCTGTTACCTTTGTTCTTTATTTATTTTTTTCTCAAATGCTGTTATCAATGGTTCTTAGTTATCAATCGGTCCTGTGTAGCGTGGATTATATTTTGTTATGATCCGCTCCATCCCTCCCTGTGAACACCCCTGGTCAACAACCGCTGTATTTATACCCACTTATCTGATACCTATTTGTTTGATTTTGATTTGCGGTCTTTTTATACTTTCCAAGATGTCGATTTGGTTTAGGTTGATCATTCCTCTCGTAGGTGAATCGGATTTTGGTTCGTTGTGATTGAAATTTCATGGGATGTTTCACTGTTTGAAATTTGCAGGTACGAATCAGGAATCAGGCATCGCCATGGCCAAGAGCTCTTTTAAGCTTGAACATCCTCTGGGTTCGCCCTTTTCCCTTGTATTTTTTTTTGTCTTGCTTTAATCTTTGTTGTAAGATCAAGTTTCATTCCCAACACCAGCCAACTATAGCTCTTAAATGTGTTATTCTGGTCAATTATTAATTGCTGGTATCTTTATGTTATTGTATGGTAAACTTTGCATTCTATTTACCCAGAGAGAAGGCAGGCTGAAGCTGGTCGCATTAGAGAGAAGTATCCAGATAGAATCCCCGTGAGACCAGTCATGATTATATATGATGATATGACTCAATGTTGCAGCCTTCTTGGTTCTTGCCCATTTCTTACTCTCTGAGTCTGGTTCTATGATGCAGGTTATTGTGGAGAGGGCTGAAAGAAGTGACATTCCTGACATTGATAAGAAGAAGTTAGTAGAATTCTTTTACTGCAACTAATTATTACTGTATCAGTATGATTGCGTAAGCTTTTATCTTTTCAGGTTTTTTTTTAAAGCTGATGATGTTAGAGTCTTTGTTCATACTTTATTTGCCACTTATGTTGCTTTGTGATTTAGAGGCTATTCCTAGCTGTGAATTGTGTTTGGGATGAAAGTTCCTTTTTTTTCTTAATATTCCATCACCCATTACATTTAGAGCATTTGATTGAGTGATATATGGATTGATTTGCCTGACAATTTATATCATGCAACACGTGTTATGTTTATTACCAGTTTTATTCTGAATTCTAGAAGAGCTCTATGTAATCTACTGCTGCATTTCAACAAGATGTGTTAAAGTGTGTGCAAGAGTTTCCAAGAGAATTGCTGAACTCTGCTAATTCTGTTTTGTCATGATGCAGGTATCTAGTCCCGGGTGATTTGACTGTGGGACAGTTTGTCTATGTCGTGCGCAAAAGGATAAAGCTCAGTGCTGAAAAGGCCATCTTCGTTTTCATCAAGAACACTCTTCCTCCTACCGGTGAGTATAGCTCTTCATTACATTTGAACAACAGCTAGAGCTAGTGTATGCATCTATCCTGCTCGTGACTTATTTTGTTGTCTCTAACCCAGCTGCCTTGATGTCTGCACTCTACGAGGAAAACAAAGATGAAGATGGGTTTCTTTACATGACCTACAGTGGGGAGAACACCTTTGGTTCTCTTCAGGTTTGATGGTACCAAATTTGTGTACATAGGAAGAAGCAAACAGGAATAAGTGTATATTCTCTTTACGGTCGATGCTGCAGCTTATTGCCCGCGACTGTTTCTGTTTGCATTAATCTGGATGAACATGATGAATTAAAGGAGTTCTTAATTAGTACTATTGCTGTTCAAACAGAAATAAGTGTTTTTTTTCACGCTCAGTATACGGTAAAATAATTGCTTAAAGGAGTTCTTAATTAGTACTATTGCTGTTCAAACAAATTTAAAATTTGTCCATATATGTTATTTTTCAGATTTATTTATTATTACTCTTTGCATAGTTTACTATTCTTGTTAAAGAAACAATTAATAAGTAATGTTGGTGAGGTAAGTAGAGTCAAAATCCATCACCCAAAAGCAAACTGAATATTGCTGCAACACAGATCCACGAACCCTAACATCCCCACATGACTTGAGGGAGAGTTATTTAACCACCCATGTAATTACTATTTCTAACTGATCCAAAACAAACAGAATCTTCACTATAACAAATACCTCAACGTGTAGCGTAACGATCAAGTCATTGTGATGATAAGAAAGCTAGCTTGTGTGGCAAGTTTCCTTACTTTGATTTTGCAGAAACGTTGGGAATTGCGATGAGTGGTTCATACTTTCTCATAGTCACACCCATCCTGTCCCTCATATCCATGGTGTCCTTGGTGACACCAGGCTCAAGCTCCCAATCAAACTGATGAACCAAAGAACCCAGAATCAGGTGCAACATTCTATGAGCCAGAGGCACACCTGCACACATCCTCCTCCCAGCTCCAAAAGGTATGAGCTCAAAGTTTTGACCTTTGTAATCCACCTTTGACCCTAAGAACCTCTCAGGCTTGAACACCAACGGCTCATCCTCCCACACCTCCGGGTCTCTCCCGATCGACCAGCAGTTAACAAACACCTGTGTGTTCTGGGGAATTTCATACCCCATGAAAGCTGTGTCCTTTATGGCTCTTCTGGGGACAAGCAATGGAATTGGTGGGTGCAGTCGCATTGTCTCCTTGATCACTGCTTGCAAGTATGTCAGATTCTCAATGTCTGATTCCTCGACCTTCCGGTCCGGTTCGATGACTCGAGCTAGCTCTGCTTTCACCTCTGCCATGGCCGTTGGGTTCAAGAGGAGTTCTGTCAGTGCCCACTCGATTGTGCTGCTTGTGGTCTCTGAACCTGCTAAAAATATTTCCTGCAATAAACATTGATCGATATATATATATATATATACATGAAAATGTCAAGGCTTGACTCAAAGTACTTTATCAAAGATATGATACTTTCTTTACAATTTTTCATAAAAGTTAAATAGATTTATGTTTAAAAACAGTAAATTTACTTAAAACGTTAATGAATTTTAAAGCTTTAAGGGTTACCAATATGAAAATGTTAATGTCGTGATCAGGAATTTTGGAAGGCTCGTCGTCTTTGCCATTGCCTTGGAACTCAAGCAAAACATCCAAAAAATCCTTCTTCCTATCCTCCTCCATTTTGACTTGCGCCACTCTCTCTTTCACAAACACCGAGGCGATTTCCAAGGCGTTGCCGAGGTCTCTCTCCATCCGCCGCCGCAGCCGCTGCGGGTCGACCCGTTTCATCCATGGGAAAAAATCGGCCAAATTGGCGTGCCCGGACCACTCCATCAGCCCCATCATCGAATCGAAGAACGCCGATCCCCGCTCCGACCGAGGATCCAGCAAGTCACGGGACAGCATCAAGTTCCCCAACAGATTAAATGTCGCTAAGAACACGAATTTCGCCACTTGGATCCCGCGGGCTTCCTCTGCTTCGTCCACCAGCCACGACGCCATGTCGTCGACGCACTTTCGCCGGACGCCGGCGGTCTCGTTGATCTTCTTCGCCACCAGCATGTCCACCGTGAGTAACCGCCGGAGCACCCGCCAGTGCGAACCGTACGGGGCGAGCGCGACAGAGCCCTGGTGGTAGTTGTGGGCCCGCATCGTCTCTGTGACTGTCCGGTCGGCGAAGGAGAGATCGTGGGTTTTGAAGAACTCGGTGGCTGCTTTGGCAGATAGAATCACCATAGAATTCATCGCCCCGAAACGGAGCCACACGACCGGACCGTACCGGTCCCGGAAACCGGCCATCGTCCGGTGAGGCATTGACCCCAAGTCGAACATGTTGCCGAAAATGGGCCATCCTGTTGGGCCGGGCGGGAGTTTCGAAGACTTTGGGTTCTTGGGTCTCGTGATTCTGAAGAAGATGAGGAGTGCGGTGAGAAATAGTAGTAGAAGGTGGGGAAGAAAGGTTGAAGGAAAATCCATGGCTGTCAGGGGGTTTTGGTTAGCTGAGCTCACTTATAGACCAGCTCATGAAGGTGGCCGGTGACATGTTATTAATTTTGTTATTGTTTAATCATATTCTTGGCCATGTTCCTATAGTCCCCTAAAATCTTATCTTAAGGGAAAATAAGGTTTTTTTAAAAAAAATAGAAAGTTTATTTTATTAATAAATGAATATTATAAAATAAGCCAAGAAACGAAAAAAATAGATAATCGCTATCTCATTTTCCCATTCTACTAAAGGCATAAGATTAAATAAGATAAGCAGAAGAAGTCTCATATTGTCAAGGTATAACCTTTGGTAGTTCTTACTCTACCTAAGAGAACTTGAGAGCACTAATAAAACCATGATGTAAGAAGCATCACCCGATACCTCTGATATGTTCCATGTGAGCAAAATGGTATCGATACATCACTACAACGTGCTTGCAAGAAGTACCTATAGTAAACATGTTTGATTGTATAAGCTGATCCTAAAAATATATTGACAAAAATAATCTACTGAATAATGTAGGGGAAAAGAAAAAACAAGTAGTTTAACAACTAACAAACCATAATAGCTAATTAAGAGTCGTAAGCAGTTTGGAGAAAACTAGGCCGACTCTTTACCCGGTTTACTCCATCGTTCTCGCCTCATGACTTCGGGCGAGGCTGGACACACTCCAACATCGCCTTTCCCTCATCTGATTGAATAGGAGAAAAAACCATATCCTTTTGCATTGCCAGTTTCTTCTTGATGATCCACCAGATATCCATATTGCCCTTTCATTCACGAAACTGAAATTCTGATGAAAAATTAATTGAGACACCAGAGCTAATCCACTGAATATTCAGGATGTGATACCTGTAATCAAGAAAGTCAAACATGCGCATATGTTCGGATGTGGAAAAACCACGAAACCTTAAAAGAGCCATGTTTTCTTGTTCCTAGCAATAATTATATCAAAACAAATAGAAAAAGAAGAGGAAGAGGAAGCCATGAGTAAGAGGATTCAAAAGAAAATAAGGAAGACGAAGAAGAAGAAGCGGATGAAGAAGGAGAAGAAATCGAAGGGGGAGAGAGGGGGGCGGCTAGGATTTTGAGGGAAATAAGATTTCACCGACTCTCTCTTGTTGGGGTTGAGTGGGAACCGGCAATGAGGCTCATTCTTCCTTAAGTGAGAACTCGGATTCGAATTTTGTATATGAAGAAAAATAACATTGGAAGAGCTATACTTCGAAGAGGCTTTACAATACTCGATTATAATAAAATTGAAGAAAATTGTTGTTTTAAAAAAAAAGGAAAATAAGGTTTCACCTTCACTAATTATGATTTTGCTCAGTAAGCCGAACTTTGACTTTGAAGTTGGGTAAAATCTGATTTAAGATTTGTTGTTGGGACTTGGACATTACTGGTCGAATAAAACAATTAAATTTAAATTTAAATCTATGACAAGTTGTGGCCTTTTCGTTCCAATGATCAGCGGGATGAATGAAATTAAGCCGTGAAACCCGTTTTACCCAAGTACTGACTCATAAGATCACCTATCAACCAGATTATCACAGGTCTGCCCTACAATTAATAGTAGATGTCATGCTTAATAACGTTATGATAATAGCAAGCAGACAAGAGGGGCATCAAGTTATGGCAGCCTCACCGGATCCTCTTTGATGACACGCCATCTCATTTTGATTCCTTGTTTAATCTGCATCGGAATCAACAAATCGCAATTCCAAGGCCATTGGTCTTGTTTGTCTTCTACTGGTGGGGTGGGTGATGAACGAATAACGTGATACCTGCCAGCCAATTGTTTTAAGGTTTCAATTGATTTCATGGAGCATGCATGATGTGACATGAAATCTGGTTACTGTATTATCTGTCCTATTAGGCCAAGATTGTATTGAGGCTAAGAGAGAGCATCCTACTCTGTTTGGGCTACATTGCCTCAAGAGCACCCAGGTAATCGGAATAAGGCCCAGCCATGTGCGGGACTACCAAAATGAAACACATGAATTCTTGTTTCAGAGGCATTAGATTAGTTAGCGTCTTGAAAAAGCGACCAGTTATTCCATACCTATAGCCAGAAATGCCTTGTACTCGGTCCTACATACTTCACCATTTCCTCAGAAGCACCATGAACAACGGCAGAGCAGTTGTGAGCCACAAGAGACCCCACCCGCGGCCTAAAAGGTAAAGAAAGGACCATGGTCGGTAGATCAATGGTCCACACCACAATGACTAACGCTCATCATTCTTCACATTGCTAAATAAGCACCACCCTTCAATAGGTAAGGTACCGTTTAACTTACAACAGGGGGCGCGGACGGAAGTGAAACAGATAAATCAAACAAAGGTGAAGAGGCGTACCACCCAGTTCTAGGAGTCCCAATCTGGACTCATCTAGACACAAACCCAAGCTAATATTCCGTGAATCGGAACCTTTTCACTATGGACATATCCATCGCACACTAGTCTAATGTAACCCCCCGCACTATTTCACACGTTAGCTACTTCTTCCATTCTGATCAATTAGGGTACCAACTTGCTCACCGCACAGCGCTTTTACGATGTTTCCAGGCTGGAGAAGATTGAAGACCACAACTGTAGGACAGAAAAATTAAATGGCATGTCATCCTCAAAAATTCCCTCTAATGCACATGTAATGTTAGAGAAAACTACTACTTAGCTACTCTTGCATGAACAAGCAAACCATGAAGACTAACCAGGAATAATGTTCTCTTCACAGAATGTTAGCGCCATCATATCCATTGATGTTGCACCTCTAGAAACTAACTCCCTGAAAGAAATATGCTTAAATGTGGCATTGCTGTCCTGCGATTGGCAGTCATAGACACCATCTACGTTGGTACCTTTAAGAACTGCTTCAGCATGAACTGAGGATAAACATTGCAAATCAATTTCAAAATTAGTAGTTGCATGCTTGCTTGCATGGTTATGTAATCACAGAATGCATCATATGAACTGACATACTCTCTGAAGCCCGTAGAGCAGCAGCTGTGTCTGTAGAAAAGAGTGGATTTCCAGTGCCAGCACCAATCCCACCAAAAATTACAACTCTGCCTTTCTCTAGATGCCGTATGGCCTTCTGTCGATTAAATGGTTCCACAACCTCATGAACTGCAAATGCACTTTGCACACGGGTCTGCACACCAAGCTTCTCTAATGAAGATTGAAGTAGTATTGAGTTCATCACGGCCGCCATCATGCTGTAATCAATTAGAAATCCCATGCTTATTAACTACATAACTAACAGCAAGTAGCCAATCATGCAAGATGGATAAGCACGTATCTGAACAACAGCTTAGCTTGACCATTTACAAAATATGAAATGCAGAATGGAAATAACATATTCAGTTTTGTATTCATCTGAAGGCAGATAGAGAGAATTTATCCAACTGCATCTTTGACAGTAAGACCCTGCCTGCCTTAATGTAACTTATAAGGCCTCAACAAGTAGTTTTACCACACAATCCTCTGACAATATGGTTGTTTGCTTATGCATCTCCCTGTGGACTAATTTAGAGCAAACTGGGAAAGGTGCTGAGTTACGTGAAGCAAATGACAGTGCACTAGAGAAACCAAAATAAAACACAACCAACACAGACTACAGTAGCCTTCAGTAAGACTCTAGCTGTGACATGTTTAGAAAAGCTGATAAAGATTACAAGCCCTACGCCCCTGCCGAAGTAGCAATTTTTCCTAGTCAACAAATGTTCTTTTATTATTTTTCCAAATTGAGACTTTCAACAGTATCAGATTTCGAGCTATCATTTAAAAACATACTCCTAAAAAGAAAAAGGCTGATTACAATAAAGAAACCTCCTCGATCTCTTTCCTATCTTTATAAAAATTTGGACAGAAAGAAAAAATAGCTTACTTAAAAGAAAGTAAATTGTGTCTAGATAACAGGACAAACATGCTATTTGAAGAAATACTGCTTAAACGCATCTGTAAGTAGCAAAAGATGTTTAATTAGTGAGTTCAAACATAAAGAATGTTATACATTTCAACATATTATGAACGAAAATTTGGAGAATTTCTTGAAGGTGTTCAATAAATTAAGGAGCAGCGGAAATGTGTCCCTAAAGTTAGCTCATGTAGATGGGATCAATAAGATCAAAGGTGCATTCTGTTGCAAGTGCTAACACATAGAACACTAGTATAGATCAGAGAAGCTACTAAACTGGTTGGTGTCATCAATTACTAAAATGAATAATGTATCTATCTTCAGCTCAGTTCATTTCAGGCATAAAGTCTTATTTCCTTTACAGATCAGAATCATAATTGTCATTGAACAGTAACTTAGCTAGAATGAGAGGTTATGTCAATTACTTCGTAGGTTCCATGTTGACATTGTAGAAACCCTCTTGCAAATGATCAAGAACCAATCGTTTAGAAAATTACCCAACTTGATATGCAGTGCTTCTATCAAGACCAGTTGCAGTCACCCAGGTCTCCCCGCAAAACAAATTACGTCCTCCAACAACCACTGCCACCTAATAAAACGAGAAGAAAAGGTTCAGGTGATGTTCATTCAAATGTTCAAATCGTTCAAACATATAAGCCAACCAGCACCTCAACACCAACTTGACAAGCAGTTGCAATTTCCTTAGCTATCTGCGTCACTACCTAGTAATCATGGACAAGTCACTAATAAGCAAACAAAGCAGTAGATGACTAACTGAGAGCAAAGCCTGCAGTCACAATGATGTGATACTGAACCTTTGGGTCAAGATTGGAGGGGCCAGAGCACGCAAGTGCAGCACCACTGACTTTAAATACTACTCTCCTCCATTTTGGGCTTTTAGATTTAGAAACACTAATCTGCCCCCCACCAGGACTTTGTGCCGATGATGTGTATCTGCAATACGAAAAATGTGAGAACGTACTTATAGTAAAATGATGAGCGAAGGGAAGAGCACTTGCATGAGCTTTCGGAGATCTAGAAAGTAAGTACAGAAGCTTCTATCTTTCCCTATCAGTTATGTGAGATTTCTGTTAGGTAAAAACTAATCGTCATACGATGAGTTCAATAAAATGCCATTTTTCACTACACCGACACAAACGAGGAGCAATCTCAGAAAGAAAGTGAAAAAACGGTGCTTTTGCATTTTATTTCCTGAAAAGGATTTCATTTTCGGATTTAAGGGTACCTTTTTGACTGCCTAGAAGTAGGTCCAGGAGATCCGCAACCCTTGTCATCATCACCGGATGATTTCATGGGCATGGAGTTTCCAACGATCTCCTCCATCTTCTTATACCACGGCCAGTGACTGACCGGGGCGCCACCGTCGCTGATCCGATGCCGCTCCAACTTGTACCGCTTCTTCAGATTATCGACCTTGTTCTTGCACTGCTCAACGCTCTTGTGCTGCTTCTCGCACCTCTCGGTGACCGCCGAAGCGACCTCCTCCCAATCCCTCCCCCGCAGATTCCCCCGGTTCAGTTGCGTAAGCTTCTCCAAGTAGGCCTCCAGGAGGGAGGCGATCGCGGCGTCGCTCCATTCCTCCCTGTCCTTCCGGTAATCAGACGCCTGCCTCTGGCGCTTTGAAGCGGCCTCATTGCTGTCGTCAGGATCCTTCCGCTTCTCGATCCGTCCGTCGTCTTCGTGGCCGCTGTCGGAGGGAGCGTGAATGATCGCGTAAGAGGGAGGATTGATGGCGTTGTTAGGGTTTGGAGTCGAATTTGATTGGTGGTCGTCGATGATCTGGTAGTCATCGTCAACGGAGGAAGCCATAAAGGGCGTCGTTAGGTTTAGGGTTAGGGTTTGGTCGTGGTGCCGGTCGGGTTGCAGGAACGGAGACGTTAGGGGATGAAGGAGGTGGAGAGACAGAGAGAGAAGGAGGGAGAGACGGAACGGGATGGGACGTGACGGACTGAGACGGTTCCGTTAAGTAACGCAGGGAAATAGAAGGGGTGTTGGCTGGTTTTGGTTTGGTTGGTCTTATGGTATATGTGGGACCTTTGCCGGGTTGGGCCGCCAGCCATCTTTTGGGCTTTTATTGCTGTATGTACTTTTCTTTCTTTTTGTTTCTTTTTTTTGTTGAGGGGAATGATTTTATTCGAAATTACGCGGCAAAAGCTGAAAACAAAACGTCGGGGACGAAGCCCTGAAATTTAAACTTACACGCTCTAAGTCATAATGAGCAGGACTAAGAAAAGCAAACAAACACTTTAGAAGTCTCAAACAAAATCTAGACAGGATTGAATAAAAAACAGTCTGCCTAAACTTTAAAGGGCACCACCAGTATAAATAACCAAAGCAAAGGTAGGAGAAGATGTGATACGACATGCAAGGAACTAGCTCTTGATCACCCTTCACTAGCCATAGGCTTTAACCAGGTTCCCGTCTGCAGCATCCTCCTGAGGCACAAGGGCTAAAATCATCTCAAGTCATGTCCAAGCTTAAATACGCCAATTCCCTGCAAAAGATCATGAATAGAGAAACCAAATCCAGAGCCTCATATGCAAATAAACCATCCAAATCCACCTAAAACCTTGAAATAATAGCAGTTGGACCCAAGCCAATTCAGAGAATTGGGCATGTAAGGAAGGCTTCGAATCCCACATACCTAGGCCCTCAGCAATTACTTCTCTGGGCAGGGTGAGCTTGTTACACCCACCCCGACGTTTTGTAATCTTCGTGAATGTCGTAGGAAATGTGAATTCTGTAATTTTTCAAGTATGAGTAATTATTGGAATTCAATTTTGGGAGTGAGTTTTGAGCTAATTATAATTGTTTCGGGCGTTGGATAACAATTCTCGAGTTCTGGGAAGTTTTGCGGAAAATTGGTTTCGAAGGGCAAAATGGTCACCGATGGGAAAAAAATTTGGAAAAAAGATATTTGTTGGAAAATTAGTGTGGCTGCGAAATTGGCTGGTTGGAAGGGATTTTATTTTGTTATTTTTGGTTAATTACATGAGATAATGTTAGAGTTAATGATGGTAGATATTTGGAGACAAAAGCTTACCATTTCTTACAATATCTCTACCCAATGCTTGCTTTGATAAGAGAACTTGTCCCCTCCCCTTTTTGACCTCTATTAACCAGCCTTATCTTCAGCTTCCAGCCATTTACTTCAGATTCATAACCTCTCCACACTTAAAGAAAAACAAAGTCTTTTGCAAACCTCTCTCCCTTTGCTGCCAGCAAAGTTGCACCTCTGTTCTTGGTCGATTCTGCTCTTCTACAGTCCGAATTAGCTCTAGTGGTAGTTAGAAGATATCTTCCTTAACCTCTTGGCTTCAACTTTTCTGAAGAGACCAAGGGCCAAAAGTGAAGGGAAGACCTCCAAATCTGGGTTGCAAGAAAACGGGTTTACTGTGATGTTGGTGCTGAAATTTCAAATCTGAAGTTTCGGGCCTTGAACCTTCAACAAGCCATCCTACCACTTCTTCTACCTTCTAAATCTGGTGTCTTCAAGGTGAGATTGTGTAGTTAAAGTTTAATTTTCATGTGTATGGAAAAACATGGAAAGAAGCTCACTTTGTTCATCTTTTTCTTGGACAAGTGCATGGTGTTTTGGGGTGACTATTGTTCCTACAGCAGCTTCATCAAGGAGTTGAGAGAAGTTCTTCAAGGTGAGGAACCTTTATGTTAAGATTTGTGAACTTTGGATGTTAGTTAAGTTCTGATCTTCAACTATGTTGAAGTTGGTAGCATTTTAAGCATGCTTTGTTCTTGAAGAATCATGAAACAACATGTTGCTGAAAAGTTGGAGTCTTGGCCGAATTCTTGATTGAATGTTTGATGAAGTTTTGTTGAAGATTTAAGTGTTAAAGTGTTGAAAAATGGAAGTACTTAAAGGTTTATGCATGAAAGTGTTAAGATTTGAAGTTTGGGTGAAATTTGGAAGAAAACCCGAAAATCATGCTCTTGGAAGAAATTAGTGTTGCTGTGAATAGTGTTTTTGGTGATGAATAGTTGATTAAAACATGTTAAAAATGGTTTAACATGAAGGATTAAAAGTAAAATGACTAAATTGTGAAATATGGAAAAGTTTGGGTAAAAGTGTAAACTTGGTAAATATGGAAGGATGTCACTAAGAATTGTGGAAACAAGGGTTTCTATCAAGTTCTGGATAAAATTGGACACTTGGTAAGTTTTGGGGCACTTTTGCAAGTTCTGAAAAGTTGAGGGACTTAGGTTGTAATTAAGGATAAATTCCCAACATTGGAACTTTAGTAAAGAAACTTAAGCTATTTCTGTGTCTCTGATTCTGGCAGATTAAACTGCAGTGCAGGATCTTTGCTTGTGCGTCGGGAGGCCCAGAGATATCCGATTTCTGTTGAGGTAAGGGGTTTAACTTCCTTAATACGCATTAAATATGTATTAGGTTAGTTAAGGGCTAGTACTCGGGTCGAGGTGGGGCCCAGTGACTCCGGGCTAGTTCTTGAGTACGTAGTGGTTTGCGGGGTTTTTATTTCGGAATATATGCATATCGGGGTCGACGACGGACCCATTTCATTATTATTTACGGACTTCGCTATATCGGATGCATTTATCGGGGTCAAGACGGACCCATTCTCGCTTCATTAACGACGCATGGGGATGCCGGCCGGGCCGGGAAGAACTACCCATGGTCGTGCCTTCGTTATCATTCACGGCGCATGGAGATGCGGCGGGGCCGGGAAGATCTATCCATGGATGTGCCCTCGATCGATGGGATTCTCAGATACATGCATCTCGCATATCACATCATGATATTTAGGGTTGCGTTATCTGTTAGAACATTGCACGCTAACCCTTTTGTGCGGCTAAAATGTTTTAAAAGTTTTGGTTTGACCAATTCGTACCTACCCCCTTACGGGTTCTTTCGAGAACTCACCCCCATGCTTACAATATTTTCGGGGGATCCGGCAAACGACTGCGGACTAGATTTCCGCGGTGCTCGTTCTGCACTTCATTATTTTGAGGTATATTTGTGTTTGGGGAAATTCTCGTTAAAATCCTTTCTATGTTGGTATCTTTCGCGCGACGGCCGCAGTGAGTGCCGTTAAGTCGACGTTCTTCTCGGATGAATGTGTATGTTTAGCATAAAAGAAAAACAGAGGAAGAAGAAGAATCTAGTAGCGAGGTATAATTCCGCACAAGAGAAATAACGAAGAAAATGAAGAAGTTGGCTCGGCTCTGTAGAAGTAGTGCATGTAGACACTCTAGTATTTTCATACTATCGGTCTAGTAGCGTATATTTTGTGGGAGTTTCGACCCTACGCAGAGGCGGAACTTCCTCGGCCTGTATCTTTATTTTATTTTTTTGCTTCATTATTTTTACGCGCGATATTCTGTAAAACCAATAACGTGTCTCGGGTGCAGGTTTAGGACTAGTAAGACGTCTTAAAATCTGCAATCACCTAACAACCTTAAAACTTAAGGAAGAAAAATGTTTTAAGGGACGAGTTTCGGGTCCACACCCTTTTTAAGAGAAAATTCCGCGATCACCCGCCGCCATTACCTCCAACCTCCGCAACTACGACGCTCCGCCAGATTCCGGGCGGTGGGGTGACAGAGCCGGCGCTCAACCCTGCCGTGCTGTCTTCTTCAGAGTGCTCGATAACTGCCTTTGTCTTGTCCACCCGGGCACATTTGCGTCCCGCGTTGGTAGCCGACCCTGCACTTTTCCCTCTAGGTCGACCTTTGCTCCGTTTTTTGGAGGAGCTCCTCGATCGCGAATGAGTAAAGTTGTTAACCTTCCACTCCCAATAGTAAATTTGAAAGGCGCTGGGGAGAGAGGATCAGGAATTGCAGGGATGCCCGTCACTACCAGACCTCGCTCTAGAACATATGGGATATCCGGGGGGATCTTGGTAATTGTCAAGACTAGATTACCTTCAACCGGAGGGGCCGATTGTTGCATTGTAGGCCCATTCTCGGTTCGGGCTTGCTAGAGTCGGGTCTGCAAGATTCTTGAAGTCCCTGACACAAGTAACCTTTCTAGCTCGCAGCCAAGAACCAAATTTGTTTTCATGTGTTTCCACATTCTTTTTCAACATGAGTAAGCACACGGTGAAAACAGAACTTCAGAAGCTTTTCATATTTCAGATTCAAGAAAATTTTAGAAGAATCAGGACTTACCGCGAGGATCACTCAGCAGAGAGGTTTTGTGATATCAACCTCGACGCAGAGTTGCATGATAGGCCCTTCCCATTCTACATCCAACACTCGTCCAATTTTCTTACCCAAGGTCTCTCCTAGTGCATTAGATGCCCACCCGAAAGGTATGTCAAGAATGTGAACCCTAAAATTCACCAAGGTGAAGGGGAGGGTTGATATCTGATCACCGGGAGACAATTGATGGAGGACGATGCGTCGATTATCAAAGGACCAGTGGGCCAACTATAGAACTCGATCAATGTGTTCTTGTTTTTCAAATTCGAATACAAACAGGTTATCTCTCGGATTGTCTGTCCCTTGGTGGACACGAAAAGGGAAGTTCTCACGCCAGTCAGCCTTCACGCCGTGTGTAGGTGATCTGGGCGAGCAATTCACGCGGAGAGAAATCGCGCAGCGAGGGAAAACAACAGCTTCGGCGACACCACTAGGTTGGCCACCAAAACAACGTCCTCCTCGTCGCTCAACAAAGTAACAACAGCAATCTTCGATTGGAGAGATTCGAGGTGCTACGGTGAAGGTTGGAGAGAGGAACGGGACAAACAAGGAGCAAAATGTGGCAAGGAAGCAAAGGAAAAAGAAAAAGCACGGCGGCTCTCACGAAACCCTAGCAAAGAGGTTTTGCTGTATGTACTCTTATACTACAACAAAACCTTTTTCTTTCACCATAAGGATGGTTTTAGAGAAATAAAAAAAGGATGGCTTTAAAAACCAGACCTCATATCAAACCGTTTACTTAATGATTAAGGGTTTAATTGGTCTAACTATTTAAGCTAGTAGTTGAATCGTATTTTCTAGAAAATAAAATAGTACATACTCACCTTATAAAATTACTATAAAAAATCACATATAACATAATACACCCTTCGTTCCAGAAAAACAATCATGTTTGAGTTTTGAATTTGTATTTGACTTAAATTTTAGTTCATAAGAATTCGTTAAAAATATTCTTAAATTTTTTTAAAAAAACTAGACAAATCAAATTATCACTTTATGTGGGCGTTGAGATTGAGGATAATGAAAAGTTTCTCGGCTAACGAGGTAAGAGCCACAAATAAAATTTAAGGGCATTTAGTAACTTAGGTAGTTAAAACTTTCTTGTTTGGGAAAGTGGAAAACTTTTCAGGAACACCCAAAAAAAGAAATATGTAAAATTATCTGAGAATGGATGGAGTACATAATAAATATCACAAACATTTATGGAAACCACAAAAGGAATGAGTTGCGATTGCAATTGGATGGTGGGAATATATGCTACTTTTTAAAGAAAAAAATAGTGATATTTTATACTCCCCCTATCACATGAAAATGGTAACATTTGATTTTAATGGTTGTATTTGACTCAAATTTCCATAAAAAATTTATTTAAAAATATGGAAAAAATTTGTTTTAAAATCAGACACATTGATAGGTCATTTGCATATAAAACAATCTAACTTTTTATGTCAAAATGTTGATAAGGAAAATCACAGATTAAATACTAAAAAAAGTAAATGTGTTAATTTTTGTGGGATGAGTGGAGTTATAGAAAACTTTAAAAGAATATTATTTTCTTCGTCCCGTAAAAGATGCTATATATTTTCTTTCAACAAGCTGCAAAATAGTTGTTATATTTTTCCTTTAAGAATATTTGACTTATATTTTTACGTTCTTTTTTCCCGGTTAAAGTAGTTTTAATTATATTTACCTTACTTTGAATATTTCTCTAACACTCAGTCGATACCAGTGATTATGACCATGTTAAATGATTTCTCTTTAGAAATATTTGAATTATATTATGTTGTTTTAGTTTTAAACTCTCTCTCTCACACACACTTTTGTTTTGAATAACCGCGAGCATGTCATAACTGATCATAATTGGGTTTTAAGTTATTATTGAGAAATTTCAACCCGCATCCACAATAACGTGCGGACTGGAAACCTCGTTTATTTTACATAGGAGTAATAAATAAATAATAATTTTTATATGTATGAATAGTGAACATTGAGAAAAATTGAAAACTTCAACTTTGTTTTCTAAATTTTGGATAGCTATAGTATTAAGATGAAGAACATTATTTTAAAGCTTTCCATTTTAATATTAGAATTTTCAAAAATTTGAAAAACACGTTTTTCATCCCTAAATAACTAGTTATACATCTAATCTTTCACGAATGAAATTTGAAATAGAAAATTTCCTACGGATCCTACAACTCGGTTAGTTTACTAGATGTCTCCAACTTTTCTTAACCACAACTTTTTATTAAATCATCGTCTTTTCATCTTACATATTTCTTATCAAATTAAAAAATAAATAGTAAATTTTCTCAAGATTTGCTCAACAAGCCTAAAAAGAAAAAAATCTCATATTATATAGGTAAAAGGTTTGATTTTGTCACTAATATTTAGGGGTTAGTTGTATTTTACCATCAACTAATTCCTAGCTAGATTTTGCCACTAAAGTATGGAAAAGGGAACATTTCCCACTAAAGTTTGCTTTGGATGTGGTTTTACCACTAATTAGTAACTATGATAACGGATGGAATACTTCGCTATATTATGCAACAGAGCAAATATATGTGGATTTGTGTGCATATGTGACATCCATGTCACTCTTTAATAATAATCAATGACATCCTAAAATTTTTAAAACAAACAAATTAACCCTAAAATGTTCAAAGTTTACAAATTATGCTATAGATTCTATCAATACCCAAATATGCCCCGACCACCCCTCCCTCCTATTGGCCAGCTCAAATCCTTCCCCAAAAGTTCAACCCTACTTTGCCAACCAGATCAACCCTGCTTTGCCCCCACCCGCCCAAACCTTCTTTTCGCTAGTACTCCAGCAATTCTGGTGGTCAAGACTCTTCAGTCTTCACCTTCGTGAAAACATCTTGGAGGCTTATGACAACATCAGACCTAACAGCAAGATCAATCTTCACCGGGATCTCTGAGATTTCCGCCGAAGAAACTGACACTCGTGGCATCGGGATCCACTCGATCCCGTACGACTTGTTCTAGACGCACCAATATTGGATAATCCAACGGAACACATGGTTCAAAATCAAGGTGACGCTAAGAATCTTCTTATCGATGATCAGACACATCGACTTCCCTACTTCAACCCTTCTCGTTGCTTTATCGATCATACACAATTCAACCCGCTTCAACTAGTGGACAACGTCACCGGATCTTTCAATATCAATTCAAGTACGATCAACTCTATTGCCCCACCATCGTCCTCCTCTTACCATCGTAGTCCTTCCTCGATCGGCGAGCCACCATCCTCCTCTGCCACGTAGAAATCATTGGTAAGTGCGTGCAAATTATTGAACAACAAATATATAAACTGAAATTCAAATGCAAATTTATAGTTTAAAAGTTTAGGGCGGGTTTGTAAATGTATACAATATTTGGGGTTAAATTTAAAGTATTTGCAATAATGCATTGGCGGGCACTTTACCAATTTCAATGAGGGTGGCAAATGTTCTCTCAAATATAAATATTAGTGGCAAAATCTAACTTAAATTTAATTAGATGGTAAAATCTCACAACCTCTAAACATTGGTAAAATATGACCATTTGTCTATGTATATAACTAGGCTTCTTTCCCACCCGCGCTCCATGACAAGGACAATTAAAAAAATAAAAGTGATAAATGCAAATTTCAAGTATTTAGAACATATTTTCTCGCTAACCAGGGTGAAAATATCGTTGGTGAGCGTTGTTACGAGTTTTCCATGTGGTAAATGATGTAAAATAGAATATTATAAAGGAAACCATATTAATTAGACATTTTGACTTTTGCAAGGAACTAACTAGGATTTCCAAGCTTTACCGTGTGGGCGCTGATACAGTATTTTCACGTTTATCTAGACGAGTGAGGTAGAAAAAGTGAAATTGAACTTAAGTATTATGATGTTAAATATTTTGGGTTTATATTCGAACATTATAAAGGGAATGACTCTTTATGCAATATAGTGAAATTGGGGGCACTGATATGTTTGAAAATTTTAATAAAATATATTGTACCTACGATAATGCATACAAACATTGGGGAGAGAGCGTTTTAACGTTTAAAGGAGTAGAAAACACTATGTGGGTGAAACGGGACTTATGCGGCCTCCTCCGTGGTAGCGCCGCGGTAACAAACGCGGAAGGGCCGCGGTAATTCCCGCAGATAAATAAGCTCGTAGTAGAGGCCTTACCGCACCCTGCCGCAATAATACGGCGGCCTTACTGCGCCTCAGCCGCAGTAATAATTTTAAATAATTTTTTAAAAATGAATGAATTCGGATGAATATTCATTCGGATTCATTCACAAACCCAGAAAAACCCGAAATTCATCTGAAGAAGAAGAAGAAGAATAGAGAAAGATAGAAGAAGAAGAAGAAGAAGAAGAAGAAGAGAGAAAGAAAGAACAGAGAAGAAGAGGAGAGGAGATAACTAAAAGGAGAAGAAGAAGAAGAAGAAGAAGAAGAAGAAGAAGAAGAAGAAGAAGAAGAAGAAGAAGAAGAAGAAGAAAGAAAGAAAGAAAGAAAGAAAGAAAGAAAGAAAGAAAGAAAGAAAGAAAGAAAGAAAGAAAGAAGGAAAGAAAGAAAGAAGAAAGAAGGAAAAGATGAAAAAAAAAAATTGGAGAAGAAGAAGAATGAATGAATGAATGAAAGAATGAAAGAAGAAGAAAGAAGGAAAAGATGAAAAAAACGGGAGAAGAAGAAGAAAGAAAGAAAGAAAGAAAGAAAGAAAAAGAAGAAGATGATGAAAACGGGAGAGGAAGAAGAAGTAGATGAAGGATGAAGATGAAGATGAAGATGAAGGAATAGGGGCTTCAAACCTTTTTAGGTGAATTTATGGAAATTCACTCCCCAAATCAAGTGAAAATCACTTCTCTCTCAAATTTAGACCTAACGTGAGAAACGAAAAAATGAATGTGAAAAACAGTAAAAAGGTGAGAAATGAGAAGAGGAGTGAGGTGGGGCCCACCAAACAGCCAATCACAATCAAGGAGAAGGGGAGTGAGGGTGGGTCCCACATGTGTTTGTTTTGTTTTTGTCAAGCGACTGGTTTGAAATGAATTGTTGAGGTGATTTTCACAACAAATTTGGTGAATTTATTTCTATTACACCCTAAAATTTGAAACCCCTAATATGAAGAGAAAGAAAACGGATGAAGAAATGAAAAACAAATCTTACCGCTGCCTTATCGCGCAGCGGCCGCAGAAACTTTAGAAGTGGTGGCGTGAACTTTACATGCCGACTGCTGGCCGCGCTAAAACATGTATCATCGACGTAGTGAAAACTACTCATTATATCCAATTAAAAATATTTGAGGTTAATATGCATAAACCATAAAAATAAAGGATTAGAGGAGAAGTGAAAAAACTATACAACTAAAGGATGTATTTCTGATTTTTTTTTTTAAAATGCAGTATGAAAGTTGCAAAATCGTATGCAAAAAACATACAAAATCAATAACACATACTCTCTCCGTCCGCAAAAAATTGAGTTAGCCATTTTTTCTGACAATTTCACAGTATTTAATTTATATTTTTTCATGAATGTTTAGACATTGAAAATTAAATATTTCATATGTGTATCATAATTTGAAATATAAATTTTTTAAATATATTTTTTCTGAAAATTTTAAATCTATTTATTTTTGTTAAAATTTGAGTCAAACATTTAACCACTAAAGTCAAGTGGTTTAATTTTTTGCGGACAGAGGGAGTAATAAATTTTAAAAATCTGGGGTCAATATGCAAAAAACTATAAAATTAAAGAGGAAAAGTTAATTATTCCCTAAATTTGTAAAAGCAAAAAAAAACAAAAACAGAAAGGGTGAAAACACTGTTCATTACTGTAGCAGTCGGTGACAAATTTATAGCTTTATTATAATCTAGTTATAATTATAATTGGCCATTTGAAACCCAAATTTCTTCGCGAAGGAAATCAATGAAAGTCCGACATAAGAAAAAAGCAAAATTCAGAACGTTGGGCCGTTCTCAAAAACCGTTGGGCGCCAACCGGACCATCACTCCTCCATTTCCAAGCATGAGGTACGCTGAGAAACACAAACTCTTCACGCCCACCAACTTACCTACCATTTCCACGTGCCTGTACTTTTACCCACTTTCATCTAACTCTATCCTGGAGCAAGTACGTGGCACGCGCTATAATCACCGTACACGTGTCAGTAAATTCCCACAATCTGAAAGTGTCGCGCGTCAGTGGACTACCCCTTCCCCACGAAACCATGCACCTCATGCATCGCAGCCACATGAATCGTTATAGGTCCTCAGCTCAGATCTCCATTGATCCAGCCACGTGGCATCATCTGGCGAACGGTCCCTTGTAAAATTTTAAAAGACCAGTCCATTTCGATGCGCTCATGAACGAAAGCATATTCGGTATTTCAGAATTTTCGGTTGATAGGTCAGGAAAAGCAGAAGCTTCCTTTGGAAAATCGACCGAACCGTTCGTCTTCTCCACGCAGAAGAGGGAATTCCGATCAAAACAATCCACCGTGAAAGATGCATTCTAGTCACTTGCTGCTCGAGGAGCCGATCCGGATGGCTTCGATTCTGGAGCCGTCAAAGGCCGTGAGTTTTTCCGACCATTCGTCTGTTTTTTCTTCTAGGTCTTTTCTTTTGGCTAACAAGATCTTCTGGTTCGGATGTTTGATGGTGGGATGTTCTTGTTCAGAATTTCTTCCCGGCAATGACGAAGATAGTTGGTACTCTTGGACCTAGGTCTCGATCCTTGGAGACTATCTCTGGTTGTCTCAAGGCTGGAATGTCCGGTGAGGCCCTTTCCCTGGTCGGTGATTGGTTTATTGCTTTTCATTTTGTCCTCAATAACAATGAAATTGTGGTTCGCAGTGGCTAGATTCGATTTCTCCTGGGGTGACGCCGAGTACCACCAGGAGACTTTGGAGAATTTGAAAGTAGCAGTTAAGAGCACTAAGAAGCTTTGTGCGGTAAGTAATTTTTTTTTTCCAGAATTGTTCTGATCATCTGAAATCCTCCATCCTTGTTTCCTTCCCGTTTGTTGCTGTCCTAAGTAAATTGTCTGCTGCATTTGATTCAGTTTTGGGTGTGAATACATTAACGGAATGCATTCTGTCACAGTACAAAATTCTTTTAGTAACATAGCCATTCAGTAGTTATTGTCACAGATTACCAGCTGCTAGTTGTCTGCCACTGTTGTTATGCAAGAAAAAACTTGCATGCTGGTTTGAACTTTGAAGTATGATGTTCTATAATTTTCACATTGCTATTCAGTTTCTATTTACGGAGAGAATAATCGTGTAACCTTTTGCGGTCCATCCAGGTTATGTTGGATACTGTGGGCCCTGAATTACAGGTGCTTAACAGAGGGGAGGGCGCAATCTCACTTCAAGAAGATGTATCAGTTATTTTGACACCGGATCAAGGCCAAGTAGCCAACTCAGAAGTATTGCCCATCAACTTTGGTGGTCTGGCAAAGGTTGGAAATGCTGTTTAATGCTTTCTTAATATGAGAATGTGTTGCTGAGATTATTTACCTTTGCCGGAAATTTCCTTTAGCTCATTTTTTTTCTTCTTGAAATCCATGCCTTTTTGGCGTCCTTTTAACTATACATTTGCTTGGGATAAAAATATCTGCAAATTTTTATCATCCATTTTTAATATATTTTTCATTTGGAATTCATGATACAGGCACCAGGGTAGATCTTCAGATGTAATTTTGTTGCAATTGCTTCTGCTATAACCTGCTTTAACTGCTGTCATTACTTGTTTTATGCTTGTTTGTTATGACGCATTTAATTGTGCCAAAGGTCATTTGAACCTTCTTTCCCGAATTCTATGAATTAGGCTATTCATATTATCAAACTCTAGTTTTCTCATATTCTGTTAACATCGTTCTGAATGAAGATCCTTGTGCTAATTTAGACTTTCCATCTATTTTATCAGGCAGTGAAAAGTGGGGACACCTTGTTTCTTGGTCAATACCTGTTCACAGGGAGTGAAACCACTTCTGTTTGGCTGGAGGTGAGACAATAGATGAATCCTTGATTTTATGTGATCTAATCTATATATTCAGTTCCGCAGACTCTTGTTTCTTTGATGTACTCCCTCCGTCCTTGCAAAACTGATACATTGACTTTCGAACTTGTGTTTGGTGGTTTGGAAAAACTATCATATACATATAAAGTAATTAATTTTTTATGCTATAACATTGAAGGAAATAAATCATACATTAAATGTTGAAAAACAAACGCATCAGTTTGGTGGGACGGAGGTAGTATTAAATTGGATGTTGAAGGTGCATAAACATTTAGATAAATTGGAACTATTCTCGTAAACTTATTAAATTTCATCTATGGTAGGAAACTGTTACTTCAACTTCTTCCTGAAACTCTGCAGGTTGCAGAAGTGAGAGATGATGATGTTGTCTGTGTGGTGAAGAACACTGCAACGCTCGCTGGCTCTTTGTTCACTATACATGCTACTCAAGTCCATATTGATTTGCCTACTCTCTCTGATAAAGACAAAGAGGTATGTCTCAATTTTGACATATTCTAAATAACTTATAATGGCATCAGACATCACATTTGATCATTCATTCATTCTATTATATTTTGAAGTGTTTGCTAATTCTAGTATATTTTGTTGGTTAATGTTCTCAGCTACATTCTAAACACATTTCAGGTTATAAGTTCATGGGGAGTCCAGAACAAAATCGACTTCCTGTCCTTGTCTTACACAAGGCATGCAGAAGATGTTCGCCAAGTGAGTGGATTCCGTAGACCTTTCTTTTGTTGGTCTTTTGAAGTTGGTATGCTTTCTTTATCTTGATTATATTTTCATTCTGTTAACTGCTTCTAGACACGCGAGTTCCTTTCCAAGTTGGGTGACCTTTATCAAACTCAAATATTTGCCAAAATAGAAAATGCAGAGGTGAGTTCATGCATGCTACATTTCTTACGAGGTTTTTCATTGTATATGTACTCTGAATCATAATATGCCTTTGTGATAACCTTTCAGGGTTTGAACCATTTTGATGAGATACTGCAAGAAGCTGATGGTATTATTCTGTCCCGTGGAAACCTGGGAATTGATCTTCCCCCAGAGAAGGTCAGCTCTCGACTTTGAGTACTAGCATTCCAGGGATTTTTTCTATGGCCAAGAGCTGATAATAGATGCTAGAGAGGCATCTACCATTAGTGCATACATGATCTATAAGTTTCCATGAATACACTTTTATTGGCTTAATTTTCTATAGATGTGTCTAAGGTGTTTTTGAGGATCCAGATTAATGTTGCTATTACTTTGCTTCATTGTTATCCTGGAATTTTGTGTCCATTTGTATTTGTGAAAGTTGACATTGCATAATAAATCAATTATTGACTTGTGATTTATATATGTGATTAACAATTTCCAGGTGTGTTGATTATGTTAGTCTTTCCCTGTTACACTGAAAATTATAGGGTGCTTTGGTTTCGTTTTCTAGTGAAAGATTTTATCGTATTTTCCCCCAGATATGGTCCTGTAACCTGCTTGAACATCCGATACATTCTATGCTTTGGGAAATTAAGTTATTATTACATATTTTTCTTAAATTCTGTCGCCATCCGTGAACATTACTCCACACTTACCATTGATTGTTTCCACTATAGCTGCTCAGATGATCTTGTTTACTTGATTTTCTATGTCAAGTATGTCAAGATGATTAGTTTTTTTTTTTTGAAAGGCAAAATATATGAATTTGTATTAAGGAAACTAATCAGGGTCTACTCCGAGGAGGAGAAGAACCTGATTAGTTTGATGAAAAAGTGAACCGAGTTACAAACAATTACCAATATCCCCTAGGGGGTTTACAAGCCAGTCGGACCAAGAAATGTTGAAATTTCTCCAAACGGTTGGAGATCCATAAGAAGGAGAGGAATTGGACCTCCGATAACCACGATTGTTGCTGCGATGAGTTGTCTCTGAAGATTCTAGCATTCCTATTTCTCCAAATGCTCCAAATGTCAAGATGATTAGTACTGTTGTTTGTTAATTTCCCTTTCCCTCTGTAGGTTTTCTTGTTCCAGAAAGCTGCACTTTACAAGTGTAATATGGCTGGAAAGCCTGCAGTGCTAACCCGAGTTGTGGACAGTATGACTGACAACTTGAGGCCAACTCGTGCTGAGGCAACTGATGTGGCAAATGCTGTTTTGGATGGTGGGTTATTGTTTTATGATCAATTCATCAAACATTTTTATTTGGCGCTGCTTCTCAACCTGCATATATACAGATTTGGATTCTAGCTACTCTTGACAGGCTTGATGATATACAGGATTTTTATATTTTGCTACCCTTCTCCCCCCTTTCTAATTTGTAATGCTCTTTTGGCTGCAGGAAGTGATGCTATTCTTCTAGGTGCTGAGACCCTACGTGGATTGTATCCTGTTGAAACCATTTCCACAGTTGGCAGAATTTGTGCTGAAGTATGTCTTGTTTCCCACCCCTTTTTTTGCTGTTAAAGATGCAACTTATTCATTTTTTGAACCGCAAGCTCAAGTTTGTGGAGATTTTAGATACTCTAAATATTTGTTGCGATTTAAAATTCATGTTTTTGTGAAAGGGAGGGTAAAAACAAAATAGTGCTTCCTTTTACTTGCTTTGCCCCAGCCTTCCATAAATTTTCTTGAATGTCATCAACTGTTTGCATAAAACCTCAATTCTGTTTTCCAATAGCAGCTGCAGTGATTTATGTGATCATAGACTGATGTTTCAGTTGTTTGATAGGCCGAGAAGGTATATAACCAGGATTTATATTTCAAGAAGACAGTCAAGTATGTTGGAGAGCCTATGTCCCACTTAGAATCTATCGCTTCCTCCGCGGTAATATTTCCTCTTTTGTTTGCAGTCCTCATCCTTTCGATGATTTTGGTTGTGAACCTGTTTTCTCTGGGTAAGAGATGGTGTACAGAATCAATGGTTTGGGATTTCTGATAGACCTCCTTTTTCAGGTTCGTGCAGCTATTAAGGTCAAGGCATCAGTTATTATATGTTTTACATCATCAGGGAGAGCAGCCAGGTAACTATGCTACTGGTTTTCTCGTACTGCCCAATCAATTCTTTATGCGTACAAATGTGTTGTTAGTGCTTGACTGATTTTTGGCTTTAATAATTGCATCCACTTTACAGATTGATCGCCAAGTACAGGCCAACAATGCCTGTTCTCTCTGTTGTTATTCCTCGACTTAAGACAAATCAACTGAAATGGAGCTTCAGTGGGGCATTTGAGGTGTGTTGCTTGCTTATGCTAGGAGTGCCTGGTCTAGTACATGATGACCTGTCAATAAACTAGGACACTGGCTCTTATATATGGTTGGAATTTCATGACTAAAGTAGAAACTATGTTTTGGCTGGAAAATCCCGTTCATGAGAGACACCTATAACATGTTTTGAGAGAGCTATACTTTGTTTTTAAGTACAAACAGTTGAAAGTTTTCTAGTTTTAAGGTTTTGGGTCAGTATTTCTTTCCAATCAGAAATAATAATAGTAGTGGCAGTATAGATCTGGGTAGAGTTGATCATGAAAACGATGTAAGAACAATTTTCATTTGTTAACTGCTCCATGGGGTTGAGAGTTTTTGGGTTTTTTGAATAGAGACCTATTAGGTTGTATCCTGACTACTTGAGAGAGGTTATTGCTCCCTGGGTAGCTCTCTGACAAGACTAACATTGTGTTTTTTATATGATTTAGGCAAGGCAATCGCTTATTGTACGGGGTCTCTTCCCTATGCTTGCTGATCCACGACATCCAGTAAGCCCCTCAACTTGAGTTTCTACAGCAATTGGTGTCAAGTTTTTAAACTGCAGTTGTAAATATCATCATTATCATCATACTGCACCTTATCTCAACTATGTGGGGGTCGGTGCCATGAATGTTTAAATGTCGATTAAGTAGTTAAAATTATCTAACACTATAAATTCGTACAAAAGTATAGAAGACAATGTTTTAGGTCAGATGTCCTTTATGTTGCAACCTTTTTACGAGTGAACGATGAGATGAACTTCCAAATCTGTCGTCATCTTAGGGTTTTTTTTTCCACTTGTATCATTGTATATGTTTTATTGCCTAGATGATGCGATCTTGTATTCGCGGTTTCCTGTTTTTATTGCCTATAAATTACTTCGTATATTCTGCTGGTTGTTATACAGTGAACTCAATCTCAGCCTGTTAATTTCATCATGTTGCCTAGGGGTGTTTAGTTTTGGAAAGTTTTTCAAGTTTTGTTTTCTACTTTTGCTTTGGTAAATGCTTGAGAGTATGACTTAATTCTAGGGATGGAAACTCATCATGTTTTCTATGAATACACAAAACTCTTGTGTAGAATTGGAAATATCCAAAACAAAGTTTTCCATTTTAAGACTTGATTTTTTAAAAAATTTAGAAAACAAGATTTTCCATTTTCTAGAAACAAGTTATACACTTTGAACATTTATCAAAGGAATGTTGTTAAACAGAACTTGATTCCCCCCCCCCCATAACTAAACGGTTCTTTAGTTTCCCAGCACAATAACCTCAAAATTGCCCTTTCCATTGTCAACCAGAACTGTTACTTGCCCTGTACTGGCTGGCTTTCTAGTCTATCAGCGTTCTTTTCTGTTTGCTAAAACTCAATTCTGACATGGTTGGCAGGCTGAGTCCACAAATGCAACCAATGAGTCGGTGTTAAAGGTTGCTCTTGACCATGGAAAGGCTTCTGGAGTGATCAAGTCTCATGACCGAGTAGTTGTTTGCCAGAAGGTTGGGGATGCATCCGTGGTCAAGATCATTGAGCTTGAAGATTGAAGTAAGGTGATGATGATGATAGGTGGTGGTGGTGCCAATTTTCTACAGGGCTTGGACCGACCGGAGACCGTGTGAAGCGGTACCTCCTTTGGGTTTTGATAATGCATAAGAGTTTCAATGTAACAACATTGCAAATACGCTGAAATTAGTTTGGACTTGGAAATATGAGAGAGGAAGGGACATTTGACTATGAAATGAAACCCAATACCCTCATTTATTGCTTTAATGTGTTGGGGTTGATTCACTCACCTGGTTCCTCTTCACGGGCTCCAGTTTCTATACAAGTGAACAACACGAGTGTATTTAGAATCGGAGATGGAGACCCTACTCTTAGAGACCAGGGTCATCGTGAGCAGGCTGCTGTTTTTTCAAGAGTTCAGTTCCTGTGGCCTAATGGATAAGGCGTCTGACTTCTTCTAATCAGACGATAACTGAAAGCGCCTGTGGCCTAGTGGATAAGGCGTCTGACTAGAGTCCCACCAGGCGTGTGTTAAAGTGAAGTAAATATGGTGCTCAACTCCTAGGCATCATCATCAGTGTTTTCTGCATTCATTTCACTCTCACTTCGGTTGCGGTTCTGTGTGTGCAATTGTAGAGCAAAACAATTGGTTGACCTAAATTTCGTGCAAAATTGGGAATAAAGATACTCGTATTCAATTACTACATTTTTGAAGGAACAAAAGATTTTGACTAGCATGCAAGCCTGGTGTGGTGTGAATTCTATTCTATTCTATTCTATCTTATCCTGTAATGGTCAACCCTCGTGTTGTTGGTGATCCAACAACTCCATTTCCTTATGCCGCACCAACAGCACCATCCTCTCCGTCTCCAGCCTCCGCCTCTGGTTCTCCAGCTTCGCCCTCTCCATCTCCCTCTCCTTCTTGCTACTAAACTTGATCCATTTCAGCCTCTGCTTCTCCAGCTCCAACGCCTCGAACTGATACTTCACCTGCTGCTCCTCCAACTGCATTAACCTCATCCTCACCCACTGCTTCTTCTCCCACCCGCTCTTCGTCCCGTCCTGCATCATGCTTACCACCTCACTACTCACCTGCGCCATTAACGAACTCACTGATCCTTTCCTCTGTCGCTTTTGGGACGAATGCTCCTCGTTGTTGTTGTCTTCTTGTCCATGCCTACACTGATCCGTTGCTTCCTCCATGTCCTCGTCCTCTTCCTCATCATCGGATTCGTCATCATCATCATCTTCATCCTCCTCTTCATCCTCCTCTTCACTGCCTGCTTTTATCAACTTCACACCTTCCCCTTCATTTCTACACAAATTTACCGCCGTGTGAGAATTATCTGATGTGTGGTAGCACAACGGCTGCTGCGGTTGCGCCTGCTGCTGTAAGTGGGAAGGTTCGTTTGCTGCCATTTCGGTTGACTGACTTGAGGCAGGACCAGCTGGAGGATTTCCATGGCCACAGCTATTATGATAAGCACACATTTCCCTGAAGAACAGGTGCTTAGAGTTCAACAATTTCCTAGCTTCTTCCTTCATTTTCGGAGGAATTTCCATGGTTTCCAGCAAGGTTTGATTTTCCACAACCCTGCAAGCTGTTCCCCTCCCGAGAATATCATTCACTCTCTTGTACCTCTTGTTCAAGTCATTGAACTTGTCCTCACATTGTTGAGGCGAAACGTAGAAGCCTTTCTCCATCATGGCTCTAGAAACCGATTTCCATTTGCCTTTCTTCTGCAGCAACCCACCAGGTTTCTTCTTGGCTGCTGGATCAGTAGATTCTGATCCGACCTCATCACCGATGTAATAAACTGCCATTATCAGGAGCCTTACCATGTTATCGGTCCACTTCATCCTCTGCCACAGTGATATTTTCCTCTTGGGATCTCCACCACCATCTCCTGCCTCATCTTCATCACTGTTTGGGGATGTTGGTTTAGACTTTGAGGCAAATGAGTAGCTTTGTTTTCCAGATTGCTGGGCTTGTGGGTGGTGGTGATCGGGATCACCACCATGACCACCAAAAGCAGAAAGCTGATGACTTTGATGATGAAGATGCACGCTTTGAGGGTTCTGTGAGGCTTGAGGGTTTGGGGGCTGCTGTTGAGGGTGCAATGGCATTTCTAACCCTAACAATCCAGAGCCAATCCCAGAATACATTCCACCTGCCAAATTTGAATCAGGTTCCATCAAAGCCGAGACAAACGAAACCCTCCCTCCCCAACAAAAAAGTAGGCAGCCCAATTGGGCAGATAAAAAAAATTCTCACTTTTTGCTGCTCCCCAATGCCAATTCTCTCAAAGCTGAAAACTTTCAGACCAGCAAATGACAAAAGCTGAAAAAGACGAAAACTTACCGGAAGTTCAACTCAATTTGACAAACCCAGAGAAAAGCAAGGCAGGAGTCAGAGGCTTGGTGCGAGTTGTAACATCAGCAGACTCTTCTTTAACATTGTGGTTGGGGTCTGTCTTTTGGGACTGAGATTTTGATGAAGGAAACATGAAAAGGCAATGAACAGAAGAAGAAATTTGAGATAGGAAAAAGGAGGAGGTGGTAGTATATAGATAATGGAGGTGCCAGTTTTGGATGGGCCGTGTGCCGCCATGGAACTGCCCATAGTTTTGCAAATTTTACCCACTCAGACACTCGGCGCCCAGAGTTAGGCCGCGTATACATACATACATTTACATACACCCACCCACAGTTTTATCAACGCTGGCGTACGGAACTTTGAACCCAATCGTTGTATATCCAAGCAAAAGTTTAAATATTTTTATGGCAAGTTTTCAACACGTTCTTGAGATTTAGTGGAATTTATTATTTATCCCTACCCCTCTCAAGGTAAGTAATTTATACTCAACTCACGACCATATATCCCTCAAAACTAAAAATAGTTAGCACATATATGTTTTAAAATTACAATGAGCATTAAAAATGTAAAATAAAACTATTTTAATTTTTTTAAAAACATTAAATCTCGGTTTCCACCGGTTCTCACCGGTTTCTAAGAAGAGTAGGCCACCGAGAATACCATGTTTATCCCTACCCCTCTCAAGGGCAAATTCTTATTTCCGCCCGGCATACATATGCCCAAAAACGGTAAGTGTTAAATTGGGTATATTCCGTTAGTATTTATTATTTTAGAAGAGTTTTATTTTAACTTTGAAAGGAAAATGTTAGCCACATTAATCACCCTGTCGAGAAATTAGCAATCAATTTTACTCCCAACTTACCTTTACCAATCAATTACTAACCTTTTAAAAAAAATAGAATCACATGTTATAATTTTATTTTGAATGAAAACGAATTTTACTCCTAATTGTTTTATGAGTAACATTAATCGCCCTCCTCCAAATTTTTTACACACAAATTTCATTTGAATTTAATTCAAACAGATCTTTTTGGTTTGATATTAATTTTGTTTACTCAATTATTTATCTTTTTGATTTCCTAGTTATTTGATTCACTAATTCGTTTCATCAGTCTTAAAACATAAGGTCATGTCTGAAACTATTTATTTGCTATGTCTGAATGGAAACAATAACTATGAAAACCAAATATTATTTTTTTAGTTTACATTTATAAATGTTCAATACTGTTGACTTCTAGACATATATATTGTTCATTATATTATATGAAAAACTTGTGTAACGTCTAAATCTCATATGATATGCCGAGAACTGCAGTATCATTTTTAAGTTGGTGGAAAATATGAGTTTATATATATTGTTCAAGTTCAGACGGCGTAACATATGAGTATAAAAAATACTAAAATAGATTTTTGGACAATAATTTGGGATGTTTCATAATTTTAAACGTAACAAAAACAATTTTTTGATCAAATGTACAATGTATAGTGTCTGAAACTATAAGGTTATTGTCTGAAAAAATTTCAGATGTGTTATTTTAAACATAATTATTCAGACATAATTGATATGAAAATAAACTTTTAGATATGTTATTTTGAACATTTAATAAATTATTTTTACATTTATATATATAGTCAAACAATTTATACAATGATAAACTTTAAGGCATAACGTATATAGTTTTAGACCTCATTTCAGACATAATGTATTCTATTCAAAACATCACACACGCATGTAGTATTTGATATAATATTAATAGTTTCTGTTATCAATTAAATTACAAGAAAACTCTTAGAAAATATTTTTAGACCTACATATCAATTTCAAGCATGAAAATTATAGTCACTTTCCATTCGACGTTTTTTTGGTAACTTTCTAACCTTATAGTTTCAGACACTATACATGTTGTGCATTTTATCAATAATGTATGAAATTGTTTATTTTACGTTTAAATTATTAAAAATCACAAATGAATGTCCAAAATCAATTTGAGTATTTTTTATACTCATATGTTACGTCTGAATTTGAGCAAATATATATAAATTCAATTTTTAATTTTTTTATTTGCATATATAAATGTTTGAAATGATTGACTTTCAGACATATACACTGTTCATTCAATCATGTCGGAAACTCATATCTAAAACTCATATGATACGTCTAAAAATTAAATACTAGTTTTAAAAATAAAAGAATTAATGGTTGATGTATATATTTTTATCGCTTGTAATGATATTTATATATTTATGTGACATTTGAAATTGAAAATGTTAAACTATGTTTATCAAGTGTGAAACCAGATCTCGGTGAAAGATCCTGGGTCTGTGCTCTGTCCACCATCTTCCCAGATCCGCCTCCATCACCTTCGTCATGATGGCTCTACCGAGAAACTCGTTGTCGAAAGTCTGGGTCTGAAACGTGGGAGATTTCATCGAGAAACAGGTCCGCGAGTACTGCCGAGAAACCGGGGCGGAACAAGAGGGAGAACCGGATTGCTTGATCGGGGTGCCACGTTTGAAACGTGGGTGTAACAGGGTGGAGTCACGTAAAATTTGAGTGGCCTTCCTCGGTTGGGATCGCCGTCGATAGCCTGGGCTTGGAGCGTTGTTTTGATTTTAAGCAAGGAGCGCCATCGGAAAGCGTTGTTGGTCTTCGTTTACCGAAAAAACAGCCGAATTGTGGCCGAATGGCCTGGTCTGGTGGATTCAAATAAGAATGAAATTGAAAGGTGGGTTTTGGGTGGATTTAGGAAAAGAGGTTTGAAAATGGAAGCAAATTTATTAGGATTTAAGAGGTCTGAAAATGGAAGCGAAATTGTAGGATAATTGATTAAAAAACAAATTTAATGGTTTTAGACAAAAAATAATTTGCATTGATTCACAAACTAGACTTTCCATTTTAGACTTTGAACCCATTAAAGTTTCATTTTCCATTATATGTCTAAATGGATATTTATATATAATTATAATATAATTATGTACATAACAGTTCTTTGGCATTATATGCCCGGGCATACACACTCATCTCTCCTCTCAAGGTGGACATTTAGGAAGAAAATTTTATTAAATCTCTACATTTTTAACCAGAATACATACCTAAAATAGGTGAAGGCTTTCATCTAATCGACGTGCGCTTTCAATCACTCATCACGTCGCCATCCAATGACGTTTTTCCGTATTCAAACGTGATTTCAAACGTGATTTCAGATACGTTTCTACAAACCAAACCAGCACAACTCAACAATACATGCACCACCAAATTTTGACTGCAATGAAGCTCCAGAACCACAAAACTTGCAAATGATGAAAAACTGAAATTTTTTATGACTTATAAAATATGGGGAAAACAATGATGATCAGAGTAGGTAGTTATGTTGATCTGCACATTTCCAATGTTGACCGATGGTCTTCTTATGTTGATCAGCTTTTGTTCAATGTTGATCTGCTCTTGTCCACTTGTCCAATATTTGTCCAATGTTGATCTTTGTTCTTTGTCATGTTGATGATTCTTTTTAGCATGTTGATCTCTATTTTTGTCATGTTGATAATTCTTTTATATAACATGTTGATCTCTCACATTGTCATGCTGATCTTTTTGTTTAGAATGTTGATCTCTCTTATTACCATGTTGATCTATATTTTTTGTCATGTTGATCTTTCTTTTTAGCATGTTGATCTCTCCTCTTGTTATGTTGCTCTTTCTTTTTAGCAGCATGTTGATCTCTCTGCTTATCATGTTAATCATTCTTTTTATGATGATCTCTCTTACTGTCATGCTGATCTTTCTTCTTATGCCGATCTCTTTTCTTACCATGTTGATCTATCTTTTATGTCATGTTAATCTTTCTTTTTAGCATATTTATCTCTGTTATAATTGTCATGTTGATCTTTCGTTTTAGCATGTTGATTAGTAGACTTGTCATGTTGATCATTAGTTTTGTCATGTTGATCTGTCGATGTTGTTCACACAATGAAACAATGTTGATCGATTAATCATGCTGATCAAACACGACCATTATGCTGATCGAATTTAGCGAATGATAAACTTGTAAATAAACGCGGGCCTTTCTAAAAATATTAGTTTGATGTTTCATTTTCAGTATGTAATCTATGATTTATTTCTTCAACATTTTGATGTAAAAAAATTAAATAACTTATATATGTAAATGATAATTCAACGTTTCTCATTTTTAAATACTATAATTTTTTTAAAAAATTTTTTAACAAGTTCTTCCTAATAATAATTTAAGTCAAACATTATTTCAATATCAAATGCTCGAATCTTTTTTGACGGAAATAGTACGAAGTACTTTTCTTAAAGGTGTTGTAGGATATGGATAAGTATTGTCTTTGACTCTATTTACCGAAAGAACCGGGTGAACAGTGGCAAGATCAATAAGGTTGTGGCACGTCATCCACAATTTTATTATTTTAAATTTTGTTTACATTACATTTTTAAAATTTTTTAATTATATTTATTATTTATTTCATTAATTTTTTTAATTATATTTTTAATTTAGTTCATTAGTTTTTTGTATTTGTTTAAAAAGAAATTTTAATTTTTTTTCCATTTTTTTAATTATATTTATTATTTACTTTTTAAATTATATTTATTATGTTACTAATAGAGAACAAATGGTAATTCTGATTTTTTTTATTTTTTAAATTTTTTTAATTATATTTATTATTTATTTCATTAATCTTTTTAATTATATTTTAATTTATTTCATTAATTTTTTTATTTTTTAAAAAAAATTTACGGAAAAAACACTGCTAGTGAACAGTGCCACGACCAATAGGGTTGTATTGTACCACATCATCCATAAATTTTTTTTAAAAAAAATTTATTTTTTTAAATTGAGTTTTTAAAACTTGTTAATTATATTTTTAATTTATTTCATTAATATTTTTAATTATATTTATTATTTATTTCATTAATATTTTTTTAAAAAAATTAAATTATATTTGTTTTTCATTTTTTAAATTATACTACTTATTATTTATTATTTAAAATATATTTATTATGTTACTAATAGGGAAAAAATGGTAATTTTGAAAATATTTTTTTTACATTTTTTAAATTATATTTAGTATTTATTTCATTAATTTTTTAATTTTTTTTTCATTTTTAATTATATTTATTATGTTGCTAATAGGGTAAAAAATGGTAATTTTGAAAATTAGTATGAAATTAGTAATTTTGAAAATTAGTATGAAATCAATTGTGTTGTGTGGACATTGTGAAACGTCGATCCAATGCTATATAAATTAAAAGTGAAAAAAATTAATTCAATAAAGTTCGTATACATAAATTAAAATTATAAAATTAAATATAAATCTAAACACTGATCTAACAGTATGGACGCCGACCTACCAAGGTATGGACGCCGATCTAACAAGGTATGGACGCCCGATCTAATAAGGTATGGACGCCGATCTTCCAAGGTATGGACGCCGATCTACCAAGGTATGACGCCAATCTAAATCTAACAAGGTATGGACGCCGATCTAACCATGGACGTCGATCTAACAATGGACGCCGATCTAACAAGGTATGGACGCCGATCTAACACGCCGATCTACCAAGATATGAACGCCGATCTCAAGGTAATCAAGGTATGACGCCGATATAACAAGATATGGACGCCGATCTAACAATGTATGGACGCAGATCTAAAAAGGAATTAATGCAGATCTACAAAGTAATTAACGCCGATCTAACAAGGTATTGACGCCGATCTATCAAGGTATGGACGCCGATCTAATAAGGTATGGACGCCGAACTAACAAGGTATTGACGCCGATCTAACAAGGTATTGAAGGTATTGACGCCGATCTACCAAGGTATGGACGTAGATCTAACAAGATATGGATGCTTATCTAACAAGGTATTCATGCTGATCTAACAAGGTACGGACGCTGATCTAAAAGTTATTCATGCTGATCTAACAAGGTATTCATGCTGATCTACACAATTCTATAAAATTAACTTAATTTATAAAATTCATATAATATTCACGTTTTCCTAAAATACGTAAAATATATACTTCCTCCGTCGCAAAAGACTCCACCATTTGAATTTGTTGTTTCAAGGTTCAATGTTTGACTCAAATTTTAACAAAGATAAATAGTTTTAAAAATTCAGAAAAATATATTCAGAAAATTTAGATTTCAAATTATGATACACATATGAAATATTTAATTTTCGGTGTCTAAACATTCGTAAAAAAATCATAGATTAAATACTAAATCACAAACAAATGGTGGAGTCTTTTGACGGAGGAGTACTAAAATTCCATAAAATACCAACAAATTCGTAAATAATACCTAAAATACCTAAATAAATTCCAAAATACTAAAATAATTCCTAAAATACTAAAATAATTCATTATACACAGAAATATTTCCTAAAATACTAAAATAATTCACAAAATACTAAAATTCATAAAATATTCTTATTTTCCTAAAATACGTAAAGTATATACTAAAATTCCATAAAATACCAATAAATTCGTAAATAATACCTAAATAAATTCCTAAAATACTAGAATTCATAAAATACCCAAAAAAATACCTATAGATGGCGGTGGAGACGGCCGGCGACGGAAACTCTATACATAAACATAAAATTTTGTATGAATAGTATCCTCATAATAAGATCGTGTCACCTCATCACAATTTAGTGATTTTATTTATTTGTGTTTCAAATTGTTTAAAAAACTAAATCTCTATTTTACTTTTATTTCTTATTATTTTGATTTGCTCCCTAATGTTTTAAACTTCATATGATAAAATGTAAAAATTCTTTGACCTAATTTTTTCACCCATAATAATTATATACTTTATCATTTAGTTCATAAAAATATACATTTATTTCACTTAATATTACATCCTTATTAAATTCTTATAAAATATTACAATTTACACCGCTACAAAGTGTGGCAATTAAACCTTGTTACATCTCAAACTAGAAAAAATGAAGAAAAAAATGGAGAGAAAATGTAAAATTTGAAGGAAAAAAAATCATATCATTAGATATAAAAGAACATACATGTACGTAATAATTTCAATTAATCATTGCGTTCCAAAATATTTGGGAGGTTTAACGAGATGCATGATTAAAACTAGTATTATATTTGTATGTAATTTGATAAATTTACCACGACATGAAAAATGAAGAAAAAAAACGAGAACTTGATAGGTTCCAATTTTAACATGAGAAAATGAGGATTGAAAATTGCAAAATGGCTGATTATTTTAACATAGAAAGAATATAATGAAAGAATTAATCTATATCAATATATACTATATAAGTTTATGTATATTAATGTTCATAAAACTATTCGTATATTTTATGTATTGCACATTCAAGTGGGAAACCCAAAAAGGTAATATATCTCCCCTATTTCTTTGTCGCCCATTGATGCCGCCCCTTTTTGTCTTACTTTTACTTTGATTGAATATATTTATGGCGAGAGGATACGGTGCGCCCCTTCTTAAGGTGAGCCTCCGTGCGCCCTTCCTTCTTCGTCGACAACCGCATCCACGAGTGCAACGTCACCGACGACTGCAACAAGGCCAGCCACCACAAGCCTCCCCCTGCCATCGACGACAACCGTTCCATGTCCACCATCGTCACCGATGACGGCGCTTCTATGTTAACGGCGGACAAGCTTTTGGAGGTTAAAAGCGTTGGCACTACGAAATCCGACCATGCCAAGTAGTCAATCACTTCTGAGGCGTCGTCGATCAATTCCCAACAATTTCCTCGGTGAATGATGTGATTCATATCTCATGATTCGAGAGATCCAACTCTTCTTGCACATTATGTTATTATGATGCTCCCACGTCTTTTTAATGATGTGCATGCGACTCATTATAATGCTCCTACGTACCTTAATGATGTCTAAGCATATCATTATGGAGAGCATTATTTTTGTAAATGGAGAGCATTATTTTTGTAAATGGAGAGCATCATTTTTGTAAATGGAGAGCATTATAATGCAACAGAAGAGCATCACAGTGGTCACCAAAAAGCATCATTTTGGGAGTTGAAGAATGTGAGTGCTTCATTAAGTCAAGTGCATCATGTTTGTTACGGGAGAGCATCATTATGCATCGTGAATGCATACTCTGAGTGTAACATATGTCATAAGAGCGAGTGCATCATTTTTGTAAATGGAGAGCATTATAATGCCAAGAGCATCACGGTGGTCGAAAGCATCATTTTGGGAGTTGAAGAAGGTGAGTGCTTCATTAAGTCATCGGGACGAGTGCATCATGTTTGTTACAGAGAGCATCATTATGCATCGCGAATGCATCATTTTGGTAATAAAGTGCATTACCGTGGACTGTAGAACAAAATGCTCTGATTTTTATTATGGAGGCACATCATTATGCATCGCGGGATACATCATTTTGATGTTTAAGCATATCATTTTGATGTTTAAGCGCCCGTGTTCTCCTTCTTCTTCTTTTATATAGTGCACAGTGCGCCTATAGCGCATATAGCTACTCTATATTTATTGCTAGGAGCAAGAAAACATGGCTCTGTTAAGATTTGGTGGTTTTTCCACAATCAGATATATGAGCATGTTCGGTTTCCTTGATTACAGGTATCACATCCTAAATATTCAGTGGACTAGCTCAGCTGTTTCAGTTGATTTTTCATCAGAATTTCAGTTTGGATAATAGAAGGACAATATGAATATCTGGTGGATCGTCAAGAAGAAGATGACAAGGAAGAGGGATATAGTTTCTCCTATGCAATCGAATGAGGGAATGGCGAAGTTGGAGTGTGTCCAGCCTCGCTCGAATTCATGAGGCAAGAACGATGGAGTCAACTGGGTAAAGAGTCGGCCTGGTTTTCTCCAAACTACTTACAACTCCTAGCTAGTTATTATGGTTTGTTAGTTGTTAGATTACCTGTTTTTGTTTTCCCCCCACGTTATTTAGTAGATTATTTTTTCAATATATTTTTAGGATTAGCTTATACAATCAAACAGGTTTACTATAGGTACTTCTTGCCAGCGCGTTGCCATGATGTGTCGATACCATTTTACTCACATGGAGCATATCAGGGGTATCGGGTGCTTGATCCATATGCTTCTTCCATTATGATTTTATTAATGCTCTTAAGTCTTCTTAGGCAAAGCAAAAACTACCAAAGGTTATACCTTGACAGTATGAGTCTTCTTCTGCTTATCTTATTTAGTCTAGTATCTTTAGTAGAAGAGGAAAATATGGCAACGATTATCTATATCTTTCATTTTTTGGCTTATTTTGTAATATTCATTTATTAATAAACTAAGCCTTCTGTAAAAAAAAGTACTAAATATATACAATACAAACCTATAGACAAGAAACTGTGTCTATTTTTCTTTTTCAAAAAATTATGGCTTTCTCACAATGGAGTAAACTATGTTCGTGGTCCCTTAAGTTACATCGTTGTCCTATTTGAATTCTGTTTTAAGATTTTGTATCATTTTTGTCACTTAAATTACAATGTTGTCATATTCAGATCTTCCCGTTACATTAAAAATACAGTTTAGATCAGGGTAATTATGTAAATTTATATTTTTAATATACAATATATATAATCAACCTCTTTTAAGAATCTACAAATAGCCCTATTTTTGTTAGAAGTTTACAAATCTATCTACCCCTTAACCCAACCTACTACCTCTATCTTCCCTCACCTCCAACAGCACCACCGCCACCACTTGCCACTTGCCGTCGACGCCACCCTTGAACCGCGCCGCTGTCACCCTCGTACCAAGCCTTCGTCCACAACCTCATCATCCAGATCGAACGCCGAACTCGTCGTCTAGATCGAACGGCATCTGAGCGTCGGACGCCTTTCCCTGCCTAGATCGACGTCGTCCAACGCCGCCAACCATTCGCGTCGAACCATCTCGTGTCATCGACCTTGGTCCGCAACGCCCCAGCCTTGCCGAGCCTCTTCCACGACGGAAGTTTGATGAAGGCAGCGCCAGATCTGGCCCGTCGTCGAGCCGGATTGGCACTGGCTTCATTTGTTTTCCGACGTGGACGAGGCCAGGAAGTGCGAGGGCGCTATGGGCTGAGGCTGGCTGCAGTTGGACGGTGCAAGGCAGCGGCGGTAAGGCTCAACGGTGACTGTGCTAAGGTGGCTAGCGTTAAGATTAAAGATTGGTGAGTTTGTAGAAATTTACAAAGTGGGGTTTTTTTGTAGATTTGTAAATAAAGTAGGTGTTAATTTGGATATTTAAAATTGTCATTTACATAAATAACCTTGATCAAATAATGACTTTAACAGAAAAAGTGACGACAAGATCTAAATATGACAAAAATGTAACTTAAGAGACGAAAGTGATACACAATCTTAAAATGAGATCCAAATAGGACAACGATGTAACTTAAGGGACCATAAACGGAGTTTACTCTATATTCTTATTATTCATTTAATATTTTCATGGATACTTCTTCTTCTTCCCTAAATGGAGAAGAAGAAAAAACAGGCTTATCCTGTTGTCCATCATCAAGAGAAATGATACTCGGTTTTTTCTTTCCAAGCCCTTTAATTTTTATAAGTTGGGCTACAAAGTTGTCTAGTATGAGAAATGGCAATACTAAAAACAAGCCCTTAGTCTATATGCATGATGTTGCAGTTTTCTCCTCGAACATTTTATTTGTATAAATACATTTTTCTTTTGTTTCTCAGCTCATTTTCGAGCTGGGCCAAGTAGGGTTGTCAATCGAATCGAGCTGGTTCGCGAGCGGTTCGAGCTCGAATAATGTCAATCGAGCTGAGTTATGCGAACTTCAAACACGAGCTTGAATCATCTGTATGGTTCGTACACGAATTCGAACCGAGCCCGAACATTGGACGTTCGGCTCATTAAGTTCACGAACATATATGCATATACGCTACTATCCTTGAAAAATATAACCCCATGTCCTTTGCAACTTGACTTAGATACACGCACACTAGCATACTCGAGTCTCGAACTCGATTGCCCCTTAATCCCTCTTCAGAAGCTCCCCTTCTAGCTAACATGAAACCCCTAAGTCCCAATCCCATCTATCTTCCTCAGATCCATCCATGAACACCTTCACCATGAACTCCGATCGGTGAGTTTATGCATTCATAATTTGTATGTTTTTCGATCAAAATCGGTGAGTTTATGCATTCCGATCAGCAGCGGCGATTCCGCCGGACTCCATCAGCAACAACGATCTCTTCTTCATCCTTCCTCCTTTGACTTCGTCCTTCCAGAAGTAGCGACGACTCTGGTAGACAACCACTAGTACCAGAAGTTCAAGGTTAGTTCCTGCCTTCTCTCCATTTTTTTGCTCGCTATTCTCTCTGTGTTTGGTCATGTGACCGAAAATCAAGATTATTTGGCTGATCTCAAGGTCGGTGATGTGATACAGTCAATTCAAGTGGTCTATGGGTTGGATAATCTAGTGAATCCTAGCTACAATATAGCTGGAAGGTAAAGGCAAGAGCAGCCGAGGTTCAAGCTTCAAGGTGGGAATTACTTATCAGCTCTAAGTTTAAAGTAGATAATGAATATACCTTGGACAGGAGTCTCAAGGTTTCAGCAGGCTTAGCTTATCAAAAAGGCTAGGTCAAACTAAGGCTTACCCCGTGGCATCTGTTAGGTCTCTTGTAAGACATAAAAGGTATGATCTTTATTTAATATAGTAAGTAGTTAGAATGAAGGAACTTACCGATTGCAAGAGGAACTAACTAAGGCTAATTGAGCTTTAAGCTTTAACAGAAGTGAAAGAATCATTAAGTCATAGATGAATTTTTCTGTCATGTATTAATCCTTGATATTTAATCTCGCATCTTTTATTTTTTATAGGTGCTGGAGCCGGTAGAGATTAACCTACCAAATAAGAGAGACTAGGAAAGATGCTTCTTTTGTAAAGTGTAAATGGGTGAGTTAGCCTCTTAACCTTCTTCATTTTGCGTTTATACAAACTATACAGAACCTCTTTTGCTACTGCTGAATATGTCAACAAATTTTTTCGTTTACTATAGAAAATATCGTGCAAGTTCTTCCATAGTCCATCTGTGTGGCTATAAGATATGCCCATTTTTTGAGGTTGGGGTATGTTAATTTTTTCATGCTTATGACAATGCTTGTTTCTTGAGATGATATTTGAGACGAGAAGGTTAGTTTTGTTAGCTGACTATGTTTGGTTTTGTTGGCTGGTTATGCAGGTTTAATAGCCATCGATTTGTTTGTCATAAATTATCTGAGTACGCATGAAATGGTTATATGATTGTTGGCTGGTTGTTTGATTGGCTAAGGTTAGAAATAAGTATTTGTTTGTTGGCTGGTTATTTGATTGGTTAAGGTTAGTCATAAATTATCTGATTCTCTTTGTGTTTGTCCCTTTGCTTTGACTATTGTGAACACTTTAATTTTGGAAGCTTATAAGTCTTATGTTTATTTTGCAGCTCGGGAAGAGGAATGACAATTCCAACTTTATTTTTGATATGATTTACAAAAAACGTCTATAAGTTGTTCATGTAAATCTAGATATGTTGATGTAGTGGATTTATTTATGTTCATGTTTAATCTTGGAGATTAGTTGTTGCTTGTTAAGATATTTCAGGTAATATCCATGATATATATGGAACAAAACAACTTTAGTACCTATCCTTTCAACACTTATCAACTATAGGGACTAAACATTTTGAGCTCCCGAACTTTCGAGCCAAGCTCGAACATTTGACGAACCAAACTCGAGCCGGATTTTTCAAGCTCGCCAAGTTCGAGCCGAACTCGAGCCAACCTTAACGAACTCGAACTTGAGCTCTCAAGCCAGTGATGTTCGAGCTCGGATCGACTCATTTACACCCATAGGGCCAAGCCTCCAAGATGCCAATTGCCAACAAGAGGAAGCAATTTTTAAAGGGGTGAATGTAATTTATAGTACACTTAAGAGGCTCACTGAAGATAACTTATAAAAGTATTTGTTCAACATTAAAAAAGTCTACGTAGTAGGTTGAGAACATTGAAAATGAGTTTGAAATGAAGTAATGATGGAAATGTATGAATTAATGATCAAAGATAATCTATTTCTATTATTATATACTAATACAGGAGCTTTGCCATATTAGCAAAAAAAAAAAGTGAACGGAGCGATTTCGTGAGGACACCTAGGATCCACGTAGTTGCCACCTAGGATAAGAGTTTTTTTTTTTTTGAATCAACCTACCATTTTTAAGGAATTAGTTTCCAATTTCGCCATGTATGAGCGATTTCGTGAGGACACCTAGGATCCACGTAGTTGCCACCATCAATCATCACCCACCATTTTTAAGGAATCTGCCTACCACTTTTTAAGGAATCAACCTACCATTTTTAAGGAATTAGTTTCCAATTTCAGCCCTCAAATTAATTAGATTGATTCTCTCAACATTGAATTTATTAATTAGATTGATTCTCTAAAAAGTATTCAATTGATTAATTGGTAGTATTAATCTATAATCTATTATCTATTATTATATATTAATACGGGAGCCTTGCCACATTAGCACAAAAAAATGAACGGAGCGATTTCGTGAGGACACCTAGAATCCACGTAGGTGCCACCTAGGATAAGAGTTTTTTTTGCGCCATGTATGCATGAATCAGCCCACCATTTTTTAAGGAATCTGCCTACCACTTTTTAAGAAATCAACCTACCATTTTTTAAGGAATTAGTTTCCAATTTCAGCCCTCAAATTAATTAGATTGATTCTCTCAACATTGAATTTATTAATTAGATTGATTCTCTAAAAAGTATTCAATTGATTAATTGGTAGTATTAATCTATAATCTATTATCTATTATTATATATTAATACGGGAGCTTTGCCACAATAGCCAAAAAAAGTGAACGAAGCAATTTCGTGATGGCATCTAGGATCCACGTAGATGCCAACTAGGCTAAGAGTTTTTTTTGCGCTATGTATGCATAGCCCACCAATTTTTAAGTAATCAACCTACCACTTTTTAAGGAATCAACCTACCATTTTGTAAGGAAATAGTTTTTAATTTCACACCTCAAACAGGATGAACGAAAAAAAGAGATGAGACAAATGAAATAAAAATATGTAGACAAAAATGTTTGATAAAAAACAGTTTTAAAAAAGAAAAAGAAAAATGGATGAAAATCTTAATTAACACAATGAGATTGTGTAATGAGAAGTGTTGATTTTTTGGTGAGGAATCCAAATTCAAACCAAATTTTCCTACACAAACCGCGACATCCCACTATTAATTACACAATAGTTTGACATTTTTTTTCTTTTCCTTTTTCAAATTTCTTAGTTGTGTCAAAATTAACTCAATTGGTTTTGTCTTTAATTATATTAACGGAATATTTCATTTTAACCTCAATTCCGTTTTAAGTTTTCAGTCTATTTTAGTCATTTTTTCAAAAAAAATTGTCTTGATCGAGTTCTTTCGGTCTATGTTGGCATTTAATCAGGTGGATGTATGAAAATTTCCATTTTACCCTTAATTAATTGCTTCAATACGTCACAGTTTTTTTAAACTTAAGCTATTCTTACCCAACATTTATTAAATTAGACATCAACACTTCTCAAATTTTTACATACTTTCCTTTGTAATCACATAAAAATATGTGTTTTTGCTACCTATTGCACACAATGTTTTTATATATTAACATGTTTGGTGGGGTTAACATGATTAATTGATAAATTATTGCACCTGCGATGAGTAGGGTATTTAAACTATTTGACATGATATAAAAAATCCATAAATTATTCTCATGTTGGTTATTGGTCTTATGACTATTTAGTATTACATCCTTAGTCCGGGAGACGGGTAAACAACCACTATAACGGTCTAACTTAACCGCGAGACGGGTAAGCAGCCATTTTAACGACCTAACTTAACCGTAAGATAGGTAAGTAACCATTTTTCATGGATAAGCAACCATTATAACGGCCTACTGAAATTATTTCATGATTAAGGATGCAACACTAAATAGTTGCAAAACCAATAAGCAAGATGAAGAACTTAACCGCGAGATAGGTAAGTAATCATTTTTCATAGATAAGCAACCATTATAACGGCCTACTGAAATGATTTCACGATTAAGAATGCAACACTAAATAGTTGCATAACCAATAAGCAAGATGAAGAATGATTTAGAGACATTCTATGTTCTTAACCCCACCCAACTGTGGATCTTGGTGATCAAGTACTTAAGCACACTAAGAACATAGTTGGATGCATGCAAATCTTTACTATTGCATGTACTTTCATTAGTTACTGTATTTTACATTTATATTTTTTGGATTACACCGAATATATTATTATTTGATACATTAAAGATTTTGATAATTATTAATTCATTAAACCCGTGACGAAATCGGGTATTAGAACTAGTTTAAATCTATACAACAAGACTAAAAGTGATACTCCCTTAGTCCCAAGTGAGTTCCCACAACATTAAAAAAATTGTCCCAAATAAAATGATATTTTTCTACTTCTGTGTTATTTGAGTCCACGTTTACCCTTATAATGCATTTATTCAGAGGATCTAAGAAGTGAGTTGGGAGGGCTTATAACTTAGAATGAGTTGGAAGAGGTTAATGATGAATGTTTATGTAAAATGAGTTTGGTCGATAATGATACAGCCAATTTGGCAAGACTTAGACAATTTACTTAAGCATTTTGCTTAAGCCTACACCTTATGAAAGTACATAATTGCCATTTTTTTGAACAACAAAAAAAAAAAGTTTTATCATTAAAAGGTAAAATCAAATACACCTAAATCCCAAAAACAAATTGGGAAAAAGGCTATATTATGTGGGCCCTTTACTTTAGCTATATTATGTGGGCCCTTTAAGCCTTTGGAGCCGAAGGCTTTACATACTTCAAATAGGGGCTCTTAATCTAAGGGGCAATTTGGCAGGGTTTTATTACCATATAAAGCAAATGGGTTAAGCAGTATTCTTCAACCGTGTTTCACAGTAAATTACTAAACTACCCTTGCCAATATAGAAAAATGAATGGAAGCGAGAGAAGATGACGAGACAGAAAAGGGGCATGGATTGATAGGTTTGTGAGCTTAAAGAAACAAAGCAAATCTGTGCAGACAAAAGAAACAAAACGTCTTATCTTTTTTGGTTTGGTTTTCAGATTACGGAGGAGAAGCCAAGGGATGTCTCTATTTTCTGAATCAATCCAAAGACAGTTGTCCTGTTGTTGTCACCCTCTTACTCGCCCGCCTTTTACATGTATGTAACTCCGTGCCAGGAATCCAAATTAAGGGGGTATAATGGTAAAAGTTATATTATCATTTCTTAATTAGTAACCAAAAGTTATAGATTTAATAATATATAATTTCTTAACCACCCTCTTATTCACGTTGGCCATCCATCCTCTCCGACATCATACAATTCAACTTAAGCACTTAAGCTAGTGCTGAAACTATTTTGATTGGTTTTGTATAAAACAGAGCAATAATTTAACTTTTATATATTTGAATGATGATTTTTACACTACAACAAATACTGGATATGGAGACAAATGTTTATGTTTTCATTTGTCATTTAATTGTCTCTAAATGTTTTAGAGATAAATATAATAATTGTCCCCTTTATTGCTGTTGCCAAAAAATTTTAGAGACAGTTAAAGGACAATTATATGTGTTCTCTTGGTAGACTTATTAGTGACAATTATATGTGTTTCTAATATATTAAATCTATTTATAACACTTATATTCATTTTATTCTCGTAATACCAAAAACAAAAGATACGCTTTCATCTTTTTATTTTTAGAGTCACTTCTCGTTAGCTTTCCTCGATTTATATTTTTCAGAATTAAGTCTCTATTTTTATTTTCAGAATTAAGTCCTACCACCCCATGAGACTCGAACCTTAGTTGTTAGATATAGATAGTGCATCTCATGCCAATCTGCTAATTTTATTGATCATGTCGAATGTTACGCTAGCAGTATTTAACTTGTACATATGTATAAATTTTATATTAAGACACTAATATTTTGTGTTACATCAATAAAGATTTTTTTAATAAAAAACATATTACACCTAGCCATCAGATAATAGAATTTGAGACATAATCTTGACCTAAACGTTAAAGATCTATAATTAATACCCACAATAAAAAAACTCTATGATTAATACGATGCACGTTATATGAGATATTTTGTATATATATTAATCAAAGTAATATTTTCATATTTTTATGATAATTAATTTGTTGGTTCTATCATTTGTTCATGAATTACTTATACTCCATCTATCTCAAAATAGATGATCATATAATATAATTTGACTTTTGGACTTCTATTTTATTTTACTCAAATTTTTACAAAGAAAGTTTAAAAAAATTCAAAAATAGACATTCAATTTTCTTTTTTTTAAAGAGGCAAAGAATATATCAAAGAGATGAGTCTATCTCCAAGGTGGAAAAAGACCAAAAAACGTTATAGTAACAAAAAGAACAAGGTGACTAGATTTGACTATCTTAAAATTATTTATGGCAGAAAAATAATTATAGATTAAATGTTGTAAATAGATACATTATCTTGCCTTTTCAAAAAAAAATGTTGTGAATAAAATCTGTATTAACTTTTCTGGGATTGGGAGAGTATTGATTTTTTTTTTGTTTTACGTAAATTCATATTGATATATAACTTTAGCAACAATATTAAAAAATTTATACGTAAATAATAGTGTATATATATATATATTTACGTAAAACTAATACTAGTATTAAACTTTAGCGACACATGTAGTTTTACCTGCAAAATAACTGCTGAACCACCTATATGTAGTTTTTGAGCGATAATTGAGATGACCAGATATTTGCAGTTTTTAGAAACAATTAAATATTTGTTGCTATAATTATAAAGGTTTTGGAATTGGAGACATATATCACATTCCTATGGAGACAATTCACACAAGTGTGGTTATATCATTATTTGGAGACTATTATTTATTTGTCTCTAAATAAGTGTTGTTAATGGCAACATGTGTTGTAGTGTTACTCATCTATTTTGATTGGTTTTGAAATTGTTGAGATAGTTCTTCCCAAAATTAGTTTCATACATGTGTTCTTTGGGTAAATACTTTATGATGATCATCTCTCTAATATAGCTGCTGAGCTACATATAGAAATATATAATAGATTTATGATAATTTGTTCAGGAAACTTAAGCATGAATTAATCTATTTCACATGTTTTTATATTAATCGATATTCACGATCTCTTAAAAAGACCACCAACAACCTCAATGACAAGATAAATTAGGTTAATGACATTTTGATGGTTTCCTTCCCGTTACAGGAGAAACAATGCATTTCACTTAGGACTCGTTTGGTTGCAGGGATAAAAAATAGTGGGATGGGATGATTAAGATGGGATAGGGTGGGATTATCTAGGATAGGATTGGATGAGATTATTTATGATAGGATTGGATGAGATTATATCAAATAAATTTGTCATAGTCTCAAATTTCTTTCTTCTTTTTTTTTATCCCATCCCTCCTTATCCATTGGTGGGTGAGGTATTATTTAATCCCACTTTTATGGGATAAAAATATTAAAAGGGATAATACTCATCCCATCCCTGGACGTACCAAACGAGGGATGAAGGAGGATGACAGGATAAAAAACATATCATCCCTCCTTGTTCCCCGCCAACCAAACGCACCCTTAATGGTTAGCTCTACACAAAGTTCCATGGTTGGTATGAAACTCCTGAGATTTCTAATACTTCTATCAATTAATTATTTTTTATGTCATCTTCACCTCTCTGTAAATATTTCTTCACCTCTCTGTAAATATTTCTAATTTATTAAGATGGCTCTTTGGCATGCTTGAGAGTCGATCTTGGTTGCAACTTAATGCTATCTTGCATATATGATCCTTATGCACCTTGCACATAAAGCTAGTTTTTTTTATATGCTATTTCTAATGCACAAAAGAAAAAACAACCTATTTATAATGTTTAATTACTTGGCTTGATTTCAAACAGACCTCTACAAATTAAGGTAATGATATATGTAAAGTTCAAGCCATGGATAAATTATAGAGTTGCTTTACCATGCGCACAGGCGCATCCGAATGCGCTTAAGACAACCGAAAAATTACAAAATTGCCACCGTGAAAGAGTAGTGATCATGTTGTAAAAAATAGTGATTCTTTCTTGAAAGAGTAGTGATCACACTATAAAAAATAGTGATCCTTCAGTGAAAGAATAGTGATCAAGCTGTAAAATAATGATACTTGTTCAAAAGTGAGTGATGCACTGTAGAAAATTAATGATGCACTCATGCACTAGTGAAAAATAGTGATGCACCATAGGAAATTAATGATACTAGCAACAGTTATCATTAAGTGATGTAACACCAAAATCAAGTGATGCATTTTAGAAAAAATCATGATACATTAGTACGAGTGTTGTGATGCATTGTAGGGAAATTAATGATACAACATTACAAAAATGATACTTGTACAAAATGAGTGATCCACTGTAGAAAATTAATGATGCACTGATGCACTACTGAAAAATAGTGATGCACCCTAGGATATTAATGATACAACATTGAAAAAAAATGATACGTGTACTTGATGATGCTCGTAGTAAAAAAAATGATACTCAGTAACGGACTTCAAAAAAATCATCAAAACATATAACATATGGGTCTTGTTCTCTCCGTCTTTTTTTTTCTTTCCACTCGACTAATTATTTGTAATTTTTTATTATAGAAAAAAAAGATATACATTTTTTAAAGAATGGAAAAATGAAAAATGACAAATAAGTAAATAAAAGCACAACTAAAGCACATGAGATGCGCCATTTGAAAGGTGCGCATCCTAACTTCCGCCTAAATTATACCCATTTTTAGTTCTAAATTGAGGTTCATTAATTGGGATAACTTCCGCCTAAATTATACCCATTTTTAGTTCTAAATTGAGGTTCATTAATTGGGATGTTTACTGCATGGCTTGGATATTCTTACTGTTGAAGAAGTTATGTGCGGAGTTATGTGCGGAGTTATGTGCGGAGTTATGTGCGGAGTTATGTGCGGCTTCCAAGGTTACTTCTGTCCAAGCTTCATAAGTGTTCTAGTCCTATTGAGTCTGTAACTCTCTTACTCTTTAGGACTCTAACCATTCTCATCCGAAAGCTAGTTCTTAGCTCTAGAACTCAACTTGTATAAATACCCAAGAAGATCAATGAAACAAACAACAAGAAGTTATTCGAATACCCTAAATTTTACATGGTATCAGAGCGGGTTCAAGAACCCTAATAACCTAAGATGGCTTCCACAAGCACACCAGCCAAGATTGGAGATCCTCATCTCCTTACTTTCTCAACTCGGGAGATAATCCAGTTCAAACATAACCGGATACCTTCTCACAGAGATAACTATCCAACATGGCAAAAGGCCATGGCCAATTCCCTCAACGCAAAGAACAAGATGGGGTTTGCTGATGGCACATTACCAAAACCTAAAGAAGATGCAGCAGTTCAACAAGCGTGGGATAAAAACAACTCCATGGTGATTTCCTGGATATTTCATGCTCTTGCGCCAGAACTGCAAAGAAGTGTTGCATATGCAACAGCCAACGAACTTTGGCTGGATCTGAAAGAAAGATTTGGTCAAGGGAATGTACCAAGGATACATGAACTCAAGAGGGAGATTTCCCTTCTACAGCAAGAAAACTTGTCTGTAGTTGCATATTACACCAAGCTGAAAGAACTATGGGATGAACTCTCGAATTACATCACTGTGCCAACCTGCATATGTGAGGGTTGCACCTGTGGAGCAGCAAAAGAACTTGCTACAGAACGAGAGAATGAAAAGCTCCATAATTTTCTCATGGGACTCAATGACAATTTGAGTATCATAAGGTCCCAAATTCTCAATATGGAACCCCTACCTTCGTTAAGCAAAGCCTATGCCTTTGTTATAAAGGAAGAAAAACAAGAATATTGTTAGTGGGAGGACTATCAACCTAGAGGCAACAGCACTTGCTTCTAAGTTCAACAGAAGCAAAGAAGAGAAGAGAAAGAGTAAATGCAATCACTGCGGCAAGATGGGGCACTTCACAGACGAATGCTTCACTGTGAAGGGTTACCCTGAGTGGTGGCAAGGAAATAAACAACTAGGAGGAGAAAGAACTCGTAACCAGGTTCTTCAATAAACAACCAGGAGGAGAAAGAACTCAGAACCAGCCCTTCAAACCAAGAAAGGCCAACATGAGTGCTGCAGATGTAAGTCAGAACCAAAAAGAACAAGTATCAACAGGACTTACAGTCACTCAAGCACAAATGGATCAACTACTCTCACTGCTGTCAAGTCAAAAGCTTGACAAACAAGTGAACTTTCTTTAGTAACATCTCTCTTCTTAACTCGGAATGGATAATTGATAGTGGAGCTTGAGATCATATGACCGCACATAAAGAAGTGTCAGATGTACAAATGATAGGGCAAAAGACTCCTGTCAAGCTTCCAGATGGAAAAACAGCAGAGATCCATTCACAAGGCTCTATTACACTTACATCAGACATTAGTTTGAAAAATGTTCTTTGCGTGCCTACCTTCACCTGCAATCTGCTTTCTGTAAGCAAAATTACCAAGGATTTGAACTGCTCACTGACATTCTATCCTGACTCATGTACTATGCACGGGACCTACAAAGCGAGGAGGAGGATTGACAGGGGTAAAATGAAGAATGACCTCTACTACTTCATGCAATCTTCCTCTTCAATGGTTACTGCTGGACAAGTAGAGAGGTCTCCTACAGTATGGCACAGACGTCTAGGTCATGTACCCTACAAGAGATTAACTAGTTATTCTCAGTTGTTAAATTTAGACAAAATCATTGATGATTGTTGTGATTCTTGTCACAAAGCTAAACAAACCAGAAATGTTTTTCCCATACATTTTAGAAATTCAAACAAGGTATTTGATCTTGTTCATATGGACATCTGGGGTCCATATAAAACTGCCTCTCTCTCTGGATGCCACTATTTTATGACCCTTGTTGATGACCACAGTAGATGCACTTGGATATACTTGCTAAAACACAAATCAGATGCCCCTCAATATTTCAAAATCTTTCATGCCATGATTAACACTCAGTTTGAGAAAAGATTTTGATGGTTAGGACTGATAATGCACCAGAACTCTCATCCGGCCATATGCTAGATTTCTTTCAATTAAATGGCATAAACCTTCAAACTTCCTGCCCTAGGACCCCTCAACAAAATGGAATAGTGGAAAGAAAACACAGACACCTCCTGGAAGTAGCTAGAGCCATCAGATTTCAAGCCAACCTTCCTCAAAGTTAGGGTGAGTGTGTTCTTACTGCAGCCTATCTTATAAATATAATGCCATCTCAAAACCTTGGTGATAAAAGTCCATATGAAATTCTCCTAAAAAGACCACCCTCATTGAGTCATTTGAGGACTTTCGGCTGCCTTTGTTACATTCATAACAAAACCATGGACAAATTTGAAAATAGAGCTAAACCATGCATATTCTTGGGTTATCCAAGAGGACAAAAGGGTACAAGGTCTTTGACCAATGACAGGAAAACAATAACTACCCGAGACTTAATCTTCTATGAAAACAAATTCCCTTTTATGACAAAACAAAATGAGCCAAACATTACTCCAGAGCCTACCAATCTCCCGAGCAGTTATTGAGGATGAACATATCAACCACGAGGAAGAACCTCAACAATCAGAAACAAATGATAACACTAATGAGGCCATACAAGAGAGACCTCAGCGAATAAGGAAATCACCAGCTTATCTAGAGGACTATGAAGTAAGGTTGCATCGAGTAGGATTGACATCTTCAGCCCCCGCTGGTTCTTCTGCTCCAAGTAAGTCCTATAATTTAGCACATCATATCTCTTATGAGAAATTCAGCCATAAGCATAGGGCCTTTCTAACTGCTATTGTGAAGGAATCAGAACCGAATAGTTTCAATGAAGCTAGTCAAGATGAAAGGTGGCAGTTAGCTATGGAAAAGGAACTTGATGCCTTAAAGATGAACAGAACATGGTCTTATGAACAACTACCTCCAGGAAAGAAACCTATTCGGTGCAAGTGGGTGTATAAAATCAAATACAAGTCGGATGGGAGTGTCGAGCGCTTCAAGGCAAGACTTGTAGCAAAGGTTTTAGCCAAGTGGAGGAGTTGATTTTACAGAAACATTTGCACCAGTTGCAAAACTCACAACAGTGAGATGTTTACTGTCTGTTGCAGCAGCGAAAAACTGGGAGTTACACCAGTTTGATGTTCACAATGCCTTCCTCCAGGGTGATCTTGACAAGGTAATCTACATGGTTCCTCCTCAAGGTTCAAATGCTCCATCAGGAAAGGTATGTAAACTCTTGAAATCACTCTATGGCCTAAAACAGGCTCCAAGACAATGGTTTCAAAAGTTCTCTTCAGCCCTACTACACTATGGATTTGTGCAATCAAAGGCTGATTATTCAATGTTCATGTCAAAGAAGGAAACAGCTTTCATGGTCTTGTTGGTCTATGTTGATGACATCATTGTGTCAGGCAATGACACAAAACAGATCGAGAAACTTAAAAGGTATTTGCACCATACTTTTCAGATCAAGGACCTAGGAAAACTCAAATATTTCCTAGGACTAGAAGCAGCAAGATCATCTTCTGGTATCTTTCTCTCACAAAGAAAGTATGTGCTAGACTTACTGGCAGAAACTGGAATGGAAGAATGTAGGCCTGCTCAGTTTCCCATTCAGCAACAACATAAATTGGGAGATGCTTCAGGAGCTCAGTGTGAAGATTCAGGTCAATATAGAAGGCTAATTGGGAAATTGTTATACCTAACAATCACAAGGCCGGACATAACCTATGTAGTAAACCTACTTAGCCAGTTTATGAAGAATCCCCTTGAAGAACATTTGGGGGCAGCAATGAGAGTCTTTGAGATATTTGAAAGACTCACCAGGACAAGGTGTGTTGTTTCGATTGAAAACAATCTAAAATTGACGAGGCTTTTGTGATGCAGATTGGGCAAGTTGCCCTATCACTAGAAGATCAACAACGGGTTTTGTTACTAAACTTGGTAACTCACCAATCTCCTGGAAATCCAAGAAGCAGCCACTGTCTCAAGGTCCTCGTGACGAGAATATAGAGCCATGGCCAGCCTAACAAGTGAACTGATGTGGCTCAAGTCTCTACTAAAAGATCTGACAGTGACTCAAGAACAACCAATGTTACTCTACTGTGACAATCAAGCTGCTATCCATATAGCTTCAAATCCTGTTTTCCATGAGAGAACCAAGCATATTGAACTAGATTGTCACTTTGTGAGGGAAAAGATTCAGAGTCAAGACATCAAACCTACTTATATTTGCTCCAAACTTCAGATTGCAGACATACTCACAAAAGCTTTGGGAAGAGATCATTTCCACTATCTTGCAGACAAGTTGGGCATGTCTAATCCTCATGCTCCAACTTGAGGAGGAGTGTTGAAGAAGTTATGTGCGGAGTTATGTGCGGAGTTATGTGCGGAGTTATGTGCGGCTTCCAAGGTTACTTGCTGTCCAAGCTTCATAAGTGTTCTAGTCCTATTGAGTCTGTAACTCTCTTACTCTTTAGGACTCTAACCATTCTCATCCGAAAGCTAGTTCTTAGCTCTAGAACTCAACTTGTATAAATACCCAAGAAGATCAATGAAACAAACAACAAGAAGTTATTCGAATACCCTAAATTTTACACTTACTGATTTTTTTGAGCTCATAATGTTGCCCTCTTTTTGACCATTTTGCTGTGTTGGATACGTACAATGAATTAGATTGCCGTATTTTTCCTCTTTTAAATACTCTCTCCGTCCTAAAAGTTTGAAGAATTTGTTTGGGCGGGTGCAGAGATTAAAATGAAGTAAGATTTTTTTACATATTTACTAAATTACCTCTTTGTTGAAAGTCAAAGTGCACAAAAATTGAAGTAAAAAAAATAAAGATAAAATAGGATAGTTTAGTAACTTTAAAAGTGAATTTCATTTTTTAAGAAAATGATCAATTTTTCTGGAACAGCCAAAAAATGAAGTGTGTTCAATTTTTCAAGAACGGAGGGAGTATATGTAAATTAGTTTCTACTAACTCGACTCATTTTTCCTAAACATTTCTTAAATTATGCTTATGAATTCATGATTACTGTGATTTGTTCTTATAAAATTATCTTTTGCATCTTTTCATTTTTGTTTTGTCAGGTCGAGTGTGCCCACCAACAATCCTAAGAATTATATGATTGTTGATGCAATAGAGAGAGATGGCAAATACATCAGTGATTATATGTATTGACTTGATTATACTCCTATATTTTGAAGCACAATACACATTTTTATTTTTCCTCTATATATATATATATATTGGATATAAAATCCGCAACCTCATTTACATTCTTGATTATATGACTCGACTCTGAAGTTGGATAATAGAATTAAATCCACTTAGTCCCAGAATAGTTTACATTTTCTCTTAAATTTTTTGAGTGCAAATGTTAAGATGAAATAGAAAGTAAGTAGAGTAATTAAGAGTATAAAAGATAAAATAGCACTATCATAAAAATAATGGTGGTTACTGTTAAAAAAATGTGACATAGCCGTCTTTCTTCTCTTGCCTTCTTCCTCCTTCGTCTTCCTCTTCTTTCTTTCTTTCTTTTTTTTTCTTTCTCTTCTCTTCTCTTCTCTTTCTTCATCAAGTTTCTTTCTCATCATCATCATCTTCTTCTTCTCCTCCTCTTTCTTCTTCTTTCTATGTAACTTCTCTCTCAACCGTTGCAGCTTTCATTGTTCAAACTACTGCCATCGTGGGTCGGTCTTCTGTCGGCGTTGGAGTGTGTCCTCCAGCACTTCGGCCTCCCCGTTTAATTCCCTTCTGATATTCCTTGGCCTTGTTGTTGCATCTGTTTCTAGTACGTTTTCTTTAGTCCCACCACCTGATCACCACCGGCTCGCTTGTGGTATGGAAGGCCTCACATGGCCTAATCTTATTGAAAATGGCAGGACTGAGCGAAGACTTGTCCTGCCAGGGAAATTGATTAAGAGGTCCTCGAACTGGTTGAGTTTTGGATCTCCCCTGCCAGTTTGTTTATCTTCTGAATTGATCCATCGGTGTTGTCAATGATTCGGATCGTCCAAGACAACTTGAACCTGTTTTACGGGATGTGAATTGGCCTTGGCTTTTTTTGCTCGTCTTCTGCAGGTCAGGCACCCAACCTAGCATAGCAGTTGCTCTAAGGTGTGGAAGACTTCTGTCTAATTGTCAGATGGAGCAAGTCGCTATTAGAGGGGGTTTTCAGGCTCCTCTGTTACACTATCTTCTCAACATCGCTATTAGAGGGGGTTTTCAGGCTCCTCTGTTACACTATCTTCTCAACATCTCAGGCCGACTGTTCCAGCCGTATAGATGTCTCTATCCACTTTACTAGATGCTTCTTGTTTTTAGCTACTTCAGCTTATTTTGTTATATTGGTTTTCTTCAGTTTCATTTTGCCATTTACGCAAGGCTTTCAGATATTTCTTTCATTATCCGTGTTACTCTATTTTTCTGAATTTGTATTATGATTCCTCTGAATTAATAATATAGATACTTACCGTTTAAAAAAACAATAATGGTGTTATATTTTGGTAAATTACCACTTCGATCCAATCCCAATATTAAGGACTTAAATGAATAATTCAAGAAAGTCGTGTGGCTCAATTTTTTTCGGTTATTACCGGAATTAACCGAAATTTTAGGCAAAATTTTGTATCATATTTAAAATTTTAGGGGTGTATTTGTAAGTTTCTTAAAATTGAGGCGTGAAAATAAATATATCCCTGTACTTGGGGGATGTTTTTGTAATTTTTACAAGTGTGGAAGAATAATTCGGTTATTTCGGTTCACCGAATTATATTCCACAAAACCGAAAATCGAAATAAAATAACCGAATTATTAATGAAAAATTAACAAATACCCCCCCTGAGGTTTGGTCTAATCTCACTTTGCCCCCGCATTTTCAGAATTCTCGAAAAACCCCCCGAGGTTTGATAAAACCTACAAAACCCCCTGATCCTTAACCACCGTTAAAGTTTATGTTATCTTCTAGGTTTAAATAAAAAATTTACACTCCAACTTTTTAAATCTTGCAATTTTCCCCTAATAGTTTAATAGTGTTAACATCTAACATAATTACCCTCTACCTCATCCAATCCACCGCCCAACCCCGTTCCCCACCTAACAGCACTGCCCTGACCTCACAAACCCTATCGGACTTGCAGCGCCGCTCCCCTATCCTCCAACCGCTCCTGTCCCGCCATGAGTCCTCAGTTCACTCCCTCATCCTCCCGCCGACGGGACCTCCTCCAACTAACCCACCCATGGCACGCCCCCTCTTTATCATGACACGCTTTCGTGAGCTTCACTACGGCGCGCTTATCTAGTGGCTCCGGTCTCAATCTCCGCGGCCGGTCGCCATCGTCTCCGATTTCTTCCTAGGATGGACCAAGGATCTGACTACGGAGGTGGGCATCCCGCGTATTGTGTTCGTGGCGTCTCCCAGTGGTGGTCCCGCTGCAGCCGTTCTATTTCGGTTTGTCTCCTCTCGTAGCCGCCGTCCCTCCACAGATTGGTTCTCCGAACGCACTCCAGCAAGCCGCCATCCAATTGAGATAATGTGAGGAGAGATGGTGAAATTGTAAGTATTAAAATAGGTATGATAGATTTGATAGGGTTAGAATAGTTTAGGATCCAATTTTTGTAATTAAACCTAAAAAGCTAACGAAATCACTAACGGATGTCTGGTTCGGGGGGGTTTGTATATTTCATCAAACTTCAGGGGGTTCGAGAATTCTGAAAATGCGGGAGGTAAAGTGGAGATTAGACTAAATCTCGAGGGGGTTTTTGATAATTTCCAATTATTAATTGATTAAATCGATAACCGAAATCACTACGTGGGGAATACAAGCTTAATTACGGCCTTTACTGCGGTTAGGGCCGCAGTAAGCCCATTTACGCAGTAAATGGCGTAGCTGCTGGCGCAGCAAGAATTTACTGCGGCCTTGGCCGCAGTAAATTTTTTTTAGAGTTTAAACACCCATTTCTCTTCATCCGCCGCACAATCTTCTCCACCATTCTTCTTCATCTTCTCTGTTCTTCCTCTTCTTCTTCGTCTTGTTCTTCGTCTGTTTCTTCGTCTGTTTCTTCTTCTGTTTCTTCTTCTTCTTCTTCTTCTTCTTCTTCTTCTGTTTCTTCTTCTGTTTCTTCTTCTTCTTCTTCTATTTCTTCTTCTTCTTCTTCTTCTTCTTCTTCTTCTTCTTCTTCTTCTTCTTCTGTTTCTTCTTCTTCTTCTTCTTCTTCTTCTTCTTCTTCTTCTTCTTCTTCTTCTTCTTCTTCTTCTTCGCCGCTGCTTAACCATATACGCTGCTCCACCACCACCGCTCCACCGCCGATGCCGCCGCAACTTGATCACCATTTATCCGCACTTTTGGCTATTTTAGTTAAAACCGAGAAGTTGATCACCCATATGTTTTGGACCACTATTATGTTTGGCATGGTTTGCTGCTTGGTCTTCTCATTCTTCCAATCGTTTTCAAGTGTGCTCTTTCACTTGTGGAAGAATTAGGACCAAATCACTATAAAGAGATCCGATTTATTGGGTGTTGTTTGGGATTTTTTTTGATCATCTGAGGGGTCTCTTTGTCCTTTGGTCTGTGGTTTAGTTTTTAATTTTTTTTGCATGTTCATCACTTTGTGTATCATCACCGATAACTTGATCGATCAACTCTTCAGAATATATCTTCTCCTTTTATTTCTTTGCCCTGCGCGTATTTTAAAAAAAACAAGATAATGCATCAATAAGCTAAACCATAATTATAAGGGGCCTCATCGGTTAACTAATTCTTCATTGACTGACTGCACCTCCTCAATTGTACGTTTTGTTCCATAAACCGGATCTCTCTCGAGTTGTAACTATATATAATAATGTTGTCATATTTGACAATATACACATAATAAATCGAACAACACTTTTTTTGCTCCTCCCTATTCTCAAGGGAATGGTCTCTATTTTTATTATTATATACAAATAATCTTGCTGATAAAAAATGGTATCGGGTACCGCTTTCTATATACAAATTGTATATAAATGTATGGTATTTAAAATGATTGATATTGTTCTTATCTCATGTCCAACAATCTAGTGCAGTCAATCCTAGATTATCTGTATATTATTGTATACAGATAATCTTGTTGATAAACAAAATGGTATCAGTACCATTTTCTGTATACAAACTGTATATAAATGTATGATATTTAAAATGATTGATATTGTTCTTATCTCAGGTCCAACAATCTAGAGCACCCAATCGTGAATATTGTAGAGTAATTATTAGTTGGTGAAACAAATTTCATTCTTACGTTTTGTTCATCGATCGATTGCACCTCCTCAATTGTACGTTTTGTTCCATAAACCGGATCCCTCTCGAGTTGTAACTATATATAATAATGTTGTCATATTTGACAATATACACATAATAAATCGAACAACACTTTTTTTGCTCTTCCCTATTCTCAAGGGAATGGTCTCTATTTTTATTATTATATACAAATAATCTTGCTGATAAAAAATGGTATCGGGTACCGCTTTCTATATACAAATTGTATATAAATGTATGGTATTTAAAATGATTGATATTGTTCTTATCTCATGTCCAACAATCTAGTGCAGTCAATCCTAGATTATCTGTATATTATTGTATACAGATAATCTTGTTGATAAACAAAATGGTATCAGTACCATTTTCTGTATACAAACTGTATATAAATGTATGATATTTAAAATGATTGATATTGTTCTTATCTCAGGTCCAACAATCTAGAGCACCCAATCGTGAATATTGTAGAGTAATTATTAGTTGGTGAAACAAATTTCATTACTGTACGTTGGCGACAATTATATTTGCTTTTATATTATTAGACAATCTCCGAAATCACTATGAGAATGATATATTTGTGTTCACCTTCCTAGTTTGATAATCAAAAGGATCTGAATAAAAAATTACATTTTTATTTATCTTGTTACAAAATATTAGGTATGGATAAGTGTACCGTGACATTGTAGGTCGGTACGGTGGGTCGGTACACTAGTTCCTTATTATGCACAAAGACGTCAAGATAAACACCATTTGACTGTCTGGTTTCGTTTTTGGTCTCCTCTCTCTCCTCTCCTCTCTTCTCTTCTCCCTCGACGTCTCGTCTATCCCCAGAAAAATTTCCCCCAGAACCAGAAATGTAAAATTCTCACTGAACCTCAACACTCTCTCACTTCCAACTTCATCACAACCTTCACACATCCAAACAACCCGGATTGTTTGTGTATTTGTTGTTTTTTGTTTTTCCTCATCCTGATATTGCCTTCTCTTCTGGGTTGTTCTCCATTTTGATGGGCGCTTCTCTGTCGAGCCTGACGGAGGGAGCGAATGGGTCGGCGATTGGGCCTAGTCTTGGCGACATACCGGAGAGCTGTGTCGCCTGCGTCTTCCTCTATTTGACGCCGCCGGAGATTTGCAATCTCGCTAGGCTTAATCGAGCTTTTAGGGGCGCTGCCTCCTCGGATTCCGTCTGGGAGAAGAAGCTCCCCAGTAATTACCAAGATCTGCTTCATTTGATACCGCCTGAGAGGTACCAGAACCTCTCCAAGAAGGATATTTTCGCCTTGCTTTCTCGGCCCGTTCCTATTGATGACGGCAACAAGGTGAGCCTTCCATAGCTTCGAAGTTCTTTATTGTTTTTTCAGAGGAAGTTAATTTTGAAACTTCTGTTTATAGTTTTTGTTTTCTGTTTGCGGACTATCTTTCTTAATGTTGGTTTCTCTGAGAATGAATGACTCTAACTCAGGATTTTGGACTAGTTGGGAGCAGACGAATTGGATATTTTGATCTTAGGCTATCATCGTGCTTTGTGCCCTTGTTTGAAAATGAGGAAATGGGGGACAAGTTGAGTAATGCTGAAACTGGTGTGCAGGAAGTATGGCTGGATAGAGTTACAGGAAGGGTTTGCATGGCAGTCTCTGCCAAGGGCATGGCGATAACTGGGATTGATGATCGAAGATATTGGAATTGGATTCCCACTGAAGAATCAAGGTCAGTTGATTGGCACATTGCATATAATTGTTATTAAGGAGAATTAATAATGTTATGAATGCATTTATCATACTAACTTATTGTCAGATTAATTTCACTTGAGAGCATGGTAGTTGGAAGTGTATGGTTAAAATGTCAGAAACCTTATGCAGTTGCATCTTTATGAGCTCCTGGGTGTGGCACATTCGTATCAAGGTGACCCTAGATGCATACAGAATAAGTAAATCTGATCATGGGTGAAATAAGCAATCCACTGTATTTCATTTTATTAAAAGAGTTACATGTAAGCTGACTGGTCTGTAGATCTATATTTACATACTTTAGATGATCAAGCATTATTGTTGTTCAGTAGCTTCTATGTTTCTGAACATAAGTCCTTTTCCAGTTGCTTCTTAAGTCCGGCACTGGCACAATTTAGTTGCTGTTTGTTCCCATTGGGATACCTGAATTATTCTGTAGACTGCTCTGTTATATAGCCATATAGGATTACCTGTACCTCGTACAGAAAATCCTTGGAGTTTTCATGTCATCCTGTCTTAGTAGTCCCCCTGAATTACTCTCTTATGATTGAGTCATCTTTTCGTAAGATTTTAGTGTCGGTATCAGAGTACTAGAAAGTACAGCTGATATGGGAGTCCTAGAAGGCATTTTGAGATGATATTAATCACTTGTAACAGTACAACAATTAAGAGGTGGAATCAAATCAAGTTGGTGTTGCTCATTGGTTCATTAGCAGGCCTATTGGTCCTAGTTGGAGAATACATGAATGATCTACATCTCTTTTTCATAAACTCTCCCTTCTCAGAATCTCCGGTGAAGGCAGATTCAAACTTGGGTCAGTAGTAGCTGAAGGAGCTGAGAACCCTTTTTGTTGCTAGTGTTGGCAAATTTGATCTGTTTATGATATCCATCTCAGCAGGAAAACCGAGGTGTCGATTGCAGCTTCCTAGGTTCCTCAAAAGTTCTCATGATATCCTCCTTTATGACATAAACCTCACAGATCCTTGGCTAATATGGGTGAATCTCAGGTGTACATAATTATCATGTTCCTGAAAGGCTATTCATGTTTTGGTAGTGTTCTCACTGTACAATGTAGGCTTTGAGATCTGGTTTTTAGGAATATTCTCTTAATCGTTTACAATATTTTTCACTTGTATGCATTCTTGAACTTGAATGTGTATGGTAGTGTTGTCATTTTGCGTAAGACAAACACTGGTGCTTTCAAAGCAATATCAGCTTGGTGACAAAACATTCGTTACTCTCATGTTATCAAGTGTTGAACTTAGTCTGCTGTGTTGTCTATGTCTTAATTCATATTCGTTGCTCTCATGTTATCAAGATTAATACGACAAGGGCAATTAAAAAAAAGAAACAAAAGGCTTCTTCATACGGGTGTCCGCGTATATACTGAAGCATCTACACAAGAAGAAGAAGCATCAAATGACTTATACCTGTCACAAACTTCCAGCTGTATCAAATGTCTTATACCTTTTGTGTTGCTTTTGCAGCAGATTTCATGTTGTGGCGTATTTGCAGCAGATATGGTGGTTTGAAGTAGATGGGGTGGTGAAATTCCCATTCCCTGCTGATGTCTATACTGTGACATTGAGGCTCCATCTTGGAAGATTCTCTAAACGGCTGGGACGCCGAGTGTCCAGTTTCGAGCATACGCATGGTTGGGACATTAAGCCAGTACGGTTTGAGTTGTCTGCTGACGGCCTGCAAACATTATCAGAGTGTTCTTTAGATGATACCGAAGAAGATAACATTAATGGAAATCATAAACGTGGATGCTGGGTAGAATACAAGTTAGGGGAGTTTGTTGTCAGCGAGTCAGAACCGGCACCTGAAGTCCGGTTCTCCATGAAACAGATAGATTGCACGCACTCCAAAGGCGGGCTCTGTGTAGATTCGGTATTTATTTTCCCCAGCAACCTGAGAGAGCTGAGGAGGAAAGGTGATCTGAAATAGATTTGGACAGAAATGTGGAGTAGTGGCTTGTTGTTCTGCAGGATTATTTGGGTGTTGTTTCATAAATACGGTGTGTTATAGGATGTGATGATGAGATTGGTCTTGGGAGAAGGTATGTATTTTTTCACCACTTTGTACCTAATCCGGTTTTGTTCGTTTTACCTGTTTCACTTCAGTGAGTGAAGTGCGTAGGATAGACAGGATATATATATATATATGTGGATTGTGTAACCTTCCTTGTACTCATGTTTATGATCCATGACATACAACGAGATTGCTAGCCCTAACCCCTCTATCACTGTGTTCCTTCCATGTTTGATTTAGAAACACATTTGATGTACGCTCGAGAATTGAAGGTTATTTATCAAACAATGAATGATAAAATAGGGTGACATTAAGCTTGTTTTATGATCAGTTGTTTATCGGATGATGAAAATGACTACATATAAAAATAATCAACCCCGTTATTGATATTTCACCCACTAGCTAAATGACTCAGTTACAAGGTAATCTAAAAGCTCAAACCCAACTAACTGAACAATTACATATCTACCTCTCATTCTCTAAGTGTTTTAGGTGGGTGAAAATTCACCCGGGTGATAAATAACATTGACCAAAAATAATATGAATGAAGAATGGATGGTCAAGTGGTATTTAGGTTAATGAATAAACTTATACCAACTGATACAATTAAGAGTCTAACTTGTACTCTATCTATTTGTTCCCAAATAATTATACACTTTGTTTTTACTGTTTTACAGTATTTAATCTATAATTTTTTTCATGAATGTTTAGACATTTAAAGATAATAATTTATATGTTTATCATAATTCGAAGTATAAATTTTTTAAATATATTTTTTCTTTAAAACTTTTTATTTTTATTAAATTTGAGTCGAACATTGAATATTAAAACAACAAAGTCAGTGTATAATTATTTGGAGATAAAAGGATTATTTTTGTAAAGTTAGTGACCATATCATATGTTAACTCTTGAAAGCTGAAAAAGTAGAGGATCCTTGTTTGCAATTGAACCTTAGATTAAAAAACATGAATTCAGACCAACCCTGGAAGTGGAACAGGTTAAAGAGACTGAAAAAGGTGTCATACATCCACAAAACAAAATTCAAATTTGATTCGAAATGGTAAAAGAAAAAGAATGAGGTCAAGGCAAAAAGGAGGGATGGAATGAATGGAAGAGAAACTAAAAAGAAGACTATGAAGAAATAAAAAAAAAAATGGAGTACAAAAAATAAGGTGTGCTACGGAAGGAAACACATCTCATTAATGTGCAATAAAAAGATATAAGTGACAAAAAAAAAAGGAATAATAAAGGTGTACTCCATCTGCTTGAGGATAAAACGATACATTTACTTATCTGCATTTTAATTTATGATTGCCTGCTATAGTTCAATTATTTATATGCAAATAATAATTTATTTTTTCTAATATTTCAATAGAAATGAAAATAATTTGAATCAAATTAAAATTTAACCATTAAATATATTTTTGTTATATAGAGGTCACAATAGAAGAAGACAAATGAAAATAAATAAATACAACCACACAACCATAAAGGTGACAAGTAGGTTTTGTAGTATTGAGCTTAGCTAAAGAAATGAAGGAGTGGTATTAAAAAAATGGAGTAAAAAAACCAAATGTGTGCTCCAAAAGAAATTTGATCCGATAAAAAAATGTGCAACAAAGAGATACAAGTGGCAAAAAAGAAAAATAAAGTTGTACTCTCTCTGCTCGAGGAAAAAGTTAATCTTTATTTTTCAGCATTTAATATATTTTTCTATATATAGTTCCATGATTTATTATACAAATGATAATTGAACTTTCCTAATATCTAAATATTTAATATAATTTTTTAATACAATCTTTCTAATAAAAATTTGAGTCAAAAGTATAAAATAAGAAGACACATGTCAATAAGGCACCTAACGATGAAAGTGAAAATTTTTTTAAAAAATAAATACAACCACACACCCACAAAATTGACACGTGGCAGTGTGGAGTGGTGTTGAAAACTATTGTGGAGCAACCAAAATCAAAGGCACTACATTTCATAGTGTTTTATGGATTGTGTATGCAACTGTTGATAGTAATTTTGCGTTCCTTCTTTCAACATTCTGATAGTAGGTTGAAGTCCTGATCTTACATTCTCATGGCTACTAAACTTGATCCATTTCAGTGCCAAAGTTTATTCCCAAATTTCAATAACTTAATTTTCAAACTTTGTGTAACTGTTACTCCTATATTCTTGGGTGTGTTATTTTGGGGGGAAATTTGGGAAAAAGTTGAAAGTGTGAAGTATGTGAAAGGAAAAATTGAAATAAAATATTGAGATTTATCATATTTTCATTTAGTTTCCTTAGTAGAGAACACAAGCGTTATTGAGTCCAATAGCTTGCTCCCTTCATATACTGTTATGAAAATATCCAATAAACTCCTTTCTTTTGGAAAGATTGGGTGCAATGCCCGCTGTCTTGCTTCAATTCCACATAAAATAAACATTTTATCACTAATTTTTATTTTATTATTCTTAATTTCCTTTTTATATCCAAAAAGTTGTTTTTGTCTTATACTACTTTAACAGTTTTAATTCATTACTTTTAACTTTTCAATATTCTTTAATTTCGAGTACAGTCAAATGTTCTTATATATATATATATATATATATATATATATATATATATATATATATATATATATATATATATATATATATATATATATATATATATAGTATACTCGTTATTTAACTACCGAATTGACTAAACAAGATATAAACTAGACTTTGTTTGTCTCCAATCTTATTGAAACATTAATTCTTCAGCAAGTAACTTATATCTATTGTTTTTTTAAAAATTATTTTCGTATAATGAAGTTTTGAATTTCGTAATTTATTTAAAAATCGAGAATAATGGTGGCAATACTAATAGATAAACATAATTATTTCTATTATCAATACTCTCTATTTATGGAACTACGAGGTGATGTTATAAACAGTACCAATTTGGCACAATTTTGACTTTTTTTCAACCAAACGACGAAACGGTGTCGTTTTAGCGAAGTTTTATTTTATTCTTTTTCGGAACTTTCAGTGAAACGGCGTCGTTTTACGTCAAAACTCATCCGTTTTTTCAAGGAATTCTGTAAAAGCCACCAAACTTTTTTAAAATGTGCAAAAAAACCCCGCATTTTCAAAATTTTAAAAATATCTTTTTAAGCCCTCTATGTTTCCATACATTTACATCTAAACCCCTTATGCGTATCAAGTAGCATTATAAACCGGAGTTACCCTTTTCACTTCAGTGTTCAAAACGAGTTTCTCGAAACTTCTATGACTCAATTGATGTAACTTATAATTCTTAATGTTATTTTCCTGTTTTTATGTTTTTATTTTTCTTGGTCAAAATTAAAAATTGTCTCTTTAACGTCTCAACTTTATTTTATTTTGCACATTAAACCCTTGATTTTATGTCTGTGACATATGAATATGTTTTTTTTCTCCCTATTCTATTGGTGTTTTTTTTAAAAAACTATCTGGACCTTTTAAATGATTTAGTATCTTTTCTAAAGACGTTTCTAGATTAGTCATTTTCTTTAGATTAAATTCAATTCATTATATTTTAGCTTTTTCATCCTTCTACACTTTTTTTTTCTTTTATATTTCAATTCTTATAATTTAGTTATTTGATACTCTCTTTATCCCATAAAAAATGTTACCTTTGATGTCTTAAATTGCAGTATTTGACTTAAAGTTTTACTAAGATGATAGCGAAAAAGTTCAAAAGAATATATTTACAAAATTTAGATGTCAAGTTATGATGAACATATGAATTATATATTTAGAAAAATCTTAGATTAAATACTGTTAAACAGTCTAAACAAATATGTAATTATTGTGGGACGAAGGGAGTGTTTTTTTATAATCGGAATCAATATTGTTATTTTATTTTATTTTTATTTTTACATTTTTCGAGTTTAGTTCATTATATTTGTTTCCACATTTTTGTTTTTGGTCCTTTTCTTTTACTAAAAAAATAAATTTTATAAAAACTTTCCCGGTTTAGTTAATTAATTAAACTTATATTTTTCAACCTCATTTCTCTATTATACCATTATTAGGATTCATGGGCAAAATTTGAAATTATCTTTTGAATATCTCATCTTTCTATGCATATTAAATACTTTGTTTTATGACCATGACAGATGAATATTTTTCCATACCTTTTTTGCATTGATATTTTTTTCGACTTTTTCATCCTGTAAAATGTTTTTAATATACAATTTCAATGTCCTCTCAAATCAATCATATTTTTAACAAATTCATGTTACTCCTTTAATAATTGTTCCAATTGAACAAATCATCATTTCAGATTAATTATATTTTTAAAAAAGTCGTGTTTTTTCAATTGTTCCAATTGAACACATTATAAAGCGATATTTTCCACTTTCTTGGTCCTTTAATTTTGTTATACTTATAATTACGACATTCGTTTTTTTCCATGGTTTTTTCTCCTCATTTTGAGTGTGAATAATTTAGTCATTTGATATTTTTTTAACCAAATATATTTTATTTTGTTTTCCTATTCCAATTTAATGTATTTGTCTACTCTTCATATTTTTCTTATTTACTCTAATGCTTATAAATTAGTGTCAAATCTTTTTTTTAAAATCAATTACTGATGTTTTTCTTTTTCAAATTAGCCAAATTGTTTTTTACTCACTACTGTTTATTTTAGAAAATATAGAGTTGCACGGTACATTTTTTGAATTATAGTTTTTTAATTTAGAATATTTAAGTTTGTCATCATTCAAATTTGAACTTCCTTTCTTATTTTTTGGATTTTAAAATTAACTTGAATATTATTCACAGTTCCTTTTTTGAGCATGTATTATCTCATATATATATATATATCATGAATGTTGGATGTCTTAACAATTTATAGTACATTTATGTTAGATGAATGTTGTATATTGTTAGTTATAGTTTTTTTGTTAACCATATGCTATTCTATCTCTTTCATTTTATGTTCTTTCAAATTGATGTAAATATTTTATTTAATATTTTTGTTTCACATTTACTTAAACTGCTTCCCCTCATTCATTTCCATTTTTCAATTTAATCCCAAATAATTAATAAGTTTTTAATTTTTTTAGTTACCATGTAGACATTTTCATTTGTTTCTAATATATGTTGGATTTAAAATTAACCCGCAACGGGTAAAAAATACCTAGTACATATTATTTATTGGACCTTTGATGGGACATATGCATCAATAGTTCCCAATTGATCAAGAAATTTAAGTTACATTTATACTTATTGGATATTCTCTGAAACAAATTAGTTCTATTATATTGGATGAATATTGAATATTGTTAGTTTATAGTTCCATTTTTTGTCATACTCATGTTATTTTCTCATTTATTTTTCCATTATCTTTTTTTCTCTTTCTAATTGTGTGCAAATATTTCATTTTCAAGTCTACATTGTTGTTTCTGCTACTCTCATTTTATCCAAATTTTTTCATATTCTTTATTTTCTTTCGTTATTTCGTAACCTCATTTTTATGTAATTTTTTTTCACTAATATACATTGGATATAAATTAACTTGCAAGGAATTGCGGCTGAAAATTCTAGTTACCAACCACCACCATGCCGTTGATGTCTTGGGCCTAGTTTAAAATTACCAACAAAACAAAAAAGAAAAGAAAAAAAGAACGCCGACTCCGAATGAAATACAACTACGTTCCAGCGTCGTTTTGCAGCGTCGTCTCGTCTGATTTCCCGTCCTATAAAAGCACTTTGATTTCTCTCCGTTGCTCAGAAATTCCAGTCTAGGCGGCGAGCAAGGCCATGGCGATGCAGACCGGAGTCAGCTTGTCCAGGATCTTGATCCTGGCTGGAGCAGGTGCTGCTTCGCCGTCTTTTCCTTTATATCGGTGATGTACTTGAGATCGATCATCAATTTAGTAGTGTTTCTGATTCTCTTTTCTCTTCTTTAGGGTACACTGGAACCGTCTTGTTTAAGAATGGCAAATTGTCCGATGTAATTGGTGAGCTACAGGTATTTGTTTAATGCTTTATCGTTTGGAGCTAGTTGCGTGTTTTCTGGGTTCCTATACCTTGTTCGTCCTCTGTTAAATCTGGTCCTGGTTTAGTTGCCAGTTGGATGGTGCAGCTAGATTAACTGAGAGGTCTATGGTTGATACTGGGTGCAGGAATTATTCTGCATATATATATATATATTGGTTTTGTTTTGCCCCTGTTTACTCAATTGTTGAAAGTATTTGAAAATAGTACGGCACCGTATGGTGTGTCATCTTGTTATCCGTGTATATAGTATTTGTTCAAAGCTAATGTCTGTCCCATTGAACTTTCAGGCATTGCTGAAGGGGCTAGAAAAGTCAGGGGATGCTGATGGTTCTGAGCATACTGACCTTACCGCTCAGGTAATTAGATAGTCTTAAGCAAAGTGTCCAACCTCTGGAGGAGATGCCCATGTGCGTTAATGCATGTAGGTCGAAATCACAACCTTGACTTCACTGAGTTCCTTGCAGGTGCAACGGTTGGCGTCAGAAATTAGGAGAATGACCCAATCACAACAAATAACTGTTCTGAATGGTGACTCGAGAGGTATCTTGAAAAACTAGTGTACCTGTTTTCTCTTGACATTCTTTTTCCGAATTCAAGTCCTGAAAAAGCAATTATGAACTCTTACTATACTGTGTCACTGCGTCATGGAAATATATCCTTATATTACTTGGGGGATTAGTGCTATTTAGATTTAGATACATGCCTCGAGTAAAGAAAGTACATATGATGAACAGACCTTAATCTTTGTTCGATGCGGCTAGGTATAACCATATTTCAAGCACCGAAGCCTGTTGGTTTTTCTATATTTCGTTGCTCTCCTCACATCCATTGCTTCTTTTCATGCAGGCAAGTTGGCATCTCTTTTAGTCCCCGTTGCTGCTGCTGGGGCTTTTGGTTATGGTTATATGTGGTGGAAGGTATGTACTATATATTGACCGTGTAACATCTTTCTCCTCATCACAAAGGCTTGATGTTCTTATTGTTCTGTGCTGTTCTGACTTCTGAGCAGGGCATATCGTTTTCTGATATGTTGTGGGTTACAAGGCGTAATATGGCAGCTGCTGTTCAAAACTTGAATAAGCACCTGGAATCAGTCACAGATGCTTTATCGGTAAGTTTTTGGGTTCCCAGAATGTTTTCCTACTGTTAATAAGTCAGGAACCGACAGCCTTTAAAGTATGAGATGTGCTTATTCCAAGATGCAGGATTTCTCATATTCATTACGACTTTTTTGGGTGTGTTTTATCATGGAAAGTCACATGCTTAATGGATTCCTTTGCGAAATCACCGTCTTGGGATTCAAATCTTAGTCACGAATATTGATGGTGGGCTGTTGCATTTGACTGTTCTGGTGTCTGATTACATCTTGAGTTACTGGAGTAATGATTCCAATGCTCCATTTTTGCATTAACTGTTTGACCTTTATTGATTAAAATGGTCTAGAGCTCTAGTTTTTAGTGGGGTAGAATCCGGAAACAACCCCCCCCATCCCTCTCTAATTGTTTCCGTTCAAAAAATGGTCTTGTTAGCTGTTCAAAAAAAAAACCATAGCAAGTGGTCTTAGTCTTATCCTGTGTTGTATGTTTCCAAGCAAGCAGTTGAAAACTTTTTTTTTTTGTCTTGGTGATGTTCTACTTCAGGCTGCAAAAAAGCATTTAAGTCAAAGAATTCAAAATCTGGATGATAAAATGGAAACACAAAAGGAAATCTCGAAGAACATTCAAGCAAATGTAAGTCAGCAGGCTTCCCCTTCACTCAGAGCAGCTCTTCCTTTGTTGGTTAATTTTTAATTTTGATGTTGTTTAGCAAGCCAATGATTTTACATAGAAAAATGTGTCAATTTCAGTTTATAGTACTCCAATTGACTTTTAGCTCTAAATTATAATTGCTCCATAAGTCCAGATAAGGTTTGTAGTGTGAGATAGCAATCAAATTAGTTGTGTTCTCATGTCGAATGTTGGTTGCTCTTTTAAAACAGGTAGAAGAGGCTCGTGCGAGTTTGTGTAACATCGAATATGACTTGGATGCATTACAGCGGACAATTTCTGGTTTGGTGAGTTTGACCTAATGTCATTGCATTTCATGGAAAGGATAGAGTTCCAGTCCTCTTTCCCATGTGTGCATTTTTCTTCAGTTTTAGGAATATAGAGAAACCTATCATGGGCTACTTGGGTATCTAGAAGCCTGTTTATGTTCATTGATTTCATGTATTCTGCTGCTTTGTAATTTTTGTATCTATTTATGTTTCTTTTACAGGATGGAAAACTATGTTCGTTGGAAGACAAGCAGGTAACACTAAACCTTAAGATGTTCTGTTATATCGACCTTGAGATATTTTCTTGAGCGGAAGCTGGTTTCCTGTTTCCCCCTTAAAAATTTGCATGCAATCTTTTAGGCTATTACTATAAAGTACAAAATCATGTTCATTTTCTTTTAAAGAAATCTGTAATTGTGCTTCTTTAAATCTGGCTGTAAACAATTTCTAGAAAGCAATAGTAACAAACTCCTGAGGATTGGGATCTGGGTGAATAATATCCTCATGCTGGTTTTGCGATACCTTTTATGGTGACAAAGTGTCACCATTTTGCATCACTTAGTATCAAGTCAAAAAATGAATTGAGAGAAAGTTAGTGAAGTCTTTGGTTTCAAGCGGATGAGTCAAGTAGAATATAGTAACTGACTTATGAGAGCTTCCTAATATGTCTTTTCTTCTTATCGGGTTGTATGTTTTGGAAAATATCATCATTGTTTCTCTGACAGGACAAAACGAATCGTGGAATCATGTTTCTGTGCGAGTTCGTTGAAGGAAAGAAATCGAAACTGCCTGAAGGCTATCTGGTATGAGCTTGCATGGGTATACATACATAGATACATACGTGCATACATACACACATACACATGTATGTATGTATGTATATGAATGGCCATTTTCAGTTATCTATGGCTTGGATGTGTTATGACTTGCGTATGTTAATTTGCAATTTACCTCCTGAATCTCACTGCAGGAGCAACTTAAGATTACCAGCAATATTAGCAGCAATTCTCGTGGTTTGCTGACTCAGGCAGAAACTCCTTCACTAAATGTAATTTTCAGGTTTAATTATTGTTTTCTTTCATGTGATACGTCCGAAATTTCAGCTGTTGATGACTTGCAGGTAGATATGGAAGGCCATTTGTACTGCTTGGTTTGATATATAATATACTGATTTCCTGTTTCAGGGTCTAAAGGCTCTGTTTGATGATCAATCACCTGGGCACTTCCACTCTTCTGCAAAAGTACAAGATGTAGTTGTTGATGATTCAGATGTGCCAAAGGGTTTGCAGAGGTATGTAACTTTTCTGTTGCTAGCCCAAAATCTTGTGTTCTGTTTACTTATGATCTAAAACTCAAGTCATTTTGAGTTGCTCATGTGGTGGTGCTAGTGCATGCAGGACCGTCTCAGCTAGATGTTGATACGAAAAAAGGCTTCAACTTTGCTCGCCCCTACTTGAAGATGATTGCTTTGCTGAGTATAATACTAACTAAAGCAGGTCTATTGTAATTAAGCTACATAGCTGAAAATCTTGCAATATTAGGATGTTTCTGTTTTTAGGAATGATATGGCTAAATGTTCTCGCTCTGCCATTATGTTCTGGACATGGCTGTCTGTGAGGCTGTCCATGTAAGTTTGGAAGGCTTCAAGCGATTGTGGAAGTACCTCTTGCATTTCGAATTGACAAAAGAGGAAGACCTGCAAAAAAAAAACACCAAAAGAGATTTCATCAATGCATTTAGAAAAAGCCCCCACAAAGAACAAACAATCAACTACTCCTATGATCATTCAAAACAACAAACATAACTGATCAGTACCTCAGAATCAGCTAGGACAGATCTGACGCCCTTCCCGGGGTAACTTATCAGTAGACTCCTTTCTTAGAATTACGCTTAAGTGGATAAATTTAACATCTAACTTCACTGATCTGAAATATGCAAATCCAGATGCATGATCAAGTCAATCAGAGAAGTGGAAATAAAAAAAAGTTTTATATATAAGCAGAAGTACCCTCTTGAATGGAGACTTGTTTCTAACATTTGGCACGGTACAGCTTCAAAGTTTCCAACTAACAGAACACCAAAAAATTTAGCTTACTCTACTTGATCCAGCTCCCATTTCACACCTAACCACAAGCTTAGTTTAGTACCATGAAGCTACATGTTAGCAACAAAATATACCAATAAGAAAGCTTTCCATTCCAATTATCAAACTACCTAAAATTAAACAGCAAATTGCAATGAAGCTAATAACAAACTGTACCCTCATCCACTAACTAAACTTAGGCTGCCACAGAAGCATATTAACTACTCAGAATAGAGGACTAGCAAGCGCAGACAAGATGATTAACCGAGACCAGATTCTGTAAATTGACAGAAAAGATTGTTGTGTTCACCATGAGATTTGGAAGTCCATTAACCTAAGAGTAGTAGACGTGCTAACGGCAAATAGTGGCATCTGTTGTTGGAAGTGCATTCTTCAGGCAGGGCAGCATATGGCAGGTAATTGGTAGAACAAACAAATAAGGTATTAGGTATAAGTGTTACCACTCTAGAAACTCAATGCAGAATTCAAGTAGTTGAATAACTACTACTTTCTCATCAGAAGCTAATCACATAAGGCACACAAGTTTCCCCACTGGGATTTTCCTAACAGTCCACTAATAACAGTGTAAGGAAATGCATTCATCCTGACCTTATTGGCATCTAATTAGAAAAACCTCACTTGACCAGTCGAATTTGAAACACCTCATCATTGCTAGCTTGAGCTATTTGAGATCTAATTAGAAATAAATCATTAGGCAAATACATGCCTGATGAAGGCTGGATAAAGAAGAGACACAAACAATCTATACCTGCAATATTTTCAGAACTGTCCTAATCACGTCCTGATCCTTCAGACACTTGACACTTTTGATGGATCTGTCCTATGATCTGAAACCATTTCTGCAAGAAATTTCAGGTGCCACTGAATATGATACTATTTGTTAGTTCAAAATTTTCAACTGGAGGAAAAATTCTTCTTTTTCCTGGTTTTTAAGAAAGATGAAACCACAGAAGGTGACAAAAGAAAGAAAAGGTACTTACAGCTTTCAGAGGAGCGTCAATGGTGCATAATTAAAGAGATTGCCTATGCTCATCTCCCGCGACCTTGACAAGAGATCCTTTTACCAAGAAGTATTTGACATGGTTGAAATATTTTGTTTCATACACCAGTTGGTCAGTACCAATAGTCTTTACAGGAACACTCACCATTTGAAAAGCAATGGAACCCTGAAGCATCCCTTACAAATATCTCTCTCCGAGTAACAAAAGAAACATGTTTAAAAAATGTATGGCAGTCTCCACATAGAAGGATATTCTTGACTAGTCGTATGGGTTTGCCTGGATGACTGGTAAGCAACTGGTATGTTGCTGCAAGTTTTGCACTGTGAAAAAACAAGAAATCCTTCTTTTGATGCTCTTCCACCTCGTGCAGGACGAAGCTGGTGTCTGGCACATAACCAACTCTCAAGCATTCTAAAATCAAAATTTCTAGTGCACTGTAGATGTCTTTTGTCACGGGGTGAGATCTATCTCGAGCATAGAAAGAATGGACCTTGTTCTGATGAATGACCCAACTTCTGGAAGGGTGCTTTTGAAACCCTTTCTCTCTCATATGCTCCCTGACCGATTCAGCGCAATGCCACCTACCAGATGCAGAGTACAGATTTGAAACCAGTATATAGGTAGAAGGATCTTGTGGTTCCATCATCAATATACGCTTTGCAACCCTTTTTCCAATTGTTGAATTCGAATGGAGTCTACAACCATCAAGCAAAGTACGCCAAACACTAACCGTAGGCTCATTCATGGTGTTGACTAATTCCTCTGCTTCTTCAAGGCAACCCCAGCGTCCTAAGACCCCAACAAATGCAGCATAGTGCTCAAATGTGGGCTCAATGCCGTAAACTGTTCTCAAGGAAGCAAATAATCCGCGGCATTCATCAATTAAGTTTGACTTAGTATGCGCATATGCTGAAATAAGTAAAATCAAGCTGATTTCATCGGGTCTTATCCGCTCACTGTCCATCTTAGACCAGAGAGCCAAAGCCTCATCACCCTTTCTGTGAAGAAGATGGCCAGCAATCAAAGCATTCCATGAAACTATATCATGCACAGGGATGCCATTGAATATTTTAATTGCCACACTCAGATTGCCACATTTGGAATACATGCTGATCATAGAATTTGAAACCATTACATCATTCACGAAACCAGTTTTAAGAGCAAGACAGTGAATTTGCTTTCCCATCTCATAAAACCCTAATGTTCCACATACTCCAAATATGGAAGTGAATGCTACTTCATCTAAAGTTAATCTTCCCATTAACAGACAGCCATGTAAAAAAGACAATGCCTCCTCTGGTTGCCCATTTGAAGCATAGCCAGAAAAAATTGATGTAAAGACTATTGAGTTGTTCTGATCAAGTGGCCACCTATCAAACATTTCAACAGCATCTGCCATCCTTTCACACCTTGTGCACATATCAAGTAAAGCTGTTCTGATAATTGTACTTGATCCAAAACCGCACTTGATACAGAAACCATGAACTTGCTCGCTAATTTTTCGTTCCTTGAGCAAGGTGCAGGCACTGATAACACTAGTCAGACTGAAACCTGTTAACTCTAAACGCTGCTCAATCATCTTGATAAACAACTCTAGTGCTTTAGATCCTTCACCATTCTTACAAAAACCTGACAGAAGAGCGTTATAAGAAATGGAGTTCTTGTTTTCCATCTTTCCAAAAACTTCCATAGCTGAATCTACAAACCCGAATTCCATATATGCTGTAACCATTTCTGTCCAAGTGAACACGTCTCGCACAGGCATCCTATTAAACAAAACCACCACATCACGTATTCTACTGCATTTTGTGTAGAACCGAATAAGTGCATTATTTACACTCAGATTGTTTTCCAACCCAGTTCTGATAGCATGGGCATGAATTTCTCGACCTTGCATCCAAGCTTTGTGGCCTGCACATGCAGCCAAAATAGCTGAAATAGAGAAATAATCAACGCCGAACTCACCAAGTTCTAGCATACCATGAAATAAGTAAAATGCTTCCGCATACAGTTGCTCTCTGACAAGACTGGATATCACCGTATTCCAAGAAACGACGTCTCTCTGAGGCATTTCATCGAACAACTTCATCACATAATCCAAACACCCATCAAACCTTCCATACAATCCCATGAGAGCATTGGCCACATAAACATTATCCAAATATGCAGTTTTAATAGCCAAAGCATGGACTTGCGAACCCAACTCCAAGTCCAAAATCCTAATGCAAGCAGTCAAAACAGCGACAAAACTATGTTCATTAGGCTCAATACCTGCAGACCTCATCCCCATGAAGAGCTCCATAGCTTCGTACTCCTCATTGGACTTAGCGAAGGCCGAAATCAACACGGTGTACGACACCACATCAGGGCAGGAAAGATCCTCAAAGACCAAATAAGCATCCTGAAGCAGACCCAACTTGGTATATGCGACAATCAAAGCATTTCCCATGTGGGTACTTTTTTCGAACTTCAAAACACAACCTTGGACAGCTCTGGCCAGCCCAATGTCATTGTGCTGAACTGAAAGCCGAAGTAAATACAAACACCTGTCGAATAGCATATCGAAGTCTTCTAGGATCGAATAGGCATAAGAATTGAGACCGGAATCAGGTGAGAAGATGAGGGCATGGCCTTCATCGGAGAACTTTGGCTGCAGTGAAGAAGCAAGGGGTTGTGTGGTGGAAGAAGAGAAAGAGAGCCTCGACCCAGAAAAACAAAGAGAATGCGGTGGTGGTTTCAGGCGGTGGTGATGGAACAGGGGATGGAACAGGGGATGCACGACGGTTCTCATTGTTTAATTTTGGATGTTTTGATTACTTGGCCGGTCACGGTAGGCTAGCCCTCTGTTAGCCGGAGCAGGGATTTTGGTGTGCCTTTGATTTTTATCATTTAATCGATCTATGATTTTGTTTGCACGTACTAACTCCATCCGTGAAATATTGAATCATTTAATTTTAGTTTTAGTGTTTCAAATTTAATATTTGATTTACATTTTAATAAAAATAAATAATTTTAAAAATATTCAATATATATTTATAAAATTTAGATTTGAAATTATGATTCATATAAAATATTTAATTTTTAGTGTATAAATATTAAAAATATCATAGATTAAAACTGTGAAATTGTGAAAATAAATAGTTGGATGGAGGGAGTATCTATCTAGCTAGATGTTTAGACCGAGATTATTTTTTTTTAAAGATTGTTAGACCAAGTAAAAGAAACTCGTTTATTACCCAAACTAACTATCCATTGACATTTCTAATCTGAGGCGAACCCGTGGCATTTTCACGCGTCGTTCTCCACTACAACTGCGCCAGTCGTAGCTTGTTGGCCATCTGCTCATCTCGACTCCCAGATTCTCCCTTCTTTGGTGGGCCATATCATGAGCCTTTTGAGTCTCAATTGCCAAGGTGTTGGCTCGGCTCGCACAATCCACGCCATTAAGCGTGCGATTCAAGTCACTAGCCCGCCATTGTTGTTCTTGTTGGAGACGCACAAGTCGTCTCAGGAGTTGGTTTAGTTTCGTCGAAAACCGCGCTACTCCCACTACTATTCAGTCTCTTGTGAAGGGAAAAAGCGTGGTTTGGCTTTGCGTTGCCAGGATGGATGGAATGTATCGATTCTTTCTTCTTCGGATTATTACATAGATGCACAAATTACTTGTTTGGGTGTAACCCGACGTTTCACCGGTTTCTATGGACATCTAGAGACTGCACGTAGGAATGAGTAGTGGCAACTTCTGCGTACTTTGGGTAATGGAAATTCGCTACCATGGCCGGTTGCAGGCGACTTCAATGAAATACTATGGGATCATGAAAAGCGGGGTGGCCGGCCTCGCAGGCAAACACAAATGATTGGATTTCGTAATGCAGTGACTGGTGTTCAATTGGAAGACTTGGGATACTCAGGAGTTCCGTTCACATGGGAGAAATTCGTGATTGGAGGTTTCTGAAATTTCTATTTTTCAGCCTCTGATCACAATGCAATTGAAATTCATTTTCTGCGGCGGGAACGGAAAGGACAGAGAATATGGCACTTTGAGAAAATGTGGACACTTGAAGCCAAATGCGCATATGTGATTTAAGAGGCATGGAGTGCAGGTCACGGCTCTTTGGTCAATTGTAGCAATGTAAGGCGCGCCTAGCGCGTTGGCATCGAGAGGAATTTCGTGGGCTGCATCATAAAATTCAGTACTTAGAGAAGAAATTGGAGAGCTTGGTGGCCCAGTCTGCGACATAATCAACTCTGGATACTCGAGCTAAGCTTAAAAAAGAATTGGATATTTTATTTGAACGGGAAGAGGCTTTTTGGAGCCAGCGAGCGCAACAAACTTGGCTTCGTGAAGGGGATAGGAACACTAAATATTTTCACCGCACTGCAACGGAACGACGAAAGTGGAACAAGATTTTTAAAATCCAGGATATCAAGGGTCGAATCTATTCAAAACAACGGGATATTGAGCGAGTGGCTATCTCTTTTTATCAAGATTTATTTTGGTCTTCTGGAACTACAAGGCAAGATGAAATTTTGGAGGTTGTGACACCGCGTGTCTGCTCTGACTTGGCCGCAACCTTATTGGCTCCATACATAGCGGACGAAGTAAAATATGCTTTATTCCATATGAAGCCGTCTAAGGCTCCGGGACCTGATGGTTTTTCACCTCTGTTTTATCATAAATATTGGGACATTATAGGAGATTCTCTCACTAATTTTGTTTTGGAAATACTAGCAGATGGACGGTTCCCGGCGGATCTTAACCACACTTCTTTTGGCTCTGATTCTAATATTTAAGGATCCTTAATCATTCACAAGTTTTCGACTGATCAATCTATGCAATGTGGTGTACAAGGTAGTCTCGAAAGTGCTTGTAAAAATCGGTTGAAGCCTGTTATGCATCATGTCATCTAAGAGAATCAGAGTGCCTACGTACCTAGTCGATTATTGACAAATAGTGCTTTAATTGCTTTGGAAACAGCTCATTCTATTGGCAGTTTATATGGTGGTCGAGTGGGAGCTTATGTAGTGATGCCGGATATGATGAAGGCATATGATAGAGTAGAGTGGTCATTCCTCCGCAACATGATGTTAATATTGGGTTTCCCGTTACAGTGGGTTACTTTGGTAATGAGTTGTGTTGACTTATTTTTCTGTGCTCATCAATAGATGCCCTTCTCGAAAATTTAAATTGACCCATGGTTTAAGGCAGAGAGATTCGTTGTCGCCGATTTTGTTCTTATTTTGTACGGAAGGATTATCGGAAATTTTACGACGGGCAAAGGCGAAAGGTTGGTTGGAAGGAGTTGCGGTCTCTGAAGAGAGTCCTGCAATATCGCATTTATTTTTTGCAGATGATTCGTTGATCTTTCTCAAGGACACTCCAGTTGTTGCGCGCTCACTTCTAGATATCCTCCATCTATATGAAGTTTCATATGGACAAAAGGTAAATTTGTCTAAATCGGCAATTTTTTCAGTCCATTTATGCCGCACAATAGAAGGGATGCAGTTTTGCGTACCTTGCAAATCCGAAAATGCTTGAAGGAAGACAAGTACTTAGGTTTTCCGTGGTTGTTGGGAAGGAGGAAGGTGGGTCAGCTAGATTCTTTTTTGTGGAACGTGTCACGGACAAGCTGAAGTCTTGGAAGGTGGCCACTTTATCTCAAACTGGTAGAGCAACACTCATTAAATCTGTTGTGCAAGCTCTACCTACCCTTCTCATGAGTTGTGTCCTAATCCCTCCGTCAATTTGTAAGTCTATTAAATCGTTAACAACCCGTTTTTTCTGGTCCTCGGATGTTGAAGAACAAAAGATAGCTGGCGAACTTGGGATAAATTATGCCACTCGAAAAGAGCTCGAGGCTTGGGTTTTCAAGATCTTCTAGCTTTTAATAGAGCTTTGTAGCCAAGCAAGGTTGGAGATTTTTGCACAATCTTGAGTCTGGTAACTCGTGTTTTTAGAGGGAAGTATTTTCCTTTGTCTTCTTTTCTAGTGGCAGAACCCGTGGTGCAACAATCACATGTTTGGAAGGCTTTAATGGATGGGAAAGAAATTCTAGTTGCATGTGGTTTTTTGCGGGTTGGAGATGGCCGTTCCATTTCGGTTTGGCATGACAGATAGGTTCCTAGCCCGACTTTCACTCTTGCCACGGAACCCCTCCCTCAATTCCAGGAGCTATGTGTTGCTGATTTTAATAATCAGGATTGGATGACTTGGAAAACTCAAAATGTGGATGCTTTTTTCCATCCAACGGATGCAACTCTTATTACAGGTATTCCTTTAAGCTCTCATTCATGCTCTGATTTATTCACACAGGGAATGGTGGAAAATGGAGAATTTACAGTACGCTCGGCTTATTATTTGGCATATGCTATTTTGCATAAGTCTAACCCTTTTCAAGTAGAACCGCTGTGGGACTGGCTTTGGAAGTTGACACTTCTTCCACGTATACATATTTTTTTATGGTGCGTCTTGGCTAATATGTACGAACATAAGTGCTTTACCCCTTCTGCACTTGCTATTAAGATTCAATATTGGGTTACAGCTTGGTCGGAAGCAAATGGTGCGCTCAGTCTGCGCACGGACCGGTCCCCTAGAGCGCCGATTATATGGTCTTCTCCTCCAGCGGGGGTTATAAAGATAAATGTCGATGTTGCTTTGAAGGAGGGAGATAAGCTTGAGTTGGTTGGCATGGTTGCAAGGACAAATGATTTGAAGGTGCTTGCTGCCTCCTCAGACTGCTTATGTATTTAGGAAGGGACCCATTGTATGTTGAAGCTTGTGCTGTAAAGGCGGGTTTACAGTTGGCTTTGACTAATGGATGAGAGGAGGTGTTGATAGGATCTGATTGTCAAAACCTTGTTTGTCTGCTTAATTACACATCAGGTGTCTGTTTATATCACTTTGGCGCTTTAGTGGAGGATATTCGTCATCTTCGCGCGTCTCTCCGGGTACGTACCTTTTCATATTTGCCTAGATCCGTTAATATGGTATGGTAGCTCATACTATTGCTAGACAAGCTCTATCACTCTTTGTTTGTGCTTATTGGTTGAACTCTATGCCTGACTGGCTTACTGCTGTAATCGCTGCTGATTATTAATCTATTAATTGATCGTTCCTCGAAAAAAACATTTCTAATCTATTGTTTGCTGTTAAAATGTAAAATGGGCACTGAAATTTAGCTCCAATCTGGTTTTTTGACAACCAATGTCGCCCATAAGGTCCATTTCAAATGAAAGGTGCAAAAATGGTTGTTATACTTTTTGAGTTGTCAAATCATTATCCTAAGCTATTTCGGATGAAAACTAATTTCACAGAAAAAATGCCTAAATAGGTCTAAAACTTTTAAGGTTTTCGAGTTTTAGGCCTAAAACTTATCGACTTCGAACCATGAGCTTAAACGTTATCTCCGTTGCTGAGTTGAAGGCCAAAATCGCCAGCTGGCCGATGAAATACTGACGTGGATGGTTAACGACGTTTATTTTAAATACTCAGCTCTGATCTCAGTAAAACGGCGTCGTTTTAGGCTGCCTCATCAACACTTATAGGCCGATAGAATGAAAAGTTATATGCCTACAAATTGATGAATATGAAAAGTTATAGGCCTACAAGTTGTTAAATAGAAAAGTTTTAGGCCTAATTTTCGAATTTCCAAAGTTTGACTTCCACTTGAATCTGAAAATGAAACGATGTCGTTTTTGTGAGATGGCAAGAGATTTCAAAATTAACGTCGTTATTCGTCCATGTCTGCATTCCGTCGACCATCTGGCATTTTAGGCCTACAACCCAGTAACGGAACTAACGTTTAGGCCTACGATTCGAAGTCGAAAGTTTTAGGACTAAAACTCGAAATACATAAAAGTTTTAGTAAGGCCTACTAAGACATTTTTTTGCCTAATTTCACAAGACAAGTTTGCCCTATGATTTGCTGTTGAAAATGTAAGGATGGATAAGGTCTTCTGCCCAAACTTGCCAACCCCAAGAAGCACCTCATTTTTTACGTTTAACGCCGTTACAGACATTTTAAGAGCATTTTTATCCAAATTCTTGACTCTTGGTACGGTTGCTGCAAAACCAACAAATATTGCGAAACTAGCAACTTAAGGCTACCCCATCTCTGTGCCATTACAATCATAATTTGACCGAGTATTAAAAAACGGTAAATAGGGTACTCTTTCTTCAAACAAATAAAAAAATGTACCAGAACTCATTGTGCCGATAAGAAACAACATTAAACATAGCTCTAACAAAGTTTAAGTATTTGATAGGCACAAAAAGTGAGCAAAACCTTGACAATCTGGAGTAACAAATACCCCGCTATCACTACCATAGCAGATGATGATCAGTCTGTTCAGCGTTTTCCTCCACCACCACCAAGCTTAGGTCCCTTAGGTGCAGCACCCCTAGAGGCTGCACCCTTGCCACCCTTCTGCTGCTTTGCCACCACTTCGGCTTTCTTCGCCTTCTTTTCATCCTTGGTCTTCTTGATTCTTTCTTTGATTTCACTGTAAGCATATAGTCAACTCCACACTCAGCAAACGATATAACCCCGGTCAAGTAACATATGCAAACCAAAAAATGTGTTGAACTAAAGAGAATGTACAAACCGCAGAGCAGCCTCCCTGGCAGCATCACGGACTTCTGGCTTCTCAGCTCTCTTCTTTTGAATTACTTCCAAGGTAGCCCCAACAATAGATCTTGAGTAGGGCTTCTTGGTGGTACGTCTCCTTTTCTTGACAGCCTCTTGAGCAAGATCCTATAAAATATAAGCAGGTAAAATTGGATATAGTTTGAAAGTGCAAATGAAAAGAAGAGTTATATAACTATACTGAAAACAAGTGAAACATTGAATTAACAAGGGTAGAAAAGGCAACTAAACGTCAAGATGGAAAAACAAATTCAACTTCCTACAATGCAGTTGGGAAATGGACTTGCAACAACTACATTTCCTTCTATCTACAGAAACTGAAGTAATAACTAGTGCCATCACATACATTAAAACTAGCTACTGATGAAACAGCTTTCCATGAGGAAAAGCATCTCCCGAACAAAAAAAAAAATACATGATCACCACATGCTCTTTCAGTAGCAATACCAATCAATGCATCCAATCGCTTGAACCAAGATTTTTTTGCTTAACATATCAACTCTGCCTATAACATAGCCAGCACAATGCAAATGCTAGAGACTGAAATCAATAAACAAGAGATTTGAATTAATTTCAAATGTCAACTTGCCTTCTTATGTTGCTTTCTGTACATGGCTGTCCATGTAAGCTTGGAAGGCTTCAAGCGGTTATGGAAGTACCTCTTGCATTTTGAGTTGGCAAAAAGGAAGACCTGGGAACACACCAAAAGAGATTCTATCAGTACATTAATGAAAAACACCCGAAAGAACGAACACGTAACTAGACTCAGTCAAAACAACAAACGTAGCTGATCACTACCTGAGAATCAGCTCGGACAAATCTGATGCCCCTCCCGGGGTATATCTTGGCACCACTGAACCGGCAAAGCTCCGTCCTAACAAAAAGGTAGAGTTATCAGGAACCTAAAATGCAACTTCTTATAATAGTTCAACAAATGCAGGACCTAGTAGTTTAACAAATGGTTCCATCTCCATATCGATTCGTACCAATCGGCGAAAGATAACAAATGGATTTCAAAGATGTAATCGAAACCGAACCAAAAACTTCATACAGTGATGAAATTGTAGAAACATTCATCGACGAAGTAAATAAACAATTGACGGAATACAAAATTCAAAACCAAAGAAATGGTAAACATTGATGAGGAAGAAAGAGGGAGAGTACTTGAGAACCATGGCTGCTTGCTGCTGCTTCTGGTTACGCTGCTGCTTCTGGAAACGCTTTCCCCTGAAACCCTAGATAGGCACAAGGCCTGTTTATCCGTAAATAGAGTTTCAGTTTTGGTTTGGGCCAAAAACAGACGACGAAGGAGTGTATATTAATTAGTATTTCCAATAACCAATACATTTTGGGCCTCACCTCAAATTTCTTCAACCCAAAACTAAAAAAGCACACATTTTAAATTGTTACTCTGAATCTACTATTAATATATAAACAGAATATGAAGGTGGTCTGCATGTGGAAATTGTTTTTTTATTAACGGGATTATATGAAACTGACTTCAAATCTTCAACAAAATCAAAGCGTAGCTTATCAAATATTCTCTGAGATTGTAAATTAAATCTGTCAGATTCTCTCAACTAATACTCCACGACTCAACCTTTTGTTTCGCTTGTGAAAATACAAACTGTTTCGTCCTACCTGTCTCTCTGTCCATTCGCTCTCTCTCATTCTCTCTTTTGTCTACTCGTTTCTCTCCCACTTGATTTTGTTTCTTTCTCTGTTCCCATTATCGTTCTCGTCACTTCCCTTCACCACATCGCCTTCGTGCTTGCTATCGGCAACAAGACTGCAAGAGACATCGGAGCAAGGTCGATTTTCCATTTTCTGTCACCTCACCTATTCATCTAAATCGTTTTGGTCAAATTTTACGGATCTTTGTTCATCTTTTTAAGGCTATGGTACTTCCGGAGAGAACGATGAGCGAGTCCTACTATGTATACACGATCGACACTTCGGCGGTGTATGGATTGACCGCTTTCGGCTTCTTGCTTCTCGGCCACTCTGGTACACAAAGTTACTAGGTTTGTAACTTAATCTTAAAAAAATGGTCGAGTGGTATCTAAATTGAGGTTCATCATTAACTGTTTTTGGCGCTAAGATATGAACTCATGCTATTTTTGAGGAAGTAGTTGCATGAACTTCCGGTTAAATCCTTTATTTGCATACCCGTCAAATATTCTGTAACAAGTAAAGAATATTGTTATGTCATATTAAAGGAGAAAATGATAAATGAAGAAACGAAGGTGCTTGAGGTCCCTGTTTTGCGCAATGACCATTTTGGTTTGCTTACTAATCTATAGAAAACAACATCCATTGTTTTCCAAGGAACAATCCAGAAGGTACATGTTCGTATCGGTGGTGCTTATATACTTTTATGCAGATTATTCGGGCAATGAGGTGAGAGGGATTAGGATTGGTGAATGATACGATAAACTATATACCAAAAAGAGTGATCATGTAAGTAGTAGCGATGGTATCATGTTGGTAAATTTAAGAACTTAAGATTGATGAATGTTCTTGATGGTACTTGTGTGGATGTGGTTGTTTTATAGATTCATGGAGCTAGACCCATGAGAAGATGACTAGAGAACAATGCTCTCGCAAAGATGTTTAAAAGAAGAAATTGATGGTAACTCCATGGTTCTTATGGACTTGGGCTGCTGTATCAAGTGGAGTTAATGGCAAGAAATGGACACTGCGAGAAGTGTTAAAAAATCATGTTGCCGGAGCTAATTATAGTATGAAGAGAGTTTTATATAAGGTTCACAATTCACATCTCTGTGTTTTTTTATTTTATTTTTGTATTGTTTCAATATCTTACTGGAAATTTTTTCTGTTTTACAAAATATATGTTAAAAAAATACTGGAAATTTTGTAAGCTTTTCATTATTCCCCCGTCCCACAAAGATTGTTCAATTTGATTTTTGTACTTGTATTTGACTCAATTTTTAATTACGAAGATTTTGTTAATTTTTTTAAAAATATACTATTTATATACTAGACACATTGAAATAACTTATGCATAGAAATTATTTAACTTTATAAGTCAACATGTCGAAGAAAATAAATTGTAGATTAAATGCTGAAAACCAAATGGAATAATCTTTATGGGATGGAGGGAGTATTTGATAGAGTATATTCCGTTGGAGGTTATTTTTGCCCACTTGATCTATTTTTATCCCGTTTTAAGCTTTTGACGTATTTTGGTCCTACAATTTGAGTTATTGCTCGATCAAATCCTTTTCGCTCAACTCCACTATTTAAATGGATGGAACAATACAAAATGTTTGTTATACCTTTTAACTAAATGCTACAATACTCCTTAAAATTTCTAAGTTAAATGATTTTATCCCAAACATTGTTTAGCCTCACATCTGAAAAATCAATATTACCTTCATCAATTTTTTATTGTTAGGTTTCTTACCGGCATCTAATATATTAATTTTTACTTCAACATTTTAATACTATATATTGTCAAGTACATCAAATACATCAACATTTTTGTTATGAACTACAATATCAGTATGTAAAGAAGATAGTTAAAATTCATTATAATTTATTTTAAAAGGTAAAATTCATTGTATTGAATTATTTATACCCGTTCTGTAGGAGGGGTAGTAACTAGTTTTAAACTATATACTTGTATACTCTCCGCTACTTCATTAATAAATAAATAATAATAATAATAATAATAATAATAATAAATAAGCAACCACAAATCAAACCTTTCTATTGGTGCCTGATGCATAATACGTATGAGCCAATGAAGCATGTACATGACTACTGTCATCACTCTCTCAGCTAGTCCAAGTATGAAAATATTTTCTTCCGGGCTACTCCTACTTCATGCACAGTGTCCTGATATTGGTAATTTATGTCATTACTATTTTTTTTTGAATGACAATGATTCTTATTGAAATTAAAAGAAAAGTACAAAAAGTTCAGCAAAGTACTAGAACTAATATTCAAACCTCTTGATGTCGGCATACCACTAATGAACACCTAAACAATATAACGAGAGTGTAGCAACTCATTCCACCCTGTTCAAGACACACATCCATCCATAGTACCACACATATTACAACCCGAATTCCAAAAAACCCTTATACCTGAATAAGAAAATAACATCGAACTCTCATCATGACCTACACCCAAACCCAAACACAACTACAAGACAATGATCACCATTTGTACTCACTAATTCTTGAAACTCCATCCCAATCTCCACAGCTCATTTCTCAATTTCATGTTGTTGACACGATTTTATGCAGGATAGTATTTTAGGTTTCGTGATTTTCGATATTTTTTTCGTATTTTTATTTCATGTGATTTTTGTCGACATTTTATGTCTTTCGTCATTTTCGTTATTTTATGTACATTTAAATGTCATTTTCGTTATTTTATGTACTTTTCGTCATTTTCGTTATTTTATGTACTTTTCGTCATTTTCGTTATTTTGCCATTTTCGTTATTTTACGTAGTTTTTATCGTTTTTCACGTGTTAGTGTCATTTTCATTATTTTATGAACTTTTGTCGTATGTTTTTGTTATTTTATGAAACTTTTGTTATTTTGTCGTTTTTTATAATTTTCAGATGCTTTGGTTATTTTTCTTATTTTGGTACTTTTCGTTATTTCCATCATTTTATGTACTTTTTTTCATTTTTTCATGAACGTTTTTTTATTATTTCATATGTCTTTTATTACTTCGTGTGCTTTTGTTATTTTCATGATTTTTATGTGTTCTTATCATTTTATTTGGTTTAATCTAGTATTAAAATGTGTTTATTTTATATTTTTAGTTAATTAAAAAAAAGAAAGAAAACAGAAAAATTAAAAAAAAAAGAAAGGAAGACTTACCACGAGCTTGTCCGCCTCCTCCGCCGAAGATCATCATCACCTTCTGCCTCCTGCAACTCTGCCCTCATCAATCCATCAAAGATTTGTTCAAATCCTTCATCATTGAGCTAAAGCTCCCGTCAATCAAGCATTTTGGCTATAAATAGAGCCATTTTAAAAGAAAACACTTCTCCAACACCTTCAATCTCTATTTCTCCCTCTCCTCCGCCGACACTACTTCCATTACGTCGGCCTCACCCCAGGAGCTCAAATCTACCATTCTTTTCGTTCGAAGTTGCCGGAGGAGGAGAATTCTACACCGACCCGCAACCCGCGCCGCGCACGACCCGGTTCAATCGGCCGAACCAGGCCGCCGTTCGACTTCCCACCACCGCCACGAGACTCGCCGTCCGCCGCCCCGAAGCTCCCCGCCGTTTTCGTCGACCGAAACGGCCCGGAAAAGGCAACCCAAGTTTGCTCCTTGCTCCCCTGTTCGTGCGCGACTTGCAGGTGAGTTTTCTTCCTTTTCTTTTTCTTTTCAATTGCTGTATCTCTTTTCTTCTTTTTCTTTTTTTCTTTTTTTTTTGTGTTGTTTAAGTCACTAAAAATCTAAACAATTAAAGTAATCTTCTAAAAAATCTTTAAAAATTACCCGTTTAAGCACTTGCTTAAATTTTATGTCTTTCTTTTTTTATAAATTTCTGAATTTTTATTTTTATTATTTTTATTATTATTAACATTTTCCCATCCTTAATTAATTATGTTCATGCCACTTATTATTATTTTCTGTTCTTTTTTTATTTCACCCATTAATATTTTGTTTTCACTTGCATGATTCATATGACTTTTTTTGCCATGTCTTGTTTTTTTATTATCTTTACTTTATTTACTTTTATTAGATTTAAATCATGTGTTACGTGTTTAGGTGCCCATGTTTATTACTTATCCTATTTTATTTGAGGTTTCGTCCGTTTTCCTTTTTTTATATGTGTATATTTATAAATTGTTAATTGGTGTTTTACTTTATTGGTTTAACTTGATTTTTTTTTTCATTTATTTATTTTTAACACAACTCTTTTTTTATTAATCTTTAAATCCAAGCAAAAAAAAATCTAAAAAAACCCGTGGTACCAATTTTGGGCGTACGAAAATTAACTATTTTTGTACGTAACTGACAAACGAGCTTAGATCTCTCGTAGACTTTTTTTTTAGGTTTCCAATCGACCTAGGAAAAAGATTGGTGGCGACTCTGTACAAATAATCATCGGGATATTACCGATAGGTATTTCCCACGTCGCTGAGATGGCGACTCTGTGGGACAATCATCGGGATATTACCGATAGGTATTTCCCACGCTACTGAGATGGCGACTCTGTGGGACAATCATCGGGATATTACCGATAGGTATTTCCCACGTCGCTACAGATGGCGACTCTGCTGGGGAATAGTCTGGCCAAAAGGGGTTTATTTTATTTTTCTTTTTTGCTTGATTTTATTTTATTTTCGACTACCATTTGTTTGTAATTGTTATGTGTTGTAATTAATTCTTACATCATGCATCTTCAAGCTCTACACCCAAGCTTTTCATAGCCATATTTTTGTGAATACCGGGAAAGGCTAGTTGTGTGTGACAATAGTCACCGCACTTTCTCTAGACCGTAGTGGTTAGTAGCGTTGTTCGGGTGTGGCGTTAGTCACCCAATGGAACCGCGAAAGCTACGACCTGAATTAATCCTTCCTTACATAACCCTCGTGGGTAAGGAATTGGGCCTTTTCTAGTTCGATAGAACTTAGTAAAAGGGATTCGGGAACCTACCCTTGGCCTTCTTCTTTCAAACCACCCAACGCATATAGTGACTTAGATCCATCCCGTAGGTTTTACCACATGTACTTGTATATTTGTGATTTATGTGCCCTTATGTTATATTGATTTTTGTTACTAATGACTTATTCCCTTTTTGTCGCATGCATTGCATATTAGGCAACACATAGCACAAATTTTTGATACCATGGACATCTCGGATCTACTTCCGTCTAATGTCGGCGAGACTTCTCCCTATCTGCTAGAAGACCGGTCGAGTGCTATGGTTATTTCGGAGGAGCTGCAGAAGATACATGGGGATTGTTTGTCGGTAGAAGACACCATCGATCTTAGTGCCCGTGTTCACCTACGGTTGGAACAAAATTCCAAAGAAGAGCTCGGTCGAGATATGGAAGTCTGGACCAACTCGAGAAAGACATGTTCAATAAAGAGTTTGGCCATATCGCATACCTCCTAGAAGTCGGGATTGACGAGACCATGTTTCGCTCCGCCATACGATTGGGACCCGTATTACCGATGTTTCTCGTTTAATGGAATGGATCTGATGCCTACTATTGAAGAATATGGGGTCATTCTCAACGTCTCCCCCGATTATCCAGCAAATCCATATCACCATGAAGAAGCGAGGGTGTTGCTGAGGTCTTTATCCCGCTTTACAGGTATCAAAATGGATGACCTCAAACACCGCACTAAGGCTAACAAGGGAAATGTCCGGCATGGAGCACGTGAAGCATCTCATGGAATCAACACCGGGAAGAGAGCATAAGAGGAAGTTGTTCGCATTGGCTATTTACGGGCTGATCATATTCCCGAAGACAATAATGCATATTGAAACCGGAGTTGTCAGATTGCTGGAACAAATGCATCATCATCACGTAAGCCCGATTCCCGTCATCATTGCTGAAACTGTTCGGTCTCTTAATTATTGTAGACGCAATGGAGGACGTTTTATCGGATGTGCACCACTTCTCCATATTTGGCTCAAGGGTCACCTACCTTGCACAAACAGGACTTCCGACACCGATTCTTCGAGGACTTCATACCCATAGAGGCATTCACTAAAAGTGCCTGGACAGAGAAAGAGAACAAGGAAGAATGGACTAAGTTCTTCTGAATATATCGACTCTCGAGATAGTTTGGAAGATCCCGTTTATCACAGCCAAGCCTGTCTGTGCCGATGTGGGAAGTGTCCACAGGTTCCTCTTCTCGGCATTTGGGGAGGAACAAGCTATGCTCCTGCCATGGTCCGTAGGCAGATGGGATCTCAACAGTTTATTCCCGCGACCCACCGCTTGTATGAGTTAGAGTTCTCTTATGATGACCCACACTCCAAGCGCTACATAGCAGGGATACACTGTGCCTGGAGTGTCGTATACCTAGTGAAGCCGGGTGCTCTCCCGTCGTCTAACCCCTACAATGAGTGGAGGAAAGTGAAGAAAGAAGGCATTCTCCTATCTCGGACATTGTTAAGGTCGCCACTAAAAGAAACCTTGAAATCGAAGTTGAGGAGCAGAGGGCTGAGGTTAAGAGAAGGCGTCTCGAGATTGAACAAAAGGATTACGCACTTGAAGCACCGAAAAGAAAATGAATACCTTCGAGAGAAGCTTGAGATGAAACAGAAGCTTTCCAACAATTGGTGGGACTTTATCAAAGAAGAAGAAGAGAAGGAGCAATGGAAAGAGCAACATGGCAGTCTTCGGGACAAGGTAGAAGAAATGATGACTCGGGCATGTGAAGCCGGTCAACGGGCGGGGAGATGGAAGATGAAGCAAGGGGACCTTCAAGCTAGCCTCGTTCCAGACCAAAAGAAGATGTTCGAGTTCATCGAGAAAGCTCGCCGACATTACCGATGCGTTAGAAAGATGTTCGGATTTAGATCTGAGATTTCCTTGGTAGCTTAACGTTGTGCTAAGTGTTCTAGACTTGTTCATGAATTTCTATCAATTTGAATGAAAAGTTTAGTTATTCATTTTCCATGCATCATTACATTTTTACAAAAAATGCAAAAAAAAATTAACTTAATCAATAACCTTTGAAGACCTTTGACCGGAAGGCCGTAACCTTTGAACGCGTCGAAAACGAGAAGAATGGCTGAGAACCTCGAAGGGCGTTTTTCTGAAATGGAGAACAAGATTAAACTTCGATGAAAGCTTCAACACATTGGTCGACTGATGAAAGGAAAACTTTCAGAGCACCCGAGCACAGTATCCTCTTTACCCACCCGGATTTGAACCAAATAAGAAAAAAGCTGGAGAGACCTCATCTGGACCAATTGCACCGAGATAATGAAATGAAGAAAGAAGAGGATGAGCAAAAGTTGGAAACCACGGAGAAAAGATTACGTGCAATTGAGGGGGCACTCTCGGGTTCTTTCAATGTAGATGATCTATGCTTGGTCCCGGATGTCAAGATCCCGACAGATTTCAAAATTCCAGAATTCTCAAAATATGATGGAACTACTTGCCCGGTTACCCACCTGACGTTATTTCTGAGAAAAATTCAACCGCTCACTAAAGATGAAGAAATTTGGATAGCACTTTTCCAGGACAGTTTGACCAAGTCCCCTCTCCAATGGTATCTTGGTTTGGGTCCCAAAACTATCAGGACTTGGAATGATCTGGCTCACGCATTTGTAAACAATTATCGGCATGTCACGGATCGGCACTGCACCGCCGAGACTTTGCATAATCTGGAAAAAGGAATCATGAAACCTTCAAGGAATATGCTCATAGGTGGAGGAACTTGGCAGCGCAAGTCCAGCCTCCCATGACTGAAAGGGAGATGGTGACCATGTTCATCCAGACGCTGAAATCTCCTTTCTACGACAAGCTTATTGGAAACTCCACCAATAGCTTTTCCGATGTGGTATTATCAGGGGAACGTATCGAATACGGTATCAGGACTGGGAAAATCGCAGATTACTCAAACAATGATGGGAGGCGGGCGTGCCACCAAGGAAAGATGAAGTTCAGCAACCGGGAAGAGGCGGAGGAACGCCATTGGTAGGGCAGAGCATCGGCCTCGCCCATTCTTCCCTAGTAGACAGCCAAGGGCAACGGCCTCTTTGCCACCAATGCATGCCTTACCGAGACAGAGAGATATTCGCTCCAATTCCGATTCAATATTCGGAGTTATATCCACAATCGATTCAGAACGGACTTATACGTCCCATTCCTACGAAGCCATTGGAGCCCCCATATCCGAAGTGGTACAATCCAAATGTCAAGTGTGCCTACCATGATGGTGCTGTTGGACACAACCTTGAGAATTGCATAGCATTGAAACGTATGGTTCAACAGTTACTTGACACAAAATGGCTCGACTTCTCTAAAGAAGCGAATGTCACTCAAAATCCACTGCCAGAGCATCAAGGGGGGCAGGTCAACGTAATTGAAATTGGAGAATATGAACTGAGTGGAGTTAATGAAGGTTGCTCTATCACAATCGGGAAGTTCCCACAAGACTTTTTCAAAGAAAAAGACATTTGTACAATCACTGATGATGGTACTTCTCTCTCAAGACCTAGGCCATTGGTAATTTCAGTAACAAATCCTACCATCACACCTCTGATAGTGCAAGCACCAACACCCTTCCTGTATCAATCAAACCGAGCCGTACCCTGGAAGTACGAGTACACCTCGAATATTTCTGTGAATCAACATGGAATTGGGGGCATAACAAGGAGTGGTCGAATCTATTCCTCTCAAGAAGAAGACGAACCTCCATTGAAGAAATCAAGTACAAACTCACACAGTACCAAAGGGTCCTGTAGAGAAGAACGAAGCTTCCAAATCTGTCACAGAAGAAGAGGCCTATGAATTCCTAAAGTTCATCAAGCAAAGTGACTACAGTGTGGTGGAGCAACTAAATCGCTTACCTGCGAAGATCTCCATACTATCTTTGTTGTTGAGTTCTGAAGCTCACCGGGAAGCGATGCTAAAAGTGTTGAATAAGGCATATGTTGCACATGATATTACTGTGAACCATTTTGATCATCTTGTTAATCACATAACTGCACAAAACCTCATCTCGTTCACCGATGAAGAAGTTCCCGAGGAGGGCATAGGACATACTAGAGCCCTTCACATATCAGTTGGGTATAAGGAACGAATCATGGCCAGGGTCCTTATTGACAATGGCTCTGCACTAAACATAATGCCTTTAGGGACGTTGCACAAATTGGGCGTAGACCCTACCTACATCCACAACAGTAATATCGTGGTTCGGGCTTTTGATGGATCGAGAAGAGAAGTCACTGGTGACATTGAGTTACCCATACAAATCGGTCCTTGTGTTTTCCACACTACGTTCCAGTCATGGACATGAAGCCAACATATAGTTGTTTCTTTGGGAAGACCGTGGATACACATGGTGGAGCCGTGCCCTCCTCCCTTCATCAAAAGGTGAAATTCGTCATGGAAGGAAAGTTGATCACTTTGTATTTGAGGAAGATTGGCTCTTGTCTAAAGTGCGATACTCAATATGTGGAAGGCTGGAGAAGACGATTATCCTGCTCATTTAGATCGTTTGAAGTGGCCACGCGATATATGGGTTAAATCCTATTCCAAAAGTTCCAAATGCCACGCAAATGGTGGCGAAGCTTATCTTGAAGGATGGGTACACCCAGGGAGCAGGATTGGGCGCAGCATCACAAGGGATAACCAGACCATTGACTCTTCTATCAAATGAAGGGAAATTTGGTTTGGGATTTAAACCAACTTCCCGTGACAAGAGGAATCAAGCTATCGAAAGGAAGAAGAAGAAATTGGCACAACTGGAGGGACACAACACTGATAGAGGAGAAGAAAGGGAGATTCCTGGGTTGTTTGAGACCTTTGTCAGTGGAGGCTTAGAACCCGCCCAAGGAGAGGAGAATGCATTGGTCATTCAAGTTACCAAGATCTTTAATGACTTATCAGTTCAAGCGATTTTAGATGAAGCCCCGAAAGCTTGGAACTCGTTCGACCTTACGGACAACATGAAGCGTTGGACAAGCTGGGAAGCCATGGAATTGCCTGTCTGGATTGAGGACTTTTCGAAGTAATTTTCTAGAAATGAGTCTTATTTTGAGACATTGTCTTTGCTTATTTGGACCTTTACTTTTAACTTAATGTTTTTGTGAGGTTGTCATTCACACATATCATTAATGAATTCCATCATTTCCATTCTCCCACATCTTATTCTCTTCTTCTCCTACTTCCCCACTCCCTTCTCATTCGAATGCAGAGATAATTCTTACGATGACAACAATGAACGCAACTTTGTTCATAAGTTTTGATAATCCTGTTAACGCTTTGAATCGGCGAAGAGGATTCTGAAATATCTCCTGAATTATTAGAATTGATTGAGCAAGATGAGCGACGAGAGAGCAACAAGTCCCGAACCAAGTGAAACTATTAACTTGGGAGAGAGTCGGAAGAGAAGTATGTCAAGGTCGGTACCTCTTTTCTTGTAAAAGAGAGGTTGGTCGAATTATTAAGGGAATATGTTGACATTTTCGCATGGTCCTACCAAGACATGCCAGGATTGAGTTCTGACATTGTAGTTCACAAGATTCCACTAAAGCCCGAGATCAAGCCCGTTCGGCAAAAGCTGAGAAGGCTAAAGCCAGAATTGATTTTGAGAGTCAAAGAAGAAATCCGAAGCTGCGGGATCTTTGGTTTCTGGGTGTTGCAGTATACGGAATGGGTAGTTAACATAGTACCTATCGAAAAGGTGGAAAGCGGAAAGCTAAGAGTGTGCCAAGACTACCGTCCCATAAATAAGGTTAGCCCTAAGGATAACTTCCCCCTCCCTCATATCGATACCCTAGTGGACAACACCGCAGGAAATTCCTTCTTCTCATTCATGGATGGTTTTTCTGGGTATAACCAAATCAAAATGCATCCAAACGACATGCTAAAGACTGCCTTCATAACTTTGTGGGGGACATTCTATTACAAAGTAATGCCATTCGGATTGAAAAACGCTGGAGCCACTTATCAAAGGGCCATGGTTACACTATTCCATGACATGATGCATAAGGAGATTGAGGTGTATGTGGATGATATGATCGCTAAATCCCACTCCGAGAAGGTCATGTAGAAGATCTCGAGAAGTTATTCAAAAGGCTTCGGAAATATCGATTGAAGTGAACCTGCTAAATGCACCTTCGGCGTAACATCGGGAAAGGTGCTAGGTTTTATGGTAAGCAAAGAATGCATTAAAGTTGATCCAAATAAAGTCAAAGCTATACAAGAAATGTCGCCCCGAGAACCACGAAAGAAGTGCGCAGTTTTCTTGGAAAGATCAACTATATCGCAAGATTCATATCCCAATTGACCTTGAAATGTGAACCTTTGTTCAAATCGAAGAAGAAGAGCAAAGTGGAATGGACTAATGGTATCAAGAAGCTTTCGAAAAAGTGAAACAATACTTAACAAATCCCCGTCTTTGATACCACCGAGGCGGGATGAGCCTTTGATCTTATATTTGTCGGTGCAAGACACTTCATTAGGGTCTGTTCTTGGACAACGGGATAGTACGAGACGGAAAGAATATGCAATCTATTATCCGAGCAAGAAGTTTCTTTGAGTGCGAAGTGAAATACTCGATCGTAGAAAAGACATGTTGTGCTCTTGCTTGGGTAGCGGGCCGTTTGAGACACTACATGCTCAACAACACCACGTTGTTAATATCAAAAATGGATCCTATAAGGTACATCTTCGAGAAGCCCGCATTGTCCGGTAGAATCGCCAAGTGGCAAATGCTTCTATCAGAGTATGATATTCAATTTGTATCACAAAAGGCTATCAAAGGAAGCGTTATTGCGGAATATCTAGCCGATAGGGCCATGGATGATTACGAGCCCATGAGGATGGATTTCCCCGATGGGGATGTAATGACAATAGAGCATGATAACAACCAGGCCGAAGATGAACGTAGAGGTTGGAAGATGGCGTTCGATAGGGCATCCAACGCTACAGGCCAAGGTATCGGGCGATTATCATCTCCGTGACGGAAAACAATATCCACTCACGGCCAAACTCGCATTTCCAACCTGCACTAATAACATGGCTGAATATGAGGCTTGTGCTATGGGTCTCAAAATGGCTCTAGAGATGCAGATTCAAGAGCTAGAGGTATACGGAGACTCAGCTTTGGTAATCTACCAGTTGAATGGAGAATGGCAAACACGAGATTCCAAGCTTATCCCTTACCAAAAATATGTGCATGAGCTAGCGAAAGAGTTTAAGAAAATAAGATTTCATCATGTCCCAAGGGAAGAAAATCAGATTCCCGATGCTCTAGCCACTTTGGCTGCCATGTACAAGATAGGTAACCAAGAGTCAACCCCCACATTTAAAATAAACGTCTTTGAGGTACGCTTATTGCACCGGTGTAGAGGAGGAAAAGGATGGCAAGCCTTGGTACTATGACATCAAAATGTACCTTCAGAGCAAGTCTATCCACCGGGGCATCTCATAGTGACAAAAGTTCCTTGAAGATTATCAACGAGTTTCTTTCTTAATGGAGACGTGCTTTATAAAAGAAGCCCCGACATGGTTCTACTCCGTTGCGTAGACGCAAAAGAAGCCAACCGAATCATAGAGGAAATACACGAAGGCGTATGCGGAGCTCATACCAATGGTCACACCATGGCAAAGCAGTCTTAAGAGCTGGTTACTATTGGCTTACGTTAGAAACAGACTGCATCAACTATGTCAGGAAATGCCACAAGTGCCAAATTTACGCAAATCGAATCCATGTTCCCCCAGCACCACTGAACGTGACCGCCATACCGTGGCCTTTTGCCATGTGGGGAATAGATGTGATCGGAGCAATCAATCCAAAAGCTTCTAACGGACATAGGTTCATCCTGGTAGCCATTGATTATTTCACTAAATGGGTTGAGGCTGCTTCTTATGTTAACGTGACCCAAAATGTGATATGTCGATTCATCAAGAAGGAAATCATTTGTCGCTACGGACTTCCTGAGCGCATCATTACAGACAATGGGACCAACTTGAATAACAAGATGATGACAAATCTGTGTAAACAATTCAATATCAAGCATCACAATTCAGCACCTTATCGGCCCATGATGAACGGTGCAGTAGAGGCGGCTAATAAGAATATCAAAAGGATCATTGAGAAGATGACTCTCACGTACAGAGACTGGCATGAGAAGCTACCATTCGCCTTACATGCATATAGAACCTCTGTCCGTACCTCTACCGGAGCTACTCCTTTTTCCTTGGTGTACGGAATGGAAGCAGTGCTGCCTATCGAAGTTGAAATCCCTCGCCGAGAATCCTAATGGACACCAAGTTGGAGGAAGCAGAATGGGTACAAGCGCGACATGAACAACTCAACTTGATCGATGAAAAGAGAATGACTGCTCTTTGTCATGGGCAGTTATATCAGAGGAGAATGATGCGAGCCTACAACAAGAAGGTCAAACCTCGCCAATTTGTCAAAGGAGATATAGTGTTGAAAGAGATCCTGCCTATAGTGTCTGATCCTAGAGGAAAATGGACACCGAATTATGAAGGGCCTTATGTAGTGAAGAAGGCGTTTTCAGGAGGAGCATTAATCCTTGCAAAAATGGATGGGCAAGAATTACCAAAGCCGGTGAACTCAGATTCAGTCAAGAAATATTACGCATGATTCTTGAGATACTCAGGATCTTTCGAGGAGGAAACAGCAGTGAAGACATGATTATCGCAATAACATTCAAAGTTGTCAAAACAATCTTTCACTTCTTCCCCGTTCTTAGTCTTTTTTCTTTCGTACCTACACCTCTTGTACCCTTTTGATTCATGGTCTATGAAATCTGCATTCTTCCGCTCTCTTCTCATGACTTTCACAACTATCATCGATGTTCTTGAATGACAATCTTACAAAAAAGGATGGTTATGACTAAAATTTCATTTAAAGAAGAGCTCGTAAATCACTTTGAAAAGGTTTCAAACGGACAGGCATATTCCAGAAGCCACCAGGTCTTCAATGTGTCATATTTGTCGATTGGGAAGAAAATGAGCAACAAGCTGTCGAAATAATCATCTGAAAGTCCTTCAAGCTTAAGAATATAAGGTCACCAATAAATCCTGAGGCGGACATTTTGTATTAGGATGAGAGGAAACTTTAGGCTGTCAAACCTTCGATGGACGTCCCAACGAAAGAGGAAGTCACTTTTTTTACGAGCAGAAGACAACACCCCAGTTAAGGCACGACCGAAGAAAAATAAATAATCCAAAAAAGGGAAAATGAAAAGACATAAAAAAATCGCATTCTGCATATTGCATTCCACATATCGCATCTGCATGGCACCCCGCATAACAGGTACTAGAAAGGAAGAGTTGCTAGGAAGTTCACGTGAATGCTTCAGACAACCTACGAGGGGAGGTAAGTGCCTAAATTTCGCTAAAAGGTAAGGAAGGTTCCTTTACCTTGGCTCGAAGAGAAAAGTTTCTCTTCTGAAATGGTAAGAGAGTTCCTACCTTTCCTCTCATTCCGAAATGGAAAGAGAAGCTTCTTTCGCTGAATGGTAAGAAGGTTCTCACCATTCACTTCGTCTCGATATTTCAATCAAGTCTTTCAACAAAGAAGCAGGAAACGTTCATTCGCTTCTTAAGGGAAGAAATGTTTCTTCCCTCTACGGGTAGCAAAAAGGTTCTTGTTATTCAATCACCACTTTCAACGGACAATCAATCATACACTTTTTCCGAGCATTGAGAATATTCTCAATCTCGAATTACCGGGGCAAGGAAGGTTCCTTCGCTTCAGAAGGGAAAGAAATATTTCTTCCCTTCACAAACAACAAGAAGGTTCTTGTTGTTCATTTTTTCCCATCAGTCATCTATCTTTACCGAGCATTGGGAATATTCTCAATCTCGAATTACCAGAGCAAGGAAGGTTCCTTCGCTTCAGAGAAAAGAAAGAAATATTTCTTCCCTTCACAAACAACAAGAAGGTTCTTGTTGTTCATTTTTTTTATCAATCAGTCATTCATCTTACTTTCATCGAGCATTGGGAAGGTTATCAATCTCGAATTATCGAAGCAAGAAAGGTTCCTTCGCTTCACGAATAATGAGAAGGTTCTTGTTATTCGATTTCAATCAATCAATCAATCGGTCTTTCATCTTACTTTTGCCGAGCACTGGGAAGGTTCTCAATCTTGCATCTTTGGGTTAGGGAAGGTTCCTTAACCTCGAATAGTGGAAATGTTTCCGCTATTCAACTCAATAGGAAGGTTCTTGTTGAGAGAAGTAAGGAAGGTTCCTTCGCCTCACGAATAATGAGAAGGTTCTTGTTATTCGATTTCTCGATCAATCAATCTGTCATTCATCTTACTTTTGCCGAGCATTGGGAAGGTTCTCAATTTTGCATCTTTGGGGTAGGGAAGGTTCCTTTATCTCCAATAGTGGAAAGGTTTCCGCTATTCAACTCAATAGGAAGATTCTTATTGAGAGAAACAAGGAATGTTCCTTCGCTTCATGAATAATGAGAAGGTTATTGTTATTCGATTCTCGATTAATCAATCATCATTCATCTTACTTTTGGCGAGCATTGGGAAGGTTCTCAATCTCGCATCTTTGGGGTAGGGAAGGTTCCTTAACCTCGAATAGTGGAAAGATTTCCGTTATTCAACTCAATAGGAAGGTTCTTATTGAGAGGAGCAAGGAAAGTTCCTTCGCTTCGGGAAGGTAAGAAATATTTCTTCCTTTCACGAATAACGAAAGTTCTTGTTATTATGGACAAAATTAGTCATCCTACTTTGCATGCTCCATGTTCCATGAATCATGCAAAGGCGTGTGACACCCAATTTTATGCAGGATAGTATTTTAGGTTTCGTGATTTTCGATATTTTTTTCTTCGTATTTTTATTTCATGTGATTTTTATCGACATTTTATGTACTTTCGTCATTTTCGTTATTTTATGTACATTTCGTCATTTTCGTTATTTTATGTACATTTCGTCATTTTCGTTATTTTATGTACTTTTAAATGCATTTTCGTTATTTTATGTACTTTTCGTCATTTTCGTTATTTTATGTACTTCTTGTCATTTTCGTTATTTTGCCATTTTCGTTATTTTTACGTAGTTTTTATCGTTTTTCACGTGTTAGTGTCATTTTCATTATTTTATGAACTTTTGTCGTATGTTTTTGTTATTTTTATGAAAACTTTTGTTATTTTGTCGTTTTTTATAATTTTCAGATGCTTTGGTTATTTTTCTTATTTTGGTACTTTTCGTTATTTCCATCATTTTATGTACTTTTTTTCATTTTTTCATGAACGTTTTTTATTATTTCATATGTCTTTTATTACTTCGTGTGCTCCTGTTATTTTCGTGATTTTTATGTGTTCTTATCATTTTATTTGGCTTAATCTAGTATTAAAATGTGTTTATTTTATATTTTTAATTAATTAAAAAAAAAGAAAGAATACAGAAAAATTAAAAAAAAAAGGAAAGGAAGACTTACCACGAGGTTGTCCGCCTCCTCCGCCGAAGACCATCATCACCTTCTGCCTCCTGCAACTCTGCCCTCATCAATCCATCAAAGATTTGTTCAAATCCTTCATCATTGAGCTAAAGCTCCTGTCAATCAAGCATTTTGGCTATAAATAGAGCCATTTTAGAAAGAAAACGGGGAAGAACTTGGCAAAAAGAAACGCATCCGAAAACACTTCTCCAACACCTTCAATCTCTATTTCTCCCCTCTCCTCCGCCGAAACTACTTCCATTACGTCGGCCTCACCCCCAGGAGCTCAAATCTACCATTCTTTTCGTTCGAAGTTGCCGGAGGGAGGAGAATTCTACACCGACCCGCAACCCGCCCCGCGCACGACCCGGTTCAATCGGCCGAACCAGGCCGCCGTTCGACTTCCCACCACCGCCACGAGACTCGCCGTCCGCCGCCCCGAAGCTCCCCGCCGTTTTCGTCGACCGAAACGGCCCGGAAAAGGCAACCCAAGTTTGCTCCTTGCTCCCCTGTTCGTGCGCGACTTGCAGGTGAGTTTTCTTCCTTTTCTTTTTCTTTTCAATTGCTGTATCTCTTTTCTTCTTTTTCTTTTTTTTCTTTTTTTTCTTTTGTGTTGTTTAAGTCACTAAAAATCTAACCAATTAAAGTAATCTTCTGAAAAATCTTTAAAATTGCCAATTTAAGCACTAGTTTAAATTTTATCTCTTTCTTTTTTTATAAATTTCTGAATTTTTATTTTTATTATTTTTATTATTATTAACATTTTCCCATCCTTAATTATGTTCATGCCACTTATTATTATTTTCTGTTCTTTTTTTATTTCACCCATTAATATTTTGTTTTCACTTGCATGATTCATATGACTTTTTTTGCCATGTCTTGTTTTTTTATTATCTTTACTTTATTTACTTTTATTAGATTTAAATCATGTGTTACGTGTTTAGGTGCCATGTTTATTACTTATCCTATTTTATTTGAGGTTTCGTCCGTTTTCCTTTTTTATATGTGTATATTTATAAATTGTTAATTGGTGTTTTACTTTATTGGTTTAACTTGATTTTCTTTCATTTATTTATTTTTAACACAACTCTTTTTTTTATTAATCTTTAAATCCAAGCCAAAAAAAATCTAAAAAAAACCCGTGGTACCAATTTTGGGCGTACGAAAATTAACTATTTTTGTACGTAACTGACAAACGAGCTTAGATCTCTCGTAGACTATTTTTTTTTAGGTTTCCAATCGACCTAGGAAAAAGATTAGTGGCGACTCTGTACAAATAATCATCGGGATATTACCGATAGGTATTTCCCACGTCGCTACACATGTAAGAACATGTGTTTCAGCACTCCATTTCTAGAAGGTTTGTAAAGATCGTCATAAATCTTCAAAGCCAAATTTTTGCAATACTCGAAAGATGAACTCATTAATTTGGTAATTTTATCGATTCCACATTTATTACGAACCTTCGCTCTAGTCGAAGGGTGACCACCAGACCCCCTTTCTCTAGTTCTTACTAATTTATCCAACCCATCATCTCCTATCAAACTAGATATTTCCTTCATAATCTTTGTCCTCGATAAGTTTGAGCTTGAAAGATTATCACCTTCTTCCACATGTGAATTTGTCCCTTTTAAAGTTAAAAAGGTGGAATGCCCAGAAAAATAAGAGATGAAACATTATTTGAATTACCGGAATGGTGAGCCAATGAAGGACTTGATTGAATCGAAGAATCATCAATATCCTGCTTTGTTGTCGGACTCCCATGAGATGAATTATTCCCTGATTGTGATAATTCATTTCCACCATTTTTTCCGAATAAAAATGTCCAGTTTTTGGAAACTGAACTCATATTTTATGGTGGAAGAGCCCTAGAATTTCCAATTATTCCATAAGAGAGCCAAGATTCACCATTATCTAAAAAGGTGTCTTCATTGATAGCACTAGCAAGCCTAATATGAGAAGAGCCTCCCAAGCATGCTTTGACTTTCTGATTTCGGTCAGATTGCTTTCGGAGATGATTACTGTGGGAAGGGTCATCGATTATGTTTCCGATGACCGAAAATTCAGCCTCAAAGCTGTCAGATGTCCACAACACGGCTCCTTGTTTCCCTCGTTGAAGACTTGTCCCTAGCTTTGAACTGGCCAAGTAACATGCCGCCCTTGATTCATCGCTAGATGGAATCGCTGTCGATACCTCGCCAAATGGAACCTTCGTCGACCCTCACTCGCTGCTATCACTTCCTCTAATCAATAGTGATCATGTAATTGATAGTGGTGGTACTGTGCGCAAAGGACTTTCCCACATGATACTTGCACACCATGGCATTCCAGCTTGCTTTGATCAACGACTGTCCTCACTCTTAACCCCTCATTCAACCTCCACCTCCAATGAACTAGAAATAGAGCAAACGAGCTACAAGTAGTTTTAAATTCAGCTCCCCCACACTACGTGGGTGATACACGTTTTACCGCGGCTTTACCGCGTATGAGGCCGCGGTAAAGACGTTTTACCGCGGCCTTTACCGCGCACAAAGCCGCGGTAAAACGTTGGACGCGGTAAAGTGGCAGCGAGCCACGTTTACGCGACAAAGCGCATGTGACGGCCGCTGTGACGTCAGTCCGTCACCGCTTCCAACGCTATCATGGTCCTTCTTGCGCGGTAAGGCCGCGGTAAGATTTATTTTTAATTTCTTCACCCGTTTTCTTTCTCTTCATTTTCATTTTCATCTTCATCTTCATCCTCATCCTCTCCCATTTTCTTCTTCTTTCTTTCCTTCTTTCTTCTTCTTTCCTTCTTTCTTCCCGTTTTCATCTTTTCCTTTTTTCTTCTTCTTTCCTTCTTTCATTCATTCTTTCTTCTTCTTCTTCTTCATTTTCATTCTTCTTCTTCTTCTTCTTCTTCTTCTTCTTCTTCATTTTCATCTTCATTTTCATTCTTCTTCTTCTTCTTCTTCTTCTTCTTCTTCTTCTCTGTTCTTTCTTTCTTTCGTTCTTTCTTTCTTTCTTCTTCTTCTTCTCTTTCTTTCTCTATTCTTTTTATTCTTCATATGAATTTGAATTTACGGGTTTTAAGGTTTTGTGGATGAATTCGGATGAATATTCATCCGAATTCATCCACTTTTTTTTTTAAATTATTTAAAATATTTACCGCGGCCAATGACGCGGTAAGGCCGCGGTATTACCGCGGCATCGTGCGCGGTAAGACCATGACCGCGCCCCAATTTACCGCGGGAATTACCGCGGCCCTCCTCACGGTGGTTACCGCGGCGCTACCGCGGGGAGGCCGCGTAAGCCCGTTCGCCCACGTAGTGCCATGAGCTAGGTGCTCCATTGGTTGCAATTATCGACAAACATCACAACAAGACGTAAAACTCAAAGATGTTGATTTGCACCTATATTACGCTCTTTTAAAATGTTAGAAAAAATATGGATTTTGAGAGTTCGTGATTTAGGGATTTGAACTAGATCTTGTTCCATGGAATCCTAAGAAGGTAAGAACTCCAACCCTTCTGTTGCTTCTTCGGCCAAATACAATATATAAGTGGGATCTACACTATTAGCAGATTCTGCTAAAACCTTTTTTTTTCAATTCTGTAAAAATTTAAGAGAATGGGGTTTTAACGGAAAACCATAAATTTTTTAGTTTTCGATCCAATTCTAAAAGTTAATACATGTTCACGAAATCTTTTTAATATATTCTTTCCATATGTATTGTTCATCAGAGATCTTATGTCTATATTGCTGAAATAATTGATAGGAAAAATTTATACTTCAACTTATTCGAAACCATTAGGAGTGACATGTATATTCATCATATGTTTGAATTCTTATTCTTAATTAATACATTTTAATATGTATACTTTTATCTTAACTAAATTAGGACCACGGTTTTGAAAACCGGACCGGACCGGCCGAACCGGTTGGACCGCGAACCGGTTAGCCAACCGGTCCGGTTTTTGGTTTTGAAAGCACTTGGTCAAGAACCGGTCAAAACCGGGAAAACCGGTTAAACCGGTGATTCCTTCTTTTTTTGAAAATTTTTGTCAAAAACTCCAAAAATTTTATCACTAATTTTAATTTATTCCACATTTACTTATAAATTCATATTTAACACATTAATTTTTAATATTTTCTCATAATATATTTTAAAACATTTTTAAACTATAATATAAATATAAAAAATATTTTTTAGTTATTTAAAATTATTATTTTCAATGACATAATTAATTAAAATATAGAATATTATTTTCCTTATTATAAAATGACTAATTTGTATTTTAAATTATTATTTTAATATAAAAAATGTGCATTATTATTTCATATTTAGATTATTTCATGATAATTCTAAACAATGAGGGATGATAACTAATTTTTAAAAAATAACAGGTTGAGCCGGTGGTCAAACAATTGAGCCGTCGACTCGAACCAGGCAAGTCTTCGAGCGATTATTATTAGGTTTTAAAACCATGATTACAACATGAATTATTTGGATCATATTTTATTTTCATGATGATCATTTATAGCGGGTGCATACAAATGTGGTACAGCTAAAGAGGTAGATTCAGATCCCCAGCCAAACCTCCTCCCCTCATCACCGTCGAACATGTGAAGCCAACGTGGCGCTTCTCAGCATGGCTGTCACGTGTCACTTCTAGACAAGACACGCGGCATTCTCTGAAACGACCTCCATTCCACGTTACATCTCCGCCAGCTTTACCAAGTTTCGTATAAAAATCCCCCACCATGAATCACATGCTTCTTCATTAAAACAATTCCTCCGCACATTTCATTCACTCTCAGAAAGTAGCAAGCAATGGCGAGTAGGCAAGAAAAGGAGCACAGGGCGGAGGCCGCAGCAAGAATCTCCGCCGCCGAACTTGGAGACGTTAACCGCACCGATGGGGCAGAGACGGTTGTCGTCGAGACCGAAAAGACTCAACAACCCCAGGAACAGAGGCCCGGCGTGATAGGGTCCGTGATGAGGGCTGTGCAGGGGACCTTCGAGCACGGCAAAGGAACCGTCGCTGGCAAGACGCATGACGCGGCGGAATCGGTGGAGCATGGAAAAGAGACAGCGGCAGAGGAGGCGAGACAAACCAGAGACTCGACGGCGGATAAGACCAAAGACTATATGGAGTATACCGGAGAAAAAGCTAAAGAAACCAAGGATTCTGCTGCCGAGAAAACCAAGGAGTACGCCGGTTACACGGCGGACAAGGCGAAGCAAGCGAAGGACACGACAGTCGACAAAGCTGGTGAGTACAAGGACGGCGCTGCGGATAAGACCGAAGAGACCAAAGATGCGACGGCGGAGAAGTTGGGCGACTACAAGGATTACACGGCGGAGAAAGCAACCGAAGGGAAGGACATAACTGCTGGTAAGCTAGGGGAGTTGAAGGATTCCGCCATGGACGCCGCGAGGCGGGCAATGGATTTTCTTTCCGTGAAGAAGGACGAGACCAAAGAGCAAGCCGCGGGAACTGCTGATTCCACCCAGCAGAAGATGGCAGAGACCACGGACGCTGCAAAGCAGAAGGCTTTCGACGCAAAAGAAGCGGCTAAGGAGAAAGTCGAGGCCGGGAAAGAGAAGACGGCGGAGACTTGGGACTCTGCTAAACAGATGGCGTTTGAGACCAAAGAAAGAAGCATGGTACGTAACACTTCATTTGTCTTAAATTCAGGACTATTTTGCTGAAATGCAAAGAGTTCTAGGACCTGTACTGTACTTCCCTTCATCATCAAAATTGACTCAAATTTCGGTTAATGTAGGAGAAGGCTGAGGCTGGTAAAGAGAAGACGGCAGAGACTTGGGACTCCGCTAAACAGAAGGCGTTTGAGAGTGAAGAAAGAAGCAAGGTAGCATTTTTCTGAAATTCAGGACTATGTTGTTTAAATGCATAGAGTTCCAGGACCTGTACTGTACTTCCCTTCATTAGCAAAATTGACTCTCAAAATTTCGGTTTATGTAGGAGAAGATGAGTGAAACCGAGGAGGATGCAAGGCGCAAGCTTGAGGTTATGAAGTTGGAAGGTGACGCCCACAGGTGTGTACAGATATATCTATAATTTCTTCCTCATGATCAATACAAAATCAGCTTTTTATAGAAATAAAAACTTAAATTTGGATTAATAATTATATGTTGGGGGGGTACAGGGAGTCGAAGGGGACAATTCTGGGGTCGATCGGGGAAGCAATAAAGAGCAAGTTTACACAACCGTCGACGGAGACGGAGCAGAGGCCACATGACTTAGGCGTTGGTGGTGGCGGTCGGACGACTGAAGTGGATGTGGACAAGACGCCGGCGGGAAGAGTTGCGGAGAGGCTGAGAGAGGCAGATCAAATGACCGGACAAGCCTTCAACGACGTGGGCCGCCTTGGGGGGCGAGGGGAAAACGGCGGTGCGGGAAGTTGAAAGGGTGGAGACACCGTCAGGAGGGGCGGTGAAGTCGGTGGATTAGATTGACAGGGGCCACCGGAACTCCGATAACGGTCGTTTTTGTACGGTACAGCTGATAGGGGATGTTGATGAATGTAAAAGCTGTTGCCCTTTCAAGGGTTTCTCGAGACTTGAGGGTCTATCTATATGTTGCATTTTCGATTTGTGGTTTTCCTACTTTCTTTTTTTAAAATTAATAATTGGTTTTTTTTGGCGCTTAATTTTTTTTGATTTGTCTTTTCCTTGACATCAGAAAAGCTAATCTGTTTTGGGGAAAAAAAAGTTTTATTGCAAGATAAACAAAACAAAACGATGGGGGGGCCAGCCGCTGGGCAAAGAAAGAGAAACACAGCAGCAGGTTAGGTCAGGTCAGCTCTTCTTCTTTGCGTGAAGTGTTCATGCAACAGTACCGCTACTTGTGCCAACAGCAGGTGCATCAATGTCTCGTCCACCCCACTTCCTCATGCGGTCACTTGTTTCATCAACCTAAACCATTTGCCACAAAAAACAAAAAAACAAAAAATATTTGTAGAACAAATCAAAATAGAAAATCAAGTCCACCACAATATTAGGGAAATTAATACTCTCCTCTAATTAGTAGAGAAGAGAATAATTAGTAGCTACCTCTTTGTTCCAGTTGGTCCGTGCCACAATAACCACAAGCAGCACCGTTTGCAAGGCAGTACCGGCTATCATGCCTCCCCAAAGCCCCTATTATAGGAGTATATAAATATATCCCCCACACACAAAAAAAAAAGGAAGAAAAAAGAGAAGAAATAAAATCAACAAAATGAGCCTAATTAATACGATTAAATTAGTAAGTATATAATTAATCAAAGATGGATCAAATGGATCGAAACCATACCGGTACACCCAATTTGGCTGTATAACCCAGAAGGAACCCCAGAGGTAATCCAAACACGTAATAGCAACCCAAGTTAATGTAAGCAACGAGCGCTTGCCATCCACCACCAATGGCAACACCTGCACACGACACGATCGATCGAGTTCATAATTAAACACATATATAGGGAGGGAGGGATACGTAAGTATATTTATTTACAGAAAAGTTGAGTCCTTGTATTGTAGTTTAACCCAAAAAGATTAAACACAACACACACACACACACACACGCACCTGACAGAACTGGTTGGACGCTATTGAGAACCATGGTTATGCCAAGCAGATAGGCGAGGTTAGAAGCAGCTTCTTGCAGTTCTTTGCTACTTGAGAAGATGAGAGGGAAGTACTTTCTGCCCACAATCACAGCAACCATGAAGATGAGACCCACCAGCAACGACTCCGAAACCGCCACAAACACAGAGTACTTTGCAGATCTTGGATGTCTTAGCCCCAGTTCGTTAGAAACTCGAACACTGTACAAAAATCAATGCGTGTGGTAAAAAATTGTGTGTGTGTGTGTATATATATATATATATATATATATATATATATATATATATAGGTATAGCATTAATTTGCACACCAAAAATTACCCGATTGCAGCATTTACTCCTAGGAAGAGCATGGTTTCCCACCCATTCAAGTTCATACTGTAACATTATACGACATTGAACCAAATGAAGAAGTGATCAGTAAAAAAATTACTCGAAAATATGCGACTTTTTATGCTAAAATGCATAAAGAAACACTACTAAATTATAGATTAAATAATTGATTACCATATAGAGAGAGAGCCAACAGCAACGACTGCATCATTAAGATGTCCAGCAAGAATGATCAGAATCGTGAAATACCAAGCCTCTAGGCAAAGCATGACCGCAGAGGCAATGGAGAGTCGAACAAACGCCAATAAATCCTTGAGCGCCAACAATGAAAACCCATTCCACCCTTCATTACACCAAACAAAGATGTATATAACCTGTGCAGCACAAACCCCCCAGCTGGTGAGGTCAAAGGCTGCAGCTGCTCCAGTTAAACCCCAGCCAAACACATCGATGAACAGCCATAAGACCCCAACGTGTATCAGGATCGCCGCTAAATTAATCCATGCCAGCACCAGAACCTTGCTCTGGGCCTGCAGGAACTTTTGGGTAGGGAAGGTGATTGCTAGTGAGAATAGTTGAGGGAGTGTCATAATTGTGAACTTTCCTGCAACTCGGGATATGTCCTGCTCTTGGCCTAAAAGCTCGAGGATTGGAGTTGCAAATATGTATACGGGTGATAGGATTATACATGCCACAGAGAGTATGAGCCATGACCTTTGTAAGTAGATGCCAAGCATGTGAACCCTCCCTGCACCAACTGCTTGCCCACAAAGCGTCTCCAATGCACTCCCCATTCCAAGCTGAAAGTTTTTCAAAAATTAATTTGCCAAGTAGTTTTAATCTTTATGGGACAATCAATCAAAAAGTAATGTAATGTAATACTGTAGTACCAAGAAGCCAAAAGAGAAGGTTCCAATGACAGAGAGGGCAATTGAGACAGCAGAGAGTTCAAGTTCACCAATGTGACCAACAAAGATTGAGGTAACTGAGTTGATTCCATAGTAGCATATAAGCTGGAAGGCAATTGGACCTCCTATCTTCCACAGCTTAACCGTCTCCACCCAGAGCACCCTCTTAGCGTCTTTGAAGCTTTCCACCGGCAAGGAGTCGCCGGAATCTTCTGATGACCACACATCAAGCAGCGGTGACTCCATTCCCTCAGGTTGATTGATCAGTAAGAAATTAGCTAGTCTGCTTTGATTTTGGTTCAAAAGCGTGGTGGGTTGATATAGTTGGTCGTAGGAGCATGCATTGAAAATGATATTGGACCCACTAGATTCATTTTTCCTTGAAAAAATGCTTAAGATATTGCTCCCTCCTTGTGCCCTTTTTTTCCCCTTTTCAAACAAGTTACTTTGTACATGCATTTGTAGAAAAAAATTGAAAAACATATGTTCATAGAAAAAAAAATTATAAATTAAATGCTGAAAACTAAGGATTTCAATTATTTAGGGACTAAAAGAGTAAAATATAGTATTTCATTCATCCCAAAAGTAAATATCACTTATTTAGGGATCCTCGCCGTCGTCGGCCTTCATCGACAGCGAGAAGAGGTAATAGTGGGTGTCGAGCTTCACCAGCAGCTCGTCCTTGGTCATTGGCCACTGGAGGTGGTAGCCGACTTTGACGATCGTGGCCAGAGGGACGTTTTGATCGGTGATGAGGAGCAGGGTGAAGTTTTCGGCGCCGATCTCGATGGCTTCGCCTTCATCCATCAAGTGGAATGTGCATCCCGAGATACAGAGGAGGGTTTTCTGCCGGAGGAGGGTTTTAGCCGTTTGTGGGTTCATCGGCGCCGGTGGAGCAATGGGCTTGTCTGGTGGAGAGGTTTCGGGAATATTTGGGCTTTGGTAACAAAATTTATGATCCAATAGTATGCGTGAAGTGATCTGTGGTAAAGAAGAAATTATGCATTATAGAAAATGAATGATACCGTATTAAAAAAATGATACTTGTACCAAAAGACAGTGATGTATTATACAAAAAAATGATATTTGTATTTGATGATGCTCGTAGTGAAAAAAATGATATCGCATTAAAAAAAATGATACTTGTACCAAAAGACAGTGATGCACTATACAAAAAAAAATGATACTTGTACTTGATGATACTCGTAGTGAAACAAAAATGATACTCGGTAAGAGATTCCAAAAAAATTATCAAAACATGACATATGAGTCTTTTTTTTCTTTCCACTCGACTAATTATTTGTAAATTTTGATTGTAGATAAAAATATATGAATTTATTTAGAGTATGAGAAAAAGGTAAATGACATAGATCTAAATAAAATGAAAAAAATGTTGTACTTAGAATGTGCATTTTTGAAATAGCATATCTAACCTTGACCATATTTACTATATGCACGAAAAATTTGTAATGAGTTAGTTAGCTGTCAATCTGGACAGGTGAAAAATAATTACATTAATAGGAAGGTGAAAGATAAATTAAGAGTTGATGCAACGGTTTTGATAGTCGGGTACACGCCAACCTTACAATTCTATTGATGATTAATATATAACCAATTTTATTCTCCATAAATGCGATTTATTATATAAATTCCGACCAACATATTTAGCACGTCAAATTCTCGATAGTTATGCCAACTTTTCACATTCGGTAAAAGAAACGTTAAGCTGTTAAGATTTTGTGCGAATATACAAAGAATAATATTCTCGTTCATTAAAATTTGTTTTTAGGTGAAGGTGCGGAAAGAGAGGGATTCGAACCCTCGGTAAACAAAAGTCTACATAGCAGTTCCAATGCTACGCCTTGAACCGCTCGGCCATCTTTCCTACATAATGATTATGGCCGATAACCCGAGCGAATAGCGAGTTATTCATATTAGATTGTTCGATAGTGACTGACAATCAATTCTAACTATCAAAATCAAAATATAAAGCCTTTCATGACTTTTTTTTATGACTTTCTCTTCCCTTCGAGCCGGGATAGGACCAAAACAAGACAAGTTTTTAAAATAGGACCAAAACAAGACAATAATTATTTTTACGGGACTGTGTACAGAATTTACTCTACACATCACATTCTTAATTCAATTCATCAAATCACTTTTTCCTTCCAACATTTTTATATCATACACATCAATCTACAATTCAAAACCATAAAAATTTATTTCCCAAAATATTACTCCATCCGTCCACAAAAAAAGTGCTACATTTTTTTTTCTCAAGAAGTCCAAAAATAATTGCTTTGTACGTTTTCTCTTTAGAAAAGTGTCAAATGCTCTTTTACTTTACTTTATGGGTATGGTGCCCGTGGCACTTGTTAAGGTAATGCTCTTATACCTCTCATGCAATAACAATGAGATACAAGAAAAGGGGAATAAAATTTCCCTACTCAAAGTAACATGAACGACATGCAGTAATCTTATTCTTCTACAACTTCTACTAGAGGACATGGAGAGTTAGAGACAAGTGTCAACTAATGTACTCCCACTGTTCTGGAATAATTGAAATGTGTTTATGAGTTCGAAAGTTAACAAAAATATAAAAAGTTGGTTCAGAAAAGGAGCCAAGTGTAGGGATCACACATTGGGTTTGCTGGTGGTAGGGTGAGTAACAAATCGAGCCGAGCTCGGCTCGAGCTCGAGCTTTAACGAGCCCGACGATCTGAGCCTCACGAGCCTCGAGCTCGAGCTCGAGCCGGTTTCGAGGCTCGAATAATATACGAGCCGAGCTCGAGCTCGAGCCTTAACGAGCTCGCGAGCCTAACGAGCTCGCGAGCTCGTTTGGGGCCGAATCGAGCCTAACGAGCTCGAGCTCGCGAGCTCATTTGGGGTCGAATCGAGCCTAACGAGCTCGAGCTCGCGAGCTCGTTTGGGGCCGAGTCGAGCCTAGCCGAGCTCGCGAGCCTAACGAGCTCGAGCTTCACGAACCTTCGAGCCGAGCTCGAGCTCAAATTTTCGGGCTCGTTCGAACTCGAGCCGAGCTCGAGCCGAGCCCGAATTTCACGAGCTCGAGCTCGAACTTTCTAGGCTCGGGCTCAGCTCGGCTCGAACTCAGCCCTAGCTGGTGGGAGAGGGAAGCCTAATGCGTGATTTCCATTAACATTAATTAGGCTTCCCTCACCCACGAGCAAACTTAATGTGTGATCCATTTATACGGGTAAAATCCGCGTTAGGTCCCTCTTTTTAAGTTTGTGACCTATTTCGGTCCCAAAATAACTTTTTTGTTTCAAATTAGTCCCAAAAATAAGTTTTGCGTACTAGTCTCGTCCTTTCCATCCATTTTGGGCGTTTAAGTTGACAGGTTAGTTTTGTTGAGTTAGCTGCTGATGTGGTTTAGTTTAGATCTGCTACACCCTCCCTCCATCTAGCATGAATTTATCGATAAAATGCGGGTGGAGTGAAATTTGGGGATTAGGGTTCGAAATTTCAGGAGACCGATTGTTGATCGATTGAGCGAGCTCGGTTGTCTGGTCGGTAGCGAGTCGTTCTCCGGCGTCTTTCATTTGTATATCCGGCGTCAATTTATCAATGTCGACTGGTTCGACATCGAACTCCTCTGGTCCAATGAAAGCTCCGTTCTGCAGATGTGACACTCGTGCTCCGCTTAGGACAGCCTTGACTGAGGACAATGCATGAAGGAGTTTCTTTGGATGTGCTCGATTTGAGGTAGGTATCATTTATCTTGATCGAAAATTCGATTGTTGTTTTGATTTCAGTTGTTATTTGGATGTTCTTAGTTTTGATTTCAGTTGTTGTTTTCGTTTTGAGGTAGGTTCTTTGAATGTTATTGGTTTTGATTTCAGTTGTTGTTTTCGTTTTTCATGTTCATGAACCTTCCAATGCTCTGTATTTGATAGTATTTGTGCACATAAATTTTTAAATTACAGAGAGACAAAGGTGAGACTTGCGGATACTTCAAATGACTGGATGGCCCTACAGATGACCATCTTAGGACATTGTTGTATGCAACATTACAGGAGAAGGAGTACAGAAGGAAGTTCCATATGTGTATGGGTGAGAGCATGGTTGAGAAAACCAGACCGGACCGACCGGTCGGACCACGAACCTGTGGGTGTGGCCTATCTGGTCCGGGTTTCGGTTTTGGGACCCCCTGCTTAAAAACCGGTGCAAACCGTCGGAATCGGACAAAACCGTCGAGCTGGCGGAACCGGAAACCGCCGGTTTTCAAGAATATTTGGGCTTAAAAAAAATTAGAAATTCACAATTGACCTGTTGGGTTAATGGACTTTATTTTTAATTTTCCTAATTCAAAGCCCAACAAACCTAGGTAATAATATAGAATAAAATTTAAAAAAATGAAAAAAAAAATTGACATCTAAACTAAAAGTAAAAAATGGGAAGTAGAAAATCGGAAGTAGCGGAGGCAGAGGACGACACTTTTGAACTTTCAGTTTTCACTTTCAGCAAAGGGGTGTGGGGTAAGGGTTTACTGTTCTGCTCGCCCGTCATTGGTGGCGCAGCTGCTTCTTTTCTCATCTTTTGGATCGCATAGCAGAGGCAGAGGCAGGGGCAGAGGCAGAACTTTTCAACAACCAAATTGCTTCTTTGGGGTAAGGGTTTAAAGCTTTTGTTCCTTTCTTTCTGTTCCCACTTTTTTTTAGTGTAATTTAGATAACTCAAAACATGATAATTAATAAGTTTATGTTGAATGTGTTGTATGAGATTCTTGTCTTTTCTTTAAGCTCTATGTTTGTCTGTTGCGTGATTCATTTTGTTTTCAATTTTTTTTTCTTGTTTTTGTTATTACCGTTACTTCACTTGTGCTTTAGAATTATGAATTATTGAGACAAAAACAATTGGTTTCAATAAATTATGGTTTGAAATTTGAAGAGAGGTAGACAATAAAAGAAACGTGTATTCACTAAAGCAATTGTTTTGATTTATCTGTGTTTTTCTTTCACTTGTATTACAAATAACATGGATAAAATATATAGACGTATTTCTTTTTTGTTAATCATAAGGTGTTTCTTTTTCCCTCTAATCCAACTTGTATTTCTACATTTCATAATTTATAGGGTAATGGCTCAACCTAATTCCTCAACATCTTCAACTTCTGAAGCAAGTGTGGAATCCCAAACTCAAGCATTGTGTGGAAAGAATGATCCAACGTGGGCTTATGTTTGTGAAGTGGCCACTACAGATGGTAAAAAAAAGTTGACATGCAACTTTTGTCAAAAGGTTTCTAAAGGTGGAGGCATACATAGAATGAAAATGCATCTTACCGGACGGAAAGGTGATATAGGTCCATGTTTGAAAGTCCCACAAGATGTTCGCTTTCGATTGCAAAGAAGCTTTGATGAAGTGAATGAACAAAAGAGACAAAGACAAGAAAATCGGGATGAAGTAAATCCGTTTACAAGAAGCACAAATGAGCCAAATATCAATCCCATTGATGTGGACAACTCAATTTCAAATCACTCAACAACCAAAAGAAAAGATGGGTTTGGATGCTTACTTTCCTTCCGAAACGACTCCTGGATTTCAACCAACCATCAAATCTGTTTTCCAAAGCAAGGAAAAACTTCATGAGGTCGATCTTTCTATAGCCCGTTTCTTCTTTGATGCATGTATTCCTTTTAATGCATTGAAATCATACTATTTTCAACCTATGGTGGATGCAATTGCTTCTTATGGTTTTGGGTATAAAGCTCCTTCATATTATGACATGCGAGTAAAGTTACTTGCCGATGCAAAAGCAGAAGTCAAGTTACTAGTTGAAACTTATAGAAGTCAGTGGGCACAAACGGGCTGCACTATTATGGGTGATGGTTGGAAAGATGTGAGAGATAGACATTTGATAAACTTTCTTGTCTATTGTCCTAAGGGAATCGCATTTATCAAGTCAGTTGATGCTTGATTTTATCTCTGACGGTACTACATTGTGTAATTTATTTCTTTGAGATTGTGGAGATTGTTGGCTCTGAAAATGTTGTTCACTTGGTGACTGATAATGCTAGCAATTATAAAGCTGCGGGAAGGCTTCTTGCTGACAAGTATCCTCATATTAGTTGGTCACCTTGTGCTGCCTATTGCATAAATTTAATACTAAAGGACATTGGTAGCTTGCCTCATGTTGATAACTTGAAGAAACTTGGGAACATGATCACTGTTTTTGTTTACAATCACAAGTGGACATTAGCATTCTTGTGGAAAAATGAGCGGTGGAAGGAGATTTTGCATCCAGGTGAGACTCGATTTGCTACTACATTTATTTCCTTGAGTAGTCTCTATGATCATAACAAGTTTTGCAAGCTATGGTAGCAAGTGCAGAGTTTGAAAAATGGAACATTTCTAAGACACCTAGAGCAAAAGAAGTGAAAGAAGTAATTCTTGATAGCAACTTCTGGAACAATTGTTTGTTGATTGTCAAAGTTGTGGCACCATTGATTCGACTCTTGCGCATGGTGGATTCAGATGAGAGACCTGCTATGGGTTATGTTTATGAGGGTGCGTAGAGCTATTACAGGAGTGGAAAATATCTTTCAAGGAAATGAGAGGTTGTATGCACAGTACACTAAGATCATGCAGGAAGGTGGGATAGACAATTGCGCAAGGATGTTCATGCAGCTGCTTATTGGTTGAATCCTGCATTTCAATATGATCAAGATAATTTTTCTCAAGAGTCTGAAGTAATGAATGGTCTCTTGGAAGTCATTGCCACTAAAGGTGTTGGGGTTAGTACACAAGCATTGATTGATGGATGAGCTATCACTTTTTCGTGATAGAATGAAGTCTTTTGGAAAACAATTAGCAATAGATTCTGCAACGACTATGAGGCCCGGTAATAATCTTTTTTGCTATTTTACTTTCTATGAAAAAAATATTTTATATTAACAAAATATTTATTCATGATGTGCATGTAGATGAGTGGTGGAAAATGTTTGGACATGATGCTCCTAACCTAAAAAAGTTGGCAATTCGTCTTCTTAGCCAAACCTGATAGCCAAAGAATAATCTCTGACCGTCAAGGGTGATCCGGTGGCGGTGACACGATGATTCCGGTACCTGGAAAAGCAAGACACGGGACACTTTCAGGTGCAGAAAGAGAGGGGAAGTGTGGGTGTGTAGCAGTTACCTTATTTGAGGCAGGCACCACCCAATATATAGGGTGGTGCTAGGTCCCGTTATGGGGCCTTGAATGCTGGGGAATTTCCATCAATGTGTCCATCATTGAGATGGCGGCGTATTAATGGTGTAATAACAGCGGAGTTATTGTGGGTTTAATGCCATAATGAGTGTAACGGTCGCCTTCAAGGAGGTGGCAGACGTTTTACGGCTAACGGTATTATACGAGGTGCCCTTATTGGAAAAAGGGGGGGTCTTCGTAAATGGGAAGCCCGTTGTGGCGGACGCGGCCCATATGGCGTTTGCATTTGACAATACCGCCGTATGGGCTGGCCCATATATATCAGTATGTCCTCCCCCCACAGCGGAGGATGGGTGGGCCCTGTGCTCCGTGTCGGGATGAAGTATCTTTATAGACAGTGAACCCATATGGCATTTGTTGTGCTTTGGAGCCTGGTTTAGGGGAGGCGTAGGAGCTGGCCCAATGTTGGCCCATAGGTTTGGCCAATCTGGTGTGGCGGTTGCAAAAAGGCACTTTTCAAAATTTGCGCTTTTGCGCCGTTCGTAATTATGGGGGAAGTCGCTTCACTTCCCATCGCGCTCTTCTCATACGCCAACCAAGTCAGTTTCCCGAATTCTTGCTTTCCTTGCCTTTTCGCTTTAGCTTCCTTTGCAATCTAGTTTCCCTTTTCGGCGACTAGCGAAGAATTTCCCGGCGAGATTCGAAGAACCCAGCCGTTGAATCCTCCGCTTTCGTCTCCCGTCTGAATCGTAAGTTGTTTTCTTTGAATTTTCGATTTCTCGTCGCGGCGAGTGTCGCGAGTGAGGCGTCGCCGCGCCACCGCCCGGGTTCTTGGGTCTAGGGTTTAGTTTTTGAATTTTTGCGGTTTACTTTTGTAGATGGCTCCCAAGAATCCAAGCAAGCCGGCGTCGGCCACGATGTCGAGGAAATGTGGCCTCGAACAAGTCATCGAGAGAAGAAAATGGCGGATATCTGCCGAGAACCACCATGTGTATACGGGGGTGGTTTGTGGGCTTTCACCGGCGGATGTCTTTGAGAAGCGAGGATGTCGTTAGTGACGAGGCCATGAGGGAGAATACCATGGTGGTCATGAAGCCCAGTGAAAGCCGGGTTGAGGCTCCCCCTTTGTTCCTAACTGCTGCCAGCTGTGTGAAGGATGGGGTGTTTGCCCTGGGCAACTGGCCCCGAATGTGTTTACCACCGTAAACGCATTTGTGGTGGCCTGCCATTTGGCGAAGACGGCGGTGCTACCGGAGACCTTCTTACAGTTCTATACGCTGAAGAGGCCTGTCGGACACCCGTTCTATCAACTGACCCCGAGGAGGTGAAGGTGGGGAACAAAATGGTGAAGATCGGAGTCTTCGCTGAAACCACCAGCTCGTGGGGAGTTGGAAGGGCAATTTCTTCTTCATCACGAAGGAAGACGGTTGGGGTTTCCTGCATTCTTCATAAAGGAGAAGAATGCAAGGGTGTCGGTGAAGCCCTCTGTGTGGGCGGGCAGCGAGGAAAGAAAGCCCTCGACGCCCTTTGCGAATGGATCCGGAGTGTGGAAAGGCTCGAGGGTGTAAGGGTGCGTTTCCCTTCACTCTATCCAGCACAGGACGAGGTGGTCTGCGGAGAGTAGGGGTTAGCGGGGCCCACCGTCTTCCGAGCCACGTGGACACCCTTAAAAATTGGGTGGAAGGATTGGACGGGGACCTCGTAGGCGGTTCGGCGCTTTCGGCAACCCTCACCGTCATGCATTACGCCTTTCTTTTCATTTACGTGTTTTTGTGTTTGCACATTTGAAATGCTATTATAACTTGGCCTTGTGTTTTACTACAGCCAAGATGTTGCACCCAGCACCCTTTTTGCCAAGAAGCGAGATTTCTTTGGAGGCTCTTAAATCTAAGATGGAGGAGGAGGTCCCCGCCGAGCCTGCCCAAAAGGCTGTCGAGGGTCAGCTGCGATTGCGGGGACCTCGAAAGGCGGAGAGGCCCGAGGTGCGGAGGCCTTGGTGACGGTAGCTCAACCGATCAACGTGGCTGGCCCCGTCACCATCGAGGAGTTGTCCGAGGACTCGAGGAGGACATCATTCGGCAGAGCGCCCTCAACTTGCAGGTACCTTTCTTGCTTCCCTTGATTCTTTGGCTAACTTTTCTTTTCACCGTGTTCGATTCCCATTTTAACCTTTTGACAATGAGAGGACTTGGTTGTGTCCTCGGACAGCAGTCCCAGTCTGCTAAAGATAAAGGGAAGAGGCCAGCCGTCGAGAGTCTCCCGTAGCCCCGTTCGGGCGTTGGGAAACCCGTCGGCCTATTGGCAGATGCTCGGAGGGCTGTTGTGGCCCCTCGAGTGTATACAAGAAGGCCTTCGAGGATCCCCAAGACCACGAAGGACATAGACCCAGTCTTGAGCCTCAACTACTCGAGGACTACCGGCGGGAGCTGCGGAAAAATCCTTCAAACGCAAGGGTCCGGCCCTTGTGCGGGCTGGGACCTGTCATGAGGGTGACTCGTGACGAGTCAATCCTCCTCGGGAAGGGGACGTGAGACTAAAGGTTGCGAAGGTCTTGCGCTTCCCGAGACAGGCACTTTTTGAAGCACACCTCCTCGGGGCCCTAGACATGGCGAAGGACATCTGCCGGGGCCTCACTCGGGTAAGTGACGAATCTGGATTCCCCTTTGTTATTTAACTTTTCTGTTGGGATGCTTTGTTTATATGGTCTGCGTTTGTAATTTGCAGAAAGCGTATTGGCCCAAGGCTGGTGTCAAAGATCGAGGACCTTGAGTCCCTCGTGAAGAGCCTTGAGGCCAAGGCAAAGGAATCCGAGGAGGTGGAGAGCCTAAAAAGGCCTTAGGCGACAGGATGCCAAGCTGGCTGAGAAAGAGGCCGAGCTGGGGTCCTCGAGGAATGAGGAGGCTAACCTCCTTAGAGCCCTGGGTGTCATGGGCAAGCAGCTGAAAGCTTCCATGGCCGATGGGAAGAAGCACGAAGCCCTGTTCCTCGCCGAGCACCATGCGAAGAAACAGCTCGAAGCTGAAATGGAGCAAGTGCTCGGGGAGTATCAAAGGATGGAGACCCAAGCTGAGGCAAAGGACAAACTCATCGAGGAGTTGTCCTTGAGGACCGCGCATGCCGAGGATCTGGCGTCAAAGGCTGCGGTCCAAATTGAAGACAGCACCAAGACCCTTAGTGAGGTGACGGGCTCTGTGGTGGCTGATCATTTAGCCTTCGTACAACTAGAAAACCAAATTGGTTTTAAGTTGTACGATGGTGAAAGTGTTCAGCCCCCCGTTTTTGTAAAGCCCATTCTTTGAAAGGGCTGGTCGAGTGCGCGAGGCTGTCGAGTCTTGATCGAGAAGGCTGCGACGCACAAGCCATGGCGGGTGCTGTTATCTTTGAGGAGCTTCCTACGATGCCGCCACCAAGTGGAAGGCATCGTTGATAAGTCAGATTTGGAAGCCCTTAATGCCATGAAGGTCGAAGACCCTCCTCAGCGATTTTGTTCGAGTGGGGCGGGCGGGGAAAAATTAGGAGCAGAATATCCTTATGATATTCTGCCCGGGCATGTAGAGGATGCCCCTGTTGTACCCCAAAACGATAATGTCCAGAAGTAGTTTGTGGACTTGTAATTGAATTTTTGGCCATTTTTGACAAAATAAACAACGCTTCAGCATTTGATGCCTTTCTAGTTGCTATACGAGTATCAATTGCGCAATGCGTGGCCCTTCGTATATCGGTTTTATGTGAACACGACTTGCACAATGTAAAGACTTGGAATATTGCCTTCCCTTTGATGTATGAACAGTATATTGTACATTGTAAAGTCTTTGAAAACGTCTGACTTAAACGTAATAAGGCCTCAAGTCGTTGACGTGGTAGTCATTTTTGAGTTTTTGCCTTGATAATCTTTTAACTTGTAGACGCCTCCTCTTTCCTTGCTATGTACCACATATGGTCACGCCCATCCGGAGCGAAGTGTGCCATGGCCCGGATTACGACCCGACAACTCCGCCTTGAGCAAGACCATTCCGCCCACGTGGATCTGCTTTGCCCGAACTTTGGCGTTGTGATCGAGGTTTGCCCTTTGTCGTAAGGCCATAAGCCTAAGTCTAGCACCCTCGCGGAGTTCCTCGACGAGGTCCAAACGCGCTCGAAGACCGCTCTCATTGTGAGGGCGTCGTAATATAGCGTTCGGATTGTAGGGACCGAGACTTCGATTGGTAATAAGGCATCGACGCCATAAACCAAGGAGAAAGGAGTTTCTCCGTGGGTCCCGTGTAGTTGTTCGATAATCCCGAGAACGCTGGGTAGGCCTCGACCCACTTCTCTTTTTGTCCTCGAGGCACTTTTTAAGCCCTCTTTGATCGTGCGATTTGTTACTTCTACCTGGCCATTTGACTGTGGATGTGCCACGGGAGCGTAGAGCATTTGTATGTTCATCCTAGTGGCCCAATCCTTAAGCTTTTTGCTCGCGAACTGAGTACCGTTATCTGTGATTATGGCTCTTGGTGCCCCGTACCGCGCCACGAGGTCGTGCCAGAGGAAGTGTATGACCTTGGCGGTTGTTATGTTCTCGAGTGGTGGACCTCTACCCACTTAGTGAAGTAATCGGCAGCCACTATACAGAATTTGAAGCGGCCCTTGGCCGTAGGCATTGGGCGATTAAATCGAGGCCCCACGCGCGAAGGGTATAGGGTATGTCTCCGTAACCACTTCGTTTGCGGTTGTCGTTGGATGCGAGAGTTAAGCTGGCAGTTATGGCACGTTCGTACCAAATCATGCGCGTCTTTCCTCAAAGTTGGCCAATAATAACCGAGGCGCAAGCATTTGTGTGCTAGCGCATCGGAGCCAATGTGTGCTCCGCAAACTCCTGAGTGGACCTCGTTCATGATGAGTTTGGAATCGTCGGGGCCAAAACATCGCTGCAAAGGAGTAGAATATCCTTTACGCCAACACGTGCCATCTATGATGACATGGCGGAGCTGGCTGCGTCCTTATTTTCTTTTGCAACGCTGGTGGGCCCTCGATTGCACTAGTTTGGAGGTATTGAAGGATTGGGTCCCTCCAATCGGGCGCTGCGTTAGCGTCAATTGCATGAATTGTATTTATAGAGGGTTGTGCTAAGGTTTCGAGGAAGCATCCGCCCGCCCCTTAGACACACATCACCACGGTGTTTTGATCCCTTGGGATCTTATTAATATTTAACGCTCGAACTGCCCTTGCAAGCTTTTTACCAAGCGCAAGTACCTCGAGAAATGCGGGATCCTTGCGATCGTTGGTCCCGTAACCTGGCTCACGGCAGCTGCGAGTCGCGTGCCTGATTAAACGTCGCAAACCAGCTTTGAGCGATCTTGAGACCCGCTACGAGGGCCTCGTATTCTGCCACGTTGTTCGTAACCGGGAATTGGAAAGCCACTCGTAAGCTGGCCTCCATGCCGTGAGGACCTTTGATATGAACGCCCCCCCCTGGGTTATCAGCCTGGATGAACCATCCACGAACATGTCCCATTCGGGAGGTTCCAACTCCTCGGAGGGTTCCTCGAGGGCCGTGTTCGAGGGGATAGATGGAAAGCTCAGCCATGAAATCCGCCAAAGCTTGTGCCTTTATCGCTCGTCGAGGTTCAAACTTGATGTCATACTCCCGAGTTCGATGCACCAACGGGCCAAACGACCGCTATGTTCGATCTGTTCAGGATATCCCGGATTGGTAGGTCCGTTCGACAATGATTGTGTGGGCTTGGAAATATGGTCGTAATTTCCTAGCAGCCACGATCAAAGCGTAGATTGTTTTACGAAGGGGAGGGTAGTTCATCTCGGCTCCTCGTAATGTGTGACTTGTGTAATAGACGGGCCATGCTGCGGGCCCTCCTCCTTAACGAGCACGGACGAGGCAGTCTTGTTTGAAGTGGAGAGGTAAATGATGAGTTCATCCCGGGTTGCGGGCATTTCAGCGTTGGCAAATCGAGAGAGGTGTTTCTTGATTTGTTCGAAGGCCTCTTGGCACTCCGGTGTCCAAGTGAATGCCTTTTTCATGCGAAGGCTGTTCAAAAACGGCTTGCACTTATCTCCCAGCTTGAAATGAATCGTCCAGGCGACAATTCTTCTGTGAGTTCTGGATTTCCTTAATGTCCTTTGGTGGCGCCATATCCGTGATGGCTGAAATTTTCTTTAAGTTGGCGTCGATTCCCCGTTCGGAGATCATGTAGCCTAGGAATTTTCCGGCTCCCACGAAAAAGGAACACTTGGCTGGATTGAGCCTCATGTTATATCGCGGAATGACTGAAAAGTCTCGGCCAAATCTTGAAGGTGGTCTTCGAATGTCATGCTTTTCACAATAACATCGTCAACGTCGCCTCAGTTGCGGCCCATTTGGCGGGCAAAGACCTTGTTCATGAGGCGGTATGTGGCTCCAGCGTTTTAAGCCCAAAGGCATTCGAACGTAGTAGTACACATCGTCACCCGTTGTGAACGCTGTTTTGAAAGCGTCGTCGGGGTCCATGTAGATTTGGTGGTAACCACTCTTAGCGTCCATGAGCAGCGGTACTTGTATTTGGAGGTGGCGTCGGCGAGCTGGTCGATAACCGGTAGCGGATAAGGGTCCTTCGGACAATGTCTATTGAGGCCCGTGAAATCGGCGCACATACGAAGGTCTCCATTAGTTTTGTCGGCTAAAACTATGTTAGCGAGCCACTCGGAGTACTGAATTTCTTTTATTATCCCGGCGTCGAGGAGCTTGGAAACTTCCTCTTTTACAAATTGTTTTTTGAGGGGCCATACCCCTTTTCTTACCTTAACCGGCTTGGAATCCGGGAATACATTAAGCTTGTGGGCAATAATATTGGGATCGACACCCGGTAAATCCTTCATGCTCGGCGAAAACGTCGAGGTTTGCCTCGAGGAGGTGGATTAGTGCCATCTTCTCCTTTTGTTGAAGGTTTTGCCGATCTTGAATTTCTTGCCCGGGGTGACCTCGATTTCTTCGGTGGCGTCATCGAGGCGTGGCACTGTCGTCGGGCTCGCAGGTTCCTCGATCTGTTTGAGGCCCGTGAGTCAACCGTTGAGCTCAGCGAGGCCACGTAGTTCGTCCTCGCCGTTCGCTGGTCAATGTAGATGCTCGCATCCCCACGAGGCGTCGCAAATGTGACCGTGAGAGAAGCGGATATCACATCGCATGTGGAATTCGACCTGGCTAGGCCTGCCAGTGATGGCGTTGTAGTTTGAGGGGAAGTCGAGGACCAAGAATTACATCATGACGGAATGGCGATCCACCGTGCCAAATTGTGTGTCCCCAATCAGCATGAGGCGGGTTGGCGACCCCTATCGTTGGCACAATGTCCCCGCCAATGCCAAAGGTAGGGCCGGAGCTCCTTCGCACAGCGGACATGTGTATCCCGAGTTTATCGAGCATGTCCTGAAAATGACACCGGTGTTTGCACCGTGTCGATGTAGACCTGCTGGTGTCGTAACCCGCGATCCTTGCTGTGATAAGCGGTGGGTGGAGTGCGAACGACAACCTTTGTTCCATTGGGCCGATAGATGACGTTCTCCTCGAGGTGATCGATCTGCAAGATTTCCCTTGCATACCGCTTCTGGAGGAGGCGCCTTGACCGTGAGCATGTGAATGACGCCCGCGGGTGGTGGCGGTGGCAAGTTTTGGCCTCGAGGGCTGTTGTGTCGGCAGCCGCGTTTTTCGCGGTCGTCGGTGTCGTCATCCCTCTTGCGTCCTTTGGGAATTCCTTGCGGGAGGAAGAGGAGTCGGAGAGGAACTCCTTGAGCTTCCCCCTGCTCAAGCATCTCCGAAATAAGATTCGGAGCTGATAGCACGCCTCCGTATCGTGACCACGATCCTTGTGGTAAAGGCGGTACTTGTCAAACCCCTCGTGTTCTTATCTTTGGATGGGCTGAGGCCACTTAGGGACCTTGTTACGCTTCTCCCGGGCATCGAGAAGGATGTTGGTGCGGGTGTCACGAAGTGCGGGGTGGTGGTCGGAGGTCCTTGGACCGAGTTCGAGGACTGGAACCTCGATGAAGCAGACCCCTTGTCAAATTTCTGTTGCGGTCATTTGTGGGGGCACTGTTGTATGGCTTGTTCATCTCCTCGGAGTTCATGAACCGGGTTGCCCGATCGATGAACTCACCCATCGTTGTGACAGGTTTTCATTAATGTTGTACGCAAGCCTGGACTCGCGTTGAAGGCCTTGAGTTACGGCCAGGAGCTGCATGTCCGAGGAGAGACCCTGGACTTGGACGGCTTCCGCTTGGAAACGTCGAATATAGTCTCGGAGTGGCTCCTCCCTCTGCTGCTTTACCCTTAGGAGGTCTTTGGACGGTTTTGGGAGGAGGTCGAGCCCCATGAAGTGGCGCAGGAAGGAGGAGGCTAGATCCTTGAAGCATTTAAAATGCTGGCCGCTCAGCGTTCCAAACCACGTCGAAGCAGCCCCCTTCAAGGTGGAGCTGAAGGCTTTGCAAAGTATTGGGTCAGAAGCGCGAGCCATCTCCATTTGGGAGATGTAACGCCGCAAATGATCAACGGGGTCTGTAGTCGCGTCGTAACTTTCGATGACTGGCATTCGAAAGCTAGCAGAGCACGGACAGCAATAATGTCCTCTGTGAAAGGCTGGGTGAGGAGAACCTCGATGTCGTCGAGGACCAGTTTAGCGTCTTAACTGCTCCTCGACCACGTTGATTCTTCGAAGAAGGTCGCCGACATCCAGGTTCACAGCGGATGGATTTTGGTTCTGGGATTGTTCATCTTTGTCGTTGGGAGGCGGGAGGCGAGCGGCTGCATTTCCGCCTTGATGGTTTGCACCATAAAGGCCTTCATTTCGTTGAGCATGCTCGCACAGGCGATGTCGGTGAGCGGGATCGGCGATGACCTGCTGGGGGTCGCGAGAGGTCGGCGAGGTATGTCAGTGGCCGCTTGCGGCTGAGGTGGCTGGTGTCCTCTGGTATGGCAACAACGGGAGGCGGCGGGACTGCTCCCCCCAGGGGTTGTGGGGCTGCTGTATTCCTATTGCGTTACCGGCGGGGTTGGGGGCACATCCGAGGAGGCTGGAAGCGGCATCCTCGACATGCACGCTGTTGCTCGTTCTCTTTGTTTTCGCCATAAAAGCGATGAAGAGGATAAAATCAGGTTGTATGAAATAAAAAACGACTAAATTTTTTCGCTTCCCACAGACGGCGCCAAATTGATAGCCAAAGAATAATCTCTGACCGTCAAGGGTGATCCGGTGGCGGTGACACGATGATTCCGGTACCTGGAAAAGCAAGACACGGGACACTTTCAGGTGCAGAAAGAGAGGGGAAGTGTGGGTGTGTAGCAGTTACCTTATTTGAGGCAGGCACCACCCAATATATAGGGTGGTGCTAGGTCCGTTATGGGGCCTTGAATGCTTTGGGAATTTCCATAAATGTGTCCATCATTGAGATGGCGGCGTATTAATGGTGTAATAACAGCGGAGTTATTGTGAGGTTATTCCCATAATGAGTGTAACAGTCGCCTTCAAGGAGGCGGCGGACGTTTCTGACTAACGGTATTATACGAGGTGCCCTTATTGGAAAAAGGGGGTCTTCGTAAATGGGAAGCCCGTTGTGGCGGACGCGCCCATATGGCGTTTGCATTTGACAATACCGCCGTATGGGCTGGCCCATATATATCAAAACATCAGCTTCCTCGGGTTGTGAGAGGAATTGGAGTGCATGTGAGCGCATACACACCAAAAGAAGGAATAGGTTGGAGCATCAAAGGTTGAATGATTTGGTATATGTTCACTACAATCTACGTTTAAAAAATAGGTATTTATTCATTTCAAGAAACTTATACTTTTTTCTTTAATTATTTATTTATATTTTAGTTTAATGTTTTGTGATTATATTGTTTAGGCTCTACAGCCGCAAGCGAGAATATGAACCTATTGACTATGAATGCATTGACAAAGTTGAATTTTGGGTTGTTGAAGAAGAGGCTCAGCCTGAATTTGAATATGCTGAGTTAGAAGATGCAATTAAAATTGAGGAAAATGAAGGTTTAATTTTACTCTTAATCATTTTTGTGCTTGGATTTGAAATAGTTTTGTAATAGATTCTTTAGTAAGATAGTTTTATCTTGAAATAATAATTGTGGATATTTTCTTCTAGGTGATGGAACAACTAATGCAAATAAAGATGTCACCGCAGAGGAAGATGAGCTTGATCTTAGAGCATTTGTTGATAATCTATGAGGTGTTGCTACTTTTTAGTTGGTGCTAAAACTAATAACAAAGTACTAAAGTGGTTATGGAAATGCTCATTGTAATTTTAAAGCATAAATGTGCTAACTATTTTGAGCTTTGATGGATCTATGTTCTTGAGTTTATTATAAATTACTTATTTACTTTAAGATGAATGATAAAGGTTAGATATCCCGCGTATTTAACTAATACCGGTTGAACCGGTGGCTCAATCGGTCAAACCGGTCAGACCGTGAACCGGTAACTTGAACGGTTTTGTGTCCGATTCGGTTTTATAAACCATGGGTGAGAGAGGTGATTTGCTTTGTCAATTAACTGCTGTTGAAGGTTCTCTTAAGGTGGTTGAGAAGGAGCTCATGGAGCGGCCAATCCGTTACATCGCCGCTACAATCGTAGCGGTAAAGGCCGTTTTTTTCACCGCTCTTACAAGCTTCGCTTTTGTTAATGACGCCGCTTCAAACCGCTTCAATCGTAGCAGTATAAGCCGCTACAACATATTTTATGAAATAAAAAAATATCCAAATCTGAAAACAAATTCTAGATTTGGATTTGAAAATTCATCATCATTCATCGCACAAAACCCAAAAACTCAAACACAAATTCATCCAAATCCATATCTTCAACACTTTTATTCATCACCAAACTAAAATTTTCATCTAAACTCATATCTAAATCATTTTCTATTCATATTTAACCCAAAAATACAAAAACAACTCAAATATGCTACAAAAATTAAAATTAAAATCAAAATTAAATCTACACTACAATAACCCAGATGTGGAAAAACACAAACAAACTCGGATCTTCATGTACTCCATCGCCGGTCCGCGTCAACCTCCATGTCCTTCACTGGTGCCTTTCCACGTCCTCCACTGTCGCAGCCTCCAGGTCCTCATTGCTTGAACTTACTTGGAGTTACTGCTCTAGCTACAGCCCATATCAGATCATTGTATCCATCACCATGATACCTTTGCTTGAAATTGGTGTATAGATGCTTTACACAAAATCTGTGCTCAGCTTTAGGCATTTTAGCATCCACAGCACCTATTAGGCCCTGTACATGTAATATAAAATATTCTAAGACAAGGAGCTATAACCTAAGTTTCATGACCATTTATACTATTATCAAACAAGTAAAGGTACCCTTTGTCCGTCTGTCAATACAGACCAATGTTTGGAATCCTTTATGTTCAACTGCTCACACAAGATTCTGATAAACCATCTCCATGAGTCTTCGCTTTCAGATTTCACTACGGCCATGCCTATTGGCCAGATGCAATCATTTGCATCAATGTCAACTGTTGTTAACAGTTGCCCCCAAACCTTCCCTTCAAAAAACAGTCATCTAGACTTATTATTGGCCTACAACCAGCTAAAAATCCATTTTTACTGGAACCCAAGCATATAAACATCCAGTTGAATACAAGATTATCAAGACTCAGAATAACTTAGAACCTTCATTGCTCCTCTCTAACTCTCTCCCATAATCTGCTAGTTTCTTGTATTGACCAGCTTCATCACCCCTAATCATGTCTAATGCTAGTTTCTTTGCCCTAATCACTTTATATCTATGCACAACTTGATTGTGATCACCCTTCAGGTGATCAACTAATGTTGCAACATATATGTTGGGTTGTGAGCTGATGGTATCCAGGTAATAATCAACAATCCACTTGTACTTGCAAGTCTGCACCCTCGTGGATCTAGCACAGAAATGTGAGTCATTCAACATCTTGATCTGAACTCTTGGACCACCCTTAACCCTTCTTGCAACCAGCTTATAAGGGCATCCAGCTGCTTTGCACCGAGCAACAAATATGATCTTATCATTCTTCTTGTTTTTCAGATTTACTCTATTCTGTATAGAGTATACCTAACATCTTGTCTCAGTACATCCATGTTTGGAAACCTTTGTCTCAGTTTGAAATTGGGCTTTGCCATGTCTGAGATTGGATTAAAGAAGGGGGCCTTATCCTTACCCTCACTGGAATCAGAGTGACAACTCTTTAACTCCTCATAAGATTCTTCATACTCACTGTTTGGGTCACTAAACAACACACCCATCACTCTGTTTGATGGGCTACACTCATCAGCAACATCTGACTGTTGAGATAGACCTGCTTCTTCATTTTTAGGCCCATTTGGTTGTTCAGTTGCCCTCTTTAGATTCCACCCTTCACGAACTTTCACCTTCACCTTCATTGCCTCATCATCACCAGAGATATCATTGTCAGATTCAGAAAACTCTGTATTACAACTCCCAGAGTCAGAATCAGATCCATCTTCATCTTCATCTACATCATTTTCAGATTCATTTGTCTCATATCCATCAGCATCTTCCCCCTGATTATTGATCTGTTATGTATATACCCTGACCTCCTCGTATGTTTTCTCTTGCAGTTTAGCAGATTCAGAGACTCACTGTTATTGTCACTATCAACAACTCTCTTCTTCTCCAACTCATCATGTTTCTTGCATGCCTCTTTGTTCTAACAGTGACATGCAAATATACCTTCGTCATCCTCATCCTGATCATCCTCATCTTCAAACTGCTGATTATCTTCAGCATTTTCAACATCAATAATTGAATCAATATTAGCACCGTGAACGGTATATCTTACCTCCTCTGCCTGGGTTTCATTGAGAGACTTCAAAGCAAATGTTGCAAAAACTCTACTAACAAAGCTAGTTTATTCAGTAGCAGGTTCATAAAAGTCCTCCACAACCCCCATATCATTCACACCAACCCAAAATCATGGTTAAAAAAATCGGAGCGGGTATTGAACTGTAAACTTAATGGTTCAAGGTTCAAACGGTTGAATCGATTGAGCCGGTGGTTGGACCGTTACTTTCCAAAATGTATATTTAATAAATACTTAAATTACAAAGGTAGCATTAAAATCATACAAACATAATAATTCATACTTTTGTAAACAAAGATAATCTTAATCTTTATTTTGAAAACTAAAGATTGAGAATAATAAGTATTTATAGTATAAAAGGACTTATTTGTACAAAAAATACAACTTAATGACTATTTTTTAAGTTAGAGAAAGTAGAACCAAGATTCAATTAATTACCGGTTTAAACGGTTTTCACCGGTTTTCCGTCGATTTTGGCCGGTTTTGACCGGTTCACAGGTTAACCGAAACCAGGATCGGATAACATGCCGGTTCACGGTTGAACCGACCAGTCCGGTCCGATTCTTTTAACCATGCCCAAAATTCACCCTCCTCGAATTTCATTTCATTATGTGCATTCAGACCCTCTCCACACCATCCACAGATCCATCTCTCTTAGTATCCCTAATATCATTAGGAATGTGACCCTCATGAAACTTCTCAGCCAGTTCAGTTAGCACCTCCTCATCACCTTTAACATATGCCTCTCCCATATGTCCCTCTTCCTTCAACCTACAACATTTGCACAATAGCAGGGGCTCACTCAATTCCATCTTGTTTCTCAGATAAAACTCTAGGCTATGTTCTACATATAAGTCCAACCCATTCACCTCAATAGCAGCAACAAACATTTCACCCCCCTCAATGGCCATTAAACTACTCCCATCACCTAATGGTTTGAAGTCCTCAATTTCACCCCCTCTAGAGATGTAGTACGTGCACTTGATATCCTTACTAGTGTACCCCAGACTCCTTAAAGATGAACTCGGTGAAAAGTAGGAGAGAACATCCTTGTGATTTTTGTATACCCTCACCTTGCCATCTACATACCGCAACCATGGCTCTGTCACAAACCTCTCACCATGATGCATGGTAAAGATGTGGGTATCACCCATCTTCAAGTAGATGAAAAAGAAATAACCATAAACAGGGGCGGCTATATAAAAACGGAAAAGGTATGAAACCATAAACAAGGGCACCTTCGAATGGAGGATAACAAACCGTCGTCAACGATTTTCGAAAACCTAACTTCTGAAAGACGGAGATGATGTTCAACTTCAAGAAATTCATAACCAGACAACAATTCCGCTTCGATTTGGGTTCAAAATCAAAGAATCGCATTTTAGGTTACCGTTCTTTGAACAAAGCTGCTAGACGAGGGGAAAAAATTCGGAGCAGGGAAGAAAAGAAGAGGGAGGGGTTGTACACGTTTTCGCCAAATGGACAGAAAAACACATCACCATCCGACTCACCAAAGCAAAGGGGCAAAACAGACACTTCACAGCCAATTGTTCGATTAAACGGCTATTTCGGATGGAAAGGACGAGAATAGTACGCGAAACTTATTTTTGGGACCAATTTGAAATAAAAGTTATTTTTGGACCGAAATAGGTCACATACTTAAAAATAGGGACCTTCCGCGGATTTTACTCCCATTTATACACTCGGCTCTTTTATGAACCAACTTTAAATTGATTTCATTTGGTTGGATTTTATGGTGAAACCAGAAATCTTTCTTGATGGTGACTGTGATTGATTCAGACAGGGGCGGATCTACCTTGTGGCAGACCCAGCTCCCGCTGGGCTGGATTTTTGGCCCAAAATTACCTATACCCAAACTATAGCCCACCTCACTTTCCCATAACCCAGCCCACCTAGCACTCATTCCCTTCAATGGTTGAAGTGCTTGAGAAGTCCTTCAACTCTACAACTCGGGCGAGTTGCCCCCTTAGGAATGTTAGAGGGCAACTCAGCCCCTTAGGTATTAGAAAATGTGTGAGTACTTTTTTTTCCCATAAAAAGGTATTTTCTTCATGAAATTAAATAACAACAATTTATCAAATATCCAATTTCTATTTCTATTTCTACTTTTTTCTTCTCAAAAATTTGAAATCTATTTTCAAAAAAGCTCCCAAGTTTTTCTCAAATTCTTTAAAATAAACACCGTAGTCTTTACTTAAAATCTTTGCACTAACAGTTTTTCATACTAACATTTTTTTACAACTTTATCTTCCAATCTTTGTAGAAAGCGTTTAAACCCCGGATTAAGTTGACTATTAATCATAAATCCTTATTTCCCTGTTACAAATTGTCACATAATTTGCAAAACTATCGGAGACATCATTGTATCATGAGCACGATTCTCTGTATAGAGCATTCAAATTTTAAAAATGAAGTGTAATATTCTGTTCCCCAGCAACGAGCGGGCTTCTCTGAACCTTGTTCTTTACATATATTATTTGATAGTTTTTCCGCTCACCTAACTTTTTTAGCCTGGATCCGCCACTGGATTCAGATATTATCATAGCTAGTAAAAAGTAATATAATCCAAGTAATTTAATGTAAGTACTTTGACTTAAATGAAAATAATACATATAAAGAGAGTACTAGAAATCCAGACATACAATGAAAGTACATATATGAAGTAGTCAAAATCTAACACGACGTTTCTTAAAATATATAAAATCATCAATCAACTCTTTTATATGGAAGGTCTTTGCTATATCTTTCTCAATACATACTAAAAAGAAGATTATGGCAAGAAAGTCTTTGCCCGTCTTGTTTTGTAATTTAGTCTTCACAATTTTCATAATTGAAATTTAAAATAATATTTATTTTTTGATTTATTTTCATGAATTATGTCATTTCCTAATGAATTTAAGCAACTAACAGAACTAAACAAACTATAATTAAAGCATTAAATGAATAAGTTTCATTGATCAATGGAAAACTGAATGTAATGGAATGAAAAAAAATTAATAACAGAATTCAAAACAAAAATTTGAAGTTGACTTACTGAAAGTTTGACGTGAAAGTCAGTGTGTTTATGTAAATTATAATCTGTATAATTGAATGAGGATTGAGGTGGGTTGGGTTCAATGAATTAGATAAATGAGTTTGGGCTAAAGTAGGACAGAAGTTTGAGTGATAATGGGCTAGAGTAGTGTGTTTAGTGAGTTGAGATTAATAAATTAAATTAAAAATTAAAAATAACATCCCTAACTATTCTAAATGTATACTATATACCTCTCCCTTCCCAAAAAATAACAGGAGGACCACTACTAACCCTAACCCACACACAGCTTCGCCCTTGGTTGGACTTTAGCTAATGACATAAGCAGGGCGGTGCCACGTTATGGTGAGTGGGTGCAATTACACCCACTGACTTTTTGGTTAACATAACTTTAGTATATAAAATTTTATAGAATATCCATATCAATCCCTATAAATTGCTTTGTTATGCCCCCACTCACCCAAAATGCTTTTGAATTGCATCCGCTGGTGTAATTTTCTGGCTCAGCCCATAAGTCATTGGTTTAACTCCAACTTACTTATATATATGAATTTTTTTTGTAGTTTAATTAAAACTAGATCAATATATGTTTAAATTAGTATAAGTTTACTTAAATCGAGAATGAATTTTTAAAATTTAATCACATAAATGACTTAATCTATCAGATTAAGCAGCTTAATCCATTTTTTATGTGAGAAAGAAATTTGGGGTATTCCAGTAACTTTAATACTAAAAAAGGTTTCTTTTAAGAAAAATAGAAAATTTTTATGGACAATCTAAAATAAAATATTGACTTTTTATGGACGAATGAATGATTATGCATAAAGGAATAACTAGAAAGCTAAACAGGAAAAAAAAAGGCAAGTATTCTGGAAAAGGAATTAGATTCTAAGAAGCATGAGGGGGAATGAGAGGAAGGTGGCCAAGCCTTTGAAGTAGACAAAAAGGAATCTTTTTCATTTAGAGCAACAAAAAAAAACGTTCCATTAAGTTTATCATCGTAAATTTGTGTTACAAATTCAAGCTTCTTGATTTCTTTTCTCTCATCTGATATCCTTGAGCTTTTGTACTCGATCAGGAATTGGTTCTTCACTCTTTTCCCATGGATGGCTCAAGCTCATCATCATCATCAAAGGTAGAAGTGATTAAGCCTGTATTTCTTAAAGCTGGAATTCCATTAGCCATCTCTGTACTAGGCTTCATCTCAGCCAAAATCATATCCAAGAGAATTAAAGAACAATCCACAGCAAAACCTGAGGTAACTTCTCTTGGAATCCAAACCAATCATATCCAAGAGAATTACAGAGAAGATGAAGAAGAGATGGTTGAAAGTGGAGTAAGTGAGGAGGAGATTTTAAGCTTAAAAAGGAGGATTGAAGAGCTGCAAGACAGAGAATGGGAACTAGAGATGAAGTTTATTCAATACTGTGAGCTTAAGGAGCAGGAATCTGTGCTTGTGGAGCTAAAGAACATGTTGTTATTAGAAAGTGCTTATATGAATTTCCTGGAGAGAGAGATTTCATCCATGAATGCAGAATACAAGAGGCTTGAAAGCCTAGGAGAGAACTGTCTCAGTTTAGTTATGAAGCTTGAGGGTTTAAAATCACAGAATAGATTGCTTCGTAGAAAAGCAAAGAAGCTTGTGAGATTGACAAAGGAGCTATCAAGCGGCATAAAGGAAAAGGACTCAAGAATCAAAGCAGAAGAAGAGGAGATAAAGAGAAACAGAAACTTGCTTGAAACGCAAGCAGATGAGATTAAGAACTTGGAAGATGAAATGTGCATGATGCGGTATCTTGTTCACGAATTGCAGGAGCAGAAAGATGAGATTTTGAGCAAGTTGAGCTCAGCAGAGGTTCCAAAGGTTTGAAATTTTCACTTTAGAAACTTTTTCAAGGCTAAATAAATGTAAAATCCTGAACATTTTGTTGCCTTATTCTGTTTTGCAGCAGAATGAAGCTAAAACTGTATTGATGGAGGAATTTGAGCAGCTTGCACATGCATTTGAAGAGCTACAAAAGGAGAGAGGAACAGAGATAAAGGAAATCATATTCTTAAGGTGGAGCAATGCTTGCTTGAGGCATGAGCTAATGAGACAACAAAACCAACAAGAGCACAAACATGAGAACAAGTATGAGACAGAAAGAGAAAAGCTTGAACCAAGTGGAGAAATTAGTGCATATGAGTTACAGAATCATCTTAATGAGATGGTGCTTGGAAATGTTGAGCCCACAGGTGGTGTAAATGGTGGTGGTCATGAAGTTTGTTCAAAAAGGAGAAAGCTGCTGCAGAAATTCAAGAGGTGGGTTGAAGGAACTGAGAGAATGAAAGAGAAGCATGAGAACAAGTGCTTTGGAAGGCATTCTCTTTCTGGGGAAGTAGAAGAGGAACAATTCATCCATGGAAGAAGGTCATGCTCTAGTACTTGAAAACACACCTTTACTACTTGCAGTTATACAGGTGTAATAAGGATTAGATGGAAGCATAAAAATATGGGCTTAAAGTTACAATGTACATTTGCTGTGAAATAAGAGAAGTGCTAAGTTCAAGTTGACACACAGATTTACTATGAGGTCTAACAGTTTTCCCTTTGGCTTTTGTTCTTTGTTAAGAAATTTGAGAAAAGGTTTAAGATTTTATAAATAAAGTGGGCATTTGACTCAAATAGAAAATACTTTATTTGATATATATATTGGTTGATGAACAGAATTGAACCCTCATAAACTTTCTTAACAAAACTTCTCGATAAGGTTAAGTCAAAGTTCACAAAATTTCTTCATGATTAGTGATGGTTCAATAATTTTATCTCACAAACTTCTTATCAATTTTGAAAAATCCCAAAAATTATCCCAAAAAATCTCAAACAAACACACCCTAAATTCAATGAAAATGAATTGCAAATTTTCAATCATGCAATCCACGGAATTTAAACTTAGAAAGACGGTGGCAATGCAATTGATTAAACCCAACTGAATTTAGAATGTAAGTCCAAATGCCTGATTGGCTAGCACATCATCTTTCTCAACCTCTACAGCAAATTATTTTCCCCGTATGAATAAGTGAAAACCTACAAAGCAACACCGCCGCCTGCTCTCTCTCTCTCTCTCTCTCTCTCTCTCTCTCTCTCTCTCTCTCTCTCTCTCTCTCTCTCGTTTATGTTCGCATCCTCTTTCTCTTTTCTTTATCATATACTAAAGAAACGGGTAAACTCCAAGTTTAGTCCCTTACCTTTCAACTTTGTCCTATTTGAGTCTTATTTTAATATTTTGTCCTATTTCAGTCCCGTAGCTCCATAAATCGTCTCAATTGTAGTCCTTCCGTTAAAGTCCACGTTATGTTGACCGTTAAAGTCTTAAGTGTACAGTAAAATGACCATCAAACCCTTCCTTTTTCGATGCTGGGCAGCGGCCAGCGGCGGATCGGCGGCCAGGCAGCCGGGCGGCGGCCAGTGCCGGATCGGCGGCCAGCGCGAAAGCGGCAGCCTAGGCCGCGATGCAGGCTGCCGTTCAGCGCTGGGGCGATCGGCGCCGGCTTCCGTTCGGATCGAAAAAGGAAGGGTTTGATGGTCATTTTACTGTACACTTAAGACTTTAACGGTCAACATAACGTGGACTTTAACGGAAGGACTACAATTGAGACGATTTATGGAGCTACGGGACTGAAATAGGACAAAATCTTAAAATAGGACTCAAATAGGACAAAGTTGAAAGGTAAGGGACTAAACTTGGAGTTTACCCCTAAAGAAACAATAAAAACATGACAATGTGAGTTTTGATGTTGATTCTCCGCCATCATGATGAGGTATGTTAAGTTTATGCAATTTATCTGCTATTTTCAATTGATCTGCCGCCGCTACTACCGTCGGGTGTTATACTTTGTCGTCGTTATTGTGCCGCTTCCTACCGCTACGAGTCGGCTTCCCACCGGTGGCCCAAAGGACTGGGCTTGCTCAAGCTTCTCACCGACTCGATCGTTTTCTTTTTTGTTATGCCCCTATGTTGAAGCTTCCTCCTATTCACAAAGAAGAGCCGCTGCCGACCTTCTACGGTTGGAGTGTGCGTCATGACTTCGTTCTGGTGTTACATGTTTTTTGTTGGAGTTTTATTCGATCCAGGTAAAATTGGGTTGTGGATGACATGTGGATGGGTTGCAGGATTGCTGATGTTTGGCATCATGAGAGTGTTGGTCGGGTCTCATCTGTTTACGACAGGATTGAGCATAGTCTCGTCCTGCGTGACGCCATGATCTCTTGCAAGGAGAACTGTCAGGGTGGTGGGTCTCCACGGTTAGTTCTGGTGTTGCACAAATTGGCCCATTGGTGTTGTCAAGGATCCGTTCCGTCCAGGACATTTCAAGCCCGTTCGACAGGAAATGAATTCATCATGGTGATGTTTGTTCTTTTTTAGTGCAGGTCAGGTACCAAACTCAGCATAGCAATTGCTCTCAAGTGTGGAGGACTCTTGAAGTAGGTGGAAGAATTTCTCGATCGCTAACTTGGGGGGAGTGGTTGATCAATTCACTTGGGGCTATTAGAAACTGCTTGTAATTTTCTTTTTTGTTCCCATGCCCTGTCCCTCTCCTCCCCTCCTCTATAACTCTTGATCTTTTGAGACTCCCTCTCCCTCAAAGTTAGTCTTCTTCTCTCAAATACAGAGTATTGTTGCTTTCAAAAAAAATGTGGAGGATTTATGTTAATCGTTAGATGGAACACGTCGCTGTTGGAGGGGATTTTTATGCCCCTCCATTACACTATCTTTTTAATATCTCAGGAAGGTTGTTTCAGCCGTATAGATGTCTTTACCACTCTACTTGTTGCTTTTCGTTTTCAGCTACTTTAGTTTATTTCGTTGTGTCATCTTTATTCATTTTCTTTCAGCTATCATGCGTGAGGCTTTCAGATATTTATTTTATCATTCGTGGTACTCTATTAGTTTGAATTTGTATTATAATTCTACCAAATTAATAATATAGATCATTTACCGTAAAAAAAAAAGATTATTTCCCCTTACAGAGTAATACTAACTGCTTTTACTACGAATTGACCAACTAGTTTAATGTTTTGTCATTTTCGTTGAAGAAAGTTAAATCATTCAATTCAATGGATGGTTAGTTTAACAATAAATTTGTCTACATTAGGGGGCTTCAAACATAAAGAAAAACGCGTGAAAAACTTGGAGTTCACTCCCTTCTTATTCGCGTGAATAGCTGAGGTGCGTTCTCCTCGCTTTGCGCGGACCTCTGCTGATTTGCGTAAAAGTGAACGCCCTTGTTCACCTCGCTTCACCCCTTATTCACCTCTCTGCACTTCGCCGCTCTCGTCGTCGTCATCGCCCTGTACGAGGTATGTGCGCAGCAAGGTCATCTCTTCTTCGTCGTCGTCTTCCTACCAATTGTACGAGGTGTGTAGCGCCATATCTCCCTGAATTCATCTCTTCCCAGTTGAATACGGTCGAATTTGTCGATGGGTTAGGTCGAATTCATCTCTTTCCAGTTGAACACGGTCGAATCTGCCTACCAATTGTACAGGTTGTGCGCAGGCTTGTGCGCAGCGCACAGGCTTGCGCACAGTTGTGCAGAACTTGTGCTTGTGCCTGAGCTTGCGCACGAGGTTGTGCAGAACATGTCTGCGCCTGAGCTTGCTTGCTTGAGTTGTGCACAGACTGTGCTGCAGCGCACAGCTTGCGCACAGGTTGTGCACAGACTGCAGCGCCTGAGCTTGCGCACAGGTTGTGCACAGCTTGTGCACAACACGAGCTTGCGCACAAGTTGTTCGCGCCAAAACTCACCCAAGAAGAACTTAGATATGACAGAGAAGCGAGAGATGAAGGGAAAGATGAATTTTGCGCAAAAGGAGTTGCGCAAAAGGAAGGAAAGTTGACGCGGGAAACGCCAATTGTGGTGAATTCACACGTGCGCAACTTCTAGTTCACGGGGGCCTCAAACTTAACCCTCCTATTTTCACTTTTCTCACTCACCTCCAATTCACTCAGTTTTCACCTAAAAATTTGTTGTTCACTTCCATGTTTGAAACCCCTATTCATTCCAATTCACTCAGTTTTAACAAAAATTTTTGTTCACATGTTTGAAACCCCTATTCATTAGTAATTTGGTTGAAGCCAAAACAGCACAGTGACTTTGAGGTTAATGATCAGATTGGTATGAAACGACGTTCATATGGACTATTCATTTGAGTTAATTTACATAGAAAAAATGAATCATTAACAAAATATGTTATACTCCATTTGTTAAATTTATCATAATTAAATTAACGCGATTTTACACTAAACAACGAAAAATATTTGACAGATACACACAAGAGAAACACCAATACATGTATGCTGTGATAAATATTTAATTATTTCGTAACCTCCCTATCTACTTGTCCCAACCATCTTGTACCGACTGTAACATTATTTATTTTTTTATTTTTTTATCCAACCGGCTGTAACATTATTATTATTATTTATTTATTTATCCAATTGTCGTTATGGATCACTACACGTAGCAATTAATCCACCACATCTAATCCTTGCCTACCTTCATTCGAACCAATATATATCATCTTAAACAAATAAGCCCCTTGCATTTCGAACCAATTATGCCGGTAAACCAGATATAAACCACAACTCCATTTCATATTCATTATTTTGGTCTTTCTAATAAAGATGGATTGTTTGTTTTTTTTTATTACCAACATGGTCAATTTTTCCATTTTACTTGCTTCATAAAATAGTATTCCCTCTATTTTCAAAAAAATTGGAAGATCTAATTATGAGCACTTAGACTAAGATGGATTTAATGCTTTGGATACTTTTACCTAATTATATTTATTAAGTGTAAATTGTACTCCCCCGTCCCAAGGGTTCGCTCTATTTACCAACTAGTTGAAAAAATCATTAGTTCTGTTATTTGTGTAAAGACCTAACTAGGAAGAGTGTTTTAGTCTTTAAAATTGTTAGTTAGTTAGTTAAATTAGTTAGATAGTGTTAGGATCAACTAGTGGTTTTACCTACTATTGGGTAGATAACAAGCCCGCGTCCCAAGCTTTGTTGTCATAACATCAAAAAAAAATAATATCCCAAATAAAATGACATTTTTTTCACTTTTGTTTTATTTTAGTTCATGTTTACCCTTGCAATTGAAGAGTTGAGAATAGGTTTGGAAGGAGGTAATGATGAAGATTTAATGAGTTAATGACCAAAGACAATATAAATTTATATAAAAAACTAAAATTGACAACTCAATTTGGGATCAATGAGTATAAAAGACAGTATAGAAAAAAAAGAGATGAAGTAAGAATAGTTTAGAACTTTGAGATTAAGATGTTTTCTTTTAAGAAAATTGAAGAATTGTTATGTAAACACTCAAATGAGTAAATGTGTTTAATTTTTCAGACAGATAAAGATATTTAGAATAAAATTTATAGTACAATTTTCTATATTTGTCATCTCAAACCGATGGTCCAACTGGTTGAACCGGGAACTACTCGGTTCACATCAATCCGGCTTGAAAAAACCACATGGAGGCCCAAATATAAAAGCCACCTCACTCAAACCTCTCTCAAGTAGGATAGGAGTATGATTTGTGCTTTGGTAGTGTATGAATTTGCAACAAGTAGATATCTGATCATGGCATCTACTAGTATCTCAAATTGCGTTGACGATGTCCCTCGGCCGACCTACATGAACCTGTACAAGTGGCCGGAATCGGACGCGGAGTTCGTCCGGTCAGTGAGCTCCGGCCAGGGCCAGCCTCGGATAGTAGACGGTATCTCTTGCCGGCAGATGTATCTGAGAAGCTACACGTTCTCGAGAAGACAGAGCTTGCCGGAGATTACCAGGAAGTGCTTGGGCAAGGTTAAGAAGAGTGCTACAATTACATACCGGCGAGAGAGCAAGAACATCGTCATCAACATCAAAGCTCTGACAGAGATGATCAGCACCGGGTCATGTCCGGTTCTGAGTAAAGCAAAACAAGAGTCTTATGCAGTGTTCTTGTCTCTCTTCCACAGGTTTGGGAGAGAGAGCAAGAACATCATCATCATAATCAAAACTCTGACTGATATGATCAGCACCAAGTCATGTCTGGGTCTTAGTAAAGCAAAACATGCGTCTTATGCAGCGATCTTGTCTCTGTTTCACAGGTTTCTGTCTTGCACCGGCCACAAAAGTTGAGATTTTTTTGAGTTAATTGCGTAAACAAATACTAGAAAGATGCTTTTTTGGGTTCCATTGTCGTGTAAAAGCTTGTAGTCTCGTAAAGATCATCTTTTTTTACTCTTACCTTATCATTTTCTATGTTACTCTGCTTACTCTGTTTCACAGGTCACCGGCCACAAAAGTTGAGGTTTTTATGATTTAAACTAGCTCGTATTGAACGAATCGGGTAAAAATAATTAACGTCATGTCGATACTATCGATGTATTCGCTCGAAAAGATAACTCGTATACTATTTTATTTAAGAATCTAACCAAAAAGGTAAAACATTCGAAATTATTATCGAATCTTCCTTTCTCTTTCTAATTTTTTTGTTATTTTGTTATTATTCTTTTAGAATTTTAATTTTTTTCTTTTTAGAATTTTAATTTTTACATTCTCTTTTAATTGTTTGGGGTTTGTTCATCAAGGATTCGGGACATAGAAATTTCCAATATTCCATCAATTTTATTAGAGCTTCATGGAGTAAGTATTTCTCATTATTTTTTTCTCGATCTTTTTATGCCACGATTCTTTGGCTCGTATAATTAATGAAACCTCTTTTCTTATGTGCTAAATCTTTTAATCCCACTTTTTAATTATTTTTCACATCTACCTAAATATTCTATACCCTTAAAACATAAATCACTAAAAATTTGAGAGCTCGAACATGAATGGTTGGCTCGATAGGCTCATGGAAGACCGAAACCTTATCGAGCTTGTAAATTATAAAAGAAATTATGTATTGGTGTGAAATTACACATATACCCTGTTTATATATCGAGCCTTATCGAGCCCTTATCGAGCCTCCGTCAAGTGTCTACCGTGAAAAATGTTTTCCGACGAGCTCGCGAGCTACACGTGGTAGGTCCTCCGTCGTATGTTTGTTTATATATTAATAGTAGATTCATCATGCCGGTTCAAAGATTTATATTTCCACTTCGAATCGAGCTTCACGTACTTTATAAACAATTATTCAAAGATTTATATTTCCATTTAGATCAAATATTATAATGTGGAATATCTAGAATGTAGGCTTGGGATCGAGTTTGACACCTGATTTTGTGGGTCATTTCAAATCTTTAGAGAGTTTAGATATAGTTTGTTGTTGATTCAATTTGTTCGGATATTATCTCTTGATTAAATTTATCTCGGTATGTTCTGTTTATATATTAATAGTAGATAGTAGATTTACGTAAGATACGGAAGAACTATATAAGCCCATTAACTTACTAAATTAAATGTCCATAGGAAATTTGGGATCAAATCCCAAGTTCATAAAGAAATATTATGTTACCAACTTACCATTTTAAAAAAAACCTTGAGTTCAATTTCATTTATACGGATCGGGTAAAAGGAAATAAGTAAAGGAAATAAGTAGAGTTATCTAGGGTTTAAGTTTGAGATTAAATTTTCAAATTTTTAGGATAAGTTCATTGGAGATTTATTATAATCGAATAGTATATTTGTATAGGTCTCTATTTGTTATTATCTGCATTTTCAAAAATTATGAAATTCATCATATATTTTTATAGGTCTCTTCATAAAAAAGATTTTGTTTGGTTTTAAAGAATTAAATGTATTTTACACGTGGCGGCTCCTCCTTCAGTATGAACCTGTTTATATATTAATAGTAGATTAGGGGTGTTGAACGATCGGGCCGAGCCGAGCTGGCTCGAGCTCGAGCTCGACGAGCCCAAACGAGCCGAAGCTTCACGAGCCTCGAGCTCGAGCTCAAGCCGATTCTTTGGCTCGTATAATTAATGAGTCGAGCTCGAACATGAATGGTTCGGCTCAATAGGCTCGACGAGCCTTATCGAGCATGGTGTGAAATTACATATATACCCATGTTTATATATCGAGCCTTATCGAGCCCTTATCGAGCCTAACGAGCTCGCAAGCTCGTTTCGATTCAATCGAGCTTCACTTCGAGCCGAGCTCGAGCCGTTCAACTCGAGCCGAGCTCGAGCCGATTTCACGAGCTCGAGCTCGAACTGCTAGGCTCGGGCTCGGCTCGGCTCGAACTCACCCCTAATTTAAATGCTTCAAAAATACTCCCTTCCAAACGTTTTGTTTCGGCACGAAGACTAAGGTGAGTATAGATATGATAAAAATTAACAAATATACTCCTCCCATTCTAAAAACGAAAATGGTGAAAATAAGTTAGCCCAGCTAGCGCTAAACTGCTTTCAACAAGCATATGGCGGGAGAAACAAAATCTACTGTATCTCTCAACGTCTAATCATCAGATTATCAAAACCATGAGTCAATTCGAAGCCAATTCAGAACTTATATTTAGCAGCAACAGGGACAAAAAAGAAACAAAAATCAATCCAACAAATTCAAAAAAAATCAAAACATTTTTCAACCAACAGTTGAGACAAAGGAAAGGAACGAATGAATTTGAGATAAACTCTGGCCCAGCAAAGCATCAGGTTTTACTTCCTCTACAATATTTCTCATTGAGCCGAAAGTTCCTGCGAAGCAAGGTAATTTGTTGACTAGAAGTTTTTTTTACTTGATCTTCAACTGGATTCTTTCTTCTTCGGCTGTGAAGTCTTTTGCTATCAATTAATTAGAAAGAAAAACAAATTAGTAGCATGATTGGAAACAAACACGAAAAAAACAAAGTGGTTGTAAATTTGTAATATCAGATGAATTAAATTTGGTTTGAAGTTATAGATGTGCTGCACAGGCTTATGCAATTTTTTCATGGTTACTAAACTCTATTTTCAGGTTACTCTTGTTTGAATCTTCTCATTTGTTCAGCTAGAGTGAGAATACGGGATGTGTGAAGAAGAAAGGGTTGTTAAAGGAGCAGAGGGCAGCATTGGTTTTATCTTTGTCCAAAACTTGCAAAAAGAACGGAAGACCACTAGGAGGAGCTATATCTGCTATAGGTGAAGAATTTGGTGTGTCTGGTACCACTGTTTGACGTCTTTGGGAGAAAGCAAAGATTCAATTGAATCAAAACGGTGCAATTGATATGAGTACTAACATGGTTTCCGTGGGACGTCCAAAACTGATCATTGATTTGGAGAAGATGATGAGGATTGATTTCGTAAAAGAACAAACATAAGGAGGTTGGCAGAGGAGCTAGGCATTTCAAAGTCTGTGGTCGGTAGGCGATTTCAAGAAGGGTTGATTAGGCGTCACACCAACTCATTGAAGCCCCTGTTAACAGCGGAAAATAAAAAACGCAGACTTCAATTGCTTATCAATGGTAGAAAGTCCCTCAAATGCTAATAGCCCAAGATTTAGCAGTATGTATAACTTCATTCATATAGATGAAAAATGGTTTTACCTAACAAAAGACTCGAAGAAGTATTACTTGGTTCCAAAGGAATTGGATCCATATTGTACTTGTAAATCTAAACGGTTTATAACCAAGGTAATGTTCTTGTATGCTGTTGCTAGGCCAGTGAATGATCTAGAAACCGGGACCGTGTTTGATGGGAAACTTGGAATCTTCCCGTAAACATTTAAGGCGCCAGCTAAAAGGTCGAGCAAAAATAGAGGCGGGAACAATTGAGACAAAAGCAATCCAAACTGTGACGCAAGAAATTTACAGAGCATATCTGATCGAGAAGCTACTACCTGCAATCAAGTTGAAATGGCCTCACACAACATCTTTAGGAAGAATCTATATTCAACAAGATAATGCAAGACCACATATAGGTGTTGATGATGTAGAGTTTGGCGAGGAGCTGTTAGAAGAGAGGGACTTGATGTGAAGCTAGTTTGCCAACCTCCTAATACTCCTGACATGAATGTTTTAGTTTTGGGATACTTCCAAGCAATACAGTCACTTCAACAACAAGAATACATGAAAAATGTTGATGAGCTGGTTGCTGCCGTGGAGAAATCATTTGATGAGCTATGCATTGAGAAACTAAACAATGTGTTTGTAACTTTGCAATGCTGTATGACTGAACTAATGAAGGTTAACGGTGGCAATAACTAACGGATACCACACTTAAATAAGCAACGGTTGGCCAGAGAAGGTACTCTCCCATCTCATGTTTTCGGTGGCCTCTGAACTTATAGAGGCAGCACATGCCTCTTTGGCTGGTTATGAAGGTTGACTTTGATGGAAATTAGTGCATCACATTGTGGCTAACTCTATACTCCATGCTGTAAGTTCAGTAAACGATCTTGTCCATTTAGGGAGATCGGTTCCATGTTTATATGCTGGATGAAAGTAGCTTACAAGGAAAGTAGCTTACAAGGAAAGAGCTTACAATAGGCAAGAGATCAAAGGAGAAGGAGAGAATCACGTATGACCGTTGAGGGTCAATGCTGGACATACGTGATGTACATGAAAATGTCGGCTTGTGTTAGCTTCTCCGACGGAAGACCTCCAAGGGCCGTCGCCAGGGTTGTCGACACCATGGTCGAGGAAGACATTGTTGGGAGGGAGGGAGGAGTTTTGTTTTCGATTGTAGGGGACGTCAAGGAAGAGCAGGCTCTGATACCATGTAAGTTCAGTAAACGATCTTGTCCATTTAGGGAGATCGGTTCCATGTTTATATGCTGGATGAAAGTAGCTTACAAGGAAAGAGCTTACAATAGGCAAGAGATCAAAGGAGAAGGAGAGAATCACGTATGACCGTTGAGGGTCAATGCTGGACATACGTGATGTACATGAAAATGTCTAACACATGCAACTTTTGGTGAAGGATACAACTTTTGTTAGTGTTGTGTCTTTTATAGTTTTTGTTAATAGATAAGCTATAACAGCTTTGAAAAGCTTAACTAAAACTCGTTTGCTATTGGTTATCATGTGATCTTAATGATATGTATAAACAAGAGCAAACGTGTTAGGTATGTACTTTCTGTAATTTGGAGTAGTGGCCACAAGTGTTTGTACACAGTAAGTAAATGTAAAGTTTTTCCATGAATGAATGTTTCAATCATCTCTTGTTATCAATGCTAAGTACTCTATTATTTTGATGCATCTAATCTAATATATAATACTAATAGGGAACCCTTTCCAAATGTAGTAAAAAAAATGAATGTTGCTTATTGGTAAAGCCACATCAGCGACACCTAGGACCACATCAGCATTTTTTTTCTTAACACGAATTGGAAAGTTTATATAAGTCAATTACAATTAATTCAATATCCCTTTCTTTTGCCTTCCGTTTCTTGCCTCTTTATTTTCTATACGTTTCCTCTTCTCAATATCCGTTTTTTGTCTTCCGTAATCACAATTAAATCTCCTCAATCTCTCATCCATACGTTTCCTCACGACTCTCTTTCCTTTCCATGTTTTCACTATTCCTTTCTTGCTTCTTGCACACGAGCCTCCAACCAAGCCATCCATCATCCACACTGCACCTTTAGGATTCAGAGTGACTCCACAACCACTGTAGGAGGGTTTCAGTGAAGTTGATCGGAGACATGGGTGTTCTTTCATTTTCTTTTTGCCTCAAGTTCTTTTGTTTTGTTTTGTTTTTTTGCCTTTCTCCAACTCTCTGGATCTTCCATGGCTGCTTTGCCCATCTTCCTCTCAGTCTGTTCTTCTGTAGTTGTCTTCATCTTTATTTTATCAATGGGGGTTAGTCCTTGCATTTTGATTTTTTTTCCTTTTATGTATAGAGGTTTTTTTAGATGAAACTGTATAGAGATTTTTTTTGCTAATCTTCTCCGATCATTGCAGGGTTGCAGAATAGAGTTTGCAATCAAGTGAGGGCTTAGTTTCTCTTAAAGTTTGCAATCAAGTTTTTGTTTTTATACAAAAACATGAAATGATGTATATTTGCTACTAATAATTATAGCAAGCTCACCTATAGTTTTCACTAAATTAAATCGTTACTCACATTATGGAATAGCAGCGAGCGTACAATGAAGGATCAGTTTTATACTCCCTCCGTCCCTGAATAATTGTACACTTTGTTTTTACTGTTTTACAGTATTTAATCTATGATTTTTTTTTCATGAATTTTTAGACTTTAAAGTTAATAATTTATATGCATGTCATAATTTGAAGTATAAACTTTCTAAATATATTTTTTCTGAATTTTTTAAAACTTGTTATCTTTGTTAAAATTTGAGTCAAACATTGAATCTTGAAACAGCAAATTCAAAGTGTATAATCTTTCAGGGACGGAGGTAGTATAAAATAACCATATTTAGTGATTTTGTATCCAGTTCTTGACTGCCACTTGCAACATATTTTTTTACTTGATGTCAAGGAACAAGTCAGGAAACATGTTACGCATATGTCTTTGTTATCTTCTCGCAGAAAAAATTTCAGCTAATTTTTCTCTTGAAGTTTTATAGTGCATCCATGCTCATCCATGCTCAATTAATGTGAAATTTCTTCTTTTTTTTACTTGAAAATAAATGAGATGAATGGAAAGTTAGAGATCAAGTGTAATGTTGTTAAATGTTAAGCCAATCAGATCATGGTTAGAGAGAGGTCATTCTTTACCGTTGCATGTACTTTCAATAATTATTGTACTTTACATTAAGATGTTTTGGATAATAAAAAAAATATTTCAATTATTAATATTTTTAATTTATATTAACATGGTTGATTTTTCTATTGAAAAAAGCGAACCCGTGACGAAGTCGGTTATTAGAACTAGTTTGAGTAATTTGCAAGCCATGTTGTGCAACATTTTAGTATTGGCTCATGTGTTTAAACCATAAGCCTTTCAAGAGCAAACTGGTGTACATCTTTTATTCTTTTTATTGTTTTTTTCCTATTAGTTTAGGATTCTTCTTGTCCAAAGATATGATTGTAAAACATTCAACATGATTGAAGGCAAAACTCTCCAAAAACAAAGTAATCCTTGCATTAAAATCAATTAGATTCTCAAAATTTTGAAACCTGCAAACACAAAGTAGCATAAAAAACAAGCATACATCACAATTCTGAAATCTGCAAATACAAACAAAATGGTTAAACCATACGCAAAATCGAATGATGCTTAAAAACAAACATAAAAAGGCGAACTTCATTCATTGATTGAATAGAACAAGTTACACTTAACAGTTATCATAAGAGATACAGGTATCCCCAAAGTATCAAGTTTAAACACAGTTACAGAAGTTACACCAATGGATACTTCCACAATAGCCTAATAAACATTAACTAGTTAGTCATCACTTGTACATCCTTTCACTTCACAATGAAACTAGCTTGTCTTCACTTCTAGATTAACTCCTTTGGAGGCCATAACCTCTCCATCTGGTACTAATGGTACAATAAATTTGAAGCTGAGACTTTCTCCCTCAATTACATAGGGAAGACTAGACATAGGACATCTATTCTCTATCTTTGTCGGGGATGGAGCACAAGTCCTTGCAAGTGAAGTTTCAGATGATTGTGGGGATGAAGGGTTCAAGAAAGTCTTTGAATTTGTAGAACTTTCTTCTGCAGTTGCAAACTTATTTTTTGGCTGATCAGCATCAATGTCAAGGCCCTTGGTAGACTCAACAAAAAAATTTGCCTTTGAATTAACAGAGCTTTCTCCTGCAGTACCATTCATCTTTGTGGCTTGCTCATCATCAAACTCAAGCACCACTGTAGACCTAAGATAAAGGGAGGCTTTTGAATTCACATAGCTTTCTTCCGGAGTTACAAGCTTCTTAGTGGATTGTTCCAAATCTATCTCAACCACCTCAGCAGAGTCCTTTTGGTGATCCATATTGCTATTGTGCCTATAATGACAACTTACAAATGAGTAATTACTGATTTAAGAAAAATAAATCAGAAAAATAAAATGTTAGTGCTTCACTATGTACATTTACATTGGCATCTAAGTTGATCAATCCTACAAAATGTCTATACAGGGGTAACTAGCTCCTTCAATAGGGGACAACTAGTAGATAAAACAAGAAAATACCAACAGATCAAAATCTTCAATTTTCAAAAGGTCAATATTCTCCAAAGAAAGTACCAACAAATCATAATTCTCCATCTCCAAAACTAATTGATTACAAGAATAAAAAAACCCACACAATGGAAACCAATTCTCATTTTCCTTTCTCATATTCGCCAAAGAAAACAACAGAAACGGGTAAAAAGTCATCACCGTCACCGCACAATCTCGAAATACTCTAATAGGAAAAAATACCTCGTGATGCTCCTGAGAGAGACCTTCAAACGAACCAGGATTGGGACTTTGTTCTATGGAAGCTATGAACGAGCATACTGAAGAACGAAGAAAGGGTGTTTTCAGATTTAGGGCTTTTGCTAGCAGTCGAGGAATGGAATGGATAGAACCTTCACATGATACAAAATGCCTTGTGCTACGTTTCAATTAGGTTGCTACTACGTAAAGTAAGCTATTAGTGAGAAGGGTAGTATAGTATTTTCAAAGAGAAACTTACTATAAAAGGAAACGTTTCAATAATTTAAGAACAACCCAGAAATGAAAGTGTTTTAAAAATTTAGGACAGACGGAGTAGAAGAAAGATGCCTTTTTCTTGGGGGGGGGGGGGGCGTCCCATTGTTGTGTAAAAGCTTGTAATCTCGTAAAGTTCATATTTTTTTACTCTTACCTTATCATTTTCTATGTTACTCTGGTTAAAGCTATATGCCCTGTTTCACACTTTCATTTCTTCTGAAACCCGGAAAGGAGAAATTTTACATTTTCTTATGTAATCATACGAAACAGAGAGGAGGTTCAAACAAAAATTGACCTTTCACTAGAGGGCATTTCTACTTCACGAATGCTCCCACAAAGAAGGCCCTACAAGTGACAGTTACAGCCTTACAATGAAAGAATAAATTTACAATTGCAACTCAGGAGTAAGTAGTAATACTTCAGGGAAAGGCCACACCTTTCGTCAGAATGAGTGAAAACCAGAGTCAGCCTACCAGCAAGGCGTCGCCATCATCCAATTCGACCTGTAAAATGCTGCTGCCAAAATTCCTGGAACATCTAAATGATCTGATACTCTCTGAAAGAATAGTAGGGTTGTTGGGTTGATGTCATAAAACTTCAAACCCTGTGAACTTCAACAAGTGAAGTAGCAGAGCTGTGAAACTCAAAGGCAACATCTTAAGAAGCATTTCCTTGTCGGAGCTGCTCACACTCAGCTGTCCGGAGTTTATGAATTCATCCCTTCCGGTAGTAATGGAGACATTTACAGATGTTGAACCTAAAAGTCAGTTGGAAAACGATACCGTATAACATTTAGCTTAAAGTAGGGGGGAAATAGACACATGTATGAGAAGATTTGATACTTACAATCATAATTTGTCCATCCTATTCGTTGATGAGCGAGATCATACACAAAGATCTTATCTTTGAGAACTAGATCTGCAGAGAGAATAGCAGCATCAAGCGGAGGAGATGCACGAGCAAAAGAAATGTTCAGAAATAACATTCAAGTAATGAGGATGGAGACAAAAGTTACAAGATTCAAGGGCCTAAAGCCTTTGGATATCATGTATAAAAATCTCATCAAATTCATCATATGAATCTAGAGCTGTAAGACTAATTTGACAAAGAAAGCAAATTTTCTGAAAAAGAAAAAGAAAACGTCAAATTGAAACTAGAGAAAACAGCATCCAGTTCATAATGTCAGTGCAAGAGGCAAGCAGTTTGTGAGAAAAGGCAAATATTTGTCAGAAATGAAGAAAAGAAAGAAATACATATCATCTGATTAAGTTGAAAATTGAAGTTTATATTCATCCTTAACCCTTTTTCAGCAGTCATAGTCTAACTGAAAGAGGCTTAAAGAATGCCTTACCTCCTAATATTGAAACTCCTCCACGAGCTTTTAGAAAACCATGGCACCACATTGTAGAATGATCCTGCAATGAAAGGACAGTCCTTAAAAAGTTTTAGTTAACAAAACAATGCAAATTTAAGAAGACAGGCGAGACGGAAATACTCACGTAGAAACCTTGATTGACAAGGTACTCTTCTGGTTTGAGAACCATTGATGCACCACCAGCAAAATTTAGGGTGACCATTGGAAATACATCATTTATACTGCACATGAGATATGCATTTATCCGATTCAGATACAGAGGTTGCCAACAGCAGAGTGAAGAGAAGTGGAAAACCATAAAATAAGTTCAGGAAGGAGGAAAAAAAAACATCAAAAAGATTTTTTTTTTAGAAAAAAGCAAGGAGGAGGGATGCAGGTGGAGCAGACGAAGCAAACCTGCTTGAGAGTAAGTAACATTGGTTTGCTTTAGCAATTATGGGAGTCGCATACTGTGAAACAGCTGCAGTTATCTGTAAATTTTATATGAAAATGAACACCAGGATTCCGCCAAGGAAGATTTCTTCCACACTGTTCAATCTGATGGCACCAGAAAGAATTTTAAAGTTAAATCATACTTACAGCACTGACAAATGGATCCAATGCCTCTTCTACCAGATATACCAGGGTTGTTCCAGAATCTATAATTGTTCCACGGTTATTTGCTGTCCTGAAAACATCTGGATCAATTTGCAAGAGCTGTTGACCAACTGCAATACTCTGCATATCTAAATTGTAATGAGGCCTGAAATAAAAATATATTTAGTCACATTTCTTGCAGGTATAAGAATAATGCTTATTAATTGGCAAGAACACTTGACATAAGCAATGGTAACAATGAAAATTGACCACAATAAAAATATTGATGCAAGTTCTGAATTTATCATGGTAACAATAAAAATTGACTACAATAAATTTATCATGGTACTGAAGAAACCTAGATCCGTTTTAGTGAAGAAAAAACTCCCATTTTCTCTCTAAATTCTTTCACAAAGCACATGGTTATATAACATGTCTAATGAATGTGACAAAACTTGTTCTAAGATTTACAGAACTATTTTAATAAATAGAAATTTTGATTGTCCACGCATTTGAAGAAAACTGTTAAAAAAGAAGTGAAACAAAATCTTCAAAAGATGCTAGCATACCATTATCCTCACTACGAATTTACTCGAGACCACTATTAATGATAAGTTTTCCATAACTAAATGGCCCTTTAAGTTTCTTGATCCGTGTAGGGAGCTGGTATGCTCCATTTACATCAGCCAACTCCAGTGAAAGCTACCTATTTGTATGGAAGGAAAGAAAATATACTAGAAATTTCAGCTTTTCATGCACAATATCATGATGTACAAACCTAAACAAAGAGAACCTCAAAATATATCATAAAGGCCAGCTGAATGGCCCTCGAATACCACAAGGAGATTTGGAACTTGGAAGAAAGCTATAACAAAATCATAATAGTAGAAGGTGTTTGCGGTACCCATATATCAGTCAAACCATAAAAGAAATATTTTAATAATGCCAAATAAGAAAAGTAATGGGGAAAGAAATGAAAATGATTATTCAAGAGGAAGGGCATACTGTGATGGAATTAGGGGACTGTAGACAATGCCAGGCTCCTTAATCTCGCCTAGAACCAATATACCGCCTCCATTTGCATCTCCTTTCAGACAATGAGAAAACACTCTGGGTGTTACTCCTCGTGATGACAATTGTGATATGACCGACAATTGTCCTGGACCAAAGCCAAATATTCCATCTACTGCCTTTTCTGTATGAGCTAGATCCCCAGACTGATATGTGCTACATCTGCTCTCAAGTCAACAGCACAGTCATGAACTCCAATACACCAGGCTGTGCAATCGGTCGGTTCGGTTATAACCGAACCGAATTGACCGGTTAAAACGGTTTTCGGTTTTGGATGGTAATAAACCGATCAACCATCCAAAACCGAAGCCGATCGGTTTCGGTTCGGTTTAGTTTTTAACAGAATAAACCGAATTCCTACACCTTTATTTTTACCAAAAAAACCTATGAAAAAAATAATTGCATACAAAACTATTTTTCCCTATTTTTTTACCAAAAAAACCTATGAAAAAATAATTGCATAAAAAAAAATACTACCTAGTCTCTAATTACCTACAATCCAATCCAATATAATGTTTGCAACCGAAATATTCATTAGAATACAACCCACTTTTAGTACCAAAAAAAAAAAGTAATCGGTTTTTTTTGGAAACCGATTTAACCGAAACCCAAAACCAAAATCGAACCGAACTTTATACTATTCGGTTATAACCGAACCGTTTAACCGAATAAATCGAACCGAAAAACCGAAATCGGTTCGGTTCGGTTGTCGGTTTAAACCGACCCATTGCACACCCCTTGGTTGATATTTGTTACTTTTCCTTTTCTTTATTCTTTTAAAGAATGAAAGATAAAGCAGATATTTTAGGAAACAATGATCTCTTCACTGAATGTGATGGCACAGGATTCACCGTTCAATTAACACACAAAAAATAATGTAGAAATCTAAGCAAAACTCTTTTTGGTCCTTATTGGTCAAATTAACATGAAGATGCATAACAGGTTCATGACATCAGTAGACTCTTATGTACCTATCTTATACCTCTACATGGATGCTAATGCTTTCTTTTAAAACAAAAACACTAGAAGTAGCAGTTCCTCTCGGGGATCATGTGAACTCACCCAAACGAGATGAGAGCTGAAGAATTGGCAATCAGAGACTCCCCCAAAATTGCATCAAAGTATAGCATATCAGATACATAATAACCTGATGTCCCACTTCCATCTCCATACTGAAAGGAGTAGCTGCATCGGTTACCCTCAGGGCACTGAGTTGCAGTAGTTTGAATTGGTGAGGAACACATTTGATCTGAACAAGAGACAGCCCTGGCAGTCGATGAGCTAGCTGTATCATAGGAATTGAGCGGAATCTGGAAGCACAGAGACGCTCCAATTCAGAGCACATTATAAGAACTTTCCCTCGTAACAGTAAACAGTTATACACAATTTGAGTAGTACTGAAAAATCTTACTCCAAGTCCACTGGATTGGGGACAATCAGTGCATGAACCACAGGCAACCCATAAGATATCGCTTCCTGTATCTATCTGCACATTGTACTCTCTAGGTGGAGAACCCAGTTTCAATTTTGTAAAATATATCCTGTTGCAAACAAAAGAGAACACACATTAGGATTCTTGAGCCAATTTCCATCAAACTGCAAGAATAGTAAAATTAGGAAAGGACCAAAACTAAGAAACAGTAGCATTTCAATTCTACTAGTATTTAGCTAGCAATCATATAATAACAATCCAACCTTTTGTACACAACCAGGAAAAGGTAATTGAAACTCTAAATGGAAGTTCTTTGTTTGCTCATAAAAACAAAGGAATTGGCAGGAAGCTAGAACCATAAAAAAGAATGTGCCTTAACTTCTTTATTTATTTATTTTACAGAATGTGCCTTAACTTCACCCCTTCACAAACTGATAAAAGCTCAAAGACCGTATAAGAACAAATGGAACGAGGAAAAATAAAACTTTGACTGATGAGAACAAAGAACCAGAAAGGAAGAATACAAAGGGGGGGGGGGGGGGGACAACTTGTGCAACATGAGAGAATCGAGAAACGTCAAACTCATAAAGAAACCAGTGCATAAAGGAAACAGTGAAATTACCCGACAATTAAAGGATCGGAGGAACCTTGCACTGAGAAGTCTACAACGCCGCCGACGGAGCTCTGCAAGATTCGGGCATGCCTGACCTGGTCGCTTGCTCGGAGCCGACCAAGCTCGACTCGGTGACTCGGCGGAAATGCCCTCTCCAAAGGGAGAAGGAAACAGTAAACCAAGGACGGCAGAAGCATGATCAAGCCCAAGATCAAAACGCCCAAAGCTCGCATTTTGCAGCGTCTCTGGCTCATTTCTGGGTCTTTCGGTTCTACTTCTACCTCAAAGAGCTACGAATTCAGAAGAGAAATCGAAACGGGAGAAAGAAGATAACTGGGTTATGGGCAATGAAGGAGAAGGAACAAGAACAACAGGAAAGTGTAAAGAAAGACTCGGAAAAGACTGGAGTCGAGAGTGTATTAACAGACAGAAGAATTGGATTATTAAATACTCAGTAGGCGTTTCTTTGTTTTTTTTTTTTAAAAAAAAACACCTATCAAGAAAAGAACAGTTTCAGGTTCTTTTAACGCTTCCCGGCCTTTAAAAATTTTAAAGAAAAGGGAAATTGCCAGCTCCTAATTCTGGTATTTATTTACTGTCATCAGCAGATGCCAATCATTTGGCGGTAAAAATATTGGCAAAATAAAAAGGATGACGACCAGTACTGTGATAGTTTGATTCATTTGATGATGTACCAACTTTATTCACAGGCTTTGATGAAGGAAGTAAAGGGTGATGGAAGTTGAAATGTTTCTTTTTAAGAAAATTTAGGAAAGGATAAATTTTCTATGCACCGGTGGTGGAAGTGTTTTTTTTCATCATTATCCTTAAACGAAAACAATTATGTGGACTCCATCATATTAATAACATTTTATAATAAATCTGTGGGTCTTTCTATTAATAAAAAGATGGTGTAAAAAAACACTTTCATCGCCGGTGTATACAAAATTAATCTTTAGGGAAAATGTTCCATTTTGCTATTTACCAAAAGTTTTTTTTGTCAATATTTTGAGAAAATGATGTTTTTACTTTCAACATTTACTTTTTGGATACCTTTTACAACATTATGTTAAATTCGTCATTGTGGCGTTTACGTGGTGGTTCTATGTCATTATTCTATATTCAATTTAACCACAAACTGTTTTAACATTAACAAATTTATATTAACGGTTCTAATCTTGATCTTACAATTTCATCTCTCTCCCCCAACCTCAACCCAACAACCATTGCACCACCTCACTGTCGTTAGACCACCACAGACGTGTTCTAGACAGCTGTGGATGAGTGTTACAAAGTTGTAGAGGAGCCCCAAAGCCTATTCCCGAACCAGATCGTGAAGGCCCAAGGCTTTTTTGTGGCAACAGTCGTTCACAGTGTCCCTAGGCTAGCTCGCTTGGACCCAAGAGTCACTTGTAGTGGTCCTAGGCTAGCTAACACGGTTCGACGGTTACTCGCAGAGGACCTAGGCTCTTGCATGGCGACAATAGCGGTGCAAATGGTAGTCCATGATTGGAGGTAGGGTAGGGTGGGTGAGGGTGGAGGTGTGTTAGATTATAATTTTTACAAGTTTTTGTTTTTTTATTTATTTTGAAAAGTTTAGGGGCTCGATTTATTATTAGAATAGTGACATGAATATCACATAATGGAATATTCCTTATGCTAATGGAAACGGTAATAAATTTTATCCAAAAAATAAACATTGTTAGTAAAAAATATCTAAAAAGTAAACATCGATCATAAAGAAAATCTGTTTTTTAATGGTGATTAGTGGTGTTATACTCTTTTTATCCCAAAAAGATTTAATTATTTAATTATTTAATATTTAATCTATGATTTTTTTTAATAATTTAGTATGTGTATATATATATATATTACTAAATAATTTATATGGAAATGATAGTTTAATTAACATTTGTAGTTTCTAAACCCAACCATTCAATTACACAATACATAATGTATTCTCCGCTAATCTTTTTTTTTGAGCAAATCAATCAATTATATTAATGATCAGTCACATATACAACTAAAAGCCAGAAACTGACCAAAGCAGAAGATCTAACTAAAAGAACTAAACAACCAAACGACAGACTATGACCAGGACAAAATGCTGAAGAGCACAAGGTAACAGCAGATGAAGACAACCTAGGCACAGTGAACAGCCTCCGAGAAAGCTCACTCAGGGGTTGAAAAAACACATAAAATAGTGCGGTGAAGTAACGATCTCGCCCAATACGCGCCCAAGTAACTCCCATAGAGCTAAACACCATCTCACTATATACGTGCAAACGAAGGAGCCGCAGGACCACAAAGTAGAACACCACCACCAGCAACCAAAAGCAAGCTAGCCACCGAACCAGACACAAATTGAAAAACAACTAACATCACAACAAACTAAAACCAGACCACAAAAACATAAGGAAAACAAAAAAAAAGGTCTGAAAGCAAGGCAAGGAATGTCAGGCCGTCCCTGCACCTACCAAACATTGAGACAATCCCCAACCCCACCGGACTACAATCATCTATAATCATCGTGACTGCAAACAATCGAGCCTTCCAAAGTATACCAACCCTTACCAGAGGAAAACCCAGCCCACTGCTAGAGCAAAAAAGGCCCATTGTGTTGCCCCGAAGGAACCAAGCCGCCACCAACAATGTCGGCAGCCCAGGAGCGTACAGTAAGCCCGCTATTCTCTGCCAATCTTAATCCAACCATTAAACTATGTTTTCCGTCCAATCTTAATCCAACCATTATTTTTTCTGTTAAGTTAGTACTATCTCTGTCCCACAATAATAGCCACATTTGACTTTTGCACTTGTGTTTGACTCAAATTTTCATTAAGAATAATTTCTCAAAAAAATTCTTGAAAAATATATTTAGAAACAAGATACATTAAATTTTTATTTGAATATAAATTTATACAATTTATAAGTTAAGAAGGTGTAAAAAAAGTACAAATTAAATGCTGAAAAACAAACGTGGCTATTTTTCTGCTACATAAGGAGTATTAATTAAGAAAGAAGACATTGCACCATTCTGATCATTACATATTAGGATGAGAAGAGATAGTTAACTTGTTCTTTAAAATCTGAGGGATGCAGCACCAACAAATGCATAACCAGAATAGCACAAGTGGCTTGTCACTGATCGAAAGCAAATTAGACAATTGATCTAAGTGTAAGTGACACTTTTGGTCTAATCTATTAAGTCAATACTTTAACAATCCTAAAACACATAAGAGTACATAATTGTTTTTCTTAAATGAAAATTTACGAGAAATGCTAATAACAGTTAATGATTTTCTAATTAAAATATTGTCTCATGTTTCTTCTTTTACGCTCCAAGCTAAATTGGTTGGACAATTCAACTTTAGTTAGAATTAACAAGATGATAGGTTTTTAATAGGAGAGTGTGAAAGTAACTATTCTACTAGATTGTTAATATATAGAATTCTCAAAATACATGTCATATGGCAAAAAACTATGAATATTCAAAATAGCTAGATACAAGTTAGTAAAACCATTAGTTGTGTAAAATCCCCGACATAAATAAAATCTTTGATAAAAACCCTAGCCGCCATGGTTCGCTGATTTTGGTCTTGCTTTCGAACTCCGCCTGCCACCACCGTTAACTCGACCGGTGTCTCTCTTCCACTGCTATGCTACCTCGTTTCCTCAACAATTCGTCTTACCCAAAGTGGCTCGTCTTCTCTCCACTTCGGATGAGACTTTTTCAGGGTTGGAGCCGCCAAACCTAACCGCGCGCTGCGAGCGTCGGCTCTGGGCTCTCGGCACTCCGGCTCGTCTTCTTACCAGATCGCCTGGCCTGTGGAGGTCGGTTGCTCACATCTTCCCCTGCCCTGGTTACCGGTGCGTCTGATGTTACTTAGGTGGTCAGCATTGGGGCTTGGGGATCCGCGCGATCGCTGCATTTTTCTACCTTCGGCTCCACCTCGTTTCCTCAACAATTCGTCTTACCCAAAGTGGCTCGTCTTCTCTCCGCTCTGGATGAGACTTTTTCGGGGTTGGAGTCGCCAAACCTAACTGCGCGCTGCGAGCATCGGCTCCGGTGGCTCTGGGCTCTGGGCACTCCGGCTCGTCTTCTTACCAGATCGCCTGGCCTGTGGAGGTCAGTTGCTCACAACTTCCCCTGCCCTGGTTATCGGCGCGTCTGATGTTACTTAGGTGGTCAGCGTTGGGGCTTGGGCTCCGCCTGGTCGCTGCATTTTTCTACCTCCGGCTCCACCTGTCTTGTTAATAGTCGATCTCTCTGGCTATCTTCGACCTCTCCGTTGGTCCTGTGTGCGGAGATCCATGATGCCCGCTCCGCTGGTCGCTGCCATGCTCGCGACGTTGGGACGGTATGTTCAATTGGTTTGGTGCAGATCTTTGGTTAGACCGATGGACGGGTTGGTATTTTGGTGGTGGGTCTTTTTTCGTTGTGTTTGTTCTACTTTTAATATTTATTTGTACTTGTTGGTTGGCATGCTTCTTCGGAGATAGTTGCTTAGTTGGTATTCTGTTTTGCGCAATGTCATGGTGAGTCGACGTTTAGCTCTTGTGCAGCTAATTTGGTGCGCCCCGGTCATATTCGAGGATCGGTATTACCTCACCATGAAACCTTTTGTTGCTTTCAATCCTTTTGGCTTTGTTGGAAGATTGTTGCTAGCTTCTTTGGAGTGTCCGCTACAATCCACAGAGTGTCGGTTGTTATTTCTAGTTTATTTCTATTCATGCTCTTTTAGGTTGGTCGATTTTGTTATTTTTGGATATTTGAAGCTTATGCTTCTTTAGCTACATTTACCCCTGGCTTGTATTATTTTTTCATGAAATAATATAGGTTGTTTTTACTCCAAAAAAAAAAAGCTAGATGCATGCCATATGACATCTTAGATATCCTTTTTGGTCTTTTAGCTCCCTTTTTGTTTATAACCTTCTTTCAGCTCCCTAAGAAAAGAAAATAAACGAATTAGTTGATTAAACGAAATGATGGAGCAAATTAATCTAATCATGTAGGTGCATGCCAATTAATTGGTTGAGAGAAATAAGGAGCCATAAGAGTCGTTTTCAATGACAAAAGAAACGTCTCCTCTTCCTCTTCTCGTGTGGATTGCAGCCTAAGAAAACTAGCTAGCTAGAAAAATTAATCAATTCCCAGAATTTGTTCTTTCAAGTAACCTAAATTTCATCCAAATTAATTTAAGGTACTTGTTTTGAGGACGTACGTAATTAATTAATTATACACTCTAGTCCGGATGCAATATCTACTAACGGTATGTTTGACAATAATTTATTTATGTAGCTTAATTATGTATTTTTGAAAAAGTTATCTACAGGTAGTTTATAATGTTTTGCTGTAGTTGTTTTATTTTATTCATTAAAAAATTATCTAAAACATTATACTTTTTGAAGCAAGAACAACTATCCCCGAATGTGATTAAGCTTTTCTTGTTGAGAGACCCTCTCCATAACTGGCCAAAATAAATTCACGCAAGAAGGATGGTTTTCTTTCTACTCGTCATAAAGTACTATATCATGTGTGCATATAATCATATAAGTTCAACTTTCCTTTTCTGATTCTTCTTTTTCAAAAATAAATGAATAAAAATTGACTGTGCAAAACATATATAGCAAAATTGCAGAGAATTATGGGATAAGGTACGTATAAAGTAAGCATAATCGAAATTTATTCATCTAGAATCTTGGTCAGAACAGGACATGCTTCGAATTCATTTTTGTGCCATTTATACAATTCTACATATATAAATAATCGAAAGAAAAGGAAAACTAAATGTAGCGACAGGATTTTCGACGAGAGTCGCCACCAATCTGTTTGGGTTAGGTCGATTAGAAACCTAAAACAGTCTACGAGAAGCTCAAGGTCCGTTAGTTAATTACGTACAAAATAATAATTTTTGTACTCCCTAAAATTGGTACCACAAGTTTACTTTTTTTATTTTATTTTCTTCACCTAATTTAATTTAGCAAAAGACACAAAATTGTGGCTTAAAATGAAAAGAAAGGAACACGAATTATCAAAGAAAAATAGATGCATTAACAAGTGAATAAAACAAAAAGGAAAACTAAAACGCATAACAAATCAAGGATTGCAGAATTCATCACAACCAAATAAACGTTGACAAAACAGGAGCAGAAAAACTAAATAAAATAATAAAGCAAAATAATGGAGGAATGAAAAATAACAAAAATAATGGTAATCTGAACATCCATCATGCGAGACATATGGAATTATGGACTTAAGATCACTTAATGTAAAATCTGAAGAAGAAAGACAAAAGTTTTACATCTAACATATGCACCAAAAGACTTTTAACACAAGGAGTGCCAAAGTTGAAACATATATAAGGTTTATGACTTAAAGAAAATTAAAGAAAAACAACAGGGATTCGAAGTAATTGTACCAAACAAAACAATTTGCTTCTTCTCCAAAGCTACAGGTCTCGGGACTTCTAGGATCTACACGGTGGCTCGCGACCGGCGACTAGCGATGAGAGTGAACCAGATAGGGGCGTCCAGTGGTTGAGGACGGAAAAACACGTGAACGGCGGTGATGGAATAACGAAGTTCCGGGAGCGTCACCGGAGCACTAACTGACGGTTGGACAACTGCTGATGAAGTGAACGAGCCGGGGGAAGCTGGTGACAGAAGGAACGTGTCTAGACCAACAATGCCCAAGTTACTTCCCTTCTCTGCTGATTTTTTTTCTTACTTGAATAATTGCTCTCTTGATTTGTTGCTAAAATTGCTTGTTTTTATAGATGAAAATTCAACTGCTCCACTCCTCCATGATGTTGTAAACTGCTTTGATCGTGCGTAGATGGAAGCTCCGCCAGCCTGCAATTGCAGCCGGCCACCACGATTGCAACAAACATTTTTGAGGGAAAATAATTAATTTAATCCATAACTTTGCAATATCTTCAATTTAACCCCAAACTTTCCAATTTCAATCTTAAAGACCCTTTTCTTTGTAAGAAGTCACTCGAGCCATTCCACAAAATATTTTTACAACCTCTGGGACAAAATTGGGTATCAACACTAAATATGAATTCCTATATTAAAAATGTAGTATGAATACACCATTCTTTGCGATGGACAAAAAGTTTCTAAATAAGACGAAAGGTCCTCAAGCGCACCCTTGGATTTATAGTATGATGAGCTAAAAGAAGACCAAGTGAATGAAGTCTTGGCTGCTTCAGTCTGTGGGTAGACTAGTAACCATGGATTGGGGTCCTCCATGTCCCTAAAGAAGGCCAAGTCTGTTGATATGATCAAGACTCGAGTCAACCCGCCCATCCCTCAACTCTTTCGTTCACAATTTGGTATTCATCTTCTTGATTAAGAGCACCTTAATTAGCTAGTCCATTCTTTTGGAACATGCATGCATGCACCTTGTAATGCCTCTAAAGATAACTCGTCTCTCTTCAAAACATATATAGGGTACAAACAAACAGAGGAAGACCCAAATTCCTAAACAATGAAAATTATACGAGCCAAAGTTTGAATGACTGAACCGGATCAAACACCTAAACAAGGAGCAACTATAAGAAAGATAACAAAAACACACAACCAACGAAATAGAGGACCTATAAAAACAACCTAAACAAGCAACTAAGAATTTAAGAGAATGAGCAACTCGCAGAATTGCAATAGACACAGGGTAGCTGGGGGACCACCGGATGACAGTACCGCCACCATAATGAGCCTACAAAAGGCTGAAGACATGCACATAAAAGCACAATGTAGTAATATAGATCGGCGATCTCGAACAAGACACACCTCAAAGGTTCCCATGGAACCAAATGCAGTCTCACTATACGAGTGCAGGCGGGAGCAACCCGGCCAAAACAAGACCATCCAACCAAACTGTAAACCAAGCAGAACCAACAAAAATCCACGGGATAAAACAAAACTACAATTAAACTACTACGAAACCAAACAATATAGCGAGGCAGGAAGTCCCCTGCCCCACCAAATTCCACGTGACCGCTTCGAGCATGGCCTATAGAAACCGAGGCTTCTTCCTTTGTTGACCAATTCTTGGAACCGTAACTCCCAATCCCGCCAAACTCGAAGGAAGCTCCGCCGTGACAATCAGTTCCTGTGCACCGAGGACAATGGTTGGCGACTCCGTCGGTGAAACCGAAGAGAGCATGGCGGCATGGCCCACAAAGCCGCACATGTTCGACTGTACAAGCCAAAACAGATGTTGGGCTTTCCAGCTTAAAAGAGCCAGAGAAGTTCCGGCAGATTAATCTTGAACCGGCAGGGCGCCGCCATGACGCCGAGGCTCTGCTCGCGATCCATGATTGCTGGCCTTGAAGAGGGCATTGATCGTTGCAATTGGACAACTTCCGACCCTCCATCCCAGTGTAGACGAAGATCCATGACGAGCAGGATGAAGATGGCATCAATCCGGCGCTGGGACGGCGGCGTTGTCGAGCTGAAATGGCAAGCGAAGGCGTTGCGGCACTGCTAAGGGGTTTAGGGTTTGGGAGAGAAAACCCATTAAATATGAAAATATCTAAGATATACCCAAATTCCATCTTAAATGTGAAGGAGGGTCTCAGAATTAATTTTCCAACAAGAAGCTAGCCAATAATTAAGTAGACAATTCTATATTAGTATTAAACTATATGATGAATAGGATCCAGAATTGCTGAAGAATGGCAATAAGAATACTGCAACACCTTTCTTTGGAACAGCAAAATGACATCTCATGATTTTATTTTTCTAACGGAGCACACAAGAAAAGGAAATGAAGTGCACAAGAAAAGGGAACAAGCAAGCAACAGCTAGCAAAAGGTTACTTATCAATTAGTACATTCCTGCAGGATTTAAACAATGGCAAACACCTGTTATATATACAAACTTGACAGCTTAGGTTAACCCTCTTGAGTTTTCCTCCATTATCATCATACATGCCCACATAATTAGACACCCTTTGCTTTCTTACCCATTACCTTCAATCTCATTTTCAAAAAAATTATTCTTATCTTAGACATCTATTCATTTTGGTATCTTAAAAATTTTATACACAATCTCAAAAAAGGATGAGAGAGACATAGTATATACTAGGAGTATATAAATAGCGGATACCATCAAAAGGTTTTGGGCACATAGCTAAAGCTAATACATTCATTCTACCCCATATTTATCTATTCCCTCTTGTTCACTAATATATTTCATGAGCACCATTAATTATTTTATTAAGGTAATCTCTCTTTCTTTTTCCTTTTATACAAAGGGAATAGGGGATTAGAGATATCGGAGGCTCGAGACCTATACAAAAATATTTTCAAAAGCATAACCACTTGATAGTGCTCAAGACGTTAACGTCTCTTTCTATCATAGAAAGATTTGCTATGTTTCATTTTTAATACTCTTATAGCGGTGATAGTTTAATACTGTGGCGGACAGAAATGGTCTAATGCTTGGCTATGAAATTATTCCCTGAATAATCTAATAAACTACTGCACATTTTTTCGTTTTATTTTTGAAATTCCAAGAGGGTGTAGAACTCGTCTGGAAGATAGAAAGGGCGGAAGTGTGGGAAGCCGGCGGAGAGACCCAGCTGCCGGAACTCTTGCTCGGTCCGATGCTTCCCTTTGCTCCGGTAAATTGTCATGACGAAGATATCTCCTTCTAGCAACGCTCGAGTACGGTGGCTGTCGTCAGTTCCCTCCGGCAAAACGGGCTCGCAGGCTATCAGTTTCCCTCCCACCGGTAGAGCCTTGTAACAATTCTCCATGATTTGCTTGCACTCATCATCCGTCCATGTCGTCAATACCCACTACAAAACCAAAAGCAAATTGGATAGGAAAATGAAAAGAGAAAAAACACATGTTTGAGGAATTAAAGGGCGTGTTTCTGTCCTGAGTATGTAACCTAATGACCGAGCTACATGAGGTGGAGGTCTTATATTCAAATCTTCACCCTTCACAATCTTCGATCCAACCCTACCCTTCACAATCTTCGATCCAACCCCTACCCCCAATGTATCAAAAAAGTGCATATTGGTAAAAATCTGATCTTTTTTTCGTTCTAAGCTTCTTCTCCTAAAAATAACACTTTTAGATATTAGAGACCTATAAATTCTCATTTTCACATGTAAGGTTTAAATTAATTACCTAAAAAATCACTAGCAAAACTCATGAGGTTTAACTACTACTCCCTAGGTCCTAAATCGGCTATCTCTTTTACATTGTTTAACAAATTAATTTTATATTTGATATACTCCCAAGGAAAATTTAAGATGAATTCCACTATCACTCCTACCCCAATTAAAAAGAGGATTATCATGATGCATGGTAGAAAAATATGGTAGACATAAGGTATAAAAAGGAAGAAAAAAATTATGGTAAAATTATCTGCTTTTCAAATCAAAATTTCTTTACATCTTTTTCTCTCACATATTTTGTATACATTTAAAAAAAGTCTCTTTTTTCTTTTTCTATGAAATGGTTGAAAAGAACACAGCTGTAATTTGCAGAAAGAACAGGAAGAGAGCTTACCTTCATGAAGATGGCATCAGCTGCTGGGATCGATTTGAACATGTCCCCACCAACATGTGTCACACCTTCCACAATCAAATAAATCCATATTAAGGTTGTGTTTCTTTTACCTAAAAAAAAACTCTCCCTATATTTTTTATCAAAAGTTTCAATTTTAACTTTCCCTATAAATTTTATTTTCTCCTGTTCACTGCATTGTTTAAAAATCAAAATATTTCTCAAACTTGTCAATAATTAATCTAATTTCTTATTTAAAATATTAAATGTATTGGTTAAATGTATTAAATGTATTGGTTACTGAGATAGAGAGATGTTATTTACCAACTAGTTGGAAAAATCACTAGCTGTGTTATGTGTGTAAATACCTAATTAGAAGAGTATTTTAGTCTTTAAAATTATTAGTTAGTTAGTTAAATTAGTTAGATAGTGTTAGAATTAGCTAGTGGTTTTTCCAACTAGTTGGTAAATAACATCCCTCACTGAGATAATGTAGTTTATACTGTCTTATTTTATTTTTCAAAATTAGTTGTGTTCTAGAAATGTTTTTTTAGATAAAAGGGTTTTGATTTTGAAAAGTGGATGACTAAAAATGAAAGGAAGAAACTGGAAAAGTTTAAAGTATGAAATTTCCAAATATATACAGAAAAGGTCGAACTTCAAGTTCAAGAAAAACTTAGATAGCTAGTATTTTGTTTGGTTTCAACAATGGAAAGACGTGAAGTATAGATCACAGTAGTGAATCCACTTATTTATTTCTCCAAATCCAAAAGTCATCGTATTTTTGTACATAAAATAAAATAATGGGAAAATGTCTTCTTACCATCAACGGTAACAAAAAGTCTCATTTTACATTATTTTAGAAACTGGTCCTATTTTACCATTACAGTTATAGTTTCTGATCCCTATTAGCCACTCCTCGTTGAATTAACTCCAGATCAAATTTCTAAAAATTGACAAATTCACCTATATTTTAAACCACTTTTCATTTTAATCCTCTACCACCATAAAATTTGTCTCTTTTTGCTCTCTTCAATCCCATGCTCTTATCGATCCCCACCTTTTGTTCTCTGTGTCTACCTTTGATCGATCAAAACAAAACCAACTTTATCTTGCACCTCCAACCTCAATTTCTTTAACGCAAAGTACAAAACCAACCTACAGCTTTGAGAATCGAAAAGAAAAAAATGGATACCAGATGCCGTAAGGTCTTTTGCACGACAATCCCAAGGGATTATGGAACCAAAGTTCTAGAAAATCAACAAACCCTAAGTACAAGCCCCAGTCCCATAAGTAGTTCCAAGATCGGTTTTTATCCGGTGGAAGAAATCATTCGACGCCGCATATACGCTTTCTCACAGCTATTGCCGGTGAAAATACTCTAGCTGAAGAAAGCCCCGGGCTGTAATGTAAAACTACAACTCCAAGAACCAACAAGTGCCCTGGACCTGTTGCTGCTGGTTCCAACCTGTCTTTGTCAATCCAAATCTGCAGCGTCTTTCAAATCCAATGAATTTCCCGTCGTGCATCGATCGATCTGGTGACAGTGCTAGATGTGGGTGGAAGCATGACCGGGAAGAAGCTCCAGAGAGTTTGGGCAGTGAAGAATATGCAAAACAAGGTGGCGAAGGCACGGAGGAAGACAGAGGAGAGAATGCGTCGACTGAAGAGAGGGTATGATTGTAACTTTTACAAAATTAGGGTTAAGATTTTTAAATGTTTGGGGCCAAATTGATTATAAAAATTTAGTCCGTTAAGGAATATTCCGAGAATATTCTCTCCATTAAAGGCCTAATGGTAAATAGGGTCCAAAAAGTAAATATTGATGGTAAAAATGGCCCAAAGATAAGACATTGATGGCAAAAGAAGACCTTTTTTAAAATAATGACAAAAATGGACTTTTTGCCAAACGTTGATGGCAAAATGAAACTTTTCCCTAAAATAATCGACTTTACTAAAAGACCTAAAAAGTTACCACACTTTCCAAAGGATCTTATCAGCCACTAAGGGCAAGGGAGTCATTAAAAATTCTAGTGAAAAAATGGAAAATTCTAGCCACATAATTACAAACTAAGTCATGGCAATCTAAATACTTATCGAAGGTACCCTAAAATTTTAAATCTACGAAAAAAAAAATGTCTCTTTTTCCATCAATCTCCGTTGCCAGTCTTTCACCTTCGTCTATGCCACCACTTAGGAGCTCGATGGAAACAGAATCCACTAAGTTTAGAAGATTAAGAGCCAAATTTCAATACCCTTACATTTTTAAAAACCAATTCCAGATTAGGATTAATTTTGCGGCTATTCGAAGGACAAAAAGTTCATGTTCTTGGATTTAGGCTGAAATTCAACGTACAGATTAAGAAATGATTGAATCCAGCTCGATGGTGAGTGTCACCATGAGCAGTCCCGCCGGAAACCTTAGTTGGAGCTGCCTTGTGCTAGGTAATGGCTTCGAGATTCAACTCAAAACCCAAAAACTCATGAGGAAGATGGACATTTTAAGATTGAAAAGTTTTGGGTTAATACTATCAATTCATGAAAGTTCAAGGTCAAAATGGGAGAGTGTTTTTAAAGGCTATAGTTGAGTGAATTTTTTAAGTTATTGGTTTTATGGATTCGGAGTCACAAGTCAACTGAATTTTTGGGTCTTTAAACCTCTCAATCGTTTGAATATAAGTGGTAGTGTTTTTATACCTAACAATTTAGATAAATGGTCATCTTTTTATTGTTAAAACATTTTGATATTCATTTTATTCGATTTATTTACATTAATTTAAAGTAGAAAAAATTCCAAAAAAAAATTATTTAAAAACTATACATACATATTAAATTTTTATTGTTTGCTAAATTTTTAAGTTATATTGAATTTTTATTGTTTTCTAAATTCATACCCTTGGGAGCTAAAATTTGTAAATTTATCTTTACTTTTTTATTGTTTGATTTTTTTTTATTACAATTAATAGAATTATTTTAAAAACACGGGGAGCTTTGGTAATTAGGAAAACTTACCAGGAATACTGGGAGCTTTGGCAACGACCTCAGGAAGATCAAAATTTATCCCTTCTTTGACATGGGGATGTTTCTGTAATATCATCCGGAGGCAATCACCTCCGCTCCCACCCACGTCCACCAATCTGCTCACGCCCTCAAATCCATCATCGTAGCCGTCCAAAACCAATCTAATGAACGGCACCGATACGCCCGACATCGCCCTCAACATCAACTCGTTCATCTCCGGCTTCTTCCCGTAGTAACTGTACGCCGGCTCCCCGTTCGCCTTCACGAACGGCTCCACCGTCGGATCCACCACCGCCTCGTGCACCAGCGTCCACGCGCGCACCAGCGCGTCCTGCAACAAAATGAAAATAGCACTGGCCTAATTAGAATAAGACTGCTGATTCAGATCTACTATTTCATTATCTGTGATTACCTGGTGGTGTTGGAGCACGTACGGCGCGTAGGAAAGACCTTCGGAATCAGTGACAAGCGTTTTGCCGATTTCGGTGAGCGAGTAACGTCTGTCGGAGGAATCGGCGGTGAGGTGTTCGGCGAAGACGCCGTAGCTAGCGAGCATCCGAAGGATTCGCTGGAGGTTCTCGGGATCTCCGCCGGCGGGAAGTTTTTGGAGGATCTGGGAGGCGGAGAGAGGGGAGTTTTCCCCGCCGCTCCAGATGGCGTCGGGGACGTTGAGACGGACGGCGGCGTTAAGAGACATGGGAACGCTGATCATGTTGGCCAGTTCCATTATAGCCAATCGGGCCTTGTTTCTGCTCTCAGTTGTTTGGTCCGCCATTTCTCTTCCTCGTCTGGTCTTCTGGGTTTAATTTAATACACACTAGCTAGTAGTAGTGCCGATCTGGAATGAAGTTTAGTGAGGGAGGCAAGGGTGACGCATATATCTAATAGTATCTTCACACTCGTGGTCGCCGTAGGCTTGTTCTGTTTCTGATGGTACAATACAAGACAACGATGTCCAATTACATCAATGACTCACTCCTGACTCGGCTCACCGTAGTTGGTACAACGATGTCCAATTACATCAATGACTGACTCCTGACTCGGCTCACCGTAGTTGCATTGTAGGGAAAAAGACCATTTTTGCTACTGAGGTTTTCTCATTGGTCCCTTTTACCACACTTTTAAAATTTAGACTATTTTGTCACTTATTTGTGTTTAAGTGTCCAAGTTTATCACGAGTTATTCCGTTAGTCTCATGCCACGTGTGTCGTTAACGCCCACGTGTGCCGTTAACGCCCACGTGTGCCGTTAACGCCCACGTGTGCCACTACTTGGAGTGACGGACTGTCGGAAACTCAAACTCCTTCAACACAGCTCATTAGCCTCATCGCCGGATGGTTCACGTTCTCCAATTAAACTCGTATCACCGCATCATTTCCAACGATCTTCACCTCTACTTTCGCCGATCCAGATCTACAACATTTATTGCTCGTCTCTCGGTCCCAGCGTTGTTCGACGGTGGTCGTCGTGCTTTGGTTGTCTGGCATCGCCGCACTGTCCACTTCCAATTTCGCCTTGTTCATCTCTTTCCGCAACCGTGATTCCAGCTCGCCGATCTTGGTTCTCAACTCGTTGATGTACAAAACTGCTTTGGAGAGCAGCGATGCTTTGTCCATCCGTGAAACGTTCGGGACCACCACACGCAGCGCGTAGAACATATGGTTGAGCTTCTCTCGTCGTTGTCGCTCCGCCTCCACGTGGTTCATCGACGCTTCCTTCTGTGGACCTAGCTTTCGGCCGCATTTCTTTGGCTCCGTCCATTCGTCGACAAGGTCCGAATCAGACGGCTCTGATCCATAACTAATTAATTACTAATTATTCATGACAAAACGACGTCCAAAATCTATAACGTCAGTGGCAAAAAAAAGTTCAGATTTTGAAAGTGCGGTAAAAAGGATCCATCAAGCAAACTTCGGTGTCAAACGGTCTTTTCCCCTTGTATTGTATCATATCCAAGGATCATTTATTTGCCCTAAAGTATGAAGATTTGTATATTGTAATCAGAACTTTAATTTCTTACACAAAGGTACCAAACTGTCGAAAATAAACAATATTAATATCACTTGGAACGAGGTGTTGAGTTTGAGGACTAAGATGTAGGGTTGAGAACGAGTTGAGCCCGATCACGGAGGTTTGTGCTCGACTTTGACCTCAAGAAAAGTAGGCTTGGCTCGAGGCTCATGGAAGTTTTGAGCTCGACTTGAAGGTTTGTGAGGCTCGATCTTGAGGTTCGCTTATGTTCGTAAAGTTTGAATATTAGTAAGGTTCGTGAAGCTCGATCTCGAGGCTCGCTTATGTTCATGAGGTTTGAAGGTTCGTAAGGTTCATTAGGCTTGAAAGTTAGTGAGCACGACATGACTTTACATACTCGATGGTTCGTGAGATTCAAAGGTTTATCATGCTTGAATAGGCTCGCGAGCCTTTATAGCCGAATGCCTCAAACTCAAGTTTCGCTCATTTTCATATACGAACATAAAAATAGCTCGAACTCGAGGTTCGTTTTAGCTCAAACAGGCTCAGTTCATTTTCACCCCTACCGAAATGCCCGAAATTCAATAGTATAAGGGCCGAAGTTTGTGATTCGGGAATTACGATGCACGAGTCACTATAATTTATGAGATAATATGGTCATGAAAATTGCAACTATTTCTATTTTACAACGTCTAAAATTAATTGGAGCCTGAATATGCTATCCCTAAATCCATTGTCCTCTGTTATAATTAACTAACAATGTTAATTAATCAAGATTTCCTTAAAAAAATCTAGCTATTTTCGCTAGGGTTAGTCTAGCCGCAGCGCTAGGGTTTCGTTCGTCTGTTCCGTTCGGTGCAAGGCTTCTTGCTCGTTTCTCAACAAATCAACAGCGCTACCCTTTCGTTCCAACGAGATCAATCAGTCTACCTCCGCTCTCTTTCTCACATCTGCAGCGATGTCAGTAGAAGATCTCACAGTTCCGTGGAAACGGTTCAACCTCACCGACTCGGAGGCTGTGATAATCGAAGATGACAGTCTAGAGGCAGACTGCTCGCCAGACAAATTCTTCTTGGTTGGCTCTCTATGGACAATCAGACCTTTCAACAATCAGGCTATGTTCGATATGATGAAGACAATATGGAGGCCCATTGAGGGGATGGAGACGGACATCATCGATGACAACAAATTTCTATTCACGTTTCACTCTCGAGGAGATATCGACAAGGTATTAGAGGGACGGCCTTGGACGTTTGATCATCATGTGCTCCTCCTGCAAGAGGTATCAGGGGCTGTTCAGCCCAAGTATGTGGAACTATCCTCAACAGTTTTTTGGGTCCGAATGTACGACCTGCCGGTTGGTGCGATGAAGGAAAACACAGTTCGACAACTTGGTAAACAGGTGGGCAAGGTTCTAGAAATAGGCCAGCGTTCTGGAAGAGATATTGGCGGAAGATATGTCCGGGTATTGGTAGAGATGGACGTGCGAAAACCACTACCGCGAGGAACTGGACTGAAATTGCCAGGAGCCGCTCCAATGTTCATCGAATTTAAATACGAACGTCTCCAACACTTCTGTCACAATTGTAGCTGCTTGGGGCACACTATCAAATTCTGTCAGAAGGAAATTGTCCCGAATAAGGAGCCGGAATATGGAGTGTTTCTCTGCGCCTCACCGGCTGCTAGCAAAACTCGTAAGATGTCGGGAGAAAAATCAGGGTCTTGGAGGCAAAAGGGCCCGTATGCAAGCAGCCAATCATCAGGGGAGAAACATGAAGATTGGAGGTCGGCAAAAGAGTCAAGAAGCGAGGCAAACAGAAATGGGAGGGAAGGGGAGAGAAGTGTACAACAGCCTCACAGGGGGGCGGCCCGGAAATTATTAATGGATGAGGAAGGGGAAGTAAGCAGAATCATGAACGAGCCAAGGGATGATGTTTTGGCTGAGAAAGAAAATGAACACGATTCAATGCCATCACTGGAAGACATACGAGCAGAGGAACTACAACAATTAGCAACAAAGAGTCTCTCGGAAAGCATAAACAAACAAATAAACTTCCAAGCCCCAAGGCCGCAAACTACTTGCAAGGATGTTGTTGGCCATGCCCCAAGCAATCCTGTCTATGTTGCTTGTAACGATGAAGCTACACCACTACTTGCGCACAAAGAAGGGGGCATCAAAGTAGTATCAAGTGATCTCAATAACCTGATCAAGAGTACTACAAGTAAAACAAGAGGGGAGAAAGATGAGTCACAGGTTATGAAAAATAAAAAATGGAAACGAGCGGCCAGAGGGACAGACAAAAAGAACTCTAACGATGCACAGTCAGCCAGCAACACACTACCTGGGGGGAAACGTCCACAAACGGATCACATGGATGTGGATATGGAGTATAAAAAAGCAAGATTGGTTGAATTTTTTCAGGCAGAATCCGGCAATACAAATGAAACGGTGGCTCTGCAAGCGTGACCGCCGGGAGCAATGAGTACCGTATTTTTGAACTGTCGAGATTTGGGAGATCCTTGGTCAGTTCAACAACTCAAAAATCTCCTGCGAAGGGAGGGAGCGACAGTCGCCTTCCTCAGCGAAACTAGACTGTCAAGGGAGCGTATGGAAATGGTGAGAAAGAATTGCGATTTCTCATCAATGTACGCTGAAAATAGTGACGGGAAATCTGGTGGAATTGCTCTTTTCGGCAAAGAAGAGATCAATGTTAGGCTTCGAGCAAATCAAAACGCCACATAGATGTTTGTATTCACGACACGGAGAGGAACTGTTCTTGGAGGCTCACAGGTTTCTATGGTGAGCCAGAGCACTCCAAAAGACAAGAGGCCTGGAATTTATTCAACACTTTGCGAGACATTAGCGACCTACCGTGGGTTTGTGGAGGAGATTTCAATGAGATATTATGGCATCATGAGAAAAGAGGGGGCAATCCTAGAGACCAGAGCTTGATGAATAACTTCAGAGACAGCTTAAACTTCTGTGGTTTGGAAGATATCGGCCTTGTAGGCACAAACTTCACGTGGTCTGGAAAGCGAGCCGGGAATCAGGTTGTCTGGTGCCGCCTGGACAGAGTGGTTGCTTCACAGAGCTGGATTGATATGTTTCCAAGTAGCAAAGTAACACATACGGCTGCCTCTTTCTCTGACCATTGTGCCTTGGTTCTTCAATTACAACCGAGAATCACTAGAAAGAAGAGAAAAAGGCCATTCCGCTTCGAGCAAATGTGGTTGCGGTCAGAAAATTGCGGTCGAACTATCACTGAGGCATGGAAGGTTACAAATGGCGCTATAACACCGGTTTGTCAAAAAATACTCAAAGTGCAACAGGCTCTTACCTCGTGGAGTCAAAAGGAGTATGGACATATTGGAACAAGGATTAAGAAGCTTGAAGCGGACATAGCTATTTTATCAAACCAGCCTCCGAGTGACGAGCTTTATGACACAATTCAAAACAAAAAGAAAGATCACCTTGAATGGCAACGCAGAGAAGAAGTTATGTGGAGGCAGCGATCGAGAGTTGCTTGGTTAAAGGAAGGCGACAAAAATACCAAGTTCTTCCACACTTTTGCTTCTACTCGCAGGCGCACCAATGGCATTAATAGAATCCGAAATGAAGCTGGTAGATGGGTGGAATCCCACGAGGAAATTGCTAAGGTGGCAGCGGATTACTTCTCCAATCTCTTCTCGGCCCCTACTCAACCAACCGAAGAAGCTCTGAACCAGATCGCTCCCAACCGTTTACCGCGAGACCAAATCGAGCTCTTAACTCGACCGTATACTGAGAACGACATCTACATCGCGGTCCAAGCCATGCACCCTTTCAAAGCCCCCGGGCCTGACGGCCTCGCTCGCTGGTTTCTACCAGAAATTCTGGCCTCAGGTAAAGCTTGAAGTTGTTGACTATTGCCTTAATATTTTAAATGGGGTGGTTCTGTACAGGAAATCAATCACACGAATATTGTGCTTATCCCAAAGAATAAGCAACCAGAATCTATGAAGCAGTTCAGGCCAATAAGCCTTTGCAATGTACTCTATAAAATTATCTCGAAGACCGTGGCCTTAAGATTAAAAGAAGCTCTCCAGCTGGTGATTTCCGAGGAACAAAGCGCTTTCCTTCAGAACCGGTTAATCACAGATAACATCCTCGTTGCCTATGAACTTCTGCACACTTTTCGAGGTAAGAGGAAAGGGAAGAAAGGGAACTGCGCCTTAAAGCTTGACATGTCCAAAGCTTTTGATCGAGTTAGTTGGGTCTTCATCGACTTCATGCTCTGGAAGATGAATTTCCCGTTGGCCATGAGGCGGACAATAATGGACTGCATATCTTCGGTCAGTTATTCTATCGTAATTAATGGTCAGACTCAGGGAAACATTAAACCTCACAGGGGCATTCGCCAGGGAGACCCTCTCTCCCCGTATTTATTTCTGATTTGCTCGGAAGGCCTGTCCCTTTTACTTAAGAAGGCGGTTACCACAGGTGCGATTTCAGGAGTCAGAGCTTGCTGCAGAGGGCCGACTATTTCACACCTCCTCTTCGCAGATGACAGTCTTGTTTTTTGCAAAGCAACAGAAAGAGAAGCGAACAACTTAGTTGGGATTCTAAGGACTTACGAGGCAATTTCTGGCCAGAGCATCAATTTTGATAAATCTGGTCTAATCTTCAGTCCAAATACCGGAGAGGACGAAAGACGACGATTTATGCAAACTTTTGGTGTTCCTGAATGCAAGAATGTCGAAAAATATCCGGCCTCCCGACGTTTGTGGGACGGAATAAGAAAATGACCTTTAATTACCTGAAAGACAGGATTAATCAGAAGACGAGAGCCTGGTATGCAAGAACTTTGTCTAGAGCTGGTAAAGAAATCCTAATTAAAGCGGTGGGGCAAGCAGCTCCAATTTATACCATGAGTGTTTTTCACCTTCAAGACTCGTCTTGCACAGAGATGGAAGTTTTGATGAACAAATTCTACTGGAACCATGGTAAAACTGGCAGCGGTATCAACTGGATGCGATGGAAAAGGCTTACTCCGAGCAAAAAAGATGGAGGTTTAGGCTTTCGGGATCTAGCTTGTTTCAATCAAGCCCCGCTTGCTAAACAAGCTTGAGACTGCTTCAAGGACCAGAAACCTTATCCTCAAAGGTGTTAAAACTGAAGTACTTTCCCAATAACTCTTTTATGGAAGCGGAAGACAAGAACAATGCCTCCTTCACTTGGCGGAGTATCTTAGCAGGCCGAGATGTCATTATCCTAGGAACCCGCTGGAGAATTGGGAATGGTTCTACCACTCACATCTGGGGCGACCCTTGGTTGATTGGCGCAGACTTCTTCATGCCGTCAACCCCTCCAAGAATCTTGAACGAGAATGCAGTTGTAGCAGAACTCCTTGATCGCGAAGGGAATGGTCGAACGAACAGCTCATCGGACAAGTCTTTAGGCAGCAGGACGTCGATCTAATCCTCAAGATGCCATGCTGCTCGCGCGATCGCGCTGACACCTTGGTTTGGAACTATACCGGAGATGGCACGTATACTGTTAAAAGTGGCTACCACACCTTGCAACACATGAAGCGAGCTGAAGCCGGGTTGACGCAAATCCCGAACAGTCTTTGGAGCAAAATTTGGAGTGCTGAAGTCACAAATCGACAGAAACACCTGCTATGGCGCATGATCCATGAAGCTCTTCCCACCCGCTGCAACCTGCAGCTTCGAAATATCACCCAGGAGATCAGCTGCCCGGTTTGCATGGTTGATGATGAAACAAGCCTCCATCTTTTCAGGAACTGTCGCTTTGCCAACCAAGTTTGGGAGATGAGCAGCCAACCACAAATTCCACATATGGCAGCTCCCAATCTTGAAGAATGGATCCACCAGGTTCACGGGGCCTGTTCCAACGATGGCTGGAACAAGTTTCTCTTCTCCATTGATATTTTGTGGCGGCACCGCAATAACTTAGTCCATAATGGCCCCCATTGGAGTTGTGAGGAGGCAGTTTGGAAGATCCAGATGGGACTTATGGAGCTGAAATGCTTGCCGACCATAGAAGACCACCATCAGCGTGCTCTGCAATGGACAAAGCCACCAAAAGGTTGGGTGAAGCTTAACACTGACGTCTCAACCAAGCAAGAAGGCTGGCTTGGGCTTGGAGCGATCTTGCGTGATGATGAAGGAATAGTTCTTGCGGTGCAAACTGAGAAAGTCCGAGGCCCCAACGATGCTTTCTACGGTGAAGCGAGGGCCTTATGGGAAGGAATGTCTCTAATCCGTCTTTTAAATCCTCCCAAGGTGATTATCGAGTCCGACGCTTTGAATTTGGTAAATGGTATAGCATTGGGTCTACAAGGACATTCAGAGATAGCTACTATCATCCATCAAACAAGACTCTTCATCGCCGATACGAGTTGGTGGCGGGTCAACCACGCGCTGAGAGAGGCTAATCTGACGGCACATAACCTGGCCAGTTGGGCTTTGACGCGGGAGGGACGTCATGTTTGGACCGAGTCCATTCCTTTTTTCCTCCAAGAGTTCATCTCTTAGATGGTTCTGTAACTTTCTCTTCCGATTTTCCTTCTCTCTCTCACTCCTTTGCCCCCACTCGCCCCAGGTTTCTACCCAGATCTTCCCCGTTGTTCTCTTAGGACCGTAGCGAATCCAGGCCTAGGTAGTATTTTTTTCGGTTGAATTTCGGAAGTTAAAGTTTTCCTGGGGGATCTCCACTTTGGAGATCCCTCACCCCCTCAAAAAAAAAACAATTCACTTAGATAGAGGGCTTTTATGTAGTATAGAAATTTTGTCTTGGATTAATATCTAGTGCTGAACTTTAATCCCAGCTCCAAATTTATTAAATTCAATTTTCCTTGTAATTAAGAGACAAATTCAACTACATTAACTATTAATTTTTTTCAAGTGAAAATGACAAAATAAGGGAAGGGAATAAAGAAAGTAAAACAAGGCTAATGCAAGCAAAAACTTGAGAATTTGTCAATAAGGAAGGATTCCATCAACGGTATTGCATCTCCTACCGTTAAGTCGAAGCTGCCAGAAGGACCTCAACCATCTGGACGACATTCGATCTAACTGCCTCACCGATCGAACTCCGTAAGGACCCCTTTTCGCCGCCGACGACGATGAAGAAGAAGATGAGCCGGAGCCCTTCCAGTGCTCACTCTCTCCGTGCAAATTCACCAGAATGTACGAGTGATCCATCGACAGAGACCGCTTCAACCCCATCACCAATCTCCTCTTCCTCCCTTCTCTCGACAGCACCAACGACACGCAGTGTCTCAGCAAGACATTTGGTCGAACATCTGATGTGCTCACTCCTGAATCCGCCACACTGTTCTGATCAGCACCACCCTGTGATTCTGGGCATCGTATTAATGGTGAGCTCTGCTCTGATTCTCCGACGACGTCGTCCTCATTCTGTTGTTTCGGCTCCGGCTCCGGCTCTGCGGCGATCTCCGATCGGCAGAGCGGGCAATTACTGTGCGCTGAGAACCAGTCGTCGATACATTCGACATGAAACAAGTGGTGGCAATTAGGCAACGATCGGACCATTTCGCCCTCCTCTAATTCCGCCAAGCAAACGACGCACTCTGTTCGATCCGCCTGCGATCGGGCGTCGGTCTTGGAAGAAAAAGCGAACACCGGGATGGTGTTGAGAAGATCTACATCGACGCCAACAGGCTCTTCACGTACGGGCTGACCGGCAGCGGCGGCGTTCGCTCTGTCTCTCATGCAAAATCTGACGAGAATGAGATGATAGGCCATTATGACAAGAGAAGTAGCGGCGACGCCGGCCATGGAGATCAACAACGGAGTTACGTATGTCCCGTGGGGCTGAAACGGTGACTTTCCAGCCTCCATTGATGATCAGGAGCTTGTTGGAATTCAAAGGTGGGGTTTTAGAGATCAAATCTACTATTTTCTTTCTTTTTGCCGGACAGTTTGAATGGAAATGTTGTGAAGTGGTAGAATTTTTGATGAGGAAGAATTAATCAATTAATTAACCAGTTTTGGGGTTCTTTTTTGTACCGGTTGAATTGCCAGGACACGTGGCGGTGTGGGAAGATTTTGCTGAGTTGACAAAACATGAGCGGCTTTACGTAGTGCAAGTGTCAGCTCCATGAAGCTTGGAGATCGAGTAATTCTACACATCAAATCAAACTGGAGACTTGGACAAAAATGAAAAAGTAAGTTACAAATATACTACTGTATGTATGTATGTATGTATGTGCCGTATACTACTATAAAATGAGGAGTCAGTCAGTCAGTCGTATGTTAACCCTCTAGTGCAGGGGGGAGGAGGCTTCATCATCATCCGGCGGGCTTGATCGAGTAATTTGCCTACCTGATCATCCCCACTTGATGTTACTATCACGTCTTCTTCAACTGTGTCTTGCACCCCATCATCATTTTCAAAATCCAACACCAACTTCTTCAACACCGATTTTTCAAAGCAGCAACTTTCTTAAGTGTGATGTAGTCGGTGAAGACACTAATCAACATGTCCCACAGCCACACCGATCAATAGATTTTAAAAGCTCCTCTATCAACATCAAGATATTCTCTCTTCTTGTTCTTTTCCTTCCCTTAACTTTGTAGAATTGTAGTGAGGAGATCTTGCCTCTTCTATTGAAATTGGCATCATGATAGCATGAATGAATTATGTAATTAATGTTGCATAATTGTAGTGAGAAGAAGATCTTGTCACTTCAACGATTATTTGTGGTGTATCAAATTTCTCATGCGGCAGCAACTCTGCAACATTGTTGGAATTGAAACTCTGTTTTTTGGATCCATTTAATATGATCTAGCTGCAGACAGTTTGACGGAAATGTTCTCTAAGTGAAAGTACATTACTAATTGAGCAATGTGATCCGGCTGTGGGATTTTAGGAATTCAAACTCACTGTGACAAGATAATTAATTTCCATACTCCAGGCAAACAATTACTCACTTAATCTCAAATATTTTGAAATGTGACTTTTGATATTAATTTGACTTCAATTTATCTATATAATTATTTAGAAAAAAAATTCAAAAAAATATATATTCATAAACTAGACACATTAAATTACTATTTGTGTAAAAAAGTTTGAACATATAATTAAAAAATATGTGAGAAATAAAATCATAGATTAAATGGTGAAAACAATGTGTTTCAAATGGAAGTAAGTAACATTGAAGAGTGTTTCTTTTGTTCGTATTTGATTGTTGAAGAGAACGACGAAAAGCAAACAATGATGACTCGATTAAACCTGCAAAACAAACTACCTTTAATGTGGCGATTAAGGGTTCTCCCGGAACCCCCCGCCACCTATGGTCGGCGTCGTACTCGGGCTGTTTGGAGTTTTGGTCCTATGCTTTACTCATTTGTGTCCCCGATCTTGCCGATTCCTTGGCGTTTGCACCGTTTTGGGTGGTCCGTGTGCAGTGTTGGTGGTGGTTTTGGGCCGCCGCTCACTGTATCGGCGCCCCCGTTGGGTGGCGGCCATTCCAATCCATCAACGCTCCATTGGTTCGCTCGCCTCGCCTCCATCGTCATGGGTCAAGCACCCTCTGATGCCTTACGGCCGGTTCTACATTTGGGGTGGCTTTGGGCTTTCACCGGTTCGCGGACGCATATGGCTCGCCCGAATCACTCTCGGCGATGCATCTCTGCCATAATTCTTGGCTGGTTGTGCTCCAGGCTGGGTGGGTATTTTCTGTCTATGGGGCTGCTCCCTATACGGAACGGAGTTGGTCCTCCTAACATCTCCGGGTGGTTGGTTCTCGGTGCTTGTCGGTTGATGGATCCAATGGATTGCTTGATGGGTTGCTTGACCAATGGAGGTCTAGTTGAATGTTGTGTGTGAATTGAACCATGAGGGATTGGTGTGTCTACCCGTGGCTTCGGTCGTACTCGAAAAAATTGTATGGTAACGGCAGGGAACAACGACAGTCTTCCCTGCTTGACGCAGTGATTTGCGGGCATCCGAAATCGTGGTTTAAGGTTCTTCCCGATTATTCGGTTGTCACAAGGAACCTGGGTTCATTGGTTATTGGCTCTATTGTGCATATGGTTTCGGACAGTGATTGTGCAGGTGTCGTTCTCTAGCTGTGTTTCTCTTTCAGATTTCTTGCAAGGTCTAGGCTCTTAATAGTTCACGTTCAATGGCGTTGGGGGAGGTGATCGGTAGTCTCGTGTGCAAATGTGTTTGAACTAACTAATGGTTCCCGTTAATCAGATTGACGACTAACTTGCCTTTGACACTTTTTTTGAAGGGAATGCCTATTCATTCAAAATGAAGCGGCACTTGCCGAGAAATAAACAGGGGGGGACAGGTCGAAGAAGTCGAACAAGACCCTAATTTTACCAACCTACAAGCTCTAACCAAAGGCGAGCAAGAGTGCAGCTAGTCTGCAAACCAACTAAAACCCAGTGATGCAAAACTAAGTTCAAACCCAATAAGAAACTAAAGCAACAACTAAAGATAAAGAACCATAACAAAAGAGCGAAATAGTACAGAAGTACTACTTTGTTCTCGGGTACCACGTGAAAACTAGATTCTAAACTCCTACCACCTAGCCAGTCGGCTTCATACGGACCTCCGTCTGCAGCATCTTTAACCGGAACGGGAGCAACCAACCACCACTTAAGCTGAAACAAATTAGCTTGTAAACGCTCATCCCCTGCAAAAGGTACCGAGTAGATACAAAACAACCTAGCGTGCACCTGTATACACAACACCAAAGAACATCCATCTGATAACCAATCCACACCAATGATGGTCTGAGCCACTTTACAATATTGGATGCATAGGAATGGCTCCAAAACCCATACATACAGACCATCACTCCTCACTGCGCTCCAGGCAGAGTGAGGGCATCAGCCGGAAACTCAATCGGGACTTGCTGAACTGCCAACAAATCTCTGGGGAAACCCAGATCAGCCCGTGGTGGAGGATGACCCACCATGCGTCGGTGGAGAAGGCCCATCAGTGGCGGTGGCCCCAGCCCTGGATCACCGTCACCCTCAGTAGACAGAACCAAGCACCTACGGCCCTTCACCGGTTATCAGCCCACGGTGGACCACTCGACCGAAACAATAGACGGCGAAGTGTCTCTCCCCTTGATCCAGTATGCCCATTCAAGGGCCGATTCCGGCGAGCCACAGAGCAGTGGTAATACCATAGCCTAAGTCGGAATTTTGTTTGAGAACGGCAGTGCCGACCTCCGTGGCGGCAAACATGAACCGGCGACGGCGGCTCGACAAGGAAGAAACCCTAGCGCTCATCCCAAATCAACTCAATGAGAACCATTTTTACTTGCCTTTGACACTTGATTAAGGTGAACATATTCAACTGTCCATCATTTATAAAACAAAACAAAAACAAACGAAACAAAAAAGGTAACTTTTCATGTTACATGTATCGTTCCTAGGTTTGTCTTAACACACACTTACAACTATAAATAGTCCCCCGTAAAAATAGATTGTCTTTTCTTGCAAATATTTAATTTTATTTTTTACCATCAATTTTTTGAAATAAAGTTGGATAGATTATACACATATCGTAAGGTCTTAAATTTCTAAATATATTTTTCTTGAGTTTCATTTTTGCAGTTATTTCTTAAGTGCGAAAGGACTAATATACCTTTTATCGGTAAAACATGCATTATTTTTTTCCCCAACATTTAACTAGTTACTCCCTCTTTTCCAACCGTGTTATCACTTCTTATTCACAAATTACATAGGAAAGTGGACAACAAATTTGGGATAGAGGCATTTTTTCCTTCAATGTTTTGACATAAAATTGGATAAATTATATGCATACTTTATTTCAGATTTTAAGTTTCTAATTAAATTTCTCTTGATTTTTTTTCTATATTTTTTTATTAGCAATAATTAAGCCATTTAGGTCAAATACAAGTTAGAAAGTGGACATTTCTAAAGTAAAAATGTCGTGCAAGTTTTATTTTGACATTTACAAAGAATTAGAGTTAAAAGTAAGGTTTCTTGAAAAATAAACAGAACCGTAACTTGTAGGAAATTATCGTGTTAGAATAAACTATTGATGTTGTATTTAAAACTTAATGACCTAATTGATTTTAATAGAATAAGATGAGGATCAAATGTAATTTTACCTAAAGAGCAAATAAGGACAGGACTGCAATTTTTATGAAATTATCAAGATTAAAATAAACTACCGGTGTTTAGGTGTTGTATTTAAAAAACTAAGGACCTAATTGCTTTTTATAAAATAAGTTGAGCACCAAGCGTAGTTTTACCTCAAACTATTTATACATTAAAGGGACATGTCTCCTATTTTTAAGAGAAAAGATCAATTATATTAATAATGATCCGCAAAAAGTACAAACAAAAGAAGCCAGAAACTGGCTAAACGACAAAGGAGAAACAGACGACCTAAAAGAAATAAACAAACAAACGACAAACTATGACTGGGATGCAAATTTGAAGAGTAAAAGACAACAGTAGATGAAGATAGCCTAGGTAAAGTGAAAAGCCTTCGGAAAAGCCCACTCAAGGGTTGAAAAGACACAAAACAACGCAACGAAGTAGTATATATCATCAATCTTACCCAAGGCGTACCCAAGCAGCTCCCATGAAGCTAAACGCCATCGCATTACGCTAGTGTAATCGAAGGGGTCACAGAACCAGAAGCAGACAATCATCAACAACAGCCAAAAGCAAATCAACGACCTCCGAGCCAGACAAAAAACGCAAATCAACCGACACCACAACAACCTAGAACCAGTCCATGAAAGTTGAAATAAAACAAATAAAAAGGTCTGAAGGCAGAGCAGGGAATGCCATGCTGACCCTACACCTAGCAAACCCTGAAACCATCCAATCATAGCATTGGGTGGGGCAAGGAAAACCCCAACCCCACCAGACCACGCTCTGTAGAGCCGATAGGACAGCGAGAAGGAGGCCAGGTGACGCGCAAGCATGGCGGCACACCAGTTGCGGCCGAGGTAGAAGAGACAAGAGCGAACCTAGCAGCATGGCTCCGAAAATTAAAAAACCAAAATTTGAATTATGGTAAGGTAAGGGACATGTACATGTGGGAAACAAATTGCATACCATCTATACTTAATTCAATGAATTCATGAGGATTTATAGTCTTATATAGATTGGCATCATGATAGCATGAAGAATTATGTAATTAATGTTGCATAATTGTAGTGAGAAGAAGATCTTGTCACTTCAACGGTCATCTGTGTTGTATCAAATTTCTCATGCGGCAGCAACTCTGTAATATTGTTGGAATTGAAACTCTATTTCTGATCCATTTGATATGATCTACATAGTTGCAGAAAGTTTGATGGAACTGAAAGTGCATTACTAAATGAGCAATGTCTGGTTGCCCTGAGTTGTAGCTTTAAGTTACCAGATGAAGGGATTGATCCATGTCAACCCCTTGTTTGGTTGGCTTAATTAGTACTATATTATGCTACTTTTATACTTACAACACAAACTCTCACCAACATAAGAAACACTACTACTACAAATGTAAAGTTGTAGATGTAGGGAAGAAATGATAAATGAATCAAACACACTACGTGAAGAGGTCGCTTTTCACTGCGGCCCTAACTGCGGTTATGGCCGCAGTGAGCGACTCCCCGTAGTGAACGAACTGCGCGGCGGTGGTAGTTGGTTTTACTACGGCCGAAACCGTAGTGAGGCCGCAGTACGCCCTCGTGGGCCACGTGCCCTACCTACCACCATCCCTACTGCGGCCACGTACTGCGGAGGAGGCCGCAGTAGACTCGTCTATATATATACCCCCACCCCATTCCAATTCATTCCAACATTCGCAAAGTTTTCATAACCTCTCCTCTCTTAACTATTATACGAAATATCATCATTAAATCTGAGTGGAAGTCATGCCGTCGACTTGTGTGTATTACTGAGGTAATAAATATTTTATGTATTTATTTATGGTTACATAGTTTTTCATTCAATTTAATTTATGTATTGGTAATTGTATTTTATTTTTAAGTAATTTAATTAAATTAGTTGAGCCATAGTTCCTGTCTATGAAAACTTGTAAAAATATATTTTTACACTTTATTTCAAAATTTTGGAATAACGTTGTAAAATATATATATTGTCAACTTTCTTAAAATGAAAGTTTTCATGGATTGTCCAAGTTGGACAGGTTTGTAAAAGTTTACTATCGGTGTATTAAACTTTTATGGTTGTGCATGTAAACCTTTGTGGGACGAGCGGATTACATAAATTTCAAGTCGCATTTCTTAGTCTTGTTCCACGTTATACATTTTGTCTTGTTCGTTATTCTGGGAGTAATATTCCAGAGAAATGGTATAGTGTGGAACTAAGGCGAAATGCTGCCGAAATTTATGTAATTACAGTTTTACATACACAACCATAAAAGTTTCTTCACTAATAGTACTTTTATGAACAGGATAGGACCCATGCACCCTGGATTAGGAGAAAATGATGTGAATATTTATATATGAATGTGTGTAGTATTTAAGTACTTTTGTGTTTGTTTTTTGTAATATATAATTAATTGTCATGTTTGTTATTGTTTTTATTGATGAATGATCATAGGAAATGGCATAAATGGCCGAAGGACGTGATTGGATATATCGGCACTTTGAGGATGGGACTCGCTATATAAGTGAAAGATTTTGGACTGGGCTTCAGGAATTCTTGGATTATGCTTTTTTTGTTGCTAAATCAAATGGAGAAGAACTGGTGAAATGCCCGTGTAAAAAGTGTAAAAATAGATACTATTATGATCGAATTACAATTGGCAATCATTTACTATTAGATGGATTTAAACCCAATTATCATGTGTGGGATTGTCATGGTGAACGACCTGAGATCAATCCATGTGTTTATCGAGGTTATCGATTTGATGAACTAACGTCAACATCATCAAATAGCGCAAGTACGAGTACTGCAATACTTAATTCTTCTGAGGGTAGCCAAGAACGATCGGCGGCTTATGAAGAAATGGTTTGTGATGCTTTTGGGTTTCATGAGCACTGTAATAATTTTGAAAATGATCAGAATAATGACGATGAGGACGTTTCAGCGCCAAGTGCCAAGCGAAAGGGCGCAACAGTTTTCCAACTGTTGTGTGATGCGTCAAAACCTTTATATGAAGGTTGTGGTGATAAGTACACCAAATTATCGGTTATATCCAAGTTGTTGAGTATGAAAAGTCAACACAATGTATCAAATGCCTTTTCCTCTGAGATGATCGGATATATCAATGAAATATTAACCAGAGGAAACTCGTTGCCAACGAGCATGTTTAGTACGAAAGCTATGTTGAAGGAGCTGGGGTTACCGTATAGAAAAATTCACGCTTGCGAGAATAATTGTATGTTGTTCTACGGTAGCTTCAGCAAGTTATTGAATTGTAGGGTGTGTGGAGCGGATAGGTATGAAGTGTGTGATCCGGGTAAGAAACCGAAACCTAAAAAGGTTTTACGATATTTACCAATCACTGAGCGGCTACAACGGCTTTACCAGTCGTCTAAAATCGCAGAGTTCATGACATATCATATTAGAGCAAGTGGAAATGTATCTGACACTGTTGGACATCCATCTCAAGGTGAGGCATGGAAACACGTCGACGAACGTTATCCGGATTTCGCACAGGAGTACCGAAGCGTACGATTGGGGTTAAATCGATGGCTTTAACCCGTTGTCCGAAACAGGACAATCGTATTCGATGTGGCGGTATTCATCGTTGTTTACAACTGTTGCCTGATTTATGCATGAAGGAGCCGTACACTTTCATGCCTCTGCTAATTCCAGTCCCCGATCTCCTAGCTGTAACATTGACGTGTTTCTACGTCCACTGATTGAGGAGTTACAAGTTTTATGGAATACAGGAGTGGAAACTTGGGATGCGCACCGTAATCAGAACTTTGTTATGCGAGCATGTTTGCTTTGGACGATAAGTGATTTTTTGGCATACAAAATGCTATCGGGCTGGAGTACGCATGGAAGACTTGCATGCCCATATTGCATGAGTGATGTTAATAGTTTTCAGTTGAAGCATGGACGAAAAACCAGTTGGTGGGGTTGTCATAGGAGATTTTTACCACGTCGGCATGCTCTGCGTAACAATACCGAATCGTGGGGAGAAACTGACCGTAGACATCCATGTGTGTATAAGTCAGGTCATGAGATCTTAAGGGATCTTAATAGGATTGTATTCCCAGCATTCGGAACATCGTGGGACAAAATGAGGGTTGATAAGTTTGGTGATGAGCACAATTGGGTGAAGAAATCAATTTTTTGGGAGTTGCCGTATTGGGCAGACTTGAAAGTACGGCACTGTCTGGATGTTATGCACATTGAAAAAAATTGTTTTGATAACATTTTCTACACAGTTTTGAACGTGAAAGGGAAAACGAAGGATAATGCACAGTCGAGACGCGATTTGCAGGAGTTAAATATCCGTGATGAACTGCATTTGAGCATTGGACAGAATGGGAAACCATTTCAACCGAAGGCGTTATACACGTTAAACGATGATCAGATTGCGATGATTTGCAATTGGTTGAAGCATATCGTTAAACTTCCCGATGGGTATGCATCTAACATTGGCAGATGTGTCAATACGTCCAATAATACATTTTACAGTATGAAAACCCATAATTGTCATGTGTTCATGCAGAAGCTGCTGCCCGTTACATTACGCGGTTACATTCCTGACGGCATTTGGACGACAATTGCAGAATTCTGCAAATTCTTTAGGCTATTGTGTTCTAAGGATATTCACTTCGGCGATGTGGAGAAGCTTGATGAATTAATCATCGTAACACTGTGCAAGTTGGAGAAGATCTTCCCGCCATCATTCTTTGACTCCATGGAACATCTTACTATGCATCTACCTTGGCACCTTCGAACTTGTGGACCTGTCGGATATTGGTGGATGTTTCCTTTCGAACGGAATATGAAGAAGTTGAAAGAAAAATGTGCGAACAAACAATTTTTGGAGGGCTCGATCATTGAAAAGTTCTTGATACAGGAGATAGCTTTTTGTGAGCATTACATGGAAGATAATCAAGGAACACGGGTGAACCCTCACATACGGAACAAAATTAATTTTCCTACAGTTGTTAACGATTCGGGACTATCGATTTTCAGTCATCCTACAAAAACTTTTGGGAAGGCTCGGGCTCGAGAATTGTCTGAAGAAGTAAATCATGTCCAAACATACATTCTTCAGAATTGTCGGGAGGTGGAGCAATTTATAATTCGATTTAACGAGTTGTCCCGCAATCGGTTCCCAGAAATGAACGATGATGTTGTGGACAACTTAAGGCTGGCAGAGTTTGCACGTTGGTTCAAGAATGTGGTTAGTTGTGTTTATTTATTTACTCATTTATTTGTTACGATCTTAATCAAAACGAAATTTATTATGTTGATTACCAATTCTGTATAGGCCGACGCAAATCAGGCAGCACTCCCACAAGCACTATATGACCTGGCATGCGGTCCTAGAATGAGGGCTAAATCGTTTCCAGGCGTATATGTTAATGGGTACAGGTTTCACACAAAACAACATGGTGAAAATAAAAGGACAACTAGTTGGGGGACACAAATACCCAAGACTATTTGGATTTCTATGGCTGGATTGACGAAATTCTTGTCCTTCAGTACAGGAACAATAGTCTTACAGTCTTCAAGGGTACGTGGTTTTCGATCAATAAAGGCATCCGCACCGATAAAATTTCAGGGATCATCGATGTTGACTACACATCCCGACTATATCCGGATGATCCATTCATTCTTGCAAGCCAGGCCCAACAAGTGGTATACGTCGAATATCCTTCAAAGCGTCGTGACCTAAAAAACTGGTGGACAGTTTTCAAAACGAAACCTCGACGATTTAAGGACGAAAGTGTTGATAATGTAAGTGCCACTGTAATCGATGCAGACCCAGACGAGATTGGTACGGAACATCCTTTACAAGAATCGACGACACTTGGTGAAACCATACGACCGTCCCCTGATGCAAGTATGTCATTATTAGATCATCGTGCCCATTTTGATATAGTTGAAGTGGATAACGACGTGGAAAATCAACTGCTGTATGACGATGAAGATGATGTTCTTGTGGGTTTGTAGTAGAATATCTCATATTTCAATTTGTAATTTCGAAGGATATTTGTACTAAATTTGAAATTCTAAACAATGTTAGTGCTAAATTGTGAATTTAAAAGATGTTTGGGCTAAATTGAAAATTTGAAAGATGTTTGGGCTAAATTGCAAGTTTTTGCCGAATTACAGTGGGCCCCACAATATCCAAACCCATAATAAATTCGGAGGGAAACGAAAAGTTTGAAATTGGAAGTTTATGGGCCTCACTGCGGCCTCACCACGGCGTAGCCGCAGTGAGCCCACTGGGCTGGGCCTTACTGCGGCCTCGTGCGCAGTTAGGCCGCAGTGAGGCCCAAGCCCATGAGCCTCACTGCGGCTACTGCCTCAATAAGGCTGCAGTGACGCCCCTTAAAAATCTGAATCGTCTTCTTCCTCTCATTTTCACTCTCGCAATCGTCTCTGAAACCGCAACCGTCGCCCTCCATCTCCATCGAAGCCGCAACCGCCGCGTCCCTCCCTCTCCATCGTCACCGCCGTAACCGCCGCGACCCTCACTTTCCCCCGGTGAGTTTTCTTTCTGATTTTCGTGGTTTGTTTTTGAGTTTTTAGAGTGTTTATGATTTTTAGGATTGTTTTGAGTTTTTAGGATGTTTATGGAATGATGGATGTTTATTGATTTGTTGGAATTAGTTGAAATGTGCTGTGGATTTGTTGTGAAAATTTTAGAATATTTGATGAATTAGTTGATTTGTGTTGGAAATTTTGTGGATTATTTGATGAATTAGTTGAAATTTTGTGGAATATTTGATGAATTATGGAATGATGGATGTTGTGGATTTGTTGTGGAAATTTTAGGATGTTTATGGAATTTGGTGGATGTTTATTGATTTGTTTGAATTAGTTGAAATGTGTTGTGAATTAGTTGTGGATGTGTTGGAATTAGGTGAAATGTTTATGGAATGGTGGATGTTTATTGATTTGAAGAACTTTGTGTTTTTTTCATGATCTTCAAAGACTTTGGGGTTGAAATGAAAGATTTGAAGAAGTTTTGGGTTACTTTGCAAGATTTTCAAAACTTTGTGGCTTTCTGCAATTTTCGAAGACTTTGGGGTTGAAATGCAAGATTTGAAGAAGTTTTGGGTCACTTTGCAAGATTTTCAAAACTTTGTGGCTTTTTCGTAGTTTTCGAAGACTTTGGGGTTGAAATGCAAGATTTGAAGAAGTTTTGGGTCACTTTGCAAGATTTTCAAAACTTTGAGGCATTTTCGTAGTTTTCGAAGACTTTGGGATTCAAATGGAAGATTTGAAGAAGTTTTGGGTCACTTTGCAAGATTTTCAAAACTTTGTGGCTTAGCTGACATTTTTTGAATGCTTCGAGGTATGGCGGACACACCATCCAGTAGTGGTGAGCGCCAGGATGCGTCAGGCTCGGGTTCACGTGGGAGATCATTCTCTCGCGGGAGGCGTGGTGGCGGCTCTCACACATCGAGCCGCCACGCACCGTCGTCTCAGACACCGGAGCCTACCGACTCGGTGGAGCAGCAGATCCCTCCTCCTCAGTCCGATGCACCACCTGCCCAGCGCCGACGTACAGCAGCACCTCCCGCGCCTCCTCTTCCCCCGCCCGAGAGGGGTCCTGATGGGAGATTGGTCGCTCACATCGGCCAGTAAGTCTTTAATTTTAAGTTTTCATAAATTTATTAATTTTAGTATTTTATTTCTGCATATAACATATTTCAACTCTTATGCAGTTTGAAGCAACAAACATCGGGTGTGCCCAAGGCGATCGGTGCAATCGTCGCAAGCAAGTTCACAGGCTTCCCGCCTACATACTCCGACCTCTCAGCGGATGAGCAGGCCGACTATGCCCACCAATTCGCGGTAATACAAATACTAATTATTTCACTATTTCTATATACTTTTTTAAACTAATTCTATAAATTTTAACGTTCTCATGTTTTCTGGAACAGATCCAATATTCATGGACGGATCACAAATTCCTGGAGAAGCTCCATTCCCGGTTCGCGGAATTCTACCGGAACACCCAGGACAATATCCGGGATTGGGCCCAGAGAAGACGTCCTTTGGATCGCCAGGCTCCAAACTACATGGACTGGCTGGACATGCCTCCGCAGAGGATAGACCCTGCGAAGTGGAAGCTGCTCCTGGAGCATTACTGCAGTGAGGAGTTCAAGGTGAACTCCGCCCGGAACAAGATAAATGCCAAGAGCGAAAAACGACCAAAATTCAAGTCGCATGGCAACAAGTCAAAGGCGACTATTTATGAGGAAATGGTAACTTTTTTAAAATATTTATATATAATTACGTATGTATAAGTGAAACTTTTGAATACCTAACATATTTTAATTGACAGTGCAAAAAGGCGGGACAGAGGCTGCGGGTGGACCAGTTTGGGGAGGACTGGCTGGGCAAGGAAAATGCGGCCTTGGTAAGTTTAAGTAGTTTCTCAATCATTTATATGTTTAAATTATTCAATTTATTATTCATTAACATAAATTTCTTCATCTTAACTAGGAGGAGTACAAGAAACGCTTGATCGAGAAGTATGGGAGGACGGGCCGTTCCCCGATATTGATGAGGACATCTACAAGGATGTCCTGGGCCCGCCCACGCGAGGGCGATGGGTCGGTGTCCCGCCCCAGCTTTCTCAGCCCGAGCTGTTCGAGCAACCTCGACCGTCGCAGGTAATAAAATTGAACTTTTACCACTTCCATACCTTTACAGTACATTGACAATTCATCATTATAAGTATAACATTTTCAAAACGAAATTTTGATTTCAGCGCGAGCTCGACCTGGACGAGCAGCATCGGAGGGACATGGATGAGATCCGTGACCTGAAATGCAGGGTCGCCGCTCTCGAGGACCAAGGTGCTCGTGTGCATAAAGAAGTTGAAGCTCGAGTGGAAGCTCGAGTGGAAGCCCGGGTGGAAGCCCGGGTGAACGAGCTGACGCGTTCCACGGAAGCGGCGATCAGCAGCATGTGGTCGGCGCTACGTAGGGGGGACATGTCCGACTTTCCGACGTGCCAGCGACTTTGGTCGCCGGATCATCCCAGCCTTCCCCCTGGATCGCCCCACGTCACGAGCATCCTCCGAGGCCGCCTTCTCCTCCAATTCCCGACCTCACCCTCACCTCCGCCCAACCTGATTATCAGCCGGTGCTGCCACGGACATCGGAGCAGCAGATCCCGGAGCCCACAGCGCCACCGATCAACTTTTTTCAAAACTTGTTCGGGTTGGACGATCAAGATTTCGATGTTTTTATGCAACAACATAATCCTCCGAACAATTAGAATTAGAATTACTGTAAATATTTTTAGGATGTAATTGGTTAATTATCTTCAATATACATTTCATTTATATTTATTTCAATTAATAATTACTTTCTTAATTAACATTATTATTATATTTATATTTATTAATTTAAATAATATTTACTAAATATTTATACGATATTATTTTTTCCACAAAATATTCAACTTACTGCGGCTAAAGACGCAGTGAAGGCCGCAGTACATAATGGCGGCGCCGTCAGATGGTCTTCTGCTGCAGTTGTAGAACCCACAAAATCAAGTGTTGCTGCCGCTTCCTCGGAATCAATAGCTACATAATTTGAATTACAGACTACAAGAGGGAAAGGGTTTCCATTCGTAAGAAGTTAGTCTCTGAAGTAATCCAGAAAAGTGGTAAAAAAGAAGCAAGCTTGAAGGATAGCTTTCGTTTTTTATTACCTACAGGTAAAAGGAGGATCAAGATGAACAGAGACGACATCGCAGTTTTGAGCTTCATGAGCTAATTAACATCTTCATTATTTTCTGGAAACAGGTCTTCATCTAATTGGTGATTGCGTGTAGTCGGCTTCAAGGTCTTTTTTTTTTGTTTGGATTAGGTGTTATACCACTACAACACAAAAAATTACAGACGGTGCAATGAAACTATAACAAGGTTGCATTGCTTTCGATGATCACGAAGGGAAAAATAATTAGAATTTTTTTTTCCTGTTTTGATACATTGAGGTGTAGGTAGATGTGGAGCCTTAAACTCAACGTTTATCTAATTCCTACGTGTAAAAATGCCAAAAATACCCCTAATTAAAACCTTCCACCACTCCACGGTCGACTCCACGATTTGAAACTGTCGAACGAAACCCGGAATCGTCAGAGCCAAAACCGCCATCGCTGCCACCGGAACCGTTGCCGTTGCCGGAACCACCATAGTTGTTGTCGGAACCATCATCGCCGTTGACGGAACCACCATCGCAGCTACCGGAACCACCATCACTGCTGCTGGAACCGCCATTGATGCTACCATAACCACAATCGCTGCTACCGGAACAGCCGCCGTCACCGTTGGCACCACCATCACCGCCGCCGCCGCTGCCAGCACCACCCCACCACCGCCACCGTTATTGTTGTAGCCGCTGCAATCTGTGGACCAAGTTTTTTATAAATTAATTTCAACATTTTTTCTTAATTTATAATGAATTGCATAGTATCTAAAATGATATACAATACTGTCTACTACAAGAGTTTATACTGTTTATTTAGTTATTTTACACATTTTTATAATGTCTATTAGAATATGATGTACCGTCTAAATAAATACTAGAAACTATTTCGTAATATATAAAAGCATTTATAACATAAATTAAGTTTTTTTGTTAATTTATAATTAATTGCATAATGTCTAGAGCAATATGCAATACTGTATATTACAAGAGTCTATACTATTTGTTTAGTTATTTACATATTCATATAGTGTCTATTAGAAAACGATATAATGTATGAAAAAAAAATTAGAAACTCTCTCCTCACCTCGGAATCCTGTGGCCACTTACGTCTTGCTCAGTATAGATCCGGACGCTAATATCACAATTCAACATAAATATTCACCAGATTCCGGCGAAGTGATGGCTATACAACAGATCCGGCCATTTATGCATAAGTCTCCAGATCTACGTCCCGATAATGACGACGCTTCAAATCCGGCAATTTATGCAGAAGCTTCGTGTCGGAAGTCTCCGATCTAGCTTGCCTCCGATCGCCAACGGATGGTGGCTTCCAGATCTTCGCGACGGTGGTCTGTAGACGATTCGAGACCTCCGATACCAAGCCGTGACGATCTCCTCCGTCTTGCATCAAATCGATCTCCGAAGATCATCCGCCGGCGTCAAATCGATCTTTGGAACGCAACGACGATGGCTTGGATCTCCAAATCGGACGCGACTCGCGACGGTGAGACGAATCTAATGACCTTCCCCTCCGACGATGAATCACGATGGTGAGGCGAGGGACTGTTCATCTTCTAGAACTAGAGTTGATGGGGAAGATGGAAAGTTTTCTGAGATGTGGTTAATGGGAGACTTTAATAGGAAATGGTACAAGTGTCATTATACCAGTAGGTGAAAAACCACGTATGTGGTAAATAACCCCAGCCTTTCTCGTACTAATGAAATTGCTAATTTGATTTTCTCCCCTCCCTTATCAAAAAAAAAAAAAATTCTCCCCTCCCCATCCCATTTATGAATCGACACGTTTGATTTTTATACGCATCATCCCGTGTTCTAAAGTTTTTACATTTTCCTTCTAATTATGGTATCTGTGAAGTATAAAAAAAAACATACCTATGTAGTGGTACAACTGATATACTCCTATAAGATAAATATATATTTTTTTAATTGGAAGAATTATATTTGAGGTATAAATGTAAAATAAAATGGTAAAAGCTAAACAAAATATATTAATTAGTTTTGTGAAACATCAGGTCAGGAAGGGGGATAACAGACTAGCTAAACGCTCTAAGCAACGGTGGGCAGATGTCTCACTAAAGCAGAACAGCCCAACGGCAACAGTTAAAGCAAGCAAAGAAATAGAAAAATACCAGAGAAAAGAAAGATCGTAGACGGAGTGAAACCAAAAGATCCATAAACCACTGATAGGTGAACCACCGCCAAGTCTTCAGAAGTGAGCCAGCATCCAAAGAGCCCAAAGATCGGATATCCAAGGTAGACACCAGTACGTCAAGATTAACAGAAACAACCAACCATCACCATACAAGCTCTCTAGCTAACAGCTAAAAATTGCATGGTCATTGAATAAGCATCTCCATAAGGGCACCCAGGAATGGCCACCACGAACCGATTACCATAGCAAACAAACCCCAGAACACCTGAATCGACCATGTGACAGCCTGCTCCCATCGGCGACCATGGCTGTGTTGGCTGGAGGAAGAGACAGCCCCGACATCGCGAGGAAGGCACGTCCGACGGTAGTTGCGCCAACGTAGGAGAGGGTATCGCGAGGAAGCCCGAGATCGGCACCGGCTAATGGTGGCGACAGCCAGAGGCGGACCCAGAAAAGTTTTGTTGTGGGGGCAAAATTACATGTATTCTTGTTACAAAATTTACATGAAATCTTATTTAAATTTACATGAAATCTTATTTAAAAACAAATAAGAAATAATTCTATCAATTATATATATATATATATATATATATATATATATATATATATATGTGTATTACATATTTACATGGAACTCATAAGACATCATAAATTAGTTTTTAACATATGGTGAATATTTTACAAAAATATTGAAAATAAAAAATAAATCAACTAAATAATTAAATAATTAGTGGCAGTAAAGAAAGCAACATAAAGCGAGAAGCGTGCGGGAGTGAAAAACAAGTTGGGTGTCCCATCCCCCACGTGTTGGTACAACCAGCTGGTCCCAGATTTAAAAAATTGTATTGTGGGTCAAATGGGTTAAAGTGTATAGTTTGTAAGGTAGGGGATTTATGGTACTTTTAGTTATAGTTTAAGGATGAAGATGCAGTAAGATTTCAGTTTCAAATTTGAGGGGACAAATTACATGTATATGGTTCAGTTTTATGGAAATTATACACATATACCCAATACTTTCACAAAGATCAGTGAGGGCACTTGCCCCCAGTGCCCCCACTGTAGGTCCGCCCCTGGCGACAGCGCCTTCCGAAAAAAACCCTAAATCGGGAGGAGAGCATCGCTTTTTTCCAAGCAGAGAAGAAGAAGAATTAAGTTAATGAAGGGTTAGTTAAAACTTATAGTATTGACAAGTGGATTGAGTATTACAAAGATAGTACATTTATTTTTGGTGCTTCTCCAAGAGTCCTTGATCTCCCTAATGTGGTTTGAAAATCTCATGTGAGGATGAAGTGAGTAAAAAAGGTTAAATAGAGTGTCAAGAATTAGAAAATATGTTTTTGGGGGGCCCTTTTGTAATAGATTTTTGAAGGGAGGATTTGTTTTTTAATTAGTTGATGGTTGAGAATCAAGGTGTTGTTTGAGTCTTAGGAAGACTTCAGATATTTTTGGTTTTGAACCATTTTTCAGAAACCATAACTACCAGGATCTTCAGCTTTAAAACAAGTTTAGTTTATAAAAATTAAAGGAAAATTTTAACTAAATAAAGCAGAAGCAAAGTTTTCAAAGTCCCTTGTACAAATTCCAAAGGTTCATGGTAAGTGCGTGTAAAATAAAAGAAGAAGAAATTTAAACCAAAAAGTATACAAAATCCTAAAAGTACCCATCCAGTCTTCAAGCTTCTCTTGCAGCTTTTGTCCTCTGTTTCTTCACCTAGCAATCATCTGCTCCTGCCCTTTATCATAACATTCCCTCCAACAAAACAATTATGGAGTAACTAACAAGTTCAAGAAGATAAACACTTAAGTAACTTGTAAAAGAAGTAGGAAGGGATGCAAGATACTTACAGGGATGTGGAGTGCACCCCACCAGGAGAAGCCTACACACACACACACACACACACACATATATATATATATATATATATATTTTGTTCTCTTTTGCAGTTGTCTGATTTGTCCCACTGTTTTAAGTGTGAAAAAAAGAAAACCATTAGATCATTCAAAGCAACGAAATTCACTTGCACAACAGCCACGTCAACTTTACAACAACCCTTCCAAAACGGTCACCCCAGAATAACATCAACACAGACCCACCAACCAAATTCAATACCCCACCATCCGATTTTTTTGGACATAAACACCACTCCCCGAATATAATACAGTATCAAAAAGAAATGTGTGAGTGGGAACAATAAAAAGCACAAGAAAACCATATCCACCAATGTCTAGGGTTGCTAGATTCAAAACCCACTCAATCAGCACAATGAACAAATAAAATAACATACTTGTTTTATTTCATCTGCACAAAGTCACAAACTCATAAGCGTCTTTTGTAGAGAGAATCAAATTGTTTCTGAAACTGATTCTTACACCCCACCACCACTGTCGTCTTCTGGCACCAACCCTCCTCTCTCACTTGGGAAAAATAGAAGTCACCTATGTTGATTCCCACCTGTCCATCCTTAACCCCTTTCTATATTTCTCGCCAGATACATCCACGTGTTAAAGTCCGCCAGCCACATCATCAAAAATGAACGGAATGATGAGTTTGGTACAATCTGAGGAGTTCAGGGGGTGATTCGACCCGTTAAATGGATCAATGGCCGCCGAGTCGTGACGATTCGAATAGTTTAGTGGTTTATTCGTGTTTTTTGCCAATTGTTTAGTTTAAAAATATTGAGGTGTGTTATCGCAATTAACAGAGAGGTAAAATAGATATTTTGTAATATTTTGTCAACTTTAACGGTGAAGTTGGACGGAAAGGACTCGATTGAGTCAAGAATTCAAAATTTATGACTAAAATAGGGCAAAAACTTAAAACGGGACCATAATAGGTCAAAAATATAAAAACTAGGACCGCCGACGGATTTTACTCGTTCCGTCCACTTTAACGGCGAAGCTAAACGGAAAGGATTCGATTAGATCAAGAATTCAAAATTTAGGACTGAAATAGGAAAAAAAAACTTAAAACGGGACCATAATATTTCAAAAATATAAAAAGTAGAACCGCCGACAGATTTTACTCCAAATACACCCTTCTCTCACTTATCACAACACCCATAATAAATTCCCAATATATGGTAACAGTAGTAATTTAAAAAATTTCCTTTAGCAATACATTCCTATGCAATGGCATTCGAGCCCACTTTAGGCCATTCAAGCCAATCACAATTCAGCCACATTGGGTTTTAATACAGATTTCAAGGAATAACATCATCCCTCCTTCCTTTTAAGTATCAACAACATTAATTTATCACGGTAGCCAGGATTCTATCAACAATTGCTTAAGGGGACGGCCACAACAGATTCGGCCATTAAGGCCTTTTCAAGAAAAAACAACCATTTCCCCCATGCATTTACTTAAACATTTCAATCGGTCACCTAACATCTCAAAACCAACCATTGCAATAAAATCAGATTATCATTCATCAACAACCATCACTTGTAAACTTTCGATCATCACAACACAACCCATGACTCGGATGAAATTCAACATGCATTCCTTTAAATTAGTAGAATTAATTACAGTGGAGGGAGAAGAATTCGAATCCCTCAAGAAATCCACTTTTCCCCAATTCGGCCGAACCCCTTCTAGGGTTCCTGCTCTGTTTTCTTCGATTTCTTTCAGTGGAGAAGCTTCAGGGGGTTACTCTTGCAGTGTATGTGTCGAAAATCACAAGATTTACTTGATTCCTAGCTTGATCCGATGATGGAGATGGAATCGATCAGATGGAATCGATGAACTCCTTTGTTCTTTTTGTTCGACCGAGAGCGAGGAGATTGACCAGACGAAGCTGCGTCCCTTGTCTCTTGCTTAGGTATTTAGTCCAGCATTTTACTTAGTTTTTCAATCTAGTTATTTCTTCCTTAAATCATTTCCTGTTATGACACGGCCGGTGAGGACGTGCCATAACATTTTTTTTTCTTGAAGCATTTTAATTTTTTTGGTCAATAATCTTCTTTTTATGGGGTGTTTGTTCAGTATTTTATATTAATTTTTCTATGTAATGAAAAATATAGTTACTTTCGAAAAAAATTAAAATAGACAGTCCATTCTAATTATACTCCAGGAATGATAATTAAACACGAACCAAACCTGTAGATCCACAGTGACGAAGCCAGAAATACGAATTTGTGGGGCGGGTGGGTAGATTAAATTAGGGGTTGGAATTAGTCAAACCATAGAACGTTGATATTAACCCACAATTATATTGACCAAAAGCCTTTATATATAGTAATAGATGAAGTAATGGAGGTTAATGACGCGATTTTCCGATGGAGCTGCTGATGGCCGCTAGGCCCAATCACCCAAACAGGCCTACCAAAAGGCCCAATTAGTAAGTCCAGTATAAGGGCCCCATTAAAAACTCAAGTGGTAACTAGAACCTTAATAAACATTTACCCGTACTTAATAAACATTTACTCGGACAAGACATTGGACATTCCCGGAGAAACATACCCAGACTTATAGAACACGTGTACAATAACGTTATATTGACATATTACGATTTTGCCACCATTAATACCAGCTATATAAGACATGTATGGCATAAGTCAAAGGATCGATCTTTTCAGTCACTTCATTGACAAGACAAAGAACAAACGCACTACCAACCCAACCCCCATTCCTCGAATTCTGAGAATCACGCAACGCGCGAATCCCAATGGCATCCAGCAAGGTCAACACGCGTCAATTGCGTAGGCACGTGGCAGCTACCCAGACTGACCCGCCACCAGCTGCCACTAATCATTTTTATCTAGTTCGATTGAGAACTTAAGCCGATCTACAAAAAAATCTAAGTTAGTTACTCATTTTTGCACAAAAACTATAAAGTTTTCAAACGACCAAATTGGTACCATAGGTTCATTTTCATTTCCCTTAATTGAAACCACTATTTTGAATATCAAATTTGACATCTTCGTCATCCCAATTGGCTAAAAATGGAGATAATGTTGAACTTTCCCTATATTTATTAGCACAAGAGGCTATCAATTGTGACTGAGTGGTGCTTTCACGCAACCCAAGTCCACCCAAATGAACATTGAATGACTGAGGCTTAAAATTAACAGTGGAGTAGTTCCCAAAATCTAAATGGACTTATTGACTAGGTAAAACAAAAGAAAGGTGAATGGACTTATGGGTTGAGTAAAACAAAAGAAGAAGGACTATATAGTACATAGGGTATGGTTATATTTGGAGTGGGTTATGGATTTATGGGTTGAGTAATAATATATGGAATTGGGTTGAGTTTTAATTATAATTGGGCTTAAGTTTTATTGGGTTGGGTAAAGAGGGTAGTGGGTAAATTATTACATTAATCCTAAAAATATATATATTATATACACTATACCCCCAACAAATCAAGGGTGACAGCGGTTCCCCCGTCTATACTAGGGGTGTAAAACGAATCGATGCGTTTGCGAGTCGGCTCGAGCTCATACAACATCAAATGAGTCGAACTTAACGAACCACGAACTCGAGCTTGAACCAAAATTATGATTCGAGTATTAAAACGAGCCAAACTCGAACATTGGCTGTTCGGCTCGAGTTGACTCGCGAGCTAATTCGATCCATATTTTAATTAATGATTTTTCTTAAACTGAAACCCCACCCACCCAGGCCCATTCATTCGTCCCTTCCCAACCTCTCACTCTACAGACAACCCTCTCAAATCTCTCGTTTGTAGTCGACTTCGTTGTTGTCTCCGCCATCATCTCGCTTGAGCCATCTGCCAATAACCCACCCACCCACCCGCCAAGCCAAACGCCTCGAGGACACACATCACACCATCTATCGTTGTAGCCTCGAGGACGGCCGGTAGTTCGCAGCAATTCTCCATCAATCCAGACCGATCTTGCTCCTCTTTCATTCATGAGCTCGAACCCAGTAGGCCCAACATCGGAAATCTGAACTGTCGCAGCCTCCCTCCACAATCGAACCACCATCACTCCTCTTCAGCCTATTGGACCTTAACATGAATAACGATGTCGGCCTCACGATTCTCCCTAAATTTACTCTCGATTTCATATTTAGATATGTGAGATTTTATGGTTCATCTTTTGATTGTATCACTTTGACCAAGATGTTTACTTTAACTTGTTTTTTTACTATGGTTGCTGCTTGGGAGTTTATCTTTTATCCTGGTTGTTAATTGCTTAGGGCTGATCAACTTTACAGTTAAAGCGAAGTAACCGAATTTTTTTTCGGATTTGGTCAATTTGGTTTGGATAATTAGGTGTTTGGTTCGATTTTCGGTTTAACCGAAATTTTTATACAGTTTTCGGTGTGGTTATTGGTTAACGTTTAAATAATTCGGTTAACCGAATTAACCGATATAATAATATGCCCAAACCCATATACTAGTACTAGCCCAGCCCACCTTTAACCCAGCCCACCTTTAACCCATATACTAATACCCACAACCCATGTACCCAGGCCATCTTTATACACTATACCCAATAACTCTAAAACCCTAATAAACACACTCACACACGCAAGCAGACCTCTCAGAAGCTCACACTCATCATCTTCAAAGGCATAGGTTTAAGACTTATCACGAATGCATAGGTTGTGTTGTGCTTGCTGTTATATATTAGTATCATCATGTTGATGTTCATGCATTAGTAGTTACATAGCTTTTGAATTAAGAAGAAGCGAAATTTTTTGATTATTTTGGGTAATAACCGAAATAACCGAACCGAATTCGGTTTTCGGTTTTTACGGTTTCCGACTTTATTTGGCTAATTCGGTTACTAATAATAGAAAACCGAAAACCAAATACATCAACAAATTCGGTTTCGGTTATAACCGAAATAACCGATTGAGCAGGCTTATAATTGCTGCAATTGGCTACGAAAACTAGAGAGGGGAGAAGACAACACTTTTAGGGTAAATTGCATCTTTACTTATTGTTTTTTTTATTTCTTAATCAATTAATGCCTACAATTTTGATTTTGAGCAGTTTGAACCATAGAGCCATCAAACTGACAGTCGAACTCGAACACCTAACGAACCGATCTTGGCCAGTTTTTTCGAGCTCGGCTCGCTGGAATTCGGACTCGAGTACACCCCTAGTCTCTACATAGCTCCTTCCCTGGATCCACTGGTCATGCATGCTTCATAAGGTCAAAGGGAAGTCAAAGTTCAAAAATCAAGTTACCTAGCTAGCTACCAGATGAAGGCCATTAATTTCAATTCAACCCTTTGTTGGTTGGCTTGATCAACATCAAATAATAAGTCAATTGTGGAAAAGATCAACTGAAAAATGATTAATGATCACAGCATGCATTCATTATAATTAATGTCTGATTACCTACAATATTAACCCCTCTGGTACATCAACCACATATATATCAATAGTTGTTGATACAACCGAATCATCATCATCATCATCATCTATCATCACCACCACCACCAAGTACTTGCTGCTCCTCCTGCTCATCATCATCATCATCATCATCATCATCATCATCATCATTTTCATTAATAGTTTCAAGCTGCGGCTGCGGCTGCGGCTGCGGCTGCGGCTGCGGCTCTTGCTCCCCAACGCAACAGCAGCGATCATTATCACAGTAGTGAAGCCCAGACATGAACCTGTTCGATCTACACCACCGTCCACATAATTCAGCTGTACATCTGGCAAGATTGCGCTCCAACCTGCACTCATTGGAAACGAGATCAAGAGTTGCCGCCGCCACCGCTGCCGCCGCTTCTGTGGAGCTGGAATCTCCATCAACAGCTACATCTCGTAATTTACAGATTACAAGAGAGAAAAGGGTTTTGATTGATAAGCATGCAAGTCGCCGAAGTAATTCAGATCATGAGAAAATTAAGAACAAAGCTTAAATTGAGGGGTAATTAACTTAATTTCGTGTTTAATTAATTACCTCCAGGGAAAAGGAGGATCATTAAGATGAACAGAGACGATATCGCAGCTGTGATCAGCTTCATGATTCCCCCACCAGGCCAGCTGCTATATGATCAGCTTCCTTCTCTTCTCTTTATTAGTCCCTCGGCTCATCGGTGATTGCGTATTGTAAGCTTGAAGGCCTACACAACAAAATCACATACGACGAAACTGTAACAAGGTTGCAATGCTTACGGAGACTCCTAAAGGGAAAACATAATTGATTACAAGTGGTGAGGGCAAGTGGTGAGGGCCGAATGCTGATCCCATGGGCCGGAATGGCGGGCCGGCCCACAAGTGTTGTAGCCTTCATTACGGAGGCTGAACGCCGAGGCCCTAGGCCGGCCCGCAGTCTCCAACTTGGGAATACTGTAACCCCCCATGGTGTGCGAAGGACACCTGTCCCCCGGCCCATACCGCTGTCCATACCGTTACCCATACCCCCTCAGGCCACTATAAATACTCTATTTCCCGCTCCGCTAGAAGGACGGAACTTTAGGAAACATACCCTCAATTTACTCTCAACTTTATTGTTCATCGGCTAGTTTACAGAGCGAGTTCTAACTTGAGCGTCGGAGAATTGTACCAGGTGCTCATTCGACCTCGGAAGCAGCACGCCTGTGAAGCAAAACGGCCGCGGACGAAGCATCACAGAAGTAGCGCATCCCAGGAGCCCTTCGGCGAAGGAGGCAGCCACGCAGAAGAGCCCCACCCCACCTCGACATGGCATGATTCTTTCCCTTCGGGAGGCCCACCTTCTCAGACACGGTGTTTTTAAAGAACGAGCAAAATTTCTTCGAAATGTGTTTAAAGAAATAAAAAAATGGAGCATCAAAAACTACGAATTGGGTGAAACTAAAACCGACGATTCTATAATGAATAATCAGATGATTCGTGAATCACCTATTCAAATTCGATCTACAGAATGGACAAATTTTTCACTGACAAAAAAATGAAAGATCTGACTGAGGTATTTCGCCCTAACTCCGACCTTTACCTTACTTAATGTTAATCATTTGGTATTAACAACAAGATTTTTAATTCCCATATTAATGAAATTGCTTTGATTATACATCTCCCCCTATTTTGTATTGCGATACATTTTACTTGACATAGGGATTAAGGCTGTTATTTTTCCATTTCAGTATCTTGTATTCTCAATTTTTACAATTTCCCTCAATTGTTTCTCTGTTTGGGAATAATTAACCATTTCAATTAACTGTATAACGTGTTAAATAACTTTTTAACGATCGTTTGAGATAAATAAAAAAAAAGTCTGATTAAGCACAAAGATCAAGGTGTGCACATGTAAGATTTGGTAGTAAAAATGTAAACTACTGTGTGAGAAATGAAAAGTGAGAAATAGGGTAAAATAGGTAAGTAAAATTTCTTTAAAAAAGGTATCAAATTTTCGTATATGTTACATCTCATTATATAATTTCCTCCTCTGTTGTAGTCCAAATTAAGTCTCTAATTTCATAACACTCTCAATCAACAACTTGATATTACCATTGGAAGTGCCACCCATCCCCAGGGTCTTGTGAGCCATCTCTCCCAGCTTTCGCACCCTCACCCTCATCTCTTTGCCCTCGTTTTCACTCATCACTAATTCTACAGCCCTCAAAATGCCCCCCCTTTTCACCGTCACCCCATACTTGTCCTCCTCACCCCACCTCAATGCACTCTCCGCACCCACCATTTCCCCGATTCCTAATACCTCCACAACAAATCTCTCATTGAAGAACTGCTCTGCTAGCAGCGGCCATGTCACCATTGGCACGCCGGAACACACCGATTCCATCACTGAATTCCACCCACAATGGGTCAAGAATCCGCCCACCGCGGGATGAGATAGTATCACCATCTGTGGTGCCCATCCTCGAATGATAAGCCCTCTCCCTCTTGTTCTCACTTCAACTCCATTGTCTTCCATTTTTGCTTCAAACTCGCTTGATTTGTGCCCGTCTTTGATCACCAATATGAAAGGCCTACTTGAGGCCTCTAAAGCCAGAGCTAGCTCGAGTAGCTGCTCCGGCGCTAGACAATAGAGGGTACCAAGACTGGCGTAGATTACAGAGTCGTTTGGCCGTCTGTTGAGCCATTCCACGCATGTCATTGCGTCCGTCGAGGCCCCGTGTTTTCCCCTTTCGGCTTTGTCTAATGCTTGCTTGTTGCACAACGAAACAGGGCCAATGCACCAAATTGTGGCACCCTTTCGGCTCTTGTATTCTTGGACATACTTCGATTCAAGCTCTTCAAAGGAGTTCACCACCAACCCTAGCGAAGCTTCATCTGCTGCTTTCATCTCTTGTTCGAATTTCTTGGAAGACAAGGGAACAGGATTGAACTCGGTTGGCAACTGAGCTTTGGTCAGTTCTATCCTGTCCGGTAAACCGGGGACTACAAACATGTCTCCATCACTCGAAACTGTCTCGTGGACTTTGGAAAGGTGTAGAGAAAGCCTACAAACCGCCGCAAAGCAGCCTTCGCCGTCGAAAGTAAGCCTCGGAGCCCCGAATTTTGAGGCTATATCGACCGTCCAAGGAAGATGCCGGTCAGAAATCACACAGTTAGGCCTCGCCTCTGCCCCTTGCGACAAATATTCTTCCACGGGCCTTCGGAACAAGGAAGTTGCGTCCATGAAACATCTAGATAGGTTTCTTGTTGGGAGGGCGTCGATGCTCTCGACTCCCTCCGGCAGCCCTGCCTCTTGGCACGGAAACGGGAGCTCAATGAGCTGAATTCGATCACCGGACTCTGCATCTCGGTGGATGATGGGTTTGAATCGGATAGCATTGACAGGGGTAGTGATGATTGAAACTCTTACGCCGTGTTTGGCAAGCAATCTGCCCAAATCTACCATAGGGATCATGTGGCCTGGGCACATCAGAGGAATCAGGACGAAATGAATTTGGGAAATTTTGGTAGCCATGGCTAATTACACTTTGTTCCGGAGGAAACATGGATATTTAACCTCTGGTGGTCTGCCCTCCTTCGACATAACAGCCTTTCTTTTAAACATTAGTTGGTGTGGGTCAGAACTTACCTGACACGCACAGCCTTGTAAAAAAAACAAACAAAACAAGAAGCACTGACGCGCACACATGCCTGCAAGCATTGAGTTTTATTGGCACAATATCAAAATGAACCCATGTATTATATACTTCGTCTAAAACAACCCTCACAGTTTTTCAGAAGTTACTGATTTTTTTTTGAGAGTTAATGGCCCTTTTAGTTTTGAAAAAATCTTCAAATTCTCATTAGAAAATAGTAATTATGCGTATGGTTGGTTTAAAAAAAATAAAACACTTTATTTCCACACTTTGAAAAACTCGTTCATTAGGATGAAAACTCCAAAGAAAAATTTATTTATTTAACACATAAGTTTATTTATTTTAACTGAAAACTCCTAGAATAGATACATCTTCTTGCATGTAGAGAGTAGTAATTATAAATAATTATAAAATATTAAACCTAAGGTCAAGTGGATCAACAATTCTAGTAAGTAGCTTTAGTAATTGAATTTTCTCATCACTCGTACAGTTTGATTTGTTAATTAATTCTCATCCACAATCAATCAATTATTCTCTTTTGTTTTCGTAATTCATACATATTGGTTAAGAATCATAAGTCCTTGTGGATTTGACCCGGTACTCACTGATTTTACTACCTGTTGACAACCCTACACTTAACGGTGTCTCGAACATGTTAGAGTTGGTGCTCTAAAGCTGCTGCTCAAAGTAAGAAGTAAAGTAACTTGCTTTGCAAGTCAGATAGGAGGAGTGCTTCAAGTACGTGAAGAAGAGAAGAATAGAAAATAAAATATAGTGTTTTAGTTAAATTAGAAGTTTTTAATTATTGTAGATAAGTTTAGGAGTTTCATATTTTATCTACAACTATTAGAATTACAATTTATGTTATGTTAGGATTCCTATATCAATTAGGATTTGGTTTGTTATAAGCCTATATAAGCTTAAGGTTGTAGGCACAATAAATCAATAAAGTTTCTCCCAGTTTCATATGGTTTCTTCTTCTTTGTTCTCTCATCTTCACATTTGTCACCACAAAAAAACACCAACAGAACATTCTCATTTTTTAGATTCCCCCTAATATTGTTGGTTAATTATCCTTGAACTGTCAACTCTTGCACTATACATTTATTTACTATTCAATTTCAGTGTGCTGTTTATTCAATTGTAAAAATAGGATGAGTTTTTGGTGCATTCAAAAGTCTGGAAACACCTAGAAGACACCTTCAAATATTTCTTTATTGAACAGATGGTTAAATTTGGCCCAATCACTTTATTTAGAGTTTTTGTTCACCAAACTAATATCTTGAATAAACAATGTAATGTTGCGGTGAGAAGACCCTCCCACTTCAACAGCCTTCTTTGCCATCTCTCTGAATTCTCTTGCTCTTCTCCTCCTCTCTTCACCTTCATTTCCTTTGTCCATCAACTTCTCCACAACATTTTGAATCACTTCTTTCTTGACGAACAAGCCAGTCTTCTCTTTCGCCCTAACCGTACTATCCTCAACTCCAATTCTCATTCCAATATCAAGCACCTGCACGACCAATTTTTCATCACAGAATTGGTCCCCGAACATTGGCCATGTGATCATTGGCACCCCAGAAGAGAAACCTTCTAAAGTTGAGTTCCATCCGCAATGAGTCAAGAACCCTCCAACAGAAGGGTGGGATAGTATCAGTAACTGTGGTGCCCATCCCCTAATCAGAAGTCCCCTGCCCTTAACTCTTTCTTCTAATCCATCATCCGATATCAGTTTCTCAAAGTCTTTGTTCTTCTCAGTGCCTCTTATAACCCATATGAAGGGTTTTTTGGACGCCTCTAGTCCCAAGCCAACCTCCATCAATTGGGAATCTGACAACTTGGATAGAGTTCCAAGGCAAGTGTACACAACAGAGCCCTTTTCATGTCCATCAAGCCACCTCAAGCATTCATGCCCATTGTTTCCACTTTTAATCTTGTTTAGGTAGTCTCTACGGCTCAATGACACCGGACCGAAACACCAAACTTTGCTGTGTTTGGCCTTCTTGTACAGGCTCACGTATTCTGGCTCCAGCTCTTCAAAAGTGTTCACAATTGCACCATAAGAGGAGTCCTCCATCTTTCCAATTTGATCAAAGAAGTCCTTATACTCTCCTTTATCCATTAGAGGCACCTGATCTACCTTGAGCTCAACATTGTGTGGCATGTTTGGAACCGTGAAGTACTCATTGTTTGACTCTACACGATCATAGATCTTCGAGCCTCGGATGTTATGCCAGCAAACAAGGGAAAAGCAGCAAAATCCATGGAACTGAATGCGCGGAATCTGAAACTTACGAGCGAGCTTATCAGTGTAGTACAAACACATGTCTGAAATTATGCAGGTAGGCCTCGGAGTTAGCTGCTCCAACAACTTCTCTGCTTGATCTCCTTCAGAATTCACCACATTCATAAATGTAACACCATGCTCTGCTGGCACGTCATCCAGGCTTTCGCACCCATGTGGCAATCCAGCATCTGTGAAGGGAATCTGGAGATGTACGGTGGCTATAGGCAGGCCTGCTTCCACGGCTCGAGCAAGCAAGTGCTCGAACCGGACTGCATTGAGCGGTGTTGTGACAATGGTGGTAACAACTCCGCGGTGTGCGAGGAGTAGAGCAATGTCAACTAACGGAATCATGTGGCCTGGGGCCATGAAGGGAAATATGGCTAAATGAACTGGTACTTGGTGTTGTGACTCCATAAGCTTAAAGTGATTGAGCGTCAGTGGTATATGACACCAGCTTCTGGTTGCACTACATATATAGCAGAATGTTTGGATTGATTCAGTGGTATAAAAACAAATGGTGGAACTTTGGCCACCAAGTTTGACTGTTAGGATTGATTTTGCATTTTGGTGTGCCCGTGTGCAAGTTTATGAGTGAGCTAGAAGTTTAGCAGCTGCCACTGGACCCGCCACCTTGGTCTCCAGGCAAAGAAGGTTTGTCTGTTTCTGTAGATATTAAAACAAAACAAGCTTCTATTGGTACATGTGGTTGAAAACACTAGATCATACAGATAAACTACAGAGAACATAACAAAAATCCAACTATGTCGTGGCAAACGCTAGTGCTTGAACGTTGAATTCGTTCGCATAATATCTTGAATGAAGAAAGTGATATTGCGATGGGAAGATCCTCCAATATCAACAGCCTTCTTTGCTTCCTTTGCAAGTTGTTTGACTCTTCGTCTTCTTTCTTCACCTTCTTCTCCTTCATCCATCACCTTCTCAACAGCCTTTTGAATGTCTTCTTTCTTCACCAACGAAGTTGCTACTTGTACATCTTCACCAAGCCCACTCGGGTTCTCAACTCCAATGCTCACTCCAACCTTAAGGACCTGGACAGCTAACTTCTCATTGCAAAACTGGTCAGCAAACAAAGGCCATGTGATCAATGGCACCCCGGAAGATATGCCTTCTACAGTTGAGTTCCATCCGCAATGAGTTAAGAAGCTTCCCACTGCAGGATGTGATAGTATCAGTATCTGTGGTGCCCATCCTCTTATGAGGAGCCCTCTACTGCTAACCCTTTTCTCAAATCCATCCTCCGCAGTCCATTTCTCGAATTCCAGATTCTTCTTCTCGATGTCTCTTATGACCCATATGAATGGCCTATTTGACGCCTCTAGTCCCAACCCGAGTTCCAGGAGCTGGGAGAGTGTAAACTTGGACAGACTTCCTAGACAAGCATAAACAACTGAACCTTTAGCGTGACCATCAAGCCATCTCAAACATTCATGCTCATCAACTGAGGCCTTATTTCCCCTGTGAGCCTTCTCTTGGTCATTGTTATGACTTAATGACACTGGACCGACGCACCAAACTTTGTCACGTTTGGCTCTTTTGTACAGATTAACATATTCTGATTCCAACTCTTCAAAACTATTCACGATTACACCATATGACGCCTCTTCAGCTTCTCTCAGACTGTCATGCATATCCTTGGCATTTACATCTCTATTTGCGAAAGGTAGTTGATTGGCCTTGAACTGAATATTCCCTGGTAAATCAGGAACTGTGAAGTACTCGCTATCCCACTCGACACGGTCAAGAATCCCCGATAGGTGAACGTTATGGCTGCAAAGAAGAGAGAAGCAACAGAATCCATGAAACTGAATCCTTGGAATCTGGAACTTGTCAGCCAGTTTGTTAGTATAATACAGACACATATCAGAGATGATGCAGCTTGGCCTTGGGGTTAGCTGCCGAAACAACTTCTCCACCTGATCATATTGGGAGTTCACAAAGTGAAAGAATTTGGGAGCCAGTTGAAAAGTTGGCAATTCATCGAAACTCTCGCACCCTTCAGGTAGTCCAGCTTCAACAGCTGATAGCTTCAGTTGCACCACGTTTATGTGCAGCCCTGCAGGCGCGGCTCGGGCGAGTGACTGCTCGAACCGCGCTGCATTACGCGGCGTTGTGACAATGGTGATCACAACCCCGCGCTGTGCCAGCAGACAAGCGATGTCCACCATGGGAATCATGTGGCCTTGAGCCATGAAAGGGAACAAAACGAAGTGGAGTGGCTCAGGTAGAGAACCCATGAATCACAAACCAATTATAACCAAAAACCTACTATATGGAGTATTTAATTTAGCTGGAAGGAGTTCATCAAGTTATAAATGGGGAAAAGCCAGATATATCTGTGGTTAAGTAATTAAGTGGTGACGCAAGTGCATACGTGGGTAAGTGGAAGAGCCAGAATTTGTTGATAACGTATTGTCCTATACCTTAGTTTGTCTCCAAGCTAGAGATTCCTGCATGTTCTAGCAGGCATGCATGCCAACTTGATTAATTTTTTAGATTTGCAGCCACATGCACCAGCGAGCTGATGAGAGGTGGGACAAAAAAACATTGTATGATTCTCATAGATTTGATTTGATTTTGTTAGCACTGTTACTTTCCCAGCTCACTTTTTATTTGATTGGGGAGTATATATTATATTGATGGATTTAATTCTTTATTTATTTTAAGGTTTAAGTACTGAATGAAGAGGAAATCGGGGATATTAATTAAAATGCAAAACTGTGATGAATTATATATATATGGGTTGATGGCAAAGAGCATTAGATTGCAAATTAGCAAATGAGGATTAGATTAGATTAGATTGCAAATGGAGAACAACAAGATCAATATCGTCGGTATATTTCGATTGAATTAAAGGGGAGAGTACAAGGCATCGGTCGATGTATAATTATTAGAGCTCGCTGCTCCCATCGTCGATGACCGTCGACAGCCGCTAGCCCGCTGTACGGTAGAGCCTGAGCCTGTTCACCCCACCGTCGTAGTCGCCCAACATCACTAAACCAAACCCCCCACGGCACCATTTGGTGAGAAAGCGTACGCATTGTTGGTGTTTTTGGTGGTGAGAGAGGTGAAGAGGAGAGAACAAAGAAGAAGAAACCGTATGAAATCGGGAGAAACTTTATTAATTTATTGTGCTTACAATCTTAAGCTTATTATATAGGCTTATAACAAACCAAATCCTAATTGATATAGGAATCATAAAATAATATTAATCTTAATTCTAATAGTTGTAGATAAAATTTGAAACTCCTAAACTTATCACTAATAATAAAAAAGTCCTAATTTAACTAAAAAGTCTATTTTATTTCACTTGATTTTTTCTCCTTCTTTCACGTACAACTCCTTTGCTTAGACTAACTTGTAGCGCAAGTCTCTTTTCTTCTCCACTTTGAGCAGCTTCAAAGCATCAACTCTAACACTCCTCCTTGCTTTGAAGTTGCTTATTCCTCAAAAGATATTTTTTTTTCCTTTTCTTTTTCTTCACTTGCATCCCGACCAATTTTGTTTTCTGCAATTTTAACATACCTGCAACACTCTTCCATGTTTCTTGAGAAACATATACCTCAAAATAGCTCTTCATCGCGTACTTCCGCCGCCTTGACTTTGTTTGTTTGTGGCTTGATATATTCTCTGGTTCTGTTTCTGGTTCTTTCTCTACCACTTCCCAAATATCGGAAGCCTCTAGGTAAGCTTGCATTCGGATGGACCACATCTGATAATTGGTTCCATCAAAGATGGGTGGAGACATGTTGTTGAATAAAGTATTCTCCATATATGTTGGTTTAGGGTTTATGTGTCGTTCTTGGTCCCTCAAGATCAATATGCTCTGATACCACTTGGTGTTTTTGTTGGTGAGAGGTGAAGAGGAGAGAACAAAGAAGAAGAAACCGTATGAAATCGGGAGAAATTTTATTAATTTATTGTGCTTACAATCTTAAGCTTATTATATAGGCTTATAACAAACCAAATCCTAATTGATATATGAATCATAAAATAATATTAATCCTAATTCTAATAGTTGTAGATAAAATTTGAAACTCCTAAACTTATCACTAATAATAAAAAAGTCCTAATTTAACTAAAAAGTCTATTTTATTTCACTTGATTTTTTCTCCTTCTTTCACGTACAACTCCTTTGCTTAGACTAACTTGTAGCGCAAGTCTCTTTTCTTCTCCACTTTGAGCAGCTTCAAAGCATCAACTCTAACACGCATCACTGCTGTCTTAGTGGCGCCCGATCGGCTATGGATGCGATTATGGGCTTTCGATTTAAAGTTGAGGGAGCGAGAGTTGGCTGATTGTTGAGGAATCGAGGTGAAGGGGGAGGGAAGCTAGTTCTAGTGGGAAAGCTTTACGAGGCAAATCCAATATCTAAACGGTGCAATTTGGCTCAGTTGATTAGATTCGAAGGGGAGGGAGAACTTTCATTTGGATATGCAGAGAAAGGAGGTGAGAGAAATGAAAAAGTAAAATGTTAATTGTAAGGTTATATTAATAAATTAATGTGTAAAAATTTACTATAAATAGAAAGGTCCTAAAACTTAGGACATCCCAAAAAGCAAAGTAACTACCTTGCAGATTAAGCCAGCATTGAGGGGGGCCGCCGCAAATGCAGGCTAATTTGCCCATACGCATCTTCTTTTCATCAATTTCGTTTTTTATTCTATTTAAATCTAGCGGTAGTTTTCATTCCTGAATGAGTAAAATGACAATTTTATGACCGAAGTTTATGAAATTTTTAAATTGTCACTAAAATTCGTTTTAAAGTGAAAATGTCAAATGAGTAAATTTGTCATGAGACGTTAATTTGTCCTCGTTGACGCTCATGTGGCATGTTATTAGATGATTACGTGGACATTGATTGTACATTTTGTAGAGTTAATATTGAATTTCACATTAAATTCTGTCACAATTTAAGGGTTGAGTTGTTAGTTTTACAAATTTTAAGTGAAATTAAAATATTAATCATGTAAAAAGGTACAGTCAATGTCCATATAATCGTCTAGTGGTACGCCAGATGAGGGCCAATTGAGACAAATTAATCTTCAATGGTAAATTTACCCCTTCAATAAAACGTTAATGTCATTCTCGCTTCAAAATAAACTTCAGTGACAAATTTAATGATTTCGTGAACTTCAATGACAAAATTACTCTTTTATCCTTTATGAAATGATCAATTTACCACTGATATTTTTTAAAAGGTCATTTTTTACTATTATTTTTAAAAAATAACTTTTTTTGTCATCAATATTTTATCTTTAGATACTTTCACCCTCTATTAAATTCGCGGTTGTGGTGATTACATATCGCATCCATAGTCTAGCTCTCTCCAAGAAGTCTTAATAGTAATAGACATTTAGGATTCTTGCATCCCAATTAATTCTCAGTAATGAGAAGTCTTACTAAATACTCCAATAGACGTAGAATATTTGGATTCTACATGATCGACTTCTCAACCCAGTTCCTTGTTCCTATACAATAAGATGATAGACATCATTTTGGATTCTTGTTTTAATTTAGCGGCAAGAAGCAAGTCATTCTTAGTGGTGTTCCAATCTAGTGTCCTATAATATAAATGGTTGGCTCTATGACGTCTTCCGTTCATTAGATCCTCACCTCCACCTCCTCGTCATCTCCTTCATTTCCCTCCTCGTCGCCCTCCACCTCTCACGCCTCCATTCCTCTCTTCAACCTAGTCAGTGGCCAAACCGCCGCTAAGCTATCCCCGATCGCCGTCGCTCCGTCCCACGACCCGGAGCTGCTGCACATGACATAATTATGATGCACCTTCGTACCTTAAAGATGTGCCTTAAACTCATTATGATGCATCTGTTTATTAACATGATGTAACCATAAACTACATACAAAGTATGAAGTTACAATTTTCTTGCATCATAATGGTGCATCATACTATCTCGTGGGTGCACCATATTTGCCAGTGATGATGTGGTACTTGTTTTAAATCGTAATGGTGCATCATCTTTATTGTAAAAGTGCATCATATTGTCTCATGAGTGCATCATATTTGCTAGTAATAATGTGATCTACTTGGTTTAAATTATAATGATGCATCATTTTTATTATAATGATGCATCATACTGTCTCGTAGGAGCATCATAATTGTTCATAGGTAGTAGTATTTCTCAGGTGCATCATATTGGTTTTCTGGTGCATTATACTGTCTCGAGGGCGCATCATTTTTTGCAACAGTGGTGCATCAGGTATTTCGAAAAGCATATCATAATGGGTTGCATTGTGTATACTTGTCTGGTTGGTTTCTTATGATAATGGTGCATTGTCTATAATGTAGTGGTGCATCATAATGGTTCGTGGACGCAACATTATAAGGGTTCATCACACTGCTTCTTCTGGGTATCATATTATTTGTACATTTGAAGGGATGAGAAATCTTATAAAATTTTAGGGAGCATGGTTCTGTAATGGTGGTGCATCATTATTCGTGATGGTGCATCGTAATACCATCGGGGCGCTTCAAATTCGCCTACTGTACTAATGCGCAATGCCCGGCTGGCCGCTATGATTTGTTGCAAATCTGCCTTTATTGCGATTCCGGCAAAGAATTCGACGCTCCGGCGATGGATCTGAGATTCTTGAGAAGAGGAAGATTAATTAAAGTAGAGAAGAGGAGGCGAGACTGGAATGAGGCGGTGTAGGAGGCGAGACTGGAACGAGGCCGCTAAGCGTATTAAATAGCCTTTGAGGAGAGATAAAACTTCAATGGCGCAGATCGCCGGCGAAGGCTGCGTCGTAGAAGAAGGAGGTCAAGCGGACCATTCCCGTGTTTTGCGGCGAGGGACGGCAAGGGACGCGCTCTATGTCTTCCTTCAGATTTTGTTTCCTTCTTTCTCCTTTTTCTTATCCTATGCTATAGTGTGCATGGCACACTGTATAGGGACTCGTCACAAAACATCGGGCCGCGATGCATGCTTTATGCGACCAAAGTTGGAATTTAAAACAACTTGATGGCGACGATGATGAGGAACTTTATTGTGAACGCATCATGTCATGTGGGTGGGGAGATGCATGCATGGAAGGTTCAAATTTTAGTTCCAAGGTGGAGATTCCGGCAACTTGTGTTTTCTACATGATCAGGAGTCTTAATTTCAAATGTTAAAAGGAAGAATTTACAGGCTAAATACTCAAAATTGAAGAGGATTTTCGTACCCTCAATGAGCAAGATGATGTGAATAACTCTCATTTCATTTCATTGGAAGAAAAACGAGACTTTGGTTGATGGATGATGCCAATTCTTCTATTGATATTTAATGGAATATGTGAAAAATTTATAGGCTCTGTTGGGTGAAGTAGAGCAAAGAAATAAAATAACCAGGTATATTAGCGAAAACAATCTGCTCTATTAATGACAAAGTGTTGGCTTTATATAGCCATACACACCGACCTGGTTCAACTAGGACTATTACTCCTAATTAGAGAACACTTCTACTACTAATTACTTTAGAACTAAAACACTTTAAAGAAAACAACATCCTACTAAGATTAGGCTTCTTGACTTGTTGTGCATGTCATACTCAGACATGTCCTGCTCCTGCCTTGCTGCCGCCACAAACCTGCATCACAGCTTCAGAATCACAAGCTCAACACTCCCCCTTGATTTGAAGCTGTTGATGTGTAACCTAGACCTCAATTCCTCATATCTTGATGCTGGCAATGCTTTGGTAAGTATGTCAACTAACTGTTCTTCTCCTTTGCAAAATTCCAAACTCACTTGACCTTCATGAATCAGACCCCTGATAAAATGATGTCTAAGCTCAATATGCTTAGTCCTGCCATGCATGACAGGATTCTTGGCTATGGCTGCAGCAGACCTACTGTCACACATGATTAATGTAGCCCCTTCTTGTTCTTCTCCCATGTCTTTTAAAACCCTTCTTAACCAAATGACTTGACAAGCTGCAGAAGTAGCTGAAACATATTCTGCTTCAGCTGTAGAAAGAGCTACCGTTGGTTGCTTTTTAGACATCCATGAAATTGGTCCAGATCCCAAATGAAAAAGATTTCCTGAAGTGCTTTTTCTATCAGATTGGTCTCCAACCCAATCACTATCTGTGTAGCCTTCCAACTTCAGACCTGATGAACTCTTGTACCAGATTCCAAAGTCACTAGTTCCTGGTATGTATCTCAACACTCTCTTAGCTGCTCCTAGGTACTTTGAAGGTTTATGCATAAACCTTGAGATAAGACCAACAGAAAAACTTATGCCTGGCCGAGAGTGAGTAAAATATATTAACTTACCAACCGAACTTCTAAATTTCTTTGCATCTGCATCATATATTTCCTGAATGCCTCAACCAATTCTTGTGAAGACCCTGTATATATCATATCATCAACATACACGCCGACCATCATCATTGCGTCTTCTCCAATTACTTTGTAGTATAATGTAGGCTCATTTGCACTTCTGATATAACCTTTCTTCAAGAAGAACTTATCTATCTTCTCATACCAGGCTCTTGGAGCCTGTTTTAGCCCATACAAGGCTTTATTTAGTTTATATACACAATCCTCCTTACCTTTTACAACAAAGCCAACTGGTTGTTCCACATAAACCTCATGTTCAAGTCTCCATTCAAGAATGCCGATTTGACATCAAATTGGTACCTTCCATTTATGGTGAGCTTCCATATTTGAAGGAAGGGAGGAGGATGAAGAACCAAGCTCACGCTGCTTCTCTTCTTGTGTCAGTGACGCATAGGCTTGTTTTACAAAAGGTAAGGGATTCATGAGGAATATTTGGCCTCACACACCAAGCTCACGCTGCTTCTCTTCTTGTGCTTGACGTGGCTTGATGCTCACTGTAAGGGTTCAGTTGTGTATGCTTGCTTAGGAAGTTTGTCTAGGTCTACTCACTCCCAACAGGTGGAACTTGGACCGAGACTAAAGATGTCAAATATGCCATTCATATGGGTTATAAGAGGGACCGAAAAGAGTCCGGAAATTGAGAAGTTGATCATAAAGGATGGATTTGAGGATATGATTAGAGGAAGAGGACTTTTGATAAAAGGATGGGAGCCACAGATACTAATACTATCACACCCTGCAATTAAAGGGTTCTTAACTCATTGTGAGGTGTTTCTTCTAGTGTACCCTTCATCACATGGCCATTGTTTGCGGATCAATTCAGTAATGAGAAATTAGTCATCCAACTACTGAAAATTGGAGTGAGCATTGGAGTCCATAACCCAAATAGGTTCAGTGAGGACATAAACAATGTCCTGTTGGTGAAGAAAGAGGCAATTGGCAATGCAGTGGAGAAGCTAATGGAAGACAGAGAAGAGGGTGAAGGGAGAAGAAAGAGGGTCATGGAACTTGCAAAGGCAACAAACAAAGCTGTTGGTGTAAGGGGGTCTTCTCAGCACAAGATCATGGCCCCGTCTGGTAATAGCTGTTTCAAGTAACTGTAGCGTTTTAGATAATTTTTTAATGGACGGGATCAAACAGTTACAGTTAAACGCTAAACTCTACTCGCAGATAGCTTTTCAAAACGCAAAAACTACTTTAAAAAGTTGTTGCCAAACATGGCCCATGTTATTCAATATATTTTGCATAAAAAAAACTCAAACTTGATTAACTAGCTAGCTAGCACCACAGTTTGACTAGTGTTATTCTACTAGTATTTTTTTGAACAACAAGATTAATATATATATTTTTAAAAAGCATAAAAGGTTACAATACCACAAAAGAAAATTTTGGTAGACTCTCAAATCACACAAAAAAATACCATAAAACTTCATAAAACCCCCTTAAAAACACCCTAATAAAACTTGTCACAACCCACTCCTAGCTAGATCTAATACGAAACAAGGTCTAAAAGAAAAAAAAACAGCATGAAAGGAAGAGATAAAAGGTTTAAAACTAAAAGGAAAGGAAAGCTGCCGAAATCGGCCACCAGATGAGATAAAAAATTTAGGTAATATATGAGAGAGACGTGTTAGGGTTGGGTAATTAACCGTTCTTTCATAATTAGTCTTATTCTACTATTACTTTACTTAGTACAGAGTATTATCTAAACCTTGGCATCTTTTCTTTCCTCTTTGCTTTTGCTTCTCCGTTATCTTCTCCCATACTTTTCCGTTAACATACTATTGGACTTTCAGACATGCTCTTTGTTTTCTGTTTTTGTTTTCTGTTTTTGTTTTTACAATTGATATTGCTTGGGGCAGGGGAAGGGTACCCACGTGTTGTTTTTAAGTTTTGTGTGTCACACTAGTCTTGTAAGACATGAGTCAAGAAACGGAAGACGCTATAGGACACCTAATTAGTCTGCATCAGTTAGACCACATTGCGTTGAAAGCGTGTGAATGGCGGCGGGCTGATGTTTTGTCCTCCACTGGATTACACGTGAATGACAGCCAGCCAGCATTCTAGAACACTAATAATACTCTTATAAGAACAAATGAATAAAATATACATATAGTTGTAGATATAGATATTTAGTTGTTAGATGAGTTTTCTTCTTTTAATTAAGTTTAAGAACTTAGATGACAAAAACTTGAGGACTAAGAAAAAGATGGGGTTATGTTGGAGGGTTGCTAACTGATTTATTCCTTTTTTATCTTTTTTTTGACCATTTAGGATCTTGTTATGTACTTCATTCATTATCAATTAATGTATACATTTGACTTTGTTGTTTTAATATTCAATATTTTTTTTGAAAGGGGACATTACCCCAGGGACTTCATTTCATCAAAGATGCCCAGCGACGTTTACAAGATTCAATATTTGACTCAAATATTTATTAAGATAAATAGTGAAAAAAATTATAAAAAATTTATTTAGAAAATTTATACTTCAAATTATGATATTGATACAAATTATTGAACTTAAAATACTAACATTTATGGAAAAAAGTTAAATACTATGAAACAGTTAAAATAAATATATGTATTTTTTGAGGAGTGAGTGACTATATAGGATCTAAACGACAATAAGTTGGAGATGGAGGAGTGAACCAAGTATCGTCTTCTATCACTAATCAATCGAATCACAATTCATGAACCAAAATTATATTGGATTATTATCAACTAGTTCTAATACCCGACTTCGTCACGAGTTCACTAAATTAATAATTATCAAAAAATTTAATGTATTAAATAATAATATATCTCGTGTAATAAATTTATGAAAATTTAGTTCATTTTTAAAACTTTTGGCTTAGATTTATGAAAAATTAGTTCACTTTTAAAAGTTTTGGGTTAATTTTATTATTTGAATAATGACAATTATACAAGTTCTATCTTTCATCCAAGAAAAGATATCAATTCTCTCTCTGATGATTTAATTTGTTTTGTCACCCATCACTAATTCGACCACCTCACGGGTGGTCATCCCGTGGACTACTTTTGACCATCTGGGGCCATATTGGAAGCTCTCGACAGCGAGCCCAAGCATCATGATTGTTCACAGTAAATAACTCTGCTCGAAACGCTTGCCACCCGTTTTGACAACACGCCGCATCGCTACCTCACCATGATTGTCCCTATTGGTTAACGGTAATGAATTAGAGTCTCTTAGAATTATCTTTCGTGTTTGGTTAATCATTATCTGCCAGTATTTTCTTCTTCATATTTACTAATTCTTTCTTTAATTTCTTGGACATCTACCCCTTCAATCAAATTAATTACTACAAACAAATGACATGAAAAGGGAAAATGTGAGTAATCAAACGTACAAATAAACAAATTTTAGCATCATAATTTTCTTTTAAAAGTGTTACCGCAAACATGTCCATAGTGAGTCTCCACAACACCTTACGCTAGAAATGGCACATTTCAGAGTAACATTTTTAAGAATTTCATTCAAGTCTTTGCAGAAATGTATTTTTCCATACTTGTCTTAAAAAATTTCAAATATAATGATATGCTAAAATCCACTCATCAAATGAAGCCTAAAGGACAACTGTATCCCATCCTAACCCTTAGACCTCGTGCAAACAATTCTGACAAAATTTATCTACACGCACAATTGTGTATACTCACCCAATCAGTGCTAGTATGAAAAATTTATTTCCCTTACTTGCTGCTTGTGCTGCTGTAAAATCTTCACCCTGTTTGATTAGCATAAATTTTTTAGCGCTTCATCGTTAATATTAATAGAAAATATTCACTTATTCTTTTGATGATTATAAGACACTGAAGGAAGAGGTGAGAACAGATAATGAATATGAATCTGTTAGAATTACCTTTCGTATTTGGTTGATCATTATCTGCTTAGCATTTGGGTGGTGAGAAATTTTGTTAATCACTCATAACACAATAATCTAAAATTTTAATTGAAAATTAATAAAAATAAAAAGGACGAAGAGGAAGTGTCTGCTAACATAAATTCACTATCAGATCTGGAAGTGTGAAGTCATAATTCATCCTGCCACTAAGCCCGACAAGCAGTGCCCTCGCGACCTAAGACGTTTCAAATCTGGAATAAACGATGATCTTCGGCATCGATTCGTCCCCTCCCGCCAAGCGTCATTGTCGCACCATCGATTTGCTCGCCTCCCACCGTCGAGTCTGCACCGATACTCAAATCGAGTGCTTAGCATTGTGGATGACTCAAGATGAAGGGTTTCTTCATGTTTCGGTGTGACATGTCGAGTTTGTAGGTTAGATGGCAAGTCAAGCTCAATCAGTGGTTAGCGGCGGCGCTTTCAAACAAAGAAGAGTAGTGGACATGGAGAAGCTCCGCGGTGCTATGGCGGACGATTGGAGCTTCAGTTGGGGAGAATTTTGTCCGATTGATTTCAGCTAATGAGGTGGTTCTCTATCGGATCGATTGTGATTGTGTAGCTCAGGTGGTGGTGGTTTGCAAAGAATGGCGATAAGATGATGCATCAAACGATAGAGAGTAATACGAAGGTGGAGGCGGAGCTGGCTGACTTTCGATGAGAAAGCTTGTCGAAGATGGTCGCTGGGTGGCAAGCTTTGAAATAGAAAAGAGAAAAGGAAAAGCGATTAGGAAATAAACGGATGGAGATGAGAGAGAGAGGAGTAATCAAATGATGTAAAAGTGTGTTTTAATTATTTTTTGATTGGGAGTGTTTTAATTATTTTAATTACATATGAGAAAACAAATGAGAGTGATTAGATGCTTGCCTTAACTGCAATTGAAAATTTTGGAAGTTACCATATTCAGTTATTACCTTATGGGATCAGAAAAAAAAACTTCAAATCTGATGTGGAGCTGAGTTGGAGCACATGTGGCACAACCAAGAAGCGAGTTTCATTTTTTTTGGCAATTAATGTAGTTATCATGTATTAATATATAATAGTAGATGCAGTGATTGCCCATTTAATATTTGATCCCACGATATTGCTTTCAGTGATTATAATAATATTAAAAGAAATGTTTTTACTAGTAGCTCGCCGCTCCCTAACTTCTTCTCCAAGTCCGCTCTTTCTCAGCAACCGCTGCCCATCTCATCCTCCAACACCATCGTCCTCTCCATTGCAACAACAAATCGTCGTCCTCTCCATCACCGTTGGTTCTTCTCCGCTATCACGATGTGGTCCGCAAAGTTTTTGCAATTTCTCTCCCATTTTCAATTGATCCATCGCCGCTACTACAGTTGAGTGTTACACCCTACCGTCGTTGTTGTGCCGCTTCCTGTTGCTACGGGTCGGCTTTCCACCGATAGTTCGGAGACCTGGACTTGCTCAGGCTTCCCACCAACTCGATCATTTTTTACATTGTGCCCCTCAATTGAAGCTTTCTTCTATTCACAAAGAAGAGTTGCCGCTTACTTTCTAAGGTCAAAGTGTGCTTTCAGGAGCCGAGCTTACTTTGATTCGGCAAGTCTTAGTCGGTTATTCTCAACATATGGTTTCATTCTAGTGTTACAAGGTTTTTGTTGGAGTTTTATTCGATCGAGGCGAAATTGGGTTGTGGATGGCATGTGGATGGGTTGTAGGATTGGTCATGTTTAGGGTCACGAGAGTGTTGACCGGGTCTTCATCTGTTTACAGCAGGATTGACAGTAGTCTCGTAATGCGTGACACCGTAATCTCTTGTTGGGAGAACTTTTTGGGTGGTGGGTCTCCTCGGTGTTGTCAAGGATCCGGACTGTAAAAACATTCAACTCAAAACCAATTGACAATCAGTGGAGATGCCTCATTATATTATATAGCAATGGTTAATCCCTTTAATGGACCATGTGGGATTTCCCACTTTAACATGGACGTCCAGGACAACACTAGCTCGTTCGAAGGGACATGAATATAAAAAAAGAATCTATATTCTTTGATTTTCTTTTTGTATATTGATTATTTGACATTGTATAACAAAATGTTGAATAAAAAAATTCATAGATTAGATGCTGAAAAAGAAAACATTTAATTTAGGGTGGAAGGAGTACTAGAGTTCTCCAAAATTTGGAAAATAAAATTTTTCATCACTATATCATTAGTCATACATCTAAACCTTCATAAAATAAAATTAGAATGAAATTTTTTTCTAACAAAACAGACCCTAGAATTCGTGCATCTCCTCAACCCGGTGTCTTGCTCCTATAGATAATAGACATCATTTTTTATTCTAGTTTAGTTCTAGCTAGGGGTGAAAACAGGGGCGGACCTAGAGTGGGGGTAGTGTTGGCAACTGCCCCCACTGAAACTTTTTAAATGATAGAGTATATATGTATGTATATAAAAACTTGGAACCCTGTTATGGAATTTACCCCAGACCATTTAATACTAGAAAACTATTTACATGCCACATCACTAGATTATCAGGCAAATAACTTCTGCCCCTAACATTTGAAAATATACACTTATACCCTCCCAGCTCAATCTCTATATAATGTATCACTCCTATAATTTTTTCCCCCACATCAATCTATTCCTGGGTCCGCCCCTGGGTGAGAACGAGCCGAGCCGAGCCCGAACCTGGCAGGCTTGAGCTCGAGCTCGTGAAAATTAGGCTCGGCACGAGCTCGGCTCGAACTTTATCGAGTCCGATTTTTCAGGCTCATGAGAGGTTTGAGCTCGCCTCGAAAGCTCGTGAGGCTCGATTAGCAAGTAGCTCGTTTAGACTCGATTTCAAAGTTCGGTTCGATTAGGCTCGAACTGGCTCGTGAAGCTTGAAAATATTGAGATATATTGTATTAATTTAAGAAAATAAGGTTAAATTTTAGGAGCTCGAGCTCGAATCTACTAGGCTCAGGGCTCGGCTTGGTTCGACTCATTCATTTGGCTCGTATAGGCTCGCGAGCCAGTTCGGACTCAGCTCGTTTAACATATGTACCTTAAAAATAGCTCGAGCTCGAAGCTCGGCTCGTGAGACTCGATTAAGCTCGAGCTCCGAACAGACTCGATTCATTTCTCACCACCCCCTAGTTCAAGCGGTGGCTATAGCTTGGTTTCTAATATTACTGTTCCAGAAGGCTGGCTATCATTCACGTGTAATCCAATGGAGGACAAAACATCAGCCCGCCATTCACATGCTTTCAACACCATGTGGTCTAACCGATGCAGACTAATTTGGTGTCCTATAGCGTCTTCGCTTTCTTGACTCATGCCTTACAAGACTAGTGACACACACAACGGTAGCACCACTAAAAGCAACACGTGGGTAGGTACCCTTCCCCTGTCCCAACCAATACCAAATGTAAAAACAAAAACAGAACTTAACAGAAAAGTGTGGGAGAAGAAAAGGGAGAAGTAAAATCAAAGAGAAAAGAAAACGATTACAAGGTTTTAGATAGTACTCCACTAAGTAAAGTAACAATAAAATAAAACTAGTCACATTCATGTGGTGCTAGCAAGGAGAAAAGAAAACATTACAAGGTTTACATAATACTCCACTAAGTAAAGTAACAGTAAAATAAGACTAGTCAAATTCATGTGGTGCTAGCTAGCCAGCTGGTTCATCAAGTTTGGAGTTTTCTTTGCATTATATCTTGAATGAATAGCATGATGTTGTGTTGAGAAGAACCCCCTACATCAACAGCCCTCTTTGCTGCCTTTGCAAGTTCCATGGCCCTCTTTCTTCTCCCTTCACCTTCTTCTCCTTCTTCCATCAGCTTCTCCACTGCATTGCCAATAGCCTCTCTCTTCACCAGCAGGTCATTGTTTATATCTTCACCAAACCCATCTGGGTTTTGCACTCCAATGCTGACTCCAATTTTAAGTAGTTGGACAACTAATTTCTCATTACAGAATTGATCTGCAAACAATGGCCATGTGATGAAGGGTACACCAGAAGAAACGCCTTCTATAACTGAGTTCCATCCACAATGAGTTAAGAACCCTCCAATTGCAGGGTGTGATAGTATCAGTATCTGCGGCGCCCATCCTTTTATCAAAAGTCCTCTTCCTCTAACCCTATCCTCGAATCCATCCTCTGTGATCCACTTCTCGATTTCCGGGCTCTTTTCGGTCCCTCTTATAACCCATATGAATGGCCTATTTGACATCTCTAGTCCCAGTCCAAGTTCCACTAATTGGGAGTGACTAGACCTAGACAAACTTCCTAAGCAAGCATACACAACTGAACCTTTACCGTGACCATCAAGCCACGTCAAGCACTCATGCTCAGCAACTGCTGCCTTACTTCCTCTATGAGCCTTCGCTTGGTTGTCCACATGGCTCAAGGAAACTGGGCCAACACACCAAACTTTGCCATGCTTGACCTTTTTGTACATGTCAACAATTCCAGGTTCCAGCTCTTCAAAACTATTCACGATCACACCATACGACGCTTGCTCAGCTTCTTCCATCCTTTGATGGATTTTCGACCACTCTTCATCTCTACTTGTTAATGGCAACTGATTCGACTTAAGCTCAACCTTCTCCTGTAAGCCAGGAACTGTGAAGTACTCTGTATCCCATTCCACACGTTCTAGGATCTTTGCTGCGCGGATATTGTTTAAGCAAAGAAGAGCAAAAGAACAGAATCCATGGAATTGAATTCGCGGAACCTGGAACTTGTTGGCCAGCCTGGCGGTGTAGTGCAGACACATGTCGGAGATGATGCAACTTGGCCTTGGTGTTAGCTGCTCTAGCAATTTCTCCACTGCATCATATAATAGGGAGTTTATCAGGTGAAAAAACTTCAAAGCGAGCTCCCAAGTTGGCAACATGTCGAAACTCTCACACCCTTCAGGCACTCCAGCTTCTGCAAGCGGCAGCCTCACTTGTAACGTGCTTATGGGCAGTCCTGCAGCTACGGCTCGTTCAAGTGAGTGCTCGAACCGCGCTGCGTTGCGTGGTGTTGTGACAATGGTGACCACAGCTCCACGCTGCGCCAACAAGAGACCGATGTCAACCATGGGAATCATGTGGCCTTGAGCCATGAAAGGGAACAGAACAAAATGAAGCGGCTCTGGTAATGAACCCATGATGAACCAATTATTAGCTATAGAGAACAAGACCGTTGCTTTCAATTCTCTGTGAGTTAAAGGAGTTCAAGCTGTTGTCCATATATATAGGGAAAAAATGCTGAATGGTGTGCTGATGCAACCGAGTGTGTAAGCATAGCATTACATGAAAGTCGGATATTAAATTTTCATAACCTTAAATCTTAATTGGCTGTGCAAGTATCAGCCGCTCCCTATAAGTTTAATTTTCCACACTAAATTATTTGTTTTCTAGAAGGCTGGCCTACATGTTATCTAGAGTTTTTGTATTCTGCCCCAACCGATAACCATCAAGATGAGAGGTGTTTCTCATCAAGATCAAATGCTAAAAATTACCCAACTTAATTTTTATGGTGATGTGTTTCTCATCAAGATCAAATGCTTCCTCCATTTGACTAGGGGTGAGAACGAGCCGAGTCGAGCCGAGCCCGAGCTCGGGCTCGTGAAGTTTAAGCCCGGCTCTAGCTCGACTCGAATTCTGTCCAAGCCTAAAATCGGGCTTGAACTCAGCTCGAAAGCTCGTGAGGCACGATTTGGTTGTTAGGTAACCTCGTTTCAACTAGGCTTGATTAGGCTCGAACCAATCTCGCGAGGCTTGAAATTTTTTTACCTATACAATATGAGGGTATTGCTGGTAATTTCATGAGGCTCGTGAGGCTTGATATGGTTGCTGAGTAAGCTCATTTCAGCTCGGCTCGATCAGGCTCGAATCAAGCTTGTGAGGCTCGAAAATTCCTTACCTGTACAATATGAGGCATTATGGGTTTTTCCTTAGGGCTCATTAAGGCTCGCGAACCTCATCGAATCGAGCCTCTAAATCTCGGACTCAGCTCGTATAATATACGAGCTTAAAAATCAGTTGAGCTTGAGCTGGCTCAGCTCGTTTCTTACCCTACATTTGATATGAGAGAAGCTAAATCCAAGTAGTTGGGTCCCATATATATATATATATATATATATATATATATATATATATATATTATGCAATTAGTATTTTAGAAAGTTTGAGGATTGTAATTTAGCCAGCTTGACCGTGTAAATTAACACCGTTAGCCATATTTACATGGTAAAAACGTTAGCAATATCATGGTTTTGTTACAGTTAGAATTGAAATAAGCTACAAACAATTGCATTGGCTGATTTGTGTTCTTTAGAACTTAAAGGACTGATACGTTAAAACTACCAAACTTGTAGGACTAAAAATGCATTTCTAGCAAAAGAAAATTTGAATTTGTCAAATTTCTAAATATATTTTATAAGAATTTTTTTAACAAATTATTTTTAATAAAATTTTGAGTTAAATATTGGTGAAACATGCTCCACATATTTTCAGAATGTGTTCTTTAGAGTGCATGTGTTTCATGGTGAAACCTTTTTATATTAGGTACAGCTGGCAAAATTTTAATGAACAAGATTACAATTTTGGGAAAATTATGAAGTGAAGCCCTGAGTTTTCGGGGAAGAATACAGTTCCCTCACTCCATTTTGAAAACCTGCATAAAGCTCATGCCAAACCAATAGTTACCAAACTTCATAGTTACTTAGTGATAACCCACATTGTTCCAAACCGATAGTTAATGGCGTGAGCATGCCATGCACATAAATATAAACAAGGGAGATAACATCCTATCTGCAAACAATAAAGACAGTAATTTTACAGCAATCACACAACCTATCAATTGTTGGGACCAAGTACAGCTGGTTCCTATACACACTTGTAGTTCTTTTGCATAGTATCTTGAATGAACAATGTAATGTTGTGGTGAGAAGATCCCCCAACCTCTACAGCCTTCTTTGACAACCTTGCAAGCTCTCTAACTCTCTGCCTTCTCTTCTCACCTTCTTCTCCCTCTTCCATCAGATTCTCAACAGCAATTTGAACAGCTTCTTTCTTCACAGGAACATCAGCATTCTCATCATCACTAAGCCCATTAGGGTTCTCCACACCAAGGCTCACTCCAACCTTAAGCACTTGGACAACCAACTTCTCATTACAAAATTGGTCCCCAAACATTGGCCAAGTTACCATTGGAACCCCAGATGATATACCTTCTACAGTTGAGTTCCATCCACAATGGGTTAAAAACCCTCCTACTGATGGGTGTGATAGTATCAGTATTTGTGGTGACCATCCTCTAACTAGAAGTCCTCTACCCTTAATCCTCTCTTCAAACCCACTTTCTAAAACCCATTTCTCAAATAATGCACTGTTCTTATTGGTACCTCTTATAACCCATATGAATGGTTTCTTTGATGCCTCAAGTCCTAGGCCCAATTCCATCAGTTGAGAATGTGAAAATGTAGAGATACTTCCTAGGCAAGAATAAAGAACAGAACCCTTGTCATGACCATCAAGCCATCTCAAGCATTCATGCTCACTAAGTGAGGCCTTGTTGATACCTCTTTGAGCCTTATCTAGATTATCGACATGGCTCAACGAGACCGGACCAACGAACCAAACTTTATCCTGTTTTGCCTTTTTGTATAAGTTGACATATTCTTGTTCCAGCTCTTCAAAACTGTTTACAATCACACCATATGATGCTTCCTCTGCCTCTTGCATCTTGTTATAGATCTTCTCACTCCACTCACTATTTTTAGTCACTAATGGGGTCTGATTTCCCTTAAATTTAACCTCCTCTGTTAAGCCAGGCACCCTAAAATACTCCGAATCCCACTCGACATGCTCAAGGATCTTTGCTGCATGAATATTATGAATGCAAAGAAGACAGAAGGAACAGTATCCATGGAACTGAATTCGTGGAACCTGGAACCGAATGGCAAGTTCATTCGTGTAGAACAAACACATGTCGGATATGATACAACTAGGCCTAAGTGTTAGTTGGTCCAACAATCCCACCACCTGGTGATATTGTGAGTTCACCAACTGGAAAAACTTCAACCCGAATTCCCATCCGGGCAAAGTGTCTAAGCTCTCGCACCCTTCCGGAATTCCAGCTTCCTCCAACGGTAACTTCACTTGCAACATGCTTATAGACAGCCCTGCAGCCGCGGTTCGGGCAACCACTTGCTCGAACCGTGCTGCATTTCGTGGGGTTGTCACGATTGTAACAACAACCCCACGTTGAGCCAGCAGGCGACCAATGTCTACCATGGGAATCATGTGTCCCTGAGCCATGAAAGGGAACAAAACGAAGTGGAGTGGGTTTGGTGCCGGACCCATTTGGAAATAAATGACCAAATACAAAATCTCTGTCTCTAAGTTAATTATGCTGTCCATTGAACTAATTGCTTGGTAAATATAGGCGGCCATCGGGAAGTAGCTTTCTGGGCAAACATTGAGTTGTTTGTTGTTGATGATGTAAGTGCGTATCTAAGCACTTAATCGGTGTGGTTCAGAAAGAGAAAGGGACTGAGATTGACGCTGTCGCCGGCCGGAGAGATCAGAATCTTTGCCGCATGTCTGTCATCTTGTTAGCTAGTAGCTAACTGCTCTGTATGTCTTCTAGCTATGAATGACGGCAACTTATTTTCTATACGGTTACAGATCAACAAGACGAGAGGTTAAGACAAAACATCCTGCCCCATAATCACATGGTCCATAAGAAAACAGATCATTTAGATGACACGTGCATGTTTTTTTTCTTTTTTAATGATTAGAAAGAAAAACAGGATTTGTTTTTTGTTTTTTTAATAAATAAAAAAAACAGAGTTTTAGATTTGTGGCTCACTAAACTTGGAGCACATTTGCATAATATCTTCAATGAACAAGTTAATGTCACTGTGAGAAGATCCCCCAACACTTACAGCTTTCTTTGCCACCTCTGCAAATTCTTTGGCTCTTGTTCTTCTCTTCTCTCCTTCTTCTCCCCCATCCATCAGCTTCTCCACAGCATCTCGCACCCTTTCTTTCTTCACCAACAAGGCAGGGTTTTGTTCCCCCTTTCCATTAGGATCCTCAACTCCGATGCTAACTCCAATCTTGAGCACTTGCACAATTAACTTCTCATTGCAGAATTGGTCCCCAAACAACGGCCAAGTGATCAATGGGATCCCAGAAGATATGCCCTCCATAGTTGAGTTCCATCCGCAATGAGTTAAGAAGCCTCCAATTGCAGGGTGTGATAGTATCAGTAGCTGTGGTGCCCAACCTCTTATTAAAAGTCCTCTACCTTTCATCCTCTCTTCAAACTTTTCCTCTGACTTCCATTTTTCAAACTCTTGGTTCCTCTCATGAGTGTCTGTCACAGCCCATACAAACGGGGTCTTTGATGCCTCTAGTCCTAGGCCAATTTCTGCTAACTGAAAGTGTGTCATCCTGGACAAACTTCCCAAGCAAGCATATAACACAGTTGCCTTTTCGTGACGGTCAAGCCATCTCAAGCACTCATCCTCATCAATTGAGGCCTTGTTCCCTCTTTGTGCCTTGTCTACATCATCCTCATGGCTCAATGAGACAGGACCGAAGCACCAAACTTTGTCACGTTTGCCTTTCTTGTATAAATTGACATATTCAGGCTCCAACTGTTGGAAAGTGTTCACTATGACCCCATAAGATGCTTCCTCTGCCTCTTGCCTCCTGTCATACATTTGCCTCAACTCTGTTCCTTCTTCTGCTACGAATGGCAGCTGATTTACCTTCAGATCAACTTTTTCAGGTAATCCAGGAACTGTAAAGTACTCCGAGTTCCACTCGACACGGTCAAGAATCTTGGCCTGACGAATATTATGCACGCAAAGAAGGGTGAAGCAACAGAATCCATGGAAATAAATCCTGGGAACCTGAAACTTCTTAGCAAGCTTGCATGTGTAATACAAGCACATGTCTGAGATTAAGCAACTGGGTCTGGGTTTCAACTCTCTCAACAATTCCTCCACTTGATCCACCTGCGAGTTCACGACTTGTGAGAATTTCAGACCTTGTTGGAAGCTTGGTAAGGTGTCTACGTTCTCGCACCCTTCTGGGAATCCTGCTTCCGTCAATGGGAGTCTCAGCTGCACCACGGTTATGGCCAGCCCCGCAGTTGCGGCTCGGGCAAGGGATTGCTCGAACCGCGCTGCGTTCAGCGGCGTTGTGATGATTGTGATGATGGCTCCACGCTTTGCTAGCAGGCGGCCGATGTCCACCATGGGGATCATGTGACCCTGAGCCATGAAAGGGAAGAGAATGAAGTGGAGTGGTTCACGTTCCGAGGAGCTCATCTCATATCACTTTGACTGATCGAACTAATTTTTGCCTTGTTCTTTAAAAGAAGAAAAACACCCCTCTACCTTGGCTGTGGCTTACATCATCTTAAAATAGTTGGTATAATTGATTTTTAATGTAGTAATTTTGACTTAAATTATTAATTTAGTTTATTAAAGAAATCCTTAAAATGTACTTTCTTCGAATAATTGATAGTTTCGATTGCCCTAAGATTAAGGAAAATTCAGAAAGTGGTGTGTATGTCTGTGTATTGAGAGAGTGATAAAAAAAAAGTAAGGGAAAGTTAGGGTATTATATTATAAGTAGGTAAAACTTCCTAAATAAAAATGTAGCAATTATTTTGAAATTTCCATGAAAGGAATACGGAACAATTATTTAAGGATGAATTAAGTGTTTTCAAACTATAAATATTAATCAATCATTTACTAAAATAGTGAACTTAATAATATTTCCTATTGTAGCAAGCAAAACGATAATTAAACTCATCTATTTTAAGATAAAGTTTTCGTATGTCGTTGTTACTTGTTAATGGAATGCAAGTTGCCAAATAAACTTGATATAGTGAGTAGACTGTAGATAATAATTATTTTTTAAAATAATATTTTGAAAATATTATCATATCTCATAATTATCTCCTATCATTTACTCTTATTTTTGTATACGTTCTAGCTCAACACGTCTTCCTCCTATCAATGGATGCCGTAAGTAGTCATCGATACATGCATCCTATCCTTCCGCCATCAACACGTCTCTTCTCTTTAAGACCAAATTAACGATACTACCCTGAATTTTTATGACTCGTTCAATGAAAGGCCTGGATTTTAACTCGTTCGTACGTTGAACTATTCAACTCGGTGCAGTTAAGGGCCTTAACTCAATGACTCCGTTAACACTATTGCATTGCTAACGATTCAGTGAACTTAAAGTAAAGTTTATAAAGTTGATCTCATAGATGGTATAAATAATTAACTTTGGGTATTTGATAAGCATTCACCCAACATCCTGTACTCATCAATTCCAGAAGGATACGGTGAGGAGTGGATTGCCGACAGCATCCAGACCAGAAGGATGCAGTTTTCCTCTCTTTGCTTTCGCCTTCGATTGCACGAAATTGAAGCTCGAGGTCTTAATCCTCCTTCGCTATGCCACCGCTGTTCTAATCTAATCGTGAAGCTCAAGGATTTGGGGATTTTGGAGATATGAATTCGAGAGGGGGTATTGGAACGTGAAGCTCAATTCGATTGGGAACGGGGAACTAGCAAGTGAAGGGTGGAGGAATTGGTCTTCAGGAATAATGGAGGAATTGAGCTCGAAAGGAAGGGTATTGGCTGAGCTGGATGGCGGATTTGGTGTGAGAGCTTCGCCGCGCCACGACGGCATCCGACAGAGGAGCTCCATGAGCATTAATCCACGAGCATTAATCCGACGGCAACATCCTATTTTTATCTGAAGGTTGTTGTTTAATTGGGTTTTTCGGTTGAAAACTACGAGTACTTAAACTCTTTCTTGTTACTGTAGAGGATAAAATGCTTGTTTCTAGTTATCTTTTTTCCCTTGGTTCATAGATTCGGTTAGTTAACAAATTAGTGAATTGTTTAGCACTTTTTATTTTGAAGCTCGAGGTCTTAATCTCCTCTCATAATTTTTTTTATTTTGTTTGGAATTTTTGTATCTTTGTAGAGGTTTTAATGTATTTTAGTACTTTTTTGTTTGGAAATGAAGATTTCGTTTTTTTCGCAGAAACAAAATATTGAAAAAATTAACACAACATGCATATTTTATTTCAAAAATATTAAAATTTAATAGTTACTCCTATATTCTACAACTTTTCAAACTACCATTAATTATATATAGGATGTAAAGTTATTTTCTTGAAATAATGCTTATCAAAATAAAATTTAAAAATGGTCAGTTTTTATAAAAATTATTACGTGATTACAAAGTTCTTGCAAATTTATATAAAAAAATATGCAATTTTTATTGGTTAAATCACTTTATAGTACATATAAAAAGAAGAAATTATGATAGTGTTTTATTATTTGGGGATACATTTGGAAATTGTTAAAAGTTAAGAGACCGAGTATGTGATTTTCTTTCCATTTTTTTCCCGTTAGTCTGACTAGATTCCGCTAAAAAATGTTACTTCCACAGTCACCATTTTCACTTCCGTCGACTTCAGGTCCTTGCACCAACCCGATAGTTTAGGGTATGATTCTAGACGAGTTACAATCTAGACCTTTCGTTGAACGAGAAATAAAAGTTCAGGGTACTAATTGTTAATTTGGCCCTCCTTTAATCCTAATTCTTGTTTTCCTTCATGTTTTTCTTTTTATTTTTTTACGTTCATTTTCGTCGTTTGCTTTTAACTAATTATTTTCCGCTGTTGTTCATTTTCATATACTGTTTTCCTATTTAAACTTTTAAATAATTAGTACTCGTATTATGTTTAGGGTTGAGCAAGTTCGTAGTTATAACCTAATTCAGCAAATAATTGAATGTAGTTTACTAATTTGGTTCAATCTATTCAGTTATAGATTTGGTTGTCCGTTAGTCGAATTTTGTTATGCAATTATTCGATACAGTTGTTTATCAATGGAGTAAATATTTCGGATAACTGAGACATATACTAATTCTAACAAAAATTATACATTTTTCTTTTTGAGTTGTCTTGACAAAATTGGTATATTTCTTTAAAATGAAACATTTTTCACCTTAACTTTACCTTATTATTAGAGTTGCAAATGAGCCGAGCCGAGCCGAGCTCGAACTGTGCTCGATCAGCTGAAAATCGGTTCGAAGGTTTTTGATCGAGCTCGAGTTTAGTTCGATAGCTCAACGAGCCTTCATGATGCTGACTCGAACTCAGCTCAATTGATTACTCGAGTTCGGCTCGATTGCTCGCGAGTTACTCGAAAACGTAACAAGAATCATTCAAACTAGTCTCGAGTTCGGCTCGGTGGCCATTCGAAATCTTATACTTTATAATTGTTGATGCTTTATAATTTTAACCAATTAGGTCGTATATATATTATACTTTCAAATCACTTCTTATACATTATTTTAGTAAATTAGTTTCTAGTACTTTATAATTGTTATTTAGTATAATCCGAATTTTAGTGTTTTTTTAATTAATAAATAGTTTGTTACTAATTCTAAACCTAGATAACACATGGGTTGTTGAATTTGAGCATTTTTTGTAACTATGGGTTATTTGTGAGCATTTGTTTGTAACCATTTGTTTTTAATTTGTTCGAATTTTCTAATTTTTTAATCCGAAAATTGTTTGCTAATTGTTCTAAACTCAAATAATTTGGGTTCTTTTGATTAACTAATTGTCCTTAACTAAGTAATATTTTTTAATTTTTTCCGGAGTTTAGTGTATTTTTTTAGTTAATTAAATGTCCTTAACTAAGTAGTATTCTTTTGAATAACATGAGTTCTTTTGATTAACTAATTGTCCTTAACCAAGTAATATTCTTTAATTTGTTCCGGAGTTTAGCGTATTTTCTTTAGTTAATTAAATGTTCTTAGCTAAGTGTCTTTAAGTTAATGTTTTTTAATGAATATTTCTTTATTTATGTAGGCTTCTTTCACTTGTTGAATTGAAGAGATTTACCAACACTTTGAGGTAATTGTATCATGTTTTTTTATTAATATTGATGATATGATTCATGTTTACACATACTGTAATTATTATGTTACCTTTATTGTATTTTAAATACGTGTTCTTTTGCAATAAATTAGTTGGTTGCCTTTATTGTTTTATTTGGTGAGTTCTGTGATTGTATTTTGTTAACTAAGTAATTTTAGCATTTAATTATCATGTTAGTAAAACCTTTTCAGTTAATTAATATACATACATGTAACTTACACAAAGTGCATCTATATATACATGTTTAGCTAGTGAAATGGAAAGCGATCGTAATTGGATGTACGGTCATCGGTTTCATCCAAAAGGTGGCCTGTTTACATGAAGATTGGGCCATCGGTTTGGATATGTTCATTAATTTCGCACTCAGCCATCCTTCATTTATGAGAGGGGGTAAAATCAAATGTCCTTGTTCTAGATGTGAGAATATGAGATACTGAGAAATTGATGTGGTTAAAGTGCATCTGTGTAAGTGGGGATTTATGTTTAAATACTATCATTGGTCTTCACATGGAGAATCATATCCTGATGTGCATCCCGGGGCATTAAATCATGGAGATGCACAACCTTGATGGCAAGAACGATCGAATATGGAACTGGTTGAAAGGATGGTTGTTGATGGATTTAGTAGAATTGAGGTTGAGAACATGCGGATGTCTATTGACGAGCATAATGCCATTGCACAATCGTTCTATGCATTGCTTAATACGGCCTCTGATCAGCCGTTGTGGGATGGTTGTCAGCATTCTCAATTATCCCCTCTCATTCATTTGCTAAATATTAAGTCTGAACACAACATCCCGATACAAGGTTATGATGGGATTGCACAACTCATGAAAGAGACAGTCGGAAGATAGTAAAATGCCAATTAGTTAGTATTACACAAAAAATGGTCTCACGGTTGGGATTATCATATAGAAAGATCGACTGTTGTGTGAATGATTGCATGTTATTCTTGAATGGAGATAGCGAGTGGAGAACGTGTAAGTTTTGTGAAGCTCCACGTTTCAAGCCACGGAGAAGTAACACCGCTAGAGATATTCCGAACAAAACTTTACACTATTTATATATTCATACATGTTGTACATGGATTTAAATTTCATGATGTAGGTAGAACAGAATGGACGAATATGAAAATATTCAGTGGACGAAAGATTACATGCGGAGAGGTAAGAAGAAGAAATCTACTACTTTATCAGCATTAGGGAGAGTTTTTGGATTGTACAGGTCGGACAGGTCGAGTCAAGGGACTGACGGATCCGGTCATCGCAACACTGATGATGAGGACGGAACACACGTTCAGAATACAGCTGAAGGTGATATTGTCGGTCCGAGAGATGATTCTGTGGCACGCTCTATTCATCAACGCCAGCAACCGAGCATATCTCGACGTAGCCAGACTCTACTACATGGCACCGAGCATGATCACCAACGCATATTTCTCAAGCCATTTGGTGATGGGTAATTAACTTAAATTTGATATCATAATTGATAAAGTAATAATGTCAATTAACTGTTACGTGCATAATATGTTTCTTTATATATAAATATAGGTTTAATCCAAGTAAGGCAAAGGATTGGGTTACCTTTGTGATTAAAGCTAATTATGATAATGGAACGAGAGATGTATATCCAACTTGGCCTATCGCTCGATCCCAAGGCGCGGTTGCCCGATGGTTCGCCGAATTCAAGGTATAAATTAAAAAGACTTTACACATATATAGCTAAACTCTTTGTTACAAGATTTAGTTGTTACTACAAAAAATTTCTTATGTATATTTAATGTTTACAATTACCAACCTTGTTAGAAACATTGCAAATGAGATCCAATTCATGAGTCAGGGGTGTATAGGATTTTCAACAAGCTCTGCATAAGTCCTTTGAATAGCATGTACAATACATTAAGGCAACAACCTATTGAAGAGAAGCGTCGGAGCTATGCAAGTTGGCTTGGTGATGAATCTTACCGAAAATTATTTGAGTTCTGGGCAGGTAATCAATTTGAAGCTCAACGACGAAAAAATGCAAAATATACGAAAGCAAGCCGCTCCGGATGCTCCGATTTACAGGAAGGGCCGTCATTTAGTTTTTGACATAGCATTAACTGGGGGTGTAAGGATGACCCGAAACCCGAAGCCCGACCCGAACCCGATATTAAAACACAACTTAAGCCCAACCCAACCCTAAAACTACCCAGCCCAGCCTGAGCCCAACCTAAAACTACCCAGCCCAACCCTCTAACTTAAGCCCTTACGTTTTCAAACAAAAGTGTGATAATGTATCTTTTGACAAAAGCCGCCAATTTTTGAAACTATGCTTCTTTATATTTTGTTCCTCAGTTCCTCTACCCATATTTGGTATGATAAGTTAAATTGAATTTAAATTGCAACCTAGGGAAAAAAATAGAGAGGCCAAATTGCAACTTCGATTACCTTTAGGATTCTCAATATATTAAATTTTAGGGTAATTGAATCCTGCGAGATGTTCTCTAGGGTTTTCTCGCCAAATCGCAACCATTGCCGATTGCAGGGTCCTGATCCTACCATCGCCCCTGGTCGCTTCTTCCCGGCATTGGGTCCAAATTCCGTTCGAGCTTCGCCACTCTAATTACCCAGACGTTGGCGCTTCGATGCACAGGCCCTTCGGGTTCTATGAATCGTCGGTCTTTGGTGTCGCGACATCGAGTCTGGTCGCTGGGTGGAGGTGCTTCCGGTGGGGCTGCTACTCTCCCTTCTAGGGGTGGCCGTGGTGCAGGTTGGTTAGGCGATGGCAGGACTGGTTCTGTCGCGAAGCTTGGTGGACTCCATGGTCGGCGTTTCAACTTTGGTCGAGCGGGTGGGTTGTCATTTCTTTCGGTTCTGATTGGTGGGTCTGGTGCGGATGGGCTGGCAACGGTGGTGCGTCGCTGTGAGCGGTGGGGTGAGGCGGTGTTGATGGGGTTTGTGAATAAGGTTCCAAGGTTGGTTGGATAGGGAGTGAAGGTGGATTCCGAGTGTCTCAGGTTGGTGGTGCACGGCTGGTATGAGTTGAGGGACTCCGAGCGTCGTTTGCGGAAGAGGCCGCAGAAAGCACGACATGTGGATGCTCCGGAGCATCTCTTGCTAGGGGCGGGGGAATCCGAGCAAGACAACGGTCCTCCTTGATGGGTCGTTGTCTGACTATTTAATTTGCGAAGGCCTATTATTTTTAATTTCCAAGACTTTGTTGTTTTTTGGTTGTTGCTTATTTTCGATGACCTTCTTCTATGTTTTGTTTTTGTTTATGACTTATTTCCATTCTCTTGCTAGTTATTATGTAGGTGTTTTTCCATGGTTAATTTTATTCCTCCGTTTAGTACTTTCCATAGCCCACTATGGTGCGCTGATACCATGTAGTCATTGGGCATGCAGGAGTATCGGGAGTCGGCTTGCAGAATGTTCTATCCACCATAGTGATCATGACCATCGTCATGATTTGCCTTGCCGTTTGAGACCAATTCAGGTTAGACTAATTGTAGTGATGATTATCTATGGTGTTTTTACTTACGTGGAGTTAGACCCGTTACAGGGCAGGTACCTGTTAGATACTTTCTTTCGCCTTTTACGACTTATTTTATAATGAGTGATCATTAATAAAATAATTTTTTTATGTTAAAAAAATTAAATTAAATTAGGTAGAAGATAAAACATCCTGAGAATTACACAGGACAAAACGTAACATTATAAGATGTAGCAGCGGTACATTTGTAGAAAGGTGGATCATTATCTGTGGAGAAAGTGTGAGCCGAATTACAAAGTTCCTTAAACCTTTGTGAGTACAGATTAGGACCACATTTAGGGCCACTATAATCGCCGGTGCAACAAGACGCATCATCCTTCAACGCATCACAGGCACTATAACAACCAATATAAACCCCATCGCTGTTCGTGGCCACCAACGGAGCCGGGCACACGTCCCCTATGTTCCTTGCACAATCCACAACCGGGCACGAACCCGACCCGTCCCCCAGCCGCCCACCATCTGGCTCGACCCGAACCGGAATGTTCACGCCGTGGTTCAGGCTGACCTCGTAGGAGACCTCCGAATTGCTGATGGCGAAGTTGAGGAGGGTGACCGGGTATTTGGGCGGAGGGGACTGGCAATCTGGTATACCCGACCCGCAATCCCCTGTCTCGCAGGAGAAGTGATTGGAGGATGGGTTGTCGGTGCACTTGGTCCGGGCCCAAATGCTGCCGCTCCAGGAATCCGGCATGTTGAAGATCTCCAGAGTGCCCGGCGATCGCTCCGGATCGACGTCGCCGATGGAGGGGCTGGCGGCGAGCCAGATGGTGTAAGTGCATTGGTTTTCGAAGTGGAAAACCAGATCGCACCAGGCATTAGAGAGCAAGACGAGCAAGTGGAGTAACAGAAGCAGAGTTTTGGCGGCGGCCATGGTTGGGGACTTGGGGTCTCTCACAGCACTGGAGCCTGGCGTCTGTTTTCTTGGAGGCGCAGTACTGCAAGTATAGTGATTGATGAACACAAATGGAGTCTAATTGGAGTATAAATATTGATTAAATAATCTCAATCATTATGTTTTGTTCTTTTGTACCCAATATGGCAATATCTGATATCAATATTCTCCATCATTATGTTGTTTTTTTGGGTAGTGAATATTGATATTAAGTTAAAATACTAATAAATATGAAAAATTGAATTGAAAATGTAATATGGGTTTATATGGGTAATTTGTAAAAGAAAACATTAAATTTAACTTAAGTTATTGGTTCCATCCATAAAAACTTAAGTTATTGGTTAAAGTCAATAGTTAAGTTAAACCAAATAGGTTGCTAACTTATAAAATGTATTTTTAAAACTAATTAGAACTTTCTTCAGAGGGTGGAGTTTAGAAATTTTAGGGTAGTTTAATTGCAGAGAAGTTTTCAAATTTTCATTTCCAAAACTTATTTGTAAATGTTTGATCATATAGTTTTGAAGGTATGGAAAGCAGGTTTTCAAACTTTCAAAACTATAAAGATTAAATTAGAGAATCTTGTTTGGAATGTTTCCATTTTAATATTAGAGTTTTTAATTATTGGAAAACAAAGTTTTCCATCTCTTAAAAATTAGGTATGTAATCAAATATTTACAAACGAATTTTAGAAAGGAAAACTTCAAAACTTCTCCATAACTAAATGACCATTAATGGTTATGCACTGAACTTTAAACTGAAAGGGCGGCGGGGAATATTGTTCTGTCTTAGACAAAAGAATTCAAAGTAAAGCAGGCTTTTGTGTTTTGTTTTGTTTCAAGTTCGAAAGAGAGAAGCGCCAATGCCCGATGGATGCTGCTAGTACCATGGTTAAAAAAACAGGAACGACTATTGTGTATTCAACCGTAAATTTAGTAAATTTAGTAGTTTAAGATTCAAATGGTTGAATTGATTGAGTCGGTCCACTACCGTTATTTTTCAAAATTTATATTTAATAATTACTTAAATTAAAAAGGTAGCATTAAAATCATACAAACATAATAATCCATATTTTTGTAAACAAAGAATAAATTTTTGTATTTATTTTAAAAATTAAAGTAAAGTATTTATAATATAAAAACTTATTTGTACAAAAAAAATATAATTTAATGACTATTTTGTAATTTAGATAAAGTAAAACCAAAATTCAATTAATTACCGACGATTTCTCACCGATTTTGACCTGTTCTTACCAATTTTGACCGTTTGATCCGGTCCGATTCTTTTAACCATGCTAGTACCTACATTGGGCCGAGAATATAAAGTGGGCCAAATCTTTGAACTCTACGGTCCAAAATTAATTAAACCCCTACTTTTGTTTTTCTTGGCCTTCCATTACATTGGACTCAATTATTACAAAAATGCTCTTTCCGACAATTGGTAGCATTCAGTAATTTCCAAACTCCTCCATCTCCCTCTCTCTCACTCAGAGCATCTATAATAATATTAACCAATTTTATGTTAAATTATAACTAAAATAAAAAAAATTATTTTAACTAGTGAATTTAATATTATCACCACATTAAAACTAGCTATTATAGGTAATCGTATTTATTATTATATTGAAATCAATCATATTTATTTTATGACTACAACAAATTCTCTTTCTTCACTCTCAAATTTGAAGAGCCAAATAGCAAAAACTATTATGGCTAGCATAATAGCTAGTATTGTTATCAAAGATTTGTGCATTTTTTCTATTTTTACTAGTTATATTTAACTTAAGAGTGTAATAGCTAGAATTGTTATAGATGCTCTTATGTTTTACCTTTCAAATAAAACTAAAAATGACCTGAACGCCCCAATTTATAGTGTTCTTTCTCCATTAATAATGCTTATTCCTTCAACTCATACTACTGTGAGCGAACTCGAGTCAAGTTCAAGTTATTATCAATGGTAAAATGTTTTTTTGAACACGAAGGGTCTATATTATTAATTCAAAGAATTTAATATAAACCTTAGCAGAACACAACAAGAAAACAGAGAAAACCTCACACATGAGGATTAACAAAAACTTAAAAGAACTAACATAAACAACGAAACAAAAGTAACATAAAACTGAAAGATAACCAGCAGTGCTGTAAAACTCTATACGGCTAATACTAAGAGCCTGAGATTTCAAAATGATGGTGTGAGAAATGAGCCCTGAGATTGCCCACCCCCATCAATGACAAGATCCATCTGACGAATACCAAGATTCCTTCACACGTGAGACCACCTGATAAGCTGGATTGGATACGTGACCTGCTTCGGACAAGACCAAATATCGCTGAGATCAATTCATGTCCCGTCAAACGAGCTCGAGTTGTCCTGGAAGGTCTAGATCCTTAACAACACCAAAGTGAAGATTTTAGAGGTCCATTTTCATGCTTTTCATATGGATCTTTCTCAAACAAATGTAATGCTCCATTTTATCCAACATACATTCACGGTTTCTTCCATAACAAGCATGATATTTTTTTCATCAAATCATGCCATGAAACCAAGAAATCCAGCAATAGGAGAGCGTGAAGATGAAGAACTAAACATGATATTAAAAGGAGAAGATGTTTACCTTGCACCAATGGAAAACCACTTAAGGATTTTTAATCTTTGCTCATTCCTTATGTATGCTCCTTCCTTAAAGCTTGAAGCTTGAAGATGAACACCAATGGAGTGGAGAAGTGGTGGCCTTGAACACCAAGGAGAAGAGGAGAGGGCAGATTTGATGTGCCCTCCTTGAAGCTTGATTGTGTTGAAAGGCACAAGAAGTTCCGCCTTTAATGCTCCGAGAAATTGCAAGAATTCGGCACCAATTTGCTCTACTTGCGTGATAAACGTTTTACCACGGCCTTTACCGCGGTAAAACGTTGGACGCGGTAAAGTGGCAGCGAGCCACGTTTACCGCGGCCAATGGCGCGGTAAGGCCGCGGTAAAGCCTCATGGTCCACGAGCCATTTGACTAGCCGCTTACTACGGCCATCTACTGCGGAGAGGGCAGCAGTAATTGTTCCCTATATAAGCAGCACCTCCTCTCCGGTTTCACACACAACACTTAATATTTTCCTTCATCTCCTTTCAATTGTTTCCATTTAATTGTTTACTAATTGAAGAAAGTATATATCATCCGGTGATTTCAGTTGAAGATCAACCGCCGACAGTTATTGTGTCTCTTTTAGGTAACAAATATTATTTTTTAGATTTATTTATATATATTTTTATGAGTTCTTCAAATTTGTTTTATTTATATGTATTTTAGTTGCTTACTTATGTAATTAAACTAAAGTAGTTCATAAGCCATAGTACCTGTCTATGAAAAATTGTAGTAATATACTCCCCCCCGTCCCCGAAAGATTGGTAGATTTGTTTGGACACGGAGATTAAGGTGAATGTAAGATGTTTGTATATGTTTACTTAATTGCTCCTTAGTTGAGAGTGCACAAAAAACGAGGTAGAGAAAGTAAAGATAAAGTGAGGATAGTTTAGTAACTTTGTGAGTGAGAAGTTTCCTTTTAAGGAAAGTGATCAATTTTTCAGGGACGGAGGGAGTATTATTTTACAGTTTATTTTAAAATATTGAAATAACGGTGTAAAATTATATATTCTACAAAGTTTTCATGGATTGTCCCATTGGACAGTTTGTAAAAGTATAGTATCGGTTAATTAATCTTTTATGATTGTGTATGGAGAAATGATGAGAATTACGTAAATTTCGGATGCAATATTTCGTCTTGTTTCTCTTTATACCTGCTCTCGCCGGAGAAATGGTATGACGAGGAACTTAGATGAAATGCTTCCGAAATTTACGTAATTATATCAGTTTCTACTTACACAAGATAAAAGTTTGATTAACTAATAGTACTTTTATGAATAGGATAGGACCCATGCACCTTGAATTAAGAGAAAAAACGGTAGTGAAAAATTTTGAATTAAGTTCTGTGCTGAGTATATATTATATAATTGTTATGCTTAATATTTGTCATATTGTTTTATTGATACCATTATTATAGGAATTGTATAATGGCCGGAGAACGTGATTGGATGTATCAACGTTTTCAGGAAGGGACTCGCGATATTAGTCGCGAGATTGGTGGAGCAACGATATATGGTTGAGCAGCGGCGAAGAAGAAGAAACATAGAAGAAGAAGAAGAAGAAGAAACTGAAGAAGAAGAAGAAGAATGATGATGATGATGATGATGATGATGATGATGTATTTTTAATAATTAACAGGAACGACATATGTTGGATGAGCCGGGCTTCTTGGAGAAGTTCCACTCCCGATTTGCGGAGTTCTACCAGAACACGCAGAACAACATCCGGAAGAAGTGCAGACGACAATATCCGCTGGATCCAGACAATCCTGACTACATGGATTGGCTACCGCTCATCCCAGCTTGACTCAACCCGGACAAGTGGAGGTTGCTGCTTGAGTATTACAACAACAACGACTTCAAGGGCGAATCCCAGAAGAACAAGAAGAATGCGAAGAGCGAGAATCATCCGACGATCAAGTCGTTTGGCAACAAGTCCAAACATAGAGTTTATGAAGACTTGGTAATCTCCTTTAACCAGTTTAACATTTAAACATCTAAGTTTAATTTATAAAAAAATTAATTACTAAAATACTATTGGACAGTGCAAAGAAGCTAGGCGCCGGCTGCGTCAGGAGGAGTTCGGGGAGGCATGGCTTGGGAAGGAATCGGCCGTCCTGGTATTATTCATTTATTTTCCTCAATTCATAAAATTGTTTCTTTCAATATTATTTAACGTAAGATTATTTGTATTATTACTTAGGAGCCGTATAGGACGCGTCTCATTGACAAGTATGGGCCAGATGGGGCGTTCCAAGCGATCGATGATGAGATCTACAGATCCATCGTGGGCCAGCCCACTCGAGGACGTTGGGTCGGTGTCCCGCCCCAGATAAGCCATCCGGAGCGCTTTGAGCCACCTCAGCTATCTCAGGTAATTAAATTGTCATTTTATTAACTTCTATAATTTGACTTGTTTTTTTATATTACAGCTGTTAAATTTTTAAAAATTTTAACTTTCGGCGCGAGATTGAGCTGGAGGACCATCATCGGAGAGATACGGAAGAGATCCGTGACCTCAGATGCCGGGTTGCGGCGCTCGAGGTCCAGGGTGCTGCTCTTGAGGGTTGGAAGACAGACGAGTTGCTATCCTTCGATTCAGCCGTCAGCAACATCTGGTCGGCTATGCGTTTTGGGGGATACATCCCGTTTAACACGATGTCGCCGCACTTGTCAGCTGGATCTTCATCCCAGCCTGCGCCCTTCCAGCAGCCGCCGCATCAGTTCTTCCAACAGCCGCCGCGGTATCAGCAGGCGCCGTCTCAGCCCTTCCAGCAGCAGCCCAATGTCGACTTGGGCCTGGGCTTCACGCATCCACAAGGGGATTATCGGCCAGAGATGCCGATCCCGCAACCGCACCGACGAACATTCATGGAGGGGCTTACGGGGGTTCAAGACGACGACTTTGTTAATTATCTTAACACTGATCCAAACGTAGACCGAAACGATAATTTTTAGGATTTTTGTAAACATTATTTAGATTTTGGTGTAAATTAACAATTTATTATATATATATATACATATTTTTGCATTTGATATTAATTTTTAAATAATTTTTTAATTAAAATTATAAATATAAAAAATTATGTAATTATTATATTAAATTGTTTTAGTTTTTGCTAAAAACGTTTATCGCGGCCATGGGCGCAGCCAGGCCGCGGTGGAGGGAGGCTTTGCCGTCACAGCCTTGCTACGGCCTGGCAGAGCAGCAAGGCCGCGGCTTTGGCCGCGGCAACGTTGGCTACCGCGGGCAATTTTACCGCGGCAATTACCGAGGCCATGCCCGCGGTAATTACCGCGGCCTTACCACGGGTTGGGCCGCGGTAAGGCCCGTTTCACCCACGTAGTGTTGGGAGAAGTGAAGGAGAAGAAGATGAAGAATAATGTGTTCCAGTATGGCCACAAATGGCTGCCCATCTCATCTATTTATAGATGGAGAGGATGAAAAAGATGTAAATACACACATTAAAGACCACCTTTAATATTACATTTATGTGCATTTGTTACCTTCATAACTCTTTATAACATTCACTTTAAATATGATTAATGGATATTAATCCTTCATATTTATCTCCATAATGACGTCATTATCACATGTAACCGCATCAAGAGAATTATCGCAAGGTGCATACACCTTATACCATAAATGTATCGTTTTTACCAAAATACTCTACTTTGATAAATGTGCCAAAAGTGATTGTTACAACTAAATGATGTTGGAATTACACAAAGTAGTTCCAAATATTTCCATGACACATAATTGAGCTTGTTGACACCCAATTTTGTCCAAACTGGTAATTTAGGTTGTAATACTATCTAATTCGTAATTGTGATTTTCGGTATTTTTATTTATATGATTTTTGTCATTTTCAGTATTTTTATCGCTTTCGTAATTCCTCATGTCATTTAGGTAATCAGGTTTTTAGAAGTTTCAGTCAAATCATTTATCAAGTTTCAAAACTAATAATTTAGGCACTAGACCTAAACCTATTTGTGTTTTAGTCAAATCATTTATCAAGTTTTATTAGCTATATAAATTGCTAAGAATCCTTTTCTTTTATTTTTTTAGTGTTTTTATTTTTCTTTCTCTTTATTTCTTAAAATCAAAAAAAGTTATAAAAACACCCGTGTACCAATTTTAGGCGCTCGAAAATTTATGATTTTTTTAGCGTAATTGACAAACGAATCCAGATTTCTCGTAGACCATTTTTAGGTTTCCAATCAACCTAGGAAAAAGATTGGTGACGGCTCCTGTAAAAAATCACGTCGTTACAGAGCTTACAGTGCTCCTTTAAGCTCATTAGTGCACTTTTACCAAAATACCCCTACTTTGATAAAAGGTGTCCTAACTGATGTTTCTCCTTCAAGACTAGCTCAAATGAGCTGAAGTTAGTTACCTTTAACTAACTCGAGTTGGTGGGACCTAACTACAACTATTTTTAGTTGTACTGAACTAGCTTTGAGCTGCATTTAGCAATTTTTAGCTAAGATGAGCTAAAACTAAGTTACTCCCAACTCCTCTGAGTTGGAGTACAAGCTCAAACGTTCTTGGTGCGTCAAAGAATTCCAACACAAAGGGTCAAATTAAGTAACACGAGAACTGACCAGGGAGACCCACCACTCTCACAGTTCAGTGAGAGATCATGACGCTAGGCAGGACAAGACATCACTCAGTCTTGCCATAAATGAAAAAACCCTGACCTTCACCATCGCAACGCCAAACACCATCAATCCCCATCCCATCCAAGCATCCTCAAACAAACAGAGATTGCAGCCTGCATCACCTGGACTCGAACACAGAACACCACCGAAAGAGCACTAGAACAAGCCACGGCCAACAAGCTAGATCGGGAGGACTCTACATCTGTTCCATCGATAGGGTGCCCATGTAACATTGATCGACATCGATCTGCAACACCCACTCCTATTATCGACGGTAGAGCAGAGGCAGAAACCACAAACGGTGGATGACGAGAACCCAATTCACTGACGCCTTGAGGTGGTTGGCCTTAACAGAGCAACAAGCTCGCGACGTCGGCTGGGAAGGGTGATGTGGTTGTCGAATGCTCGATACCAATTGATGTGATTCCGGAGGGTATCCTGGAACACGAGGAGCAGATCTAGCCAACAAAGGAGCAACACGGGTAGGTATGATTGATGAGGCGGAAATGTCAACAAAGTTGACAGATCCGAAATGCACAAAGCAAAACGATGCGGAAGCTTGTGAAACGAACGGATATGGCCGCCAACTCCTCCTGGATCCTTGCCCAGTGCAAAGATGGTGTTATGCCTTTGGCGACTCCTCCTTCTTGATACCGAAAAAAGGTCCAAGACAAAGAAAGCCTTCGTTGCCAAAATTGAGGGGGAATGATGATGGGGCCAACACCTCCTTCTTCCAATGAGAAGGCAATATTGGTCTTAGTAGACTTGTAAAGAAAACTTAACAAGAATTGAGTGGAAAAGGTAGATAGGTTGAAAAGAGAATCACTCTCAATTTCAAGGAAAAAGGTGAAATATATTTGATGATTGAAATTGTGTCTTGCAAACTAACCTAGACCTCCTTTTATAGGACAAGGAAGTTGGAATTCTAAACCTATTGACAAGTCCCTTCATCTCCATTCTTAATGATGGAAATTAAAGGAGATGTAAATATGGGAATTTAAAATAATTATTTCTAAAAATTATTCTAGGCTAGCTAATGGGTAGACCTAGCCAAAACAACTCTGAAAACTGAAATAAAATGATAAAAATTCGAGTTGGAAGATGAGGGATGAGTTTTGGCCAATAAATGTGGAGTAAATGATCCTCATTTAAGTGTTCTTGATGGAGGGGCTTCAAGGCTTGTAACTCCTTCCTCACCAATGGTCCCTGGATGATTTTGGATGACTCTTGAGTCCTCAAGGCTGCTGAAGTTCGTCCTTGAAGAGAAGTGAACGGTTGGAAGCTTTGGGAAAGCATTGAATGCGCCAGCTGTTGTCTCAACAGGTTGAGATATTCGTGAACCATGCACTTGGGCCAAATTGTCATTTGGTTGAGCCCAAACCGAAATGTTGAAAATTGTTTGCACCATTTGAGAATTGGGTTGGCCCAAATTGAGGAGTGCTTGCACTTTTCCTTCATCTTTGTGGATATCTTCACTTTGCTCCTCACACTTTGCAAAACTGTGCATCAACAGGTTGAGAGCTTCCTTAGCCTTCTTGGTTTGACTCCTTGTCATAGGTCCATTAAAAGTGGAAGTGTCATAAAAGCCAATGATCTCTTCTTTTGGCATGTGAGCTCTTGGAACCTCAATGTTGCACATGGGTGCATCTAGATCACTTGTCGGTTTCGCGTCATTCCTCCCTCTTGAAAATGATTCGACCTCGAATCATAATGTTCTGTAATAGAAAAATATAGGAGGTTAGATGAAGCAATTCCGAACATGTACATCCAATGCATAAAGAAGTTGAGAAACAAATTACTTCCCTTGGTAGCCCTCTTGAAAATTTCAAGGGGCTTATGTCTTGAAAATTTTTGAAGTAATTTCTCATGAATGTGGACATCTTTTTGGAAGCTCAAGACTTCAAATATGAATCTTTTGAATCTGCAAAAGAAATGTAGCCCTTTCTCTTTGGCTAGATTATAAACTTAATGAGCAAAAATATCAACACATAAAATGTATGAGAACAAGATATGTAATTGCCTGGAAAAGTCAATGTGATGAACCAAGTGATTGGAAGTGACAATTTCACATGATATGGTACCTAGTTCATCATTTACATCACATGATTGCTTTAGGAATGATTCATTAACATGAACATATATAGAACATATAGCCAATAAATATGCAAAAATTGATACCATTAGATATTCAAGATTTAGCATACATACGACAAGTTCAATGCACAAATTATGACCAATTAATTCAGCATGTTTCTCCAAACACATAAATTCATCCAAAGCATGCTTTTCAAAGATCAAAACATGTTTACATACACATTGTTCAATGAACATATCACAACACAAATCATCATATGGTGAACTTAAACTGAAACAAGTACATTGTAAATCATCACCATTTTCAATCAACTCAATTCAAACATGGTAGTAGGTAGAACTTCATCACTTTCAAGCAATGGACTTGGAAAGAAAATTTTCCCATGCTTACTCAACAGGTTGAATGGATGCAAACGTACTCCCGGGTCAAACACAAATATTGTTCTTTCAATCATTTCATTCAACTTCATCAAACATGTGCCATCAATTTTGTCACATAAAAAGAATTCATGACCAAAGTTAAATTGAACACTGAATCTAGCATTGAGAAATTTCCTTTCAGAAAATTCGGCATGTTCAACACGTTTAGCATCTTTATATGCACCTGATCCAATGAATTGTACAATTTTCAAATCACTGTCAACACATTGAGAAACTGCTTCCCATGAATTAATTACAAATTCGCTTTCTACTCTAGCAAGAATAGAAGGTGAAAATGAAGTATTCTTGACAATATTTCTCCAATTCACAGAAGGCAGTGACAATGAAGCATAAGGGTCAACATATTCGACAGGTTGAATAAAAGACTGAACAAATCTTAAACTAGAACATAAATCATTCAATGGAATAAATTCATGAATAGCTCCAGATTTTTCATCACCAAGTAATTCAATACTCAAAGAATTATTCTTAACAAATAAATCATTCGAGTAGGGAGAAATATTACCATCATTCAAAACTGATGTTTCCTCTTGATGTGGCTTTTCGTCCTTCATGGAAGATGCTTCTAAACATGATTTTTCACCTTGACTTTTTGTTCTTTGGAAAACTGTAGATACAACTTCCAAAGGTGGCACATGTGGTACTTCAACCACAACTTCTTGCTCTTCCTTAAGGTTGATGTTCTTACCTTCTTGAACATCATCATTCTCCTGCATAGACATTAAAGAAGAACAAACTTGCAATTCACTAGACGTTAGTAAATCATTTGGGATTGTTGGAGGCAAGGTGCTCTCTGGTTCAACACGTTGAGAAAGTGGAGGTGGCTCTTGTATTCTCTCAAACTCATTATTTTTCCACTCGAAGCACTCAACTCTTTCTTTTGATAAGACAACTTGGGTCTTTTGCTCACCATTTTCTCTCAAGCACTCATCTCTCTTTTCCCTAGTTATTCTCTCACCATCCCAAAAGACACTTGACTCTTGCAAATCCACTTGGGATTTCATTTTATTTTCAGTGTTTCCCATGTGTTTACCCATCTTACCCTTGGACTCACTCTGAAGGTGGATCTTGTTGTCATGGGTTTGTTGTTGGGCTAAAGGCACCACAACGAACGTTCTGTCAACAGGTTGAGCTGTGTATTGATTGGTCACACCAACAACACTTGCTCTTGAATGAAGAGGAGTATCTTCTTGAGAAGCTGGAGGATTTGCTTGCACAAGTAGAGCTTTTCTTGCTGTCATCAAAGTACCTTCAACTGGAAAGGCCAATTCTTCTTCGGAAACATGTTGCACATTTGTCTTCAACAGTTGAGAACTTTTGTTCTCTTCATTTCTCATGGTCATTACTTCCAGAAATTCAATCTCATGAAGAGATTTAAAAGGTGGATGATTTTTGAAATGGTCTTGGGAAATGGAAGAGATAGAAGTGGAAGGTTTGGAATGGGTACCTTTTGGTGGTGATGGTCGGGATCTTTGTGGAGCTTTTGGTAAAGTGTTGCATCGTTGAATCTTGCTAGAAGTGTAGCCTCTCTCAAGCTTTCTTTCAATTCTGATGGCTTTTTGCAACAACTCATGAAAACTATCATACTCACATAATTTCAAGATCTCCACAATCTCGGGTCTTAGTCCTTGAATGAATCTAGACATTTTGGCTTCTCCTTTCTCAATCACACTTGCCTTAAAATGGCTGTCTCCATATCTTTATGATAATCCTCAACACGTTTAGTGCCTTGGACTATGGTTTGAAGGTGTTTGAGACATCCTTGGCCATGAGGCTTTTCATCTTTTTGACCATTCTCGAATCGGGCAAGCCTTTCATTTATCGGAGCAACTTGTTCCTGCAACATTATTTTGAATTGTACTAACAATCTTTCGTTAGTCATTTTCACTCAAAACTCACAAGATTCTCTTTATAAACCTAGCAACTTTTTCTGGCTCAAAATCCTTGGAAAGTGATTCAAAACAAGACTCAAAAGACACAATAAAATAAAACCTCAAACAAACCTCAACAGGTTGAGGGAAGTGTTGTTACTTTTTGCAAAACGGTTCTTTTGTGGGTTTTGGAAAAGGATATTCCGCAACTTTTGAAAGAACGGGTTTGAAAAGGCTCTGAGGTTGTTCTTTTCCTTGCCCTTTGTTTGAAATTGTTCCAAGAATTCTTCAAATTGGCTTTTCTGCAATCTGTAAACAGGTTGAGTAAGTAGCAGTTTTTTTTTCTCTTTTTTTTCAATGCAAATAAGATGCGATTTTTTTTGTTTTTTTTCTATGCAGATTGTACAACACTGGAACAAGAAATTAAAAATGGCAAGAACAACCGAGAAAAACACAATGATAACAAAAATGATATATGTTGCGGAATAAAAAGAAAAGGGTAGAAAAACTTCTCCTTGTTGGGCAAGTGGCTCTGATACCAATTGATGTGGTTGTCAGATTGCTCTGATACCAATTGATGTGATTCCGGGAGGGTATCCTGGAACACGAGGAGCAGATCTAGCCAACAAAGGAGCAACACGGGTAGGTATGATTGATGAGGCGGAAATGTAAACAAGTTGACAGATCCGAAATGCACAAAGCAAAACGATGCGGAAGCTTGTGAAACGAACGGATATGGCCGCCAACTCCTCCTGGATCCTTGCCCAGGCAAAGATGGTGTTATGCCTTTGGCGACTCCTCCTTCTTGATACCGAAAAAGGTCCAAGACAAAGAAAGCCTTCGTTGCCAAAATTGAGGGGGGGATGTAGATGGGGCCAACACCTCCTTCTTCCAATGAGAAGGCAATATTGGTCTTAGTAGACTTGTAAAGAAAACTTAACAAGAATTGAGTGGAAAAGGGTAGATAGGTTGAAAAGAGAATCACTCTCAATTTCAAGGAAAAAGGTGAAATATATTTGATGATTGAATTGTGTCTTGCAAACTAACCTAGACCTCCTTTTATAGGACAAGGAAGTTGGAATTCTAAACCTATTGACAAGTCCCTTCATCTCCATTCTTAATGATGGAAATTAAAGGAGATGTAAATATGGGAATTTAAAATAATTATTTCTAAAAATTATTCTAGGCTAGCTAATGGGTAGACCTAGCCAAAACAACTCTGAAAACTGAAATAAAATGATAAAAATTCGAGTTGGAAGATGAGGGATGAGTTTTGGCCAATAAATGTGGAGTAAATGATCCTCATTTAAGTGTTCTTGATGGAGGGCTTCAAGGCTTGTAACTCCTTCCTCACCAATGGTTCTGGATGATTTTGGATGACTCTTGAGTCCTCAATGCTGCTGAAGTTCATCCTTGAAGAGAAGTGAACGGTTGGAAGCTTTGGGAAAGCATTGAATGCGCCAGCTGCTGTCTCAACAGGTTGAGATATTCGTGAACCATGCACTTGGGCCAAATTGTCATTTGGTTGAGCCCAAACCGAAATGTTGAAAATTGTTTGCACCATTTGAGAATTGGGTTGGCCCAAATTGAGGAGTGCTTGCACTTTTCCTTCATCTTTGTGGATATCTTCACTTTGCTCCTCACACTTTGCAAAATACGTGCATCAACAGTTGAGAGCTTCCTTAGCATTCTTGGTTTGACTCCTTGTCATAGGTCCATTGAAGGTGGAAGTGTCATAAAAGCCAATGACCTCTTCTTTTGGCATGTGAGCTCTTGGATCCTCAAGGTTGCACATGGGTGCATCTAGATCACTTGTCGGTTTCGCGTCAAAACGGTGCCGCCGGCAGGACAAAGCCATATCCAGCGGCTGCACATGGAGCAAAACCCTAGACGAAACTCCTTTGATGATATTTTTTCAATCGAAAAACTTAATACTATAAAATCAAAATTGAACATACAACTACTCGATGTGAGTTGATTTTATAGTATTAAGTTTTTATTCAAACTTGGCACGATAACAACTAAGGGGTGTCAAAAGTTGACCCGACCTGATTAACCCGCCCGAACCCGACCTGACCTGAGCTGACCAAAAAAGTCAACGACCCTAAACCTGACCTGACCCCGAACCTGACCTGACCCGAAAACAGCTCGATCCGAATGAACCCGTAACCCGAATGACCCGAACCCGAACCGACCTGACCTAAAGTCAGTTCAACCCGAAATGACCCGAAACCTGAATGACCCAAACCCGATGAACCCGTGACCTGAACCCGACCTGACCCGAACCCCAAACCCGATTAACCCGAATCCGAACCCGACCTGACCCGAACCCCGAACCCGATTAACCCGAATCCGAACCCTAAGCAACTCGAAATAAACTTTCATAATAACAAAACATAATCATCTAATGCAGTATAGAGTTACTATCACCATAACAAAATAAACTACTATCATTCATTGTCTAAACTCTAAAATAAGAAAATGGTAGTAAATAACGTCAATTGTGCATAAATGACCAATAACAATAGTAACATCTAAAATGTAATCATCCAACGCATCAAATACACAATTCTAAAATATAATCATCCATGCATGATGCATCAAATACAAAAAACCGAAATAATGATGATGCAATTCTTCAAGTAATCCGCAAATTTATTTGAAAATCATAGTTTCATCACTGTTGTATACTTGTATTGTATATATGCACATAAAATATGTAGTATTGTTTATAAAGAAAATAAATATAAAGAATAAAAGTTTAATTTGAAAATTTTAGCTACTCGAACTTGGATCAACGAAACTCGAACTTGAACTCGTAGAAACCCAAACTTGGACTTGAAGAAACCTGCACTTTGGACCCGAACAAACCCGAAATTTGACCCGAACAAACCCGACCTTAACCCAACCTGAACCCGAGACTGAAACAACCCGAAACCCGAATGACCTGAACCCGAACCCGACCTAACCCGAAGTAAACTCAACCCGATCGTGACCTGAACCCGAATGACCTGAACACGAACCCGACTTGACCCGAAATCAACTCAACCCGAAATGACCCGAAACACGAAAGACTCGAACCCGAACCCGACCTGACCCGAAAACTGGCCAACCCGAACAACCCGAACCCGAATGACCCGACCTGAACCCGACCTGATGTGATCACAGCGGGGGTGTATGATCACGAGCTCGATGGAGGCGGTTTCCAGCAGAGGGGAACGAAAACAGAGGGAGAAAACGAAGAACACAAAGTTCGGTCAAGGGAACCTCCTCACTACGAGGTGAGGCAATGCCCTTGAAAATGCCTGGGAATGGAAAATGGGACCTAGAACCTTTTGACTACGAGATCAAACAATGCTAGGTATTATATTGGATTCTCTTGCAATGGATCACTAATGGATTGGTGGAGCAAGATTTGAGACCCAAGAAGAACAATATGCGTGTTTCAGCAAATATGTGTTCTTACAAAATGAGTTCTACCGTTTACAATGGTTACAAGTTCCTTATATAGAAGGAGAATGGTAAAAGGAAAATAATGAGTGACTTGACAAGGGAACCATGTTCCCTGATTTAGGGTGGGCGAACTGAGAGGTGGCAGACGATGTGACATTGTAGGCTACCTGCTTTTGCAGCTCCCATTTCCCCAGGAATTGTAATTGGCGGGAAAATGGAAGAAGGGCTTCTCCATAATTTAAAGGGTTCGCCTGACTTGCGTATGGAGGCTTCTTCAGGTTGGCGAACACCTGAGGCTTCGCTTGCTTTTGGAAGCGAGGCACAGGGTCTTCGCCAATGGCCATGGGTTCGCCAATGGCCATGGGTTCGCCAGGGACCATGGATTCGCCAGGGACCATGGGTTCGCCAATAGGGCTTGGCCTCGCCAAAGGTCAAGGGTTCGCCAATGGGACATGGGCTCGCCAATGGGGCTTCGCAAGCACAGCCTCGTCTTGGAACTTGGCCTTAACTTGGAGGATGCGCGCAGGGTCCTTTCCTGGTGATCCTGCAGCCGTGGCTGAGCCTTGGGGCTTCGCCGATGCCTAAAGTGTCGCTTCTTCTTCATCTGAGCCTTCGCCAAGGGTCCTTTAGACACTCTGGAGGAATAGCTCCCCTTTATCACAAAAATGGGGCTGATGTCCACATCATACCCTCCCTCTTCAGAAGAATCCGTCCTCGGATTCATAAGGAAATTGTCCCTACAAATCTTAAGACACCACAACAAACTTGAAGAGGCATTAGGGGTTAGTGAACTAAAATCATTAGACATCAAAGTCCCAAAATAGTTGAAGGAACAAGATGGACGATCCGCCCTTTCCCTTCACTTTAACCTTACACTCAACTTTAAATTAAACCCATACGAGATACTCATGCTAAACATGATACTATTTCTACAAACAAAATTGTTCAATATGGCATGCTCAATGGGTTATCCCGGGGTCAAATGTAAGCCTAGGCCATTCATTGGCATAGTCCAAATGCAAAGAGTCTAAATCATATCCCGAAACATGCATGGGTTCGCCCAATGCATCACCCAATTCATATTCAATGTTAAGAGATGGGGGGTTAGAAGCACAGTTACCCATGTTCGCTTCTTCTCTCTTGCATTTTTCTTCCGGACCGAGAGTGTGTGGCACTTCCTTCCCTAACTCTTCAAGGTGCCCTTCAGTCTTTCTTTCCTCAGCGATCCGCACATTCAAAGAAGAAAAACAAGGGTGTTGCAAGACAGAAGTTAGTGGAAAATTTGGGTCGGTTGGAAGTATGTTATCCTCATTTCCACTATTTTTGGTCGTGGAGTTTCCCTCTGGTTTTCTCTCCACTTCCTTCTCAGACTTTTCTCTCGGATCACTCTTTTTCTTACTCAAGGTCTCTTGGACCTCCTCACTTTTCTCTCTTTCTTCTTTTCCCTCTCCCCTCATAGTTCCTTCTTGCCTCTCAGTCACTTTTCTCTCAACCTTATCATCAGTTGCAGCTTTCTCCATGTGTCCTTGTAAAAGTTGGTCCTGGGCCACAAGTACAAGTTGTCTTATTTCATCAAGGATGGTTGAGAAGCTAGACTTTTCTTTGCGGTTGTGCATCAGGGTCTGTTCCAATGCAGGAGTTGGAGGGTGGCTGTTGAAGGCAGGTGAAGGACATTGAGGCTCTTCTTGTATGGCTTCGCCCTGCCGGCCAGAAGGTGAATGGTGAGACGACGCACCCTTGTAGGTGGGGACCCTCGTTGTCTTACGGTTGGTGGGTGGAGACCTGCGAATGAGAGGTGGCTCAGGCCGGGCGTCGATGCCTAGGATACGACGGAATAGGGGAGTAATGCGAGTGTGGGGGATAAGTCCTCCGGGCCTTGGGGTAGCGACAGTGAGGGGGCTATCTTGGCGATAGCAGGGGTTCGCCACCAACTTTTGTCACAGCCACCCCGCCCGGTTGCGGAGGCGGAGCCGGCCGCGACGTCGGAAACAGGAATTACGGCGGAAAGCGCGGCAACAGAGCATCGAGCTCGAATCACAGAATCATTGAGTAACAACTAGCAACCTATAACTCATACAAGGCAAGCATGCTAACAATCTTACTTCTACCACACATGCAGTTCATGGTATGCTAACATCAGTTATCGCCATCAGCACAGAAACACCAAGTCTGAGATAAACCAAATCTACTATAGGCAAGTCGGGCTCCGCCTCGACTCGAAGACAACAGTACAGAATATATCTCAAATATATATATACATATCCAAAACATGATCTGACCTATATGCATGCAAAGCATACTACAGAGCGTATTCAAAATCCTATAAATACCTAGCGCGGAATCAAGCGACCTCCGCACGTGGTACCGCCGCCGCAACCCAACCTCAAAGTGAAGAAGCACCGCGAACCTCTACTCCGCCGGTTGCTTGTCGTGACGGCCTGAAAGTGGTAAACAGATAAAAGGGTGAGTCCTCGAAAGGACCCAGAAGGGCTTAAGGTAAAGTGCGGTTTGCCCACTGTGGCAACAACAACTCGCAAAACAGATTATCACAACATATACATATACATACGAACATAAAACATAAAGCAAATCAGAATCCATCATATGCGGTCCAACCGCCAGAACGACCCGGAACGACAGCCCTCAGCAGAGGTCGAATATACAGATCGTAATGTAATGTATAGCACGGTACCGGCTGGGGTCGCGATCCCCAAACTGTCGTAGGGTCACAGAACAGAAGTATCGGCACTCCCGGTGCGGATACGCAGAATGTCGGCACCCCTTCAGTGCGGACACAGAACAGAAGTATCGGCACTCCCGGTGCGGATACGCAGAACAGAATCAAGGAGCACCCGTGGTCTCTCCAACCATACGGGCCTCGCCACAGAATCAGAACATATAAATAAAGCATACAAACACAGCAGAGATATCATACCTGATAACACATATGGAGAATAACAAACGTAAATTTTAACATGTTAAGCCCTTACCTCTGAAACGCTGCCCCGCAGCCCAAAACTCGGAAAATCCCGACTCCCGACCCGAAATGCACAACTTGGCTCCTACGGATCCGCGCTATTCCACCAACGCAGTAATCAAGTCATACAACCATAGTTGGATCGTAACACATCCAAACAAACCCCGTAAAACAATTCTCGCACAAACCCGCACTTTCCCGCAAAATTCCACGTAAAGCTCGGTTTTACAAACCGAGCCAGAACATTGCTATTCATACACCACCAAACCCATTTCAACCTTTAAACCCGCATTCCAGACACCTTTCCTGGAAAACCCGCATAAACCTAACTTTTCCTACCATTGTCCGAAAATGATGTTTCAACCACCATTATGAACCTATTTTCACCCACAATACCAATTTAGGATCCAAACCAACCTAAACACAACCTTAACATGGAAAAAGTTTCATTTGAACACTTTGACCCTTAACCAATTTTTCACCACACTTCCAAATCAAACCATTCAAGCTTCCAAATAATCATACTAATTACCAATTTCACTTCCTAGTCAACATTACTAACCAATTGCATCAAAACAACAAAACCCCTTTCCTAAACAATTCGGCCAAAGGAAGAATTTCTCACCCAACTTCCATTTCAATCCAAACAAAGTTCCATTAGCTCTCTTTAATCACCAATTACAATTATTAAGCAAGATTACCAACCAATTGCTTCAACATCAACAACCCTCTCCCTTAATAATTTCGCCAAAATGGGGATTCCTACCCAACAAGTTTTCCATCAAATTGAAACCATAGATAACCTTAGAATCATGCTAGGAACAACATATCTCAAGCATGATTCAAGAATACAAACACACACAATTTTAGAATTTTAGGCACAATTTCGGCATTTAGGGCTTTTGCCTCCAAATTGTTTTTCCAAAATCTAACCCCAAATTCTTACTCCTCCATGCCATGAACATCATACTAGAAACTTGAAGCAAGAGGATCATCCAAACACATAGCCAAGAACAAATTCAAACTAGCTTGAAGCTCTCTTTTCCTTCTCTAATCCTTGTTTCAACCTTAAAAAGAGAAGAAAGGAGGAAACTTACCACTTCTTGCACTTAAATCCTTGAAGTTTTCAGCAAGAGAGATGAAGAACATGGAGCTTGGAGATGAAGAAGAATGGCGGCAGAGAAGGATGAAGAAGAAGAGAAGAAATGATATGAATTATTATGAATTATTAAGTAAATTTTGGCTTTTATATCACTTCCCCTTTTCAAGTTAAATGATAAATGGACATGTGTCCATGCCCAGCCCTTGCTGCCGACTTAAGCCCATGCTGATTATTATTTTTATTATTTTTGTGGCCAATTACTAATTTACTCCCAATTTTTCCGAAAGTTCCAATTCTTTTTGCCCAAAAATAATTACCGAATTCCAAAATTAACGAAACTTGGACACAACCTTCAGAATATTATAACATTCACAGAACATTTTTCAGAAATTCATTTACCTTTCCGGAGTGTCCTACCGAGCTCGCTGAACCCGAACCAAAACCCGACGTGCGAGCGTGTCAACCTGAACCGAATTCCGCTACTCCAAAATTCTATAAAAATACCCATAAATTCCATATTAAATTAAAACACAACTTACCCCAAAGCCGTCAGAAAATTTCCATCCCGAGCCCCGGGATTCCCGTCCCGAGCCCCGGGAGTCGACCGGAACCGAACGTCCCGTCCCAAACATAAAACTCCACAACCACCTCAGGGACGTCACCACGACTCCAAAACTACAAACGGCTTCCCAAACTGAGATCTCGGGAGTGCTACCGAGCCCGCTGTACGTCCCGAGGCGACCCCGACAACCCCCCGGCGCTAGAAAAATATTTTCGGCGGAAACGTCCGGGGGACCCACACGACCTCAAATACGGAGGGGTTCGCCAAAATGATACTCGGATAGGGCTCGGGAGCCGTCTGATCGCCCACAAACGTGACTCCGCAGCTAAAACCGAGCCCCGGTCACCCGGCCGCAACCCGCTCGGGGTGACCGTAACATCCTCCCCCTTAGGACTCTTGGTCCTCCAAGAGGGGCATCAAACGCTGATATCGCCGGGTATCGCTCTCGATGTCCTCGCTCGGTTTCCCAAGTCGCTTCCCGGTCCGTATGATGTGACCACTGAACCTTGACCATGGGAATCAACTTGCTTCGGAGTTTCCGAGTATCGCGGCCCAGAAAGGCAATCGGTACCTCCTGATATGACAAATCAGGCTCCAGCTGAACCTCCTCCACAGGTATCGTCTGCACGGGATCCAAGATGCACTTCTTCAACATACTGACGTGAAAAACGTTGTGCACCGCAGACATGCTCGGAGGTAGAGCCAATCTGTAAGCCAATCTGCCTATCCGCTCCAGAATCTCGTACGGTCCGATATACCTTGGGGCTAACTTACCCCGTCTGCCGAATCTGACTGTCCCCCGAATCGGCGCCACCTTCAGCCAAACCCTGTCGCCCACCTCAAACTCCAAGTCTCTGCGTCGCCTGTTAGCATATGAGGTGGTGCGGTCGTTCGCGGTCTTCAACCGCGCCTGAATCAACTTGATCTTTGCGGTGGTCTCCTCAATAAGCTCGGGACCCACTCAATCTCGCCGACGCCTACCCAACAAAGGCGGTGTCATGCACCGTCGCCCATACAGCGCCTCAAACGGTGCCATGCCGATGGTACTGATAATCGTTATTATATGAAAATTCTACCAACGGCAAATCGCTTGTCCCAATCCTCCGAAATCCAAAGTACAGCTCCGCAAAGATATCCTCCAGATCTGAATCACCCGCCCGATCGACCGTCGGTTTGGGGATGGTAAGTCTGTACTCGATGGAGTCGCGTGCCAAAGTGCCTTATGAAAGGCGCCTTAAATGTGCGGTAAAACGCGGATCCCGATCGACACAATGGAGTCTCGGTACTCCATGTAACCGCACAATCTCTCGATATACAGATGGGCAAGCTTCTCCAGAGTCTGTCATCCGGATCGGCGTAAAGTGAGCACACTTCGTCAAGCGGTCCACGATAACCCAGATGGCATCGTGGTGAGACCGGTCGGGGTAGTGTGGAAAATCCATCGTGATGTTACCCCACTTCCCGACCGGAATGGGCAAAGTCTCGTAACGCCTCGCCGGTTTCGATGCTCCACCTTCACCCGCCGACAAGTGGCACACTTAGACACATGTGTGGCAATGTGTCTCCGCATACCCGCCACCAAATGGGTACGCAAGTCCCGATACATCTTCTCGCTACCGGGATGAATACTCAATCGACTCGAATGTGCCTCCGCTGAATTTCATCCCGTAGTGCTCGATCCTCGGCACATACAACCGATCTCTCAAGTACAGAGCCCTCGCTCTGCATCAAACGCTGGTAGCAAGTGCCCCTTTGTCCTCTCCGGACAGCTTCTTCACTGGATCCCTCTCCCGTGCCTCTCGCACTGGCCCAACCACTCCGAACGAATGGTCAAAGTGTATACCCGAGCTCGCTCCCAAGTGCTCCCACCGGTGCCACAGGCACACTAGATCATTCTCCTCAGTCCGATCCTCAGCACTGCCTCCTCTGACAACCCCAGTGTACTTCCTACTCAGAGCATCGGCCACTGTATTACCTTTGCCCTCGGTGTACTCGATGGTGCAATCGTAGTCCTTGATGTACTCGAGCCACCTGCGCTGCCTCATGTTCAACTCCTTCTGAGTGAACAGATACTTCAGACTCTTATGATCTCGTGAAAATCTGAAATTTGCTGCCGAGTAGGTAGTGCCTCCATTGCTTCAACGCATAAATCACCGCGGCCAACTCCAGATCGTGTGTCGGGTAGTTCTCGCTCATGCGGTCGCACTGCCTCGACCCATAAGCTATCACATTCCGCTCCCGCATCAACACACATCCTAACCCCGACCTAGATGCGTCAGATAGACCACATACGGTAAGCTCGGGTCGGGTAGAGTCAAGATCGGCGCACCGGTCAGCCGCCGCTTCAGCCTCGGAAACTCTCCTCACACTTCTCTGCCCATACAAACGGCTGCCCTTCTTGGTCACCGCGTAAGCGGGAAGCCAAAACGGAAAACCCTCGCACAAACCGTCGGTAGTAGCCTGCTAACCCCGTAAAACTCCCGATCTCCCGCACCGAGGTTGGCTGCTTCCACTCTGCATCGCCTTAACTTTCTCGGGATCCACCGCCAAACCGTGCTCACCGATGATATGCCCTTAAAAGACACCTCTCGGATTCAGAAGTCACACTTTGAGAACTTAGCGTAAAGCTGGTGTTCCCAAAGTGTCTGCAGAACAATCCTCGATGCTCCTGTAAATCCTCATCCCGAGAGTAAATCGAATGTCATCGATGAACACTACCACAAATGAATCCAGATACGGCCGAACACTCGCTCATCATATCCATAAACGCAGCCGGTGCATTAGTCAAACCAAACGGCATCACCGTATACTCATAGTGCCCATACCGCTGCACGGAAAGCTGTCTTCGAATATCCTCCTCCTTCACACGCAATCGAAAGTACCCGATCGCAGATCGATCTTCAAAAGATCTTCGCACCTCTCACCTGATCAAAGAGATCGCCGATCCTCGGCAATGGGTACTTGTTCTTGATGGTGATGGCGTTCAACCGTCTGTAATCTATACACAACCCGAGTGACCCATCCTTCTTCTTCACAAATAGAATCGAGCACCCCATGGTGAAGTGCTCGGACGGATGAAGCCCTTCTCCAGCTTCCTCTAATCGCTTCTTCAGCTCCACCATTTCCACTATCGGCATCCGATAAGGTGGAATGGAAATGGGAGTAGAACCAGCTGCAATCGGATCTCAAACGTGATCTCCCGCCTGGTGGCATCTCGGGCAAGTCCTCCGGAAATACCGCGAAAATCTCGGACGATCGGAATCTTATCCAGCTCCAACCGTATCGACGGGTTCAGACCGTAATACTCCTCCGAATCCACTATCGGGACTCGATCCGTAACTCGCAGCTCCATGCCGGTCCCGACCATCTTCGCCCCATCTCGAACTCGAGAGGGGTAACACCTCTCCGTAAACCGTAACACTACGGTTGGCACAAATAATATGCACGGAATTCTTGGACAGCCAATCCATCCCAAGAATAACATCATACTTCGTGTGTTCAACACCAGCAGATCCGACATAATCCGGTGATCGCCAATGGATAGCACGCAGTCCCGTACCATCTCATTGAAAGCGTAAATCGACTCCCACCGCCTTCACCATGAAGACGCTCGGAAGTCCACCGGTAGTCGTGGAGTGACTCGACACACTTCGTGCCACAATCGAAACGGACGCCCCAAGATCAAACAAAGGTACGAATAGGTGTATCGCTCGAAGTAATGTACCTTGGAGTGCCCGCCGCGAAGTCTCTCCACGCTCAATCAAACACTCGACCTGCTCCGGCCTGCTGTGGTGGAGGCTCACGCCGTGAGGTCTCACCCCGCTCCACCTGGAACACACGCCCTACTCCAGGCTGCCGTGGCGGAGGGGGTGGCTGGTACGGCCGCCTCGCGGCCGTGATGGCCTCGGTCCGCCTTCGTGAACCGCGCCCCGGGTGCGTTAGGCTGAAACCGAGGCTGCGGACGTGTAGCACCGCTGACCCTGCCCCGGCGTCGAGGACAATCACGAATCCAATGATCGCTAGACCCACATCGCAGACATCGCCCCGATCGCTCGTAACACGGCCGGCCGGGTGCTGCCCGCCACAACTCGCGCAGTCGGAACGGCCGGCGTAGTCTCGCCGCCTCGCCGCCGCTCGCCTGCACTCGCCCGATCTACCCAAGACCTCGCTGAACTCGCCGTGCAGAGCCCTCCTCTCGCCACCGGGTCGGTGTGGTAGGTACCGACTCTCAACCTCCTCCCGCCGAGGAGCCGGGCCTTCGCATGCCTCGTGGTAAGAAGTGATATCCAGAGGCCTCGTGAGCCCACTCCGTACTCCGGGCGTAGGCGGCGAATGAACCGCTTGGCCTTCTCCCCGCTCCATGCCGTAATACCGCGGCACGTAGCGGACCAACCGGTCAAACTCCCGCCATACTGCTACAGCCCGAGTCCCCGCTCCAGATCATCGAACCGTGCTCGACGGAGGTCCCCGACGGCATCCCCAATGTACCGCTGATGGAAGTAGTAAGCAACCGCTCCTGTGTCAGTCCGAATCATGCCCCCATCACGTGCCGCCTCGGCTCTCGACGGCCCTCGAGGCCCTCCACCAATGATCTCGCACCGTCCCGCAGATTGAACGTGGCCAAAGAAACTCTAACCTCGATGGAAGGTGTAGCCTCCCAAGGAGCTTGTCAACCCCGCAAACCATGCCTCGCCCGCCTCAGTCCTCCACGGCCGTTGAACCTCGGGGTTCAAACGCTGAAACCGCTCCGTAAGTCTGATCTCATCGATCGGCGTCTCAGCCTCTTCCCGTCGGTGGTGGGACCGACGAGAACTCTCAAGATCGCGCAGATCTCCCTCCTCGTAATCACTATCCCGCTGACCTCGCGACCGAGGTGGCTGCTGCCCACCTCCCGAACCGGCTGTCTCCGCTGTGGCTCGGCCGACCTCCTGCTCGCCGCTGCCTCGAATCTGGGCTGGCAACAATGTACCCAACAGCTGCTGACTCGACCCAACACTGTAATATATCGTGAGCGGGTCCTCAACTCGCTGATCACTCGGGGAGTGAGTGTGACTGCTGTGCCCCGGGTTACTCAACCCGCCTTCTAGCCCTCGGAGGTGTGGGATCCCGATCCCTACCCTCCGGTTCTCGCTCACGCCGGCGGCGTGTTCTAGCCATACCCGAAAATGGATCAACCCAAAACCATATAATCCCAATAATAAACTTTCTCTTCCTAAAGCTAGCAAAGCAGATTTTATGGCTCAGAGTGTAATGCAATGCATGATGCAAGGATTCTTTCGTAATCCCGAAACTAAATAATAAACCTTAACATAGAATCGATCATGCTTATATTCACAAAATCACTTCATGTATCACCCACATCTTCCATAAGGCTCCAAAGAACCGCCACCGCTCCACACACATTCCGAAATGGTTCAAATAAGGAGTTGATCGTGCCCGCACCGAACCACCTGCAATGAGGTGTAAACCAGTAGCTTGCCCTTCGAAGTCATTACTTGTAAAGCTTACCCATGAACTAGCATGACTTGCCTTCCACAACCCATACTTTAACTAACCATGCTTTACCTCTTGGGTCACTTCAACCCGACCTGCTCTGATACCAACTTGTCACAGCCACCCCGCCCGGTTGCGGAGGCGGAGCCGGCCGCGACGTCGGAAACAGGAATTACGGCGGAAAGCGCGGCAACAGAGCATCGAGCTCGAATCACAGAATCATTGAGTAACAACTAGCAACCTATAACTCATACAAGGCAAGCATGCTAACAATCTTACTTCTACCACACATGCAGTTCATGGTATGCTAACATCAGTTATCGCCATCAGCACATAAACACCAAGTCTGAGATAAACCAAATCTACTATATGCAAGTCGGGGCTCCGCCCTCGACTCAGAAGACAACAGAACAGAATATATCTCAAATATATATATACATATCCAAAACATGATCTGACCTATATGCATGCAGGTACAGCTACAGAGCCAGTATTCAAAATCCTATAAATACCTAGCGCGGAATCTGAAGCGACCACCGCACGTGGTACTGCTGCTGCAACCCAACCTCAAAGTGAAGAAGCACCGCGGAACCTCTACTCCGCCGGTTGCTTGTCGACGGCCTGAAAGTGGTAAACAGATAAAAGGGTGAGTCCTCGAAAGGACCCGAAGGGCTTAAGGTAAAAGTGCGGTTTGCCCACTGTGGCAACAACAACTCGCAAAACAGATTATCACAACATATACATATACATACGAACATAAAACATAAAGCAAATCAGAATCCACCATATGCGGTCCAACCGCCAGAACGACCCGTAACGACAGCCCTCAGCAGAGGTCAGAATATACAGATCGTAATGCAATGTATAGCACGGTACCGGCCGGGGTCGCGATCCCCAAACCGCCGTAGGGTCACGTAACGTAAGTATCGGCACTCCCGGTGCGGATACGCAGAATGTCGGCACCCTTCGGCGGACACGTAATGAAGTATCGGCACTCCCGGTGCGGATACGCAGTAATGTAATCAAGGAGCACCCGTGGTCTCTCCAACCATACGGGCCTCGCCACGTAATCGAACATATAAATAAAGCATACAAACACAGCAGAGATATCATACCGATAACACATATGGAGCGTAACAAACGTACATTTTACCAAGTTAAGCCCTTACCTCTGAAACGCTGCCCCGCAGCCCAAAACTCGGAAAATCCCGACTCCCGACCTGAAATGCACAACTTGGCTCCTACGGATCCGCGCTATTCCACCAACGCAGTAATCAAGTCATACAACCATAGTTGGATCGTAACACACCCAAACAAACCCCGTAAAACAATTCTCGCACAAACCCGCACTTTCCCGCAAAATTCCACAGAAAGCTCGGTTTTACAAACCGAGCCTGAACATTGCTATTCATACACCACCAAACCCATTTCAACCTTTAAACCCACATTCCAGACACCTAACTTTTCCTACCATTGTCCGAAAATGATGTTTCAACCACCATTATGAACCTATTTTCACCCACAATACCAATTTAGGATCCAAACCAACCTAAACACAACCTTAACATGGAAAAAGTTTCATTTGAACACTTTGACCCTTAACCAATTTTTCACCACACTTCCAAATCAAACCATTCAAGCTTCCAAATAATCATACTAATTACCAATTTCACTTCCTAGTCAACATTACTAACCAATTGCATCAAAACAACAAAACCCCTTTCCTAAACAATTCGGCCAAAGGAAGAATTTCTCACCCAACTTCCATTTCAATCCAAACAAAGTTCCATTAGCTCTCTTTAATCACCAATTACAATTATTAAGCAAGATTACCAACCAATTGCTTCAACATCAACAACCCTCTCCCTTAATAATTTCGCCAAAATGGGGATTCCTACCCAACAAGTTTTCCATCAAATTGAAACCATAGATAACCTTAGAATCATGCTAGGAACAACATATCTCAAGCATGATTCAAGAATACAAACACACACAATTTTAGAATTTTAGGCACAATTTCGGCATTTAGGGCTTTTGCCTCCAAATTGTTTTTCCAAAATCTAACCCCAAATTCTTACTCCTCCATGTCATGAACATCATACTAGAAACTTGAAGCAAGAGGATCATCCAAACACATAGCCAAGAACAAATTCAAATTAGCTTGAAGCTCTCTTTTCCTTCTCTAATCCTTGTTTCAACCTTAAAAAGAGAAGAAAGGAGGAAACTTACCACTTCTTGCACTTAAATCCTTGAAGTTTTCAGCAAGAGAGATGAAGAACATGGAGCTTGGAGATGAAGAAGAATGGCGGCAGAGAAGGATGAAGAAGAAGAGAAGAAATGATATGAATTATTATGAGTTATTAAGTAAATTTTGGCTTTTATATCACTTCCCTTTTCAAGTTAAATGATAAATGGACATGTGTCCATGCCCAGCCCTTGCTGCCGACTTAAGCCCATGCTGATTATTATTTTTATTATTTTTGTGGCCAATTACTAATTTACTCCCAATTTTTCCGAAAGTTCCAATTCTTTTGCCCAAAAATAATTACCGAATTCCAAAATTAACGAAACTTGGACACAACCTTCAGAATATTATAACATTCACAGAACATTTTTCAGAAATTCATTTACCTTTCCGGAGTGTCCTACCGAGCTCGCTGAACCCGAACCAAAACCCGACGCGCGAGCGTGTCAACTCGAACCGAATTCCGTCACTCCAAAATTCTATAAAAATACCCATAAATTCCATATTAAATTAAAACACAACTTACCCCAAAGCCGTCAGAAAATTTCCATCCCGAGCCCCGGGATTCCCGCCCCGAGCCCCGGAGTCGCCCGAACCGAACGTCCCGTCCCAAACATTAAACTCCACAACCACCTCCGGGACGTCACCACGACTCCAAAACTACCAACGGCTTCCCAAACTGAGCTCTCGGGAGTGCTACCGAGCCCGCTGTATGTCCCGAGGCGACCCCGACAACCCCCCCGGCGCCAGAAAAATATTTTCGGCGGAAACGTCCGGGGGACCCACACGACCTCAAATACGGAGGGGTTCGCCAAACTGATGCTCGGATAGGGCTCGGGAGCCGTCTGAACGCCGAAAAACGTGACCCGCAGGCTAAAACCGAGCCCCGGTCACCTGGCCGCAACCCGCTCGGGGTGACCGTAACACCAGAACATACCTCAACAGAGGTCGAATATACAAAATGTAATGTAATGTAAAGCACGGTACCGGCTGGGGTCGCGATCCCCAAACTGTCGTAGGGTCACAGAAGTATATCGGCACCCCAAATTGGGGGTTTCTCACCCAACTTGTTTTCCATCAAATTGAAACCATAGATAGTCTTAGAATCATGCAAGGAACAACATACCTCAAGCATGATTCAAGAACACAAACACACACTATTTTGGAAAATCATCAACATTTCGGCACCCCCTAGGGTTTTGCAACCAAGGAGTTTTTCCAAAATCTAACCATAGATTCTTACTCCCCTCAAGCCCAAGAACAACATACTAAAAGATGGGAGGGAGATGATCACTCTAGCACATAGCCAAGAACAAATCAATTTTCGGTTCTAGCTTCACTTTTCTTCACCATATCATGTCACCAACTTGAAAAGAGAAGAAGGATGGAAGCTTACCAATGTTTGGAGCCAAATCCTAGTTGTTTTCAGCCAAGATTGCAGAACTTGGAGCTTCTGTGAACAGTAGAAATGGCGTGAAGAAGAGAGGAAGAAGAAGAGAAGAAAAGAAATGTAATTCTAAATGAATTTTTCATGTTTAATATCCTTTTATACTTCTTCTCTTTTCCAAACTTAATAAAAATCAGACATGTGTCCCTCCCCCAAAGCTGCTGCCGACTTAAGGCCCAAAGCTGGCCAAAACATTAAAACTTTTGGGTTAATTACAATTTAACCCCCTAATTCTCCAAATCTTTGCAATTAAACCCCAATTATAGGTAACGAACTCCAAATGAACCCAAAACTGACCAGAATCCTCAGAATATCATAACATTTATAAAACACTTTCTAAATATTTATTTAGCCTTCCTTAGAGTCCTACCGAGCTTGCTGACACCGAACGAATCCCGGCGTGGCCGCATAATAACCTGAGCCACAACCCGTCACGACAAAATTCCACAAAAATAACCATAAAATCCACCTTAAAATATAACATGACTTACCCTGGAGCCGTCGGAGAAATTCCATCCCGAGCCCCGGGATTCCGCCCAGAGTCCCGGGAGTCGCCCGGGACCGCACGTCCCGTCCCGAAAAATATGCTCCGTAGAAATCTCCGGGACGCTCCCACAATTCCAAATCCGCAGACGGTTCCTCAATCTGAGATCCTGGGAGCGCTACCGAGCTCGCTGTACGTCCCGAGCCAACCCCGACAACCCCCGACGCGGAAAAATATTTTCGGCGAAACGTCCGGGAACCCACACGACCTCAAATATGGAAGGGTTCACCAAAATGATGCTCGGATAAGGCTCGGGAGCCGTCAGACGCCCAAAACCGTGACTCCGAAGCCAAAACCGAGCCCGGGTCACCCGGCCGCAACCCGCCTGTGGTGACCGTAACATCCTCCCCATTAGGACTCTTGGTCCTCCAAGAGGGTATCAAACGCCGATATCGCTCGGGTATCGCTCCCGATATCTGCTCGGTCTCCCAAGTCGCTTCGGTCGGTATGGTGTGACCACTGAACTTTGACCATGGGAATCAACCTGCTCCGGAGTTTCCAGTATCACGCCGCAGAAAGGCAATCGGTACCTCCTGATACGACAAATCAGGCTCCAACTGAACCTCCTCCACTGGAATCGTCGCACGGGATCCAAGATGCACTTCTTCAACATACCGACGTGAAAACGCCAGTGCACCGCAGACATACTAGGAGGTAAAGCCAACTGTAGGCTAACCCGCCTACCCGCTCCGTAATCTCATACGGTCCGATATACCTGGGGCTAACTTACCCCGTCTGCCGAATCTGACCGTACCCGGACCGGCGCTACCTTCGCCAAACCCTATCGCCCACCTCAAACTCCAAATCCCTGCGTCGTCTGTTCGCGTATGAGGTGGTGCGGTCGTCATGATTTTCAACCGCGCCTGAATAATCCTGATCTTGGCTGTGGTCTCCTCAATGAGCTCGGGACCTAGCTCAATTCTGTCAGACGCCTCAGTCCAACAGTGCGGTGTCATGCACCGTCGTCCATACAATGCCTCAAACGGTGCCATGCCGATAGTACTCTGATAACTGTTGTTATATGAAAACTCTACCAAAGGCAACTCTCCTCCGAAATCCAAAGTACAGCTCCGCAACATATCCTCCGAATCTGAATCACTCGCTCCGATCGACCGTCGGTTTGGGGATGGTAAGCTGTACTCGAGATGGAGTCGCGTGCCTGCAGCCTTGTGAAAGGCGCCCCAGAATCGTGCGGTAAAACGCGGATCCCGATCTGACACAATGGAGTCTGGTACTCCATGTAACCGCACAATCTCTCTGATATACAGATGGGCAAGCTTCTCCAGGGAATCTGTCATCCGGACTGGCAGAAAGTGTGCACACTTCGTCAAACGGTCCACGATAACCCAAATGGCATCGTGGTGAGACCAGGTCAGGGGTAGTGCTGTCAGAAAATCCATCGTGATGTTGCCCCACTTCTTGACCGGAATGGGCAAAGTCTGTAAAGTCCCTGCCGGTTTCTGATGCTCCACCTTCACCCGCTGACAAGTGGCACACTTAGACACATGTGTGGCAATGTGTCTCCGCATACCCGGCCACCAGAAATGGGTACACAAGTCCTGATACATCTTCTCACTGCCGGGGTGTATGCTCAATCGGCTCGAATGTGCCTCCGTCAGAATCTCATCTCGTAGTGTCTGATCCCCTGGCACATACAACCGATCCCTGAAGTACAGCAGTCCCTGCCTGTACTGAAATGTCGGTAGTAGTGCCCCTTTGTCCTCTCCGGACAGCTTCTTCAGCTCTGGATCCCTCTCCTGTGCCTCCCGCACTCTATCTAACCACTCCGAATGTATGGTCAAAGTGTACACCTGAGCGTGCTCCCAGTGCTCCCACTTGTGTCACAAGCACACTAAGTAGTTCTCCTCGGTCCGATCCTCGGCACTGCCTCCTCGGACAACCCCAGTATACTTCCTACTCAGAGCATCGACAACTGTGTTGCCCTTGCCCGCAGTGTACTCGATACTACAGTCATAATCCTTGATGTACTCGAGCCATCTGCGCTGCCTCATGTTCAACTCCTTCTGAGTGAACAGATATTTCAGACTCTTATGATCTGTGAAAATCTGAAATTTGCTGCCGAGTAGGTAGTGCCTCCATTGTTTCAAGGCGTAGATCACTGCGGCCAACTCCAGATCGTGTGTCGGATAGTTCTGCTCGTGCGGTCGCAGCTGTCTCGACCCATAAGCTATCACATTCCGCTCCTGCATCAACACACATCCCAATCCCGACCTAGATGCGTCTGTGTAGATCACATACGGTAAGCTCGGGTCGGGTAGGATCAAGATCGGCGCATTGGTCAGCTGCCGCTTCAGTTCCTGGAAACTCTCCTCGCACTTCTCTGTCCATACAAACGGCTGCCCTTCTTGGTCAACTGCGTAAGCGGGGAAGCCAAGATGGAGAATCCCGGTACGAATCTCCGGTAATAACCTGCTAAACCCAGGAAGCTCCTGATCTCACGTATCGAGGTAGGCTGCTTCCAATCCTGTACTGCCTTGACCTTCGCAGGATCCACAGACAGACCGTGCTCACCGATGATGTGCCCCAGAAACGACACCTCCCGAATCCAAAAGTCACACTTTGAGAACTTGGCGTAAAGCCGATGCTCCCAAAGTGTCTGCAAAACGATCCTCAGATGCTCCCGGTGTGAGTCCTCATCCCGAGAGTAGATCAGGATATCATCGATGAACACTACCACGAAAGAGTCCAGATACGGCCGAAACACCCGGTTCATCATGTCCATGAACGCTGCCGGTGCGTTGGTCAACCCAAACGGCATCACCGTATACTCAAAATGTCCATACCGAGTCTGGAAAGCAGTCTTCGGTATGTCCTCCTCTCTCACCCGAAGCTGAAAGTACCACGACCGTAAATCGATCTTCGAAAAGATCCTCGCGCCCCTCAACTGATCGAAGAGATCATCGATCCTCGGCAGTGGGTACCTGTTCTTGATGGTGATGGCGTTCAACCGCCTGTAATCAATGCACAGCCTGAGTGATCCGTCCTTCTTCTTAACAAACAACACTGGAGCACCACACGGCGAAGTGCTCGGACGGATAAACTGTTGGAATTCTTGCGCACCAAGATGACCTAGGCTAGCTAAAGTAGCTAAGCACAGCTCAACTCAGCTCATCTGAGTGTTTGAGCTAGAGAGATGTGTATCTGCTCTTAGTGAGCTGATATGAGCTCAAGGAGCTCAATGGATGATTTAATATGTCTTGGACTAGCTCTATGTGAGCTCGGTACAAATGTGTCTAGGCACCTTTTGGCGAAGAGACGTGTCTCTTGGCGGAAAGGTGCGTAAATTGGTGAAAAGGTGTCGAAGAGGGCCAAGCACACCTTCGGCTTAGGCCGAAGGGTGCGTAGCACCCTTGGGTGCCGAAAGGGCACCCTAAGGGGGCCTCACACCCATTCGGCCATAGGCAAGGGGTGTGAGTGCCCCTTCGCCCTAGGTGCCTCTAGGCAAGGGGGTGCACCCCATGCCTTGCACCATTCGGCCAAAGGGACATGTCTCATGTCCCATGGCCGAATGGGCAAGGGGCATGGGTCACCTCCCTTGCCTCTTCACCATATTTGGATAATTAATTAATTAGTTAATTAATTTCCTATTAGACACACTTATTTATTTATTCCTTTTCTAATTTATTAGTTAATTGAAAAGGCAAAGTGCATGAGACATGTCTCATGGACCAAGGGGCATTGGTTGCAGCCCTTGGTCCTAGGGACATGTTATTTCGCAAATGAAAGGGCATTGTGCCCTCTCATTGGCAGCCCATCCTCCTCTATAAATAGAGGGAGGATGCGCCATTTCTATCCATCCCACAACCAGCATTGGTTCTCTCTTCTCTCTTCCTACTTCCTCTTGCGAAACTAGAAGGCATTCTAGGAGCATTGTGAGTGGAACTCACCTTGGAGACAAATCATCTTCAAGCCGCCCTTAAGGTGTTCCCCAGGCCGAGTCTTCAACATCAACAAGGAGCAAGAATCTCTAAGATTCTTAAGCTGCGTCCAGAAGAAAGGTACATACTCTTAATCCCTTCTTCGGTATTGATGAATTCGAACATGAGAAGCATGTTTAAAGACGATCCTAAAATCAACATAAACCCCTTCTCCTGCAGTTCCTCCAGCTGCTTCTTCAGCTCAACCATCTCTACTATCGGCATCCCATAGGGAGGAATAGAGATGGGAGTAGAACCCGGCTGCAAATGGATCTCAAACACGATTTCCCGCTCTGGTGACATCCCGGGAAAATCCTACGGAAATACCTGCGGAAAATCCTGAACAACAGGGATCCTACTTAACTCCTGCCGAGTATCTGCCGGATTCAGGTCATAGCACTCCTCCGAGTCCAGTATCGGAACCTGATCCAGAACTTGCAGCTCCATGCTGCTACTGACTGCCTCCAACCCATCAGAAACTGAGAGGGGTAACACCTCTCCAGAAACCGTAACACTACGGTTAGCACAGTCGATGTGCACAGCATTCTTGGATAGCCAATCCATTCCAAGAATCACATCGTACTTCGGTGTATTCAACACCAGAAGATCTGACCGAATCCGATGCCTACCAATGGATAGCACGCAGTCTCGTGCCATCTCATTGGTGAACAAGAACTGACTCCCAGCCTTCTGCACCAAGGAGACGCTCGGAAGCCCACTGGTAGCCAGGTGAAGAGACTCGACACACTTTTGTGCCACTATCGACACAGACGCCCCAGTATCAAACAGTGCACGAATAGGTGTATCGTTCAGAAGTAAAGTACCTTGAAGTGCCCCGCGCTGCGAAGTCTCTCCACGCTCAATCTGAAATACCCGTCCTGCTCCGGGCTGCTGTGGTGGAGGCTCACGCTGTGATGTCTCACCCCGCTCCACCTGGAATACACGTCCTACTCCAGGCTGCTGTGGTGGAGGGGGTGGCTGAAACGGTCGTCTCGGCTGCTGTGGTGGCCTCGGTCCGCCCCGCTGTGAACCGCGCCCCCGGGGTGCGTTAGGCTGAAACCGAGGCTGCGGACGTGTAGCGCTGCTGGATCCCTACCCTAGTGTCAAAGGGCAGTCACGAATCCAATGATCACTGGCCCCGCAACGCAGGCACTGCCCTGCCTGCCTGTAACATGGCCGGCCGGGGTGCTGCCCGCCACAACTCGTGCAGGTCGGTACGACTGGCGTAGTCCTGCTGCCCCTGCTGCTCTGTCCAGACCTGCCTGACCTCCCTGAAGATCTCGCTGAACTCTGCTGTGCAGGAGCCCTCCCTCTGTCACTAGGTCGGTGTGGTAGATACCGACTCTCAATCTCCTCCTGCTCGAGGAGTTGGGCCTTCTGCACAGCCTCATGGTACGAAGTGATGTCCAGAGGTCTCAAAGCCCACCGATACTCAGGACGCAAGCGGCGAATGAACCGCTTGGCCTTCTCCTGCTCCATGCCATAATACTGCGGCACATAGCGGACCAATCGGTCAAACTCCCGCTCGTACTCACCAACAGTCCTGGTGCCCTGCTCCAGGTCATCAAACTGTGCCTGTCGGAAGTCCCTGACGGCATCCCAATATCTTGCTGGTGGAAGTAGTAGGCAACCGCTCCCAGTCAGTCCGATCTCGCCCCGTCCCCGTCTTTGCCTCGGCTCTCAGACGGCCCTGGAGGCTCTTCCACCAATGATCTGCACTGTCCTGCAGATTGAACGTAGCCAATGAGACTCTCACCTCAGATGGAAGGTGTAGCCTCCCAAGGAGCTTGTCAACTCCCGCAAACCATGCCTCAGCCGCCTCAGGTCCTCCACGGCCGTTGAACCTCGGGGGGTTCAAACGCTGAAATCTCTCTAAGAGTCTGATCTCATCAGACTGGCGTCTCAGCTCTTCCCGTCGTCGGTGGGACCGACGAGAACTCTCAGTACTGCGCAGATCTCCCTCCTCAGAATCACTATCCTGCTGATCTCGCGACCGAGGTGGCTGCTGTCCACCTCCCGATCCGGCTGCCTTCGTGCGGCCTGGCCGGACCTCCCCGCACTGCTGCCGCCCTTGAATCCGCTGGGCTGGCAATAATGTACCCAGCAGCTGCTGAACCTGACCCAACACCTGTAGTATATCAGGAGCGGGTCCCTCAGACTGCTGATCACTCGGGGGGGTGTGTGTGACTGCTCAGGTCCCGGGTTTCTCTGAACCCGCCTTCTAACCCTCGGAGGTGTGGGATCCCGGTCCCGACCCTCCGGTTCTTGCTCACGCTGACGGCGTGTTCTAGCCATACCTGAAAATGAATCAACCCAAAACCATGTAACCGAACAACTAACTTTCTCTTCCTAAAGCTAGCAGCAGCATTTTAAGGCTCTGTAGTGTAATGCAATGCATGATGCAAAGATTCTTTTCAGAATCACAAACTAAGTAATAAACCTTAAACACAGAATCAGATCATGTTCGTAATCACAGAATCACTTCATATAACATCCCCCACCTTCCAAATGCTCCAAAGAACCGCCTGCTGCTCCACACGCATTCCGAAACGGTTCAAATAAGGAGTTGATCAGGCTCCGTACCGAACCGCCCCAGAATGAAGTGTAAACCAGTAGCTTGCCCTTCGAAGTCATTACTTGTAGAACTTACCCATGAACTAGCATGACTTGCTCCAAAAATTCACACTTAGGCTTATATGCTTGCCTTCCACAACCCATACTGAACTGGCCATACTTTACCTCTTAGGTCACTTCGACCCGACCTGCTCTGATACCAACTTGTCACAGCCACCCCGCCCGGTTGCGGAGGCGGAGCCGGCCGCGACGTCGAAACGGAAATATAACAGGAAGCGCGGCAATGGAGCATCGAGCTCAATAACAGGACAGTCGTGCAACGACTAGCAACCTATAACTCATACAAGGCAAGCATGCTTTACAATCCAACTTCTACCATATGTATAGTTCATGGTGTCAAACATCGATCATCGCTACCAACACCAAAACACCAAATCTGAAATATACCAAATCCACTATAGGCAAGTCGGGGCTCCGCCACGACTCAGAAGACAGATAAAGCAGAATACACCTCATATATAAATACACACATATACAAAATCATGATCTGATCTATATGCATGCAGTTACAGCTACAGAGCCAATAAACAAAATCCTATAAATACCTAGCGCGGAATCTGAAGCCTCTCACTCGAGGATCTCCGCACGTGGTACTGCTGCTGCAACCACAACCTCAAAGACGTAGGAAGCACCGCGGATCTCTACTCCGCCGGTTGCTTATCAGGACGGCCTGAAAGTGGTAAACAAATAAAAGGGTGAGTCCTCGAAAGGACCCAGTAAGGGCTAAGGTAAAAATGTAGTTTGCCCATAAGGCACAAGCTGAACCTGCAAAACAGAATATCACAAACACATATACATATACATATGAATATAAAACATAAGGTAAACCAGAATCCATCATATGCGGTCCAACCGCCAGAACGACAGCCCTCAACAGAGGTCAGAATATACAGAACAGAAAGCACGGTACCGGCTGGGGTCGCGATCCCCAAACTGTCGTAGGGTCACAGAAGTATATCGGCACCCCAAGTGCGGATATACGCAGAATGTCGGCACCCTCCAGTGCGGACACAAATCAGAAGTATCGGCACTCGCGGTGCGGATACGCAGAACATAATCAAGGAGCACCCGTGGCCTCTACGACCATTCGGGTCTCGTCTCAGAACAGAACATATAATAATAATACATAAACATAAACAGAAGTATCATTACCTGACAAACATATACAGAACAGAATAGGAACCCGAGCCTCTAAGGTCACCCGGGCCTTGAAACAGACAAACGTACAATTTACCAAATTAAGCCCTTACCTCAGAAACACTGCCTCGCAGCACAAAGCTCGGGAAATCCCGGCTCCCGACCCGGAATGCACCACTTGGCTCCTACGGTTCCACGCCACTCCACCACCGCAGAATCAATCTGTACCACCATAATTAGGTCAGAACACTCCCAAGCAAATTCCAGAAAGCAATTTCCGCACAAACCCGCACTTTCCCGCAAAATTCCACAGAAAGCTCGGTTTTACGAACCAAGCCTGAACATTGTTATTCATACACCACCAAACCCATTCCAACCTTTAAACCCACATTCCAGACACTTTTCCCGGAAAACCCGCATAAACCTAACTTTCTCATTTCTAACCCGAAAATGATATTTCAAACACCATAACGCATCTACTTTCATCCACAATACCAATTTACCATCCAATTTAACCAAAATGCAACACTAACATGGAAAAAGAACCACTTGAACATTTCGGCCCTTAACCAATTTTTCACCACACTTCCAAATCAAACCATTCAAGCTTCCAATTAATCATACCAATCACCAATTTCACTTCCTAACCAAAATTACTAACCAATTGCATCAAAATCAACAAACCCCTCTCTTGAACATTTCGGCCAAATTGGGGGTTTCTCACCCAACTTGTTTTCCATCAAATTGAAACCATAGATAGTCTTAGAATCATGCAAGGAACAACATACCTCAAGCATGATTCAAGAACACAAACACACACTATTTTGGAAAATCATCAACATTTCGGCACCCCTAGGGTTTTGCAACCAAGGATTTTTTCCAAAATCTAACCATAGATTCTTACTCCCCTCAAGCCCAAGAACAACATACTAAAAGATGGGAGGGAGAGGATCACTCTAGCACATAGCCAAGAACAAATCAATTTTCGGTTCTAGCTTCTCTTTTCTTCACCATATCATGTCACCAACTTCAAAAGAGAAGAAGGATGGAAGCTTACTTAGGGCTGATCATTCGGTTAATTCGGTTTTAACCGAAACCGAATTACTTGAATAATTCGGTGTTCGGTTAATTTGGACAAAAACCGAATTAACCAAATAATACCTAAAACCGTATTAACCGATAACCGAATTCAGTTCGGTTATTTCGGTTTTTGTCCAAATTAACCAAATTTTTTATGGGCTAAGCTTAATGTTAAGATATGGGTTGTGGATTGGGGTAGTTCATTCAATATTGGGTATATTATGTATATTGGGTTGAGCTTAATTTTGTATTAATAATAAAAAAAACATTAAATACCGAATATTTCGGTTAATTCGGTTAACCGAATTAGTTAAAGCCATAACCGAAAACCGAACCGAAAACCGAATTTAAAATTCGGTATAACCGATAACCGAATCGAAATACCGAAATAACCAAACCGAAATAACCGAAACCGAAAAAAATTTCGGTTAATTCGGTTTAATCGAGAAGTTGATCACCCTAAGCTTACCAATGTTTGGAGCCAAATCCTAGTTGTTTTCAGCCAAGATTGCAGAACTTGGAGCTTCTGTGAACAGTAGAAATGGCGTGAAGAAGAGAGGAAGAAGAAGAGAAGAAAAGAAATGTAATTCTAAATGAATTTTTCATGTTTAATATCCTTTTATACTTCTTCTCTTTTCCAAACTTAATAAAAATCAGACATGTGTCCCTCCCCCAAAGCTGCTGCCGACTTAAGGCCCAAAGCTGGCCCAAAACATTAAAACTTTTGGGTTAATTACAATTTAACCCCTAATTCTCCAAATCTTTGCAATTAAACCGCAATTATAGGTAACGAACTCCAAATGAACCCAAAACTGACCAGAATCCTCAGAATATCATAACATTTATAAAACATTTTTCAAATATTTATTTACCCTTCCGTAGCGTCCTACCGAGCTTGCTGACCCCGAACGAATCCCGGCGTGGCCGCATAATAACCTGAGCCACAACCCGTCACGACAAAATTCCACAAAAATAACCATAAAATCCACCTTAAAATATAACATGACTTACCCTGGAGCCGTCGGAGAAATTCCATCCCGAGCCCCGGGATTTCGCCCGAGCCGGGAGTCGCCGGGAGTCGTCCCGGGACCGAAACGTCCCGTCCCAGACGGTTCCTCAAAATCCTATACCGAGCCCGCTGTCGTAGCCAAATCTCCGTAAAAATATTTTCGGGACGCTCACCACGATTCCAAAATGATGCATAAGACGGTTCCTCAATCTGAGATCCCGGGAGCGCTACCGAGCCCGCTGTACGTCGGGAGCGCCCGAGCCAGACCCCGACAACCCCCCCCGGCGCCGGAAAAATATTTTCGGCGGAAACGTCCGGGGAACCCACACGACCTCAAATATGGAAGGGTTCACCAAAATGATGCTCGGATAAGGCTCGGGAGCCGTCTGAACGTCCAAAACCGTGACCCGCAGGCCAAAACCGGAGCCCCGGGTCACCCGGTCGCAACCCGCGGCGGGTGAACCGACCTCAAATATAACCATGATGCTCGGATGCCAACGTCCAAAACCGTGGACCGGGGAAGATCTAGCCATGGTCGGGGAAGATCTAGCCATGGTCCGTGACATGTTATATCCCACATGGAAGGTTTAAAGGGGGATTATGGTGTATATAATGTACACCACCCTCCTTCCCTTCAAGAGGCCTTTTAACGGATGTTGGATTGAGGGGGAAAAGGCTGGGCCGTAACCCCAAGACCATCCATTCCGTTAGAAACAAAACCGTGAGGGGGAAAGGGCTGGGCCGTAACCCCAAAGCGGGCAATATCTTGGCACTGTACACGGTCTGTGACAATTGGTATCAGAGCCCAGGTAGTACAGTGCACATGTGCCAGCGAGGACGCTGGGCTCCCTAGGGGGGTGGATGAGTCCGGATGCATGGCGATGCCGACGCATGGCGATGCCGGTTGGACCGGGGAAGATCTAGCCATGGTCCGTGACATGTTATATCCCACATGGAAGGTTTAAAGGGGGATTATGGTATATATAATGTACACCACCCTCCTTCCCTTCAAGAGGCCTTTTAACGGATGTTGGATTGAGGGGGAAAAGGCTGGGCCGTAACCCCAAGACCATCCATTCCGTTAGAAACAAAACCGTGAGGGGGAAAAGGCTGGGCCGTAACCCCAAAGCGGATAATATCTTGGCATCAGACACGGTCTGTGACAACAAGAATGTGAATCCTTACCACACTCCCTTAGGTAGTACGGTGCACATGTTCCAGCGAGACGCCGGGCTCCTAGGGGGTGGATGAGTTCGGATGCATGGCGATGCCGACGCATGGCGATGCCGGTTGGATCGGGGAAGATCTAGCCATGGTCCGTGACATGTTATATCCCACATGGAAGGTTTAAAGGGGGATTATGGTATATATAATGTACACCACCCTCCTTCCCTTCAAGAGGCCTTTTAACGGATGTTGGATTGAGGGGGAAAAGGCTGGGCCGTAACCCCAAGACCATCCATTCCGTTAGAAACAAAACCGTGAGGGGGAAAAGGCTGGGCCGTAACCCCAAAGCGGACAATATCTTGGCACTGTACACGGTCTGTGACAACAGTAATGTGAATCCTTACCACACTCCCTTAGTGTTTACTCTCTTCTCTCGTGTTTAGAACACAATGGTTCTCACAAGTTTCAAAACTTACCACCAATCTACGATTAAGATCAAATGCAAACACGCAAAGAATATCCAATGAAATCTTAGCAATGTCCGAAACAAGTAAAGCACAAAATTCTAGTTACTTGGCACCGTACAGTGCGTGACAATTGGTATCGAGCCCGGTAGTACAGTGCACATGTTCCAGCGAGGACGCTGGGCTCCCTAGGGGGGTGGATGAGTTCGGATGCATGGCGATGCCGACGCATGGCGATGCCGGTTGGATCGGGGAAGATCTAGCCATGGTCCGTGACATGTTATATCCCACATGGAAGGTTTAAAGGGGGATTATGGTATATATAATGTACACCACCCTCCTTCCCTTCAAGAGGCCTTTTAACGGATGTTGGATTGAGGGGGAAAAGGCTGGGCCGTAACCCCAAGACCATCCATTCCGTTAGAAACAAAACCGTGGGAAAAGGCTGGGCCGTAACCCCAAAGCGGACAATATCTTGGCACTGTACACGGTCTGTGACAAATGAATGTGAATCCTTACCACACTCCCTTAGTGTTTACTCTCTTCTCTCGTGTTTTAGAACACAAAAGGTTCTCACAAGTTTCAAAACTTACCACCAATCTACGATTAAGATCAAATGCAAACATGCAAAGAATATCCAATGAAATCTTAGCAATGTCCGAAACAAGTAAAGCACAAAGTTCTAGTTACTTGGCACCGTACACGGTCTGTGACAATTGGTATCAGAGCCCAGGTAGTACAGTGCACATGTGCCAGCGAGGACGCTGGGCTCCCTAGGGGGGTGGATGAGTTCGGATGCATGGCGATGCCGACGCATGGCGATGCCGGTTGGACCGGGGAAGATCTAGCCATGGTCCGTGACATGTTATATCCCACATGGAAGGTTTAAAGGGGGATTATGGTGTATATAATGTACACCACCCTCCTTCCCTTCAAGAGGCCTTTTAACGGATGTTGGATTGAGGGGGAAAAGGCTGGGTCGTAACCCCAAGACCATCCATTCCGTTAGAAACAAAACCGTGAGGGGGAAAAGGCTGGGCCGTAACCCCAAAGCGGACAATATCTTGGCACTGTACACGGTCTGTGACAACAGTAATGTGAATCCTTACCACACTCCCTTAGTGTTTACTCTCTTCTCTCGTGTTTAGAACACAATGGTTCTCACAAGTTTCAAAACTTACCACCAATCTACGATTAAGATCAAATGCAAACACGCAAAGAATATCCAATGAAATCTTAGCAATGTCCGAAACAAGTAAAGCACAAAATTCTAGTTACTTGAAACTAGCTTTTGAATGTTTTTTGGGGTGGATGGTGGTTTGAAGAAGTTGGGAGTGATATAGAAAAGTCTTTTCACCAATATAAACACTATAAGTTCAGGTTTTGAAACTATTTTTGATCTGTGAGTACTGTTCACTTGAGTTTCGTGATGAACTCTTCAAGAACACTTATGAACTTTTCCCAGAATTTATGAACTGGTTTGAATCTTTCTTTTCTATAAACTCTTGTTCTTTTGCACACAGGAAAAAATCTTTTCTTTTCAAATCCGAAGTCACTCACAGTTTCATAAACCTTTTAAGAACTTTACACAAGGATAACAACTACTCGGTTTCTCTCAAGAGATCATTAACCGATAACTTTTCTTCAAGTTTTCGAAAGAACAACAAAAAGCTTTACTTGAAGAAATTAAACAAACAACACGGTACGATACGAAACGATACCTCCAGTGAGCGCTTTGGCTCTGATACCAACTGATGTGATCACAGCGGGGGTGTATGATCACGAGCTCGGATCTAGCTCGATGGAGGCGGTTTCCAGCAGAGGGGAACGAAAATAGAGGGAGAAAACGAAGAACACAAAGTTCGGCCAAGGGAACCTCCTCACTACGAGGTGAGGCAATGCCCTTGAAAATGCCTGGGAAAGGAAAATGGGACCTAGAACCTTTTGACTACGAGATCAAACAATGCTAGGTATTATATTGGATCCTCTTGCAATGGATCACTAATGGATTGGTGGAGCAAGATTTGAGACCCAAGAAGAACAATATGCGTGTTTCAGCAAATATGTGTTCTTACAAAATGAGTTCTACCGTTTACAATGGTTACAAGTTCCTTATATAGAAGGAGAATGGTAAAAGGAAAATAATGAGTGACTTGACAAGGGAACCATGTTCCCTGATTTAGGGTGGGCGAACTGAGAGGTGGCAGACGATGTGACATTGTAGGCTACCTGCTTTTGCGGCTCCCATTTCCCCAGGAATTGCAATTGGCGGGAAAATGGAAGAAGGGCTTCTCCATAATTTGAAGGGTTCGCCTGACTTGCGTATGGAGGCTTCTTCAGGTTGGCGAACACCTGGGGCTTCGCTTGCTTTTGGAAGTGAGGCACAGGGTCTTCGCCAATGGCCATGGGTTCGCCAGGGACCATGGATTCGTCAGGGACCATGGGTCGCCAATAGGGCTTGGCCTCGCCAAAGGTCAAGGGTTCGCCAATGGGACATGGGCTCGCCAATGGGGCTTCGCAAGCACAGCCTCGTCTTGGAACTTGGCCTTAACTTGGAGGATGCACGCAGGGTCCTTTCCTGGTGATCCTGCAGCCGTGGCTTAGCCTTGGGGCTTCGCCGGTGCCTAGAGTGTCGCTTCCTCCTCATCTGAGCCTTCGCCAAGGGTCCTTTAGACCCTCTGGAGGAATGGCTCCCCTTTATCACAAAAATGGGGCTGATGTCCACATCACGACCTGACCCGCCCAATTGACATCCCATTACAACTTGAACGAACCATTATAAAATAAAAAATAATTTAATTGAACCGGGTTTGAACTTATTATTCATTTTTCACCCTTACTTTCAAACAAGTGTCGTGTTATTTGGCCAAATTACTTATTACTCCTCTGAACTATGTCAACTCGCTCACTTTAGTCTCTGAATTGGTAAAATTTGTTCTCACTCAGTCCCTGAACTATATAAATCGTAGCACTTTAGTCCTTCGATTCAGTAACTCGGTAACGGTGAGCTTAACATCGTCAATTACTTAACGATTTAGGGTTATATTTGTATAAATTTGATGTTTTGAAGGCAAGAGAGATTAAAAAAATGGATGGGAAGTAGTGACGACGAGAACAGCAGGGTAGTAGGGTGGTAGACATGAAGAAAGGTTATTGAGGACAAGAGTATATTTGATAGATTTAACATGTTTAGGGTGTTTAAGTGTAGATTGGAAAAATTTAAGACTATAATAGATATTTTTCCTAAGGTCAACAAATATTGATAAGGTCAACGGGGTGAAGTGATTAACGTTGCATAGTTCAGGGACTGAGTTCAGAGATTAAAGTGATTCAGTCAACATAATTTAGTAATTTAGGGTAGTAATAAGTAATTTGGCCATGTTACTTTTACTATTTTTAAAACTTTGATGTATTTAATTTATTTTATTATCTTCGGTCTCTTTCCCATCCCTTGTAACATTCTTTCTATTATTTAGATTCTCATCTTATTTCATTTCATTTCATTTATCGATCACTACGTCGAGAAAACGGACTCTACTGCGGCCATCCAAGCAGTAGAGCCGCAGTAAGTACTGCGGGATGGGCCGCAGTAGATGCCGCGGTAAAATTGGCCGCAGTTTTGCTTCCTACTGCAGCCATGGCCGCAGTAGATGAAATATTTATTTCAAAAGAAAAGTGGATGAATCCGGATGAATTTATTCATCCGGATTCATCCACAATTCCAAATAACCCAGAAATCGGATGAATGGTGAGCAAGTCATGACGGCGTCGGTGGGACGGTGACGGTGGAGCGGCGGTGGTGGAGCATTGGTGGCTCAGAAGAAGAAGAAGAAGAAGAAAAATAAGATTATGATGATGAAGGAGAAGGAGAAGATGAAGAAGAAAACAGAGAAGAGAAATGGGAGAGAAAGAAGAGGAAAACAGAAGAAGAAGAAGAAGAAGAAGAAGAAGAAGAAGAAGAAGAAGAAGGATGAAGAAGAATTTAAGAAGATGATGATGAAGGGGATGATAAAAAGAAGATGAAGAAGAAAAAAAAGATTAAAGGAGAAAGAAAGGAAGATGAAGAAGTGAAAGAAGATGAAGGAGAAGATGAAGATGGAAGAATGAAGAAGATGAGAAAAAATGTGAAGGAGGCGGATGAAAAAGAGAAGAGAAACCCTAAAAAAAATATTTACTGCGGCCTCTGCAGTAAATCTTACTGCGCCAGCAACTACGTCATTTACTGCGTAAATGGGCTTATTGCGGCCCAAATCGCAGTAAGGGCCGCAATAGCTTTTGTCCTCCCACGTAGTGGATCTACATTCACTTTATTTACATTAAGAGGTAGTACGTATTAATTTCTTAAAAGACTTACAGTACTTCATATATGGTCATTAAACGTTGAGTAAATCATGTGTTTTTATGATCATCCAGAAGCCGGCGAACTGATCTTATACAAACCAGAGGCGGACCTAGAGAAGAGTCTGCCCAGCTTCCGCTGGGCAAATATTCTTGCAGAAAAAATATCACCCCTAGACATAAAAATGGTATATAGAAAATATTGCCAACTTAAAAAAACCCATTGCCAATCTTAAACAAGCCTATTATTTACACTTTACAATATTTCACCCCACCCACATAATCACTTCCGTATCAACATCTTACACTTGTAGTTTTTTTTTCTTCTTATTAGTTAGTTATCAATTAGTAACTTTCTTGGATATAAAGGCATTCTCCTTAATTTCTTAACCCCTCTATTTTATTCCAACATAAATTGCATTTTGATAATCGGATTTGGAGAGACAGCCCTAATACAGCGCACTTACGTCAAAGATACATTTAATGCAGTATAACTTTTTTTCAACGTTTTGACATATAAAATCATCTAGTTTACATTCAAATGAAAATTTTAATATCTCTACTTTTCTAACACATTTTCTTTCAAAAAAATGTGTCTTTCAAAAGAAAATGTATGTGTTTACTTTTCTCATATATATCTACTCATTCGACATATGGAATTGTTGTGACTGTAACCAAACTGATCGATCTGCTGCAACCAAGTGTACGTTTTTCAAATAAGGGACTGAATTCTACAAATAATAAATTAACGAAATCATGTACTAATCTGATAATTTTTTGAGATAGAACTATTAATTAAATAGGACGAATAATTAATCTCTTTTCCTGCAAAGTTTTTTTGTGTGACATTATCATAATATAGAGACGCAATCAAGAAAAATAGTCCTTAGAGTGGGCCGGGAAAATGAATGATATCATAATACTCCCTGTCCCTATATAGAGATGAAGAATATTTCAGCCATAATTAATTAACACTTGATCAATGAAAACTATACTCCTTAATTAATTTGAAGTCGAAAACCAAATTAAAATCCAACGCAACGTCCAAGACACGGTCAAAACAAAGAATTTCTAGTTTCTTATCTTAGCTAGTTTTGAAGAGTCAAGTAAAAGTAAATATAGGAGTATATAGCAGACACGCGTTAGTTTGATATTTCTGCCGTGAAAGAACCGCAACAAAATCAAAACAGTACAATTTGATCATAACAAACACGCGAGCTAAAAAGACTTTTCTACTTCAATTTTCTAAATATCCAATCTTCTCCCTAATTTTCACCTTGAAATTTTAAATACATTATACCAGTGTATTTTTCTTATATTCAAACCTAAATCAATATTTAAAGAGAATAGGAAACCTAATCCTAAATAGAAACGCTAAAACACAAAATCAACTCTAAATTAAATATGTATGTATATGTATTTCTGAAACTACTGGAGTAGAACTTTTTAACTTTGTATTATGAAAATTTACGGTCAACATAAGTTAAAAGGTCAATGTTTCGGCTTCTATACGATGAGCTTCAAAGATTTTTAGAATCATTCTAATTTACTTAAAATTTTACACTTTTGCCTTGCATTTCGTATTTCAGCATGTTTTCCTGAGGTTTCAAAAAATCTACAATTTATCCATTTATTTTGGAGAACATACATAAACCCCTCCTGATTGTTAGATTTGCGAGTTGATAGTTTTTCAGTTAAATATCATACTTTTAATCCAAGACAAAGGTTCTAATGTGTTTTCACTAGGAGTGTTCGTGGGGCGGCACAAAAAAAAATCCATACTACGCGGAATGGATACCTTATTTTAGAAACCAATTATGTGTTTGTGTAAAAACCGAACCATACAGTGGTTTTCCAAGGGTTGGTTTACGGGTATCAACACAATTATTTATTCAATATTTTTATCAAAAGTTTAACTAACATTTTTCCAAAATCACCTTAAAACAATCCATAGAAATTAAGATAAATAACAAAAGTTGTATGAAATAGAATCCACACTATTAATGAATTGCTCATATGATAACAAATACATATATGAAAAACCAAAAGTTCATTTAGTCAGAACCTAATGTAGACCCTGGTAGCAGGTCTGGTAACGCAAAGCCCGTTACCAGGGTGGCCAGACGTCATGTTGACCTTGGTAGCGGGTCAGGGCATTATTGGTCTGCTACCAGTAACAGCCCAGTAAGTCGTTGAGGCGCTACTAGGCTGGTAACGGCCTAGCCCCCTTCCAGCCCGCTACCAACCTTTTTTTTTTTTTTGAACAAAGAACAAAGCAATTTATTTAAACCACAAGATCACAAAGGTATGCACAAACAAGCCAACGAGATGCCGCTACTGACACCAACAAGACAGGGTCAAGAAGACAAGGAGCCAAAAACAACCCGACACTCGAACCGCCAAACACGAACGCAAAAATACAGACCTCAAAACACGTTAGGACACCTTCGCCGCTCCAACCAAGGGAGCTAGAAGCCAGCCCGCTACCAACCTGAAATATAGATCATCCTCATCTTCCTCCTCCTTCCTCCAGCTATTTACATATCAAACTCGGGAGCAAACGAAACTTTTTGCTCCCGACTCATTTTCCTCAACTCATACATATTTATCTCCATATTTGAAGTACTTGGTTTAGTTGTGTATTAGACCAAGTTATTGGTAGTTATTTTTGGAGATTCGACAGTTTTTAAAATTCTTCAGCTTCCCCGGCGAATCTCCAGCAGTGAATCGAAAGCATACCAGACAACACAACTTGAGTCTGATATGTATTTTATTGTCTAGTATGAGTTTTGTTGTTATAAATGTATTAATAATTTCCATTTTTATATAATGTAGTTATATTATAGTATATTTCCAAAAAATACATAAATTTGATGTTGGATATAGATTTTGAGTCATAGTTCATGTCTGTGGATATTACGTAGAATATTATATACATAACATTATTTTCATGTTTGGAAATAATGTTGTAAAATATACTATTTTATTGAATATTCATGGATTGTTCATGTTAGACAGTTTGTAAAAGTACAATTGGTATATTGAACTTTTATGATCGTATATGCATAAATGATACACCAACATAAATTTTGGCGTATTAATTTTCGTATCGTTCCTTGTTATACCAAATTGGGAATCTGAAAACGCAGAGAAAAAGGTATAACGAGGAACTGAGCTGAAATGCTGCAAAAATTTATGTAAGATGTGCATATTTTGCATATACGACCATAAAAGGTTGATAGTAATTGTGCTTTTATGAATAGGATAGGACTCATGCACCCTTAATTAGGAAATATTAATTTAAACAACTAAATAGATATATGTGTAGGGATAAATTAAATTTGTGGTCCTTTCATTAATATGATTTGTTGTTCAGATGTATTTATATACATAGATATTTTCTCATGTATGTAGGAGTAGTGAAAATGGTTGAAGGACGCGAGTGGATGTATCAACGATTACAGAAGAGTACTCATGAATTGAATTTGCAATTTTGGGAGGGTTTTAAGCAATTTTTGGAGTGTGCTTTCAAAGATGCGGAACCAAAAGGGTGGGACACGGTGAAATGCCCATGTAAAAAGTGCAATAATCGATACTTTTATGATAAAGTTACAGTTGGAACCCATTTATATAAATATGGGTTTAAACCAAATTACTATATCTGGGATTTTCATGGTGAGACTATACCGATCAATCCGTGTGTTTATGAAGGTTTTAATCGAACGAATTACGAAGCATCTTCGTCTACACTACGTACCTGAAGGCTGCCTGGTAACGCCAAATTCGCTACCAGGGCGTTACGAAATGTAACGCACTAGGGCGTTACCAGGGCGCTACAAATAGAGGCGTTACTTCAGCCCGATGCGTTACCAGGCGCTACCAGGCCTGACAACGGGCCTGCCAAACTGACAGGCCTGGTAACGCCCCACCCCCCTACTTGGGCGTTACTATCCCAAATCTTTTTTTTTAATGTTTTAACAAATTCCAAAAGAGCATCCAACAACATCCTATTATGCACCAATTTCCTCCACATCCGTGATTCGAACCTCAGCCCTCTGGGGGTGAGTAAATGGGCAACTCGTATCTCCCCAATGCACCAATTGTCTATAATGCATGATTCCCAAGTATTGTACTTATAAAAGATGTCATAGTCATTATGGATTGTTCTCATTCCGTTTTAAAAAATAAAATAAAATACAACTCATTCCTATTATCAGCTAATGCTCCTATTATTTTAGATGTTAGTTGTTATTATAATTTCAGAATTATTTTTATTACTATAATGGGATTCTATATTATTATTATCATTATTTTAGATAAACTAGTAAATAATAATGAGAGTAAGTTTTATTTAAAATTATATTTTCTTTATCTTTCCATGGTTAGAAACTAATGAATTTTTCTATCAAATCCAAAAAAGAAAACATGTAAAAACATGTATATGACAAAATAAATATGTCAAAGGAAAAAGGAAAAAAATGATCATTAATTTTAATGGGAATTTCTAAAAGAAATATGAACATACTTAATCAAAAAAATGATCATTAATTTTATGTGCACCCAATTAATTTATTCAGTTAATATTTATTTTTGTTAATATCGTAATTAATTTGTTAATATTTTTAATATCATTTTTTGTTAATATTTGTAAATTATCTTAATTTGTTAATATTTGTAAATTATCGAAATTTTTAAATATTTGAAAAAATATTTTAGTATTCTGAAATTTATTTTAGTATTTTGAAATTGAACGTCCGTAACGCACAATGACATTACCAGGGCGCTACTCGCTCTGACAAGCTCTGACCAGTAGCGCCATCAGTAATGCCTTGGGCGCTACTACTACTTTCGGCCCCACAGTAACGCACAAAGGCATTACCAGGGCGCTACTAGCTCTGACAGGCTCTGACCGGTAGCGCCCTCAGTAATGCCTTGAGCGCTACTACGCTTTTCGGTCCCACAGTAACGCCCCAGGCGTTACTCCATGCATTACGAAATCAGCTCCAAGTACGTAGTGCTAATAATAATGCACGTGTGAGTGCTGAAATTGTACTGATTAATAATTACTATCAAAGATGGGATGTTCAACAAATGGTTCATGAAGGTTTAGGATTTCGGTACAACCGTTTGGACATTGAAAATGTTGAAATTTTGGAAAATGATGACAATGATGAAAATTATGATGATAATATGGAAATGTATGACATTTTTTAGAGAAATGAGGAATTAGAAGATGAAATGGAAGTCGAAATTCCGAACGAAGAGGCGTAAAAATTCTATGAGTTGATGGAATCTGTCTCTCAACCTCTATATGAAGGGTGTCGTACTGAGCATAAGAAGTTATCAGTGTTGACAAAGTTTCTGAGCGCGAAAAACTTGAGCAATATATCAGATGCTGGGTGGTCTAGAATGATGAAAGTTGTTGATAAAATATTTCCTGGCCGAAATTCATTGCCACAAAGCACGGCGAAGACGAAGAAATTGATTAAAGACTTAGGCTTACCGTATGTAAAAATTCATGTATGCGACAATAATTGTATGTTATTTTACGGTAGATTCAGTGATTTGGTGTACTGTAAAGTGTGCGGTCTTGAAAAGTATACTAAGGGGGGTGTGGATCGTCAGGGCAATTCGACACTGAAGTCAAAGAAAGTCCTACATTACCTGCCAATCACTGATCGGCTTAAGCGGCTTTATCAGTTTGTGGTTTGTTTGAAAAGTTTTAAAAAGTTTAGGCTAATTGCAAAATTAATTGCTACCCTTTTTCATCATTGTAAGGATATGGCGTGTCGCGGACGCTATCTTAAACTCGGTCATTAGACCGTCTAATCCTCTCATTTAATCTTAATGAGACACGTGTCAGGATCACTCACTCGAAAATCATATTCAACCGTTAATTGCAAGTGGGTACAATATTTGTAATACATTAAAACATTCATGCTCTGTAGTAATTAACTTAGCAATGCAATGTATGTATAATTGGCATAAGGAAAATATTAAGTTTTCTTCTTAAACGTTTTACACTTGGCATGCCATGCAAAATTTCTTAAAATTTCTTAGCCAAGAAAACAATATTTATTTATTTGCCTCCAAATATTGTCGATATGCCCGACCCAGCTTTGGCATATCCAAAAGCAACCATAACTAGTTGATAATTTGCATAACTTAGAATATTTACATATTCAAGGGAAACTGTATCTGCTAGAGGCTAGACTATAAACATAGGGCCATGTTCCAAAACTTCTCAAACAACCAACCTACTGGCGGAATTGAGATAATCCTAGTACCTCCGTGCCGATTCTAACCGCTACCCTTCAATCTCGAGAATGTCTCTTACCCTTTATATCTGCACAGAAACATATTAAGGGCATGAGTATTCGATAATACTCAGTAAGAAGTTGAACCTGCAAAACAATCTCACCACAAGATATAACAATAATACAGAATAAGATGAAAATGATAATGATGCCAATGCAAGTGCATATGCGAAGTTAGCATGCCTGTAGGACTTTTCTCAACATTGATAATTTATCACATGTTGTCTCATGTACTAAGCTCCTAATAAACGTCGGCCCTTAATAGTGGCCGCTATACCGGTATCATTCAATGATTGGCCTACTATCATCACGGATTACTTTCTTTGCCTCAACAAACATTGGTTGTTGCTCCTTGCTTTAGCAAGTCTTATCTCGCCTTTTACTCTTGTTGTTGTGCAGGAGTTATTAAACTACTTTGGTTGATCTCAACTCATTATGGCTACAACGATTATATAAACATTCTCAAGTAAGATATCTAATTAAAGGTCTGCTTTGATTCCACTCAATAACCTCTAATAATTTCTTAGCAATTAGTAGGTGATAGCTGAGAATCCATATAACCAACTGATAAATGTGCATTTCGGGGACTCGGGTGAGGCCCGGACGACCCAACTCAAATAGTCAGGCGGTCGCCAGACTCAAGGTTCCAAATGGTTAGGGAGCCGAGCGGAGGTCAGGCGACCCGACTCTTTTGGTCAAGCGGTCGCCTGCCTCAAGTTTTAGAGGTACAGGGAGCCGCGCAGAGGTCAGGCGACCAGATGCTTTTTGTCAGGCGGTCGCCTGCCTCAAGTTTTAGAGGTACAGGGAGCTGGGCGGAGGTCAGGCGACTCGATGCTTTTGGTCAGGAGGCCGCTTGACTCCAGTTCCTCCCTCTCGCAGCCTTGGCCTAATTTGGAGTACCAAATTTGGATGACCATAACTCACTCAATACAACTCCAAATCACAAACCGTAAAGTTCCAATTGTTCCTCATCTTCTCTAGAATAGCTCAGACCAAAAATTAGGATTTTTTAAGCAAGGTAAACGGTTCAGATTACCTCTGAAATCTGAGATACACAAATTGTGCTCATTTGGTGTATACCTTCACCAAACTTTCATTTTACTCAACCAAAGCTTAATAACTCATTCATATCTCATCCTTAACATCTCAATACACATATAAGGCATAGAGAAATTGAGTGCATTAGGTTAGAAACTCCTTACCTTGGAGCAAAACCTTGCAAAATCACAACTATAACTCACACTACGTGGGGAGGACAAAGTTTACTGCGGCCCTTACTGCGGTTTGGGCCGCAGTAAGCCCATTTACGCAGTAAATGGCCCAGTTGCTGGCGCAGTAAGGTTTACTGCGGCCTTGGCCGCAGTAAGGCCGCAGTAAAAAAAATTTTTAGGGTTTCCCCTCTCTTTTTCATCCGCCTCCTTCACATTTTTTCTCATCTTCTTCATTCTTCCATCTTCATCTTCGTCTTCTTCTTCTTAAATTCTTCCATCTTCATTCTTCTTCTTCATTCTCCCATCTTCATCTTCCCCTTCATCATCATCTTCTTAAATTCTTCTTCATCCTTCTTCTTCTTCTTCTTCTTCTTCGAATTCTTCTTCTTCTTCTTCTATTTCGTCTTCCTTTTCTTCTAGTTCTTCTTCTTCTTCGAATTCTTCTTCTGTTTCTTCTTCCTTTTCTTCTTCTTCATCTTCGAATTCTTCTTCTTCTTCTTCTTCTTCTTCTTCTTCTTCTTCTGTTTCTTCTTCCTTTTCTTCTAGTTCTTCTTCTTATCCGAATTCTTCTTCTGTTTCTTCTTCCTTTTCTTCTTCTTCTTCTTCATCTTCGAATTCTTCTTCTTCTTCTTCTTCGTCTTCTGTTTCTTCTTCTTCTTCTTCTTCTTCTTCTTCTTCTTCTGTTTCGTCTTCTTCTTCTTCTTCATTTTCTGGGTTTTATTGGACGAATCCGGATGAACATTCATCCGGATTCGTCCACTTTTTTTTTAATTATTCAAACAGGTTACTGCGGCCATGGCCGCAGTGAGACCGCAGTACGTACCGCGGCCGACGCCGCAGTGAGTTCGAAACTGCGGACATTTTAACTGCGGCGTTCACTGCGGCCGTTGCCGCAGTTGGTACCACGGGCCAACTGCGCAATGGGCCGCAGTGAGGCCTGTCTTCTCTACGTTGTGTCAATACTCCTAGCTTGTGTGCAACCTTACTTCCTTGTGCCTAAATGATCATCGAGACACATAATTAAGCAATCTAGCATCAAGATTAAACAACAATTTAACCTTGGACAACTTCCAAATTCGGATTTGTACCCTACCAAAAACCTAAAAGTTCATAAAAGCAAAAATAAGCTAACGCATGCTCCCTTATGGCACTATGATATTCCATAACATCATTTAGCACTAAAAATACTTCCAAAAGAGTAAAAATTCATGGAAACCCAACAAGAACAGTGGTTTTATCTATCCCAAACTCAACCACAAAGAGAATAAACTAATTACCTTAATCAAAGGTGAAATTAAGCCTCACCATAGTTGATTGCACAAAAAACACCTTATTTCCATGAAGAAATTGGTGAATTTTAGCTTGGGAAGGGTAGGGTTCTAGGTTCTCAAAGAGGATAAGTTGCTGGAAGTTTTCTTTCATGGATGAGAAATGAAGAAGATGAAGGAAAAATCTGATTTTATGTATGGGTTTGGGTTTCACACTTCAATTTGGACTATTTGTCCAAATCTCACCTTTAACCCAATTCCTCACTTAACCCGATCCTCTTCATCCTCAAGCACAACTCAAATCCTCCAGCAATAATGAGGCCCAAATCTCTCATTTAAATGGTCAACTTTGACCATTAATGCTAGGCCAAGAAGGTACTTAAATTTTTCAAAGTTACATCTAGGTCACTAAACACTTAAATTATTCTTTCTCTCAAAGTACACATAGTTTGGTTCTAAAACTTTTCATTTTATTACATATCATGATTTTAAACCTCTTAAATTGAAATTTGATACTTCCTAACTGTATTTTTTTCGAAATGGTCAAAATACCCTTGATGTCATTCTTAAATCGATTTTGCCAGAAATAACCTCTATTTTCACACAATTCTAGTTTGTCTTCTAATGACATCCAATAAGCATTTAAAACATAGCAATTAAATTATAAATACTAACCTCAACCATTTACCGTTAATTCATTTGAGGGTCTCTACATGGCGGGTTCAAATGATACTCCCAGGTCCGGCAGCGACTCTACTCACGCGGGTCGATCAGGGGGCCGATCATGGGGTTGTGTCCTCACCATTCCACCACTTCTACTGCAGCGTCACATAATGAGGATTCACATACCACGGTTGAGGGTGGGCCACACCAAAATCAAGAAGTCCCTCTCGATGATACCGCTCACACAATTACTCCCGCCTCCAGAGACACTTCCTGATGGCCGGCGGCTCATTCTTGTCTGCCAGTAAGTTTTTTAATTCGTAACTTGAAGTTTTTCTCAAACCCTTCAATCGTGGCTAATACTCTTTTTTGTTTCAACTAAATGTAGCATTGGCTCCAAGTATCACACTGTCTACCCAAACGTGCAGGCCGTTTTCAGAGAGCACTTTTGCGGTGTCCCGGAGACCTACACTAAGATGGAGAAGGCGGAGAAGGATACATGGGTATCCAAATTCGCGGTACAAACCTTAAGTTATAATATAAAATTATATATAGTTTTCTTATTTATTTTCTTATTAAATGTACATTTACTAATCCAAAGTTTTCTTGTCCATGAGAGATATACTTGGCGGCCCGGACATCCATAGCAGATGATGTGGTACACGAGCTACATTGGATGTGGGCGAAGATGTACCAGGGGAGGAAGGGTAAGATAATCGCCGACCACAAAAGGGACTGCCCTCTCACTGAGGAGAATCCCACGTTCGATCATTGGCAGGCTCAAAAGCCCACCGACATTCCTTAGGCCAATTGGAAAAGGCTTATCGACTCGCTTAACACCAAGACCTTCAAGAAAGTGTCAAACCAGGCAAGACTTAATGCGATGAGTGTTGCAGCGAGGAGGCCGAGGAGGAGGCACGGCTCGCAGACGGCGCAGAACTTCTACGAGGAGATGGTCCTTAAAGATCGTCAAATCATCATGATTACCGACTTCCGGCGTAATTGGGACGGTCCAGACAACAATTCTTTTGAGGTAATAATTTCAAAGTTGTCATCTTCGACTTTGTACCATTTATATTTATTCTCTACTAATTGTTGCGTTATTTGCTTACTAGTCCGAGTACACGTGTCAGATTTTGGAGAAGTACCCGAACAATAACCCACCTCCTTTCGATTTGGGGATCTTCACTGAGGTGATGGGTGGGACCAGGAAAGGGCGTTGGGTTGGCTCTCCCCCGTAGTTAGTTCGTCCGGAGGAGTTTCGACCACCTCAGCCATCTAAGGTGATTAAATGTACACTAATTTGAAACTTTTTAAAATCTTTAACGTTAAATTGCATAGTAATATACTTTTTTCATATACTTTTTCCAGATCGATCTTGCTGCTGAAGAGGCGCGTCGAGAGGCGAAGGAGGCCTGACGCATTGCTGAGGAGAATGTCTGGGTGCTTAGGGAGCGCCAAGCGCAGTCGGATGTGTACATTAACACCCTCCGGCTGCAGTATGATGCATCTTTCAATGCCTTTAGCCAACACTTGTGCAGCGGGCCATCGTGCAGCCTTACTAGGTGCCCCAGGGCTTGGTTGCGGGGGGATCGGGATCGACTTCTCGGCGATTCCGTGAGCAAGCGCCATAGCCAAACTACCATGGCAGCCAGCTTCGATTACTGGAGCATCCGCTTATGCCCCGCGTTACCCTGCCCCTTCGGACACCCATCATCCAGGGAAACGACTACTATGAGCCTCAGCTGCAGCAGCGGCCGTAATACCATTTTGACTTCGGGTCGAACTCGTGGGAAAGATAAAATTCCGATGACTTCGACCCGTTCAGCAATGGATTTCAGCAGCGTCCGTCGGGTAGTTTAGAGCATCGGCGGCAGCAGGGTCCATCGCAGCACCGGCAGCCACGCGATGATTACGATTTCCCTCCCCCTCCCCCGTAGGACCGTATTGTAATAAACAAATTTATTTGGATGTTTTAGTTTTGTTTAAGACATTTAATTAGTATCTATATATTTTATTTTATGCTTGATGGCCACCAGGCCCAATCATCCAAAAAGGCCTAGCAAAAGGCGCAGTCAGCAGCCCAATATAAGGGCCCCATTAAAAACCTAAGTGTTAATAACTAAAACCTAATGGAACAGTGACATTCATGGACCTAACAAGAACTTACCCGAACAGGACACGGGATATTCCCGAGGAAACATACCCGGAGACACGAAACACGTGTCCATTAACGCTATATTGAAATATTACGACTTTGCCACCATTAATATGGGCTATATAAGACATTTATGGCAAAAGTCAAAGGGACGTCTCTTTTCAATCACTTTCATCTAAAACAGAACAAGAAGAAGACATACAGAACCCCCCATCCTCGAATCCCGAAAAAACGCATATTGCACAAATCCCAATGGCATCTAACAATGTCAACACACGTCAACTCCGCAGACGGATCCGCCACCAATGCTTCTAATCACTGATTATGCATTATAATTATTAATTTGTGCTGAAATTGAATATTTATCAAATTTCCTCATATAAAAATTAAACAAATTAAAACAAAAAAATAAATAGTTAGTAAGGGGTGGTGGCCTGGGTGGGCGCTACCGGCTGGGCGGTGAGTGTGCCATCGTGGCGTGGTAGCTCCTACCAGCTACCGGGCACATGCTACTTGGCTGGTGGTGGCACAGTAGCGGGTTCTGAACTCCAGACGGCCTTATTAGTAGCTCGCCAATCCCTACCAGTCCCGTTACCAATGGTAACGGCCTGGTAGCCGTTAAGGCACTACCAGGCCCAGATCAGACAAATAGTGGTTCAATAACACAAGTCCATAAAAAATTAGTCAAATAAGAAAAAGTGAAGTTCCTTCAAAAGTTATGAATTTATGTTTGAGGGCGGGTTAGGATCAAGTGTGAGTCAATTTATGCAGGCTTCTATAATATTAGAAATAAGTACGATTTGGATCGGTTATCAGCTATTCCTACAGATTAGAAACCAAATCTAAATCGGAGAGGTACGTTTTCTGATTTTCAAGTTCGTCGATTTACAGTTTGTCATATATATCTTCGAATTATCCGGTTTTGGATCGCACGATTCAGCTTAGAAGGTTTCTCGGATTTTATAAGCACCCCGATACCACCCATGACCCATCACCCTCGTCGCCCCTAGTACGTACGCTGGGTCTTCATCCAATATGGGTGTCGGCGCGATGGCCCTGGGCTACCGCACTGATAACATTGGCTCACACACTGTTGTTAGGTCTTGCTTGTGATTTTCTAGCTAGGCTTGTGTATTGTAACTGGAGGGCGTCAGATCGATAGAGATTGAGGTGTGAGGGAAAGGGGAGATTTTACAATGAAAATGTTAACTAAAATCCAGTTGAAGCAATTATTTATCAGTCAACTAATTGTAAAGTCGGGGGGGTTGATTGTAGGTTTCCACCAATATTGTAGAGAGGCGTTTATGTAGTTTTTAAAAAATAGAGGGTAAAAAGTACTTAGGTTTCCAAAATCTCATGATCGGTTTTTTATAGTTTATACCCAAATGTTTAATGGACTAGAATCGAGTAAAACAAAAATTGATACTTTATATATATATATATATTTATATATATATATATATATATATGTTTGTCCGTATGTGTATGTAAATACTCCTAAGATTGAATATATATATATATATATATATATATATATATATATATATATATATATATATATATATGTCCGTATGTGTATGTAAATACTCCTAAGATTGATTTTTCGGTCATTGAAAAGTTCATCAAACTACAGAGTAACGTAGCAGACAAGGGCAAGCCAAGCTAGTCTTGATCAATTCTCATCCACCAAAATTAACTTATATACATTTATTTATCTGTATCTTTTTAATTATTTCTTTAATATTTTATACTCCCTCCCTCCCTTTAAACATACTACATTTTAACTGGTACGTGGATAACTAAAAATATATATTATAAAGTTAAAATATCCTTATAAGACAAACATATAACTTTTTTAGTGAGAAGAGAGGATAAGAATAATAAAAATAAAATTGGTGTAAAAAAATTTCCATAAAAAGAATGTAACAAGATTTTTGGGACAATCCAAAAAAAAAACGTAACAAATTTTAAGGGATGAAGGAGTATATAAATTTTTGGTGTTTATATGCAAATGCTAAATAAATATATTTGAATATATTGTTTCAAGATAAATTTTTAACATATAAACTGAAAGGCTGCTATACCTATATTGAATATAGTTTTAAGATAAACATAATTTGAAAAGTAAAACGTAGATTTTAGTTGTGGAAGAAAGGCTGCTACCAAAACTCTATAAATACACGGTTAATTTACATGAATCGATCACACAATACCTTCTTTCATTCCAATTTCCAAGACAGTTTAAATGGAGTCCCAAAAATTCCTTTTTTCCTTCTGCTGCCTCATCCTCTTGTCAGGTAACAAAGATCATGATACTCATGCATTATTATAATTATAGAATATATATATATATATGTTTATATTTATATACTCATATTAATTAATTACTGACAAAAGAGCTGGGGTGTGTATTGCATGCAGGAGTGGAGATGGCAAGAATATCCATAAGAAACAACTGCCAGTTCACGGTGTGGCCAGGAACCCTAACCAGCGGCAACACCCAAATCTCTAATACCGGCTTCGAGCTCGCCGCTGGCCGGTCCGTCTCGGTCGACGTCCCAGCCCCCTGGACAGGCCGGATCTTCGGCCGAACCCAATGCACGAACAACGGCCAATTCAACTGCCAAACCGGCAACTGCGGCCCCCAAGTCTCATGCAACGGAGCCGGAGGAGCACCCCCGGCGACCCTAGCCGAGTTCACCCTCGCTGCTCCGGGAGGGCAGGACTTCTACGACATCAGCCTCGTCGATGGCTTCAACCTCCGGATGTCCATCGCACCCCAGGGCGGGTCCGGTGACACATGCAGGGAGACCGCCTGCCGCGCAGACGTGAACAGCGGGTGCCCGAGGGAGCTGGTGGTGACCGGAGATAATGGAAACGTTGTGGGGTGTAAGAGCGCGTGCGTGGCGTTCGGAGAGCCCCGGTACTGCTGCACGAATGAGTTCAATAACCCAAACACTTGCAGGCCCTCAAATTTCTCCATGTATTTCAAGCAACAGTGCCCACAGGCTTACAGCTACGCCTACGATGACCGCTCCAGCACTTTCTCATGCATGGGCACTCCTAATTACCTTGTCACCTTCTGCCCTTGAACACCACATGATGCATGAAATAATATAGCTATAGCTATATATAGCTTCCAATTAATATGCTGATTGATCAGTACTATGTATTAATTATCAATAAAGTAGGAATCGTATCCACCTTGAGACTTGTAAAATCTCAACTTTATGTGTTGAGATTGGTGTTACGAAACTTACCCTTGTATTTGCTCCTACTTCTTGTCATATGATCATGGAAATAAAGAGATATTATGTTCCAAAATAATTGAAATGTTTGATATTCTATTGGAAAGTATTTTCGTTAGTTCCACTAGAAGGAAAGTATTTCACTGGCAACAATCAGAGTAACAACGTGTGTGTTTTCGCAACAACATTTTCAAGTTGTATTTGTGTTTCAAAAATACTATCCGTGTTTAGCTTTTAACGTTTAGTTATAACTGTTTGATTTTAACCATATGTTAAAACATTACTCAAAACAATGCAACTAATTGAAAAAATTATTCTCAAACAGGGTTAACATGATACATGTGTAAGTCCTTACACACATATCATGTTGTATTTGGATATTGCAAATGTAAAGATTTCGAGTTCAAGCCTCCGGTATCCCCAATTCCCTATCCCTTTAATTTGTATATATGAAAAAAAAACTCATAAAAAATGAACAGATGTCTGAACAATTAAAGATTCGGGTTGAATGAATCTTTGTTCTCAAGGAATTGGTAGAATATTTTGTAAATTTTTTAATGTAAACTAAAGATATTTTTTCCCCATGAAAAACGATAATGTTGACTTCATTCGTAATTTTGTAATCATGAACAATAATAGTAGTACACAACAACCGAAAGAACAAGTTAAAGAAAACGAGCGGAGAATAATTAATTAACGAAATGAAGTTCTAAATTTGCAGCTGCTTATATTTGACATGCAAACAAAGGTAATTAGATCAAACAAAATAAGTTAATTAAAATCGCGTAAAACCCGCAAACAATTAACAAAAGGGACCGAAATTTAGCAATCTGTTGCTGATTTTCCATAACGAAAACATTCCAAAAAATTAACCAGCCACCAGTGAATCAAGCAACTGTGCTATATATGCGAATTCCGACAAGCTACAAAGGCTAAACGTTAGGTTTCACCCGATAATAAATAAATAAAAAAGTTGATTAAAAACAAAAAAAAAAAAAGAATTTAGAAATGGCATTCATGTCTTTGAGTTGGAGGTTCAATCATGTATTCCTCTTGGCTACAATATTAGCATTGTCCCATGCAGCGAACGGGAATGACGACGAAGAAAATGTTCACATAAACAGTGTTTCACGAACCGGAGTGCCCAAAAAGCCTCGTAAACCGGATTTCCAGCCCGGCTCATGGTGCAAGGCCCATGCCACCTTCTATGAAGGCAGCCCCACGTCATTTGGTAATTGAAAGCATTTGTTAGATCAGATGAGCCCTCTTGTTTGGTTTGTTGGTTCAAGCTTTCAAGCAAAATTAATGCGCAGGGGGAGCATGCGGATACGAGGACGTCCAGAAATTGGGTTATGGCCAAAACACGGCGGCATTGAGCGTAGCTTTGTGGAACGGCGGGCAGAAGTGTGGTGCATGCTTTGAGATTCATTGTGACTGCGCGGCCGACCCTAAATGGTGCAAGGCCGGGCACGCGCCTCTGGTTGTCACCGCAACTGATCAGTGCCCTGGTGGCACTGGTGGCTGGTGCGACGCTCCAAAGGAGCATTTCGACATTGCCAAGCCCGCCTTCGCCCAAATTGCACAGTATGAGGGTGGCGTCGTCCCCGTCGAATACCGCAGGTAAATGAATCATCACGTTCCCGACTAACTTGATCCACATATTTCAAATGTAACCGATTAACTTGATGGAATTAGTAGTAGATGAACTAACAATGATAGGTGTGACTTGCGTTGCAGGGTACCTTGCAAGAGGCAAGGCGGCATGAGGTTCACCATAACAGGCAACCCCTGGTTCAACCTGGTGTCCATAACAAACGTAGGTGGAGCAGGTGATATCCAATGTGTCTTCGTTCAACACGGAAAGCTTCCATGGACACCGTTGAAGCGCAACTGGGGACAGAAGTGGCAATCTGATTGCAAGTTAGTTGGAGAAGAACTCTCCTTCAGGGTACAAACCGGGGACGGCAAAAGCTCTGTTGCTGTGCGTGTCTTCCCCAAAAACTGGCAATTCGGACAAACTTATGAGAGCAAGAAGAACTTCAAATGAAGCTAGCAACCAACTTTTACTTCAATGCCTCTAATACTATTGCTGTGATAGGAAAAAATGTGATCCGAATTTAATTGCACAAAATTTCTGCGTTACATTATCCGGTATAAGCCAAAGCTATACGAGAAGATACCTCGAAATTTCAATTGGTTCAATAGCTAGCAGCATACATATGTTACACCTACATAAGCTTGTGCAGCTTGCATCGCTCCAGAGGCCTGGGATATAATGCGGACAGAGCTTCGAGCATTGTCGAGCTTGTTTCAATGCACCTGAGCATGGCATGGATCACGTCATCCTCTGTTTCCTCACCCAATCACATTTCCTTTCTGCAAGCATGGTCTTAATGTACCTTTCTATCTCCAAGTCAAGCCCAAACATGTCCGTTTTCGGATTTCTTTTGCCTCTTCTTTTTTCGTTTCTCTAGTTTCGTGTCTATCCTTGTTTCTGACCGACTTGCAAGCTGAGAACGGATCTCAAGCAACTTCGATTTTGCGTCACGGAATAGAGCATCCGACCTTAATGCCATCAGTTGCTGAAATTACAAAAATTATAAATAGAACCCCAGAAAGAAAGTGATCATGTCGAGTTCTGAGTTGTACTTCAACTGCTAAAACGCATAACAAGATTCAAGGATTACTCACCTTCAAATGATCCATTGCTGCAATATTGAAACCGATAGTATCCATACATCCCTAGGCAAGATTAAAGTGTCGTGTTAACAGAATCCTGAATGCCACAACTGTTCGTGATAGAAACTATGCTACACAAGGCTGTTACCTTGACTCGGCCATAAAGAATCTCTTTGAGAGATGTCAACAATGGTCTGGCAGATGGGGTAGCTACCAACTGACTATGATGTATCTGCATCACAACTACTGCAATCTTGCAAACTAGCTCAACCTGCAGATAATTGTGGCGGTGTCAAGAAAACCTATGCACTGCATATCAAGGAAATTGATCATAGACTGATTGTATCTACTAGCAAAGAGATCAACCTTGTCAGGATTCAGAATCCAGTCCTTCAAACACGAAAGCAACTTTAGAGCATCTGAGAATGGCAATGCCTGCATTGGCAGAATTGATAATTCTCAGCAAGAACCAAAGATCAGAATGAAGTAGATCATCTGAACAAGTAATATCCAGCAACTTCCAACAAACCACAGTACTGAAGAGATGACTTCTCTATTTTATACAGATGGTAGCTAATCCCTTCACCACCCATCCTATCATAACTTAATTTATACCAAGTTCATACTGTTGATGGGCATTTAGGATTGAAATTTCATGAAACAAACAAACTGAATGCTTTTCCAGATGCAAGCTAGTTTGCAACTTGTGAGGGAAGACTGACTAAAAGTAACACCTCAGATCCTTAGAGGTTCCAGAAAACTAATTCAATTTTCAGTACTGTGCAAAAAGGGTCTAATTTGTTAAAGCAATTTAATTTTCCAGTGCAAAATCTCTCATTCTATACAGAGGATGATGCTAAGGCTGGCAGCGGTTTTAATTACCAGCAATGTCTGCTCTAGATCATTGGTGTTAACATTGGAGATAGCACGGAGAACATAATCAGATGGAGAGAGTCCAAGTAAAGCAATATTTGGTTGAAACTTGGAGGCTTTTCCTCTCGCTCTCTCTTCCTGAAATTCACAAGTTAATAAGTCAATAGCCAAAAATATATTCTGCACAGAATAGCCCAATGCATGAAACCATGAAAGACCCAGCCCCACCACTTCTATACGATTTCACCCTGAGCAGACTGATCTAGGTAGCATCCATTTAGCCTAACTAGAAGTGAATATTTGTTAGTAGCATCCAACCTAAAACCAATTGGTGATAGGTGGAGAGACAGCTCACCACATTATATAGACAAGAAACACCTTTCTAAACCATGTGTTATTTAACAAAATCTACTACCAAAAATATCTAGCTGATCCAATAGACAAATCGCGTCTATTTATCAGACTTGTGTGCACAACATCTGCTACGGTTTATATTGGAGAGCATTTACAGAGCTGATATTTAAACTGAGATGGCACAGGAAACCGAAGTTTAAAATGATCCAATACATAGATAATCTGTCTTCCAAACCCACACAGGGCATTAATCTGATACCAGTCTGAACCAACACCAGCAGTACTATATTTAAGGACTGACAATGCACAACAAGCACTATCGCACCCCATGAACAAAAAATGAAAATGGAAAGAAAGGGGGATGAAACAAGGAGTATAAAGGCAGAAACCATTAAAAGATTATAATAACATCATACTGGGGAAAGCTCAAAGTGAATGATACCTCATATTCAGTGATTCGTTTAGATTCTGCTTCAGCCAAATCTAATGCATCAATAATCAGATCCGTAGCCGTCAAAGTTTCTAGAGTTTTCTTCCCTGCTGAAGCAACAGCTCCCTCTTCTGGAAGTTCTTCCCTAGGTTCATGCTTGGTTTCAAATGTGTTTTCAAGATCAGCCTCAAACATTTCCTCCAAGTGTTTCTCCTTTTCTTCCTGCATATTCAAATGGCAACAACACTTGAAAAGTAGGCAAAACAGCTATGGAGGCCAAAAACAGTATCTTACACATCAATAAACACATAAATGTGGTACTTAAAGTGGTAAGCAATTAGAGAGTACCTCAAGGAAAAAAGGCTCATCTGTACGATCCCAACGGCGTATAGAACGGTCATGGGATCCTGTGACAATAAAATCCCCTCGACTGCTAATTGCAAGACACCAAACATCTGCGTGGTGTCCCTCAAGAGATAAAAGCAACTCAAACTTGTCAGCATCCCAGTACTTTATGAGGCGGTCTTTTCCAACACTAAACATGTAATGGGTATTACGGACAAACTGCACTGCCATAACACTTTAAAGCAATATCCATCAGAATGTGTGCACAAAATATAAAATCTGATTGAAAACAATTATTTTTGTAAAGCACCTATCAGTGTGAGCAAACATAGATTTATGGCAATCCCCAAAATCCAAACCCCAGATCTTCAGATTCTTATCAGCAGATCCGGTCACAATTAGTTCTCCATCTGATGAAATATCCATGCACAGAACAGGCAGCTTATGGCCATATAAAGAGAGAAAAAATTTAAGCGAATCCATAAAGAAAACCTGCAGATAGAATAAAGAGATATGTCAGTAAGAGGAGGTTCAACCTCCGCATAATATAAAGTTGAATATGCAAATGCATATTCAAGTATGTGCACATGAAAAAAAATAACAGCAAGATAATCAAACATCATCATCAAAATAATGCACCATAATGACTTAATCCCAACTATGTTGGGCCAGTAGCATGGAGTTTATAGTGCCAAATAATTGTCTTAAGTTAGCTACCACTATAAAAATTTGTGTGAAAAAACATAGTATTGCAACCTTCTTAGGAAGGACAATTGAGATGAAATTCCAAAACCATCATCATCAATTCATCATAGATTTTGCCACTTTCATGGAATATACCATCCGACGGTGATGAGTTGAGATAGTTAATAGAACATCAAACAAAAACAAGCAATCACAACATGTTAAAAGTTGATGGAAAGGAGACCAATAGCACAAAGGTTAGAAGAAGGCCTTCTAGCAATTAGAGGGCTTCTGGTTTTGATATTTCACTTGAATAATTTCAAAAGGCCGATCTTAAGGAGCATGCCATCAAATGTTGTAGGGCTACCTGCTTTAGCATCCAATTTTCAACATTTGTGGAATTACGTCATGTATATAAATACACACAGCAATTTAAGTTTGTATGATGATGAAAATTTTTATTCTCTTCAAGACCTAGCAAAGAGGTGACAACAGATGTTACACACTTGTTTGAGTATCCTTTTCCCGTTTTAACAATAGCACAGTTGAAGGATGTCAAGGGTATTATAGTCAAGTGTAATGAACAGGCGAAAAGCAAAAAATAAGCAGAAACCCACACCACCTACAAAATAAGTGCATGCCCATCATACCTTCACAGTGTAATCCAGCAAAGCGACAGCAATGTATTTGGCATCTGGACTTACAGCAACAACTAGGACATCACCATTCATCTTCATAGTCCTCACATTTGTCACAGTGAGATGCTTGGAATCCTGAATATCAAAAAGGCAAGATGGAGAGATTATAATAAAAACTTAATGTATCGAGCATTTACAAGCATGCAAAACATATTATCTGAACAAGGAGTAAGAGGATCAAGGAAAAAATGGAGCAGTAGCTAAAAACTTTCACTTCATTATGTTGGTAGTTTATATGACGTTGATTAGAATACAGTCATGCCAACTGACTTTCATCAGGTCAAGCAAATATTATATGACAACAATTAATTCTTGGTTCCAACATACAGCACCCAAAAGTGACATCCTCTTTTAGATGAAGTAACAATTTGCAAGAGATCAATCAAGATATAACGTCTGTGGTACAACATCCTTGGAGATTTAAGATTCAGAATTTTTAGAATGCTACGTTGCAAGAAAAGAGAATGCAGGAAAAGAATTTTAACAACATAATAATGAGGCAAGAAGGAAAACAAACTTGGGCAGCTTTTTGCTTGATTTCATACTCCCAAAATTTGACATCGTGATCTGCACTTCCGGTAACAAAGGCATTTTGATTTGGGATTGCAGCAATTGTCACTAAAGAACCACCGTGAGCTTCAAGTGCCTTCATTTGTGTACCACTACCTATATCAATAACTTCAAGCTTTCCTTCTTTGGTTCCAACAAGCGCATGCCTATTATCTGGGAGTATTAGGCCACACAATCCATACCCGGAATCAATTGTCCTGAGGCAAGAACCAGTACTCGGATTCCAAACTTTTACAGCATTGTGACTAGTTGACATTAAAAGGCTATTATCTGAACTCAGAGTTACACTTCTAACATCAGAACGGTTTCCCTCGAATTCAATACCAATTACCTTTTTACTTTCACCACTTCCAATGTCATAGAACTCCAACAAATTATTGTTCAAAGACAAAGCCAATGTAGCCAATGAGTTCTTTGGAGCTACTGGACTGAAAGATATAGAACAAATTTTTTTGCCAGCTCGAACAATGTGTAGAAGTTTAAACACATCAAGGACAGTAGCAACAGGGCTATTATCAAACTCTTCACTTCTATGCTCTTTATCTTCTGACGCTTCAACTTTCTCAGAATTCTTTTCTTTCTTCCTGCGAAATCTGCGCTTGGCCTTGCGTTTTGCTTCTGCATCATCTAGCACATGAAATATTTCAACAGTCTTCCCTGCTACTTGACAAGCAAGCAAATTACCCGACTTGTTGAACCGAACAGTTGCAATTCTATCTTTGCTTTGCCGTTGAATCTCACCAAAGATTGTCAATATGTCCCGTTTTCTTTCAGTTGACAAATCTCCGCCACTTAAAGCTTCAATTTTCCTTGTATCTGTTTCAGGCAGTCCATCTAATATATTATGCTTAATACTGTAAAATCGGAGCTCAGGATCAGCAGATCCCGCAACAAGATATCGTTCCTCTGGGTCTATGTCTATTGACCAAATTTCACTATGGTGGCCAATAACTAATTGCACACAGTGTTGAGTTTCAAGATCCCATACTCTTAAGAATTTATCCTTAGAGGAGCTGACAAGCTTTTTACCAGAATCAAGAAAAACCACGTCTGTCACCTACAACATGGACGTAAAGAAATTAGGAGCTCAATTCCAGCAAACAACACCCCACGCCACAGCACCCCCACACCCCCAATTTAAAAAATAAAAATAACATTAAAAAAAACTGTACATAGGTTTTTAACCTGGTCACGATGCCCGCGTAATCGGAAAAGGCCAGTCTCACCAACAACATCCCACAAAATAACATCAGTATCTTTGCTTCCAGATGCAAGCATAGATCCAGCCTTGTCATACCGTAGAGCAGTAACAGCACTTTTATGTCCATTCAGTGTAGTCTCACAGGTTCCCTGCTCACAATCCCAGATTCTTATACTTCCATCTGCATAACCACTTGCCACCTGCAGCCCAATTATTTTTTTTAAATATCATTTAGATCTAGAAACACTGAGTACATGAATCATTCATGGTCACAATTGAAGCCGGCAGACAGATAGTATGCAGAACATAAAGTAACGGAAGCATGGGTGAATGTTTAAACTAAGAACAAACCCTTTACTAGCACATGGGGCTAAACATATCCATCAAATTAGTTCCCCGTCCCAGCCAATGAAATTTTCAGGTAAGTACAGCTAAGATATGATACCTATCTAAGAACAAAAGTTTCCTCTGCTTTTCACATCAAGTTTAACAAAAAAGAAAAATTATAGTATATAAATGAATTGATTTCTTTCCCCTGAAAAAGTCTTGTGAACAGATACTGGCTGCTGAGGGTCTATAATGTTCTAAGCCAGCATTATCTTTGGTTGAAAAAGCTTCACTCCGAAACTTGATGCATATAAAAAATTAACTGATACGCACACCATTTCTAGTAACTATAAGAAATGCATTCAGCTCAAAGTAACAGCTTCACGAACGAATATGCCAACCAGAAGAATTGTTTGAAGCAGAGGGAACACAGCCAAGGGGAAGAAGAGTATGACATAATTACCAAGGAGGAACTGGAGGAGGCGACGGCGGTGACGGCGAGAGCTGGACCGCGAGAAGAGGTATTAGGAGTAAGCGCCTTGATGCAGACTCCTTGGCGGACGTGCCATACGCCGAGCTTCTCGAGTGCCGGCGAGAGCAGGTGCTTCCCGGAACTATCGTACGTGATGTTAGAGTCGACGGAGACGATGACGCCGAAAGCTGTCGCCTGCTCGTACCTCAGGTACGCCTTCACCATCGCTGCTGCGGCTCCTCCACCGTTGAAAAATTTCTGAGGGTTTTATGCGCAGAAGCCTGAAGGTTTAAGGGGGAATTTCATTCCCTCGTTCTTTTAAAGGTAAATTACAAAATCGCCATTAGCTTTTGTGGAATCTTCAATTTATACTCTCTATTTTAAAATACCTTCAGTTATCTCCCTGATGTATACTGAAATCTTCAATCACACCCTTGATATTGTGGCATTAATTGTTAAAGACTTTAGGTATAATTACACTTACTATATTCCAAAACAGTTAAGGGTCAGCCTAGACTCACCTACATTGCAACAACATCTGCTCTTTTGCGTTGTTGCGGCCTAAGCTCATTCGTATTACGGGGGCGACTAGTTGATAACGACGATTGCCAGCGATGGCTGGTTGGAGAGAGAGAAATGAAAGATCAAAAATATTAAGGTAAAATTTCAAGATTAGAAATATTCATGAGAAGAAAAGTAGTTAAACCTAAAATTTTTAATAGCCAACTAATAGTACAAACAATCAAGGAGAGTAAGTGAATATTTCACTAAACGTCAAGGGTAACGGAAGAGTTTCAAAAATACATGAGTAAATCGAAGATTTCAGTAAACCTCGGTTTTGTAATTTGCCCACCTTTTTAAAATCATTCTTTAAATAATTTTCGCGTTTCTGAAGAAACCAACTTGTTGAAATGGATCCAGAACGTGAGGCCGAATTGGGCCAATTTTGACTAATGGATCGGATTCCTGAACCCAAATTAGGTTACCTCTCTCTCTTTTAGAGTTTATTACAGTCTTTATCCTTAACGTTTAACAGTTGTTCATTGTAACCCCTGAGTTCTACTTTCTGTTTTCCATTTTGTCACGCCATTATTAGCGTAAACTTTTGTTCACCTACGTCCAGCTAAATCTTCGTTGCGTCTCTTTGTTTGTTTTAGCAGGTCTGAGATGTCTCCAGCAATGCAAAGTCTATCCAGCCTGTACCTTTCGGCCACAAATCCCTCTCCCAACTCCATGTCTGCCTCTGCCATAGTCAAAAAAATTCGACAATAAGAGTCAAGTGAAGTGGTTGTTTTGATCAGTCATGCCAGTCAGACCAAAGTTCCAATTGGGTGAATTTTTTTGTGAAAGGTCATTTTATTTTAGGGTGGGTTGAGAAAATTATTTTGGGAAATTTGAATGTGTGTTTTAATTGATTGATGAAATGTATGTGAACAATGAAATTTTTTTAAAAAAATGTGTTTTGATTGAAAATTGATGAAGAATTGATAGATTTAAAGTTATTTTATATACTGTTATTGAGAAAGTTAAAATAAAAAATCTGGGGAAAGTTGGTGTTGAATACTACCTTAGTTTCATACTACCTTAGTTTCATACTCTTATGGTGTGTTTGGTTGGAGGGATAAAGAGGGATGGGATAATTTTAATCTCATTCTCCTCTTTAATCCCTCGTTTGGTGCATCAAGAGATGAGATAATTGTTATCCCATTTAGCATTTTTATCCCATAAAAGTGGGATTAAATAATACCTCACCCACCAATGGATAAGGAGGGATGGGATAAAAAAAAGAAGAAAGAAATTTGAGACTATGACAAATTTATTTGATATAATCTCATCCAATCCTATCATAAATAATCTCATCCAATCCTATCCTAGATAATTTCACCCTATCTCAACTTAATCATCTCATCCCACTATTTTTTATCCCTGCAACCAAACGAGCCCTTAGTATTCTAACATTTTAATCTCTCGATTATATAACTGGATGTGACTTAGTCCATGAGCACTTTACCTCTTTAAATTGAGGTTATGCAAATCCTTGCTCTAGAGTCACATGCTTTGATGAACCTTTTAACCAAGAGGAAATGATTTGGGGTGTTGATAATCTCGTTACTAAGGGGGCCGAGTTCTCAGATGCTGGAGGTGATGATCTGGTGAGATTAAGTGCTGGAGATGGAGGTCTGCTACTGAGAGAATGATCTGTAGAGAGGAAAACGAAGCACTCAGGAGCAGAAAGAGGAGTGAGGTGTGTAAATAGGGTGTACTTTTTCCAAAGTCTCATTTTTATAGGAGAAGGGAATGGTTGTTACCTCCTGGCGTGCCTTGATCGTGGGCTTAGATCGCGAGCATGTCTATGGAAGTTGGAAGACGCTCCCTGATATCGTGAGAGCAGTTATGAAAGGTAGGTGGAGATGCTCCCTGAAATCGTGATTGATCTGGCGAGATCGTGTGAGGGATTCCCATGGACTCCCAGGGTGGACTCCAAGTTTGCTAAGTGTGAGGGCCTCGCATGGCGAGGGGTCGCGAGCGAAGACTTCCTGGCAAGCTGGGGTGAGGGGGTGTCCTTGCGAGTGAGGACCCCTCGCGGTTGTCTGTGCCTCGGTCGAATTCCTGCGTCATGTCCGTTGGGTCCTCGTTATTGGGCCTGGATCACGGCGGCCCACTTCGCGGGTTGTGCCCCGGTATACTAGCTGTAAATGGGTGTGGCCTTTAAAGGGTAACTCGAACTCGAGTGGGAACTTATCAAGTCGATCCCTATCAAGTTTGAGCCTGAAAAGAAGATCGATAAGTTAACAAGCAGAGCTCGAGCTCAACGATACTCGGCTTTATCGATTATCGATACTTATCAAACCTCTTGAATTTTTTTGACTATATTATAATTTTGTTAGGGGAACTATTTTATAATTTTTGTTTGATATATTAGTATTTTGTTAGTAGTAATCATTATCATTAGTCTAAAATTATCAATTTGGGTGTTTAAATTGTATAAATTTGGTGGTATATTGTACTCCGTATTTCATTATTTAATAATTATAAGATACTTTTAAAAGTTTCAAAACGAGTCTATCAAACTATTCAAACCAAGTTAGAGCCTAACTAATTGGGTTCGAGAATTCGGGCTTGACCGGCCCATTTACACCCCTCAAAATGATTGTTCGTTAGTTATGTCACAATACCATGTCGACAACACAAGATTTATCATCCCATATTAACAGAAAATTTGTCTATTGGTCGGTTGTCTGTACTATTGTTTTAAAAAACGTTTGCTCATGGTTATGTGCAAAAGATTCTTATCTTTCAAAATGTTGTTTATGTTATTGGGAAATGTGAGATTATTTGTGATGTTATTATATATACTTAAAATAAACCCATTATTATATTTAGGTTGGTTTTAAGTATTAAATGTGCCTATATCATCCTGATTTGATACAAACCCGAAATTTGATAAACATTCGTGTTAAAGTTGGGTAAAACCCAACTTACTGAACACCAACTTGAAATACCAACACTATATCCTATCCCAACAGATATCCGTTAACCGTTAGAATATATAGATTATTAATTACTCCCACATTTTGTTAATCTGGTTATAATCTAACCCTTACAGCCCAATTCTTCAAACAACCAACCCAATCCAATCATCTTTAAATTGCTTAAACCCCAATCTAAACAAAACTAATCGTATCTATTCATTTTACACAAGACGCGTATTCTTCAAAGAAATTTACCATTTATTGTTTTAAAAAACGTTTGCTCATGGTTGTGGCCATGACACATGCCTAGCAAAGAACCTCTAAGATGAAATGCCAAGTGCCTGCCTTGCTATTCACCAACTCTCAACAACCACCTCCATCAGTCGGTATTAGATCACTGCTCTGGCTAGGTGTTGATGGTCTCACCAAATGACATCAACAAATGTAAAATGACACAATAGATTTACCAACCAACAACTTTAGTTATTTCTAGTCAACCCTAACCCCCAAAATATTCGGGTTCAATAGAATCGATTCGAACTAAAAATAGATAAGAGTTCAAATTCAAATTCAAATTCTAAGGAAATATAGGTTTCAATTTAGGTTCAAGTTAACCGGATCCGAACTTAGAGATAGAAGATGTTCTAAGCTTTTTCCTTCAATTAGACATTTTTTAGTACGAACACAACCAAATATAGAAACTGTCCTATGTAGCCATGTCGGAGGGACCCGTCCGTCAAGGGTAAGGAGGAGGCATATATAAAAATATTAAATGTCGGCCATACTTGTTCTCATACTCCTTAATTAAGCGTGTTTAGGATACGTCTTCACTTTAAACACATAGCACTAAACATAAATTTTCAACAATTAATTCATCTGATTTCTGGTTTGGGATTCGAGCTTTCTGTCTAATCCAACTTCCCATCTAAGGTCACTATCCAGACCAAAACGCACCCCCACCACCAAATTGGAGACTTCAAAAAACCTCTCTTTGGAGCGCTCTCTTGTCTCCCCCGCAAAGTCGTGGCCTTCAACTCCACCGAGTCGCCAACCGCACTTTCTGCTGCTTTTTTTTTCTCTCTCAGGTAATATCCTTCTCTGTGTTTTCTGTTTCTGGTTCAAGGACGGAGCCATGTTTTTTATGGCAGAAATGGTGATGATTGCTTAACAAGAAAGCCGCCTGAATTTTGTTATCTGGGTTCTTTTTAGTTCAACCGGATTTTTTCGCCCTCCCCTCAAAGATCTTTCTTTTTAAAGAAGAACATTTTAGGATCTAGCTTGAGAAGTGAGAACTCTTTTGAACTTTTCTGACAACGGATCCTAGGAAAATGGAAAAGTTATTTGCTTTCTTTCAATTCGTGTAGATTCAGCATAAACCCAAAACCTTTGCTCCTGGAGTTGACTTGACTGCATTTGAATACTACATTTGACATATAATTAAAGCTATCATCAAGTTGGACATGTTAAAAAATTAGGAACGAGAGTGATGGGGATAAGTTCTTATGAATAATATATAAAGTTTAACTTGGTCTTTTTTTTGTCTTTTCATTTTATCAACTTGTTCATGTTGTGCTTCAAAAGAAAAAAGTATCTTGCCTTTTCATTGGGTAGCCAGGTGATGTCATATTCTTAAAATATTGTGATGGTTGCATTTTCTTTTGGAGGTTGGGCCTTTCCGGAAGTTGGTGAAGAACTTGGTTTCCTCTTATCAATTTCTTGTCGATTTCCTCTGTTGATTGTACCGTGGCCTCTCCATATTTGTCACTGTAATATGAGATTATAATTGTCTTTTAGCTTAATTTTGAGCTTTGCTGAGAAAATGTTATTAGAAAGATTATACATTGTTCTGCTGTCTGCTACTTATTACTGCTAAAACTAAGATGAATTATGCTGAACATTTATTTTTGTCTACTTCAGAGAATCATATGCTACTCATGTTAGCTCATTCGTTTGTTAAATGACTAGTTTACACCCTCTCCTCTTATAGTAGCCTGTGCAACGAAGAGATGCAGCTTTATCCCATGTCATCAGCTACTACATAGAGTGCTAGGATCAGTTCATGCTTGTCTCTTGAGGAGCTATAACGTTTTGGATATTATGCATGTCTAGCTCTGTGGTCATTATTCATAACATGGAAGGAGCACTTCTTTCTGCAGAAAGATCAGTACCTTTCAATTCCATTTCTCAGAGGAGTTACAGTTCCCGTCTCGCAAATGGTGAGTCTTTGCACACTGCTGAAACTGCTGTGTTTAGATTCGGTGAAATCTTACTTCCAAATGGCGAATCATACTCTGGGTCACTGTGTGGGAATGTCCCTGAGGGTCTGGGAAAGTATGTCTGGTCAGATGGTTGTGTGTATGAAGGAGAATGGAGCCGTGGAATGCGACATGGAAATGGTAAAATCCGGTGGCCTTCTGGATCATTTTATGAGGGCGAGTTCTCTGGTGGTTATATGCATGGCACAGGGACTTTTGTTGGCTCTGACAATTTAACTTACAAAGGTAGGTGGAGATTAAATCTTAAACATGGCTTAGGACACCAGGTTTATCCTAATGGAGACATATTTGAGGGCTCTTGGATTCAAGGTACAGCAGAAGGTCCTGGGAAATATATATGGGCCAATGGAAATGTCTATTTGGGGAATATGAGAGGTGGAAAAATGTCAGGCAAAGGGACTTTAACTTGGAAAAGCGGGGATTCCTTTGAAGGGAGTTGGTTAAATGGTATGATGCATGGTTTTGGAGTCTATACTTGGAGTGATGGTGGTTGCTACGTAGGAACTTGGACAAGAGGATTGAAGGACGGAAAAGGTTCATTTTATCCCAATGGAAGCAGGCTGCCCGCAGTGGATGAAGCTTACATTAATGCTCTGAGGAAAAGAGGATTGCTGCCAGATCTGAGGAGGAACCTTTCGCATAGACGCCGTACTTCTTCAATAGAGATGGAGGATGAAAAAGTGGGATCAAATCCCCATTCTCGTCATGGGAACTTTGAGCAGACTCAAGGTAGAAATGTCTCCTTGGAAAGGCGTTGGAGTCTTGAGGTATCGATTGAAAAGGTGATTGCACATGACTCATCACTACAATTCTCTAGTCAAACTGGGGAAGGGAAGGAAAATGGAACTAGTGCACCAATTTTAGAACGCGAATACATGCAAGGTGTTTTGATCAGTGAGTTTGTGTTAAATGATGACTTCTCTTCATCGTCCAGAAGAGCAAGGCGGAGGCAAAAGAAACTAGAAGATATTAAAAAGCCTGGTGAAGCTATCATCAAAGGTCACAGGAGCTATGACCTAATGCTCAGTTTACAGCTTGGTATCAGGTTAGATATCAGATGCTTTTCTGCACAGTTGAATTTTACTTGTACCTCTAATGCGTGGTTACAAAACAGTGCAAGGGTCGTAAAATAAGTGCACAAATCAGTTTGAAGGAAAGACTGATGCCTTTACTCCCAATATTTCAGGTATACCGTAGGGAAAATCACACCAATTCTGAAACGAGAGGTTAGGACAGCTGATTTTGGTCCAAGTGCAAGTTTTTGGATGAATTTCCCTGGAGGAGGATCACAGTTAACTCCATCTCATGGATCAGACGATTTTAAATGGAAGGATTACTGCCCCATGGTATTCAGGTTATCATCGTCTCTTTTCTTTTCGCGGCTGAGAACTATCCAAATGGTTTCTGTTACTGTCATGTTCAAAGTTCTCACAAAAGGCCTCATTTGTTTAGCTTGTCTGTGATATGGTATTAACAGAACTAACTGAGTGCAAACTTGATTACAGGAATTTAAGGGAGATGTTTAAGATTGATGCAGCTGACTACATGATGTCCATTTGTGGAAATGATGCTCTAAGGGAACTTTCTTCTCCTGGGAAGAGTGGCAGTGTCTTTTTCTTGTCCCAAGATGACCGTTTCATGATTAAGACATTGCGGAAAGCAGAAGTGAAGGTTGCTTTCTGTATAGATCTAGTCTGCACTTCTATCTTCCTCCTCGATTTGTAATTTTAAATACTACTCAAGCTATTTGTGGTATTTCACTTTTCCTGAAATTTATCAGTAACTTTTTTTTTAATCTTCCCCATTTTGTTCCATATGACTAATAACTTTTCTTCTTTTGTATCATGCTTAGGTTCTTTTAAGAATGCTTCCAAACTATCACCATCACGTGAAGTCATTTGAGAACACACTTATTACAAAATTCTTTGGTCTTCACAGGATTAAACCTTCAAGTGGTCAGAAGGTAATGAGTGTGTTAACGATAGTTAAATTGTCTTCTGTTTATATAATAATTTTTCACATAGATTCTTATGATAGGAAGCTGATTACTCTAGTTCCTTGTTCTCAGTTTCGGTTTGTGGTGATGGGAAATATGTTCTGCACAGAACTGAGGATTCATAGAAGATTTGACTTAAAAGGTTCATCACTTGGCCGTTCAGCAAACAAGATAGAAATTGATGAGAATACAACCCTTAAAGATCTGGATCTCAATTATTGCTTTTATCTAGAACCTTCCTGGAGAGATGCTTTGTTGAGGTAATTCATGCCTTGATGCTTGAAGTTGTGTTTTAATTACGGAGCATCACCTTTTACCTTCCGATTTTGGAACCGGAGCCATACAGCTTTCACTTACCGAGTGGATATTTGCACTGGGTGCTGCATCTAACACCAATATATCTCTGCAGGCAAATTGAGATTGACAGTAAGTTTCTGGAATCTGAATGTATAATGGATTACAGCCTTCTGCTTGGTGTTCATTATCGAGCACCGCAGCACTTGCAGTCACTTATGTCTAAAAGAACAGAAGATGGCTTGGGACGTGTCGCGGAGGAAGGTAAATATACACTGTGTACTCCATGAATCACCATGGTTTCAATGTTATTGTTCGGTAGCATGTATCATTAAACTAGGGAATCATAATTTGTTTGTTTCGAATTCCAGAGCCACTAGAAGATGAAATATTTCCTGAGGGGCTGGTTTTGGCGCCTAGAGGATCAGATGATGATAGTGTGGTCGTAGGTCCCCATGTCAGAGGTAGCCGATTGAGAGCATCATCTGCAGGTGACAAGGAAGTAGATCTGCTTCTCCCTGGTACAGCTAGGTATTAAACTTTCTTCTAACACAAAGGTTCACTTCAATGAGTCCCCATGCAAAAGCAGCCATTGCTTTGAATCCATGATTAGAATCTGCTAAGATCATTCTCATGATCCAAGTATGAAGTACTCCATATTTTAATTGTTGCAGTCTTGCAGTGCTCGTCCATGTCAATACTAAGTAGATTTGTTTCTATAAACCCTATTCACCATTCTCTTTGCAATCTTTTCTCAGACTCCAAATCCAGCTTGGTGTGAACTTGCCAGCCAGGGCAGAGCAGATCCCAGGGAAGCAGGAAAAAATGTTCCATGAGGTCTATGATGTGGTTCTATACCTTGGTATCATTGACATTCTGCAGGGATATAACATGAGTAAGAAGATTGAACATGCCTATAAGTCGTTTCAGTTTGATTCCATATCAATATCAGCTGTCGATCCTACCTTCTACTCCGAACGCTTCCTAGAGTTCATTCAGAAGGTTTTTCCTCTAAACTCAGTGACAAGTTAGAGTTTTGGATGCACCTTGTTGGCAACCAGTGAGAAGCTCTCTTGTAACCTTATAGCAACAGGTACTATAATTGTTGTATAGCTTGGTGATGATAGGGAGCTGTTCTGTCATCTTTTTCTTTCTCTTTTTTTATTTTGACTGCTTTGCTATTTGTTCAACTTGTTGTAAAGTTCATATCAAGTACTAAATAAAATTTAAGGAACTTTTAGTTATCATATACTCCCTTCGTCCACCATTAATTGAGTCATTTGATTTTTATGTTTTAAGATTCAATGTTTGACTCAAATTTTAACATAGATAAATATTGAAAAAAACTCAAAAAATATAGTAGTATCTAGACAGAATGTTTTAAGTTATGATATGTATATGAATTATTTAGCTTAAAATGTTTAAAATTTCACGGGAAAAAAATTATAAATTAAATACTCTGAAACTTGTTTTGGCTCAATTCATGGTGAATGGAGGGAGTATATCCTAAAAACTGTTTATCCCATTTGGAAGACTTGAACTTGAGGTGTTACTTAATGAAATAGGTGTTTGTTTGAGTGTTTCTTGATCATGTCTTGTGGTTTTAAGTCTCTAAATTTTAGTATTCCTTTAAATTTTTAGAGGTATTGGTTTTTTTTTTTTGCTGAAATGAACAAGGTCAAGAGGTGGACATTGAGTCTTGTAATAACAACCGCATGTTAAGAGCATGTGGTTTGTCTGCTAGGCAGGTCAAGTGCATAAATAAGGAAAAGATTGTGATTTTGCCACATTGTTTTACAGGAAAGAATAATAATCATGTCATCCTTATTGTTTTTTTAGAAGCTTTTGTAAATTGTAATTGATGTTTTGTGTTTGTTTGATGGATTTTTCAATTAGCTTTTATGTTTTGGAAGTGTTATTTGGTAGTAATTTCTAACATTTAAGAAAATATTTTAAAATAATTCAAAATACTATAGTTTAATTGTTTAATACTAACTGGAATTGAGGGAAACGCCAATCTTAGTCGGAATCTTTGTTTATACTGGAAAATATCCTTTTGTTTAGTAGTAATTTTAGTCATTATTAATTTGAAGCAAAATATTACTCCGTTAAATTCAACCCTAGCCGCCCCTCTCCTTCTCCTACTTCGATTTCTTCTCTTTTTCCATTAGTTTTCTTCTTCTTCTTCTTCTTCTTCTTCTTCTTCTTCTTCTTCTCTCCTATGGTTTCCTCTTGAATCCCCTTACTCCCGCCATCTTCTTCCTCTTTTTATTCTCTTTGTCTTGATATATTTATTGTTAAGAGCAATTGTTGAGCTTTATGAATGCTTATGTTTTTTTGGATATTGGAGAGTCGCCGCCGCATCCCGGAGCGGGGCGGAAGATACAACCGGCTTGTTTCTCGGTGTATATTGGGTGAGGATGCTTTCCCGCTAGTCGGGCGTTCGATGGTTTCTCATCGCGAGTTGGAGCTTGCTTCGATCAGACGAATCCTTCGTGTCAGAGGGCTGCCTTCTACTCTAGGCCGCCACTGCGCTATATGGAGGGCCCCTCCTTGGCCCGGTCGCGTCGACGGTGGAGATGGCTAGGGTGGACCATTTGGTGATAATGACGAAGAGGTTCAGAAAGTTGTTGCGGCAAAGATGGGCACTGGTAGCCCGCTCTGCCCAGAGTAATGCGTGATATTTTACTGGGTGGGGGGGTTTGGAGTCTTCCTCTTCCATCTGTGTTCTCAAATTGACTCAGGTTTCTCTCTGGCATAGGTATTTGATAGCTTGTTCGGAATCTGTTTATATGGTTATGCAATGACCAAGCCTTATGTAGCTTGCTTTTTGCAGCTAGTTTGGTGGAGTAAGTCGGTGGTCGGGTATTACGAGAGAGACGTTGCACACAGATACCTGTTTACAACAAATCATCGCTATGAATAATATATCCCCCCAAAAATGGAGTCGATCTAACTATCTTCCATTCATATTATTTCGGAGATGCAAGCATGTAATCTGTTTTTAGATTTTATTTCACTAAACTTTATTTAGTTTCAAGTTTCCATACAACCTTAAGTTGCAGGAAAGGTAGATCTTGTTATGCTCATCTCTGCTTAGAGCTGTTTGGTGTACAAGGGTTAGTCCATAAATTGGAATTTTCCTTTTGAATGAATTACATTCACAACTTTTAATCATTATTTTTTGAAGAAAAAAAAATCTGGTATCTAGATTGAAAGTGCGTTAGTAGAGGTATATTTGAGGTTGTAAATTCTCTAGGTTGATTGTGAGGGTTGTTTTATACTTTTATTCCAACACAAAGCCAACTTGATACCTCCCAATTAAATAGACACGAATATAATTAGGTTTTTTCGCAAAAGATCCACTGAACTAGGTTAAAATTGTACATTTACCATCATTCTTTTGAAAGATCTAAATTTACCACTTAATTTAGATAATGAGTGCAATTTCATGATTGTTCCATTAATTATAACGGTCATCCGTTAATAAATTATATTTTAAGCAGTTACACTTTTCAGATGTACATTTAACATCCAAATTTTTATTTATTAAAAAATACTATTTCCTTCACCTTCATTAAATCACCAATCAACGTCGTCGTTCTTCCACGACCTGAAGCGACTATTCCATCACCTCTTCCTCAAATTTTCTTCCACAAATCACCGATGATGGATTTTACTGAAAAAATAAAATAAAATGGAAATAAAGCATGCAGGGAATTGGCACTGAGGAAAGCGGGTTCTAGCGCTAGATGGTGGTGGAAACGGTGGGGATTAACTCAACGGTGGTGCGGCCGGTTGGAGCCTCGGTCAATAGATTTTTTTGGGTCGAACAATTGGGTCAGAAAACAAATTGTGGCGTTTTTTGACAATTTTGGTGGCGTTGCACAGCGAGGGCTTCTTTGGGTTGCTGATGAGACGATGGTCTTGGGAGAATGAGTTTCTTCAATGGAATGGAGGATGAGCTTCGATCGTGCTCCACGTGGAAGAACGAAGGCGTTGAGTGGTGTTTAATGAAAGAGATGGTATTTTTGTTAATAAATAAAAATTTGGGTGTTAAATGTATCTTGTGAAAAGTGTAAGGACATAAATTGTAATGTATTAATGAATGACTGTTACAATTAATGGAACAATCATGAAATGCACTCAATATCTAAGTTTAGTGGTAAATTTGGGCCTTTCAAAAGAAGAGTAAATGTGCACTTTTCAAAATTTAGGGAGTTTCTTTCGCTCGTGAAGCCTTTTTTAAAAAATTATGAGTGAAACTGAGACATTTATTTTTCGATGTTTAATATATATATATATACGTTTTTCTTTTATAATTTTGACGTATAAAGTTAAATAATTTATAAGAAAATGATAAATAGATAGATAAAGTGCACGGTTAGTCCCTTAACTTTGCTTATTGTCCTATTTTGGTCTCATTTTAAGAATTTTTCCTATTAAAGTCACTTATCTTCATATTTTCGTCCTATTCAAGTCCTTTACTCGGTGTTAAAGTTAACGGATTTCTTGGAAAAATGATTTTTAGACACATGCACTTTTTCTTTTATACTATTTGCACCCTAAACTTAGATATATGACTTTCATCCTATACTTTTCCCCTCCTCCTCCCACCACCACCGCCCAACATTCGTCAGCCGACCACCGCCGGAATGACACCCGCCGATCGAGTCCGGGGCCGCAAGTCGCGATCGGGCCCCGAACTCGAGCCCGGGCGGTCGATCTCGAGCCACAGGGCATTGGCGACACTGGTGTCATTCCAATGGTGGTCGGCCCGAATGTTGGGTGGTGGTGGTGGTGGGAGGAGGAGGGATGAGGGGAAAAGGTATAGGATGAAAGTCATATATCTAAGTTTAGGGTGCAAATAGTATAAAAGAAAAGGTGCATGTGTCTAAAAAATCATTTTTCCAGGAAATCCGTTAACTTTAACACCGAGTTAACGGTAAAGGACTTGAATAGGACGAAAATATGAAGATAAGTGACTTTAATAGGACAAATTCTTAAAATGAGACCGAAATAGATAGGACAATAAGCAAAGGACTAACCGTGCACTTAAGAGGTGAGCTCGTGATTCATAGTGAAAATTTAAATCATATTGAAAATTTAAATCAAACAAAAAATCGAAAACAAATGTGTCATTTTTCCTGAAATGAAATAGGGGTCTTCAAACTTAAGAGGTGAAAATCTGAGTTATTCGCTCATCATTTTTCATGTGAATTAGAGCTCGTGATGCACCATTTTCTACGCGGACCTCAAGCGAATAGGACCAAAGTGAACTTAGTTGTTCATGTGAGTAGCCCATAGTTATTCACTGGCGCTCCCAAACCTCTCGTTTTTTAAGGTCATCGCCGATTCCATCCGTTTTACTGTCGTTCAGTATCAAGGTCTTCACTTTCCACTTCCTATACTTCATCCTCCATCGTCTTAGCGCTTGATCTTCCTCAATCGTCTCTTCCCAGCTTTGGACGGCACAAATTCTTCCTGGGTTATGGCAGAGGTTGCTTAATTTTGTTTCGGCTTGCTTAAGTTGTTCACGTGAGTAGCCCATAGTTATTCACCGGCGCTCTCAAACCTCTCGTTTTTTAAGGTCATCGTCGATTCCATTCGTTTTGCTATCGTTCAATATCAAGGTCTTCACTTTCCACTTCCTATACTTCATCCTCCATCGTTTTAGCGCTTGATCTTCCTCAATCGTCTAATGCACTTTGGACGCCACAAATTCTTCTTGGGTTATAGAGGTTGCTTAAAAGGTAGAAAAAAGAGGAGGGAAAAGGCGTTGTGATGCACTTCCAATAAATGCATGAGTTCACGCCCAACCCCCTTCAATTTCACGGGCTCCTCAATTTTAGGCATCATTATTCACTTTTCTCACTCACCTCTCAAACCGTTAGTTATTAGGTGAAAAACTCATCCCCCAATTTCTAAGTTTGAAGCCTCTAATGAGTATTTATATGTACCACGAGCATTGATGACCTAATCTAACCCACCATCTACAATTCTACTTAATTAAAATGGCCACTAGTGCCATTGACGAATAGTTTATGGACCAGTTTACAACAGATACTACAGTCAAGGGTCCAGCAGTGGTATCCACTGTCGTTTTATAATGGTGCGCTAGTTGAGCCGAATAACAAATTAATACTCACTTGTCCTTGAAAGAAAAGAATGTTTTTTTTTTAGATGTCTCAAAAAAACTTGTTACATTTTTATGAGAAAAAAAGATTCACCAATTTTATTTTATTATTCTTATTTTTTTTACTCAAAATTTTTTACTTTTATCTTTATATATATATATATATATATATATATTACCTTTCAACATTCAAAATAATAAAATTTCTTAATTCAAGTGCCGGTTTAAGTTTAAAGCTAGGGGGTAGAAGTATTGTTCAAGACTTCAACGTAGAAACAAGCACAACCACAAATTAATAATTCGAGGTCAGCTTCATGACATAAAAGCTTCCTTTCATCCCTCAATTACAGGGTTAATTAATTTCGGATTAGGTGTCCTAATCGAGAGCTACAATCCTCTTGGTAGGACGGTCGTCAAAGAGGGACCCCTTGTTATAATTTCAAAGTCCCGCCAAAATTAGAACATTGTTCTTTTTAAGCCACATCCTATTAAATTTGAAATATTTCATTATATATGCTCACAAAATATTTCTACTCGAATTTTGTTGCATTAAAATATACTTTTAGTATCCTATTAGCTTTAAATTATTTTTCATAATACAATTTATTTTCATCTCATGATTCTTATGTACTAGTATATGCCAACGGATAAAGATGATGAAATTACCAAAAAGTACCGGCGCCCTTAGTTCAACTTCAAGAAAGGGAAGTGCCAAGGAAAACGATGAACGCTTTTTCAGTTTCTATGTCATTGCATGTGAGAACATATTTTTTTGTTCTTGTACTAATAATTCAAGTATTAATTGTCATTAATATATGAAGAGACGGTTCTCAGTGGCGAAGCCAGGATAAAACTTTCAGGGTGGCGGGTGTCACAAATATTATAGCTCTCATTCCCTAAATTAATCGATTGATTATCCTTTTATAATTTTTTACCGAGATTAAAATGGGTATAAAGTTGTGGAAATTTGACAAATTACCCTAGAACAATTGAATGAACGAACTAAATGAAGTTTTTGGAGTAAAACCAGATAACAATTTTGTTAGCAAAGGAAGTAGAGTCAAATTAAATAATACTTAGTAAAAGAATAATAAAACATTGTGTGAATTTAGTTGTGCCAAGTTAGAAAATTAAAAGTAAGGAGATATATACTCTTGTTAAATTGGTAAATTTATTAGAAAAATTATTGAACAAGAAAACATTGCAAGCATTAAAAACATCTCAAAAAAGAAAATTGTTGCAATGAAAATGAACGAATGAAGTAATTGTTTAGAAAACTCGATTCAAACATTTTAACTCAAACAATTCGGTTTAGACAAATCAAAAGTACTCAAATACTTGATATGTAATAGTAGTTATTTGATAGAATGTAAAAAAAAATCTATATTAATTTCATTGATATATTATTCTCTTTCTCCTCTCTCATTTAGTGCTTATTTCATTATTTGTTAAATTATTTCCTCATTGGTTCTTTAGTTTTTTTTAATTTGCTTTTTACCTATATTTTTTATGATACTTTTCTCTTTCTATCATTCTTATCCTCTTAAAGGTGCAATGTTCAAATTATATAGACTTGAGCATATTTTTCTATAATATAGAAGTACAAAAATACTCATGTGCCAAAGTCTTGGATAGTTCAAGTTTTAATGGTATTAGGTTGAGTATTATGAAATTAATTTGAATTAATGCAGTGCAAGAAATTGAAATAAATTATGAAGTTTGATGAATGTGGATAGTTCAAGTTTTAATTGTATTAGGTTGAGTATTATGAAATTAATTTGAATTAATGCAGTGCAAGAAATTGAAATAAATTATGAAGTTTGATGAATGTGGTTATTTGAATTAAATTGTTGTGATCAAACTAAATTTAATATTATAAATTAACATAATAAGTGTGTGTGTGTGTGTGTGTGTGTGTGTGTGTGTATATATCTCTACATTTTAAAAGATTGGAGGGTGGCAATTGCCACCCCATGTCAACATATGGTTTCGCCATTGACGGTTCTCGTATGTGTATGTTACTCTCAACCCCCGTAATCCCCAAAAGTAATGCAACATTTATTTTAAGCATTTAATTTATGATTTAATTTATATATTATTTTAAATTATAAATTTAAAACTTTTATGTACAATTAAAAATTTGATGTCTTAATTTTATAAATATATTTTTTATACTCTCTCCGTCCGTCAATAATTAAACCGTTTGATTTTCACTTTTCATGATTCAATGTTTAACTCAAATTTTAACAAAGATAAATATTGAAAAAATTCACAAAAAAATATATTTAGAAAAAGAATGTTGCAAATTATGATATACATGTAAATTATTTAACTTAAAGTTTTTAAAGAGTCATGAAAAAAATTATGGATTAAATACTCTGAAATAGTGAAAACAAACGGTTCAATTATTGGAGGACGGAGAGATTATTTTTTTGTGCTAATTAAGAAATAATATAAATAAATTAAAGTCAAATTGACATAAAAAATCAACTGTTTCTTTTGGACAGATGGAGTACTTATTTTGCATTATGGAGTTGTTGGATGGGACCTAACTTTTGGATTAGCCTCCACATTATGTATAATAATATAGGATCAGCATTATAATAATCCCTAATAATCCAATGGATGTGTACCAATTGGCCGCTGGCTCAATTTCCAATATGCTTAAATCGTTTGTTTATTTTATTTCTTTTTCTTTGTTGGAAAACAATAGAAGCCCCTCCCTCTGTATAAAAAAATAGAGAAAAAGACAAGGTTGCACGACGCTGAAAAGAGGTTAACTTCATCCACATTTTCCTTACTTTAATTTCTGTCATGTATTGATCTTTTTTTCCCTCCTTTTGCAATATATGATACTCCCCATGTCTGCAAAAAAAATTAGTCATTTGTTTTGATAGTTTCACAATATTTAATCTATGATTTTTTTTCCACAAATGTTTAGACATTGAAATTAAATATTTCATATGTATATCGTAACTTGAAATCTAATTTTTTTTAAATATGTATTGTTTTCTGAAATTTTTAAAACTATTTATCTTTATTAAAATTTTAATCAAACGTTGAACCTTAAAACACTAAAGTCAAATGACTGAATCTTTTGCGGATGAAAGTGTATTTTATTGTGAGATCCATTGAGGCGATTAAGGGAAAGAACCAAAATTACAACATGAATAACCAATACACCTAGAACAAGCAAACAAATATCCAAATCTAACTAATTCACTAAAAATGTTAAGGGATCTCCACTCCAAATTTTCATAAGCAAATTGTTTCTTATGTTGTCCCATATAGGCAGCCAAGAGGGGATGAATTGATTGACCTCTAAAAACGAATACTTTTCCTTTTAAACACTTATACCAGTCAAGTCTAAACCCATTGAGAAAATGCGATTAACAAAAACGTACAAAAGTAGAACCGAAGAAAAACTGAGAGAATCGACACCAGCAATTTATAGAGGTTCGGTCAACGACCTACGTCCTCTCTTCAAGTTCACCACTTGAGAGTTTCTTCCACTATACTTTAAAACGGTTACATCAACCTAAAAGTATACAAAGTTTTTCCCGAGGCTCAACTAAAACCTATTTTTGGTTTTCCCAAGGCTCACCAAAATAACCTAACACTTCCCTAAATAGTTTTCTCGAGGCTTACTAATAACCTAACAAAAATCCAGTTTGGTTTTCCCGAGACTTACCAAAACAAACATTGTAAAACAGTTTTGTTGAAGATGACTTAACGTGTTGAGGTTTTACACGAAAAACACACACAAAAACGATTTAAACCAGTTTCTCTCTCTCTCTCTCTCTCAAAAATAAGCTATTAAACCAGAGATGAAGTGGAGGCTTGATCCTCGAATAATGGAACACAGGAGAGCTTTTTGATGCTTGATCGCGTTAATGGCAGAAGAGCTTCAGTTTACTTTCGACCACTGACTTCTTCCATGAACAGACTTCTATTGTATTTATGCTTAACAAGAGGAGCGTCTCCAACGTCCTTTTCTGTTCTGCAGCTTTGAGCACGAAATCCTCCCTGAAATCTGCTAAGCTTTCCGTTCAAATTCGAATGAACCGAATTAACAAAGAAAGAGTCCTAACTAATTACATTTTAGAGTTCTAGCTAAGTACAACTCTATTTCAAATACACTTACAGACTGGGCTTCAACAAGTTGAACGGATTGGGCCTGTGAGTCCGCAACTAAAAGATTTAACACGTGTAAAATTACAAACCAATCATTAAGCACTTTCAAACTTTTCACAAAATACCCAAGACTCTTGTAATCATCAAAATTAAACCAACATCTTACTCTCCATCATACCTAATTAGCTACAACATATATGACTGCGGTTAACGGGCCTCCGATGCTTAAGTCAGTATTCTGTCTGTAGAGTGAGAAAGTAGAGAGAAGACAGAGATAAGTGATAAGATTACCTCCGTGGTTTGTAAAGAGGTGGCTTTTATAGACCCTTCTGATATGGTGGTATTATCGTAACATTTTAAGATGAATAGGCGGTGTGTGTCAGAGGACATGTCAGTGAGGTCCCGAATGTATGCTTTCAGGTGAATCCCTTAGTGTTCGGGTAGTAGGTTGTTCTGGTTTCGATGAAGCCCCTCTTCTGGGCTACTGACTTGGCCTTTTGATAGACATTGTTGGGCCTTTTGGGCTTACCTGAGCTATATTCTTGGGTGATTTGGTCTATCGGCTATCAAGCGCCCCCAACAGTCGTTCGGCCGACTATAAGGAGCCCGGAGGTGTCTTATACTTGTCTTCGATGAGTTGAGGCCTTGAATGGCCGCCCTTTGGTGTCCCGGCTGCATGCATCCAGGTCCTTGGATTTTTTGAGGCCAAGAATGGACTTCCTTTTGTTGTCCCGGATGCTGGCATCCTGGTCTTTTGAGAGTTGGGGGCTTGAATGACCCCCATTTTGGCTTGGAAAACCCTCTCCTCTTGCATGTTGAACGAGGGTCTTTCAGACTTAGTGGCATGCTCGAATACATGTCTTGAATGTGTGATATGCTTGAGTACATGTGTGATATACCCAAACACATGTGTCATTTAACACATGTGTGGGATTCTCGAACATATGTGGGATATTCCCGAACATATGAATGGGATTACCGAATATATGGGTCGTATTCTCGAACATATTCATTTGAACTCGATAGCTTTAATTTTTCCCCTCTTTTGTATCCCTGACACCTGTGTGGGATTCCCGAATATGTGAGTGGTATTTCCGAACATATGAGTGGGATTCCCGAACATATGGGTCGTATTCCCAAACATGGTTCATTTGAACTCCAGATCTTTAATTTGCCCCCCTTTTGTTTCCCGAACACATGTGTGGGATTACCGAACATATGGGCGGTATTCCAGAACATATGTGGGATATTCCTGAACATATGGTTCATCTGAACTTAGAAGCTTTAATTTGCCCCCCTTTTGTATCCCGAACACATGTGTTGTATTCCCGAACATATGTGCGGTATTCCGAACATATGGTTCATCTGAACTCAGGAGCTTTAATTTGCCCCCCTTTTGAATCCCGAACACATGTGTGAGATTCCCGAACATATGTGGGATATTTCCGAACATATGGTTCATCTGAACTCAGGAGCTTTAATTTTCCCCACCTTTTGTATCCCTAACATATGAGTGAGATTCCCGACCATATGAGTGAGATTCCCGAACATATGGATCGTATTCTTGAACATATGTGAGATATTCCCGAAGGATATGCCCGAACATATGGTTCATTTGAACTCGGGAGCTTTAATTTGCCCCCTTTTGTATCTCAAACACATGTATATAATTTCTGAACATATGGGTGGTATTCCTGAACATATGTGGGATATTCTCGAACATATGGTTCATCTGAACTCAGGAGCTTTAATTTGCCCCTTTTGTATCCCGAACATATGTGTGGGATTTTCAAACATATGGATGGTATGCTCGAACTTTGAAGGTTAAAGCTTATCCCGAACCACTAAGGTTCAAGCCTGTCCCGAACTATTAAGGTTCAAGCTTTTGAAACTTCTTTCCGAATGATAGCGTTTGAGTATGAGGAATTGTTTTCCCCTCCTTTTGGTATCCCGAACCATGAAGGTTCAAGCTTGTCCCGAACCATTAAGGTCCAAGTTTTTGAAACTTTTTCCCGAATGATAGCATTCGAGAATGAGGACTTATTTTTCCTACTTTTGTTATCCCAAACCATGAAGGTTCAAGTTTGTCCCGAACCATTAAGGTTCAAACTTTTGAAACTTCTTCCCGAATGATAACATTCGAGAATGAGGATTTGTTTTGCCCTCCTTTTGGTATCTCAAACCATGAAGGTTCAAGCTTGTCCCGAACCACTAAGGTTCAAGCTTTTCCCGAACCATTAAGGTTCAACCTTTTGAAACTTCTTCCGAATGATAGCATTCGAGAATGAGGACTTGATATCCTCCTTTTGGTATCCCAAACAATCAAGGTTCAGGCATTTGAATCATTTCCCAAATGATAACGTTCGGGAATTTGAGGACTTGATTTCCTCATTTTGTCCCTAACTAACAATATTCGGGTTTTTGAATCCCTTCCCCAACATTTCTATAAGGGAATTTGAGGACTTTTCATCCTTCTTTTGTTCTGAATTAACAATGTCCGGGCTTTCGAAACATTTCTCGAACATTTCTGTTCGGGAATTTGAGGCGGGTGGTTGTGCTGAAAGAAGCTGTTGGGAGGCTGCGAGTTGGAAATCCTGCTGCCCGGAGGTGATATTCGGAACGAGCGAAACCTCTTGAGGCTTGTGTCGTTCCCACAGACGGCGCCATTTAGTGGCCGAACGTTAGTTGGGTCGGCCATCGGGTTGTTCTTCTTCAATTTCCGGGTCACGTGGGAGACCATCATGAGAAAATGAGAAACGTTAGCTCCGCCTGCAAAGAAAGCTGCACCGGAGGGTTCACCGATTAACGGGCCTCCGATATGAAGAGGTATTATCGTAATATTTCAATATGAAGAGGCGGTGTGTGTCAGAGAACACGTCAGTGAGATCCCGAATGTATGCCTTCAGGCGAATCCCTTAGTGTTCGGGTAGTAGGTTGTTTGGGTTTCGATGGATCCCTTTTCTGGGCTATTGATTTGGCCTTTTGGGCTTACTTGGGCTATATTTTTTAGTGATTGGGCCTATCGGCCATCGGCTACTACCTTAACTTATTTTTGGTCCCGGCTCTTTCTTCTTCATTGTCACTATTCACCTTAAATGTACAAATATTTTCCATTTTTATCTTCTTATTCCGCGTTTTATCACAATTTGAAATCTTAAGCTAAACTTCTACTCTCTAATGATACCATTGTTGCAGGGCATAGTATTATTTTTGCTTATTCACTTGTGTTTTAGGTGAATAAACTGAGATTAAAAACGATCCAATCGAAATATTATTTGATCGATTTGGTTTGATTATTAATTAGTTTTAATTTGTACAGTACTAGAGTTTAGTTTTTTTTATTCCCAAATGATTATACCCAAACGGACCGACCGAACACCCACCCCTAAATGGGAATGATCAGGAATTAATGGAAGTATGTGGATAAAGAGTGATATTTCTTGGTATGTATAAATGTGAAATTGGATCTTTCGAGATGAGGATGATGATCATGATGACGAAGAACAAATCCAACGTCAGATACTAATGGTACGCTTATCATTTATTCCCACGTGGCAATCATTCAGCCCTCTAACAGTCCCCTTGCTTCGCTGGACCAGCACCAACCACCTTGCTTTCCAGCCTTACGTACCCTGTAATTATATTAACTTTTTATAATTTTTCGCTCACGGGTGATGGGATTTATATTATAGTAATAGTACCATGAACAAAAAAAAGAAAATGAATTGTGGGTAGTATAAATTTTAGTCATATAAACAGGATCAAGAGAAATTAATGTAGAATTATAGTACAGGAATATGATTTTCCGAGAGTAGAGAACGGACATGTTAACGTCGTAACACCTCAATGAGGATTATTTTTATGGTATTTTGTGAGATCCCGTTAAAAAAAATAGTTGTTTCAATTGCTCTTAGTAATTTTTTAAAAGAAAAAATATCAAAAAAATTCATCTAATCACATTCTTTAATCAACTTTTTCCCTAAATATCACATACATAATTTTAAAAATAGCACCCTTTCCCCCACAAACTTGTTCTGACTTCAACAATCGAACAGACCCTGAGAGCATGCATGCATCAAAGCTAGCATTTAGTAACTGAGACTGAGAAATCTCACCAAACCACTTAAACAGGAAACTCTTATCTCATACGGGACCTGGATCTATATCTCCAACTTGTAACTTCTGGAATTCTCTATAAGGATATAAATAATTAATTTCAAGCGTTAATAGTATCAATTATAGCCATGGTTTATAAAAGGCAGAAGCTGATTGAATTCGCTAACCTCGGATTGATCGATTCCTTTTGATCGATTCAAACGGTTTAACGGAAAATTAGTTAAATACGCGGGATATCTAACATTTATCATTCATCTTAAAGTAAATAAGTAATTTATAATAAACTCAAGAACATATATCCATCAAAACTCAAAATAGTTAGCACATATATGCTTTAAAATTACAATGAGCATTAAAAATGTAAAATAAATTTTTTTTAAAACTTTTTTTCTTGAAAACCGGCGGTTTCCGGTTCAACCGGTTCGCCGGTTTTGTCCGGTTCCGCCGGTTCCCACCAGTTTCTAAGAAAAGGCCTCAAAACCGAAACCGACAGACAGCCACCGATTCGGTCCGACTGGTCCTGGATTTTCTAGCACATTAACTAAACAAATCCGAAGTACACAGCTGACAGATCAGGTTGAATGTGAAAAGATTAATTCCTTTCTTTATACTCCATCTGTTCACCAAAAATTGTAGTGTTTGATATTAATGTTTCAAAATTCAATATTTGACTCAATTTTTAATAAAGATAAACATTGAAAAAAATTAAAAAAAATATATATTTTGAAAATTTATATTTCAAATTATGATACTCGTATGAAAATTTTGATTTTCAATATCAACACAGTCATGAAAAAAAATTATAGATTAAATACTGTGAAACTGTTAAAACAAATGTTACAATCTTTTGCGGACGAAGGGAGTAATAGAGCATTAATTTTAGTATATAAATCTCGAGGGAACCGATTTAATATGTTTATTTTAAAATTTGGAAATTAATTTTAAATATTAAAGGTTAACAAAATATATTTTTTTCTCATTTTAATCAGTTGATTATTTAGAGATTAGTAAAACAACTCACTTCGGCAAAACATGTTTCATATATATATAACGTTCTGTATTTCGGAATTTATTTTATAATATATATATATTCCGTTTTCCATTTTAATTAGAATATTTTTAATAAATTATTTCTTATAAAAATTTGAATTACAGACAAGTTCAAAGTTAAATTAAGCGATCTTTACCGGACAGAGTAGTACATTTTAAAAGTTTGATTTGTAGTATTAATAAGAAAAACAAATATTACATGATTCATATAGAGGGTGTGTTTATTAACAATTTTTTTAAATTAATTTTTATAAAGTAAACTTCACCGGTAGTCCTGTAAGTTTGAGATTTATCCTATTTGAGTCTCGTTTTAAGTATTTGTCTCACTTTAGTCCTGTAAGTTTCAATCGTGTGCATAATTAATTCTTCCATTAAATTTTCCGTTAAAGCTTAGTTAGGGTTCATTTGTAGTTTTTTAGGAGATTGATGTTAAATTTAGTACCCAGACATTTAGTTTTAACGGAAAATTTAACTGGAGGACTAACAGTACACACGATTGAAACTTACAGGACTAAACTGAGACAAATTTTTAAAACGGAAACCAAATAGGACAAATCCCAAACTTACATGACTATCAGTGAAGTTTACTCAATTTGTATGTTTTAAAATGCCATCTACAGAGTAACTTTAACATTGTCATTAAAAAATTATCCAAAACTTTACAAATAAAACAACTTTTAGTAAACAGGGTTATAAACTACAATTTACAATTTCATATACTTATACAGCACAGGTATTAGCTAGATACAAGTATATATAAAAAATTTTTACCGCGCCAGCCAGTCACTGGTTGTGAGAGAAATTAAGAGCCAGCCACACATTTCCATATATAAGAACCCTCCAGAGGAGAACTGAAGAGCACTGCCTCACTCGTACATACTAAGCAATATTAATCTCGCTAGCTAGCTAACATGCCGATCAGAAACATCGCCGTCGGTCGGCCCGACGAGGCCACCCACCCTGACACTTTGAAGGCAGCCCTCGCCGAGTTCATCTCAACCCTTATCTTCGTCTTCGCCGGAGAAGGCTCTGGCATGGCTTTCGCTAAGCTCACTGACGGCGGCGCAACCACTCCCGCTGGCCTCGTCGCCGCCTCTCTAGCTCACGCTTTGGCTCTCTTTGTCGCAGTCTCCATCGCCGCCAATATTTCCGGCGGCCATGTCAACCCCGCCGTCACTTTCGGTCTCTTCGTCGGAGGCAACATCAGTCTCCTCCGTGGCATTCTTTACTGGATCGCTCAGCTCCTCGGTGCCACAGTCGCTTGTTTGCTCCTCAAGTTTGCCACCGGCGGCTTGGTGAGTTTTCAGTTTCAATCTAGTACTAGTTTCAGTCATCCAACGCTCGGTTATTCATTTTTTTTTTACGGAGGGTTATATAATAACTTACTATATCATCTTTTTTTTCTTTTCGAACTTAATTACCAATCTACCATATCAACTAATCAGTTGTAATACATTTCCAATGTTATCCTTAAAAAACAAATATTTTCTAATGCTATCCTTCATTAGGCTATCACATAAGTTTAATATGATGTATTAATATAGCTCATGAATAAATAGCTCATGAATTATTACAGAGGGTAGTCAATAGTAAAAAAGGAAAGTAGGTAGATATCATGATAGTCGTTACTCGTTTCTATAATAACATCTTTTCGTGGGAAGGTTGATTTATATACTTATTTTACTTCATTGTTTTACTATCTTTTATTCTCTAACTCCTTATACATATTTGTCTCAGACTCCACTGGTCCCATAAACTTGATACATTTTATTTTTCAATCATCTTTGAAAAATTAATACATTTAGTTAATCTACGAAGAAACAAAATACACAATATTCTCTCCCCTAAAAAGTTGCTCTTATATGTCAAACTTACACACGTTCAACGCTTTCAATTAATCTCTTTGTACGGAATCAAGTGTATCAATTTTTCCATGCTAGCTTGTAAGTGTTTTTTTTAATCTCATATATATATGTATGATTATTTTAATTTAATACTCTGAAATTTTCAAGATCCCTTCGATACATGGTTTTTGGGAGGAAAGTATATATTTTTATTTTGCTCTCACGATCTACTTTTATCTCTAATATACAGTCCTAGGTCATGATCTCTCATGGCCCATGGGCGAAGAATGTTTATAGCCCTAGTTAATTACTATAACAGTACTTTTAAACCATGTGACCAAATGCAATTATGCAGGCGACATCGGCGTTTGCGTTGTCAGCTGGAGTCGGAGTGTGGAACGCGGTGGTGTTCGAGATCGTGATGACATTCGGGTTGGTTTACACGGTGTACGCGACGGCGGTGGACCCGAAGAAGGGTGATCTCGGAACGATTGCGCCTATCGCAATCGGTTTCATCGTGGGAGCCAACATTCTGGCCGGCGGAGCGTTCGACGGAGCGTCGATGAACCCGGCAGTGTCGTTCGGGCCTGCTCTGGTGAGCTGGAGCTGGGGGGGCCACTGGGTTTACTGGGTCGGACCTTTGATCGGCGGTGGGATCGCCGGACTCGTGTACGAGCTCATCTTCATCGGCCACTCTGGCCACGAGCAGTTGCCGACAGCAGAATATTAAGTGGGGCTTCGAATTTTCTGGTCGGCGTGTATTTAGTTCCCTTCGTTTTCGAGTTCATTTGTCTCGTTGTACTTGTGTTTCCCCCTTTCATCTTAGCCGTTTGATCTGAACAGTGAGGCTTCTGCAATCGTCATAGCCGTTGGATGTGATCGGATTTGGTATGGTAATTGGATGGACTGGGTTTCATTTGTTCTACTCTACTTTATTTTATTTTATTTTTTTTGCCCTTCTTCTTCTTCTTCTTAAATCTGTTTTAAGAAAATCAAGACAGGAAAAATATACTAATTCAGTTCGCCACCATTTTTTTTGATACATTGGTGTTGGTGGGGTAGGGGATCGAAAGTAATGGAGCTTCAACAATAACAATAAATCTCTATTTTATATTTTTAAAGTTTAACCATTAGATTAGATGCTTAAAACATTCATCATCAAGTTAATCAACAAATAAATGAGTTGACTTTACCTAAAATGCTAACTTAGTTATGCGAATGTTATAGAAAAAGCAAACGCTACATCAGCAAAACACAATTTATATTAAATAAGAAAACAACAATTTATAAATTTTCAGTGGATAGCTAGAGCAAACGTAAAAAAAGATGGAATTGTATATATACAATTGCCGACACAAATGTATTATTACTGATGAGAAAATGAAATGTCACGCGCATGGCCCAAACCTCACCTTCCAATATTATAAAGTTGTAGGGTCCGTTGTGAAATAAAAAACAAACTAGTTATAATACCCGATTTCATTTTTTAATGTATTAAATAACAATATATTCGGTGTAATAAATTTATGTAAATTTAGTTCATTTTTAAAAATTTTGGCTTAAATTTATGTAAAATTATTTCACTTTTAAAAATTTTGGGTTAATTATATTATTTGACTAATGACATTTATACTAGTTCTATCTTTTATACAAGAAAAGATACCAATTCTCTCTCTCTAATGATTTAATTTGTTTTGTCACTCATCCCTAACTCGACCACATCACGGTTGATCATCCCGTGGACCACTTTTGACCATTTGGGGCCATATTGGAATCTCTCGACGGCGAACCCAAACATCATATCGTCGACATAACATACATTTTTTTTCATAGTAAAGGACTGCTCAAAGCGCTTACCACCCGATTTGACGACATGCCGCATCTCCACCTCACCATGATTGTCCCTACTGGCGACTAAAAGAACATGAAAGAGATGGAAAACCAGATGAAAAAATCCGCACAATTAACGGTAATGAATAAGAGTCTCTTAGAATTACCTTTCATGCTTGGTTGATCATTATCTGCTCAACATTTTCTTCTTCGTATTTACTAATTATTTCTTTAATGGCTTGGACATCTACTCCTTCAATCAAATTAATTATTTCAAACAAATGACATGAAAAATGAAAATGTGAGCAATTAAACATACAAATAAACAAATATTAGTACCATAATTTTCTTTTAAAAGTGTTACTGCAAACATATCCATAGTGAGTGCTCTCTCCACAACAACTTACACTAGAAAGGACATATTTCAGAGTAACCTTTTTAAGAACTTCATTCAAGTCTTCGCAGAAATGTATTTTCCAAACTTGTCTTAAAAAATTTCAAATATAACGATATGCTAAAATCCGCTCATAAAATGAAGCCTAAATTACAACTGTAGCATATCCTAAACCTTAGACCTCGAGCAAACAAAGGTAACCGAATTTCTCTTATGTACAATTGTGTATACTCACACAATCAGCGCCAATATACAAAATTTATTTCCCATACTTGCTGCTAGTGCTACTGCAAAATCTTCATCCTGTTTGATTAGCATAAAAAATTTTGTGCTTCACCAATAATATTAATTGAAAAAATTCACCAATTCTTTTGATGACTATAAGACACTGAAGGAAGAGGTGAGAACAAATAATTAATAAGAATCTGTTAGAATTACCTTTCGTGCTTGGTTGATAATTATCTGCTCAACATTTGTGTGGAGAGAAATTTGTTAATCACTCAGAACACAATAATCTAAAATTTTAATTAAAAATAAAAAAATAAAAAGGACGAAGAGGAAATGTCTGCTAACATAAATTCACTATTAGATATGAAAGTGTGAAGTCATAATTCATCCTGCCACTAAGCCCGACAAGCAGTCCCCTCGCGACCTAAGACGTTTCAGATTTGGAATAAACGATGATCTTAGGCATCGATTCGTCCCCTCCCGCCAAGCGTCATTGTCGCATCATCGATTCGCCCACCTCCCACTGTCAAGTCCTCACCGATACTCAAATCAAGCACTTAGCATTGTGGAGGATTCAGGATGAAGGGTTTCTTCATGTTTCGATGATGGCAGGTCGAGTCTGTAGGTTAGATGACAGGTGAAGCTCAATCAGTGGTTAACGGAGGCGCTTTCAGGCAAAGGAGAGTGCAGTAGTGGGCATGGAGAAGCTCTGCGGTGCTATGGCGGACGATTGGAGCGTCAGTTGGGGAGAATTCTAACCGATCGATTTCAACCATTGAGGTGGTTATCTATCGGATCGGCGGTGATTGGGTTGCTCAGGTGGTGGTGGTTCGAGAATGTCGGTAAGATGATGCATCAAATGACAGAGAGTAATACAAAGGTGGAGGCGGAGCTGGCTAGCTTTCGACGAGAAAGCTTGTCGAGGATGGTCGCTTGGCGGCGAGCTTTGAAACATAAAAGATAAAAGGAAAAGCGATTAGGAAATAAACGGATGGAGATGAGAGAGCAGAGTAATCGAATGTTGTAAAAATGTGTTTTAATTATTTTTTGATTGGGGTGTTTTAATTATTTTAATTACATATGAGAAAACAAAACAGAGTGATTAGATGTTTGTCTTAACTACAATTGAAAATTTTGGAAGTTACCATATTCAGTTGTTACCTTATGGGATCAAAAAAAATAAAAACTTCAAATATGATGTGGAGCTGATATGGAACTGAGATGAAGCACATATGACGCAACCAGAAAGCGATTTTCGTTTTTTGGCAATTAATGTAATTATCATGTATTAATATATAATAGTAGATAGTGAAGAAATTAAAAAAATAATAGCCCAAAAAACTATTGCTGAAATTGGATGAAAGGAACAAGCATATGAAGTTAGTATTTTGGACGATGTAATGATCAGATTTTTAGCACGTTGATTATTGTATATACTTCCACGTAGCTAACTTTCTACGTGGTATTGTGTTTCTTAAAAAAAAAGAAGGATAATGTTTTTGCAATCAATACACAGAGTTGTAGAACTGATGGAGATGGACCGATATTATTAACCGAAAATAATTTCCAGTCTCAGTACATAAAATAATATTAAATTTATCTCCATCAATTTCATATTAAATCGCATTTTACTCAATTTTTCCAACTTTACATATATGTTATCCATTAATTAAAACATATCTCTCCAAATCTTCATTTTTTTATGTCAGCTGAATTGAGCCTACATGAGTAATAATTTTTGGGTAATTATCATTTAATCTTGTGGAGTTTGACATAATCTCACGTTATTCCCGTGTATTCGGAATTCGTTAAAAAAGATTAAAATATCTCGTACTACCCTAAACTATTGTGACCCGGGCGAGTTAGGGTCTGAACTATGAAACGGGTGGAACGGTACCTCGTACTATTGGAATGATGCAAATAAGGGCCTCAGCTCAATTTACTCGGCACGTGGTACCACGTGTTGTCACGTCCGTTTGCACTTGACTTCCGAATTTGACGATTCGTTTGTTTCCCATTTAGGAGTGTCCTACATGTAAGTTTTTAAAAGTCAGGACAAACCCCCAATTTATTTTTAAAAAAGAGTTGAAATGCCTAATTGTTGGGGCTATATTCATCTGAACCCTATCGACCCGAGGTGCGTTCGATTGTGCTTGCTGTTGTGTTCTCCATTTCCATCGAAATGGATTACAACCTCTTCTTCTTTGATGGTGAGAAGTCTGCCCTAGATCCCACCGGGTGTGAATTGATAGTACATTGCTACCGCACTTGCAAATGTGGGAAGAAACTCAAAATGTTTCAACAACGCAGGCTTTCCAAGAACTATGGGAGGAGGTTCTTGAGATGTCCAGATTATGTGGTGAGTTTCGAATGCTTTCTCTACTCCAAATGTGTTGTGTATGAATTCTTTCCGTTTTGGTGTGTGAATTTGAAAGAATGTGCCAATGCTCCCTTCGCAGCTCCCTATAGGTCGAGATGGGATGCCAATGCTCCCTTTCATAACAGACTAGAGTGTCTTACCATGGGTGTGTTTATGAAGAATTATGTTATGAGTGGATTAATAATGAACAAAGATGTTTGAATGCTCCCTTACACGACCGTTACATGTTCTATGATTTTAGGGACCAAATAGGTGCAACTTTGAGTGGATTGATGACTCTTATTGTGAGGCTTCCCAAAATGCATTGAGAAGCTTTGTGAAAAGTTGCAGAAGGTTGAAGCAGATAACATCTTACTTAAAGAAGAATTGTTGTTAGGTAGAAGCCTTAAGGACCATGAACTATCTCCTACTATTACTAAAGAATGCATCAGGATGCTCAATGGAAAGCTGTAAAAGGTTGAGGCTGAGTTGGTTTGCCTTAAGGAGCAATTGTTGTTAGGCCTAAGTAATGGAGGAGATGAGCAACTGTAATTAGGGGTTAGGATATGGTCCCTCTCTTTTGTAATGCTCCCTCCATTTTATGGCTCTGTTTGAGACTCTGTTTTAGGCATTGTTGCAGGCTATGTATATCGACATGTATTTATGAAGTATGGATGTTTATGGAGCTTTAAGTTTGCCATTTTGAACTAGTTTCTTACCTTTAAGTTTGGATGTTTATGGTCCTCCATAAGTGTAACTTCATAAAACTTGATAAACTTCATAAAACAACTTCATATTGTTCAGGCCACACCAAGTCTTGGTACATCATATAGTTAAGGCCACAACTTAACAGAATTACATCATATTGTTTGTCCAGAGTACCATTTGCTACATGTGCACAAAAAACTTAATAGAAATACATGCCACAACTAATCTCATCCTTTGGTGCTCCTATTCTTCTTGCCTGCCGGTTCAGTGGCAGTTCTTCCAGCAGAATTGCTTCTCTTTTGCTTCTTCACTTTTTTGGAGGTAGAGGCTCCATTCTAATCCTGCATAATGCAATTAACAACTCAGTGTATGGTAGTATGCAGCTCTGAACATTTCTTTAGAGTACCACTCATTTAGATAACTGTAAGGATCCTCTTTTCTTGACATAATGGCTGCAATTGCATGCTTGCATGGGATTCCAGATATCTCCCAGCCATTACAAGTGCAAAACTTTTCCTGTAGCTTCACAACGTACACTGCCTGACCATAAGAGACTTGAAAGCCATCCTTCCCATTCCATTTGGTGGTCCACTTGAAGCTTGCAGCAGTGTTCTCTGCTATAATCATTTTAGTATTGTACCCCCCATTCCATCTTCCACTTCCTCAAAAACTCATTCCTTTTTACCCTCCTCTCCATCACATACTCCCTTATAGCCTCAAACATAGAAATGATTAGTAGACTTCTAGCCCTAATCAACACTAAATTGAAAGCTTATGTGCTGTTATTGTCAACTGAATCACACTTTACCTGGCCTCTGAAGTAGGCTCTACACCATTACTTTGGATCTATTCTTTCCAAGGCAGCCCTTGCTCCTGGTGCAAGCTTCTCAATTTCAGTGAGCCTCTTCTCCAATTGAACTTCATTGCAAGCCTTTGCAACAGCATAAAAGGCCACCTACAATCTCTCTCCTCTAAAGTCAGAATACCAATTCTGATAAATGTTGCTTGCACATAATTGATGTTCAGCCCTTGGGAAAATACTTGACACTGCATTCTCCAGACCCTATAACAGATGAAAGCAAATTACAAAGGTGTAATTGTCATGAAGAAATAAAATATAATATGTAAGTGATTAAAATACCTTTGATTGATCTAACATTAAACACCATCCCCATCCATCTTGAGTCTGAATGTCCCTAGCTAAATGGTTAAAGAACCAAGTCCATGAGTCTGTTGACTCAACCTCAACCATGGCCCAGGTAATAGGGTACATCTGGTTGTTAGCGTCCTTCTCAACAACAGTAAGAAGTTGCCCCTTAACTACTCCCTTAAGGAAACATCCATCAAGTCCAACAAAGTTCCTACACCCTTCAAGAAACTCTTTTCTTACAGCATCCAAGCATTTATACATTCGCTTGAAATATGGAGGAATCTCAAGGCCAATGTGTTCCAACTGAATGTCAACATGTGAACCAAGATTAGATGTCTCTATGACCTTAGCATAATCAAAGATCCTAGCATACTAATGATCAACATCACGCTGCAACTTATCAGTCACAATTTTTTTAGCCCTCTTGCACTGATCCCTTGAAACTTCAATCTCCATCTGTGATTTAATGTGAGTCACCAGGTAAGTTGGTCTAATACCATAATGAGCATAGATGTAACTTTCATACTGCTCAGCTATCCACCTTGAAGTTATACCTTTAATCGTGAAAACATTGCAACAGGTATGCCTAGGCTGGAGTGTTTTAATCATAAAGTACTATTTCTCTTATTCCTTTCAATTGCAGCATACACTAGCCAACTGCATTTTGCATCAACATAGACCGCCCTCACTCTTTTTGACCCATTTTTCTTGAATCTGTATTCCCTTTTCTCCTTAATAGCATATTGCAGCAATGCCCTTTTAAACTGCAAGTCATCTTGAAACATAAGACCAATACTAAAACTTACTTGTTTCCCATCACCCTCTACATACCTTACAAATTGTCTGGCCTTCTCCTCAGCTCAACAGTTCCATCTTCCTCAATTTCTTCATCAAAGCTACCAACATCAGAGTTGTCTATTCCAGCATCATCCCCATCATATTCAGACCCAGAAGTCTCACCACCATGTTCAGTCTTGGCCTGATCTGCAACAAGTTCTCCATCATCCCCTTTACCATCATTTCCTACAGCTTTAACCCTTTTTGTCTTCAAAGATCTGTAGTCGTAGTGCTCTTTAACAGCCTCAATAACTTCCCTAATCTCTTCATCAGCATTTGAAGGCAGAGTTTCATCTAACTCATCTAATTCATCCTCACACCCCTGTTCAAAGTCTTCTCCATCATCTGAACTGGAGTCCTCTTGCAAGCTATCATCAGAATTAATTTGAGGACCCTCAACTATTGGCTGTGACTCAGGTTGAATGGTAGAAGGGATAGGATTAGGCTCTTTTTCTCCTCCAGCTGCCAACACCACATCACCATCTGAATTTAATAGCCCATCCCCATCATAATTTACTAAAAGGATCACGAGCTCAATGATGAAAGAACTCAGAGATGAAGGACGACTCTGGTCTTCAAGAGCTTAGTTCAGGCCCTTATGTTTTGAAATTAATGAACGTTCGACATTTTAATTCATCCGTTTTCGAATTTTGGGAGTTCGGCCTGACTTTTAAAAACTTACATGTAGGTCACTCCGAAACGAGAAACAAATGAATCGTCCAATTCGGCAGTCAGGTGCAAATGTACGTGATGACATGTGGTACCACGTGCCGAGTCAACTGAGCTGAGACCCTTATTTGCACCATTCCAATAGTACGAGGTACCATTCCGCCTATTTCATAGTGCAGACCCTAACTCACCCGGGTCACAATAGTTCAAGGTAGTACGAGATATTTTAGCCTTAAAAAAAACCCTGATTCATCGATTTGTATAAAAATATAAGAGCCAGGAAGATTTCCCTCAATCTGTGTGACAACATATACTACTCCATCCATCCAAATTTAATTGTTACGCTTTTTTCAACATGTAATCTATAAAATGTTTTCTTTAATATTCTGTTATACAATGTCAAATAATTTATATAAAAAAAGGTTAATCAAAGAGTCTAATTTCTAAAAATATTTTTTTTTATTTTATTTAACAAAGTCTTCTTTAATTAAAAATTAAGTCAAACAAAGTATTGAAAGTTAAACATCTTAATTAAAAAGGGACAGAGGTAGTAGTATAATTCAACAAAGCAGTTAAACGAGCCCCAGCCATCACTGACTATATAATTACTCATGATTCCGTCTCAAATGAATTGTTACTTTTTTTTGTAGATTAAGATTGTCTTTAGTCAATGTCTCTACTAGGGTTTCTATGAGCCTTCGGGGCCTATGGCGTGGTGATCAGCGGCTTCTTCCTCTATCGCCACCAGGCTCAGGCTTCCGCCGGCCTCCTCCCATTCAGAGCACTCTCGATGAACACATCATAGAATTTGGGGCTTTGGACCGGTAGCGTGCGAAGTAAGTTTCGGTTTGAAAAGCATTTGACAACGTCCAAGATTGATCGAACCTTATGCTTTTGATTGAACTAAGTGAATGGAAGGAGAAGATGTTTGAGAATGGCTATAAAAGCTAGGTGGCGGCGGAGGTCTTGCCAATTGGGAGGATCGGTATTTCGGGGGGGGGGGGCGGTTGGTGCAAGTGGAGACAGCGAGTGAAGGGAGGACGACGGGTGAAGGAGGTCGACTGGTGGCAATGGCTGGCCTGTTGCTTGCGGCTGTGGCTAGAGATGTTTCAAAAAAATCAAAAAACTGTCAACCCGCTCCGAACCGTGCAATCCGAAACTGAAAAACCCGAGTGAAAAAAGGGATAACTGATCTGGTGCGGGTCGGTTTCGGTTTAAATTTGCAGAAGTCGCAGGTACCCGCTCTGTCTTGCCCAACATATAATCATTCTTAGTTATCAGTACATTTTATATACATTAGTTTTCTTGGTAAGGATCTTTTTCTTTTAGTTAGTTTTGTATCGTTAATACCCTTAAGAAATTTGTGAAAAGCTTGGAGCTTCTAGCATTTATATTATATTGACAAAACTGATATAGCATCCAATGAAATAAAGGCAGAGACTCCAAAAAAAAAACAACAGCGGCTACTCTCTCATCATTGACATATCCTAATTAATCAGGGGAATTATTAAGGATTTCGGAATTAATTTGTGAAGTAAATTTCCATGACCAATTGCTTCTTTCATCCTATGCTTATTTATAAATGTACTGTTGTTCGCTCTATTGTGCAAGAGTGGTTACCATTTAATGCATTCCTATTTTTTTCTTTCATTCAGAAACTTTATTTAGATAATTTGTATAATGATTGTGGACATGCAAATTTGATTTGTATTTGACTACTTATCTAGCATATTGTAAAAATGTCAGAATTAATTTCTCATAATGTTACTATTTTTTTATGGTGCGGGTATCTACGTTCTGATCCGCAAAAACCTGTCATTGTGGTACCCGTGTAATGTGGGTGATTTCGGATAGTGAAACTAGGTATCCACCCCGCAGTGCATGGATAACATTTTTTTTACTATCCGTCCCGCCCGGTGCTCACCCCTAGCTGCACTAGAGGCCGCAGGTGCTTCGGATGGTCCATCTGCCCCCCACCTTGGTCGAATTGGGTGTGGCTTATCAAATGACACAACTTGATTCTCGTAACTTCTTAAGTGACAATTTTTTGTGTGCTATGCTAGCACATCATAGTTAGTTGTGGCTTTGTTCCGCTTTCTGTAGGTTTATTTTGTAATAGTCATTTATTAATAAAGTGAGTCTATGTTTCAAAAAAAAAAGAGTCTAATTTGGTCATTAACTCATTTGATATAAATTTTCATTATTACCCCACTTTACCACTTTAGACTATTTGAATGAGTGCATTTACAAAGGGTAAAACTGTATTAAAATAAAAGAAAAGTAGAAAATTGTTATTTCATCGTGACAAAAATATTTTGATATTGTGTTAGCGGACTTAGAACGGAGGGAGTATATTAATCGTGGGGAAGTGTAATTAATGCATGTAATGTAGAAGATTTTTGTAATTAATGCATGTAATGTGTATGTATATGTAGAAGGTTTGTGAAGATGAAGTTTGAACTCCTCCGACCTTTTAGGTAGCTAGGTCCGAATGATTCCACAATATTGAAAGGGCCTCTCATCTCAATCAATCATGTGCCTTAATTGTCTGAGTGATAAGTGCTGCTGGGCCAAATCAGAGGCAAAGATAGTGAAACACTCGTTTCCCACATGATCATAATTATGAATCTCCAGGAAGCTGCTTTCTTTCTTTCTTTTTTTTTTAAACCAAACCAAGAAAGAAATATACAACATGTGGGTGTCTATTTACCACATATGTGAAAAAACACATATCATGAAAATGTCAAATTTACTCTCTTAATAAATCTCTATAAAGGATGTTTTAGTCTTTTAATTTAATAAATTAGTTAATTAATTTAATTAATTAATAGAACATTTAGGTATGTATTATTCCACATATATAGTAAATAAACGGACTCTATAGAATCTACCTACATCTACACTTGGATTGTTCCATTTCTTATAAATTTTACAAAGGAAAAGTTGACAACTAGCTAGAATATTAGAATGTGGATAATATGTTAAACAAAATGTGTGACAAGAGAGATCTAGATGAACATGTCTGGTGCGCTACTGTTATCTCCACATGGTGTTGCAGAGATTCGAAATCTCAATAGAAAATAGTACTCACTCTCAGACAATTTTTAAACATTTTATATTATTTTAAAATTATTGAAACACTTTTCTATTTTAGTAAATTTTTGTATATGAATTTATCCAACTATCATTCTATCTCTCTTCCGTTTAACACGTTAACATAAAACTAACTCACACAAAATGGCATTACCAATTATATGGTGCACATATGTGTAGGTACACATAGCAATATATAGAGAAAATATGTAGGGATAATTTAGACATTTAGTATTTTTTAGTGGATTTGGGCTGAAACTGTTTTGTAAATTAGGCATCTAATCTACTATGTGTACCTACACATATGTGTATCATATCAAGACTCAAATGGCATACCCTACCAATAATTATGTTTCCAAAATATATTTAGAAAATTTAGATCGTAAATTATGAGAAATATGTGCTCATTTAATTTTATGAATTCATAAAAATAAATTATAGATTAAATATTGTGAAAATAACAAACATAAATATATACAATCTTCACGTGTGACGGGGGAGTGGTATTTTGTGAACAAAGAAAATGCGGGTAGATAATTGAATTGAAAATTGATATGGTGGGACGTGTGGGCTCAATCAAATTGGCATATCCAACGGATGAGTACAACATCCTTTCGGTGCATGAAGCAATGATGCAGCTTTTTTTAAGTTTTTGTTTTCACTAAATTTAAAAAATATTATTTCATTTAATTTATAGGGAAATTATTTAAAAAAAAACTGATGAAGTTTAGTATAATTTCTACTTTACCTTCATATAAAATTCTAAAAAACAAACCTCATGAGATTAGCTAAAATATGCAATTTCATCCTGTTATAGTTTACATTTAATTACAGAAGTTGACCCTATATATTTTTTAACACTAACAAATATACCCTTAACTTTTTTTCTTTAAAGAAAAGTCACTCTTCACAGTTTTCAAGGTTTGATTTTGTTCAATTTCATCTCCGGTTGCAAGACTCTTATTTTTTAAACAAAAAATCCAACTTCATTTCCAGATTTTCCTTGAGAAATAAGATTAGCAAACAACATTTCATTTGAGAAATCTGTCTACTTTCCTAGGCTTCCTTCTTCTCAACCGGCCTCTCCCCACCGCCTCATCTACAACGCTTACATCAGACATTTCAGTTGCCGTACGGAAATCTCCCTGCAACTACTCTCTCCCAATCTCAGATCATGTCGCCACTGTTTACCTGTAGATCTCGCCTCATTTGATATGCGAGTGCAGAGCCTAGCATGCGATTTGGAGGTTCGATGGCGAAGGAGTATCCCGATCGCGATTTCCAAACCCACGGTGGTCGATCTAAGCTGAGGGCAGAGCCTTGCCCGTGGAGGTAGGCCGCAGTGGACGGTTTTCGAGAGTATATAAATCCGAGGAGGAACGTGATGATGGAGAAGCTTCAAAGATGGGAGAAAAATTGAATAGCTAGTGAAGAGAAGAAAACGGGAGGGTGTCTAGACTCAAAATAATTAGGTTAATGGTAAATTTGTTAGGGTAAAATATTTAGGATCCACATTTTGTAATTATTCCTAAAATTTAGGGTTTTTGTATATTTTCATAAATCTTAGGGGTATTTGTTCGAGAATTTCAAAATATGCCTAAAATGTTTTTTTTATAAATTTCCCTATATTATGAGAAAAAAGGTTGTTATGTACATATGAAAAGGTGGGCCCAGTATAAGGATGGGCTTTATTTTTGTCTTGTCGTATCCTTTGAAAAGCCGAGACGGAAGAAAGTGGAGTGAAAGTGATGGGCCTGCCAACCATATGGCGGTCGCTCGAATTTTTGTTTATGGGCCTTATGGTGCGGTCGTCTTCTAATGATCAGATGGACGGTAGTATTTCTTAATTTTGGTCGGTATTTATTAATTCTGGTCTTTTCCTAAAAGGCAAAAAGGCCAAATAAAACGTTGAACTATTTGAATCGTCATGACTTGGTCTTTGAATTAATAAACCGGCCAAATAAAATCCTGAATTATCATTTTGTGATCTGGCCATTAGACGTTACGTTAGGGGCATCTTCATGGAATATTCCGTCTTGTTATATGTCGTGGGTAACAGAAGCTTAGGTGGATGGTGAGTTGGACAATTCTGTTGATAAATAGGGTGTCAAGCTGTGAAGAAATTAGGCAATTGGGTATTCTAGGGTTTTGACGATTTTGGGATTTCAGATATTAGGCTGCAATCGATCGAACGAACATGGTGAATGGCGAAATTGATGATCAAATGTGTGGGAGGAGACTCAAACCTACTCAATCGAAGACGTATAGTTCCTATGGTTCCAATTTGTGCACTCCGGAGAGATCTGTTCGAAGCTCCGATGGCAGAGGAAACGGTGCGACAATATCCGTTGCTACTGCAAGCGCCGTGCTGGGAGGTGGACTTCTTGGACTTGGAAAAACCCAGGGCCGAGGTTCTACAACTGCGTTGAGAAGGTAAGTTGCAATATGAAGGTTGGACGTGATGATATCAATGTTTTATGAGGTTAGGATGGCTCTGGATTTTTTTGTTGTCTTAAATGTTTGTAGTTAGTTGTTTAATAGGGACGAAATTGCATATTTTTTTATTAGGCGGATCCATTGCAGACATAAGAGGAGAAGGAGGAAGTTGTGAAGATGCTACATGCTGAGAATGTAGCATACCTTTCTTCTATTTTCAATTCAGAACTCCGCTTTTGCAGTTGTAGGGAAATCGATTCGATTCGAGTCCTCTCCAGAAAGGACGTTACTTTTCTGTGCCTACCCTCACTCTTTCTCCTTTCACTCTCTGCCTCTCCACTGTCCCTCAAGTCCCAAATGACCTACAAATTTAGGTTGATTCCCGCCTAAACACATTCATCTCTCTAATTCCTGCCAGTATTCGTCCACGTGTGCATTTCCGTGAAACAGATCAGCAAATAATAGATGGAAGGGCTTGATCGGTAAAAAAACGAGGAGTTCAAGTTTTATTTGGCTGGTTAATTAATTTAGAGGCCGAGCCGTGACAATTCAAATAGTTTAGGGGTGTTATTTGGGCTTTTTGCCTTCCAAATACTATGACTTTTAATTTTTTTTGACAGTGTATTTCTAGTAATAAATTTGATCTAACAATAAAATTTCGAAAGTCAAATGCTATAATTATTTAAGGACGAAGACAGTATAATCACTCCATTTATCTTTTTTTGTTATATTAGTAAGGATATTGGAGGTAACATTTGAACTCGAGATTTGAGGAAGAAGTGATGGAGGAGTAGCTTCGATCGTGGAAGAAAGATGGCGTTGAGTGGTGTTTAATGAAAAATGTATCATGTGAAAAGTGTAAGGGCGCAAATTGTAATTTATCAACGGAGGACTGTGATAATTAATAGAACAATCATGAAATTGCACTTAATATCTAAGTTAAGTGGTAAAGTTAGACTTTTTAAAAGAATTATGAGAAATGTGCACTTTTGACCTAGTTTAGTGTGTTTTTTGCACATGAAACATTGTAAAAAACACAGGAGTGCAAGTAAGGAAACAATACCGAAAGCATGGTGACAACTGAATTAGATCCTCAATTACTATTGGCTTTTAGGTTTTTTTTCCAAAAGGTAGATGGAATATGTGAAATATGATAACAATTAATGACAGATTAATTTTACAATAAATATCTTTTACTATAATAATTACAACTAAATATCGTTGAACTCACTTTGCAATAGTTACAAGAATACTAGTGCCAGTGCCACTCCATAATTCTTAATGCTACCTACAAAATCCCTCTGTCACTTATGCATGTTGATGCCTGAAAGCTGGTCCAAGTGTGCTTCCTCTTCACAATACAAATTGAGAGATCAGATCACAGTTGTGTTGTACGAGCAGCATCAGGGCCATAGAGTTGAACCTCCCTATGATTCAGTGCCTGCGCTGGTCTTGCATTAGCCTCTGCATACTGCAATGCAACCCAGTTTACCAAACCTTTAGATTCTTAAGCTGTAGATTCCAAGATAAAAACAACAAATGTTTCTGAAAACGAAGAAACTTACATCATGGACTGTGATTCTTAGTCCCCTAACTTGTTCTCTTGAAACTGTCCATATCTGAAAACGAAGAAAAATTCGTGTAAAAGCATGCAACTCAAAACCCTTGACAATGAGTGGAGGAATCTCATCATATTACATGGCATGGGTTAATGCCTTTTTTATGAACCATGTGGTTTTCCCATTTAACACGACCCCTCAAGTGTAGGCTAGTTTTCTAGCTCTAAATCTCTATCAAGTGAGCTTTTTAGGCAATGGTCAAGGTCTTAATAAGCCTGCTCTGCTCTGATATCATGTAAAAGCATTCAACTCAAAATGAATTGGCAATGAGTGGAGATGTGTTATCTTAATATAAGACATTGATTAACCCTTTTTACGGACTATGCAGGGTATGAGGGTATCCCACTTAGCAATTCGATTCAAAATTGCAAATTTCTCTGCACCAACCTGTTGTTCTATTTGATGTCAAATTATGAGTGACAATTGATTGACTAGTACTCATGTTACCTTCTTGTTGATGGTCCAGATGACTCCTTCTGTGCAGGGAGGGACAGTAAGTGAACCCTTGTACCTGTAATACTTCCTTCCTCGAATCTTAACATCATTCGGATGAATCACTCCCATCTTTACCTCCTCATGGTTATCCCCAATTGATGTTATGTTGCCGATCAACTGTCAATTTGGACAACTAATTAGCTCAGAACTGAATCATTGACTGATTACAACTGCGATACATATATCTTATGTTTCAGAGACTTGTTTTAACCTTGGAGAGGAAGGCATCTGGAGCACCAAACTTGTAGAGGAGTCCGATGACAGCAATCTTGCCATCAGGGCTGGCGTGCACCATGTGCAGCTCCAAAGCATACCTAGGGGAAAACATGTACACAGATCAGTGATCACAGTAGCAGTTAGTTACTACTATATACTACTACTATGGAGTACACATGTAGCTACTTTTCTTGGCGGACAAGAAACAGTCACCTCCTGCCATCGATGGTGTGCTCAGAAGGTGAGTGCCAGTGGGCTTGTTCCAGAAAGTATTTGGTGCCATTTACCTTGATTGATCCAGCACCATGTTTCTCCCATCTGAGCTGCATTGCAGATAATATACTTACTCATTAGTTGCCAAGAACAAATTCAAACCATTAATAGCCCTATGCTTTTCTTATTGGTAATCGGTTTACTGATTAATTAGCTTCAAAGATAAATGATATTCCCTCAGTTTTTTTTATTCCTTTTCAAGTTATCCCTGATCTTTTGAAACATTTCACCTGTTTGGTAAGCTTTAGTTTATCATATACCCTTGTTTGAATTCTACACAACAACCATCTACATTGATACATCCACTTTACTTACCGAAATGTCATGACCTCGATTCTTGACGACGGCCGGAGCGGCGGTGTAATTCTTGAGAATCTCGCCGGACTTGCGGATCATTCTGACTCGGTGGTTGGCCAAATCGATCGGCGACTGCATCTCGCCATTCTTGCAGACGGACCACTCCTCTTTGAGATCCCCCCAATGCGCCGGCCCTTTGCCGCTGCTCCCCAGATAATCGAACTCTCTCTCATCCTCTGGAGCCAGAAATATCACTCACTCACAACCCCGTGAAAGATTGAAGGAAACTAACTAACATGGGAAATGAAGTTTACTTACCGACTTCTTGGGAGGTTGAAAGCGGGGAAAGGAGAGAAAATGCCAGAAAAATCGAAACCCAGATGATGGGCAACCCCAGAGTTTTGATCTGCTTCATATGAATTCCTTAGAGCAACCTGACTGGGTTTAGTTAATTTGTTAGCTAAGCTAGATTCTCTTCTCCAGGTGAATTGAATCAAATATATTGTTGTTGGTCGGAGGTGGACACGGCGCGGCGGCTAAGCTGGAACAGACTGTGTTGCTAGCTGTACGCGGAGACAGTCACAGTGGTGATAAACTGTCTGCTCTGCTAGTTGGTAAATTTTAATTTAAAAATGGCAACTTTTACAAGAATCTGATTCTATTTCTGCGTTTGAAAATTGAGCTGCTAGCTTCACACTGTTACAAGAATCTATTTCTGCAACTTTTACAAGAATCTGCTAGCTGACAGGCAGCAACGACGATGGAAAATTGAGCCGTTTGAAAAATACTATCGATTAAAGTGTTTAAACGGTCCAAAAAATAAAACATCAATCACAAAAAAGGTGCTTTTTCAAAAAAAAAAAAAAAAACAATTGTGCCTTTCTTCTTTTCTTTTTCTTTTTCATTTTATTTTTATTTTTATTTTTAAAAAAAGTTTATTAAGGGGATAAGTCACTTATTTTCTCAAACTTTTATTCTTTCATCACCCCCAAACATTTTCAATCTTTGATTTAGATATTTCAATCTTCAACATTTTGCTCTCTTAACAAATGAATTTGTTTAATTGGTTTTTAAGAGTTCTTAATTTCCTTTATTATACATTTTTGGTCTTTTTTTATGGTAACAGTCACGTCATTTGAAATTGATTTTCGAGTTTTAGGGTGTGTTCTTTTCGTAGATTTTGGGAGAATTTGGTAAAAAAAGTGAGAGTATTTGAAACTTAATTTATTGTTTCAATCAATCAATCGAACCTTAATCCCAACTCGTTGGGGTCAGCTGCATGAATCTCGCGTCTCCATTCCGCTCTATTTGTTACGAGGTCCTCCGAAAGTTCTAGTAACCTAAGATCTCTCTCAACTAGGCTTACCCATGTAAGTTTAGGCTTTTCCTTACCTCGTTTAAACTCTCCTAAGTCTAACCTATCAGTTCTGCGCACTGGCGCATCTATCAGTTCTGCGCACTGGCGTATCTAAAGGTCTTCTTTGTACATGCCCAAACTATTTAAGTCGGTCTTATATGATTTTATCTTCAATTGGTGCTACTCCCACTAGACTCCAAATATTCTCATTTCTCATTCTATCTCTCAAGATGTGTTCACTCATCCACCGAAACATTCACATCTCCGCGACGTTCATTTTTCTGATATCTTGTGTTTTCACTTCCCAACATTCAGTGTCGTATAACATGGCTAGTCTGATAGTTATCCTATAAATTTTTCCTTTCAACACTAGTGATATTTTTATCAAGTAACACCCCAGTAACCCCTCTCCATTTTGCCCACTCTGCCTTTATCCGATGATTGACATCCTCATCAATATTTCCCTCCTTTTGGATAATAGAACCTAAGTATTTAAAGGAGTTGTATTTGGGGAGCTCCCGACCATCTAATGCTGAAAGAATGGAATCGCTGATTCTATTATTGATACAACAATGTTTATATACCCATGAATTACAAAGGTCAAAGGCCTATAATTGTGCTCTATGATTGTGCTAAGATAAATACAAGAGAATTTATCAATTCCTAAAATACAGGAAAGTTTACATATCTAACACACCCCCGTAGTCGAAACGGGAGGAGGCCGAACGTGGAGACTAGACCGAAAGTCGTCGAAAAGAACCTGTGGTAGGCCTTTGGTAAAAATATCTGCAATTTGATGCCGGGAAGAAACATGAAGAACCCGAACTTCTCCTTTAGCAACCTTCTCGCGGACAAAGTGAATGTCCATCTCAATATGCTTGGTGCGCTGATGTTGAACAGGATTACCAGAGAGATAAACTGCACTTACATTATCACAATAAACCAAAGTAGATTTTTGTATAGGACAATGAAGCTCAAGAAGAAGATTTCTAATCCAGCAGGTTTCGGAGACAACGTTAGCAACGCCTCGATACTCAGCTTCGGCACTTGAGCGTGAAAGAGTAGGTTGTCGCTTGGCCGACCAAGAAATAACATTGTCACCAAGAAACACACAATATCCCGAGGTTGAGCGCCGAGTGTCTGGACATCCGCCCCAGTCAACGTCAGTGTAGGAGACTAAGGAATCAAGAGAGGAGGCCGTGAAGGTAATACCGAAATCCAGAGTCCCCTTGACATATCGGAGGATCCGCTTGAGAGAGGCCATGTGCTGAGTCTTGGGGTCATGCATAAACAAGCATACTTGCTGAACAACATAGCTGATGTCGGGACGAGTGAGAGTCAAATACTGGAGAGCACCAGCAAGACTGTGATACTCAGATGGATCATGATAAGAGGAGCCAGAGGAGAGACTGAGCTTTTGCTTTGTGTCAACTGGAGTGGCGCATGGATTAGCAGAAGAAAGACCAGCCTTGTGTATAATTTCAGAAGCATATTTATTTTGGGACAGGAAGAGAGACCCTGAGTGCCGAGAAACTGAAATACCTAAGAAGTAACTTAAGGGACCCAGGTCTTTCATAGCAAATTCCGAACTTAGGTTCCCGATGATATATTCCCGAGGGGCAGTAGATGAAGCATTAAGAACAATGTCATCAACATATAAGAGTAAATAAGCTATCTCATGTTCCCGCCGAAGCACAAAAAGAGAATGGTCAGATTTACTATGAGAGAAACCCAAGGTGGAGAGAAACGAGGCAAACCGTTGGTACCATGCCCGGGGGGCCTGTTTGAGGCCGTAGAGAGACTTTTTGAGCAAGCAGACATGATCGGGGTGAGCAGGATCACGAAAACCCAATGGTTGATGCATGTAAACAGTCTCATGTAGGTCGCCGTGAAGAAAGGCATTTTTCACGTCAAGTTGATGTAAGCTCCAATTCTTAGAAAGTGCAATGCTTAGAACTGCTCTAATGGTTGCAGGTTTGACAACAGGACTGAAAGTATCACCACAATCAACACCGATAAGTTGATTTGCGCCATTCCCCACCAGACGAGCTTTGTACCGCTCAAAAGATCCATCTGCATTAAATTTGTGCCTGAAAATCCACCAACTACGAAGAACATTAGTGTTAGAAGAATAGGGTACTAGGACCCATGTCTTATTATCAATAAGAGCCTTGTATTCCTCGGACATGGCATTTTTCCAATTATGATCACGTAAAGCAAGGGAAGGGTTGGAAGGAATAGGTGAAATGGTAGTAGTATGGAGGTTAAGTTTGCGTTGCGGTTTAAAAATCCCATTTTTTGCACGAGTGGTCATTGGATGGGATGGAGGAGGTGGTGGGTTGGGTATAGAGTTGGTAGTAGACGAATTAGAAGAGGAAGAAGAGTTGGGGGTGATGGGCTCGGTGATTGTTGTGGGCCGTGGGAAGTGGGAGTTGTAGGGATGGGACTGTTAATGGGCCGTGGGCTCGGTGGTGGGGAGGAGGTCAGGGTTGTGGTATGGGGAGCTGGGTTTTGTGATGCCGAAGGTGGAGTTGGGCTTGGAGGTATGGAAAAAGCAGGTTGGGCCGTGGGGAGGGAAAGGCCAGAAGTGGCGTTAATAGGGAGAAGGGCGACAGGTTTGTGAATTTTGTTTGAGTTGAACGGAAAGTTGCTTTCATCAAAGATAACATGCCGAGAAATGATTACTTTACGTGTAGAGATATCGTAGCACTTGTATCCGCGGTGATTAGACGGGTAACCTAAGAAGACACATGGTGAACACCGAGGTTGAAGTTTGTTACGAGAGGAGGAGGGTATTAAAGAATAACAAAGACATCCAAATATGTGGAGATGATCATATCTTGGGTGACGGTGGTAAAGAAGTTTGGTAGGAGAAACAAAGCCAAGAAGTTTTTGAGGTTGAATGTTAAGAAGGTAAGTGGCATGGATAAGGGCATGGGGCCAAAAAGGAAGAGTAATAGAAGCATGGATGAGTAAAGTTCGAATCATATTGTTAATAGTACGAATAGTGCGTTCAGACTTTCATTTTGAGGGGATGTGTGTGGACAAGAAAATCTAAATTGCATGCCATTGTGTTTGCAAAAATCATGAAATTGAGCGTTATTGTATTCACCACCATTATCACACTGAAACGTTTTAATTTCTCGGTCAAATTGAGTACGAACAAAACTACGAAAAGATAGGAAAGCAGAATATACCTGTGATTTAGTAGCTAACGCAAAAGTCCACAAGAAATTGGTATAGTCATCAAGGAATAACACATAATACCTATAGCCACCAGAACTTAAAACAGGAGAGGTCCACACATCACTATGAACAATATCAAAAGGCATGCAGGAATTATTATTAGAAGTATAGAATGACAATTTAATTTGTTTCCCAAGTACACAAGAAGTGCAAACCGAATCATCCACATTTTTATGACAAGAAATGAAATTATTAGTTCGAAGAGTTTTTAAAACAGTTGAACCAGGGTGTCCCAATCTATTGTGCCAAAGGACAGGGGATAAAGTATTAGCAGTAAACGCATAAGAAGAATGTGACTCAGAGGATGAAGTAATTGGATACAGATCTCCGGTACTATTACATCTCATAATAGGCATCCCCGTGTGTAAGTCCTTCACAGAGAAACCAAAAGGATCAAATTCCACAGACACGTTATTATCAATAGCAAATTTTCGCACAGAGATAAGGTTTTTGATTAATTTGGGAGCATGCAACACATTGTTCAAGTTTAAGGATTTAGTTTTAGTGGGCAAACATGCATTACCGAGACCAATAACAGGAATACAATGACCGTTTCCGACAATAATACTATGATTAGGACTCTTATTTAAATAAGAAGTGAGTGTACCTCCATCCCCTGTCATATGAGATGTTGCGCCGGTATCCATGTGCCATGTTTCCGCAGGTGGTGCAATGGCCAGAGTGTGCATCGCAGCATCAATGTTGGTGGGAGTATAATCTTGGGCCAGGTGGGCTTGTGGGCGTGTGCCAAGAATGCCCGGCTGATTGGAGGGGGCTGGTTTTGATGCATATGGGCTGCGAACTGGGCCAGGATAGGTCTGCCAGGTGGGATATGGACAAGGAGCAGGGGCATAGGCCCATTGTTGAGGGGCAGCCCATGGAGGATATCCCCACCCAGCCGACTGCTGGTTGTATCTAGAAGTCCATCGTCCGCCGCCGTCGGACCAGTGACCACTGCCGCCTCTACCGTGCCGCCCGCGACGACCGCCGTTCCTCCCTCCACGGTGGTAATTGTGAGCCCGATTGAAATTGGGCCGAGAAGAGGAGGAGGAATAAAAGGGATCCGATGGGTTCGATTGAGTGACTGTGAGGGCTGCTGAATCGGTGGCAGCGGCGACCGCCGTTTTTCGTGAACGGGCCGATTCTTCGAGGATGAGCATTGATCTGGCGGCGTAAAAGTCAGGCAGTGCAGTACCATGGCGAATCTGCGTCCCAATCGTCTCATAGGCATCCGTGAGACCGGATATCATTTGAAGAACCAAACGGTCATTGGAAACCGGAGCACCGACGTTGCTCAGTTGATCCGAGAGAGATTTCAAGTGTTGACAGTAAGAAGAAACATCAGTAAAGGTTTCCATCTTGGCATTAGAGAGTTCTTGTTCAAGGTACAAAGCTCGGGAATTTTTATTGTCGGAAAATATATTGGCCAACCGAGTCCAGGCAAGAGCGGCGGTGAGATTAGGGGCGATGATGCTATTGAGAAGATCAGAAGAAATGGTGCCATATATCCACTGTAAAACAATGGCGTCAATACGCGACCATAGTCCGGGATTTTTTGTTTTCATTACAGATGAGGAGGTTTCGGATTCGTCGTCAGTGGAAGGGATAATATGATCAAGGACAAGAAAAGCTTTGGCATGGGTTTTGAATAATTTAGCCCACGTAGTATCCAATCCGTGTCTGGAATCAAGGGGCTCACGAATAAAGGAGGTGATGTTGTTAACGGTGAGGGCAGGATGTTGGAGTCCGGCAGCGCCGAGGGTTTGATTGCTGTCGGACATGATGAAGGGAGAAAGAGAAAACAGAAGAGAGAAACAGAGGATCAAGATTGATTTAGGAGAGAAAGAGTGCTCTGATACCATGAAAGAATGGAATCGCTGCCTTCTATTATTGATACAGCAGTGTTTATATACACATGAATTACAAAAGTCAGAAGCCTATGATTGTGCTCTAAGATTGATTGTGTTCTATGATTGTGCTAAGAGAATATATCAATTCCTAAAATACAGGGAAGTTTACATATCTAACAAATGCAACCCTACCGACTTCTCCACCTGCTCACGCTAAACTTACACTCCATATACTTTGTTTTGGCTCTACTTATTCTAAATCATTTGGATTCTAAAACATCTCTCCAATTTTCTAATTTCTGACTTACCCCTTCTCTGGTTTCATCCACCAAGACTATGTCATCTACGAAAAGCATGCACCAAGGGACATCATCTTGTATAGACTTTGTAAGTTCATCCATCACCAACGTGAAGAGGTACGAGCTTAGAGCCGAACCTTGGTGCAAACTGATGGTGATCCGTAACTCTTATGTATAACCTCACGGGGTTCTAACACAAGAAGTTGCTCCATCATACATATCTCTAATGACATTGATATACCTAACTGAGACATGTTTCTTCTCAAGCACCCGCCATAAAACTTCTCTTGGGACTCTATCATATGCCTTCTCCAAATCAATGAAAACCATGTGGAGATCTCTATGTTGCTCTCTAAACCATTCCATCAATCTCTGTAGGGAGTATATGGCCTCCATAGTAGATCTCCCAAGCATAAACCAAATTGATTCTCTGTAACATCTGTGCATCTCAATCTGTACTCCACCACTCTCTCCCAAAGCTTCATGGAGTGACTCATCAGTTTGATACCCTTATAATTTGAGCAATCCTGAAAGTCTCATTTATTCTTATATATTGGGATGATAGTACTTTTCCTCCACTCATCTGGCATCTTTTTAGTCTTAAGGATAATGTTAAAGAGCTTTGTCAACCATAGAATGCCCTTTTCTCATAAAGATTTCCAAACTTCTATTGGGATACCATCTGGTCCTACCGCCTTCCCTACTTTCATCTTTCTTAGGGCATTCCCAACTTCTGACACTCTTATCCCTCTTTTGTATTTAACATTTTTATCTGCTTCCCGAGTGTCAAAATCCTCTACTTTTAGTGGGGGTCCGTTCATTAGTTTGTCAAAATAACTCCTCCACCTCTCTTTAATAACTTTATCGGCAACTAACACTTTGTGCTCCTCATTCTTTATACACCTCATTTGGTTTAGATCTCTTATTTTTCGCTCTTTTAGCTTGGCTAGTGTGTGTGTGTGTGTATATATATATATATATATATATATATATCTTTACCTTCCTTTGTACCCAACTTTTTGTTCAGCTCCTCATATACTACTGAGCGGGCTTCCCTTACTGCTTTTCGCACCTCCTTTTTTGCTATCTTATAGCTGGCAAAAGCTTCTCCATTTTGGCGTTTTGATAGTTCTTTATAACAATCTCTTTTTTCTTTAATTGCTTTTTGGACCTTGTCATTCCACCACCAGGTCTTCTTACTCCGTGGCCCTCTACCTCTTGACTCGCCTAGGATATCTATTGCTATATCTTTAATAAAACCTATTGTTTTATTCCAACAAGTGTTGCTGTTGGTGTCTAAGTTTAAACGGATAATTTTTTCTACCTTCTCTCTGAATGCTACTTGCTTTTCCCCTTTCAAATTCCACCATCTAATCCTTGGAGTCCTTGGTTCTTCGTGTCTACGATTCCCTTTTCTAATGAAGACATCTAACACCACTAACCTATGTTGACTAGTGATGCTCTCTCCCGGGATTACCTTGCAGTCTTTACACCAACCTTTATCCCCACTCCTAACGAGAAAGTAGTCTATTTGACTTCTATTATACCCACTCTTAAAGGTCACTAGATGAGAGTCTCGCTTCTTAAAGCAAGTGTTGCCTAGCACTAGGTCGTAAGCTAATGCGAAGTCTAGGATTGCCCTCCCTTCCTCATTTCTTTCCCCAAAACCAAAGCCCTCATGCACCCTCTCATAGCCCGAGTTATTCTTGCCTACATATCCGTTAAAATCTCCTACAATGAAGACTTTCTCACTAGTCGGTATAGCATGGATCAGACTATCCAAATCTTCCCAAAAGTTTCACTTAGTCTTACTATCTAATTCTATTTGGGGTGCATAGACACTAACTATGTTAAGAATCTCTACTCCTACCACTAGTTTGATAATCATAATCCTATCACTTATTCTTTTTACCTCTACTACATCTTCCTTAAGACTGCTATCTAAGACGATACAAACCCCATTTCTATTTTTCTGCTTGCCCGAGTACCAAAGTTTAAAAACCTTAGTTGCCCAGTAATCTAGCCTTTGCTCATATCCATTTTGTTTCCTGGAGGCATGCTATATTAACTCTTCTTCTACTTAGGGTTTCTACTAGCTCTATGGATTTTCCCGTGAAAGACCCTACATTAAGCGTTGCTGCCCTCAACCTCCTACCTTGGACTAGCCTCTTTACTCCCCCACCCGTCCATTAAAGTGGGGGAACACTTGCCTATTTGTCACCACATCCGGGCGCCGATGTGGCGCGCCGCTTCCTGGCGACACCCTAGCTTCCCCTTGCCTACTTTTCACTACACTCGGGTACCGATGCAGCGCGTCGTGTGTGGAAACTTGATTTATTGTTTAAGAGAAAAAAAAATTGCGGGGGGAGGGGGCTTATTTCATGTTTTGTTAATGGAAGTATAACGAAATATTTTAATAGAATACAACCTTAAAAAGTGTGATTTGTATGGTAACATCCACTTCCCTTTTCGTATAATTTTTCAATCTTGAAACATAATGTTCCCTGCCATTTGGATTTTGGTAGATGCATGGATCAATGATTGTCAAAATTACAGTCCAAAACATTAATTTATTTTAAGTTTACATTTAATCTTTTTTTTTTTGATACATTTCAGGGTAGTTAGAAATGTTTACTGTGTTTTTAGTTTTATTTATAAAATTCATATTATTTAAAAATAAATATTTTGAACACGCAATACTGTCAGTAAACATCATTAAATACATTTAGAAAAATTCTAATGTTTTGTAGAAGGCATGAGTAGATTTAGAGTATTAAATAGAAAAAGAGTAATTTGCATAAACAAAAGAACAACATTAAGTTTTCTTGATGCAAACAATGAAAAAGGTAAATGTAAATGGTGAAATTGGTGTCCAGTACTGCAAACAATGAAAAAGGTAAATGGTAAACGATGCAAATAAATCAGTAAAGCGAGCCGCGAGCGATTCTGCGAACACTCGGGGTAAGAAATTAGGGAAAATGTTCGGTCATTGCTCTGCTCGAAGAGGCTCGACGGTGTCCCGCAGAAAAGAGGAGCGGCGGTCTTGACGGTGCGGTGGACGGCGAGCAATCCACACCTGATTTCGTTGGCCAAAGGTATTTGATTTCTGGATGAGTTAAATCTGCAGCTTGAAAGAAATGGGTCTTTGATTTGTCTCTGTTTTCGTTATTTTGCTAGCTCGTTTCTTCACTTTATGTATGATGAAAATTATCTTTGTGCCTATTAAGAAACGAAAGGAATCGGCAACTGTGTTAGTTGACACTGTCTCCAGATAATTACGTTCTTTTTAGAAAAAAGGACTCTGTAGTCTGTATTGATATGAGGATAACTTTTGGAAAAAGGAAAAATGAGAAGAAAAAAAGTGACATAGAAACAGGAGTGTGACTGTGAAGTGATTTTGATGATAGAACACTGTCAACACTGGAGGGGGGTAGAACAAAGCACAACAGCAACTCCCATTCAGATCATTTCAAAGTAAATAGATGGCCTACTAATTGATCAAATGGAATAGATCACTCACATTTGGTTATGTTTATGTCATAGACTTCAAGTTCAACTTCATTTAAATTATAACTTGGAACTTCCTATTTGAGGTTTATCTTTGTTCAACATACATGTATTTTACACCATGGTTGAAATGTCTTGGAGAAATTTGTTGTTGAATGCTTATCAAGCTCGGTCTCTTGGCTGTTCCAGGATGTCGTTTTTGTCTAGCATCCAAAGAGTGCTTGAGAAGAGTGTTCAATTCTCCGCCATTCGTTGGATGTCCACCGCTGATCCTTCCGCTGTGCTCCTTCAACACCACGTCACAACTCCTCCGATCAAGCCATGGCCGCAGCGTCTCTACCCGAAGCGCCTTGCCTCCATGATCTCCCGCCAGCAGAACCTTGATCTTGCCCTTCAAATCTTCCTCTATGCAGGGAATTTCCACCCAGACTTTTCCCATAATTACGACACCTACCTCGCCATCGTCCAACGCCTCTCTCGAGCTCGTGCGTTTGTGCCTGTCGAAGCACTTCTCTCACAGCTCCAGAGTTCTCATATCAAATGCGGCGAGAATCTCTTTATAGTTGTGATCCGTAACTACGGGCTGGCTGGGCGACCCAAATGCGCGTTGAAGACTTTCTTGCGAATGGACAAGTTTGGGATTCAAAGGTCAGTTCGCTCGTTAAACACTTTGTTGAACGCTCTGGTACAGACCAAACAGTATGAGTTTGTCCACTTCATGTTTAAAAATAGTCGGACCAAGTTTGGTGTTGTGCCCAATGTGTTCACTGGTAATATTTTAATCAAAGCTTTGATCCAGAAGAATGATGTTGAAAGTACAGTTAAGGTGTTAGATGAAATGCCTGCAATGGGAATAGTGCCTAATGTTGTCACATACACCACCATTTCTCATGGCTATGCAATGAGAGGTGACATGGATAAGGCCAAAAAGATGTTTGGTGAGATTTTAGATAGAGGATGGGTGCCTGATGCAACTGCATATACGGTTGTAATGGATGGCTACTGTCGATTAGGGAGGTTGGTTGATGCAGTTAAAGTGATGGATGATATGGAGGAAAATGGGGTAGAACCAAATGATGTTACTTATGGTGTCATGATTGAAGCTTTCTGTAAAGAGAGGAAGTCTGGTGAAGCACTTAATTTGTATGATGACATGCTTGAGAAGAAATTTATTCCAAGTTCTACACTTAGTTGCAAGGTGATTGATCTGCTGTGCGCTGAGGGTAAAGTGGAGGATGCGTGTGAGTTATGGAAGAGGATGCTTAAAAACAATTGTATTCCTGATAACGTGATTCTAAGCACGCTCATTCATTGGCTCTGTAAGAAAGAAAAAGTATTGGAGGCAAGAAAGCTTTTTGATGAATTTGATAGAGGCTCGATTCCTAGTATGTTAACATATAATACACTGATTGCTGGGATGTGTGATAGTGGGCAATTGAGTGAGGTGGGAAAGCTCTGGGATGATATGGTGGACAGAGGATGTGCTCCTAATGAATTTACTTACTGCATGTTGATTAGGGGATTTTGCAAGATGGGTAATGTGATGGAGGGGATTAGGATACTAGAGGAAATGTTAGAGAAAGGTTGGGTACCTGGTAGAGAGACTTATGCTCTGCTGATCAAAGGGCTCCGTAAATTGGGAAACGAAGAAGGTATATTGAAGTTTATATCAATTGCTATGTCAAGTGGAAAGGTGGAACCAGATTCATGGGATCTTTTCTTCAGTGAAGTTATCGGTACGCTGGATGATGTGACATCTGTCCTTGATAGGATATTGTTGGATAAGGCAGTTTAAGTTGGTAGCAGCTGGATTGCATTGCCAAGGTTAGTCTAGTCTCTGTTTCGTGATGACTTGCTCATTTTATTGTCCGTTTCTTTGATAATTTAAATTTACGAAGGGCACCACGGCTACCTCTTCCCTGCCGAATCGAATTTCTCCCTTGCTTTCATTATCCAAGATTCTGAAGGCTGATTGTGGTTTTCTTCTTTTAGGTGAATTCTAGCAACAATTGTTTGCACATTCTCCTATTAAAATCTGTTACATCACCATTCTTTTGGACCCAAGGCAAGTTTGTTGAGCAATTTAATCTTTTGAGCATTTTTGTGTTCAAAAGAATGGCCATGTGGCAAGTTTATAAATGGAAGTGCGTGCAAGTAACTATCCAACCAACAATTGCGAGATGATTCCTCCAAAAATATACTTGAGATTACTTTAGGATTGACCATAATCATTAACACATTTCTGCCGCTGGTGTTTCTAATTCGTCTGAATTGTATCTTGATGCAGTGGAAGTACTTTTTAGGTGAATGCAATGACTATCAAATTCCTACCCTTGAAGTGCTGGTGTTTTTCATTTGTATCTTGATGCAGGTATTTGCTACTTGTTTGTTTGTAGTTGCTATTTGTTATTTTGCATTCCATTGTGTTTCATCATTTCTGCGTGCGAATTTTGCGTTCTGAGGTTTTGGCCATTCTGAGCATCTTGTATGAGCCTATGATATTATTCTGGACTTGTGAGTTTGTTATCTCTGCATTATGAGCTCTTCTTCAGATAGCTTTTAACGGTGCGTATATGCAATCGTCTGAACTTTTTTTTCTTTTTCATTTAGTTGCTTGACCTGTCTTATGCTTAGAAATCTACTCGCATGCAATATCAGTATGCTCCCTGTATCTGGGACTCTCTCTTCTGTATCTGGGACTCTCTCTTCTTGTCGCATTATGTGAATTTGTCTCATCCTCTTGATTATGCGGTTTACAGTAAACTTTGATGGTGTATATACTGCCACACAAGAAGCTTTTGGTCCACAGATTTAAATGGGTTATCGGAGATAGAAGGAAGTGCTCGAAAACTTGAAATATCATAGGAGATCCTCAACAGTGATCAGTTTCGGAAGAATTTCTCATCCTTCAAAGCGGACATAACTGACTACTATGAGGAAAGCTTTGCATCCTCTCAAGTAAGTATTAGCTGGTCTCATTCATGTCACATCTTCTAAAATGAATCTATTACACTGGCAGATATTGTTTATATGAAGCTGAGTTCTCATGTCATCTCAAATCTCTTCTGTTCTTCCGGGGATGATGAGATTTGACTTGATGAATTTTCTTTATGTATTGCATTTCATCTCCTATTCTCGGATTGTTCTAAGGCGAGGTGCTTCCACCAAGAACCACCTCTGCATGTGCTGGTCCGAGAAGCGTTCGCAGCCACCGCCGCCGAGTTTCATCTGATGAGGCTGAATCAGGCGTACGTTGCCAAGTTATATTATCTGCTCCATTAACGTTTTAATTTGCTAAGTAACTCAATCCTGACCAGAAGTCGAACTGCTTCCTGTGCCCATTTGATCTTTTAACAGCCCCCCATTATCTTGATTTCGTTTCTGTTGTCGGTGAAATGAATCAAATGATCCTGCTCTTTTTATTTCAGAATTATTGTCTATTGTTATGTCTAATTTTTTATTTATTTATTGATATGATGCATAAAGCTTTTGTCATGATTTGATGAGGGGTGTACACCAATGATTTATTCGGGCTGCGCCATTGTCTATAATTCTTGGATCAAAATAATGTTGTTTGAATTTGAAGGATCATGTATCTGCGATCAGATTTTTTTGACTGAAAAACACGTTTAGTGCAATAATTCCCACGAAGTTTTGCGGAAATTAAGTGTAAATGGTCTCTTACAAATAGAATACTCCTCCGTCAGTTTCAAAAAAATTGGTGCGTTTTTTTTTTATATTTTGGGAGATTTAAATTATTATTAAAAAAATTATTAAAAATTCTGAAAAAAATATGTTTTGAAAATAGACATATTAATCTATAATCTTCATTTAAAATATTACATATTAAAGTGTTAAAGAAATAAAATTATAGATTAAATGTTAAAAATGAAACGTACTAATTTTTGGGATCGAAGATGTATAATATCAGGCAAAATGCGAGTAACACATTCTGATATATGGTCGGCAGTGACTTAGATCGGTTTTGCCACACATCAATTGCTTGATCTTCGCACCTCCAAATCAAAATTATAAAATTAAGAATGTGTTCTACACCAATGTTTTTTATTTATCAAAATTTCATAAAAAAATCATAAAATCAATCATTTTCAACAATTTTTTCTCCAATAAACATTACATAAAATTCAAATATTCAACCAAAATTTATGTTGAAAAAAATCGGTCATATCTGCTAAAAAACTGCCCGTACTAATAGTGTTATTTTAAAAAATCATCATGGTCAAAATATACTTGGGAGTATATTAACTTACTTTTGCAGAAGTTAGTTTAGAAAGGTTTTTCGAACTTTTCAGTGTAGATTATTTATATATATATATATATATATATATATATATATATATATATATATAACTAAGTTGCTTTAATGTAGATATATAAGTACACACACACATAATATGGAGTACTTCATAATTTGTTTACTTAAATTGTTATTTTAGTGAATTTTATAAACTAAATTATTAAGAAAATATTTTACAAAAACTAAAAATATATTTCGCCTCCAAATGTATTGTTTGTATAAATGATCTGAAATGCTGAAAAAAAATGTAGATTATATATTCAAAACTGATTAGATGGAGATTTATAGAAATACTTGTTCTAGGTAACATGGAAAATGTACTAACGTGAATATGAAAACGGTTACAAAAAAAACTATATAATTTGTCATATATATATATATATATATATATATATATATGTTCGGGGACAAGTAGACAAAGAATAAAATTTAAAAGATCTTACGTAGAGATCTATACATATACCAGCTGATTATCTCCATCTCATTTTAACCGTACCTTTTTCTTTATAAAATATACTAACTCCATTAAAGAAAAATGACTACGTTGTTCTTAGCACTTGATCTTATTTATTTATTTATTTATTTTTGCACGGAAAAAACAATCTTATAAAAAGAAAGGTAAAATTTTACAACCACAGGGTTGAATAGACAGAATTGCACCTACGAGATGAAGGGTAGAACCCATCCCTAACAAGCAAGAAAACACATCACATGGCTAACCATAGCCACCCTTAAGCACTAAAAGAGAGAGAGAACAAGCTCGTTAACCTATTCCATCCGCAACTCAAAGGATCGGACCAAGTAACCAATCACTCCACGAGACACTCAAATTCTGACATCTGCTACTAATCCAAAGAAAAGAAAGCACCTGAATATTTGCAAAGATTCCAGATGCTCACCACAGTAAGTTCTGCATGACCCAATTATTCCGCGCTTTCCACAAGGACCACACAGTAACATAAACAAAAGCTTGCCACACCTGAACCGCCTTTGGGGGGACTTGCTTAATAAACTCATCCCCTAAAATATCAAAGGTACTCAAAAAACCTGTAACATCAGTGTTGCACCAAGCTCCCACTGCTTGCTAGATCTCCGCAGCTTGAGGGCAGAAGACAATCACGTGGTCTGTCGTCTCCGTGGCACCATGACACAGTGGACACACAGTTGATTTAATCTGCAAACCTCGTTGCTGTAGTTGATCCAAGACCGGAATGTATCGGTGAGTGGCTCGCCAGATGAAGACATTGACTTTCTTCGGCACTTTGTTGCACCACCGAGTCGGGATATCGTGACCAGCCAAAATCTTCGAATCCACCATCTGGGAGAGATAATGAACTGTGAAGAGACCATCCGGCGCTGGGCTCCAACACCACTTGTCTTCCTTGTCTCTGCTTGGGGTGAAAGCCTGCAAGGTTGTTAGTAATTGTTGAAATTCTCCTTTCGCCCTTCCTCTCAACGGTCTCCTCCAACTTCAACTCCAACTCCACTCCCTCTCTTCCCACCTAATATTCTCTGAGACCAAACTCTCCTAATTTGTATCAAGCTCATATAACCTCATAAACTTTGACTTTAACGAAAACCCGCCCAACCAAATATCCTCCCAAAATTTTGTTCTATTCCCCAATCCCACCTCTCTTAAAAAGATTATTGAACTCATTTCCCAAAACCTCTACTTCCGCCTCCGCCTTCCTAATATCCTTCGACACACTCCAACTCCCCGACACCTCTCCCTGGTTCAACATCCCAGGTTCCCCGCCATAAATGCTGCCAACTATCTTTACCCACAACCGATCTCCTTCCTTTAGCCACCTCCACTTCCACCTTTCTAACAAAGCAAGGTTTTTACCCCTTAAGCTACCCACTCTCAAACCCCTTACTTCACTATCTTCATACAACCTTTGGATCTTAGCCCATATCATCTTCCTACCCTCTCCCGATACCCCCAAAAGAATTTGTTTATCATATTTTCAAATCTCCTCACCACTCCAGCCGGGGCACAAAACACCGAAAGGTGATACAGGGGTAGACTTCCAAGGACCGATTTCACCAACGTTAAACGACCATCAATCGACAAAGAATTCGCCTTTCATTTCGAGAGTCTTTTCTCCACCTTTTCCACTATTGGGTCCCAGTCCATCAATCGACAAAGAATTGCACTCTATCCCGAACCTCCCTGAGACTTCGAACTTCTGCACTGCCACTATCACATCTTTCTTGATAATTTCCCAGTTCGTCTCATTGAAGTTAAAGTTGAAACCATCTGGACCTGGTGCTTTATCCCCGCCGCACATCCATACCGCCTTCTTAATTTTTGCTTTAAAAAACGAGGCTTCTAGGAACCTAATCTTATCTTCATTTAGATTTCGGAACCTGTTGCTGATGAACTCTGGTCTGACTTTTACTGGCTCTTTGAATTGATTCTTGAAGTAATCCAAGACCGCTTCTTTGATTATCCTCGGGTCTTCAATCCAAGTTCCATGAATTAACAGACCATTCAAAGAGTTTCTATTTCTTCACCCTTTTACCATCGCATGGAAAAACTTACTGTTTTCGTCCCCCTCTACTACCCACCTCACTTTCGCCTTTTGCTTTAAGTCTTCTTTTGAAAATGATCTTTGTTCCTTGAAATAGCACCAACTTTGCCTCTCGCCATTTGTTCCACTCCTCTTGACTTAAGTCCCGGTCCTTAGCTTTTTTGTCCAAAGTCAGAAAGTCTCCTTTCATATTTTCTAAAGTTCCTCCAGTCCCTGTATATATGTACTCCTTTGCCATTCTTTAATCCTCCTCTTAAGGGCCTTTAGCTTTTCCTTAAGAACAAAATCTGCCTCCCCCACCACCAAGGATTACTCCCATCATGCTTTTACTAGATCCTCAAAACCTTCAGTTGTGAGCCACTTGTCAAAAAATCTGAACGGAGGAGGTCCGAAATCCATTGCTCCCACTTTCAGCAGCATGGGACAGTGATCCGCAAAAACTCTATCCCCTACCACCGCCGTTACATCTGGCCAGTCTTCAAGGAAAGATATCTATTTTTCAAAAGTCTATCCAACTTACTTAATTTCAGGTCGTCGCTACTCACCCATGTAAACCTTCTACCTCCTTGCTTCACCTCCTGCAAATCGTTCTGCCTTATGAAGGAATTAAAGTCTGCTGTTCGAATAGGTTTGAACCTACACCCCTTCCTCTCATCCACCCTCCTGCAACATTGAAATCCCCCATTAAGCACACTGCATCATTGTGGTTCCGAATCACTTATTGAAGATCCTTCCGAAGCACTTGGTCTAGTGATCATGCTTCTGAGGACACTTGTAGAAGTCTCCAATTCGAGTCTCTGGTATCCCAACCCCAACCCTATTTGTATCGAAAAAAGAAAAAAAGGAAAATAACTACGTTTATTTTTCAACATTTAATATACGATATTTTTTATTTCAACAATTTAAATTATAATTTTACAAGTTTAAATGCAAATGAAAATTCTACTTGGTAAAGTCAGCACAAATTCAAAGTTCAAATGTTTATGTTTGTATTTCAGTATCTATTCTAGCTATAATATTTTATTCAACATACACACATATAAAATCAAATAATTATTCGCATATGTTATATGAATGGTTTAGTTTTTGAAAAAATTTCTAGGCTTTATTATCGAATAGTCCTCTAAACTATGTTAATTCGCGTACTTTGGTCCCTGAACTATAAAACGGTCAACTCAGTCCCTCAACTATGTAAGTTCAAGCACTTTAGTCCCTTTACTTGATAACTCGCTCCACAAGACTCTAACGTCGTTAGTTTTTCGACAGATGAGTGACCTATTTGTAAGATTTTAAAGCACATTGGGTTGCAAATACTTAAGGTCCAAACTTCAATGGGCTGCAGTGGTCGGCCTTTTAAGCTCTTTCCTTGAATTTTGTTTTTACAAAATATGCTGGGATCAATTGAAATTTTGAGGTTCGAAATCGGAGAACTCTTAGATCAAGATATGTTAAATAACGTATTATAGATTCAACATATATATATATAATCTTCTAACAAAAAATGTGTCTGTTGTGGGAGATGATATTTTTGTTAGATCTGATAGGTTTATGGTCTTTGGGTATGGATTAGAAAAATCTAGAATCATAATAAGCAATTTCTCTTAGGTCAACTAGCTAGCATTGATACGGTCAAAGAGGTAAAGTACTTAACGTTGCCTAGTTGAGGGACTGAGTTGACTCGTTTTATAGTTCTGGGACTAAAGTGATTGAATCAACATAGTTCATGAGACTATTTAATAATAAAGCCATTTTTCTATGAATTTTTCTTATAAATTTTTACTTATTAAAATCTGATCAGTAGTGATCAAGTACACATTCGAAAAACGTTTTGTCAATCTCCGCTAGGAGTGAAGGGAGTATATGAAATAAGACATCCCTTGGTGTAGAATAATAATAATAATAATAATAATAATAAAAAGATATTCCATGGTGTTCAATAAAAGGGATAGAATTATAGAAAGAATAGTACTGAAAGACAAACAAATGAAGTTAAAAATTGAAAGTGAAAACAGACTCTCCAAAAAATAGTACTCCAAAGACATAAATGTTTATGTACGTTAGTTGTGTAGGAATAATGGATGGACGACTAGTTGACTTTTTTTGGGGGGCCTATATATTATTTATAACTTGAAAAGCTTATGTATATAGTATATGTATTCGTGGGTTTGAATTCATGTCCCCGTTGGATCCAGTTGTTCCATATTAAAAACAGTTCAGGTTGAACTGGGGAATGCACTGTCTGTGCATGCTCCCTTTAATCGAAGCAACCCACCTGTCCTTTCAATCAACCAAAAATATATATAATCCTTTTGAACCTTCTACTTCCCTTCTTCCTACCTATTTTCCGCCTTATAAATTACTTCTCTTCTCACCTAGCTTTGCACCATCACTTTTCATCTCTCATTCAATAATGGCTTCTTCTTCTCTGATCATCCTCATCATCTTCTCCTCCTGTTTGGTTATAGCTTCTCATGCAGCTGCACCCAACTTCCGCCGTGACTGCGAGGTCATCTGGGGAGGTGACCGTGTCAAGATAGCCGACGACGGCCGACAACTCTCCCTCTCCCTCGACAACTCCTCCGGCTGCGGTTTCCAATCCAAGGACCAGTACTTGTTTGGCAGGATTGATATGAAGATCAAGCTTGTCGCCGGTGACTCTGCAGGCACTGTTACTGCATATTATGTACGTAATTACCCTGTGCCCTTCCCTCATTTATATATTCGCGTTGTCTTATTCTCTATACGTCGATTAGCTCTCATAATTTATTGGTACGTCCTTCAGCTGACCTCCAAGGGATCGAACTGGGACGAAATCGACTTCGAGTTCTTGGGGAATTCCAGTGGAGAACCATACACCGTTCACACCAATGTGTTTGCCCAAGGAAAAGGAGGCCGAGAACAACAGTTCCATCTCTGGTTCGACCCAACTATCAAGTTCCACACCTACTCCATTGTCTGGAGCCTCCACCATATCCTGTAAGTTACACTAGTATTCCCTTGGTCCCTTTAAACTTGCACAAGTCTGTTTGATATTTGGATCAAGAAAATTTGTTAAATTGAGCGTTAAAATGTAATAAAATAGGCATATTAAATGTAATTTTTTGTGTGAAAAGAGAAAATAATGATAATAAAATAAAGATAATGTAAAAAAAATTATAAAAGGAAATGCAGCAAGCTTTTTAACAATAAAAGGAAATTATAACTTCTACCTCGGTAAGAGGAAATTATTTTCCTTTTTAGATAGAAGGAATTTACTTTTATTTGCTGCCGTTTTATCATGTTTTTAGTGATTGGCGTCACCAGTGTTAACTACACTCATGCACGAAGTAGGAATTTCAAAGTACCCCACAAAAATATTGTCCATATATAAATGACGGTGACATGAATTAACATGCATACATGTTAACGTACTGCATGCAGTTTCTTGGTGGATAACATTCCGATAAGACAGTACAAGAATATGGAGTCAGCCGGAGTTCCGTACCCGAGGAATCAGCCAATGAGGGTGGTGTCGACGCTGTGGAACGCCGACGACTGGGCGACGAGGGGAGGCCTTGTGAAGACAGACTGGACCAAAGCTCCATTCACAGCTTACTACCGGGATTTCAGCCCTAATGCCTGCATCTGGAAGAACGGAGCCTCGTCTTGCAGTGGAGCTGCAAAACAGTCGCTGCCGGATGCTGCTTCGCCGGAGTTAATGGACGACATGGCCAAGCGGAGGCTCATGTGGGTGCGGAGGAAGTTCATGGTTTACAATTACTGCACAGACAAGAACCGATTTTCTCAGGGCCTTCCAAAGGAATGCAAATGATGATATATTCCTTCCTTCTAATTATTCTTTTATGTGCATGCACTTCGCCTAATTTCTTTACCTTCAGATTTTCCATTCTTTCATATCTTAATTCCATTACTGTAAATTATTGTTCTAAAATAATAAAATTTTAATTTTTTTAATAATTTACTTGTCCCTATTTGTCTCAAAAATATTTAGCATCGTAGCATTCTTTATAAAATTATGTTGTGTGGCCTTAAAAGATGATTTTCAGAATAAAAAGTACACCTAAATGGGAAGATGAAATCCTCTTTAAATCTAACAGATAACGCCCTTAAAATTGTCAACTTTTTTTTGAGAGGGAAAGACCTTGTACTCCCTGCCTTCCTCAAAAGTTCGATCCATTTGTTTTATTATTTTCAAGATATTTAATTTTATTTTTATAATTATTTTAAAATATAAAATTAAATAATTTATATGTATCTCATAATTTAAAAGGATCATACTTATGCAATACATATATATACCCTATACTTACCAAAAATTAGTGGGGCACTTGCCCCCATTACCACCACCTTGAGTCCTGCTAGCTTCTCCTTCATAAGCTAATAAACATGGCTTTTATAATAAGCCAAAGTCAAAGTAATCCACACAGCCCCAGGAATCCCAATGCATTTTACCTTGTGCGCATGTGAATACAAAGAGGGCTTTTGTCTTCTTGCTCCTCAACTATTTAGCTTTGATCACTCTAGCCTCAACCTTTGTCCTTCGTCCAAATTAGTCCTTAAGTTTTATTTCTTCTCATGTTTGAATCCAGATTTTCAGCATTTAAGATAACATTTTATCCTTTAAGAATCTAATTTCTTATCAAATAGTACAATAGAGTCCTATTATAACTCATATATTTTATCCTTTAAGAATCTAAATCTTATCAAGTAGTTACACAACAGAGTTCTACTATAACTCAACTAAGTTTTTGGACACACCTATAAATAACATGAGAATATATTCTTAACACCCGAAAACAAGTGTTATAGCAACTAAATTAGTGTCTTCACAAATTCTATAAACAACATCATAATCTCAATTTTACTCAGGTACGTTTGTTTTTCTCTTCTTCCCTTTCTGTTTTCTCTCCCTTTTCTCACTTCTCTCTCTCTAGGTTTTGTGCAATGTTCTTCCCTTTTTACCTTTCTCTTCCATGTCGTTCACTTTGGTCTTCACAACTAAAAAGACGTCGTAGATAGGAGGATAATCTAGAAATTTTTCTGGTGATTACTTCGGTATGGGGGAGGCTATTGAAGGATTTTGAGGTCGAGGCGAAGCATCAGTCAGAAGAGCTGCTATGCTGATAAAGATCGTCGCTCAGTTTAGTAAGTAACCACCGCCGACATTTCCGTATGTTTTATGATATGAAAAAACGATCAGAAGTCGAGTTAAAACGGCTCGAAATCCAGGTATTCATTCCTCCAATCTGCTGGTAGTCAATCTCCCTCTTTCTCTCTGATTGTTTCTAATCGAACTATGTAATATTGGATTTATTAGTTCTCATATCTAAATTTGGAAAGACTGCAAATGCTTGGATGTGCCAGAGTTTGAAAAGAATTGGAATGGCAAGACCGAGAGCCGGAAGCCAGAAATCAACATCAAGTGCGGCGATTTGGAAAATGATGTGAACTCACCGTCGAAGACTTGAAGAAACAAAAAGCTTCGGTTGCCATTCTCGAAAGTAAGACGAATGAACACAAGAGTGGTGGCCATGTGGAATTCGACGGGAGCTTCAAGATCAAAGTTGATTTGGTGCCTGAAGATAAGAGTTTACACACCATAAATGATGCTTGGGCGATCATGCTAAATGCTGCCCTAGATTCTCTTGGAAAAATGAGGTATAGTTTGAGTTCGGGAAAATTTTTAAAGTCAAATTTTATTTGTGATTTTTGGTGAGGATCTTTTTGTTCTTGATAGCAGATGTTAAAGTCAAATGGGCATGGACAGCACTTGGTAGCGGAGTACACTCTAAAAAATTTGAATTCTATTGTGCTTGCAGTTGTGTAGTTTGCTTGGTCTTGATATTATCTTTCTTGCCACTTGCAGCTACATTAAATTTTGATGCTACAAATTTATCTAATTTATTGGCTTCAATATGATTCTATTTCTTTCAACATAAATTTTGAGTCGTTTGTGGTTTGCTAGCTTCTTATGTTCATGCAACTTTATTGTTTAAGCTTTTGTGGTTTGGCCTATTGTTAATTTTGTTTTTATTTATGAGTTTTTCCTTTTGAACTGAATTTTGCAGCTAAAGATGAGCTTCTCGTATTGGATTATTGATACATGAGATGTACGGTATCACAAAAAAATCTTACTAGCAACGTTGTCTAAAGAAGATACTCCACGTTATGTTGAGTTGAAGAAGGTAATATCAGTCAGTCTTGCTAAACAGATAGTGAGGTTTCAGAGTTTACTTTTCGATTTTTCTATATGTAGTTTACACAAATTACTTGTTGGAAATATATTAGAAAATGGTGGAAAAAATGAATGGAAAATTATTTATCTCTACCATAAATTTAGAGGTTTTTTCACCATTAGTATGGTGATTTATGGATCATTAGTATGGTGGTTTCATAGCCATTAGTATTAGGGTTAATAACTAGCTTTATGGTGTATTTAGGTGCCCTAATGGCTAGGTCTATCCTAAATACTATAAAAGGACACCTCCACCATGCTTATTTCCCATCCCTGGCACATTTCTTCTTGCAAAATTCTCTTCATCTCTTCTTGCAAAAAGTCTCTTGCATCATTGTTTTGGTGTTCTTCAAGTTCTTCTGTTTTAGTTCGTCGGCGAAGAAGCTTTAGGTGCGAAGTTATTTTCGCGTCTCCATTGTATCCTGGAAGACAGACGCTCGTTCGATACTCAAGTACTCGTAGTGGGGAGGGGGCGAATCTGTTTTAAGGAAATTGCGTGAAACGTAAGCCTCAGAAAATAAATCCCGAAGAACAGTTCTTGTTTCTAAACTTTTTCTTGGTTTGATCCGTTCATATTCTTCTTAATTCTAATTTATTGTTAAAATTAGAATTTTAATGTTATACCATTAATTTGTTTAATTTCTGTCATAATTTCTATTTAATTTCATTATAATAATTCTTGTGAATTTTTTTATAATTTCAGAATTATTTATTTATGAAATTGGTATAATAATTATATTGTCTTCATCTTTTATATTTTGTGCAATTCTACCTCATTCTCTTGTTTTACCAATTTTGGTACTTAATTAATCCTAATACAATCTTAAAACAGAATCTTGATCTGTGATGACAATCCCGGAAGTTAACGTTGTGGACGGTTCCAAAGTTGTGAACGGGTCCAACGGTAACAACGGTGGCAATGGTGGTTCTAGAGCTATCATGACTATGGTGCCGAACCCCTTGACTGTCCCAACCTCCCATGCGGAGAAACCGGAGAAGTTCAACAGGGAACTTCAAAAGGTGGTAACAGAAAATGTTGTTCTACTTGAGGATGCTCCTGGAGTTCCTGAGGGAACGTGGATGTTGAGATGTCCAGTGCCAATCAAGCGTGGATCCACTCCGACTTCTTGTGTCGTAATTATATCCTTAACTGTTTACATGATTCATTATATACAGTTTATTGTAATTGTAAGACGGCAAAAATGTTGTGGGAATCTCTAGATCAGAAATATAAAATGGAGGATCCCGGCACAAAGAAATTTATGGTCGGTCGTTTCCTCTATTATATGATGGTGGATTCCAAGACGGTAATCAGTCAAGTGCAGAACTTCAGGTGATTTTGCACGAGATCCTCGCTGAAGGCATGATGTTGGCTGAAGCCTTCCAAGTGGCAGTTGTCATCGAGAAGCTACCTCCTGGATGGATGGAATTCAAAAGTTACCTTAAGCACAAGCGAAAGGAAATGAAGTTGGAGGACCTCATTGTTAGACTTCGTATCGAAGAAGACAACAGGGGATCCAAGCGCAAGTCATCCCTCTCCATTGGTGCCAAGGCCAACATGATGGAGCATGGCAAAGGACAAAGCTCAAAGAACAATAAGGGAAAAGGAAAGCTCGGGGCAACGGGAGGTGTCTCGAAGCAGAAGCCAAAACCCAAGTTTAACGGCAAATGCTTCAACTGTGGAAGGATAGGCCACAAATCTAGCGATTGTCGACTCCCAAAGCAGAATGATCATGAGGCAAACATGATCAATGAAATTTCCCAAAATGTGGTAGATATCAACCTTGTTGCTATGGTGGACGCGTGTGGAGGTGGGACCGCTGGCGTTCGTGGAAAATTCGGTAAGGTTTGAGGGGACGGTTTCGGTTTGTGAATTTCGAGGGTGATTTTGAGAACATATTCGGTGAATTTTTTTGGAGCTCACTCAAAGGTTTGAAGCCCCCTAATGTTGATATATATTTTATTGTGACCATGATAAACACAACCACCAACTTATAGCCTCTAAGACTCTAAGTCGTGGGTCTAATTAAATGCAGTTAAGTGTATATCAAAGGTTTAAGGTACTCTATGCAAGTACTAGATGTCCACGGATCATTTTACGGCTGCGATCCCAATACTAATACACTAAACTTCCATCATTACTTCCTCTCAACTCTATTCTCACATTTCCCAACTTCTCCATAAAGTTTTAAAGTGAGTGCATATCCTTTTAAAAAAAAAACTAAACTGAACTGAACTTAAATGAACTTTCACTATTATTCTGGTGCCTTCATGAGTTTTTGTGTCTCATATTTAAAGCGGAACATGAATGTAGAGTAAATTTTGTCAACAATCCTTTTTTTAAGTCTGTGACCTAAATTCATCATAAAATAAGTTTTTGATACATTTTGGTCCTATTACTAATTTTCGCGTCCTAAAGTTGTCATTTCCGTCCAAAACTGCCGTTAAAATGGATGGTGGTGGGTGGAATTACAATCCTACCCTTAAATAATTGCTACAATACACCTCGATATTTTAAGACTTAAACAATTCTACCCGAACAATTTTTAGATTAACACATCTACCCCAACTCCTCTTCTACATCATTTTACCATCTCCCCCCACATTGATCATGTGGGGAGATGGTGAAAATGATGTACGTCGTCTCACGAGGAGTTGAGGGTAAATGTGTTAATCTAAAATTTGTTCTGGTAGAATTGTTTAAGCCTTAAAATACCAAGGTGTATTGCAACAAGTATCTAGCTAGCTGAAGGAGAGACTAGATACAGTTGCAAAATTAATATTGTGGAATTAATGGAGGATTGGTATCGATTAATATTTTAGAATGAATGATGTATTTAACGGCTCAATGTGCGAGGAATCAAGTATAATATAAGGTATCTTTTGATAACTAAGAGTTTATATGACAGTCACGATCGATCCATCTTCTTTTGATAACAAAGTTGGTTAGGTTTCATCTTTGTGATAGAGTTTAGAGTGATGTTAGAGATTTTTCTCAATTTTCTCGATTGGATATTGGTATAGTTTTTATAAATTTTTAATAAAAATCTTTTGTTGACATTATAAAACAAAAACGATCGATCCGAAGACGGACAAGTATACACTTAGCCATGTTCTTTTTAAAAGCTTTACAAATAAAACATCACAAAAAATCTAACAAACCACTTTTATATATATATCATCAACATTTTCTCCTGTAAACATCACATCCACCATTCAACAACACATTATTTTCTTCCCACACCTCCACTACTAGACAAAAATCAAACACACCACTTGAAAGGGAATTCATTATTTATCAAAAAAAGAAAGGGAATTCATTAATGAATATATGTGGGGGAATACCCTACATTCATAGTGACCGATGATCATGAACACACACCCACAAACGTAGGCTAACAAAAGATTTTCATTAATGAATTCCCACATATATTCATGAACACACCCACTTATTAGGTGCCAATTAATTATTTGAATTGAGTTGGAGTAGTGGCAGCAGCAGCTTTGAGTATCATATCAAAGGCACTCTCTATGCAAGCATTGAACTTGTGGATGCCCACAAATCCTTTTTTCTGCTGCGATCGCAATCCTCAAAGTCCCCATGTAGCTCATTATTCCAGTAAAGAGGCTCTGGAAAAATCAAACAATTAGAATATTCATTAATTAACAATGGAAATTAATTAGTACGTACTACTACTGAAAACGATGCATGCATGCATGCCTCATTGATTTGGATAAACCTGGGGACCACCAGCTGCCACAAAATAACAGCCCTTCACTGGATAATTTGCCAATTAAATTCGTAATTGCCATGCTGGAATTCTTCAACGTCGCATACAAGTACTTGGAAACTTCCTGTTTTCACAAGTCAAAATATATACTACTCCACTTAGGCCAAAGACATGACTGGTAAGTCGTGTATGGAAACTTTAAACTCCAAGACTAAATACTAAAAATGAAATACTAAAAATGAAATGCACAATTTTTTATTTATAATATTCATTTAAAATATTTGATTTTACATATTAAAGTATTAAAGAAATAAATTATAGATTAAATACTAAAAATGAAATGCACAATTTGTTGCTCTTATAAGTCAGCCTTATAGAGAATTTAGTGGAAATTAATAAGTCAGCCTTATTAATGAAATGCACAATAGATATAAGTCAGCCTTATAGAGAATTTAGTGGAAATTAATAATAATTATTAAGTTGTTGCTCTTTGTTCTACAGTACGCATAAATTACTTGAGTTGTACATACATGAGTGTTAGCCACATAGACACACATATATATATATATGGAGATAATTGTGTTATTTGTCACAGATCATTATTTAAAGATGATTATGTTATTTATCTTTAAATAAGTGTTGTTAATGCCTAACATATGTTGTAAGGTCTTCTCCGTTGGTTTTTTTTCTTCTTCCTTCTCTCTCACGTTTTTCTCTTGAATCCCCTTACTCCCACCATCTTCTTCCTCTTTTTCTTCTCTCTGTCTTGATATATTTATTACTAGGAGTAACTGCGGAGCTTTATGAATGCTTAAGTTTTTATGGATATTGAAGAGCCATCGCTACCGCATCTCGGAGCGGGGCGGAAGATACAACCGTCTTGTTTCTCAGCATATATTGGATGGGGATGTTTCCCCGCTGGTCGGGCGTTCGATGGTTTCTCATTGCGAGTTGGAGCTTGCTTCGATCCGACGAATCCTTCGTGTCAGAGGGTTGCCTTCTACTCTAGGCCCCCACCGCACCATACGTAGGCCCCTCCTTAGCCTGGTCGCGCCGATGGTGGAGAAGGCTGGGTGAACCATTTGGTGATAATGACGCATAGTTTCAGAAAATTGTACGTTGCGGAAGGGATGGGCACTGATAGCCCGCTCTGCCTGGAGTAATGTGTGATATTTTGCCGGGTGGAGGAGGTTTGGAGTCTTCCTCTTCCACCTGTGTTCTCAAATTGACTCGGATTTCTCTCTGGCATAGGTGTTTGATAGCTTGCTCGGAATATGTTTCTATGGTTATGGTTATGTATATTCTTTCAGGTATTTATGCAGGGACCATGCCTTGTGTAGCTTGCTTTTTGCAGTTAGTTTGGTGGAGGAGATCAGTGACCGGGTATTACGAGAGTGACGCTGCGCACGGATACCTGTTTACAGCAAATCATCGCTATGAAAAATATATCATTCCCAAGAATGGAGTCGATCTGGCTATCATTTCATTCATATTTGATATATATGGGCCAGCCCATACGGCTGTATTGTCAAATGCAAAAGCCATATGGGCCGCGTCCACCACAGCAGATCTCGCCATTACGGAGAGCCTCTCTTACCAGTAAGGGCGCCCCGTATAAGTCCGTTGGTCACGAAACGTTTGCTGCCTCCCTCAAACTAACCGTTACACTACTTATGGCATTAAGCCAAAGGAGAGGGAGTAACTCCCTAATAACTCCGGTGTTATTACACCATTAATACGCCGTCATTCCAATTATGGGTACATTTATGGAGATTCTCCAGTGTTTAAGGCCCTGTAACGGGACCTAGCACCACCCTATATATTGGGTGGTGCCTGCCTAAAATAAGGTAACTACTACACACCCACACTTTCCTCCTTTGTCTGCACCTGAAAGTGTCCTTTGTCCTATCCTTCAGGTACCGGAGCCACCTGCCCTAGTCGCCGGAAGATCTTTGGTTGTCGGAGATCATACTTTGGCTATCAATTTGGCGCCGTCTGTGGGAAAGAAAAACAAGCCATTTTTCTTTTTCTACTCAACTTTTTCAACTTTTAACCGTTTTCATGGCGAAAACAAGAAGAACTCACAACAGTGTACATGTTGAGGATGCCGCTTCCGGCTCCTCCGATGTACCTCCACCACTCCTCATCGGTGGGGCAACGGGACGCAACAACCCCACAACTCCCGGTTGGTGGCAACCCGGCACTCCTGCTGCCGACACCCTGTGGGTGCAAGAAATTTCACAACCGCAATGGCGGCTACTATGACATACCTCGTTGGGACCTCGACGACCCCAGCAGTCATCGTCGATCCCGCCCAGATGGCATCGCTCAGGCGAGCATGCTCAATGAAATGAAGGCCTTCATGGTACAAACCATCAAGGCGGAAATGCAGGCTGCTCGCCTCCCGCCTCCCAACGACCGGGATGAACAATCCCAGAATCAAAACCAGTCCGCTGCGAACCTGGATGTCGACGATCTTCTTAGAAGAATCAACGTGGTCGAGAAACAGGTTAAGACGCCAAACCTGGTCCTCGACGACATCGAGGTACTCCTCACTCAGCCCTTCACAGAGGGCGTTATTGCCGTCAAGGCCCCTGCCAGCTTTCGAATGCCAGTCATCGAAAGCTACGACGCGACGAGCGGACCCGTTGACCATTTGCGGCGTTACATCTCCCAAATGGAGATGGCTCGCGCCTCCGACCCCATACTCTGCAAAGCTCAGCTCCACCTTGAAAGGGGCTGCTTCAACATGGTTTGGAACGTTACGAGGCCAGCATTTCAAATGCTTTAAGGACCTCGCCTCGTCGTTCCTGCGACACTTCATGGGAGCTCGACCTCCCCCCAAGACTGTCCAACACTTGTTAAGAGTGAAACAGCAAAGGGAGGGTCTCTCCTCGGACATGCAGCTCCTGGCCGTGACTCAAGGCCTTCAACGCGAGTCCAGGCTCGCGTATAATATTAATGAAAACCCCGTCACAACGATGGGTGAGTTCATCGATCGGGCAACCCGGTTCATGAACTCCGAGGAAATTAATAAGCCTTACAACAGGCCCCTCGCAAACGACCGCAGCAAGAAATTTGACAAGGGATCTGCTTCATCGAGGTACCAGTCCTCGAACACTGGTCCGAGGGCCCCCGACCACCACCCCGCCCTTCGTGACACCCGCACGAACATTCTTCTCATGTTGGAGAAGCAGAATAAGGTCCCCAAGTGGCCTCAGCCGATCCAACATAAGAACACGAGGGGGTTTGACAAGTACTGCCTTTACCACAAGGATCGTGGTCACGACACGGAGGCGTGCTTTCAGCTCAGGAATCTCATTTCTGAGATGATTGAGCAGGGTAAGCTCAAAGAATTCCTGTCCGAATCCTCTTCCCCCTACAAGGAGTTCCCCAAAAGCCGCAAGAGGGATGATGACAGCGACGACCGCGACAAAGCGCGCCGTCGACACAACAGCCCTCGGAGGCAAAACTTACCGCCACCACCACCCGCGGGCGTCATCCACATGCTCACGAAGTCGGAAGGCGCCTCCTCCAGGAAACGGTATGCAAGAGAAATTTTGCAGATCGACCACCTCGAGGAGAACGTCATTTACCGACCCAATGGGTCAAAGGTCGTCGTACCGCACTCAGATCCACTGCTTATCACAGCGAGGATCGCCGGTTACGACACCAACCGGGTCTACATCGACAACATGCTCGATAAACTCGGGGTACACATGTCCGCTATTCAAGGAGCTCCGCCCTACCTTTGGCATCGGCAAGGACATTGTGCCAACAATAGGGTCGCCAACCCGCCCTCATGCTGATTGGGGACACACAATTTGGCACGGTTGATCGCCATTCCATTATGACGGAGTTCTTGGTCCTCGAAGTCCCTTCCACATACAACGCCATCGTTGGTCGACCCAGCCAGGTCGAATTTCACATGAGGTGTGACATCCGTTCTCTCACGGTCACGTTTGCGACGCCTCGTGGAGATGCAAGCATCTACATTGACCAGCGGACGGCGAGGACGAACTACGTGGCTTCTTTGAGCTCTGCGGTGGACCCACGTGCCTCGAAGAAGCTCGAGGAGCCCGCGGAACCCGACGACAGGCCACGCCGACGACGTGACAGAGGAGATCGACGCTTCAGGCAAGAAGTTTAAGGTTGGCAAAAACCTTGAGCAAAAGGAGAAGATGGCACTCATCCACCTCCTCGAGGCAAACCTTGACGTCTTCGCCTGGAGCTTGAAGGATCTACCGGGCGTCGACCCTAGCGTCATCACCCACAAACTTAATGTATTCCCGGATTCAAAGCCGGTTAAGCAAAAGAAAAGGGGTATGGCCCCTTCCAAAGGAGGTTTCTAAACTCCTCAAGCTGGAATAATAAAAGAAATTCAGTACTCGGAGTGGCTCGCTAACATAGTTTTAGCTGACAAAACAAATGGTGAACTTCGTATGTGCGTTGATTTCACGGGCGTCAATAGGCATTGTCCAAAGGACCTCTACCCGTTACCTGTCATCGACCAACTCGTGGACGCAACTTCCAAATATAAATACTTGTCGTTCATGGACGCTAAGAGTGGTTACCACCAAATCTACATGGATCCCGAGGACGCCTTCAAAACGGCGTTCACAACGGGTGATGACGTCTATTACTACGTTCGAATGCCTTTTGGGCTCAAAAACGCTGGAGCCACCTACCAGCGTCTAATGAACAAGGTCTTTGCCCACCAGATGGGCCGTAACCTTGAAGCCTACGTCGACGATGTCATTGTCAAAAGCATGACATTCGAAGACCACCTTCAAGATCTGGCCGAGACCTTCAAATCATTCCGGCGGTATAACATGAGGCTCAATCCAGCCAAGTGTTCTTTCTTTGTTGGAGCCGGGAAATTCTGGGCTATATGATCTCCGAAAGGGGATCGACGCCAACCTTAAGAAAATATCAGCCATCACGAAATGGCGCCACCAAGGAACATTAAGGAAATCCAGCAACTTTCTGGAATAATTGTTGCCTTGGGGAGATTCATTTCCAAGTCGGGGGACAAGTGTAAGCCATTCTTCGAACAGCTTCGCATGAAAAAGGCGTTCACTTGGACACCGGAATGCCAAGAAGCATTCGAGCAAATCAAGAAACACCTCTCCGATTTGCCAACACTGAAATGTCCGCAACCGGGGGATGAACTCGTCATCTACCTCTCCATTTTCGAACAAAGACCGTATCCACGGTGCTCGCAAGGAGGAAGGCCCACAACAGTGGCCCGTCTATTACATAAGCCACACGCTACGAGGGGCTGAAGTTAATTACCCTCCCCTCCAAAAAAAGATCTACGCTTTGATCGTGGCTGCCAGGAAATTACGAGCATACTTCCAAGCCCACACAATCATTGTCAGAACGGACCTACCAATCCGGGACATTCTAAACAGACCGGAACATAGTGGTCGTTTAGCCCGTTGGTGCATCGAACTCGGGGAGTATGACATCAAGTTTGAGCCTCGACGAGCAATAAAGGCGCAAGCTTTGGCGGATTTCATGGCCGAGCTTTCCATTTATCCCCTCGAACATGGTCCTTCGAGGGAACCACCACTGGAGTTGGAGCCTCCCGAGTGGGACATGTTCGTAGATGGTTCATCCAGTGCCGATCGCCCAGGAGGAGGCGTTCATATCAGGGGATCGCACGGCATGGAGGCTAGCTTACGAGTAGCTTTCCAGTTCCCCGTCACAAACAATGTGGCCGAATACGAGGCACTCGTAGAAGGTCTCAAGACCTGCCTCAAAGCTGGTTTGCGGACGCCTAAGCTGCACACGTGACTCACGGCTCGTCGTAAGCTGTGTTACGGGGACCAATAATCGCAAGGATCCAAGTACTCTCGAGGTACTTGCGCCTTGTCAAAACTTACAAGGGCAGTTCGAGCAGCTAAATATTAATAAGATCCCAAGGATCAAAACACCGTGGTGACAGGTTGTCTAAGGGCCGGGCCGATGCATTCCTCGAAACCTTAGCACAACCTTCGATAAATACAATTCATGCAATCGATGCCAACGCAGCCTGACTGACTGAGGCACCCAATCCTCCAAAGATCTCCAAACCGGCACAATCGAGGGCCCACCAGCGTTAAAAGAAAATAAGGACGCAGTCAGCCCGCCATGTCATCATAGATGGCGCATTATGGCGTAAAGGATATTCTACTCCTTTGCAGCGATGTATTGGCCCCGACGATTCCAAACTCATCCTGAACGAAGTCCACTCAGGAGTTTGCGGAGCACACATTGGCTCCGATGCGCTAGCACACAAATGCTTGCGCCTCGGTTATTATTGGCCAACTTTGAGGAAAGACGCGCATGATTTGTTACGAACGTGCCATAAATGACAACTCAACTCTCGCATCCAACGACAGCCGGCAAACGAAGCGGTTACAGAGACATACCCTATACCCTTCGCGCTGTGGGGCCTCGATTTAATCGACCCAATGCCTACGGCCAAGAGTCAGTTCAAATTTTGTATAGTGGCTGTCGATTACTTCACTAAGTGGGTCGAGGTCCAGCCGCTCAAGAACATAACAACCGCCAAGGTCATACACTTCCTCTGGCACGACCTCGTGGCACGTGCACGGGCACCAAGAGCCATAATCACAGACAATGGGACTCAATTCGCGAGCAAAAAGCTTAAGGATTGGGCCACTAAGATGAACATACAAATGCTCTACGCTCCCGTAGCACACCCACAGTCAAATGGCCAGGTAGAAGTAACAAATCGCACGATCAAAGAGGGCTTAAAGAAGCGCCTCGAGGACAAAAAAGGGAAGTGGGTCGAGGCCCTACCTGGGCGTCCTCTAGGACTATCGAACAACTACACGGGGACCCACGGAGAAACTCCTTTCTCCTTAGTTTACGGCGTCGATGCCTTACTACCAATCGAAGTCTCAATACCCACAATCCGAACGCTATATTACGACGCCCCTCACAATGAGAGCGGTCTTCGAGCGCGTTTGGACCTCGTCGAGGAACTCCGCGAGGGTGCTAGACTTAGGCTTATGGCCTTACGACAAAGGGCAAACCTCGATCACAACGCCAAAGTTCGGCAAAGCAGATCCACGTGGGTGGTATGGTCTTGCTAAAGGCGGAGTTGTCGTGTCGTAATCCTGGCCATGGCGCACTTCGTTCCCAGATGGGCGGGGCCTTATGTGGTACACAGAAAGAAAGAGAAGGTGTATACAAGTTAAAGGACCATCAAGGCAAAAGCTCAAAATGACTACCACGTCAACGACTTGAGGCCTTATTACGTTTAAGTTGTACGCTTTCAAAGTCTTTGCGTTGTACAAAATACTGTTCATACATCAAAGGAAAGGCAATGTTCCAAGTCTTTACATTGTGCAAGCTATGTTCGCATAAAATCGCTCTACGAAGAGTGTTCCCCACTTTATACAAGAAGTTTAAAAATTGATTGCAAGGTCACCGCTCGACCAAAGTGCACATCGAATAAAATCACTTTACGAAGAGTTACGCAAATTTATTTGCACAAATTTATCCAGCACAAGTACAAAACACTTCGCATTATGCAAATAATACTCGTATAACAACTACAAAGGCAACAAATGCTGAAACGTTGTATATTTTATCAAAAATGAGCAAAAATTTAATTACAAGTCCACAAACTACTTGGGGACATCATCGTTGGAGGTACAACAGGGCATCCTCTACATGCCCGGGCAGAATATCATAAGGATATTCTACTCTTAATTTCTTCCCTACCCTACCCCACTCGAACAAAATCGCTCGAGGAGGGTCTTCGACCTTCATAGCGTTAAGGGGTTCCAAATCGGACTTCTCAACGATGGCCTCCACTTGGTGGCGGCATCGTAGGAAGCCCTCAGCATAACGGACACCCTCCATGGCTTGTGTGTTCGCGGTCTTCTCTATCAGCACCTCCACAGCCCTGCGCACTCGACCAGCCCTTTCAGCAATGGGCTTTACAAAAACGGGGGGCTGAACACTTTCACCATCGTACAACTTAAAACCAATTTGGTTTTCTAGTTGTCCGAAGGCTAAATGATCAGCCACCGCAGAACCCGTCATCTCATTAAGGATCTTCGTGCAGTCTTCGATCTGGGCTGCAGCCTTCGACGCCTGATCCTCGGCCTGGGCAACCCTTAAGGACAACTCCTCGATGAGTTTGTCCTTCGCCTCAGCTTGGGCCTCCATTCTTTGGCACTCCCCGAGCACTTGCTCCATTTCAGCTTCGACCTCCCTCCTAGCATGGTGCTCGGCGAGGAAAAGGGCTTCGTGCTTCTTTCCATCGGCCATGGAAGCTTTCAGCTGGCCCATGACACCTGTGGCTCTAAGAGTGTTAGCTTCCTCTTTCCTCGAGGAAGCCAACTCGAATTCCTTCTCAGCAAGGACCTTCTTCAGGATCTCCACCTCCTCGGAGTCCTTTGCCTTCGCCTCAAGGCTCCTCACAAGGGCTTGAAGGTCCTCGATTTTGGCCAACAGCCCTTGAGCAAGTACGGTCTCCTGCAAGTTACAAACACAAAGCGTGTAAACAAGAGCATGTTGACAATAACTATAACTAACACAAAGAGCAATCGTGGATGATCACTTACCCGAGTAAGGCCCTGGCAGATGTCCTTCGTGATGTCCAGGGGATCCGAGGACGTATGCTTCAAAAAATGTCGGTCACGGGGAAGTGGGAGCCCCTCCGCAACCTTCAATCTCACTTCCCTCTCCCCGAGAAGCACTGACTCGTCCCGAGTCACCCGCATCACGGGGTCCCAAGCTTCCACCAGGGCCAGGCCCTTGCGCTTGAAGGACTTGGCTCTCAGTTCCTCGCCGAAAGTCCTCGAGCAAGCGGGGCTCAGACATCTGGATCCGGCCCTTAAGGCTCTTCGGAACCTTCGAGGGCCTCTTACCAGATGCTCGAGGAGCCATAACAGCTCCTCGGGCATCTTCCAAGAGCCCCACGGGCTCCCTCATGCCTCGAACGGGGCTTGGGGACGGCTCCTCGAGGGCCAGTCCTTTTCCTTTGTCCTTCACGGGGACCGGATTGCTGTCCGAAGACACTTCCAAGTCCTCAGCTGCTACAAAAGTACACAGGGGGACGATAATAAAACAAAAAAATAATAAAGCACGATAGCCAAACACCTACAGGAGTAAAAAACAATACCTGTGATCCGGGGCCGTTTCGTGCGGAGATTAAGCTCTTCCGACTCCTCGGAGCTCTCCTCAATGATTACGGGGACCACCGTGCTGACTGGTTGAGCAACCGTCACCGTGGCTTCTCCACCTTGGGCCTCTCCGCCTTTCGAGGTCCCTGCAACTGACCCCTCGATAGCCTTTTGGGCAGGCTCTGCAGGGACCTCCTCCTCCATCTTTGCCTTAAGAGCCTCCAGCAAATCCTGCTTCTTGGCAAAAATGGTGCTGGGGTGCAACATCTTGACTGCAGCAAAACGCAAAGTCAGGTTATAATAGCACTTAAAAGGTGCAAGCACAAAAACACAAAAACAAAAAGGAATGCAAAACAGACAGTGGGGGTTGCTGAAGGCGCCTTCGAAGCGCTCGATGAGGTCCCCGTCCAACCCCTCTACCCAGTTTTTTAAAGCATCTACATGGCTCGGAAGGCGATGGGCCCTGCTAACCCCTACCCTCCTTAGGACCACTTCGTCCAGGCTGGACAGAGTGAAGAGAAACCTACCCTTACACTCCTCGAGCCTCTCAACACCACGGACCCATTCACATAGGGTGTCGAGGGCCCTCTTCCCCTCGCTACCCAGCCACAAGGAGGGCCTCACCGATACCCTTGCGTCTTTCTCCTTGATGAAATACGCAGAAACCCCCAACTATCCTCCTTCAAGATGAAGAAGAAATTGCTCTTCCAACTCCCCACGAGCTGGTGGTCTCGGCGAAGACTCCGATCTTCACCATTTTATTCCCCACCTTCACCTCCTGGGGTCGGTTGGTAGAAGGGTGTCCCACCGGCCTCTTCAGCGTATAGAATCTGCAGGAAGGTCTCCGGTAGCACCGCCGTCTTCGCCAAGTGGCAGGCCACCACAAATGCGTTTACGGTGGTAAACACATTCGGGGCCGATTGCCCAGGCAAACGCCCCATCCTCACATAGCCGCAGCAGCAGGGAACAAAGGGGAGCCTCAATGATGTGGGCATCGCCCTATTTATGAGTTAAGAGGCAACCATTCCTCCGAGGGTCTAAAGGGCCCTTGGCGAAGGCATGGACGAAGAAGAAGTCGCATTCTAGGCATCGGCGAAGCCCCGGAGGCAAAGTCATGCTCGCAAGGATCTTGGCGAACCCAGCCCCATTGGCGAACCCTTGGCCTTGGCGAAGCCATGCTCATTAGCGAACCCATGGTCCTTGGCAAAGACCACGAACAATACTTCCAGACGCAAGCGAAGCACAGTGAGCTCGCCAAGCGGAGGAGGCTTCCATACGCAAGTCGCGACCCCCTTCAACTTGTGCAGAGGCCCTCTTTCCCCATTTCCCGCCAAACTACAATTCCCGAGAAATTGGGAGCCGCTAAAGCGAGGTAGACTACACAGTCTACACTTTGTCACCTCGTCTGCCACCTCTCAATTCGCCCACCATAGAACCGGAAGCTGGTTCCCTTGTCGATCATTCATTATTTTCCTTTACCATTTTCCTTCTATATAAGGCACTTGTAACCATTGTAAAGGCGAACATATTTATAAGAAATCAGAAATACTCCAAGTGAGGTTTTGGCTTTCTTGTTCTCATTTCTTGCATTCCATCTCCTTAAGTGATCCGTGCAAGAGGATCCAACATAATATCTAGTATTGTTTGAACTTGTATTCAAAAGGTGCTAGATCCCGCTTCCTTCCCTGCATTTTCAAGGGCATTGCCTCACCTCGTAGTGAGGAGGTTCCCTTGGCCGACTCTGTTTCCTTCGTGTTCTTCCTCTGTTTCGCTTCCCATTCTTTCTGAAACCGCCTCCTCCGAGCTAGATCCGAGCTCGTGATCACTTACCCCCCCGTGATCACATCAAGTGGTATCAGAGCCAAAGCGCTCATTGGAGGTACCGTATCAGTTGTTTGTTTTCTTCAAGTAAAACCATTGCCTTCTTTCTTACGCTTGAAGAAAAACGTTTGTTGTTGTTCAAGAGAAACCGAAAACAGTTGTGTTGGTGCGCTGTTCATGTGACGAGAGCAAAAGTGCATATCTGAATGTCGAACATTGAAGTTGTGTGAAAAGAGAAGTGGTTTGGATTTGTTGTGGAGAAAGTATCATCTTGTGTTGTTTAAGAGCAAAAGAAAAGGTTGTTGAAGAAAAGAAAATGATGAACAAGCTCATGTGTTCTTGAGTGTTCTTGGTATTCTTGAGATGTTCATATGAAGTTCATACCAAACTCATATGAATAGTACTTTTGATCCAAAAATATTTTATGAACTGCACAAAAGGTGTTTGTGCTTATAAAGAGCCTTTTCTACCTCACTCCTAACTTCTTTCAACCCCACCTCACCTTCAACTCTCAAAAGCTAGTTGCTAGTAACTAGTTATCTTTGTGATTTGCAAGTTTCGGATTTCACTAGAGATTATTGCTTGTTCCTACTTGTATGTTTGCATTTGATCTGAAGTTGAGTGTGATCAAGTTAAGAGAATTTGTGAAAGCCTTGTGTGGAGAATCAAGAGTGAAACCGTGTGTCCCTAATCACAAATGGAGTGCTCACCTAAGACACGTGAGGAGACTTGAGTGGAACTAATTTTATTGTCTAAGTGTGTAGGTGTGCCGGATGGAGGAAGAAAACCTGCATTTCATTGGTTTTCATCCCTTGAAAGGGAGGCGCAAACTTGAAGATGACTTATGGCAATGGATCGAGGAATTGGAATACCACTTTTGGTATTATCAATTTCATAAAGAAGAGAGGATAGACCTTGCCATAAGGTGTCTAAAGGGAGAATCCAAAAGATGGTGGCGACAAGAATTCGCTCAAAGAGAGCACTACAATGAAGCCTACATTCAAACTTGGAGCGGATTGAAGAGGCTGCTAGTGGAAAGATATGGATCACCTCGAGAAGAGCCACCCTCCCCGTTCCACTCCCAAACGAGGTTCCCCTCTCGGCCTACATCCTCCACCCACATTCAGAACCATAGTCGGAGGAGACCGAGCCCCACACCTCCACAAACACTATCGGCCGAGCCATGTACTCCACAACCCAACACTTGCACCACCCAAACTCCTTCCCCAAACCCAAGTCCTCGCCAAGATTCAAGTGAAGATCTTTCTCAAATGATTGAGAATCAAGAAGGAGTTTGAAGAATATGAGAGAGAGAAAAAGAAAAGAAAGAGAGAAGAAAGGAAAGGGCTCTCCTTAGCCAAACAAGTGAAAAGGATCTTGCACCAACCTTCAACCAATCTCCAAGAAGAATTAACCATTTCATCTTCTAAATCTTGTTATTCTTCTTTATTTGTGCAAGAGTTTGAAGGAGAGACGGACACGGATGCGCCATGCCTCGAAGAAGAAAGATTTTCGGTTTCAGAGGAGGATCCTCCCTCCCCTAACTTGGGGAGAGGTAATTTATCCTTTTCTTTTGATGGTGATAGTAAACATGCTTGTGATGCTTTATCGCCTTCGCATGAACATAAGCATGACATTAATGAGGAGAATGCTTTGAATGAACTTATGCCTGCTTCCATGAATGAGGTATTACCCTTGGACGAGGATAGTGAGCCTAATGACTTGTGCGACCGGTCGATGATACATCTTCTTTTCGGATGAGCTGAAGAAGAAATTAGTGAGGGTAGGGGAGGCATATACTATTTTCTTCCTCATGATTGGTTTAATGAGCATAATTATTATCATGATGAGATACATGATCATGAATCCTATTTTTTTGATCATAAGAATGGAAGGCCTCGGCTCACATTTGACCCCGGAATACTAGAAACTGAGCGTAAGGTAGAAGTGAAGAGAAAGGGCGGATTGTCCATCTCAAATCCTTGAACCATTTTTGGGACTTTGATGTTTACCGCTTTAGTCCACTAACCCTTAATGCCTCTTCAAGTTTATTGTGGTGTCTTAAGATTTGTAGGGACAATTTCCTTATGAATCCGAGGACGGATTCTTCTGAAGAGGGAGGGTATGATGTGGGCATCGCCCCTATTTATGAGTTAAGAGGCAACCATTCCTCCAGAGGGTCTAAAGGGCCCTTGGCGAAGGCATGGACGAAGAAGAAGTCGCATTCTAGGCATCGACGAAGCCCCAGGAGGCAAAGTCATGCTCGCAAGGATCTTGGCGAACCCAGGCCCCATTGGCGAACCCTTGGCCTTGGCGAAGCCATGCTCATTGGCGAACCCATGGTCCTTGGCAAAGACCCTGAACAATACTTCCAGACGCAAGCGAAGCACAGGAGCTCGCCAAGCAGAGGAGGTTTCCATACGCAAGTCAGGCGACCCCCTTCAACTTGTGCAGAGGCCCTCTTTCCCCATTTCGCCAAACTACAATTCTGGGAAATTGGGAGCCGCTAAAGCAGTAGACTACACGGTCTACACTGTCACCTCGTCTGCCACCTCTCAATTCGCCCACCATAGAACCGGGAAGCTGGTTCCCTTGTCCATTCATTATTTTCCTTTACCATTTTTCTTCTATATAAGGCAGCTTGTAACCATTGTAAAGGCAGAACATATTTATAAGAAATCAGAAATACTCCAAGTGAGGTTTTGGCTTTCTTGTTCTCATTTCTTGCATTCCATCTCCTTAAGTGATCCGTGCAAGAGGATCCAACATAATATCTAGTATTGTTTGAACTTGTATTCAAAAGGTGCTAGATCCCGCTTCCTTCCCAGGCATTTTCAAGGGCATTGCCTCACCTCGTAGTGAGGAGGTTCCCTTGGCCGACTCTGTTTCCTTCGTGTTCTTCCTCTGTTTCGCTTTCCCATTCTTTCGGAAACCGCCTCCTCCGAGCTAGATCCGAGCTCGTGATCACTTACCCCCCGTGATCACATCACTCAATCCGGCTTTGAGTTGGGCCGTAGACCACCATGGTCTGCTCCTCATGGCCTCGTCGCTCAACTCCATCCCCGCTTTCCTCAACACATCCGCCGGAGAAAGCCCACAAACCACCCCGGTATACACATGATGGTTCGCAGATATCTGCCATTTTCTTCCCGGCTGCACTGTTCGGGCCACACCTTCTCGACATTGGGGCCGACGCCGGCTTGCTTGGATTCTTGGGAGCCATCTACAAAAATAAACCGCAAATTTCAAAAACTAAACCCTAGACCCAAGAACCCGGGCGGTGGCGCGGCGACGCCTCACTCGCGACTAATCGTCGCGACGAGAAAACGAAAATTAAAGGGGATACAACTTACCGATTAAATGCGGTGGAGGCGAAAACGAAGATTCAACGGCTGGGTTCTTGAATCTCGCCGGGAAATTCTTCGGTAATTGCCGAAAATGGAAACTAGATTGCAAAGGAAGCTGAAGCGCAAAAGCAAGGAAAGCAAGATTTCGGGAAACTGACTTCCCACTTGGGTTGGCGTATAAGAGGAGCGCGATGGGAAGTGAAACGACTTCCCCCATAATTACAAACGGCGCAAAAAGCGCAAATTTTGAAAAGTGCTTTTTGCCAACCGCCACAATTGATATTGGGCCAAAGTTTTGGGCCAACATGGGGGACAGCTCTTGGGCCTCCCCTAATCAGGTTCCAAAACATCACAATACCACATGGGCTCAATGTCCATAGGCATACTTACTTCCAAACCGGAGCACAGGGGCCCAACCCATCCTCCCGTGGGGAGGGCATACTGATATATATGGGCCAGCCCATGCTGTATTGTCAAATGCAAAAGCCATATGGGCCGCGCCCACCACAAAGAGATCTCGCCATTACGGAGAGCCTCTCTTACCGAAGTGGCGCCCGTATAAGTCCGTTGGTCACGAAACGTTTCTTCGCCTCCTCAAACTAACCGTTACACTACTTATGGCATTAAGCCAAAGGAGAGGGAGTAACTCCCTAATAACTCCGCTGTTATTACACCATTAATACGCCGTCATTCTAATTATGGGTACATTTATGGAGATTCTCCAGTGTTTAAGGCCCTGTAACGGGACCTAGCACCACCCTATATATTGGGTGGTGCCTGCCTCAAATAAGGTAACTACTACACACCCACACTTTCCTCCTTTGTCTGCACCTGAAAGTGTCCTTTGTCCTGTCCTTCAGGTATCGGAGCCACCTGCCCTAGTCGCCGGAAGATCTTTGGTTGTCGGAGATCATACTTTGGCTATCAATATTGTTTCGGAGATGCAAACTTGCTATCTGTTTTTAGATTTTATTTCACTAAACTTTATTTAGTTTCAAGTTTCCATACAACCTTAAGTTGCAGAAAAGGTAGATTTGGTTATGCTCATCTCTTCTTAGAGCTGTTTGGTGTATAGGGATTCGTCCCTAAATTGGATTTCTCCTTTTGAATGAATTACATTCACCTTAAAAAAAACATATGTTGTGAGACAATTACGTTACTGACATCCGGTAAAATGAAAGCTGTCGCGTAATGTATTGTGCCGACAGCTTTCATTTCACCGGATGGTAGCATTAATTATTTTATTTTTACGCTAAAAGGGTTAATGACAGTCACATGGCTGATCTGAAGGCAGACAAGTACAACATGAAAAGAAAACATTTTCCCGTTTATTATCAAAATACTTTAAAAATGCTGATAGTGAGTGACCAATATTGATCATAAACACAACCACAACGTGGGCTAAGTCATAAACATAACTTGGGTGCCAGCCAATTAAGTAGGAGTTGGAGGAGTAGTGGCAGCAGCAGCTTTGAGTATCATATCAAATGCACTTTCTATGCAAACACTGAACTTGTGGATGTCCACGAATCCTCTTTCTGCTGCAATCGAAATCCTCAGAGTCCCCATGTAGCTCATTATTCCAGTTATAATGCTCTGCAAAATCCAACAACAGTGTTTATTGATGAAGTTACTTCCCAACAAGCAACTACATGATAAGGAATAGAAACTGAAAACGATGCCTCATTTGGACTAAATTGATAAACCTGGGGACCACCAGCTACCACAAAGTAACAGCCCTTTATTGGATGATTTGCTAAAGACATTTCTTCAGTTGGCCCAATCATATTTGTAATTGCCATGCTGGAACTCTTCAACGTTGCATACAGGTACTTGGAAACTGCCTGTAATTTTCACAAATAAACATTCAGAAAATGAAAATGTACCAAAAAATAAAAATGTATCAATTTTAATGGGTGTATTTACCTCTGGTCCTCTGACTTTGCGTATGAAATCTAGTAACCAACCAGTTAGGTAGGCTCCAGCAGAGCTTCTCTTTCTCCTGATAATCTTTTGAGCTTCCCATACAAACTCCAAAGGGTTTGTAAAGTTTGGATCACTTGACATGGGAAGCGTGACATGCAAGAAAGTGAAGTGGTTCCCCCATGGTGACTTTGTGTTGGGTCTCATCATCTCCGTCACCGACTCGTAACCTGGGAAATCCCTTGTGCTGAGCAGCACCAATGCCGTTGATCGGGTCTTACGGTTCACTTGATCACCCGCCATGCTCCTCATGTATAGGCGGCAGCCCAAGAAGATTGTCCCCGTTATAACATCGTTTATAGTCTGTTTTTAATTCCGATCAATAAAGAAAGAAAGAAAGAAAGAAAGACATGATGAGAGACTAGATAGCTAGCTAATATATGCTTGAGGTAACACAGTAGTATGAAAAGTTAATGCAGAACTTATAAGCAGATCGATAGCTAGGTTATTAATTTATCAATTACCAAAGAATGTCCGAGGATGGTTTTGATGTGTTTGATGGCGTCTAGAGACAATGAGACGGTTGAGATGGTAATGGGATTAAGTTGAGGGTTTTGAGACCGGATGGGCGTTAAATCATCTTCAATTACCGTGCTCATCAAGCTGCTCCAAGAAAAGTCCTTCAAGCCATTGAACACCGACGAAAAGGCGTTCGAAATGTATTCGTAACTGTGGAACCGCGGCTGAGGCTTGGCTTTTCGGGCTGTCGGAAAGCTGAGAGGAAGCGAAGGATCATCGGATCGTTGGAGAGTAGAGAGTAGGGCTCCCATGAGAGAAAAGCCATCACCAAGGGCGTGGTGAAGTTTGAACACCACACTGCCCGCAGCACAACTTGTGGGGTACTTCACTATGTGAATTTCCCAAAGGGGCTTCGATTGATCGAACGGTCGAGCCGCAATCTCGGAGAGGTAGGTATTGAAGCACTCGTCGAAGAGATTGTCGGGCGACGCCATTTCGGGTGGAAAGACTGGGAACTTTACGTGATCTTCGAGCTTCACTTCTCCAACTTTCCTCCACCTCCTCAATCCTTTGCCATTTTTAACCATGATAGATGAGAAACGAGGGTTGATTGGGAGGAAGACGTTCTTGAGCAAAGACAAGGCTGGTACGTCGTCGTTTATGGGTATTTTAAATTCCAAGACTGCGATTATGGAGATGGAGAGAAGAGAGGTGTTGAAATAATATCCAATAGGACTCACCGGAGCCGATGATGATGATGATGGCGTCTCATGATCATCTTCCCCAAAATCCATCATGCAAAGCATATATGTATGGGGATCAGCCTAGCTCCTTTCCCATTGTAATTTATAATGCACTCCCATCCCATGCATATTAATTGCATCCTAATTCAGAGAAAAATAATAATGCATATCCTTCATTATTGATATTGATAAATTTATTGCTGTCCAACTGTCCAAACAAACTTAATTGCATCATTTCATGCATGTATCAAAAAAACTATTTGCATCACTTTCATTGTTGATATTATAATAAATTTATTAATATCCATGACGAAATGGGAATGATATTGTAATTCTCACGTGTTCGAGCAACGACTCTACTCTATTCTAATTCTGCTGGGCTGGTAGTGGTCATGAGCTCCGATTTTCAGTTCACCAAAGAAGTAGTATGATAACAGAATTTGGTGTATGTAATTGAATTGTTGGAAACAGATGGCCGGCCCATCATCCCTATCTCGTGAGTAGTACTTGAATATAGTTTGGTATTTATTGCCAGAATGATAAAATTTTCAACCGCCATTTGCTTTATATACAGTACAAGATAATTGCACCCATGCTTTGCCTGAGTCGCAAGGAGTTCATTATCCATAGAATTACTCGGCCCTAATTTTTCCATTCCTCTAAGTCCTCTCCTCTCCTAAACCCTAACTTCGCCCCTGATTTTCCGAGTGGCCGGATCCGGCTTCGTCCTTTCCTTTCCTTTTATTTGGTCTTTGTGTTTGTGAATTGTCTTTTGGATTTTAGATGGCGTGATTTTTCTAGGAGATTGTTGGAGTGGTGTTTTGTCTGGGAGATTTATCCCAATCTTTGGGATTTAGGTGTAATCTTTTTCTACTTAATTTTTTTCATTAAAAAACTTTGTTTTTTGTTTTCTTTTTAAAAAAAGGGTCATAATCCCTTATGTAAAGTTTTTTTGAACAAGAAGAGGTCGATTGGTTAGATTAGACACTTTATCCTCGGAGAAACCTCACATCACGAATTCGAATCCCTTCGATTTAAACTCATCCGAGGTCGAAGGGGGTTAAAATCGAATCGTAATGTGGGTAAAAATCCGGTGTCTTGGCAGCCCAGGGACACGAAGCCCGACCTCGAGCCCGAACACCCACCACTGTGACACACTAAGTTTGGGTTCGAGTCTTATGTATGAAGGACATTGTAGGAAGAGTTATCATTCGAAAAGGTCCATCAATGCTCGATCCATGTAAAACTGGAAAATATTAGTGTTAAAAAAATAGGGTAAAATCAGTATATATAAAATCTTTAATGAAGAAAATTAAAACGTACTTGTTTCATAATTAAATGTCACGTTTCCTAGGTATAAGCCTTTTAATTACCCACTAGTTGGAAAAACCTATAATGGATCCTAACACTATCTAACTAATCTAACTAATTAACTAACAATTCTTAAAACTAAAATACCCTTCTAAGCCAAAACCACCATTCACCCTCACCACCACCGCCGCCGCCGTTGCCTATAGCACCGCCGCCACCGTCACCACACCCGCCGCCACTGCAATTTGTAGAACAAATTTTTAGAAATTAATTTCCATAATTTTTCGTTAGATTATAATTAATTAAATAGTGTCTAAAGAGATATGCAATATTGCTTATTTATTATTTTCAAGAGTATTCAATTATTTCTAAGTCTCTATTAGAAAATGATATATAATGTCTGAATAAATTTTGGAAACTGTTTATTTGTTTGTTATGCATATATCGGGTGATAGTGAAACTGTCTATTACATTAATTGTCTAGAAAATCGTAAAAATTTGTTTTGTAACGTATAAAAGCATTTATAACAGAATTTAAAACAGTTTTCATTGATTTACAATTAATTACATAATATCTAGAGTGGCATGCAATACTGTCTATTACAAGAATTTATACTGTTTATTTAGTTATTTTACACATTTCTATAGTGTCTATTACAAAATGATATAATGTCTGAATAAATATTGGAAACTATTGATTTATTTGTTTTGCACATTTTAGGTGATAGTGAAACTGTCTATTACTTTATAAACAATTTAAAACTGTCTATTGTAAGGTATTATAATGTCTAATAATACTGTAAACTGACTGGCTAACCATATATGAATATATATTACAATAATTTGTAGTGTATATTATAAAGTGTTATAATGTCTATTATAAAGCGTTATAGTGTCTACTATAAATTGTTACGGTGTCTATAATAGTGTCTATTATAAAATGTTACAGTACTTCCTCACCTCCGAATTCTACCGATGCTCCTTTGCCTTCGATCGTCTTGCTCCGTCCAAATCTGGAGGTGTCTTGCCTTCGACCGATTCTATCCCTCCGATGTCGAGCAGCCACGATCTGACAACAGTGGAAGCTCGTTTAGATCTATAATCATCAGACGATTTGGAACTACGACAGTCTGGCGGCCGGCTTCCTCCAATGGCGAGTAGATCTCATTGTTACTTGCTTTCGTTGCTGCTCATCGATCTGCAGGTCCACGCCGGAGAAAGGTCAACCACACCTCTATCTCGTCGATCTGCAAGTCCGCATTGGAGCTTTGAAAGTCCGTCGTACGTTGACCACATCTCCGTAATAACGATTGAAGATATATGGAGGCTCGTTGTCAGTGGCGGGTTGAAGATGTCGCGAATCCATGAATTCGTCGGGATCTTATCTCTCAAGCCGTGAATCGGCGGCGATCGGCGGTGGAGATCTTGTGTATCCATGGGCCATGGCTGAATTGCAAGAGGATAGAAAAAGAACAAGTTCTAACGTTTGAGCCGCTTAATGAGAAGAAATGATGAAGACCTAAAATTATATTGAGGGCAAGTTTGACATTTCACAACTAGTTGGAATTAGAACTGGGCTTCCTAGGTATGCAAATTGAAGAGAAAAAAATAAAGTGAGGATAAAAAAAGTAAGATGAAATTTTAAAGTACCATGATACTATTCCTATCTCCATCCAATTTAAATTTGAACACCTTCTTTTCACTTCCCTAAATATTTGCAATATTTATTTATTAAATAAACTTTTTCAATTAGATATATCAATTTATCTATTCAATTATATTTCTTCTTCTTTTATAATCTTATATATTTAACCTTATAAACTCATTCCATTCAACTCTTCTATTTCCGGTGGGTCATATTATCATTAACATTTCATTTAAGGGTAAAATTGCCACTAAAAATGATGATTGACGTACGTGCCATCAACCAATCACTACGTATTTAATTGGGGCGTTGAAGCGCCCGATACGCTCCACTGGCACTAGTAAAGAAGCACCAAGAGGAGCTTCTCACGCCGCTACGTCAGGAGGCGCTTTTTTGCAACCTGCGTTACATGTCACTACGTACGATGTAGCGCTTGTGCAACGTTTCTATGCGCTACAACAATTACTGTAAATTAAAAAAAAATGATACTCATAAATCTTCATCCATCTGCCTTCATCCACATTAAACATTCATCAACATTAGTGGGTTTCAAACCTTCTACTTTGGAGGTGAATTTATGGGAAATTCACCTCCGGGTTCCCGGTGAATCACTCCTCCCAAATTTCGGACCTCATGTGAAATAAGGGAGGCATGAACGTGAAAGGTGAGAAACTAATGGACTTCGCCGCTCCACTGACGCCACCGCCACTTGCTCCTCCTTGGCCGCCGGTTTCTGGTCATTTCTGGAAAAAGGTGGACGAATCCATATGAATTTTATCCGGATTCATCCACCTTTTCTTTTAATTATTGAAAATGGTTATTGCGGCCTCTTGTGTGGTGAGGCCGTAGTACGCACCACCTCAGCCGCAGTGCTCGAGAAACTGCGGCCATTTTTACTACGACAATCACTGCGGCCCTCGCCGCAGTAGCTACCACGGCCCAACTGCGTTGAGGGCCGCAGTAATCGCCCTCCTCTCCACGTAGTGATGTGCATACTTTAGAATTGTCTATATTGTTTATTAACTTGCTTGTGATTGACGACTGTAACAGATGACAAATTTGGTGATGTTAGGGGGTCCAAGGAGGGGAGCAGTAAGAGTAAAGATGAGAACAGTGGGAGTAAAGGTGTGAGCGGTAAGGCAGAGAAGGTTGTGATGGATGACAATGATTCCTCAACAGACGATGAAGAATTATTCTCGAGAAAAATGGAAGAAATAAGGATGGTTGCTGCTAAGAGCTATGAAGATACCAAGAGAAAATGGTGGACAAATTTGTATGACATGTAGAGCAATGAGGAAGCAAGTGATCAAGAGCCATGTAATGACAAAGAGTGTCAGGAGAAATCAGATGTTGACAAAGAGGGTCAGGAGGAAAAATCTTATGTTGAAGAGTCAGATGGTGAGGAAGACTAATGATTTTCATTTGGAATCTGATGAGGAAATAGATTATGCTGATGAGGAAGAATGTGGGAGATGATTTTTCCTCTGAGTGGATGCGGTCTAGAGTCTCCCCTATCCGCTTGTAGCTGTGAATTGACTTGGATGCGGTGGCTGGTGTTTTAGTTTTGTTGCTGGTTTATAGGATATCTAGTGGATGATTGGGGTCTTGTTGCTGGTTTCTATGACATCTAATGGATGATTTGGGCCTTGTTGCTGGTTTCTAGGACATCTAGTAGATGATTGAGGTCTTGTTATGTTCTCCTTTACAGATCTCTATGTAGGATCTAGGCAGATATAAGCTCGCAAGAAGTGGCTTTGGTGGAGGCTGGTTGACATTGGTTTTGATCGCATATGATGAGGTGCGAGGCCTGTTACAAGCCCGGGGGCATTCTTTATGGAGTTTCACGCCGAGCATTTGCTGCAGCTAGCTGTCCTTTCCTGAATTCAGTGTTGTTTCATTTACTTTTTGTGTTCTTTCTATTATTTTTTTGGACACTTTTTCTTTGATGGTTTGGTTTTTTTTCCACACCTTAGATTTCTTAGTTTGGTGTTTAAGATGTTTCATGCTCACTATTGCTTAGAGGGAATTCGTAGTTTCTCCATGGCTTTAACCCTATTTAGGTTGTTTTTCGGTCGGAGGCCGCTCTACTATTGAATAAAAGTTATTCCCCTTTTACTTATTTAGGTCCAGAGTATATAGATTATTACCCTATCCAAAGATGGTAATTTTTTTCTCATATCATCTCTTCATAATTAGATAGGGTCCACAGAATAATTGTACTTCCTTTCTACCACTTTAATAGTTACGAATTATTTTCTTCAAAATTTTAATACTACCTCTGTCCCTGAAAGATTATACACTTTGAATTTGCTGTTTCACGATTCAATGTTTGACTCAAATTTTAACAAAGATAGCAAGTTTTAAAAAATTCAGAAAAAATATATTTAGAAAGTTGCTTTTGGACTCGATTTGCATTCAGAAACTAAGGAGCCAAATAACTTAGCTGCTTTTGGACTCTGACTTGCATTCTGGAGCCCAGCCCAGCCCAGCCCAGGTAGGAAGAAGGAGTTAGCACATCAATAATTACAGTTTACACAAACAACCCATCTCTGCTCTGTCTACTTTGGTCTGGTCTAAAGGAAAGGTACCTCCTCGATTGAAGACAACACACACACAATTCTGGCAGCAGCAGCAGCAGCACTCCGCAATCTTAGCACAACCCGAAATTAATTTCTATGACCAACGATACATAGAAAAGTCCACCTACAGCCAAATACTACTAAGTAGCTACCTAGGATTTAGTATTAATTAACCACTAAGGGTTCCAAATCCTACCAAATGTCAATTTGGCATGCCTGAAACTATTTCCTTTACTTCTTTACTATCCCCCCCCCCCCCCTCTCGCTCTCTACTTGCATATTTAAGTACTTTTATATTTAACTAATAATTGGTCCATTTGTTTTTATTGTTTCATAGTATTTAATTTACAATTTTTTTCATTAATGTTTAGACATTTTAAGTTAAATGATTCATATGCATGTCATAACTTGTAACATACATTTTTTAAATACTATATAGTTTTTTTAATTTTTTTCACTATTTATTTTTGTTAAAATTTAAATTAAATATTGATTTTGAAAGAGTAAATTACGCCCGTAGTCCCATAAGTTTGTTGTTTGTCCTATTTGGGTCCGTTTTAAGAATTTGTATCAGTTTTGTCATGTAAGTTTCACTCGTGTGCACCGTTAGTCCTCCGTTAAATTTTTCGTTAAAGCTGACGTTAAAGTGGTAAAATTACCGAAATATATAGGTATAATACTAAATTTAACATCAATCTTCTAAAAAACTACAAATGAACCCCAATTGTTTACGTATCACAACTCCCTCATGGCCTTCCTTTCCTCTGTTTCGTCATTCCGTTTTCCTTTGTGCCCACCATCGTCCTTGTGCATTTCACCGTCTTCGCCGGCCCGGATCCGGTAGAATTCGCAGAAATCGATCTTGGAGTTTGTGGGCATGTGGGAGATTCCGTAGAAGAGCTCTGTGGCGACGCCGACGATCCGCGCCCTCGGTGGCTCGCACGGTGCGGTGAGGCTCAGCGCGGAGGAGATGACGGCGAGGTTGAAATCGGTGGCGTTGGCTCTAGATCGGGATTTGAAATCCGGCGAGGGTCTTGCGGAGTGGGACCCGGGAGAGGTAGATTCCAGCGATGGTGGGGATGAATCGGAGGACGACGAACTGGAGCGACGGATCGGACGATTGGAAGGTATCGTAGAGCCAGCGGCAGAGATTATTGTCGCCGGCGCCGGAGGAAGGGTTTCGGAGGAGGCGGAGATTTGGGCGTAGATGTCGGGAGTCGTGGAGGAGGCGGAGGCGGGATTTGGCGAGGAGGAGAGGGAGGGTGGGCAGTACGTGAGAATGGATGAGAGTGATTGGACGGCGGACTTGACTTTTGCGAGATTGGGCGGTGTAAGTGGCAGCACGGCGACGGACTTTAGAGGAGTGGAAGCGGCGCCGCCATGAGGGAGTTGTGATACGTAAACTCAAATGTTTGCAGTATATTAATATGCCGCCCATATTAAGAAACTCAAATGTTTCCTGCAATATGTTCAAAAAGATATCAACTGTTAAAAGGAAAATTCCTACCTGGATTCCCCAGAAACATTGTTCAAGATTCAGATAACAGGTAAGAACATGAGTAAACAAGTGAAGTAAATATGTTAAGAGGGATGCGAGAAGAATACAAAATGGTTCATATTTGGATGCAACCATTTTTTAAAAAGAGAAGTAAAACATGTCTTGAATAGTCATTTTCATCCACATGCAACTCTCACCATTTCAAACCCATAGCTGCCTATGAGCAGCAGAGCTAGATCAGCAAACTTTGCACAATCAATCATTCCATTAATGTCATTTGGGCACTTCGCAACCTCCTTAGCTCCACTGTCCGATCGCCGTCGAATCGGTCAAAGAGCGAGTCGTAGAGCTTTGTGAGATCCTCCGGCGCCGTCGCGACATCGGCGCCGAAGTGGGACTCGAGGAGGTGGAGGGACTCGAAAGCCCGCCGCATCTCGGGAGAGCATTTGTAGTTTTTTAAATTAGTTGGGGGTTCATTTGTAGTTTTTTAGAAGATTGATGTTAAATTTAGTATTATACCTAGATATTTCGGTAATTTTACCACTTTAACGTCAGTTTTAACGGAAAATTTAACGGGAGGACTAACGGTGCACACGATTGAAACTTACAGGACTAAAGTGAAACGGGACCCAAATAGGACAAACCCCAAACTTACGGGACTACGGACGTAGTTTAATTTTTGAAAGTCAAATGGACCAATTAATTGCGAACTGATGGAACATCTACAACAATACTAGTTAATTTTAAGTTAAATTGTAGCCAAAATGATAAATAAAGCTATATTAGCTAGTGAGTTTAACATTGTTATTGCAGCAATACTAACTATTATAACTAGTGACATTTATTATTGATTTGAAATCAACCATATTTATCATATAACTAGCAATAAAATTTATCTCCTCACTCCTAAATTTGAAGAGTCAAGTAGTTAAAGTTATTTTGGCTAGCGTGATAACTAGTGCTGTTGGATTAGAGACTTATCTACTTTTTCTATATTTACTAGTTATATTTAACTTGGAAGTCTGATAACTAATATTGTTATAGATAGTCTAATCATTCTTGCAACATGCATTCTTCATATATTCATACGGTCATGCATCAAACCCAAAAACAATCATTTTGTTTAATGTAATTAACCCAACTCATTCCAATAGCGCACGCACAGGTTAAGACTTAAGCTTAAGCGTGAACTAGAGTTTGCATGCTACGCATATACTCCTAGGTACTCCATAATTCGATATTTTGTGACAGCTTTTGATTTTGCTTTTGAAAATGAAAGCTTTGTGCGTGTCTGCTTTATAATTATTTTTTTAAAAATCGTTTAGGCTTTATGGGTTAAAATTTGGTAAAGTGCATGGTTAGTTTTACTTTTGTTTTTTGTCTTATTCAGGTCATGTTTTAAGAATTTGTCAAATCAAAGTTCTTTATCTTCATTTTTTTAATCTCATTTAATTCCTTTACCGTAGCTCAATGTTAAACTTAACGGATTTCAATGAAAATGATTTTTTAGTGACTAAAGGTTCCTATTATTGTGTTTGCACGATAAAGTCTTAAAAATTAACATTTAAACCACATACCCAAAACTCCGATAATGCGATCCAGCGATGCTACTCCAGCCACCAACCCAACGAAGACCAACCATCTTTACCCTACCCACAGGCTGTTAATCGCCTCACCACTCCTCCAATACATCTTTATGGTCCCACCTAAGCTTTCCCGACTCTTCACAATCCCACAAATCAATGTTCAGTCACCTCTTGGTTCACCCTTTTTTTCATGATTGGCGTGTAAAAATTAAACGGAATTGAAGTACCATTCTTAATGGACAAAACTCCTCTTGCTTCAGAATCAAACTCTTCTTAAACTGAGATGAATTGCATTCTGAAATTCTAGGGTTCTTAAAACCCTAGAAATTTGATTAATCAAATTCGGAGATAATGTTACAAATTGATGGTTAAAATTTGTTGCTGGAGTGTCTAGAGTGAAACCCATTCGAGATTCACCAGCATTGTCCAATGAATTGGCCGGAATCAGGGCAAAATCGTAGTGACGGTGAAATTTGTATTTTCACAATTAGCCCGATTTCAGTGCTCACTAGCGGCTTGGTGGCTTCCCCTTTCCGTTGCAAGCACCTAGGGTAGTTGGTCATTGCAGGTGCAGTGTCCTTGGCCCAGAGAAGCATGAATCAAAGCAGCTATAACGGGTAGGCTGGGGCGGACTGTGGAGGTTGAGCTGGGGCGACCAAGGCTGGAGGCGGGCTTGCCGGCGCCGATGCACGTTAGTGGTGGCCGGAAGGTATTTGGTGATTGGAAACTCATATATCTAAGTTTATGGTGTAAAGAGTATAAAAAAAAGTATAGGTGCCTTAAAAATCATTTTCCCTAAAATTTTGTTAATCTAACGATGGAGTAAACGGTAAAAGACTTAAAAGACTTAAATGCGACAAAAAATGAAAATAAAGGACTTTAACAGGACAAATTCTTAAAACAATATTTGAATATGACAAAAAACAAAAATAAGGGATTAACAGTGCACTTTTTCCGATTAAAATTTTTAACTTGATATTTGGGGAAAAACACAGCTTTTCACAAATTTTTATTATTAAAATATTACTCTAAAAAGATAATGTAACACTTATTTTTTAACATTTAATTTATAATTTTATTTTTATATCAATTTAAATTATAAATCTGAATGTTTTATAATATACAACTAAAAATTTGATATTTTAATTTTATAAATATACTTTTTTGATGTTTTTCCATTAAAAAATAGTTAACGTTTGGGAATTAGGGAGTAGTAAGAATTAACGTTTCCTCCAACTTTTCCTTAAACAAATACTTTTATATTCAAAACATTTGCATAAGAGGTCTTCACAATGGCCTTCACATGTAGTGATGACCCAACATATATATAAAATATCTTTCTAGCATAATTTATACACCGTAATAGCAGCAACCTATGGAAATTTGACTGTAAAAAATAAAAGAGTGTAATCACACTCCATCCTTTTTTACAATAATTATAGATGGGTTTTGTGTTCTTTAGAGTGTGAGCGGAAGAGCCGCTCGTCGAGGGGCTTTTCCGCCAATTTTGGGGAAAACGAGGAGTCGCCACCTTTATTTTTAGAAAATGGGAAATTAAGGAAAAACCCAATTTTTGACTCGAATTTTAGAAAAGTCAATTTTGCGAAAACCAGAGATTTTAAGTCCGGGGATTGGGTACAAATTGGGAAGGTGTTAGGCACCCAATTTGTCTGAAAATAATTCTTAAAACAAAATAAAAGCCGATTCCCATAAATTAAATAATGCAAAATGATTAATTTTTTTATTTTCAAACAATGGGTTAATTTTAGTTAATTGGACTTGGGCCTGGATTATGGGCTTCCAAACTGCCTACGTACCCGTTTGAATCGGGATCAAAGCCCACGTAGTTCGCTCCCGTTGGACCGGGAGAACTCGGGGTTAGAATGCGTACCTGTCAAATCGGTGAAGCGGCGGTCGATTTGCACGAATGTTGGAGACGGTCAAGTTGCCTCGGAGATTTGTTGATGCGGTGTGGCAGTCAAATAGCCTTCTTTTTGGAGGTTCTAAAAAACCCGAGCTAAACTCTGTCAGAATAAAAAAAAGATTCTAGAATTAATTCAATGATAATAACAAAAAAAAGTTATAATTATTATGATGATGTAAATGAAAATAATGAGAGATGAGAATGTTAGCAAAAATAATGAAGAATGATCAATGTCAAATAAATAAATAAAACCACAATCAATATATTTTTAGGAAATTTTTCATGAATATTTAAGAAAAGGATAATAGTTAAATTAAAAAAATGGTTAGAATTAATTATTATAACAAAAAAATAGATTATGAACAAAATTGGAAAAAAAGAGAATTAGAAATCATGAAAAAAAACAAAATAAACAACTCTGTCCGGTGACCTTTCTGCAAGAAAACAAAGTGAAAACTTGTTAAACCTGTGAAAACGCAAAAGAACAGAAGTTAGGGACTTTATTAACTCAACTAAAAACAAGTAAGGGCTGGATGGGGGTTTTACCGGGTTTGCTTTTTACACACACGCGACACGTGTCCTTCTCCCTGTAACTCGCGATTTCGCGACGAGTCCGGCAGCTGGGCTGCGCAAGTCCGCGGCGAACGGCGACCAGGGGGCAGCGACTTGGGCTGCAGCAAGTGCTCCGGCGACTGGAGGGGCAACCCGCAGCGGCTTGGTGGTGCTAGGGTGGCCTGGGCGAGCTGCGAAGCGGTGGAGGCAGAGGCTGATGGCTGGTAGCTGCGAAACGGAGTCCTTCACCGGCGATTTTGGGAAGCAGAGGTGGCTGCTGGGCTCCTCTCGATCCGACGACCTCCTGGGCGATGCTTTCTGTGCTTGTTGGGGCTGGAAACGAGGTTGGGAGGTGAGGAGGTGGACTTCAAGCAAGAAGCTTGAGATGGAGGAGGTTGGCCGAGGGTTTTCTTCAAGGAAGAAGAGGAAGAAAAGAGGCGCCTGGATCTTCTTTGGATGCCCCTCCTTGATGGAAGGATGGTGTTATTTATAGGGAGGGAGGCTAGGGTTAGGCTAGGGTTAGGGTGGAGTTGGAGGCTAGGGTTTGAGGAGGTTGGGTGAAGGTGGGAGGCGAAGAAGGCGGAGGTAGATTCGTGAAGAAACTCATCGGGAAGAGTTCTTGGAGAAGAAGCAAAGTAGAAAGGGTAAAATGACACCCCACCATCCTAAGTTCCCATAAAGTCTAATTTAGTCCCTATAATTTGTAAATTAACCAAAACAAGCTCCTAGGTTAGTTAGTTTAACAAGAGTATGTTAAAAAAAGATTGTTAACAGTTTGCCCCCCATCAGCTTACTTTTATTTGCAGTAAAGTTAGCTGATGTCCGAGTGTCAGTGGGCCTGAACGCCCAGGCAGTCTAATCGCCTAAAGTGGGGCCTATAATCGCCCAGGCAGTCTAATCGCCTAAAGTGGGGCCTATAATTGCCCAGGCAGTCTAATCGCCTAAATCGGGGCCTATAATTACCCAGGCAGTCTAATCGCCTAAATCGGGGCCTATAATTACCCAGGCAGTCTAATCGCCTAAAGTGGGGCCTATAATTACCCAGGCAGTCTAATCGCCTAAATCGGGGCCTATAATACCCGGCAGTCTAATCGCCTAAATCGGGGCCTATAATTACCCAGGCAGTCTAATCGCCTAAATCGGGGCCTATAATTGCCCAGGCAGTCTAATCGCCTAAATCGGGGCCTATAATCGCCCAGGCTGTCTATTCGCCTAAATCGGGGCCTATAATTACCCAGCAGTCTAATCGCCTAAATGGGCCTATAATACCTGTGCCGTCTAATCGCCTAAATCGGGGCCTATAATTACCCAGGCAGTCTAATCGCCTGATGTGGGGGTCTAAATACCCAGGCAGTCTACTCGCCTAATGTGGGGGTCTAAATACCCAGGCAGTCTAATCGCCTAATGTGGGGTCTAAATACTCAGGCAGTCTAATCGCCTAAATCAGGGCCTATAATTGCCCAGGCAGTCTAATCGCCTAATGTGGGCGTCAAAATACCCAGACAGTCTAATCGCCTAACGCGGGACTTATGTGTCCAGATTGTCAAAGTACGGAGGCATAAGTGCCAAGTTCAACGAGATGTAGGGGTCGAAGTGCCAAGGTTGAAAGGAAGGGCCTAAATGCCAGAGTTTTTCTGAAACAGGGCCAAAGAGCCAAGATCATCCAAAGGTGGGGCCTAAATGCTAAAGTTGTTTGAAATGGGGCCAGATTTCCATTGTTATTGAAAAGAAGGGCCAAAGTGCCAAGGTTGGGAAAATACGGGGGCCAAAGTGCCAAGGTTGTCTATCCACCTAAAGGAATGATCGGGTTCATCCTATCGGGAGAGGAACGGCCGTGGTCGCCCTATTGGGAGGCGGTCATCTTTGCCTAATTGCTTAATGGTGGCCTATCTAGCAGGGCTTGAGATGGGTGCCTATCTAGTAGGGCTTAACTAAAGGTTGCCTATCTGGTAGGGCTTGATGAAGGGTCGCCTATCTGGTAGGGCTTGAGATGGGTGCCTATCCGGTAGGGCTTGACTAAAGGTTGCCTATCCGGTAGGGCTTGAGATGGGTGCCTATCTGGTAGGGCTTGATGAAGGGTCGCCTATCTGGTAGGGCTTGAGATGGGTGCCTATCCGGTAGGGCTTGAGATGGGTGCCTATCCGGTAGGGCTTGACTAAAGGGTGCCTATCCGGTAGGGCTTGACTAAAGGCTGCCTATCCGGTAGGGCTTGTGCTCGGCAGGGCGTCATGATGCATGATATGCCTCCTAAGACTATAGTCAGATGCAATGAGTTATTAGGTCGACTCTAAGACTCTTTTCTTCATTTTGAAAGTCATGGGCCTAAACTGAAAGGCCTTTGCATATGTTCAACTTCAGAGGGAGAGATGCCCCATGTATGTGTCTGATGGTGTTTTGGTAGTTATGCGAGGTGAGTGCACTTCTTTGATTACATGATGACTTGAGAGGATTCATGCCCCCTGCTTCTCTCGGCTTATGAATATGTCGACTCGGAGTCAATATGGCTTGCTTGCTCTGCCTCTGGAAGGCTTGAGGTGAAATCACAGAGTTTTGAGGAAAGGCTTCTCATCAATAGTCTGGACATGCTTTTCGAGGGAGCTTTATTTCGATGGACTTATGGTGAGGAAAGAAATGAATGTGATACTGAAGGATTTGATTTGAGTGAAGTGATCTCATTTGTGCTCGGGATAAAGAGAACTTTTAAGCATCTCTGCACTATAAGATTTCCAAAACCTAAAGCATAGTTGCTAATGAACCATGGAAGAAATGTGTTTTGACCAAACGCAGCTAAAAAAACAATCAAGTGACCAATGCCTCTCTCGACATGAACGATCCACATAAAAATGAGTCGATAGTATGGACTTTCAGTAAGGTTGTAATGTGGCCTCGGTTAAGGTTCGAAGAAAGAAATGATATATAGGCTCAAATACCCAAATGATGCCCCCGGGATATGCTTCTCGCGAAATGCAAAGCCTGTCAACCTCCGATGGGTCCGATTCTCTTGATGAATGTTTGATACTTCTTGAAAATCTGTTTACTTCTTGAGGACTTTGTGATCTGCTTTTGAAGCGCAGAGAAGTTAAAGCGCAACAATGACAACTTTTCCCTTCTTTTTTTACCTCCACTTTTGCCTAAGCCGCCCTTACGGGTTTTCGACCTAGCGAGGCTTCCTTTTCAGTTTCAAGGCTAGATTGAATTTCCACATCAAACTTTCTTTCTTTCTACTTTTTATTTTCTTTTTCTTCTTTTTCTCAAAACAACTCGACAATACAAAGTGAGACCGCCATATGATGGGTGAAGACGATTTGAGCTTTCATCGCTTGAATTTCCTCCGATGCGAGTTTCTCTGATTGGACTTCCTTGCACAATTCATTTCGATGATCAGTGGTCTTCGAGACTCAACACTCGCGAAATGCATACCCTTTTCCCAGGTTAGGATTGCGGGTTAAAGAAAGAACAGGCTCAAGTGTTTGAGGCTCAAAGTGGTAATCAAAGGATAAAATGTCGTTCAGGTGTAAAGACGATTTAGGCTACGAAAGACGGCCATCTATCTTTTTGACTCATTCCTGCGTGGATCATTTCATATTGACCGAAACACGAGTGACTTAAAAGCTTAATTGTCGTTCGTTCTCCAAATTTGAAATCTCACATTCTTGAATAGTGCAAAAGCATATTGATATTCACTAGCTTTGGATCATAGAAAAATCATAGTGTAGAAAATACATAGAAGCTCAAGTCATCCTAAACATCAAAAGAGTGCAGAGAAGGGTACATCAATGTAAGATCAAGAAATTTTTGTGAGAGATGGGGGGGATGAGACAGATCTTCTTCAAGTTGATGTGGGACAATCAAGGGGCTTCTCAATCAGGTCATGGTACTCTTGTCAGGAACTTGATCATTTTTCTTCGTCTTTGGTGATTTTGACATTTGGCATTGTAGGATAGAAGTGCAATGAACACGAGATAAGTTCCACCAGAGAGTGAGAATGGGCATCTAGTTTCATCGTGTCTTCAATTTAGTGCGCCTTGACCTTGCTTCTTTCTCGATGGACTTTGAACTTTCAGACCGAACCCATGACCTTCGATTAATCCTCCTATGTCTAACAGCTTTTACATGCATGTGACGCACCTATATGAATGCATGTCAGATAATTGTGTGTATGCATGAGACACAAATGCTTGTATGCATGAGCATGTTACATGACGTGTATGCATGGACGTACACAAATGCATGGATGCATGGATTATCTAGAGTGACAGAATGGTGGATGACCATGGGTGAGGAGTAAGTCGGGTTATAGCAACGCTATGGTTAACATGGTGGTTGCCTCCTGTAAAGGTAGATGACACACTAAGGTTGACGAGATTAGGGTTGCCCTCAGTGCATGGTGCATGACGGTACTATGCTCGGGATTTGAAGCTTTGATGCTCTTAGTTGACTCACTTTAACTCTTGCAGCCTAGACAAGTCTGTGGAAATTAGACTATAGCGCTTAATTTAAAGCCTATGTCTAAGTCTCTTAAGCTTTCAAGTACACTGTCTTGATTTAGGTGCATGTGGGTGAGTGTCATGCAGTGAGCGTGTCAATACACCGTGCGAGGCAAACATATAGCAAACACCGAGATATGCAATACACCGTGAATATTAGGTACCTAAAGTTCAGTTCTAAAGTCACTATGTACATGAGGGTGAGAATGGGTTGGTCAAAGGTTCTCCAACAACTAGGTGTGCATATACCTCCCTCTGGGTGTGAGGAGCACCCATTGGTCAAACGGTACTTTACGACCTTCAAGTGCTGTGAAGTTGGGACCGGTGCATAGTCATGTTGGGAGGACCAACTTTCTTATGCAACATGGTCTCCAGGCTCACTACCTAGGTTAATGCACACACAAATGAACAAGATATCCGTGATGCAGAGCACACATATGTCAATCACCATGTTATCAATCACCATGCTTTGCAATCAACAAATATTACACACATAATCGGCTTTCATAATGTTTTAAAAAATATTTTCAGCATTCAATCCTCTTATTTTCAAAAAAGTTTGAAAATGGTCCCCAGCGGAGTCGCCACTGTGAGCGGGAGGGCCGCTCGTCGGGGGCTTTTCCGCCAATTTTGGGGAAAACGAGGGAGTCGCCACCTTTATTTTTTAGAAAATGGGAAATTAAGGAAAAACCCAATTTTTGACTCCGAATTTTAGAAAAGGCAATTCTGCGAAAACCAGAGATTTTAAGTCCGGGGATTGGGTACAAATTGGGAAGGTGTTAGGCACCCAATTTGTCTGAAAATAATTTTTAAAACAAAATAAAAGCCGATTCCCATAAATTAAATAATGCAAAATGATTAATTTTTTTATTTTCAAACAATGGGTTAATTTTAGTTAATTGGACTTGGGCCTGGATTATGGGCTTCCAAGCTGCCTACGTACCCGTTTGAATCGGGATCAAAGCCCACGTAGTTCGCTCCCGTTGGACTGGGAGAACTCGGGGTTAGAAAGCGTACCTGTCAAATCGGTGAAGTGGCGGTCGAATTGCCTGGATGTTGGAGACGGTCAAGTTGCCTCAGAGATTTGTTGATGCGGTGTGGCAGTCAAATAGCCTTCTTTTTGGAGGTTCTAAAAAACCCGAGCTAAACTCTGTCAGAATGAAAAAAAGATTCTAGAATTAATTCAATGATAATAACAAAAAAACTTATAATTATTATGATGATGTAAATGAAAATAATGAGAGATGAGAATGTTAGCAAAAATAATGAAGAATGATCAATGTCAAATAAATAAATAAAACCACAATCAATATATTTTTAGGAAATTTTTCATGAATATTTAAGAAAAGGATAATGGTTAGAATTAATTATTATAACAAACAAATAGATTATGAACAAAATTGGAAAAAAGAGAATTAGGAATCATGAAAAAAACAAAATAAACAACTCTGTCCGGTGACCTTTCTGTAAGAAAACAAAGTTAAAACTTGTTAAACCTGTAAAAACGCAAAAGAACAGAAGTTAGGGACTTTATTAACTCAACTAAAAACAAGTAAGGGCTGGATGGGGGTTTTACCGGGTTTGCTTTTTACACACACGCGACACGTGTCCTTCTCCCTGTAACTCGCGATTTCGCGACGAGTCCGGCGGCTGGGCTGCGCAACTTTGCGGCGAACGGCGACCAGGCGGCGGCGACTTGGGCTGCGGCAGGTGCTCCGGCGACTGGAGGGGTAACCCGCAGCGGCTTGGTGGCGCTAGGGTGGCTCGGGTGAGCTGTGGCGGAGGCAGCATGCGAGTAGAGGCTGGTGGCTGCAGCAAACGGAGTCCTTCGCCGGCGATTTTGGGAGCAGAGCAAGGCTGCTGGCCTTCTCTCGGTCCGACGACCTCCTGGGCGACGCCTGCTGTGCTTGTTGGGGCTGGAAACGAGGTTGGGAGGTGAGGAGGTGGACTTCAAGCAAGAAGCTTGAGATGGAGGAGGTTGGCCGAGGGTTTCAAGGCGCTGTTCAAGGAAGAAGAGGAAGAAAAGAGGCGCCCTGGATCTTCTTTTGATCCCCTCCTTGATGGAAGGATGGTGTTATTTATAGGGAGGGATGGTTAGGAGGTTAGGGTGGAGGTGGAGGCTAGGGTTTAAGAGGTTGGGTGAAGGTGGGAGGCGAAGAAGGCGGAGGTAGATTCGTGAAGAAACTCATCCGGGAAGAGTCCTTGGAGAAGAAGCAAAGTAGAAAGGGTAAAATGACACCCCACCATCCTAAGTTCCCATAAAGTTTAATTTAGTCCCTATAATTTGTAAATTAACCAAAACAAGCTCCTAGGTTAGTTAGTTTAACAAGAGTAGGTTAAAATGATTGTTAACACGCTTACTCTCTTCTTGCTCTCCTTTCATTTCATCCCAAAAATTGCTCCTTCCCCCCCCTCCCCATGTTTCCTGGGTAATTTCAAAAGTTTTTTTTGCCCCTTTTGTTTGTCTATTGCCCACTACTTTTTTGTTCTTATGTACTACCTTTTCTTTTTCAGTTTTTGTTTAGAATTTCTTTGTCTCTTTTTCTTCTAGGGCAGTGATGATAGTAAACTAATGAACATGTTAAGCGTGACTTTAACATAAATCTTACATGCCATAATAGCTCTGCTGGTCCCACAAATTTCTGAAGGAAATGACCTTTTGGTACATCCACAGTCACCAAAGTTTGATTCTTTTACCATCCATATTTTCAAATTTTACATTTTTTTCTTTACTTTTTCAACTTTTATATTAAAAATATCAATTTCATCGAATTTTCGTTCATGAAGCAGGAATTTTTCACTTTGCTTCTCACCTTCAATGCTGTTAGAGTGTTAGTTGGTGCACACTATCTTTATGTTGTATACCCTACCACCAGTACCCACATTGCCTGCCTGGTCTCTCTGTAAACTGCAATTATTGATTTTTATTTCTTGTTTCTCAATGACAGAAGAGTAAATTCCTCCCTGTCAAGAAGGCAGCTCCTCCAGTTCACCCAAGACGACCAAACTACGTCGTCTTGCCTCACCGGAAACCCCATCGACGACTGCTGGAAATGCGACCCGGACTGGCCCGACAACCGCCAGCGCCTGGCCGACTGCGGCATCGGCTTCGGCCAGCGTGCCCTCGGCGGTAAAGGCGGCCAGTACTACGTCGTCACCGACTCTTCCGACGACGACGCGGTGAACCCCCGTCCGGGGACTCTCCGGTACGCCGTGATCCAGGAGGAGCCGCTTTGGATCGTGTTCCCGACCAACATGCTCATAAAGTTGAAGGAAGAGCTCATCTTCAACAGCTACAAGACGCTGGACGGCCGTGGGGCTAATGTTCACATTAGTGGCGGTGGTTGTATAACTTTGCAGTATGTCACCAATATTATCATTCATAACATTCACATCCACCATTGTGTCCAATCAGGCAAGTCTCTAAGACCCTAACCTTTCATCAATTGTCTAATTGCATATCAAATTTGAACAATTTTTTTTTTGTTTTCAAATGGGATTCAGATTACCGGTGAAATCAGCCTTTTCCTAAATGTATGGTGAAATTAGAAGGTAGTATGAAAATTCAAGGACTTTATCATGGGTTTTACCACTTTAGGAAACCGGGCCACCCTTCCAGGCCCGCTGGTTGAAACTTTATTGACATTATAGGCAGTACAACTAAAAGATTTCCACATAGGATTCCATTTCTTTGTCATATTTCATTATTTTGTCAATCTTTCTCTAGGGTTCAAACATCACACAACTATTTTTAATTTTACCCTCGTAATGGATAAAGTGACCGCTGACGAGTAGTTACCGTTACCAGAAGTTAAAGTTTTTTTTTTTTTTTTTACATGTGGTATACTGTGTGTGTTGATTGTTGTCTACGTTTGTTGGGTGTGTTGTAGGGGAGACGAACATAAGGTCGAGCCCGTCGCACTACGGGTGGCGGACGAAATCGGACGGTGACGGGATCTCCATCTTCGGGTCTCGAGACATATGGATCGACCATTGCTCGCTGTCGCATTGCAAGGATGGCCTGATCGACGCCGTGATGGGTTCCACCGCCATCACCATATCCAACAACTACTTCTCCCACCACAATGAGGTGATGTTGCTTGGCCACAGTGATGACTATGAGCCAGACACTTCAATGCAGGTCACCATTGCCTTCAACCATTTCGGCCCCCAGTTGGTGCAGCGCATGCCCCGCTGCCGCCTAGGCTACATCCACGTCGTCAACAACGACTTCACCCAATGGGAGATGTATGCCATCGGCGGCAGTGGCAAACCGACGATAAATAGCCAGGGCAACCGCTACACTGCTCCGGCTAACCCTAATGCTAAGGAAGTGACTAAGAGAGTGGACACGGCGGATGGAGATTGGAAGGATTGGAACTGGAGGTCGGAAGGGGACATACTGGTGAACGGTGCCTTCTTCGTGGCCTCAGGCCAAGGTGCCGAGCTCAAGTACGAGAAGGCCTACAGTGTTGAGCCGAAATCCGCTGCTTCCATTGATCTCCTCATCATGCACGCTGGAGCGCTTGGTGTTGGTGGCAGGTAATTTCTGGTGCTTTTGGTGCAAGTGCATTACAAATACATAGAAGGTTTCCATGATTTCAAACCCTAACCTGTCACCTGTGTCTGAACTTGCAGGGACAACAACTTGGGCAAGTGGGGCACTGAACCGTATGGTGGTGGAGCTGGTTTCGGCTCCGACGACTACTCTGATTATGAAATGTCTGGGAGCAACAACAAGCAGTTCTTACCTCCATCTCTCTTCTCCTCCTTCATTGCCTTATCATGTTTACTGTTCTTCAACATCACAGCTTTTGCCTCGCTATAGCAGGCAAAACTACTGCAGCTGCGGGTTTGGTTCGAGTTTCGCATGTCTATTATAGCAGCTTGTTGCAAGAAACCAAGGATCATGCAAAGATTAACCATTGACCTCAATTGTAACTGCATTTTGGGTTTTCAGACATCAAGCACATCAATGGCTAGTTCTTCATGTGAAACTCCTGAAAAATTATTGCTATCCAATTCCTTGATCCAGCATAGAGCATTAACACAATCATGATGGAGCTAATATTCGGAATAGAGTTGATGCATGCAGAAAACCCTTGATGACAATATTGTAGCTGTTATAAAATTAAAGATCACTTTTATAAACTTAGAATGAGAAGAGTGATAATTCAATCAATCCATAAAAAAAGAAGAAAGACTAACTGGGAAGCTGATGCTTTACAATTATTTCACGGACAAATTGGTCTCAAGCAATCAAATCAAATACCAGATATATATAAGATGGCCTCCATTCTTTCCTGACGCCGGTGAATCTCAAAACTCGATCCTATGCTAAGGAAACAAGATAAGCCAAACAGCTTTCTTCGATGCTTCACTTCATGTCCAAATTCTACAATTAAGATATAAGACATCATAATTCATAAGCAACAAAAAGGGCAGAACAAATGTTAACATAAAATAGAAACGACCAGAACATTTTTAGATGATCTATAATTTTTACCTCTCATTACAACCACTACCATGGAATAGGGAGCGAAAAAATGCTTCAGAAATACGATAATCAAACAAGAACGGGTCCAAATATAATCATCAATCAGGAACTAATCCAAATGCTACTCCATTTCCCCCCTGGATTTCACTATGTAATTTAGAAACTACAGTTGATAGAAAGATAAAATGTTGAATGTGGAAATTAAAATTAGAAATTTGTTGCAGTTACTAGTCTCAGTTAAATGTTAAAAGATCCTCTAACCAAAAGGAAGATGTTAGTATTCTTTCAGTATAATGACTGACATGAAATACATAATAGCACCCTGGAAAACTAGTGCATATAAAGAGTACTTATAACCAAAATTTGATAAAATGTTATTGACCGCATCAAGGCGAATATGAATGAAGAAATAAAACTACCACTGCAAGGGTTCCAGCTCATCTGCCACGCTTCCAGTCTCCTCCTCCCTTCAAGGCAACGTCTTCCAGTCTTTTCCAAGTCAACTCTCGCTGCTCTTCTACTCCACCAGCTCTGGACACTTTATCAGCAAATTGTTTCTGACATTCTTCAAACAACTCCGGATCCATTTCCAAGAACATCTTCCGCACATTGACGGTTAACCCATGAACAGCCTGATTCCAGTGGCATTCAAGATTCTTCTCTAGAGCGGCAAAAATAATTGGCAAAATTGCATGCCGATGCTGGGCAGTCAAGCCTACTATATGCTCATTATTCCAAAAGAAGAGAGTTCTTTCCGCAACCTGCGGGTCAAAAACAGTTTAGCAGGACATCACAAGGATAATGCTTTCATAATGATAAAGAGTACACATTTTTAAACAAGATCCGCACGGAAGAAGATACAACAATAACAAGGTTCCAGACAATACGAATGAAGAAAATTTAAAGAAATGAGAGTGAAAGTAGCTGTCCATTTCATTTCAACAGGATGACCGGCATCTCAGCACCAATACGTCCTTGGTCTGGGCTTCTGACTATGCAATTCTCTTATACTCCCTTTCTCCCAGCAAAGATGATACAGTTTTTTTTACTAGAAAATTCTTTTCATTAAATCTTAACTTCAGTTCACTACAATATTAACAGCGTAAAAAGACAAAGAAAAACCCCTTCAGTTCACTACAATATTAACAGGAACTATATCCACTTAAACTATCATATTACTTACCCTAAAAATAAAGCTCAAAACAGCATAAAAAATTGCGGGCATCTATTTCAAAAGAGTCCGGAATTTTTTCAGGCAAGTCTCACAGATACCTTACTCGGCATCTTCATTTCCTAATATATTTAAATATTTTAAAAAATTCTGCTCATTGCTTGGCTTAATCTTGCCCTACCTTTGGCCAGGGACCATTTCAAAGATTTACCAAGCTCTAATTAATTCTTAACCTTTTTTTTCTTAAAAGGGCGCTCAGTTTAACTTATTTTATCTACAGCTTGTCAAATCAAATGGAGAAAGCATGCAGTTGATGCTGCCCCTTTATTTCTCCTCTCATGATCTTCAAACAATAATTTTGAAGAACACAAGGGATTAACTGGAAGTATCTGCCCTTTGGTCATTGTAAGAATGATATTCCCAAAGTGAGACCTCTTGTAACGGGCCTAAAGCCGCAAGTAGGGCTGTAAATGAGCCGAGCCTTTATCGAACTTACTCGAACTTGAACTCGGCTCGTGTTTTTGTTTTATTGAGCAATGTATTATCGAGTTTCGAGTTCGAGTTCAAGCATAATTCAGGGCTTGGTAATTTTATCGAGCCGAGTTCGAGTGGAGCTGAGTTCGATTTGATTGCATATCGAGTTATTGAGCAATACATATTAAAAAGAATCTAGGATAGTTCATATATAAGTAATTAAAGTATTAGGACCTAATTTACTAAAATTATAAAGTAGGAGTATCAAATTTCGAGCAACTACTGAGCCGAACTCGAATGTGGTTTAAATGATTCTTGAAAGTTTTTCGAGCAGCTCGCGAACAATCGAGCTGAACTCGAGCAATCAATCAAGTCGAGTTCAAGCCCGCTTCATAAGGACTCATCGAGCTATTGATTAATAAACAATCGAGCCGAGTTCAAGCAGAGCACAATTCGAGCTCGGCTCGGCTTATTTACAGCTCTGGCTGCAAGTATGTAAAGGAAATCAGTTCAATTTAAGAACGAGCCATGGTCAGCCGCAAGTATGTAATGGGCCTAAAATCCTAGAACGAAGGTAGGGAAACTAGTTAGGCAACTATAAACAAAGGATAGTTATACCTGAAAAAGGGCACCAAGCTAACATACAGTTACTTGAAAAAAATGTTGGAGCTTTAAGCATGGCACACAACACCAAAGCAACAAAAATTACACAATAACCTTTTTATGGATAATTCATCCTACCATATTTAAATAGGGCAAACAAGCACACATAAGACCAGAGAACTTGATGAATATAAATAAATGAGTCATGGAAATATCTACAGAAGAATATGGAACAATTTCTTAATATCTGTAGAAACTGGGTAAAATGCAGGCATCAGTAGCAACAGTGACCTAAGACACACATATGTAGAGCAATCAATATCAGGCTGCAGTAAACTAATCTAACAAAGAAAAACTTAAAACCTCAGTTGCATCCTCAAGTGATTTGAAGCCAAAAGTTATGAGAAACAAATGTGTTTATGTATTAAAACATATAGCAGCTAAAAGTTACCTGAAAATGAGGGCTATTGATGCAGCGGGCTATCTGCCTAAACAGTGGAACTATACAGCGCTGGAACTCCACAGACTGTGTGCCTTCTAGTACTTCTTCAAGTTCTCCAAGAAAGAGAACCTCCTTCTGGCAATTAGTTTGAGGCCAGTATTTCAACAATCCTCTAATGACAGTGTCAGCCAGCTTGTAATCTTTCTCCACGAACTGCAGTATACAATATGACAGTTGCTGGTGGTAGGCACTAACATATTTAGGCTTGTGCAGTGGTATCAGTGCCTTGACAAGAAAAATCTTGTGTTCCTCCTTCATGGGCAATGCAAAGCCATTAATGATGCTTCCAAGGATTTCCAAAAGCTCTGCGATTCCAGCATGCCTATCAGTCTCATATATGAAACGGTAGAATATATTGTTTATAGCCTTCCTGATGAAGGGACGATGAACCATGAACTTGCCATAAATCCTATGCAAAATCGTCTTCAAATACTCCCTCTCCCTAGGGTCCTCGGTATCAAACAAACCAAGCAGCTTCAACACAAAAGAATGATCAATGTACTTCTTTGCAACCTTGGTATCTGTGTCGGAGGACACCAGGTATCTCAACAGCAACTCATAAACCATCTGCAAATGAGGCCAAGAGGGCTCCATGTAAGGCTCTTCCTCCTCTGGATCACCCGGTTCTTGGCCTGTATTCTCATGAGCGGCTGGTGGCAGGCACCGGAATATATTCACACCAACCATTTTAATCATCTCTTCTTGGCACACCTCCGTGATCTTCCAAGACCCAGATTGTATGAGATCAACCAGCTCCAGAAGAGTCTGCCTCTTAATTTCCTTCTCCCGGACCTGCTTCAAGTTATCGGAGAAATCCAATTGGAAACAACACAGCTGCAATTTCCTCAGAAACAGGCCCTGCCTCTCCGAAACAGGGACGTCCCTGAACAATGGCAGGGCTTCTATAGAGGTCATTCGAGGCGGCATCATGGGCACGGCGGGAGTAGCTGCCGGCGGAGCTGTGCTGGCGCGGGAAGAGTGATTAACCACAACATTTGATCCCGGTCCCGACCCGGTTTCCATTACATCGGCTTTGGAGGGCTTCTTAGGCCCTCCTTTCATTATTTTTTTGAACATTGTGGAATCAAACCTGAAACCCTACCTTAACCGAAGAGCTCAGCTTGGCTATCCAACGATGGAGCTGCGGATGTCACTAAGACGGTCTCGTGAGATGACGCCGCTGATAAGCTGTTCGGCGAACCGTAATCATGCTCGGAATTTCAAGGATCTTACGACGGGGAGCCCGTTTGAATCGAGAATAAAATGAGTACTTTCCCCCGTTACACGGTCGAGGGAGGATCTTGCCGAGAGACGGAAGGCGGAGAAAGTATCGTTTCGTCGGAATTGGACAGAAAAGAGCTCGGACCGGCGAGTCGCCAGGGCCGGATCGCCGAAGTTCGCTGGAGTCGCCGATGGTGACGGTTTCCGGTGACCAATCGGACGGTGGAGGTTTAGAGAGAGAGCTAGAGAAGAGGGGAAAAAGACGGGGGATTATTACGCAATGGAACGGTCAAATTTCAAATATGGAAAAAAGGATTAACCTCTGCTTAAACTCATTTATAAATCAATTCAAAGAGAGCAAAAAAACACCTTGTTTATAAATAGCACACGAAAATCCCCTTTCCTTGTATAACGCTTTATCAATTATTAGCTCACTCATATTATGATGAATATTAGCCTTTAAAATTTCCTCTGGAGTTCCATTAAAAATAAAAATTCGCTTTGAAGTAGTCATATACTTGTCTTAATAAGATTAAACTATAACTTTATTATTTGAACGCTTAAAAAAAGTTTACAACATGAAATAAATAAGAATAACTTTTTTAAAAAATAACATACGCTATGCATGCATTCGTCGTTAACATGTGTGATTAACTTTAAAAAAAATAACTGTGTCACTTGGACTATACGCGCTACTATTCGTATGGAATCAGTTCCATGAAATTACTAGGGGTTGTTTATGGATTTCTTATTTTTTTTATATAGTGGTAACAAAAGGAGCTAAAACTTTGATTCTAAGTCCTTTTTATTCCTTTTCTTTTCTTTTTTTACAAAAAAAAAAGAAAGAAGTAAATGTATGGGACCAATTTTCGTGACAAGTACGTCCCTTCATTTTGCTACTCTAGTTACTAGTGTCTAGTGCGTTACAGCTTAATTTGACTCAACTAACTAATCTATTAAATTAAAAGATTAAATCACTCTTTATAGATATGTGTTTATTCAAGGTATGTGTTTTTTCACATGTGTGATAAATAGACACCCACCAGAAAAGAGAGTGGAGAGAGCAAAGTCTGTCGGGACCAATTTATGACAACTAATTGATTCTAAAATTTACACTTGTCTAGAATTTAACAAAACCAGTCAAACATTTTTTGTCATGATACTGTGAAGGGAAGGGCTTGAGGACTAATTTTGTAAACTCAGCTACTATTATTAGCTAATACTCTATAACTGACTTTGCAAAATCAGTCCATCTTTTGTCACCTTTGCATCTAGCAATGTATGAAATGTAAATGAGCTGCAAACCAACAATTTCGAGTAATTAAACAATGATACAAATAACTAATAAATGAGAATTCGTTCCTTTTTCTATTTACAAAAAAAATAAGAAACTATAGATAGGGCCTTGTGAACTTTAAGGGTCATTATGGGCAATACTCCCTTCATACTAAAAAAAATCGATAAATTTATTTTCATTGTTGTTTTACTGTATTTAATATATGTTTTTTATATATGTTTAGACATTTAAAGTTAAATAATTCATATATTTATTATAATTTAAATATACATTTTTGTGAATTTTTTTATGATCTATCTTTATAAATATTTGAGTCAAATATTAAATTTGTGAAACATAAAAACCAAATGTATCAAAAAATTTAGTACGAAGGGTTAGAAATAAAAGTTAAATCCGAGAGTTAGTCACTACACCAATTCTAGAAAAACATACATAAAATTTTGTCATATTTAATGAAGTGACTCAATCTCATTGGGCGGATGATATTATTATTCCATAAAAAATTTCGTAATTGTAGAGTCATAATGAACCCATGTATACAATTTCTCTACATTTCAACCATTAGACTAAAAAAGGGGAAAAGAAGAGAAAATCATGATGAGTAAAAATTTAGAAAATGGAAAAGTTAATTATGTGCAAATTAATAAAGGAATTAACCATTGGATAAATTAAAGGAAAAAGAAAAAAAGCATTTTCATCCCTAAAATTATCGATATTTGCTACACTTATGTAGAAAGTGTGAAAAATATATAATTTAAATGTTTGACAAACAATGCTTTGGAGCACTATGTAGAGAAGTTGCATTTTTTACCACGGCTTTACCACGAATTTGGTCGTGGTAAGTGACCTAGCACAGTAAATGGTGTGGCACACCTCGTGGTAAACTTTTACTATGGCTAAAGCCGTGGTACAACCGTGGTAGCCCATTTTACCATGACCTTTTGCGTGGTAAGGCAGAGGTAAATCTACCTTTTAGGGTTTCTCTCCTCCTCATTTCACAAGCTGCCGTATCATCTTCATCTTCTTTACCATTTTCCTTCGTTTTCTTCCGTTTTTTTCTTCTTTCTTTCTCTTTTCCTTCTCTTCTTTTTGTTATGTAATTTCGTTCTCTTCTTCTTCTCCGTTCTTCCTTCCTTCCTTCCTTCCTTCTTCTTCTTCTTCTTCTTCGTCTTCTTTTGTTTTCCTCCTATCTTTCTCTCGGCAAAACAGAGGGGCTGGAAAATAAAGGATTAAGGGATTGGGCTTTTTGAGCAACGGTGAAGAAGAGGGAGAATTTTTAGGTGATGAGGGCGCGTTCGGATTGGCGGCAGCGAACTCCAGCGATTACCACAGTGTTGGTTGGAGTAAACTTTTTTACCACGCCCATTTTACTCTGGTGATTGCCACGGCTCATCTCGTAGTTGTAACTACGGATTTACCACGGGGATAGCCGTGGTAACCAATGTTTGTTCCACGTAGTGGAGTTAAATGAACATTGAATAGGAAGGTTAGTTAGGGAAATATTGGGGAAGTGGGTACCTATGTTTATTTTAATATACTTCAACGAAGAATTTTTTTTATCTCCGGTGAGAGTCGTCATTGAATTGAATAGAACTGTTGGTAAACACTCTTGTCCAAGATAAGCAACCAAAGGGGTTGAATTAGTAGACACCAAATTATTTTGACATAAGTAAATTGTTGACACTCAATTTTGTCCAGACCAGTATGTTAGGTTGTCGTAATATTTAATTCGTAATTATGATTTTCGTCGCTTTTTGTAATTATTATTTTATGTATTTTTTATCATTTTCGTTATTTTATGTAATTTTATCAGTTTCCATTATTTTACATACTCCTCGTCATTTCCACCATTTTATGTGTTTTTGTGTCATTAATCTAGGATTAAAGTGTGCTATATAATTAAACAAAAAAAAGAAGAAAGAAAAAAGGAAAGGAAAGGAAATTGGGAAGAAAATGAAGTGCTTGCTGAATTTTCTCCAGCAATGGCGCCGGTAACATGAGCATGCCTTTGATCAATCATCTCTCTCATATATGTCAACATTACTTGGAGCTCTCCTTTTTCACCGTTGAACACGGCATAATCATCTACTGTGTAAATTGGTGCTCATGGTTCTCAAACCCTGGACCTTGGCTATAAATTGACATGAAAATTGGAGCAAATAAAAAAGAGGGGGGAGGAGTTGCAATCAAATTCACCACACAATGTCTGCAATAAAAAAAACACAGCAAAAGAAAAAAAAAGAACCTGCCTGCTTCTCTCGTTCTTCTCCCGGCCCGCTTCAACCTTCATCGTCCTCCACCTTCCCCTTGCTCCATCATCTTCCAGCCACCTTCTTCACTCAAATCAGCCACCGAGCATCCTTACCGCACCACACAAACCCAACAATCCATCGAAAAGCGTACCAAAAGTCGGCCTTGCTCGAACTCCCGGCCTTTTTCCGCCCACCACCTTCAACCACTCACTGCAGCTTTCCAACTTCCGAAAATCATCACCCCAGAACCGTTATATATCAAGGAAGCTGAATATACCTTCGTCTACGTCAGAATCTGCCGGAACTGCAAAACAAATCTATCAACCCGCCTCACGACCCGCGAACCGACCCGGGTTTCTTCGCCAGCCACAGATCAGTTTTCCGTGCCACCACCGCCCCCAATCTCTCCGTTAGCCGCCCAGCCGATCCCTACCACTCTCGCCGCAGCCCAGCCAGCCTAGCTCCCGCCGTGACCGAGGCAGCCCCGTTGTGAGTTGTGACCACTCCTCTCTCTGCGTATCGCGTCTGCACTTCAGGTACGTGTTTAATTCCTTTTTTTTATTTAATTTTTATTATTTTAGTCCTCTATCTTTTCCCTTTACATTACTTAAGTCCCCCAAAGTTCTCGCATCAACGTTTGTTCAGGTTTCTTCCCTTTTCCTTTTCTTTTATTTTTTTCGTTTGTTCAGGTTTAGCTTATCTTCTTCTTCTTCTTCTTTTTATTGCTTCATTATTTCATTATATTCTGTATTCGATTATTGTTAAAAAATAAATAAAGCAAAAGACGTAAGAAGAACCCGTGGTACCAATTTTGGACGTTCGGAAATTTTCAAATTTTCGATCGTAACTGACAAGCGAATCCAGATTTCTCACAGACCAGTTTCAAATTTCCAATTGACCTAGATAAAAAGATTGGTTGCGACTCCTGTCAAAAACCATGTCGCTATATAGATTAGTCGCAGACGATTGAACATGTTGAATAATGATTGCAAGTTAAATCATCGAGATAACAAGTTGAATCGTTGTAGTTGCAGAATGTAGTTGAATACCACCAATTTATGGAGGTTTTGTTGAACTATAAACTTGATTTGGGTTTTAGTTGGTTAAAACCCAAAATAGATTTGTTGTAAAACCCAAAGTAGAGGCCCAATTTCTAGAGAAATCTTATCTAGAAGATATTTCTGGTTGAGATAAGTCTTAGGAAATATCTAGAAGACTAGAATAGTCGCAATCAGATAAATTAATCCAGCAAAAATGGTATAATTGGATTAAAGTTGTGATGGCAAAATCCTCACCATTGGTTGGGTAATGTCACTAGTATAAATAGAGGGTGCTCTCTTTGTGTTTGTATCAAGCCAAAAATTAGAAGCACTCAATACGATTAGGGTTATGCATCGATGGATTTAACCCACTTTCGATATGAGTAACCCGTATTCAATGTGGTCGGTGTTCATCACAGATACAATTTACCACCTGATTTATGCATGAAGCACCAGACATCTACATGGCACCGCTAATCCCGGTCCACGATCACCGGGCGTAACATTGATGTCTTCTTACGACCATTGGTAGACGAGCTTAATGGTCTATGGAGTGTAGGTGTCCAAACTTGGGATGCGCACCGTAGAAAGAACTTTATAATGCGGGCCTGCTCGCTTTGGACCATCGGTGACTTTCCACCTTATGGCATGCTCTCGGGTTGGAGTACACATGGGAAACTCGCATGCCCATACCGTATGGCTGATGTGTCCAGCTTCCAATTAACTTATGGACGTAAACCTTGTTGGTGGGGGTGCCACAAAGATTTTTACAGACGGCAATCGTATCGGAATGACAAGTCGAGCTCGGGTCATCGAGAGCGAACAAAGCATTTTGAATATAAGTCGGCATTGAAATACTAAGGGAGATTGATCGATTGAATTTCCACCTTTGGGTCGATCGGGACAGCAATGACCTGATGGCTTTGGCGTGATTCATAACTGGATTAAGAAATCAATCTTCTGGGAGCTACCGTATTGGAGACATTTGTTAATAAGACATAACCTCGATGTAATGCATATTGAGAAGAATTGTTTCGACAATGTCTTTTACACGGTTATGAATCAAAAAGGTAAGACCAAGGACAATGCAAACTCGAGACGTGATCTCCAGAAATTGAACATCCGACATGAGCTGCATTTATTCCCCGGACGTGATGGAAGCCCATGTCAACCTAAAGCAATTTATACTTTGAGTGACGATCGATTGCTAATGTTTGCAAAATACAAGTAGTACATATAAGTATATTTAGCATACATTCATACATATACATATATTATATATATAATATATACATATATTTTAGATACGTATATATATATAGCTTATGTATAATATATGTATATATATATATATATATGTATCTAAAATATATGTATATTATATATATATATATAATATATGTACATATATAAGTATCTAAAATATAAGTATATTTAGCATACATTCATACATGTACATATATTATATATATATATATAATATATACATATATTTTAGATACGTATATATATATATATATATATATATATATATATATATATATATATAGCTTATGTATAATATACATATATATATATATATGTATCTAAAATATATGTGTATATTATATATATATAATATATGTACATATATATGTATCTAAAATATACATATATTGTATATATTATATAACATGTATATATATGTATCTAAAATATACATATACTGTATATAATATATAATATATGTATATATAATATATATATATATATATATATATATATATATTGTATACGGTAATATGTAATATACAAATAGTTGGGTACCGCTCGTGAAGCGATTCGAAGCGCTACTAAGCAAAAATTTAAATCCGCGCCTCGAAACCCGAAAAAGTGGAGGGAAGTTGAAACGCACTGAAGGCTATGGTAGCGCTGCTACGGCGCTACGAGAACCAATTTACAGACCATTTCGGACTCTCCTCTTCCATAACCTTCCTTTCCACCTGCACCCTCCCAAAGACTTCTCTTTTTAATCTCCAATCTCTCCCATTTTGAACAATTTCTCCAACCACCTAAAGTTTCCTCCCAACAGTTTGGTCAGAAAAACTTACATCATCCGGCGTGAAGTGCTTAGTAGGTATTTTCCACCAAGGTCAACTGAAGGTACTGTGGTCAAAGGGGTGAAGTGCTTAACAGTGCGTAATTCAGTGATTGAGTCGCACCGAATTATAATTAAGAACTAAAATGTCCGAATCACTATAATTTATAGGAAGAAATGGTAATTAAGCTTCTTCTCTCCCACAAACATCACATCAATTATTTTCAAATACTCCGCACTTCACTAAGATTTTCCCAAAATTTTATGCTAATATATTCGAAAGTTATAGCTGAACATTAATTCCACTTTGTAACCAAGAAAAACTTACATCATCCGGCGTGAAGTGCTTAGTAGGTATTTTCCCAAGGTCACAGCTTCGACATCCCCCGATCTTGTGGTCAAATGGGTGAAAATAGTGCGTAATTCAGTGATTGAGTCGCACCGAATTATAATTAAGAACTAAAATGTCCGAATCACTATAATTTATAGGAAGAAATGGTAATTAAGCTTCTTCTCTCCCACAAACATCACATCAATTATTTTCAAATACTCCGCACTTCACTAAAATTTTCCCAAAATTTTATGCTAAGAACATGCCCATATATTCGAAAGTTAGAGCTAACATTAATTCAGCAATTCCTCCCCGTCCAAAATAACAATCCAACTAAATATATATGACTCCAATCAATTAAACCCCTTTGAATAAGGAAATGAACTTTGTATAGCTAGCTAGCTAGCCTGCAATGAATCCTTTGAATAGACCAAAAGATACCAAAGACAATCATTACAAACAATCTCTCTATCTATCTAATCCTAATAAACAGCTACAAGCATAGAAACACAGCTACGGTCCAGGAAGGACAACAAAACAAGACAATGGCATGCATTTGGCGATTCAATTAAAACCAGAGCACCAAATAGTGAGACACTTCTTACGACACCAACCGGCGACTTATTTTTTGTTTTACTATGAAACTTGGTCTTGGATCAGTATGGCTTTTGTCCGAGACTTTGATCAACAGGACCCCACGAGCTGCCGTCTTATAAGCCATTAGAATAGATGTTCCTATATCTTGTTGTGCAAACGGAGAAGGAGCGAAGAACATAGAGATCAAAGACATGATCACCAACATGGCGGCGGATTTGAGGAAAGTGGAGGAAGGGTTAGACGCAACGCGGCGAGCTGTTGATCGTGAAGACGGAGGAGGGCATAATCAAGAGTCGAAGGTCGGGGCAATTGAAGGTGGTGGAAGAGATGAGATCAGAAGGGAGGAGGAAGAGAAAGATCTTGGGGAAAGAAAGGGTGATGAGGAGCAAGTAGAGGTGGTGATGCCAAGGAGCAAGAGGGTTGCCACCTTGGATGCATTTAGAGGTCTTACAATTGTGGTGAGTGAAGAATAAATATGTATGAACATTAATTTTGAGCACAAATTAATTTTGAACATTAATTTTATTTTTTTCAAATCAAAGTTTGGGGTCATTTCTAAACTACTTAATTGATCTTCTTCTTCCTTTTTTTTTCTCTTGAAAGATATCAGGACTGAAAATTACAATGTTTTTAAGAACACAAGAAACAACTAATTCCATTTTTTATTTAATTTTAGGAAAATCGAAGCATACTATAATATAGCATTATTTATAGCTAGGTAAACTATAATAATTACGCAATAATTAAGTAATACCGCTATTGTTGAATTAATAATGTTGTTGTACGTGTGTAGTTGATGATATTAGTAGATGATAGTGGTGAAGCATATCCGCGCATTGATCACTCGCCGTGGAATGGATGCACATTGGCCGACTTTGTCATGCCTTTCTTCCTTTTCATTGTTGGCCTCGCTATTGCCCTCGCTCTCAAGGTCCCCCCCGCCCAATATACCATGTCCATATCTATAAACTCCAAGCACTATATATTCATTTGCTCTACCTATATATGATCCCTACTTAATTATCATTTTAATCTTAAAAAATAAATTTTGAAATTAGATACATTTATTTAATATTTACATATTCGATTTTACATGTCAACATGTTGAGGCAAAAAAAAAAACTAAATGTTGAAAATAAACGTACTCCCCCCGTCCCTAAAAATTTGAGTGAATTGTTTTCATATTTTCAATGTATTTAAGCTATGATTTTTTATCATGCATGTTTAGACATATAAAGTTGAGTAATTTATATGTGTATCATAATTTGAAGTATAAATTTTCTATATATATATATATATATAATTTTTTTCATTTTTCATCTTTGTTTTAATTTGAGGGATTGAGGGAGTATAAATTAATGTGGGAGAGAATGAGTAATTTCAAGTGTTAATTAAACAAAACTAAGATAGTAAACATTTGATATTGTAGAAAGTTCCCCGGGTCCAAGCTGCAATAAGGAGGATAATATTAAGGACACTGAAGCTTCTCTTTTGGGGAGTTTTGTTGCAAGGTAATTAATCACAGCCAGTACATATATAATTAGTATTAGTATTTTTTTAATAAGGATAATTAGTACTTCTTCCGTCTATTTATTTTTGTAACATTTTAATTTGAGATTCCATTTGATTTCAATTTATCCGCATTAAATTAAGGTAATCAAAATTCAAAAAATATATATATTTAGAAACTAGACACACCAAATTCAATTTTTGCTAAAATTTATAAATTAATGTTTTAGAGTCTTAGAGAAATAAAATTATAGATTAAAAGCTGGAAAACTAAATGTTGCAATAATAAATGAACGGAAGTATAGTAGTATTTATTACTTTAGATTTTTTTTTATATCATTTTATTATAACATTATGTGCGTGTATAGAAATTATATATTCACCTGATCTAGCTTGTAGTTGTGATTTCAATAAGCTTAATTATTGTACATGTATATTATATGAGATCATGGTTTGTAGGAGGATATTCTCATGCCCCATCTGACCTCACTTATGGAGTTGACATGAAACAGATCCGGTGGTGTGGAATCTTGCAGGTGAATATTAATGAATCCAAATATCCAATTACTTTATACTAGTAGCCTTTTTAGAAAGAAAAAAAAATCTGATATAGTGTAAGATAACTTGAGGATAAAATGTGACAGTTTTCAAGGTTATTATCTTAACATAAAAATTATAGATAAATTTTGAAAAAAATGTATATTTGCAGAGAATAGCATTGGTTTACTTCATTGTGGCTATGGTAGAGACAATGACCATAAAGCTCAGACCAGCCGTTCTTGATGCTGGCCGTTTCTCAATATTCACTGCTTATCGATGGCAATGGTAAATATTTAATTTATTAATCCTAGATTTACATCTTGATTAATTTGTTTGTTTTATCTTGTCTTTAATATAATAAAAATGTTGGAATTCAGGTTGGTAGGGTTCATGGCTTTCATAATCTACATGGTCACAGCATTTTCACTCTACGTGCCAGATTGGAGCTTTGATGCTCTTGACGATAACCAAGAGCTAAAACACTACACGGTAATTAATTAACCGTTAATAATTCAGTTAAACACTAATTTAAACAGTAAAAATAAGCAGATCAATTAATTTGTTGTGGGAATTTCAGGTAAAATGTGGGATGAGAGGACATCTTGGACCGGCATGCAATGCTGTTGGATATGTAGACAGAGAGGTTTGGGGGATCAATCATCTCTACAATTACCCTGTTTGGCAACGCCTAAAGGTTAAATTAATTTGAGATTATAATGTAATAGATCCAAATACAACCTTGATTATTAATTAATTAAGCTAGTCCCCAAAATTGTTATTATTAATAATACTATATATAATTGCAGGCTTGCACACTTAGTGCCCCTGGTTCAGGCCCATTTCGTGAAAATGCGCCCACCTGGTGCCGCGGTCCATTTGAGCCTGAAGGCCTACTAAGGTTTTTTTTTTTCACCGCTCTTCCTAGTAATTTTTTACTTTCTTTTAAGGTAGTAATTTCTTATTTAAAAATTTACTGGTAATTTATTTTTTTTTGTTTTTAATTATTTTTGTTCTAGTTCAATTTCCGCCATTGTCTCGGGCACCATCGGAGTTCATTATGGTCATGTGCTTATTCATTTTAAGGTTTGAACAATTAAATTAATCCAATCCAATTTAAATGAAAAGTACTAGTTGGGATTATTTTAATAAATGAAAAAAAAACATGTTCTCTTTTGTTGATTTTAGGGTCACTCTGAGAGGCTAAAGCAGTGGGTATTAATGGGCCTTGTGTTGCTTGTTGTTGCCATTATTCTTCACTTCACTAATGGTGAGAATTAATTCACATCAATTTCTTGCTCTGTTTGTTTTTTTTTTGTTTTTTTTCATTCCTTAAATTCTTGTAATTTCCCATTTTCATTTTCTTGGTAGCTATTCCCATCAACAAACAGCTCTATAGTTTCAGTTACATGTGCTTCACCGCCGGCGCAGCAGGCATCGTATTCTCTGGATTCTATATATTGGTAATTAATATTGTCTTAATTATCCATTATAATTATTGATCCTACATTAATCTCATCATCTACAAAAATAATAAGTACTAATTATGATTAAATGATGAAAATGAATAGATTGATGTTTGGGGATATCGGACTCCATTCCTCTTCCTGGAATGGATAGGGATGAATGCGATGCTGGTATTTGTTGGAGGAGCTCAAGGAATTTTGCCAGGATTTGTAAATGGATGGTATTATGAATCCCAGAACAACACCCTTGTAAGTGCATGCATGCAATTGGTAATTATTAATGTTGTTAAATTTTTTTGGTAATTATTAGTAATAGTTATATGATATTGTCTCAGTCCCAGCAAAAATGTCATCATCAAGTTTGACTTTTGAAATTGTGTTTGGTTACAATTTTCATTATGAGTAAAATTATTTAAAAATATATTTAGAAACTGGACACATCAAATTATAACATGCATACTAGATATTAAACTTTTTATACTAAAATATTGAAAGAAATAAATCATACATTAAATGTTGAAAAACAAACATGGTAATTTTGTTGTAACGGATGGAGTATTAATCAAGGTAATTAATGATAATATAGTATTTCATTTGTAATCTTGCAGGTGTATTGGATTCAAAAACACATATTCACAAACGTGTGGAAATCAGCTAGAGTGGGGACACTGTTGTATGTGATGTTCTGTGAGATTGTGTTCTGGGGAGTGGTTGCAGGAATCTTGCATAGATTCGGAATATACTGGAAACTCTAGTTAGCTTCAAAAAAAAATGTACTGCTTATGTCTTTGTTATGATCTCTGACTGGAGGTGGTTGTCTATTTTCTTTTATAAAATTTAAATGTATAGAGAAAATGATGAGAAGGGATAGAGTAATTATTAATTATTTGTTGGGACAACAAAAAGAAATGCAATTACACGGTTGTTTTCACGTCAATTATGCTTCTTTTATTTATCTTATGTAGCGACGAGATTTTCGACAGGAGTCACCACCAATTTATTTGGCTTAGATCGATTAGAAACCTAAAATAACTGGTCTGCACAAGTTCTAGATCCGTTAGTCAATTACAATAAAAAATAAAAGTTCTTGATTACCCAAAATTGATATCACAGGGTTTACTTCATACACAACGTAGAAGGCAGCCACCGCGGCCTTGCGCGGTTGGCGTAGTATCAATGCGGCGATGGCCGCGATAACGCCGCATGATTAAAATGCCCGCAGCTAACTTCAATGCGGCGTCGGCCGCGGTACGTACTGCGGCCTCACTGCGGCCATGGCCGCAGTAACCTGTTTGAATAATTAAAAAAAAATGGACGAATCCGGATGAATGTTCATCCGGATTCGTCCGAAACCCAGAAAATGAAGAAGAGGAAGACGAAACAGAAGAAGAAGAAGAAGAAGAAGAAGAAGAAGAAGAAGAATTCGAAGAAGAAGAAGAAGAAGAAGAAGAAGAAGAAGAAGAAGAAGAAGAAAAGGAAGAAGAATTCGAAGAAGAAGAAGAAGAACTAGAAGAAGAAGAGGAAGAAGAAATCGAAGAATTCGACGAAGAAGTAGAAGAAGAAGAAGAAGAAGAAGCAGAAGAAGAATTCAAGAAGAAGAAGAAGAAGAAGAAGAAGAAGAACTAGAAGAAAAGGAAGAAGAAACAGAAGAATTCGAAGAATTCGAAGAAGAAGAAGGATGAAGAAGAAGAATGAAGATGATGATGAAGGGGAAGATGAAGATGGAAGAATGAAGAAGAAGAATGAAGATGGAAGAATGAAGATGAAGATGGAAGAATGAAGATGAAGATGGAAGAATGAAGATGAAGATGGAAGAATGAAGAAAAATGTGAAGGAGGCGGATGAAAAAGAGAACCGAAACCCTAAAAAAAAAAATTTACTGCGGCCTTATCATGGCTAAGGCGCAGATAAACTCTGCGCCAAAGAACCACGCTGCGTTCTTTGCGTTATCACTGCCAAAACCGCAGAAGGCCATGATAGAACTTTGTCCTCCCCACGTAGTGATAGTTTTGCTTGATTATTCTTTGTTATTATTTTTCATTTTTTATTGAGTGATACACAAAAATAATTGATCTTAATGAAACTAGAACTAATGACAATAATTAATAAATGAGAACAAATGAGTCAACACGATTAAATAAAATAATTAGCAACATGTAGAGAAAAAAAAGGAGAGAAGAGATCAAAAGTTTAAGCATAGTGTTCAAACTGTTGGTTTTTAAACCTTGTTAAAGAATATTGGAGATCAAAGTGGTATTAGTGACCAAAACGACATCTTAGAGAGTTATAGGGACCTAAGTAGCAAAAGGAAGACATGTGAGGGACTAAACAAATAAATTAATTAAAACAAAAAAAATTAAGGAAAACAAAACATACCTGTTGCAGAGGACTCGCGAAGGAGAGAGGGAAGAGATGGAGCAGTTCGGGTTCCTGTTTCTAGGCGGCGTCGGTGGCGGAGAGAAGCGGCGGTCAGCAGGGCGGCACTGCGTGAGGTTGATGGTGGCGGCGGTGCAGCGAACGGTGGTCCAAATCGCTCGATTGATCCGGGTTGTGCAGTTGGTGGATAGCGGGTCGACGCGAAATTCTCCTCTGTCCGGAAACTTCAGGCAACTAAGTTTCAGAGATTTAGATGCCGGATTGCGAGATTGAAGTTGTTGGAGATTTTGCTTCAGGACGCGATGAGAAGAGGCAGTAATTCAGCTCTTTTTTGATAATTTTTTGGTCGAATTTCTCTCTATTAGTTGATGTGTTTAGGGTTCAATTGAGGGATCTATTTATAGAGAATGAGTTAGAGTTAGAGTTAGAGTTAGAATTAGAGAAGGTTTAGAGAGTTGAGATTAAACTAAAACTCCTAATAGAGATATAGATTAGATTAGATTATTGTTATTATTATTATTATCATATTATTATCATATTATTATATTATTTTCGGATTATTATATTATTATGACAATTATATCTTCATTCTCTCACTTCCTTTTTTTTATTATAGATTCCTCCCATAAAATTATTAAATATTCAATTAAGTCCTTTTACTTTTCTAATTGTTTAAATCAAACCCCAAGTTAATTAGTCTAGGTCAAAACAGTTATGAATTAAAATTTCGGATAATTAGTCTAGGTCAAAACAGTTATTAATTAAAATTTCGGATAAAAATCGAGTGTGAACCCCTTGTGTTTTTGTTTTTCCTCTTCAATTTTTAAGGTTGAGATCATGCATGTAACTGTTAATTATGTTAATTACTCTGAGCCATTGTCGCATCATTATAAGTTAAAAATAGCAGCTTCTATCAAACGCGGTGCATAAGTAAGTAACACAGACTGGGGAAGAAAGGAAGAAAATTGATGGAGAGAGGGCAGGGTCAATTCAATTTTGTTCAAAGTCAATATGTTGACCTCAAACACGTGTTTAACCAACCTGGCTGCGCACCCATCCAACAAGGGAATAATAATAATAATAATAATAATAATAATAATAATAATAATAATAATAATAATAATAATAATAATAATAATAAAATGAAAACAATACAAAATGATCCACTTTTTGTTATCACCGGACAGAGGAGAATTTTGCGTCGACCCGTTACCCATCCGCAGCTCGACCCGTTTCGATCCAGCAACCCAGGCCACCGCGATCGCTCCCACCGCAGCAAAACTACTCGTCAACAGCCGTCTTGCTGATCCGCACCGCTCTCGTCACCGTCCAGCCCCGTTTCAGCCGAACCCGAGCTGCTCCATCATCTTCCCTCTCTCCTTCACGAGTCCTCTGCAACAGGTACAGGTACGTGTTCTTATCCCCTTTTCTTTTTTTATCTTTTATCTTTAATTTTATTCATTTAATTGTTTTGTCCCTCACTTATATTCCTTAATCCACTTAACCCCCTAAGCTTTTAAAAGTTTTCTTTTTGAGTCATTAAAGTCCATTCACCCATAATAATCCTTAACAAGTTTAAAAACTGACAGTTTGGGCATTAGGCCCAAACTTTTAATTTTTTTCTTTATCTTTAACACTAATTCTTTTATTTGATATGTATTAATTTATTTATTCTATTATTGATTATTGTCATTATTTCTAGTGTTATTAGAATTAATTATTTTGTATATCATTTCATAAAGAAAAAAATAAATAAAAAAGGATAAATAAAAAATCAAGCAAAAATATGAAGTGAACCTTGTGGTACCAATTTTGGGCGATCGGGAATTTTTATTTTTGATTGTAATTGGCTAACGGATCTAGAGCTTGTGCATACCAGTTATTTTAGGTTTTCAATCGACTAAGCCAAATAGATTGGTGGCGACTCCTGTCGAAAATCTCGTCGCTACACCCGTAAAAAAAGAAAATGATCCTGAATCAGGAGATAGGGGTAGGGCTATGAAACGAACCGACCCTGTTCGAGCTCGGCTCGAGCTCGAGCTCAAACGAGTCTGTCGAGCTTAGTATTTTCGAGCCTTGAGCTCGAGCTGTTTTTTAGGCTCGTTTATTAAACGAGCCGAGCTTGAGCCTCAGAGGTTCAGCTCGATGAGGCTCGTGAGCCTACACGAGCCTAACAAATGAGCTGAGCCCAATGAAAGCCTATTATATTTGAGCTCGAATTCGTGACATTTAAAAATATTTTATTGAATTAATGTAATATATCTCAATTTTTTCGAGCTTCACGAGTCACTTCGAGCCTAAACGAGCTGAACTTTATAAACCAGTCTAAATGAGCTACCTCTTAATCGAGGCTCAAGAGCTTTCAAGCCGAGCTCGAGCCTAGAAAATAGAGCTCGATGAATTTCGAGCTGAGCCTTATTTTCAAGAGCTCGAGCTCGAGCCTGCCAGGTTCGGGCTCGGCCCGTTATCACCCCTAGATAGGGGGCGAATCTATAACTTGGATTGTAGAGGCTTAGTGATCGCAACCTTTTAATGCTAAATGAAAGAGGCTCTATAAAATGAATGAGGCTACAATGCACCCAAACTGTAGTCTCTTTTCTTGAGAATGAAAAGTTATGTATTATCAAAAGGATAATAAGATATACATTAATGATTTAGAAAAATAACATATCGCCAAATATCACTGGCGGTCAGACCCAACAATAAGCTGGTCAGAATCAGACAAAACATTGGGCTTTGAATAAAGCAAAAACCAAAACTAATGTTCATGCAAGTAAATAAAAAGTTAGAAACAAAGGGAAAACATAACGGGCAAGCCAAGGTGACGTGGTAATACACAATCCAGGATGTCTCTGTATGAAAAATGTGACACAACTGAAACCTAAAACGACCTCTCAAAGATCTTAAGTAATAAAAACCGTAGGCATCATACTCAAGAAGGAATGTGGCGAAAACCATACGTTATGCAATAGTCTGCTAAGGGAGGTAATCAACAACAAAAAAATCCTAAAGAAGCAACCACAACTATACAAATCGAAGCAGCAATACCCACACAACTACCCTAACCCATTTAAGGAGGACGTAGTTTTCCAGGGGTGCTTAGAACCTAGACAACTACCAAGATGGGTCGTCATTACCCCTGGTAGGGTCAACCCAGACTTGACCCTGCCGAAGTAGAGTTCAGAAGCCACATGCTCCGTACGAGCACGCTTATGTACTCGTCCAACACCAATAACCGAGGATTTATTCTTATTTCACTTGTTGCCAGGCGCAATATCTTCTTCAACCAAGTAAGTGAGGCAGGCAGACAACACCCTTGTGCTACCAAATGCAAACCAAGTAGACAGATCCGATTGGTTAACCACCACAAACACCTTATCTCCCAACGCTTCCGCCGCGACAGAGTCAACAACCTTCTCATGTTCTGCCCTAATTTTAACAAGCGGGGCCAATTTCTCCCCGAATCCTGGTGGCGCCAAACTCGGAGAAACCACTAGAGGAGTAATCCTTTCATTTGTAGGGGCAGTGATCCTGCTGAACGAGTTTCGTATTCTTGCTATATGATGTGTTCCATGTTAGTGTAGTTAGTCACCAAACTTCAAACCGTCCCATCTCGTACAACTAAAGGTTCCAAACCAGTGACGGAACCAAGAATTTAAAGTTGGGGGGGCCGGTGGGTAGATTAAATTAGGGGTTGGAATTTGCAATCATAAAACGTCGGTCTTAACCCATTTTATAATGACCGCAGACCAACCTCTATATATAGTAATAGTTGAAGTAATGGAGGTTAGTGACGTTGTTTTCCAATGAAACCGCCACTAATCATTTTCACCTAACTCGATTGAGAACATAAAAACAAACCTACGAAATTTTTTGAATCTGCTAACCTTTTATGTAGAAAAATAATAATACAAATTCATACAATCAAATTGATATCATGGGTTCATTTTTATTTCTTTTACTTGATTTTTTATAGAAAGTAATATTTCAAAATAAAGAAACAAAACACAGTGAGAAATTAATAATAATAAAAAGAGAAATGTGTGAAATAATAAACTCAAACTCATGACAAGTACAAAAATAAAAATGGATTAGTAATAAAAATTTAATTATATCCAAACAATCTCACAAAAACTACCGCACATAAATCCAAATTAAATATACTAAAAGATTATTAAACGAAAATTAAAGATTAATTAGATATGGTCCCAAACCACAACATATCAAATTTAAATGACTTAGATAAAACTGTAAAGAGAAAACATGGATCAAAATTATTTTTATCTAACCAAGTTGAGTTGCCTTCTTTTATGGATGCAATTTGGGTGTGTGAAAAAATGGACCATTTAGGTTGGGGTTTAGTAATAAGTGGGTTTAAAAATTATTTTGGATTGATTGGGGGGCTAGTGGGTAAATTATTACATTAATCCTCATAATTTCTACTATATACCCTATACCCCCATCAACTTTGGGGGGCTGTAGCACCCCCTGTCATCAAATAGTTCCGTCAGTGACCTAACCAAGTTGAGTTGACTTCTTTTATGGATGTAATTTGGGCGTGTGAAAAAATGGACCATTTAGGTTGGGGTTTAGTAATAAGTGGGTTTAAAAATTATTTTGGATTGACTGGGGGGTTAGTGGGTAAATTATTACATTAATCTTCATAATTTCTACCATATATCCTATACCCCCATCAACTTTGGAGGGGCTGTAGCACCCCCATGTCATCAAATAGTTCCGTCAGTGTTCCAAACATTCCTTTTCCACATGATGGTCATAACAACCACAAGAAAGAAAAATCTGATAACATAAAATTCATTAAAAAGTGCTATTATTTATTTTTCCGTAACAATTAATGTTTGCTAATAATTTTTCAAGGAAAAAAATTAGATTTCAAAATTTATCATTCATCACTTTTATTCATTTAATTGTTTCTGGTCGCGAAGCGGAATTAATATAAAAATAATACTCCTTGTTTAGAGACATTATGGGGTTTCAAACATACGTTTTCACACGTGAAAAACTCCGTTTTTCATCACTTCTTATCCACGTGAAAAACTAGCATGAATACACCTCGCGCAACGCGAACCTCAGGTGAATCGCGCGAAAGTGAACGTTGTTTTTCACGTAAGAAGTCCTTATTCACCTCTCTTCAACGCTCGGTGCTCTCACTTCTGTCGCAGTTGAATACGGTACAAATACGGTGCTCCCACTCCCTCAATTTTCTCTCTTCCCGGCTAAATACGGTACAAATTCTCGATGGGTTAGGGCAAAGGTTGCTTGATTTTGTCTTGGTTTGCTAGATTTGTGCTTGATTTTATCTCCCTCAATTTGAACTCACAGATCACATCACGAAGTTGCAAGACAATCGTCCGCACAATATGTGTGCAGCGCACAATCATTCGCACATACCCCGCATAATATCATGCGCAGAATACGCCAGATGCACAGGCACATGCATGCTTGTGCAGCATACGCATGCTTGCGCACATGTGCAGTAACCTCTCGGGATTCTCGTTATTCACACTGTGCGCTCCTCCTTATTCACGGGGTCCTCAAACTTAACCCTCATCTTTTCACTTTTCTTACTCACCTCCAATTCACTCACCAATTAAATGAATAATTTTCTATTCACTTCTTATATTTGAAACCTCAACTAAATTAGTCTACCGAGAAAATGTTGTAAACAAGAAGAATATGGAGACATCACCTTATTATCGTTTGACCAGGCTACCGAGTCCAAAAGTTTCCAAAATTCAGTTTCAATTCAAACAAAAACTGGTTCGCTGCATCGGAACGTATTTCTGCTCTTTTCTTTCTTGGCCCTTTCTCCAGAAGACTAGCCTGATCTTGGCCTTGTTGATAAAAAGCCCTGTGTGTGGCGTCTGAGCCCCGATTGCTTTGTCTCCATATCTGCTCTCTTCAATAAAAATCTCTTCTTCCCCATCCTACTGGTGGCTTGCTTAGCAAATCAGAGAGAGAGAGAGAGAGAGAGAGAGAGAGGACCTTCTGCAGATTGCCCACTCCAACAGTTCACCCGCTCCTTCTATTCGAAGGTGCGCGGAATCTCTCTGCAATCTGGGGATACCCGTTTCGTCCGATTTCCCCAATTCTTGAATGCAATTCAGACTTGATTGTTAAGTTTGGAAGATTTTTAGCAGGGATATCGAGTTTGGCTCTCTTACTTGATAGTTGAAACCCATTTTCCTGAGTGTGCCTTTGATCTTAATTTGAAGAGGTTTTGTGTGTGTCAGGGAGCATGGAGATCGATAAGGCGATCGGAGAAAGTGATGATAGGAGGCTGAAGACCAAGTACAACAACGCCATCTATGTTATTAAGAGAGCATTGGCTCTTTACTCGTGAGTTCTTTTCTGTCTCTGGGTATTGCTTTGATTCATTTGTGTTGTCTGTTTGAACTGGATTTATGATAATGCATGTAAATGATTTGCTCGACGTTGACCTTGACCTACTCAAGGTGGTCTATTCATTCTTGATAATGGGGGCACGCTCAGTATGCATCACATTTGTTGTGAATCATTCCTTTGGATAAACCTGTTAAAGGATCATTTGATGGAATTAAAGTTCGACTTTGTGCATATTTAGCAGAATCTAAGATTCCAGATTTGCGTGCATTCTTTCCCATTGCATTTCCTACGTGTTTCTCCAAAATGTTTTAATTAGTACGGATAGTTATTTTGTGCTTAATTTACAGTTGCTGGAGGAGTTTGTCTTGTTCGAATCGTTTTGTCCTTGTAGTAACAGGTGTCTGTTTGCTTTGATAGTGCTAATGGATCAGTTTGTCCTGTTTAGCATTGTGAAAATGCTTTTAAAACATGTTCTTTTATACCAAATCAGCAATGTTTTGGCCCTATGCATTAGTATACCAACAGAAAGAGCCACGAATCTGTCATTTCGTTTAGCCATGAAATGTAGATCTGGGCTCAGAAGAAACAATTTTTAGTTGTTCTTGCTTGTGATAGATGCACATACAAGGGTCTGCTTTTTGCCTCATTCCCATCATCATTATCATCATTGTACTACCATGCAAGTGACATTTTCTAGCAGTTGTATTCTTCAGATGATTTAAAATCGGGCAACATTTGTGTTAGTTTCACTATAGCAGTGTAACTGTGTAGTTTGTTTTTTTGTGGAGTTTTTACATACTTCGTATGAAGCTACCTTTTCACTAATTTGTTGTTCTATTTAGAATGTTTTGGTGGTAAACATCAAGATAAGGAAAAAAAATCTGTCATTTAATGTGTAACCAGAAAATTAATAATTGTAGAATAAGGACAAAATGATTTTACTCGTTCCTAATCACAATTGACATGCGTATATTGGGTTACTTTCCACATATAAAATATTAATATTTTCAATGTCATCACACTACACATTAATCAGACTGCATTGAGACTTTAATACTCCCTCCATCTTAGGAAATTTGTCATGTTTGATTGGGCACCAAGATTAAGGTGTGCGCAGGGCTTGATAGTAATAAAGTAAAATGGGTATTTGGAAAAAAAGACTCCCTCCATCCTACAAATATTGAATTATTTTCTTTTTTGGGTTGTCCTAAAAAAGCTGAAATCTCCATGCCTAATCCAACGTTTCTGTTTTTCTAGGACGGAGGGAGTAACAGCTTTTGTAGACTTTTTTGAAAATGAAAATGTAACAGATTCTTTTATTTATCAACTGTTAAAAGTTGTGTAGAGTTAAATTTGGTAACGGACAGCTACATGCTGGGTTCAAGAAGTGTAGGACCTGCTGGGGTCCACAGTCTGTAGTCTTCCCGTCTTTTCACATGGTGACAACTAAACTTCTGTGTCAAGTCTTCTATTCGTTGAGTCATTTATTGTTGCAAAAGGAGTAATGACGTAAGTTAGAAGGGCTGACCATTATTGTTGATGTTGGGTTTGTTTGTTTATTCAATGCTTTTCTGACATTCAAGACAGAGATGCTCACAACTTCTTTTTCATGTCTCATTGTTTGTTCAAACGAATGCACTACGTAGTTTATTCCTACTACTACAGTAGTCGTTGTTTCAGTGCTTCAATGCACCTGCACTGTCATTCATATAAAATTATTCAATGTTATGAATGCAAGTCCCTGTGGGTGATACCCTCTTGGTACTATGTGGTTCGGTTTTCTTAATCTTAAGCATTCGGAATGCATTAAAGTTAAAGACTTCTTCATTTGATAACAGAAGAAACTACATCCAAAGGATTACTTGAACGTTCATCAGAAATTGAACAACGCTTTATTAAAATATCAACCCTGTATAATATGTTTCCAAAGTAAGGAAAATGCGGAGAGCCTTGGTGCAATTGTAAAGCCATTCCTTTCTGATACAGAAGTTGTGGGTTTGCGTTATTGAGGTGCCTCTGAAAGGCTGCCCAATCAGTAGACCCTTGTTTTTGTGTCTCTTAACTGTAAGCGTAGTTGTGAAGGGACGCATGACTTGATTTCAAATGCTTAGAAATGCACCTTGCTTTACAAATATTCAAAATGAATCTTACGGCCAATTAACCTTGTGCAAAAGGATTAAGTTTGCGTGCACTTAAAATTTTTTACTTCTTTCTCATAGGATCGAAGAGGTTGCTTTCAGCTTTAATGGTGGGAAGGACTCAACTGTGAGTTTGCACTCATATTTCACAGATGATATTCATATGGTTCATTTTTTATAAGACTGATGATGATCTCTGGTGTTTAGGTTTTGCTGCATCTCCTTAGAGCTGCATACTTTTTACATAAAGGGGAACAAAGTTGTTTAAATGGTGCTCTTGAAGCCTTTCCGATCAGGACGATATACTTTGAAAGTGCTTCTGCATTTCCTGAAATCAACTCATTTACCTATGATACAGCAAATACGTAGGAGAAGCTCTTTCTTGGTCTTTTATATATCTGGATGTTTTTTTCATTTTGTGTACATTCTTTGATTAAAACTATCTCTTTTCTGTATGAGTAGATATAACCTGCAATTGAACATCATCCGTCTCGATTTCAAGTCTGGCTTGGAGGATTTGATAATGCAAAATCCTATTCGAGCTATTTTTCTGGGTGTTCGAATTGGTGATCCTACTGCGGTATAGTTATATTTTATGTTCTTTGAAAACTCTTCCCTTTGGATCTCAAAATGTATTCCCTCAACTTTGGATGCCGTAAAAGCTGACTGAAAACAAAAATGCTTCAGGTAGGACAAGAGCAATTTTCTCCTAGTTCACCTGGATGGCCACCATTTATGAGAGTTAATCCCATCTTGGACTGGTCTTATAGGTCTCTTCTTGTTCCATGATCCATCTCTATTTCTAACATCGATAGTTTCATATAGAATATTCTGTATTTAGATGATGACTTTTTCCTCCTTATTTTTCAGAGATGTTTGGTCATTTCTATTGACATGCAAAGTTCCATACTGCAGTCTTTATGACAAGGGGTAATAAGTCTTCCCTATTACTTGATATGCTGGAAATTTTCCCTACGAGGGTGTTTACATTCTAATTTCATCATGGATCCAATATCTATAGCTTTTCCTTTTCACGTTATTAACAGATATTCTTGTGATATTTAACAATTCCGAATACTAACTTTTCTAAATGTTTACAGTTATACTTCTATTGGAAGCATATATGATACAGTTCCAAACTCATTGTTGTGCACTATCAACTCATCTGGAAGCAAGGGAGAATTTAAACCTGCATATTTACTTTCTGATGGAAGATTAGAGAGGGCAGGGAGAGTGAAAAAGATTCCTGCTTCAGTTGATGGACATTCGCCTTCTATTGATAATAGCTTGGAAGACATGGAATCACATAGAAATGGCATGGTTTCAGTTTCAGTCATTGGGGTGGGGGATGAGATTCTGTAAGTGCCTTATTTAAACCATGTGGAAATGGAATCTGTTAGGAATAGATTAAGGTACCTTCAGTCTTTAGAAAATATTCCATCTGTATTTTCATTTATTGGAAGCCACCTTATGATGGGAGTCTTATCCATGTCTCGGTGAACTCTTCCAATTTGTTAAAGATAGTGTTGCTGTCTTCGGTGGGGCTTCTGTCATGTACTCTTAAAATCTTATCTTCTTATCTCCATTCTTTTATTGTACACACCTTTCTTTCCTCATGTTTTAGTTTTGTTCTACTTTTGTATGATCCTCTTATATTTGGTCATCTCCCATTTATGAAAATCTTGCTTCATGTACACTGAGCGCATTGGTGTCATTGATCAAATGGAACTTGAATATAGCCAAACTCTTGAACTACTTTTGTGTGATCCTCTTATATTTGGTCATCTCCCATTTATGAAAATCTTGCTTCATGTACACTGAGCGCTTTGGTGTCATTGATCAAATGGAACTTGCATATAGCCAAACTCTTGAACTGGTTCGAACTTCTCTCATCAAGCTACATTATTTTTGTGCCCCCAACCCTGGCCAGCCAAACATTTCTAGTCTTTCCTTTGTTCATTGCATAAGATGGGGTGAAAAAACATGAAAGCTCTCTTTGTAAAGATTTCATCATCTTTGGGTGTGCCAGTCGTGTTGACTCCATCTGCCCCTTCCATTGTTTACATGTTACTTTATTGCATATGGCTCTGGCTGAAGCTTGTGGTGACTTTCCATAGCTCAGGTTTGGCACTGTTGAGGATCATCTGGGCCCTTCATTATGCAAAAAGTTCCACCAAATTGGATGGTCAGTAGTGCAGGCTGCAATTGTTCGAAATGATGTGAGTTATAGGTTCTTGTTTTTTTTCTAAATCTTGGTAAAAGAAGTTCATCTTCACTGATCAGATGGCTACATTATGGTAGGATTGAATAGTCTGTTTGCTCTGCCCCATTAAAAAAAAGGCATCAAATGGTATACTGGAGAATTGGTGTCATCTTAAGGAAAAGTTGGGCAGGCAAACTTTATATCCAAGTTGCTGCCTGTAAACATGTGGAGTGTGAATATGATTCTTGTTGTTGGTTGTAATAGTAAAGCACTGCATTGGGTGATTGGCAAGAACTTATTTAATCCATTGTTTGAGCCGTCTTAACCTGTGCATTTGGTTGGAAGCAATTGTTTCACCTTCTTGAGGTTTTGGTTATAAACTTGTGTTTTTGGTACGTTGAAGCATGTGACTGTGGTTGACATGTGTGTGTTTTGAGAGAAACAGAATTATAGCTATGGCCTATGGTCATGCCTCTACCATCTTTAGTTTGTTCTGATTCATTAAATAAAATAATCCAAGATTTCACAGTTTAAGAGAAAACAAGTGAAAATTTAAGACGGAAGAAATTTGAAGGCTTGATTCTCACTATTGTTTTGGGTTGAATTATTTTTCATTAAGTAGCATCTGGAACCTCATTAAAGAATTTGCCCGTAATGGTGTCCTATTTTGGTACTTCTCTAAATAACACGCTAAAGAAGTGGTTCATTTAAATTTTTATTTTGCTTGTGATTACTGTCAGATGCCTAAGTTATAGGAAAGTAGTTTCAGATGGAGGAAATATGTGTTTATTAGTAACCTGCTTGTTATATTTGATCTGTCACTTTTGTTAGTTCTTACAATTTTTCCTGGGATCAGATTGATTCTGTAGCTGAAGAGGTTGAACGGCAAAAAGCTGCAAATGATATGGTATTTTCTTAAGCAATATTTCTTATGTGTAATTTACATAAAGTAAACATTGGTTTATTCCCATCTTTTGACTTATTTTTCTGTTGACTTGTCATAATGCAGGTGTTTCTATATGGAGGGGTTGGCCCACTGCATTCAGATATCACTGTGTCAGGTGTTGCCAAGGCATTTGGGGCTCGAATGGTTTGTGATTCTATTCATGTTAAGAACATTTGGTTTGACAAACCATCAGTTGGAGTTTAGATTGTTGCTATGCATTTTAGATATTTCCGATTGCAAGTTGATTTTTACTAGGCTACTAGTTCTTTCCTTGCTGGAGCCTGGCCGTCTGATGTGGGAGCCGTTTATCTAGTTAACAAATTTGGTATTTGCAAAAGGTTGAGGAGGGAAACATGAACCTTGGACACCGGCTAACGATGAAAGAGCTGTTGATTTTATTTATCCTTGGTGTTAGCAACCTGCTTAATTTGTGGCTACAAGTTGTTTGACTTGCAATCTGGGTTTTATGTTTTATCTGTTATTTCTGGTAAACCTCTTATGTTTGACTCTCAATTCAGGTTCCTGATGAAGAATTTGAGGAATACCTTCGGAAACTTATTGGTGATCATTGCACTGGAGATCGGAATGAGGTGAAGTGATTGCTTGCTAACTAATTCTGCATGCTTTGACATGTGTTAAGATTCAGCTTATGTGGACGGTTTCACAGTGTAAACAAATCATTCTTGAATAACTGATATGAAATGTCATGGATGCTGTCCAATTATGTCTCTGTTTATCTGATAAATTAAGACTAAGCTTCTGACGGAGGCCTTAAGTTGACCTTCTTAATTATGTAGATCATGGAAGCAATTATGCAATTTCCATTTTTTTCCCCAATGGTTTCCTGTAAGATATAAACTAATCGTCTTTATTTTTATAATAGATATATAGTGTCGCTTAATACTTTTGTACCTCAGATTTATCATTTATTTTAAATTATATTTTTTAGATTTCTCAGCTCCCTGAAGGTGTCACAGAACTACTGTGTCATGAAAAGCTGGCCGTGCCTCTGGTATGTATTTGAGTACTTTCGGCTTACTGTGTTACATGTTTACCCAGTTCCTTATGTTATTTTAGGATAACATTGGCAACAACTTTGTTTTTCGTTGGATTATCATCTTGCTTATGTATGCACATGCATACTTTTCCACTGCATGGTGTTTATGGTTGTTAGTTGCAGATAAAATGCCGAAATGTATTTGTTCTCTCTGCAACAAATGTTCCTGAGCTGGACAATGAGTGGGATTGCCTGATTGAGATAGGAAAATCCACTGGTTTCTTGCCGTTGATGCAAGCATACTCTTCAAAACAAGTTGAGACAACTTTATCAGACGTATGGTTAAATTTCTGATCTTTAGACTTTCCCATCCATACCATGAAAAATAAATCTTGATATTTTCAACTATTGTGCTTTTAACATTTCTGCTGCTTCCTCATTGTGCAATTTGCAGGTTGAAGCTGCCCGACCTTTATCAAGATTGTGCCTTGAATTTCCAGATCTGCACATAGGTAGGAAGCTGAAGCATAGATACGATTTTCTATTGTTTTCAAATGAACTCTGTAACGCCTTTGAATCTAATCTCTTGTTTCAACGTGAAGGTTGTTACCGGAAATCAAGAAAAGGACCACTTGTGATCAGTCTTGAAGGCAAGGTATACCCAAATGTCATGGTCATCCTTTCCTTTCTCATATTCTTCTTTGGATTATGGTTAGAAGGCAATTTATTCTTTAATCGTTAAGATCTGCGTTGTGGAATGAAGACGCACAATTCATGTAACTGACCCCAATCGGTTGGGTTTAAGCCCAGTTGATTGATCGATTGATCAAATCACTAAAGTCCCTTATTCAGTTTACTTTCTTGTTTTTACATGGGGGCCTTTAAAACCTGGTTGCAGGAACCATCAAGGGTCAAATCAGCTCAAGAAGTGTTACAGAATAAGTTCCCGCCGGGCGCCTTCTCTGACATAAACTAGCAAGTAAGTTTTTCTGACAATGACTGTCGTAACTGATCACTCAAGGTCTCTAGCATATACTTGGGAGATAAGGAAGAGAAGCTTCACTTCAATGCCCAAGGATTTACCATATTCCCTTTGCCCTAAGTTATGTTTTGCCCCTTGAAGGAAGGGAAGGCCTCGTATTTACTGTTACTAGTTAAATGCTGTAAACCTTTAAAGTTGTATTGAACTGTTTATTCTGGGACAAGGGAAATGACTTGTCGCTATATCCAATTCGAGTTGGTAGCTTAATTTAAGGAATTTTAGTGCAACTATAGATGTGGCTAAACTAAAACAGTTTCAATTCTTTCAAATGATGAATACAGTTTCAAATTGATCAATACATTTCCAAAAGTAATTACACTAGTGGGTAAATTGTATGTTTCTTCGTGGAAACTTTTTTTTTTTTTGCAACCTCCCCTATCCTAACAAATTACTAAACATTTTATCTCCACGTACATCAACAATTCAGTCATCTTTAACAAATATTCTTTGTGAAATTGTGAGTCAAACATAGTTGAGAAATTAAAAATGCTTCAATAGCCCAAGAGGACAACTTTTAATTTCCAATGCTTCAGAAATTTGTGGAAGTCACCAGAATATATATATATATATACCAGAAAAAAAAAATACAATCAGCTACCTAAATGTACTTGGTGTGGAAAGAGATTAGAAAAGTTTAGGTGGATGATCTAACAGTGTCGATAGCATGCACCAAGTCTTCAAATTTAGCTCCTGTAACCTCCTTTACAATTTTGTTATCTTTGAGAATCTTGAATGTGGGAACTACCTTTATGCCAAGCTCCTTAGCCAATTGCTGCCAAACAAATAATGAGAGTGAGTGAGTAAGCTCAAAAAAAAAAAAAAAACCTTATTGTATATAAGTTATTAATGATAAAATATATAAGTGACAGTCCAAGACGGTATTGCTGGCATTTATTTCTGTGAGAAGAAACCTTATTGTCTCGATTGCAATCGAGTTTGAGGAAGACAACATCGAGATATTCCTTGGACAATTCTTGAAACTTGGGCGCCATAACCTTGCAAGGACCGCACCTGCCAATAGACAAAATGAATACTTTGGTTCCTTTTAGCAATTGTTGTTATACTTTCCTTTTTGAAAAGACACTAAATAATTGTTAGTAGTACATTTCTTAAGAAATCTTTTCTTAATATAATAATCTATAATTTACATTTAAATTATCCGACCCTATATCTTAAAATGTTGAAGAAATGTCCGACCATCTAGTTTAGCGGCATAGCTTAGTGGTAAAGCTATTTGAACATGAGACGGATTTTCAATTCTCTACCCATATGTTTAAAAAATATATTGAAAAAATAAAATTATAAAATAAATGTCCAAAAAGAAACACATTAATCTCAAAAGAAAAGAAGAAGAAGAAAGTGGTGTGTTCATCACAACTTTTTTTTCCAGACTTTTTCCAAATTTCAACATGCAAAACATCTTTAAATAGATCAATTCTCTATTATATGAATTTTTCCTCAAATTTGATTAGTCACACAATCTTTTTTTTATTAGTCACATAATCTCATCAATCAATCAAAAACACACAAAAAAAAAAATCCAATTTTTTCCCTAAACACACCAAGTATAAAGATTCATTGTTGTTGTTCAAGAAAAAACGCAAGTAAGGGAATAAGAAGTGATCCCAAGAAGCGAAGGAAACGAAACGAGCACTCATTAGCAGTGAGTAGCTAAGGAATCAACCTAACCTGAGAGATACTAGCTAGTATAAAATTTGAGGTTTAATTACCACTGGGTGTACATATCAAGGACGACGGTCTTGTCGCCGGCGGCTTTCACGATGGGCCAGAAAGTATCCTTGTTGACCTCCGTGACCTGGCCGACGGTGACGACGGCGGCATTAGAGCTACACCTGACAGGGATAACGATCCTCCTTGCCCGGCCATTGCCGCTGTTGAAGTTGAAGGAGCAGTTTCCGGAAGCTAAGACGGAGATGGGTTGCGGCGGCGTTGGCGATAAAGAGGATCGAATCGCAGGCGGAGAAGACGGAGGGAGGCGCAGGAGAGTCAGTGCCATTTTTGATAGAGAGAGGAATAACCAGGATCAAGCATTTCATTTTATTTCATCATCATCCTTCTCTGCAACGAGAGGCGTAGGATCAATATGCTTTGTAGTGTAGTGAAAGGACCAAAATGAAGCTGAGATATTTGACTGAGCTCCACAAATTAGAGGACGTGTTGGTCATTTGCTCCCTTGTGGCTTTTACCGTAATAGCTCTCAGCACTACTCTTCTTCGTTCCACAAAATTGATACATTTTTTTATTGTCTCAATAAAATTAATACATTTACATTTCCTAAAAAGAAAACTTTTTTACATAAACTTTACCTTATTGTTATCCATTTCCCTTTCCACTAAAAATACTAGCATTTATTTTCTTATACTTTATTATTATCCATTTTCCTTTCCACTAAAAAAACTAGCATTTATTTTCTTATACGACTACATTACATTTTTCCACTAAAAAAAACTAGCATTTATTTTCTTATACGACTACATTACATTTTTACAACAATATTCGTTAATCTACATGCCCAGTCAACTGTGATTATCATCTTTGGTTGGTTGGAACAAAACATGACAAATTCACCACTATAAAAATGAATCATTCGAAAGCAAGATGGTTGCTGAAAAAGAATGCCAAGCTCAACACCATAAAAAAGCGAGAATCTAACTTCAACAAATGATGAAATTCTATGCTACGCCCTCGTTTATAAGCAAAAATCTCAAGTATACTACTAACCCTCAGTCCTACACGTTTCTGGTACAAGCTGCGTTGCACTGATTTTCTTTTATTCCTCCAGTGTGCTGCAGATGCGCAGAACATTCTGCAGAACCCTTTAATCTTTGGCCTTCAGCGGCTTGACTACTTCCCAAGTGAAATCTGGATCATTACGGCCAAAATGACCATAAGCAGCTGTCTTTTGGAACCTAAGATTGCCTCCTCTCTTCAAGTCCAGGTTGATGGAGATCATTCCTGGCCTGAAATCGAAGTTCTTCTTTATTAAACTCAAAATGTCCTTATCTGGGATCTGGCCTGTCTTGTATGTGTCAACGAAAACAGATAATGGCTCTGGAACACCAATTGCGTACGAGACCTGAACCAGGCAGCGACGGGCAAGTCCTGCAGCAACCACACTCTTAGCTGCTTGCCTAGCAATGTATGCACCACTGCGGTCCACCTTGGTTGGATCTTTTCCCGAGAAAGCACCGCCACCATGTGCACCCCAGCCACCGTAGGTATCAATGATTATCTTCCGACCAGTGAGTCCAGCATCTCCATGAGGACCACCAATCACAAAACGGCCTGAGGGGTTGAGATGGAAGATTGTCTCGTCATCAAGGTACTTGGCAGAGATAACTGGCTTAATCACAAATTCTTTCAAGTCCCTGGCAATCTCCTCGTTTGTGACTGTTTCATCATGTTGAGTTGAAATAAGAATTGTGTGAACTCGGATTGGAACCATCGCTCCACCCTCGTTTTGGTACTCAACAGTCACCTGGGTTTTCCCATCAGGCCTCAACCAAGGGCAAGTCTTATTCTTCCTCACTTCAGTAAGCTTAGCCCCAAGCTGAGTAGCAAGCACATGCGTTAGAGGCATCAACTCAGGGGTTTCATCTGTGGCATATCCGAACATGTGCCCCTGGTCACCTGCGCCAATGTCCTCAGGTTTCTTGGTGAGGTGACCATGGACTCCCTGTGCAATGTCAGGGCTTTGTTGCTCAATGTTTACCAGAACATTGCATTTGTCACAATCAAGACCAACATCAGCTGTTGTGAACCCTATCCCTCTGCACGTATCTCGAACAATTTTCTCATAGTTAACTTTGGCCTTGGTGGTGATCTCACCAAAAACCATCACCATGTTGGTCTTTGTACAGGTCTCACATGCAACTTTACTCTCTGGATCTTGTTCAAGGCAAGCATCAAGGATAGCATCTGAGACTTGGTCACATAGCTTGTCGGGGTGGCCTTCATTGACCGACTCCGAAGTAAAAAGAAATGTATCCATCGATCACTGAAGAAGCCTGCACATGTGCACATCATAATAAGGAGTTGTAGTTTTCTTTACCTCAGTTACTGGTGCACACACACAAACACGCATAACCAGAATCTTTTCAACTTACAATAGGTAGTTCATGGTTATAAAGTGCAGATGTAACATTCGAACAGTTGAAAAAAGAAGAAGCATGAAACTTGGATGGTACGACGTAAGTGAACAATCGATAATTGTAGGAGGATTAGAAAATGGCAACCATAATCGTCGACGATGGTGCTAGATTAATGCATCTCCCATAATCCTTTGGATTGTTCATACAGATAAGCATGCACCTTATACAACAGTAACAATAAAAGATTCTGCAATGTCATTGTCTAATTTCTTCTTCCTCTTTAATTCACGCTCATAGGTGAAAATCGTCTGCTGAACGGGGGCATTAACAGAGAGAACATGCAACAACATTTCATGAATTTCTCAAGAAAGAGCTCAGAAACACAGATCAGAGTTAGGTTTAACATTAACGACAATCGCAAAAATCACCTAATTAAATCGACGAATCGTCGATCCACATTTTCTGTCGAATCGAAAGGAAAACGACACAAATTAATCGGTGATTTCAAGGGGACAGAACCGGCATGCATTAGGAGCAGAGACAATTTGGAGATGAAAGGAAGAGGAGTCCGATCGAGACGAGCGTACCTGAAGAATGTTGAAAGAGAGCCAAGAATGAAGGAGACGTTACGCTACGCGAAGAACAAATTTATTGGAGGCGAAACAAACAAACTCGAAACTCTGCGCTACGCTTCGTTGCATTGCATCCTATTCTGGCGACGCACCGGGGACAAAATCTACAGCGTCGCGGTGCACCATGTTCATTCATCTATACCATAGAATGGTTTTTTTCCTTCCCCCTTTAAAGCCAACCTCAAATAAATACTCACTAATTTTCAATAAATAAATACTCACTAATTTTCCCTCGTCTTAATAAAAATTGATACATTTTTTTTAATGGTAATTGAAATTTTATTAAAAAAGATATTTAAATACAAATAAAACTCCAAGAAAATCCCTCTCCCCAATACAACCCTAAACTTCCTCGATCTCCTTAATCACATAGATAAAAGTTTTTATTGAATCTAATTACCACATCACATACGTGTTTTAACACCTAGTGGGGGGAAAGACTGTACTACCCTCACTACAAATAATTGTTTCTTTTTTTTTGTTTTCCAGAATATGATCGTTTCTTCTTCCAGTAGCTTCCAAAATACAAAGCACCGGTCACGATCGGGATCTGCAGCTCCAGAATACAGAGGAGTGGCCGGAGCACCGGTGTCATGATTGGAGCTAGACGAGAGATCGATCAAGCAGATGACGAGACCTGCAGCTCCGATCATGATTAATTGGTGTTTCAGACCTTTCGACGCCCGCCAACGTCGAGCCAATGACGATCGAGATCGGTGACGAGCAGAGATTAGAGACGACAAGCGGCCAACGTCGAGCAGCGGCGAGCATCGTGTCGAGAGCGGCGATGCTAAATCGACGAGGCAAGCTGATGTGAGCCTAGGAAGCACATGTGGGTGAATTGAGCCTAGGAGCAAGTGAGGTAGGAGCCAAGTCCGAGCGCAAGTCTGCAAGGTTTCAACACTTGAAGACTTTTGGAGGACCAAAGTTCAAGTGCTGCAAATGGTTCCAATTTAGGAAGTTGAAGACTTAATTAAATTCCCTTTAGAATTTTAAGATACCAAGTTTATATTTATGGATTGTAATTAAGTCCTTGTGAGCTCAAAATTTGTAATTGGTGGCTTTTAGTTTTGGGCTATAGTGATCCGACCCATGCTTGTGTTTTAGAAGCTTAGGTTTAGATTAAAACCTGAACTCAAGCTTTCGGCAGCTTCAGAACGTATATCTACTATTATATCTTATTACGTGATCATCTGTTATGGCTGTAAAAAGAAATTAATATCAATTACAGATCCACCTCTCAAGTCAGCGCCACATGTATGTACGCATTTTTTTTCTTGACATGTAGGCATATTAATCAGCCTACCATTTTTTAAGGAGCAGTTACCATTTTGTATACATTCCTTTTAAAAGATGCTTACCATAATGTGTATTTAATGCAATCCATTTATACAAAATTAATTCAATCCATTTATACAAAAGATATATTTAATGCATCTTTCCATTGCTGATTTTTTAGTTTTAAGTATTCATTTTTTCCTGCTACAAAAATGATTTCAACATTTTAATGTGAGTATATCCCATAAACACGTTCATGCCATGTAACTGCTATCCATCATTTGAAAAATTATAATACAATTAATATAATGGCCAAACTATTGTGCTTGATTGGCGGACATTTCTATATAAATATTAAGCCGTTGACTTTAAGATGGAATTAAAACATTAGCGCAAAAGAAATACGTAATCCATTAAACCATTTATGCAGTGACAAATTGATTCCATTTTAATAACATTGATGACAATTTGACTCCATAAAATAACTTTAGTGGTAAAAAATAACTTTAGGTGACAAATTGAACCCAAACGAAAACAAATGACATAACTGAGAAAGAAAATAATGCGATTTTTGGGTTTAATCACATTAATGTTTTGCATTATGATGTTAATTTCTTCACTATGTTTGTCTGGTCTTTCAATCTAGCCTATGGTAATATTGCTTTGGCGATGGAAAATTTGGTTGCAAGGAGAAGTTATTGATTGTGTGTGTCAAATCTGGACAAAAAGGTCAGTTTGACGCTAAAGTTTTTGTGCAAGTTCGGCACGATGTCATGGTATTCGAGTTTCTTGAAAGAATTTACTAATAAGATGGTTGAGGTGAAGACATTGAATATCAAAGCTATTTTCTATCCTTTTTACATAGAATTTTGTTGCGTCGCTTAGTATTGTAGTAGTTTTAAAATTCAATTGCATTCAACCGAATACATAATTCCACAAGTTAAAGAATCGAGAAGCTATTGCATTTGTGATTGAACCATCTCCTATATCCATATTAAACCTTTGAGAATGAACAAAATCAAACTTGTAAACTAGATTTGGAAAAAATTTTAACTCCAATGGAAATAATCCTCTCATGGGGAGTTTGTTAAAAGTAGAAGTCATGATTATTTAATTAATCATATATTTATGCCCGAATAAATTAAAAATAATAAAATTAACCAGAATACAAAATGATTACGAAAAATGCTTATGTTATTTATTTATTTTAGTTATATATGTGCTAGGTATTTTATTTCAACATTTATATGCTTTTTATTTAGGGGATCATAAAATTTTTTATTTAAAAGGGATCTATTTAATATAAATAAGTTATCATTTGTTAACATATTTAAAACAGATATCCCGTGCCATAGGCGGGTATTTAAGCTATTCAGAAGAAATTAGAACTGAGGTTCTTCAACCTGCTCAGGGAAAAGGTCTCTTTTTACCACTACCGTTTACCAAAAGTCCTTTTTTGCCATTATTTTAAAAACTGGTCTTTTTTAGCCATCAATGTTATCTCTTTGGACCATTTTTGTCACCTACGTTCATTTTTTGACCTTATTTACCATTAGGCCGTTAACGGAGGGAATATTCTTGGAATATTCCGTAACAGACTATTTGTTTATAATCAATTTGACCCCAAACTTTCAAAATTGGAAAAACTAAACCTAAATTTGTAAAAGTTACAATCCTACCCCCTCTTCCGGCGATGCCCTTCTCTCCTCCACCTTCCTCCTGCCTTCGCCGATCTATATGAGCTCGCTTTCGCCGATTCCGATCAGCCCGGAGATTATATCCACAACATTTGCCTCAATTTCGTCGTCGATCACTTCAAATCAGAGAAAACCCAAATCAAGAGGCTGAAAATCCCGACAGCCACCGTGCTCTAGGGGTGTGCACAGCGCGGGGCGGGGCGGATAGTGAGAAAAATAGTATCCGCCCCGCCGAGTGCGGGTACCCGATTTTCACGGTTTTTTGCGGTTCGGATCGCGGGTATCCGCGGGTATTTCTAAGTATAATTATTCTATAAAATTTTCAATTTACTTAGAGATATTCTAAAATTTTGCATCATAAATGTACATATCTAGAGCATCAAAATGAAGAAAAATAATTTGCATAAATAGAACAATAATATAATATTGCAAATCATCTATTATTGTTGTATGAAATGGGTTTTCACACATAATATAAAAGAAATTTAAAGGAAAATTGAGATGAAGTAAGCAATTTTAGATAATTTATTTGTAAATAGACATATGCGGATCGGTTCGGGTATCCGCGGGTTTCTAAAATTAGAACCCGCGGGTTATCGGTTTCTTCGGTTCACGGGTTTTTTCATTTTCGGATCATGCGGTTCGGTTCGGTTTCTCGGTTTTGCGGGTTTTTTGAACACCCCTACCGTGCTCTACCAGGGCGGAGTGAGATTCCGGCGATCGACCCAGAGCTCAAACATCTTCGACATCTAATTCCAAGACGGGATGGATGAAAATGAAAAGTGATTTAAAATGTGGGTGAATTTGTAATTTTTTAGAAAATTTAGGGCCTAGTATGGAATTTTTTTAACGGAGAGTGGTAAACGGGGACCTGAAACAATGACGTTGATGGCAAAAAAAGACCAGTTTTTAAAATAATGGTAAAATGGGACTTTTGGCTAAACGTTAGTGGCAAAAATGGACCTTTTCCCACCTGCTCACGTTCTCAACTCCAATCTTTGCCTCCAGCCCCTGGGTTCGTGTATCCGAGCCTAGGAATCATACCTAGTGTTGCTTGTCCACCGTAGCAAGAGGTGATAGGTCCGCCTTCATCACCGGCCGATTGACTGCTCTGTTGCCTTGATGCCTGATCAAGGAGGTGGAACAGAGCCATTTCGATCTTTGCCAACTCCGCCATTCATCGACACCGTCACCCAAGCTACGCCCACAACCGTCGACAGGCATTATCGACACCGCTACCACCGACAAACCCACCGTATAACCTCAGCGAGCAACGGTCCAACAGTGATTCGCGATTGGCTCCCAACTACAGTCGCATCAATTTGGTATCAGAGCATCGGTTCGCTCTTGAGAATTGAGACCCGAAAGCAAGTTGGGTTGTTCTTAAACCCGTTTCATTAGCCTTTTGATTTCCCAATTTCAAACCTGATTTACAGCACCCTGAACGCTCGATTTTTGTGTTCATACCTAGGATTTCATTCAGATATCCTAGGTTGATTTCTCTGGTTTGTGGTGATCTCTGTTAGATTAATGTTGCCTGAAATCCATATAAGCCAACGTGGCTGAAGAGGCTTCACAAAAAAAAAGTTGAACAATGAGTCATGGTTGAAGTCTTGAAAATCCGGAGAGTTTTAGAGTGGGCTTGTTGAGTAGAGTGTTTGTTTAATTGCATCAATGATTGGTTACAAAAAAGAAAAAAAAGCTATATGTAAAGAAATTTACTGAGCTGAATTTTTCAATTCTCGGCAGTTGAGATTGCTCACATTTGTTGCCTTAAGCTGAGCTGAAGTATTTAAAAGGTTTGTTTGAGCTTGTAAAAGGGATACCACTTGCCAAGTTTCAAACCTCTTCTAAAATTCTAACCCCTTTCTTTCAGCCCCAACCCACCTAAACCTTATACTTTTAAGTAACTAGCTTCCTCTTTGTACAAAGGTGAAGGAGCCTCTAGGGATTGGTTCTAGGTTGCTGGTGCATGCCAACATTTAACTTAGGGGAAAATGAGAGGTATGAGAAGTTGTTGAGGATGTGGTAAGGTTATGAGAGGTAAAAGGCAGAGAGATATCATCATTACAAAAGCCAAAAGTTGATTGAAACACGGGTGTGGAGTGAAAACACTTACAAAGTGCAGTGAGGTTTTCATATTATTGTTGTCTTGTGCAGGATTTGCTTAAAATAGACCATTGGGCTGAAGAATCATATTTTGGCTCTAATTACCAAGTCATATTCAGATAACAAGGAAGAGTTCAAGATGAACCAAATTCTCTCACAAAGAGAGTTAATTTCGAAAATACATATACTACCTTAACAAAATACATGCTAGACTCCTTTTATGGAAGAAATGAGGGAAATGGTGAGAGGTATGAGATAGGACATGACTAGGAGATCATGATCCTAAAATTAAGGGATGTGATGAGAAGGGGGATGGTGATGGAATGACAATTGTAAGCTACATATTACCTACTCCATTTTCCGTAATCACATTTATGGAATTTAAAGGGATATTACAAAATATGACATAAATAGATAAATATAAGTGTTGAAAAAGTCAACAATGGTGGCTAGATGTTCAAAAGATGGTGGGAAAATGTTTGGACAAGTCCTTGAACTCCTTGGCCGGCGGGAGAGGTGGTGGCTCATGGAAGATGCATGGAGGCGCGAGATTGAGGTTGCGGCGCGTGGGACAAGTGATGGCACGTGCTAGATGAGGTGGTGGTGCGTCCAAGAAGCATGAGGACGCTTGCAAGGCGTGGTGGCGCTTGGATGCATGCATGGAGGCGCGTGAGAGAGGTGGTGGCACATGGGGGAAGGCGTAGTGGCGCGTGAGGAAGTGGTGGAAACCGTCTCCACGCTCCTCTTCTTGATCTCCATGTGGCCGAGTGTGTTGGTCCTTGGTGACGTCCTCATCACTGCTGCCCATGATAGTGACCCTTACACAGCCCACTCACCCTGGCTGGAACCTTGAGACTCATATTCAGAATCTCCCTTGAACACTCCCAACTACACCCAAGAAATCCAAACCTATGATTCCTACCACCAAATAGCAAGAAAGAAGCCACTCTACCTTTCCCATTACCTAGCCCCTAACTCCAAGAGAAGGTTTTGCCCTCCACGCCCACACTCCTACCAAAAACCTCCTATGTATGTTCCACCTCCCACCCAAAGGCCTCAACCCTTCAGCTCTAAGCCAAAGAGAACCCCAACCTATAGAGATTCACCTCCACACCCTTCCTACTTGAACCAACAGATCAGGTCAGCCCCAAAAAGAACCTCCTACCACTCATCAACCTCACATAGCCATCCTACAATTGTCAGCTCAAAACAAGCCCCAACAACTAAATAAGAAACCGAATCAAGTTCAGATAGTTTTTTGGATGAAGTGAGGCGGCTTTGTGATGGAATTATAAGGTCCAGTTCACAAAAACACAAGAATGGTACTGCAGTTAATGGTGAGGCTGAGGGGAAAACACATGAGAGGAAAGTTGAGGGCCTGAGTGAAAAAGAAAGTAAGGAGCCCAAAAATCCAAAAGAAATTGAAGGGCTTAGAAAAGAATAGGAGAGGAGTGAACCGAGGGAAAAGTTTGAGGAAAAAGAGGAGAGAAAACAAGAGGGCTGCCTTCAAACCAAATTGAGTGAGGGAGAGTGCAACCAGCCTTCAACCAACCCCATGCTTTCACTAACTTCTTGTTCTGTACAACAAAGTCTTCCTTCTTTGATTGTGCAGCCCAGTGTGGAGAGAAGAGCTGGAGATGGCCTTAGAGAATTTGGAGTGGTAAGGCCACAAACTTTCGGCCACATGGAGGAAAACAAGAGAGAGGGAGCAAAATTGGGTAACTTTGCACTTGAGCCTTTGATTCCTAGTATAAAACCTGATCTGAAAGCAATGAAACATGTTTTTGTTGATTTAAAAATTGAAGTGTCATCTTTCTATAAAAGGAGAGAGATCAGCATGAATGAACATGGGGTTTTGCCTCAAAATGCCCTATTCTGTGCTAGGAAAGACATGTGTTTTCATATATTGTCTAAGAGACACACTTATGGTGCTGAATTAAATGAAATGGGGTCTTGTGCTTGTTGTCTGCCCTGTTTGATGGTTTTAACAAGGTTAACTTGATCACAGAGGGTGAAATGTGCAAGATAAAATTGGTAGACAAGCTAAGAGGGTCTAGGTTAGTATTTGATCCCGGGGTAACTGCTAATGGTTTTTTTAGTACTGTTGAAAATGAACATGTTTTGAACTTTGAGGGTCATTGTGTTGGGTTGAATTCAGAAATTTCTTGTGACTTAACTGTGCAAAATATGAAGGTGTATTCAAATGGCCTGTTTGAGCATGAGCTACGTAACTCTCTTGAGATTTGTAGTAATTCTTTGTCTGAAGGAGAAGGAAACATGACTTTGTGGGAGAATAATGAAAACATTGCCTGTATTGAGTTAGCTACTTTTGGCCATGAAGGGAGAAGAAAGAGGGAGGGCACCAAGGTAAGTAGAGCTGAACCCACTTTTTCACTCCCTGGTTTTAAAATTGTTGTGTGTCAAATAGAGCATGTTTGCATTGATCATGAACTCTTCTTGCTTGTTACTTCATTAGGGGGCTTCAAACATTGAGGTGACTGAGAAAGATTTTCACCGAATTTTTGGACCATTCCCCACCCAAAATTCACCCCTCAACTTGGTGCCTCAAATCACCCAACCCGGACCTCCCAAAAAACTCACTACGCCCAGCCCATCCCACTCCTCTCCACCCACGTGCCTGCTTAAGCAGCCAACCAGGCAACAGACAAGTGGGGTAGGCAACCCAAAAAACGTGGGCGCTTTTTCATGGCTTGATTCATCCTCCGGTTTTCACGTTCACGCCACTCGCATTCACGATAGGGTCCGAAAAATGGGGATGTGGTTCACCGAATTTTGAGGGGTGAATTTGCAAAAATTCACCTCAAAAAATGCATGTTTGAAGCCCCCCTATTAACTGAATGTCTTGGAATGTGGTGAGTTTGACTTGTCCGTTGCCCTGAATGACAAATGTTGTCCTGCTGTAGCCAGGAAGAATGAAAGTGAATGTGTTTTGATTGATGAACAGCGGTTGTCCATGCCATGTGAGGCACAAATTGTGATAAGAAGGAGATATTTTCTTTTAGGAAATAGCATGTTTGATTGGAAAAAACATGAAATTGGTGAATTTTCTTGAGTGGTATGATTTTAACATTGACCCAGGACCACCTTTTGTTAATCTGTTGAGCCGTTTGTCCATTGGGCATGAAATCGAGTGCTGTTGTTTGAAATCTATGGTGTTGGATAGAAAAGTGCCTGTTCTGCCTCTGTCCCGCCTTGTTTTTCTTCCCTGTGGTCATGTCCTTGTTGTTGCAAATATATCAAGTCCTAGTGTGTGACTCTTGGCATTGAATTAGTATCAGCGCAACCTGCTTGCATACCCTCAAGGTTAATGTTTTAAGTCACTAGCTTACTAATGTCTTTCCAAGCATGGTGTTTATATTTTGTGTGTAGCCATGCAACCACTTGGATTCGAGGACGAATCCTCTTAAGAGGAGGGAGGGGTTGATGTGAGCCTAGGAAGCACATGTGGGTGAATTGAGGAGCAAGTGAGGTAGGAGCCAAGTCCGAGCGCAAGGTTTCAACACTTGAAGAATTTTTGGAGGACCAAAGTTTTGAATTTTAAGATGCCAAGTTTATATTTATGGATTCTAATTAAGTCCTTGTGGGCTCAAAATTTGTAATTGGTGGCTTTTAGTTTTGGGCTATAGTGATCCGGCCCATGCTTGTGTTTTAGAAGTTAGAAGCTTAGGAAATTGAGGTTCTTCAACCTGCTCACGTTCTCAACTTCAATCTTCGCCTCCAGCCCCTGCGTTCGTGTTCCGTGGCGAGATATAATCCATACAAGACCCTAATGCACCCCTGGTGTAACTGCTGAAGAAACCCAGTTCATGTGATTTAACGCTTGAGAACTTCTATGCTAGAAATGCTGGAAGTATGATTGTGTCATATTCCTACAACAACTGTGAGTAGTAACATCCAGCACTTGTGGCACCTTCCCAAAATTTGTCAACAAGGTAGCCATTGGTGAGGCAGAGGGAAAATTTAAGAGTAAGAAAAGGATTCTCTGACCACATTTGATAGATGGAAGCCTTACGATGCAGCTTGCACAGTTCTTCAATATCAGCTTCAGGAGTATCGTCAAACAGATTGTGTGCATCATTTTGGCACACAAATTCGTAAGCCTTCTTCCCAGATCAGAAATTCCACTTCATCCGCGGTGGTTCTGCTGGAACATTCATCGCTGGAAGCTGTCGTTGCAAAGACGAGAGTAGAGAGTTGCTGGATCGGAGATATGGGTGTTCAAGCCGACGGCGCTGATGGGCTAAGTCGATAATTTCCTGGAGTTGGGCAACTCGATAGTTCTTCCATCACTACAACAAACAACTTCAAGCACGCCAGCGTAAGCAGTTAAACGAAAAGTGAAGGGCTTGATTGATGCCGTCACGTCAAGCAACTCTGGTCCTACATTAAGACTCGTGATCTTCAGGTCCTCTTTTCTCTTTCACTTGATAGAGTAAGGGTTTGATTGATAAATTTTTTGTTCGGATTTTGAGGGGAACTCACATGCTTAATTGAAATTAAGACAAGACTGAAGTAGCTAGCATTGGTCATGCGGTGGTGGCTGTGTTTTTTGTTATAGCCTCACTGCTTTTGGAAATATATATCATTTTCAATGGATTTAATGGATACATTATTGTATGGATAACTTTTGAAGTAACATTAGGGGGTTTCAAACATAAGAAGTGAGTAGGAAGTTTTTCACCTAATTGGTGAGTGAGTTGGAGGTGAGTGAGAAAAGTGAAAAGATGATGGTTAAGTTTGAGGACCCCGTGAATAAGGAGTAGCGCACGGCGTGAATTCGCAAGCCTGTGCACACTGTGCACAAGCCTGTGCGCAAGCCTGTGCACAAGCCTGTGAAAGTAGAACGATGACCTTCTGGTTCGACAGGAGTGGGAGCGTCGTGCGTTGAAGAGAGGTGAATAAGGAGGGGCTCAGGTGAAAAACACAGTTCACTTTCGTGTTTTTCACCTGAGGTCCGCGTATTAAGAGGTGACTCACGTTGTGTTTTTCACGTGAAAAAGAAGAGGTGAAAAACAAGCGCATGTTTGAAACCCCATATTGTGTCATTTGCTTCATGGTGCATCCTGTAACAGTATTATGGATCTTTGTATGGGCATGCAGTAAAATGTGTTATCGGTCCGTCTTTGCTCAACGTCATCTTGATTGATTAGCTGCATATTTCCTTTAAAAGATTTTGTAGTATGGTTGTCTGGAACTTTTAATGTTTAAAGAATTGTTTTTTTGTTATCTTGCAGGAGATTTACAATGGTAGCTCAAGAAAGCTTCTAAGTAAGCAAAAGTCTCAGTTCTGCTATAAATCTGTATTAAGCTAGGGATGAATTTTGTTTACTTATTTACTCATAATTTATTGGTAACTCAAGTCTTTGCATTTTGAATTGGGTAGGCCAACAATGAAGTCTTTTTTATGGTAAGGACCTATCAAATATTGTACAATGTTTTGTGAAAATTTGGAGCTTTTGATGTTTACAGTTATGTTTCTTTTGCTTGTCTTTTTCTTGCAGGAGATTTACGAGGATAACTCAAGAAAGCTTCTATGTAAGCAAAAATGTTGGCAATTAAATAAGCTAGTAGTTTCTTAAGTACTGCTCTCACTGCTTTAAATGTGTTGTCGTTGATTGTTGGTGTCTGTTATTACGAATATTAGGACGGATTAATACGACTGTTGTTTAGGCTATTAATATATATTCTTTAACACAAGTCCCGTTGAGAAAGTTTTTTTTACAAAATGTACCCACCCTTACATCATTTACAGTTGTAGGGTTGACAAATTTTATTGGGAGTCTATGCTACTTATTTGCCTCAATTATTAGGTAATCATTGTTCAGGACTTCATCTATAGATAAACCTATCAACACTAGATTACAAAATTGTTCAAACAGCTCATTATATTCTTTCAAACTTCTGCAGAATATTTGTCCTCAATATGTAACTCAATGATGGAAAGAGTATGTGTGGAAGTATCATGGAAGTTGTCAACATTATTCAGTACTTCGTTTATAAAGAAACCTGTTAACATTAGGTTGATTTTCTACGTTCTTCTTGTGAACAAGCTGCGAGTCCTTCTCTCTGTCATACTGCTGTAGGGCCGTGGCTCCTTCAGGTTTCATAAGGGGATTGATTAACAAGGTGTCATCTACAGTCCCGCCCTCATGAATCCTGCTCTTGTGCGTATGCTGGATATGGTGTTGTATTTTATAAAGGTGTTCTTCTACATGTCTTTGTTTTTTATTCATTTTCTTTTATTCATTTGCTGTCTATTGAGGGAAGAGGCCGTTAAAGCCTTGTTGCTAGTTCCCCTATTTATACATGCTTAGTCCATTGCTTGATCCCATACCTCATGGGTCTCATGCTTGTTCCCTCAGTTTATAGTTTCTGTTGATCCAAATTAAAAAAAATGGATACTTTTTTAATTATATGCAAAATTTTATGTACGATTTATCTAACATTCAATTTATTCAAGAAGTTTCTATTGTGACACAAAACAAGTGTCAATAAAAGTGTTGTTATCTCAAATCAGAACAAATGTCATAACAGCCTATATTATTAGCCTATATTATTGTGATACGAAATACATGCCACGCTATTGTATATAAAATGACAATTCTAAGCGTCACAATAAAAGTGTACCAACGTTTTATCTGTATGTCACATAAACTTGGAGTGACATTGATATGACATACAAACTTGGAGTGACATTGATAGGTGACGTTTGTTTAAAATGTCACATTAATACTTTTATGACATTTTTCACCTGTTTGTGACATATAATAAATGTCACAATAAGTTTTTTTGTTGCGAATAAGAGGCGAATGGGACGATGTCACCACTGAAGGAGAAGAGACGAAGATTGACCGTTGTTGGAGCTTTGCCTCAAGCTTGGAAACGTTTTCTTCCAAGCGAATAAGTCAGTCTTCCTCCCAGTCTTCCATATTGAACTCTCAACAAGAGCACCAAAGTTGCACATCGGATTGATAATTCTCTCGTTTCCTTCTTCCATTCCAACAATCACCATTAATTAAGTACATCCAAAAACCCTAAAGCAATAATTACTAAAATACCCTAATAGAGTATTGGGCTAAACATAAACCCTATAATAACCCATTAATTTACTGGTCCAACTAACATTGGCCTGCAAAAGAGGGCCTGCAATAGATCACCGACATAAAACTTGAGGTGGCTTTTTTCAATATACATAGTGTATTAAATTCGAATCTTATGTATGAAGAAATATCACTGAAAGAGTTACCCTTTGAAGAGACATAATAAGAGGGGTTTCAAACTTAAAAAATGAGTGGAATGTATTTCACATAATTTGTGTGAAATTCACAAGTGATTTAGTTTTTTAATTCACTTGCGAGAATTGGATGCATGTTTGAAACCACAATGAAAAATGATAGGAGTGGGTGATGAATTACAACTAAAACACTCTTCAAAAAAAAAGAAACCAGCTCATCCACGTATCCACTCATGAAAGGAAAAAAAACATACAAACTGAAAGAAATAAATCATGAGTATTTGTGGAAAATTGACTCACTTCTCCTTATTCACCGTAATTTACACTAATTCACTTCTCATAAATTCATCTTACATCCTAATTAGTTTAGGTGAAAAACTGACTAATTTACAAGTGAATAAGATGAGGTGAAAAATTGATTAATTAATTACTTAAAAAATTAATAAGTTTGAAACCCCTGATAATACTCGATGCATATGTACGCATACACGCATGCGTATGTATGTAAGTGTTTATATATGCTGCACTATGCAAGGCCAATAATTGGAGGGCATGTAAATTAATTGTAGCACTCTCATTAAGATATTGTAAGACAACTTTAGTGTCTAAATTAATATATGCATGGGTGACTAAATCAGTTGCCATGCATGTTGACAATGGTAATCAATAGACAGCTAGCAAATGGCAAGAAACTAGAGATATATTAATATACTATTATATATATATATATATATATATATATATATATATATATATATAGAAAATAGAGGCCCGTCATTTTCAAAGCAAAGTTTGCTTCTAATTTCTAGGGTGGACTTTGGATTCCTTTTAGAGTGTGAGAAAGTGAGAAGAAATTCAAGACCAAGACAACCCTTGAAAGAGTCTCTTCTGTTTTCCCAATTAACTATTAATGAGATACCCACTTCTCTATAGCTAATTACCTTAATTATTATGTATTATTATGTTTGGCACATAATAATTTATGAAAATGTTTAGCTTACTAAAATAACTTTACATCTTGGGTTCAAGCTACGTGAAACGATTAACATATTTTGAGAAATTAAACCTTCTTCCTAAATGAGAATTTAACTATCTAAAATACTCGATATATCTAAAGTGGTTACCAATTAGTGAAAGTCTTGCATAGAAAAACTAAATATTTTATAGTATGTGAGAGTAAAATTAATTAATTAGAACTTTGAAAAATATATATAACTCCATAGTGAGTTGTAAAAATGGATCATGTACATGAACGTGTCCATCTAACTAATGGAATTAAGCTCATAAGAATTTGAGTGGAGGTTCGATTCAACTCTCCACCATTCTCAATCTCATACCTCTATGTACCAACAAAATAAAAATCCAATGCGAATTGATTACTAAGTTAACATTAGTCATACTTTAATTCATACTTTATACTTCCTTCGTTCCATCAAATATAGAGCATTTGACTTTTCACGGAGATAAAGAAAAGTTGTTGACTAGATGGTAATAAGGTAAAGTAGGTATATAAGACAAAAATAATTTTTTGGAGTGGTAATAGAAATGGAGGGTAGTAAGGTAAAGTTGGTGTGAAAAAGAACTTCTTTTTTAGGAAACGATGAAGTTTTGCTGGGACGGCCCAAAAAGAAATATGATGGATATTTGCTGGGACGGAGAAAGTAATGTTTCTTCATACATGATTTTGAGCAAGTCTTATTCCTTGATTAAAGACATAAGCAACCTAGTTAATTACGTACAGAAGAAAAGAAAGTACTCCAGGAAACTTATAATTAATATTGCAAGTGGAAATGAAAGATTAAGGAAATTCTTATTTTCTAAAAAATAAAACATTGGCTTTTTCATGTTTAGAATACAAGATCTTTAACACCAATTTTTATTTTTATAATGATTATAGGATGGTTAATTTCCATGCAACCAATTTTGTTTTTCTATAAGTACTGCAGGATAACTGAAGAAGCTCGCCAAATTAGAGTCAAATGTTTTTGTCTTTTTGAAAGATTAAGCACATGCATGCATGAGTTACCAACTCCTCCCACAATATTATGGTTAAATTCATATAAAGCATTCTCAAGTTTGAAAATACACACTTGCACCATTAGAGTGTACACTTTCTGAAAAAAATAATAAATCCTAATTTAATTTAGACTAATAATTTATTAGTAATTATTCCTATATTTCATTTTTTTCAGTTATCGATAGTTAACATTAAGCAGATAGTAAATTTTCAGCCAGAACAGTAATTAGTAATTATTCTATAAAAATACTCTTTAAAAAGGTAATTAGAGAAGGAAATATGTACTTTCCATAAAAAAAACTGCGTACTTTGAAATTTCAAGATATTGTACTTTGACTATAGTTTAGGGAATTAAGTGTAATAAATCCTTTTGTGTTTGAAGAATATGAAATTAAGTGATGGGGAAGTGAAAGGGTTGTCCATATGACTTGTGTTATATCTCTCTCTCTCTGATCTGATCACACACCAGAGTATACCAGGTAGTATTTTCCTTGGTCTCCAAATAAAAAATTAAATAAAACAAAAACACCTTCCAACATATATCCATCCATCTATATCTCACCTATATATGCCAAAAGACAGAACCTCTATATCTTGGTTTCTGAGAAGATCTGACTTACCCTTTCATATAATTGATATTCTAGAGAGAGATCAGAGAGAGAGAGAAAAGAGAGACAGAAGATCAAAGAAGAACAAAGAGATGGGAAGAGCTCCTTGCTGTGATAAGGCCAATGTGAAGAAAGGGCCATGGTCTCCTGAAGAAGATGCAAAGCTCAAGGAGTACATAGAGAAAAATGGAACTGGAGGGAATTGGATTGCTCTACCTCAAAAAGCTGGTAGTCTTTTCTTTTTTGCTTAATTTCCTTTTTCCATTTAATCTAATTAATCATCCCACTGCTTTTCATAATTTATTAGCTTTTGTCTTTAGTATTAATTAAGTGGGTTAGTTCAAATATGATTGCACAATCATGGAGTAGGGTGTGTCTCATCTTTTGGTTTAATTTTTCCTTTTGGGTTTTTCTGAATAATTCTTTTCCTTTTACATTTACAATATGTGATCGTGTGTGTGTGTGTGTGTGCACAATAAAATTGAAATTCTTGTAGATGATTTATTTTAATTCTGTTTATCTGATTAGGTCTTAAAAGATGTGGAAAAAGTTGCAGACTCAGATGGCTCAACTATCTCAGACCTAACATTAAACATGGAGAATTCACTGCTGAGGAAGACAGGATTATTTTCAACCTCTATGCAAACATAGGTAGCAGGTGTGTAATTTTCTGAAATTGCATATACAGGTACTCAAAGAATCTCATGAATGCTAATTAAGTGTTCAATTTAAAGAAATTGTTGAAATCAAACCCTGCAGGTGGTCTATAATAGCAGCTCAATTGCCAGGAAGGACAGATAACGATATAAAGAACTACTGGAACACAAAGCTGAAGAAGAAACTCATGGCCATGTTCCCTCCACCATCTCAAAGGATCATGATCACCACTAATATTAAGCCTGCACCAAATGCTCCAACTTTCTCATCTCTTCTCCCACATAACCCATCATCATCACCTCCATCATCATCATCTTCATCATCATCATCCCTTCAATACCATAACATCTCCAGCTATTCACCAAGCACCACTTTTTTAAGCAACAGTAACTCACCAAATTACATCAGTACTACAGCTGCTGCCTCACCGATTCTTCAACCCCGCAACACTTTCCTGTGTTCTATGCAACAATTTCAAGAAAGTCCTTGTTATCCTGATGTGGATCAGTTTGAGAAAATGGGTATCAACAATTATGTTTCTGACAGTGGGATTGCTGGAGAGATTAGTTACCCAAAGTTCTTGGAATTCGATCATGTGGGTGATCTAAATAACAATGGATCATCATCAGTTGACACGTCAAGTTTATTAGACTATGGCCTGGAGGAAATTAAGGAGCTGATCATCAGCGCTAGCACAAGCAATTTTATTCTTGATGAGATCAAGAGAGAGGAAAATGTCATGTATTTCTAATTTTGATATTTCTTGGAGAAATTTGTTGTAGGGGTTGATGAGATCAGGGAGTTGCCATGTGTAGCTAGCTAGAGACTGTAGGGTGATTCTTTATTCTCCTTTGTTATTGAGGGACGTATTTTGTGATTTTGTTAATGAGTAATAAAGTAGTATATAATAGTTTGTTCAAATTTTTCTCCTCTTATTTTCTCTCTTTGTTGAGCTTCAGTTATTGGGAAATGGTCCTTTTTTACCACCCAAAGTTGGTCAAATGTCTCTTTTACCATTATTTTGAAAACGGTTCTTTTTTTTACCATCAACATTACCAATTCTAGCCCCGTTTATCACTCACGGTTTAATTAACTCCAAATTAAACCCTAAAAATTTAAGTGAAAATTAAAATATTACAGTCAATATCAATGTAATCGCCTAGTTGCACACCACATGAGTGCCAACTGAGACAAATTCATGTTTAATGGTAAATTTACCCATTCAATTAGACGTTAGGTGACATTCTCGCTTCAAAATGAACTTCAGTGTAAAATTTAGAGATTTCGTAAACTTCAGTGGTAAAATTATCATTTTCCCTCTTTTATTTTCTGAGTTTTAGAGATAAGAATGATTTGATAAATTAGTGATAAAAAGTTATCATGAAATGAAGTGTTGTATTATTTTTGGGATGTTTTAAAGCGGAAATAAAGTGCTTAACAATAGATATACCAAGAATAACATTCAAATGATTATATTATTGAATAGAAAATCTTATTTGAAAAAAAGAGACCCATATTGATTATTTTTTTATTTTTTATTTTTTGAGCTTTAGATAATGATGCATGATTTGGTAAATTAGTATGTAAAAAATTACCGAAAATGAAAGTGTTATATTACTTTTAAAATATCTTAAAGAAGAAAGTGTGGAGTATTATTCAAAGATTATTTTAATCTTTAGTGAAGCTCTAACACCAGTATGAGATGTTCTTCCTTTCTTTTCTTTTCTGTTTTTTTTTCAAACGGAATGGGTTAACCAAAATGCATAATTTGTATTGTGCATATTCATTTTTCAACAATTAATCTATAATTTTATATTATATCATTTTGAACTATAACATTAAAACTTGTATATAAAAATTAATAATAATTAGATTAGATATGTTTACTTTAATGAGCATATTTATGAAACAAAAATCTGCTAAAGAATAATACTTTCAGTCCTAAAAGATTTGGCACATTAAAGTGTTCAAATCTGTGGAAAGAAGAGCTTTGAATTCTGGATCTCATATTAAACTGAATAATGAATTAAGAAGATTATAACGAAACTTCAGAAAATAGAAAGTCAAGAGCCAAATGAGGAAATTTGGAGCACTCATTGGTTTACATATATATCTTGGTTTTATGAAAGTTCATGGTAAATTAGGGAAGTACAAATTACAAAAGTTTTGTTCCTTCCTACAGATGGGGGTAGTTCAGTGGGGTTTTGGGATTAGGATATGAGTTTTCTTCCTATTTTTTTTATACAAAAAGGTAAGGGGTTGGGATACCAGGAACTCGAGCTCGAGACATTTACAAATGTCCTCATGAGCATGACCACTAGGTCTGAGGACTTGAGTTTTCTTCCTTTCATCGTCGTCGTCCGTTCTAGCATTTCGCTTAATTAGCAGGATAAAATAATTGGTTCTATAAGTATTTTTATTATTGCCCCCAGCCAATCACAGACTTCTTTTACTTACTATAAAATTTTGATCAAATCGATCGGTATAGGCAAGATGACGCGCCCTTGGATCTTTGTGGATAACAGCATTTAAAATGGTACTGATGATCATGCCCGATAATCCAATCACTCTTCTGAAACCAATTAAGTCAATCGTGCTTAATTTGATTCAATCAAGTGGGCAATAAGTTAACCGACGACCGATCGACATAAATTAATGTGCAGTCATTATTAAATTAACGTCTACTACTATTACTCTTGGCTTACATGGAATAATATATATATTACGTTCTCCGTCGTAATAAATGTCACATTAAATGTTATTTACCGCGACATTTACTGCGGTGGAGACCGCAGTAGACCGTAGTAAATGGATTTACTGCGACCTCCGTTACAGTAAAACCGTAGCTATTCTATGTAGTATATATATATATAGTTGATTAATCACTAGAATTCTTAACAAGTGGGCATAATAAAGTAATGGAAACCATTCAAGCTACATAAGATAAGGCCTAGCTAGAGTATAGGTTTTTTCAATTGACCTCTCTCACAACTAATTTTGTCGAGCTAGAGTATGTTTTTTAGTTGTAGCAGTAGAATCGTTGGTACTTTTTTTTTTCTGGTAGCTTTCCCTCATCTTTCCCAATGTTTAAAATTATGTAGAATTTAATCTTCTACCAATAATTTGGCATGTTTTCTATTTCAATTATACTTTCTTTTTAATTACTATCTATTTCGGTTCGACAAGTAACCAGTGAGTAATAGTTTTATGATTGAAATACAATAAATATAGAAAACACATTTAATTCAGAAGAAGGCCTATATGATTTGAAATATGTTCGATCCAAGATAAATTAAGATTTTTTGTGTGCAAAATTACTCCTTTTTATGCTCTACATTTAATAATGATGTACTTTCAGGCATTTTCAAGATATGGAAAACTCGTAAGGATCAATTGTATGACATTTATTTTTATTAAATTAATGTATAATGTAGACATTAGTCATTAAACTTCTTGAATTCACCACTGTAACTTAGGAATGAAATGAAGAATAGATGTAAACTTTAACGAATGATTCATGATTTTGAGAACTTATGCCTTGTATGTTAAAATGTGCAAACTAATAACTTACCGGTAAATTGCACCATCTATACCTAAATTATAGTTAATGTTGCAAATCTATACACGGACAAAAATTTGTTGCAAAAGTAGCTATAAAGTATGAGTACGTTACAAATCTAAACCTGCGATTTAATACCGTTAAAATTTAATGGAAATTTCAATTAAAATGTTAAAATTGACACCTAGGGCTTTTTGAAATTTGTTGAACATCCCTCCAACTTTATAATTTTACATTTTGAGCCATTATTCTTAATTATGTGTGTAATATTTCAAATAATCTTTCCAAATCAATAATACCAATTACTCCAAAATATCAACAAAAAATTATAAAATATAAAAAAATGTTAAAAATAATATCAATAATAATACTTGTAATTAAATTTACCTTTTTATTGAAAAAAATAGTATTTGTCAAATAAAATGGAAGAATGAATAATACTAATTTTCTAAAAATAACTTTCATTGTGAAAGATTTTGTACATTACCTAAATAATTTAATAGATTTTGTAAATTTTTTAGAAAATAACTATTCATCTGTACATTTTTCTTTTGATAATTACTATTTTTCTCGCAATAAAAAATGTACTTTTTTAAATATTATTATTGATATAATTATAACCTTTTGTTCTCATTTGATATTTTTTGGATAGTTTATTTTCAATCTATAATTTGTATTCATGATTCGGAAAGATTATTTAAAATAATACACAAGTAATTAAAAATATTTACTCAAAAAGTAAAATTATAAAGTTAGAGGGTTGTTTAGGTCATTTTAAAAAGGCAAAAATGCACATTAGTATCCCGAACTATAGTAACTCGGGAACTTCAGGGCCTGAACTATTTTTTGGGTAGAATGGTGCCCTGAACTATTGGAATCGGGTAGATAAGGGCCTGACTCGGCTTGACTCAGTGTGTGCATGCACGTGAGCTCACTTTTGTCCCACTTTTTAAACGACCTTCCTCACCAATAGCCCAATTGTTCATTTTCAACGCTCAAAATTTTAAAAACTCAGAAGTGAGATCGAGGCTCCTTCAAGTTAGGGTTCGTATATATTAAAGTTGGTTGGTTAAAGTTAAATATTGGTTGGTAAAAATTAATGTTGGTTGGTAACCAAAACTTTTTTAAAAAATTGGGCGGTTCCCTCAAACTTTCAAAACGAACAAATAAGCTACTGGTGAGGCAGGCCGTTTAAAAACTGGGACAGAAGTGAGCTCACGTACATCCACATGCTGAGTCCCTTATCTACCCGATTCCAATAATTCAGGGTACCATTCTGCCCAAAAAATAGTCGAGGCTCTGAAGTTCCTGAGTCAGTATAGTTGAAGGAATCAATGTGCATTTTGGCCTTTTAAAAATCCTGGGTCAATTTGAGTATTTTAATCACAATTTCCGTTAAGTTTTAACGGAAATTAACTCTCTGATATAGATTTACAACATACTCATACTTTAGAGCCACTTTTGTAACAAAATTTTGTTCAGGTATAGATTTACAACACGGACTATAATTTATGTATAGATGATGCAATTTACTCAATAACTTACATAGATAGCTATATAGTCTCCCATGCACAAATAGAATAACAGCATAATGTGAAACGCGCGTACGTATAAATTAATATTTAGACCGGGGTGATTAATACTAGGGTTGTTTCTTAATTGCAGCTATATTATTTTTATAAGTATTTTAAAACTATTTTCCGTTGCATTGACCTCTTCACCAATTTTGTTTGATTCTGCATGTCGAAGGATGCCAGATTCGCGATCTAAAATAGCCTTCGCCAGCTATTGATATAATTACTTTTGTGCTCACCAATTTTGTCGTAAAATAGAAAGAGAAAAAAGAAAAAAGAAAACAGAAAAACAATGTGAAAATAAACTAACTAATATAAATTAAGTTGCTGATCATAAAAAAAATTTCAGGGCTCCAAACCAATGGTAATATGGAATTTGGCAACCATGCATGCAGGTACAAAATGACAGACCGTCACCGTCAACTGTCAAGAAAAACATGCCGGAAATATACCCTCAATTTACTCTCAACTTACTGTCCATCGACTAGTTTACAGAGCGAGTTCTAACTTGAGCGTCAGAGAATTGTACCAGGTGCTCACTCGGTCTCGGAAGCAGCACGCATGTGGAGTGGAGCGGTCGCAGACAAAGCATCGCAAAGGTAGCACATCCTAGGAGCCCCTCATCTCGACATGGCAGGATTCTTTCTCTTCAGGAGGCTCACCTTCTCGGACACGGTCTCAGGTATTTCACCCTAGCTCCGACCTTTATCTTACTTAATGTTAATCATCTGGTATTAACAAAACCTAAATAATTTGAGGCGGTATCCAACACATCGGTTCGATTTGATAATTATCATCTCTTCGTTTCCTTGTCTTCTTCTTCTCCTCCTCCTTAGATCTGGATTTGCTCCGTACCCAGTGAAGGTGGCGGAGGATCACTCAGAGTTGGTGGATTTCGGCCAGCGCTATGCAATTCCGGTTAACTTTCAGGAGTCGGTGTACGACACGGATGGTGACGCTGGTTCAGTGGCGGAGGACGCAGGCGAGGAAGCTGACTCGGAACGCGACTCAACATCCGAGTGGAGCGACTCGGATTTGAATCTGGGTGGTGCAAGGACCGATGCAGGGCAACTCCCCAAGGCACGCACTGTAGAGGCTGACCTGAGCCTATCGTCTAGCAGGGGTTCTGATCAAGGCGGCGCTGCTGCTTTGCTCAATGGGCAAAAGACGCAAAGTAGGGCTGTTGACTGCAGTGCAGAGGTGGGAGTGGGCTTACCAAACTTGGGCCTGTTGGAAGAGGGGGACTTTGTCCCAGAGACTTTGGAAGAAGGGGAGTGTGGGCCTAGCGAATCTGGGCCTCGTTTAATCCGAAAGAGTGGGCCAGACCAAGTGGTAAGGCAACAAATCTGCTGTAGTGAGCTCCAAGATTTGGGCCTGATGCGAACAAGGACTGGAGGAAAGGGTCTCAGCCCTGCACCTGCTGAGTTACAGTTTTCGGGACATAAGGAGTTTTCATCCACACCTGGCCGCGCGATTGAGATTAGTGCAGGGCGGGGAGGAGGCAGCCAGAGGAAATGGAGGAAGGGTCATCGCAGGTTTTCAAAGACGGCTCACTGGATCGAAATCCAGCAGCGAACTGGAGGTGTGTGTGGCAAAATCACGCTCCGTGACATGAAGAAAGCTGCTCGTTTAAAGGCAGACCGGTTGTGGCTAAGTCAGGGCAGGGCATCCGTGAAGGAGGGCTAGGAGAAGAAAGAAGAGAGCCAGGCTAAAGGTAAATTTTCAGACTCTTCTTGGGGCTTTAATATTCCGGGTCCGGCAGGAATGGATGAAGGTTCCGAGGAGGGATTAGCGTCGGATGCAGGGGTTAGCAGGGTGCATGCCATTGGGAAAGCAATGGGTGTTATCTTCCAAGATGGAGCTGATCGAAAGGACAAGGTAAGTGAATCAGGTGTTGCTAGTTTGATTAGATGAAGATTATCTCGTTGAACATTAGAGGGCTGGGGGTGGAGGGAAGCTGCGGCAGTTACGAGAGCTTCTAAACAAGGAACATGTAGATGTTTTAGCTCTCCAAGAAACTTTACTAGCTCAGGAGGTGGGGGATTCCGTCAAGCAAGTGTGGAACCATAGTGATTTGGGTTTCGCCCAACGTCTCTCTGAAGGTAGGTCTGGGGGAATCTTATTCTTCTGGAATAAGGAGACTTGGTCAGTAGAGAGGCTGGTTTCAGGGGCAGGGTTTCTCGGTATGGTGGGATGCTGGAGAGGTAATAATAAGAAGTATCTCCTTTTGAACGTTTATGCCCCTCAATCAGCAGGTCAGGAGCAAGCTCTGTGGTGCGATCTCTCAAACGTGATTGCAGAACTGGGAGAGGCAGTTTGTGTTATGGGAGATTTCAACGTGGTGAGAAGGAATGAAGAAAGAAAGGGGTGTCTTTTCAGGCAAAATTTGGCGGCAGATTTCAATGCTTTTATCAACGCAAACGAGCTGCATGATGTTAAGCAAGGTGGTAGGCGCTTCACTTGGGTTAACTATGACGGCTCAAAAATGAGCAAACTTGACAGATTCCTGGTTAACACAAGCTTTATTAAGGACTGGCGGGATGTGACCTCGGTGATTTTGGACATGGTGTTTGCGGACCACTGCCCCGTCATCCTAAAGGCCGGGGTAGTGGATTTCGGGCCCTGTCCTTTCAGGGTGTTCGATCATTGGCTGCAAGTTGAAGAGTACAAGGAATTGATAAAAAGGGAATGGGAGCAAGCTCAGATTTGTGGTTCCGCAGATTTTATATTGAAGGAAAAACTGAAGCTCCTAAAAAACAAAATTAAACAGTGGCGAAAGGATAACAGGATAGGTTGAGATGGGAAAATTGACAGATTGAAAGAGGAGTTTCAGAGGCTGGAAAAGAAGGCGGAAGAGCAGGATTTAGAGCCGGAGGAATGGTCCACCTGGAGAGAGTCTAGGTTCCAGTTTTTCAAGGCTCTTTCAACCTTGTCCAAGGATCTGAAACAGAAAGCCCGGGTGAAATGGGCAGCGGAAGGGGACGAAAATAGCAGGTTTTATCATGGAATTGTCAATGGCAGAAGACGCAAGAACTCACTGAATGGTCTCCTGATCAATGGGATTTGGGTTGAGGAGCCGACCGTCATTAAAAATGCGGTGCTAGACTTCTTCAGAAACCAATTCTCCGAACCTATGGCTTCCAGACCGGAGTTTCGGAGCCACAGATTCAAGAAGCTCAACGAGATTCAGGTTGCCAGGCTGGAAGCCCCGTTTTCAGAGGAAGAGATTAAGAAGGCAGTGTGGGCGTGCGGGGAGGACAAAGCTCCGGGCCCGGATGGCTTCAATTTTAAGTTCATCAGGGCAAACTGGGAGGTTTTGAAGAAGGACATAGTGGCGGCAGTCCTCATATTTGAAGCTACTAGTAAGTTCGGCGCCGGGTGCAACTCGTCCTTTATCGCGCTAATCCCAAAGGTAAAGGACCCGTTGACCATTTCAGACTACCGCCCCATAAGCCTTATCGGCTGCTTCTACAAAATCACAGCGAAGCTGTTGGCCGAGAGACTTAAGTCAGTTCTCGATGGGTTGGTGGGGGAGACCCAAACAGCCTTCACTGAGGGGAGACAAATTACAGATGGCGTGTTGATTGCAAACGAGGTAGTCTCTTGGGCGAAGAAGGAAAAACGCCAGGTTTTAGTGATGAAAGCAGATTTCGCCAAAGCCTTTGATAGTGTTAGCTGGAGTTTCCTGGATTCTGTTTTGCATCAGATGGAGTTCGGTCAAAAATGGAGGGGTTGGATTTCGGGATGCTTGAATTCTACAAGGGTCTCGGTTCTGGTGAATGGCAGTCCCACGGCTGAGTGCGCGATGGAAAGGGGGCTCTGACAAGGAGACCCTTTATCCCCCTTTCTCTTTATCTTAGCAGCGGAGGCTCTGAATCAGATGATGGAAGCGGCGTCTGCTCAAGGTATCTTTAGACCTTTCAAAGTGGGGAGAGCGCAAGTGTCTCTTTCTCACCTTCAGTTCGCAGATGACGCAATCTTTTTTGGGGAATGGTCAGACAACAACGCGAGGGCTCTGGTAGATATTCTGAACTGTTTTGAGCTGGTCTCCGGGCTGAAGATCAATCGCCAAAAGACAAGGATCTTTGGAGTGGGAGTGGAGTCAGTTGAAGTCGCCAGGGTAGCCCGGATTATCGGTTGCGTTCCAGCTTCCTTACCGTTCACTTATTTGGGCTTGCCAGTGGGCCAAAACATGAGCCGACGGAAAAGCTGGGACCCGGTGGTGGAAAAAATCAACAAGAGACTTTCGAACTGGAAGGTAACCTCTTTATCTTTTGGTGGTCGTCTTACTTTGATGAAATCGGTGATTGGTAGCTTGCCCCTGTACTACTTCGCCTTGTTTCGTGCCCCTGCTGGAGTGGTTAAAAAGCTAGAATGCATGCGCAACAGTTTCTTCTGGGGGTGCTCGGGGTAGGGTAGAAAATTGATTTGGGCTAGGATTGAAAAATTGTTTAGAAGTAGAGAAGTAGGAGGGTTGAGTGTGGGTAGCCTAAGAGGGAAGAATTGGGCGTTGTTAAGGAAATGGAAGTGGAGGTGGTTGACTGAGGAAGGTCGGCTGTGGAGGAAGGTAGTTTCGAGTATCTATGAAGTAAGGGAGGGAGCCTGGCACTCTGGCGAGATTTCGGGTGGGTGGAGTGTGTGGAGAGATATATGTAGGGTGAGTGGAGAGATGGAGAGAATAGGTGTCAGGTTTAATTCCTTTTTCAAAAGAGTGGTAGGGGCAGGTGAGCAAACTAGATTCTGGGATGATGTGTGGGTAGGGTGCTCCCCTTTAAAGGAGAATTTTAAGAGGTTGTATGCGCTGGAGGGGAATAAAGAGAGTTGGGTAGCTGAGAAGATTAAGTGGGAGGAGGGAGCCTGGAGGTGGGAGTGGCGCTGGGAGAGGCCGATGCGAGGGAGAGCAATTGGCGAGTTTCAGGTGCTGGAGTCTATTTTGCAGGACTTCGTCCCAAAGGAAAAATGCATAGACAAGTGGAGCTGGGAGCTTGGCGCCGATGGTTTCTCAGTCAAAAGTTTGTCCCATTTGATTGACGCAAAGTTGGCAACAGGTTTCAGTACCCATACGAGGTGGTGCAGTAAAGTTCCCAAAAAGGTGAATATTTTCATCTGGCGAGCTTCAAGAGGTTTGATTCCAGTCCGTGACCAGCTTCATCGCCGAGGGATCTTGATTCATTCGCATCTTTGTCCGTTGTGTGGTAATGAGGTGGAGACTGTAGACCACACTTTAATTTCTTGTAAGCAGGTTTCAGAGGTTTGGAGAGCCATTGCGGCGTGGTGTAGCATGGACGTTCGGTCTCTTCTCACGTTTTCTTCACTAGCGGAGGACGCCTTTATTAACCAGAGTCCGTCCTCGGTTCAGCAGGTGTGGCAAGGGATTGTCTACGTCTCGGCTTGGGCTTTATGGAAGGCCCGCAACAATGCTGTTATGCAGGATATCCCTTGGAGATCAAATGTAGTTCTTTCAGACGTTCAAATTTTTTCTTTCCTTTGGATCACTAGCAGGTGGGATAAGCTGGATATGTCTTGGGGAGATTGCCTTCTAGCCCCCTTGGTTGGAGCAGCTGCAAATCTCTCCTAAGTCCAGGTGTTTCTTTGTTCTTTTGTAGCCTGCATCTCGTTGGCTTTGTACCCCTTCTTTTTCCTTAATAAAATCTCTTGTTGCCGTTCAAAAAAAAAAACAGTTTCAATTGATTTCTTCGAAAATTTCTTAACTCATGATTTTTCTATATGGGTATGAACTCTTCCATGTGGGTTAATATATAGCTAGTAGCCTAGTACTAGTATCTCTTAGGATAGTTTCCAACACATTTTTTTCTCAAAAAAAATTTGTTAACTTTTTCAATTCCGATATATAAAATAACCTTAAATCCATCAATTTTCAATCAAATCACAATTTCCTCAAATTTTCCTACTCACATATATCTTATTCATCAATCAAAACAAACATTCTCAAATTTCTCAAAATAATTTTCCAACACAGAACACAGCTAGATGTCAAATAGTTTGGAAACCTACCAATCTATAAACCTGGAAATAATTGAACTGACCTGGATGTTAGGTTCAATAAAGATGTATGAGTAAGAGTAAATCAATTGATCACCTTTTCATTCCCTTTTTCTCCAACCACAATCTATCTACTCCTCCATATTCATTTATTCTTTCAAATTTGTCAAAAGTCAGAGATAACAAATATGTTGATTTGATAGCTCGATATACACACACACATACATATAAAAAAAACATAGGTTTGTTTGGGACAAATAAAAATTATTTTTGATAATTGTTGACATGATTAGCGTCCACTTAGCAACGAAACTCCGGAGCTTTCTGGGCCTTGATGGGTCGTAAATGGGCCAAACCTTCGAAACTCAAAGGGCCGAAAAAGAACCCTTCAGTGTGGGCCAATTTCTATCATGTGGGCTGGTAATTAGTTTAGCCCAATTAAGTTTACTCAACCACTTATCCTATCCAGTAAAATAAATAGCTGTATCCTTTAATCAAAAAAAAAAAAAAAAGCTGTATGCTCCTCTGCGTAATTCAAACAATTGTTATAAACAGAAAGAAATAAGGTGTAATAGTTGCAAGCTGGCCCCTATACTTTCTTAAATCTTTCATGTGTGTGTCCTTGCCAATGTCGCGTTGAAGGTAGGACAGATGAACATCTGATTGATGGCTCTGAAAGATATTGTCCACCTTTAACCCAAAAAGAAAAAGAAAAAGGAAAAAAATGAAATAGAAAAGATGAAACTAACTAGTCCCTAACCCACAACTTCCTTTTTTTAAAAAAAATAATAAAAAAAAATGGATAAATCTTTTTTTCCCCACTTAATATTCAACTTCAACGCTCCCTAAGCTATATATAGCCCCTGAACTTTTTCTTTTGCTCATCTTGTGTCCGACTAAGACTAATTAATCACCCTTATGGCCTTATATATGTAACTGATTGACTAACTTAAACCTCAATGAATAAAAAAAGGTATAACTTAATTATGTCCTTTTACAAAGAACAATTTTTTTTATAAAAAAAACGTATAAATTTAAAGTATCCTATCAACTGACCAAGTGATGCGAATGCTGTACAAATATTATGGACTATTCAACAACATTATTATAATATACGTACATGTAAGATGTGATTAAACAATTAAGGAGGTAATTAAGTTGGTTTGAATGAATAGAACCGATGTACAACATACACTAAGTTCGATGATAGAGCCTTAACTATTTTTTTAAAAATGATTTGTTTAGTGTTTAGTCATAGGAAACATATCTTAAACATATATTAATATATATATATATATATATATATATATATATATTGACACACACACACACAAAGATAGTGCTTGTACGATTCCGTTGCAATACAAGTGATCATGAATTAAATTATAGGGCCTACTTAGTTGATTTAAGTCGGCTCAAGCCAACTTAAGTTAAATTTTTGCATATATATGAAAATTTTAATTATATTTTATGTACTCAAATAAAGATAAATATATGTTTAAAATTAGTAATAAATACAAAGATATTCTTCATAAATATGCAAAAAAGATAATTCAAGTTAATTGGCTTAGCCCATTGCTTAAGTCGGCTTAAGCAATAGGGTCATAATGTTGGTGAGTGATGTTTGTTTCGTTGAGTTGCATCGTTCTGTGACCGGCTGCAGAGGAATAAATTAAATAAGACCACTGTTTTATTTTTTCTTTTTTAGTGATCTGAGTCTATTGTATCCATTAATTATATATTCACCCCACTTGCTAAAAATCCATAATCTGGGTAAAAAATGGGCATAGGAAATCAAGTTTGAATTTCGAATATTCATATGAAAGTACACAATTACCTTATTTCTTAATCTCCAAATGCTATCATGTCGTGATCTTTTTACTGCATCCCGAAATCTTCTTTCCGGTGAAAAAAACAATATGTTAACGTTAAATAGGGTAAGTGAATTTCAAAGTTCATGGAGGTGACTGTATATAAACCATAACAAGACTATAAATCTCTTTTTTGGGTAAATTACAAATTAACCCCTTAATCTTTAGTGAAATCTTTAGTTTATCCCATCAATTTTCAAAACCTTTCGGTTATCCTTCTGAGATTTAGTGAACTATTCAATTACCTCCCCCCCGACTGTCCGTGATGTTAGTTAATTGTCAAGAATTTTAAGGTTAACTACTTATCACAAATATTTCTAATATTTCAACCATAACATTTAATTTATCTTCATTATTCCTGCCCAACCATCCACTCATACATTCAACAAATTGAAGATTTCACTAAATTTCATGATGGTATTTGTAATTTACCCCTTTTTATCTTTTGGTGAAGAGACTATAAATCTCCTATATACGATCAGTGGTCTTTTCAGCTTTTGTAACCTAACCTTTGGTGGTATTATTGTCAATATTTGACGTTTTAACTAACCAACATATGCACTCAACAAAGCTATGCCGGATTTGCTTTCAAAACACACATTGTTTATACATCTTTAATAAATATATTTCTTTTCTTCTTCGTTTAATCTATTATGATTTTTTATCTTCTGTTTGTCCATTGTATATGGAAGTTGATGAAAATAGGGATCATTTGATATTTGGTTGTGCTTATTCTTTTTTTTCTTTTTGATGGAAAAGATTAAATTTATTAACTAGCGAGAATGAAACGACAACCAGATGTCCATAAAAGAAAATGAAAAAACGACAGTCTCATGCAGGAGAACTAACATAAAAAAGTAAATAGAAACAACATAACAACTAAGTAGAACAAATAAGCTAAAAACTTCACTGCTTAATCTGCATACCTTGAGTTTAGAATATTGAATGGTGATGGGGAGTAGAAGCCCACGAAAAGCAACCTCCCACAATCACTTATCCTCTCCTAGGGGCTAGGAATAGTAGTCCATCAATGCGAAAAGAAGCAACTGTACACTGAGATCAGTAAACCAGCACCGTACAAGAATAATGGACATTGGGTTCAATTCAAGTCCCACATACGAAACTTCAGCTATCCAGGAAAGACCACATCCCGAATAGCCTACAGCTTAAATCCGTTATGTTGAAAATTGTCTTCCATTTCCTATAGGCCGGTGCTAGGCCTGTTCAAGTGGTTGAATTGATGAATTAAATGTCCACTAATATTGTTTGTGTGAAAAGAAACACATAGGTTGGTTATTAGCCTTGACAGAAGCTCCAGGTTAGTAAATTGGAAAGGTTCGCCGGTGAGATTATTTTCACATGGATATTAGCATTTATTGCTATTTGTTGGTGGATTGAAGTATCGGCTATATATAGACTTGTGGTTCCTCATAAAAAAACAACACAAAGCAAACGTTTTTGCTTGAATAGAGTTTAGTGAGCCTTTGTATTTAAAAGGTTGGTTGCTAGAGAAAAATTTTGAGTGTTAGGGTGCAATTGGGATAAGGGTTGTGAGGCATTTGATTGTTCTCTTGTAATTCTCTTCAATCATAGTGAAATTTCTCCTCATACCCGTGGACGTAGGACATTTTGACCGAACCACGTAAATCACGTAAATATCGTGTGTCCTTTTTTCTGGGTTATTTTCTCACTCTGTTGTGCATAGGCATGGCAACGGTTCGGATAATCCGCGATAGGGGTAAAACCGCTAACCGCAATCCACAATTTTATCCCTATCCACGGATTGCAGTTTTCGTCCTTTGCGGTTAGGTTTTGACACCCATAACCGCTAACCACGGATATCCGCGGTTAGCGGTTATATCCGTGGTTATTATCCCAATCAATTATAAATACCTAAATATCAATAATTTTATCAAAATATACATAATAACGTCCAAATAAGTTTATGAAAATAACATAATTTTTTTTTGAAAGATAAGAATCTTTTGTACACAACCATGAGCAAACTTTTTTTTGAAATCAATAGTACAGATAACCATGAGCAGATTTCTTTGAAGATTATGCGTTTGATGTAAAATGGATAGGTATCGTTAGTTTTGTTTAGGTTGGGGTTGGAGCAATTTAAAAATAATTGGATTTGGTTGGGTGTTTGAAGAATTCGACTGAAAGGGTTAGATTATAATCGCCTTAACAAAATGTGGGCGTAATTAATAATCTGTATATTGTAACGGTTAGCGGATGTCCATGAAACCGCGATGCGGATACCCCCTATCCGTTATCCGTAACCGCTAACCTCACGGTTATTAAAAAAACCGCAACCGCAAAACCGCGAATAAAAATCGCGGTTAAAACCGTCAGAAACGGGTGGTTATCCACGGTTTGCGATTTTAATCAGACCCACTACCATCCCTAGTTGCGCACTCATCACAACAATTGGTATCAGAGCTTGTCCAAGTTTCTGAAGGGACCACTTTATCATGACGTCGACAAACTTTTAGGTGGAGAAATTCGACGGGTCCAACGACTTTAATCTGTGGAAAGTAAAGATGAAAGCTTTACTTATTCAACAAGATTGTGCCAAAGTGTTGGTAGATAAAGAAAATCTTCATGCGACCATGATGGATGCAATAATGGCCGAGATAGAACCGAAGGCACACAGCGCGATTCAGCTACACTTGGAAGACGAGGTTCTTCAAGAAGTGTTAGCCCAAACAACGGCTGTTAGACTGTGGAAGGCATTGGAGAACAATTATGTGAAGAAATTTCTCACCAACCGCTTGAAACAGAAGCAATTTCTTTACGCCCTAAAGATGGAAGAAGGTACATCAATCAAAGACCACGTAGATGAGTTCAACAGAATCATACTCGATCTACAAGTAATCAGAACACCGATTGATGAAGAAGATAAGACTCTTATTCTCTTATGCTCTTCACCATCTTCATATGAGCATTTTGTTGATAGTATGCTTTACGGTAGAAGTGATATCACCGTTAATGATGTGAAAGACACTTTGTTGTCAAGGGAACTGAAGAAGAAAGTGTCTTGTGCATATGAAGAGAAAACATATTCAGGTCTGTTTGCTGGTAGAGGCAGAACCAATGAGAGAAGCAAAAAAGGTGGTCGCAATTTACAATCGAAATCAAAGGGGAAGGGGCCGATATGTTATTTCTGCAAAGAAAGGGGACATATTCGTAAATATTGTCCTAAGAGGTCTAGCCAAAAGAAGGAGTCAGAAGCAAGTGCCAGCGTGGTACGAGATAGTTCCAGTGAATCAGAAGATCCGTAGATACTGACAGTCAGCACTTCCAGTGCAGATGACACTTGGATTCTGGATACTGGTACATCTTATCATATGACCCCAAATAAAGATCGTTTCCTATCTTTCCAAAGTTGGGATGGCAGTGTGAAGTTGGGAGATGATAAGGAGCTTTCTGTCAAAGGGAGTGGTTCAGTGCCAATCAAGATACATGACAGAGTTGTCAGAACATTGGATGCTTGGTATGTTCCTGGACTGCGTAAAAATCTGATTTCCTTGGGTACTCTTTATAAAAAGGGATACAGATATACTGGCGACGATGGACAAATTAAAGTTTCCAAAGGAGCCCTGGTCGTGATGAAGGGAAAGTTGCAATACGGTATTTATCACTTGATGGGAAAGTCCGTGGTTGCTGCTGCAACTGTTGCATCTTCTTCAAGGCAAAATGATGGTGTTACATATTTATGGCACTAGAGATTGGGACATATGAGTCAGAGAGGACTTGAAATCTTAAGTAAGAAAGGATTGCTGGAATGGGTGAAAATCAGAAAGCTTGGTTTATGCGAGATGTGTGTTATGGGCAAACAACATAGAGTGAAGTTTGGCTCTGGAAAGCACATATCCAATTAAATCTTTGATTACATTCACTCAGATTTATGGGGTCCAGTTCCGTCTCACAATGGTTCCAGGTATTTTGTAACGTTCATTGATGATTATTCAAGGAAGGTATGAGTGTATTTTCTGAAATCGAAAGATGAAGTGTTTGATCGGTTTAAAGATTGGAAGGCCATTGTTGAAAATCGTACTGGTAAGCGGGTGAAGATGCTTAGAACCCATAATGGTCTGGAATTCTGTAATAAACCATTTGATGAGTTCTGCAGAAAAGAAGGTATAGTCAGGCATCAGACTATACGGATGACATCACAACAAAATGGCGTTGCAGAACGGATTAATCAAACACTATTACAGCGTGCTCGATACATGTGGTTAAACGGTGGACTCCCAAAGGTGTTTTGGGCGGAAGCAGTTAACACTGCTTATTATTGGTCAATCGGTCTTCATCAACTGCAATTGATTGTAAGACTCCTCAAGAGGTATGGTACGGATCTCCCTCTAATTATTCTGGCTTGAGAATATTTAGTTGTCCTGCGTATGCTCATGTGAATGATGGCAAGCTTGAGCTGAGGGTAATGAAGTGCATATTTATAGGATATATGCGAAAGGGGTGAAAGGTTATCGTGGATCAATCCCCTAAATTCATTATTAGCAGAGATGTGACCTTCGATGAATATGCTATGGAAGAAGAGATGCAATCTCTTGAAAAGAACAAGACTTAGGAGCTGGTACCATTGCTGAAAGGTGTTAAACCTATTGGGTGCAAATGGGTATTCAAGAAGAACGAAGGAATCCATGAAGTTGAACCACCCAGGTTCAAGGCTCGACTTGTGGCAAAAGGATATTCACAAAAGGAATGAATCGACTACCATGAGGTATTTTCTCTTGTTGTGAAGCATAAAACAATCCGTGTTCTTCTAGCTATGGTGTGTGTTTTGGATATGAAGCTTGAACAGTTTGATGTCAAAATAGCTTTTTACATGGAGAGCTAGAAGAGAGGATCTATATGTCACATTCCGAGGGTTCCCTTGTTTCAGGAAAAGAAGACCATGTGTGTCTGCTTAAGAAGTCGCTCTACAGCTTGAAGTAATCACCGAGACAGTGGTATAAGAGGTTTGACGCATTTATGATTTCTCATGAATATGCTCAAAACTCTTATGACAACTGTGTGTACTCTAAACCGCTTCCAGATGATTCATTTATATTTTCTCTCGTATGTTGATGATATTTTAATTGCAGCAAAGAACAAGGCTGAGATTAACATGTTAAAAGATCAGTTGAATGGTGAATTCGAAATGAAGGACTTGGGAAAGGCAAAGAAGATATTGGGCATGAAAATTTGTAGAGATAGAAATGTTGTACTTGTCACAAAAGTACATTGAGAAAGTTTTGAACCGTTTCTGCATGGATAACTGTAAATCAGTTAGTACTCCGTTGTCCGCCCATTTCAAGCTTAGTGTTGAGATGTCACCAAAAACTGAAGAAGAAAAGGTGAATATGAGTCGAGTTTCATACTCGAGTGCAGCTGGCAGCGTTATGTATGTCATGATATGTACCCGACCAGATCTTGCACATGTCGTTAGTGTTGTTAGCAGGTTTATGAGTAACCCTGGGAAGACTCACTAGGAGGCTGTTAAGTGGATCCTGAGGTATTTGCGGGGCACTACAGATGTTTGCTTGATTAATGATACTAGTAAGATTACTAGTGGTATTGTCTACTACACAGATTCTGATTACGGTGGAGATCTTGTGAAGAGAAGATCATTTACATGTTATATCTTTACTCTATTTAGATGTCCCATCAATTGGAAGACAACTCTTCAGTCGACGGTTACGTTGTCTACCACGGAAGCTGAGTATATGACGATCACAGAAGGAGTAAAAGAGGGAATGTGGTTGCAAGGTTCAGTTGGCAGTTTGGGTTTGAAATTGCCTCAGCCTATTATCTTTTGTGATAGTTAGAGCGCACTGCATTTGGCAAGAAATCCGGTACATAATGAGAGAACTAAGCATATTGATGTCAGACTAAATTTCATCTGGGATGTTATTGATGATGAAATTTTCTCTGTACAAAAGATAGCAACGAAAGATAATTAGGAACACATGTTGACGAAGCCACTACCCACTGCTAAGTTCAAGCTTTGCTTGGACTTGGTTAATGTTCGAAGACCTTGAGGCCCACATGGGCGATTTGGCAAGAGGTGGAGATTGACCTAACTATGTTGACTTGGGAAATTGAAGTCAATGTAGAGAATTGTTGAAAATTGCCTTCCATTTCCTATAGGCCGGTGCTAGGTCTGTTCAAGTGGTTGAATTGGTGAATTAAATGTCCACCAATATTGCTTGTGTGAAAAGAAACATAGAGGTTGGTTAATAGCCTTTGACAAAAGCTCCAGGATAGTAAATTGGAAAAGTTGGCTGGTGAGATCATTTTCACATGGATATTAGCATTTATTGCTACTTATTGGTGGATAGAAGTCTCGACTATATATAGACTTGTGGTTCCTCATCAAAAACAACACAAAGCAAACATTTTTTGCTTGAAGAGAGTTTAGTGAGCCTTTGTATTTAAAAGGTTGGTGCTAGAGAAATTCTCTGAGTGTTGAGTTGTAATTGCGATAAGGGTTGTGAGGCATTTGAGCGTTCTCTTGTAATTCTCTTCGATCATAGTGAAATTTCTCCTCCTGCCCGTGGACGTAGGTCGTTTTGACCGAACCACGTAAATATTGTGTGTCCTTTTTCTTGGTTATTTTCTCATTTTGTTGCGCACTCGTCACAACACATTCCAATGCTGGCACGCGTCTCCAAACTGTCCAGGGTGATCCAAAACCCATATAGTTCAGCCAACATGGATTCATATATCCTTGCAGGGCGAGACCCAGCTCAGTCCTGGCACTGTTCTGGTAATTTCACCACCACCGTTTCGTCCGAGATCAGTAAATGATCTATCAGCCCGAGAGCAGCAACATAAATCAAAGTCCTCGTGTAAGGGGATGGGTGCTAAAGCGAAGGGCCGGAACCAGCCCAGGCTAGGAGCGAGTGAGTTGAAAACGACTTCATAGCCATTGAACTACCATGACAACGGATCCACTGAGGACCTGTGCGCCCAACCCTAAAACGAGGCCCGGCAGGGTGGGGTAGCAGGGAGGCGAAACGGCGGGACGAGCCAATCAAGCCGATACCAGAAAAGGATCCCAACCGTATTAAGCTTCGGACAGGGTGGTGGCCACTCTATCCCTGAGCCCTAGGCCTGGATGATCGACGATGCGCGGAGAAGCCAAAACGGAGATTGGAAGCGGCCGACATTTAACGATTGTGCTAAACACGAGGGACTGATTCACGGCGGTGCCAAAGTGACTCCTGGCTCTCCAATCATAGGATGACAGCAGAGTGGGAGAGAAACGGGACCTCGCCCGAGAGACCTGGTCGCCGATCTCCATGGTCGACACTAACAAGAACCAGAGTAGCAAGAAAACGACGACAGTGCCATTAGGGTTGAGGAAACGCCGCATCGAGCTTCTCAGCAGTTTGCACTTGCGTAACCAATTGATCACTCTTTTATTCGCACGTTGGTTGTGCTTATTCTGGTCATGTTTGACATGTTCTAATCTTAAGATTCAAGTGTCTAGGTGCCCTTTTGAGGTCGTATGTTGCCATAAATTGGGTCATCTAAGTAACATACCGCAACATAATATTTTTATTAAAAAATACTTAACACATATTTCCCCAAAGAGAATTTGGAGAATACCCGACGTCTCAACAATATTACTCCGAATAAAAGGAGTTTGGCTCTGTCCCTTTTTAACTATCCCCCGTTATATTTTATTAACATTATTAACTATTTTGTTAAAAAAACCTAACAGATTAATTAGTGATATTAATGAAACACAGTGAGGGACATGAATGACACATGGGATTTCGGGATAGTAGATCTGGACTCGAATAAAAGCAAGAAACACGTCTATAAAGAACATGCCCTGTAATTGTATAGTGTGTGTATATACATACATATATATAGTCACTTTTAAATAATATTTGTATTTTTCTAAATTAATAACTTTTAAAATTTTGTACAATTAATAAAAATATAGACCAAATGTTTTGGATTACCTTATTTTAATACCAGGGTACTCCTTCAAAAATGAGAAGTGTTTTTTTTACAAAGCAATGTGGTAGTAAATTAAGGAAAGGCCGGAGCCATACACCCTAATTTCAAAGCAGGGAAAACCTGCATTGAGCAACTAGAATCCCCTACGCATAGTGGGGTAAAAGCAGGCGAAACACAAAGCCTAATCATAACAAGACACGAAAAGTATAAAGAACATAACCAACGAAACTATGAAAAGTATAGATAACAGTTGGAGTAAACATCGAGGTTCTTCAAGAGATTCAGCTTCCACACCACAAGGCCAGGCCTTCGAGCGGGCAAGTCCATTACTAAACCATAATGGTTTTCCAAGAATCTGACAAGCATTTCGCATCATCCTCAAGCGATATGTAGCTCGGGATATACGCCAATGCACTTGCCAGAGATGGATACCTGCACAGAAGATCTTGACCAGATGATCCGAAAACTGAAACACTGTCCCAACCACTAGAAGTCCAACTGTCGGAGTTTCTAACCAAATTAAGGTGGCTACACAGGGAAACTCCACACCCAAGCAACCACATGTACCAAGAGTCATTCCCCAGTGCAGGGCGAGATCAAACTCAGCCCTGCCGAAGGAGAAAAATTTGGTGGCCTCTCTGCCACGTTTTCATCCAGCCACTTTACCCCTTTTGCCATCCCCACGGGGGCATGAGAGCACTATGACGGAGCCCCTCTCAGCAAGGCCTAGCCTATGCGGCATAGACCTATGGCGAACGGGACCACAGATAGGACCACAAGTCAAAGCCGGACAGGGGCTTCCCAAGGCACTGTCGGACACTAAACGACTATCGGTGAAGCATGCCGCCAGAAAACGGATCCAGTTGTTGCGCCGCCTAGAAACCAAATCTCCGGTAACATCGGGAGCATGAGAATGTGGAATGAACTGCAGCACCTGGAGATGACCCGAGCCAACATCGGAGGACCACAGGATGACAACATCAGCCCAAGTCATCGCTGAGGAAGGTCGTACGGATGAACAAAGGTGAAACGTCGAGTCACATCGGGAGTGACATTGACTCGGTGGTTTGGTGGCACTACGAGCAACGAGAGAGATAGAGATTCGCCGAGAAACGCACGGCGCCGGCAAGAGAGCCCGGGCGACAAACCCTAGCTGAGCCCATTTCACCAAATGAGAGGCGTTTAATTGATGTATCTTTAAAAAAGTAAGATTTTTATGTCTTAAATCAATCAAAATTCGGAGCTTGGAGTGTCACTATCTTCCGACACTAAAGTCTTGATGACAACCTCTTCGATACAATAAGATGTTTCATTTTCATCCAAGTACTTTTTAACATTTCTTTATTTTTCTCCCTCCTTTTCCAACTTTTATGCATCTTCATCTTCCTTTATTTCTTATTTTGAAAAGGCAACAGTAGCAATTAAAACTATATATATATAAGGGTGAACATGGTAACTCATAATGGTTTAAGAAACTGAAATCAAATTTTTAAAAGAATCTCATATACCATGATTAATCGAATTTTAGTGTAAATAGTTAAAAAGAATATCATATACCATGATTACGTTGAACTTAAGTCGATGGTTTAAGAAAGTGGCTTAATCTAGACAAATGATCTTATCTTAGGGACCGTATTTAGCTTTTAAAGAGTTGTTCGGGTGTAAGATCGCGAATCTGTATTACTCCACTGTATGTTACCTTAATGCTATGTTTTGGCCCTATTTGAGCATTTTCAAGGGATATTTCGTGTGGTTATAGTGGATTACTCTCACTAATGCTTAATTTGGTATATCCTTCCAATGTTTCAAGTTTTGTTTATCTGATTAATTGTGTCGTTTGCTTTTTTTTGTCATGGCGGGGTTGTGGTCTTTAATTTATTTTTTTGTCTGACTTAATTTATGATATTCAGATAATAAAATGAAGTCTTTTCCCTTCTTGATTTTTTTTGAAGTCTAAACAAATGACCTATGTGTTATTCTATTTTACGGAGCATTGTTATAAAACCCACACAAACATAGTTTTCTACAATAATACAACTCACATTTGCTTATTTTTGAAAGAAAGGATAAAGGAGGTGCTAGTTTTAAAATTTTTCAGAAAGCAGGAGAATATGCTGAAAAAACAGAATATTTTCGTATAAATACTCCGCGTATTTGATTTCGACAGAAAAGGCATGGGGGTAGAAATGCGCATGCATGTGAGCATCACTAACATGCACACATATGAAATGGGAGCTTGCTTCCACTATATAATAGTGGACCAATTAATCAGCTATAATTTTAAAAAAAAGTTTTTTATTTAAAAAAAAGACCTTTTTGTCATTTGCATCAAAGGTCAACTTTTTTCAATAATTTTATATGGTCCACTCCTCTTCCTATACAGTACTCACATCTTTCCTTTTCATTGTTCTTTTTTTTCCCAATATTCAATACATGTACTAAATTATTAACCTGTGCTTTAGTCTCTTCCAAATTATGCTGTCCTCCTAACCCACCAAAGTTTCCTAATTTCTAACAACTACATTATAATACTCGTTTTACTGTACTCTTCAAGTGGATTACTAAAGTTCCGTTTAGTTATGGAAAAGTTTCCAAATTTTTATTTATAAAGTTCATTTGTAAATATTTGATAATTTTTAAGAGATGAAAACCTTATTTTCCAATTATTAGAAAACTCTAATATTAAAATGGAAACCTTGTTTAATACTAGAGTTTTTCAAAGTTTGGAAAACCTTGTTTTCCATATCTTCAAAACTAGGTATATGATCAAACATTTACAAAAAAATTTGGAAATGAAAATTTGAAAACTTCTCTGCAACTAAACGGACATTTTACCGCTGATATAATAAGTAACAATAAATGTTGGTAGCCTGGCTTTGGAAGAGCTTAATTTACCCTTAAACTTGATTAGTTTAAGTCCATTTTCTTATATAGCTTATATATTACGGTCGTACTATAATATAGAAGTAAACAATTAATATTCTGATATTTTGAAGCAAAAAGGCTATAGATATATCAGCTTTTTTATTACTCCTTATATCCCTAAAAAAATTGGTGTTTTTTTATGTTGTGTGAGATTTAAATTATTACTTGAAAAATATCATTAAAAATTCTAATTTTTTTTGAAACTAGACACATTAATCTATAACCTTCATTTAAAATAATTAATTTTACATATTAAAAGTATTAAAAAATAAAATCATAGATTAAATGCTAAAAACGAAACGTATTAATTTTTTGGGACGAAAATAATAATATATTAATGGAATATACATGGGGACATGTATCTTGTTTGAAGGAAATATGCAAATATAGGTACCTTCAAAAATCTAGATGATAGGTTTACTGAACTCGTGATAATTCATTCAATTTTTTATAAAAACAAATGAAGAAAACACTACGTCTGCAGGCGCCTGTCATACAAACGCCAAGCTTGGGTCTGCGGGTATTGTTCGGGCATGGCCGGCCGCAGAACGCCGCAGCTGAAACGTCTGCGCTTTGATCTCATCGGCGGCGAGGCGCGTGGTGTCATCGCGGCCTCATCTGCGGGTGATTGCCGCAGCAAGCCTCGATGCTACCGCCAACCATTTTCATGGCGCGCTAACTGCATCAAGCAAGCTTAATCGCCTTTGGCCGCAAAGAAAGAATTTTTGTGAAAAAAATTAATTGTTATAAATATTTAGTAACTATTATTTAAATTAGTAAATTAACATATAATAATAATGTTAATTAATTAAGAAAGTAATTATTAATTGAAATAAATATAAATTGGTACTTAATCGGAATATAATTAACCTACATCCTAAAAATATTCTGATAATTTAATTCTAATTGTTCGGAGGACGCGATTTAGAAAATCGTCAAAATCCCGATCTTCCATATTGAGGAAGTTGCTAAAAAAGTTGATCGGGGTTCTCCGATGTCGCGGCGGCTCGGGTGATATTCATCTTGGACGGAGTGGAGGGTGAGGTCGGGATTCGGAGAAGGCGGCCTCGGAGGATGCTCGTGGCGTGGAGGAGGCCGGGATGATCCGGCGACAAAAAGACTCGCACGTCGGAGAGTCGGACATGTCCCCCTGCGTAGCGCCGACCAGATCTTGCGATCGCCGCCCGGTCGAACGCGTCATCTCGTGCGCCCGGGCTTCCACAGGCTGCCACCTCGGCCGCCACCTCGGCTCTAACCTCTGTCCGCGCACGAGCAGCGTTGTCCTCGAGAGTGGCGACCACCGCATCTCGTGTCGCCGATCTCATCCATGTCCCTCCGATGCTCCTCCGTGTCGATCTCGCTGAAATCAAAATTACGTTTTGAAAATGTTATACTTATAATGAATGTAATTTAAATGTATGTAATTGGTAAAAGTTCAATTCTATTACCTGCGAACGCCGAGGTTGCTCGAACAGCTCGTGCTGAGAAAGCTGGGGCTGGACACCGACCCATCGCCCTCGCGTGGGCGGGCCCAAGACATCCGTGTAGATGTCCTCATCAATATAGGGGAACGGCCGTCTGCCCCATAATTCTCGATCAAGCGCTTCTTGTACTCCTCCTAGTTAAGATTAAGAAAATTTGTGTTAATGAATAATAAATTGAATACGTTAAACATATAAATGGTTAAAAAACGACCAAAACTTACCAAGGCCCTATTTTCCTTGACCAGCCAGTCCTCACCGAACTGGTCCACCCAGCATTGTCCCGCCTTCTCGCACCGCCAATTAAAATATGTTAGGTATTCGAAGTTTTTATACATACGTAATTATGTATAAATATTTTAAAAACTTACCATCTCCTCATAAATTGTCGCCTTTGACTTGTTGCCATGCGACTTGAAGACTGGTCGTTTGTCGCTCTTGGCATTTCTCTTGTTCCGCGGAGTTGACCTTGAACTCGGGCTACTGAATACTCGGCGGCGGCTTCCACTTCGCAGTTCTATCCTCGGCGGAGGAATGTCCAGCCACTCCATGTAGTTGGGAGCCTCGCGATCGAGGGGACATTTCTTCCGGGCCGCATCCCGGATATTGTCCGGGTGTTCCGGTAGAACTCCGCGAACCGGGAATGGAGCTTCTCCAGAATTTGTTATCCGTCCACGAATCTGCTCTGTTCGAGAAAACATCAAAACGTCACTAGTTATAGAATTAGTTTTAAAAAAGTATATAGAAATGTATAGTGCAATAACTAGTATTTGTATTACCGAGAATCTGTGGACGTAGTCGGCCTGCTCATCCGCGGGGAGGTCGGAGTACGTAGGCGGGAAGCCTTTGAACTTGCTGGCGACGATCGCCCATCGCCTTGGGCACGCCCGACGCCGCACATTTCAAATCGCATAAGAGTTGAATGTTACGTGCGAAATAAAATACTAAAATTAGTAAATTTATGAAAACTTAAAATTAAAAACTTATCGGCCGATGTGCGCGACCAACCTCCCATCAGGACCCCTCTCGGGCGGGGAAGAGGAGGCGCGGGAGGTCTGCTGCAGACGTCGCTGGCGGCAGGTCGAGTATCGGGCCGAGGAGAAGGATCGGCCGCTCCACCGATTCGGTGTGCTCGGTGTCTGGGACGACGGTCCAGTGGCGGCTCGATGAGCGAGAGCCACGACCACGCCTCCGCGAGAGAAATCAGCGTCCGTGAACCCGATCCACGTGAGCCCGAGCCACGTGAACCCGAGCCTGTCGACGCATCCTGGCTACCGTAGGGTGTGTCCGCCATATCTCGAACCATTCAAAAATTCACTAATTTAACTAATTTAATTAATTTCACTACTTTGTCTAATTTAATTAATTTCAATTAATTTGTTTAATTTAATTAATTTCACTAATTGCACTAATTTAACTAATTCCAACTAATTTAGTTAAATTCACTAATTTCACTAATTCATTAATTTCAACTAATTTCACTAATTTCAAATAATTTGTCTAATTTAATTAATTTATCTAATTGCACTAATTTAACTAATTTCAACTAGATTAGTTAAATTCACTAATTCGATAATTCATTAAATTCAACTAGTTTAGTTAAATTCACTAATTTCACTAATTCATTAAATTCAACTAATTCACTAATTTAATTAATTTCACTAATTCACTAATTTCACTAATTTCAACTAATATTAATAATTCATTAATTTCACAAAATTCACAAATAATTCACTAATTTACTAATTCACTAATTTCAACTAAATTCACTAATTTACTAATTCACTAATTTCAACTAAATTCACTAATTTAACTAATTCACTAATTTCACTAATTTCAACTAAATTCACTAATTTAACTATTTCACTATTTCACTATTTAACTATTTCACTAATTTCACTAATTCCACAAAATTCACAAATAATTCACTAATCTCAACTCCAAATAATTCACTAATCTCAACTCCAAATAATTCACTAATTCACAAATAATTCACAAATAATTCAATAATTCAAATAATTCCACAAAATTCATAAATCCACAAAACTCACAAACTAACCTATTCCACAAAACTCCAACTAATCTCAACTAATTCCAATTGATTTAAACTAATTTCCACTCAAAATTCAAAAACACAAATCAATGAAACAAACTCAAAAACTCAAAAACTAACCGTGGAATTCGAAAATAAAACTCACCTGGGGCAAGGGGAGGCTGAGGCGCTGCGGCGGTGACGAACGGAGGCGGCGGCGACGGCTTCTTTGGCGAGGACGGCGAGGAGGCACGGTGGTTTGGGAGGGAGACGAGGAGGCACCGAGATTGAAAGTGAGAGGGAAGAAGACGAACCAGTTTTTAAATCTGACTCACTGCGGCCTCACTGCGGCGAGGCGCATGAGCCAAATGGGTCAGGCCTCATGCGGTCTCACCGCGCACGTGGCCGCAGCTGAGGCCCAGCCCATTTGGCTCACTGCGGTTGGGCCGTGGTGAGGCCGATAAGTCCACAAACACCAATTTCGAACTTTTCGTTTCCCCAAATTAATTATGCATTTGGATATTGTGGGGCCCACGCAAATTCGGCAAAAACTTACAATTTAGCCCAAACATCTTTGGAACTTACAATTTCACCCCAAATTAATTATGCATTCAGATATTGTTTAAAATTACGAATTTAGTACAAATATCGTCAGAGTACAAATTCAAATAGGAGATATGCTACTACAAATCCACAGAACGTCATCGTCATCGTCATACGCCCGGTCATTTTCCACATCGTTATCCACTTCAAGTATATCGGCATGGGCACGATGATCTAGTAATGACATGCTTTCATCGAGGGCGGTCGTATGGTTTCACCAAGTGTTGTCGATTCTTGTAAAGGATGTTCCGTACCAATCTCGTGTCCGCATCGATTACAATGGCACTTGCAGTATCAACACTTTCGTCTTTAAATCGGCGGGGTTTCGTTTTGAAAACTGTCCACCAGTTTCTCAAGTCACGACGCTTTGAAGGATATTCGACGTATACCACTTGTTGGGCCTGGCTTGCAAGAATGAATGGATCATCAGGATATAGTCGGGATGTGTAGTCGACATCGATGATCCACTGAAATTTTATCGGTGCGGATGCCTTTAGTGGTCGAAAACCACGTACCCTTGAAGACCGTAAGATTATTGTTCTGTCTTGAAGAACAAGAATTTCGTCAATCCAGCCATAGAAATCTAAATAGTCCTGCGCATTTGTGTCCCCAGGCAACGCAGACGCCCAATTCGCGGTCCTTTTAGTTTCACCATGTTGTATTGTGTGAAACCTGTACCCATTAACATAGACACTGGGAGCGATTTAGCCCTCATTCTAGGACCGCACGCCGTGTCATATAGTGCGTGTGGGAGGGCTGCCCGATTTGAGTCGGCACATGCAGAATTACCAATCAACATATAAATTTCGTACCGATTAAGATCGCAACAAATATAAATGAGTAAATAAATAAACACAAACTAACCACATTCTTGAACCAACGTGCGAACTCGCCACCGTAAGTTATCCACAGCATCATCGTTCATTTTCGGGAACCGGTTGCGGGACAGCTCGTTAAATCGATTCACGAATTGCTCCACCTCCCGACAATTGAAGAATGTATGTTTGGACATGATTTACTTCTTCAGCAGACAAATCTCGAGCCCGAGCCTTCCCAAACGCGTTCTTGTAGGATGACTGAAAATCGATAGTCTCGGATCGTTAACAAGCTGTCGGAAAACTAATTTCGTTCCGTATGTGAGGGTTCACCCGTGTTCCTTGATTATCTTCCATGTAATGCTCACAAAAAAAAAGCTACCTCCTGTATCAGGAACTTTTCAATGATCGAGCCCTCCAGAAATTGTTTGTTCGCACATTTTGCTTTCAACTTCTTCATATTCCTTTCGAAAGGAAACATCCACCAATAGCCGATAGGTCCGCAAGTTCGCAGGTGCCAAGGTAGATGCATAGTCAGATGTTCCATGGAGTCAAAGAATGATGGCGGGAAGATCTTTTCCAACTTGCACAATATTACGACGATCAATTCATCAAGCTTCTCCACATCGTCCAACTGAATATCCTTAGAACATAGTAGTCTAAAGAATTTGCAAAATTCTGCAATTACCATCCAAATGCCGTCAGTGATGAAACCACGTAATGTAAGCAGGCGTAGCTTTCGCATGAACACATGACAATCATGGGTTTTCATCGTAAAAGTGTTGTTTGTCGTATTGACACATCTGCCAATGTTAGAGGCATACCCATCGGGAAGTTTAACGATATGCTTCAACCAATTGCAAATCATCGCAATCGATCATCGCTTAACGTGTATAACGCCTTCGGTTGAAATGGTTTCCCGCCCGCCAATGCTCAAATGCGCTTCATCACGGATATTTAACTCCCGCAAATCGCGTCTCGATTGTGCATTATCCTTTGTTTTCCCTTTCACGTTCGTAATCGTGTAGAAGATGTTATCAAAAGCAGTTTTCTCAATGTGCATTACATCCAGACATGGCGTACTCTCAAGTCTGCCCGATGCGGCAACTCCCGGAAAATTGATTTCTTAACCCAATTGTGCTCAACGCCAAACTTGTCAGCCCTCATTTTGTCCCACGGTGTTCCGAATGCCGGGAATACAATCCTATTAAGATCCCTTAAGATCTCATGACCTGACTTATACGCACACGGATGACTACGGTCAGTTTGTCCCCACGATTCGGTATTGTTACGCAGAGCATGCCGACGTGGTAGAAATCTCCTATGACAGCCCCACCAACTGGTTTTCCGTCCATGCTTCAACTGAAAGCTATTAACATCACCCATGCAATATGGACATGCAAGTCTTCCATGCGTACTCAGCCCGATAGCATTCCGTACGCCGGAAAATCACTTATCGTCCAAAGCAAACATGCTGGCATAACAAAGTTCTGATTACGGTGCGCGTCCCAAGTTTCCACTCCCGTATTCCATAAAACTTGTAGCTCCTCAATCGGTGGGCGTAGAAACACGTCAATGTTACGGCCGGAGATCGAGGACACAGGAATTAGCGAGGCATGAAAGTGTACGGCTCCTTCATGCACAAATCAGGCGCGGATTGTAAACAACGATGAATACCGGCCACATCGAATACGATTGCCTGTTTCGGACAACGGGTTAAAGCCATCGATACTTAACCCCAATGCGCGCCGGTACTCGTGTGCGAAATCCGGATACATTTAAATCGGCGTGTTTCCAAGCCTCACCTTGAGATGGATGTCCAGCGTGCGGATACATTTCCTCTCGCTCTAATATGATACGTCATGAACTCTGCGGTTTTAGGCAGTGGTAAAGCCGTTGTAGCCGCTCGATGATTGGTAAATATCGCAAAACCTTTTTCGGTTTGGTTTCTTACCCGGGACACACACTTGATACCTATCCGCTCCACACACCCTACAGTTCGGTAACTTGAAGCTACCGTAGAACAACATACAATTATTCTCGCAAGCGTGAATTATTTTATACGGTAACCCCACTCCTTCAACATAGCTTTCAGTACTAAACATGCTTGTTGGCAATTTCCTCCGGGTAATAGTTCATTGATATATCTGATCATCTCGGAGAAAAAGGCATCGATACGTTGTGTTGACTTTTCATACTCAACAACTTCGCTACAACCGATAATTTGGTGTACTTATCACCACAACCTTCATATAGAGGTTTTGATGCATGCTCCACCAGATTCAAAAACTGTTGCGCCCTTTCGTTTGGCACTTGGGGAGAAACGTCCTCATCGTCATTACTCTGATCATTTTCAAAATTATTAGAGTGCTCATGAAACCCAAAAGCGTCACGAACCATTTCTTCGTAAGTCGGCCGTTCTTGGCTACCATCAGAAGAATTATGTATTCCGGACTTGTACTTGCGCGGTTTGATGATGTCGACGCTACTTCGTCAAAGCGATAACCTCGATAGACACATGGATTAATCTCAGGTCGTTCACCATGGCAATCCCACACATGATAATTGGGTGTAAATCCGTCTAACAGTAAATGATTGCCAATTGTAATTCGATCATAATAGTATCTATTTTTACAAATTGTACACGGGCATTTCACCAGTTCTTCTCCATTCGATTTAGCAACAACAAAAGCGTAATCCAAGAATTCCTGAAGTCCGGTGAAAAATCTTTCACTTATATAGCGAGTCCCTTCCTCAAAGCGCTGATACATCCAACCACGTTCTTCGCCCATTTACGGTCTTTCCTATATATGATCGTTCATTCATCAATAAAAACAATAAACATGCACAATTAATATTCACATACCATTTTCGCCTAATCCAGATCCAGGTGCATGGGTCCTATCCTGCTCATAAAAGTACTATTAGTGAATAAACTTTTATCGTTGCGTACGTAAAGCGTAATTACATAAATTTCGGCAAAGATTTCGCCTTAGTTCCACACTATACCATTTCTCCGGAATATTACTCCCAGAACAAATATAACATGGAACAAGACGAAAATGCGACCGAAACTTATGTAATCCGCTCAGTTTTACATACACAACCATAAAAGTTTAATACACCGATAGTAAACTTTTACATACTGTCCAACTTGGACAATCCATGAAAACTCAGTACAATATATTATTTCACACCGTTATTCCAACGTATTGAAATAAAGTGTAAAAATATATTCTTACAAGTTTTCATAGGCAGAACTACTACTACCTAATTTAATTAAATTACTTAAAAATAAACTAAAATTACATACATAACTTAAATTGAATTAAAAACTCTATAAGCATAAATAAATAAAAAATAAAATATTTATTACCTCAATAATACACCTGAAATCGACGGTACATGCAACTTCCTCCGAACTTCGAGAATTGAGAGATGAGAAATTTGTTACGCGGTTGAAATGAAGTGGAAGGAAATGGAGGGGTATTTATAGACGCCTCTGCGGCCTTATCCGCATGATTATGGCCGCAGAGGGTGGGTGGTAGGTAGGGCACGTGGAGCACGAGGCACTTACTGCGGCGCTGCGGTTAAGGCGCAGAATAACACGAATCGCCACAACGACGCAGATTCGTTCATGCGAGGCATCGCGCTGCGCAGTAACCGCGATTACGCCGCGATGAAAGTGGGCTTCCTCACGTAGTGAAACCAGAAAGAATAAAGAATGCCCAAGAATAGTTAGTACTAGAAATGGTTCGATAGTAGTACGACCTCACAAACAAAATTTTAAAATCCATAGACTCAAATGAAACGGTCAACTAATTTTAAGGACTTCGTTCATCATTTATCCAGCTATCCACACGACTAAGACTAACCAACTACTTGCAGAAATTTTAGGGAGGCCATGGTCTCCCTATCCTGTATCAAAGTTACCAGCTACTACTGCTTTATATGTCCCAAAACTAATATAACATTTTTTTCAAAATTTAATTTATAATTTAATTTATATATCAATTCAAATTATAAATTTAAAATTTTTATATACAATTAAAATTTTGATGTTTTAATTTTATAACTATAATTTTTTGATATTTTTTTATTTAAAAATAATATAGATAAATTGAAGTAAAATTGACATAAAAAATTAACCATTCATTAATTTGGAACCGATTGAGTGAGTAATTTGTTCATTCTTAATTTGTTCATTCTTTCTTAATTTGTTCATTCTTCTTCAGTAAAAGGTTGCATCAGGACTTTCATCATGCTCATGCAATGCATGGAATGTTGACATACCTTGAGCTATTTACTTCTAGATGTAAGCTTACTTGCAACCTAATTCAAAATGATTTGTTCCCATAATAATATGGTATGAGTACTAGGAAACAAAAATGAAAAGAAAAAAAAAAGAGAGAAGAAAACCTCTATGGTTGATACATAAAATAGTATACTAATTACTTTTATTTTTGGTATCGAATCCATATGAATTATTTATTTAAAAATTGTTTTCTTCAATAATTATAAAATGAAAAATTATTTATGTGTATTAAGTAAATACAGTAAATGTTACACTACAAACTAGACTTTTGTTTCTATAAAAAAATCAAATATAAATTCTTGCTTTTGCATCAATGATTCATCATATCAGTCTTGAAAGTGGGATTCTAGTTAGCCGTGTATGTACAGAAGCTTCCATTTGAAAATCTAGCTGTTTAATTGAGTGATTAACATTTTTAAAAATACATATAAATCCAAATCGTGGGAGTCATTAAGTTTGCAGCGCATGTGAAAAAAGTAGAGGAGGCAGTACGGCCAGCGTTAGAAAAAGGACCCAATAAGTTTTCGTGTTCACAATTGTTCTCTCTTTTTTTTCTTTTTTTTCTTTTTGTGTGTTACATTACAAGGTGCATTTGCAAATTTTGGGATCTTTTCTGCGTCAGACTTCAGCCATTTTTTTATGTATTTATTTATGCTAAAACTAAAAGAAACCCCGTGACTCAGTAATTGATTTTACTCTGACATTTTAACATATAAAAAATGGTACAGGTCATAATATTTATATACATATGGAAAAATTGGCACACATATTCAGCACCAAACTGAAAAATCTATATCTTCATCCCATTAGCTGTCATTTCGATTAACAAATCATCGGAGAGGAAACCCCAGATTTGTCCAAAAATTGGTGGATTCCCACCTGTTGTTTTTCCTTTATTATTTTCACTTTTTTGGCGCTTTTTTATAATAGAAAATAATTTACATGATATCATAGGCTCATAGCACTGTTTTGTATGATAAAATGTGGCCAATGGCAAATAAAATGTGTGGCCACGCTATTAATTGGTTCATTCATGTCCATAAAAAACTGATATCATAAACTAGTAAATTATATATATATATGACATTTTAAATTTAAATACATTTAATAAAAATTAAATATTGTAAAATAACAAAAATAAATTGATCAATTATTTAAAGACAAAGGTAGTACTCCTATTTACTTTAGTTTTTTTATTTTTTTTTTATTTTAGTAATGTAAACAGTTCTGCTGCAAAGCTCAGTCCCAAAAAGACCACACTCAACCTAAGTGTCCCAACTCTAGTACTAGTAGGGTGTGTTGAATTACACAACAAGAATCAATTATAAAAGCAAATAACCATTGGATTAGTATTAATATTGCTGTGTTCATTAACTCTGATTTGACTTTGCCAACTTTTTCTTCTCTATTCAAAATCAGATTTCTCAGAATAATTTTTAAAAAAACCATTTAATTGTAAAATAACATGATGAAAGAAAGGAACTTTCTGAGAAGGTTAAAGAAACAGAAAATTTATTTACCGGGGAGATCACTAGCAGGAGGGAGGAAGCAAGCAAAAACATGAGCTCAAGAGGCAGATGGAAGACTGACTGAGAGGGCTGCCTGTCTCTCTGTCCTCATGTTCTCTTCTTTCTGTTCATACGAAAGACCAAAAAAAAAATAAAGAATTCTTTTTTACAAATGTCGCAAGATTCAGAGGAGGTAAAAGCGACGACTGAGCGCTGGAAGTGGTCCGAAATGCAAGGACTCGAGCTCGTTCCATCTCCTCCCTCCTCCGACCCCAGCTCATCGTCAACTCAACCAACACTACAAGAACCAGATTCTAAGGAAAATCTCGGAGGAAACGGGCCAAAAATGGAGACGCCGCCATCTTTATCATCTACTTCTGCTTCCGAACTCAAGAAGAGAGGTTCAGCAGAGAAGCCCACTGAAGTTGCTTCAGTCGGGTTCTCGCAGCTCTTCAGGTTTGCTGATGGATTGGATTGCGTGTTGATGGGAATTGGGTCTATTGGAGCTTTTGTTCATGGCTGCTCTTTGCCACTGTTCCTCCGTTTCTTTGCCGATCTCGTCAATTCTTTTGGTTCTAATGCCAATGACATGGACAAGATGATGCAAGAAGTTCTCAAGGTACAATATTTACTTCACTTACATCTCAAGTTTGCGACTTCTGAATGCCCAAAAGAGCAAAACTCAGTCTTTTTTCGTTTTGTTCTGTTTTGTTTTGTTTTTTTATGGTTACTGCACAGTATGCATTATACTTCCTAGTGGTGGGAGCTGCAATTTGGGTATCTTCCTGGGCAGGTAATATTTCTATTTTTGGTTTTTATTTGGTGGAATTTTGAGGATTTACAGGTAGAGTTTGGATTTTGTTGCAGAGATTTCATGTTGGATGTGGACTGGAGAAAGACAGACGACTAAGATGAGGGTCAAGTATCTGGAAGCCGCTCTGAATCAAGACGTTCAGTTTTTTGACACTGAAGTCAGAACCTCGGATGTTGTCCTTGCTATCAACACAGATGCTGTCATGGTCCAGGATGCCATTAGTGAGAAAGTGAAAACTGCACTATTTTCTCTTTTAATCTCAACTTGTTTTTTGGTTTCTTAATTTCTTTTTTCCTCTCTGAACTTATCCTGCCCTTTTTCTTCTGGTAATAAATAGTTGGGGAATTTCATCCACTACATGGCAACGTTTGTGTCTGGTTTTGTGGTGGGTTTCACCGCAGTGTGGCAATTGGCTTTGGTCACACTTGCAGTTGTTCCTCTCATAGCTGTAATTGGAGCAGTCTCCGCCATTGCTTTGGCCAAACTTTCTGGAAAGAGTCAAGAAGCACTTTCCCAGGCTGGAAATACAGTAGAACAGGTATGAGCTATCACAAATAAGTAAATAAAACATGAAAGGAAGTGTTTTGTACTTGCCGTTTTTGTTTCTTCTTCTAAGCCTTGTAATAAATGTTTAAAACTGCAGACTATTGTCCAAATCAGAGTGGTCTTGGCATATGTGGGTGAATCAAAAGCATTGCAATCCTATTCTGCAGCACTGAAGGTGGCACAAAAGCTCGGTTACAAGTCAGGGTTTGCAAAAGGCATGGGACTCGGTGCAACTTATTTTGTTGTTTTCTGCTCTTACGCACTTCTTCTCTGGTATGGCGGATATCTAGTTAGGCATCACTTCACCAATGGAGGACTTGCCATAGCGACAATGTTCGCAGTTATGCTAGGCGGGCTGTGAGTTCTCTGCAATTGACGTTGTAAAATGAAAATATTATCCTGCTGGTGCCCTCTTAAGTTTGTGATTTATTGGCAGGGGTTTAGGCCAGTCTGCGCCAAGCATGGCCGCATTTGTGAAGGCGAAAGTTGCAGCTGCTAAAATTTTCCACATTATCGATCATAAGCCTAATGTTAATAGGAATAGCGAATCAGGTTCTGAGTTAGATTCTGTTACAGGTCTAGTTGAGTTGAAAAATGTGGACTTCTCATACCCTTCAAGGCCAGATATTAAAATCCTCAACAATTTATGCTTGACTGTTCCTGCTGGCAAAACAATTGCATTGGTCGGAAGCAGTGGGTCTGGTAAAAGCACCGTGGTCTCTTTAATCGAGAGATTCTATGACCCCAACTCAGGTAAATTGAATTTTCATGTATCTTCCTTCTTATTCACTAGCAATCTAATGGACCTGAATGCATCTCTTCAGTACAGTTCAAATCCATCTTGATACTATACCTTTTTATCTAATGATGTGGTCAAGAAGGACATGTCATATGTGTGCTGGAGATTGGTAGAGAAAGTTTTTTAACTAATAAGTAGAATTCTGCAGGTCAGGTGTTACTAGATGGCCATGACATAAAGACATTGAAATTGAGGTGGTTGAGACAACAGATAGGCCTTGTAAGTCAGGAGCCTGCCCTCTTTGCAACCACCATTAAAGAGAATATACTCTTGGGCAGACCCGATGCTGACTTGGTAGAGGTTGAAGAGGCAGCCAGAGTAGCAAATGCATATTCCTTCATTATAAAGTTGCCCGACTGCTTTGACACTCAGGTAAGTTGATCAAAAGTATCTTGTATGCATGAGTTACCAATCTCCAACCACCTTAATCTATTTCATCAGTACTAACCACTGATGACCCCTTTGCTGGAAGTTTGAAGATGCTACACAAGGCTAACTGTATGAAACAATCAGTACACAATTCACTTTGACTAATCACTTAAGAGTTGTAAATAGATTTAAAGGAGTTAAAGATAGTGGAAAGGGGGAAAAGAAAGAAAGAAAAGGTTCTTGCTCAATTGTAGCATTGTATCCGAGTAAATTGAACGAAGGCACATAATCATGTAGCTGACCTTCGCAGGTTGGTGTTTAGTGCTACTTAAGGTGTTAAAATAGGAGTAGTTCTATTCCTAGATTGAATTAAGGTGTTAAAATAGTAGCTCTATTCTTAGATTCAAACTTTTATTGCTTATGCCAATCTCATAATAATTGAGACTACTATGCAAGGGAGTTAGATTCAGTTATGAATTTTTAATGGCAGGTTGGAGAGAGGGGTCTTCAACTATCTGGAGGGCAGAAGCAGAGAATAGCAATAGCTAGAGCAATGCTTAAAAATCCCGCAATCCTGCTGTTGGATGAAGCAACTAGTGCATTGGACTCGGAGTCTGAAAAGCTAGTCCAAGAGGCCCTTGACCGCTTCATGATAGGGAGGACTACTCTTGTGATTGCTCACCGTCTTTCCACAATACGGAAGGCTGATCTTGTAGCTGTACTCCAGCAGGGCACTGTTTCTGAAATTGGAACACATGAAGAGCTTCTTGCAAAAGGTGAAAACGGCGTCTATGCTAAACTCATCAGGATGCAAGAGATGGCGCATGAAACTGCTCTCCAGAATGCCAGAAAAAGCAGTGCAAGGTTATATTCACCAAAATATCACACCTATTGATTCCTACCAATCGTACTGGTTTCTGCATGGAACATGTTATTTGAGCTTAAAATGAGTGGTACTACTATATCACTGTCACTAATGTCTTCAATATCATGGTTGCATGCAGGCCTTCTAGTGCAAGGAACTCTGTAAGCTCACCTATTATTACCAGGAACTCCTCATACGGTCGATCACCATACTCCCGGCGGCTATCTGATTTCTCCACTTCAGATTTCAGCCTCTCCCTCGAGTCTTCGTACCCTAATTACCGGCATGAAAAGCTTGCCTTAAAGGATCAGGCTAGTTCATTCTGGCGCCTTGTGAAGATGAATTCTCCTGAATGGGTTTACGCTTTTGTTGGCTCAATAGGCTCAGTTGTTTGTGGCTCACTCAGTGCTTTCTTTGCATACGTCCTAAGCGCTGTCATGAGTGTCTACTACAATCCAGATCATGCGTACATGATCAGAGAAATTGCCAAGTACTGTTATCTACTGATTGGCCTTTCATCTGCTGCATTACTCTTCAATACACTCCAACATTTCTTCTGGGATATAGTAGGTGAAAATCTAACTAAACGGGTGAGGGAGAAGATGCTGACAGTGGTACTGAAAAATGAAATGGCGTGGTTTGATCAGGAGGAAAATGAGAGTGCCAAGATTGCAGCAAGATTGGCCCTTGATGCTAACAATGTGAGATCAGCCATCGGTGACCGGATTTCAGTGATTGTGCAGAACACAGCTCTGATGCTAGTCGCCTGCACTGCTAGCTTCGTTTTGCAATGGCGTCTTGCCCTTGTTCTCATAGCAGTCTTCCCGGTTGTTGTGGCAGCTACTGTTTTGCAGGTTTGCTTCTCCATTGATCCCTTATTTTTATAAATAATAGTACATTTGAACTAGCTTTAGCAAACATTAGCTATTAACAATATATTTTCTTTCCTTTTTAAATGATTCTGAACAGAAAATGTTTATGAAAGGCTTCTCGGGAGACCTGGAGGGTGCTCATGCTAAAGCCACACAACTAGCTGGAGAGGCCATAGCAAACGTGAGAACGGTTTCTGCATTTAATTCAGAGAGCATGATTGTTGGCCTATTCTCCTCCAGGCTTCAGGTTCCACTGAAGCGATGCTTTTGGAAGGGACAGATTGCTGGAAGTGGATATGGAATTGCTCAGTTTGCACTCTATGCATCTTATGCTCTTGGTCTTTGGTACGCCTCATGGCTTGTGAAAAATGGGATATCTGATTTTTCAAAGACCATTAGAGTGTTCATGGTCCTTATGGTCTCGGCCAACGGTGCAGCTGAAACTTTGACCCTAGCTCCAGATTTCATCAAGGGAGGTCGAGCAATGCAGTCGGTCTTTGATCTGCTTGACCGTAAAACTGAAATAGAACCGGATGATTCTGAAGCAATCCAAGTTGGTGAACGCCTCAATGGAGAAGTTGAACTGAAGCATGTGGACTTCTCCTACCCTTCACGCCCAGACATCCCTGTTTTCCATGATCTGAGTCTTCGAGCTCGAGCTGGGAAGACTCTAGCTCTTGTCGGTCCAAGTGGGTGCGGTAAAAGCTCCGTGCTTGCGCTGATACAGCGTTTATACGAGCCATCATCTGGTCGTGTTATGATTGATGGGAAGGATGTCAGGAAGTACAACCTCAAGTCTCTCAGGAAACACATTTCAATAGTTCCACAGGAGCCATGCCTCTTTGCTTCCACCATCTACGAAAACATTGCCTACGGGCATGAGTCAGCAACCGAAGCTGAGGTCATCGAAGCTGCTACACTAGCCAATGCCCACAAGTTCATATCTGCTTTACCTGATGGCTACAAGACTTATGTCGGTGAGCGGGGAGTTCAACTCTCCGGGGGCCAGAAACAAAGGATAGCAGTTGCTAGGGCCTTGGTGAGGAAGGCTGATATCATGCTGCTCGATGAGGCAACAAGCGCGCTTGATGCTGAATCAGAGAGGTCAGTGCAGGAGGCTCTGGACCGTGCCTGCTCCGGAAAAACCACAATAGTTGTGGCTCATCGCCTCTCGACTATCAGAAATGCACATGTGATTGCTGTGATTGATGATGGGAAGGTGGCAGAGCAAGGGTCTCATTGTCACCTGCTGAAAAATTACCCAGATGGGATTTACGCACGAATGATACAGTTACAGAGGTTTACACATAGTCAGGTTATTGGAATGGCCTCAAGCTCAAGTTCTTGATGACAAGCCATAAGGAGTTGTAGCGTGCATGCCACGGATGATATTTACTCTTCCCACTTTTGGTTAAATGTCTTGGTATAGGCCTATATATCATAGAATGCTTTATTAACTCTATAAATTTATGCTTTGTTTCCACGCATCCTCGCGAGGAGATGAAGCTGAGACACATAGTAGGAAACATTGAAAATGATGTTCATGAGTTAATACTGATATATAGATCCATGTTTGTTTGCATTTAGTATGAGGATTTTGGTGCCCAAATTGGCGGAAAGTGTCATCATCTATAACACGTTGAAAACTTTGAGCTGTTGACTTTTAATTCAATTGACCACCTATGTGAAAAGTAGGGAATATTACCTGGTTAACCATCTGGTTAAGAGTCATAAAATATTTGTTATGTTTTCTATTTGGGAAAAATTCATCTACTAAATTTACTTTATTCCCTCCATTTTCCTTGCAAATATATTTTTCAACATTTTTCTAGAATGTTTTTTTGCAAATACTTACTTTAAAGTTAAAAGCATTTAGCATTTTTGTTGGACAAAACATAGCATTTACTATTTTAATGATGAAGCTCCCTTAAAGTTGATAGTATTATTACAAGATTCAAAGACCTCACTTATTCAGTAAGGAGCATGCGGGGAACAAAATAATTGAGGCGTAGGCGACAAACAACGAGACAAGAGGAAGGTGGAGAAGAAGGCGACTCAAAAAACATGATGGCTCACTCTCTCTTTACCAGTTTGTTTGTTTGTGGTCCCTTGTCTAGCTCTTACCAGATGTTTCAACTTAATTCTGCTCAGCTACATTTACAAGTTAGATAAACTAATGGAACACCAAGCTGCATTGAATATGACATGAAAATTTGATTTGCTACATAGTATCACTATATATTGCAACAACACCAACAAATACTACATGGTGACCTTAGCAGCTCTTAGCTGAATAGAAGAAGACATTTATCAGAGACAAAACTATCACATTGACATAAGCTTTGGACCATTATCAGGCATGCCCATTCCACCAGCCAAATCAGCATCAAGTTGAGTATGTGGTGCTGGTCCCAGCATTTGCTTCAATCTGTAGAAAAAAGTCCGTTGATTTATGGTAATAGTAATGTTGATACCGAGTAGGTTACATGATCAGATGCCATAGCAACGATTTCAAGTCATTCTAAAATTTGACCCTTCTAAAGCATGTGAATGAACTAATAGCAGGTGCTGAAATCAATTTCGAATTTATAATCACATAAAAGATATTACGCCAAAAATGAATTCAGCAGAATAATCCATTGGATTAAATCATTTATGTGATTAAAAACTGATGATCAATTCTCTGTTTAAGTCAATTTACTGTTTTTTTATGTATATTTATCAAGGTTTGGGTAATTAAAAACAAACGTGTAACTTAGACTTATGCTGATGGCTTAAGCAATTAGCTTAAGTCCAACCTTATAGGCCCTTTAACTCGAAACTCACAGCTCAACAAGTAACAAGAGCAAACTCATCAAAAAGGCAAGACTCTGCCATCAACCACAGATCCACAAGACCATCTTCTTCTTTTTCCCCCTAATCCTTACCAATAACTAGGATAGATACTAATCAGTAATCAGTTGATCAGCTAAGCTAAAAGCCTAAAACCAGTCCAGGTTGATTAATGAATCTCATCCTTTATTATACAGCCATCCATCACCGTATTCACAAACTCAGCTTCTCCCTTATTAAACAAGACGTAGCTGCAGCAACAGCAGCAATTCAAGCATATCTTGCTCAGCATTTATTTTCATTTTCTGGCTACACAGTTATAAACATTTAAATTCACAAGCAACAACAAGATGCAGGATAATTCAATTACAGCAAACAACAGTGAACAGACACAAATTAGGGAATACAAAAACAAAAAGTCCTTGAGAACAAGATAATGTCGAAACTTACTTCTTCTTGTGTCGCTTTGTCTTAAAATGTTCATCCCTGACAGTCGAATTTGCAAAGTATCGGCTGAAACCCAGTACAACAAACAAGTTGCCCAGTCAGAAACAATAACCCCCCAAAAGCTTGAATTTCTCAAGTTATCATAAAACTTACTCGCAATGCAAACAGTAGTACTGGCCCATTCCAGGCAAGTCTTCGTCCAACGGAAATTGCTTCTTGTCACAGTCGGGCTTCTGCAGTTCGTCATAAACGGCGTCGTCACGTGAATCAGAGCAACCGAAGTCAAGGATCAAAACAATCTCAACCTCCGAAGCTATGAACAGAAACTAACGACGGAGAAGTACGATCATGTAGTAATATACAAGACATGAAAAAAAAGGATATCTTTCCGGAGAAAGTTGGTGCGCCGAGCAGTTTTGTGAGAAAATCTTCGCTTCTTTACTTTCCTGCTTGGGCATTTCCCTCCCATTTTGTTCGACTCCTGGACAAAAATTGAAGAGATTTTAATCGGCCGGTTGTTAGGGTTTTTAGAGTTTTGGGACCTTCAATTCCAAACCCTAGAAAGGGAGGGGAACGCCGAATGAGCAGCGAAACGACGTCGTCAGGGCGTTGTGAGCGCATGATTTCATATCATTGATTTCTGAAACATGACAATTGAGCCCTCCTCCGTCTATAAAACAATTATCAATTTCACCCTCGAAGTATCATCTCTATTCTATACTACTACACGTTTTCATAGTCCCTAAAATGACAGGTTTATCTGACTTATTTGATGAAATGAATACCCAAAGATATATATATATATATATATATATATATATATATATATATATATATATATATATATATATATATATATTATCAATAAGAGAAATTCATTATAAAAAAAAAACTCTCAAGGTTAATTCGGTCTAACCAACACTTCCCCCATTTTAAACACGTTCAACCCCTTCAAGGTATAGAGAGTAGCAAGAGAGCGGAACATAAGTTGATTACCTTGGAAGTGTAAATGGTTTGGATATTCATACGAAGTGTTATGAATAGCAAATTCGCAATATACTACTAAAGTTCAGGCTGATGCTCTGAACAACTTTTCGCATTTTGGGCTTAGATCAAACACGGTGCTTGGACCATTTTGGGCTTAGTTCGGTGCTTGGCGTTAGGAGTCCCGTTCTGACAAATTCTTAAAATTCAATTTGAGACAGACACACGAGATAGGTTGAAAGTCAAAGCAAAACAAAGTTTTAAGAGTCAAAGAGTATTTAAATTTGAGCCATATTTGTGATCAGAGCGAAGAGATGAGTCTGTTGTGTTATTTGGTTTTGTCAGAAAAGGCTCGGTGTGAAAGCCGTTTTTCCCGGCCCGAGCTTTGGTTTTGGTGCCAATGATATTGGCTGATTCTGTGAATTCTAAACATATATTCTGTATCTGTGGATCATATGTGAACATGGGGTAGTCAGAAACGCAGCTGAAACTCTACCGAAATTTGTACCGGAACGACTGAACGGGAATTTCGATTCAAACTTGTGTGAACGATTTGGGAAGAACGTATGATTTGAATGCTTGGTTGTGCTTGTTTAAGTGTAAATAACAATGATCTAGCTCAGTTTGAGAATCCGAGTTTTCTATGGAATTTTGCGGGATTGTGCGGGATTAGTTCCCGGGGGTCTAGATTGATGATTTCTGACTTGTGTGTGGTTGTTCAGCTTGAATCAACAGTTGTGGAGTAGTGCGGGACTTCGGAAGTCACACTACCGCGTTTTGGGCCGAGCGTCGGGATTTTGGCGGGATTCTTCTGCGGGTCAGTAATAGTGCGGTAAGGGTTTGATGTGCTCTCGATTACGCATTTCGATTAATTTATGAAATGCGTGTGCAGGTGTACCGAGTCTGAGTTTGGATTGAGGAAGGCCCGAGGATACCCAAACTTGGTCAGTCGAGATAGGCATTGGTGTGCAGGTGCGATGACTCGAAGATGCTGATGTTCTGATTCAACTGCTACGGGGGTGGTGTTCTGATTCAACTCCTACGGGGTGGTATTATGATTCAACTCCTACGGGGGTAGTGTTCTGATTCAACTCCTACGGGGGTGGTGTTCTGATTCAACTCCTACGGGGGTGGTGTTCTGATTCAACTCCTTCGGGGGTGGTGTTCTGATTCAACTCCTACGGGGGTGGTGTTCTGATGGGGTTAGCTACCTCGAGCTGGTACCAGAACCATGTGTCTGCGGTTGTTCATTACGTGGTTGGGCCAGAATGGACTATCATTTCAGAGCGTGTCTGTTTGCTATACTAACAATTCTACTTATGTGCATTGCATATGTTTGTTTTGCATTGATTGAGCATATGTTGGTTATTTGCTGCTTGTGTGCATTTTCTTTGTCTTTGATGTGCGGGTTGTTACGTAAAGATAAACCGTGCCTATCCCCAAGCCCTTACTTAGTTCTCAAAGAGGACTTACCCCTTCATTTACCGTTTCAAGAGTACGACCAACAACCCGCAGAGTGAGTCCGAGGTGTGTTGTCGATTCTGTTTGTGCCCTTCTATTATGTCCGATTTTTACGTGCAGAAGGGCGGTCTCTTTGAGTAACTATAGTTTGGGATCGATATCAAGTCTGAATCGAATCAATCTGTAGTCGAATCAGTCTGTAGTCCGAATATGAATTCGTTGTGCGGAATCTGGGAACGATATCTAAAATCGAATCTGGTATCAAATCATGTCTGGGTGCGAATCTATAGTCTGTTTTCTGACTTCTGGATTAATGCTACGGATAGCATTTGGGTTAACTCATAGTTAACTTATCTTTCTCTTTTGTTGGTGTGTTAGTAGCAGCAGCGGTACTTGCGGGGATCTTCTGATCTCAGAGTTTCAACTAGATCCCGTACTTGGTTATTCTAAGGTTTTCCTTGGTCGGCTCTGTAGGTATATATGCATCCATGTCATCTGTCTGATCATGCTATGTATCTTAGATACATTCTGCGTCTGTATAGATGTTTTGGATACTATGTAAGAACAGGGGACTCGCCCGTGAGTGGAAGACGGGACCCGGATGTGATCATATTCTCGATGTGATAGACACATTCTGTATCTGTATGATTCTGTGAATTTTATGAATGATGTTATCCATGAACTGCATGCTTGGTGATGGTGGAATGCTCGCCTATTTCAGTAGGGCGGGGCTCGCCATGGATAGTTAGGGTATATACTGTATGCTTGCCATATTTGGGGAATTGTAGGTTGCGGGTCGAATCACGACCGAAGGTTATAAGCGCATAACTCTGTCTGCATACTCCGTGAGCAAAGTGTTCTCAGGCACCGGGCCTTTGAGAACGAGACTTTGCGGGCCGGGTCACGGGACCACCACACTCAGCTTGTTTCGGTTAGACCGCTTCCGTGTCTTCCGCAGCTTCCACTTTCGCCTTCGTGGGACGGCCCCGCCTCCGCAACCGGGCGCGGGCGCACCCGTGACAGATGGTGCGCCAATGACGCTTGGCGGGAGGGGACGAATCGATGCCGAAAATCATCATTTATTCCAGATCTGAAACGTCTTAGGTCGCGAGGGGACTGCTTGTCGGGCTTTGTGGCAGGATGAATTATGACTTCACACTTCCAGACCTGATAGTGAATTTATGTTAGCAGACACTTCCTCTTCGTCCTTTTTATTTTTTATTTTTAATAAAAATTTTAGATTATTGTGTTATGAGTGATTAACAAAAAAATTTCCACCCAAATGCTGAGCTGATAATGATCAACCAAGCACAAAAGGTAATTCTAACAGATTCTTATTCATTATCTGTTCTCACCTCGTCCTTCAGTGTCTTATAGTCATCAAAATAATTGGTGAATATTTTCAATCAATATTAACTGTGAAGCACAAAATTTTTTATGTTGATCAAACAGGATGAAGATTAAGCAAGGGAAATAAATTTTGCATACCGGCGCTGATTGGGTGAGTATACACAATTGTGTATACAAAGAAATTTGGATACCTTTGTTTTCTCGAGGTCTAAGCTTAGACTACAATTGTTCTTTAGGATTCATTTGATGAATGGATTTTAGCATATCATTATATTTGTAAATTTTTAAGACAAGTATGGAAAAATACATTTCTGCAAAGATTTGAATGAAATTCTTAAAAAAGTTATTATGAAACGTGTCCTTTATAGCGTAAGTTGTTGTGGAGAGAGCACTCACTATGGACATGTTTGTAGTAACACTTTTAAAAGAAAATGACTAACATTTTTTTATTTGTACGTTTGATTACTCACATTTTCCTTTTCATTTCATTTGTTTGCAATAATTAATTTGATTGAAGGGTAGATGCCCAAGCCATTAAATAAAGAATTGGTAAATAGCAAGAAGAAAATGCTGAGCGGATACTGATCAACCAAGCACGAAAGGTGATTCTAAGAGACTCTTATTCATTACCGTTAATCGTGTGGATTTCTCCATCTGGTTTCCGATCTCTTTCATGTTCTTTTAGTCGCTAGTAGGAACAATCATGGTGAGGTGGAGATGCGGCGTGTTGTCGAATCGAGTGGAAAGCGCTTCGAGCATAATCATTTACTGTGAACAAAATGTGTAAGTTATGTCGACGATATGATGCTTAGGCTCGCCGTCGAGAGCTTCCAATATGGCCCGAGATGGTCAAAAGTGGTTCACGGGATGACCACCCGTGACATGATCGAGTTAGGGATGAGTGACAAAACAAATTAAATCATCAGATAGAGAACCGATGGTTGTGTTCGCAAAACCTTGGTTTTGCCTATATCAGGTTTTAGGAACCCACAACAAACCTCAAATCAGCCCATAAATTAAACAAAATCAACCCTAAACCTCAAAACCTTTATCATTGCTCAATTGCATCCTTGTCTCTAACAAACTCAAGCAACTCTTCTCGATTGAGCAGCCTAAGTCGTTCCCCGACTGTGCCACCTCACCCCTGACGTTTTTGTGTCGGCTCCCCCTCACCTTTGCATCGTGAAGATCGTCACATAGCTCAGATCCGACACTAAGAGATCTGTTCCTAGGTGTGACTGGAGCCTGGATCTGAGGCGAGAAGGACTTGAAGGCACAAGTCGGGTGATGCGACAGCAGGCGGAACGAATAGCGAAGTGCATGAGGATCAACGATGTAACGATGAGCGGTGAGGTTGGGGTAAATGTGTGGGATGGGAAGGGCGAGTTGGGTCGGGGAATGGTGGGTGTGTGAGGTCGGGAGAGCGTTCGGGCCGCCAATAGAGGGTAGGTGGAGGTGGCACACACTACGTAGTTGGTTGGGGTTCGGTAGCGGGCCTGGTAGGTGGCGGCCCGCTACCACCCTCGCCAAGGCAGCCCGAGCGGGCAGCCCGCTACCGTGGGCGCTACCGTAATAAATTTGGTAGGGGGCGTGGTAGGGGGAAGCCCGCTACCATGAAATTAATGTTCAGGCGGGCGTTTTGAAATTCAAACGCGCCTCGGTAGCGGGCTACCCGCTACCGAGCCATTTCAATCTGCTCGCCCCCTTCCTCTCTTCCATTTTTCTCCCCGACGCATCCGATACCTTCCTCCAAAATCGCCGCCGGCCACCGCCTTTCTCCCCATTGCCGCGCCGTTTCACTTCCTTTTTCGGCGGATCTACATCAGCAAGGTAAGGTTTCTTTTCTCTTCACTTTTTTCGGTATTTTTATGGTTGGAAGGGTGTATTGGAGCATTTTGTTTTTTTTTTTTGCAGCACCGCCGCCGGCCACCATCAATTTTCCGTCACATCGTCGTCTCCACCACCATCTATAGGTATTTGTTGTTGTATTTTATGAATTTTAGTATTTTAATTAGGAATTTAGGTATTTTAGGTATTATTTATGAATTTGTTAGTATTTTGTGTAATTTTAGTATATATTTTACATATTTTAGGGAAATAAGAATATTTTATGAATTTTAGTATTTTAGGAATTATTTTAGTATTTTAGGAATTATTTTAGGTATTTTAGGTATTATTTAAGAATTTGTTAGTATTTTGTGTAATTTTAGTATATACTTTACATATTTTAGGAAAATAAGAATATTTTGTTTATTTTAGTATTTTAGGAATTATTTTAGTATTTTAGGAATTATTTTAGGTATTTTAGGTATTATTTATGAATTTGTTAGTATTTTGTGTAATTTTAGTATATACTTTACATATTTTAGGAAAATAAGAATTTTTTGTTTATTTTAGTATTTTAGGAATTATTTTAGTATTTTAGGAATTATTTTAGGTATTTTAGGTATTATTTATGAATATTTTAGTATTTTGTGTAATTTTAGTATGTACTTTACATATTTTAGGAAAATAAGAATATTTTGTGAATTTTAGTATTTTAGGAATTATTTTAGTATTTTAGGAATTATTTTAGGTATTTTAGGTATTATTTATGAATTTGTTAGTATTTTGTGTAATTTTAGTATGTACTTTACATATTTTAGGAAAATAAGAATATTTTGTGAATTTTAGTATTTTAGGAATTATTTTAGTATTTTAGGAATTATTTTAGGTATTTTAGGTATTATTTATGAATTTGTTAGTATTTTGTGTAATTTTAGTATATACTTTACATATTTAAAAATTTTCTAAAGTTATTTTCATTCACATCCTTCCAGCGAGCTTGCTTGAAGAGGCGCGCCGCAAGGCGAGGAGGATCGCCTCGGGATGGAGGATGAGTTGCGTACACCGAGGAGCGCCAGTGAGTACGAGGTTCATATGAACCGTACTCTTCAGCAGAGCGACGTCGGTCCGAGGAGATGCAACAGGCTCTTCGTACGGAGATGCGGCGGCGGTCAGGAGATGCAATGACCTCCCCGTAGGACACTTTTGTAAAAACTATTTCGTTTCAGATGTTTTTTTATTGTAATTGGTACATTTGGTTACTTTATAATTAAATTTATTTATGTTTTTAATTGTAATCTATAAAACCTAATAAATATTATTATTATTGAATGATTTATTAAATGATGAAAATAAAGAAATTATTTTTAAAAAAATAAATGATGGTAGCGGGTTTGGTAGGGGGTATGGCGCTACCAGCTGTGTCAGTTGGCAGCGCCAACGTGGCGCCAGGGTAGCGCCCTGCCCGCTACCATGACCTCTACTCACGGTAGCGGGCTCGGTAGCGTCCGAAGTCGAGGAAGCGGGCAAAATGGAAGCGGTTTCGGTAGCGGGCTATCCCGCCACCATGGTAGCGGGATTGGTGGCGGATTGCCCCCTACCACGCTCCCATTATATACGCAGTGACAGCCGACGGTGAGCGAAGTCACCGGATCCAAGGAGGATGTAGGCTAGGTGTGGTGGGGACGGGGACGAATTGAAGCAGTAAACAAAGTTTTAGGGCAGAAGGTTGATTTATTTTAGTTTTTGGGGTGGTGTGAAGTTTGACCATGGTTGTCAGTATCTGATATTGACAAAACCAAGGTTTTGCGAACAGAGGCGATATCTTTTCTTGGATGAAAGATAGAACTTATATAATTGTCATTATTCAAATAATAAAATTAACCCAAATCTTTTAGAAGTGAACTAATTTTTCATAAATCTAAGCCAAAAGTTTTTTAAAAGAACTAAATTTATATAAATTTATTACACCGGATATATTGTTATTTAATACATTGAAAATTTTGATAATTTTTAATTCAATGAATCCGTGATGAAGTCGGGTATTAGAACTAGTTAACCTTTAATCTATAGTACAAGTATCTATCTGATGTTCTTCCACAAAGATATATGCAAATAATCTTCTTTCTTTGATGGACGAGAATATATGTAGTAGATATGACAAGGTGCACGTTTTTTTGTCTTTCTAGTAATTCCTCCAATCCACTGCTTCATTAATTAACACATTCATCAATCAATTATATTATATATGTTGATATATATACTGAGTCCAAATTGGGAATGGAAGACTACCAAAGCATTATTATTCATGCGCATTTTCAGCATATCAAACTAGCTAGTTGGTTCAATTATCTAACCACCAAGCTACCCTCAAACAAATTAGTCAAGCTTGGAAACAAAAACATACTCTCTCAACCAATTATTTTAATAGCTTCACAGTATTTAATTTATGATTTTTTTTCACAAATTTTTAGATACTGAAAATTTAATATTTTATATGTATATCATAATTTGAAATCTAAATTTTATAAATATATTTTTCCTGAATTTTTTAAAACTATTTATCTTTGTTAAAATATGAATCAAACATTTAACCTTGAAACACTAAAGTCAAATGGTTGAATCTTTTGCGGACGGAGGGAATATATAATTAAAAAGCCATATTCATTGTGAATTTTCCCATAACCTAGTTATATATTAGGGTTTTGTGAATTGATAAGTTGATGAGTAATCTATCTAATAGTAATGAGAATTATAGATGAGAGCTAGAAGATGGTGGATTGGTATCTTATGCATGCACTGATTGTGTAACATTTTTCCTTCACCAACATCATTTTATATATCAAAAATCTTGAATTGATACTGAATATTGGTGATGGATATATAGTTTTCTTGACTATGAACATTATGATCTCTTTAAGTAACAAGATGGTAATGGAAAAACAAAGTTACTCAATTGATGCATAATTAAGATCATTACCCTTGATCACATGTATGCATACATACCTGGAGAAGAGTAAGATTAATTAGTTTCATGATGAGCTTGCCATATGTATGTGATCATGAGATACAAAAAAACCCTAAGATGACATCAGTCTGCAATTACACCAGCACCTGATCCTGATCATCATGAGTACTCAGGTCAACAACACTGAGCAGGTGCAGGTGCAAATGCAGATAGATGTATATCACCTTAGCTAGCTAGCCATGTGTCTGTGTGTTTTTAATTAGAGAAAAAAAAAGAAAGGGAACACATAACCAGTGTTGTTTCAATAAACAGAAGAGAGAGGCAAGAAGACAGTGTTGAATTCTTGATGTATATCTATGTAATATACTCCATATATATATATATATATATACACACACACATATAATTGATGAAGAAGGAAGCAGGAGGAAGGAAGAAATATATAGTGGAGTAATTGAGTAGTAGTAGTAGTAGTAGTTACTTTGGTCATCAATGGAAGATCTGTCAGTGTCAATATGGACAGAAAGTAGTTTTGAAACAGCGAGTCAGTCACGTGGGTCTTAGTTTTTCTGTTTATCTGTTGGGTGGTGCAAGCACGTGAAAGAGAAGGTGGAGGCACGAGGAGTATTCGACGGCGGGCCAATGAGGAACCGCCACGTCAGGATGGGTTCTACGGTGCCACGCACGCTCAGCTTTACACTTGTCGTTGTTAAAGACAGACATACATGCCTCAACTCCATCTCAAACTCACCAGCATCCATCCACCCACTTTCTTTCTTTTAAACATTATACTAAATTTCTTTGGCATAAGATAAGTTGTGTTATTTTGATGAGAAATTATTAGAGAATTTTGTGATGTTTTATGAGATGAGAAATGGGGAGAAAATAGTTGATTTGATAGTTTTTTTAATGAAATTTTAATGAAAAAAATGAGTGAAGAACACGCTCAAAATATTTGAAATTGATTAATGTTTATAAGAGGAGAAGTTGGGGAAAAATGGGTTGATTTTGATGATTTATTGATGAAATTTTGATAAAAAATTGCACCCTTAATTACATTTATTAAATTAAATAATGTTGTTCAATTCAACGTAAAAAAAGTAAAATATAGTGTTTGTTTGAAAAAAAATCTAAAATAATTGCTGTGTTTCGGAAAATTTATTAACGATAGCTTTTAGCGTTTACTTGTAATAATATGATCTAAACCATTAAACAAGTACTATTTTCATTTCAAAATAATTATACACTTTGATTTTCTTGTTTCAAAGTTTAATGTTTGACAAACAAATATAAAAACAATTTAAAATTTTCAGAAAAAATATATTAAGAAAGTTTATACTTCAAATTATGATATGCATATAAATTATTAAATTTAAATATCTAAACATTCAGTAAAAAAATATAAATTAAATACTGTAAAACAGTAAAAATAAAATACATAATTATTTGGGGTAGCGTTCAAAATATGATACAGCCAATTGAATGAGACAAACAGTGATCATAATTAGACATGGCAATAGGGTGGTTAAACCACGGTAATCCTTAAACTACGACCATCAATCATGGCTTTTTTAGTATCCACGGTATATGGTTTTACGCGTCTCGGTTATAAATTTATATCCACAACCGTTAATCACGGATATACACGGTTAACAGTTCATTCGCGGTTATTTAGATGAAAACTTTAATATTATCCAAATATCCTAAATAAATCTATAAATTTAACATAAACATTCAAACAACATTTTAAACATCCAATCAACACTTTAATCTCTAAAGAAAAAAAAATTCATGATAATCTAAATATTTATCAACCCAAACATCCAAACGTGCAAGACTATCATCTTTATTTTTTTGTGATGCATGACTTCTCCTACAAAATCGAAAATGATATAGTTTGAAAAGAACATAATTTATTAGATAAGTTTTTACAAATTAAGATTTAGATGAGAAATTACGAGGTAATGGGTTGTGTAATGGGTTGGGCTGGATCTTAATTAGGAGGTGGATTGGTGGTTGTCCGTCAAACTGTGGATATTGGTTATCCACGGTGCGAATACCCCTAAACCACACCCACAACCATTAAGCTGACGGTTATGAAAAAAATCACAATCGCTAACTGTGTAATTTTAACTGCGGTAAAAACTACCATAAAATGGTAGTTAATCACAATTAACTGATCTTATCCACTCCACTGTCATGCCTAATCATACGGTCACAACCAGGAAAAGAAAGCTTGGGGTCAACCCGACCCAGTCACATGCGCGTGACAGGCAGATCCGTACACACCCTTCCCCTACAACGGCATAATTACCATGCTCAGAGCATCTCCAACAGGTTCTCCATTTTATGGGAATGCTCAATTTTGAAGAAATTTGGGCTGTTTTTGGGTCCAACAGATTCTTCATCTCATTCTCCAAAATGGGGAAGGAGAAGGAAAAATGGGTAGTCTTCCCCAAATTTGGAGCATTCTCCAAAATTTAAAGCATTCTCTAAATTTGGTGTGAACTCAACATTTAATTGGATACAAAATAGTCACTCCCTCTCTCCTCTCATTGGTGTGAACTCAACATTTAATTGGATACAAAAATCAGTTTCAAATAAAAATATATTAATTCATTAATTATTAGTCAAAGATGTAGAATATTTTATTGTTGTAATAAATGCAGGCTTCTCCAAAATGGAGAAACTGTTGGAGTTAGAGCAAAAATAATTTGAAGAATATGGCTCTTACTTCTCTATTTTGGAGAAACTTTTATGGGGACTGTTGGGCTTGCTCTCACTCACAATAATTGGCAAAAGTCTCACTCTTTCTTTTTCATTCCTTACCCCCTCTATTCCAAAAGATCGATTTTTTAATTTATGCTTAACTTAAATTATTGTGTGAAAATGGTTATTACAAAAGTACTAATAGTATATTTGAATATTAGATATATTTTCCCCATTAAAAAAAGATTTATTTATTTGTATATAAAACATACGATTTTCTATATCAAAATATTTAAGGGAGAAAAAGATTAAATTTTAGAAACGAAATGTCTCATCTTTCCTATGATACACCCAAACAATTTGAATAAAAAGTTACCGGCGTTGATAGATTTTACCTTGAATTCAATAATTCTATATGACTAAGGGTGTGCAACAATTTTTAAAAATAGCTTATATATATTTTTAAGAATTATTTGCAGGTAACTTTTATCCATTAGATGTAGTTGTTTGATGTTGACCTTCAAACATTATCCAAAACACTGCAACTATTTGAAATAATTATTCCCAACAAATTCATATTTCCCACCATTTACCACTTTTATTTGGACATTAAACTCGATGATTATTTTGACTTCCTTGGTCACAAGTACAACAAATCGAAAGATGCTAGATCATTCACCTCATCCATCTATCTATCTATCTGTCAGTACATAGACAAATCCGCGATCTAGAGATTCACACAATAGATGATAGATAGTATCAACTTCGTTTGGCCATGTTGGCGGGAGTACTAAACGATTTCGAAAGGTTAAAATGAAATACTCCCTCCGTCCCATTATTTTTGAAACGTTTTGACTGGACACGTTGTTTTAGGTGAAACTGATTTTGAGTTGACTTGGTAGATGGAAGAGAGTGATGAGGGATAATTGAGTAAATTCATGTACAAAAGTTTACTAAAAAGGGGAAAGTGTTTCAATAATTTAGAAACAGCTCAATAAGGAAAGTGTTTCAATAATTTTGGAAAAAAGGAAGTAGTATTTTGGAAAACTCCTTTTGTAGATCAAATCAAAATGAAACTAAGTCGATACCCAACATACCCTACCTATTTATGACTGGATCAACCTATGTGAAGCAAACGGCACATATCTCTTCTTCTGTAACACTGTGCCACCAAACTTTTAAATTCTTTTATAAGTAAATCTCTGAGAAATGCTCTATTCATTCAAAAACAAACTACAACAGCCAGCTATGGAAACCCCTAAAGAACCCAATAATAAGGATCTATATCACCAAATGTGGAATCATGATGATGACTTGATTATAGTCCTAAGATAACCAATTACTCTCTCTCCCTAGAATATTTTTCCTTTACACAATGTACAGCTGCTCCTCATGCCCAGCACCACTAGTGCTCATGCTTCACTCGAGCCTTTATAATTCCTGGAACAGGTGGTGAGGTCGGAGGCCTACCTGGGGTGGTCGACCTTGGATGAGGAGCGACCATTTGCTGTTGGTACATTCCTCCTCCTCCTGACATGCTGCTGCTAGTGCCTTCACCATCCACAGATATGACGTTATTATTCACCGTTTCATTACTCCCTGCTGCTGGTCTCTCGCAAAACTTCATCGCCTTCAGAACATAATTGTCGTCGTGGAGCTCAAACGGTGTACTGCGAATCGAACACCAGACATGAACCCTCAGATATCAATGAAATACAATCATGAATGGTTTATTGAGGTGGCCATGATTTACATACTCTTACCTGTTGAAGTCAAAATGAACTAGTTGCATATCTTCTGATATTTCCACCTCAACTGTGGCATGCGGGCGTGTCTGTAACTCACAAAGGCCATTCAAATGTGAGCATTCATTATCAAAGAATTTAAATTCGCAGGCTTCACCGAGTAGAAATGACGAGTTCAACAATGACTTTACTTTTAACAATGACCGAAAACATTAATCCTCACCCCACACAGTATCAACACATTAATAATGAGTTAACGAAGGTGTATCACTCAAGTAGCACATCTATACTTGAGTCTGAAAGCCATGTTGTTGCATGTGGTGTAGCATGAACTGGTTTTTAGTTTTTAAACGGTAGTTAAGTTGTTGTAAACAACAAAGGAAGAGGCAATTGTTTTTCCAATTCAAGAAAATGGAGCTGCAGGCTTCAGAGGTTAAAGTTTCTACTCTGTTGAAAAGGGTTCAGAGTTGTATAGTCCTTCCCACAATAAGATACAAGACCTTAACATCCCTACGAAAGAGAAGATAGATACACATTAAATACTACTTATTATTTACTCATATTATGACTACTATGTCATCTTATGGGCACTTAAAAGCATCTACAACAATACTAACTATTAGACTCCTAAGTCAAATATAACTAACAAAAATAGAAAAAGTAGACAAATCTCTGATCCAACAACACTACCTATCACGCTAGCCATAATAGCTTTAGCTATTTGGCTCTCCAAATTTGGGAGTGAGGAGAGAGTTTTTATTGTTAGCTATATGATAAATATGGTTGATTTCAAATCAATAATAAATGTCACTAGCTATAATAGATAGCATTGATGCAATAACAATGTTAAACTCATTAGCTAATATAGCTTTTTTGTCATTTTGGCTACAATTTAAATTAAAATTAGCTAACATTGTTGTCGATGCTCTTAGAGACTGGAAATGTGGTCCTTCATACTCTTCCATCCATTAGATTCAGATTCAATCGAAACTACTTGAGCAAACAAGACTTTCTTTATAAAAATAGAATACCCAAGGACTTCACGTATAAAGAAGGTGCAATTGCACTAAATTCATCCAGCTTTATCAATAGTCGCACTATATTACAAATACTTAAACTCTAAACAGACTCAAGACTACAAAAAGTTGAGACAAGCTAAAACTTGAGATGATATTAACAATCAGGTAGAATTTTGGCTAAGCAGATGATAGTTAATTAAAAAATCATCGTCAACAAGTATATTAAGTTAGATTTCTCCAAACAAAATGTAGACAAAAAAATCAATTTTTAAGTGTCACCTTGTCGTTAAGTCAACTAACGTGATCTTTTGAGGAAGCACTAAAATGGAGGTATGACTATGTGATTTATTCAGCCTTGAACTCACACCACCGGACCAAGTCATACCATGTTGCAAAGTTCAAAACGACAACTACAATCCGAGCCATGGTGAAAAGGCTATAGCAAGGATGTGGGCTGGTTTGTTGCTGTTTCTGTGTTAGCTGTTTTTTTCCTGGTCTGTTGGGAGGTGTTAGTAGGCTAGTGCTGTTGCCCCCTATCTCAAGGGGCTCTGTGTCTAGCCTCTCCCTTTTTGTTTTGGTTTTGTTCTTGTTGTCCTTGTTACTGTGCTTTCTATGATTAATTGAAAGAGTTTTGTTAGCCGTTCAAAAACAAATGGTGAAAAGGCTATAGCTTGAACTAATAGAGAAATTTCAAAGGCTTACATGTACTTAGGCCCAAATAAAACATACATTTTTGTAAAAATTATTATTTCAAGAAAAATGTAAGCCCAATGACTAGTCTGAAGGGAAAGTTAAAATCATCCAAGTGAGAAACTCCCAAACTAACTTTCTGGATAGGAGAGGCTACAAAAAACCTACATATTATACACCTATTTTTCATTCTACTACTTTGGCTGTGTTTTCTATGGGATATTTGAAGAAGACAGTTGAAGTTTTTGGAAAATGGAGGGAAATTATGTGAGATTTTGGGTGGGTGGGTAACTTAAAACTTCCAATTTTCACTGGTGTCTAACAGTCTTCACCCATAAAAGACTATGCCTATCCAGTACAACCATAGAAGATGCAATTCTTCTTTTTGCTCAAATTACTCATAGTAGAGCTATGATTTCCATAGTTTACGTACCAATACACCATTAATACATATAAACAGCATATAGCAACTTCTACATAAAGAATTAAAGAATTGCATGTTACACAAGACAAGGAACATAACATACCTGCACTAAGATAAAAGGCAAAGCAACACCGCCACTAGGAGCATTTCCTGAGCTATACAATTGCTCATTTCGCTTTATCAAATTTTGAAGACCCACATACTGAAAGAATAACACAATACTACCCATTTAGCAGAAGACAAAAATAGACCTTCAAGAAAACAAAGTAGCAAGTCCAAGTTATCCTCTTTCCCATGAAACAAAATCAATAATAAGCTATTTCTAATACAATAATTCTTTTTTTATATAAAATGTCCACCTCTCACCTGTTCCTCTAGTTCTTGCAGATATGCAGTTTTCTTTTCAATTCTATTTCTCAGTCCAACGCGCTCACCCTGCAATATGTGAATTAAAGAATATCATAACAATCAGCACGCACTAAGTCTTTTGTGTAAATGCAAACAAAACAAGTGAAGTCTCCTAGACCCAGCAAGAGTCTAACCTTAAGTTCTTCAACATCATTCATGCTAGTGCGGGGAAGTCCCTTCCACTGTATTTCTTTCTTATCCTTGGATATAATATCCATTGCCATGAGAACATTCAGGGCATCATACACCCTTCTCCTTATATTCTTCTCATCATATTGTTGCTGCTAAAATTGATCAACAGAGTGAGGTTTTGTTTCAATTGCGAATGCATGATTATCAAGAAACACAAAAGCATTGCAAATTTTTTTAACAAACCTGATCAGGGGCTGTCACACCATTGCTAGGTTCAGCAAACTCAGCCACAAGCTCATCTGCTACCTGAAAATCACTAATATTGTCAATCCCTTGTAAAATAAAGGCCTAAGGAACTTAGTTCTATCCTGTCCAAACAGGAGTAGTGTATATTCCTTTGAGGTTGAAAAATACTAAGGTAGTATCTAACTAATATTGTCAATCCTTTGAACTTAATACTGTCACTAACACCAGGAAGTATTTTTCATATGGTTGCTCAACTTAACACGTAGTATCTAAAATACTAAGGTGCTAACCATATAGTAGTACCACACATAGTAAGAGGCTGAAAAAAAAACCCAGTTAAAAAAGTGATCAATCGAGCCTTATTCCCAACTCGTTGTAATCGGCTAAATGAATCCTGCCTGAGCTCTCAGGTTGCCGGTCATAAGCCCAGATAAAGGAGAAGGGGATGGTAGGTCGACACCGAACTTAAAAAACTGTCACTTCTATGAGCAAAAAAGTGATGTATCTTTAATATTCTTAACTTTTGCAAAAATTTTAAAAAGTATACTCCAGTTTTAAATTAAAACTTGAATTCATACACGGTTTTCATCTAAACTGCTCTCAGTCCATAATCAGAAATTTCTCAATTGATGAGCCATGGATAGTTGATAAATATTTGAGTACGTATTTAAACTAGTAAAATGCAGCAAGTCAACCCAACGGAACTCTTACAAAACTTTGTTGCATCACATGTGACTTCTAACGGTAAACCATGCTAGAGACCAGTTTAAATGCACTACAACAAATGCAGAATTTAACTGAAATCAAGCCATCCTAAAAGAAAAACTTCACTGAAGGATCCTAATAGGATTACAGATTCTAGCCGGAGTACATAGCAAGAGGTTAAAAGCAAGTTATTGAATTACAGGAAATGTAAGCAACTTAGAGAACAATCTGACCTCGTTATATGTAGTCCTTCCTTTGCTTTCCACTTTTTCACACACTGCGGAAAAATGGAAACTCTTGTTAGAATTTCAAAAGCCTGTTAGTCTAGTCATCTATAAGATCATATAGAATGAAGTAACAAGGAATTATCACAGAAAAACCAATAAATTGGACTACCTGGCATCGGATCGGACATCGAAAAGAAATATCATTAAAACCGACGTTTTAGAAAGTAAAATTGAGCAAGGCGTTACAGGAATCAAACAAACACCTTTCATACTGAATTGACGAAGCCCTCTGCCACTTTTATCACCTCCAACTGCACGTTGACCCCTCTTTTTCTTCTTTCTAAAACATACTAACAAAAGATCATTTAGTTACTAATAAATTACTAAAGCATATCTGTGAAACATGGTTGCATGAGATGACTAAGCATTAAAACACATAGAAGTAGAACAGCTTCGGCATATTAAACAGAGTATCTGTTGGCAGATGCTGTCTGCAATATAAATATATAAAGTACTTCCATTTACTGAGAATAAGCTGATTTGAGCAAACTATTGCCAGAGATAACACGATCACCTGGCATTTTAAGTCCTCACACTGTACACTCAAATGCAGCAGTTTAATCCAATCAAAGCAGAGGAACTGAGATGACCATAAGTTTAACCAGTAGATATCCCCAATAAGTCTTCACAAGTTATGAACACAGCGTTACATCATAAAGTATTAAACCACCCATCACAAAATCACATATACAAATTCAGCATTTCTGAACAATTCTCAACACTCCGAACTCGAAATAAAATAAAAAAAGAGCATCAACACTGGAACAGAAACTGACCCAGCGGCTCCTTGAGATCCAGCATCATCCGCCTGAATATCAAGATGATTCAACCGATGTATAGTACTCTCACTGGCGGGCGTGGCCGCAGCCTGCTCGCTGCGGCTGGAAGGCGATCCAACACTTCCACTAGTCGACACAGATTGGCCCGAAACCGTCGTCCCCCACGACCTCGAACCACCTGCTCCTCTAGCTGGGTTCTTGTCCGTATCTTCCGGTTGACCATGATTGTTGTTGTTGTTGTTGTTGTTACTATTACTGTGATTGGACCCAGTTACCATTCCTACCACGCATACAACCAAAACCCCAGAAAATTGAGAGCAGCGGGAAGCACAGGAGCAAACACTGAACAACGGATCGAAGTTGGAGAAGGGCGTTGTTCAAAGCGATGTGAGCGGCGGGAAGAAGGAGCAACTGAGAAGCATGACGAAGGTGGTGTTGATGAAGCAAGTGAAGAAGAGGAGATGAAATTAGAGAGACGAAGATAACAGCATGAGGAGGAGATGAATGAATGAATGGATTGAAAGAGGGAAATTTGTGTTGAGGGTTTGGTTTAGTGTGCGTTAACTTTAGCTCCATTTTTTAATTTTTTTTTTTGGACCGGCTTCACAAAACAATATGAAATCCAAATTGCAGGCTGCAACTTTTTTTGTTAAGGCCCAATCCATCGGCCCAATAGTGTGTTTTAGGCTTTTAGCAGTTAATCTTTTTGTGATGGATGCCATTTCCTCTTTTTACACGTGTATAATTTATTATGAATAAAGGAAAAAAGAGTCGTAGATGCCCCAGAACAAAGTAAAAGGTGCAAGGCCTGCTATAAACTTTAGTGAGATGTTTAAAACAATTATACTTGGATAGGTACTGGCATATTCTACATTAAAATCTTGCCACACTCATTATTTTGGATGCAAACGTGCTCAAAAATCAATTAACTTACTCCATCAATTTAGTTTTGAACGATATTTTGCTCTAACCTAAGGAGGAGGAAAGTATTCATTCCTGCATATGTGGCATATCAGTATTGGCTCGTATCATCACTATTCGCTATTATTTACGGCGTTACCTCTATTTATTACGATTGTGGCAATCCGTAATTAATAGCGATGGTTTCAACTCCATAATAGTATATCATGTATGTGGGATTAATTACTTCACTCTATCTCGGTTAGGAGGAAACTTTTTTCCTTTAGTTTTTAATCTAAATCAAATGAAAGGCCCTAATTAGAGAGTAGGTAACCAAACAATTAATGCTAATAATCCCTCAAGGGTGTGTTCTTCTTCTATTTTTTCATCAAAATTCTACCAACAAAACATTATACTCTTGAGTTGCAGGGAGTCGCAGTCACCGGCTAAAAATATCATAAGCTGCAAGGAGTCGAGGAGGGAGTTGTATGTAACAATGACTCAAAACAATTAGCTAAGATGTTGTCAATTATGATTAGTTGGAATCCAAGGTAAGTATATTTATTCGTTGATAAATGTAAAAGAACGAGAATAATAACAGCCTCTTCATCTCAATCTAAGTTGGTTAAATTGGTATTGGATTCTTCTCTATAATTTCATTAAATTGGTTTTTTTTGTAATTCTGTATTTCTTCTATACCTATGACCCACCGAAAAAGAAGAGATGAATGTTTTTATTTAAAAGGTTAAAAAAAAAAAAAGGAAAGCAAGGTGCAAAGAGTGGGAGGACCGCGGGCTATGGAAAAGAAGGTAAAAAATTGGCCTAGCTAAATATTGGACTAATCTATGGGCCTTTTGTATCCTCTATTTTAGAAAATCTATAGAAATGTTCATTTGACCATTAACTTTTTTAGATTTAGTTCCACTGATGTTACTTTAACACTTAAGCCTAACAAAACGACCACAAATTCTTTATTCTTCTACCATCAGCCCACCTCCATCCGTTTGTTAGACCGCCACGAGCAGCCCTAACCGCAACGCACAACCCAGGCCGCCGTCCCTGAAGTGGGAAAATAGAGAATAGGGAGAAACACCAAGTTGTATACGTCCCTGAAGAACTTGAAAAAGACAAAACATGGCCGGTGTTATGTTATGTTATGTTCTCCCACTACAATACAACGCACAAGCCTGGGAACCGGGACTTCATCCGTGTCGATATTTTGGGATAAAAATCCTTACCCACCTGACTAACTGACTGACACGCGGAAATATGTTTGTGGTGCCTAGCATCAGTTTACTGTTGTAGTAGCTGTCATAGAACAAAACAAAACAAAACAATACACACATGAACAAACAATGTCAATATTGTCTACATGACCATGTGTTTGGTACTTACTATTAACAGCATTTGGTCATTGAAAAAAGAAAAAAAAAACCCAACATATTTGTTCCATCTCATTCTTATTATTCACTTTCCTTAACATATTTGTTGTTTTTTTTAAAATTTGCATAGGGGGTAGAAGTTAAAAGGCCTATAGGGGGTACCGTACCTCAAACCTCGGGCCACAATTGAGGGTCGTTAAAACCCAGGCAGGCAGGCCCATTAACCGATAGTTGAGTTTAACGAAAAGTGTGCGACGAAATTCCAACACATGCCCTAAACAACGGTCGTCTAGCGGGGATTGTCTAGAGGGCACAATTGTATATTCCATTTTGGTCGTGGTCCAGTCAAATTCGAGCTCTTTTTCTGTCCACAAAACAAATGCCGTCGTCTCCTCTCCTCTCCACTCCGCAAACAAACAAAAACCCACAGCAACAAAAACAAAAACAAAAAAACAAAAACAAAAACAAAAGTAACCAGTTTTAGTTTAGATTTGGAGTAGTAATTTGGTTTGGGTTTTGCGTTTCAAGCCCGCCGTTAGTGACCTCATCACAACTCTCATCCGGGTCAACAAACTTTTTAAAGCGATAATAATGCTTCCCTTCTCATTTTCTTGACCATATCATTTTTCTTTCTTTAATTAATACACACATTCATTCAACATTATAGAATTTAATATTTTAAATAAATAAATGCATAGGTAAAATAATAATTATAATGCCACAATTGTTAAAATGTCATATAAAATCTTATGTCTTACACAGTATTGAGAAAACCATAAAACCCGATAGTTCGTTTTTCAATTATTTTATTTTCTGAAATTTTACTCTAAATCCAATAAAATGCGGTGCTAATTTTACTCTATGGAATAAACCAATTCAGAAATGGGTTTTGTGTTTCAGCACACCCCTCGCTGACCACCTCATCCCAACTCTTACCTAGAGTTGTAAATGAGCCGAGCTCTCGACTCGTGCGTTATTGAGCACTGTCTTATCGAGCTTCGAGTTCAAGGATCGATAATTCTATCGAGTCGAGTTCGAGCGGATATGAGTTCGACTCGATAGCTTATCGAGCTATCGAGTTTTATATATTTTAAAGTCTAACTTGTTATAGAAAACATACTTTAATCCAAACTTTCAAGTTTTCAAGCAGTGCAGGAGCTATCGAGTCGAACTAAAGCATTACATCGAGTTGAGTTCGAGTCTTTATCATGAAAGCTCGTCGAGCTATCCAGTCAAGTTCGAGCCGAGCAGTTCGAGCTCGGCTCGGTTCATTTACAGCCCTACTCTCACCCGAATCAACCAACTTTTTAAACTGATAATGCTTCTGATTTCATTGACCATATCATTTTTCTTTGTTTAATTACTTGTACATTAGAGAATTTAAAATTTTAAAAAACAAATAAATGTATAGGTAATAATATTAATATTAATATTAATACAATTGTAAAAACGTCATATGAAATAATAATGTTACAGTAATCTATAATTTATTTTTTTTATAAGTTTTTAGATATGTAAAGTTAAGTGAAATATAAATTTTTCATATAATTTTTTTTGCATTTTTTTCAATGTTTAAAGTTTTAGGTCAAATAATGCAATTTAAAACATAAAAATCAAACACGACAATCTATATTTTTTTACTGTCACATCATTCTTAATTTCTTAATTTACCTAATTATCACTTGATCATAATCCATTCATCTTTTACCACATCATTTACGACATTATAAAGAATAAAAATATATACATTTTTAGTGACTTAAAACATTTTTCTAAAACCAAATTTAACCCATGAACCGCTGTTATGATTTACCAAAACAATAACGTGTTTTAAAACATGCACCGCTACCCATCATCATCATCCTCATCAACGTCTAGTCACGTAGAGAAATTTCCCACCTCCTCTCTCTCTCTCTTATATATATAAAACCCCATTTCCTAATTCCTCCACACGCCCTCTTCACAATTCAACCGAACTCTTTTTTTTTTTATATATATAAAAAAACCAACCCCCACCATTTCAAACTTCAAACCAAAAATTCTCATTCAAATTACAGCGCCGACAAATGGGTGCGGACGCTAAGCCTGAAGGAGAAAAGGCAGCCGCCGACGGCAAGGTCACAGTCGTCTTCAAGCTTGACCTGCATTGCGAGGGCTGTGCCAAAAAGGTCCGCCGCTCCATCAAACATTGCCCAGGTGCTTACTTACTTTCGTACACCGTCTAATTAGTGATTTCTTGTTTGAAGATCAGATTTGGGTCTTAGTTATTGAGGCTGCTACACGCGAATTTTGTGTTTTAATCAATGGCTAGTACTGTTTGTTACCTGCTACTCACCTAACTGAAAGTCATTTTTGTTTGGTTGGTTGGTGGATCAGGCGTCGAAGATGTGAAGACGGATTTCTCGGCGGATAAACTAACGGTGACCGGAAAAGTTGATCCGGCAAAGATTAAGGCCAGAGTCGAGGAGAAAACTAAGAAGAAAGTGAATCTCATTTCGCCTCTGCCCAACAAAGATTCCGCCGCCGTACCAGCTGCCGGCGGCAAGAAGTCCGACGACAAGCCCGAGAAGAAGTCCGACGACAAGCCTGAGAAGAAACCCGACAAGAAAAAGGACGACGAAAAAAAGCAAATCAAAGAGGTACGTTACACATCTCACATTTCCGTCGCAAAAAAAAACGAAAAAAAAACTTTTTAGATTCACGCGCCGCCGCACACGACGGCATGTTACCCACGTGTGGCGTAAAGTGGTTGAGCTGTTTGAATCAGAAGTTAATTAGTCATTGTCAAATGCTTTTCTTTCACGTTATTAATGCTCTATTAGTCAACCAAATCTTGATTTGTTGTGGCTAATCCTAATTAACTCTTAACTATAACCATTGCAGAGCACAGTGGTGTTGAAGATCAGGACTCATTGCGACGGCTGCATTCATAAGATGAAAAAGATTATTCAAAAAATCGATGGTGAGTTAATTGATGAATTTGACCGCTAATTTAAACTGAACCTAAAACTAATTAACCGCTACTAATGCCAGTAATTTAAATTTAACAGGGGTAGATTCTGTGACGGTTGATGGATCCAAGGATCTAGTAACGGTAAAAGGAACGATGGACTTGAAAGAGCTGACGCCGTACCTCACGGAGAAGCTCAAAAGAAGCGTCGAGGTTGTTCCGGCGAAGAAGGACGACGGCGGAGAGAAGAAGGGGAAAGACGGCGGCGGAGAGAAGGAGAAGGAGAAACAGAAAGAGAATGAGAAACCAAAAGAGAAAGAAAAAGAGAAGGAAAAGGAACCGGCCACGGCGGGGGAGGCAAAAGTTGAAGTGAGCAAGATGGATTACAACGGATACGCGCATCCGCCGCCGCCGATGTACTGGTACGGCGGAGGAGCGAATTACGCGGTTCAGAGCCACGAGCAGGCGAGTTCGAGCTACGGGTACCCGGATCCGACCCAGTGGTACCCGGGTCCGAGTTACGGGTTCGCGAATCAAGGGCATGCGAGTGAAGGGTACGCGATGGATCCGGGACACCATATGCACGCGCCGCAGATGTTCAGCGACGAGAATCCGAATGCTTGTTCCGTTATGTGAGGGCGTGAGTTGCACAACGATGAAAGAAATGCGGATGTAATTGTAAATAATGTAAGAAGTTAGGGGGGAGTAAATAGAGAGAAATTGGGGGATTTAGGAATGTGAGACCCACTGGGCTGACTTGGCTTGAGCTGGTCGTTTTTGTTTGCCTGTGGGTAATTCTCTTTTGGTCCCTCGGTCTCTACTGGATTAAGATATTGTATCTTTTCTTTCTTTACATGTGGTAACGATATTGTTTTCTTCTGTCCATTGAAAAACGTGACAATTAACCAAGTATGTACAAACCCTTGGGCCTTGGGAATAAAGTAAGCCCTTCGCTTTTTGTTCCAGTAACGATTATGTCCTGAACTTTTCAACTTGCCATTCTCATCCAATGAGTGTTGTCATGAACATATCCCTCTCCTCATTCTGTTTACATTTGGTGTGATGTATATACTTATAACTCAGCACTAGTTTTTGGATAAGACCCAGCACCAACTTTGCTTGTTAAGAGAAAGAAGAAGATTAGAAATTTTTTAAGCAAAGGGGCAATGAATGAATGAGTGATGTTAATGTTTAATGACTTGATCATAACATGACAAAAATGATCAAGGGCCGGCAGTACGACTAATCCCAAGATGCGGTTAACGTAAGGGATTGTTTGGCGTCATGAGCCACGGCGGATTTGCAAAATGGAAACGAAGAAATCAAATCATGATGCTTATGGTGTTGGGATTAGCAATTTAATTAATTGCCCTCATCACCTTGCATTATTTAATATATATACTGTAATTATTAAAGCTAGTTTTAATTAGTCCACCTCATTCAATTGTCAGTTAGCTGGCTAGCTAGATCCACCTTTTGAAAGTTGAAACCTTTTTGTGTCTCTTGTGCGGCCTGAATAGATGATCAACCGTGTGTGTCTGCCTGCTTTAATATATTATCATGATATTATATTTACAAACATAAAAAGTGTAGAATAATACTATATCAGATTTTATATTTGATATAAACAATTTAAATTTATATTCTCAGACTGCAAAATTTACCTCCTTGAATGACCTCCACGTGAATTGTCTATGATCGGTCAACTAATGTATAATCCTCTCCTTCTCCTTGACTGCAATTTGCTCGAGGGAGTGGGATTAGAGAAGCAAATGAAAAAAAAAAACAATAAAAAATCTATGCTTGTAAAGAAAAAAGAACACTCCTTTCATTCCAAATTTTTTTAAGCATTTGATTTTTTATTGAGTATGAAGATTAAAGATTATTAATTGAAGGTTATACTAGACGAAAATATCTTTTTGGTGGAAAAATAATATTAAAAGTTAAAAGATAAAAATGGTATTAAAAGGATTATATCTTTTTTAGATAAAAAAAATACAATTGAATTTTTTTATGATGAACGAAAGTAATAATCAAAGATCGGTTGTTATGGGGAGATACATAAGCGATGAGGTCATGCATTTCTTGAAGAGAAAGAAAATAGTCGATCTCAAGTCCGGAGTCTTCGAATGATGAAGCCCCCATTTGCATTTGGTGCTTTATTTGTTCGTAAAAAGTAATTTTATCTTTGTTGGGACAAAAAAAAAAAGTCTTTTACCTTTCAAGCTAATTGTATGTACTGGAAAATAAATGATGTTATAATTAACAATAATTGCCTGCTTTAAGAGGTGGATGTCATCATTCTTTCGGTTTCGTTTTTCACTTTTCTTTGATTCATTAATTATATCTTCCCTTTTTTTTCATTTCTTATGTACAATATCAAGGGACATTTCTTATATTTGCCTAGACAAATTTTGTCACTTAATGAAATCATTAACACCCAGTTTGTTTTGTTTTTTTAATACTTTTTTTATATTCTAAATAACTAAATCTTCATGATTCTGCTTTTATCTCATTTCCTTTTTACCTCACACTCAAATCCATATTTGGCTACATTTTCCTTAACTCTTTTTTATAAGCATTTTTTTCACTTATTGTTTTACTTTTCTTTATCTTTTCAAATCAATTAAATTTTTATTTTTTTTATTTCTTTCCTACTCGAAGAAAGATCCCAGATGAGATTGAACTTCCTTGAGGGGTTCCCCCTAACCCCGAAGTAGTAGAAACAGTTCCTTGGCTTCGGGAAGATTTTGAAGAATTGCAGGAAGGTGGAAATTTTGTGATCTACCCCGAACACCATACTCAACACGAGGAACGCGCTGATGTGGCAGAAGGTGTTCGGGCTTAGCTGGTTGATGGCTAGTCCATGAGATTCGGCTAACTCCTGGACGAAAGGGTGCGGGGGGAACCTAAGGCCGCACTCCAACTGGCTCCTAAAAATTACTAAGCTACCAATGCCCGGTTCGTATACACGACACTCAGGCGTTGGTATCCTGATAGCCACGGTGAGGGGAGGAAGAAATCGCGTTGTCAGCGCTTAACTAGTTCGGGAGTAGCTTTGCTCTGGAAATGGTCAACTTCAGACCACCATCCTTTGGGTACGGGGCTACTAGCTTCTAAGAGATTGCCCGAAGGACGAGCAGATGAATGAATGAGAAAAGAAGAGGCCATTTGAAAGTACCTCGGGAAACTGGACGAAGAAAGTTGCGACGAGGGGACGGCCCAAGGTTGACCGTGAAACGTTCGCGAAAGCATCAACGACAGAGTGGTGCCGACGGTAGAACTTATCGACGGCGGAGGCTCCCTCTTTGTCGGCGGAACTAACTGTCTCCTGATTGAGAAATGGTGCTAGGTATTCCTCTGGAGCAACTTTCTCAACACTTCTCCGCCTCTGGAGAAAGCTGATCGCCTCTTTGAGCGATGGGTTGTCCGTTGTGAAAAAAGAGAGTAGCTAGAGAGAGAGCAAAGGAAGAAAGCAAGGAAGCAAGAATGAGGTGTGGATAGCAACTCTAGAACTGTTCCTTATTTAAGGATGTCCGGGAAGACAAACCGTAACAAAGCGATGCATATCCACCACTGATCAAAAAGTAGCAGTTAATGCACCAACCGCAATGGAACTCCAGTTCATTTCAAAAGCCCGGACCATGATGGTTCGGGGATTTCAAAGGGAGGATGCAAATCCTCATTTCAAAAGCCCGGACCATGGTGGTCCGAGGATTTCAAAGGGAGAATGCAAACCCTCATTCCAAAGGCCCGGACCATAGTGGTCCGAGGATTTCAAAGGGAGGATGCAAATTCTCATTTCAAAAGCCCAGACCATGGTGGTCCGAGGATTTCAAAGGAAGGATGTCGCCATTTCAAAAACCCGGACCACTATGATCTGAGGAGTTACGATCTAAGGAAAATAGGATTTATAAAAACCCCGAACCAAATTCCCGGACTATTACCAACTTGAACTATGATAGTCCGGGAAAATACGCTGACATGTTCGGACTCCTTGCAGTCGGCCAAATGACAGGGGGGACTTGATGGCCGCTAGGCCCAATCATCCTAAAAGGTCTAGCAAAAGGCCCAGTCAACAGCCCAGTATAAGGGCCCTATTAAAAACCCAAATGATAATATAACTAAAGCCTAAACAGTTACATCCCTGGACCTAACAAGAACTTACCCGGACAGAACACGGGATAATCCCGAAGAAACATACCCGGAGATACGAAACACGTGTCTAATAACGCTATATTGAAATATTACGACTTTGCCACCATTAATACTGACTATATAAGACATTTATGGCATAAGTCAAAGGGATCGATCTTTTCAGTCACTTCGTTGACAAGAACAAGAACAGGACACAACAAACTCAACCCCCCTTTTCCTCGAATTCCGAGAAACGCATAACGCACAAATCCCAATGGCATCCAGCAACATTAACACGCGTCAACTACGCAGACACGTGGCGGCTGCCAAAACAGATCCGCCACCAAATGGCACCGTCTGTGGGAAAGGTGGTGGCCCGAATAAACAAGTCCCTTCAACAGGGCTTGGGGACCACGCACAGTCCCACCCATCTATACCGGAAGGAGGTGGCTCCACCGACGGCCGAACGGCCGATCCCAGTTAATCATAGAATGATGCAATTGAATAAAAAATTATATTTTCATGCATATACCTTTTTTCACGCACTTTATTTTACCCTTTTTAATCTTATATTACTTCTCGATTATCATGTGATGCAATTGAATAAAAAATTATCCTTAATCCTTACTAGCTATTATCCTCAATATTTTTTTTCCTTTTCTTGCCTTTTTAATATAGTTATATCAGTAATAAATTACTCTCTATCTCAATATTTTGAAGCATTTGTCCGGACATGAAGACTAAGGAGTGTTGAAGACTTGATTGTAATAAAGTAAAATTGTTATATACAACAAACTTAACTTTTTAGATGAAGAAAAGTTAATGGTTAAAAGGTAAAAACAATGTTAATAGGTTTCCTTGAAAAAAATGATTAAATCTTTTTAAGACAACCCAAAAATAATACGATTGAATCTTTTTGGAATGGGGTACAATTTAGCCAATTACTATACACCCGTTGCGGAGCACGGGTTGATAGCACCTCGTTGAGTATATGTAATATATAACAAAGATAATTAATGGAGTAAATGATTGAAACTCCTTATAATATATGTATTAATTAAGAAAATAAATTCATTCCATCATAATCATATGACACAATCCCATGTCACGAAATATATGCCGAATTAATTAAGAAGATAAAATAGTGATTAATTTGTAAACATATTAATTAATTCAAGTATCTTCTAATTAATTATATGCGGGTATGTATTATCCGGCAGATGACTCATGCATGTGGCAATTATTTAGTACTGTTGTTAATATGAACCACCAATTTCATTTGACAATAAATTCATTCCATCATAATCATATGACACAATCCCATGTCACGAAATATATGCCGAATTAATTAAGAAGATAAAATAGTGATTAATTTGTAAACATATTAATTAATTCAAGTATCTTCTAATTAATTATATGCGGGTATGTATTATCCGGCAGATGACTCATGCATGTGGCAATTATTTAGTACTGTTGACGTGGCTACATATTTATGAAGTGTATATATGACACTTCTAGTGTTTCCAATAAACACTTTGTACAAATCTGGTAGACATTCACGAATTTTTGTTATTTCTAGTTTTAACTGCACTTTTACTTCTATAACTTTTCAAAGGCATACTGAAGAGAGCTGTTTCTCTTTTCTTTGTTTTCATTTTCTTTTCAGGTAGTATGGAAAGAGATGTTATTTACTTTTTGTAGTAGACATTTGATCTTTATTGAACAGACATATATATATATATATGATTATTCCACTTATGTGAGTGGCAGGTATACGGTCATCACAGAGTTGGCTTTGGACTGACACAAATGTGAGAAACTTGGGTCTATGTTTGAGGAATTTCTATCCGAAGCAGAAAAGACCACCGATATTGTTTCGCAGTGACTATAATCTTTGTCAAAGCTGTTTTCGTAATAAACCTATTATCTTTGCATGGTTGACATTTCTTTCTTCTACGTTAGTATTCGGGCATCGAACCTCTAAGGAATGAACTTGTATTTTTTTTCTAGTTTAGTGTGTCATTAAAATGACATTAGACATCAATGTTTTTCAGACATGTTTTTAGGCAAATTGTATAGCCTCGACAAACATAAGTCAATTCCATGATTGACATCTTATTTTTTTATAGTATCAAATTTTATTGTTTGGTATTTTGAGAATAAATAGTTGCAATGGATTTACTTGACAAACAGATAACTTGTTGGAGAGTTCTGAAGTTGCTAGTAACATCAAGGTTTTTGAAAGATGTTATAGGACAAATTATATAAGTTTGAAAGACATATGCCAATTCTCTAAGTGACATTTTACTTTAATTGAAAATTTCATTTTACTTGTACTTGAAAATTTCGATGCAGTTTAATGACGGTTAGTAGACATTTGCCTGAATATTATTCTAAATGAAAAAAACTCAATAAATAAGACCAATCATAGAAAAAATAAAGCCACCGATCTAAATTAAGAAACAATAAAGTATTTTATAATTAGTTTGAAGCTGTTTCATCATTATTAGTTTTATGTCGTCTGAAATAATTTTAGTTGTGAACGTACTTGACGGATTGAATTCTAGTAGTTGACATATCAATGATAGCTAGTAGACATTTACCTAAATATTATTCTAAATATTATTCTAAATAGTAAAACAGAATAAACATAGCCAATCCTTGAAGAAATAAAACAAGTGCATTTACAGACTGGCCTGGTGAGCTTGACAACAGCAAGAGATGGCACGTAAGTGACAGTAACATTGTGACAACTCACGAACGATCAGTTGTAATGGAGCGATCGTCGGCTCCTTCCAATGGAATCGCACCTCTGCGCTCCGCCACGATTCAGGTTCTCAGTCTGCCGCAATTCAGCTGTAATTCAGGTACTTCGTCTGCTGCAATTCATCAGGTTCTCCTTCTCTTGTCAAGCTGGTTGTCCGCCACGATCCATTCAAGATCTCCTTCCATCGTGATTTAAGCTCCTATGATCCTTGTGATCAATCCAAGAAATCATACCTTGTGTTTGAAGTGGAAACGATGAACATAAAAGTCTACAGTAATACAGCAAAAAACATGACATATCAAACATGTTTTTTAGTGCTTGGCTCATGCATGCTTGATAGTTCATCCAAAGACAATTGATGGTACAAAATAATTCATAAAAAGGTGAGAAATGTCAAGTAGTTCAAACTTGACAAATGTAATTGACAGATGTATAGAGTATACATGACGTCTCTTGCACTTTTGATACACACTTGTTATATTGATGAAAATTGTCAATACAAATGATATAGAGTAATTAATTGTCAATACATGATGTTATAGGATAGTGAGTAATCAATTGTAAATTCACACGGTCATTCAAATTATATAGAGTAATTAATTGTTCAACTCTTGCTGCTACCATATATCAACCCTTTCCCTGATCAACAACAAGGATATTACTAGCGCTCGTCACACCAGCAACACCACCACCATCTCATCTTCAAGAGCTGTTGATCAGAACTTGTGCATCTACTGGAGGGATGAGAACTTTATTTCAGTTTAGTCCAGGCTTAACCGAATAAGGAGACCCTCACCGGCCTTCAATTTCAAAGTTAATTTGTTCTATCAATTCTGTATGATTATATGCTAGAAAGGACAACACAAGAACCACATGGAATAAGGGGCAACAACACCTGAGGCAATCATCAGATATTGAGATTTAATGTAACTAACTAGATGGAAATGAGCTGCGGAATCATGAATCGCAGAGCTTACACATTCTAGTTCTTTTAAAGAGAAAAATCTTAGTAGGCATTTTTTAGCATACTAATTGACAATTTCGATAATATTAATTGACAATTGATGAGAAACATTGCAAAACACTAAAACATGAAATATTGGCTCTATATTAGCATACAACCAAAGATTCAGCCTTTACAGCAACCTAAACTAGGGGTATGATCACTTTACACCCGTACTGAGACGTGTCTCCCATGAGGTTGTATGTGAGATATAACTTACGTTTATAGTTGACACTAACTATCTAGATAGTAAACACATTTCAAGTGACTCAAAAAAGAAATTGAACATGTGCTGGGATATGTAAACAAATATCTTATTATGATAATGACAACTGTTTGACAGATTAAATTCTAATAGTTAACACTTTATTGATGAATATTAGACATAAAATATCTTAGATGTGTACATACTTGACAAATCAAATTTCAATAGTTGACACTTTGATAATTGATATTAGACATTTACCTAAATATTATTCCAAGTAAAAACACAATAAACATAACTAATCTAGAAGAAATAAGGATACCAATTTAAACTAAGAAGCAATAAAGTATTATGTAAATGTCTAAAAACTGTCTGCAAAATGTAGATGCACAATTCACAAATATCAGAATAAGCATACTGCCAAGTTATACAGATATTGAACAAGGAGTGTAGAAAATGAATACATTATGCATAACTAGTTTAGATTTCACCTTCATCGTTGCTTAGAAATCTTGAGTTCCTAATCTGGAACGGCGATTGATAGATTTAGAACATCGATGGAGGCGCAATTGCAAGTGGAGATCCAATGAACAAATCGGCGATCACAACGGCCGGCGGCGATTTTTGGATGGTGATGGATGGATCAGAGCAATTGAGTCATGTGAGGGTGAGATTGAAGATGAACTGGTGTAAAAGAAATGAATTTAGTTTTCTAAGAGTGACGATAACAGCAACGATAAGGAGATCGCCGGAGATTTTTGCGTATGTTCTGCTCGTCGAAGACCTTTAGGAGATCGACACTCCGTCACTTCATCGCACTTCATCTCCTCCTTCGATCTCTTCTCATCTCTGTTCTCTTGCTCGCGGTTGAATCGTACATTGAAAACCTTGATTCAGTTGCAGAATTTGGAGATCAGGAAGAGGTCTTTTTTGCTCGTGGAGAGGTTTGTTTCAGCCTCCAGAATTAGGGGAAGTGGGGAAGGGCAGTTCTGTAAATGAAAAATGGTTGGGCTTTGGGCTCCGGATTTTTTATATAGGTGGGCTGGTTGGACTGCTGGGTGATATTTCACCTATGTGAGTAATAACTACTATAATAATAACCCTGCCAACAACTTTTACCTTCTCATCATCTAATTGCAACTTTTGGAGTTCATGAGATCAGTTGAGTTAACAATTAAGTAGCTATGTTGTGATCAGGTGAGATTAGTTGATAATATATATACCTAGTACAGGTATACCCCAACAATATATGGGACATATCCACAAAAGGGAACTATCCTTAACTTGAATGGAACATGACTTGACACGTAGAATGTATACCCTTCATTCAAAATTGTGTTTTTGGAAATATAGAGTATATATTTATGAGAGATAAAATTGTAGGGCAAACTCAGGATGTGTTTAGTTTTGAAATTTTTCTCAAGCCTTTTATTCCAAGTTTTCGTTTAAAAGTGTTTCCATTATAACATGATCAGTTTTCAAAGTTTGAAAATAAGGTTTTTCTTCCCTTGAAGACAAGTAATTTGGAATTAAAAAAACTTGGAAAAATCCCGAAACTAAATGGTAGTACTTGATTTTGTAAACTTGTGATAGTAATTTTGTGAAATGTGTATGAACATAGCTACATATATGTAGCGGATGCTATTAATTGTCGTTATCGTTATAAACATTGTCGGCTGATTCTGCCCTAACTTATCTTTTGTCCTTCCCAGAAATAACTATTCATATTTTCAAATTCACTCAATATATTTATTTAATCAACAAAAGGGAATTTTAAAGAAATTAAATCCAATTATCTTCATACAACAAGTTTTCTTTTTCCAATGAACGTGGAAAAATTCAATTTATTTAAATCTTATTAAAAATTGAGATGAAGAAGTAATTTGGTAGGGCTTTACAATGTAAAGCCAAAGGTTTAATTCAACTTTTTTTAGAGGAAATTGCTAGTTTACATACTTTATCATTCTATTCTCATCACTCAATAAAAGGGTAATTTAGTAATTTTCTCTACAAAAAAGTGATTTAAGCCATTGGCTTTACAATGTAAAGCCCTACCAAATTACCCCGAAATACGAAAGACGTGAATAAATGATTGATAGAATGAAGCATGAGGAGAAGAGGAGGAAAGGAAAACAAAGAAATTAAGCCAGACATAATAGGGGTTCAAACCAAGGTATTAAATATCGTACCGGTGATTGTGCCGTTTGCCACAATGATACGAGACGATCTGACACAGGATATACCGGTTGTACGGAAAAAGCATCTGGTGTGTGTATATATATACCTGTAAAAGTATCTGAGATTCTAAATTTTTTACCTGGAGTATTGGGTGATCACCTATTTGACTAAGAGAAAAATAAAGTAATAAACAAGTATTTAAAAGCTACATACAAGAACTAAATATACTAATTAAAAGAATTAAAAAAATGAATGAGGTAAATTAATTTTTAAATTAAAAACCGGGAGTCTGAAGAAATATAAACATGATAATTCTAACTGATCTTATTAGTCAACATCAGAAACTAATTTAAGTATGGAAAACAAATTTAAATAGCATGGATCTCAAATAGATTAATATATTATTTCTTTCTTTAACGTAATTAACATATTCCAAAACAATCGGTGAGAAGTTTTTATGAATCTTGTGATTTTGTATTTTAATTTCCTTAATTTAGTAGATATTTTTCATTCGTGATTCATCTCAAACTTTTAAAAAATGTTCATTTAAACCCTGTCGCCGTTTTCTTCGTTTAAACGATTTGCAGATGCGGCGAAATGGCGAAATGGCGGTCGATCGATGACGGCCGATACGATTTTGGTCTAAACGGTGCCGTTTCCCGGCCGGTACCGAAACGAAACCGGCGTACCGGCCGGTACGAAACGAAATTTAATACTATGGTTCAAACCTTGAGATGAGGTTAATAAATTTTCACCAAATTTCAGGTTATTCACCCCCCCAAAATTCACTCTCTCAATTTCGGTGCCTCAGACCTCCCCATCTGATTTCTCCTCCCCATCTCCCAAAAGTGAAGTATACGCGAAATTGGCATGGAGGAAAGCGGCGACTCTCCGACGTTCTTGCCGCCACCATCAGACGCTCAGTGCCGCCGCTCACCGTCGTCTCCGCTGCTTCCCGCTCCCATCCTTATCATTCTTTTGCCCATAATTGGGCTACTCGTTATATTCTTGGTTGTGCATATGCTTCTCTCCGCCGCTCAGCATATTTTCCGACCGAATTCCGTCAAGAAGAGTTGGGATTCCGTCAACATTCTCCTCGTCTCGTTCGCCATTCTCTGCGGCGTTTTCGCTAGACGACAGGATGATGGATCGGCGCCGTCTGGCGGTGGTGATGCCCCTGTTGCGGCAAACGATTCTCTGAACGGCACCATCGAGTTCGAAGCTCCGAGTTACGGTGAAGGAGCCGCCGCAAGTGGCGTTGGCAGGTTGAAGAGGAACATCAGCAGCTATCCAGATCTAAGGCAAAACTTGTTGTGGGAAATCGGTGATAACCGGTTCCGGTTCTTCGACGATTTCGAAATTAACAGGTTCCGTTCAAGCGCCACTACCAGTCATTTCAAGCTTCACGGCCGCGGAAGTGAGTGCCAGGAGGGGGGTTCGCGAGCGAGGCTGACGTGGGTCGGACCGGGGGGGAGGGGGGTTCGCGAGCGAGGCTGACGTGATTCACCTCCTCTTTTCACTTTAACGGCACCCACGTTCACGAGGAGGTCCGAAAAAAGGGATGTGATTCACCGAATTATGAAGAGTGAATTTGCAAAAATTCATCCTAAAAATACAAGGTTTGAACCCCTAATAGTGTGAAAGGAAGAGAAGGTTCCTTCAATGAACGGTGCAGTGAAGTGCATGCCCCAGTTTCTGACTCACCACCGAAGAATACGACTGACTGCACCTTGAAAAAAGAAACGGCATGTTTCTGGACATCATCATGTGTATATATTACTCCTACTTATTATATTATATATATATATATATATATATATATATATATATATATATATATATATATATATATATATATATATATATATATATATATATATATATATATATATATATATATATATATATATGATGGATTAAATCATGTAGTAGTAGTCTGTACCCTCCCAAAATAATCACTTCCGACACTTTTGACTTTTTACCCACCACTTACCATTCATTTATCAATTAAGAAAGGCCAGCAACAGTCATTTTCGAAGGAAAATTATCAAAAACTCCATCAACGTTTAGTCTAATCTCCATTTTATCTCACCTATTTTTTAATTATCGAAAACCCTAAAAGCCGACACTGTTAGAAATTGATATGTTTAATGACAAATTTAACCAAAAGTTTTTAACCCTACATTTCTACCCAAATAATTTTAAATATATACATTTTCCCCCTTTCCCACACACACTAGACATCGATCAATCAACCCACACAAACCCAGCAAACAACATTGACTTCAGTCTCTTCTCCTCTCACATCTGAAACCAAAACAACTTTATCTCTTTTGATTTTGTATCTTTTCTCAAATCGGATGCTTCATCGAATGCGGCACCATCGCATTGCTTGAAAACAATATTCAATGAGTCAAACGTCTACGCCCAACCCCAACCTCGACATGAACGGATCTAGAAGGATTTCAAGTAGGTCTGGAGCGAAATCAAGGAAGTCCTCGCCCCAAACTACGCGATGACAAACGACCAAGACAACATTGGCGAGGACCGAGCTGAACCGTCTGCAAGTTTCTACCATGTCGGACCGCCAAAGCCAGATCCGGCTTCGGAGCCACGACTCTCCATTTATCTCGCTGTCGCACTCCTCCGTTCGACTACTGTGGCTAATTCTCCCTCCACTACGTAGTTGTTAGGAGCTCGGTTGCGGGCCTGGTAGGTGGCGGCCCGCTACCAAGCTCCCAAAAGAGCTTCTGGTTGACTGGGGCGGGTTACCCGCTACTGGAGGCGCAACTGGGTAGCGGTTTCCCGCTACCACAGTGTAGGCGAGAGTTTCAAATTTCGGAAAGCGGCTCGAAAATTCAAAAAGCAGACGGTAGCGGGCTGGGTAGGGGGCGCTAGCTACCTTATGCCCGGTAGCGGGCCTGGTGGGTGGCGACCCGCTACCAGGCTCCATAAATCAGAACCCATCGGCCACCTTCCCCATTTCCTCTCCATCTTCCATTTCTTCCTCCTCCTTGCTACAGCCGTCGGACTGGAGCAAGTCCTCCATAACCGGTGCCGTTTCTTCTCCTATACGCGTGGATCTGCTTCATTTCATTAAGGTAACCTTGAATCTCTTTTGTTTCATTGTCGTCGGTTAAGAATTGATTTTTTCAACCATTTTCGTTTCTTTGTCGAAGCTCTCCAGCCACCTCCGATTTTCATTTCCGGCATCACAGGTATGTTTTACAAATTAATATATGCATTTTTTGTTTTTATTCATTTTTTGTGTTATTTTATTATTTTTGTGTAATTTAGTAAATATGTTAGGTATTTTTGTGGTACATTTCTGTTTTTGTTGTATTTTGTGGTATTTTAGTATATATTTTAGGCATTTATGAATTTTGTGTTATTTTAGGTATTATTTATGAATTTTGTGGTATTTTAAGCATTTTTGTGGTATTTTAGTATATAGTTTATCTATTTTGTGATATTTTACTATATAGTTTAGGTATTTATGAATTTCGTGCTATATTAGGCATTTTGGTTATTATTTATGAATTTTGTGGTATTTTAAGCATTTGTTTTTTTTATTTTAGTATATACTTTAGGTATTTTACGAAAATAAGATTATTTGTAAATTCTGTGCTATTTTAAGTATTTTGGTGGTATTTTAGTATATATTTCATGTATTTTGTGGTATTTTGGTATATATTTTAGGTATTTTGTGGTTTTTAGTATATAATTTAGGTATTTATGAATTTCATGCTATTTTAGGCATTTTAGTTATTATTTCTGAACTTTATGGTATTTTGTGGTTTTTAGTATATACTTTAGGTATTTAAGGAAAATAAGATTATTTATGAATTTTGTGGTATTTTAAGAATTTTTTTGGGTATTTTAGTATATACTTTAGGTATTTTACGAAAATAAGATTATTTATAAATTTTGTGCTATTTTAAGTATTTTTGTGGTATTTTAGTATATATTTTATGTATTTTGTGGTATTTTAGTATAAATTTTAGATATTTTGTGGTTTTTAGTATATATTTTAGGTATTTATGAATTTCGTGCTATTTTAGGCATTTTAGTTATTATTTATGAATTTTGTGGTATTTTGTGGTTTTTAGTATATACTTTAGGTATTTTAGGAAAATAAGATTATTTATGAATTTTGTGGTATTTGGTTTTTTATGCATTTTTTGGTATTTTAGTATATACTTTAGGTATTTAGGTAAACAAGATTATTTATAAATTTTGTGCTATTTTAAGTATTTTCGTTAGATCGACATCAATACATTGTTAGATCAGCATCAATACCTTATTAGATCGACATCAATACCTTGTTAGATCGACATCAATACATTGTTAGATCGATATTAATACCTTGTTAGATCAGTATCAATTCCTTGTTATATCAGCATCAATACCTTGTTAGATCGGTATCAATAAATTGTTAAATCGACATCAATACCTTGTTAGATCGACATCAATACCTTGTTATATCCACATCAATACATTGTTAGATCCACATCAATACCTTGTTAGATCAACATCAATACCTTGTTAGATCAACATCAATTCCTTGTTAGATCAGCATCAATACCTAAAACACCTAAAGTATATACTAAAATTCCACAAAATACCAACAAATTCATAAATAATACCTAAAATACCTAAATAAATTTCAAAAATACTGAAATAAATTCATAATTCTATAAAATTTGTTGATCAATCTTTTTAGAACGTTGATCTATCTTCTTTGTCATGTAGATCAATCTTTTTTATAACGTTGATTTATTTTCTTTGTCATGTTGATCAATCTTCTTAGAACGTTGATCTATTTTCTTTGTCATGTTGATCTTCTTGTTTACTATGTTGATCTATCTTCTTTGTATGTTGATCTATTTTCTTTGTCATGTTGATCTTCTTGTTTACCATGTTGATCTATCTTCTTTGTCATGTCAAGTCTAGTATTAACTACCATGTATTGTAAGGATATGACGTCTCCGACGCGTGATAGTGGCCACAATAACGTGTACATCCCGGAGTTGTTTAAGCGGAGTAATGTGTCGTTTAACCCATTCTTTTTGGGGTTCAACAGACAGACGTTCGACGATTCGGAGTACCATTCCCCACCGCTTGAGAATCAGGGTGACGATTACGGTTTGCCTCCCCCGTATGACACTTTTGTAAAAACTATTTGATTTTGGATATTTTTTATTGTAATTGATACATTTGGTTAATTTATAATTAAATTTATTTATGTTTTTAATTATAATCTATAAATAATAATAAATAACCAATATTATTATTGAATCATTTATTAAATGATGCAAATAAAGAAATCATTTTTTTTAAAAAAGATGGTAGCAGGCAGGGTAGGGGGCGGGGCGCTACCAGCTTTGTCAGCTGGCAGCGCCCACGTGGCTTGGTGGTAGCGAGGTGTTGACACTCGATTTTGTCCGGAGTAGTAATTTAGGTTTGTTTTTCGGTATTTCTCCGTATTTTTATTTCATGTGATTTTTGTCATTATTTTATGTAATTTTTATCACTCTCGTGTCTTTTCGGTGATTTCGTCATTCTCATTATTTTATCTACTTTTTATCTACTTATGTTATTTTATGTGATTTGTTTTGTCGTTTTATTTTATTTTTTTCATGTGTTTTTGTCATTTTTTATTATTTTATGTACCCCTCTCCTTTTTGTTATTTTATGTGATTTTTGTTATTTTCATTATTTTACGTAGTTTTTGTCATTTCATTTACGTTTTTATTATTATTATTATTTCATGTGTCTTTTATTATTTCATGTACTTTTGTTATTTTCATGCTTTTTATGTGTTTTTATAATTTTATTAATTAAGATGTGTTTATTTTATTTTATTAACTAAAAAAGGAGAGAAAACTAAAAAAAGAAAAGAAAGAAAAGAAAAAAAAAGAAGGAAGAACTTACAGCAAACACGAGCTGCTCCTTCTTCTCCGCCGAGCGACCTGCTGCCTCCTCCTCACCTGTCCATCAAATTTTAAGTTCAAATCTCTTCATCATTGAGCCAAGCACCTGTCAATCAAGAATTTTGGCTATAAATTGAGCCATTTTGTTGAAGAAAAGGGGGAGGAAAATCGGAAGAAAAAGAGGCTCGGTTCTCGCCGGCAACAAAAACGCCCTCCACTCTCACTTCGCGTTCCGGCCACCCTCGTCGCCAAACACCACCCCCATCATCACCGCCAACCTCCCACGAACTCAAAGGTACCCTCCTCCTTATCCGAAACCGCCGGAAAACGGAGAAAAAGGCCGCCGACCGCCGGACCTCCTCCTCCACCCCCTCCGATTTGCTGCTTTTCATCACTCCTACCTATCACCATCAGCTCCACGCGACGAGACGAAGCCAACCCAACCATTCATGCTACCGGAGATGGCCTGAACACGGAGAAAAAGGCCACAATCCGATCCGACGACGGCGCCCGTTTTCACTCCAACCGGAGCTCCATTCACCGCGTCACCGACGCCACCACCCTCTCCGGCTGCCGACGAGACGACCTGCAGCTGCTCCGCCGCCGAAAAGTCGACGCTGGAGTCGACCGCCGTCCGTTCCGCCGCCGAGTTCACGCAACGCGACAACAGCTTTTAATTTTTGGGTAAATTACAACCCCAGTCCCTGTCCCTTAACTTTCCTCCCACATTTAGCCACAGTATCATTCAAGCCACTTTTTAAGTTTAAAACTCGACACTTTGGGCACTAGGCCTAAACCTTTTTATCTTAGTTAATATTTTTGTTATTATGTCGATATAAATTACTTTAATTTTTATTTTCAAGACATTTTGAGTTTTATTAGCCATAAAAATTACTAAGAATCATTTTCTTTTATTTTTTTAGTATCATTATTTGTCTTTCTCTTTTTTCTTAAAATCAAGCAAAAATCTAAAAAATACAAGTGGTACAAATTTTTGGGCGTACGAAAATTAACCATTTTTGTACGTAACTGACAAACGAATCCAGATCTCTCGTAGACCATTTTCAGGTTCCCAATCGACCTAGGAAAAAGATTGGTGGCGACTCCATGACAAAAACCACGTCGCTACACGAGGTGCCCACTACCGAGCCCTTACTAGTGGTAGCGGGTTGGGTAGCGTTAGGATTGACGGAAGCAGCCCCAAAAGAAGCGGGCTGGGTAGCGGGCAGCCTCACTACCATGGTAGCGGCTGGGTAGCAGATCGCCCCCTACCCAATGCCCATTAAATACGTAGTGCTCTCATACGTGCGCCCGTCATGGGTCGGACGGCAGGTGGGCTATTGGGCATGTTGTTGGCTTCAGATCTGGAGCACCACAAGCTCCACCTTCGTTGGATGGCCTTCGATCTGGCCTAGAGAAGAGCTTCCGCGAAGATCAGCCAAATGAGGTCTAGAAGCGTGAAATAATAGTAGCTATCAGTGCTGTTATGAACCACCGTTCCAGCTACTTAGTAAAGCAGATTATAAACTGATGAACGACGGTTCACAACCTTCAGGATCTTTCTTTTATAAAACTAAGTTTTGAAATTAATAAGAAATAAATAAGTTTCTTATTAAACTTACAAACTTTACGTGTATACATGTATTTACATGTATTTACAAGTTTAATAAAAGGAAAGAAGTATACCTTCTGTCGAGCCTGAGTAGAGGTTTTATTATTGATGCAGTTCTATGTAATATGTATTCTCTGATTTACACTCAAATTGCAACGTTAAAAGCAACAGAGGATTAACAAGATTAACAAGTTTGATCTAGCTTTATATAGGTTTCTAAGTTATCTTTTCAATCAAGTAGTTACTAAAGGCAGCCACAAATTATTTGAGTAAACTACGTCCGTAGTCCTGTAAGTTTGAGGTTTGTCCTATTTGGGTCCCGTTTTAAGAATTTGTATCACTTTAGTCCTGTAAGATTCAATCGTGTGCACCGTTAGTCCTTCCGTTAAATTTTCCGTTAAAACCGACGTTAAAGTGGTAAAATTACCGAAATATCTAGGTATAATACTAAATTTAACATCAATCTTCTAAAAAAACTACAAATGAACCCCCAAACTAATTTCAAATTTTTAGTTGGGCCACAACATACGGGTACGACCCGCCCGAAGACCCGATCGGGTTGTCGCCCCTGGTACCCTCCGATATCCACAGAAGGGAACACATCCGGATCGGATCTTCAGAGAAGGGGTTCGGAAAGCCCACCATTGTCGCCAGCTTATCAACAATCTCCAGCCCCAGCTTCTCTAAGCCTCGTGCCAACTCGTTCAGAGAGCCCAACGACAACGACTGAGTCGACTCAGTGACCGAGCTGTTAGCGGCCAAACACAATGACTCGCCGATTTCATCATCTTCGTCACGATCGAGAAAACCCAGAGGCCAGTTTCTTGGAAAGTGTGATTCTTTCTCTTCCGTGTTAAGGGGAGTAACCGAGTTCCGACGAAGAGGAGAGAAGGAGGGGGTTTGCGGTTGCGTCGGAGAGGGAGATGAGAGGTGGCGGTGACGCGGCTGAGGGAGGGCGGCGAGTGGGGAGGGAGAGAGTGGGAGGGAGGCGATGGAGGAGGCGGGCTAGGGTGTCTGCGTCAGCTGCGGTAGTTGGGAAATGGAGGTTGTTGTTGGCTTGCGTCAACGGCGTTGGTGGCGGCACCGCCATCGGGAAGTCAATTGAAGCATGCATTAAAGTAAAGAAAGAAATTTGAAATTAGTTGGGGTTCATTTGTAGTTTTTTTAGAAGATTGATGTTAAATTTAGTATTATATTTAGATATTTCTGTAATTTTACCACTTTAACGTCAGTTTTAACAGAAAATTTAACGGGAGAACTAACGGTGCACACGATTGAAACTTACAGGACTAAAGTGATACAAATTCTTAAAACGGGGCCCAAATAGGACAAACCCCAAACTTACAGGACTACGGACGTAGTTTACTCCAAATTATTTATAGAAAGAAACATTAAAAACAACTTGGGAAGCAAAGAACTTAAGGGAAGCATATAGTCTTTCAACGTAAACCACACAAGAGTTAAACAAATGAATTCCATCAAGTAAAACATAGAAGAAAGTAAATCAAGTCATGGCAATAAAAAGCTATAGGAATGCAACTATAATACTGAATTTAAAAAGAAGTTTCAATCATATCTCTGCTTATAAATTCATAACAGTATGAACTAACCAAATAATTCAGCTAGACACTACTTTCCAAAGAATAAACAAGGTTACCTTATAGTAATGTATTAAGGACCGTGCTTGATATAAAAGAAGAGAGCAAGAAAGGCAGCAACTTAATTAATTAACTAAGCCTAGAAAGTTCAAGTTCAATAAAGGAATAGGCTTTAAACATTACTAAATCAGTGACAAACATTATCTATTTTCAATACATGCTGCTAACGTGTTCTTTTTGTCAACAGATAATGTTTGTCACGGATTAACATAAGTTTTACAAACTTACCCCACTTAGTTACTAGGTTTCAATTAAGTCATTTTCTAAATTAATCTAATTTTATTATTTTCAATTTAACCTCTTGTTTCCTATTTCTTTCATTTTAGTCCAATTCTTCCTATTTTAATCATCAACTTTTTTCTATTTCTTCCAAATCCGTCCTTATTCTTTTAATTCCTTCCAGTTATGACATGTCCGGGAGGACGGGTCATAACAAGTGCAGTGGTAGAAGATCATCCAATTTCAATTTTGTCTGATGAGGTTCAAGAACATTGGGAATTTTATGCCAGTTTTATTTTTTCTGAAGGTGAAGAGGGGTTCTGGGTTGGTGGCAGGAAGGCCATTGCCATGGGTTCTGGAAAGGTTGTAGACATGGGCAGACCTAGCATGGGGGCAGTGTGGCAACTACCCCATTAAACATTTCCAAACTATAGGGTATGTGTGTGTATATATATTCAGAACATGTTTGAACCTGGTATATATGGGCCCAAGGACATCGTTCCAAACGCTGACATCATCACTACGAGGACCCCCGTATAGTCATATTGGCGGGAAAGTACTATCTTGTCATGGGTATGACTTTGACTGACAGGCATGGGCAAAGACTAATTCGCACTCCAACTTCAAATCAAAGGTCCACTCAAATAATGTCAGATTACCACTGTTTAGGATCTATGGCAGTCCCTAAAATCTGAGAGTCAGCAATCCCAGCATGGGGGAAAAGTCCTGACATTACCCTATAAGTAGGGTGATGTCAACCCAAAATGAGGTATTGGCTACACACCCACACCTCCCCCTTTCTTCTACACCTAAAGGTTTTATGTGTCTTGGGTCTTTCAGGTTCCAGGAGCAGCTCCATTCTAGCTTCCGTCACCGCTTGATCGTCCAGAGGCTATCAGAACCTTACCTTTGTAATTTGCCTTCGCACAGTTTATATTAACAGCTTATTACACACATATCCTTATACTATACATCAAATTAATCTCACCCCCTTATCTTAGAAACTAAACACTTAAACCCCTATAATCACTCAATTTAAAACTTTTGTAAATGTTCAAATTTGCCCCCACAACAAATTTTTCCTAGGTATGCCCCTGGTTGTAGGGAGAGCAACGGAGAAGGCGGAGGAAGGTTACGGATCGGCCAAGACCAAGGCTGGGAAGATGAAGAACAAGCACAGTGCAGAGCTGTGAGGAGGGAGGGTTAAATTGTAAAGTATTAAGATAAGTATGGTAGATTTGTTTGGTTATAATAGTTTAGGATCCAATTTTCGTAATTAATCCTAAAAAACTAACGGAATCACTCACGGATATTAGATCTAGGGGTTTTCGTATATTTCATCAAACCTCGGGGGGATTTTTAGTGAATTCCGAAAATGCGGGGGTGAAGAAGAGATTAGACCAAACTTTAGGGGTATTTTCAGAGTAAATTCCGTACACGGTCCCGTAAAAATAATTATTGCCCGTTTTGGTCATATTTTAAAACTTTGTCCTGTTTTGGTTCTATCTAAGGGTTCAGTGTCCTATTTTGGTCCTTTATGTCCATTGATGCCGTTATTCTTGACGGATCTCTGTGGAAGTACCATTTTGTCCTACTGATTACCTGACGTGGCGCTCATGTGGACCAACATTATGACATGGCTAAAAATATGTTGCCAACGTGGAGTGGAGGAGGATCACGTGGACCAACATTCTGCTGACACCACCAATCTGGGCACCATGCTGCCGACAGCCTCCAAGGCTGAAACTGTGACGAGTCCAGTCGCTTGAGCTAGCTACCACAGCTGCTCCTCCAGTCTTCGACCAACATCAACCGCTGGAACGACTCCACCAAGGACTGTCGGACCCTCCCCAACTAAGCCGCAAGTCACACGCAGCAAGATCTGCACTTCTTTCTTTTTTTTCTTTTATTATTTAAAACCTCGTAATTCTCACTTGCTCCCCCATCTTTTTTATTTTGTCATTTAGGTACTAACTTCTTATATTGTCCTCTTTCAGGTCACTACAACTTCCAACTTTAGTTTGTTGCATCTACGGCACTCCCAAACTAACTCCTTTTACGTTTTCTTTCTATTTTTTTAATATTTTCTGCATTTCGTGAGACTAATTGTTTTGTTTCAGGTTGATTGTTTTTTTTATAAAAAAAGAAAAAAAGAAATCGTTTTCTTTTCTTTACCTTGTCTCTATTTTATTTTAATCACTAATTTTATCGTTCTCATTAGTGTCTCTAACACTATCAACCCTCATCATTACTTAGTCATTCCCATATCATCATAAAACTAATTTGACATCTTTCTTCATCCTTGCAGACTTCGCTCATGTTTTTTAGAACCTCCAAGAAGAAGGCTATTTGACTGCCACACCGCATCAACAAATCGGGGCAACTTGACCGTCCCCAACATCCCGGCAATTCGACCGCCGCTTCACCGATTTGACAGGTACGCTTTCTAACCCCGAGTTCTCCCGGTCCGACGGGAGCGAACTACGTGGGCTTTGATCCCGATTCAAACGGGTACGTAGGCAGCTTGGAAGCATGGTTAAAAAAAACCGATGGTAATTGAACCGTAAAGTTAGTGGTTCAAGGTTTAATCGGTCGAATCGGTTGAACGGTGGTTGGACCGTTACTTTTATATTATTATAAATTATTAATAAATACCCATCTTATAGAACTGTAACAAAATAATTTATATAATAATGCATATTTTTAAGAATCAATAAGAATTATTATTATTTACTTAAAAGATGAAAGGTTAAAGTAATAATTCTAAAGAATATAAGAGTTTATTTGTACAAAAAATAAAATTTTGTGGATGATTTAGAGTTAAGTAGAGAAAACCATAATATTGACTCTCACTCCTCAATTAAATTTGAGTTTTTTTCCTTATTTGAGTTCGTTTTTAAGAAGAAAAAATATAAATTTGAATTTTTTCACCTTATTTTGGTTGAACCGCCGGTTCATTGGTTTTCGGTTTAAATGGTTTTCACCGGTTTTTCCGGTTTTCACCGGTTTTTGACCAATGTAGTGAAAAACCAATAGCCGGACCGGACAGGCAACCGGTTCACGGGGTAACCGGTCCGACCGGCCGGTCCGGTTCTTTTAATCGGAAGCCCATAATCCAGGCCCAAGTCCAATTAACTAAAATTAACCCATTGTTTGAAAATAAAAAAATTAATCATTTTGCATTAATTAATTTATGGGAATCGGCTTTTATTTTGTTTTAAAAATTATTTTCGGACAAATTGGGTGTCTAACACCTTCCCAATTTGTACCCAATCCCGGACTTAAAATCTATGGTTTTCGCAGAATTGTCTTTTCTAAAATTCGGAGTCAAAAATTGGGTTTTTCCTTAATTTCCCATTTTCTAAAAAAATAAAGGTGGCGACTCCCTCGTTTTCCCCAAAATTGGCGGAAAAGCCCCCGACGAGCGGCCCTCCCGCTCACAGTGGCGACTCCGCTGGGGACCATTTTCAAACTTTTTTGAAAATTAGAGGATTGAATGCTGAAAGTAATTTTTAAAACAAAATGAAAGCCGATTATGTGTGTAATATTTGTTGATTGCAAAGCATGGTGATTGATAACATGGTGATTGACATATGTGTGCTCTGCATCACGGATATCTTGTTCATTTGTGTGTACATTAACCTAGGTAGTGAGCCCGAGACCATGTTGCATAAGAAAGTTAGTCCTCCCAACATGACTATGCCGGTCCCAACTCCACAGCGTTTGAAGGTCGTAAAGTACCATTTGACCAATGGGTGCTCCTCGCACATAGAGGGAGGTATATGCACACCTAGTTGTTGAAGAACCTTTGACCAACCCATTCTCACCCTCATGTACATAGTGACTTTAGAACTGAACTTTAGGTACCTAATATTCACGGTGTATTGCATATCTCGGTGTTTGCTATATGTTTGCCTCGCACGGTGTATTGACACGCTCACTGCATGACACTCACCCACATGCACCTAAATCAAGACAGTGTACTTGAAAGCTTAAGAGACTTAGACATAGGCTTTAAATTAAGCGCTATAGTCTAATTTCCACCGACCTGTCTAGGCTGCAAGACTTAAAGTGAGTCAACTAAGAGCATCAAAGCTTCAAATCCCGAGCATAGTACCGTCATGCACCATGCACTGAGGGCAACCCTAATCTCGTCAACCTTAGTGTGTCATCTGAGGCAACCACCATGTTAACCATAGCGTTGCTATAACCCGACTTACTCCTCACCCATGGTCATCCACCATTTTGTCACTCTAGATAATCCATGCATCCATGCATTTGTGTACGCCCACGCATACACGTCATGTAACATGCTCATGCATACATGCATTTGTGTCTCATGCATACACGTAATTATCGACATGCATTCATATAGGTGCGTCACATGCATGTAAAAGCTATTAGACATAGGAGGATTAATCGAAGGTCATGGGGTCGGTCTGAAAGTTCAAAGTCCATCGAGAAAGAAGCAAGGTCAAGGCGCACTAAATTGAAGACACGATGAAACTAGATGCCCATTCTCACTCTCTGGTGGAACTTATCTTGTGTTCATTGCACTTCTATCCTACAATGCCAAATGTCAAAATCACCAAAGACGAAGAAAAATGATCAAGTTCCTGACAAGAGTACCATGACCTGATTGAGAAGCCCCTTGATTGTCCCACATCAACTTGAAGAAGATCCATCTCATTCTCCCCATCTCTCGCAAAAAGTTCTTACATTGATGTACCCTTCTCTGCACTCTTTTGATGTTTAGGATGACTTGAGCTTCTATGTATTTTCTACACTATGATTTTTCTATGATCTAAAGCTAGTGAATATAAAATTGCTTTTGAACTATTCAAGAATGTGTGATTTCAAATTTGACGAACGAACGGCAACTGAGCTTTTAAGTCACGGGTGTTTCGGTCAATATGAAATGATCCACGCAGGAATGAGTCAAAAAGATAGATGGCCGTCTTTCGTAGCCTAAATCGTCTTTACACCTGAACGACATTTTATCCTTTGATCACCACTTTGAGCCTCAAACACTTGAGCCTGTTCTTTCTTTAACCCACAATCCTAACCAGGGAAAAGGGTATGCATCCCGCGAGTGTTGAGTCTCGAAGACCACTGATCATCGCTGCAATAGTTGGTGAAATGAATTGTGCAAAGAAGTCCAATCGAGAAACTCGCATTGGAGGAAATTCAAGCGATGAAAGTTCAAATCGTCTTCGCCCATCATATGGCGGTCTCGCTTTGTATCGTCGAGTTGTTTTGAGAAAAGAAAAAGAAAATAAAAAAGTAGAAAGAAAGAAAGTTTGATGTGGAAATTCAATCTAGCCTCGCTAGGTCGAAAACCCGTAAGGGCGGCTTAGGCAAAAGTGGAGGTAAAAAAAGAAGGGAAAAGTTGTCATTGTTGCGCTTTAACTTCTCTGCGCTTCAAAAGCAGATCACAAAGTCCTCAAGAAGTAAACAGATTTTCAAGAAGTATCAAACATTCATCAAGAGAATCGGACCCATCGGAGGTTGACTGGCTTTACACTTCGCGAGAAGCATATCCTGGGGGCATCATTTGGGTATTTGAGCCTATATATCATTTCTTTCTTTGAACCTTAACCAAGGCCACATTACAACCTTCGAAAGTCCATACTGTCGACTCATTCTTATGTGGATCGTTCATGTCGAGAGAGGCATTGGTCACTTGATTGTTTTTTTTAGCTGCGTTTGGTCAAGACACATTTCTTCCATGGTTCATTAGCAACTATGCTTTAGGTTTTGGAAATCTTATAGTGCAGAGATGCTTAAAAGTTCTCTTTATCCCGAGCACAAATGAGATCACTTCACTCAAATCAAATCCTTCAGTATCACATTCATTTCTTTCCTCACCATAAGTCCATTGAAATAAAGCTCCCTCAAAAAGCATGTCCAGACTATTAATGAGAAGCCTTTTCTCAAAACTCTGTGATTTCACCCCAAGCCTTCCAGACAGAGCAAGCAAGCCATATTGACTCCGAGACGACATATTCATAAGCCGAGAGAAGCAGGGGGCATGAATCCTCTCAAGTCATCATGTAATCAAAGAAGTGCGCTCACCTCGCGTAACTACCAAGACGCCATCAGACACATACATGGGGGCATCTCTCCCTCCAAAGTTGAACATATGCAAAGGCCTTTCAGTTTGGGCCCATGACTTTCAAAATGAAGAAAAGAGTCTTAGAGTTGACCTGATAACTCATTGCATCTGACTATAGTCTTAGGAGGCATATCATGCATCATGACGCCCGCCGAGCACAAGCCCTACCGGATAGGCAGCCTTCGGTCAAGCCCTACCAGATAGGCAACCTTTAGTCAAGCCCTACCGGATAGGCACCCATCTCAAGCCTTACCAGATAGGCACCCATCTCAAGCCCTACCAGATAGGCGACCCTTCATCAAGCCCTACCAGATAGGCAACCTTTAGTTAAGCCCTACTAAATAGGCACCCATCTCAAGCCCTACTAGATAGGCCACCATTAAGCAATTATGCAAAGATGACCGCCTCCCAATAGGACGACCAGACCATTCCTCTCCCGATAGGATGAACCTGATTGTTCCTTTAGGTGGATAGACAACCTTGGCACTTTGGCCCTCGTATTTTCCCAACCTTGGAACTTTGGCCCTTCTTTTCAATAACAATGGCACTTCGGCCCCATTTCAAACAACTCTGGAATTTAGGCCCTTCCTTTCAACCTTGGCACTTTGGCCCCCGTATTTCGACACTTTGTCCCCTGCATCTCGATGAACTTGGCACTAATGCCTCCGTGCTTTGACAATCTGGACACATAAGTCCCACTTTAGGCGATTAGGCTGCTGGGTATTTAGACCCCACATTAGGCGATTAGATCGCCTAGGTATTAAAACCCACCTTTAGGCGATTAGACTGCCTGGGTAATTATAGGCCCCAATTTAGGCGATTAGACTGCCTGGGAAATTATAGGCCCCGATTTAGGCGATTAGACTGCCTGGGTATTTAGACCCCCACATTAGGCGATTAGATTGTATGCAGGTATTTAGACCCTCGCATTAGGCGATTAGGCGTATGCAGGTATTTAGACCCCACATTAGGCGATTAGGCTGCTTGGGTATATAGACCCCACATTAGGCGATTAGACGCACTGGGTATATAGACCCCCACATTAGGCGATTAGACTGCACTGGGTATATAGACCCCACATTAGGCGATTACACCGCCCGGGTACTTAGAGCCCCACATTAGGCGATTGGGTATGCAGGTATTTAGACCCCACATTAGGCGATTAGACTGCTGGGTATTTAGACCCCACATTAGGCGATTAGGCTGCTGGGTATTTAGACCCCACATTAGGCGATTAGACCGGGTAATTATAGGCCCCGATGTGGCGATTAGACTGCTGGGTAATTATAGGCCCCGATTTAGGCGATTAGACTGTCTGGGTGATTTTAGCCCCCGATTTAGGCGATTAGACTGGCTGGGGTATTATAGGCCCCACTTTAGGCGATTAGACTGTCTGGGCGATTATAGGCCCCACTTTAGGCGATTAGAGCAGGCGATTATAGGCGCCCTACTTTAGGCGATTAGACCGCCCGGGCGTTCAAGCCCACTAACACTCGAACAGAGGTGACCTTTCCTCAAGTAAAAGTAAGTTGATGGGCAAGTGTTAACACTCATTTTTTCTCCTAATTGACTAATTTAATTTTTAGGGACCTATTCGATTAATTTAACAATCAAAAGAAAAAGGAAGTGAGAAAATGAAGAAAATAAATATAATTATAGTAATAATATAATAATCCGAAATTAATAGAATAATTCGAAAATAATATAATAATTTAAAAATAATCTGAATATGATAATAATAATAATAATCTAATTTAATCTACATAATTAGGAGTTTCAATTTAATCCTAACTCTAACTCTAACTCTAATTCTAACTCTAACTCTAAATCTAACTCTAACTCATTCTCTATAATTAACTCTCAATTAAACCCTAGCGGGGGAACTAACATAAAAAAAAAAAGAAAACAATCATAAAAAGACTCCTCCGCCGTTCTTCGCCTCCGCCGCATCTTCTCCGTGAAGCATCATCGTTCTCCATCACCCTTCACTACTTTTGCCAAACCAACCATCCAGTCACTATCGTCCGCCCTCCAATCACTACAAGCGACCCCCGGTGATCGTCGGAACTTATCCGTCGTGGCAGCAGTTCTCTCCGCCCTCAACCGCAGCTGGAAACGAACCGAAGCACGCAACAAATCGCCACCGTACGTCTAACTGCTCGGGACGTCATCTTCAGCTCGCAGCCATCGTCCCAGCCTCTGGTCGACCACCTTTCGATCTTCCTCGCCGACTATCATTTGCTGGAAAGATCCAGATCGATGCGATCCGCCGTGAAACTCGCAAACCCAGCTCGACAGCCCATCGCACCTCCCAGCCTCTGTTTCCAGCTCCCTTCCATTGCAAGCCCAAAGCTTGGCATCACTGCCACGCCAGGAAGCTCAGCAGCCGCCGGAAAGCTCGCAGATCGGCGTCGTTCGCGCAGTTCCCGGCGGACCCGTTTCTTTGGCCCTTCGCACCTCCAGCCCGTACGCCGCGCCAATCAGCCGTTCCGGTATCGCCACGCTGGTCCCCTACCGCCGGCGAGTCTGCCATGACCAGTTCGCCGCGAACCGGCGCCGATCCGCCGACGACCCGCCGGAGCTCTCCATCTTCACGAGTCGCAAGTCACACGCAGCAGCATCTGCACTTCTTTCTTTTTTTCTTTTATTATTTAAAACCCCGTAATTCTCACTTGCTCCCCCATCTTTTTTATTTTGTCATTTAGGTACTAACTTCTTATATTGTCCTCTTTCAGGTCACTACAGCTTCCAACTTTAGTTTGTTGCATCTACGGCACTCCCAAACTAACTCCTTTTACGTTTTCTTTCTATTTTTTTAATATTTTCTGCATTTCGTGAGACTAATTGTTTTGTTTCAGGTTGATTGTTTTTTATAAAAAAAAGAAAAAAAAAGAAATCGTTTCCTATTCTTTACCTTGTCTCTATTTTATTTTAATCACTAATTTTATCGTTCTCATTAGTGTCTCTAACACTCTATCAACCCTCATCATTACTTAGTCATTCCCATATCATCATAAAACTAATTTGACATCTTTCTTCATCCTTGCAGACTTCGCTCATGTTTTTTAGAACCTCCAAGAAGAAGGCTATTTGACTGCCACACCGCATCAACAAATCGGGGCAACTTGACCGTCCCCAACATCCCGGCAATTCGACCGCCGCTTCACCGATTTGACAGGTACGCTTTCTAACCCCGAGTTCTCCCGGTCCGACGGGAGCGAACTACGTGGGCTTTGATCCCGATTCAAACGGGTACGTAGGCAGCTTGGCAGCCCATAATCCATGCCCAAGTCCAATTAACTAAAATTAACCCATTGTTTGAAAATAAAAAAATTAATCATTTTGCATTAATTAATTTATGGGAATCGGCTTTTATTTTGTTTTAAAAATTATTTTCAGACAAATTGGGTGCCTAACACCTTCCCAATTTGTACCCAACCACTGACTTAAAATCTATGGTTTTCGCAGAATTGCCTTTTCTAAAATTCGGAGTCAAAAATTGGGTTTTTCCTTAATTTCCCATTTTCTAAAAAATAAAGGTGGCGACTCCCTCGTTTTCCCCAAAATTGGCGGAAAAGCCCCCGACGAGCGGCCCTCCCGCTCACGGTGAGCGCCACGTCAGCTAATCAGAATGGCAAAATGGTACTTTCACGGAGTTCCGTCAAAAGTAACGGCATCAATAGACGGAAAGGACCAAAATAGGACAGTGAACCCTTAGATAGAACCAAAACATGACAAGTTTTTAAAATATGACTAAAACAAGACAATAATTATTTTTACGAGGTACTGTGTACGGAATTTTTTTATAGTAATTTCACTTTTCCGAATTTCACTTGAGCACTCATTTCGTTAAAAACTTGTTATATATTCATTTTTATTCATTTTTGTGAAGTTAAAATTAACCCTATGTTTGGATGCGAGGGGAGGGATGAGGAATGCCGGATTATGCCCTACCAAATTGTGTTTGAATTTAAAAGTGATATGTAATTATAGATGTTGGTTCCTTCCGTGTTTGTTTAGAAATAAATAAAGTACCAATTATATTGCATATATGTGTAGACACATAAAGTGATATATAGAGAAAGTATGTAGGGATAATTTAGACATTTAGTATTTTTAGTGGATTTGAAATAAACTGTTTTGTAAATTAGGTGATCTAATCTACTATGTGTCTCACACATATGCCAGATCATATCAGGCTACAAATAAAGGGAGATACCGGTTACAGTATCATGTCATCCGTCATTTTCTGATCTACCTAACAGCCCTTATTAATACTTTCTCCATCCCAAATTGCTTTGGAAATTTGAGCAGACATGGATATTATGGAGGGTTAAATATTTAAAAATAATAAAATAACACGGTTGTATAAAACATGTAATCCCTCCGTCCCACAAAGGTTGTCAACATTACTATATTGGGCCGTCCCACAAAGGTTGTCAACTTTCTTAAAATAGAAACTTTCTATCATCATTTTTACCATTTTATCTTCTTATCTCACATCATGGACCCACAAGTTTTTCTCTTTCCTCCCACTCAACTTAAAATTGGGGTCCACAAAATTTTCTCCTTTCTTTTTCATGAGGGTAATTTTGTCAACACACTATTATTCTCCCACTTTCCTTAATATATGTGCCCAAACAAATCTTACAACCTTTGTGGGACGGAGGGAGTAATTTTTGGATGAATAAGTGAAGTTGTGCTTTAAAAAGTAATAATGATGTTAAAATGTTTTCTTTTTAACAGAACAATAAAAAATTTTGGAACAGTAAATAACCAAAGTACAATTTTTAGACGAATGAAATATTTGAAACTAGAGATATCAAACTGCTGCAATATATATGTAGTACAAAGGGAGTAGTAATTTTTTTGGGTAAGGGAATATATATTCAATACATGTATATATATCATCATGTCATGTCAATGTCAATGTCAATGTCAATGATATTGTTGGTGGTGATGATGATGATGGTGATATGCATGCTGACATATGAACTTATGATGCATGACATGTGCATGCATGTTTGTTTGTTTAATTTGAAACCGGTTTTGGATTTGGGATCTTTCTGTGATGGGGTCATTTGGGTGGGTTAGTGGAATTAATTTATTATTGACTCGACGTGGGGGATGATCAATTCAAACCTGCCTGACTCTACTAAATTTCCTGGTCAATTTGTTGTACATGTTTTCAAGTGGGGGATTATCTTGTACTATCCTCCTTATATTGTTTTTGTACTATATATATCACCTTAATTTGCCAGTACATTTTTCAAGAAGACAAGTAAAATTATATTAGTACTACCATATAAAAGGTATTACTAATAGTTTTAATCAAGTTGATGAGTTTGAATCATCAGTAATTAATTCTTCTATGCAAAATCAAATAAAATCAAATAAAATCAAATTAAAATAGGTTTGAATATCCATGTCTCCCAGTCATTAATCAAATCAAACTTGAATTCGACGACATGTTATTAATGTCTCCCACTCATTCGATATAATTGAGATGCAGCTCGAAGCAGATCAACAATTCCATGCACGATTCTCCCAGAATTGTATAGTTGGCGAGACACAAAATCCTCCTTTTCGCCATACCAACAGTTACCATCAAGTAACTTCCGACAATAACAAGGACAGGACAGACCAGGAAACAAAACCTATGTACAGTACTTAACCTAAGGGCCTAAACAATTCTTCCTGCCATTTTGTTTTCTAATTGGAATAATATTTATAACATGCAAGCTGGGAGGCTGAGGTGAGTTGAAGGGTGGAAGATTTGGTTGTGGGTGGGGGGATGGTAAAAATGTTAGGGATAAAAAAGTTGGGGTATAATTGTCAGGGTTCCAAAATTAGAGATCTACTTTTTGTAGTTAAACCTAAAAATCTAATGGATGTTGGGTTCAGGGGGGAAATTGTATATTTCTCCAAACCTCAAGGGGTTTTTTTATACCAAACTCATTATCACAACTCTCAACCCACTCCCCCTAGTCTCCTTAAATATGTGCATTTGTAGAGGTAAAAGAGAATTAAAATAAAACACAAGCGATAAACTGCCATTTTATTTGAGATAAAAATATTTTGATGTTATGACAACACACATTTGAGAACGGAGGGAGTGTCAAACCAAAATTCTGTGGATAATCCTTGCATCTGATACAAGGTTGAATTTATCTCTTGTGAACCTAATAACATGGTATGACTATTCCATACAATAAATGTCTTCTTTACAATACCTGAATTGTCAGCTCACGAGCACAGATTGCTATACAGATTACAAAGTGCACACATCAATGGAAGATCTTCATTTTATACCAAAATTTCCAATATATCTCTCCAACCAGGAGAAGAAAACAAAAAAAGAACTCGTTCCTAAAGAAAATCAGCAAAACTTACTTATAGACCCTACTGCAATATAGTAATAGTCATGGCAGAGAATGGATACACTAAAAATCATAACCCTCATCAGAATCAGACCGCTCATCAGAATCAGAACGCTCACCAGAATCATCGTTCTCACCACGGGACACCGATTTAGAGCCCGTTATCTCCTGGTACTTCTCAGGGCTGTCATAAAATGTAGTTGTGTTAACAATCGCCTTCTCCAAAAGATCCTTGTCATCTTCGTCTTCCTTCCTCAGCTTCTCAGTCAGTGTATCCAGGAAGCTTTCCCATTTTTCTAAGAAGCGCCGTAGACGCACACTCTTGTCACCACCAAGCAGGTACCGAAAATAGTCCTTTGCTAACCGAAGGTACTCATCACCAGTAATGATAAAGATGTACTGAACAAGAAAAATTGAGCAAGTTAGTCATGTAGTCCAATCTGGCATGAATTTATTCTTGATATGGACCAGAGTATCAAAAAACAATTTCCACATAATAAAACAATAAGCTACTTCATTGTAAGAGGGTTGCTTTTAGGAAGGCCATGCAGCACAAAGCTTTGAGACTTTGCTTTTGTACGAACTTTGAGTGTTGACTGTTAAGCAGCTAATTGACACTACAAGCTTCATAACATCCTAGGAACAACATTATGATACAAATATCAAATAAGTTAAGGGCAGAAGTAAAAAGAAGCATGCTCTATCAGTTAGGTCCCTTGAGTAAACCTAAAAATAGAAAATCAATATAACATGGGTAAGGGTGAATAAAGAAAGAAGACCTGAATTTGTCTTGATCGAAAAGGTAACGGGCATAGATAAGTGGGTTTTTTACATGATTACTCCTAAAACATTCACAACACCCTACGCAAAAGGGTAATAACATTAGCAACAATTGATCTTCAGCCGCTCTAGTTTGGTGAAAGTTTAGTAGCTTGTGCTCTTTGTTGGTCAAGCACACACAAAAGCATAAACTAGTTGCTGAATGTTAAGTGCATCAGTCAATTCATAGTAGTTAACAGTCATAGAACAAGGGATCAAGTTTTGACTGATAGAAATAAGGAAAGACTAATAAAATACCAGAAAAATGAAGGCAAGGGTGGCTAGGACCACTTGCAATGGTTCGTCAGGAGCTGGTGGAGAGCCTTCATCCCCTGAACCCCATGAACGGCCTCCACTGCCACCACCACCACCACTACCACCACCACGGCCACGGCTGCCATCTCTTCCACCAGCTTCTTCATCTCTACCACTTAAATCTTCATAGTATTCTCCCTTTTGAATCTGCTGCCTCAGCACATCCTCAATGGATGGTCCCTTGTTAAAATTACCCATGACTTTCTCCGGTGATCCCTAGAGAATAAAGAATCCAGTGAAATTCTAAGTCTGAACAAGTTACTTAGTAAAAGTCAGAAGTATAACTCTTGAAGTTATAGCTTCAATGCATGCTTACTCTATCCCTTACACATATTCTCAGTTCTATCAATGTTTAAGAATACAAAGCCTAACAGCACAGGGGCCCAAAGCACTAGAGCGCGCCGGAATTAACTAAAACAAGAATGTTAAGATAGTACTAATAAAATAGCATAAAAATGCATTTTTTAAGTTACAAGTAAACAGAAAGACAAAAAACCACATAATGATAGTAAATGAAAAGATCACTATAGCATCTGTAGTTGCATATTCACGTGTTACAATTGTTTATGCTTGTTATAAATGAACAGCACCATCATTATCTCAATGAAATGAACCATAGCTAAATGACCATCACAATTGTTTATGCTTGTATGCAAAAGCAAACATGTTAATTTCGTTTATCAAGAGGACCTGATTCCTCCTTGTTTAAGGTTCAACGTGAGATATGTTACAACTTGGTCCACTAAAGAATGCATACTATCAATCACTAACAAAACAAAATTTATAGAGCAATGCCCAAATAGAACTCAGACAAAATCGCTTGGCTTCAGGTGTCACTAAACCCAGAGAAAACATAACGTACATGACAGCAAAGAAAGTTGCAGTGAAGATGTACTCCCTCATCCCCGAAAAAATGTTTCAATTTTCCTTAAGGAACTCCCAAAATAATTGTTACATTTTCTCTTTCAAAAACTTTTGGATACTTATTTTACTTTAACACCCTTACTTTCCCCTATTTTCAATACTCTCTCTTATCCTTTTACATACCCATCTTTCATTTGACCCTCACTTTCTACTTTTCCTCGATCTTTGTGTCCAAAGAAATGCATCATGTTTTGGGGACAAGGGGACTAACACTTTTCTCAAAATAGATTGAGAACCTTGAATGGAAGGTATTACTCTCTCCAACCAAAATGTTGATAACTCTTTCCTGTTTTCTGTAATTCAAAACATTTCACTCATACGATTAAACATCACATTAGCAAAGAGCACCTCCTTTGATACATAGGTATTGTCACTAGTACCATATTATTTGTGGTGATTACACTAGTTCTACGTATATTTCATTTCTAGGGAAGGCAGTACTTTGCTGTTACGGAAGCAACAGGCCTATAAAAAGGTGCAACAGCCAAAAGAGGTGGGGTTTAGAATATTTCTCCTAAAAATTAATGAAAATAAAGGGCATATCTCCCAATAAGAATTCTCCCCCATCTACCCCAACCCAACAAAAAGGTGAGGAATTCAATTAAATTTAGAAACTGTGTATAAAGTGGTAGATATAAACAAGCTTTTCAGAATTTAGTTTCTCTTAGAAAAATAGCATCTCTCATTCTTAAGAGTGCACTTGAATGGAAGGATTATTCTCTTCAATGGATCAGACCACAAAGACTAAATGAGCATGAAAGCAAGCAGATACATAGCCTGAAAAAACAGCAAAATTAATATGCCATTTTGAATCAGATTGATTTCTTACTACTAGAAACCAGACACCTTGGTGTATACTATAGATTTTGCTAAATAAAAGACTTCATCTCTTTTGCTTCTGAATTTTTGTAAACATACAAGACAATTCATGAATATCAGAAACTAAGAACAAATAACAGGAAAAAAAGAGTGTGTCAAAATAAATAAGAACCAAGAAAAATATAAAATAAACCCCAGATAGATTCAGAATTGTATAAAACGTCCTCACCTCACCCTCACCAGCTGACTTATCTTCACCACCAAGTAAGCACAGAGGTGTCTTCTGACTGCTCTTTGTAGTTATGTTCCTGCTACACTTCTGCAGAGGTTTAAACTGCTGATATTTCGATACAATAGGGTTAAACTTCCAGCAACTCATGTTAGGAGCATTCACATGGAGATGTCTGAAGCATAACTGAGAAGGCGGATGATGCGATTGTAGCATTTGATGGCGGGTCACACAAGGTATGATCCGACCACTAGCTCGAAAGCAAACTGTAGCTTGAACGGAGTTCATCCTCGGCGACTAACAGCCTGCCTTGTTAATGGCTCATCCAAACTGTGCACTAATTCCCTGAACAAATGACGAAGAGGGGGAAAAATCAAACAAACTTAACACCATTAATGCACGTTTTAGTCCAACAAAAGTCAGCAGCACAGCACCCACGAAGCATTTTTTCTTAGAAATTGATCAAAAACCTCTTTTCTAAGAACATTCACCTCTTTCCTTGATCACACAGAAACCTCCTTTTTAGTTCAACTGCAATAAGAGAAAGGGAAGAGGGTGGGGTTGCTTTTCTAGCCTCCAATGGGGTTTTGCAATACCTTAGAAAAAGGCAAACCTTTGAATATGTTTGCTGGAAAAAATTCCCAGAAAGACGATTTTCAAGACAAAGATTGAGATTTTTCGAATTTGGCCACGGACATTCTCTTTAAATTTAAAGCCAGCTCGAGTTTTAATCTACATTCATACACAGAGCTCCGTTTTCTAGAACAACTCAGTGGCAAATGGCAGGGCATAGAAGGAAGAAACCCAGAAACAAAATAAAACCCAAAGAGCATTGTACAGGGTGAATCCATTAAAAGGCAAGAAACAGCAGAAAGCTGAGCACAGCGGAAGGGAAGAGTGAACGAGTTACCAGATTCTTTTTGGAATTCTGCCGCGTGACTTCGCTAACTCGCCGGCGCACGGCGTGAAGAAGCGAGGAATGCGGCGGATAAAGCTATGCGGAAACGAGAAACAATGGCGAATTAGGGGAGGCGGGAGGGCAAACGAGGCGGTGCCCAATGGGTTGTTAAGGACGACTCGTAGGAGATGAGGGAACCTCTGGGTATTCTATTTGGCGTTACTGGTCACAGAGTTTAAATCTTCTAGCAAATTACCACCAAAACATTGAAACGTTGCAAATATAGCATTCAGTACATTTTCTTTCTTTCTTTCTTTTTATACTATAATCAAACTAAATACAGAAAACGAATAAAAGATTCGCTGCCTGGGCTCGCCATCTGGTGGCCAGGGATTCATTGATCCTAGGTCTCGATCTATGACATAGTGGTGTTTCTTCATCATTCCAGATTTTTCGGTAGTGATTGGTGGTGGTCTAGTGGATGTGTGGGTTTAGATGAAATTTGAAAAAAATTGGATAGAATTGCTAAGTTTAGAATATTTGGGTAATTAATTTATTAAGTTCAAAATCTAAGATGTAAATAGATTTTTTTAAAGAAATTTTAGTGGCTAAAATTATCATATTCCCCGAAACTCCATCAAACTTAACGGATCATTTACGGAAAATGACCACAAATGATGAAAAAATTTAAAATAGGATTTTAATGGTACAAATTCTTAAAAAGTGACTCCGCTGGGACAATAATTAAACTTACGGGAATATCAGTGCACTTTACCTGTAAAATTGTCTTTTCCGTAAAAATTGTTGTGTTTGACTTTGATATTTCAAGTTGCAGTGTTTGACTCAAAATTTTAGTAAGATAAATAATGAAAAAAAATTCAAAAAAAAATATATCTTGGAAGTTTAAATTACAAATATGAGAAACATATGGATCATTTGACTTTATATGTCTATAATTCATAAAAATAAATCATGGATTAATTATTGTGAAAACAAAAAATGCTGTAATTTTTATGGGATAGAGTAGTACTAACATTCAAAAGGATTTACTCCCATTTTTAGTTTTTTAGACTTTAGAATTTCAAATTTGTTTTGTTGTTGTTGTTGATAGAATTAGTTTTGCTGTTTTAAGGTACAATCCTTTTTAATTACCAACTAATTGGAAAAAACACTATCTAATTAAACTAACTAATTAACTAACAATTCCAAAGACTAAAATACCCTTCTAAGCCAAAACCACAATCCACCCTCACCACCACCCTTACCACCGCCACCACTACCTCCGCTACCACCGTCGCCGCTGCCGCGACCTGAACCACCGCTGCGGTCGTCGGAACCATCGCCGCTGCCGCCGGAACATCCTTCACGGTCACCGGAACCATCATGACAACAGCCGGAACCACCGTCGTGGTCATCAGAACCACCGGCGTTGCCGCCGCAAAAAATGCCAACATTGCCGCTGCTATGGCACCACTTCCGTAGCCGCTGGAACCACTGTCGCTGCCACCTACAACACCGCCACCGTGCCGGCACCACCGTCACTACCATCGCCATCGCCACCGCCAAAAATGTCGTCGCTGCAATTTTCATAATTTTTCGTTAATTTATAAGTAATTGCATAGTGTCTAAATTGATAAATAGTACTGTCTATTTAGTATTTTACAGGAGTTTATTTAGTGTTCTACACATTTCTATAGTGTCTATTAGAAAGCGCTATTATGTCTTAATAAATATTAGAAACTGTTTAATTATTTACCTTGCACATTTTCGGTGATAGATAAACTGTCTATTTCATTATAAACAATTAATTGAATCGTAAAAAGTTATTTTAGAATTTATAAAAGCGTTTCTAACATAATATAAAATAATATTTATTAATTTATAATTAATTGTATAGTGTCTAATGTGATATTCAATGTTGTCTATTAAAAGAGTTTATACTGTTTATTTAGTTATTTTACACATTTTGACAGTGTCTACTAAAGAGTGATATAATGTCTGAATAAATATTGGAAACTGTTCTTTTATTTGTTTTGCACATTTTAGGTGATAGTGAAACTGTCAATTACTTACAATTAGTTGCATAGAAAATCGTAAAAACTTATTTTTTCAATGTAAAATTGTTAACTCTATAAAACAGTTTTCGTTAATTTATAATTAATTGTATAATGTTTAAGGTGATATGAAATACTGTCTATTACAAATGTTTATACTGTCTATTGTCAAGTATTGTAATGTCTAATAATTTTGGAAACCGTCACTCACCCTCGAGTTTTGTTGCTCGTAATTCTACCTCCGATTATCTTCTCCGTCGAGATTCAAGGTCACGCGGCTCGTTCAGATCTGAATATCCATCCAGATGTGGAAGAGGACACCACAAATTCGGATTCATCGCGTGCCTAGAAGTGTCACCGAAATCCGTCACGATCATCTTTCCCCATCGTCTCTCCGATTTCATCAAACAGAAATGCTGGTTCGTGAAACTTGCTACCTGCTTAAGATCGTGACGAAGAAGCTCCGACAACGAGAAGAATTTTGTCGTATCGTTCGCCTCCGTCTCTGAAAATCACGATTGGAGCCGCCATGGATCACGATCGGCTGCCCTTTTGACGTCGAGCCGCCACGTTCCGGTGAAGGTGGAGATCTGTAGATTCTTGCGGTGGTTGAGGTGTAGAACTGCAGATCTGTGGCTCCAAGATGAAGATTGTATCGTCTTCTGCTGCAACCTCCACGATCGGCCATAATAGCAATGACGTTGAAGATGCCTCCGAGAATTCATCGAACGATGAAGGTCGAGAGAACGAAGCGAGAGAAGGAGGCGGCGGTGGAGCTTCGCAATAGAAGTCTCCAGCCCAACATTGACGGTACTCTAGATCTCTGAGTGAGGGAGAAGAAGGAGGAGACATTTCAATCACAGAACAAGGAGAGATCAGTGAAAAAATATGCAGTTTTAGATATTTTTTAGAATGACATCTTAGTCTTTACACTACTAGTCGGTAAACCAACTAGTTGGTAAATTGTGTTGGCGTTAGGGGTGTGCATGGGGCGGGGCGAGACGGATAGTGAGAAAAATAGTATCCACCCCACCAAGTGCGGGTACCCTAAATGCGGGTACCCGATTTTCACTGTTTTTTTTCGGTTCGGATTGCGGGTATCCGCTAGTATTCCTAAGTATAATTATTATATAATTTTTTTATTTTTTTTTGAACAACACTGCATTTCATTAAGAAACACAAACACAAAAAGTCCAAACAAGACCCTATGAGAGATAGGGTCATTCAAGAAGAGAGAATGGAAAGGAAAAAGGAAAACAACAGCATCACAATCCCCCTAACCTGAGTCCATAAAAACGACCCCTTCCTGCAAGCCAACCTGGCTGAAACACAACAAACACAGAAAAAACTCCCAAGAAACCAATTACCCTCCCTCATATGCTCCTCGGAGGATCGGAGCCACCAGCCAATCCCCCCAGGAGTTGTTGATCTTTGCGCTCCTGCTGTTAATCCATAAAAAGGTGAGAACCTGAATATCTGCCAAAATCTTCGAGGCATGCCACGGAGAGTTTTGCATGACCACTCCATTCCTCGCTTTCCAAATTGCCCACGCCGTAACGAAAACGATCGCTTGCCACACCTGTCTCAATCTGTTTGGAACCTGGGAGATGAAGTCGCCGTATATTACATCTATGAAGTCTATAGATGTAAATACCTCCGTGTTGCACCAAACCGCCACTGCTCTCCAAATCTCCATGACTAGCGGGCAGCAAACTAGCGCATGGTCCACCGTCTCGATCGCATCGGAGCAGAGAGGGCATAAAATAGAATCTATTTCCAGCCCTCTATGCTGCAACTGGGCTCTCACTGGAATATACCTGTTGGACGCCCGCCATATGAACACATTTACCTTCTTGGGCACTTTGTTACACCAGCACGTCGGAATGTCATGGTTTGCCGCCATATGAGTGTTGATCAGCTGCGAAAGTGACCGGACAGTGTATACACCATCCTTTGCCGGATCCCACCTCCAAGTGTCATTAACATGTTGCTTCGGCACGAAAACCTGTAACATATCAAGCAGCTGCAGAAACTCTCCTTCGGTTCTCCCTCTCAACCTTCCACTCCAATTCCACTTCCAGCTCCACCCCCTCTCCCCCTCGCCCCACCTAATCTTCTCTAAGACCGAACAAAATTTATTCTCTTCCAACTCAAACAATCTCCCAAACCTCCCTTCTAAAGGGCCCCCATCTACCCACTCATCCTTCCAGAACAAAGTATTATTCCCCTTACCCACCACTCGTTTAAACAAATTTGTGAACCCCAGTCCTAGATTCTCTACTTCCCCTGCCGCCTTAACTATATCCGACCAAACACTCCACCTCCCTATCCCTCCCATCTTCAGAGCACCTGGCACCCCTCCATTAATAGAAGCCACTAAGACTGTCCATAAGCTATTCGTCTCCATCAGCCACCGCCATCTCCATTTACTTAACAGCGCTAAATTTTTTGCCCTTAAGCTACCCACACTCAGCCCACCCGCTTCACTATCTCCAAACAATCTTTCACTCCTAGCCCAGATTAATTTTTTCCCGTCCCCTGTTGCCCCCCAGAAGAATTTATTACGGAGAGTTTCAATTTTCTTCACCACACCAGCTGGAGCCCGAAAAACTGACAGATAATACAGGGGTAAGCTCCCAAGAACCGACTTTATCAACGTTAGTCGACCGCCAATTGAGATATTATTCGCCTTCCACCCCGACAACCTGTTTTCCACTTTATTCACCACCGGATCCCAGCTTTTCCGACGACTCATGTTGGCTCCTACCGGAAGACCCAGATAGATGAAAGGAAGAACGGCTGCAACGCATCCCAGAATTCTCGCACAAATAGTAACCTCTTCTATATCCACCCCAACACCAAAAATTCTCGTTTTCTCCAGGTTAATCTGAAGGCCGGAGACCAGTTGAAAACACTGAAGAACTGCCATAAGGGATCTTGCATTTTCCACCGACCACTCCCCCCAGAAGATTGCATCGTCAGCAAATTGAAGATGCGATATTTCCACCTCATTGTGGCCCACGTGAATAGGTCGAAACACATCTCGGGTTACCGCTTCCTTCATCATCAAGTTAAGCGCCTCAACCCCTAAGATGAAAAGGAACGGGGAAAGTGGATCCCCCTGACGAAGCCCCTTCTCCATTTTGCACTCCGGCGTTGGGCTCCCATTAACCAAGACAGAGACTCTCGCCGAATTTAAACACCCTGCTATCCAGCCCCTCCATTTGCTGCCAAAGTTCATTTGAAGCATAACTGAATCCAAAAAATTCCAACTGATATTATCGTAAGCTTTTGCAAAGTCAACTTTTAGGAGGAGCAGTTGTTTCTTTTCACTCTTTGCCCACGAAACTATCTCATTTGCCATCAAAACCCCATCAGTAATTTGTCTCCCTTGAATGAACGCCGTTTGAGTTTCCCCAACCAGACCGTTCAACACTCCCTTTAGTCTTTCAGCCAGCAATTTTGCCAAGATTTTATAAAGGCAACCAATGAGGCTAATCGGCCGAAAGTCCGAAATCAACAACGGGTCTTTGACCTTGGGGATCAACGCTATGAACGATGAATTGCACCCTTCTTTAAGCCGTCCAGTAGATTCAAATTTTTGAATTGCTGCGATTATATCTCCCTTCATCACTTCCCAATTTGCTTTAACAAAGTTAAAGTTAAATCCGTCCGGACCCGGAGCCTTACTTCCCCCGCAAAGCCACACCGCTCTCTTAATTTCCTCTTCTAAAAAGGGGGCTTCTAAAGAATGTTTCTGATCATCCGACAACTTTTTAAATCTGTTACTGATGAATTCCGGTCTGCTTGGCATAGGTTCTTTGAAATGCTCCCTGAAGAACTTCCAAACAGCTTCTTTAATCATCTTCGGATCTTCCGACCATACCCCATTAATGATCAGCCCCTGAATCGTATTTCTCTTCCTCCTCCCTTTAACCGTGGCATGAAAAAATTTGCTATTTTCATCCCCTTCAGCTGCCCATTTCAATCTCGCTTTCTGCTTGAGATCAATCGCTACTTTTCTCTGCTCCTTGAGAAAACTCACTTTTGCATCCTGCCATTTCCTCCACTCTTCTGCCGACAACTCCCTCTCTTCTGCTTCCTTGTCTAAGCGAAGAAAATCCCCTTTAAGGGATTCTACTGCTCCACCCATTCCTACGGAGACTCTCTTCCTCCAGACCTTAATTTCTTGTTTCAGAGCTTTAAGTTTTTCTTTTACCACAAAATCTGGAGAACCCGTTATCTTTGTTTGCTCCCAAACCTTCTTGACCATCTCGCCGAACCCTTCCCCTGTAAGCCACTGGTCAAAACATCTGAATGGAGCCGGTCCGAAATCGACTATCTCTGCTTTTAACAACAAAGGGCAGTGATCTGAAAAAATTCTATCCCCTACAGTAGCAGCAACCTCAAACCAATCCTCTAAAAACATCCTATTGATCAAGAACCTGTCCAATTTGCTCATCATCGAGCCATCACGCTTACCCAAGTGAACCGGCGCCCACCTTGTTTCACTTCATGAAGCTCATTCTCTCTTATGAAACGGTTGAAATCAGCTGCTCTTATTGGCTTAAATCGGCACCCTCTTCTCTCTTCCGGTCTTCGAACCACATTGAAATCGCCCATCAAACACACTGCACCTCTGAAATCCCGAATCCTCTGCCCAAGGTCTGCCCATAACGCTCTTTTCTGGCTGGTTAATTGTGGCCCATATATATTCAGCATCATATACTTGTTCTCTTTGTTCCTCCAACCTCCTATAAGCCCCAAATATCCCTCTCCTGAAATAATCTCCTCGGTTGTCCACACATCCTTGTTCCAGAAGAAAATCAGCCCACCTGCCCTTCCAATTGCAAGCTGTTGCGCAAACCCCAACTCGCTGTGTCTCCAGATATTCTTAATCCCCTCTCCCACCTCTTTACTCAACAAAGTTTCTTGTAGCGCCAGAATATCCAACTTCTCCTTTGCCACTAATAACCGCAGCTGTCTCAATTTGTCACCCCCAACACCCCTAATATTCAGAGAAACTATCTTCATTTATCCAAAACAGCTTTCTCCACAATTCGTAGCTGAATTCTCCTCATTTCTGAAGATTACTCCCACTTTTCTACCCACAATTTGTAGTCTACTGAATGAAGCATCAGAAGTAGATGTTACCTGTTTCTCACCCTTTGTATCTGTCGACGTTGCAACCTTCATCCCCCACGATGAGTCTGAGTCTGCCTGTCCTGTTGCGTCTCCCATTGCAGAAATTCTCCTCAGCCCCTTTGACATCCGGTCCGCTTTCATGCGCGCGGCTTTCTTGACTTCACGCAGGGAGACTCTGGCGCATACCCCCCCTGTAAGTTGTTGCGTTTCAAGCCAATGAGCTGACCTGGAAAACATCCGTCGTCCCTTCCTCTGTCTCTTCGGCCTTCCGCACTCCTCCATCTTCACCCGTTCTGAAGATTCCACCGGAACAGGGGAACCCCCCTGCTCTCTGTTGATAATTGCCCCTTCTCTTGCTGTGTCTTGGAAGTCCTAATCCCATTCAGGCTTTCACTTGCCCCATCTTGTTTCCTTACCATATCCAAGCCCAGTCCGCCTTTTCCAACTCCAAAGCCCGCAACTAATTCCCCTTTCCTCTTGGGCTTCAGAAACTGGTCCCTTTGTCCTTTCCGTGCTGGACTCCGGTACAAAGGACTCTGACCGGCCTTGTAATTTCAGCTGGTCTCCACTAATGGGCTTTAGAGGAGTTTGGCTCTGGCCCACTATCCCAGTCTTCTTTTTCATCCGCCAATTTGGCCCAATACTACTCACAACCGTTTCTCTCCCTTCTCCCTGCACCCCATCATCACTTTTGTCCTTTTCACTTCCTCTTTTCAGCAGCTTTTCCTCTTCCTTTTCCCCAGAGTTGCCAATCTCGAGACTTGTCTTCTCGGACTGCTCATCATCTCCCACGCTCCTGAATTTGCTCTTGGACTTTGTACTATCTCGAATCCGAGTTATCCGAGTCGGACTCGGCCTCCGAGTCGCCGCCTCGCACTCCAGCCTCTCCTCCGATTCAAACTCACCGTCTTCCTCGGTTTCGACATCCGAATCAGAAGTAAGTCGACTTCCCATATCGAATTCAAGTCTACTCCCTCTATCGATCTTCAACAACTCTTACTCGAACATTGATCCATGAACCATAAGGTCTACCCCGTCGTTAATCAACTCCTCCGACTGAGTCATCACACACACTCTCCCAACTTGCAGCTGAAGCTTTTGCAACGTTACTTCCTCTATCTCTATTACCTTCCCCCATTCTCCAGCCACCATCTCGAAAGTACCGGCATGCCACGCATGCATCGGAACGCCCGAGATCTTCAACCACGCCACTCTACCTGGTCTGTTTTCTTCCGCCGCTTTGTTCCACGGTGAAATTCCTTGGAACCAGTCGGCCAACGTTTGTTTACCCCCTTCCACCAGCTTCCCCATCATCTCAATCGACGAGCATTCTATCAAAACACGTAGACCTCCCAGGTACCTAACCTTGCAGTTTTCAAATCCTCCTTCAAGAATGACTTTCGAGATCTTATCCAAGAGTGAAATGTGTTTCAAGTCCCCAACGCGCATCTTTTCAGCCACAAATTTTCTTCATCTCGCTTGTAGTCCTTAAAATAATCGGCGCACTCTTCTCGAACTTTCTCTTCTTTTCAACTCTTGTCTTCCCCTACAACATCTCTGTAGGATCGTGAAGAGGATCTGTCACGAACCGATGATCCATATTTTCTTTCTTTTCACCTTCTTCTCTTTCCTTTTCTCTACCTGTTGCGAGGGGCACCTCCTCCTTATTACGTTTAAATCTTGCTTCATTTACCCATAACCTTGCCGTCCCTACCTCTACATCCCTTATTTTTGCAATCAAGCTTTGGACATCTTTTACATCTTTGAACTTAACAAAGCGAATTTTCTCCCTTGTTTAGATCTCTTATCGGTATGAAGATATCTAAAACACCGCCAAAACGCCCAAAATGACTCCGCATACTCCTCCGCGTCCAATCCTCCGGGAAATTTGTGAAAAGCAGACTCACCCACGCCCTATCGATCACGTTGAGAAGCTCGGTCGTGAAATCTTACCCCTGTATCCGCTTCGTTGTCCATGGATCCGGTGTGGTGGTTTCGATCATCTCTCCGTCGTGTTCTCTCGGACAGTCTCTCTCTCTCTCCTATCTCTCTCTCTCATCTCTCGGATAGTTTATAGTACTCTACTTGATTTTCATTTGCTATCTCCCTAGATGATATGTTTGGGTGTATTTTTTTTATTTGGAGATATTCTAAAATTTTGCATAAAAAATGTACATATCTAGAGCATCAAAATGAAGAAAAGTAGTTTACATAAATAGAACAATATTATAATATTGCAAATCATATATTATTGTTGTATGAAATGGGTTTTCACACATAATATAAAAGAAACTTAAAGGAAAATTGAGATGAAGTAAGCAACTTTAGATAATTTATTTGTAAATAGGCATATGCGAATCGGTTCGGGTATTCGCGAGTTTCTAAAATTAGAACTCGCGGGTTATCGGTTTCTAAAATTAGATTACGTGGTTTGGTTCGGTTTCTCGGTTTTGCGGTGTTGGCGTTTAAGGTAACTTTTGATGGGAGGGGAAGCCGTCGTCGTAAAACGCCCCAAATATTTCGGAATGGCATTACCAACGGCGGCAGCATTTGCGCCATTAATGAAACTAGAGAGAAGCACCGGGTTCCTTCGATCTGCGACCAGGGCCAACTCCCTCGCTTCCCTTCTTCTTCCTTCTCCTCTTCGCCTCCGTCCCCGCTCTCCTTCTCTCTCCTTCATGTCAACTCCCCCAGTTTCCGGCGACTCCTCTCCCGCCGACGCCGCCCCTTCCAAAACGGTAAACACACGAGCTGCACTCTATTCCGTTGATTGTCGCTTATACAAATAGGGAGTATCGATCAATTCGCTTTCTGTGCTTAATCAGTTGTGTTTGTAAAGTTGATTCAGGATAGAATTTGTCGATTATATTGATCATGGTTGATAGTTCTAGGCATTGAGCCATTGACATGACTATGTGAGAATTATAATGGAAACAGATGTTATGCAATAGAGATCTTTGAAGTGTATGAGTTTACCGGATTCATTTCTGTAGGATTATTAGCCGATGTATCTAGACTGTTTCTCTAATTGGGTACTCAGATTACATCTCTTTGATTGCGTTGCATATAGTTTCAATTTGTCTCTACTAGCTCATTTTAGCTTTTTCTGTGTCATTCGATTAGTTCTCTTTTGTCTTGATATTGAACTGAGTTTGGGATATAAATTCATGTTCAGGTCATTTTAGTACTCCATTAGAAAGTGGGATGACTGGGATTTGGCAATGCAGGTGAGGGTTGTGGTGAAGGGGAGGGTTCAAGGAGTGTTCTACAGGAACTGGACTGTGGACAATGCCACACAGCTGGGGCTCAATGGTTGGGTCCGGAATAGGAGGGATGGTTCTGTGGAGGCTCTCTTTTCCGGCAGACCTGATGCTGTCCAGGAAATGGAGCAGAGGTGTCGTAGGGGTCCTCCGGATGCTATTGTTACTGGATTTGAGGTTCACCCTTCAAATGATGATCCTGGATCTGGCTTTGAGCGAAAAGGAACGGTCTAATTCTTTCGAGGGAATCGTAGCGCATCTCCAGTCCAGAAGTATGTACAGCCTTTCCTAAACATAATTGCTGTTTCTATTAGTTTCAAAATTATTAGGCTGAGCTAGTTCCTCAAAGCTTCTCAGTGGAGATGTTTATTTCTCATACTCTTTACAAGCAGAAGAAATAAATTGGTGACTGATTTCATGGCATCATGATGGTATAAATTTCGGTTCATAGAGTTTCTACATGCAGTCTGAAACAGTCCTGAGGCACTGATAGTTGGTAACTAATAACTACTGTTGTTATATACTAGTGTTTGATGAACTCAGTTCACAATATGTTACAAGGATCCACTTGTTTCCTATCAGACTGCAGAGAAAATAAGCCTACAAAGTATTCTTAAACTGAGATGGGGCAGGGCCTAAACTAGCATTGTGCCTTGGGCAGTGGAACGTCTCAAATCAGGGTCGTCTGTTTATCGTTCACAGTTGTCTGATGTGCTAGGCTTCATTAGGCTGCATTTGAACTTGTCTGTCTTGGAAGTGGGCTTCAGATCATCACAGAAAACAAGTTAGAACTTGTCTGTCTTGGAAATGATTCAGTTGGCAGTTCTTGAAGATGAAAACAAATTTGCATTTTGCGCATATAATGCAGCAGAGAATCAGAAAGCCCCCCTCCCCAAAAAGAAAATCACACTAAAACCCCGGCTCTTCAGGATGAATTGTTGGCCCTTAAATGAGCACCTAGTGAGACAAAATCTGAAAAGGGAGGCTGGGCTTAGAAGCTTCAATGAAAATCTGAGAGAGCCTCGTTTATCATTTTGTTGACATCTGATGGCGAGGAGGCTGTTTTGGGAATGAAGAAAGCTGAAGTTAAAAAAGAACTTGCACAGGCCAGTAGAGAAAGTAGCAAACTCCAGAGAAAGGTGAAACAACTTGCGGATGGGAAAAAAAAGATCTTATTAAGAGGGCTCAATCTCTTATGCAAGCGCTAAAAAAGGAGATTTCTTCGAACATTATACCAATCTCTTCAAACATGAAAAGTGTTGGGACTGAATTGTTATTTTGAAAAGTTTTAAACTTAAAGTTTTAGGACTGTATTGTTATTTCGAGAAGTTTTAGGATTGAAATGTTAGCCAAATGGGCAATGTTAAATGTTGTTAGTCATCCACGTGGTAAAAAAGTTCGCTACGTCACCATTTCGTTGTGTTTAGAATTGAAACGAGTTACGACCACTGACGTTGAGGACTAATTCGTGAGTTTGAAAACTTAAAGGACTAATTCGTTAGAAATGAGAAACATTTAGGACCAAAGATGCACTTTTCCCTTATAATGTGATAATTCTTTTCGATATGTCTCCTTGGCTCATGGAAGATGGGATTTGCAACAATAATAATGTGTAATGTAAAAAAAAGAAACCCAATGTTAAGAAAGTAGTTGACCTTATATATAAAAAAAAGTTGGAAGTATAGTAGATGAGGAAATAAGAGTGAGAATTATAAGGACGTTTTGCAATGTTGTCTTCTTACTAGTTTAGTGTGCAATTCTAACTCCCTCCTTCCGTAAATGATTAAAATATTTAATATTTAATATTTAATTTATAATTTTTATTTCTCTACAATACGAAATATAATTTTAAACTTTTCTTATATAAATGTTATTTTCATAAGTCTACTTTATGAGCATATTTTTTTTTCAAAATTTTTACACAAGCATCTTATAGACAAATAGACAAATAGATTTTTGAAAGTTAAACATTTCAATAATAAGGGACGGCCGGAGTAGCAGATATGTATCCATGGCATGATCAGGTATCACATTTTTTTTTTGGAAAGGATAGAGCACACCCCTCTAATTTCATGTTTTAAAGTAGGGTATTACATTATATTGCTACATGATGTAATTTTGAAACCCATTGAAACACTCTATTCATTCAAAAAGTATTGTCATTTTTAACTTTTTTTAATATAATGTAAGATTGTTTTTTATTATTAACTCATTTTATATGAATTTCTATCATCACCATACCATATTTCAAACTCATTATCATCCATTCTAATCGATTCCTTAAACCCTTTAAATGATTGCATTTATTATAGAAGTAAAAGTTAATTAAAATAAAATAAATGTGAAAAAAATTATTTTATTTGAGATAAAAATATTTTGATATTGTATATAACCTAAACTGAACTGGAGGAGTGTGAAAGTTAGATTTGATAACCGAGCATCTCTCCATTGCATCTCTCCATTGCAGGCTAGAAGCGTCACCAGCAGCATAGATTTGAAATTAGCTCATGAAGCATTTTCGTTTCAGTCGACGATCAGTATCGTCTTCCACCTAATTTCAGAAGCAGCCCCTCTTTTCAGGGTGGTTCCAGCGACTGCTTGCTTCCTGCTCCGTCGCGAACCACCCACGTCAATTATCTCCACATCAACCGGCGGCCAAGACCTTCTGTGTTTCCCGGCCAACCAACTCAGGCTCACCGGTGAAAATTGGCGTTTCCCATCGTCGCCGGCCTTGTGCTCTCTCCATCTCGTCTGCTCCCTGTCTCTCTCTGCATCAAAGCTTGAAACCTAGTCCCACCGTTAGCCAAACTTCTTGAAACCAAATGCCTGCTTTGTTTCGCCGGAGTGTGTTGTGATACACAAATCTGAGTAAGTTTTTGTCTCTTTCTTTTCTACTTAAAATTTGACTCTCAAGAATAGGTTTTGTGATCATATTCACATATTTCATCCTAATAGAATTTAGGCAAATTTAGATTAGTTAATTATTTATATTTCTTTTATTAGCTTTACTCTGATGAATTCTGTTGCCTTTCAAGGGAGGAAGTTTATGTTGACTGATTTGCAAACAATGGATCAATCAACTTCTTTGTTGCATGAGGTTTTGGCTGCCACTGACAATGAAAAGATATTAGAATGCGATGAAGATGAAATATCCAAAACACCAAAAGTAGGCATGGAGTTTGAGACAGAGGAAGATGCATATCAGTTTTACAATGCTTATGGTAGGATGGCTGGTTTTAGTATACGAAGAGAGTATGCCAACAAAAATGGAACAACAAAAGAGATCACCTCAAGAAAATTTGTTTGCTGCAAGGAAGGTGTACGAGGCCATGATAAAAGGGATGTTAATGTTAAAAATCCTAGGCCAGAAACAAGAACAGGTTGTGTTGCACACATGAAGATTTCACTTGATCGACAAAAGGGAAAGTATCGAGTATTTGCTTTCGAACGAGAACATAACCATGATTTACATATCCAGGCCTGTTCCCATATGATGCCTTCACAGAGAAAAATATCTGATTATCAACAGTCCTTAATTGAATTAGGAGATGACTCGGGATTGAAACCGGAAGAATCTCATGAATTTTTGAGCAGACAAGCTGGTGGAACGCCGAGTGCTGGACATCTCCTCAAAGATCACAGTAATTACATTCAATCTAAGAGAAAGAGAAGTATGGAGTACGGTGAAGTTGGTAGCTTGTTAAAGTATTTTCAACAACAGACACTAGAAAATCCTTCATTTTATTATGCTTTACAGTTAGATGTTGAAGAGAAAATCACCAATATCTTTTGGGCTGATGCAAGAATGATAATGGACTACAACCATTTCGGTGATGCAATTGTGTTTGACGCAACCTATAGGACCGATAATGGATGTCAACCTTTAGCTTTATTTGCTGGATTTAATCATCATCGAGAAACAGTCATATTTGGTGCATCTCTACTGTATGATGAGTCTGCCATATCGTTTGAATGGTTATTTGAACAGTTTTTGAAGGCAATGTCAGAAAAGAAACCCAAGACAATTTTTACTGATCAAGATCCATCAATATCCAAAGCACTTTCGTCTGTAATGCCTGGAACCTACCATGGATTATGTACTTGGCATTTGTTTCAAAATGCAGTAAAAAATGTTGGTAACTTTCTTGATGGAGAGCAAAGCTTCCTAGCAGATCTTAAAGCTTGCATTTATCAGTATGAGACGGTGGATGAGTTGCATAAAGCTTGGGAATATATGCTAGACCGTTACAACATAAGAGATAGCACTTGGATGCAATATACATTTGGCATAAAGGAGAAATGGGCTAAAGCATACATGAAAAGAACATTCTCTGCAGGTATGAGGAGTATACAAGTTGCTGAAAGTTTAAATGCAGACCTAAGAAATTACTTGAAATCAAATTTGGATATACCACTATTTTTCAATCATTTTGAAAGAGTGGTAAATGATAAACGGTACAAAGAGTTGGAAGCAGAATATCATGCAAGGCAAAAGTTGCCAAGGCTAAAGCTGAAATGGTCACCTATGTTAAACCAAGCAGCCAAGATTTACACACCAAGGATATTTGAAGAGTTCCAAAATGAGTATGACATATCTCATAGTGCCGTCATAAAGAGTACAAGTAACAACCATGGAACTACTGAACATATAGTTGAGTTTTGGGGAAAAATTGGAGAATACAAGGTTTTGATACCTACTGAACAGATTATCTCTTGCAGTTGTGGCAAGTTTGAGACATTTGGGATTTTATGCAGTCATGCTTTGAAAGTTCTTGATTTTCATAACCAAAAGTTGGTTCCAGATCAGTGTATATTGAAGAGATGGACAAGAGATGCTAGGGATGTTATTGTCCTAGACATTAGTGGAAAAGAAAATCAATCTGATATCAAGTTACAAGTGACTACTAGGTACAGGTTGTTGTGTGAGACCTTGATTAGGCTTGCATCCAGATCAGCTGAATCTGAGAAATCATTTAAGTTGGTGTTTAAGACCGCAAGTGAACTAAGTAAAAAAGTGTCAGACATTATAAAGAGTGAGCCTACTGCACATCAAGATGTTGAATCAAATGCAGGAGTATTTCCTCAAAATCCTGCAGCTAGCGATGTTGATCTTGGATCAAGGACTGTTACAGCAGGACTAAAAAAAAAGGAAAAGGGTTTAAGGGGCTCAAAAAGGTTAAAAGGTTGGGTAGAATAGCTACCAAAGAGGAGAAAAACCTGATTGAGTGGAAAAAAGGGTAAGTTACTTCAATCATCTATTTTTTTCGTGTATATGATTGTTATAGCAGGCTTTTAATGGTGAACTGTGACCAATATTTTTGCAGACTGTCTGAAACATCTGTCCAACAAATGGATGATTGTGCTAGTAATATAGTGAACCAAAGTATGGATCAAAGCAATCAAGTGGTAAGTTAAATATAATTCACAAGTGTATAAATATAAATTTCCACTGTTACCCTGCAACAATAATATTCTGAACAAAACAGGGCGCTGAAGCATTTGCATTCTCTTTACCAAATATTCAACTGACAAAGGTTTTTTTTATACTGCTGAAGCATTTGCATTCTCTTTACCAAATTTTCAACTGACAAAGGGTTTTTTTTTAATAATCATATGTTATTTTAAAGCTTCTCTATGTCTATTATTGCCACAAGTGGAGTTTGTTTTGCAGGATAGCGAAAATGCTTCCCAAGGCTTACCTAAAACTGTTAGGTAAAAACAATTATGATGTAGAACAACTGATGCCAAGTCTTAATGGTAACTCGGGAATGAATACTACACTTGGTAATGGAGCAGTAAATGCACCCGGAGGTAAGATTAGAGTAAGATGCTTTATGATTGTGAAGTATATTTGATTTGCTAGTTATGTTATTTGTCTAAGAAAAATTAGAGCGAGAGTTTAAGTCTTGTTGAAAAGATTTATCAGTGAATGCATTCTTATTTTTTGCAGGTGTTTGCCACTTGTGGCACCAACAAGATTTCTTTTGGGTTTTCTACTAATTGTTTAGCTACATATTCATTTTGGGAATGCTTTGGCCAATTCAACTGGAGTTATTATGCCTTGTTGCCATCTACAAATTCATTTTGGCGAACTCGGATTGTAGATTCTGTAAATGAAAAGTAAAACTGCTCCTTTTGCCATACAGAGAAATTGTAGCAACTCTGTCTATGGTATGACTATCCAGCTCCAACAGAAATGTTTACTCTTGCTGTGCTCTAATTCGATTCGCTTTTCCAAATCCAATGAGAATGGTTGTTCATATGATGATTCTGATTGATGAACCTGCAAAGCTTGATGCAAAACAATAGTTAAACATCATTTGAACAAAGATTGTTGTTGGTTATTCGTATTATCTGTTGCCTCCCTTTCCCATAAATCTTTGTGCATCAAATCTTTCATTTCTCTGTACAGCAAAAGGAGCAGTTTTGCACAAATGAAGGTTTAGCCAATTCAACCGGAGTTTTGTACATCAGATGACCCAGAAATCCCTAACGCCTTTCTTCTCATCGATGGTCCGGTGGTTCTCCCGAACCGTTACATACCGGAGATTCCGATGAACATCGCTTCTCAGTGTTGGGTCATAATCGGAGGTAACCACTTCTTTCTACCAGCCATTGAGCTGGTGTTCTCGAAGACAGACTATAACACTTTTCCCGTTTTGGGGCACGGCGTGGAGGAGACTCTTCAGCAAATGTGGGAACTAGGTCTGAATCATGTGCCACGTGTCTGATTTTTCTTCATTGTAGGAGGGGTGATGGTTCCCCTTGTGCAAGAGGTTTAGGCGAGGAGGTTCAGGCGACTCTGCCCATTGTGAGAGGTGCATGGGTCCATTCAGACTTTAATCTGCAGGTGGCGCTTCAACAATTGTTTGCAGGAATGGTTTCGCCTTGAATGGAGCCGAGGTAAGCTGCACCTCTTCTTCCTCTTCCTCTTCCGAATCAAACAGCATGCATATAACTCATTTTTCAGAAAAAAAATTGATTACCTTATCGCCCTGCTAAAATCGATTTCTAATGCTAGGTTTACTTTCAACAAAAACTACAGAGAATGAAAGGTGGGAGCCAGGCAGATGAAATTTACTGATCTAGCTGATCGAGCAATGTTTGTTTTAGGTCTTGAATTAATTAGGTATCTATCTTTAAATCATGTCTCAGCTCCATTCAAGGCGGAGCCATTCTTGCAACCAGTTGTTGAAGTGCCACCTGTTGATTAAAGACCTCTGAACGGACCCATGCACCTCTCGCAACGGGCAGCGCCACCTGAACCTCTTGTACAATGGGAACCTTCACCCCTCCTTCAATGAAGAAATCGGCTGCGTGACAATTGATTGAGACCTAGTTCCCCCATTTGCTGAAGAGTCTCATCCACGCCGTGCCTGAAATCGGGAAAAATGTTGAAGCTTGTCTTTGATAACACCAGCTCAATGGCCGGTAGAAAGAAGCTTGTCATCGGAATCTTCGGTGTGTACAGTTCAGGAGAACCACCAGATCATCGATGAGAAGAAAGGCAATAGGAGCCGTGAACAACAGAAAAGCGCCAAGTAGCAGTTATTGCATTTGTACCAGAAGAAGTTATTTCATCTCTGTTAGTAGGGAAAGCTAACTATTATCACGTCCTGATTCATCGCGTTTAGAAACTTCTATCTTCAAACGATGTGCAATCTCGAGTCTTTGTTCCAGACTTCAAAGTTCGCTTATGCATTTTAGCAACCTGCTTCGAATTCACTGGATCAGTTCGTGCTGTGCGCTAGGGAATGATAGGAGACCAACCAATAAGATCATGGTAATGACCTTAACCATAGTCGACTTATCAGCTCGTCCTATATTGATAAATTCCACTACAGGTTTGATGCAATGGTTCTAAGGTCAAATTGAATAAAATCAAAATCAACAATTCTTTTACATGTCATGATATACCAAAATCTAGAAACATTGAAGCAGAAGCAGCTGAGTGTAGTCTTGCACATGAATGGTCCCCCAACTGCACGACTTTCTGTCACCCTGCCAACACCATAGAAGCCAAGGGCCAAGGCCCTATATGTTTCAACCCAGCTTTAATATCATGCAGACACAAGGTGGTCCATAGTAACAGCAAATATCCATTGAGAATTCATGACCAGAAATGAAAAGAAAAACAAAATCATCACGTGGTCAATCTGAAAGTCAAATGACCACAGTCCTCTAATGCAGTAGTAGGTGAATATAATTAGAACAGCTTTGTCTGGATTCTTCAATCTCAGTGTTTGAGCTTCAGATCAGGTTCTGAAGGAAATAGTCTACCACGATGGTTAAAGATCATAAAATCCAAGTTTGATGGCAAAGAAACAATCCTGCATTTAAAAGTAAGCATCAAATTGTTAATGATACATCAGTAACAGGGTACTGAGCAAAATGTTTACTCGTATGTGCCAATTGTATCTCATACAAGCACACTAAATGAGAAATACGCATCCATGCCACTATGCCAAACTTTACTCCAAGACAACTGCATGATATGTTGAATATCACGATTCTCATCAGCTGAAGGATCATTATGCCGACAATCCAGCCACCATCAACAAGTTGACATTAATGTATTAGATTTCTGAGTATTTGCTTGATGATGGACCTATCTCTAAAACAATGGCCACCAAATGGGGAGAAGTGAAATAATAAAATGATTTGAACCAGAGATAGCTACATTTTGGATTACCCACAGGGTTCATGTGTCTTCCTTCACTCAGTTGGGATGTGGGAAAATAATCCTCAAACACACAAACATGCGCATACACAATTTCACACAAGAAAGTGAGAGCACACTTACACAAAAACTATGCTGAATATTCAGAAACAGTAGCAACATACATAAGCCAAGCATATTACTACAATCTATCAGCATAGCTTGGTGAGCACATGAATTAGCACTGACAAGTAAAACAAGGCATGAACTCTACTCTCTTTCTTCTACGAAAACTGCTAGAATGGGGAAGCAAAACAACTGAAAGCTAACAAAAGTAAAGGACAGAATGAGAAGGCAAACAGCAAAATCCAACGATGGAATTAAATCACTCGTTCTTAAGTCTAATGACAACTTTATATGCAGCATCACTACTTCAAATACTCCAATGTTCAAAAGACAGGCGCACTGATCATTACTGCTCAGTTAGATAGCCAAAAAGAGAATCCACCCAACTCTAGTGCATATTTGTCTGAGTATCTGCAGCTGCCTGGCCAGATACATAAGATACAAACGCACACACATACATGACAAGGGAAAAGCTCCCACACAAAAAAAGTCTCCTTTCTGCAGTGTCTTTGCAGATGGAGATAAACAATTTCACAATTCTTAATGCATTGTGCAAATGGAGCCAGCAAAAGCTAACTCGGCTTTCTAGTCGCAGAACATAACCTTAGACATCAAACCCGTCGTCCCAAAAGTATAATTAATGCCCCAGAATTCTAAGCAACCTATTCTTGAACAAAATGATCCTAGAAAACAGCCTTTCTTGATCACAAAAATTGAAAGAGGGAAATCACTACCTGTTCTCTTCAGCATCCGGATGAATGCAAAGGAACTTCCCGGGAACGGTTAAAGCAGCCCAGATGCAGAAAACAAAACCCAGAAGCAGCTCTACCACAACCTGATCCCAAGAAGAAAAAAATTTCACCTTTAAACCATAAGAAGTCAAGAGACAAAGAAGACCTTAAACATATTTACGCACAAAGCTTACAATAATAGGCGGTCCAGAAAACTCTTCCTCCATTATCTTCAGCAGTCCCCTGTCTGCAACAAACCAGAAGTCAACTCCCAATTCTCGAATCTAGAATCGAAACGTTAAAAGGATAATCTATGTACGTAGTTACACTGAATCGTAGAGTAAGCTGCGTGAGCGAGAATTAGAACTCCAAAAACCCCAACGGTGAAACCTAAACCCATTGTTGACGCAACCGAAGGTCCAGTCTCGGACTAGATCTGCGATTGCTCCACAATTCACAATACCAGTCGAAAAATCCTTCCGGAATCAACTGGAATCGGTATCGGTATTTCGATTTCCAGAATTGGTTAACGAGAGACTTATTCGAATGACAATGGCATATCTCATAAGAGGAGCTTTTACTGCCGGAGTGAGTACAATGTTAGTCCTCAAACTTAGTTGCTAATTCGGAATCAGTATTAAAAAACCATTTGCTTATTATTTTTAGAAAAATTTAATATTTAAAATTTTCTACTTAGTTTTCTTTACTTGTTTTCTATCAAAAAAAAAATGTTTTCTTTACTTGTTTTATTCTTCTCCTTTATAGTCGAAATATTAACTACTTTAAAGGACCTTGTCTATTAAAGGACCAAGTTCCTACCTTTGCAGTGTGGAGAATTATGACTTGTTGTGCCTTAGAAGAAACTTGCCTAGGGTTCAAGGCATTCTCCTAAAATCTCAATTATCTTTTAATTATGCTGCCATAATCCTCTTCGGACCTGACAGGGTCATGGTGTGGGATAAGCTGATCACCCTCTGTCATGTCATTCAAGTGTTGAGAGTTGAAATCATCTCTTTTTTAACTGCAGTTTTTCAAGGAAAGTGTTGTCGGTTATAGTTGGTCTCGGACATGGGATTGGATGGTGAGGGTAACCAGAGGTAAATCATTGAAGACCTGCTTGCTTAAGAAGAAGTATCTTTTCTAACACACACATAGATATATATATATATATATATATATATATATATATATATATATATATATATAAAACTAGACCTCACAATAAAACTATACTTTCATAATGTAACTCTTTTTTCGCTTAAATTGAAGAAATTACTAATAAAATTGGTTGCTAGCAAGCTATAGCATCACTTAAAACTTCATTCAATGACCGATGTATAACGATTGAGTAAATTGCACTATATATACCTAAACTATACATTCATTGCAAATCTATACCCAAACAAAAATTTGTTGTAAAAGAATTTCTAAAGTATTGGTTCGTTGCAAATCTATACCCGCGAGTTAACATCTGTTAAAACTTTATAATTTTATTTTGAGTCATTATTTTTGTTATCATATGTGTATTTTTTCATATATTCATTCCAATTCAGAAATTAATTATAGATTGAGAATAACAAAAACAATTAACAACTATATATTCCTTCTAATTCATCAAACATTGATCAACATGTTACTTACTTAGAATTACATATCATTAGTCGTAATAAATCTTATTTATTTCGTGTCTACATTGTGTTTTGAATCGTATCAAACGAATAAAATGTATAATTCTAAGTAAATTAATAATTAAATATGGAAAACTTATAAAAAATATAAATGTGGAAATAAAAGGAAAAAATGGATATTAGTATTTCAAAATTATCAAAAAAAACAGGAAAATGTGCTGATTTGAGAATTTTCAAATAAATTTGCGAGCTCTTCAAATATATTTAAATTTATTTAAAAATTTGTATTGGTTCCGTGTTTTAATCCCCTTTTTAAATCTTGTACATTATCTAATTATTTTAATATAAATGTTGGAGATTTTTAGAAATTTATTGTTCATTATTGCATTTTATTTTGATAATACTATTTTGTCATAATAAAAATATTAATATTGATATTATTTTAAAACATTTTTTTCATGTGATAACTTTTTGGATATTTTAGACTCAATTTAAAATTAATATGAATAATTTGGGAAAATTATTTGAAAAAATACACATGTGATAAAGAATAATGACTAAAAAATGAAAGTATAAAGTTAGAGGGGTGTTCAACACATTTTAGAAACCATAAGGGTCAATTTGAGCATTTTTCCCGAAAATTCTGTTAAGATTTAACGGATGTTAAGGCGCGGTATAGATTTGCAACAAACTCATACTTTAGAGTCACTGTTGCAACAAACTTTTGTTCAGGTATAAAATTTGCAACAAAGGGTATAGTTTAGGTATATCTTGTGCAATTTACTCTATAACGATTTATAAAGGTTTGGGGTTGTTTTAGCAAAACATATGGAAAATGTACTATTTTGTCATTAACATTTGGGTAAAAGTTCAATATTACCACTCTTTTGGTTTGCGGGTTTTGTTTTGCCAGTATTTTATGTATTCTGGTCACATTATACCACTTTTTTTTGTTTATTGGTACAGTCTTACCATTTGATTGAATGACGGCGTGAATCTGGTGGAATATTCCGCGACGGAGTGGCTTAGGTGGATTTTATGAAACCTAGGGGCTTAAGTAAGATAAAATAGAAAAGATGAGGGAAAAGGAAGGACTAAGGGAGTAATTATACCAAAATGCAGTTTCTTCTCTGCTGATTGCCAGAACCTGCGTTTAACGACAGAGTCAGAACCTGCGTTTAACGGCAGAGGACGTGGCGACAACCAGCTGACGGAGACTTTTCGCGGCGGACTTGGGCCGTTCCGATGTGCCGTCGTCCGATCCGGCGATTCGTGGTGGTGGGCGCGGCCGGAAGTAGCTGTTCCAGCGAAATTTGGGCCCCACGAAACCTGATATTCGTCAATCACTGTCCTTTGGGCAGAAGCTCCGCTAGAATGCCGCCGTAAATCTTGTTTTGATTCAGATCCAACTGGTACAAATTCCGAGGGAATGTCACTTTGGACAAATCGAACTCCAGCCTGTTCCTCAAAATGTCAATCCACTCCGTGGTCTTGTTCGACCCGAAAAGCATTGCAGTGTCCCCTTCCAGAAGTTCATATTGCCCAAGGAAGCTGGGTTTTTACCAGACTGCAGATTGTGTGACAGATAAAGCCCTTGGACATGGCCCACGAATCTGCCGAAAGATTCCGGTATCGAGCCGGTGAGCCGGTTCCGATCGAGTCGCAGGGTGGTGATATTAGGCAACAAAGCTAGGGAGGTGGGGATTGAACTAGAGAGGCTGTTGAAAGAGAGGTCGAGAATGTAGAGGTGGGTGAGGTGAGAGATGAATCCAGGGACATGGCCAGTGAGGTTGGTCCAGCTGAGCCGGAGGGTTACAAGGCTTATGAGTTTGGCAATGGAAGGCTGGATTGGACCGCTGAGGTTGGTAATTTTGTGGAATTCGAGAGCGTGGAGGTAGGGGAGGTTTCCGACGGCGGCGGGGATGTGGCCGGAGAAGATGTTGAGGGAGACGAGACGCGGTTGGAGACGTTTTGCCAATTTAGTCTCCCATATTTTGTTATAAGTGCAATTTAGTCCCTTATATCTATAAATTTGCAGTTGCCGGTCAGCAACAATTCATTCGTCAGCTCACAAAAAACGGACACGTCATGCGTGACGAGGCGCCAACGTGACAATTTTAACGGTTAGTGGCAAACGTGTACTGCAGACTATAACGTAGTGGTTAGGGGTGTAAATTCAGGTCAACCCGACCTTTTCGGGTTCGGGTTGACCCGAACCCGAAATTCTGAAACCAGTATATATAGCCCGAACCCAGCCCATAATAATTTTCGGGTCGGGTTAACCCGAACCCGAAATTTTCGGGTTCGGGTAGTGTTGACCCAAAAAACCCGAATTTCAGTATCAACTTGTGCTGGTGGAGCTCTGTGGAGGTGGAGGCGGAGGCGAGGTGAGGCGTAGAGCGTCTAGCTGCTGGCGAGGTGAGGTGAGACCGAGACCGACTGGCGACTGCGACAGAGACGAAGGCGGAAGGCTGAGGCGAGGCGAAGGCGCGAAGGCGGAGGCTAGGCGAAGGTGGAGGCGAGGCGAAGCCGCGAAGGCGGAGGCGAGGCGAGGCGGAGCGTGCGAGGCGAGAGAAGGCGGAGGCTAGGCGGCGAGGCGCGGCAGCGGTGGCAGGCGGGGCGCAGAGGCGGAGGAGTTCTTCTTGAGGGTGAGCCATTGTGAGGGTGAGGGCGGCGAGAGAGAGACACAGGTTGGGGTGGGTGGGTTTTGGGCACAGTGCAGGCTGGAAGGCTGGGGGCCCGCCAGGGCCCAGGATGGGCTGTCTTTGGGTGGGCTGGGTGTCTGGGTTAGTGGGTGGGCTGCTAGCTGGGTGGGGGGATTTAATTTCAGGTTTTGGGTTTTTATTCGGGTTATCGGGTTGGCCCAGCCCGAACCCGAAAATCGCACATAATCTCGGGTTCGAGTCGGGTTCGGGCCACCTAGGGCAGTATTTGCCCTCGAACCGACCCTAACCCGACATTTTCGGATCGGGTTCGGGTCGGGCTTCGGGTTTTCCTTACACCCCTAGCAGTTGTATTTTGGTACCATTAAACCAAAAGAATGATAATATTGAACCTTTACCAAAACGTTAATGGTAAAATAATAACATTCCCCACAAAACATATATAGCTTCGGAATGGAGACGCAGCGTTTTGTGTTTCAAGTTTCGTCTCTCTTCTTGTGTTTGTGCCGCTCCAGATTATTTAACTTCACAAGTTCTGCGCTCGCAGAGTTGCAGAAGGAAATGACTCCGGTTCTAAACCCATACCAGGGATTTTTCTCCTTGAATTCACCAAAATTTTCTTACAAAAGTCCAATGCTGATACAAAGAGATGTTGAGCTTAGAAGCACGCATAGAGCTCACTCGTCTTCCAAAGGCTATCGCCCTCACCCTCTCTATTTGTCTCATTTTTCAGAAGCGATATTTTTTCTTTCAATTTTATTGCAGTGTTTGAAATTCAGAATCTTGTTTTCTCTTTTGTAGGTACGCGGGAGCTTGTAAATCCTGTTAAATGCTCGTTAGAGAAGGTACTTTATCCAGTTTCCTTTCCCATGTAGAAATACAGTTTTAAATTGTCACTGGAGTTTGTCAAGATCCCAGCTTTTGTGCCTAATGCACCCTTGGTCACTGAAGTTTGAGATACGTTCCATTGTTGGATGAATGATTAATCTTGTTAAGAATTTTGAGTTTCTGGATGTTAAATTGTCATTTCCTTCTGTGATGAGCACCTTCTTGCTTAGGTGTATGGAGACAGTAGAGTGGAGTCAGAGTTCCTTCCGTTTGTTCAAACTCTTATCAGGTTTCCTAAGGAGGAGCTTGTTGGAAAAGTTGTTATGGTTAGATTTGATTCTTTCGTTTTGCTTGGTGAAGAAGTGGACCAAAGTTCGGAGTCAATTCTTACCATTAAATATCTGCGAGGAGCTGGTGCAAAAGTGATTCTTGCAAGTGAATGGAGCAAAAAAATGAATTCTGAAGTCCTTGATGTAGAATCTGTTGCTGGTATAGTACTTTGCAGCCTTTAAATTTTTGTTCTATATTTTTTATTTCCTCTCATTTGCTAGTTTGAGTGGGAGGGTTTTCCGTGGTCTCAAGGTCTAAAATGCCGGCATCGATTTGAGAAAATCATTGGAGCTTAGTTTTTTTTTCCTTTTTCTCTTCCCTCTTCCTGAACTACTGTAATGGTTCCAGTTTATTGCTTTACAACTGAAGTTTTGTGATCTTATTTTCCAGCAATTCTATCACAGTTACTGAACTGTAAAGTTGGGACAAGTAGATGCATTTCTTGTGGCATGCAATTGAGAAAGGAAGATATCAGAAGATCGGATGCACTTCTCCTAGAAAACCTTGCTCGATTTAAGGGGGAGTTTTCCAACAGTGCAAAATTTGCTGAGCTACTATCTGTGGGAATTGACATTTTTGTTAATGACTCATTTTCTCAGTCACATAAAATTCTTGCATCAACAGTTGCTATTACTCGTTACTGCTATGCTTCTATGGCTGGATTTTATTTTGAAAAGTGTATCTCTCAACTCAGGCAGGCTGGAACAACCAGCAAAAGACCATATACTGCAATTGTAAGCACTCCTTATATAAACTGGCCAATAAAATATAGTTGCTGTGCTATTTGTTGAAGCTTGTTTATGCCATGTAACCTGATAATGCTTTTGGAAAATGCAGATTGGAGGAGGAAATCTACTGAAAAAGGCAGCTGCTTTACATTTCTTAGCTTCTAGATGCGATGTATTCATCTTTGTTGGTCTGATGGCATATCAGATAATGCATGCTTTAGGATGGTCCGTTCCACTGAATTTAGTGCAACATGAGGCATGCAAAGCTTCCAAAGACATAGTCAAGTATCTTCGTAATAAAAACACACAAATTGTTTGTCCAATGGATGTTTGGTGTGTGAATAGTTTTCTCCCAGCAAAGTTTGAGATATTTCCTTCTGATGAAGTTTGGGATGGTAAGGCTCTTACTCAAGCTACATATTTATGTTACCTCTTAGTATTTCTAAATTCAAGTTTTATTTTTATGCACAGTATCTTGTTAGAACTCAATCATAAATGTAAATAGTTCTTATGCTCAAAAGTTTGTCTTTTTGGAGCTTTTATGGCTGAACATTTTGCTTCAGGTTGGGTTCCTGTTGATCTTGGACCCAGCTCGTTGAATGAAATCCAATCTTTGATTATGAAGTCTAAGGTAATGCACGTAACACTTTGCCTATCATTCACAGTTTGTTGTTTCAGCTGTCTAAGCCTTGATTCCCTGCAACCCTTTAGTTTTTGTTATCTTACATTGTAAACTTGTGAGGTCTTTATTATACAAGATCGTCCAAACATGTGTTTATTGTATTAATAATTACCCGTATCGAGCATAACGCTATCACAATACTTCGGTCACATCCTCTCTGGACTTACTAGGGTGGTTGTATAGGCAGGATATAGTCGAGATGGTTTTAGCTGGAGTTATTTTATCAAGTATGATGCTTTTATTATCATGCCCTGTCACCTGATCAGTTTCTCTTGATTGCAGAAAATTATATGGATGGGTCCAGTAAACTTTGTGTCCTCAAATCAACAGACAAAGGGAGCAACTGAATTGGCTAAAATGTTGTGTAGAAGAAGTCAAAGTGAATGTGAAATTACTGTAGTTGGGAATACAGCATGTGATGCAGTAACAAATGAAATGACTTCTATATGTTTCATCAGCATGCTTCAGAATGCCACAGTTGTATGGGAGTTTCTCAAGGGAAAAAAGCTTCCTGCAGTCATGTCTTTGGATAGAGTATATCTTCTGAACACAAATTCTGTTCGGCCTTGCGCGACATATGATTATTTTGCTATATTAATTCAGTTTTGTTACTATTGGTAGTTTATGGTGCATTGACTAACATCGGCGTAGAGCTGCTTTATACTACTAATTTGCAAATGATTTTGACAAATAGTTACGGTTTATTGGGTTAGGCACTTAGGCTCCACTTTCCTCCATGTTAGTCATGCTATTTTCTTTGATTACTTGTAGTTAAACATTTGTTTGAACTTGTCCATTCTTCTACTGGGAATTGCAAAATGCAAATACTGAATTTTGACTGTTGTCCCCATTTAATTGACACAGTTTCATTGTTGATTTTCTTGGGTCAATTGATTGCTTGCAGGCATATCCATTTGATATCAATTGGAAGGCTGTCTATCGGGATCCTACACAAGCATTGGTTGTTGATATTGGAAGTGGTACTGGCTGATTTATTTTCTTGGCATTCAAAAAGAACTGTTTATACATTAGTTTGTGGAAACAGGAAATGGAAGATTCATTTTTGGAATGACTACTAAGCAAAAGGATTTGAATTTTCTTGGTCTTGAGAACAACGCTAAGGTTTTCTACTTCTCTCTGATAGAATTTCCTTTTCCTTTATCTTGTTCTCTGCCTTTCCTTTGTTGAAAATTTAATTTAATTACAGTTTTGCACCTTTTTCAGCTTGTGAAACGTTGTCTTGAGTTGGTCGATCAATCTGGGATAGATAACGGGTATGATTTGTTGAGTTTGTGTCTGCAATTGTTTTGAAGAGTGATTGGTGTACTTGTTCATGCATGTTTTACCAATTCACAGGAATATTTATATTCAGTTAAGGCTGACATTGCTTGCATGCTGCTACTGCTGTTGTTATCATTGCTTTGACTGTATCGAGTTCACGAATTGTCTATCAAAGAACTTTGAAACATTGAAGGATGGATCCTTTTGAGGAACTCTTGTTTTTCAAGCTGCATCTAATGTCACTGCTGTATGTTTTGAGGAATTAGCCAGAGTTGCATTGCCTCAACACTGCTGTATGTTTTGGCAGGTACTTTATAGAAACAAATGCAACATCTACATTTCGGTCTATCATATCCACCTACCCAGGAACACTAGACCTTGTTTCAATACAGGTTCTTGTTGATCTTCCGCTGCTTCGAAATTGCGTTAAATGCATCTTTCGTTGACACTTAGTCACGTTATCATTGATATCCTCTTGAAGTTCGCTTTTGAATGTTAAGTCAAGGGCCATTAATGATCACCGAAAGCAATTATTTATTATACACATTCTGCAAATCTCCCTTCGTTTGCAGTGCCCAAACCCAGATTTTAATGATCCAGACAACAGATGGAGAATGCTGCAAAGGTCATTAATTGAGGCAATAGCAGATCTCCTTTCAAATAATGGGAAGGTACCTTCTTTCAGCTCCTGAAGTTTTTTTGCACAATCTACCATCCTTAAATACAGCAAACAAGACTACAACCTGTGACAGATAATCGTGTACAGTACACTTCGTAAGCATGCATTGACAATGAGATTTGTGTAAAATGTTTCTCAGCTGCTAATACTTGATACCTGTGCTAGGTTTTTGTGCAATCTGACATAAAATCAGTTGCTGTGAGAATGAAAGAAGAGTTTTTGAAATATGGCAAGGATAAACTTCATGTCATGAATGATCATCTCGACGCAAGCTTCGGTGGAAGTGTTTGGATGAAGGAGAACCCTTTCGGTGTTCGATCAGATTGGGAGCAACATGTTCTAGATCGCGGTTGTCAAATGTACAGATTAATGTTCATACAAAGTAGCTGAGGTTCCTTCTATCAGTTTCAAAGTTGTCAGCTTCAAGAAGCCCCTGAGATTTTGCTGGACAGTTGTTTGTTTGTTGTGGTTAACAAGTGATTTAGAATCTGTATCCTGTTTTGAAAAATGAATGATGAAAAGTGTGATTAGCATTTAACAAATGGAATGATGAATCACAACAGCAACTACGTTTCTTACAATTCAGGTTACAAGTTAGTTTGGTCTGGTTTGGTTGGTGTCTAAAGCACGTTTTGGTGCACAAATGATGTTAAATGTGCAACAAATTTTTGTATTTTGTTTTCCTTTTTGGTGGATCTATACTTTTTTTTTTTGTGATTGTTATTTTTAAGTTAATGTAGTTATTGGTTTTTTTTTTATTTATCAAAGTGAATAGAAGATATTGCCAAGTGCCCAAGCTAATTTACACATGATCCATCAACGTGTAGCTTTCTTTTTCTCAAATAAAAAATACAAGGCAGTTAATGAAAAGAATACTTTTTATTAATTTAATTGATTTATTACCTGGGTGAATCACTTTTAAACTTCTCTCTTTACAAAGTTTTTTTTCTTCTTTTTTTGAAACTCGACATTTCGAATTGAACAGCACCAACATTACCACTTCCTTTTTTTGCCCCAAAAGAAACTCAAAAAAATTAGGAAAAAAAGAAAAAGAAAGGAAAAAGAGGAAAGAAAGAAAAAAGATTTTTCGTTGTTTTTTCAAAAAAATTCGTTCGATTCTCACCGAGTTCAATTGTTCTTCGATTTTTACCAGAATCTTCGGTGTTTCAGCTTCCTCTTCTATCGGGTTTATCTGAGTTCTTGGAATTTCCAGGTATGGTCAACGAACGTCAGTTCGTTTGCTCTTCTTTTTCTTCTTCTTCACCCCCTTTTTTTCAAATTATTATTATTGGTTATTTATATGTGATTTGATTGACGAAGTTCTAGATCGACTGTATTGTAGCTCTAAACCCTAATTTACTGTTTCCGATGGTAAACAATTAAAATATGTACCTTCTTTGTTGCTGATTGTTTTATGGAGGTGATTAATCGAATTAATTTGGTCGGTTGTTTGTATTTCGTATTAATGATTTGTTAGAATTAGTTCGTGTTCTTCGTTTGTTGGTCTTGTGGTCGTTTAGCATTTTTATGGCTATCGGAATTTACTATATCTCGCCTTTTTTTCTTACAGAGAGAAAAATGTTAGACCCTCTGATTTCTTGTTGAATTTCCAGAGTATAGTTATGACTTCGTATCTCCTGAGAAACTGTGATTGATTTCTGTTTAATTCTAAAAGAAATGGCATCTTATCAGTTTCCAATGCCCGATTTGTTGTCTCTGGCCCTGTTAGCTAACTCCTTGTGCTACAGAATGAAGTATGAAAGTCAGAAGGAAGTCTGATCTATTGATGTATTGGTAGTTGGTATGCTCATTTAAAAACAATGGAAAATGGTGCATTCTGTGTCCGTGCGTCTCTGTATCTCCCAGACATTGTTTCTCTCTTGAAAGCTGCATAAAAAGTTGGGGTAGAAGTCGTTCATTATCGGTTTCAGGATTCAGTTTGCTTCATATAGATAGGGTGGCGGCAGCCATAGTTGTATTAGCTCTGATTTGCATTCAGCCCATGCTTTACTTCATTTTTTTTTTGCTAATCATTTTGAAGGAAAACTCCTCTTTATTCCTTTCTTATATTGGAGTATATATATAGGGTGGGCTTGTTAGTTTAACTCCTTTAATTTTAATTTAACAGGGGCCAAGTCTTAGATATTGCATATCTTTTGTACAATACTAACAGTTTTGTATCCTTTATTTTGTAAACTTTTCCCTGGTTCTGTGGCCCCTTAGGTGCTTAAGATGATCCCCCGCTGGCTCCATCTCATTTCATTTTCATCTTTCTCGCAGATCTTATACATTTGAGAGATTTTTCTTCCATTGCGGGGATACAAAGGCTTAGATATTTGAATTTGCGGAAAGTGCAAAGGCTTCAGGGATGTTGCATTGGTTCTTGTAATGTCTTCTGCATGCAAATGGAGTCACAGGTGCCCTTAGTTTCAGAAGTGCATGCGATCCAGGAGAAAACCTCAATTCAGGCTGGAGATCCCGGTGTAGTATGCAGTGTCAGCAAAGAGCATTGTGGTATGCCATAGTGCATGCAACTTGTCTTAATATATATACTCTTATAATGCACCACCTGATCTAAACATTGACACTAGCTGATTACTTAATGATTACCATATTCAGTGAAGAAAACCACACGGCAATGGGCTGCTTGGACACGTGAAGAGGAAGAAAATTTCTTCACTGCACTACGCCACGTTGGGAAGGCATGTGTTCTGTTGTATTGCAGTTACATTGTTTTGGAAATTGGTATGTTTTTAATACATGTCTTTGTTGCAGAATTTTGAGAAGATCACATGTCGCGTCCAAAGTAAAAACAAGGATCAGGTGATTGCCCCTTTTGAAGTTCTTGTAGTCTGTATGTTAGGATTGTTCTGCAAACCTTTTGATGTATAAATTGTTGTTGTTTTGTATTAATTCACAGGTCAGACACTATTATTACCGCCTCGTTAGGCGCATGAACAAGCTACTGGGTCCAGGATTATATCTGGACGCGAAGAACTCTAAGGACACTAATGCTGCTATGCTTCGATGGTGATTCTTCCGGAACTTCTTGGATTTTCACCGAGCTACTATATACTTTGCTATGCTTTTTAGATAAGATTATTTTTTTAACAAATACTTTGAGGCCAATGTGGAATTACATAAATAGACCGTCTTTTTGGCATCTGGATAATTACTTTGTTAGGATCCATGTGGTGCTGCCTTTGAGTTTTTGAAGATTAAGATGAAAGCAGCAGATCAATTTTTTCTCTGAAACTAACACATTACCGGCATAGGCATTCTGATTGAAGTTGCTTCCACGGTATATTTGCTTAAGAGATGTTTTCAGGAGTGGCTCGTGAAGTAAAAAAGAAATCTTTTCATTGGTCATATATATGTTAAAGTATTGACTGCCTTTTTCTGCTTATGGCTGCTAGAGTTTCTAATGTTAAAGCTGATAGATAGCTGGTGCAATAGCTCGCTCATATTCTGTGTGGAGTAATTACATATTTTTGTTTTGTTTCCTCCTCTAAATCGTTTTTGTCATGTAGGTGGTCTTTATTAGAAAAGTATAGCTGCAGAGCCTCAAAGCTTCATCTGAAACCACGGAGATTTAAAGTTTTTTTAGAATCTCTGGTAAGTTACTTCAAGTGTTAATTACTCTGAAATCTAAATTTTTTGTATGTCTTTAATTGATCAGTTGTGCTTTCAAATGAAGGAGCACCAGCTCTTGAAGGACCGGAAGAAGAATATGAAGAAACGTCCTTCTCAAGTAGAAAACAACTCTCCTACATCTCCAAATACCACCTCAAGTCAAGGCCGAGCATCAGGCCATGAGACCCATACAGTAAAATTAGTTCTTGTTGACAGCCAAAATATTCAGAAGCTGGGTCCAGGTAAAGGGACATTTAAGCGGACTACAAGCATGAATTGCAACAAGAGCAGTAATAAAGGAGAAATGGGTAAAGCTTCAAGGCAACGGCGGAAACCAGGTTTTCTTTCTCCTGCCTCAGCTCTTCTTCTACTCCAGCGGGATGGCTTTTGCTGTCCCATGATTTTGGATCTCAAGTCCTTTTTCTTGCTAGTTTCTCCTAGATAATTTTGGGAGCTTATGTCAACTTAAGATTGTCTTTTTTGACTTCTAAAACATTGATGGTGGTTTCGTCACAACCCTGCTGTATGAGAATCCCACAATGCTCATGGCATGGATGTGATCAGCATTGCAGAGCAACATATGTCAAAAAGTGGTTGGAGTGTTTGCTCTAGGAATGGGCTCCACACTGTTTATCACTTAGAAATTGATGAATTACATTTGAGTGCTTGTGGATTACTTATGGAAGTATTTATTTTAATGCTGTTGAGATACATTCAACTGTTCTGCAGTATATATTTAGTTCTTTCTCCTTGTCATTTAACTGCAGAATATTTTTAATATTCATGCAAGTATTCTTTCAGCTCCATAGATGCAAATATATGTACTTTGTAGAGTTCAGAGTGAACCTGGGTGATGAAAACAACTATCCTTTTCTTTTCCAACTGAATAAACTTTCAACTTTCAAGTTCTAAAACAATATTGTACTTCCATTTTTTGTGCTTGCTTGGTTTAATTCAGTATTAGAAACATTGCTTCTTAATAGGTGCCTCATCAGCTGCATACAAAAAATGGGAAAAGGCAGCAATTGATGGAGTTTCCCTGGTTGCTGATGCTGCTGAACATTTGGAGCGAACAGATCATGGTAAAGTGGAATGTATTCTGGATGTGAGATCTAGTGTAGTATGACCACAGAAATTGAATATGGAATCACAGTTTCATTCAGATCTATTTATACTTGTTTTTTCCAGGTGGAAAAGTTGTTGCAGTTAACGTTGAGCCTTCTCCGTTACTAAATGTGCCTTTCGAAAGTAGCATGAATAGTAACGGGAAGCTTAAGCTTCAACTGTTCCCAATTGATGACATAACTAGAAGTGCTCTGGAAGTGGTGAGAACCAAACAAATATGATCTAGTTACTTTGTAACTTTAGCAGGTGGCAGTATTGTGAAAATAAAGTGTGTACATGTTTACAGGATAAACATAATCCGCATCTGGAGCTCACCCTTAGCACTAGAAAGAAGATTTCATCTGTACTGGAACATCTCAATCGCAAATGGGGTGATTCAAGTGCAGCATCAGGAGAGCTGATGCTTTTCCCTTATGGTGCTCAGATGGAAAATATATTGAGCTATCAGAGGTGGACACAGACTTCCAATCTTAGTGCAGCTGATGTGTATGCGATGATTGGAAGTCCTCCAGTGTTTCGATTAAGGTTCTTCTTGTGTTTCATTTCTTTTATTTAGAGTGCTCTTGTTAAGACGTTAAACATTTTAGCTAACTTTCAAACTTGTTTGAAGGTATGGTTGGTTTGCTGATACACGCATTGCAACCATGACATGTCAAGCTGTTCTTCCTTCCATGTGCAATCTGCATATGCATGATATTAATACTGTCGTTAGGAAGGATCGTGGTATGGGAGCAGAACAGCTGCCTCTGCCATTAACTTATGAACACTCCGAAAAACATGTCAATTTCGAAGAAAATCAGCCAACTTCACAAGACAATAGTGATGATTTTGGACCTCCATTGACTGGTACTCCAAATAAAATGCATGCTTGCCATGGTAGCGGTGGCCAAAATGACGCGAGACTAGCAGATAGAATGTTGTGTAGAAGGGAACATAGTGATGGGGGTATCATGGCACAAACTGAAGATGAGGTATTTTGATCCCATGATATTGATTTTTTGTACCTTACTTTTTTTTAAGCAAAAAAAAAATGAGAAGAATATACAGACACTGTTCTTGTTCTTGAATCCTACAGCCTTAAGTTTAAAGGAACATGGATTTCTGTTAAAATGCAGTATTATGTTAGATATCTCCTAAGTCTTTGTTTCCCTCCTTGTATCTGGACTTAAAATGGGCCTTTGCATGTATTCAGGATGGTAAGAACCTAAGTGATGTTCAACTATCTGCTGGGGAGTGGGTTGATAGTCTTACCAACATCAGTGTAGGGGATCTTCTTTCAGATGTTCCTGACACTGCAAATGCCGAGTGTGTTGATCCCCCTGTCAGCGGAGGTTCTCAATGCCTTCAGCAGATTCCCTTCAACTGTGATTCATTTGATGCAGTTATTGCTGCACAGGTCTCTATACACCAAAAGAAGATGGGAATCCTATCAAAATTTGAATCCCACGCTACTTCAATTTTGGATGCTGAAGAAACATGTGATGCCTTCTCTTTTCAGAAGAATCGTGTTCCCTGTTCAGAGGTTCATGCAGTGTCAGGTCCTATCTCCTCCCCACAGACTTTGGAAGCAGAAACCGGAAACTTAACGGAGGTATTCTCCTTATTCAATTCAGAAATCTATATTCCTCAGGTCAGGTGCCAGAACTGTTAAAAACAAAAATGGCTACATTGTAACATCTACATGGTTTTATTTCACAGGAATTGCCTAAAAGAGAGGTAAGAGAGGCGGCATTAACGAACGCTCCTAGTGACGACCCTGGTAGTTCTCAGAAAGATTTCAGTGCACTAACCGACATCTACTGGGTGGGCATCTTTAGCCTACCATCCTGAGATTTTCGGTTCTTCTCATGACAAGGGGTTTAGCTGTATTGAACTGATCTTACATTTTCTTTCTTGCAGCCTGATTCTTTAGGACCGCTTGATCTAGATCTACCCTCTTCAAAGTATCATAGTGCTGATCTGATTATAGGTGATAGTTATGGAGGTTTAAATGGTCTGATAGCAAGCAGTGTGGATGCGTTTCAGAATTGCTCGTTTTTCAGCTTGGATAAGAAACAAACAACATCCACCACAGAAGCCTGAGAGACTCCATCATTTTCAAGATTTTTGGATGGTCATCATCAGGTGTTCTAAATCTAAGCTATTTCAGGCATGTAGCAAAAGTTTTAACAACTTTTTGTACAAGAAGTACTGAAGGAGCTGGTGAAAAAGCCAGGAGTATGCCAGCTTCTTGCCTAACAAAACATCCAGAATTGGAGCCTGTACAAAAGAACCAAGTAAGTTTTCAAGCGCCCAACAGATCCCATTTTCGTTTCGTCGTCTAATTGTACCCTTTCTGTACATGTTTATAGACCAAGTAAGCAGACGATGAAATGTGTGTAACTTGTAGTAATACAATTTAACACCCTTATTTGTGCTGTTGTTAAATTGCTCACTACCTGTAGCTTCAATTAAGTTATTGTCCATCAAAAGTACACACATAATTCATTTAACCGTTGGATTAAATTTTTAAATGCATATACTATTAATATTCATTTCCAACAAATGGAACTCAAACTTTGAATTTCATTTAGGTGATTATTAGTCTTTTTCTCCCAACATTTTTAAAACTTCTTCAGAAATTCTACACCATTTCCATTTAGTAACTTATTGCATGTATTATAGTTCCTCAAATATCTTGGTTTCGTTTGGTTCCTGGGATTACCGAGGATGGGATGAGTTTTATCTCATCCTATCATTTCACCCTTTGCTCTCAAGAATTGGATATAACTCATCCATTTTCGTTTTAATCACGTATAAGTGGGACTATTCAATCCCTTGGGTAGTGAAGGATACTAGAATGAAAGATGGGATACCTGCTATATGAAGATCGGCCATATCGCAACCTTCACCGCCTAAACCTCTTCACTGCCACCACCGTCGTTTCCTGTTCGCCCAAGTCCGGTAAATGGAACTAATTAGTGCTAGTAATGAACCACCTTCAAATGGAACTAATTAGTGCTAGTAATGAACCACCTTCAAATGAACTAATATTGGTCACAGACTCACAAGAATGTTTGGCCTGGATTGCTTTTTTTTTTTTCCAATTAATTTTGCTTTAAATTTTGTAATCTCTCAATTTTTTACTTTTGATGCAGGCCTGATATCTCAATTAATTCTGCATTAAATCTCTCATTGATTTCTGGGCTGCACTGAGTTTTAAATTTAACATGTTAGTCATCCTATTTGAATCCAAACAATGGATTAAATACCTCATTATCCCATTTACTCCTGTCACATCCCATCAATTTTATCCTGTCAACCAAACATAAGCTTTGAAATCTATTTTCTTGAAGGGCATTAATGGAACAATATAAATAAATTCCATAATTATTCAAAAATAAAATAAAATAAAATGTCCACAGAGTGAGTATTAATTGGTAGGTAGCATTTGATTGTTTCCCTCTATGGAACAAACAAAGTGTCAGTGCTTTGGTGGGGAATGCGATCCCACCTCTCTGCACTGAATGAATGTCCACAGGCAAGAACATTTAAAATTACAAACAATCAAACTATTACAGTTGGGGGCAGTTTTGGCACAGACTGTGAAATACTAATGGAAAATATGAAGAAAATGTCAATTTTAGTCCCTTTTTTTTAAAATTTTATTTTGGAAAACATTTCTCCAACATTTAAAATAGAATTTTTAATCATTCTTCAATCATGCTTTTATTCGAGTAGAATACTGAGTTGGCACTCGAACTTGCTCCCCCCCCCCAATATAAATGGCGACTCTTAGACATCGTTGCTCACGAATTAAAACTCCACGAATCCTTTAAATCCCTCCCTTTAAACTCCACGAAAATATAATTGGAGAATATGACTGTTTTAAAATGCGAGGGAATTTTTTTTAAAAAAATTCTTGTAAAGGTGAAATGTAGCAATTATTTTTGTGGTAAAGATGTGATTGGTTTTGAGGAATGAGTGAGGACCCCAGCAAGCATGAGGATGTTTACTAAAAAACGAAAACGGAATGAATGAAAGGTGAAATCAACAGGCGACGGCGCAGGAGGATCGGACGGCTAGAATTCATCCGTACGGGAATCTCTTGGATTTGGGGTCACCAGTCCGCTGGATCGACGTCTAATCTCGCGGCAAAAACTGTATATAAAGCCTCGGAAATTTCTCATTTTTTCTTTCTTTCCAAAGTTTTTCAACGTATTTGATCGTTATCTTATGTCATTTCTGTACTCCATTACTACGACTTCAACACTTCCTTGTTCGCTACTTCTCTCCTCCTCGTCTTCTCTCTCTCAATCCCCCAAATTTCACGCCTTTTCGCTCATTGGGCGAGTACCCAACAGTCCACACCTCCCTTGATCTTTTCTGGGTCTGCTTCATTTATCTTGTTCGATCATCATGATCTATTCTCGGGTATCTTCATCCTTTTATCATAACGCTGTTGATCGATTTGTTTTGTAACTTTGTATTGGTTTATATCTTGGTTGCTTTATTTGTGTGCAAAGATTGGTGTTTTGAAACAGATTCTGATTCTGATGCTCTTTTTCTAATTGTGTATTTATGGACGGTTTCGGATCTTTAATCATTAGGAGGGTATTGGATTGCTTTATGCAGTTTAAAATTTCAGGATTCCAGGCTCTGCTGGGTTTTTTTTTTCCTTTCTATTTTGTGTTTTTTCCCCTCATTTCCTTTTTGAAAGATTTGACTATAGCCGAGGAAAGGAGCTAGTTACAATTAAGGTCAAAGATGGGAATAGGAAAGTTAGCTGCTTCAAGTGTCTGGGGTCCTTGGGAACCTTATGCACCTGAAGATTTCCCCACAATGTTTAGTTTATTGAACTATAGTATCCTATAGTCCTATCCATTCGGACAAGCTTACAAGTCTTTTTCTTTTGGTGCACAAAAGTTCATTGGAGTTCAGCCACTTTAGCGACCACTCAATATAAGATGACTGGCATGTTCGCTAGTCATGTTTTCCCTTTTAGCTTTAACCTTCTGATTGCGTTGTATGACTAACTAGCTTCATCGTTGCAATGTCAGGATAATCAAGGAGAGTTTTTCCTATATGTTCCTAGATTAATATACGTTCAGGTAGTCATGTTATGCTAATTTCTTTATGTGATCACTAAAATGCTACTACTATTCTAGTCATGGTCACTACCTAGTTATTTGACTTGTTATGGGTGTGATATCTGTAGGGTAGTCCATATATTTGATTATACAAATCTTTTACTTTCCTACTTGAATATTTCTTAATTTTTTCTTCTTCTGTTATTTCCAAAGGAATGATGTACCATATATGCGTGGTTATTTACTACTGATATAGTTGCATGGGCTATCCAAAGTGAAAAATTTTACTTACCTTTTTTCTCATGTGTAATGGTTACTCTACACTAGATATTTTTCACTGGATTAGTTGTAACATGAGTCAATGGTAAGGGATTGTTCTTAAATCCTTTAAAGATATAGATTTTTGTTGATCTTCGAAATGCAATATATCCACAATTACTGAAGATTGTTCATTAGATTGTTGGAATGACCTTGTGCTTCCAGCAGTTGCACATTGTAGTTTCCATATAGCTAGAAGGTTAATCTGTGTGATTCAAATTATTGGAGTTGCTGGTATAAAATTTCTGACCAGCTTTTGATCTGGTTCCAGCTTCTTTGAGATATTGCTTGGAGCAACTAACCATGTATGAGCAAGATAGAAGTTTTGTGGATTGGGTTCTTGGCTGTGATCATTATGCCCATTCTGGGTATCAAGTTGATATTGTACAACATGATGCCAGTGATATGTATCAGGGCCATTACACCAGAGATCATTATGATTCAGAATGCAGCAGTGTAGAAAATGATGAGGCCATTGCAGTTGCCCTTCAAGAAGAATTCTCACAAATTGCTATAGCAGAAAGTTCAGAATCACCGCAAGCTGCTGATGAGCAGTTGCAATTACCAATCCATGAAAATGACTCTCAAAGTTCCCCAACTACAAACTATAACCCAGGTAGGCTTTCTTCTTCTTTTGCATAGCTACTGTAAGTTTAAGTTGGTCCTCAAGCTTAAGCATCTATGCCGTAGTAGCAGGCTGTGAGGGTGGAGAGGATGATTCAGGTTATTTGGTGCCCATAAGTTCATGTTCTAGCCCCAGTGATCCAGAAGACTATTCGTCATTTCTGGAACAGGGAGATATGTATTTGCTGGATGATGAAGTGGGCAAGAGATTAAATCAAATGACTCCTCTCCCTGTAAGTTTGGCTATAAAATGATGGCAATATGGTGATGTAATATATCCTTGCTGCTCAGAAGTTCCCTGAATTTCTCTTTATTTAATTGCTATAATATGTGCACTTTAAACACATGGAATTTATTTTTAAATTAGTTATTCAAAACTTTGGGTTTTCCCCCAATATCTTTTATCTTTATATGCAGTCCTTTAGTTTTATGAATAATTTTCCTGTAAACTGCAAATTAGTGAAACTACAAATGATTAAATTTGCATAATTCTGTAGTTTGATGTTTACTGCAAATATTTTGAATTACTTTTGATTTTTGTCATTAATTTCTGCAAACTGCAATTTTATGTCTGCTATATTTAGGTGGTCCTTTTTTCCAATCATGCATGTATAGACTGAGGTGTTTTGCAATGGAATTCTGATTGATAGACGTTCATTGGCACTTTTCATAGTTTCATTTGTAAATGCATTTCAGTATTTGACAAGACTGTTCTGGTCCTTATTCTATGTGCCACTGCCACCGATTCTTTTGAGAGCTATTATAGGAAAATTTTCAGTCTTCTAGAGGACTTGTGAACTTGCCTAATAATAATAATCATCAACTATCCTTTGGTCATCATGTTAGTTTCCTTTTTCTTGTTTCAGTATCTCATGCTAATATATAAATGTATAACAGCTTGATCACTTCGCCATACACACTCATGACAATGGAAAACATCAGAAAGAAAAAAGCTACTTATTTATAGTCTTAGGTGTATGTACGCTACCTCAAGAAATGCATACATGAAAGCAGTACTTATATCGAATTTTCTAGTTTCAACAGTTCTCATCCTGTTCCTTCCGGCTATGTCTCATGTGTGATATGACTTGCATCCTTTTATTTGATATACTTGGATTAAAGCTACTGTTTATTTTGCAGCATGTTCCTAGGATCAATGGAGAGATTCCATCATTCGATGAGGCCACATCAGATCATGAAAGGCTACTTAGCAGGTATTAGCATTTTCTGTTTTTTAATAAGGTCGTGATATTTCATGATAAAATGAGATTTGAGGTTGAAACTTTAACGGACTTTCAGGACAAACCTGGGACTTCTCATTGTAAATGCAGAATTTACTTTTTGTGTTCTTATAAATTCTTGAAACTGAACTAATCCATGTACTTACTATAGTTCACTCAAATTTGGTTCTGCCTTTTCCTTTGTTTCTTTCTCTTTTTCTTTCTTTTTAATTCATCGTCTAATTTAACAAACTAGTGTGAACATATGATGACAAACTGAAGACCTGGTGCTTTCTTGACTGATGGTTTCCATTTTGGATCTATTTAAAATGAAAAACGTGGTAGTGTTAATTTATATTTAAGTGTTTGGATAACTAGGAGAGATGATTAACAAGTTTCAAGGCATTTTACATTTATGCGAGGTTGATGTTTGATCTGTTTTAATCTCTAGGTTGCAGTTGTTTGGTTTCGTCGAGCTGAAGGTTCAAGGTGATGGTAACTGTCAGGTATGCATTTCTGCTCAATTAGCAATTGCTTCTTTTTGTCCCCCTCTGAAGCTATATAATTTGATCAGTGTTTTCATTTCATGTTTTATCATTGATGACACAGTTCCGCGCTTTATCAGATCAAATTTATCACACACCCGAGCATCACAAATATGTAAGACGACAAGTTGTCAATCAGGTGTGTGAAATCGAGCACCATTTTAGTTCATACTGTCTTGAAATATATGCTCCACAAATGAAATGCATGTGACATAGATCCTAATGAAGCAATTTTCATGCTCTTTTGTTCCATCAGCTAAAATCTTCCCCAGAGATATACGGCGGATATGTTCCCATGGACTATGCTGAGTATTTAAGAAAGATGTCCAAGTATTGCTGAAATTCTTGTTTTCTGATATTCTTTTATAAGCTTTTGCATGTATGGGTTCTGAACATACTTCATTAACTATAACAGGAGTGGCGAGTGGGGGGATCATGTGACACTGCAGGCTGCAGCAGATGTGGTATGCACATGTTATTCATAGCATTATATCTTAAAATAAATAAGACTAAACGAGGTGTTTATCATGATCTTCTATGATGGACTCATGGTTTATGCGTTTTTGTATTTGCTCCTCTTTTGTGATTTCCTGATAATGGGGAGGAAAAAGAGAAAGGGAGTTGGTATTAGCAAGCTTTGATGCTTACATTTTACAGGGTAATCAAATCACTAGCAACAAGTTGTTTTCCTGTTTAGTCCATCTTTTACTGGTTCATGAAAGGATGTCTAATTCGACATGCAATTTGCACAGCATTAAGGAATGCATGCATTTGCTTTCATGTGTTTGCGCGACCCATTTTAGAAAGAAACTTTTTGGTCATTGTTCATGAGTCTCTTGAGCAAATATCTGGTAGAAATGTAGGTTCTTATGCTTGTTTGATTTTTCTGGAAAAATATCTGCATTTAATGTATCATTATGTAATGCATGTAGAGATAGATGGAGTAATTAGGGGTGGAATTTTGAGAAGTCTGGTGTTGTTTCTCATTCATTCATTTCTTTCTTGTCTTTTGGTTAAAATTAGAACTTCTGTTTTGGCAGTGTGGGATGAAGATATTAGTTTTAACTTCTTTCAAAGACACCTGCTACATTGAGATTCTCCCAAGCACTCAAAAATGGAAAGGAGGTAACAGACCTATGATATAGCTCATCACATCCCATATTCATTTTTCATTCATCGACTCTAATCTCAGTTGCTCATATATAGAAATTCTCATTCCCTGCTCCACCAATCATGGGAGTTTAGTTTACTTTTGTCTTTTTCTCTAGTATTGTGTGATCATAGTGACTGAGTGAGGCATCTCCTTGGGTCTCTGCAGTTATATTCCTGAGTTTCTGGGCTGAGGTGCACTACAACTCCCTCTATTTCGAAGGTAACAACGTTCTTCTTTTTCATCCTCTCTTGATTTCCGGTTCAATCTTGCGAGAAACATCTCGAGATGTGCAGAGTACAGATGAAAGAGTTGCAGAATTTGTGGGCTCCTGAATTGATCACTTTGTTTTCCCTCTCAAGTTATCTAGTACTTGTTCATAGTGAGGGTCTGCATCTTTGTTCTTGAACAACTACCCTCTGTTGACTTGACTCTTGCTTGCTTCTCTTCATTTAAATGATCTGGGTTTGTTCTTCACTTGCTGGTTTGTGTTCTTAGACATGGCAACATCAGAGGGGAAAAGGAAGAAGAAATGGTGGAACTTTGGAGGCTAACATATTCAGGAGGGGCTTCTCAATTTTGCTGCTGTGTTGTGACCAAGTGCATGTTAAAGCTAGCACCTCAAATTGCCAAATTTGTCGTTTAATAATCTCTTCTTTTTTTTTTTCCAAAAGAAAAAAAGAATATAAACACGAAAAAAAGAAGTTATAATGATCATTTACCCTTTATTTTTCCAGGTACCTTTTTCATCTTCCAATTCTTTTCTACTATTTCCCCTGCCCTTTTATATCTGCCTAGCTTAAAATTGTCTGTGAACCCTGTGTCACCACTGGGAAATCAAATAGTACTTCTTTTTCTCTCTTTTCTTTATTCAAATAAGAGATTTGTTTGAAAGTTGGTTGAGAGAAAGTAGAGGGAAAAAAATCTAATAAAAAATTGAGTAAATAAAAAGGGAATAAGAAGACATTAAGATTAATTTTCCTAGAAAATTTACATCCGCTGTTCCAAGTCAAGCCCCAGCAGTAGGGATGCAAATTTTTGCTTACCCCCCAAAAATTACACACAAATTCAGTTCAACCCCACATTTCTACATCTGTCAACTCCTATACCCTCCTCTATCTACTGACTTGATCGATCCTCGATTCCTTCCACCTGCGGCTTTTCCTCCGCCACCGTCCCCGCCGCTGCAGCCTCGGCCTCAGCCTCAGCCGCTTCCGCAGCCAGTGTAGGCTGCAGCAGCAAAGTCGTAAACGGCATGTGGCGGTACCCATTTGCGACGACAGAAGGGAACTGATACCCCACCGGCTGGCACAAATCCAACCGGCAGTTGGGCACTCCCATCGTGAACATTTCGGCGCCGACCACCGAGACGGAGGAGGAGGTTCCCAACGGACAGGAGACGGAAGGCGTCGAATTCCTCATGGCTCCGGAAGAAGAGGTGACCTCGTGCGAGGCAGGGATTGTGCCGGAGCCCGTGGCAGCGATAATGGACGGCTCCGCGTGGCGGAGGAGCCACTCGATGGTCTGGCCGTCGGAGCGGTGGCCGAGCTCACGGGTAAGCTGGAAGATTCGGGCGGCGCAGAGAGCCGGCATCCTGACGCGACGGCCGCGGCCATTGACCTTGGTGTGGCGGTCCCTGGAATTCGAGGAGGCGGTCCGGCGGGTGAGTGCGAGCTTTGAGGCAGGATTGTTGTCGGTGGTGATGATGGCAGAGGAGTCTTGGTGGTTGTGTTGGAGGACGATGTCGGAGCCCATGGTGGCGGGTGGGGTTAGGGTTTTTAGGGTTTGGTGTGATTGCAGGCAGCGGTGGTGACCCCACAGCGTGGCCTTTTTAAGATGAATGCAAGTTCTTGTCTTCTTGTAATGTGTGGGTCGGCCACGTAGACTATGACTGTAGGTCATTTTGGGCCCCACGTTATCGCTGGAGGGAGACTGGACTTCAAATTCTTGATTCCCATTGCTTAAATTCGAGGAGTCCATTTTCAACTACATACAGTATCTGTCATCACAAATACTACTCTAGTATATAGTAGGATGATCATCATGTATATGGATATGGGTCCAAGGAAGTCGTTCCAAATGCTGATATCATCATTGTGAGAATCCCCTCATCGTCTATACGATGAGAGTCCTCGTATAGTAACGGTCAAGCGGTTCCTCTACGCTTTCATAAATCTCAAAGGGGTCAGTCCCCACAAATGACAACAATAATCAGAGGGATTTCCATATGGGAATCACCATCGCCACAATCAATTACGCATTCATGATGTGATCCCTACAATCAAGGCCCTCATCGACGGGCACTGGCACCACTCTATATATTGAGTGGCGTTTCCTTCGAATAAGGTACTTACTACACACCCACCCCCTTTGCTCTTCTCCGCATCTGAGAAATCTCACATCTCAACGATCGTGAAGAGCAATTCCAGAATCAGAACAACACTTCTGGGAATCTCTGTGTCGATGACCTCCTCCGACACATCAACATGGTCGAGGAACAGGCCAAGACACCAAAACAGGTCTTCGATGACATCGAGGTCCTCCTTACACAACTCTTCACGGAGGATATCATTGCCGTCCAGGCACCAGCTGGATTTCGCATGCCAGTCATCAGAAGTTACGACGCCACCACCGATCCCGTTGATCATGTACGGCATTACATTTCTCAAATGGAGATGACACGCACCGCAGACCCAATCCTCTGCAAAGCTTTTAGCTCCACCCTCAAGGGGGCCGCTTCTACATGGTTCGAAACACTACGGGGACAACACATCAAGTGTTTCAAGGACGGTCCAACACCTGTTGAGGGTGAAGCAACAAAAGGAGGAACCCTTTCGAGATTACATTCGACGATTTCAGGCGGAAGCCGTCCAAGTCCAGGGGCTCTCTCTAGACATGCAGCTCTTGGCTGTCACTCAAGGCCTCCAACACGAGTCGAGGCTCTCATACAACATCAACGAGAATTCCGTCACAACGATGGGTGAGTTCATAGATCGTGAAGAGCAATCCCAGAATCAGAACAACACTTCTGGGAATCTCTGTGTCGATGACCTCCTCCGACACATCAACATGGTCGAGGAACATGCCAAGACACCAAACCAGGTCCTCGATGACATCGAGGTCCTCCTTACACAACTCTTCACGGAGGATATCGTTGTCGTCCAGGCACCAGCTGGATTTCGCATGCCAGTCATCGGAAGTTACGACGCCACCACTGATCCAGTCGATCATTTACGGCGTTACATTTCTCAAATGGAGATGACACGCGCCACAGACCCAATCCTCTGCAAGGCTTTTAGCTCCACCTTCAAGGGGGCCGCATCTACATGGTTCGAAACACTACGGGGACAACACTTCAAGTGTTTCAAGGACGGTCCAACACCTGCTGAGGGTGAAGCAACAAAAGGAGGAACCCTTTCGAGATTACATTCGACGGTTTCAGGCGGAAGTCGTCCAAGTCCAGGGGCTCTCTCCAGACATGCAGCTTTTGGCTGTCACACAAGGCCTCCAACGCGAGTCGAGGCTCGCGTACAACATCAACGAGAATCCCGTCACAAGGATGAGTGAGTTCATAGATCGCGCAACTCGATTCATGAACTCCGAGGAGATCAACAAACCCTACCACCGATCATCTCCTAATGATCGGGCCAGAAAATACGACAAGGGGTCCAATTCATCGAAGTACCCCTCCTCGGCTAGCACTTCCAAGACCCCTGACCCCTATCCACCTCTCTGTGATACTCACACAAACATCCCGCTGCTACTCGAAAAGCAGAACAAGGTCCCTAAGTGACCTCAGCCCATCCAACACAAGACCACTAAGGGGTTTGACAAGTTCTGCCTGTACCACAAGGATCGCGGACACGACACCGAGGCCTGCTGGCAACTCAAATATCTCATTTATGAGATGATCGAGCTTGGGAAACTCAAGGAGTTCATCGCCCATTCCAACTCGCCTTGTAAAGCCCTTTCAAAGGTCGCAAAAGAGACGATGCCAGTGATGACCGCGACAAAACGCGTTGACGCCACACCAGTCCTCGGAGGCAAAATCTGCCACCACCCCCATTGGTGGACATAATCCACGTGCTCACAAAATCAGAAGGCGCCTCCAGTAGGAAGTGTTACGCGAGGGAGATCTTTCATATCGACCACTTGGAGGAGAACGTCATCTATCGCCCTGATGGGACCAAGGTCGTTTTCGCACTCCGATCCACTGCTAATCACGGCACAGATCGCGGGTTACGACACAAACAGGGTGTACATCTACGCGGGTGCAAATACCAATGTCATCTTCAAGGACATGCTCGGCAAACTCGAGGTACACATGTTCAATGTTAGGAAAAGCTCTGATCCTACATTTGGCATCGGTCGGGACATTGTCCCAACAATCGGGGTCATCAACCTCCCTCTCATGGTAATCGAAGAAACGCAGTTTAAAACACTTGACTGCCACTCCGTTATGACATAATTCATGGTCATCGACGTCCCCTCAATCTACAACTCCATCATCGGCCGGCCAAGCCAAGTCGATTTCCACATGCGATGTGACATCCGTTCCCTCAGCGTCACTTTCGCAACACCTCGGGGAGACGCTCATATATACGTTGACCAATGGACTTCGAGGACAAATTATGTGGTCACGCTAAGTTCTGTCGTCGGTTCACAAACCTCGAATGCTAGGGACAACCTGAAGGACTCAGACGACCAACCATGTCTCAATGATGTCACTGACGAAGTCGAGGTCATTCTAGGCAAAAAATTCAAGATCAGAAAGGATCTTAAACAAAAAGATAAGATGAGTCTCATCCACCTTCTTGAGGCCAACTTGGACGTCTTCGCATGGGAGATGAAGGACTTGCTAGGAGTCGATCCTAGCATCATCTCCCACAAACTGAATGTATTTTCGTATGCAAAGCCGGTCAAACAAAAGAAAAGGGGCATGACACCCTCCAAAAAACAATTTGTAAAAGAGGTTTCCAAACTCCTCGATGCGGGAATAATAAAGGAAATTCAGTATTTGGAATGACTCGTTAACATAGTCTTAGCTGACAAAAATAACGGGGAACTCCGTATGTGTGTTGATTTCATGGGACTCAACAGGCATTGTCCAAAGGACCCGTATCCATTACCAGTCATAGATCAACTCGTTGACGCAACGTGCAAGTACAAATACTTGTCTTTCATGGATGCCAAAAGCGGCTACCATCAAATCTACATGGATCCAGACGACGCCCTCAAAACGGCATTCACCACAGGTGATGACGTATACCACTACGTCTGAATGCCATTCGGACTCAAAAACGCAGGAGCCATATATCAACGTTTAATGAATAAAGTCTTTGTCCATCAAATGGGCCGTAACCTCGAAGCCTACGTTGACGACGTCATAGTCAAAAGTATGACCTTCGACGATCACCTACGAGATCTCAATGAGACGTTCCAATCATTTCGACAATACAACATGAGGCTCAACCCCGTAAAATGCTCCTTTTTCGTCGGATCAGGAAAATTCCTTGGATACATGATTTCCGAAAGGGGTATTGATGCCAACCTGGCGTTTCATTTCAAAGCTGGGAGACAAATGCAAACCATTTTTTGAATAGCTTCGCATGAAGAATGCATTCGTCTGGACGCCAGAGTGTCAAACAACCTTCGATTTAATCAAGAAGCACCTCTCTGATTCGCCAACTCTAAAGTGCCCTCGAATGGGCGATAAACTTATCATGTGCCTCGCTACGTCTAATGACACGGTATCTTCTGTACTCGTTAAGAAGAAGGTCCACAGCAGTGGCCTGTATACTATACGAGACACTTTACGAGGGGCTAAAATGAATTACCCACCACTCTAGAAGAAGGTCTATGCTTTGATTATCGTCGCTCGAAAGCTACAGGCATGTTTCCAAGCCCATACAATCATTGTCAGAACAGATTTACCAATCAGGGAAATCTTGAACCGACCAAAACATAGTTGTCGCCTGGCCCGGTGGTGTATCGAGCTTAGCGAGTACGACATTAAGTTCGAACCGCGATGAGCAATCAAAGCACAAGCCCTGGCGGACTTTATGATCGAACTCTCCATCTACCCTCTCGAACAAGGGCCCTCGAGGTTGCCACCATCAGACTTGGGGCTTCCTGAATGAGACATGTTCGTAGATGGTTCGTTAAGCACAGATCGCCCAGGAGGGGGCATCCACATAATAGGCCCACACGATATGGAGGCTAACCTATGCGTGACTTTTCAATTTCCTGTCACAGTGACTACAACTCGTGGTGGGCCAAGTGACGGGCACGAATGAATGTAAAGACCCCCACTTTGTCGAGGTACCCAAGCCTCGTCAAAAGCCTACAAAGACAGTTCGAGCAGCTGAATATCAACAAGATCCTAAGGGATCAGAACACTAAGGCTGACTGACAAACTGTCCAAGGGAAAGATAGACTCCATCCTCGAGACATTGGCAAAGCCTTTAATAAGCATTATCCATGTCATTAACACCAATACGGCAGCCGATTGGAGGCAACCAATCCTCCAATACCTTCAATCGGGCACAATCGACGGCCCCCCGGCTCTCCAAAAGAATATAAGAACACAATCCTCGCGCCACATCGTCATAGACGGAACACTATGACGCAAATGGTACTCTACCCCTTTACAAAAGTGTATCAGTCTGGAGGACTCCCAAATTGTTCTAAACGAGGTCCACTCCAGGGTGTGCGGGGCGAGCACACATCAGATCCGATGCTTTGGCCCATAAATGCTTATGCCTCGGCTACTACTAGCCAACATTGAAGAAAAATGCACACGATCCAGTGTGAAAATGTCACAAATGCAACTTAACTCTCGCATCCAGCGACAACCTTCCAACGAGGCAGTGACAATACATAGACCTACCCGATACCGTTCGCATTGTGGGGTCTCGATTTCATAGAGCCAATGTCCAAGGCTTCTAAACAGTTTAAATTCTGCATAGTAACGGTTGATTACTTTACCAAATGGATCGAAGTCAAACCACTCAAGACAACTAACTCTGCTAAAGTTATACACTTCTTATGGCATAACCTCGTATCTCGATACGGCACCCCAAAGCCATAATTACAGATAATGAGACCCAGTTTGCAAGCACCAAGCTCAAGGATTGGACTCACAAGATGAATATCCAAATGCTCTACACCCCCGTAGCTCACCCACAATCAAATGGTCAGGTGAAAGTTACAAATCGAACAATCAAAGAAGGGTTAAAAAAACGACTCGATGCCGCCAAAGGAAAATGGGTGGAAGAGTTTCCTAGCGTCCTCTGGGATTATAGAACCACTACTCGAGGACCAACATGGAAACACCTTTCGCCATTGTCTATGGCATGGAAGCACCTTTCGCCATCGATGTGACTGTCCCAACGGTTAGAACCCTCTACTACGTCGTGCATAGCAAAGAAAGACATGGTGTTTACAAAATAAAAGATTACCAGTGCAAAATCCTCAAGAACAACTACCACGTCGATGATTTGAAACCTTACTATGTATAAACCGTGCGCTGCATATCAATGAAGTTCAAATCCTTATGCCATTTGACAAATTCAAGTACATTGATCAAATAACGCCAATTCTGAAAAGTATCCATTACTTCAAAAAGTAATACTACAACGATAAAATATCATTCACACCCTAACCTATTTCGGGTCCTCATCCTTCTGAGGTAGATTTACAATGTTCTCTACTACATGACCGGGAAAAATATCATAAGGAAATTAATGCTTCAACCTTTGCCCTGATCTACAAGACTCGAACAATGCGTCATTATCGGGCTCTTCTACCTTTATGGCATCGATTGCTTGCAACTCTAGCGCCTCGCCCATCGACTCCACTTGGTATCGGCATCGTAGAAAGCCTTCGGTAAACCGTAGGCCCTCGTTTGCGTTCGCCTCGACGACGGATTCGGCCATCACTTCGAGGGCTTTCTTCACGCGGTCAACCCATTCAGCAATTGGTCTTACAAAATTGGGAGGGTCGATGCACTCACCTTCGAACAGCCCAATGTTCAGGCTGTCATCGAGCTGGGCAATTGCCAACAAATCGGTGGCACTAGACCTGCTACCTCCTCTAGGGTCGCGGCGCACGTCCCCAAGTTGGTCATTGCCCTTGAGGAAACCTCCTCGGCCTTGGCTGCCCTGAGGGATAGCTCCTTGATCAACTTATCCTTCGAGTCCACGCCATCTTTCAGCTGACGAATAAAGGCTTCTTGGTCCTCGACGACCTTTGACAGTTGGTCAATTTCAAGTTTATAGCCCTCACCCAACGCCTTCTGTTGAAGGACGCTTGCTTGAGCAGTCTTTTCAGCCTCCTCGTGGAGCTTCACCATATATTCCAGCATATATTCCAGGGCCTCTACAACCATAGAATGAGCAGCCTTCTTATCCTTCATATTTTTTTCAGAGACGCTGCCTCTTATTCCTTCACCTGCAAGGCCCTCTTTAGGCTCTCCACCTCTCTCAATGCCTTTGCCTTGGACTCGAGGCTACTCACCTTCGCCTGAAGGTCGTCGATGACCTTTCTATCTTGAACGACCCTTTCAATGAGGCCGTTCAATAGAGTGGTCCCCTATGAAATAAAGATACACAAAACATAAATCCACAAATACACATAAAACATCATTACTTAATAAAGACACACTTACAAAAGTCATATTCTGGCATAATTCTTTGCCAGCTCCAGGGTCCCGTCAAGTACGTGTGTGACAAAGTGCCGGTCTCGAGGAAGAAAAAAACCCTCCGCCGCCCTCAATCTCACGTCCTCGTCATCCAGGAGGATTGACTCGTTACGAGTCAGCGCCATAATGGGGTCCCAGGCATCCGTCAGATGCAAGCCTTTTCGAGCGAAGGCATTCGCCCGGGTCTCCCATCAGTGATCCTCCCACACCTGGGGCTCGTCCTTCGGATCAAGCCCCTCTAAGGTTTTCAGAACTTTAACGGGCACCTGAGGAATGCCTCCACCTCTTTGGGCGTCCACCATAATCCTAACAGGCGCCTCGGTACCCCTAAAGGGACTGGTGGGCTCTTTCGCCGTGGCGACGCCCTTGCCTTTGTCCAAAGCTGGGGCTGGGCAGCTGTCTGACGACACATCCATCCCATCGCCTCATACGAAGAAAGAATTAAAGAATTGATACCAATCTCGTAAATATGCAAACAACACTTCACTGAATCGAATCATATCTTCAATTCGAGGACATTTCCTCCGAAGACCCGACTCCGCTGAACCACTGCTCTCAACAGTGACTTTAGGAGCAACAATGGAGACCGGTTGCGCCTTCGTAACGACAGCTTCAAGGCCGTGTGGAACTCCAGCATTCGAGGCCCCTTCCGAGGACACCTCGTAGACACCTCGAATGGGCTCCACGACGCATGCCTTTGCCATTTTCTTCATTAGGGCCTCTCTAAGGTCCTTGTTCATGGCAAAGAGGCTGTTAACCTTCGTCATTGGCACTGCAATACAAATCCAAAAAATGGATTACAAAGTCAGTTACAAAGAGTCATAAAAGAGAATAATGCAACTAACGTCTTGGGTTCCTAAAAGAGCTCGATCAGGTCTTCATCTAGGCCCCCAACTCGGGCACCACCTCGTCCATACTCGACAGAGTAAAGGAAACGCACCGTCACAGTCCTCGATCCTAATCACTGCGCAAACCCATTCGCACAGGGTATCGAGGACTCTCTTCCCTTCACTCCCGGCCCATATAGAGGGCATCGCAAACACCCTGGATTCCCTTTCTCTGGTGAAATATGCCGGAAAACCCCAACTTTCCTCCTTCAAAATAAAGAAAAACTCGTTTTTCCAGGTGCCCCACGAGTTGGTAGTGTCAGCGAACACGTCAATCTTTACCATCTTGTTGCGCACCTTCACCTCCTCGGGGGTAAGTTGATAAAACGGGTGGCCACTAGGCCTCTTCAGGGTGTAGAACTGAAGAAACATCTCGGGCAGCACCACGGTCTTAGTGGTAAAAATGTTCGGGGTCAGTTGCTCAGGATAAACACGCCACCATTCGCATAGTTGCAGCAGCAACAAGCAAAGCGGAAGCCTCAAACCGGCCTTCAACTGGTCCTCGTAGACCACCACCATCTGCTCCCTCATAGCCCTGTCGTTTACCTCCATTTCTGCCCTCCTTAAAATGTCCGCCAGAGATAGCACGCATACCGCCCTCGTGTAAACATGGTGGTTTTTACAAATGTCGGCCATTTTCTTTTCCGACAGCGATGACCGGGGCCACAATTCTCCATTGTCGGGACATACACCGGGATTACTTGGGTTCTTGGGTGCCATCTACAAAGTCAGTTATGAAATCGAAAATAAAAAACCCTAAGCCTAAGAACCCAAGCAAGGCGGACTACGAGACTAAATATTCGTCTAAATCACAATTGAATACACAAGGAAAGTAAAATATCTCTTACCGATTCGATTCGCAACAACAAAAACGGAAACTCGCACGGTGAAAATCTCTTCAAATCTCGTCAAAACGGAAAACAATGATTTCACCGGAAGCACAAGACCAAAGAGAAGCAACAACGTTCAGGTGAACTGATTTTGCCCACGTGAGATTACGTTTAAATATGTGGAAGATGAAAAACTTTCCCACTTTCCTCATAATTACACACGGTAAAAAGTATAAACACCTTTTACTACGCCGCAATACCATTCAAAGTGTCAGTTACATATTTCAATCGCCACAACCAAAAAAGGGTGGGCCAATTCATGGGCTTCCCCTAAATAAAGCCCAAAACGGAGCACAGGGGCCCATCCCATCCTCCGATATGGGGGGACATACTGATATATATATATATATATATGGGCCCAAGGAAGCTGTTCCAAACGTTGACGTCTTCACTACGAGATTACACACTCATGATGCGATCCCCACAATCAAGGCCCTCCTCGACGGGCACTGACACCACTCTATATATTGAGTGGTGCCTCCTTCGAATAAGGTACTTACTACACACCCACCCCCTTTGCTCTACTCCGTGTCTGAGAAATCTTTGTGTCTCTAATTTGTAGGTCATCAAAGTCACCACTTTGCCTTTCACCAGCCACTCCTTATCGTCAGGTTGGTAATATACTATCAGATGATCTGTTTGTTGTCCAAAGTGAAACAGATTTCTCAAATGCTTCTTATCCTTCAACAATTGAATAATTAATTTAGTTTCCAATGTGAATTTGAAAAATGAATTAAGAAGGAGAGTTAAAGATTATTTTGTTTTGTAGGACATTGGGGATTAAGTAGAGCAGATGAAAGGGCTGCTTAGGGTTGCTTTACATGGTGCCTAAACACTTTAAACCTTCACTACTACGCCATCCAACTGTGCCATGAAGACTTGTCAGCTTTGTTTTCCTGCTTCTGATATATTTAATTTATGATTTTTTAAAGCTGAATTTTTACATGAGTATCATAATTTGTAGTATGAATTTTTTATATATATATATATATATATATATTAAATTTTGTCATTATATATCTTAATTTTAATTTGAGTAAAACAGTCAAATACAAAACATCAAAGTTAAATTTTACAACCTTTGTGGGATGAAAGACATACAATTTTAGAGATGGATGTATGGAGACCAAAAGTCAGACGTATAGAACAAAGAACAAAATCTATGATAAATATAAGGTCTTCATCCCTACATGAGTTTCATGTAGGGTACAGCACAGTACAATACAAACCTATGCAAAACCAGCACAATTGCACAGGATTTCAGTTGAATCTACATGCTCTTCCTCGATTGCTCTGTTGGTTTGACAGACTGTGAGCTCAGGCAAAGTCTGATTATTTATACAACTGGACATACTTGCCATCTCTTGCCTTCTGGTTCTGTTTTCAAAACTGCTCCAATTCCTGGTTCAATTGTATACAGTCCATATCATCTTCCCTCTTATCATTCCCTACAGCTTAGCAGGCGCGTTTCGACACAACCTGCATCATCAACAAGTCCTGAGAAGCTTTGGTGTCCAGGTCCAGTTGAACCAGCCACTTTCACTCTTGAAATCTCTGGCCCTTTTGTATTTCGCTTCATTGTCCCCAGACGTTCCCAGTATCGAAAACCCCTGCAATGGTCGTTCTGGCTTTTCAGGTCCAGCTGAAGGATCCACAATCCGGTCCAGCATCTCTAACACCTCACTCATTTTTGGCCGAGACTTTGGATTCCTGACCAAGCATCTGTTTGCCACCGTTGCAAGCCTTTGAGCCGATTTCAAGGGATACTTCCCTTCAAGTCTAGGGTCTAATATTAGCCGGAACTTCTTGACATCTGATAGGTAAGGCTTCACCCATTCCAAGAGTTTCTGTTCACTCTTGGGACGGTTTCGATCTAACGGACGCCTGCCTGTTATGAGTTCATAGATGAACACTCCATAGCTCCATACATCACTCTTGGATGTAAGACGACCGGTTTGGACATACTCAGGTGCTGCATACCCCATTGTCCCAACAACCTGTTAAAATGAAAGAGTTGGTTTATTAAGTACCAAATGACCAAAATGCTGGGTATAAATGGCTGTTACAGTCGAATCATTTCTACCGAAAAATCGAAACTTTGTTAGCAAACAATTTAAAGGTTCCTCAATTTCCTCCCTTCTACCCTTTTCTGTTTCCTATTTTGTTTAACCGGATAAGAAACTTGTGACCAGAAGTGCGTCCAGATCAAAAATGCCACTTTCCTTTGACATAAACTTGGACTTGCCCAAACAACTTTCCATATTTACTCAAGCATACAGTAATCTGTTGGAGAAGAAACTACAGTGCAGTAAAGAATGAATTTGGTCTACTTACAGCTGTGGACACGTGAGTTAATCCTTCTTCAGGACCCAACCTTGCTAATCCAAAATCTGACAGCTTTGCATTCCATTCCTCATCCAAGAGGATGTTTGAAGACTTAAAATCCCTGAAGATGATCTACAAAAGAGAAATCAAAGTGCAATGTTAAGACCTACCATCTCCAAAATTTTCAAAAATTATTTATCAGTTGGAAAAGAATGGGATTTAGAAATGCAATCAGAACCATTTAACAAGAGAAACTGTAATAGTACCTGAAATTCCATTTGTTCATGTAAATATGTCAAACCACGAGCTGCATCTTGTGCTATCTTCAATCTCATGGCCCATGTAAGAGTCGTATGAGCTCGAGGAGATAAATGGTTTTCTACGCTTCTGTTGGGCATAAACTCATAAACCAAAAGGCGCTGGATTCCTCTTTCATCATCATCAGCACAATATCCCAGTAGTTTCACAAGGTTCGGATGCTCAACAACACCGAGCACATCTACTTCTGTCACCCATTCTTTATGTCCCTAACAAGTTATCAGAAGCATCCCAAGCTGAGTTCACATTGAACATGATGATATCCACAGAACAAGCTCAAGTTTAGGAAACATTTTAGGCATAGAGCAACAACTAAGTTCCATGACAGAAGCCTTACCTGCAACCCTCTTTTACCAAGCTGTTTCACCGCAACATCGATCTTGTTTGATGGATTGTCCAAACTCTTCACCACTCCCTTATATACACAACCAAATCCACCTTCCCCTATCATGAACGTGCGGCTAAAGTTCTTTGTGGCAACTTTGAGTTCGGAAATTGTGAACACTCTGAGATTGCTGGTCCGTTGAGACAAGCTCACAAACGAGTTTCTACTTGTGGACTCAACACTAGTACTGGATACATTCTGCGAGGTAAATTCAGATCCAAACCTACCCATTTCCTGATCAGTGAAGGAAGTGTTGTTTGAATGAGCTGAAAGTGATTTGGGGGATTTTGGCTCATCTTTCTTGTCCCAGTCCCAAACTGGGAATGTGAAGCACTTCATATCCCCAAATTTAATCGATTCACAATTAGTTTTCTGAGTCAGATCCAAACTCTAGGAAGAGACTCCTCAGAATGGCTGAACAGTCAAGTGCCACCAAAAACCTACAAGAAAATAAAACAGAAACCATGAGAAAGACTACTAACAACCTGCAAGACTGAATTGTAAGCTAGTTTCAAGACAGAACAAAATCTGATTATAGAACACAGAGTTCTATTTATACTGCAATCCATTAGGGGTTGACTTCTCTAGGATCACCGAAGTGGCAGATCAAGCATATTAAGCAACTAAAACTCAGACAAAATTCGATGCCAAAATTGCCAGAAAAAGCAACCAACAGAAAACAAACGTTAAGCTAACGTAAATACTCACAGAAACTAGGGTGTTGGAATCTGCTCTGAGAAACGAAAAGACCAAATCTTTTGATCTTGGAACAAGAACCCTGAAGTTTGAAGAGTTCTACGAAGACTATAAGGCTCCACCTCCACCATTCGATCTTAAATGCACAGTGAAAAAAGAAAAAAGAGAAGTCTTTGCACGGCTTCTGGGTGTTGAGAAGACTCTTAACGAAAAATAAACGAGAAACGCAGAACCACACAAGATTGAAGCTCGAACAGATGGAAGAAAGAAAGGTTTTCGTGGTATCAGTAGCTTCAGCGAATGTTCCGGGTGTGAAAACTGAGACAAAAAGAAAGAAAAATCAGCAAATCAAATCAAGAGATGATGATGGATTTAAAAGATCGAACGAATAAGGTCAGGTCAAGTTTCGTTAGGCGTCCCACTTTGACTCACAAGTCCAGCCGGACGTTGCAGGTGAGCCGGTGAAGTTCATAAAAACGTTTGTTTCAAGTATCTTTCTTTGCTAGACTGTCCCTACACTATATTATTTGCTTCAAAAAGGTCCCGTCTTTATAAACATTACAAATCACCCCTTCATATTTGAAGTTAAAGCTCGGTACTTTAATTTGTAAAACTACAAATATTGGGCTAAATTAATGAACAAATAGCTGGTCATTGCACCCAGGCCGCCATAGGCCCATAGCCACCACAAACCAACAACGACATAATATTAAATCCATCAATTTGTTTATTTCAAAACATACACAAGCTATATATAGAACTAATTTATAAGAGAATTACAATATACTACTATCACGCATATGATGAGAGAGAAGAATTAACAAACACCCTTAATTGTCTTGATTTATTTATTTAGTTTGATTAATTTTGGCCGTCTCCGCCATCACCGCTGTTATCTTGATTAGGATCACTACCACTGTCACCATAGTTTTCCCTTGGAATGTTATGGTGATTTTCTTTCTGCCTGTTCTTCTTCTCCGGCGGGTACATAACTCCTTCGACTCTAAATCGCTCCTCCACAGATTTTCCTTTCTCACCGATATGGTGGCGCTGCTGTTGGCCGTAGATACCTCCGATCAGAGTCCTCTGCTGCCTCGCCGCTACCGCCGAGCTGATCATCATCATCATCGTCATCACAATAACCAGAAGCAGCACCAGCAATGGCAACAACCTCTTCATGTTAACTAATTCTATTTTTATGATCGCTAGCTTGTGAAGTTATATGTGCCCATGCATGCAATATTTATAAACGTACTGTAATTAGGTTATAGTACTGTATACGAGTATTTTGATAAGCTGTGGTGCAAGTTGGTTGAAGGAATTATTATTTATAGAAATTGTTGGCCAATTAAAGACCTGAATTGTGAAATGTCCACTGCAAAAAAGATATGATGGGATATTAATTGGTGGCTCTTTATCTGTGAGTACTATAATTCAACCACCTGTACTACTCATGGTTCTCAGAGCCGGCAATTTTAATTAATTAGATCATGGATTGAAATTTGAAACTAGCTTTTGGTTGCCTTAGTGGACAAGTTTAATAACATTGATAATTACAAGCCCATTTGGGCAATAATTTCAATGAAGTGATTTAATTGTTATGTAATTACAAACTTAATGCATGTGTGTGTCAGCACATATATGGAGAGATCAAGTAGATTGAGTAATGTAATCTTTGAGGTACATAAAATTAATTTGCCAAATGACAAATTTCCAATGGAAAATTAATGTTCATATTTTACTTCAAACAAGTGTGATAAGCATTTCTATAAATAAAAAGCGATCTCATCAGGAACTCAACTAGGAGAAGCTCACGGTTAAATCAACTTTTTTTTTCTATATTAAAGCCTTAGAGAAAGTTGGTTGTGATTTTGCTTTAAGTTACCAAATTGATCATTGTGGAGGTTGCTAGATCTATGTACTATGATTATATATGATTTTGAAGTATGTACGTGCTTTCTTAAGGAGATATAAAAAAACCCACACCAATGACGTATCTGAGTCAATTTAATCATACGGGTAGAGAGAGAAGACTCCAAACTCACATTACCCAGTTTCAACAGCCCCATTGCTCAAGGTAGGACAAGCCTCCACTACGTGAAGAAAACCACTTTTATCGCAGCCGTTACTGCGGCTGAGGCCACGGTATGTGGCCCAACGTAGTAAACGGCGCGGTTCGCTTCGCGGTAAGCATTTACCGCGGCTACGCAGCGCAGTTCGCCTCACGGTAAGTATTGCCGCGGTAAACACTCATTTTAGGGTTCCGATCTCCTCCTCCTTCACCATCCGCTGCACTTTACATTTCTACTTCATCTTCTTCTCCATCTTCTCCTTCATTCACCTTAATTCTCCACCATCCTCATCATCTTTTCTTTCCTCCTTTTTTTACTTTTCTTCTTTCTTCTTCTTCTCCTCTGCCTTTCGCTTCTCCTTCTGCTTCTGCTCCTCCTCCTCCTCCTCCAATTCTTCTTCTTCGTTGATGAATCTGGATGAATTTCATCTGGATTCATCAACTTTAATTCTTCTTCTTCTTCTTCTTCCTTGTTGATGAATCTGGATGAATTTCATCCGAATTCATCATTTTTTTAATAATGAAGAACATTTAATGCGGCTCGGTGCGCGGTAAGCCGCAGTAATTGCTGCGGCCGGGTGCGCGGTAAAGTCCTTACCACGAGCTATTTTACCACGGGAATTACCGCGGCCTCTCCCTCCATAATTATCGCGGCGCAGCGGCGCTACTGCGGGGGAGGCCGCTGTAAACCCAATCATCTCCACGTAGTGCTCCATTGTCCGCCCTTGCTGTTTCAATTACCTGTTCCTCTGGTTCTTCTACAATCGGGTCAACTTTCACTCTTTTCTTACCCAGAGTAGGAGTCGCCGTTATGTATCCTCGCGGACTTCCTCTTCCTCTCCCAGTTGTTCCTCCACCCCTCTTGCGAGCAGCGAGGGAGAGCAGCGCTACCTTCGCTGTAACCAGGCCAACCACATCGATTGATGTGGGTTCCTTATTCGTGAGTGCGATGACTGACATACTTTCCACCAGAACCTCCAACACTATCTGCAGAGCGATTGCAGGGTTATCAGAGGGAAGAAAACGGAAGGAGTAAAGTGAAGGAATCAGAGTAGGTGAGGAGAAGTAATCAAAAATTGAGGAGAAGAAGGATTTCGTAGGGAAGAAAGAAGACGGCCTCCAAAAGCTCTACCAAACCCTAGAACAAAGAGAGAAAATATGATTATTCTCTTTTTTCTTTATTGGCAGCGGAACTTTGATTGATGCTAAAGCGTAAATATCTTAAGGTTATTTTCAGTAAAATTTAAACAATAAGCTAAAGAGCAGTGGCAGAGTTAGATTTTCAAGTTATGCAGGGTTAGTTAAAATTTTTAACAAAGGGTCTTTTCAAATGATTTTTTTCTTCAAAATTAATTATCAATCTATCACCACTTTAACTTTACTTTTATTATATATAATTTTTTATACAATTTTCACTCAAATTAATTGTATTAAAATACATAAAATCTTACATTTACTTTAACCTCTACATCATTAAATTATTTAATTGTTGTTTGGGGACAAAGAGAGTAACATTATATAAAAAGTAACAATAAATTTGTTTATTAAAAAAATTATTGAGTTGTACACTCCACACACAATCTCAGTCTATGTTCATAATTTTATGGATCTAATCAATCAATTAGATTTATTATAAGAATGTTGATGAATTAATTTATTTAATAAAACTTACTATTAATTTAAATATATATGAAAATTATTATTATTATTATACATAAATATTACCCTGTACTATGTATCTACAAATATTTTGAGAGTGGCCATGGCCCACACTAGCAATATGCTACCTCCGCCAAAATCATTTTTACTTCTCTCCTTGTGCTACTTGCTTAATTAATATACATCTTTACCAACCTTCTAAGATAAAAAGTGCCTTTATTGTTTTCATGATTCACACCTAGATAGATTACATGGAATATAGAAGACATGATTCACATACCCGTTTCATAGAACACACATGTAGCACATAGATATACCCAAATTCCATACATACATACATACATACATACAAGCTTAGTTTAACCATAAAGTAGAACAATGAAGAAAATCATTTGAATTTTCATTCGCCTGTTTCCTTCATTAATTATTGTTACCACCACCACTCCACAAATTAACGTTATTAAAATCATTGATATTATTTTACAAGTCGCCTTCAGCTTCCCCATATATCTTAATTACCATTTGCATCACCACCTCCGTTCTCCCTACTATTACTTTGATCACCACCACCATCACTGCTATTGCCTTGACCTCCGCCTGTCTCACCAGTACCGTCAGCATTACTGTTATCTTGATCATCGCTCCAGTCACTAGCATCGCCCGCGTCATCTTGGTCACCATTAGCATCACCTGCGTTATCTTGATCACCACTAGTATCACCGGTGTTATCTTGATCACCGCCAGCATTACTGTCATCCTGATCATCATCACCCGCGTTATCTTGATCACCACTACCATGATCACCTGTGTTATCTTGACCATCACTAGCATGATCACCTGTGTTATCGTCTTGACCATCACCAGCATGATCACCGTCGTTATTTTGATCATCTTCACCATTACCCTTTTCATCAACACCTTCAGTACTCAAGTATTGCAGCCTCGGTTTCATCATATGTTGATTCTCTGTGCTAATCTTGGCCAAGTTCATAACTCCTTCTTTGAGCTCTTCTGCAAATACTATCTCTTGTTGTTGGTCTTTGATGCTTTCCATCATCCTTCTCTCAGGCCGTGCCATGATGCAAGAGAAGGTGATCATCATCATCATCATCACAACTGGTATAAGCAACACGAAGAGCTTCATGATTTTTAACCTTTGGTTCTTAGAGTTGCTCACGCATGAACAATGTGAGGTGAGGTTTTAGAATTTGTTGAAGGTGATTTATAGGAAAGTTTTACCAATAAAAAAAGTGGCAAATGTCCACTACCAAAAATGGAGTACATAACTTCAATTCAAACCACTAAAGAAAATTTTGAATTCAGAGCCACTTATATATTGGAGATGGAGAGAAAACACTAGCAAATTAATCTTAAATTAATCCAAGTTTAACATTTCTTAATAAAAATTCCCTCGTCTGCGAAAAGTTGACCCATTTATTTTGACAGTTTTACAGTATTTAATTTATGATTTTTTTTATAAATGTTTAGATATTGAAAATTAAAAATTTCATATGTGTATCATAATCGAAATCTAAATGTTCTAAATATATATTTTTAATTTTTTTTAAAACTATTTATTTTATTAAAATTTGAGTCAGAAATTGAACTTGAAATCGACTTAACTTTTGACGAACGGAGGGAGTAGTATATGGGAGTTATTGTTCTACTCATAGTATTAAATTTCGTTTCGTACCGGCCGGTACGCCGGTTTCGTTTCGGTACCGGCCGGGAAACGGCACCGTTTAGACCAAAATTGTATCGGCGGTCGTACCGGACTGTACCGGCCGTTTCGGCCGTTTCGGCCGTGCCGTGTACCGGCCGAAACGAAGAAAACGGCGGTACAGGGGTTTAAATGAACATTTTTTAAAAGTTTGAGGATGAATCACGAATGAAAAATATCTACTAAATTAAAGAAATTAAAATACAAAATCACAAGATTCATAAAACCTTCTCACCGATTGTTTTGGAATATGTTAATTACGTTAAAGAAAGAAATAATATATTAATCTATTTGAGATCCATGCTATTTAAATTTGTTTTCCATACTTAAATTAGTTTCTGATGTTGACTAATGAGATCAGTTAGAATTATCATGTTTATATTTCTTCAGACTCCCATTTTGTAATTTAAAAAATTAATTTACCTCATTCATTTTTTTAATTATTTTAATTAGTATATTTAGTTCTTGTATGTAACTAGTAAATACTTGTTTATTACATTCTTTTTCTCTTAGTCAAATAGGTGATCACCCAAGTACTCCAGGTAAAAAATTTAGAATCTCAGATACTTTTACAGGTATATGTATACACACACACCGATACAGTTTTTCCGGTACAATCGGTATACCCCCGGTGTACCGGTACTGTCTCGTATCGTTGGCAAAACGGCACGATCACCGGTACGATATTTAATACTACCCTACTACTCCTACTTATGAAGATCACACGCCCTAAAAGAAACACACTAGACTAGAGCCCATTGGGCTGGGAAAATCCAGAGACCATGCACCTTACTCATGGCATGGGCTTGCTTTCTTGTTCTTGTTCATTGCTTTATTGGCATGCAGGCCCGTTTTCACTTCCATAATCTGATTAACTTATTGGCAATGAAGCAAAAGTGTTAACCGGTGAATTGATTCCTTGGACTAAATGACAACTCACACATCTTACAAATTAGTCGGCCCTTCACCTCCCTAACTATACGCTTCCTCCCTCCATAAGCTATTTATTCCAGAAATTATTCGAACGAACATTCCCTTTTCGGGCTAGATAGAGACAAATTATGAGTTGGTTTTGTAAACAAGGATAACAATGTGTTTATCCATCACGCAATAAACTATTCTAGGTTTAGAATAGTTTAGAAATTAAAAGAAATAAATTTTCAGGCTTTTATAGTATAAAAAGAGGGTATTGATTGGCCCAATTTGATTGCGCTTTACATTTAAGAAACAAACTGTTTTTGTTAAGAGTTCTTGGAAACTATATAGGATGAGTGCTTTGAAAATGGTCTTTCTCATCATCACTCTCATCATTGCTTGTGTGCATCTGCAGAAGTCCGAGGGTACATCCTCATCATATATATATAGAGATTTCTACAATTTCATTTCTATTATATATCCCATTCATATTTGAGTCACCTATTGTCTCTAGCTTGAAATCTCTAGCATTATCCCTATTTATGTGTTGTGATCCTCATCGGTGTTGTTCCAAATTAACTTCTCCACCTTCTGCTCATGCCACCACCCAAACCTCCACCATGTTCTTTGCTCAGTGTTGGAGTGCATATCAACTTTCCTCACTCGGTTTTGGGTTTATTCGGGTGTAAACGAACCGAGTTGAGCCCAACCTCCCTATGCTCAAACTGGGACTCAAACTCACAAGGCTTGCCATGAGCTTGAGCTTGACTTCAATAAGCTCAATAAAATTAGGCTTCGATTTGAATAGAGTAAGATTCGAGTTCGGCTTAAAAGGTTTAAACTCTTACAAAAGTGGTTGTGGTAGAATTGTTCCAAAAGGTCAATTTGAATTATTGCAACAACAACTGACACTACATAGTTGATTGGGTCTGGTAGTGGGTAATCCGTTATCAGTCTGTTACCAACGGTAACGGGCAGGCCTGCTATCAGAGGCGTTACTATTTGAGCCGTCACCTCTAAGCAGCTCGCTACCATGTCCGTTACTAATGGTAACAGCCTGTTAGGGGGCCAACCCATTATCGGCGCTTTTGTCAGATCTGCCATCTGATGTACCTGGTAGCGGGTTAGCCCTCTACCAGTGCGTCACCATTGTTATATTTTTCCTACTTTTTTGTTTATTCATTTGTTTGATTAATATTTTTTTATAATATAAATTATTAATTTTTATTCATAATTTAAAAGTAAATGCATAAATGAGAATAATTATATATATATATATATTAACAATAATAGCATCCAAAATTAATTTGTTTATACAACATAATCCTACGGGGGAGGGAGAGGGGTATGGAAATCAAACCCGTCATATCATTAGAAGAAGTTCAATAGTTATTAAAATTGTAATTAAGTTTATAACATTTAAATAATTTTCAATTATGTTTGAAACTTTTTAAAACTTATCATTTTGACCCAGAACTTTGTAAAACTTAACATTTTTTGCAAAAACTTTAAAAAGGCTACAAATTGACTCACAAAATTAATAAAAATTCACAATACACCCAAATATTTTTTAAAATTTCATTTTGACCCAATACTTTTCAAGACTTTACAATCAAGTACAAAACTTTTCAAAACTTTAAAATCGAGTAGGAGGTCGTTGATGGTTCCCGATGGTAGCACGTCGATTATGATATCGTAGTCGATGACCGACTGAGCCACAAGGATCTGGTCCTCATTGTTGTCGCCTTCGTCATCGAGACCTTTCTAAAGATCCCATTTTTCGTTCTCCTCTTCCGAATTGTTCTGATTCAAATTGAACGACTCGGTGCCTTGCTCCATCAGGGATCTGAACTCGTCCTCTATACAAAACATAGCCTGTTGCATCAGATCGTCGGCACGGACAAGACATGCTCCGACAGACTTGTTGACGGAGAGCGGGCCCACTCCTTTAGAGTGGAGATTAACTCATTAATAACGTCGAGGAAAACAAAGGAATCTACGGAGTTGGCCCAGATGGGGTGGTCGGTAGTGACATACTCAGAAATCCGGCGGTCGAGAGAGTTAAGAGCTCTTGAGAAGAATAAGAAGACACCCTCCGGTGAGACTGGCGACGTTGATGCAAAGGCCGTAGAGAAACTGAGGGAGTGAGGGTTTTGTAACATTTGGAAATAGTTGAGATTAATTGGCATGTTATTAAAAAATTGAGTCTAAATTGAAAGTTAAATATACACATCTACATAAATACCCTTAACTAAAGAGTGACTTTAACATAAAATATAACGGAAGGACTTGTTAAGGAGGAAAATGTAAGGTAAAGGATAAATCTGAGACGAATTCCTAAAACATGACCAAAATAGGACTCACATCAAAGTTAAGGGATTGTACTTGTACTTTACTTTTTTGAAAACTTTTGAACCAAGTATAAAACTTTCAAAGACTTTAATTACAATCAAGTGCATAACATTTCAAAACTTATAATCAAGTAGAAATATTTTGAAAACTTTTGAATCAAGTATAAAACTTTCCAAGACTTTACAATCAAGTACATAACTTTTCAAAACTTTACAACCAAGTGCAAAACTTTTGAAACTTTTGAATCAAGTATAAAACTTTCCAAGACTTTACAATCAAGTACATAACTTTTTAAAACTTTACAATCACGTACAAAACTTTTAAAAACTTTTGAATCAAGTATAATTTTTTTCAAGACTTTACAATCAATTACATAACTTTTCAAAACTTTAAAATCAACTAGAAAACTTTTGAAAACTTTACAATCAAGTATATAACTTTTCAAGACTTTACAATCAAGTACAATACTTTTCAAAACTTTACAATCATGTACAAAACTTTAAAATCAAGTAAACAGCTTCTAAAAATTTCACAATTAAGTACGAATTTCATTAAACTATTTCAATGAAGTCCAAGACTTTTCAAATTTTACAATCAATGCTAAAAGTTTTGAAAATTTTACATTAAAGTCTAAAACTTTTTGTAATTTTACAATAAAGTAAAAAAGTTTTAAAACCTTTTTAATAAAGTCAACACTTTCTAAATTTTACAATTTTAGCGAAATTCAGACAATTCCAACTTAATCAAACATAATCATATACAATAAAACTAATTCCATTAAAATAAACATAATTCCACTAATGAGAAAATCAAAAAATAATTTCATTACATATAACTTATTGAAAAATAATATAAGGAATATAAATTCATAAAAAAACTATCAAAAATCAGAAAACATGTACATAATCCGATGAAAACTTCAATGATATAAAAGAGTTGGGTTTTGAGTATTCTAACCTCAAATCAAGGATAATGGCGATTGTTTAAGGTTGGAGGCGGCAGACGGTGGATGGAGACGTCAGCGGCAACTATGGAGGAGAACAACTACAGTTAGAAATGTTCAAAAAACTGATGAAAAAGCGAAAAAAACTTCAAACGTGATGCTTACCTTGAAGGCATGGGTTTGATGAGATGGTGGACGGAAGCATTCCATCGGAGATGGCGGCGAAACTGCTGGACGCGGTAATGGAGGTGGCGGGAGAAGGAAGAAGAAGGGTCGATTTTTTGTTAAGTGTGGGAAGGAATGTGCTGGTGAGGAAGAAGAAGGGCTTCGTAGCGGGGGGAGGTGGGGGTGTTACCAACCCGCGATACCACGCTTCAAAAACGTAATTGGCAGCTGCTCAAACAGCTGCATGCGATAAATGAAAAAAATGTGTGGTGGTGGGTAGGGGCGTTACCAGCCCCTACGGCCGCTTTAAATATTTTTTAATTCAAAATATTCATAATATCGTGATAGCGGGTATATATTTTTATATTTTTTTTTGTCTCTACTAATTTTGCGTTGGATGTCCTCAAATCCACTATTTGATCAAAGCCTTTAGCAAAATTTGGAGTTTTAACTAATTATGATTCTAGTAGTTTGTATGGCTACAAAAAGTATTTGGGAATTAAATAGAATTAACTTGCACCATTCTTCGTTATCTTTTTGTTTATCGATTAGTATTTTTTTTTGGATTAAAAAAAATCATTATATATATAGGGATAATGTGATGATATGAAAAATGTTCTTCTTTCTCTTTGATTTAGATATTAAACAGTACATCTGTTTTCCTTTTTATAGACATAAATTTACATGTATATATTTGTGTAGTTTGATAACGTTGTTGTTTTCTAACTTACGTGTTTAATTGTTAGCTTCTAAGGTGCAGACATGGACTATGGACGCAATAGAAAAGCTACGTGTTGTATCCAAACGACTATATGGTAATTTTATTGATATGTAATATAATATGTTTCACACGGCTGTTTAAATAAACCATATACCTTTTTTTCCGTTTGAATGAATTATAATTACATTTTCTTAAAGCTTATTTGGGTCAACCTAAATGTCATCTGAATAAATATTCTTATTAATTTTACATTTTCTTTAACTTTGTATTTTTGTTTCCTGTTCTGACTACTTGAAAACCATCAGCCTTCTTAGAGCATCAGGAACATCTACCTGCCCTGCATCTCCCTTCTTAACCTCCAAATCACCCTCAGTCTTAGTCTCCAATTTATTACTCCCTCCGTCCCATTATTTTTGAAACGTTTTGACTGGGCACGCTGTTTTAGGTGGAGCTGATTTTGAGTTGACTTGGTAGATGGAAGAGAGTGATGAGGGATAATTGAGTAAATTCATGTACAAAAGTTTACTAAAAAAGGAAAGTGTTTCAATAATTTAGGGACAACCAAATAAAGAAAGTGTTTCAATAATTTTGGGACAGAAAGAGTAGTTGTTTTTGGGGTAAAAGGGTCATTTTACCACTGAAATTTACAAAATTTCTAAATTTGCCACTGAAGTTCATTTTGAAGGGAGAATGCCACCAATGTTTTATTGAAGGGGTAACTTTGCCACTGAACATTAATTTGTCCCAGTTGGTGCTCATGTGACGTGTCACTGGGCAATTAGTGGACATTGACCGTACATTTTTGTAGGGTTACTATTTTATTTGACTTAAAATTTGTAAAACTAACAATTCAACCATTAAAATATGATAGATTTTAAGGTGAAATCCAATATTAACTCTACAAAATGTACAGTTAATGTCAACGTAATCATCTAGTGACATGCCACATGAGCGCCAACTGGAACAAATTAATGTCAAATGGTAAATTTATTCATTCATTAAAACGTTTGTGACATTTTCGCTTCAAAATGAACTTCAGTGATAAATTAAACTTCAGTGACAAAATCACCATTTTACCCCATTTTTGTGTTCTTCGTACCTTTCCTCTTTTTGATCCCCCTCTCAAGATCACAGACCTCTACAGCATGCCCCCATCGATGACATTTACTACATGGGTTGGGCAAATATTCATAAAAAACCTTGTACATCACATGACCCTTAATAGTGTTGATCTATTAACTTCTGAGACCGCTTTATTAAGATAATGTGGAATCACTAACACCCAAGCATAATCCAATCTAGGTTTTTGAATGGTAGGCTGATCTGCCATAAGAGGCTCACCTACCACACTTGTTAACTTACTTATCAACCTAGTGGTCTAGTAATCAAAACTCATTTCATGAAACTGAATCTACATAGGGCACTCCTTAAACAAAGTCTTACTCAAAGTCTTGCCAACCGAGTATTTCTTAAAGATCATAGGCTGATCAAACACAAAATTAGTGAACCCATCATAGATCTTCTGCATATCATCATTAGAATGAAAGGAGAAAATAAAATTACTTGCTTGTTTAATGATTGTAAGAGCTTTATATATCCCTCCTATGGGTAGGAAAGGAAATGGATTCATTGGATCTAGCTCAAGAATGCTTCAAATGGCGGTGGTAGATGCCCGGACTCCCCACCTCCAAGATTTGGTGGTCTTGGCAACAAGGAGTATAGATCAGGAGGTAGAGGATGGCTTTGATTAAATGAGTTCTAACTTGGAATGAGTGTGTGGCTGCGTTTTTAACCCTAGGTCAGCCTCCTACAACACTATCTAACGGTCCAGAATAGATCTTGCATATTGTAGACTAACCTAGGGTCATTAGAAGTCTAACCACATGCTAAGACTACAATTAAGTATATATGAAGGTAGGGTTAGGGCTAAACCAGGTCCATTAGGTTCACAACCCTCCAAAATACGTTGATTAAAGTCTAATGGAATCCTAACAAGTCTCCAAGCATTGCTAAATGGCTTAGAAGGCTGGGACCTTAAGTGGTGGCCAAACCGAGCTCATGCGTCCATGTGGAGGTGTCCTTATCGGATGACATTATCTTGGGCCAGCTCGGAAACCTCAACTTATAATGGCTCTCCAGGACGCTGTAAATCTACAAATGGGCTGCAACCAGGCTTGTTGGAAATCTCTTTTCATAAACTACAAAATGGCATCTTGAAGTGAGCACTTTGGAGTCCGGATGAGAGAGTTATGGCCTATTGAAGTTGCTGCCTCTGGAGTGGCATTTTGACGGTATGGCCTCTGTTTGTGCTCCAACCTACACGCCCGCCCCAATCCCTTGCTCCGGGTGCATGGTGCACACATGGACCTCCTTGTGATCCAAGTCTTCTTAGTGGTTGCTTGTTGCTCGAATCAATGTAGGTCTTGGGTCCATATGAGAGCTACAACATGTTTCCAGCTTAGTGTGCTTCCACTCCTCTATGTTCTACCATGACACTTCCAATCCCATGATTCTAATATTTGATACTATATTAATTTGTTTGTTCAACATTTGAAAAAGTTAAAGCAGTGTTATATAAATTGTGAACAAAAAGTTGTAAGAAAATGAGCGGATCAGTGTGTGAATCGGTGCAGTTATACCCTGCCATCAATGGCAAATAGACCACAACATAGCATTGTGAGTTGCGCAGAGCTGATCGGTTACAGCGATAATAGTTGCACTACGGTCGACTGCTACAATGAGTGCTTCTATCTTGATATCGCTAATGGACTTGACGATTGTCTTCCGGACCATTCCCGTTGTTGTTGTGCTCCCCAAGTTGTGTTGCCAGGTGATCTGCAAGTTGTAACTGATGATGAATCAGACGATGATGATGAGTCAATGACTAATGGTTCCCAGAGCTCAAGCCCACCATCAAATTCTGAATTAGGCCCATCAACTCAAGATGAAGATGAATCAATGAGTAGCAGGCCCCATAGCTCAAGCTCATCATCAACTCAAGATGAAGATGAATCAATGAGTAGCAGGCCCCATAGCTCAAGCTCATCATCAGATCAAGCTGATGAAGATGAATCAATGAGTAGAAGCCCCCATAGCTCAAGCTCATCATCAAATCAAGCTGATGAAGATGAATCAATGAGTAGTTACCATAGCTCACAGGATCCTGATTACCAATATCAGAGTACTGATCATTCCAACACAGACATGAGCACATCTGATTCTAGTGAATCGCTTGGTTCCAATGGATAAGTGGCATTCATGCACATTTACACCATCCATATACCTGTATCCAACTAGCTACAAGTACCAACTTGTTTCATAACACAAACACACGTCTTATATACAGTAAATAAGTACCGAAGCTTCGGGAATAATAATAATAATAATAAGTTAGTCCCCAGCTTTTGGCCATATGCACTTTCTATTTCTTTTTTTTTCTTCAAATTTTTCTTCATGCTATGTGTTGTTTTAATTGCCTGCAGAACAAGGCATTTTGCCTATTGTAAAGTAAATAAATAAAAGTAAAAAATTATTAAATTTCTTGTCCATCTTATATTTTTACGTTATTACCAAATGATTCATTCATTAATTCACATGGGTAAACCAAGTAATCATAGATAATTGGAGGAGAATAGAGAGAGCCTATTTTATTCCACACATAAAATCACTATTTATAGAGCTCTAAGACTTCAAGTATAATCAATGTATAATTGTCCTTCAAAACTCTGCTTTTACAATTGAATAAACTTAGGTTAAATGAATGACATCTTTCACTTTCCCTTTTTATCTCACCCCCCCCTTTTTGGAATAGCTTTTTTGTTGGGTTGCAGAATAAAATCTTAGTGCTGTATTGTTCATGGTGGCCATGAACTCTCATCTAAGTGATTACCCATTGGAACTTAACTTTTTCACCAACCAACCAATCGACCCTAATTCTCACGGGAAAATCAGCAAGAATTCTCTTAAGTAAAGTAACAATGATATCGAGATTACCAAATGAGTATCATAAAGAGTTTGACCACTGTTAGCATGTGCACATAGAGCAATTCACATCAGCACATTGCCACCATTAATATCTGAAACCTTGTGAATATGAACTCTGTAATAATCAGGGTGTTTGAGGTTTTCCTCACCTTAATAAAATATAAACCATCACGATGAGAAACTCAACTGCCAAAACTATAGATGGAAATACATGACAGTAGAATTTTGAGAAGGCTTGCAATCTTCAAAGGTGATCACAAATGGCTTTAGTAAACTCAGTTGTGGTGGAATTTCCTCCCAGATCAGCAGTTCTGTACTTCCCCTCAGCAATTGTGTTAAGGATAGCATCATTGATTCTATCAGCTTTGTCATGAAAGTCCAAGTGGCGCAACATTGTCACAGAACTCAACAACAAAGCCGTTGGATTTGCCAAGTTCTACACATTATAACCACCAAGAAGTGATCAATAGAGGTTAATGCAAACAATTGAAATGCCGAGTCCAAAGAAACAAGTCATAAAATGGTGAGTAAAGTAAATTTATAGATCATCCTCAAGGTTGGAAAACTTTTCCAGTGTCTTGCAGTGCTACTGAAAATTGACTACAAAAAAACTTATCTACGTGGTACCAACAACCTCAAACAATCCGTATCAAAGAATCTTAGTTACTACTTACTATAGCTCACTGTGTTGGAGAAAATACCAACTTGTCACTTCCCAAGAATTTCAAATTAAAGATACTACAGGAGGAGGTAGCAGCACATCCACTTCCATATAAAGGTTTCTTTTTCAATTCTCATCTCCACCTACACCCCTAGCCCTAGGCTTTTTTCAAGGCATGGAGAATACAAACTATCTATTCCTAAGATTGTTCATTCTGATCAGCAACAGTCTCAGCTGTGTGAATTGCCTAAAATGATCAGGTAAAACCTAATGTTCCATTAATGCAGGTAAACGCCAAGTCTGTAGATCCTCTTGTAGCTGCACCAACCTCTAAAACACTACCTAGGCTTCAACAATCCCAACTCTAAGTACACAAGTCAAATGCTCAGGTCTCCACAAAACGAAAATTGAGTCAACGTTTTTTTAGCGCCAATTTATGAAACAGAATGTAAACTAGCCCAAAAAGGCAAAACTCACCCAATTTAAAACAAAGCATTGTGACATAAGCCCTTTAATAACCCTTTAGAATTTCTCCAATGTTATGTAATTAATTAAATCCATTGCAAAAGGGCATCTCAGAAGGCATAACAGTACATCCAATCCCAAAGGATCACTCCCCCCTTGTATTTAGAATCCCAGAAGGCATAATAGCACATCTCCATCCTCCTCTCTAGCATTTGAATCTGTTTATGACATCCATCAGACCCTTGTATAATTGAGACTTAATGATGATACCACCTCCAACTTCATAGGGATATAGACATTGGGGATATAGACATTATGAAAATAAGGCTTCTGAAATAGCTTGAAAATATGATACTGTAAATACACATTACATACTTGCAAACACATGCACATAATGTATAGGAGAAAAAAACTATGACCAGGTGTCTCCCTATGCAAGTCCTCTGAAGCTTGAGCGAAAAACAGATTTATCCAGGGCAGCCTTTGAATCAACTTGCAAGTTAACAAAAACACATCCACAACTGATGCTCGCTGACGCCTTCTCAGAAGAAGGCCTCAGCCCTCTGAATTAATATATCCCTCCTAAATCCCTTGTTCTTAGTCAACCAAAACAAGATATGGCATATATATCTTACCAGATTCACCCACATGATATTTGGGTCACCTATGCTAGCCCTTTAATTCTCTACATCACAATACTTACACTACTCATGTGTGTGTGCAAGTATAAAGAAGCTGCTTTCTCTTGATATACCACTCCATTCTAAAGTTGATTCATGGTCATGCAGACATCATAACAAGATGCAAAACACAATACTATTAAAGACAGATAGTGGCGGTAATAAAAAAATTTGCTAACCAAAACTGAATTTAAACACTATCTATTAAATTAAATCAATTTTATTCTATTTTCTTGATGAATTAATGAAAAATGATTAAAATTATCTTCAATGGATTTGATATTCATTCATTTGGGATGAGTATGATTCTAAGATATATATACATCTAATCTACCAACAGTGGATTTTATTTTCCATCATCTTTTTTATGGGTAATGAGAGCCTACAATTTTAGTACAATAAAAGTATAATTGACTCATAAATTTGTTTTAATAAAATGTTGATAATAGAAACAAAGTTTGATCACTGGATAGTATATTTACTCATGATTCTGTGCATTAATAGTGTAAATTTTCTTTCATTGACACCTTTTTATAGAAATAAATCTTGCATCCATCATGGATATGTGGATTGTAGAATAAGTTAAAATATTATTACGTTAAGAATTAGCATTTGGATCTTGGATTGGGTTGAGTTTTTTTATTAATTTAAGTTAGTTTCAAATATGTAATGGATTAGAAATTTAAATTTGGATTAACATATGGGTGAATATATATTTAATACCCAAACTAACCTAAATATACACTACATATTCCTACATTTTCAAGTTGCCACCCCCTGTCCCCACATGGCTCCGCCACTGAAGAGAGACATGCTAGAATTTTGCTATACATTAAGAGAAGCAAAGAACTGCATTAAACTCAAAGTGCAAGCTAGAATACTAACCTTCCCGGCAATATCAGGAGCTGAACCATGTACAGCTTCAGCAAGTGCAATCCCACCTTCTCCGATATTGCAACTGCACAGGAAATCAACTTCAGTTGAACATATTTATGTCTACTGGTTGTGAATACAGCAATGCCCAATTACCTTGGTGTTAAACCCAGTCCTCCAATCAATCCAGCACAAAGATCACTGATAATGTCACCATAAAGATTAGGCATCACCAACACATCAAAAAGGGCAGGATTTTTCACAAGCTGCAAAAGTTCGAGAAACTGTCAGTAACCACTTCAACTTAAATTTCATCTAGAAGTTCTCTAATTCTATGCAGAAGTATGCTATCATGCCTGTTTAGTAGAAACAAATAGTTGCCCAAGGGGAACTTTTATTATATGGATAAGGTCACACCTAGATGAGCCTGATTGAAATCTTGCACTCCATTTAGTTAGTAAGTTCACATACAAGTTAATCTTTGGTTACATGAATGAATTTTTAATGAAAGAAAGAAGATAAATAAAACTAGAATAGCCAGAGCATACCATCATACAACAATTGTCTATGACAACTTCCTCATACTTTATCTCAGGGTATTTTTCTGCAACCTCCCGGCAACACTGGAGGTAGAATACACAAAAACTAAATTAAGGTCAATATCATGTAAAAACATCCGACTACACAACAGCTTGATGATTTCTTCATATGCAAACCTTAAGGAAAAGACCATCAGTTTTCTGCATGATGTTTGCTTTGTGAATGGCAGAAACTCTCTCTCTTCCATGTGTCTTGGCATAGTGAAAAGCATACTCAGCAACACGCAAACTAGCCTGCCGAGTAATGATTTTGAGGCTTTCAACAACACCTCTCACAACCTGTCAAAAGTACTTAGATACATTATTCATTAATATATCTAATATTGGCAGGCCAAAATTATTGCTTGTACAAGACACATACCTGATGTTCAAGTCCACTGTACTCCCCTTCCGTGTTCTCCCGAATGGTGATAAGATTAACATCATCATAACGGGTCTTGTATCCAGGTAGGCTGTTACAAGGCCTGACATTAGCATATAGATTGAGCTCTTTCCTCAGGGTAAGATTTAATGAACGATGCCCTTTCCCAATTGGTGTAGCCATTGGCCCTTTCAAGCCAACTTTGTTGCGCCTCACAGATTCCAGGCTTTCCCAAGTAAGAAAACTCTGAGTTCTCGGATCAATTTCAGTCGAGACATAGTGTTCCTCCCACTCAATTGGAACCTCAGCAGCACTAAACACCTGTATTTACACAGAAAAAAGCATAACAGTCAGTCAACTAGAGTTCAACATAAACGCAAGGACTACAAACTGGTTACAGGCTGAAGCTAATACGAATCAAACACAAAGAGATCGAGAAAAAGTACAGGGAGGGAAAGCAACAGACCTGTTTGACGGATTCAGCGATCTCAGGGCCGATGCCATCGCCGGGGAAGAGGGTGGCGCGGATCAGACCGGATTCAGAGGAGAAAGGCCGCGCTAGTGAGTGCACAAAGCTATGGTTAGGGCTCACGGAGGAGGAAAGGGTTTGGCTCGCCCGTCGGAAGAGCCGCGTCGCCATTGATGCAGGTCAATTTGCGTCTCCTCTCTGGACCACGCTGAAGCTTCTTACGCGCAGAGTCAATGTTCGACTTTTCGGGTAAAAAGGAGCCGTATATAGATATAGTAGTCAAGGTCCTAAATCACTAATTTGATCCTTGATGAAATGAGGATGGTGATGATCGTGTAAATCGGGCCAACCCGAGGAGTTCGGGTTCAGGTTGACCCAAACCCGAAATTCTGAAATGGCTATAGGTTGAATCCGAACCCAGTCCATATTAAAGCTTGGATCGGGACTGCCGAACATGAACTTCTCGGGTTAGGTTAGGGTTGGATTGACCAAACTCTCATACTCTCATGCAACAAATGAATTTTTTCCCCCTAACTTCTATTGCAAGCAAATATATCATTCCCTTCCCTAATACAAAGTGATAACAAGTCATAAGCAATACGTTTATACAATACTAGATCATTAATAAACATCCAATCATCCAACTCTTCAAAATTTTAAACCATCTACTGTCATGGTTTTGAAAGCCAGACCGGACCGTGAACCGGTTAGCCAACTGGTCCTGTTTTGAAGAGCTTGGTAAAGAACCGGTTGAATCAGTGAACACCGGAAAACCGGTGATTTTTTTTATTTGCTTTTTTTTGAAAAAAATTGTCAAAAACTCTCAAAATTTTATCATTAATTTTAATTTATTCCACATTTATTTATAAATTCATATTTAACACATTAATTTTTTTAATATTTTCTCATAATATCTTTTAAAACATTTTTAAACTATAATATAAATATATGAAATAATTTTCAGTTATTTTAAATTATTATTTTCAATTACATAATTAATTAAAATATAGAATACTGTTTTCCTTCTTATAAAATGACTAATTTTTATTTTAAATTATTATTTTAATATAAAAAATGTGCATTCTTATTTCATATTTAGATTATTTCATGATAATTCTAAATACTTAATGATAATAGCTAGTTTTAAAAAAATGACCGGTTGGACCGGTGGTCCTAACGGTTGAACCGGTCGGACCATGAACCGGTGTGCCTAGGGGTCGGCTCGAGCTCGAGCTTTAACTAGCCCGACGAGCCGAGCCTCACGAGCCTCGAGCTCGAGCCGGTTTCGAGGCTCGAAAAATATACGAGCCGAGCTCGAGCCCGACGAGTTCGGCTCGTAAGGTTCGCGAGCCTAACGAGCTCACGAGCCTAACGAGCTCACGAGCTCGTTTGGGGCCGAATCGAGCCTAACGAGCTCGCGAGCTCGTTTGGGGCCGAATCGAGCCTAGCTGAGCTCACGAGCCTAGCCGAGCTCGTGAGCCTAACGAGCTCGAGCTTCACGAACCTTCGAGCCGAGCTCGAGCTCGAATTTTCGGGCTCGTTCGAACTCGAGCCGAGCTCGAGCCGAGCCCAAATTTCACGAACTCAAGCTCGAACCTGCTAGGCTCGAGCTCGGCTCGGCTCGAACTCAGCCCTAGGTGTGCCTGAACGATTCTATTTACGCTCCGGTTTTTAAAACCATGTCTACTGGCTTCACAAAAATCACAACTTTAGTCCAAACATAACAATGAGAAATGACAATTAAACATGGCAACATCAACATTTGACGAGCCAAACCAAACCAACGAGATTCTTCATCCATCAACCTTGTGGAGGACGCTCGTAAACCTACAAAGAGATATCAATGATGGTCTTGATCATGAAGAGGTCTGTAAGTTCATTTGAATTAAGAAAATTAAGCAAACATGCATGTAAGTAGGCAGCCACAAGTTATTTCTCAATCAAACAATTATTTCATCACGAATAAAATCAGTAACAAGGTCAATCAATTGATGGTATTATAGACAGCTCAAGAAAGCAAATATACAGTCACAGAATAGGTATTAACGGGACACTTCCAGTGAGGTTTCAAAACTCTTTAAAGCATGGCATTAACCTGTGAGTACAAGTATAATTTTCCAAGTAGCTATAACGGATTTTAACTTATAAAGTACTAATGTTATCAGGTAATCAAGTATGAAAACAACAAGAAAATTATGAAAACAAGTAGGCATGCAGACCTGCCAGGCTGCAACATGTAATCCATAGAGCTTCATGGGACATAGAAAAAATTAAGTCCTAAAAAAGATGGTTTATTAAACTAGAAACAAAGACCAGTAAACTAACTGATTATGCTTGTAGTGTCAAGAAAGCGTGTTACTCTTCATATGTAAATAACATGTATGTGGTAAAAGTAGTACAACATTTGATTATGATAAACTTACCAATCTGGAGTGGTATGTGTTTTAATGCAAAATGAAGAACAAAACGGACCAAGCTGGCTGTCGGCGGATCAAGTACAACAGCTGGCGGGAGAACAGAAGTATAGATTCGATGGAGGCTGAGAGTGAGACGACAGAGAGAAGGCTATTTCGATGGAGATTGGAGGGGGATTGATTAGTTTAGGGATTGAAATGAAGAACAAAAGCAGCCATCATCAGCTACTCGCAAGAGGGTCGATTCAAAGGGTTTGGGGGTCGATTTAGGAGTCAAAGGATCAGGTGAGCAGATCAAGGCTGGGCTGGGTTGGGTAACCTGGGGGTGGGCTTTAGGGAATTAGGTTGTTTCGGGCTTCGGGTTGGAGGGCAGATTTTCGGGTTTCACTAGATCCGAAACCGAAAAAGGGCAGAATATAGGGTTCGGATCGGGTTGGGGTTACAGAAGGCATATATAGGCACAAACCTGACCCTAACCCGTAAGTTCGGGTTGGGTTTCGGGTAAAACTTACACCCCTAATCATGTTCATTTCTTTCTTCCTTTTTTTTCTTTGTATAATTATCAAAAACACCATGGGGTTTGAACTAATATACACTTTACCCATTGATTTGAAAAGTCATTTGAACACGTGGTGGCAGAGGATCTAGAGTATAAATGGGTAGTCTTTAAAAGTGTAGTATGAATTGGAATTTATTAAACTCGAGCTTGAGTTCAAGCTTGAAAAAGAGCTTAATAAGTTAATGAGTCGATCTTGAACCCAATGATACTCGATCTTATTAGGTATCGATATTTTCGATATACTTTTTAAACCTATAGAATTTGTTGACTATATTATTTCATCTAATATTCCATGACCTAAGGGGTACATATTACACCACAATTTTAAATCAAAAGAAAGATCTCAAGAAATCTATTCAATATATCAATAACCGAGTCAGATATGGTGTATCATAAGAGATACACTAGACGTGAAAAGGTGACTTAAGGAACACCATATGAACTATGAAAAGACATTCACCTTTCCAAAAACCAAATTAGAAACACTAAAAGTTTCTTCGGATGTGGCGCTCCCTCAACCCTAATGGCGTCATCGCCGTTTTCTTAATCTGGCTCTTGCCAGTGTCGACTATGGAGATCGGCGATCAGATCTCTCGGACAAGGTCCCGCTTTACACCCACTCTATTGTCTCTCTTTGATTGGAGGCCTCATGTTTGGCTGGTCTTATTGGGTTTTAGGTACCGCGGGCAAATAACAACAAAATAATTTTCCACCGTGATGATTCCATGATTTCTTCCACTATCAATATCAAAGCAAACAATTACATGCACTAATTTCTCTCAAACAACTAATGCCTAGACCACTCAACACCAACAGTTGTAACTCACAAAACATAAACACAACAACTTGCTACAAGCCACACGGTGGCTATCTCATCCTCAATCTCACGCTCTCACCAAAACAAGCTGCACTTGCTGTTCTCTATCTCTCACACTACGTATCTTGGTACTTCCATCATGCAACTTGATTTTCACATTGTCAATCCCTTCGATTCGTTCTTCTTCACCATTAGCCAAATAAATTGGCTTATCACATGGTTCAAATTTTGTGAACCATTCTTTCTTGGAACAAACATGTTTCGAGCAAGCCGAATCAAACGCCCACACATTTTTAGAATCTTTCTTCACCGGTTTATCATCACTCTTATCATCCTCCACAACATTAACATATATGTTTTCTTCTTCTTTCTTCTCTTTCTTTTTCTCCTTCGTCTTCAAGAAATCTCTCATGTCTTCTTTCAATTTGGGGCAATAAGCTTTGATGTGTCCCTTCTCTTCACAATACCAGCATTCGATTTCTCTCCAATCTTTCTTTGGCCTTGAACTCGATCTTGCTCTTGATCTTCCTCTTGAATCACTTCTACCTCTATCCTTAGTGACAAGAGCGTCCGAACCATCAAAATCTGTTTGATTTCTTCTCTCCTCCTCATTAAACAAGTTGTCTTTCACCAAACTCAATGTAGTTTGCCATCTGGAGTTGAATTGCTAATAGTAATCACCAACGTTTCCCAGCTCTCAGGCAAAGAACTCAAAAGCATTAAAGGTTGAAACTCTTCATCAAGTGTCAACTTCATAGTAGTCAACTGATTTACCAGACTTTGGAATTTATTCAAGTGCGCGGAAACTGATTGTCCATCCTTAAGCTTCAAATTCACAAGCTTCCAAACTGTGAAAGCTTTATTCTGTGCAGTCTTCCTCTCAAATAACCCTTCCAATTTCTTCCAAAGACACTCAGTATCTGTCTCTACAGAAATATGGTGGAAAACACTGATATCCACAAATCTTCTAATTGTGCCAACCGTTTTGTGATTCAACTTTGACCACTTCTCATCTGACATGTCTTTCGGCTTGGCCACTTCACGGTTGATAGGATCATACAATCAAGGCAGTAAAGCAGATCCTCCATCATCGGCTTCTAAACCGAATAATTCAATGCATTCAATCTGATCATTGAACCCACGTTGCTGTCACCCATATCCTCTCCTTTAACCATAGTAATGATACCACTTGTTGGGTTTTTGGTACCGCGGGCAAATAATAACAAAATAATTTTCCACCATGACGATTCCACGACTTCTTCCACTATCAATATCAAAGCAAACAATTACATGCACCAATTTCTCTCAAATAACTGATGCCTAGACCACTCAACACCAACAGTTGTAACTCACAAAACATAAACACAACAACTCGCTACAAGCCACGCGGTGGCTATCTTAACCTCAATCCCACGCTCTCACCAAAACAAGCAACACTTGTTGTTCTCTATCTCTCACACCACCGCCGCAATCCACCACAAATTGGACGCATCTCACACACCAAAACTAACAAATGCTTACCAATTTTATATATATAACTCAAACAAACCGATTCCTAACCTAAAACTATTGACAATTTTCCTTGCGGCCCAAGCTCAAATCCTAGTCACCTAGGTAAATCTAAAGACATCAGTATTCCAAATCCAAATTGGATCTGGCTTCTTCACAGCCATAGTAATTCCGACACAAAAATGTCTCTTTCTCACTACAACATCACCAATTGCATTTATCACACATTAGTACCCCATCTTTCAAACCTACATAATTTGAGACAACTCCAACGGGGCCGTCAAATTCCAGCCAAGTCCGATCTCCTCCATTTTGGATTATACAAGCCCTCGTCGTTTGTCCAGGCCTGGGACTCAAAAATGGTGTGGTCTCCTCCCTGCTCGAGGTTTCACGATGTTAGGATCCAGACAAGGTAAGGATGCGGTCCGCTTGATCTTCTCAGGCCGCCGACATCTGTGGGTGCGAGATCTCCAAAGATGGTGTCCCCCAGTTGGCCTTCCTCTTCCGTTGTCCATGGGCTCCTCCCCTTTGTTTGTCGCTGCAGCAGCAAGATGGGCCAATTTCCATCATCGTTGTTGTGATTCTTTGGTGCTCCGCCATTCATGCCGTAGCCTTTTCCCTTTCTGGCGGAGTAAGTGTCAACGGTCTGACTCTGGGCCACGTTTTCTTCTGGGTTGAGATCTGACCATCAAGATCCTGGCGGTTCTCGCAATGTTCTTTATCGTGCCACTTCATTTCCTGTAAGAGGCTGGGTGTGGGGCTTTCATAGTTGTTCGACTTGCACAGGCTGGTGGTGGTGAAATTAATGGTAGGACTGAGTGGGGTCTCGTCTTGCCGAAAGATATGACTTCGTCCTGGCTGAAATATCTGGGTTTTGGGTCCCCCTGGATAGTTCGGAGCCGTGTGCTGGCATTGGAGTGGACTTAAGTTGTAGGCTATTCGGGACTTGGTCCTTCCTGGATAGCTGAAGTCTCCTCTGTGGGGATTGAACTGGACTCAATGTCCTTTATTCTTCAGCCGGTTTGCCGGTTCGAGCGTAGTAGTTGTTTCTTTTAGCATTGATGGACTGCTATTCCTAAAAGGGGATAAGACATTGTGGGAGGTTGCTTTCTGTCGGCTTCTACTCCCCATCACCATTTGTCATTCTAAACTCAAGGCATGCAGTTTAAGCCTTGGAGTTATTTTGGTGTTTCTATTTGCTGTTTTGAGCTATTTCTCCTGCGTGAGAATGTCGTTTCTCTCTCTCTCTCTCTTGTGGACAGTTTTGATTGTCGTTTTGTTCTTACTAGCTTATAAATTTATTCTTTTTCCGTAAAAAAAACCAAATTATACCACATGCCAATGGAAGGGTACAGCCAGTATATATTCTATAACCACCGATCACATTTGAGAGTTGTGAAACAGAATTTACAAGCTAGCTTAAATCATCTTAATTTATCAAATATAGGCCCTAGTTTAGAAATGATCAACACTTCAAATGTATTGATAAATTTATTTCATAACAATAATTTCAGCTAATTAATTAGTTGTAGCAAATTTCCGAAAAAGTATAATGAAAAGAAAATGTGTTTAGTTGTTTTTGTTTATATTTTTGAATTAGTTAGGGTGCATTTGTAGTTCTTTTAAGAGATTGATGTTAAATTTGGTGTTAGACCTAGACATTTTATTAATTTTACCACTTAACGGTAATTTTAACAAAAAATTTAACGGGAGGACTAACGGTGCACACGATTGAAACTTACAGGACTAAAGTGAGACAAATCCTTAAAACAGGACACAAATAGGACAAACTCCTAACTTACAGGACTACTAGAGGAGTTTACTCTATCAACTTGTTTTAAAAATTTCTCAATTTTAACTCTTTTTTTAACGGTAATTTTTCCAAATTTACTGGAATTGAGCATCTTCGAGAGGTAGGTCTCCTGGTGGTAGGGATGAAAACGAGCCAAGCAGAGCCCGAGCCTGGCAGGCTCGAGCTCAAGCTCGTGAAGTTTAGGCTCAGGCGCTCGAGCTGAGCTCAAAATTTTATCCGAGCCTAAAATCGGGCTCGAGCTCGGCTCAAAAGCTCTTGAGGCTCAATATGGTTGTTAGGTAAGTTCGTTTCAACTCAGCTCGGTCAGGCTCCAACCAAGCTCGCGAGGCTCGAAAATTCCTTATTTGTACGATATGAGGGTATATTATGGGTATTTCCATGAGACTCGTTGGCTCGAACTCGGATGGAAAGCTCATGAGGCTCGATATGTTTGCTGGGTAACCTCGTTTCAGATCGGCTCGTGCAGACTTGAACCAAACTCGTTAGGCTCATTAAGGCTCGCGAGCCTCATTGAGCCGAGCCTCTAAAGCTCGGGTTCGACTTGTCTAATATACGAGCTTCAAAACCGGCTCGAACTCGAGCTCGAGCTCGAGGATTGTGAAGCTCGGCTTGTTAGGCTTGTAAGCTCAAGATCGAGCCCGAGCTCGAGCCGACACATTTCATTTCTCATCCCTATCCACCAGTGTTTTCTCCATACACAAGACTTGAATCTAATAAAAACCTCTCTCTAAATTTTTTAAACGGGTTAAGGAGTGCGATGCGAAAACAAAACTCTAGGGTCTGTTCAGTGCGGCGCCGCTGCCACCGGCTCATTTCCGACGATGGCGTACGTCATTTTCCCGGCGAGTTCGGGATCTTTCCTTGCGCCATTGCCATGCCTCGCTGGGGTTTGTGGGCGTCTTGTCTATTTCACCGGTTCTGGCGTACGATTCTCAGATGCAAAGGGGCTCGATTTGACTCTTCGGCAGCGACCCTATCCATCAAAATTGATTCGCGATGGGGTTGAGCTGGACAGTTTGGCGGAGGTGCCTCTAATTTTAGTGGTTCAGGGTCGTGTCGAGCGACATTGATTAATGCTTTCCTATGCCCAGTCGCACTAGCCTTAGCTAGGTTTTGTGCCCGGCGCCGCCAATGGTCAGTTGAAACCGGCTTCAAGGCGCTGGCTTGTTCCCTGGAGAATTGCGGACCGTTTTACAGCAAGGCTTGGACGTGTGCAAGCCTCCCGATTGGAATTCGGGGGTTTTTCGGTTGGTGAGATGGGTATGGTTGATTTCGTGATATGGAACTGGAGGGCTAATGCCTCTCCAACTACTAGCAGGTGTGGAGGGTGGTCGTGGTATGGTCTCAACTGGAAGATGTGTGGTGGACAGTGGGGGTGCAAGCGTGGCTGGGTATATAGTGGAAGAGGGCCAGCAGGAGCTGGTGCAGGAAACGGCAGGGACGAGCAAAAGCCCACCCCGCCTGGACCAATAGGTGATGTTGTTATGTGTGGTTGGGGTATTTGGTCCGCCTCTACCACTCTAGTTCAGAAATGGACCCTGGTGTGCCAGACTATATGATTTGTTTGCTCTATTGGTGTGGTTGCTTGCACTCCTCTTCTTCCCAGATGTTCTTGCAGGGAATAGGCTCTTAGCCCATTTGGTGGGTTTTTGGTGGAGGAGGTCGGTAGACTCAAGCTCTCCTAAGGACGCTGCGGACGAATACTTGCTTTCTCATATTCGCTTGATACTCCTGATCTCTTTCCGTTTTCAATTATCTAATTTTGGTTTGTTTCTCGGATGTTTCAGTTCTTTAATTATTTCCCCATGCCAAAAACTGCAAGTTTTTCATGAATTCTAGACGTCGGAAGTTGACATGGGTGGTGGTGGTGGAGGCACCGGCGGCGGCGAGCCATAATACTGCGAAGGTAATTGGGATCGACTGCTACGAGCCCTCCCCAGAAGGTAAAAGGCAAGCGCCACTATCAATATGAATAACACAAAAGGTAAGGATACCACAATCACATATCCCATCTTAATTCTCTGTCTCTTAATTTGTACAATATATTCTCTCAACACCATGAAAATTAATCAACTCTTATATATTTAGCAAATTGATCAGAGAAAATGAACAAAATAGAGACGCTAGCTGCCAACAAAATTAATCAACTAAGATCTAAATAATTAGGTGTTAAGTTTTTTTTTTAAAAAAATCCAGATGCTTAAAATTATTTAATTAGTACTCTCCCCAGCTAGCAAAGATTACATGATCTACAAATTAACTTAACACATCATGATCATAAATAAAGAGATAATAAACCATAATTTTTACTAAAAGAGATGAGAAATGATACTTCATGATCGAATAACGTACCTCCGCTAGCTCCAACGTATTGATCAATCGAAGTAGGTGGTCGATCAAATTTTTCGGAGGTTAGTCCAGCGGCTGATCTAAACCTCAAACCCCAGAAGAGTTTTGTGTGTGCATGCTTCTTCTTTTATTCTCTTCCACTCGAATTGGATGACAAGCTAGCTAGCTAACCTCTTGCTAGCTTGTGTTCTTTCTTCGTTTTTTTTTCTTTGAAACAGCTGCTTGTATTTTTTTAAAGTGAATAGTAAAGTGAAGGATAGAGAGGGACAATAAATATTATATAGGTCATATTACCTCTTACTCTATAAATTTTAGTAATTCGGACATTTTAGTTCCTAAATTATAATATTTTGATCCGACTTAGTCTCTGATGGTCGCCAGACTCAATCAACCAGATAACAAAGACTATAAAAACCTAATAAGCTAGCAAAAGACCAAGTCAGTAGCCCAGAAGAGTGGCCCTATTGAAACCCGAACAATCCACTACCCGAACAACCTACCACCTAAACACTAAGGGATTCGCCTGAAGGCATATACGTTCGGGACTTCATTGACGTGTCCTCTGACACTCGTCGCCTCTTCATTTAGAAATATTACGATAATGCCACTCTATTAGAAGGCTCTATAAAAGCCACCTTTTTGCAAACTACAGAGGTAATCTTATCACTTAGCTCTGCATACTCTCTACTTTGTCACTCTACAAACAGAGTACTGACTTAAGCGTCGGAGGCCCGTTAACCGGAGAACCCTCTGGTTTGGCTTTCTTTGCAGGTGGAGCTAACTTCTCTCACGATGATCTCTCATGTGACCCGACAACAGAAGAAGAACAACTCGATGGCTGACCCGAAAAATGTTTGGGCACCAAATAACAAGCCGATAGCAGACCCGACAGACGTTCGGCCACCAGTCTCTATATATAATTTTCGGATTTTAGTATTATGACTCAGAAACTTTGTATGAATTGAAAGTTTTTGAAGTATATATAATCTAATTAAAAAAATTTTGTCTCATCCATGCCAAGGTGTGCATTAGCAGCGTTGCCTTGTGGCAGAGAGGCTCGCAGCGGTGATCCGTCCATCCTCTCGATTGATCGGATGAGCCTAATCCATTTGGGCTTGGTCTTGTGTTCTCTCGTCTTGGTGGAGGCGGGCCGTCCTTGGCATCCAGACCAAGCTTCTTGTTCAACGATGCCCCAAGCCGTCGCTCCGTGGAGTTCAATTCCAGCCGTGGCGTGCTTTGCTCCGGACCATTTTGCGAAGCCCCTGCTATGCCATGGCGTTGCCTTTTGCCTCACGATAATCACTCCTCAACTCTCTACGTGGCGCTTGATGTCGATGCTTCAGAGTCTTGGTTGCAATTGCTCGGGTGCTCGGCGAGGATTGAGAATTAGGGGTGGGAACAATGCAAATATTATCCTCATTTAATAACACACGTAACCAAAATTTGATCAACATAATTCACAAATCATAGATTCAAATTATTATTAAAAAGAATTCATTAAAAAATTTCAAACAAAAATATTCGGAAACTAGAACATTAATGTATAATTTATATTTAAAATATTTTCTTTATCTATTAAAATGTTGAAAAATAAAATCATAAAATAAATGCTGAAAATGAAACGCACCCAGTTTTTAGAGACGGATGTAATAATAAATTTTTTTCCAGTAGATGTGACGTTCAATTAAAAATGATTTGGGACAATAGGTAGAATGGTAGACTTCAATTAAAACCGATTTGGGGTAAATAGGCAACAAAGAGAAATTAGAGTATTAGACATTATGACAACGAGCCAATAAAGGGGAATTAGACTTTAGGGCAATAAGCTAACTGCTTTTGTTTTGTATCAAACTCGTATCCTTAACTTGATGGTTGACTTGTTAGTATACTTTTCGTTGAAAAAAATGGCAAAAGCGCAAAGTGGTGGATGAAGTTGGAGGTTTAGCGTGTTCTTTATAAAGGAAAATGTTTAGGTTTTAGTTATTATTTAGATTTAGGATTGAGCTGAGTTTAATGTTTTTAGTTTGACCTATCAGTAAATATAAATTTTAGTGTATAAATCACCAAATTGAACATAATCTATAAAAATTTTAAAAGTAACCCCCTATTTTATAAAAATATTCATTATATACCCCATTCTTTGAAAAATGTTGGGGGTGGCAATAGTCACCCCTGCATATGATAGCTTCGGTGCTTCGGGTGGCTTTTCTCTGGTGAGGCCTTGGATCCGTTTTCCTGTAGTGGCTGATCTGAATTTTCTAGAGCCAGTGGTGAGTGGTAGGTCCTCGCTCGAGGCTATTTTGTTGGTTTTGGTTTGTGTGGCAGTAGCTGCAGCGGTCGAGCAGGCTCTATGGTGTTGGGGGACTCGCAGCTTGCAGGCGGCCCTTGATGTGTCGTCCTCCTACTACTATGGATGATAGGGCCACCCAAATATTTCTATTTTTATTTACTTTAAGTCAGACCGTATTTCTTTTAGTTGTCTCATCAATTTTAGATATCTTTCCAATTATGCTACTTGGCACATGCTTTTCATATGGATGTTTAATTATTGCTTTCACCATCAGCGCATTGCTGTAATGCGCCATCACTATTTTTCTCAGTTGGAGCATATTAGCGGTGTTGGGAGCTCGCATACCTTATCTTTCAATCCATCATGGCAATAATGGATCTTGCTAAGGTGACTGGATAGGTAACAATCATGATGACGGAGGTTAAATGAGAGAGAATATCGAGCGGCGGGGGGAGGATGGGCAGGAGGAAGACGAGAGTAGATAAGGAAGAGATAGATAATCTAGAGGGAGTCCAGCGACGATCTTGATGCCACCAATAAGCCACTCGAGAAGAAACTCTACCACTAACAAAGTTGTACCAAATCGCAGATCTGAAGGCGTGTTCATCTTGGATAGGGGCTGCATCTGATTTTTTTTATTATTATTTTATGTTCCTTTTTTTTGGTTTGTGTTTGCTTCAAGCTCTTCAATATAAGAAACAAAGATTATCAGAATGAGAAGCCCAAATTGGATTTCAGCAAACATTTTTGTTTGGAGACCAGACGAGTCTAAGTTCTAGTTCAAAATCTATTAAATCTAATGAAGTCGGCGCCCAATCGATTTTCTGTGCTATTGTTTTTCCTTGTGAATCATTCATGGGATCTTTTATGATTAATATGATGGCAATCAATTGTCTCATGTGAAAACCCAAATTGTTAATTTTACATGGATATATGGCCCGAACAATAGATATTCAAAAAAGAAAATGATGGGTAGAACACTACCAATTATATGGTGCACATATGTGTATGTACACATAGCAATATATAGAGAAAGTATGTAGGGATAATTTAGACATTTAGTATTTTTTAGTGGATTTCGGCTGGACTGTTTTGTAAATTAGGCATCTAATCTACTATGTGTACCTACACATATGTGTATCATATCAAGACTCGTAGAACACGTTGTTATTTGTTCTTTGTTGATAGAAGTGGTCTAAATGTTTTATGTTCAGGGGCTTTCATTGTTATTAATCAAGGAGTTACTTTGTCATTAACTCACCAATGACATATCTAGTCAGCCTAAGTGGATCGACATGTGTACTGCCACCTAAGCCAGGGTTGGTACCTACTTGGGCACTTTAGCAAGATCCGACGATAATGGTGCTCTTTGGTCTTTTTAGGAGGGTTTGGGGAAGTTGGAGATTGATCTGTAATTTTGATTCTAGCATTCTACTCTATTAGGTAGCCTCTCTTTGCTCACGAACTTGTGCACCATTGTTTGGTGCTAGTACTTTCCTTTCTGACTTGTTTTATTTGGATTTTATTCTGTTAAAATAAGTCTACAAGTTCAGAAAAAAAAACATAAAACAAAATCAAAGGTTGAAGCTGACTTTAGCCACACCATTTAGGTTTCAGCTCATCCAAACTCACCCCTTCTATCGTGAGCCACAATGTCATGAGTAGAGATGGCAGTGGGTCGGATGGATATCCACTAATCGCGGATAACCATGACTTTATAGCGGTTATATTCGCTGTTATTGGCTAATAGGTGGAATTTAGTAACCGTGAGACTAATGGTTACGGTTACGGATATCAACTATCCGAACCGCGGATATCCGTAACCGTTAACCAACCCATCAATACAGTTCTAATACCTTACAGTTCTTGATGATATCTAGTATATGATTTTCCTACTTACTTCGGTTTAAGATATGTCCTTCTAATGTCTTACAATTCTTGATGATATACTGCTGATGATTGCGAAGATCTGAAGGATGGACAATCAGAAAATGAAAATATTTTGTTGAACTTTGTTAAACTTTTTTCTTTAGCTTCTATCAGACTATCACTTTTAGTTGTCTACATTTATTAGGTTTGCTATCACTTGAGATTCTGTATTGTTTTGTATTTTCAGGTAATATCTGTGGACTAACCGCGGGTGGCGGATATCCACGGATATTCATTAATAGGTACTAGAGTATAACCGCATTGGCGGATATCCGTTAACCGTGGATAGTTATATATTTGCGGTCGCGGTTACGGTTTAGGTATAACCGCGGATAATTCGCTCCGTTGCCATCTCTAGTCATGAGTCCTATCATGGCAAGCCTCGCCCCCAATGGGTTGCATATTTAGAGAGGGGGGTGATGAGGCTTGCCAAGATTGGACTCATGACATAGTGGCTCACGATAGAAGGGGTAAGTTTGGATGAGCTGAAACCTAAATGGCATGGCTAAACTGAGCATCAACCTTCCATTTCTGAAGATTAGTGAAATGTGGCTGCCAACTAGTGCTTCGCTGGAACGGGTGGACGAATAGCACTTTTGCCATCAGTATTAGTGCCGCTAGCATCGCCAGCACTCCTTCGGCCTTCAGCGATTCCACCTCCGTATGAGAGATTTGGAGGTCTATGAGATTAATTCCGAGAGCGTCCATGCATGATCAAAGCTATGACAGGAAGAAAGAACTTGGAGAAAACAAAACCAAAGAAGTGCAAAGAGAACTGCAAAAGGGGAGAGAATCACGTGCGAGAGAATTTGATATGGTTCCGGCTGGATGGATGGTGACCCGAAACCAAGGATGTTCTTTTCCTCCTTGTGCTTGACGAAATGGGTGGTGGAATTTTGGACACTTGAAACCTCCAAGGTCTGAAAGGACTTGGCAATCACAAGTATGACGCCGGTGGTGGTGGATCCAATTTCTCTCTTTTTTGATAGATTTGAGCAAAATGGAATTGATGAATTTGAAGCACACTTGAGCCTCAAGTATATGGAGTTGAAGATGGCAAGAAGAAGACTAAATTTTAGGAGCTAATCTCACTAATAAATTTAAGCTAAGAAGAAAGCTATGAAGCTAGGAAGAACAAAATGTAGAGGATAATTTTTGATGTATTTATTGATGTACTTCTTGATGTCCAAAATGTGTAGTCAAGGCTCCTATTTATAATGTAGGCGTAGGCCAAAGGTTACAAGAATAAACTAAAAATATTCCCTCCTAATAATAATAGTAGGACAATTAATCTAAAAATAAGAGTTATACAATGAGAAAATGTAACAAAAGCTTAAAACTAGTCTAGGTGCATTTTTGGTTTAAAACTCCCAATTAAATCAGAAAACAAATCCTTAATGCTCATCATTTTATTGTATTGTAACTCTATGAAATAAGCCTTTAAATCTATTGTAATTATCGAAATGATGGTTGAAATTTGAAGCAAAAAGGAGTTACAAAACTCACTTAACTTCAAACTTGAAACTACGGTAAGACTTGTCTTTGGAGCTGATTTCTGACCACTTAACGTGCGAACTGGCTTCTTGTTAAAGAACAAGAAATGTAGAGTCAGATGTTATCTTTTCAATGGAACAAGAATCATGTAATTCCAATATTAGTAGCTTGATGTTTGAATTTTCTACGAAAACAACTCTAATCTGGCGTCTCTATCGATGCTCCTCATTATGAAACCCATTGAAACTCTTCATGACAAGAATATGACTTGGAGTAGTTGATGAGATGACACTTTGGAATAATGAGGTTCCAAGTGCAAGTCACACCCAAATCATTTTGCTCCTTTTTTTTGCACGGCAACAAGAATTTATTAAGAGAAAAGATGATAATTTACAAACAGATCAGATAAATGAGTAGACTCATCGAACCTGGCCACAAGATGCGGCCGGCCTAGATGACCGTCCTTAAACACACCTAGCTTAACAGTCCAAACCCCTCAGCTCACCTGGAAAAGAACAACTAGAAGAAGGCATAACACATGAAAAAACAGAAGAGAAATCATTTTGCTCCTTAGCTCCTTTTATTTTTAAAATTGCTCGGCCTCTGATGCAGTTGACCCAACTTATGTTTGAAATGGTCTTCATAAGCATGTTGAAGACTTGATAAAATGTGTAGGTCTGATTGGATTGTATTGGGCCGATATGTGAGGCCATGGGCCTATTAGGCTTCTTCGATCTGAGCTATTAAGCTTGGGTCTATGCCTTGATCCGGGCCAACTAGCCTTGAGCTGTTGTCGTGCGGCAGCTTAGGTTTGGGCCTTGGGCCCAAAGCTCTTCTTGAATCTTTTCTTGGATGGAGATTGCCATAGTTGTTCACTTTTGGTGTAAATTCCATCAAGGTCATCCACTTCGGGCCTTGGGCCCAAAGCTCTTCTTGAATCTTTTCTTGGATAGAGATTGCCACAGTTGTTCACTTTTGGTGTAAATTCCATCAAGGTCATCCACTTCTTGAATTTATGCAATGTATTTCTTGGGTGGAACCACATCAAAATTATAGAAGAAACGAAGAAGGAAAACTGAATTGAAAAGGTTGTACGCCACCGGAGTGAAGCGACAGCAGAGGAGAGAACGCTCGACGACGGCTCTAGGGCTAAAAAGAGGCTACATTCATCGTTAACTCTAATTTCTTCAATGGTGGATTTTTTTTCCACCATCTTTTTTATGGGTAATAAGAGCGTAACAATTTAGTATTATAAAAGTATGATCTCACAAATTTGTTTAATAAAATATTGATAATGGAAACAAAGTTTCACTAATGGATAGAATTTTACTCATTATTCTATGCATTGATAGTGTAACTTTTCTTTCATCGACATCTTTTTATAGAAATAAATCTTGCACACATCATGGATGTGTAGATCATATTTAGTATATTACTCCTATTAGTTTTTTTTTTCAGTTTAAACTAGTTTCAAATACATAATGGATTAGAAATTTAAATTTGGACTAACATAAGGGGAAATATAATTAATCCCCAAACTAACGTAAATATGAGTAATTTCACAATCAATAATATAACAGTACCCTTCCCAAAGTCATCCAGCATTACTAAACAATGGAGATAACAAGCTACTATAAAATGAAAAACCACTTACAAACTAATGACATATATCCAGAGAGGAGCTAGGTGAGATTAAAATACCATTACAACAGCAAAAGATGTTACATGAACAATATAGAAAAAGAGACAATTAGAAATAACAAAGCAGGCCGGTAGCACGGTAAATTATACCGTATTATTCATACATCAAAAACGTAATTAATTAAGGTAAGATCAACTGCAAGAATCATACCATGCATGCATCCAAAACCATGATCAATCTTCAGAGGTTTGATTTGAAGGTCCAAGAAACAATCTTATGAACTTCAGTCTTAGTACCAGTTGCAGCAGAGAACCCAACTTTCACGAACTCCGGGAGAGTGTTCCTCAGGTCAACACCGTACGTCACCGTCGGCACAGGCTGGATGGTGACTCCGCTGCTGCAACGGACCGTCATCTCCGCCCTCAGCTGCTTCTTCTTTGAATCGTAACGGATCCTCACGGTTCCTTTGAACTCATCTTCTTTGCAATCTACCGGTATCTTCTCCGCTGTCGCCGACCTGATGGAGTTGACATCGATGGCTATATGCTTATCGTCACCGTCCCACTGATCTTGCGCCGTGTCGATCTCCACCGCCACCACGCGGTTCTTGCTCGGGTCCTGAGCGGTTTCTTTGTGGAACAACCTGTTGATGCAGATGATTAAAGAAATTAACCAAAAGAGCGAATTGCTCCGAATACTCTGAAAATTCTACACAAACCCTAGGTATCCGCCGGCGGCGTAAGCCTGAGGGATGCTGTAGTCCGGGGGAGCGATGAAGAAGGCGAGCCCGTCGCCGTGAGAAGCTTTCGGGCCGTCGATTATGAAGTCAAAGGTGGTGTCCAAGTCGGCCAGCTTGTTGGTTGATTTGTCCCAGAGATGGATGATCTGGTTGTACGTTGCATGGCCGAGGTTGTCGGAGAAGTTCTTGGTGAGCTGAAGCGCGTTGCCGATTATGGCAGCGTCTCCTTCGAGTTTCATATTGTTTATGGCCGACGATGCGTCATCGAAACCGCCGAAAGTGACGTCGGTCGATGATCTTGCTTGCGGGATAAGGAACAAGCATAGGATGATGGTGAGAATTTGGAAGAGTGGGGAAGAAGGAACTCCAAGAGCCATATGGATTAATATTAACTGATAAATTTGATCTTAATTTTTGAATGAATGAATGTAACAATTTGGTAGACATTTAAAGAATGAAGATAAGAGAAGCAGTCAAGTTGGTTAATTTGTAAACACCGTTTGAAACTTGAGAGAATCCGTCAAATTTTGGCTCCATTTATCCCATTGACATATATCACCAAGCTCTAATTACATTTTTTAAAAACTTTTATTTATAATTACATTTAATTGGAATGCCAGCTAAAATACAACTGACTGATCATCTTGCTACAATGTCTGTGTGTCTGTAATGTGGTTAGTCCGGCCTGTCATAAAATGCTAATAATTAAAGCAAAATTAATGTCCGGAAAATATCAAATTTCATCTCAATCTTTATTTATTTGAGGCAAAAGCTCCCTCTACATTATCAAATGCCGATTTTAGTCACCAAAGAGGGTTTGTTAAGGACAGTGGTTTATCGACCATAGACAAAAACTGTCGTGACCCGGATTAAGAAAATAAAAATTTAGGGACAGAATTGGTAAAAATAGAAAAATTGTGGGCTAAAATTGAAATAATTAGAAAATTTTGGACAAAATTGAAAAGAAATAAAATTAATAAAATTAAGAAATAATTAAGGTGGAACTAATTTTTGGAAGTGGGATTAAAATGAACAACTAAAATAAAACCCAGGACTAAAGTTGTAATTAGCTTAAAAACTACACTAAGATCAGACATGTACAGGTAGATTGGAAGGGAAAACATGAGTTCTAAGAGCTGAAGCAGACAAGAGGAGGATGAAAATGCTGTGGGTCCCGCCACAAAAATTGAAAAGAAAACAAAATGGTGAGTGGCCTAAAAAGCCACGTGAGTGGCATGTGAGGTGTGTACATATAGCATAAGTTGGGATGTCAATCAGGCAGGTTGAGTCGGGGTTCAGGTCGGGTTATTCGGGTTTAGGTTAATATCGGGTTTATCTGTTTTCGGGTTAAGTTGGGTTCAGGTTGGGTCATTTGGGTTCAGGTTGAGATCAGGTTTTTCTTATTTTCGGGTTCGGGTTGGGTTGGGTCAGGTCTGTTCGGGTTGAGATCAGATTGAGAAAATTTCATTTTCGGGTTACTACGGGTCAGATTTCGGGTTAGTTTATAAATTGCTTATTTAGCATATATATGATTTAAACCAAGTATTATCTATATCGCAAAATTTATTAAATATTAAAATGAAATTGGAGTACATTGCTACAACAAAATTAAATATTGGCCACATCTCCAGCAAAATAGGAATCGGATTACTCCAAAAAAAATTGGAAATTAACATTACTCTAATAAAATTGGAATTGATCATTACTCCAATTGCAAATTAGACATTACTACAATAAAATTAGAAATTGGGCATTTCACCAAAAAAAATGAAATTAGACATTGCTGCAATATAATTGAAATTGATCATTACTACAATAAAATTGAAAATTGGACATTAATCTGACAAATTTAGAATTGGACACAAGTCAACTTTAACAAATTTGGAATTAGACACAATTCCAACAAATTAGGAAAAGGTCGTTACTCCAAAAAATTGGAAATTACATTACTATAACAAAATTGGAAATGAACTAATAGTGTTTGCTTTGGAAATTGGAAGTTACACTTTCTAGAGTTGTCTTTTTTTGTTCCAGCAAATGATGTAAGGATTTACAAGTGAACATTATTTGTTTGAGATTCCGAACTTCAAACAACCTTTGTGATCTTTGCGATATGAGATGAAATGTTTTTTTAAGATCTATGCATTTGTTGTTTTAGACTTTAAAGTTTATGAATTAAGAATTCTATGTCTATAATTCAATTTTAAGAAAATTTTGATACTTGTAACTTGGATATAATTCTTCAATATATTTGTATGTTCGGGTCCTCTCGGGTTCCTTCGGATTCGAGTTCTTTCGGGTTCGGGTTACTCGGGTTCAGGTTATCTCTGTTGCAGCAAAAACAGCAGAATAAGAACACTATGCACACAATGGACCGGAAAGAATCTAATGCATTTAACCAACGTTTAGCCTTATATAGGCTTTACACTTAAAGTCCTACTCTGCTTAGGACTCATCACTAATTAATCTGTCTACAACCAAATAATGAAAGAGGTTTAACTAAACAATAACTCCTGAACACACAACTACTCCTAATCCTACTGTAATTAGAAAACTTGCTTCACACGCCAAGTCTGAGACTCCCTCCTGCTGCAGTCTTCTCCTCAGCGTCTGCCTTCTCCAAAATCTTCCAGCTTTGAATCACTTCCTTCAACACCTCCTCCTGATTCAAAGCTGGTAACATTAAGCTTTGATCTCAATTCTACAAAACTAGGTTATGATAATGCTTTTGTTAAGATATAAGCAAGTAGATAATTAGTGCAACAGAACTTTAAATAAACAAGACATTCATTAAACAAGTCTCAAATGAAATGATGCTTGATTTCTATATGCTTTGTTCTGCTATGTATTATAGGGTTCTTTGCAATAGCAGCTGCAGACCTGCTATCACATAGAATCTGAGTAGCTTCCTTCTGTTCTTCACCAAGATCACATAACACTCTTCTAAGCTATATGGTTTGGCAAGCTGCTGCTGCTGCTGAGACATACTCAGCCTCAGTTGTGGACAAAGCCATTGTTGATTGCTTCTTTGAACTCCAGGACACTGGCGTTGCTCCAATGAGGAGGCAATTACCTGAGGTGCTCTTCCTATCACTGTGATCACCAGGCCAGTCACTGTCTGAGTAGGTTTTGAGCTCAAGGATGTTATTCTTTCTGTACCACATACCTAACCCTTTAGTTCCAGCCACATACTTCAATATCCTTTTAGCTGCTCCAAAATGCTGTTTGCTGGGGTGATGCATGAACCTAGACACCAGACTCACTGCAAAGCATATATCTGGCCTTGTATGAGTCAAATATATGAGTCTGCCAACTAGACGTCTGAACATTCTGGGATCTGCCTCTCCAGTTCCATCATCAATACTGAGTTTCTCGTTTGTATTCATGGGAGTGGAGATATCTTGCATCAATACTGAGTTTTTTTTCCATTCTGCATTTTCAACAATTTTCCTTTTCTTTTCGAGCGGCCTCCTTCTCTTCCCACCTTCACAGACGCCACCACTACCAGCCCATTTTCTCTCGTCATTGTCATCTCCATGAAAGGTAAGGGTTTCATTCGGTTTTATTTAATTTTATGGATTGATTTTTGTTTTTTTGATGAATTTATGATTTGATTTGGGTTTTTGATGAATTTATGGCTTCATTTTGGTTCTTTAATTAATTTGTGATTTGGTTTTGGTTTTTCTATGAATAAAAGTGTTGAAGATTGATTTGATGATGTATTTGGAAGAAGATCTGTGTTTGGTGATGAATAAATTGTTGAATTTGGATGAAATGTGCTCTGTTTCTGGGTTTGGCGGATAAATCTTTGAAGATCCGAATATGGAATTTGGCGTTTAATTTATCCAGTAGTTCATGGACCAATTCAATAATTTAAATATGGCCATGAGAGAACTTTACGAGCTTCATAATTAGAGCTCTATGCAGTATAATTTACAGTATATATATTCTTAATAATTTAGAAGACGAAAAGATCGCATGAGGCTCTTGCCAAACTTTATATAAGGTGTGGGTGCTTGTGTCGGTTATAATTCTATGGAGATGTGTTGGTGTTGGAATTAAGTAACTGGATAAGTTCAAGAGTCAAGTTAACTACGAGTTTTCTATCATTAGCTAATTACATTTACATTTTAGGTAAAAAGCACATAAAAACCCCTAAACTATAAATTTTGTTCTTCTTTGGCCATTGAACTACTTATGGGCCGAATAAACCATTCAACATTTAATTGTGTACCAATTTGGTCACTACTGCATTTTTTTACATGGTAAAAATTCACAAATTGACCATATTCTTTTTTTTATTTTTACTAATGAAATCCCATATCTCTATTTCCTCAATCAAGACCACCATCTTCCTGAACCTCTCAATCACGAGGAGTTAGGTTCGCTCCAAATCCTATATATTTTATCTCGATTGCAGACCTAAATCGAAACCAAAATGGATAATTGATCCCAAGGTTAAGAGCAGGAGATAATTAGAGATCAAGTCCTAGTAAAGACTTACATGACTAGAAATTATTAATATTATTTTTTATAAAAAAATGGAAAACAAGGTCTACATATATATATTCTCCTTTGGAGCTTGTCGTTAAAGAAAGGATAAGGATAATTGTCAAAGATTCAAAAGCAATCTTCACAGATCCACCCACCAATAAGTCGAGCAATCATCATACAGTGATTATAAATAAAAAGCACAATATGGAACACAAAGATACAATCAAACATTTCTAGCACAAAGCATACATGTTGAGAACCTTTTGCCATGTTCTTTGTTGAGTCAAGGCAATGCTGGTACTAATTGCTGGGAACTTATTTCCACGAGTTATAGCGTTAGTGCTGCAACAGAGAGTAGAATATTTTAGAACAGGGGAAAGCGAGAACGGGCAAAGGTCCAAAAGATTTTTAACCAATTCAATAATTCATTCACTGATCGCCGGCTAGGTACACCGTTCCCCGTCGATATTTGTTGCCCTGCCCTGGCGCTCTCTAGATGGCTATCGAACTGAGCCGCACAATTTCTTCACTACAACCAGCAGCAACCGGGTCCTTTATTCTGCTCTAGCCCTGCTCGAATTCCTTATAGATCCGCTTGCGTCAAGGCTGGGTCTTTGGATCGAGGCTTGAATAGCTGAATCTTCTTCTTTGGTGATACGTCGATAAGGATGAACTGAGGATGCATCCAAGGGGCGAAATTGTGTTGAAATAAACACAATATTAATCCACCCGAAAACTCTAATATGTTTGCAATTTCGGCCAAGAAAATGAGAAGGAGAACTAATGTTTCGGATTTGGTGTGTGTGTGTAATGTGGTGCTTCTTCCTTTATTTATAGATAAGGGAGAGGTTCTAAGGGGTGGTTGGGACACCCCTTTGGCCGAAAATACTTTCGGCCAAGGGTGATAACCAACACCTCTTGGTCACAAAAGGAGGAAGGTTCATGGTAACCTCCCTCCAACTTCCATTTTGGCGAATGGGTGGCTCCTAAGAGGCACCTCTTCGCCTAAATCAGCCTTCCTAGGTGTAGCTACTCATATGTAACCACCTAGAAAGTTTTCCCATGTAGTAAGGTGCATACACCATGCACCTAGGATGCCTCTTTTACCAAAATACCCTTTATTTTGTCCAAAAGGTGCAAATGGAAGTAATTACTTGTGAATCATATCACACACATTTGAGCTCCCACGAGCTCCTTTTAGTTCGTCGTGAGCTAAAAGTTACTTTTCCATCAAGACTAGCTCACTAGAGCTGAAGTTAGCTACCTTTAGCTAACTTGAGCTAGAGTTAGTTACCTGTGAACTAACTTGAGCTAGTACTAGCTACCTTTAGCTAGTGTGAGCTAATGTTAGCTACTTCTAGCTAACATGAGCTGGTGTTAGCTACTTCTAGCTAACTTGAGCTGGAGTTGAGCTGCCACTACTATTTCTAGTTGGGGTGAGCTCACTTTGAGCTGGGTTTAGCTACCTAGAGCTAAGGTGAGCTCAAGTTGAGCTGCATTGAGTTACTTCTAGCTACAATGAGCTACCTTGAGCTGACTTGAGCTATGTCCAGCTACCGTGAGCTGGATATAAGCTGAGTTGAGCTGGAGTTAGCTACATATAGCTAATTCGGAGCTCCCACTTAGCATCATGAGCTCAAGTGTCATGTCAAATGATCTTGGTGCGTCAAATATACTAACAAGTGTTGGGCTCGAAATTGAGAGGCAGTCTCGAACCTTCTTGCTCTTTCCACATCCGTCAGCCGACACACCCGCTTATTTAACTTCGAAGGCTGTTGGACCTTTTGTCCTTAACAAAGAGAGAAAGGAGAGATGATGTTCTTGGTAGAGGTAATAGAGTCAAAGGGTTTGATTATTAAAATTTAAAAAGGTTATGGATAATTGATGAGTTTTACCTTGCAAAAAACCACAATAATGGCTAAATTGATACACGTTTAAAAGTTGAATGGTTTATTTGGCCTAATAAATAGTTGAGTGGCCAAAATGAGACAACATAGATAGTTTAGGATTTTTCCTATGCTTTTTGCCTACATTTTAATTGGAGTTAGTGTGAGTTTTTTTTAATTTAAGCACAATTTTTTTGAAGGGTTAAAACATTTCTCCATTTCTTCTCATGCCGGTTTCTCAAGGTGATTTAATTACAATGAGAGGGGCAAAGAATTCCGGAGAGTACTGAGCTTCATATTATCTGGTCATTGTGGACGATGATGATTGTTGGTGTAAGCTCCAAGTGCTGGCATCCAAACCTGACTTGATCAAATGGCATCCCACAGCTTCGGTCTCCCGCCTCAAGTTTCTTCCCAATTCCCCTTCGTTTTAGGACCCTCGCCATTGAGTCTCTATTATTTGGATGCCTTTCATCCGATCGATTTTGCTGTATGGGTGGGTTCAGGGCTTGGGTTTTAGTGCAGTATCTCTACTATGGTGGCGCTCCTATTTTCTCTTAGTTTGGATAGTGTGTTGGTTTCCATCAATTTTGGTCTGCCCTCCGGCACTGCCATGGTGGCGAATTCCCATGTTGGTTCCTTCGGGTGTAAACTCGTCGTGGTTTGCCTCGCGTTTGATGAGGAAGGGTGGCGTGGGCAGAGTGCGAAAGTTGGTGCAGTTAGGAGTATAAGGGAGTGTGAAGGACTGAAGTGGTGCAGGTATTCTAGCAAGTTGGAGCATTGTCAAACCCTACCAACACGAATAATGCCCTTTTCTTTGGGTGGACGGGGTTATGGATCTCCCCCGTCCACTTAAACCCAATGTACGGGTGAAGAATTGATCCCAACTTCTGTGGTTCGGTCGATGGATCTTTGGTTGTAGGTGCGTCTGTGGCTCCTCTACCGCTAGTTGGAGTTACCTATGAGTTTCGTACAAGACGCCTGTGCAAGGTTGAGACATCGCTTAGCTCCCTTACTGACTTGGAGCTCGTTAGATGTATGTGCATGTCCCGAGGATGTTGTGTGGGGGCATCTTCTTTTTAAAATCCCTTAGAGGTCGATTAGTGTAGCTCTTTCGTGTGTTCCTTTGGTGATGGTTGATCTTCTGTGTGTGGTCCAGCCTTCTGACTATGTCTTGGATAGCTGGTTGTTGGAAGCAATGTTCTTCTGGTGGCGGCTTCACTATTTTTTAGGCAGGATTATTGCTCGCTTTTGCTTAGAACTTTTACCCTAGCTTGTGTTCGGGGCTTGTTCCTCGTTCTCTTTGTCCCTCAGTGACAACTCGTGCTAGTTAAATGAAAGTCATTCCTTTAAATAAAAAAATACACCCTGCGACAGTAAAAAGTTATCTCATTTGACTTTACTATTTCAAAGTTCAAAGTTCGACTTGTTTTAGTTAAGATAAACAATGACAAAAATTCCATAAAAAGTATATTTAGAAAATTTAGATTGTAAATTTTTATATACATGTGAATTATTTAAATTTCGATGTCTAAACATTTATGAAAAAATCATAGATTGAATGCTGTGAAACTGTTAGAACAAATGAGACAATTTTCTACAGACAGATGGAGTATAATTAATAATAATAATAATAATAATAATAATAATAATTTGTGTTGGGTGTTGGGCTATTATACAATTTGGGTTAACTTGGTTGATAAAATGGGTTGAGTTAATATAAAATTGAGCTGAATTAACATAGGTAAATTAAAATTAACTCCCTAACTAACCTAAATGTACCAGTATATTATTACTATATATCCCTAGTTTATAAAAATTTCCAAGGTGGCTCTCGTAAACCCACACCTCGCCACTGGTTGAATGGGGAATTTTGAGAGGTTTCTTCTTGGTTCTTTCCTACCGATCATTGCCCATTGTGAACCAGTTATGAGTAAACTAGGTGAACTAAAAAGCTTGTTAATATTTAAACTATAAATAAATAAAACAATTGCTTTTCAAAAAAAATTGAACCAAAATATTATTCGGTCAATTTGGTTTCGGTCATTAATTCTCATTCGGACGCATTGGTTTGTAACTCCCATGTCCATGAATCGATCGATTTTGCTCTATTCGGACGGTTATGCCCACCCCAACCGAAGGAACACCCCTTCCTTACTCATCCATCGTTTTCGTTGATTTGCATTAACATGAAGTAATGTTATATGAAGATTGAAACGTTCAACATGGAAATGGACAAATCTTAGAGATTTAATGACTAATTATTTTCTCTGATCAAAGAAACCTTAACTTATTCATACATTCAACACAAATGATACATATTGGACATTACACATGCAACAAGTAAAGAAAGAGATTATTGTGACAGTCGCACGTACGTTAACTATTCATACATCTAACTCAAAACTGGAGAAGAAGAGTTCAACGATCAAGCAAGCAGCTTCAAACCTGATGAACTTAGTTGTCCTTAATTATTTATTAGAGGGTTGAGTTGAAGATCCACGTAGCAATACTATGAGATGCAACTTTGGAACTGGTTGCAGCAGAGAATCCAATTTTGACAAATTCCGGAAGATAGAGCCTCAGATCAACATTATGGGAAACACTAGCGACCTTTTTGAAAGTCCCATTATTACAACGGACCATCAAACCCGCCCTGAGCTGTTGGGAGCTTGAATTATACAGAGCCATCACCGTGCCTTTGAACTGTTGCTCGTTACAATCTGCAGATACCGACTGCGTAGCAACCGACTTGATGGAACCAACATCGATCCCCAGATGCTTACCATCAGGATCCCAGTCGTTTTTCACCATATCAATCTCTATAGCAACCACCTTATTCTTGGAGGGATCTTGAGCGGATTCCTTGTTGAACAAGGCAAGGTATCCACCGGCCGCGTAGGGCTCCGGGATGGCGAAGTCCGGTGGTGCAATGAAGAAGGCAAGGCCATCACCGAGCGAGTTGTCGTCCTTCGCTCCATCGATGATGAAATGGAAGGATGTGTAGAATGTCGCGAGCTTGTTGGTTGATTTGTCCCAGAGATGGATGAGCTGAGGGAATGAGACATGGCCGACGTTGTCATTACAGTTCTTGGTGAGCTGAAGCATTGGATCAACGCCTATGGAAGCATCACCTTCAAGCTTTAAAATGGCCTGCATGGAACTGAGTGCGCCAAAAGAAGCATCTCCAGATCTTGCTGGCGGAGCAAGGATCAAGCCGAAGATGAAAAGAAGGAAAACATATGCCATATGAAATTGTTTGCCTGAGTTGATCTAAGTATAATTTCTGAATGCGAACTGATATAGAGTTAGAAACACAGACAAGAAACAAACAAGGAATACAAAATAGTTAAATTGCAAACACCGAACAGAGCCTAATGATATCCGTCTAGATTTTTCTCCTTCCACCCCACCCCCTGTCACCAGGCACTTAAATTTTATCCAAGATGGATTTGAAGGTCGGCTACAGAACTTAGGGGTGAGCCAGTTTTCGGTTTTACCCAAAATAATCGAAAAACTGAATTAATTCGATTATTTCGGTTTGTTTTTTCATTAAAATTTCGGTTTTCGGTTTAATCGGATAATATTTCGGTTTTTGGTTATGGTGGGAGAAAATTCGATTAACTTAAATAATCAAATTATTCTTTCATATTTGTAAAAATTATAATAACCTCCCCAAAATATAGGTAGATATGCAATAATATCACCCCCTCAATTTTCATAAATTACATATACACCCCTAAAATTTTGAAGATGTCTTATATTTATACCTAAAATTTGGTTAACCGAATCACCAAATTAATTTTGGTTTTCTGTTATTTCGGTTGTGTCTCTCAATTCGGTCAAATCTATTGAATCCTCCATCAAACTTGTGGTGGCAAAAGCAGATCAACACGGATGAAAATGGCCCGATCACCTTTGGTCTACTTGAGCCGGTAACGATAGAGATAATAAACCATAGAGAAATCTATGAAGTTGATTGGAAAAATGGATAAATGTGAGAGATCCTCACTTGAGATTTTAAATGAAATCAATTTTTTCATTAATCCAATATTGGAAATTATAATGAAAATGATCCTTTATATATAAGCTTACAAAAAATGCCAAGATAACTAAAATTAAACGACTACACCTGATTAATCACATCTACCTAGACTTACACTATAAGTAAATCATATGTTAAGAATATTCTAAAGATATCTTGATATTTTCCATTGTGGATGAAATCATGTGTTGACCTTTTTCCGGGAAGGAGCGATCGCACCCAAAATTGAGGGGTTGCTCCCCTCTCTTGAACTCGCCATCTCGCTATGGGTGGGGAGCGATCGCTCCCTCTTTTAGGAGGGGTTGTTCATGTCGTTCACTACGTGGTTGATACCGGTTTTATTGCGGCTATTATTGCGTAAATGGCCGCATTACAAAGATATCGTAATAGAAGGTGAATTAATTGTCGCAATAACATCATATTGCGGCCTAAGCCGCAATAAGGCGCAATAAGGCCCCAATAAGGCCGCAATACGTTAAACTTTAATTGCTCCATCCGGATTCAGAACTCTCGCTCTCTCTACAGATTTGATCTCTTCATTTTCTTCTTCTTCCATTGCTCTCCTTTCCTCTTCTTCCATTGCTATCCTTTCCTCTTCATTTTCTTCTTCTTCCATTGCTCTCCTACAAATTTAAGGTACTCCACTGAGGTTGCCAAAGAGGTAGAGTCTACTATTGCCGATTTGAGGCAAGCGATGGGTGGTGAAAACGTCGAGAGGAAATCAAGGCTAAGATTGCCGCTGCGAACCAGACCATGTCGAAGATTGGGGAGAGCATGTCTAAAGGTTCTAGAGGTGGTTCCTCCTCGAGCGGCTCTCCAGGCTCAGATCCCACACTTGAAGCAGAATACCAGGAGTCAAGCAAGTAGAAATAACCCATTCTTAGTGTTGATCAAAAGTAGATCTAGGTTTTTTCCCTTCTGGTTTGTGTTTAATTTTAGTTGTACATTAACCCATTCTTAGTTGTTGTTCAAGAAATTGAAGAAATGAAATAAAAATGTTTGAGTTTGTTCTTTTGAATACGAGTTTTTGTTCAATTTCTGAGATTTGTTGTGTTTCTGATAAAATCTGGGTTGGAGATGATGAATTTAAATTCATTCGGATGAATAAATTCATCCGAATGAATTTAGTTTTTTTTATTAAAAATATAGTTTAATGCGGCCTTGTCCGCAATAGGCCGCAATACGTATTGCGGAAAGGGACGCAATAAGTCTGCTAATGTGGGCTTAAACATTGCGGCTTGTATTGCGTCCAATTCCGCGCTAAATAATGCGGACTAATTGCGATATGGCCGCAATATAGTGTGTTCCAACGACGTAGTGGTTGTTTCTCGAGCTTCTCTCCCGTTTTGGATCTGAATATCTTGAACTCTCGGATTGAGATGATTCAAAAGTCATTTTCTCCTCTTAGAATAATCTTCAACATGAAACACATTCCCACAGCTTTTGAGGAAGTTAAATAAAATGTTCTCTTATATATCAAGGAGTAATGAGATGAATTTTCAAACCGTATCCTTATAAGTTTTTTCACTTCCATACAAATTATCATGCTATCGCAAAATTAACATGTACATCATGTAGTTGGATCATGGAAAACACAAGAATTCTTCATGGGATCCACTCAAAGACCTTTCACTACGTATTTAATTTGATGGTCATAGCGCAAAATTCGCTACTGATGCACTACCACAGTTACGCGATAACGCGCTACTCCAAGCGCTACTACAGAGTCCACTTTTTTAAAAGTGTGCGCTTCACTGCGCTATAATAGTATCCCCTGAAGGCACTATGAGCTCGCTACGACAATACACGTGGGCCTAGGTGTTTGTAGCGCTTAAATGCGGTACAACTCATTTTTTATATATATATATATATATATATTTTTAATTCTATTTTTACTACATATTTTATTCTTAACTAATATTATTAATATGAATTAAAATCATCTATATGAATTAAAAGTGAAATTTGCATTAATACATATATTTATAAAATGTCATATTCACATCAAAAGTATGTAACTACAATCTAAATATCCTAAGTTGATGGAGTACAATCATCACGATAGTCCTCGGAATCGCGCTTCTGCTGCGATCTTTGGAGTAGTATGAGGTTTCTCATGAAAGCATTCATCATCTCTCGCATCGACAACAATGAACTAAAAGCCAGCTCGTATACATCATCCCGTGGATCGAGGTCGTTGACAAAGACGCTGGTATGAGGGGCCACCATCCATGGCCTCGATGATGCTGCGTCCAAATGTGATGGGACATCTGTGTGCGACAACCGGCCCAATCAAAACATTAAATGAGTTCACACAATAATCCAAAATTCTTTCACTATGATTCAATTCTCATTGAGAGTCCAAAAAAGTTTTTTAGTTTGTAGCAGCTCACTTGTCACCAAAATCAAAACAAGCTAGCAAACATTGTTGTAGCTTTATCAACCCGTAATTCTTTCACTGAAACTATTCAATTGGATAAATAAGAAACAATAGGTAGTTAATGTATAATCATAGTTCAGGATTTCTAAATTAATTGACTTAAAGGATAAGCATGGGTCAACCAAGAAGCATAGCCAACACTTTAGAAGTAGAATAACCTATAATTTTCATGTTATTCTTACGAACATATATCTAAAATAGAAAGGTGACAAATTCTAATAACCAGACTTCTGATGCTCAATCTTCTATGCACAATGAGGTTATTTAAAAAGGGCAGCAGAGGTAGGACAACAAGCAAAGATTAATCTAAGACTTTATCTTCTTCCTAGAAGAGTTTATCTTCTTCCTAGAAGAGTTAAACAAAAACCAGCAGCTAGAAGTTAAAAACAATATTCCTTCTGTTGCTTTCAGTTACTTAAGCAACACACAAGTGGGTAGGAGCATGTCAGGGTTGAAGCACATATAGAAATCATATCAAGCAGAGAAGAAACACATAATTGCTAAGAGTAGGAAGGGTAGACATATTTGGACAAGGAGTGACATTTTGGAATGTCTAATATTTTTACTTATCCTCCCGATAGATAGAAAGGGCAGCCAACTTAATTAATATTTTAATGATCAATATCATGATGATACAGTAAGCTTAAAGGAATAAATATGGACAGTAACACGGATTTATGCAAGTTCAATATAAGAATTCATGCTCTTGATGTAAACAGGCTTAAAATTCAAAGAACAAGTAACTTAATAATTTATAACAATCAGCCTGGGATAATTTTCTATCTAACATGGTCATAAAAATAACCTATGGACAGCAGCAATTAAGAGCATCCGAGTTTCCACAAAGATTTATCTAATGAAACAACCAAATGCTTGAAAAACAAAAAAGGAAATAGCAAAACCAATAATTTAAGAGCAAGAAGACATACTAACTTGGACGTGGGTGTCTATTTACCACATATGTGGAAAAACACACACCATGAAAATGTCAAATTTACCCTCTTAATAAATCTCTATGAAGGGTGTTTTAGTCTTTTAGTATATTAGGTTAGTTAGTTAATTAGTAGTATATTTAGGTAGGTGTTTTTCCACATATGTGGTAAATAAACGGACTCAACTTGGACTATTCAAGATCAAGTAAAACAATCAATACATATGCAGCAAGAATTCACCTATTGTTTACATCTACTAGGACTTTTAGACCTAAACTTATTGAGCATTTTACCACATTTTCATCACATAAAAACTAAAATAATTTACTAACCAATAACTAAAGGAATAAATATTTCTGATAATCCACTGGCAATTCAACCCAAAATTACAGAAATATTTATAAGCTAATCGGTCAAAGCAAAAGTTAAAGACAAGACTCATGAATAAATTGGCAGCACATCAACACAATTAGTTTTCAAAAAAAATTTCTATGCTTAGATAATTTTAGAAATTAGAAATGGCTCACTTAACTCAAGTAGTAGCGGGAGAAGTCCAGAAATTGATCTCAGTATGGCGAAGTTCCCTGCTAGTGGCGGGACTACCTTGTCGCCTCTAAACTTTCAAGTCAGTTCCCCATTGAAGCTCCTCCTCTTCGCCTAATTCCCCATTATAGTAGCAACGGCGAGAGTGACTCTTCTCACCTCTAAGGTTTCTATCTATGGGTGTGCATACTAACAGGGCACAAGATCCGCCTCTGCCCGAAAGAGAGGAGAGGCGCCGCGAAAAATGACGGTCGGGACAGAGGACCGTCGGAAGCTAACCTTCTTTGAGGGGGGTTGTTGTGACGCCGCCGGAGGAGACGACCGTCGATCGGTGATGGTGTTTGGTGGAGGTGTGGCGATTATGGAGAGGCAGTTAGGGTGAGAAGAGGAGGGAGCGTGTATCTCACAAAGAGAAGGTAGGCAGAGGGCAAAGGTGGGCTGGGCCTTAAGCTTGTAGTAGCGCCTTGGTAGCGCGTTTTTGCGCTTTGAAGATTAGAATCGCTTTCATGCGCTACTACGGCGCTACGACTTCTACACCAATTACACAAAAGTAGCTCATTGTAGCGGGCTGCGTTTCGTACCACCTATTTGCGCTACCAAGGCGCTACTAGACTCAAAACAACTACGTAGTGTTTTTCATAGATGTTGAGAACGAAGGATGTACATCATTTAGTTTTTTATTTTTATTTTTGTTTGCTTTGATCACTAATTTTTTGGTTGATCGATCGGTTTTCTATTATTAATGAGTTATTTGTTCTAAATTTATTCTGATTTAGATGAAACTAGTTTGCCCGCACTTCGTTGCGGGTTTTACATCCAATATATATTAGCAACAAATTCAAATGTGTACAAGGGAAACGTCATAGAATGATGAGAAAAATAAGGAATATGAAATATTTAAGATTAAATTGAAAATTTCAAGAATGAGAAAACCCATAGCATGAAATATCATACCGTGTTGACCGTTTCAGCCGTACCGATGCACCGGAAGAAACGATGAAAATGGCGGTATTGGATACAATTGTAAGAAATTTAAAAGCTTAAGGTTAAAATTGTAAGAAAACGGTTGTACCGCGGTTGGTATTATCTTGCTATTATTGCATCATTTTCTTTGTTGTTGGGCTTTTGGGACTATTTAAAAGCTTCATCAAACTATTTGCAGATAGTCTGTTGTTAAAACTTCATTTATATTTTGTTATTTTATATATTTATATTAATTATTGTATATAAATATAAATATATTTATGGACCGGTACACTATTTTCGGCACATCCGAAGTATCTTCGATACACCGGTACCGTCTCGTACCGTTAGCAAAACGGTACAATATCCGGTACAATATTTTACACCATAGGAAAAACGGGCCGGTAATATAAATGCGAAACAAAAAGGTGGAATGAAATATCTACGCTGATTTGAAAGAGAAAAATAGAAAGTGAGAAAATAAATGAGAAAATAACATCAATTGATAAAAAAAAGAGCTATAACTAATAATGTACAACATTCATCTAGCATGAATGTGCTAAATTGTTTGACAAATCCAACATTTATGGAGCATATATGAGATGATACATGCTTAAAATAACCAAGAAACAATGTCCAAGTTAATTTTAAAGTCTCGAAAAATAAGTAAGTTCAAAATTGAACGATGACTAACTAATATTATATATATATATATATATATATTAAAGTCAATGAAACCCTTTTAAAAAAGTAAGTGAAACTAAAAAGCTATAATCCCAAAAACTGAGCATGCAACTTTAATTAATTTTAAAATAAAGAATAAAAAGTAAAATGGTTACCGACGAAGAAAAATATTAGTAAAGAAAAAATATTAGTAATTTGATGAAGAAAAGTTCATGACGCTAACTTATCATCATTAAAGAAAATAAGAGAAAATAAGCAAAACGTGAAAATTTAGACTCTACATTAAATTGGAATAGAGAATATAACATCAATTTTATTAAATTAAAAAAACAAATCACAAAATTGTACGAATTAAAAGAAGAAAAGAAGAGAAAGACAAAAGTAACTATAAACAAACTGAGGTAATTATAAGCATAAAAAATTAAAAGGAAAGAAAATTATAAGAAAATACGATAAAAAGTATTTAAATGTCCAAAAATATAATACAAAAACCAATAAGAAAAGTTAGGAAAATTTATTCATATGTCACAATCATAAAATAATGGATTTAATATGTCCAACAAAAACAAAACAAAGAAAAAGAGGTTAAAGAGTCAATTTCAAATTTTGTCCATAAATCTCAATATTGATAAAATGGAGACATGGAAAATATAAGTTTAATTACTTGAAGTGGGGTAGGTATAAAAGTTCTATATTTAGTTAAGAATAGTAGCAAATAAATGGACTAAATTGGAAAAATATAATTGATGGTACAATTCAATTTTAAAGAATATCAAATAAATTATAATAATTAAAAATTAAAAAGATAATGAAAATGTAGAAAAACACTTGATAAACTGAACTTAAAAGCTAAAATAAAAAAGGAATGACTTAAAAATGAATAATATGAAAAAATTGTAATAAAATATACTAAGAAAATTAAAAGCACCAGAGAGTAAAAATAATAGAAAAACAGTTCATAAAATGACAATAGAAAAAATATAAATTCAAATGTCATGTCACGTCACACGCATAAAATAAAAGGTTTAATTTGAAAAAAAATAAATGAAAGTTGAAAAATTAAAGAGATAATTAAAGAGGAAAAAACTGATACTAACATTAATGAATATTAGTTACATCAATTGAATCATCATATTGCTATAATGTTCGTGTAAGTCACTGAAGACAAAAGGATAACTTCGGATTCCAACGTGATTTTAGTAAACAATGAAGATTTATATGTAAATATTGGACAACTAAAAGGGCTTAAATTGATATATTAAAGATTCGACCACAAGGGTTTTTTTTGTACGTTTTAAAAAAGTTTGGTGGCTTTTCTGGATTTTGTCCGCATAAAGCTAGAACCGGAAAATATGCTACGGGGCATCAAAACGGCGACGTTTTATATGTTGACTGCAAAAAAAATGTCAAAAATTGTACCAAATTGACACTATTCATACCTATTCCATAAAATTCCGTAAATAGAATAGAGTTAAATGGTCAGACTTTTCGAATACTCTTTCTTTCAGTGCTTTTAATTACCAACTAGTTGGAAAAACCTATAGTGGATCCTAACACTATCTAATTAAACTAACTAATTAACTAACAATTCCAAAGATTAAAATACCCTTCTAACCCAAAACCACCATCCACCCTCACCACCACCCTTACCACCGCCGCCACTACCTCCACTGCCACCGCCGCCGGAACCATCGCCACGGCTGTCGGAACCACCGTCACAACCGCTGGAACATCCTTCACGGCCATCGTAACCACCGTCGATGCCGCTGGAACCTCCACCGCGGCCACCGGAACCACCTCTGCGACAGCCAGAACCACTGTCGTGGTTGCCGGGACCACCGCCGATGTCGCTGGAACCATCGTCGATGTCGCCGGAACCACCGCCGATGTTGCTGCAACCATCGCCGCGGTTGTTGCTAGAACCATAGCAGCATCCGCCAACATTGCCACTGCTATCGGCACCACAAGAGTTTATACTGATTAATTAGATATTTACATATTTCTATAGTGTCTGTTACGAAATGATATAGTATCTGAATAAATATTGAAAACTGTCATAATAAATTTCTTAATTGTCTGAAATAAATTTAAAACAATTTTCGCTGATTTATAGTTAACTGCATAGTGTCTAAAGTGAAATGTCATACTGTCTATTGCAAGAGTTTATGCTGTTTACTTAGATATTTACACATTTCTATAGCGTCTATTACAAAATGATATAGTGTCTGAATAAATATTAGAAACTGTCATAATGAATTTTGAAACTATCAGAATTAACAAAAATGTTACTGCTAGTCTTACCTCATATCATCTTGCTCCATCCAGATCTGATAGTGGACATCGCAACAACAACAGATCATCTAGATCACGATAGTGGACATCGAAACAACAACAGATCATCTTCATCAATTCTATCCAGATCTGGATTCTTCTCTTCGATTGAGGAGAAGAAACATGGCAATGGAGCTTCGGCTTCTCACGAAGATCGAATAGTCCTCAACTTACTCTGAAAACGTGGATCCACGAAGATGAAGCTTCGCCGCCGCCGCCGCCGCCGCAGCCAACAAGTTGGAGGTCGTCCAGATCTGAAAGCCCGACAAGTTGATGATCGATCACGGTGGCTGGACTTCACGGCGGGCCGACAGAGATAGTTGCGTGTCGGAGAATGAGATCGCGGAGATTGCTAGGTCTCTCGCGATCATGTCTGTCCCAAGCCCATATACTCTATTTGGGAAATCTGGTTGCTTCGTACTAAGAAGACAAAAGAAATCAGGGAAAAAGCTTTATATTGATGGACAACCTTGACATTTCCCCAGTAGGTGGAATACCACCTAAGTGGTAAATAGACTCACGCTCTTTCTTTTCCTTCGGTGTCAATTAATGACTCATTGCAGTCTATCTGATGTGTGAGATGTTTTCTTACTTACTTTCAAGTTTCAATGGAAAAAAGACCGGAGAGAAAAATAAATGAAACAAACAAACTCCATATGATACAGAAGCAAACTTTTTAGTTTTAATTTTGTTGCGACGTAGTTTTTGACAGGAGTCGCTACCAATTTTTTTACTAGGTCGATTGGGAACCTGAAAATGGTCTACGAGAGATCTGGAATCGTTTGTCAGTTACGCACAAAAATGGTTAATTTTCGTACGCCCAAAATTGGTACCACGGGTTCTTTTTAGATTTTTACTTGATTTTTAAGAAATAAAGAAAAAGACAAATAATAACTCTAAAAATAAAAGAAAAGGATTCGTAGTAATTTACATATCTAAAAAAAATTAAAAAATATATTGAAAATAAAATTAAAATAATTTAGATTGACATAATAACAGAAATATTAATTAAGACACAAAAAGGTTTAGACCTAGTGCCCAAACTGTTGCTTTTTAAACTTGTTGAAGATTGTTTTGGGTGAATGGACATTAGTGACTCGAACGAAACCCTAAAGGAAACTTAGGGGGGCTAAGTGAGTCAAGGGGACAACTTGAGGGATTAAAGCAATAAATGTAATAATGAAAAAGAAATAAAAAAGAAATAAAAAACAAAAAAAAGAAAGAGAAAAGAAACGTACCTGCTGCTGCTGCTATTCGCGTGCGTGAAGGAGAGGGAGAGAGAGAGCAGCTCGGGTTGTTGCTCCTGGGCTGCGTCGGCGGCGGAGAGCGGCGGAAATATTCGAGGCGGCGAGTGGCGAGGCGACTGGGGGTGGCCGGAGCTCGAACGGAGGTCTGCGGCGGTGGATTAGACCGGCTCAAGCGATGAGTCGTTTGCGGGTCGAAAGGATCCGGTTCTTCAGGGTGAGGTTGGCGCTTCTTGGCGATGGGGACGGGTCGGAAATGGTGCGGCGGAGGCAGGGGACTCGATCGGCGGTAGTGGGACGGCGAGTTACGGCCTGGAACGTCGGCTTCGAGCGACTTGGGTCGCCTAGCGGGTCAGCGGAGCGTCGCTGATTTCTTGTGATTCCGGAGACGTCCGGCGGAGGAGACAGGGCCTCTAACTTGCTGGCGATGTGACGGACCTGGGGGTATGAGTCGGAGGCGATTGGAGGAAGGAATCAAAGAGTTGGGTGGTGGGTTGATGAACATGGGTGTTTCTTCAATAGAGACTTCTTGCTCAGTTTTTTTTATCGCAAATTGGTACCATAATGCTCATTTCTCCTTCAATTTATAGAGAGATTTGGAGCTTCCATTTGCCCAAGTTTCATCTTTTTGTTCAGTCACATGAAATTGGGAGTGAATTAAGGTGAATTGACAATGGAGAGGAGATTGTGAGGGATGGCAGGCATGCTTGCTTGTGATGGATGGATGCTGAAGCAAGCCAAGCACGCTCCTGCTGGTTTTCTCCTCTTTTTTTGTTAATTAAACATAACACATTTAAATTCTAGACTAAAAACGAAAACACATAAAATAATAAAAATGATAAAAATGTGTCAATTAATGAAAATAATAAAAATACGCGAAATGATGAAAATCACATAAAATGACAAAAAGTACGTAAAATAATGCAAACGAGTAAAATCACATAAAATGATGGAAAATTGCACAAAATCACATAAAATAACGGGAGTGACAAAAATACATAAAATAATAAAAAAATAAGGAGAAATAGCGAAAATCAAAGTCACTAATTAGATATTACTACAACCTAAATTACTAGTCCGGACAAAATTAGGTGTCAACAAATTTTATTAGTTTTTTTTTTGCAACAGGCTTAACGTTTACAATTTGGCTAGCTAGCTACCCCAAGAGGCACTGAATTTCTAGATTCAATAGACCCAGTGCACCATTGTGCAAGTGATGCAAGTTGGGATGTAAATCTGGCAGGCCGGAACATTTGGGTTACTTTGGGTTGAGCTGATTTCAAGTCAGCTCCGATTCGGCATCGGGTCATTTGAGTTCAGATTGTTTTGGGTCGAGCTTATTTCGGGTTTCGTGTTGCTTCAAGTCAAGCTTATCTCAGGTTGGGTCGAGTTCAGGTTCATCACATTCGAGTTTCAGGTTCATGTCCGGTTTATTCGTGTTCGGATTGGCGCACTTTCATTTTTGTATTACTTTGAGTTGAAATTGAGTAGGCATAGCCATTGCATGACTACATGACCATCGTTGACCAGCCACCCTTCGCGCTCGGACAGATGACCAGTGAGGGGGCCCCGACGCAACCGCACCAACTTCTCTGCCCCTAAATTGCAAGTTGCAGCTTGACGTCAACAGAGAGTCGGTGGCTAGCTAGAAGCTTAACTACTCAGACAGTGTGATCACAAACCAGCCTAGAGCCCCCCACATAACCGCATCAGCTTATATGTCTTTTAACTCCAAGCTCCAGCTCCGGCTCAACATTGGCAGCGAGTCGACAACGCTCTCTGAGTCTCGATTACGTAGTAGTCCATCGATGTCGTCTATTTTCATAAAGGTATCTTTTTGTATGTGAATTGGATTTTAGTCAAATGCAACAATGTTATGTTAAGCTATATTGATATTAGAACATCAACCCTTCAATTATTTTTATGTTCAGATCATTCGGGTTAGGGTCATTTCGGTTCAAGTTATTTGTGTTCCGATCATTTCGGGTTCGGGTTGCGATTGGGTTGAACGTATTTTGGGTTAGGCAGGGATCATATCATTTAGGTTTCAAGTCGACTTTCCTGATCAATTTGGGTTTAGGGGGTTGCTTGGATCGGATCGGTTTTTTACATTCCTAGATGCAAGCTAAAATTACTTTACTGTGACAAAACCAGTAACTGTAAGCTCCCATTTAACAAACCCTGGATTTTAAAAACCCAAACGATCAAACACGGTAACAATGGAAATGCCTCATCTTCCCCCTGCAGCCTTTTCACTTAACCATGCACATATGAAATCTTTCTTAGAATTTTCCTCCAGTGACCAGGACAAAAACCATAAGAGAATGGTTCTAGCTTTAGCATAATAGAAAGGGTTGAAAATCTTCCAAATGGATGTGTTACTTCAAGAAAAAATTTATGCAGTAGCCAAAAGGTTTCTATACATTAGGATATGAAGAGAAGGTCAACCTCTATTGAAGAAGCCTCTCTATGAACTGAATTAAGGCTCTTTTTGAAAAAATAAACTTGAAAAAGAAATCCTCAATGGGGTGGGTTAATTGATATAAATACTCCCTTGATGGCTTTTATTTACAAGTTTACTTATCCTTACCCAACCATTTTTTTCCTGATGATCAAAGGGTAATTTTGATATTGTACATCCCCACCCACGATGACGTCTCCCACCCATTAACCTCGATTCTAGCAACCCGTGATCAAAAGTTCACTCTTTGCTATTCTGATCATAGTGGATCAAGAACCACGGGAAAAGTATAGACTAGCTTAACTCCGGTCCTGATTATCTACTTTCACTACAAATAAAATGACATGTGCTGACACATGTTTCTCTTGACAGACAGTAAAGTGTCAAGATAATTTTGCATATGTTAACATTTTAAGTGTCAAGAGAACTTTTGTACTTCTCTTCACACATTATATGGTGTGTCGGCAGTTACCTTTCCTCTGCTAACATAAAATTTAATACCAGTGTGTTAAGAAATGACTAAGTTAAGTTTTATTGACACATTTATTTTTATTGTCTGTCAACATTGTATTATATCAAAAAATAAATATATAATGTCTGTCAGGAAAGAGTAGTGGGAGTTCTGAAACTTAAAAAAAAACAGGAGTACTTACTAGAATTCTCAAACTAACTTCATCAAAATACAAAAAAAAAGATCGAACCCTAGGCTTCATTCTTCGCCTTAATCAAACCAAACCCAATTTCCTGTGGAAATCGAACCCTTACCTTTTGAAGCTTCTCTGGCTGTAATCTCATCAAGGCGGCGTTGAGGAACCACCAAGTCGGCGGTAAGGAAGCATCAGTGGTAAGGAATCACACCTCTAACAACGCTGTGAATCCAGCTATTTTCTCACCGAGGAAAAAGATCGCAAGTTCGTGATTCCAAGTCGGCAGGAGGAGTTTCACACCAAGTGAAGGAAAGCTTATAAATGCCAAACAAGCTATTGAAATCACTGGTAAGATAACTTGATTCATGTTGCCATGGTTTGATTTTTCCATGCTTTGGCTTATGTTTCATGTTTCATTTCGATTCCCCCTATTTCCATGTGAGGCTTCTGAGCTTTTCACTGCGTTGCTTGTAACTCGCTCTAGAGTTGCCCCTTTATCAATTTGAAGTTGATTAAGCAATTTCCATAACATTAGATTTAAGGACAACCATCTTTTTTTGTTCGGTGATGAATCTGAATGAAAAGTTTTGGATGAATCTTAAGGTTCATTAGTTAAGGGTATTCTGTATGTCTCATTTTATTAGTCAATTATTGAATCCAATTGTAGATTAGGCTAAAAGTTATAGTAGGATTTAACAGATTCAACACAAGTTCTTAATAGATGTATATGAAGCTGCAAAAAGCACTACTTTGTGTGTGTGGACACAATATTCACTAGTCACAGATTTCCTACTTATTTTTGTTCAGGGAAAATATAGTACATATACTGATCTGCTCTGCTCCCTTCCCTACTGCCTGTTGATCTGCTCTTCTTCTGTGCATTGTCTCTCTTTTGTTTTGTCTTCTTTCTCCTTTTCTTATGACTGTCATGGCTAGCAGAGATTAAGGGTCAGGAGTATTATGATGTTTGATCTGATTAGTTGTTGGCACTTGGCATGGATTTTTATATATCCAGAACCATCATCATCATCATATCTTAAGAGCTATTACCCTTTCAGTCAATATATTGGTTACCCTTTCAGTCAATATATTGTTGCTAACTGATCTGCAGAGTGGTCTTAGGAGGAGGGATTATCTAAATTTGTTGCCTTGTTGGGTCAATTGATGCCTACTGCAATTTATTTGCAACATTTTGGCATTGGGAAGACTGTAACCTTGATGGAGAGACGTGCTACCTCTTCTCAAAATACGGTTGTGCAAATTCAAGATCCACAAGTACCAGTTCTACAAGCCCAAGTTTCAAGACTTACAACAAATTTCAACATCCTTCTGTCCGTTGTCAAACAAAATATGGCTCATGATCAATTTGTTGCAGTTATCAACAGTTTGAGTAATGTGGTAATTAATGTTTCAATTAGAGTTCTTATGCTAGTATCAACCAATAAGTGTTGAGTTCAGAATTGTAGATCATTCTTGTGGTGTGTGAAATGTGAATTATGGAGCCGAATCTTCTTGTTTTGGACTTGTTTGGCAATATGAAACGTGCCATATACTCTGTCGAGGGCTGGAAGCTGTGAACCAATACTATGTACTTTGTGGTTGAGTTTGAAGCTGTGAACCATTCTGCTTTTTTTGGTTTCTGTGAACCATTCTGCTTTTTTTGGTTTTTCTTCTTTGTCTTCTTAACTTTGCTGCCCGTTCGATGATTCTTTGTGTACTGAAATAACATGATTATCCGCCACAGTTTCTGTTTACTTTCATTCTATGTTTGGTTTGAAGGAAGATGAAACTTAGATTGGGGACTGGGTTATTGTTTGTGGTTACTTTCATTCACTACTATATTTGCTCCACAAAAAAACCATGGGATTGTGTTATTATGTCATATGTATGGTATCTGGTCATTTTCTTGAAAAGTCCCATGTTTTGTATCTGATTACAACTTGCATTCATTTGGACATTCATCCGGCTGGAGATTCATTCATCTGGGCATCCATGTTTTTTAAATTGCATAGTACAATAGTCAAGCTTTTAACTTGTAATTTTTCTTCTTTCTTTCTTCAAGTTTTTGATGAACATTCTCCTTCAAATCATAGATCATCAAATGGAAGCCGCCAGCTAGGAGGATTTGGAAATTAGGGATTTAATGATTAACTCAAACATTTTTAGTTATATTTTAACTATTTAGTTTAATTAGCAACTTTCAAAATAGGTACCTTTCATGGATGTTTAAGAATGTCCAAGATTGTAAATTTTAATTTTATTAATCAAGTACTTTTTGTTGTTGAATTATTATTAATTCATCCATTGTTATTAATAATTAATTCATCTAATATTAGTGATTAATAGCAACATTGACCACAAAACCACTAAAAAATAGCTTTAAAGAGTTACATAATCATTCTTGGCACATAAAAGCCTCTCCTGATACACAATCTTTGTCGACACAAAAGAACCTTTCTTAACACATGGAAACTGGAGGATCAAATATACTTCCTGACACTCAAACGTCTGTAGGGAGAACCAGTTACAATTTGCTTGACACAACAAAATCTGTCGGGCAAACTATAAAAGTTTCGCCGACACACATTAAAAGTGTCAGCAGAACACTTTCCTGACACGTCTTCTGTCGACACTTTTTTTGTGTGTTGGAGAAGCCCAACGGGGTTTCTGCCGACAATTTTTCTAATTGTGCCAACTCTTTCTGTTTGTCAACAAAAGGCATTTCGTTTGTAGTGTTTGAAAAGGGAGGGGAATCCTTATAGTAAAGATAACCCCGTAGGTCTCATCTGAGAATTATTAATGAACCACCTCTTTCATTGACTCTAGGCAATCTAAGCTCTCTATCAAGCATGAGTCTAGGATGTAGAATAACTGCCACCGTAGACGCCTCTGCGGACACAGTAAACCTGCATAATCTACAAAGGAGCTCAGATGTACTCAGGGTGGAAAAAAGTCAAGTCATGAAACCTGATGGTGCCGAACCTCCTTCACAGAAAAGGCTCTCTTGCTTCTTTTGCTTCCCCCACCTTCATGTCCTCCCCCAACAAGAGTATTGGCATCTAAGGGTTCTCAACAAGTAGTCAAGTTGATGCCTTTCCTTCTTACTTTCCTGAGCGAGGAAGGGAATCGCTACTTCGAATGCGAGCAAGGATGCGCTAGCCTATACCTATACGACTGCTACTCTTATTGATATTGATGAATGTGGGCTAAGGACGTTGATACCTGAGCCCTCTTCGAGTCTTTTATTTAGATACTATGTATAGTATACGGCGCATTAAGTCTTAATAGGCGATTGTCTTCATGAGAAAAGTCTTGGTTAATTGATAACTGCGGTAAGAAGAAATGCCTAATAAAAAAAACCTACAGGCCTATAAGTTAATAGATCTAAGAACTGCCCTACATACAGGACTTTCCTTAGGATTTTCTTACTATCTCAACATTTCCCTTATACTTCACCCTTGCCAATAGTTTTATTAATGAGTGAACTCTAGCGAGGAAAGGATTTTCTCTGGATAGAATTTTTTTTCTCATAGGGAATTTCTCAAGAAATTCTCGTCTTTCATTTTTTCATTGAATAGATGTCTTTGTTCTCATTCCCCATGGGGGCCATGAACTACGTGATAGAACCGGTCTTTCTTCTATAGTATAGTCTTCCTCTACGAAAAGATGGAAAATTCCTAGTACGAAAAATAAATAAAAAGAAATAGTTAATGATACAATCATTCAATGAGTTTTGGCTTAATAATTATGTCGCTAAGATTGTCGTATGTATTCTTGTCATCAGCCACTTGCTCGACCATTCATTTACTGACCTTACGTATTTCAATTTGATTTTGATTAGATACCATAAAAATCAAAAGAATTCATTATTTGTCAGTATTGAGGTGTTTTTGTTTGAGCCGTATGAGATGAAATTTTCATATACAGTTCTACAATGGGATCCAGAGAGATCATGTCTTCATCCATAGGATTCCATGTGCCCGGATCAATCGAAAGTTCGCTAGCCAGGTTATCACCTCTTCGTGCTATTAAGGAGTAGCCTTTCTCTCCATATGCTTGTTCGAATCGATACTTATTTGAATAATGTCAGCTTCCTCCCTCTTCTTTCGTCTATGCTTTAGGTCCACTACGTATCTGGAAGGGGTCTGGTAACGCCAAATACATTACCGGCACATTACAAACGGTAACGCACGAGGGCGTTACTAGGGCGGTATGATTTGAGCCGTTACTTTATTGTCGTGCGTTACTTGGCGTTACCGGGCTCGGCAGTCTGCTGCGACAGGCTGACAAGCAGTTCGCAAAGCACAGCCTGGTAGCGCCCCACCCCCCTACTTGGCATTACCAGGCCTGACAGCAGGTCTGCCAAACTGACAGACCTGGTAGCGCCCCACCCCCTACTTGGCGTTACTATCCGAAATCATTTTTTTATGTTTTAACATTTAATCTATTAAATCTTAAATGTTTATTATAAAATAAATAGAAATAATCATTAATTAATATTTGTATTGATATTTTGGAATAAAATATAATTGAATATAAACATATTTTAATTAAATGTTTGAAACACAATTAAAACATTTAAAAAACATCCAAAAAAGAGTAGTAATACAATCACGATCCTGCGGAGGCGGGAAATTCCAATTATCTCGCGGGGGATTTTGACTCTCCGACGGTCGTTGCTCTGACGGATTCAGTTGTTCCTGGTTAAACCCATTGTTTAACGGGTCGAAATGCTCGATACTCTCTCTCAAGTACGTGTTTGTCTCCAAATTGTACTGGTATGTCGGCTGCGGCCGTTGCATCTGAGGCTCGTAGTAATCATTACTGCGGATGAGAGTTGTATTGGCGAAAGGGTTCTGGTGCGGCGGCGGCTGGTGTGGAAATCGGACTGAGTCGAGGAAGTTGGGCGGCCTCGTGTAGTCCCGAGTTTGCGGGGATGATGATGATCCCCCCGGAACCAGACCCGGAGGCACCTGGTTCCGCTGCATGATGCCCCGGTGGATAAGCGTCGGCCAGAGAACGCTGAATGCTAACTCGTACTGTCGCCGGAGGTTGTTGACGTAAACCTCAAACTCAGCCTGACGCTCCCTGATCACACGGACGTCTTCCTCTGATTTGCGTCGGGCCTCCGCAGTCGCCCGACGCTCCTCCTCAGCGGCAAGCTCTCGCTGAAAGTATATGAGAAAAAGTATATTACTTTATAATGTAACATTAAGGTTTTAAAAAGTTTCGATTTAGTATATAATTAATTACCGGAGATGGCTGAGGTGGGCGGAAATGCTCTGGGTGGACAAGCTGCGGGGGAGCGCCAACATAACGCCCTTTTCTGGGCGCTTCCGTAACCGCCCTGAAGATATCCTCATCGAAAGGAGACGTGTCGTTTATGTTCGGGTACTTCTCCATAACCCGCCTCATATACTCGGCCTAATGAACAAATAACGCATCGATTAGTAGAAAATGTGTATAAACCCTAAAAAATAGGAGACGAATACTTTGAAATAGTTACCTCGAATGTAATTGCGTCCGGACCGTCCCAACGATGCCGAAAGTCAGTGATGGTGACTTCTCGACGCTCTTTGATGATCATCTCCTCGTATAAGTTCTGCGCCGTCGTCGAGCCGTGCCTCCTCCGCGGCCTCCGAGCTGCCTATCTTGTTGCATTCTTTTCATTCTGAATCGACTGCGCAATAAACTCTAGAGTGTTGAGCGAGTCGATGAACTTATCCCAGTTTGCTTGAGGGAAGGTAGGGTGTTTGTGCTCCCGCCAGTGGTCGAAGTTGGGATTTTCATCATTGAGAGGGTACTTTTCTTTGTAAGTCTGGACGATCTTCCCCTTCCGCCCCCTGTACATCTTGACCCAAAACTTGTGCAACTTCCTCTCGACGTCACCTATAACGGTTTTTCCCGTGACAAGAAAAGTTTAGGTGAGTAATGTATATAAATATTTATAAGAAAACTATATGTTAAAATTGTATATTTTATCGCAAATTTTGCGAGCCACGCGTTCTTCTCAGCTTCGGTGACTGTCGAGTACTTGTCCAGGACACCGCAGTAACTGTCTCAGAAAACGCGTTGCATATCTTGGTAGACCTCGTGAAGCTTGGAGCCAAGGCTACATATATTCATTCGATTAGAAATAGATATGTGGAAGGCCGAAATTGAACGTATAAAATGAACAACTTACTGGCCTGCAAGAATCATCCTCCTCCTATCAGCAAGCGTCTGTGGAGGCGGGAGCCGTCGCGCCTTCTCATCATCGATGGGCCCATCAGTCTCCACGTGGTCATGCTGACCTTGGACCGTGTCCTGCGAGTCAGATAGGTGTGAGGAAGAAGCTGATGCAGGTGATACTCAGCCAGAACCAAGGCCTGTGTGACCACTGACTCCAGAACCGTGACCCCCAGAACCACGTCCCCTGGAACGTCCAGATCCGGAACTACGTCCGGTGGAACCACGTCTGGACCCGTGACTATCATTCGGACCCGCCATATCCTTGCGAGAAGTTAACTTGTCAATAAAAGTATGAAATTTCATCCAAAACTTTTTAAAGTTTACAGTTTCATCCGAAAGTTTTAAAAGTTTACAATTTCATTCAATAATTTTAAAAGTTCTTCAAAATTACTATAAATCACCATAAATCACCATAATTTCAGACATACAGCAAACAAATGACATAAAAATTTAGTACATACTTCATAACAAAATAAATTTCATAACAACAAAATTACTAAAATCATAACAATTCATACAAAATTTCTCATACACCTAAATTATGGAAAGTTTCATAAAATTTCTCATACACCTAATTTCATACATACTTCATTTAAATAATCACTGAAATTATAATCACTGTAATTAAAAAGTAGTCACTGAAATATTTTAATTAATCACTGAAATTATAAAAATTTCATACATACTTCATTCCATAAAATAATCACTGAAATTATAAAGTAATTTCTGAAATTATCTAATAATTATCTAATAATCACTGAAATTATATAATAATCACTGAAATTATCTAATAATCACTGAAATTATAAAGTAATAACTGAAATTATCTAATAATCACTGAAATTATATAATAATCACTGAAATTATCTAATAATCACTGAAATTATCTAATAATCACTAAAATTATATAATAACACTAAAATTATCTAATAATCACTGAAATTATCTAATAATCACTGAAATTATCTAATAATCGCTTAATTCATTACCTTCAATAAGAGGCTCCGTGAAATGGAGGGTGTGCGGTTGTCGGGGCGCTTGTGGGCGCGGTGGTGAGCAACTCCGGTTGTGGGCGCGGTTGTGGGCCGGCGTGACGGATGCGGCGACGGTGTAAGGCTGAGAGGCTGGAGGCTGAGAGAGGGAGGCAGGGCTGAGAGAGGGAGGCTTTCGGGTTCGCATTCTGAAGATTGCACGCGTTTTTACTTTTATGTAGCTGGTAACGCCCTAGGGAATTACTTTATTCAACTTTAATTTGAATCAGATTAATGCCCGGGAATCGAAAAGGTGGCTAGTAACGCCATAGGGCGTTACGAGGGCGTTACCAAATCACTATTTTCGTTAATATATATAACTGTATTTGAACCAAATATTTTTGTTAATATTTATGTGCACCCAATTAATTTATTTTTTGTTGGTATTCTTAAAAAATATTTGCAAATTAGCTTTGAAAAAATATCATAATTTGTTTATATTTTTTAATATCATTTTTTGTTAATATTTGCAAATTATCATAATTTGTAAATATTCAAAAAAATATTTTAGTATTTTGAAATTTATTTTAGTATTTTGGAATGTATTTTAGTATTTTAGTATTACTTTAGTATTTTCAACATTTTTAATACTTTAGTATTTTAGTATTACTTTAGTATTTTCGTATTACTTTAGTATTTTCAACATTTTTAATACTTTAGTATTTTAGTATTACTTTAGTATTTTAGTATTACTTTAGTATTTTCATTATTTTTAATACTTTAGTATTTAATTTTAGTATTACTTTAGTATTTTAGTATTTCTTTAGTATTACTTTAGTATTTTCAACATTTTCAATATGTCAGCGTCAATACCTCGTTACGTCAGCGTTAGTACCTTGGTAGATCGCCCCCTTCCCAGCTCGCATTAAATACGTAGTGTTACAAGTCCATAGAAATGTCTACTGGGCTGAAAATTTATTATAAACTTAGGGAGTCTACAAGTTTAATTATCCTCATCCGTCATAATGTTATCAAGTATTACCCGTTCCGGCTCCGCCTCGTGATCAACCAATGAAATACTCACATCATCGTCTACCACGCATATTGTTTCCTCAATTCGTTGCTCCTGCAGAGGGTCGACATATTTCAGATCTCGTCGTCCAACATCACCTTTGAAATGTCGGGGCTTCATCTTGAAAACGTTTCATCGCTTTTTCAGATTCCGATGCTTCGAAGGGTACTCGATATACACAACTTGTTGTACCTGACTTGCAAGTATGAAAGGGTCGTACACCTTCCATCGGACTGCGTATTCTATATCTGTAATCCCGGAGTGCTTATCGGTAGTTACCGCGGTATATGGGTCAAATCACGTCCCCTGGAACACGGTCAGCTTTGATTTGTTGTACCGAAGCACGAGAATTTCATCGATCCAGCCATAAAAATCAACATAATCTTCCTCATTCGTATCCCCAAAAACACAAACACCCCAGTTAGCAGTTGTCCTCTTCCGCCCGTTATCTTTTGTATGAAACCTGAAACCGTTAACAATTGAGCCGCCCCAGGATTTCGCCGTTCGATGCGGCCCGCATGCTAAGTCATACAGTGCCGGAGGCAACAACCACCGATTCGTCTGAGCGAAGTTTTTAAACCACGCTGCAAAATTTGTAAGTCTGTACTTATCCAAACCATCGGTGGCCAATGCCGGGTAATGAGAACACGAAACCTCGTTGAATTGGCTGCACGTATCGCCAAACTTAATTTATTCAACAATAATTGTAATGGTATAAAAATTGGAAGAAAAGGATAATTACCTTATATATGGTTCAATCTCCGGATAGTTCATGAGAATATATGTTTGCACATGATGCATTTCCTTGTCTGTCAGTTCTCTATTCCTTAGTTCCTCGAAGTTCTTGGTTGGATGGTTAAAGATTGATAGACCGTTTTCATTATCCATTGCGTTGTAGACTTCATTGCGTATCTGAGGATTGACACGTGTACCGAGATTGTCATCCATGTACGGAAAAGAGCATTATCTCTTGTACCAAATACTTCTCAATAATCGAGTCTTCTTTAAATTGTTTGTTAGTACATTTTTGTTTTAGTGTCTTCACACACCTCTCAAACCCATACATCCACCAAAATTGCAAAGGCCCACAAGTTTTAAGCTGCCATGGTAGATGCACAGGTAGGTGTTCCATGAAGTCGAATAATGATGGAGGAAAGAAATTCTCAAGCTTGCACAACGTCACAACAATGAATTCACCCAGCTTCTCGATGTCCTCCAACCGGAATTCCTTGGCACAAATTATTCTGAAGAATTTGCTGAATTCCGCTATTGGAACCCAAATATCATCAGGAACGTTGCCACGTAAAACAATTGGAAGTAATTTTTACATAAAAACATGACAATCATGCGTCTTCATGCCGTAAAAAGAATTATTGGACATGTTTACACAACTTCCGATGTTAGACGCATATCCATCAGGAAGTTTCAAAGTGTTCTTCAACAAAGTGCAAACATTCCCAATCTGTTCGTGACTCAACGTGTAAAATGCCTTAGGTTTATATGGTCTTCCGTTACGACCGGGAAACAAATGCAACTCACTTCGGATTTTCATCGCCTGAAAGTCAAGTCGTGAGTTTTCGTTGTCTTTACTCTTCCCAGATTGATTCATAACTGTGTAGAAGATATTGTCGAAGCAATTTTTCTCTATATGCATAACATCGAGGTTATGTCTGACCAACAAATGAGGCCAGTACGGCAACTCCCAGAAGATCGATTTCTTTATCCAATTGTGCGCCACACCAAATCCATCCGATCGTTGTCTGTCCCAATGTGAACCAAAAGGCGAGAACTGAATCTCGTTAATCTCTGCTAGAATTTCCTCACCAGATTTATACCTAATTTCATCACGTCGTTCTCTAAAACCCCATGTGATGCTATCATTACGATATCTATGCTGACGAGGTAAAAATCTTCGATGGCAACCCTACCAACAAGCTTTACGCCCATGTGTTAACTGAAAACTAGACACATCATCCATACAATATGGACATGCAAGTTTTCCATGCGTACTCCAATCAGATAGCATACCGTATGCCGGGAAGTCAATGATAGTCCAAAGCAGACAAGCTCGCATTGTAAAGTTCTTTCTACGATGCGCATACCAAGTTTGAACACCCGTCGTCCATAGATAATTTAACTCATCAACTAACGGACGCAAAAAGACATCAATGTTACGTCCCGGTGATCGAGGTCCTGGGATTAGCAGTGCCATGTAAATGTACGGTTGTTTCATGCATAAATCAGGAGGCAAATTATAAACTGTGATGAAAACCGGCCACATCGAGTAAGTGCTACCAGTGTCGGACAAGGGGTTAAATCCATCAGTGCATAGCCCTAATCGAACATTTCCAAGCTCATCGATGTGTTTCCACGCCCGCGATTGGCTAGGGTGTCCAATAATACCATTTGCGTTCCCGTTTGCCCTGAAATGATAACTCATAAATTTAGCTGTTTTCGATGACTGATAAAGCCGTTTGAGGCGGTCAGTGATTGGAAGATAACGTAGAACCTTCTTTGCCTTAATTTTCTGTTGACCACAACGATTAAGACTCCCCTGAGTATAGCGTTCTGCACCGCACACTCCGCAATGAACCAAATGCTCGAATCTGCCGTGAAACAACATACAAGTATTCTCGCATGCATGAATTTTTACATACGGTAAGCCTAAGCCTAAGTCTCTGATCAGCTTCTTCGCCTCTGCCGTACTCTGTGGCAAGGTTTTCTCTCCAGGCAATATTTCGTCCACAACTTTCATCATCCGCGACCACCCGACATCTGATATGTTGCTCTGACTTTTCGCACTCAAAAACTTTGCCAACACAGATAACTTCTTATGCTCAGACGACACCCTTCATATAAAGGCTGTGAGGCAGCTTGCATCAAATTATAAAAATTTTGCGCCTCTTCATTAGGAGTTTCCACTTCCATTTCATCTTCAATCTCATGATCATTTCCATTACTGTTATCATAGCCATCATTTTCAACATAATCATGATCATTTTCATCATTGTCATTATTGTCATCATTTTCAACAGTTTTATGTTCAAAATTGTTGTACCACAATCCTAAACCTTCATGAACCATTTGTACGACGTCTCGTCCTTGATAGTTATTATTCAATTCTGTTTCAATACGCGCACGTGCATTAATGGATGATGAAGCTTCGTATTTCATTCGATTAAAACCTCCATAGACCAACGGATTGATCGATATCGCCTCACCATGACAATCCCAAATATAGTAATCAGGCTTAAAACCATGCTTACATAAATGAGATCCAACTGTATATTTATCATAAAAGTATCTGTTTTTACATTTTTTACACGGACATTTCATCATGTCTCAACCTTTCGATTCAGCATCTCTGAAAGCAAACTCCAAAAACGTCTTAAGTCCCTCCCAAAATCGCGGATTCAATTCACAACTACCTTTCTGAAACCGCTGATACATCCACTCGCGTCCTTCATCCATTTTAACCACTCCTACATGAGAATGTAAATATATGCATATAAATGAATAGCAACACATAAAAATTAACAAACTACAAAATTCATTTTCATCACAAACGTATATACCTTCTTTAAATTAATTTGTCCTAATTAATGGTGCATGGGTCCTATCCTATTCATAAGAGTACAATTAGTAAATCAAACTTCTCTGGTCGCATATGCATAACTTGTACATCCAACATAAATTTTGGCAGCATTTCGCCTCAGTTCCTCAATATACCATTTTTCAGATATTAAATTCTGAGTTTGGTTTAACAAGGAACGAGACTGAAACGAGCGAAAATTAATGTTGATGTACCAGTTTCGTATATACAACTATAAGAAAAGTTCAACGTACCGATTACACTTTTACAAACTGTCCAACCTGGACAATCCATGAATATTCAATAGAATATTATATTTTACAACATTATTTCCAAACTTGAAAATAACGTTATGCATATTATATTCTACGTAATATCCACATATAGGAACTGTAGCTCAAATTAAATCTATACCATAAAATTTATGCATTTTCAACATTTACTAAAATAACTATACTTAATAAAAAATGAAAAACATTAAAAAAACTTGAAAATAAACAGCAAAACGTTTTACCTTAGCTCAATATACTGCTTCCAATACACCGGAGATCTACCGAAAAGTTGAGAGGCACAAATCCTTCAAGAAAATAGAGGAGAGGGCTGAGACGCCGGAGAGAAAAAAAACGAACTTTGCCGACGGAGGACTTCTGCAAATGAAGTGGAAAGGGAAGGGGGTACGTTTATAATGGAATGGCCGTAACACACAAAGGCATTACCAGGGCGCTACTAGCTCTGACCGGTAGCGCCCTCAGTAATGCCTTGGGCGCTACGACAATTTTCCGCCCCACAGTAACGCACAAAGGCATTACCAGGGTGCCACTAGCTCTGACAGGCTCTGACCGGTAGCACCCTCAGTAATACCTTGTGCGCTACGACGATTTTCGGCCCCACAGTAACGCCTGAGGCGCTACTCCGTGCATTACAACATAAGCTGCAATTACGTAGTGGTCAAACGGCTAAATCCTATGGAGAAATTCGCTACATGAAAGCTAAAAAGCTAGTCGAATCCATACTCCTTTCTTATCTTATATCCCTCGTCTCCCATGGCTTGTTTCCTTGCAAGAAATGAGACTCGTTCATTATTGGCAGGGAGCATATGATAATCAAAGCGATTGTCTCCCCAGCTTTATAAGATATTGTGGGAGAGTGTCATGAGCAGGATAAGGAGTTTATAGAGTTTTCCATCCAATATTTAAATCCGAACAGAGCCTAAGTTCCTATAGAGCTTGGTTCAATAGATGAATGAACAACAAAAATTGTGATCATTCCTTTTATATCAATGATTTGCATTAACATGAAGCAATGTTATGAAGATTGAAACGTTCAACATGGAAATGGTGAAGGTCTTTAATTGAAATGACAAATTGATCTTAGAGATTTAATGACTAATTATTTCCTTAATATCTGTTGTTTCAAAGAAACCTTAACTTATTCACACATTCAACACAAATGATACTACTTTACACATGCAACAAGTAAAGAAAACTTAAGATTATTGACAAAAAGACAACAACAAAAGTAAGTATAGTGACGATCATAAGTCAACTTACTCATACATCCAACTCAAAAACGGAGAAGAGCTCAACAATCAAGCAAGCAGCTTCAAACCTGATGAACTCAGTTGTCTTTATTTAGATGTTTGAGTTGAAGGACCACTTGCCAATCCGATGAAATGCAACTTGGTAACCGGTTGCTGCAGAGAATCCAATTTTGACAAATTCCGGAAGATATAGCCTCAAGTCGATATTATGGGAAACTGTAGGGACCTTTTTGACATTTCCGTTATTATAGAGAACTTTCATGTCTGCCTTGAGCTGTTGAGACTTGGAATCATACTGAACCTTCACCGTGCCTTTGAACTGTTGTTCATCACAATCTCTGAGATACCGACTGTGTAGCGACCGATTTGATGGAGGCGACATCGATCCCGATATGCTTAGCATCAGGATCCCAATCATTTTTAAACGTGTCAATCTCTATCGCCACCACCTTATTCCGGTAAGAATCTTGAGCCGATTCATTGTGGAACAAGGCAAGGTATCCACCAGCTGCATAGGCCTCAGGGATGGCGAATTCCGGTGGAGCCAGGAAGAAGGCTAAGCCATCTCCGCTCTGTGAGTTGTCCTTCGCTCCATCAATGATGAAATCGAAGGTTGTGTCAAACTTCGCGAGCTTGTTGGTTGATTTGTCCCAGAGATGGATAAGCTGAGGGAATGAGACATGGCCGACGTTGTAATTATAGTTCGTGGTGAGCTGAAGCATTTGATCAACGCCTATGGAAGCATCACCTTCAAGCTTTAAATTGTCCTGCATGGAATTGAGTGCACCATAAGAAGCATCTCCACATCTTGCTTGCGGAGCAAGGATCAAGCAGAAGATGAAAAGAAGGAAGACATAAGCCATATGAAATTGTTGGCCTGAGTTGATCAAATTAATTTCTGGATGCAAACTAATATAGAGAAACACATAGGCAAGAAACGAACAAGGAGTGCAAAATAGCTAAATCGATAACACACCGAACAGGGCCTAATGATATCCGTCGATATGTTTCTTAATCCACCCCATCCTTTGTCACCAAGCTCTTAGATTTTCTCCAAGATGGATTTAAGGCCGGCTACAAACTAGCTAGCTTTCTTGCTACAGTGTCTGTTGCTTCCTTTGTTCTTGGTATGTTAGGTAGGTGACAAAATGGCTATGGACTTCTGAAATTTGTTACACAGATTATACAAGCTGTGGTAATGGTGAAAATTTTGAAATTATAATAATCAAATTAACAACATAATTTAAATTAATGCACTAGTTCATGGACCAATTCAATATTTTAAGTGGTAGAAATTTAAGAGCTTCAAAATCAAAGCTTTATGCGGTACTAGTATGCCTGGCCAAATAAGTTTTTGGCGTGTTCAACTCATGTTCATATTCAAGTTGAAAATCTATTATTATGAGAAATCTGCATCTGAAAATCCACATAGAAATGTGACAAATCCAAGTACCTTAATTTCAAGTGGCAGAATATTTGAGGATCGCCCGAGTAGCAGAACCACCACCATCCACCAACAACCACAGCCTCTGCAGAAACGATTAAGGAAATCCAGAATTGTAATACTGTATAAAGTTTAAGGATGCTACTTGACAATGAGAAGAGATTCACAATGTAAGAATGATGATTTGCAAATCAGGAAAGTTGTAACATATCAGCAATCTACATTACTCTCATTCTAGAGTTAACCCAAATCGATTATTTGCCACAAAAGTTACATGTGTACTAAACCCAGCAAGATCAGAGCAATCCACATTTTAAAGAATCAAGAGATCTATGGAATACAGACGTGGAAACTTGGGATGCACATCGTAATCAGAACTTTAACATGCGAGCATGTCTGCTTTGGACGATTAGTGATTTCCCAGCATGTGGAATGTTATCAGGGTGGAACACGCACGAAAGACTTGCATACCCGTACTGTATGGAGGATGTTCATAGTTTTCAGCTGACTCGCGGAAAGAAAACGAGTTGTTTTGGTTGTCACCGAAATTGACATGGAACGGATCCATTAGTACTACTAGTCTATGAGAGAATAGATCTTCAGATGTGATCACAAATGGCCTTCGTGAATTCAGTTGTTGTGGAGGTTCCACCGAGGTCAGCAGTTCTGTACTTCCCCTCTGCAATTGTCTTGATGACTGCTTCATGAATCCTCTCGGCTTGGTCGTTAAGTTTCAAGTGGTGCAACATTGAGACACCACTCAACAGCAAAGCAGTCGGATTTGCCAGATTCTACAAAAGAAAAATAGTAATAAATCATAATGAACGACACATTTTAACAGGACTTACAAGAATGACATCAAGGTCCAATACCCTAACCACTGAGTCATGAACTTAGAATTTAAACTTTCCAGCCCCGAGGTTTGGGAGATAGGGAATCCCAATACTTGCTCTGTCATTTGATCACTCTTGCAAAATTCTCTGTAAAGCTCCTAGAAAGAAACCCAACCCCATCTTTTAGAACCTATCAAGATTCACCGGTGGATACACAGGACAATAGTAAACCCGCACTATACCCCATCTTTTTTTGACAATGGTACAATAATTCAATATTTATCTATCTTCACTCGAAACAATGACACGGTGGATACTCAGGACACAGCAATTCAGAATTGCATGTCTAAAGCGTGCAGCCAGCACACCTAGAACCTGATTGAAACCCATATGTAGGTAAACAACTAACCTTCCCAGCAATATCGGAGCAGATCCATGAACAGCTTCAGCAAGACAAATCCCGTCTTCGCCAATATTGCAACTGCATGGAAGTCATGCTATTAGACGGGTAAACGAATACTGGCAATAACGACAAAGTCATGTTATTACCTTGGTGTTAAACCCAATCCTCCAACCAATCCTGCACAAAGATCACTGATAATGTCTCCATATAGGTTTGGCATCACCAAAACATCAAAGAGAGCAGGATTTTTCACAAGTCAGCGAATGAAAACTGTCAGATTTAATAAATGCACCATGACTTTAAATTTTCCTTCAGTCTACATAGACACAATTGTTTTATTGATTACAGCCTCCACCCCACTCCAACCCCCTTACCAAATTTGAAGATGGCACAAAATCAGCAACTTCATTAATTACAGTATAGTATTGCTCGAGTATTACAACAGCAACGACTTCAAGAAGGAATCGCAGAAGAACAAAAAGAATGCGAAGAGCGAGAATCGTCCGAAGATCAAGTCGTTTGGTAACAAGTCCAAACATAAAGTTTATGGAGACTTGATAATATCTTTTAACCACATCAGTGTTTAAATATCTAAGTTTAATTTATTTAATTTATAAAAAAAAATTAATTACTTCATAAATACTATTGGACAGTCCAAAGAAGCTGGGCACCGGCCGTCAGGAGGAGTTCGGGGAGGCCTGGCTTGGGAAGGAATCGACCATCTTGGTATTATTCATTTATTTTCCTAAATTCAAATTATCGTTTTATTAAAGTGCCCCCAATAAAATTCTATAAATTATGATTGTACTGGTAGTATGTTTTGATATAAATAAAGTATATAGACCATTTTGAAAACAAATACAGAGTTTGAGTTAACTTACATTTAAAGTCAACAAAAAAGAAATGCTAGCTGCGGGCAGGAGAGTCCCGTAAGCCGTAACCCATCATATGAGAACGAATTGGGTAAATTACTTATGCAGTCCTTCAACTATGTCTAGTTTCTATTGAAATAATAAAACTTGTTATTTTATCGTACAAATCTTAAAGGTTTGATAAAATTAGTTCTAAATATTCATAAATTGGCTAACCATTATTAGATAAAATAAATTGTTTGTCTTCTAATGAGATAGGAGTTCGGTATTTTATAAAATCGGAATATTCTATCACAGTATTTCGCTATGTTGTTCAAATTTATTTAAAAAATTATTACACTTTCAACTTTTAAATAAATTATGAGTTAATACTTGACATTAAATAATCCATGTATGATAAATATTATCTAGTCTAACAACATTCCCGTCACAATAAGCACTTTTTTATAGCTTTTACTGTCATTATATATATATATATGTTAAAATCATGGGAAAAACATAGGTACATATTGTGAAAATTTTAGATTAGTATGTTTTTTTATCCAAAAAAACTTAAAAAAAATAATATGATAGTTTGTGCCCCCACATGTCAAAAATCCTGCGCCCGCCACTGGTGGTGGATGATGTATTTGATTAAGTCAGATGGTTGGTGGCCCATGGGTCCTGTAATTTTGGTGTTTTTCTATGTTTTAGTATTTTTGGACAGGAGCGACCCTTCTGACCCCATTGTCAGGTCGCGATAGTTGAATGCAGGGGCAAAATCAGTAATTTTAATGGGGGATGGTGGAAGTAATTCATTGAAATGTCTAAAGTATTTAGAAATTCAAATAATCAATAGAAATACATTCTAAAGTACTTAGAAATCCAAATGATATAGAAATACATATCTAAAGTAATCAGAAATAAAAATTACAAATAGAAATTGGTGGATTTGGGAATAAAATAATTGGTAAGGTATAGCTAATAGCTGGGCAAAGGGGTTTGTGGGTGATTTGTTGGCATGTAATTGTTTAGTTTAAAAAGTACTCCCTCAAGGGTTTCTCTATAACATTGTTGCCGCTGGGCAGCGAGGCTTCTCGCCTTCGCTGTTGACATTCCCGCTCTCCTGGCCATCGACTCAGGCCTTTCGAGGAGTGCTCCTCGCCTTCGCCAGGCCCATCAACACGAGGAGTGCTCCTCGTAAATACGAGGGGCTCGTGCATCGTATTTACGAGGAGCACTCCTCGTGTTGATGGGCCTGGCCCATATGGCGTTTGTGTTTGGCAATACGGCCATACGAACTGGGCCCATATATATCACATTTTTTTCTTTTCTGCAATTCCATTTGTTTCCCTTTTCCAGATCATGTTAGTTTGGCAGGATTATTGCTCGCTTTTGCTTAGAACTTTTACCCTAGCTTGTGTTCGGGGCTTGTTCCTCGTTCTCTTTGTCCCTCAGTGACAACCGTGCTAGTTGAATAAAAGTCATTCCTTTAAATAAAAAAAAATACTCCCTCTGACCGTAAAAAGTTATCTCATTTGACTTTACTATTTCAAAGTTCAAAGTTTGACTCGTTTTAATTAAGATAAACAATGACAAAAATTCCAAAAAAAGTATATTTAGAAAATTTAGATTGCAAATTTTTATATACATGTGAATTATTTAAATTTCGATGTCTAAACATTTATGAAAAAATCATAGATTGAATGCTGTGAAACTGTTAGAACAAATGAGATAATTTTCTACAGATAGATGGAGTATAAATAATAATAATAATAATAATAATTTGTGTTGGGTGTTGGGCTATTATACAATTTGGGTTAACTTGGTTGATAAAATGGTTGAGTTAATATAAAATTGAGCTGAATTAACATAGGTAAATTAAAATTAACTCCCTAACTAACCTAAATGTACGTACCAGTATATTATTAATATATATCCCTAGTTTATAAAAATTTCCAAGGTGGCTCTCGTCAACCCACACCTCTGCCACTGGTTGAATGGGGAATTTTGAGAGGTTTCTTCTTGGTTCTTTCCCTACTGATCATTGCCCATTGTGAACCAGTTATGAGTAAACTAGGTGAACTAAAAAGCTTGTTAATATTTAAACTATAAATAAATAAAACAATTGCTTTTCAAAAAAAATTGAACCAAAATATTATTCGGTCAATTTGGTTTCGGTCATTAATTCTCATTCGGACGCATTGGTTTGTAATTTCCATGTCCATGATCGATCGATTTTGCTCTATTCGGACGGTTATGCCCACCCCAACCGAAGGAACAACCCTTCCCTTACTCATCCATCGTTTTCATTGATTTGCATTAACATGAAGTAATGTTATATGAAGATTGAAACGTTCAACATGGAAATGGACAAATCTTAGAGATTTAATGACTAATTATTTTCTCTGATCAAAGAAACCTTAACTTATTCATACATTCAACACAAATGATACATATTGGACATTACACATGCAACAAGTAAAGAAAGAGATTATTGTGACAGTCGCACGTACGTTAACTATTCATACATCTAACTCAAAACTGGAGAAGAAGAGTTCAACGATCAAGCAAGCAGCTTCAAACCTGATGAACTTAGTTGTCCTTATTTATTTATTAGAGGGTTGAGTTGAAGATCCACGTAGCAATACTATGAGATGCAACTTTGGAACTGGTTGCAGCAGAGAATCCAATTTTGACAAATTCCGGAAGATAGAGCCTCAGATCAACATTATGGGAAACACTAGCGACCTTTTTGAAAGTCCCATTATTACAACGGACCATCAAACCCGCCCTGAGCTGTTGGGAGCTTGAATTATACAGAGCCATCACCGTGCCTTTGAACTGTTGCTCGTTACAATCTGCAGATACCGACTGCGTAGCAACCGACTTGATGGAACCAACATCGATCCCCAGATGCTTACCATCAGGATCCCAGTCGTTTTTCACCATATCAATCTCTATAGCAACCACCTTATTCTTGGAGGGATCTTGAGCGGATTCCTTGTTGAACAAGGCAAGGTATCCACCGGCCGCGTAGGGCTCCGGGATGGCGAAGTCCGGTGGTGCAATGAAGAAGGCAAGGCCATCACCGAGCGAGTTGTCGTCCTTCGCTCCATCGATGATGAAATGGAAGGATGTGTAGAATGTCGCGAGCTTGTTGGTTGATTTGTCCCAGAGATGGATGAGCTGAGGGAATGAGACATGGCCGACGTTGTCATTACAGTTCTTGGTGAGCTGAAGCATTGGATCAACGCCTATGGAAGCATCACCTTCAAGCTTTAAAATGGCCTGCATGGAACTGAGTGCGCCAAAAGAAGCATCTCCAGATCTTGCTGGCGGAGCAAGGATCAAGCCGAAGATGAAAAGAAGGAAAACATATGCCATATGAAATTGTTTGCCTGAGTTGATCTAAGTATAATTTCTGAATGCGAACTGATATAGAGTTGGAAACACAGACAAGAAACAAACAAGGAATACAAAATAGTTAAATTGCAAACACCGAACAGAGCCTAATGATATCCGTCTAGATTTTTCTCCTTCCACCCCACCCCCTGTCACCAGGCACTTAAATTTTATCCAAGATGGATTTGAAGGTCGGCTACAGAACTTAGGGGTGAGCCAGTTTTCGGTTTTACCCAAAATAATAGAAAAACTGAATTAATTCGATTATTTCGGTTTGTTTTTTCATTAAAATTTCGGTTTTCGGTTTAACCGGATAATATTTCGGTTTTTGGTTATGGTGGGAGAAAATTCGATTAACTTAAATAATCGAATTATTCTCTCATATTTGTAAAAATTATAATAACCTCCCCAAAATATAGATAGATATGCAATAATATCACCCCTCAATTTTCATAAATTACATATACACCCCTAAAATTTTGAAGATGTCTTATATTTATACCTAAAATTTGGTTAACCGAATAACCAAATTAATTTTGGTTTTCTGTTATTTCGGTTGTGTCTCTCAATCCGGTCAAATCTATTGAATCCTCCATCAAACTTGTGGTGGCAAAAGCATCTCGATCAACACGGATGAAAATGGCCCGATCACCTTTGGTCTACTTGAGCCGGTAACGATAGGGATAATAAACCATAGAGAAATCTATGAAGTTGATTGGAAAAATGGATAAATGTGAGAGATCCTCACTTGAGATTTTAAACGAAATCAATTTTTTCATTAATCCAATCTTGGAAATTATAATGAAAATGATTCTTTATATATAAGCTTACAAAAAATGCCAAGATAACTAAAATTAAACGACTACACCTGATTAATCACATCTACCTAGACTTGCACTATAAGTAAATCATATTTTAAGAATATTCTAAAGATATCTTGATATTTTCCATTGTGGATGAAATCATGTGTTGACCTTATATATATATATATATATATATATATATATATATATATATATATATATATATATATATATATATATATATATATATATATATATATATATATATATATATATATATATATATATATATATATATATATATATATATTAAATCAGAATAAAATGTGTACAAGGGAAACAAACTAGGATTTATTAAGAATATATATATATATATATATATATATATATATTTTAAATTGCAACAAATTAAAATGTGTACAAGGGAAACAACGTCATAGAATGATGAAAAAAATAAGGAATATGAAATAATTAAGATTAAATTGAAAATTGAAATGAGAATGAGAAAACCCATAGCATGAAATATCATACCATGCCGACCGTTTCGGCCGTACCGATGCACCGGATGAAACGATGAAAATGGCGGTATTGGATACAATTGTAAGAAATTTATTCCAAATTAATATATATATATATATATATATATTAAAGTCAATGAAACGCTTTAAAAAAAGTAAGTGAAACTAAAAAGCTATAATCCAAAAAACTGAGCATGCAAACTTTAATTACTTTTAAAATAAGGAATAAAAAGTAAAATGGTTACACCGAAGAAGAAAAAATATTAGTAATTTGATGAAGAAAAAATATTTCTTTTAAAAAAGGAATGACTTGAAAATGAATAATATGAAAAAATTGTAATAAAATATACTAAGAAAATTAAAAGCACCAGAGAATAAAAATAATAGAAAAACAGTTCATAAAATGACAATAGAAAAAGGGGAAAAATATAAATTCAAATGTCATGTCACGTCACGCGCATAAAATAAAAGGTTTAATTTGAAAAAATAAATGAAAGTTGAAAAATTAAAGAGATAATTAAAGAGGAAAAAATTGATACTAATATTAATGAATATTAGTTACATCAATTGAATCATCATATTGCTATAATGTTCGTGTAAGTCACTGAAGACAAAAGGATAACTTCGGATTCCAACATGATTTTAGTAAACAATGAAGACTTATATGTAAATATTGGGCAACTAAAAGGGCTTAAATTGATATATTAAAGATTCGAACACACGGATTTTTTCGCACGTTTTAAAAAAGTTTGGTGACTTTTTTGGATTTTATCCGCATAAAGCTAGAATTGAAAAATAAAAAATATGCTACGGGGCATCAAAACGGCAGCGTTGTTTTATATGTTGACTGCAAAAAAAAATGTCAAAATTGTGCCAAATTGACACTATTCATACCTATCCCATAAAATTCCGTAAATAGAATAGAGTTAAATGGTCAGACTTTTCGAATACTCTTTCTTTCAGTGCTTTTAATTACCAATTAGTTGAAAAAACCTATAGTGGATCTTAACACTATCTAATTAAACTAACTAGTTAACTAACAATTCCAAAGACTAAATTACCCATCTAACCCAAAACCACTATCCACCCTCACCACCACCCTTACCACCGTCGCCACTACCTCCGCTGCCACCGCCGCCGCCCGAACCACCGCCGTCGCCACCGGAACATCCTTCACGGCTATCGAAACTACCGCCGATGCCCCCGGAACCTCCACTGCGGCCACCGGAACCACCGCTGCGGCAGCCGGAACCACTGTCGTGGCTGTCGGGACCACCGCCGATGTCGCCGGAACCATCGTCGATGTCGCCGGAACCACCGCCGATGTTGCTGTAACCATCGTCGCGGCTGTTGCTAGAACCACCGCAACATCCGCCAACATTGCCACTACTATTGGCACCGCAAAAGTTTATACTGTTTAATTAGATATTTACACATTTCTATAGTGTCTGTTACGAAATGATATAGTGTCTGAATAAATATTGGAAACTGTCATAATAAATTTCTTAATTGTCTGAAATAAATTTAAAACAATTTTCGTTGATTTATAGTTAACTACATAGTGTCTAAAGTGAAATGTCATACTGTCTATTGCAAGAGTTTATACTGTTTACTTAGATATTTACACATTTCTATAGTGTCTGAATAAATATTAGAAACTATCATAATGAATTTTGAAACTGTCAGAATTAACAGAAGTATTACTGCTAGTCTTACCTCACATCATCTTGCTCCATCCAGATCTGATAGTGGACATCGCAACAACAACAGATCGTCTTGATCAATTCTATCCAAATCTAGATTCTTCTCTTCGATTGAGAAGAAGAAACATGACAATGGAGCTTCAGCTTCTCACGAAGATTGAATAGTCCTCAACTTACTCTGAAAACGTGGATCCACGAAGATGAAGTTTCGCTGCCGCCGCCGCAGTCGACAAATTGGAGGTCATCCAGATCTGAAAGCCTGACAAGTTGATGACCGATCACGGTGGCCGGAGTTGGTAGAGTTGACGATCGATCACGGTGGCTGGACTTCACGGCGGGCTGACAGAAGATAGTTGCGCGTCGGAGAATGAGATCGCGGAGATTGCTAGGGCTCTCACGATCATGTCTGTCCCAAGCCCAGATGCTCTATTTGGAAATCCGGTTGCTTCGTACTAAGAAGACAAAAGAAATCAGGGAAAAAGCTTTATATTGATGGACAACCTTGGCATTTCCCCAATAGGTGGAATACCACCTATGTGGTAAATAGACTCACGCTCTTTCTTTTCCTTCGGTGTCAATTAATGACTCATTGCAGTCTATCTGATGTGTGAGATGTTTTCTTACTTACTTTCAAGTTTCAATGGAAAAAAGACCGGAGAGAAAAATAAATGAAACAAACAAACTCCATATGATACAGAAGCAAACTTTTTAGTTTTAGTTTTTTTTTTGCAACAGGCTTAACGTTTACAATTTGGCTAGCTAGCTACCCCAAGAGGCACTGAATTTCTAGATTCAATAGACCCAGTGCACCATTGTGCAAGTGATGCAAGTTGGGATGTAAATCTGGCAGGTCGGAACATTTGGGTTACTTTGGATTGAGCTGATTTCAAGTCAGCTCGGATTCGGCATCGGGTCATTTGAGTTCATATTGTTTTGGGTTGAGCTTATTTCGGGTTTCGTGTTGCTTCAAGTCAAGCTTATCTCAGGTTGGGTCGAGTTCAGGTTCATCACATTCGGGTTTCGGGTTCATGTCCGGTTTATTCATGTTCGGATTGACACACTTTTATTTTCGGATTACTTTTGAGTTGAAATTGAGTAGGCATAGCCATTGCATGACTACATGACCACCGTTGACCTGTCACCCTTCGCGCTCAGACTGATGACCAGTGAGGGGGCCCCGACACAACCGCACCAACTTCTCTTCCCCTAAACTGCAAATTGCAGCTTGACGTCAACAAAGAGTCGGTGGCTAGCTAGAAGCTTAACTACTCAGGCAGTGTGATCACAATCGAGCCTAGAGCCCCCCACATAACCGCATCAGCTTATATGTCTTTGAACTCCAAGCTCCAGCTCCAGCTCCGGCTCAACATTGGCAGCGAGTCGACAACGCTCTTTGAGTCTCGATTACGTGGTAGTCCATCAATGTCGTCTATTTTCATAAAGGTATCTTTTTGTATGTGAGTTGGATTTTAGTCAAATGCAACAATGTTAAGCTATATTGATATTAGAACATCAACCCTTCAATTATTTTTATGTTCAGATCATTCGGGTTAGGGTCATTTCGGTTCAAGTTATTTGTGTTATGATCATTTCGGGTTCGGGTTGCGATTGGGTTGAACGTATTTCGGGTTAGGCAGGGATCATATCATTTAGGTTTCAAGTCGACTTTCTTGATCAATTCAGGTTTACGGGGTTGCTTGGATCGGATCGGTTTTTAACATTCCTAGATGTAAGCTAAAATTACTTTACTGTGACAAAACCAGTAACCGTAAGCTCCCATTTAACAAACCCTGGATTTTAAAAACCCAAACGATCAAACACGGTAACAATGGAAATGCCTCATCTTCCCCCTACAGCCTTTTCACTTAACCATGCACAAATGAAATCTTTCTTAGAATTTTCCTCCAGTGACCAGGACAAAAACCATAAGAGAATGGTTGGACGTAGAATAACTGCCTCCATAGACGCCTCTGCGGACACAGTAAACCCCTAAAATCTCCAAAGGAGCTCAGGTGTGCTCGGGGAAAGCCAGGTCATGAAACCTGATGGTGCCGAACCTTCCTTTACGGAAAAAGGCTCTCTTGCTTCTTTTGCTTCCCCCACCTTCATGCCCTCTATGGTCATTTGGGTCATACTCGGAAGATAGCACGTTCTTTTATGCACGTATATAACACGATGTAACTCTAATAAGAAGGAATCAATGCCCATATACACTCTTTAGGCTTCTTCCCTTTAGAAAAAACCCGATTTACGTGTCTTTCGGGCTTGCGAGAGAGCTTTGACTATTGTCTTTCTGGTTTCAGGAGAAAGATATAAAAGGTCGTACATAGAAATTTTGGCAAGAATATTGGCCAATGAGTCACCAGGTCATAGTTGATCGGTTCGTTCAGACTTGGGGCTCCCTCTGGCGAGCCCGTTTGGATCGGGGCAGGATGAATGGGATTGATCTGACCTCTCGCTCGGATGGTTGACTCCCGATCCTGACAGATGTCCCATGCCACGTTTTGTTAGTAGCTATACCTGAGAATTCAGTGTGATGTAGCGCCAAATAAGCCACTACTCTATTCCCGAATCGAGATTTTCTCTAGTTAGAATTTTTTTCTCATAGGGAATTTCTTAGGAAATTCTCGTCTTTCATTTTTTCATTGAATAGATGTATTTGTTCTCATTCCCCATGGGGGCCATGAACTACGTGACAGAACCGGTCTTTCTTCTATAGTTATAGTCTTCCTCAACGAAAAGATGGAAAATTCCTCGTACGAAAAATAAATAAAAAGAAAGGGTAAAGTACATTTTTAGTCCCTTAGCTTCTGTGCGTGTCCTATCTTGGTCCACTTTTAAGAATTCGTCCTATTGTAATCCTATAGTTGTTGTTTTCTGTCCTATTGTGATCCTACCGTTAATTCAACGGTTAAGTTTTCCATTTTCTTTTTATATTTTACGCAAATACCCCTATAATTGTAGTCCAATTACACATTTAATAGAGATATGGTCATTAAACCTTTAAACAATATACATAAAAGTCCTTATAAATTTTTTTCTCACATTACTCTCTCTCCCTCTCTCTCCCTCTCTCTCTCTCCTCTAGCCCAGATTTGATCAAGCTCGTCGGTCTTCAAAGCCCAATCATGAGCAGACTCAGACTCCCACCTCCATTGAGTACATGCAGCGCCGGCGAGAACCTCGAGTATAACGAGGATCGGTTCCAATGCGTCGGAGTTGCTCCCCTCTGCCACCGGATCTACTCATCTACTCAGTCCCGCCACGAAAGTAAAGGAAGCAACAGCCCACACGTGACCAGCACCAGAAGATCCGCCGCATCCACGAAGGCCGAAGGCGACGTCGTTGCTTCCCCACTGGTACTATCTACTGGGTCTACAATGACAACGAATTCGAGCTCATCCTCAACGCCATCATCGACGTTGGAAGCATCGACAACAACCTCGACTTTTCCAGAGGTTGGCGCTGTCGCCGGTGATCTAGTGCCTTTCTACAGGCTCTGATTTCGTCTGCAGCAATGTTCCAGCTTTCGGTTGTCGCCGACACCTTCGATCCAGAACAAGCACTCTCTCCGGCGGCAATTCCTCAAGTTGATGTCGTTTTTCCTACTCGACTGATCAATCGGGTCGGCATGGGTTCAGATCTTCTCTTGAAGGTCAGAGAGAAGATTGGGAAGACGATGGAGAAGATTGAGAAGATTGGGAAGGCGATGGGTTCAGATCTAGACATGGTGGACATATGGAGAGAAAAGAGATAGTTTGGGATTAAATTGATGGATTGTTATAAATTTAGGGATTTAGTTGTAAATTTAGTTATGGGTATATTAGTCATTTCATTAATGTAACGGCGTATTTAACAGAAAAATTAACGAAAGGACTAAAACAGGACACGAAACCACAATTATTGGATTACAATAGGACGAATTCTTAAAAGTGGACCAAGATAGGACACGCACAAAAGCTAAGGGACTAAAAATGTACTTTACCTTAAAAAGAAATAGTTAATGATACAATCATTCAATGAGTTTTGGCTTAATAATTCTGTCGCTAAGATTGTCGTATGTATTCTTGTCATCAGCCACTTGCTCGACCATTCATTTACTGAGCTTACGTATTTCAATTTGATTTTGATTAGATAAGGTCATCACCTTTTCATGCTATGAAGGAGTAGCCTTTCTCTCCATATGCTTGTTCGAATCGATACTTATTTGAATAATGTCAGCTTCCTCCCTCTTCTTTCGTCTATGCTTTGGGTAAAGCGGCTAAATCCTATGGAGAAATTCGCTACGTGAAAGCTAAAAAGCTAGTCGAATCCGTACTCCTTTCTTATCTTATATCCCTCGTCTCCCATTTCCCCCAAATATTTAAATCCGAACAGAGCCTAAGTTCCTATAGAGCTTGGTTCAATAGATGAATGAACAACAAAACTTGTGATCATTCCTTTTATATCAATGATTTTCATTAACATGAAGTAATATTATGAAGATTGAAACGTTCAACATGGAAATGGTGGAGGCCTTTAATTGAAATGACAAATTGATCTTAGAGATTTAATGACTAATTATTTCTTTAATATCTGGTGTTTCAAAGAAACCTTAACTTATTCACACATTCAACACAAGTGATACTACTTTACACATGCAACAAGTAAAGAAAAATTAAAATTATTGACCAAAAGACAACAACAAAAGTAAGTATAGTGACGATCATAAGTCAACTTACTCATACATCCAACTCAAAAACGGAGAAGAAGAGCTCAACAATCAAGCAAGCAGCTTCAAACCTGATGAACTCAGTTTTCTTTATTTATATGTTTGAGTTGAAGGACCACTTGCCAATCCGATGAAATGCACCGTGGGAACCGGTTGCTGCAGAGAATCCAATTTTGACAAATTCCGGAAGATATAGCCTCAAGTCGATATTATGGGAAACCGTAGGGACCTTTTTGACATTTCCGTTATTACAGAGAACTTTCATGTCTGCCTTGAGCTGTAGAGACTTGGAATCATACTGAACCTTCACCGTGCCTTTGAACTGTTGTTCATCACAATCTACAGATACCGACTGTGTAGCGACCGATTTGATGGAGGCGACATCGATCCCGATATGCTTAGCATCAGGATCCCAATCATTTTTAAACGTGTCAATCTCTATCGCCACCACCTTATTCCGGTAAGGATCTTGAGCCGATTCACTGTGGAACAAGGCAAGGTATCCACCAGCTGCGTAGGCCTCAGGGATGGCGAATTCCGGTGGAGCCAGGAAGAAGGCGAAGCCAGCTCCGCTCTGTGAGTTGTCCTTCGCTCCATCAATGATGAAATCGAAGGTTGTGTCAAACTTCGCGAGCTTGTTGGTTGATTTGTCCCAGAGATGGATGAGCTGAGGGAATGAGACATGGCCGACGTTGTCATTATAGTTCGTGGTGAGCTGAAGCATTTGATCAACGCCTATGGAAGCATCACCTTCAAGCTTTAAATTGTCCTGCATGGAATTGAGTGCACCATAAGAAGCATCTCCACATCTTGCTTGCGGAGCAAGGATCAAGCACAAAATGAAAAGAAGGAAGACATAAGCCATATGAAATTGTTGGCCTGAGTTGATCAAATTAATTTCTGGATGCAAACTAATATAGAGAAACACATAGACAAGAAACGAACAAGGAGTGCAAAATAGCTAAATTAATAACACCGAACAGGGCCTAATGATATCCGTCGATATGTTTCTTAATCCACCCCTTGTCACCAAGCTCTTAGATTTTCTCCAAGATGGATTTAAGGTCGGCTACAAACTAGCTAGCTTTCTTGCTACAGTGTTTGTTGCTTCCTTTGTTCTTGGTATGTTAGGTAGGTGACAAAATGGCTATGGACTTCTGAAATTTGTTACACAGATTATACAAGCTGTGGTAATGGTGAAAATTTTGAAATTATAATAATCAAATTAACAACATAATTTAAATTGATGCACTAGTTCATGGACCAATTCAATATTTTAAGTGTCACATTTAAGTGGTAGAAATTTAAGAGCTTCAAAATCAAAGCTTTATGCGGTACTAGTATGCCTGGCCAAATAAGTTTTTGGCGTGTTCTACTCATATGTTATATTCAAGTTGAAAATCTATTATTATGAGAAATCTGCATCTGAAAATCCACATAGAAATGTGACAAATCCAAGTACCTTAATTTCAAGTGGCAGAATATTTGAGGATCGCCCGAATAGCAGAACCACCACCATCCACCTACAACCACAGCCTCTGCAGAAACGATTAAGGAAAATCCAGAATTGTAATCTAAGGTTTAAGGATGCTACTTGACAATGAGAAGAGATTCACAATGTAAGAATGATGATTTGCAAATCAGGAAAGTTGTAACATATCAGCAATCTACATTACTCTCATTCTAGAGTTAACCCAAATCGATTATTTGCCACAAAAGTTACATGTGTACTAAACCCAGCAAGATCAGAGCAATCCACATTTTAAAGAATCAAGAGATCTGCCTGAAGCAGTCTTATTTCCCTTAAAAGAATATGGAGCGTAAGATTTTTTTTAAAAAAAATAGCCAAAATTGACATGGAACGGATCCATTAGTACTACTAGTCTATGAGAGAATAGATCTTCAGATGTGATCACAAATGGCCTTCGTGAATTCAGTTGTTGTGGAGGTTCCACCGAGGTCAGCAGTTCTGTACTTCCCCTCTGCAATTGTCTTGATGACTGCTTCATGAATCCTCTCGGCTTGGTCGTTAAGTTTCAAGTGGTGCAACATTGAGACACCACTCAACAGCAAAGCAGTCGGATTTGCCAGATTCTACAAAAGAAAAATAGTAATAAATCATAATGAACGACACATTTTAACAGGACTTACAAGAATGACATCAAGGTCCAATACCCTAACCACTGAGTCATGAACTTAGAATTTAAACTTTCCAGCCCCGAGGTTTGGGAGATAGGGAATCCCAATACTTGCTCCTGTCATTTGATCACTCTTGCAAAATTCTCTGTAAAGCTCCTAGAAAGAAACCCAACCCCATCTTTTAGAACCTATCAAGATTCACCGGTGGATACACAGGACAATAGTAAACCCGCACTATACCCCATCTTTTTTTGACAATGGTACAATAATTCAATATTTATCTATCTTCACTCAGAAACAATGACACGGTGGATACTCAGGACACAGCAATTCAGAATTGCATGTCTAAAGCGTGCAGCCAGCACACCTAGAACCTGATTGAAACCCATATGTAGGTAAACAACTAACCTTCCCAGCAATATCAGGAGCAGATCCATGAACAGCTTCAGCAAGACAAATCCCGTCTTCGCCAATATTGCAACTGCATGGAAGTCATGCTATTAGACGGGTAAACGAATACTGGCAATAACGACAAAGTCATGTTATTACCTTGGTGTTAAACCCAATCCTCCAACCAATCCTGCACAAAGATCACTGATAATGTCTCCATATAGGTTTGGCATCACCAAAACATCAAAGAGAGCAGGATTTTTCACAAGCTGTCAGCGAATGAAAACTGTCAGATTTAATAAATGCACCATGACTTTAAATTTTCCTTCAGTCTACCTAGACACAATTGTTTTATTGATTACAGCCTCCACCCCACTCCAACCCCCTCACCAAATTTGAAGATGGCACAAAATCAGCACCTTCATTAATTACAGTATTGCTGATTAAATAAATACTAACACAACTATCTTATTGATATCTTGTTTAAGAAGAAAAGGATGTAGATAATGAAATAACCAGAACCATACCATCATACAGCAGTTGTCAATGACTACTTCCTCATATTTTATCTCAGGATATTTCTCAGCAACCTCCCGACAACACTGAAGTAAAAGGTATTTTGAAAATACCAAACGGTTAGCAAAAAGAAAAAATTTGATGAATCCATTGTTAATGATTCTAATGTGAAACCTTGAGAAAAAGACCATCAGTTTTCTGCATAATGTTGGCCTTGTGAATAGCAGAAACCCTTTCCCGTCCATGTGTCTTTGCATAATGGAAAGCATACTCAGCGACACGTAAACTAGCCATTCGAGTAATGATTTTCAGACTTTCAACCACGCCTCTCACTACCTGGCAAAAAATTTAAGGCCTAATTTATTACCAATATTAAAATCACAACAATAGACCTGGCATACTCATAGCAGAGAAAGCAGAAAGTTACTTGATGTTCAAGTCCACTGTATTCCCCTTCAGTGTTTTCACGAATGGTGATGAGATTTACATTATCATATCGAGTTTTGTAGCCAGGAAGGCTGTTGCACGGCCTCACATTGGCGTACAGATTAAGCTCTTTCCTCAAGGTAAGATTCAGGGAACGATGTCCTTTCCCAATTGGTGTAGCCATTGGACCCTTTAAGCCAACCTTATTGCGCCTCACTGATTCCAGGCTTTCCCAAGTGAGAAAACTCTGGGTTCTAGGATCAATTTCAGTCCCAACATAATGTTCCTCCCACTCAATTGGCACTTCAGCAACATTAAACACCTAATCCAGTAAAAAATTCAGTATTCTCCAAAACATCATTACGAAAGAAGGCAAAACAAACAATGTGCATCCTTAGTTACAAGCTACAATCAAAGAGTCAATCACAAACCACATTTTCGACGAACGCGTAGAATTCAAATTCCAATTCGACACGGTACGAGGAAAGCTAAAAAGTAACGTAGATCGTGAAAAAATTCGGAGAGCAAGAGAGGCGGGGACCTGTTTGACGGCCTCGGCGATCTCGGGGCCGATGCCATCGCCGGGGAAGAGCGTGGCTCGAATCGGAGCGGGACCAGAGAAGAACGAGCGAGTTACGGAAAGCAAGGATCTAGAATTAGGATTCGCCGCAGAAGGAAGAATCTGGGTCGCCCGTCGGAGGATTTGCGTCGTCATTGATCGTCTCTCGCTAGACGCGAAAACCTGTAGAATCTTATGCCTGGAATGGTGAAATTGTTTGGAGGTGAAGACCCGCCCTAACAAGCTACCATGTTTGTCGATCGATTTTATACCTTTTTCCTCTTCCTGGGTCTAACGGACTGAAAGCCCCTCAATCCTTTCATTCTGAGCACATAAGTCCCTAAATTGTTTCAGTGATCATTTTGTATCGTCAACACCATTTGAAGTTTTGAACTGGATTAAGCTTTAGATGAGGTCAGTGGTAGACCTACCCCATTGAAACTTTTGAATGATTAGATTATCAATTGTTCCACAGTTTCAAATTAATTACTTGTCTCGTTTTCATCTATCTCAAAATAATTGTTACTTTTTTGTTTTTGGACAAATTTTACATATGCATATTTATGAGTAAAGTGCACCAGGAAATCCCTTAACTTTAATTTTTGTCCTATTGGGGTTTCATTTTAAATTTTTGTCCTCTTTAAGTTCCATTTTTTAACTTTTTACTTATTCGTGGTGCTTCCGTCCATTTTCTCCGTTAACTTTTACGGATCTGTAAGAAACAATTGTAGTTTTAACTACTGAAATTTTTTAAAAACTCTATTTATGCTCTGATAATTTGAAACTTAACAATCCAGTCATACTTTAAAGAATAATGACTCAAAAATGAAATTATAAAGTTAGATGATTGTTCAACACATTTTAGAAACCATAAGGGTCTATTTGAGCATTTTTACCGTAAATTCGTTAAATTTAATTTAAACGAATACTAACTCACGGGTATAGATTTGCAACGTACTCATACTTTGGAGCCATATATACAATAAACTTTTGTTCATATATATATAGATTTACATTACAGAGTATAGTTGAGATGTATTGTTTTCTTTGAACAAATGATGAAGAAAATTTTATTAAGGGAAGAACAAGAAAGAGATTACTGCCCCTGAGGTAAGGGCAGAAACAAGCCAGGAAAGAGGGAACGACAACCCGAAGAAAAAATTGGCCAGCACGTCCCCTAAAAACTGACTGGCCAACCACCCCCTGCAAGCTAAAGACAACAAAAAACAATCCAAGGGAAGCCTACAGCAGCAGAAGAACACATAACCAAAAAGAACAACACCAGAAAGAACAACACAAACATCCAAAAGTCCTAGAGAACTTCCGCCACCCGAATAAGCGGAACCGTCAGCCAGTCCGACCAAGAAATCCGAAGAGCCGGAGGTCTGCTGCAAATCCAAAGGAAGGACATGATCTGAACACAAACATCCAAAAGTCCTAGAGAACTTCCGCCACCCGAATAAGCGGAATCACACATCCACCAAGAAATCCAAGAGCCGAGGTCGCCGCAAATCCAAAGGAAGGACATGATCTCGAATGTTACCGAAGATCAAAGAGGCGTTCCAGGGAAGACTTCGCATGACAAGATTGTTTCTTGCCTTCCAGATCGACCACGTCGTAACGTAGGAAATCGCCTGCCACACCTGATAAGCTTTCGGAGGACCTTGAGAGGTAAATGCCTCTCCCAAGATGCTGCGGAAGTGGAAAAGCCCTGTGACATCTGTGTTACACCAGGAAGCCACCGCATGCCAAATCTCAGATGCGCGGGGGCAGTGAACTAGAACATGATCTGTCGTTTCTATGGCATCTAAGCATAGCGGACAAGACAAGGACTCCAAAAGGACGCCTCGCTGCTGAAGCTGGTCACGAACAGGAATGAGCCGGTGGGACGCCCGCCAGATGAACACATTCACTTTGATCGGGATTTTGTTGCACCATCTTGTTGGGATTTCATGCCTCACGGAAAGGATCTTCGTGACCATTAGAGAGAGCTGGCGAACCGAGAAGCTGCCATCCGCTGCTGGATTCCATCGCCAAGTATCCGGGCTGTTCGCCCGAGGCGAGAAGTCCTGCAGAAGGGAAAGCAAACGTTGGAAATCACCCTCCGCCCTCCCCCGCAAGGGCCTCCTCCAGCTCCAAGCCCAGCACAACTCCCCCTCCACCCATCTAAATTTCTCACCAACCAGGCCCTCTTTGTTAACCTCTAGCTCGTACAACCTACTGAAATTGCTCTCCAACGACCCCTCGCCAATCCACACGTCTTTCCAGAACTTAGTACTATTCCCCTCTCTCACCACCCTTACAAGAGATTTTTAAAATCAGGACCCAACCCTTCTACTTCCCCATGCGCCTTCCTAATCCCTTTCCAAACACACCAACCCTCCGAGGGATCTCCAAGGTGAGAAGAACCCGGGACACCCCCATGAATGCTAGACACCACCTTTGCCCACAAGCGGTCTACTTCCGTAAGCCACCTCCATTTCCACTTATTAAGGAGAGCCAGATTCTTTCCTTTTAAACTACCCACACTCAACCCTCCAGCGTCCCTATCTCCGAACAACCGATCAATCCTAGCCCAAATCAATTTTCTACCCTCCCCTGACGCCCCCCAAAAGAATTTGTTCCTCAAAGATTCAATTTTTTTCACCACACCAACCGGGACAAGAAACACTGACAAGTGATACAGGGGCAAACTTCCAAGAACCGCATTCACAAGGGTTAGCCGACCACCGATGGATAAGGATTTAGCCTTCCAACTCGAGAGCCTGTTCTCAATTTTACCAACCACCGCATCCCAACTTTTGATACGACTCATATTTAGGCCGACAGGAAGGCCTAGATATGAAAAGGGGAGAGATGCCGCTGAGCATCCCAACAGGCCAGCAACTCTGGAGACTTCCTCTGATCTGACCCCGACCCCAAACAATCTGCTTTTATCCAGGTTGATTTTGAGACCAGAAGCCTGCTCAAAGCAACGAAGAATACACATAAGGGACCTGGCGTTCTCCACTGACCACTCTCCACAGAAGATCGCATCATCAACGAACTGGAGGTGCGACAACGGCACACCATCATGACCAACCTGGAGGGGCTGGAAAATCGCCTGGGAAACGGCCTCCTCTAACATGAGGTTAAGCGCCTCTGCTGCTAAGATGAAGAGGAAAGGCGACAGAGGGTCCCCTTGGCGTAACCCTCGCTCCATCGGGAACTCCGAAGTTGGACTGCCGTTAACCAGAATAGAAACCCTAGCTGAGCTGAGGCAACCAGAGATCCATCCCCTCCACCTGGGGCCAAAATGCATCTGGGAAAGGATGGAATCAAGGAACTTCCAACTGATAGAATCGAAGGCTTTAGCAAAATCCACTTTAAGGAGAAGCATCTCGCTTCTTAGATTTCTTCGCCAGAGATCGCTTCATTAATGATGAGGACTCCATCCGTTATCCTGCCTTCCTTCGAGGAATGCCGTCTGAGTCTCCCCGATCAAGCTTCCCATAACCCCTTTCAATCTTTCTGCTAGCAGCTTCGCCATAATTTTGTAGAAGCTCCCAATAAGGCTGATAGGTCGAAAATCGGAGATGAGAATTGGGTCCTTCACCTTCGGAATCAAGGAGATGAAAGAGGAATTGCAACCTGCCCCAAATCTGCCTGAAGCTTCGAATTTTCGAATAGCTGCTACCACATCAGCTTTTAAGACCTCCCAATTGGCCTTAAAGAAATTAAAGTTAAACCCATCCGGCCCCGGGGCCTTATTGCCGCCACACTGCCACACTGAATTTTTGATTTCCTCCTCCGAGAAAGGGGCCTCCAAAAGATCCACCTGAGCGCCAGTGAGCGTCCTGAATCTAACACTTCTGAAGTCTGGCCGATGATGCACCGGTTCCTTAAACTGGGATCTGAAGTAATCCAGCACTGCGCCTTTGATTAACTTCGGATCCTCAGTCCAGGAACCATTTAAGATCAAGCCCTTAACTGAATTCGAAACTTTCCTCCCCTTAATCACTGCATGGAAGAACTTGCTATTTTCGTCACCTTCAACCGCCCACTTCACCCTTGCTTTCTGATTTAGATCCTTCGAAATCTGACTCTGCTCCTTCCAATAACGGGCCTTGAGATCCCTCCAAGCACGCCATTCATCCGGATTAAGATCCTGAGCTTCAGCTTTCTTTTCCAGGCCAAGAAAATCTTTCCTCAAACTGTCAGCGACCCAACCCGAGTCAGAGGGGTTAAGCCTTTGCCAATCTTTTATCACCCTTTTGAGACCTTTGAGTTTCTCCTTAAGGATGTAATCTGCTGCTCCGGAGACGGTCGACTGCTCCCAAGCATCTCTGACAAGCTCCGGAAAGCCATCTGCTGACAACCATTTATCAAAGAAACGGAACGGGGGTGGACCGAAATCCACCACGTCAGACTTGAGGAGAATCGGACAATGATCAGCAAAAACCCTGTCCTGCACCACAGCTGCTAGATCTGGCCAGTCTTCCAAGAAAGAACCGTTAACAAGAAACCGATCTAACTTGCTCATTTTTAAGCCATCCCCACTTATCCACGTAAACCGGCGACCTCTTTGCTTCACATCAATCAAGCCATTGTCCCTGATGAAAGAATTGAAGTCCGCCGCTCTACTGGAAATAAAAGAACTGCCCTTCCTCTTTGCCGCACTTCTAACAACATTGAAGTCACCCATCAAACAAACACCCTAATTATGCTCCTGAATTGCTCCACTAAGAGCTGACCAGAGGGCCCTCTTCTGACTACCACTATGCGGACCATACACATTAATTAAGAGATAACGCCTCGGCTTATCTTTCCATCTACCCACCAAGCCAAGGAACCCCGAGCCAGAAATTATCGAGTCCGTGGTCCACACCTCCTTATTCCAAAAGAAAAGAAGGCCTCCAGATCTACCTGAAGCCAGCTGTTGGGCAAATCCCAGCTCGCTATGCCCCCAAATGCGTTTAATTGACTCACTAACGTCCTCACCCAAAATAGTTTCTTGAACCGCTAAGCAATCCAACTTCTCTTTAAACACCAGATCTTTTAAATTCCTCAATTTTTCCCCACTCCCAAAACCTCTGATGTTAATGGACAGAATCTTCATTAACAAGAGCACAATCACCTGGAAGTCTACCCGTATTTGCTCCATTATCGAAAACCAATCCTAGAGCAGTACCAACAGACCGAGTTCTGCTGACGGAGTCGGACGTGTCCTCCACGCCATCGCCGACCGAATCCGCCACCTTAAATTCCCAAGAAGAATCCGAGATGTCCTTACCTGGATGGATGAGGTCCCGCCGGGACTCACGGTCCGCTTTGATTCTGGCAGCCCGTTTGAAGTCCCTCAAGGAGACCTTAGCACGAACGCCTCATGTTCTCTCTTGCGCCTCCAGCCAATGGGCAGATTTAGGGACTTTACGTTGCCCCTTCCTCCTAGTTTTCGCCCCACCCCTAAACACCACCGGCACTTGCTCGGAAGAATTGATCGACTTTGATTCAGAACTGAAGGTGCGCACCAAAGAGGGACCTGCAACTTCTACTGGCAGAAGCGTGTTAAGGGGCGGCCCAGAAAAGTGCTCCCTAAGTCTCTCAGAAGAGCCCAAAAGAATTCCTTGCGGAACTTGGTCACCAGCAGGCCCACTAACTGCACCTTGGCCCAAAGCTTCAGGAGGGGAATGGGCCTGGGCCACAGCCTTGTCAAGGGCAACAGGCTCCCCTTCAACCGTTTCTTGTACGATTTCTGCAGAAAGGAGACTCTGACTAGCCTCCCCTTTCCCTGAAAAACCGCCTTTTTGCTGCTTTCGAAGCGATCCACCTTCGCCGACTGAGTCACCTGTGTAGTCGCCATCAACGCCTTTTTCCAAGGACGGCATAGCAGTTCCCAAGGCTGCCCGATCTGAGGAGCTCAACTCGGTAGGTGAGTCGTCCACCGATTCAACATCCTCTTCCCTATCCTTCTCCGAAACCAGCTGCTCAACGTCCTCTGACTCAGAATCCGAGTCGCCAAGAACGCCGGTGACAGGAAGCTCTTGCCGAAATCAGCCCAAGACAGTGTCTTCCAAACCCGAACTTTGAAATTGTTGTTTCAAACGAGAGTCACGGTGGAGTTAATCACGTCGAACCTCCGAGTAAGGATACGACGCGACCAATGTGCGGTGAATCTTCAAGCTAGTGAGGTCATCCACTTCCACGACCTTGCCCTGTGGTTGGGCTAGCCGCTCGAAGGTCGCAGAGTACCAAAGATGGGGAGGAATCCCTGCGAAATTAAGCCAGACCAACCGCTGAGGTAGAGAGAGGTCCTGCTCCAAGCTCCAAGGTGAGATATCGAGAAACCACTCCTGCAACTTGCCCTTGCCTGAGTGAAGAACAGAGTCCTTGCGCTCGACGGTGCCGCATTCAAGTAAGATCCTAGCTCCGCCAAGGTATTTGATGTAACATCCTTCAAAGCCCTCTTTGCCAACAGATCGTAGATTCTCCCAAGAAGGGAGATCTGTTTGACCTCCCTACAAGCAAGAATTCAGTCATGCAACCTCTTCCTCCCTAACAAACGATTCAATCTTGATGGGAGTCACAAAGTCTGGCACTGAGGACTGGTTACCCCGACTCTTGCGTTGGACCACGGCCGCAAACGAGTCAGGGCCAACCAAAGAGCAGGTCTGAGATGCTCGATTGAACGCCGTTGGAGAAGAATGAGTTCTCCCTCCTTCCCCACGGGAGAATTTGGCCACATTGACAGATAGCCTTAAGTGCCCAACCGCCACCCCCTGTATCTGTTTCACCAACAAATCCACATCCTTGACTCCCTTAAATCTCACGAACCCGAATTTCAGCCCATCCTTAGATCTCTTGAAAGGAACAAAAATATCAATGACATGCCCGAAAAGTGAAAAATGCTTCCACATGCTTGCTCGAGTCCATTCCTCCGGAAATTAGTGAAGAAAATGCTTAAACTGCGCTGTCCACTACCCTAATGAAATCTGTAGTCGGAAGTTTGCCCCTGTTTCCATGTCCTTGCCCCTGCACCCGGTTGAGGGGAGCCTCTCTCTCACTCTCTCACTCTCTCTCATCTTTTTGAAGGAGTATTTATTAATGTATAAATCTCTCTAATCGTGTTGTACAAAAATTTTAGGTAAGATGTATTGTTTTCTTTGTTGCAGCTACGGGTCTACCATGCATGAGACAGACGTAACGATCCCTACCTCCTTGGGCTGGGATTATCAATTTCCTATTTTCAATGTTTTTTGTTTGAATGGATTTCCTTCATCTTTGGCTACAGTATCACTTATATACCTATCGCAATGAAACTTCTCTTCAATCAAATAATGAAGGTGGCATGCATGTAGCGGAACATGGGTGAGACCACCAGATGGAAATTCTTAAATTCTGCTGCCAGACCATGTTTGGATTATAAAATATGAATAATATTGAATAATTGTTTGGGGCCATGAAAATGATCTGATTAATTGGTCTTTACTTTGAGGAGAAAAAAACTTAAGAATCCCTTAGGCTAGGCTACGTTTAGTTGTGTAAAATTTTTCAAATTTCCAACTCCAAATTTCCTTTGTTAATATTAGATCATATAACTAGCTTTCAAGTGATAGAAAACATTGTTTTCCAAACTTTGGAAAACTAATATATTAAATTAAGGAACATTGTTTGAAAGGTTTCCATGATAATACTAGAGTTGTTCAAAGTTTGAAAAACAAGGTTTTCCATCACTTAAAAACTACTTGTATGATCAAATATTTACAAAGGAAATTTGGAGATGAAAACTTGAAAAAATTTCAACAACTAAACGGACCCTTAGCTAGCTAGGTTTGCTGATACTTACAACATGCCCCTCCACTTTTTAGAACCTCCACTTATATATAATCCTCTATTGCTTTTTATATTGTCCACACTATATACTGAGAGAGAATATAATACATTCATTTGGAGTTGTCAACAACAACAACAACCACAAAAACTTTACTGTTAACAAACATCTTTGAATTCCATTTTGTTTCTCTGTAAATGTGAAACGACGTTTTCGCTTAAACAATGTAAAAAATCATGGGTAAAATATAAATTAAAAAAACAAATGTAATTAGTACCAAAAATAGAGAAAAGGGTACTAAACTGTAAATTTTAATAAAGGAAATTTTATTAAAAATATAGTTATATGGTCGTTTATGAGTTACATCAGTGTGAAACAGCTCTTCTCTCATTGATATTAAGTAATTTAATTTAAACAAGTTAGCTAATGTGATCACTGATCAAGTGCAATAACTTGTCAGATGTGAATTGTACTCCTATTATTAGAGCCTGTTGAAACAGTTATGTGACCACAAAAATTACTCCACTTTGTAAGAATATACTTAATTCCTCTGTTTCATAATAATTGTTACTCGTATTTTATTTTTAAAAAATGTATAAATAATGAAACAACCAGTATATTGTGCATTGGGCTTGGTTTTATGTGATAGATAATTAGGAAAGTGATATTTGTGTTTGTGATCTCCCATTTTCATGTCTGAACATGGGACCAGGTGTCACTAAGGTTAGTTGTGCATGGGTCTTTATCTCTGTTTTCTCACCAACAATAAACTCCTCTTCAAACACCCACCATCTAAACAGACTTTTTGGACATGCATAGAGATCAATGGTAGTACTTGGTACTGCTACTACTACAATTACAATCACAATTACATCACATGACACCTCTTTGATTACAAACAGTAACAAAACTGGCTGGGTCACTCACTCTGGGCTTGTGTCCATGTACACCATCACAATCTAGCTACTTAACACAAACTACTAATGACCCACTATGATCATGAGATTAAAATCATCTCATCCTCCAACCAAACGGACCCTATATATATTTTCCACTCTTAATTCATTTTATTTCATTTTCACCATTGCAATACATCCACTCAAATAGTAATAGTCTAGAGAGTGAGTTGGGAGGGGTTATAATGAATTTGGAAGAGGGTAATGATGGAAGTTTATGTAAAATAATTTAATAAATAAAGATAATCTTAATTTACACAAATAAAAAAAATAAAAATGACAATTCATTTGAAACGAAAAAATATAATTTAAACTATTATTAATTTGTTGTACCGAGATGAGAAACTCTTGGACCAATCTTTAAAATCGGCCCTATGAGCACTGAAGAAAACAGTGCGTGTGTATGTATCATCATATCAATGAACCAAACCAACAAATTCATCTACAACATATCCGTGTTTTCGAAATTAAATTAGTTGAGCTATAGTACGTGTCTATAAAAAAATTGTAGTAATATATTATTTTACATTTTATTTCAAAGTATTGGAATAATATTGTAAAATTATATATTCTACAAAGTTTTCATGGATTGTCCGATTGGACAGTTTGTAAAAGTATACTATCGGTTAATTAATCTTTTATGATTGTGTATGGAGAAATGATGAGAATTACATAAATTTCGGATGCAATATTTGGTCTTGTTCCTCGTTATACCTGCTCTAGGCGTTACGCCGGAGAAATGGTATAATGGTGAACTAAGACGATATGCTGCCGAAATTTATGTAATTGTATCAGTTTCTACATGCACTAGATAAAAGTTTGATTAACTAATACTCCCTCCGTCCCCAAAAGATTGAAGGATTTGGTTGGGCGCGGAGATTATGGTGAATGTGAGATTTTTAATAAGTTTACTTAATTGCCCCTTGATTGAAAGTGCACAAAAAATGAGGTAGAAAAAGTAAAGATAAAGTGGGAATAGTTTAGTAACTTTAAGAGTGAGAAGTTTCCTTTTAAGGAAAGTGATCAATTTTTATGGGACAGCCCAAAAAGGAAATGTGTTCAATTTCTCAGGGACGGAGGGAGTAGTACTTTTATGAATAGGATATGACTCATACACCCTGAATTAGGGGAAAACGGTAGTGAGAATTTTGGAATTAAGTTGTGTGCTAAATATATATTAATTGTTATGCTTTGTCATATTGTTTTATTGATACAGTTATAGGAATTGTACAATGGCTGAAGGACGTGATTGGATGTATCAAAGTTTTCAGGAGCGGACTCGCGATATTAGTGAGAGGTTTTGGAACAGGCTTCTAGAATTCCTAGATTATGGTTTTCTTGTTGCTCGGGAAAAGGGAGAACAATTTATGAAATGTCATTGTAGAAAATGTAAAAATATATATTATCATGATCGAGAAACAATTGACAATCATTTATTGTTAGATGGATTTCAACGAATTATCAAGTGTGGGATTGTCATAGTGAATGACGTCAGATAAGTTCATGCGTTTATCAAGGTTATCGATTTGATGAGGCATCGTCATCATCATCAAATATTGCAAGTACGAGTAGTGCACTTAATAATTCATTTGAGGGTAATGAAGAACGAGGTGATTACCGTGAAATGGTCCGCGAGGCATTTAGGATTCGTGAACATAATAATAATTTTGAGGGTGATGATATTCATCAAATGGATGAGGACGACATCACACCCGAAAAGCCAAATCAAAGGGCTCAAAAGTTTTTCGATTTATTATGTGATGCGTCGCAACCTTTATATAAGGGATGTATTGATAAGCACACGAATTGTCTGTTATTTCCATGTTCTTGAGCATGAAAAGTCAACATAACGTATCTGACACTTTTTTCTCGGAGTTGATTGAATTTATCAATGAAATACTGCTCGGAGAAGACGCGGCCTTGCCTACGAGCATGTCTAGTAAAAAAGTTATGATGAAATAGTTGTGGTTACCGTGCAAAAAGATTCATGCATGCGAGAACAATTGTATGTTGTTTGATGATAGATATGAAAAGTTAAACAATTGTAGAGTCTGTGGTGCGGAACGGTTCGAAGAAGGTGAGGCGAATCAGAAACCAAAAGCTAAAAAGATTTTACGTTATCTACCAATCACTGAGCGGCTCTAACGGCTTTACCAGTCCTCCAAAACCGTTAAATTTATGATGTATCATCTTAGAGCTAGTGAAAATTTGATGGCCATTATTGGACATCCATCCCAAGCCGAGGCATGGAAACACGTCGATAAGTGTAATCCTGATTTTGCATGTGAGTATAGCAATGCTCGATTGGGTTTATGTACAGATGGTTTTAACCCGTTGTCAGACTTAGGACAATCATATTCTATATGGCCTGTATTCATCGTGGTTTACAACTTGCCTTCTGATTTATGCATGATGGAAGCTTACACTTTCATGTCATTGCTAATCTCTGGCCCAAAGTCACCGGGCCGTAACATTGATGTGTTTTTACGTCCACTGATCGATGAGTTGAAATATCTATGGAATACAGACGTGGAAACTTGGGATGCACATCGTAATCAGAACTTTAACATGCGAGCATGTGGAATGTTATCAGGGTGGAACATGCACGAAAGACTTGCATGCCCGTACTGTATGGAGGATGTTCATAGTTTTCAGCTGACTCGCGTAAAGAAAACGAGTTGTTTTGGTTGTCACCGAAGATTTTTACCACAACGGCACGCTCTCCGTAACAACAAACAATCATGGAAATATACAAATCGTAGGCCAAGATGTGAGTTTAAACCAGGCCACCAGATATTAAGCGAGGTCCAGAATATTGTGTTCCCACCATTCGGGATACCGTGGGATCGGATGAGGGCAGAGACTTTCGGAAAGGAGCATAATTGGATTAAGAAATCAATTTTCTGGTGATTGTTTGTGGATATTTATGATTTTTGGTGATTTTTGGTGATTTTGTTAATTATTGATGGTTTTTGGTGTTTTTGTTGATTATTGGTGGTATTATTTATTTAGTTGCATTTAGTTAGTTGCAATTAATTTTTGTGCATTTTTTCTGCATTATTATGAATTTTTGTGAGTTTTGAAAACACTTGGGCTTAGAATGAAACTTTTATATACTTTAGGGTCAAATTGCAATATTTGAAAACATTTGGGGTTAAAGTGAAACTTTTACAAAACTTTAGGGTCAAATTGAAGTTTTGAAAATATTTGGGTTAAAATGAAACTTTTACAAAACTTTAGGGTCAAATTGCAAATTTTGAAAACATTTGGGGTTAAAATAATACATTTACAAAATTTTAGGGTCAAATTGAAAGTTTTGATTTTTTTTTGGTTAAAATGAAACTTTTATAAAACTAGGGTAAAATTGAATGTTTTGAAAACACTTGAGGTTAAAATGAAACTTTTTACAAAACTTTAGGGTCAAATTGCAAGTTTTATGTAAACATTAGTACTTATGTTCATTTTTAAATGCTTTTTGAGTTATTGCGTCTACTCTCGATGCTTGAGATGGTTCAGGACGAGATGTGTGGGGTTTGGGTACCCAGGGACTATCATTCACCCGTAGTTCCTGTGGTCACTCACCGAGGTTATCCCGACCGCGTACGAATGAGTCTCCTGCGAGGTCGAGTGATTCGGTGCATCAGGATGGCCCTCTTGATGCACCTCGTGATGACGCACCACCGCCATCGCAGCGTCCACGCTTAGTGCCACACCCACCATCTCCACTACCACCGCTGGTCCCGGGCCCTGATGGATGCCTCATTGTTCGCATCGCACAGTAAGTATCTAACGTAAACAATTTTACTATTCATTTTATTTAGATGTTTCTGTACTTATTACGGGTTATGTTTATGTGCAGTTTGCATTCGGAGCAGATCACAAAAGTGATTTCTCATGTCTGCGCAAACCGCTTCTCCGGATTCCCTCCCAAGTACATCCAGCAGACGGCAGACGAGCTCGCCATCTGGGCATATAAGTTCGTGGCATTTTAACAATTATTAATATTTAATATGTTACATTAATTAATACTTGTTATAAATTGTGATGGATAACAGTGATGTATTTTAAATAACTAACAAAAAACATATATGGGATGAGTCGGGCTTCTTGGAAAAGTTGCACTCCCAGTTCGCGGAGTTCTACCAGATAATGCAGAACAACATCCGAAAGAAGTGCAGACGACAACATCCTTTAGATCCGGACAATCCTAACCAACTAGATTGGCTACCGCTCATCCCGAATAGAATCAACCCGGACAAGTGGAAGATACTGCTCGAGTATTACAATAGCAGCGACTTCAAGAAGGAATCCCAGAAAAACAAAAAGAATGCAAAGAGCGAGAATCGTCCGAAGATCAAGTCGTTTGGCAACAAGTCCAAACATAGAGTTTTTGAAGACTTGGTAATTTCTTTTAACCACATCAGCGTTTAAATATCTAAGTTTAATTTATTTTATTTATAAAAAACTAATTACTTCATAAATACTATTGGATAGTCCAAATAAGCCGGGCACCGGCTGCGTCAAGAGGAGTTCGGGGAGGCATGGCTTGGGAAGGAATCGGTCGTTCTGGTATTATTCATTTATTTTCCTAAATTCAAATTATTGTTTCTTTCAATATAATTTAACGTAAGTTTATTTGTATTATTACTTAAGAGTATAGGACGCGTCTTGTTGACAAGTATGGCTAGATGGGCCGTTCCCGGCGATCGATGATGAGATCTACAAATTCGTTGTGGGCCAGCCCACCCGATGCCGCTGCGTCGATGTCCCGCCCCAGATTAGCCATCCGGAGAGCTTCGAACCACCTCAGCAATCTCAGGTAATTAAATTGTCGTTTTATTAACTTCTATAATTTAACTTGTTTTTTATATTACAAAAGTTGATTTTTTTAAAATTTTAACTTTCAGCGCGAGATTGAGCAGGAGGACCATCATCGGAGGGACACGAATGAGATCTGTGACCTCAGATGCCGGGTTGCGGCACTGGAGGTTCGGGATGGTGCTCTTGAGGCATGGAAGGCGGACACGTTGCGATCCTTTGATTCGGCCGTCAGCAACATCTGGTCGGCTATGCGTTCTGGGGGGTACATCCTGCTTAACGCGACGCCGCCACACTTGTCAGCTGGATCTTCGTCCCAGCCTCAGCTCTTCCAACAGCCGACGCCTCAGCCCTTCTAGCAGCCGTTCCAGCAGCCGACGCCTCAGCCCTTCCAGTGGCCGCCTCCTCATCCCTTCCAGCATCCTCGTGAGCAGTGGCTCAATGTCGACTTGGGCCTGGGTTTCACGCATCCCCATGGGAATTATCGGCCCGAGATGCCGATCCAGACGCTGGTCCAGAAGCCATTCCAGCGGGGATTCCTAGACGGGCTTACGGAGCTTCAGGACGATGAATTTGTTGATTACTTTGACGCTGACCAACACTCGAACCCAAACGACCACTTTTAGGATTTTTTAAAACATTATTAGATTTTGGTGTAAATTAACAATTTATTATATATATATATATATTTACATTTGAAATTAATTTTTTAATATAATTTTAATTTAAATTATAAATATACAAACAATTATATCATTATTTTACCAATTTTTCATTTATTACAAAAAAACCTTTACCGCGGCCGACCGCGCAGCAGGCCGCGGTAGAGGCTGGCATCCGCTATCACAGCCTTACTGGGGCCTGCCTGTGCGGTAAGGCCGCGGTACGAGCTGCGGCCTGAGGCGCGGAAACGCCCTCTACTGCTAGCTATTTTACTGCGGCAACTACCACTGCGCTACCGCGGGAATGGCCGCGGTAATGCCTGTTTGCTTGGCGTAGTGCGACAGCCAAATACGCCGCACTCGACGAAGGCCACCGCGAGCAAACCCGGTGCCCCCGTGAGGGAATCCAAGGGTGTTGCGAGCGAACTAGGGCCGACGCGAACGAACCCAGGGCCGCCCGCAAGTGAACCAGGGTTGACGAGAGTGAACCTAAGGCTGTCGCGAGCGAACTAGGGCCGACGCGAGCAAACCCAGGGCTGCCCACGAGTGAGCCAAGGCCGACGCGAACAAACCCAAGGCTACCGCGAGCGAGCCTGGGCTGTTGCGAGCATGCCTCAGGCTGCCGCAACCAAGCCAGAGCCAGGCCGTGCACGATCTTTGGAGGTATCGCACAACCGCTCTGCACTTTTCTGACGGTTCCGGGAGATGGGCGGCGGTGTTTCATGGCGGTCGTTGGCATTCGGGCAGTGGTCACCGGGGTGGGTTAAGGATGTTGTGGGTGAAATGTAAACTTGTTAAGTTAGGGGAAAATTGTTAGGGGTAAAAAACTTAAATTCAATTTTTTTAATTAAACCAAAATCTCTAACAGAAAAACAAACGGTGTTAGGTCTAGTGGGTTTTGTATAATTAACCAAACCCCGGGGTTTTTTTTATAATTCCAAAAATAAAAGGGGAAAATTGGAGAATATGGCAAACCTCATACGACCGTCACGAGTTGAATTATAATCAAATTGCTTTGGGCCGTTTACCAATGTCAGTAATTGATGATTATACAATTCGAACAATTTTGAATTCGCCTCAAAGAAAAACTGAGTAGGTAACCGCCCTATTCTATTAAATAAAGAGAAATTACCAATTCTTAAGGTTCCGTTTTTTTGGTTTAAATTAAAAGAATGAGATAAGGTTTTTCTCTTTGTTTTACCCTAATTACAAAGGTATAGCTTGTTCGTTATAATCAATATATTTATATATAGATCACCAACGCCTAAACAAATTAAGAGATCTCTAATGGTGTTTTTAGCACACCACATGGGTCGGCATTAATTTTATAAGCGGCTTTAGTTCTCCAGCACACCACACGCCATGTAAGATGTAAGGCTAACCTACCCCACTCCCCTCCCTCCTTCATGTTTGGTGGGTAAATGTCATTTAGATATACTATATATTAGCTAGAATCAATTATAGTACTTTTAAACATTTTAATATAAAAATCAAATGTAATATATATATATATATATAGATGAATGAAATATAAATTTAAGCACAACCAAATTCACTAAAAAGCTACAAAACAAAAAGGAACTGGTGAATTGGGTACATGTCATTTAGATATACTTTATATTAGCTAGAATCAATAAAAAAAGTCATGTGTGAAAATGATTTCTATTGTGATAAAAAGTTAATGCTACAAAAAATAAACGGGACAAGATGTTCGTTTTAGAGAAATACCACTACGATCTGAATGAGGAAAATTGTGAGGTTTTTGTCATGAAGGTTAAACCTTCAAGATACGAGATGAAAATCTTGAGGTGCTGTTTGGTTTAATATTCAAAAAATTCATATATTAACATATTTATTCCCTAATTTTTGAAAAGTTTATAAAATGATCCCTAAAAATACGTAGTCTCTTATAGTCTCTATAGTCTCTAAACTTTTGTGAAATTTACAAAATGGCCCTCTAAAAGTACAAGTTTAATTAGTCCATAAACTTTTTTAAGAGTTACAAAATGGTTCCTAAACATTTCGTTGATTTTAAGAATCCGTGAACCAAATCAAGGATTTTCGATTTATGTATTTTTATTTTTCATCATTGCTATTTTCTATATTTTCACATTTTGAATTCTTAAAATCCTTCAACCAAACACCCCTAATTCAATTCTTACTTAGGATTTAACTTCATTAGATCTCATGAGAGATAAAAATGGTCAAGGTAGATAGTAAAAAATACAAATATAAAATTTGAACAATATCAATATCATATGTGAAATAACAGTCTCAAATGCCATAAATTTTTAATTAACGCAAAGTTAGTAGCAGTATTTTTCAATGAAGATTATGTTCTTTTTTTATATATACAAATGGGGTAAGGGTTGGGAATCTTTTCGAACTCGGCATCACTACCTACAAGTGTTTCGCGAATACGCACTACTGCGCTGCCGTCACATACGGGCCGTGTTCTATGTCAATACTCGATTGATCCTGAAAAATTGAACATATATCTTTTTTAGGTTGTCCCGAAAAAATGATCACTTTCTTTAAAATGAAACTTCTCATACTCAAAGTTGCTAAACTATCTTTCTTTATATTTCCTTTTTTTACTTCATTATTTGTGCACTTTCAACCAAAGAACAATTAATGAAACATTCGCAAAAAATTTACATTCACCTTAATCTTCGTACCCAAACAAATCTTTCGATCTTTTGGAGACGGATAGAGTATTTTCTTCAAAATTTCATCAATAAATGGTTAACTTTTTTCATTTAATTTCGCCCCTCATAAACCTTACACCAGTTTTACATACTTCATTAAATCCTTAAATTTTTCATCTAAAGAACACACATGAAAGAAAGAAAATAAGAAAAAACAGGGGCAGCAGCACTTCTTTGATTGATTTTTCTTCCCCGAATTAGAAAGGCCAATAGAACGGCTATATACCTGAAACATCGCGATTGGTAAACATCAACCCCTTGATTGAATAAATAACTACTCCAACCAAAACCATGGTTGACCTTTTTCATGGGATAATAATCAAACATTGTCCTACGGTTTTCCATAATATTCAATTTGCCCCACTATTTTGAGAAATTGTCAAATCCCTTTGAGGTTTTACCTAATACATTTTCCCCTTTTAAAGTTAGAGTTAAAATTGTGCATTGACCATTAGTTAACTTTTAAGGTTAATATTTTAATGTTTTCTTAAAGTGTCTAACCCTAACAATTTAACCTTAAACTTTAGAATAGGTACTACACATTGACTCCTCCATCCCACCACCCTCCTAGCCCGCAATCATGTCATCGTTCCGCAGCACAAACGTCACCGCTTCCTAGGGCTACCACAAGCTAGCCTAAAGCCTTTATATATGGTCGATTAGTTTGTAATTATCGCCGCACGGATGCGGGGATGAAGGTTAAAATATAAGATAAAAAAGTAAAGAGTAAAATTATTAGGATTAAAACAAATCTAACAAAAATTTAAACTGACGTTAGAGTTGAGTGGGATGTATATCATGTGAAACTCGGAATTTTTTTTTGATGATCTGTAAAATTACAAGGATAAACTGGATATTTTAACAAATTTCACGAGGTGTTTGATAATTACCCTTTTCATTTTTTACTGCCTTTTATTCTGGCCCATGCAAATTAACTGCTTGCTTTTCAGCACTATTTTTAGTCATCTCGCGAGAAGATGACATTCATCTCGCGACAAGAGAGACAAATGAGAAGAATCAAGAGAGAAGGCGAACAGATGATAAAAACTTCAGTAATGGAACAAACAAAACCATCTGCTTTGTTTAGTCGGAAGACGGAATTAGTAAATTATAGTTTAATTTTCGGGAAATTTATAAAATAAGTGACACTGAGATTGTGACTAAAAAAATGAGAAATAACGGATAGGCTCCTTAAAAATCTTTGTTTTTTTGCTGGCTTCTGAAGATACACACAGTTTCTTCAGATCCGAAGAAAAGGGTAAGGAACATTTAAAATAGAGTAATTCAGAACGCTTATTGGAAATAATTAAAATAAATCCACCCTTACTAGTTTTTTATACGTCCACTCGTACTTGTTTCGACTTTCTGTATCTGATGTTTTTTTTTTTCCGTTACATAAAACATTTGAGTTTTTTAGTTCATATTGCACAAATTTAAATAGAAAATCTTTGAAAGCTTGAAAAACCCTTTATTTTCCCAAAATTAAAAAAGTTGGAAATTTTTTTTCCAAAATTCTGTGTTGAACTGAGCCTAAGTGATTAATCTACTTGGATTATTGTTGATGAACACTAGCAATTAAAGACCTGTAGAGGAAAAGCTTTTTTTCTACTTACCTCATCAAGGTTGGTGTTTACTCTTTTCAGTTTTTAAATGGAATATCAATCAAGTCCCACATAAGTACAGACTTCACCCAACAATAGCAGTCTGTCACCATGAGAGAATTTGATCAGCCTTTTCCCCAAAACTTTTCTTAACACCAACCACTTTAGTCTACTGTTTAATTACTGCCTTACACCATTACCACTCCATTTGATATTCTTAACAGCTTTGATTTCTGGTCTGAAAAATGGTGGAAAAAGCATTGCTTTTTTAAAAAATACTACTTTTAATTTCTTTTCCCAATTTTCTTTATGATGTTAAAAAGCCCATTCTGTTGGTTCAGTGAGTGCTTTTTGGACACTTGCATGATCAGAAAGGTGTTCTCTCTCTCTCTCTCTCTCTCTCTCTCTCTCTCTTCTTCTGTTCCTCTCTGTTTGGTTATGGCCTGTTTTATCTGCTTCCATGTCGGCCATCGAGTAATTCTTTGATTGAATCTTTGAAGAAAATAAAATACGGAGTAGAACCAACAACTAAAAGATTCATCACAGCCTTTTTCTTCTCTTCCTTGTTTTCCTCCTTATTCTATCTCTCTACTGGAACCTTCGGATTTTGATGGGTTCTTTCTGTTTTTGAGGAGAATTTGGAGCCGCTTTCGTTGCAGACAATTGGGTGCAGTTTGTTACTGATATTTTCTCTTTTGTCCTCATTTTTTTTTCTGTTAATGCCCCTTGTTTATAAAATTTGTGACCAAAATACTTGCAAAGAACAGTTTTTTTTTTTTGTTTTTTCTGTATCTTTTTCCGTGCGTCTGTTTGATCTTCTGGGGTTCCTTCTTTTTCCCTTCTGGTGTGGATCCTAAAGTTGAAAATGTTTACGAGAGAGTCAGTGAATTTGGTGGTATTTGTTTCTCTGGAAACAATATGAATGAGTATCTGGGGGTAGTGGCTGCGGTTGGCGACCAACTGAAAGGCAAAGCTGCTGGTCTGATTTAGTCAAGTGAGAGCCCTTTTTTCGCAGTGGCAGATTCTGATGCTGAAATCTCAAAAAACAAAAAAGGAAGCAAGTAAGCTCCTTGAGGCTCTACGATTGGAGATAATTAGGGTTCTTCATACTTAATTACAGCTAGTGATGAAGCTGAAGCTGTGAATTTGACTCAGTAGGAGGCACTTCTAAAATCCCCTGAAGTTGGTATTTTTCTTTCCCCTGAAGTTGGTATTTTTCTTTCCCCTTTCCTGCAAGAGATGTGGAGATTGTTTCTAGTTGTTCAGTGAAGAAAATGATCCACTGAATAATTAGTTCGGTTTTCACCTTGATTCTGCTTCCAAGTGCTGCTCAAGGTAAACTCTTTTTACTGTTGAGAAGTTAATCTTTCCCTTTTGTTGTTCCTGCGGAATTTTGTTGAGTTATGGGCTTAAATTTGGTACATACGTGGGATTGTTTTTCTTTTACAGCATTCGCTAGAAGAGAAAGTGCCTGTGGGAGTTTTGAGTTACTGGTTTTGTGTTATCCTTGTTGTTGAAAGATGATTACGTTTATGGAGTCAAAAGAGGAAGTGAAGGAAGTGGAGAAGTGCTTGGATTCTCAGCTATGGCATGCCTGTGCTGGTGGAATGGTGCAAATGCCACCCGTCAATGGCAGAGTCTATTATTTCCCTCAGGGCCATGCAGAGCACGCATCCAGCCCTGTCGATTTTAGGAACTTCCCAAGGATTCCTCCATATGTGCTGTGCAAGGTTGGAGCTATCAAGTTCATGGCTGATGCTGACACAGATGAGGTTTTCGCTAAAATTAGGCTTGTCCCAATTGGTGGGGGTGAACCGGATTGCCGGGATGATGGTCTGGGAGGCACTCATGGGAATGAAACTCAAGAGAAACCGGCCTCCTTCGCTAAGACATTGACACAATCTGATGCAAACAATGGAGGGGGGTTCTCAGTTCCTCGGTATTGCGCAGAGACGATTTTCCCAAGATTGGACTACTCTGCTGATCCTCCTGTTCAGACCATTCTTGCCAAGGATGTTCACGGCCACATTTGGAAATTCCGGCATATTTATAGGGGAACACCGAGGAGGCATCTCCTGACTACCGGATGGAGCACTTTTGTCAACCATAAGAAGCTTGTGGCCGGTGATTCTATTGTTTTCTTAAGAGCGGATAATGGAGATCTTTGTGTCGGAATTCGGAGGGCAAAGCAAGGAATTGGAGGGGGCTCGGAGTCATCATCCGGCTGGAATCCTGCTGGTGGAAATTTCCCAGTCCCATATGGAGGGTTTTCAACCTTTCTGAGGGACGATGAGAACAATCTACTGAGAAATGGGAACGGTAGTGGGCCTTGTAAGGGGAAGGTCAAGCCCGAGTCTGTTATTGAAGCTGCATCGCTCGCAGCCAATGGGCAGCCTTTCGAGGTTGTTTTCTACCCACGAACAAGTACACCGGAGTTCTGTGTGAAGTCTTCATTGGTGAAGGCTGCAATGCAGATCCGTTGGTGTTCAGGGATGAGATTTAAGATGGCATTCGAGACTGAGGACTCTTCGCGCATTAGTTGGTTTATGGGTACCATATCATCTGTTCAAGTTGCTGATCCCCTCAGATGGCCCGAATCTCCTTGGAGGCTTCTTCAGGTTAGCTAATCTTTTAGAGTCATGTTATGATTACGGGACATACTTCTTCCATGCCATGATTAGGTGTATTTTTTTTAAAACTTTATAACCTGTTTTCTGCTCCTAGCTGAATATTTATGAAAAATGTGCAGAAGTTAATTCTGGATTGATAGATTATGTTATCGGTTTAGTGTATCTTCAGTCGACTTGCTTCCTTTTGGAGAAGATCCTGCTGTATTTTTCATCACTCTCTTAAAATTAACAACAGGTGACATGGGATGAGCCGGAATTGCTTCAAAACGTGAAGCGTGTGAGTCCATGGCTGGTAGAATTGGTGTCCAACATGCCTGCCATTCATATATCTCCTTTTTCGCCACCGAGAAAGAAGTTGAGGCTTCCACTTCACTCCGATTTCACCCTCGATGGCCAACTTCCGGTGCCAACGTTTTCCAGCAGCCTTCTCGGGGCTAATGGCCCCTTTGGTTGCTTACCAGATAACACTCCTGCTGGCATGCAGGGAGCCAGGCATGCTCATTACGGTCTGTCTTTATCGGACCTCCACCTCTCGAAATTGCAGGCAGGTCTCTTCCCGGCTGGTTTTCCGCGGTTTGATCATACTGCTACACCCACTAGGACCTCCACTGTCAGTCCAATAACTCGTCATACGTCTAGTATGAGTGACAATGTATCTTGCTTGCTAAAAATGTCTCGTTCGAGCCACACATCAAAGAAAAGGAATGATGTTCGAGCACCACAGCTCATTCTATTTGGTCAGCGGATTCTTACAGAGCAGCAGATATCTCTGAGCTGCTCCAAGGACACAGTCTCACCAGTTCTCACTGGGAATAGTTTATCCGAATGGAATCCAGACAGGACGGCGAACTTTTCTGACAACTCAGGGTCTGGTGTCAACCAGCAAGGCTTGGCAGAGCGCTCATCCTGTGAAGGCTTCCCTTGGTACAAGAATGGCCGCCATGAACAGGACCTGAACTTGGAGACCGGTCACTGCAAAGTATTCATGGAATCAGAGGATGTTGGCCGCACGCTTGACCTGACTCTGCTCCAATCATATGAACAATTGTACCATAAGCTAGCTGACATGTTCGGCATCGAGAAGTCCGAGACATTGAGTAACGTTCTTTACCAGGACCCAAAAGGTGCAGTGAGACAAGTTGGAGATGAACCATTCAGGTAAACACTCGCTGTTCTGTATGGCTCTTGTGATGACTAAAACCGATATTTTGGTTGTTGATGCCTTTGTTTCTGGTTTCTGTTCTGTAGTGATTTCAGTAAAATGGCAAGAAGATTGACCATCCTGATGGATTCAAGCAGCAACAACGTAGGGATGTAGAGGAAGCAATGAAATTTGCTCCGATTTGTATAGCGGATTCGACGAGTTCTTTGTTTTCTCGTACTGACCCTCCTTTTTATCCCTCTCAAAGTTGTCAGAGGAGCTGCATTAGCTATAGATAGTTCAACACTTTGAAGCAAATTCTGCTAGTCTTCTCTAATTTGTCCTCTGAACTTGCCAAGGGTTCTTTCTTAGGCCACAAGTTTCAATCAAAGTTCTATGAATTGATGTGCAGAAAGTGTCTCAGAGTTCTTTCTTTAATGTTATTTACTAGTACCTAAATAGTACTCCATCTGGAATTGATTATGGAGGGTGGTGTTTTTGTAATTTTCTAGAACTCTTATGGTTTTGATTGGGATTTGCACAAGGGCTCTGTCAAAAGGCATTGGCAGTTTTGCAATAAGCAACAAAACCCTATTATTGTGCTTCTCCAGAGACAAGGCACATGTAGACAGGAAGGCAAAGGAAGGAAACAAACTCCAGAATTAATGCAAGTTTTGCCCTCATCTAGTTTTTTGTTTGCATCTTGACCACTGCATTTTAACCTTTTCCTGCTGGGGTGATTTGGAAAACCATTGTAAAAAACTGTCCTTATTTGTGAAGAAAGTGATGGAAAATTCCTTCTATAGAAAGCTGACGGATGCGGTTTGAAAACAATTGTTCCGTGTGCACTTAAAAAATCATTTCCAGGGAAGAAAGAAAGTGACACAGAGACATTACAATAATAATAATAATAATGCTAAAATATTCCTAGAGAAATATTTATTCGGTGGTTAAAGGTCTAATCAGATTACTCAGACGTAAGCATGATTAGTTGACTAAGTAGGGTTTATGCGCTTGTTAATCTGAATCATTTACATGACAGATTAATTTTATATATACTTGAGTTGGGTTTCGAAGTTAACTTTTTTTTTTTCTCTTTATTTTAATTCTGTTTCTAATAATTTATTGCAAGCTCATTTCATGAAATTCAACAACTCCAAAGTTGGTTAATTGATGAAGATTAATTAAATTGTCCCAAGCTGGTGCCGCAAGTGTGGGGTGGGGATTAAATAAATAAATGGACTTAAAATAAACTTTGCATCGGGATCGCGAAAGAGAAGAAAACAAAATCGTGAAACATGACAAAGTCAAAATAGCATCAAGAAAATTTTGGGTTTTGATTCCTTTTATTTTATTTTCTTGTCCTTTTTTTCGTAATTTGGCTCCTAAGTCCTAGCGTTCGTATATAGGTGAAATGAAATTGATATACCTTTCAAAAAAATAAAAAGAAGGCCCAAAATTCGATAAAATTGAAGAGCCGCACGTGCGAGAGAGAAGTAAGGGGAGTGGCACGTGCGAGAATTAAGGTTTTGATAAGTTAGTTTCACGTGTGGGCAACGTCAGCTCTCGCAAGTGTTGCGGCGTGTCGATGACCGGGCTGCTCCTCCTCACCTTCTTTGACTGCGGTTTTCCCGGCTTTTAATTTCTTCTTTTATTTATTCCTCCAATGAGTTTTTTCCCCCTTATTACTCTCTTTATGTTTTTCTTTGAAAATTGCATACATGTAAAGCAAGAAGTGGACTTGCACTTAGCCCTACTCTTCCTTGTAATCAGTAATCACCTGAAAGATCCAGCAGCATTAAGCCGGTTAAAATCATGGTTTATAAAATCGAACCGGACACAGAACCGTTCAAATTACCGGTTCACGGTATGATCGGTTTGATCGATTGAGTCATCAGTTCAACCGGTATTAGTTAAATACGCGGGATATCTAACATTTATCATTCATCTTAAAGTAAATAAGTAATTTATAATAAACTCAAGAACATATATCCATCAAAACTCAAAATAGTTAGCACATATATGCTTTAAAATTACAATGAGCATTAAAAATGTAAAATAAAAATTTTAAATTTTTTTTCTTGAAAACCGGCGGTTTCCGGTTCAACCGGTTCGCCGGTTTTGTCCGGTTCCGCTGGTTTTCACCGGTTTCTAAGCAGAGGCCTCAAAACCGAAACCGGACCGGACATACCACCGGTTCGCGATCCGACCGGCCGGTCCGGTTTTCTCAACCATGGTTAAAACCACCACATACCCTAAAATCAAATATAGGTTGAAACTACATACTAATAGCTAAAACTGAAATGCCAAAATCACAACATTCACAGTACCAAAAGACATAATTATACAAAAGGAGAATATAACTAACAGGTGATGAGTTGAGCGACATTAAACTCCAACATATGACATATAATACGATCCTAATTAAGGCTTCCACAATGCATGCAGTCGATCTCACAGGAGCCATAACTAAACCGAGACCATAAGCCTGGAAGCAGTCCGCAACATACTCAGGAAGGAACACCAATGAGATCTCTTCCACAGATTGACTTCATTCCATGAGATCTCGAACACCAATGAGATCAACACCACCATCGTAGGTCATCCAGTTTTGTCCCTCTCTCGTTGCGTTCTAGTCTTAGTGTAGAGAACTTGCAATTCCTCTTCCGATGGTGTTTCTCCTCACGCCACTGAGTCATCGTTTCTTGTGTCGTTGAGACTGACATGGTAGCTAGGTGTATTGGTTTGGAGTAGAAGGTTTGGTGTCGTCTCAAGTTTTGTGGATCGATCAGTCAATGGGCTAGCTAGCTAGGGTGCTTGATTGGTGGTTCAATGTATATATGCTTAACACAACTAGCCAAGCCCACTAACCGCCGAGACGACGATGAGAAGGCAACCTGGATTGACTCGGTACTGTGAGAATTGCATCGGACGACGAAGAAACTCGTATGAGCGACAAAGCCCTAGTGCGAGCAGCATGGAAGTTTTAGGGTCCGTTTAGTTGCAGAGAAGTTTCCAAATTTTCATTTCCAAAACTTCTTTGTAAATATTTGATCATATACCTAGGTTTGAAGAGATGGAAAACAAAGTTTTCCAATCTTTGGAAAACTCTAGTATTAAATTAGGGAACCTTGTTTGGAATGTTTCCATTTTAATACTAGAGTTTTCTAATCATTGGAAACAAGGTTTTTCATTTCTTAAAAATTAGGTGTGTGATCAAATATTTACAAATGAATTTTAGAAATGAAAATCAGAAACTTCTCCATAACTAAATGGACCCTTAGTATTTTAAATGTTATTGTCATATAGTATATGTATTTACTATAAAGCTGTCAAACTAGTGTTTTTTTAAAATAAATAATTTTATGTATTTATAAAGGATATTAATAAATTTTAATTCATCATATTTTAACTCCTACTTAATTGGTTCATTATGTGAGATATGACTAGAAGGGAAAGAATCAAGAATAAAGCTTTTGGGGTTGTTTAGGAACAACTCTAACATCTAGTGACACTGTTATGGGTTGGAAACAATATCCAATGATAGCTTTTATGTGTATGGAAAAAAACACTATTAAGAGAGTTAAGCTTTTCAATAATGCCCAATTCACCTAAAACTAACAAACAAATGATGTGAAAGAGTGTTAGCATTATTTTGGATTTGGAGAAGTTAGCATGACTTTAAGTAAATTCAACTCTAAAAGGTTAATTAATTCCAAAAACTTTTTGCGTGAATAAATGTGTGTTTGATAGTAGTATTTTTTGTGTTTGAAAAAATTATCTACAATTAGATTTAACATTTAACTAAATTTTACTCTAACTATTAAAATTATACAAAATGTTACAACTAATTGAAACCATTACTCTCAAACGGGATCTAAGAGTCAGTAGTAGGAGTGTTCACGGGTGGGGAGGATAGTGGGAAAAATAATATCTAACCCGTCGAGTGCGGGTACCCATGATGCGGATACCCGAATTTCACAATTTTTTACGGTTCAGCGGATATCCGCATATGTTCCTCAGTATACTTGTCTTATAAAATCTTTCAATATACTTAGAGATATTTTAAAATTTTGTATCATAAATGTATATATCTAGAGCATTAAAAAAAGTAGTTTGCATAAATAACAACAATATAACATTGCAAATCATGTTATTGTATGAAATGAGCTTTCACACATAATATAAAATAAATTTAAATAAAAATTGAGATAAAGTGATAATTTTAGATAATTTGTTTGTAAATGGACATATACGGATCGATTCAGGTATCCGCAGGTTTCTAAAATTAGAACCCGCAGATTATTAATTTCTTCAGTTCACAAAATTTTTGATTTTGGATCATATGATTCGGTTCGATTTCTCAATTTTACGGATTTTTTAAACAACCCTAATTGGTATTGGGTTGTGTTAGGAGTAGAAGGAGAAGCACACCGACAGAGACAGAAGCAGGAAGAGAAGGGATGGGTTGTAACTTGGATCATGTGAACCTTTTTAAAATCTCTTGTCCCTTCATATCCGTTTCTTCTACGCCACCTTCAGCTATTTTACGCATACTCCTAATTACTCCTCTTTTTTCTTTCTTATCCCCTGACCACCCCCTTACCTTTTTTTGTTCAAAATTACCCATCTTTTAGTTATCCAATTAAATATTGTTAAGATTAACTAATACGACGAGCAAATATTTAAAATGAGACGTGTAGGACGAGTACAAAGATCTTAGTGTAGAAATGTTAATTTTTTTCTTCTTGAAACACTGGAACGCTATCTAGATTGCATATGTGAGAAATACTGAATAACTTTCTCATTAGATTGCCAACAAAATGTTTCAGCGTACCACCGTGTTTAAGTACATTGTGAAGGAAATATTTTATCGGCTAAACTTTTTAAAATATTTTCATCCCTTTTCATCCCTTTTCATCCCTTTTATCTGTTAAAAAATTGACTTTTTACAGTTTTAGCATACCACCGTGTTAAGTACATCGTGAAAGAGATATTCCGTTGCTAAACTTTTGGAACAAATTCATCCATTTTCATCCGTTGCATCGCCAAGTGATGTGGTTGTCAGAATGCTCTGATACCAATTGATGTGATTCCGGGAGGGTTTCCTGGAACACGAGGAGCAGATCTAGCCAACAAAGGAGCAACACGGGGTAGGTATGATTGATGAGGCGGAAATGTAAACAGGTTGACAGATCCGAAATGCACAAAGCAAAACGATGCGGAAGCTTGTGAAACGAATGGATATGGCCGCCAACTCCTCCTGGATCCTTGCCCAAGCAAAGATGGTGTTATGCCTTTGGCGACTCCTCCTACTTGATACCGAAAAAAGTCCAAGACAAAGAAAACCTTCGTTGCCAAATTGAGGGGGAATGATGATGGGGCGAACACCTCCTTCTTCCAATGAGAAGGCAATATTGGTCTTAGTAGACTTGTAAAGAAAACTTAACAAGAATTGAGTGGAAAAAGGTAGATAGGTTGAAAAAGAATCACTCTCAATTTCAAGGAAAAAATGTGAAATATATTTGATGATTGAATTGTGTCTTGCAAACTAACCTAGACCTCCTTTTATAGGACAAGAAAGTTGGAATTCTAAACCTATTGACAAGTCCCTTCATCTCCATTCTTAATGATGGAAATTAAAGGAGATGTAAATATGAGAATTTGAAATAATTATTTCTAAAAATTATTCTAGGCTAGCTAATGGGTAGACCTAGCCAAAACAACTCTGAAAACTGAAATAAAATGATTCGAGTTGGAAGATGAGGGATGAGTTTTGGCCAATAAATGTGGAGTAAATGATCCTCATTTAAGTGCTCTTGATGGAGGGGCTTCAAGGCTTGTAACTCCTTCTTCACCAATGGTTTTTGGATGATTTTGGATGACTCTTGAGTCCTCAAGGCTGCTGAAGTTCGTCCTTGATGAGAAGTGAATGGTTGGAAGCCTTTGAAGTGCATTGAATGCGCCAGCTGGAATCTCAACAGGTTGAGACATTCGTATTTGATGCACTTGGGCCAAATTGTCATTTGGTTGAGCCCAAGCCGAAATGTTGAAAATTGTTTGCACAATTTGAGAATTGGGTTAGCCCCAAATTGAGGAGTGCTTGCACTTTTCCTTCATCTTTGTGGATATCTTCACTTTGCTCCTCACACTTTGCAAAACCGTGCATCAACAAAGTTGAGAGCTTCCTTAGCCTTCTTGGTTTGACTCCTTGTCATAGGTCCATTAAAGGTGGAAGTGTCATAAAAGCCAATGACCTCTTCTTTTGGCATGTGAGCTCTTGGATCCTCAAGGTTGCACATGAGTGCATCTAGATCACTTGTCGGTTTCGCGTCATTCCTCCCTCTTGAAAATGATTCGACCTCGAATCATAATGTTCTGTGAGAAAAATATAGGAGGTTAGATGAAGCAATTCGAACATGTACATCCAATGCATAAAGAAGTTGAGAAACAAATTACTTCCCTTGATAGCACTCTTGAAATTTTCAATGGGCTTATGTCTTGAAAATTTTTGGAGTAATTTCTCATGAATGTGGACTTCTTTTTGGAAGTTCAAGACTTCAAAGATGAATCTTTTGAACCTACAAAAGGAATATAGCCCTTTCTCTTTGGTTAGATTATAAACTTTATGGGTAAAAATAGCAACACATAAAATGTATGAGAACAAGATATGTAATTGCTTGGAAAAGTCAATGGTAGCATGGTGATCATTGAACATCATTGTTGGAATTCTTGCGCACCAAGATGACTGGGCTAGCTAAAGGTAGCTAAGCACACTCAACTCGGCTCAATCTGAGTGTTTGAGCTAGAGAGATGTGTATCTGCTCTTAGTGAGCTGATATGAGCTCAAGGAGCTCAATGGATGATTTAATATGTCTTGGACTAGCTCTATGTGAGCTCGGTACAAATGTGTCTAGGCACCTTTTGGCGAAGAGACGTGTCTCTTGGCGGAAAGGTGCGTAAATTGGTGAAAAGGTGTCGGAGAGGGCCAAGCACACCTTCGGCTTAGGCCGAAGGGTGCGTAGCACCCTTGGGTGCCGAAAGGGCACCCTAAGGGGGGCCTCACACCCATTCGGCCATAGGCAATGGGTGTGAGTGCCCCTTCGCCCTAGGTGCCTCTAGGCAAAGGGGGTGCACCCCATGCCTTGCACCATTCGGCCAAAGGGACATGTCTCATGTCCCATGGCCGAATGGGCAAGGGGCATGGGTCACCTCCCTTGCCTCTTCACCATATTTGGATAATTAATTAATTAGTTAATTAATTTCCTATTAGACACAATTATTTATTTATTCCTTTTCTAATTAATTAGTTAATTGAAAAGGCAAAAGGCATGAGACATATCTCATGGACCAAGGGGCATTGGTTGCAGCCCTTGGCCCTAGAGACATGTTACTTCGCAAATGAGGAGGCATTGTGCCCCCTCATTGGCAGCCCATCCTCCTCTATAAATAGAGGGAGGGTGGCGCCATTTCCATCATCCCACAACCAGCATTGGTTCTCTCTTCTCTCCTCATACTTCCTCTTCCAAGCTAGAAGGCATTCTAGGAGCATTGTGAGTGGAACTCACTTTGGAGACAAATCCTCTCCAATCCGCCCTTAAGGTGTTCCCCGAGCCGAGTCTTCTACATCAACAAGGAGCAAGAATCTCTAAGATTCTTAAGCTGCGTCCGAGAAGAAAGGTACACATCCTTAATCCTTACTTGATTATAGAATGCGAACATGAGAAGCATGTTAAAGACGATCCTAAAATCAACAATCATGTCATAGCAAAGTGAATTAAATCCAGAACTTGTATATTGCATATCATCACCATTCTCAGAAGACTGAAGCTTGGTAGTAGATAAACAATCATCATTGTTAAGAAAAAGATTAGAAAAGACATCATCCTCATGCTTAGTCAACAGGTTGAATGGATGCAAACATACTCCGGATCAAACACGAATATGGATCTTTCATTCATTTCATTCAACAACAAAATGTATGTATCATCCATCTTAACACATAAGAACAATTCGTGAATAAAGTTGAAATCAACACTAATTCTAGAATTGTTCAATTTATTTCGAAATATTCAACATGTTTAACATCCGCATGTGACCAATTGAATGGTGCAATTTTCAAATCACAGTCAACACGTTGAGAATTTGTTAGACAAGAATTAACAATAAATTTGCTTTCAGCAATAGTAAGAATAGATGGTGAAAATAATGCATGCTTAAGAATAATTTTCCAATCAATCTTAGGCAATAACAATGAAGCATACGAGTCAACATATTCAACACGTTGAGAAGACAAAACCAATCCTAAACTAGAGCACAAATCATTCAATAGAATAATTTCATGCACAGTTTCAGATTTTCCAACATCAAGCAAATTAATACTCAAAGAATCATTTTTAACGAATAATTTATTTGAGTAAAGAGAGAAGTTACCATCCCTCAAAACTGATGTTTCCTCTTGACGCAATTCTTCTTCCTTTCTGGATAATGCTTCAAACAACGAGTTTTCACTTTGATTTTCAACATGTTGGACAATTGTAGAAACAATTTCCAAAGGTGGCACAAGTGGTACTTCAACAACAACTTCTTGCTCTTCCTTAAGGTTGATGTTCTTGCCTTCTTGAACATCATCATTCTCCTGCACAAACATCAAAGAAGAACAAACTTGCAATTCATTGGACGTTAGTAAATCATTTGGGATTGTTGGAGGCAAACTGCTCTCTCGTTCAAAACGTAGAGCTAGTTGAGGTCTCTCTTGTTTTCTCTCAAACTCAATTTTACAAATCTTTGCTCTAATTATTCTCTCACCATCCCAAAAGACACTTGACTCTTGCAAATTCACTTGGGATTTCATTTTATTTCAGTATTTCCCATGTGTTTACCCGTCTTACCCTCGACCTCACTTTGAACATGGACGTGGTCAACATGGGCGTGTTTGAGGGTTACTAAGCTGAAGTGATGTTTCACAACAAAGGTTGAGTTGTGTATTTACTGGTCACACCAATAACACGTGCTCTTGAATCGATAAGATTCTTTTGTTGACAAACTGGAGGAAATTGTTGAACATGTAACACTTCACTTGCTGCCATCAAAGTACTTTCAACTGGAAAGGCATATTCATCTACAACATGTGCAAATTCATCTTCAACAGTTGAGAACTTTTGCTTTCTTCATTTCTCATGGTCATTACTTCCGAAATTCAATCTCATGACGAGATTTAAAAGGTGGATGATTTTTGAAATGGTCTTGGGAAGTGGAAGAGATAGAAGTGGAAGGTTTGGAAGGGGTACCTTTTGGTGGTGATGGTCGGGATCTTTGTGGAGCTTTTGGTAAAGTGTTGCATCGTCGAACATTGACGGAAGTGTTGCCTCTCTCAAGCTTTCTTTCAATTCTAATGGCTTTTTGCAACAACTCATGAAAACTATTATACTCACATAATTTCAAGATCTCCACAATCTCGGGTCTAAGTCCTTGAATGAATCTAGACATTTTCACTTCACCTTTCTCAATCACACTTGCCTTAAAAAGGGCTGTCTCCATATCTTTATGATAATCCTCAACACGTTTAGTGCCTTGGACTATGGTTTGAAGGTGTTTGAGACATCCTTGGCCATGAGGCTTTTCATCTTTTTGACCATTCTCGAATCGGGCAAGCCTTTCATTTATCGGAGCAACTTGTTCCTGCAACATTATTTTGAATTGTACTAACAATCTTTCGTTAGTCATTTTCACTCAGAAACTCACAAAATTCTCTTTATAAACCTAGCAACTTTTTCCGGCTCAAAATCCTTGGAAAGTGATTCAAAACAAGACTCAAAAGACACAATAAAACAAAACCTCAAACAAACCTCAACAGGTTGAGGGAAGTGTTGTTACTTTTGCAAAATGGTTCTTTTGTGGGTTTTGGAAAAGGATATTCCGCAACTTTTGAAAGAACGGGTTTGAAAAGGCTCTGAGGTTGTTCTTTTCCTTGCCCTTTGTTTGAAATTGTTCCAAGAATTCTTCAAATTGGCTTTTCTGCAATCTGTAACAGGTTGAATCAGTAGCAGTTTTTTTTCTTTTTTCTTTTAAATGCAAACAAGATGCAAATTTTTTTCAATTTTTTTTCAATGCAGATAGCAGAACACTGGAACAAGAAATTAAAAATGGCAAGAACAACCGAGAAAAACACAACGATAACAAAAATGATATATGTTGCGGAATAAAAAGAAAAGGGTAGAAAAACTTCTCCTTGTTGAGCAAGTGGCTCTGATACCAATTGATGTGGTTGTCAGAATGCTCTGATACCAATTGATGTGATTCCGGAGGGTTTCCGGAACACGGGAGCAGATCTAGCCAACAAAGGAGCAACACGGGTAGGTATGATTGATGAGGCGGAAATGTAAACAAAGTTGACAGATCCGAAATGCACAAAGCAAAACGATGCGGAAGCTTGTGAAACGAATGGATATGGCCGCCAACTCCTCCTCGGATCCTTGCCCGTGCAAAGATGGTGTTATGCCTTTGGCGACTCCTCCTTCTTGATACCGAAAAGGTCCAAGACAAAGAAAGCCTTCGTTGCCAAATTGAGGGGGAATGATGATGGGGCCAACACCTCCTTCTTCCAATGAGAAGGCAATATTGGTCTTAGTAGACTTGTAAAGAAAACTTAACAAGAATTGAGTGGAAAAGGTAGATAGGTTGAAAAGAGAATCACTCTCAATTTCAAGGAAAAAGGTGAAATATATTTGATGATTGAATTGTGTCTTGCAAACTAACCTAGACCTCCTTTTATAGGACAAGGAAGTTGGAATTCTAAACCTATTGACAAGTCCCTTCATCTCCATTCTTAATGATGGAAATTAAAGGAGATGTAAATATGGAAATTTGAAATAATTATTTCTAAAAATTATTCTAGGCTAGCTAATGGGTAGACCTAGCCAAAACAACTCTGAAAACTGAAATAAAATGATAAAAATTCGAGTTGGAAGATGAGGGATGAGTTTTGGCCAATAAATGTGGAGTAAATGATCCTCATTTAAGTGCTCTTGATGGAGGGCTTCAAGGCTTGTAACTCCTTCTTCACCAATGGTTTTGGATGATTTTGGATGACTCTTGAGTCCTCAAGGTCTTGAAGTTCGTCCTTGATGAGAAGTGAATGGTTGGAAGCCTTTGAAGTGCGTTGAATGCGCCAAATTGGAATCTCAACAGGTTGAGACATTCGTATTTGATGCACTTGGGCCAAATTGTCATTTGGTTGAGCCCAAACCGAAATGTTGAAAATTGTTTGCACAATTTGAGAATTGGGTTGGCCTAAATTGAGGAGTGCTTGCACTTTTCCTTCATCTTTGTGGATATCTTCACTTTGCTCCTCACACTTTGCAAAACTGTGCATCAACAGGTTGAGAGCTTCCTTAGCCTTCTTGGTTTGACTCCTTGTCATAGGTCCATTAAAGGTGAAAGTGTCATAAAAGCCAATAACCTCTTCTTTTGGCATGTGAGCTATTGGATCCTCAAGGTTGTACATGGGTGCATCTAGATCACTTGTCGGTTTCGCGTCACCAAGTATATAAACTAGTTCAAATTAATTAAATCGCTACCATGGTAATCGATGATCTTTTACTGGTTTCTTCAATAAGTTGTTCAAATTTGGCTTTTAAATTGAACACAAGCCCCGACAGCCTTCTAATCAGGAGCACGGTCAAACAACAAATAGTCAAGGCACACAAACACATACTAGTATAGTAGAGAAGGAGGAAAATGGGGGACGAAAATGCAATTGAAGCAAACAAGGGGGAAAAAAAACTTTTTCCGATGCATTGTTTTTTTACCGTTTTTTTATATATTGGAATCAACACCTTGTTTTCCACCAAATATGGCATGGTTTATTCCTAGAAAACAAATATAAAATCAACCACACATGCGTCCCTCCTTGTTAATTATATGGACAAACTGACAGTGGTGCAATTAAGGCAAAATTATCAATTTTTAACATCTGAAGTAGTAGGTTTCAAGCAAAATGTCACTAGAGGTGTTTCCAACGCTGCCCAAATGACAGAACCACTCCTCAAACCCTTTTAGTTTTGCCAAATAAGGACATGAGAGAGACCTCATGCGTCCACATATTTGATACTCCCTTCGTCCCACGTATTATTATTTTTTTGACTTTTCCAACAAAATTGTTATGTTTCTTATAAAGGAAAATTTTCCACACAAACTTTACACAAACTATTACCCTCCATTTATCTTCCCATTCAAAAATGTTACTTTATTTTATATGCCTATTTCACATTTCTATCATCTAGTTCATAATATTATCTAATCTCCATCAAATGTACCGTCTTTAATTGAAGATAGAGTAATATGGATGAGTTAGTCAGAAATACCACCGCTGAAACTTTTTTTTGAAAGGGGAGATGAAAATTTATCTGTCACCATCAATATACAGTATTAATTTATGCAGCACAGGACCGTTCTTTGGAAGATTCAATTTGGGACCTAAAGTGTTTTACTTTGGATGTGTGGCTTGCAGATTAAGTCAAGTAAGACAAGTGTAGTGTCTTGTGTCTATCAGTTTATGAAACACACGACGGTTTTTGAAAGATCCCAAGTCACGGATAAAAGGGGCACTGTACTTGTAATTCCACAAATAACGTCACCATTCACATTCAATTGATACCTTTTTAATTACAGTTTCCACATTAATCCTAATGGTGTGTTTGGTTAAGAGATTTTAGAAATATGAATTTTAAAATGATAGCCAAAGGTGATCTCCATTTGTCAAGTGATCTCCGATGGTAGTAGTAAGGCAATTAGTGCACGAGAAGAGTAAGACAAAGGACACTTTCAGTGCAGAGAGAGAAGAGAGGTGTGGGTGTGTGTAATCACCTTATTTGAGGCGGCCACCCAATATATAGGGTGGTGCTAGGAGTGCCGTTGCGGGCGCCACGCTGGAGAATCTCCATAAATGTGTCCATAATTGGGATGGCGGCGTATTAATGGTGTAATAACGGTGGAGTTATTGCGGAGTTACTCCCTCTTCTTTGGCTTAATGCCATAATTAGTGTAACGGTTGTTTTGAGGGAGGCAGCAGACGTTTCATGGCTAATGATCTATACGGGCGCCCTTCTGGTAGGAGGGCTCTCCCGTAATTAAGAGGCATTTGTGGTGGCGCGGCCCATATAAGCGTTGCATTTGACAATACTGATGTATGGGCCCATATATATCAAGATATGTCCTCCTCCCACAAATGGCGGAGGATGGGTTGGAGTCCATGTGCTCCGTTTTGGAATGAAGTATCACGATAGATGTTGGGCCACTAGCGGTATTGTGCGTTTTGGAGGCTAATTGGGGAGAGCCAGAGGCCGTCCCAATATGGCCCAATTTTGGCCCAATACCATTTGTGGCGGTTTGCAAAGCACTTTTCAAAATTTGCGCTTTTTGCGCCGTTTGTAATTATGGGGAAGTCGTTTCACCTCTCATCGGCCTCTGTTATACGTCAACCCATGTGGGGTGTCGGTTTCCAATTCTTGCTTTCCTTGCTCTTGCGCTTGATTTCCTTTTCACTTCTAGTTTCCATTTTTGGCGATTAGAAGAATTTCCGGCGAGATTCGAAGAACCCAACCGTTGAAACTTTCGTTTTCGTCTCCGTATTAATCGATAAGTGGTATCCCTTTTAATTTCTATTTTTCGTCGCGACGTGTAGCGAGTGAGGCGTCGCGCGCCACCGCTGGGTTCTTGGAGTGCAGGGTTTAATTTTTTAAATTTGTGGTTTATTTCTGTAGATGGCTCCCAAGAATCCAAGCAAGCCCGGCGTTGGCCCTGATGTCGGGGAGGTTTGGCCCCGAACTACACTGTCGGAGAAGAAGATGGCAGATATTTGCCATAACCACCATGTGTATACACGGGTGGTGCATGGGCTTTCTCCGGCCGATGTGTTGAGAAAGGCGGGGTTGGGTTTGAGCGACGAGGCCATGAGGAAGCAGACCATGGTCGTCTTGAAGCCCAACTTAAAGCCGGATTGAGGCTCCCCCTTTGTTCCTATTTGGTACAACTATGCGAGGATGAGGTGTTTGCCAGGCAACCGGCCCCGAACGTGTTTATCACCGTAACGCGCGTTTGTGGTGGCCTGCCACTTGGCGAAGACGGTGGTGTTGCGGAGACCTTCTTGCAATTCTACACCACGAAGAGGCCGGTCGGGCACCCCTTCTATCGTTGACCCCGAGGAGGTGAAGGTGGGCAACAAAATGGTGAAGATCGGGTTCTTCGCCGAAACTACCAGCTCGTGGGGAGCTGGAAGAACAACTTGTTTTTCATCACGAAGGATGACAGTGGGGGTTCCTGCGTACTTCATCAAGGAGAAGGGCCTTGAGGGTGTCGGTGAAGCCCTCTTTGTGGGCGGGTAGCGAGGAAGAAAGCCCTCGGCGCTCTGTGCGAATGGGTCCGCGATGTGGAAAGACTCGAGGAGTGTAAGGGTGGGTTCCCCTTCACTCTATCCAGTCTGGACGAAGTGGTCCTGCGGAGGGTAGGGGTTAGCAGGGCCCACCGTCTTCCGAGCCATGTAGATGCCCTAAAGAACTGGATGGAGGGCACAGGCGGAGACCTCATCGAGCGCTTGAAGGCGCTTTCAGCAACCCCCATTGTGCATTTTGTACCCTTTTTGCTTTTTTGTTTTTGTGTTTACGAATTTTGAATGCTATTAGAACCGACCTTGTGTTTGTTTCAGCCAAGATGTCACATCCAGCGTCCTCTTTGCCAAGAAGCAGGACTTGAGGGAAGCCCTCAAAATAAAGATGGACGAGGAGGTTCCTGCGGAGCCCGTTCAAAGGGCTAGGGAGGGGCCGATTGCTGGGTCCTCGAAGAGTGGAGAGGCCCAAGGTGAAAAGGCCTTAGTGACGGTGGCTCAACCAGTCAGTGTGGCTGGTCCCGTAGTCATCGAGGATCTCTCCGAGGACTCTGAGGAGGAGAACCTTCGGAGGAAACGCCCCCGAATCGCAGGTATCACTCTTGTCTCCCATGGGTGTTTGGTGAATTTCTCTTTTATTTTGTATTCTAATTTCCTTTTGACTTTGCAGCGGCAGAGGGCTTGGAAGTGTCCTCGGACAGCAGCCCGAGTGCCGCTAAGGACAAAGGTAAGGGACCGGCCCTCGAGGAGCCTCCCGAAGCCCCGTCTGAAGCGCAAAGGAGCCTGTGGGGCTCTTGGAAGATGCCCGGAGGGCTGTTGTAGCCCCTCGAGTGTCTGCGAAGAGGCCTTCGAGGATCCCAAGACCCTCCAGGCATAGATCCCGTTTTCGAGCCCCAACTGCTCGAGGATTATCGTCGGGAGCTGCGGGAAAAATCCTTTAAGCGCAAGGGCCTGGCCCTGGTGGAGGCCTGGGACCCCGTGATGAGGGTGACTCGCGACGAGTCAGTGCTCCTCGGGGAGAGGAGGTGAGGTTGAAAGTTACGGAAGGGCTCCCGCTTCCCGTGACCGACATTTTTGAAGTATACGTCCTCGGGGCCCGTGGATATTGCGAAGGATATCTGCGGGGCCTTGCTCGAGTAAGCTATTGTCCTCGATTATTTTATTTTTGTCAGCGTACTTTTATTTATACGTTCTGCACTTTCAATTTGTAGGAGGCATCTTGGCTCAAGGCACAGTGGCCAAAATTGAGGACTGGAATCCCAAGTGAGGAGCCTCGAGGCCAAGGCAAAGGACTCAGGAAGTGGAGAGCCTAAAGAAGGCCACTGGTTGAGAAGGAGGCCGCGCTGGCTTCCTCGAAGAAAGAGGAGGCCAACCTCACGAAGGCTATGGGTGTCCTTGGCCGACAGTGAAGGTCGCCATGACGGATGGGAAGAAGCACGAGGCCCTCTTCCTCGCCGAGCACCACGCGAAGAAAGAGCTCGAAGCTGAGATGAAGCAAGTGCTCGGGAATGCCAAAGGATGGAGGCCCAGCTGAGATGAAGGATAAGCTCATCGAGGAGCTGTCCTTGAGGGCTGGCAAGGCCGAGGATCCGGCCTCGAAGGCTGCAGTTCAGATCGAAGACTCGCACCAAAACCCTTAATGAGGTGGTGGGCTCCGGTGTGGCTGACCATATAGCCTTCAGACAACTAGAAGACCAAATTGGTCTGAAGTTGTATGGTGGTGAAAGTGTTCAGCCACCTATTTTTGTAAAGCCCATCGCTGAGAGGACTGCTCGAATGGGTAGGGCCTTCGAGGTGTTGACCAACAAATTGGTCGATGCTCAGGCCATGGAGGGTCCGCTACGCTGAAGGGTTCCTTCGCTGCCGCCACCAAGTGGAAGCCATGCTTGGGAATGCTTTGCTAGATCCCTCGAAGCAATCCAGTTGAGGAGCCAGCCCGGGCGGCATTGTTCGAGTGGGGTAGGACGGGGAAGAAATTAGGGCGGGGTATCCTTATGATATTCTGCCGGGGCATGTAGAAGATGCCTGTTGTACCCCCAAACGATGAGGCCTCCAAGTGATTTTAAGATTTGAGTGTAACTAATTTTTGCACACTTTATAAAGTAGTGGACAATTTTGTAGCCTTCATTGCTTTTTTATTTGTCGTATGAATCGCTTGCACAACGCGTGGACGTCATATTTTGTTTGCATTGCGTCAAAGCAAATTTTTTTATTTTTTTAAAGAGTAAGCGTGCGGCTCTTCGTAGCATTGGTATGCATTATTCGATGCGTGTTGCTCGAATACTAAAGTCCGAAGAACTTTAAGCGTTCAATTTTTCGAGGTTTTACGAGGTTTTTATCATTACTTTATGAAGCATTGGACATTGTTCGTAGAGTCGACTGTTTGTCAATTTTGCTTACATATTGCTAAGACTTTGAAGATTATTTTGTAACATTCTTCGCCTTTTATTCATTTTTTACTGTACTGCGCAAGGTGAATACACGACTCGGGCGTAATAAGGTCTCAAGTCGTCGGCGTGATAGTCGTTTTTAGCCTTTTGCCTTGGTGGTCCTTTAATTTGTAGACGCCTCATCTTTCCTTCTTGTGCCTGACGTAGGGTCCACGCCCATCTGGAATGAAGGGCGCCATGGCAGGTTACGACTGACAGCTCTGCCTTAGCAAGACCATACCGCCCACGTAGATCTGTTTTGCTCGAACTTTAGCATTGTGGTCGAGGTTTCCTCTTTGCCGTAAGGCCATAAGCTGAGTCTGGCACCTTCGCGGAGCTCTTCGACGAGGTCCAGACGTGCTCGAAGCCTGCTCTCATTATGAGGGCGTCGTAATATAGTGTTCGGATTGTTGGTATAGAGACTTGATTGGGAGCAAGACATCGGCGTCATAGACCAAAGAGAAAGGAGTCTCCTCGTAGGTCCTCGCGCACTGTTCGATAATCCCGAGAGACGCCGGTAGCGCCTCGACCCATTTCCCTTTATTGTCATCGAGACGCTTTTTCAGGCCCTCTTTGATTGTGCGATTTGTGACCTTTACTTGGCCATTTGACCGTGGGTGTGCTATAGGGGCATAGAGCATTTGTATATTCATCTTGATGGCCCAATCCTTGAGCGTTTTGCTCGCGGTGTGTCCCATTATCTGTGATTATGGCTTTTGGTGCGCCGTATCGTGCTACGAGGTCGTGCGGAGGAAGCGTATGACTTTGGTCGTCGTTATTTTCTTGAGTGGCGGACCTCGACCCACTTGGTGAAGTAGTCGGCGGCCACTATCTGAGAATTTGAAGCGCCCTTTGGCCTTAGGCATTGGCCCAATTAGATCGAGGCCCCACAACGTGAAGGGTATAGGGTAGGTCTCCGTAACCGCTACGTTTGCAGGCTGCCGGATGCGAGAGTTGAGTTGGCACTTATGGCACGTTCGTACCAAATCATGCGCGTCTTTCCTCAAAGTTGGCAAATAATAACCGAGGAGCAAGCATTTGTGTGCTAGCGCGCCGGAGCCAATGTGTGCCCGTAAAATCCTGAGTGGACTTCGTTCAGTATGAGTTTTGAATCATAGTGGCCAATACATAGATGCAAAGGAGCAGAATATACTTTACGCCATAACGTACCATCTATGATGACATGGCGGGATAGCTGCGTCCTTATTTTCTTTTATATGTTGGTGGGCCCTCGATTGCGCCGGTTTGGAGATCTTGGAGGATTGGGTGCCTCCAATCAGCTGCTACGTTGGCATCGATTGCATGAATTGTATGTATCGAAGGTTGTGCTAAGGTTTCGAGGATTGCATCCGTCCGTCCCTTAGACAACTGTCGACCTGATGTTTTGATCCCGTGGGATCTTATTAATATTCAGCTGTTCGAATTGCCCTTGTAAGCTTTTGATGAGGCGCAAGTACCTCGAGAGTCTTGGATCCTTGCAATCATTGATCCCGTAACACGGCTTACGACGAGCTGTGAGTCACGTGTACGATTAGGCGTCGCAAACCAGCTTTCAGGCGATCTTGAGACCAGCTACGAGTGCCTCGTATTCGCCACATTGTTTGTGTCGGGAAGCTGGAAAGCTACTCGTAAGCTGGCCTCCATGCCGTGTGGGCCCTTGATATGAACGCCCCCTCACAGGCGATCAGCCTTTGGATGAACCATCCACAAACATGTCCCACTCGGGAGGCTCCAACTCTGCTGGTGGTTCCCTCGAAGGACCATGTTCGAGGGGATAAATGGAAAGCTCGGCCATGAAATCCGCCAAAGCTTGTGCCTTTATGGCTCGTCGAGGCTCAAACTTGATGTCATACTCCCGAGCTCGATGCACGGCGGGCTAAGCGACCACTATGTTGCAGTCTGCTTAGTATGTCCCGGATTGGTAGGTCCGTTCTGACAATGATCGTGTGGGCTTTGATATATGCTCGTAATTTACTGGCAGCCACGATCAAAGCGTCGATCGTTTTTGAAGGGAGGGTAGTTAACCTCGGCCCCTCGTAGCGTGTGGCTTGTGTAATAGGCGGGCCCTTTGTTGCGGGCCTTCCTCATGCCGAAAGCCTTTGTAGAGGCAGTCTTTGTTCGAAGTGGAGAGGTAGATGACGAGATCGTCCCATGGTTGCGGGCATTTCAGGGTTGACAAATCAGAGAGGTGCTTCTTGATTTGCTCGAAGGCTTCTTGGCATTCCGGTGTCCAAGCGAACGCCTTTTTCATGCGAAGCTGCTCGAAGAACGGCTTACACTTGTCTCCCAATTTTGAAATGAATCGTCCCAAGGCAACAATTCTTCTGTAAGTTCTTTGGATTTCCTTAATGTTACTTGGTGGTGCCATATCCGTGATGGCTGATATTTTCTTAAGGTTGGCGTCGATTCCCCTTTCGGAGATCATGTACCCAGAATTTCCGGCTCAACGAAGAAAGAGCATTTAGCTGGATTGAGTCTCATGTTATATCGTCGAACGACTTAAAAGTTTCGCCAGGTCTTGAAGGTGGTCTTCAAATGTCATGCTTTTCACAATGACATCGTCGACGTACGCTTCAAGGTTACGGCCCATTTGGTGGGCAAAGACCTTGTTCATTAGACGCTGGTAGGTGGCTCCAGCGTTTATTGAGCCCAAAAGGCATTCGAACGTAGTAATATACGTCATCGCCCGTTGTGAACGCCCGTTTTGAAAGCGTCCTCGGGATCCATGTAGATTTGGTGGTAACCACTCTTAGCGTCCATGAAAGACAAGTATTTGTATTTGGAAGTGGCGTCCACGAGTTGGTCGATGACAGTAGCAGGTAGGGTCCTTTGTACAATGCCTATTGACGCCCGTGAAATCGACGCACCTACGAAGTTCACCATTAGTTTTGTCACTAAAACTATGTTAGCGAGCCACTCGAGTACTGAATTTCTTTTATTATTCCAGCGTCGAGGAGTTTAGAAACCTCCTCTTTTACAAACTTCTTTTCGAGGGGCCATACCCCTTTTCTTTTGCTTAACCGGTTTTGAATCCGGGAATACATTAAGTTTGTGGGTGATGACGCTAGGATCGGCGCCCGGCAGTCCTTCAAGCTCAGGCGAAGGCGTCAAGGTTTGCCTCGAGGAGGTGGATGAGTGTCATCTTCTCCTTTTGTTCAAGGTTTTTGCCAACCTTAAATTTCTTGTCTGGAACGAGCGTCGATCTCTTGTCACGTCATCAAGGCGTGGCACTGTCGTCGGGTTCCGCGGGATCCTCGATCTCCTCGAGGCTCGTGGATCAACCGTAGAGCTCAAAGAGGCCACGTGGGTTGTCCTCGCCGTTCGCTGGTCGATGTAGATGCTTGCGTCCCACGAGGTGTTGCAAATGTGACCGTGAGAGAGCGGATGTCGCACCTCATGTGGAATTCGACCTGGCTTGGTCGACCAACAATGGCGTTGTGCGTGGAAGGGACTTGAGCACCAAGAACTCCGTCATAATGGAGTGACAATCAACCGTGCCAAACTGTGTGTCCCCAATTAACATGAGGGGCAGGTTGACGACCCCTATTGTTGGGACAATGTCCCTGCCGATGCCGAAGGTAGGGCCGGAGCTTCTTCTTATAGCGGACATGTGTACCCCGAGTTTATCGAGCATGTCCTTGAAAATGACACTAGTGTTTGCACCAGTGTCGATGTACACCCTGTTGGTGTCGTAACCCGCAATCCTTGCTTTGTGATAAGCAGTGGATCGGAGTGTGGAACGACAACCTTTGTCCCGTTGGGCGATAGATGACGTTCTCCTCGAGGTGATCGATCTGCAAGATTTCCCTTGCATATCATTTTCTGGAAGAGGCGCCTTCGGACTTGGTGAGCATGTGAATGATGCCCGCTGGTGGTGGTGGCGGCAAGTTTTGTCTCAGATGATTTGTTGTGTTGACGACGCGTCTTTTCGCGGTCGTCGTCGTCGTCCTCTTGCGGCCTTTGGGAATTCCTTGCGGGGAAGAGGAATCGGACAGGAATTCCTTGAGCTTACCTGCTCAATCATCTCGAGATGAGATTCACTGAGTGGAAGCACGCCTCCGTGTCGTGGCCACGGTCCTTGTGGTAGAGCGGTACTTGTCAAACCCTCTCGTGTTCTTATCTTTGGATAGGCTGAGGCCACTTGGGGACCTTATTCGCTTCTCCATTTGGGAGATGTAACGCCGTAGATGGTCGACGAGTGCATGCCGTCGCGTCGTAGCTTTCGATGGCGGCATTCGAAAGCTGGCGGGCCTCGGGCGGCGATGGCGTCCTCTGTGAAGGGTTGGGTGAGGAGAACCTCGATGTCGTCGAGGACCAGGTTTGGCGTTTTAACTGCTCCTCGACCACGTTGATTCGTCGGAGGAGGTCGTCGACATCAAGGTTCCCGGCCAGATGGGTTTTGATTAGGATTGTTCATCCCGGTCGTTGTGAGTGGGAGGCGAGCAGCCTGCATTTCCGCCTTGATGGTTTGCACCATGAAGGCTTTCATTTCATTGAGCACGCTCGCTGGAGCAGTGCTATCTGAGCGAGATCGGCGATGACTGCTGGGGGTCGTCGAGGTCCTGGCGAGGTATGTCGAGTAGCCGCTTGCGGTTGTGGGCTCTTTGCACCTGGCGTGTCGATGCAGGAGTGGCGGAATTGCCACCAACTGGGAGTTATGGGGCTGTTGCATCCCCGTTGCACCACCAGCAGGGAGTGGTGAAGGCACATCAGAGGAGCTGGAAGCAGCATCCTCGACATGCACACTGTTGTGAGTCCTTCTTGTTTTCGCCATGAAAACGGTTAGGGAGAAAAAAGTTGAGTAGAAAAGGAAAACGACTTATTTTTCGTTTCCCACAAACGGCGCCAAATTGATAGCCAAAGGGTGATCTCCATTGTCAAGTGATCTCCGATGGCTGTAGTAGGGCAATTAGGTACTGAGAAGAGTAAGACAAAAGACACTTTCGGGTGCAGAGAGAGAAGAGAGGTGTGGGTGTGTAGTAATCACCTTATTTGGCGGCACCACCCAATATATAGGGTGGTGCTAGGTCCCGTTGCGGGGCCTTAAACGCTGGAGAATCTCCATAAATGTGTCCATAATTGGGATGACGGCGTATTAATGATGTAATAACGGTGGAGTTATTGCGGAGTTACTCCCTCTCCTTTGGTTTAATGCCATAATTAGTGTGATTGTTTTGAGGAGGCGGCAGACGTTTCATGGCTAACGGATCTATACGGGCGCCACTTCTTGGTAGGAGGGCTCTCCGTAATTACGAGGCATGTGGTGGCGCGGCATATAAGCGTTGCATTTGACAATCTGACCGTATGTATGGCCCATATATATCATAAAATTTAATGAATCTATGCAATCCTATGTTTGGTTCATTTTGAAAAATCATTTTTACATCATTCTTAAAATCAATGGATTCCTCATCCCTTCACAAATTCTTGGATTAAAATACCACATATAAGCACGGTGTTCTTAGAATCCATAGAATTGTTATGTTTAGAAAATTACAACAATGCCATCAAACTTTATATATTTATACATCTAGTTCTTGAATTTTTTAAAAAAGTTACAAAATGATCCCTAAAAATTACAAATATAGTCCCTGAATTTTTGAAAATTTTACAAAACAGTCCCCCAAAATTACATATTTAGTCCCCAAAGTTTTATAAATTACAAATGGTCCCTAAAAAGTTACATGTTTAGTCATAAACTTTTGTAAAGTTACAAAATGGTCCCTATAAAATCCATATTCCTAGAATCTATGAACCAAACACAAGATTGTGAGAATACACATTTCTATTTTTCATCTTTGATACTTTCTATATTTTCACAATTCACGGATTCTTAGAATTCGCGAACCAAACACCCCTTAAGGGTTTGTTTTTTATGATGTTTTGGTGAAGAAAGTGAGAAGAATTTGAAAATTAAATTGATGCATATGAGAGAAAAATTGAAATATTGATGACGTTGATTAATGATTTATCGATAAATTATTAATTAAAGAACACACCATAAACCTTACACGAAAATGATAATGATACTTACAAATTATTCCATCGAAATATTTTCATATGATCATCATTCTGACCCTGAAGTATAAGTAGTTTGGTCAAGTCGATATTTTTCTATGTTTGAATCCAAAGAATAGTAACATTATATCTTTTGTTGGTTATGAAGTTAATTTGATTTTCCAACCGGATTATGGTTAGACAATTTTGACTTTTAAATTTTAAATTTTACTCTTTTTTATATTTTACTCACTTGTAAGATGTAATTGGACATAAAAATTGAGTAACATACAAAAAAAATCAACTATAAGTACCATCACTCTAAGAAAAAAAATCAAACAATTGGAAAATTGAATAAAAAACATATCAGGAGAAAAAAAAAGACTACTATTAATTGTATTTCAGTATCTTATTGTTGTGGGAAATGATAATTTCGTAAATTAAAATGAAAAAAATACTTAAAATTAAAACGTTGATTGCAATGGAGGGAGGGAGGGAGTAGTAGAAACTAGAAAAGAGAAATTAATCTTAACAAAACAATTAATACAATAATAATGGGTGTGTTCAAGTGAATGAGAAATTTATTTTGGGAAATTTGGAGATATGTGTTTTGATTAATTGATGAGATGTGAGTAAGAAAATTTGAGGAAAATTGAATAAAAAACATATCAAGAGAAAAAAAAAAGATTACTATTAATTGTATTTCAGTATCTTATTGTTGTGGGAAATGATAATTTTGTAAATTAATATGAAAAAAATACTTAAAATTAAAACGTTGATTGCAATGGAGGGAGGGAGGGAGTAGTAGAAACTAGAAAAGAGTAATTAATCTAAAGAAACAATTAATACAATAATAATAATGGGTGTGTTCAAGTGAATGAGAAATTTATTTTGAGAAATTTGAAAATATCTGAACTACTTATATACAAATTCGAACCCAACCCATATATATTTTCGGTTCAGGTCAACCCGAACACGAAATTCTCGGGTTAGGGTCGGGTTGACCCATGTAACCTGAACTTATGCTTTTCCAGAATTAAAAAAATAGAGAATAAATTTATTTAGGTCAACCCGAACCCAAAATTCTTATATCCTTGCATGCTGGACCGAAACCGACCCAAACTTTTTTTTTGGATCAGGTCAGATTTAAGGTGGTAATCCGACCTTCATGGTTCTAGTTTTTTTTCTTCAGAGAAAATGACTTAAATTCATGGTTTTAAAATTTTGATTGTAATTCCTATCATTATAAAAAGGAAACTTGAGTTAAGGCTTAGTAAATGACCAATGTGGGACAAATAGTTAAAGCCTTAATACCTCTTGGATAGAGAACTTTATTCAAATAAGTGTTGAGCCTCTTTATCTAACATCAAACATCAATGTGGGACATTGTGTGGTTCACTCTTTCTTATCTTACTATAGTTTTCATCTCACATTGTTGGTGGAAAGATAGACCTAAGGCTTGTCTTTATATATTTCTAAGGTTTTCAGGCTTCCACATCATTTGTCTTTCTTTCTAGGGAATGCCTTATATGCTCTCACCCTACATTGTTAGTTGATGAGAGAAATGCAAAGGTTGAGTCTTTAAATGGGTTAATACTCCCATGATCCATACAAACTTCAAAGTTTGAAGTATGTAAAAAGCATGCCTTGTAATTTTAATCTTTATCCCTGTAGCGACGTCGTTTTCGTCAGGAGCCACCACCAATCTTTTTCCTAGGTCGATTGGAAACCTGAAAATGGTCTACGAGAGATCTGGAATCGTTTGTCAATTACGTACAAAAATGGTTAATTTTCGTACGCTTAAAATTGGTACCACGGGTGTTTTTTAGAAATTTGCTTGATTTTAAGATATAAAGAAAAAAGACAAATAACCACACTAAAAAAATAAAAGAAAATGATTCTTAGTAATTTTCATGGCTAATAAAACTCAAAATGTCTTGAAAATAAAAATAAAAATAAATTATATTGACATAATAATAAAAAATATTAACTAAAACACAAAAAGGTTTAGGCCTAGTGCCCAAACTGTTAGTTTTGAAACTTGTTTGATGACTTAACTGAAACTGTAGAAAACTAGAGGGGTTTAAGTGGAAAAGGGACTGAATTGAAGGGATAAGGACTGAAGTTGTAATTTTACCCAAAAATTAAAAGAACATGCAGGAGGCTTCTTCTTCGCGATTTCACGGCGGTTGCAGCGGCGACGGAAGCGGCGGCGACGACGGTGGTGACAATTTCCGGCGGTGGTTCAGGTTTGTATTGGTGCGGAGGCTGAGGGGAAGACGTTTGGCGGTGGTTTCACGGCGAACGGAGCTCCGGTTGGAGAGAAAACGGGTTCCGAGTCAGCAAACGGTTTGTTGACCGGTTCTCCTTCGTCAGACCATCTCCGGTCACTTGGGAAGGACTTTTGGATTCCTCTCGATGTGGCGAAGCGGTTTGTTGGACCGGTTCTCCGTGGTACCAATCTGCAACGGCCGCAGTCGAGACCATCTCCGGTCACTTGGGAAGGTCTTTTGGATTCCTCTCGATGTGGCAGAGCTAATGGTGATGGTTGGTAGTGGTGAAATGACGATGGGAGAATGAAGAAGAAGAATGAAGATGGAAGAATTTCGGATGGAAGGGATGGAGGAGGAGGTGAAAAGAGAAGGCGGGTCGGCCGGCGAAACCTTGTCTCCATTTATCGAATTCGGCGAGCTCCCCACCGCAGCAAATCGGAAAAGAGGGTGGCCACGGGTTTGGCCACGGGTTTCTGGGAGGTCGGCGATGATGATGGAAGTGGCAATTTGCGATGAGGGTGGCCGGAATGCAAAGTGAAGGTTGAGGATAAGTTTCTTCCGGTCGTTTTTTTGTTGCTGCCTCCTCCATTCTTCAATTTTTTTGGCTCTATTTATAGCCCAAAGATGGATTGACAAGAGCTAGGAACAATGATGATGGAGTCTGAATTGAAGCTTGATGGATGGGTGAGGGGCAGAGGTTGCAGGTGTTCGGCGGAGGAGAAGGAGCAGCTCGTGCTACGTCTGTAATCTGTAAGTTTCCTTCTTTTTTTTCTTCTTTTAGTTTTCTCTTTTTTTTTTGTTTTTTTAATTAATTAATAAAATAAACACATTTTAATTCTAGATTAAACCACATAAAAATCATGAAAATAACAAAAGCACACGAAATAATAAAAGACATATGAAATAATAATAATAATAATAATAATAATAATAATAATAATAAACGTACATGAAAATGACAAAAAGTACATAAAATGATGGAAATAATAAGAAAAATAACAAAAGCACCTGAAAATTATATAAAAAAATAACAACAAAATAATGGAGATAACAAAAGTTTCATAAATAACAAAAACATACGATAAAAGTTCATAAAATAATGAAAATGACACTAGCACGTGAAAAATGATAAAAACTACGTAAAATAACAAAAATGGCAAAAGTTACATAAAATAACGAAAATGACGAAAAGTACATAAAATGTCGACAAAAATCACATAAAATAAAAATACCGAAAAAAAAACCTAAACTACTATTCCGGACAAAATCGGGTGTCAACAATCTCACATTGATGGTAGATAAAAAAGGAGCAAGAGTTGAGTCTTTAATTTGCTCCTTTCATCCCACATTGGATGTCTACAAAGGCTTGATGCCCCCCAAGTATGTATAAAAACATGCATTATGAGTCTCTACCTTAGATAGCTAAAGAAATTATAGCAAGTGAATAGTTAAAATGTCTTTATTTACAAAGTATAAATAATTATTTAGTGGAAGTTCGGGCTTCAGATCGGGCTCGGGAATTTCGGGTTGAACTCGACCCAAACCCGAAATTTGGGCTAAAAGTCGTGTTCGGGCCACCCAAGGGTGTTTTCACCCTTCACCCGACAATTTTGGGTCGGGCTTCGGGTCGCGGGTTAAACTTACACCCCTAAACACAACTTACTAAAACTCTAAAATTTCAAAAGGTGCTCTGAAAATCCATAAACACCATATATAACTATACATCATCCATAACATCATATATAACTTTGTTTGACAATAGGGTAACTGATATATTACATGTACTCCAACATTCTAGTCATTATATAATGTTGGATCAAAATTAACATTAAGTATTGTTATCATAGCACCCCTGTTCTACTTCTTACCACCCCTCTTGCCCCTACTTGCAGCCTCATCAGTTGAACGTTTTTGTTTCTGTAATGGTTAAAGTGGTTAGCTCAAACAATGTCTGTAAGTATGAAAAACAAATTAAATTGATCTTACCCAGCCCCTACCTCTCACATGTTGGTCACTACTTTTTTCACTTTCCACCCTACCAGTCTCAACATTCTCCTCCAAAACAATGTTCTCCATTTGATCTTCTCCCCTCTCTCCTTCAATGTTACCTTTTTTATGTTCCAACATCACCCTAATTATGAAATTCATTCCCACTCCCTTGTACAGTGCCAATAACAGGCCCCTCATTCCCTACACTCTTTTTGAATGCCCCCTAAACTAGACCCCAGAATCTCAACTTCATCCAACCAATTTAATGGCTGAAAAGTATCAGTAGAATTAGCAGGTTCATTCAACACAGTTAGAGGAAGCACCTATTGAAATTTAATCCACAAACGTAGTCTGTCATTAACCTCTGTCACTGAGTTCCAAGCCATTAGGAGATCATAATCAGAGCTAATTGTTACCGGCCCAGAACCAGTCAACTTGACAACAACCATATTATTACCCAGACCATGATGATTGTTGATTATATCATATGCATCCAACAGAGAATAACAATCAGGATCAACATCATTTTGAATATAGAAAGACTTAGGGTCATGCAACTGATCATCATCTTTCATGAACAAGATTCTGTATTTCCCCATACCTACACAAAAAATCAATAACAGAGTTAAGAGTAAACTACTTAAACTAAAACATTCAAGGACAAACTTAATCTTGGTTGCCTTGGTTCAAAAAGGTAAGCTTTTTTCTTTTTAGTTGAAAACGAATGGGATAACGCAAACAAGGCAATTGATTCAGACTCAGAATTCTCTCTTCTAGCCACCCTCTTTCATTCAAAAGATCAACCCATCAATCACAAAAATGGCAACAATTGATTCAAGCAACTAGAAGCGTGCAAAGGTAGGACTTCACGTAAATGCTCAAAGTCGAAAATCAAGCAAAAGTAGGAAAACAAGACTTAACTCTCAAAGTCAAGCAACAATCAAGCAAAAATGACCAAAAATCAAGCAAAATACCAACCCTTCCACTCACGATTGAAAACATAAATCAAAACCTCTGTCCAAGATAAAAAAATCGACCAACAATAGGAACCCTTACCTCTCAAAGTCGAGCTTCAGACTCGAAATTCTCTCTTCGAGCCACCCTCTTTCGTTTTCGACTAAAAACCACACTTCCCTTTCATTCTAGTCTGAAACCCTAGAACCAGCGATGAAACCTCTCAGTTTTCTCTCTTAAATTCTTTTCTCTGCTCTGCTCTCAAATCACACCACCCTACATGACCCTTAGTAATCCATGGTGAGAGTTGGAGGGAAACAATCCCGCTTCTAGAAGGATAACTTAGATATTTTGCACACAACAAACGGGGCAATTAAAGGGAGGTGACTGCCAGGGGGGTTTTCGTATAATAACACAAACGTCAAGATTTTTTTTCGAGAATACCAAAAATACGGGGGAGTGTAGATTAAGGCAAAGCTCATGGAGGTTTTTGATAATTTCCAGTGAAAGAAATTGTTTGGATTTTGGTCTCACTCACAACTCAGAATCACATGAGGAGCCAACAACACTAACCACCAACTCCTACTCGAGGAGTATTTTTTTTAATAGTTTCCTAATTTAAAATGGAAAAGCAAAGCCCACATTCTCTAAATTATTTTTGCTCCAACTCCAACAGTTTCCCCATTTTAGAGAATCATGCATTTATTACAATAATAAAATATTATATATTTTTATTAATAATTAATAAATTATTTGAAGAGATGAGAGAGATGAGAGAGAAAATTTGGAGAATGCTCCAAATTTGGGGAAGACTTCATTTTTTTTCTCTTCTTCCCCATTTTGGAGAATGAGATGAGGAAGTTGTTGGATAAAAAAAAGCCTCAAAATTCTCCAAAAGTAAACATTTCAATACAATGAGAAAGTTGTTGGACTCTTATGAAATGTCACTATCTTCTTCAGCTCATCTCAGCTCTCCTTAATTGCACTTTTCTTCTCTTTCCTATTCTTTTTCGTTTTACCCCAACCAAAAGTAACTCAAAAATCGTTGTAGCGACGTGGTTTTTGACAAATGAGTCGTCACCAATCTTTTTTACCTAGGTCGATTGGAAACTTGAAAATGGTCTACGAGAGATCTGGAATCGTTTGTCAGTTACGTACAAAAATGGTTAATTTCCGTACGCCCAAAATTGATACCACGGGTTCTTTTAGAAATTTGCTTGATTTTAAAACATAAAGACAAAGACAAATAACCACACTAAAATAAAATAAAAGAAAAGGATTTTTAGTAATTTACATGGCTAATAAAACTCAAAACATCTTAAAAATAAGATTAAAACAATTCAGATAGACATAATAACGATAATATTGACTAAAACACAAAACGATTTAGACCTAGTGCCCAAACTGTTAGTTTTAAAACTTGTTGAATGACTTAACTGAAACTTCTGAAAACGTGATTACCTAAGTGATGTGAGGAACAACTAAATGACTGAAATTGTAAGTTTACCAAAAAATATTAAACTAGGTGCAGCCATGTCTGCTTCTTCTTCCTTGCAAATTCGCGAACAGTTCTAGGAGCCCAAACTTGGCTCCGGCAGAGATGCCACCGGACAGCGTCGACGGTGGTGCGGATCGGCCGGGCGGAGGCCGGCGAGACTGGTGGTGGTTGGATGTTACGGAAGGGACGAACAGGGGCTGGTCCGGCGGTTGTAGGCTGCCGGGGTCGGAACCGTTTATGATCGTTTTCTCTTCACTCAAGCCATCTCCGGCAGCGTGAAAGGGTGGGTTGGCTTCGTCTCGTCGTGACGGAGGTAGGAGGTGCCAGTTTTGGTGAGGAAAGGGTGTAAATCGGAGGGGATGGGGTGAAAAGATCCGGCGTTCGGCGTCGCCTTCCTCCGTTTTTCGGCGGTTTCTAGGGGCACCTTCGGGTTGCTGGAGATGGCGTGATGATGATGGGAGCGGTGGTTGGTGACGAGGGTGGCTAGAGCGCGAGGTGGGAGGTGGTGAACGAATTTCCGGCGAAGAAAAAAAAAGGTGGGGCCCTTCCTCCTTCGTTTTTGGCTTTATTTATAGCCAAATGACGGATTGACAGGGCTTGGGGGCTGCTCTTCAATAATGGAGGAGTCTGAAAATTGCTTTGATGGATGGAAGAGGAGGATGGCAGGGAGTGATGATGGAATTCGGCGGAGGAGACGGAGAGCTCGTGGGTGGGTAAGTTTTCCTTATTTTTTTCTTCTTTTAGTTTTCTCTCTTTTTTTGTTTTTTAATTAATTAAAAAAATAAACACATTTTAATTCTAGTTTAAATCGAATGAAATGATAAAAGCACATAAAAATTATGAAAATAACAAAAGCACACGAAATAATAAAAGACACATGAAATAAAAAAAACATGCATGAAAATTACAAAAACTACGTAAAATAATGAAAAATGACAAAAAATCACATAAAATAACATAAGTGGACAAAAAGTAGATAAAATGATGAGAATGACGAAAATCACCGAAAATACACAAGAGTGACAAAAATTACATAAAATAATGACAAAAATCACACAATAAAAATACTGAAAAATCGCAATTACGCGTTTTCATCTTAGGTTTGTCACTTTTTTGGGTAAAGAGATCGATGACCATGTTATCAATTTATTAATTGTAGTATCCTGGTATTTTTCAGTATTAAATGCTATGCAAGTCATTAAGATTAAAGAAAATGAGTTTTTTTTTCCTGAAGTTTTGAATCAAGATGTAAGAGTTGACCAAACATACAATAATGGTGTGAATGATGAGTATGGATTTTTGTCTTCCCACTTGTTGTTCTTCCTTTTGTTCCTTCCTAGTGACAGGATGAGGTTATCCAGATGGGTCAGCCCACTATTTCTATTTGGGTTACTCCACAGTATGCCTCATGGAGGCCTCTTATGAAATCCAGTATCTTGGATAACATAAAGAACACACTACACATAAACTACAAACGTAATCAGTCAGAAAAAAAAGGAAAAGGTCCCAAATTGCCACTCATGTTTGGGTTTTGAACCAAAAATGTCACTACTTTTCAAAAAATCCGTATATTACCACTGCCGTTATAGTTTTCACTTTCAGTCCCAAATCGCCATCGTCGTTTATTTTTCCCAGCCTGACACTTTTTTGCTAATGGAGCTTATGGGCGATGACATGTCCGACTGAGGTGTAAAATCCTCATTACAATTTATGTATTGAATTTACATAAAAATAAACTTAGATGATCTATTTGTAACACTAATAAAAAGTTAATGGCTTGCTAGCCAAAAACCTTATAAACCTAAAAAATAGGTCGTTTTATGTTTTTTCCGTCGTCATCTTCTTCGAGGGTGTCTGCAACTCGCAAACACAACAACGCCACAACCATGCCTTCACCATCCCGACGGTTGCCGCCTCTCTTCTTCATCTCCGATCGATTTGTGTCTTCTCATTACTAACGATTCCTTATAGCGATCGAAAGAGTCGCCGCTCCAACCCTGTCTTATCAACAACCATAATAGAGAAAGAAATCAAGCACAAAACCAGCTTCGTGAAGCGAAAGAAGAGTCCGGCCTTCTTAGTCACCGCCTCGCTGCCTCCGAGCTTGGTCGTGGAGGCCTCAGGTGGCATGGGTCCAACTCCGAGCAGTTCATGTGGAGGTTTCGACTGCCGGAGAACGCGAAAATGGAGGAGATTAATGCGACAATGGAGAACGGAGTGCTCACGGTCAAATTTGTTTAAAGCTCCGGTTAATATGAATAGTTGTTGAATTTGTGAGAAATCTAAAACGATTTGAATAGTATTAGTAAATTGTCGTTATGGTGAAGGAGAATTCCAGTACTTCAATGATGAAGAGAATTCCAACACTTAGGGCTATTGTGCTCAGTTTACAAATTTTAATGATAAACTTGTTAAAATACCCATTATTTTCTGGTCATACAAACTGATGACAGAGACACCATGTCATCTCAGAAATGGAAAGGTGGCGAAAAGTTAACGGTTAATAGTGACCACCTATTAATGTGATGACATTTTTAGATAAAAAAACTAATGTTGTAGCAATCTGAGACCATCATACAAAGGACGGTGACAATACTGATCTTTTTTTTTAAAAGTAGGGACATTTTAACATGGAAGACAGAGAGAGATGTAATGCTAGGTAATGAATGTCTTTTGGGTCCAAAACCCAAAAGTGAGTGGCAATTTGGGACCTTTAAATGCGATGAAGCACTAATTTACCAAGAACAAGACCAACCCATCACTAATGGGCCCCGTAAATCCCAACATTAGAGGGATCAACTAATCTTTTCGAATCACCAAACGACATCTTCTTTGCTACTTGAAGCAAGTCCGGTCCGGATCAACTAATCTTTTCGAATATTGGATAGATCTTAATTATAGTGAAACACAGCACATTCGAAAACGTAACACACACGTAAAGAGAAACTACAGTTCAAGCAAGCACACGATCAATCAAACACCTGAAAACGGAGTATCATTCGGCCATATTACATATAAGCCAAAGCGCACCAGCCGTAGCATGGCTTCGACAGGAACCAGACTAAGGTTGTAGATGTGTTCTTGAGTATTATTATACTATATGCGGACGAACATCATCTGTCCACTCTGCAAGTCATGAAGAAAACGCGATAAGTGAACAAACTACGCACAAAATAGCACATAGCAAAAGCCGGTGTTAGCTACTGAATATGGGACGGGCATATCACATCTTCAACTCTTCTAATCCAAGATGGAAGGGTGAATAACACTAACTTCAAATATTTTGACATACTCCTATGTGTTATCCTGCTCCTACTTGTAATGAGTGCAAGTAACATATTTTCCAGGTTCTGAGATTCTACTCCTTGCAACACTTTGGTGCAAAGAAGGTATTACTACTTACTAGTAATAGCCAAACTCACATCATGCTCATGACATCCAGTAATAGTAGTACATAGATTACTGATGTTATAACAGAAGTCACAGGACCCTTTTCCTTGTTCTAAGATAACCTCATTGATGAATGTTAAATGGAGGACTGCTGAGTTTTATGCTACCTCAAAGCCAGACCAACTATGAGCTAACTCCAGCTAGACAACAAAGATTGCAGATGACTTTCAATTTCACAGCACAGAACAGTCAATTGAACAAAATACCAGTTACAAAAATGAACAAAACAATGCATAATCCTAGAGATGCCAGTCAATTGAATGTAAGACATTTTGTGGGGGCTCAAAGAGAGGTGTGAGGATTTCAAACAAACATCATCTTTGCCCTATAGTTCCTGAACAAATCAATGAAACGAACCTCAGACATGCAAATTATGCAGTTGTTTGCAATATCACAGCAACAACAATAACAGAAGATCAATCAGTTTGACTGCAGAATTCAGATGAGACGATGGAAACAAGAGAGATTCAAAAGGGGAAAGAGAGCAAAGGAGAAGAATTGAAGACCTTCAGTTGTAGTAGAGTTCCAGACCCATCCCATCGTGGATCTCGTAATCCTTGAGAGTTATGTGATCCTTGTAAACGTTGTACCACTTCTGGATCCGGATCTTATCGGACCTCGTCCCCGTCTGCGCCGCCACCAGCTTCTTCAGGTCGCCGATCGTATCATCATCGTTGCACTTCACCCGCACCTTCTTCCCCAGCCGATCATTCAACACAACCTCGATCATCTCTCTCTCTCTCTCTCTCTCTCTACAATTTCAGAAACCCCACCGCCGATCCAAAAATCAGAATCCCTGGACCAGAAGGAAGAAAAGAGGACATAACCGGGATTATCACCTCGTTTGAGGGTATTTTCGTCTTTTTAAAAAATGTGAGGATTAGGTGAACGAATCAATCTGAGCGGTGATTCGTCGCTTTCGCGGCGGATTTTGATTGGCTACGATTGCAAGTTGGCCCGATTTTTTTTATCGAATTAAAGTCGGCAATTTCTTCTATATATACCAAAGCTAAGCCCCATCGTTCTTCATTGATTTGCCCTAAGAATTCTCTCTTTCGACGCTGATAGCAATTTTCTCATTCCCTCTCGATCAAGGTAAGTTCCAGTAATTCTGTTGTTTTCCGATTACCGTTTTTCGTCTGTTGTTCGGAGGTTTTGATCTTGTTTCTTGTCCGTTTAATCTAGGTTTCGCTTTTCGATTTCGTAATTTTCATGTTTTTGGATCTGATTGTGGATACGGATTCTTTGTAGATGCAAATTTTCGTGAAAACCCTCACCGGCAAGACCATCACTCTCGAGGTCGAGAGCTCCGACACGATCGATAACGTTAAGGCCAAGATCCAGGATAAGGAAGGAATTCCCCCGGACCAGCAGCGGCTGATATTCGCCGGGAAACAGCTCGAGGACGGCCGGACCCTCGCCGATTACAATATCCAGAAGGAGTCCACCCTCCACCTCGTCCTCCGTCTCCGTGGTGGAATGCAGATCTTCGTGAAAACCCTCACCGGCAAGACCATCACCCTCGAAGTCGAGAGCTCCGACACGATTGATAACGTCAAGGCTAAGATCCAGGATAAGGAAGGAATCCCTCCGGACCAGCAGAGGCTGATCTTCGCCGGGAAGCAGCTCGAGGACGGCAGGACCCTCGCCGACTACAACATCCAGAAGGAATCGACGCTCCACCTCGTCCTCCGTCTCCGCGGTGGGATGCAGATCTTTGTCAAAACCCTCACTGGTAAGACCATAACTCTGGAGGTCGAGAGCTCTGACACGATCGACAATGTCAAGGCCAAGATCCAGGACAAGGAAGGAATCCCACCGGACCAGCAGAGGTTGATCTTCGCCGGAAAGCAGCTTGAGGACGGCCGTACCCTCGCTGACTACAACATCCAGAAGGAGTCGACCCTGCACCTGGTGCTCCGTCTACGCGGAGGAATGCAGATCTTTGTGAAGACCCTTACCGGCAAGACGATCACTTTGGAGGTGGAAAGCTCTGACACAATCGATAACGTGAAGGCGAAGATCCAAGACAAGGAGGGGATTCCGCCGGACCAGCAGAGGCTGATCTTTGCCGGCAAGCAGCTGGAGGACGGGAGGACATTGGCGGACTATAACATCCAGAAGGAGTCAACCCTCCACCTTGTGCTACGCCTCCGTGGTGGTGATTTCTAAGTGCAACTTCCAGTGCTGGCGCTTGTGTTTCGTTTGTGATGTGAACTATGCTAATGACTTTGTCTGCTGTTTCTATGTCCCTAATTGATTGATGGGTTGTTATTATGTGATTGTGGAAATCTTCGTTGCTTATGATTATGTGTTAAGTGGATCTTATTTTGCAATTGTGGATTCTTGTTGCATGGTGAATCTGTGTTTGTGTGCAATTTAGCTTGTTCAGTGGATCTTATTTTGATTGTAACTTGTTGCATGGTGAATCTGTGTTTGGATTCTCTTGCCCTGCATTAGGAAACGGTCATCTGATCCAAAGAGGTGTTTCAACTTTCACTTGGAGCTAACAAGTGTTTGTTTCGTTCAGTGGGTGTTCCTGTTCTTCGGTTTTGCTCTTCCTTTTTCAAGTTGAGATGGATGATACATCTATAGGACAATCAGCCAGCAATCTCCCATTATAGAGATTTAGAGATTAGAGCCTGACTATAATATAAGTGGTCTCTACGCGTCGGGGTCAATGTGTTCTGTTGTGTGACTTTCTTAGCAATGCACATAACGAGTGAAAAACGAGCAAGGATTTGGACTCCTGGTCTTGCACTCAGCTCATACATGGAGAATCACCCTCTGTCCCTTTTTTCTACATCTTCAAAAAATTGTTACTGAAAACACACGCTTGATCACTTGGAATTTCGGAAGGCATTTTAAAATTCAATCTACTTTTAAACCCGTGAATATATAATTTCAATACTCTAGTATCATTCCTTTTACAAAAATAAAAAAAAAAATCTCAAAACGCCAAAGCTACGTCAAGAAATTTCTTGAACGAAATGAGCTCTGGTAACTTATTTTAGCTCAACTATATGAATCGTTTATAGGGTGTCAAAAGCTGACCCGACCTGATTAACTCGTCTGAATCTGACCTGAGCTGACTGAAAAAGTCAACGACCCTAAACCTGACCTAACCTGACCCGTAAACAGCTCGGCCCGAATGAACCCGTAACCCGAACTGAAATCAGCTCAACCCGAAATGACCAGAAACTCGAATGACCCGAACCCGATGAACCCGTGACCCGAATTGACCCGAATCTCAAACCTGATTAACCCGAACCCGACCTGACCCGAATCCCGAACCCGATTAACCCGAATCCGAACCCTAAGGAACTCTAAATAAACTTTCATCATTACAAAACATAATAATCTAATGCATTATAGAGTTACTATCATCATAACAAAACATAATAATCTAATGCATTATAGAGTTACTATCATCATAACAAAATAAACTACTATCATTCATTGTCTAAACTCCGAAGCAAGAAAATAGTACTAAATAACGTCAATTGTGCACTAATGACCAACAACAATTGTAACATCTAAACTTGGGATAATGGTTTCTAGTCTAGGTTTATTTAGAAACTTGGGATAATGGTTTCTAGTCTAGGTTTATGATATTTTGCACTTATCGGAAAAATATTAATTGTATTTGTAAACTTCAATAAATTTATTAATTGTATTTGTAAACTTCAATAAATTTATTAATTTTTTTCATTAATTATATTGATGCTGATCTAATAAGGTATTGATGCTGATCTAACAAGGTATTGATGTCGATCTAACAAGGTATTAGTGTCGATCTAACAAGGTATTGATGTCGATCTAACAAGGTATTGATGTTGATCTAACAAATTATTTGAGAAATATTTAATTTTCAATTTTGTTGAAATAATGTCTAATTTCTCTTCAATTTTTTTAGAAACAACTCCGCGAAATAGATTTATTTTAAACTCCAAGGAAAATGGGAGAGGAAATTGTGTGAATAATTTTCTTAGTATATCATTGTTGTATATATTATATATATGTGAATATAAAATACGTAGTATTATTTATAAAGAATATAAATATAAAGAATAAAAGTTTAGTTTAAAAATTCAGCAGCACGAACTTAGATCGACGAAACTCGAACTTGAACCCGTAGAAACCCGAACTTGGATTGGAAGAAACCTAAACACGGACCCGAAGAAACCCGAAATTTGGCCCGAAGAAACCCGACCTGGACCCGGGACTGAAACAACCCGAAACCCGAATGACCTGAACCCCAACCCGACTTGACCCGAAGTAAACTCAACCCGATGGCGACCTGAACCCGAATAACCCGAACCCGACTTGACCTAAAAGCAGCTAAACCCGGAATGACCCGAAACCTGAATGACCCGAACCCGACCTGAAAACAGTCCAACCCGAAACCTGAATGACCCGACCTGACCCGCCCAATTGACACCCTAATCGTTTACCTATAACAATATCAATCAATCAACTTACCTTAATTCCAACTCGTTGAGTCGTTGAGTGAATCCTTAATTCCAACTCATTGAGTCGGTTACATGAATCATGCGTCACCATTCTGCTCTATCTGTAATAGCTTAAATTCCCTCTTAATTAGACTTATGTAAATTTAGACCTTCATTTATCTCGTTCAAATTTCCTTAAAATCTAACCTATCAATTTTATGCACAGTATATCTTTTACCTACAATGGTAAGAAGGTGATGCCCATCCATCACCATAACGAACACCGCCGGGATTGCATGCATGCATGCATGCATGGTATGGTGTGACATCCTGAAGCGCTTTCCAATAAACGAAACAAATCAAAAACATCTTAAACATCTTATCAGGGTTATCTTGTTTGTTCTAATATGGAAGTTGACTGACAGCAGCAGCATAAACGGAAACCGTTGGGTTCCTTAATAAAGGGAAAAGAAAGGCAGAAACATAAGCTTAGCACCGCCGTCCAAACACAACAACATTCTCACAGACTTCACATTCCTCTGATTCACGCATTCCTTCCTTAACACTACACTACTTGTCATGTTACTCACCTGAGTCTGCTGCTTCACATCCTCTGAGACTGCTACAGTTTGACAGAAATGAGAACAACATTTGACGGCCAAATCGACCAACAGATTAGTTATCTTTCCAAACTGAACATCAGATTAGATGACAAACTTTGGTGTATTTCAGCAAATACAAATGAAAAGGAGTAGTTCTTACAGAGTAACTTGTAGTATTCCTTGAGAGGAAGTTCTCTCGACATTCCTCTCCCAAACAAGAATGGAAACTAATCCTAATTTGGCAGAGGTCGACTACTTAGCATCAGCTATAATTATCCGTGCGAAGAACGAACGAAATTAACAATCAGTTAAAGCAGTCATTACCATAAGAAGGTACCTCTAGCACTGAAATAAACAACTTCCCACACATAACAAACGAACAACTGAAACATTGGAAGTTAAGGACTCGGTCCAAGGATCAGTTACATCTCACTCTAGGCACATATAGCATGTAGTTAAAGCCTTTTTATTTCCATCTTGGCAGGTCTCACAGATAACAGACTGACCAACCCAGAACAATAACATCTTCTTAGAAATCTAATCACGAGAATATTGTTCTCAAGCTTCTTTAATAATATTATGTGGGCGGTAGCAACACATAACGGTTTTCCTTTTTTCTTCTCTTATTCCCCCCTCCCTTTTTCAATTTAGGTGAAGGATGTAGTGTCTCATGTCATGTCCATGACTATCTATATATAGAAGATCAGTTGCATTTGTTCTTCTATCCATTCACCCTACTTGTTGGCACAAAATTAATACCTGAAAAAAGCTTCTGAATTTGGCAGTCATGTCCAGAAATGAAGCCGAGGAAGATGCAAGGCTATACGAATGCGTTAGGAAGTATCAAATAATAATAAAGCAGGTACTTGTTCTACATGCTAATCAATGAACTCCTGTGATCTTTGTGTATATAAAAAATATAAATTTCTTTTTTCCTAACTGCTATAAAAATGATGTGATTAAAATGATATTTTATGTATATGTTTTCACTCCAGATTCAAGTCTGTCATATTTTCCACTGTTTGACTACATAACACCATGAGCAGATATTTTTCAACTCCTTCCCCCTCCCCCTCTCTGTCTCCTTCCCAACCCATGAATGTAATACATCCATATTTCAGTTCGGTGAGCTCTCTGAAATGATGGCTACTAGAAGCAAACAACAGAGGCGACGAAAGGTGATTTATATGAATCCTTCTGCAGCAAGGGTGTGAAAATATGCTGATTAAGGAACTAACCTGTTTGCTGTCTGCACTGTAGAGCACTAAATTGAGTGGCAACCCCCCAGAGCCTTCTTCTTCCTCTAACCAGCAGGAAAACAATGATGAGTTTGTGCAGAAGATAACCAAATTTCTCCATGAACTCAGATCACCCAGCCCAACATCAGATCCTGACCACAACCAAGCATAAACTTATTCTGCTTAAAACAATAGCCAGAAGTATATAGCTATATCATGGGCTGTTAAACTACAACATTAACTGGCTTGCCAATCTATAAAAAGCCAGCTGCTTCTAGTTTTCAATGAGGGATTGCTAATTGTACCCTTTCATGCTTTGAATGCATGTTTTCTCTTTCACAAACGGCCAAAACTTCTAAAAAATTAAGACATGTATTAAACTGTACAATCACATATCAGCTATATTGTTTGAATAGTAAGCACGACGACACAGAAAATCCTTAAAAGATCAATTATTATAGAAAGTAAATTTCATTTCTTGCAGGCTTTATACAGCCATCAACAATTAGACAATCATAGTTGTAAAGCAACAAACAGTACATTTTGATTTCCTCCTGGTGGAAGATTTATACACGTTCTATGGTTCAAGTTCAACTATGCGCTGGTCCTCTTTACTATATGCCCTTCTGAATATCAAAATCCAGTTCCAAGTGTGCTTTTGTAGAGCATCTAAGAAGTACATTTCATTAGTTCCAGATGCAGCAAAGCTTAAAATGGCTGAAGCTCTTCATTGAAACACTCTAGTCAGTGCAAATCTCTAAAGACAGGCGAATCTATGCTGAACCTACAGAATATCGCTTCCTTTTGTCTATTATGAGTTGCATTTTAATTTGGCAACCTCAAGCTCTTTCCTCAGTGCCGCCACTTGTTCAACGAGAGAATTTTTTTCCTACACAAATAAACAAGTCAAAAGAACATAAACATATAAAAAAAGACCCTCTGAATTAAGCAGAGTTTCGAGGCTATGTTATGAAAGTAATTCAGTTAAAGTAATAGCAAGCATTGCCATCTAAGAAAGCTCTCTTGCACATGAGAAAATCAAGCTTAATCTCCACCCCATCAATGACACAAAGAATAAAGTAATCCGTTATGAGAGATTCATGAGAAAGCCTTAATAGTTAAGTAGATCTAAAGGAAAAGAAAATTATGAATTACCTTTTGCAGAATTGTCAATCTTTGGTCAAAATTTGAGGCACCACTGCGACCCTTTAAGACACCGCCCTTATACTGCAAATAAAATCATGTACAAAACTCAACTGAGGTGGTGAAGCGCAAAGGCTTAAATTTACTAGACAATGATTATATTGAAAAAAATAGAAGAAAATATTTCAAAGCCGCATAATCAACTAAATTTACTACTGATTAGAACTTCAGAAATTCAAAACATAGGCCTTTTCTAGTCAACATTAAGATAGCTGAATTTATAAGCAGAACAAACACAACACATAAGATCATTTATTTTTCATCTAAAAATTAACTGAGAGATTCTTTTTCTCTAAGTTATACTAGTACTATAGTAACTTATAAGCAGAATCCTTAACATCGTTGAATATGTTTGAGCAAGCATAACCAACCACAAGTCCATGGTCTACTGCTGGGAACCTGAATGGATCCTGATCTAAACTTTGAACTTGGGACGGTGGCTACAATATATTCTTCGCCTTTGGTATTGAAAGCTATGATATAGGAAAAGGCAAACACCAGTTGAAGAACCCAATTCGTTGATTGCAAATCATCAAACATGATCAGGCTAGTAAACTCCCCACGGTAACCACGAAATTAAAATCCAATAGCTTCTCAGCTTACATATCACGCAAATGCAAATGAATTGAGAGCCGCTTCAGACAAATTGAAGCAACAGGGAAATGTCACACCAGAGAAACAAGTTCAAAGTTACCAGTTTTAGCTCCTGCTCACACTTGGAAAATCTTTCTGCCTCTTCATCATATCTAAGCCTCCACTCTGCAGATTCGTCCATCGCCTCTTTGTTCGCAAGATCAAACTGTTTTCTGCATTCATAAAAAGAACCCAGCACCCTCACCTCCATTATTCGAAGCGCCAATGAAAGTTACTATCTTTTGTTATCTGGTAAAACAGAATTCACTTCATTTCTGTTTCCCAAGAAACTGGGATACAACAGCAAGAACCCCACGAGTTTTTCACTTCAATCAAACGGAAACCCAAGAGCAGAAAGATCAAAAGGAAGAAACTTACCGTAACAATTCGGCTTCGGTGGAGGAAATAGAGTAATCGATGGTCCAAAGCCTGAGATAAACAGCGATGCCTATAAGCATTGCCACCGCCAGACCAATGACTCGACTTCTTCGTAATCCTCCCATCTTCTGATTAATTTTCCGGATCAAATAAGCCGATACAATTTTTTAACGCATTAATATTAGTATTTTCAAAGTGTCTTCTCGCTTCCGGCACAGAGAACGCTGCGGCTTGTTTGTAAACTCCGTCGCCGACATCCGGACATGGATGGGCTATCCGGGTCCGGAGGTGAAATGTCAAGTTACCCACTAAAGTTGATTGGTTGGTGCAAGTGAAGTGACCCTTCAAAACTAGTAATTTGGGTCATACACACCACCACTCACATCATTCGAAGAAAAAATATAATTTTTATTAAAGGGGTAAAATGCTTGATGGAGCAAAGTTGAAGTTAACATGTTTTATAGTTTTGACTAAAGTGATTGAGTTAACTTAATTTAATCACTTTCTATTTTGGGTTGTCCTAGAAAAATTGATCACTTTTCTTAAAAAAAAAACTTTTTACTCTCAAAATTACTAAATTATCATCACTTTATTTTTACATTTTCTACCTCGTTTTGTGCACTTTCAATCAATGGACAATTAAATAAACTTATTAAAAATCTTACATTTATATTAATTTCCACGCCTAACCAAATCCTTCAATTTTTTGAGGACGAATGGAGTATTTGATAATAAAGCTTAGATTAAATAACGAAAAATAACCGTTGCAATAAAAAAGGATGAAAGTATGTATTTATAAACTAGTAACATTCTGGTTTGTAACTCCGAAATTATGATAGTTTTTAGTGGCCTTGTGCCAGATTTTTATTCGAGCTTCAACTCTCTATTTTTTATTTGCTGCATTTTGTTCATTTTCTATTTTCTTTGTTACTCCATGGATTCAGCTATGGATCCAAAGATTTCCAGAAGATCTAGAGTTAGAGTATCTTTTCTTCTCATCTTCTTTCTCTTTGAATTATTTCATCTTTTTTATCTTAGTTATTTCCTTCATTTCTTGCTCTTATTTTGCATGAGTAGCGAGTAGTTCCTCACACTCCTGTGGAATCCTAGCATGACAAGTTGCTGAAGATCTCCGGATGTAAAGGAAAAATTATGCAAGTAGTAGGGAGGTCTGAGCTTAATTAGAGTGGAATGGCGTAGGAGATCTACTACGACCGCTAATCCATTTGTGTTTAGTAGTAATGCACCGAGAGACCGCTGTCGGATAGATCACAGATCTTTACTAGGTGTTTTAGGGGACACTGCGAGAGCGCATCCCTGTTCATTGGAGGTGTCATTGGACCGCACCAAGGACCTTCCATACTAGGACTCAGGTGATCGTAATGTCACACTAGATTGTCGGGTAAGGGGAGAGCCTCAAGAGTTGCAATGTTGAGAATGGCAGTAAGTTGAGAAGTCGTTGTCTGATATTTATCCGACCCTTGTACTTATGTTTTCAATCTTCATCCGCTCTAGTCTCATTGCTCTACCTGGTGAACACAAGATGCTTTTATTTATACATTTTATGACATTTATTTTCTACATTTATTTTCTTCAGAGATCTGCAGTTTCTATAATACACAATATTTCAAAATCCCAAAAACATTTTCTAGCATACAACAATGGGAGCATTGATCGAGTCTGATCTATATGGATTGATCTCACTCACTTTGTCTATAGCAAGCATCCATTCTCTTGGGAAAGTATGCATAGTTATAAATTTAAATTTTGATTTTGAGCACATATTCTTATATTTATATCGCGAGCATCACAAACTCATTCTCACCTATCCAAACTCTCTCTAAGTCCTTTGAGTGAGTTCATTTATAAGGTTAAAAATATATTAAAATAAAAGTGAAAAAATGTCATTTAATTTGAGATAAAAATATTTTGATATTATGACTAGAGAAAATTGAGAGAAGAAAATTGCGGGGAATTATGAAAACTTTACAGCCATTCCATTACAGGACAATATATGGCCAAACATAAATATGAAATTTCTATTACAAAAACATTAATTAATGAAGAGCCATAAATGAAAGCACGTCCATGGCGCTAAAAACATTGAAGTCCAACCAATAACCACAATCTCAATCCGATCACTTGTTTCTTTCTGGTACATCAACTCAAGCTCATCACTTCAGTTGTGGGCAACAACCAACACAGTAATCATGACTAGTTACAAATATTTAAGCATAATCAAGTTACAATTAAGAATTCATTTTAAGAGAAGAACACCCAAAATCTTAAGAATATCAAAACCCAAAAAAAAATGTTCAAAAGAGAGAAAACAGTAACTGCTAGTTAATTACCAGCTACTTACAAAACAAAAGCTAGAGAAGTACTGGTATCAAACAAGAAATTTGCTTTTTTTTTTTTCCTTCTACTTTTTGGGGTTTAATCTTAATCAATCTTCAAAACCAGTTTTCTGCCAAATCGCATTCCTTACGCTTCTCAAATCTCTCCCCTTCAACGTCCTTCCGATCCCTTCATGCACCGAGAAGGACGCCCCCCGCCGCCGCGCCAGATACTCATGCGGCGGCATCCTCCCGTCATCACCACCGTCTCCCTCCTCCTCCTCCTCCTCCTCGCCCTGCCGCCTCCTCCGGCCAGCATCCCCCTGCAGAATCTTCGACCAGTCAGGCACGTTGACCGGGACCGACGCCGCGACGCCGTCGCCGGAATCCATCTTGCTCCTCGAAAGCCTCCTCGGGAACCCCGGCAGCGGCTTGATCCTGGGATCCGACAACGGCGGATCGTTTGAGCTCCAGATATCAGCCTCGTCGAACTCGAAAATGGGCTGGTCCGAATCCGACCCGGCGAAAATTTGGTGGTTGGGTTTTCTCATAAGGAGGTTTCTTGACGCCATTTGCAAGTTTGGCACGAAATGAAGCTAAGGGAAAAAACTGAGGCTTTGTGTTAAGACGTCTCGGTCACCGGCTTTGGATTTTATAGCGGTTGAAAAAGAAAATCCAAAATCAAAGGACAAAAAAGTAAGAAGCAAATTTCTTCGGGAAAAAAAGAAAGAAAGAAAGAAAGAAAGAAAAAGTAAAGAGAGAAATGGGTTTGATTGATTGGATAAGCATAAGCTTTGTTTTTCTCACAGACAAGTCATTTATGAGCTAGTTTATTATACGGACGCGTACTGTGCACCCGCCCACCTTCCGTTAATGAAAATTAAACTTCAGTTATTCAAAGGTTGTCAGTTAGCCACTTAGCCCCACGCCACGCGTCAGAATTTAGAGATCCTACCCCAGTAGTACCATGTGTTGGTGGTTTTCCATTGGTTTAAAAACCAGTTAAACTCCTCGTTCTTTTTCCCCTTTTTATAGGATAGGACTACTCATCGTTCTATATATGTGTATTCCTTTTTAAAAAACTTTAATAAAGATTTACATGTATTTTTTATTTTTACTTTTTTACTATCAATTTTTCTTCACTCTCAATCTTTTTACTCCCTCCGTACCTGACAGATTGGTAGATTTGTTTGGACACAGAGATTAAGGTGAATGTAAGATGTTTGTATATGTTTACTTAATTGCCCCTTAGTTGAGAGTGCACAAAAAACGATGTAGAAAAAGTAAAGATAAAGTGAGGATAGTTTAGTAACTTTGAGAGTGAGAAGTTTCCTTTTAAGGAAAGTGATCAATTTTTTTGGGACAGTCCAAAAAGAAAATGTGTATAATTTTCCAGGAATGGAGGGAGTATTTTATAGGAGTACTTTCTTTTCTAACCATTAAATCTTTTACATGGCTTAATTTTTGCACTAAGTTAAACATCAATTAACATGGGATGAAAAGAGTATTATACTATCTATGTCTCAAATGATGTGTTCCATTTCTTTTGAAAATTGTAAAAAAAAAAAAAAAAACAAACAAATGCAATCCATTTGAGAAATGGAGAAAGTAACGTCTTAAATTTCAGGGCTATATATCATGTACTCCTACAAAACCGCCGTTCGAAAGAAAAAAAAAACCTACAAACCAGTTTTCAATTAGAACTACTACTTCTTCTTCAACTTACTGACAGTGACAGAGTTAACTTTGTTGAAGTTAAAGTGCGATAAGGATAAGCTCGTAAAATAATTGCCCTCACATTTGAACTACTGCTGAATGAATGACACGTCACAAGTTCGAACAATACCGGATTAAATTCATATATATATATATATATATATATATATATATATATATATATATATATATATATATATTGTGCAAATAATTGACCTACGCGTGTGGTTCTTGTGAGTAGTATAAAATTGACGAAATACCACAGAGATATACGGTGGTCAACTAAACTAGCTGCTAAACTTATACTAGTATTTTATACAAATGTGATCACACTAAATAATAACAATAATACGATTAATTTAGAGTTGACAACAATAAATAAGAGAGGAGAGATTAACTAAATTTATTTTAAAAGGTTCAATGTTAAATTCACCATCCATATCTAATTAGTAAGAGAGCAAATTAATTAAACTAGTCTAAGTTTATTTTATCTCACACTATACATAGTTGTCCAGTTGTCTTGATCTTTGTAGCGGCTACAACCAAGATATTTCATCATTAGTGGTCAAGCCGCTACAAAACCTTAAATTTAAATCATCCCCTTCTCAGATCAAAAATCATTCGTCAATTTCACCCTTTCAAAACTCCCTATCACCGAAACACACACTCTCTCTCAAACTCTCATATTCTAATCTCTTAATTAAATCACCCGACAGATTTGGTGTTGGAGGTGCTGATGGAGGCTAGCTGCGGCGGTTGAGGACCTAGTGGTTGCAGCGGTGGAAGACGTTGAGAGGTAGCAGTGAAGGACGTGGATGTTGCGGCGGTCTACATGAAGCTTCGGGTTTGTTTGTGATTTTCCAGATTTGGGTTATTGTAGTGTAGATTCAAGTTTTGTAATGTAGATTCAATTTTCCATTCAATTTTTGTAGCATATATTCGAGTTATTTTTGTATTTTTTGGTTAAATACGAAAACAAAATGATTTATATATGATTTTAGATGAAAATATTAGTTCACTGCGTGGAGGGGAGGGCGATTACTACGGCCCTCAACGCAGTTGGGTCTTGGTAGCTGCTACGGCGAGGGCTGCAGTGAATGTCGTGGTAAAAACGGCCGCGGTTTCTCAAGAACTACGGCTGAGGCCATGGTGCGTACCACAACCTCACCACGCAAGAGGTTGCATTAACTATTTTCAATAATTTGAAAAAGTGGATGAATCCGGATGAATTTCATCCAGATTCATCCACCTTTCCCAGAAATGCCCAGAAACTGGCGGCCAAGGAGGAGCAAGTAGCGGTGGCGATGGTGGGAGGACGGTCAGTGGAGCGGCGGTGGTCAAGAAGAAGAAGAAGAAGAAGAAGAAGTGAGAAGGAAATAACAGAAAGAGGAAGATAGAAGGAAAGGAGAAAGAGAGGAGAGGAAAAAGAAAGAAAGAAATAAATGTAGAAGAAGAGAGAGAAAGAAGAAGATGAAGATGGAGAGAATTGGAGAAGATGAAGATGGAGAGAAATGAAGGAGAAGATGAAGAAAATGATGATGCGACGGAAGAAAATGAGGTGAGTAAACCCTAAAAAATAGGTTTATCTTTACTGCGCCATTAACTTGTCATTTATTGCGTCTATTGGGCTTACTGCGGCTCAAACTGCAGTAAGGACCGTAGTAAAAAATGGTTTCCCGGCCCACGTAGTGGTTTGGTGATGAATGTGTGATGAATGTTTTATGGGTTTTGTGCAATGAATAATAATGAATTTGCAAACCCAAGTACATGTGGAATTCGTTTCCAAATCTGCGTTTTTTTACAAAATAAATTCAAAAAATATGTTGTAGCTAGTAACTTCGCTACTACAATTGAAGCAGTTTAAAGCGGTCTCATAACAAGAGCGAAGCTTGTAGAAACAGTGCAAATAACGACCTTTACCGTTACGATTGTACGTAACGGCGGTGTAGCGGATTGAGCTCTACAAGGGGGCAAACAAATACGTAGTGCATGTCAATTCATCATTAATTTTAAATATTACTTTTTTTAAAAACATTTACTCTATGATATCTTTGTTCAACATTTTTACACAACAAAAAAAGCATACACAATAAGTGAATACCTTTAGTTTTCAAATAAACTTTCCGTTATAAGACTTTCAAGAATTTATATTTTACTATAATAAATTAATGTTCAATACATAGTATTTGAAAGTCACGCCGCGTAAATATTGAAAAAGGATGGATTAAATACACATGACATTAACATGGGATATGTATATTTACGTACTCCTATATGGTGCAATTTGTGGACTAGAGGTGTTCTTTATATTATAGGATGACTCATATATGTGTAATTATGAGTAACTAATCAGATATATTCGAAATTGAGCATCAGATATATAATCGTTCACGTTAACTAGCTCATTAAAATGAAAATTGTTGCATAAGTTTGGAATGTCCAAAATAAAATTTAAAAAGAAAGTTTTCTTTGATACTCTTTTTCATTTCTCATTCACTCTTTTTTTTCCATTTTTTTTCCCACTGACATCTTAGGTTTCTTCTTAATTCTTTCGTTGTTGTTTTTTAGGGTTAATGAATCAAGCAGAGTGGTATTCGATCCATTGCGGTTCCTTCTCTCTCTTACAAAAAAAATGTGGGTATCTATTTACCACATATGTGGAAAAACACATACCATAAAAATGTCAAATTTACCCTTTTAATAAATCTCTACAAAGAGTGTTTTAGTCTTTTAATTTAATAGATTAACTAGTTGAGTCAATTTGTAGTACATTTAAGTATGTGTTTTTTCACATATGTGATAAATAAACGGACTCAAAAAAATCTTGAATAAGGAGACAATATATCTTTGGGTGTTTGTGGGGGGAGGGGGAGGGGGTATTGAAATTTGAAATGATAAAAAGTTTAAGCCAAACCAAGTATGAAATAATTAGTTCCTTATTGTTTGTGGGACGTAAACTAAACGTAGGAAAGTGTTTAACTAATAAAAAAAGTATGCATTTACCGTATCATCGATCGATGTTGGACAATTAATATCAATTCCAAACAACTGAACAAGTCCTACTTTCTTCAAGTTGTCACTTTTATTTTTTTTTATATATATACTCGGTATATATTTCTGATAATTTTAGATAAGTTAAACAAAACTGCTCTCTAAATAGTCACAATTGATCAGTTTCAAACAAGATCTCCAAATACTAGCATTTAGTTCGATGTTTCTATAAAAGAATTTTAAGATTTTGTTTTTGACATGGTGGAGAAAATTTATGTAAAAATCCAAATGAAAAAATTATACTTCCTCATCCAAAAAGCAACGCAACACATATTTTTCAACATTTAATCTATTATTTTTTGATATTTTTTACATTAACTAATAATATAGATAAATTAAAATTAAATTGATATTAAAAGATAACTACATCAACTAGCACGTTTCATTCCTTTTAGGATGAACGTAGTATAAAAATGAACATAAATAATTTCAAGAAATTAATTAAAGAGCACAATTGATAGAGGAAAAAACATTTTGTTAGTGGATAGACTATAGGAATATTGGTACGTGTTTGTCCGTCTGTGGTCGACATTATGTTCTTCTAGCATATCCATTTATTTTATACCAAAGAAAAAGTGCCGTGCTTTTTAGTTTTCTTTTGTTTATATATAGAAAGTGACATGCTAGATTTAATTTGACAATCTTTGGTTAAAAAATTTAAGGGATGTGGTACGATAGCCATTTCAGATCTTATGTCTTAAGTAAAAGGCAGACAATAAGTGTTCTAAGAAGGAAGGAATACTGAGCTCACATGGTCGTTGTGTTACGAAACCGGAGTCGTCAAATCTCCACAAATACGTCATTCCTTCCACACTGAGCAACAAAATTAAACCAAAATTCAACCGATTCTTTTTTATTTCTTGTAAAATCAACAAAATCAACAACAAATTCCACCAGCCATGCATGTTTCTTCCGCTGAAAACAACCGTCGGCTCCGGCGTATTCTTGATGCACTATATATGATGCTCTCCCGTAACAACATGATGCACTCGTTTTGATGACTTAATGTCGCATTTTGTTCTACAACCCACAGTGATTACCACAATGATGCATTCACAATGCATAATGATGTTCTCATGTAACGACATGATGCACTTGTCCTGGTGACTTAATGATGTACTAGTTTTCTTTAACCTTTCTAAAGGATGCGCTTGGCGACCAGAATAATGCTCTAGGTTTGAAGTATGATGCACTACTTTTCAAACATGATGCACTCGTTCTGATGACTTAATAAAGCACCACTCATTTTCTTCAACCTCCCAAAATTAATGATGCAATTGGTGACTACTACGATGCACTCATGTTGCACTATGATGTTCTCCCCTTACAAGTCTGATGCACTCGTTCTCATGACAATGTTGCACTCTTTTTCTTTAACATTTCAAAATGATGCGCTTGGTGGCAAGGGTGATGCTCTCTGTTTCCACTATGATACTCTCTCTTATAAATATGATGCACTTTTTCCCACTAATTATGCAATCCAGTTCACAAATGTTGCACTTCATCTCCTGAATGATGAACTCAGACGATGCACTACATCCTGAAAAATGATGCCCTCCATGCATCAATTGATGCTTCTATGCGGAATGATACTTTTATGGTGCTATGTGATGCTTCTTTCGCTGAAAATTTATCTTCTCCCATTTACAGAATTTCTTGAGAAATTCCCTATGAGAAAAAAATTCCAAAGAAAATCCCCATTAAATATCTTTATAATTCATCATTAATTGGTATTGATTGGCATTATTAACTTCATTTTGATAGCCTTGAGCACTATTTGTATGCAGTTCGTGGCTACATCATTTTTATAAATGAGTGCATCATAATGAGTCGAAGGCACGTCATTAAGGTACGTAGACGCATCATAATTATGTCATGTGCAGTAGTTTGCAGCTCCGGATCGTGAGATATGAATCACATCATTTAGTTGACGAAATAGTTGAGAATTGAGCGACGACGGGTGGGAAAGAGATTTGTTGCTCCGACCAGGGGCGGACTCAAGGTGGGGGCAATGGGGGCAAGTGCCCCACTGAACTTTTGGTAAGTATAGGGTATATATATGTATTGCATAAGTATGACCCTATCCACGTAATTTACCCCAACCTAATTCCTACTGAAATTTTATTTCATAAATGCCCCTAAACTATACCTATTAACACTTGAATCCCCTAACTTACAAAAACTACAAATTAGACACTTGATCCCACCACCTATATATATATATATAGTCCTAATTTTCATTAGGGGTGTGTTCATTTAAAGTAGGAAATAAATTTTGGAAATTTTTAGAATATGTTTTTTATTGGTGGATAAAATATATGTGAGTAGGGAAAAGTAAATAAAAAAAATTATTTTATAAAAAAATGATGATAAATTGATGGATTTAATGTTATTTTGTATATTGAAAACTGAAAAATGGAAAAAGAAATGCCGACTTTTCTTTTGCTGAATCGAGGGTAGTAAAAGGTTCCTGCCACCTTTAAACAATCACGATCCTATTTTCCTCAGTGGAATATAGTACACTCTAGCTAGATTGGCTTGTAATACTGTTGTACTCATATGTACTACTTTGTCATGTAGTATTCGAGATAGAAGTTTTTTTTTTTGAATTGCAATAACTTTATCAATAAAATGAAAAGTACAACATGTCTAGAACGAAAATTCGATATAATAATAAACTAAGACCCCTTTAGCAACCCAAAAATGTCCGGAATTACTCAGTCTGACGAAGAACAAAATCTCTCAAAATTATACATCTCTAAATCACTCTAAACTTCCAAACTCTATAGTTTCTGAAATTCCATTGCAAACTTCTCAATTCACTTTTCAATTTAATATAAGACCGAGAATTTGAAGCTGCCTTTTTATATAGGTTTGAACGCTTCGTCATATATTTTCAAAGCGACTCATTCACATCCCTCGAACGAATACCCAATAAAATTATAAACTTTATCAACATGTCTCTGATCTCAAACTGGATTTTTTCTCCTATTATATCTCATTGATCGATCTGATCCACTCACCTTTTTACCCAAAAAAATATTCTCTTCATTTTTCTCATTCACAAATAAGTTCGGTCTAGGATGTGACACTCCCAAAAAAAAAATCAAATTTTCAGAATTAATCTCTGAAATTCCAATCTTCTGATCCACACACTTTTGTGATGAGTTGTCTTCACCATGCTTTTCTCTACCGTGGACGTTTTGAAACATGCTACCCAATTCCCAAAATCCGAAACTTTTAGGCTTCCCAATCCCACCCAATTTGTCAAAAACTTCAGAGGCCTCAATGTTATTTTCACTAATCCGAGACAGAAGTCTGTCTTGTATTGTAAACCCTTGTCTCAATTTAATTGCTCTATTTCCTCTCCGTACACAAATTAAAGATGAACTAAGAGAAGGTAAACAAAATAAAGTTAAAGAAGTTTGTAAAACTTATTTTTAATAAAATATTTATTTTGAAACTTTCATAAAACGAATATATTTAGGTTAATTATGTTGGGACGGATGGCTTGGATTCTATTCACTCTTAGTAAAATTGATATATTTGTCAAACATATCAATTTTACTAAGGCAACATTTTCATATCATTCTTATCTTATTGCGGAATGTTGTACTCAATAAGGATACTTGTGACTTATGTACCACTCAAATGATTTGATTGTATAAGTGAATAAAAGATTTTATGTTGAGTGCAAAATATTGCATAATAAATAAGATTAAAAAATTTAAGATAAAGCGGTGAAAGTTTTGCAATCCTAAAAGGAAACAAGCTTTTATTTACCAATCCAGGCATTGCAGTGGAATATGAAAAAGATAAATTAATTGTCTAAATACCTAAAAGGGGCAAAATGAAAGATTTAAGAGTACTAAATAGTAAAGAGATAAATTCAAAAACGAAAATGATGTTTTTTAATCATTAATTAATCAAAACATGATTTGTTCTATTAAGATCATCAAGAGGTGTTTTGTGTATTAATGTGAAATTTAGAGATTCCAAATAGAAAAAGTTAAAGTTGAAGTTAAATGATATATGTAAACCTTTAACAAACTGAGCAAAAAAAGTATAAATTATGATAGCATTTATGGTTGGATTGCACAACCATATTTAGTGTTTTACTATTCATTTACCCTTATAACTTCCATAAATATATAGAAGTATAGTATAATATAGGTCCGCCATAAAATGCGCACAACGCATGCATGCGCATAAACGATTTGCTTATTTACAAGTTTGTCATTCGTTAAATTTGATCAACATAATAGTCGTCTTACTTCACAATGATTAATCTATCAACAATGTTTCTCGTGTGAACAATATCGATAGATCAATATGACAAAACTATAAATCAACATGACTAGTCTACTGATCAACATGTTAAAACGAAAGATCAACATGACAATAACAAAGATAAACATGGTAAAGAGAGAGATTAACATATCATAAAAGAAAGATCAACATGGTAAGAAGAGAAATCAACATCCTAAGAAAAAAGATCAGCACACTAAGTGGGGAGGACATTTGTCACTGCGGCCTTAACTGCGGTTAAGGCCGCAGTGAACGAGTCCCCACAGTAAACGGGAGCGCGGCAGTGGCAGTAAAATTTACTGCGGCCTAAACCACAGTTAGGCTGCAGTAAGTCCTCGTGAGCCACGTGCCCTACCTACCACCATCCCTACTGCGACCGCGTACTACGGAGGAGGCCGCGGTAAATTCGTCTATATATACTCCCCCACTTCTTTCCAACACTTCGCAAATTTTTTTCATAACCTCTCCTCTCTCAACTATTACACAAAATATCATCTCTAAATCTGAGTAGAAGCTGCGGTACCATCAACTTTAGGTGTATTACTGAGGTAATAAATATTTTATGTATTTATTTATGGTTACATAGTTTTTCATTCAATTTAATTCATGTATTGGTAATTTTATTTTCTTTTTAAGTAATGTAATTAAATTAGTTGAGCCTCTATGAAAACTTGTAAAAATATATTTTTTACACTTTATTTCAAAATTTTGGAATAACGTTGTAAAATAATATATTGTATAGAGTTTTCATGGATTGTCCAAGTTGGACAGTTTGTAAAAGTTTACTATCGGTGTATTAAACTTTTATGGTTGTGCATGTAAAACTGATCGGATTACATAAATTTTGGTTGCATTTCTTAGTCTTGTTCCACGTTATACCTATTCTGGGAGTTATATTCCAAAAAAATGGTATAGTGTGGAACTAAGGCTAAATGCTGCCGAAATTTATGTAATTACAGTTTTACATACACAACCATAAAAGTTTCTTCAGTAATAGTACTTTTATGAATAAGATAGGACTCATGCACCCTATGTCACCCCACGGCGGAAGCACACAAGCGACTACGATGCTTATTAACACCGTAGCCACACTCGGTTGGGGTAATGATCACACACAAATCGGACTTGACAAGTGGGCCCAGCCCTCATATTAAGCTTCTTACTCAGAATGTTTCCACACAAATCATGTATCACGCATATATGCTTACACATATGCACCTACATGTGATTTATGACAAAAATCCTGAAACCCGGGGCGTGGGCCCCACGGGCGGTTTACACTTTTTCGGACGTACAAGTCCCAAAACTGATAAAAACAACATTACACACTCAGAATCACAAACATGCACAAAATCTGCCCAGAATGCTTCCCAGCAGAAAATCCAGCACAAATCTGACTTTTGACGGAAACTCGGATTTTTCTAATTCTACATGCATGCATGTCATCTACAATATACTGAGCCACAAAAATGTTCTTTGGAATACATACGGGCGCACGAGGTGGCGACGCTACCAGTCCACCAAAGCCCTCGGCGTGCGGATCTGCTGCCGCTACACACATACGAAAGTTTAACCGTTAGAAATCATGGTGCACAATCAAATAATTCAAACCCGTAATCAATGCCACACTTTGAACCGCCACCAATCAGAACACACATATCAGTAGTCTCAGTCACACATGATCACACACACACACAACGAATATCACAAAAGAAATACTGAACACAACTGATCACACAGCCATACATCGGTATGACCGATCACACTGAATCACACACTCGACAGACCTTACCCCTTTATCCACACAAACTGAATCACAAACTGATCAGAACACACACACAAACGTACCTGTAATTTCAAACACAAAAGCAACCACCGACTATACTCGGTGGGCTGCGGGTCAGGTACTCCTGAAATAGATAAGATAAGGGGGTAAGTCCTCGAAAGAACTTAGTAAGGGTGCAGGTATAAGCATGGTGTAACTTGTCGCACAAGAAACCTGCAACCAAAGAAAAATGCAGATATACAAGAATATACATACTCATGTAATTACATACACATGCTCAACCAATGCAGAATTCAACCAAATGCAATGCAAGTCAAACAATGGATTATGATGTAGTTAGGCACAATGACGGTCTTCCCGGCCTTGGCCGAGGCACACATATAATCACACACAAGAGCATGGCCAGCTCGGGGTCGCGATCCCCACCGTCATATCACACTTACACCATTTAGGTGTAGATCACACTTACACCATTTCGGTGTAGATCACACTTACACCATTTCGGTGTAGATCACACTTACACCATTTAGGTGTAGATACACATCCCACGGCTCCCGTAACCTGCAAACCAATGCTTATACCACGGGACTAGGTTTAGCGTCACAGGGCCACCCCTCGGACTAAACCTAGCTTCAATATATATTCTGCTACGCATGCTGAATAATGTAGTACCAGAAGACACACTGAACCCTTACCTTATGTAGAAAACCACAGAGAATTTCCCGATCAGCAGTCCCGATCAATTTCGGCGGGGTTTCATTGCTTTCGACTACCCCTGTTCACAAATGATCCATGAATCTGAGAATACACATTCAGATTTCACAAAATTGACCCACAACAAAGGCGCCAAAAATGGGGCTTGGGCAGGGAAAATGGCTTTTCACATACGACTTTTTCAAGGAAATCTGAACCGTACAAAATGTATAACTCTCAACTCTGATCAATAATATATCCTTACATTATGTAAAATCAAGCCTGAAGTTCAGTTTCTATTCAAAATTTCAGAACAATATTGTCAGCACTTCTGCAAAGATTCAGCTCACACTCCTGACACAAAAGACGTAATAGAAGGTGCAAGGAACGCTTAGGAACCATAAAATCAACCATAGGAGAATTTCCATAAATATGGAGCAATTTTCAGAAGTTCACGGTTTCCAACCGTAGTCACAATCACAAAAACCGATTTATAAGGAGTTAATTATTTCTCCTAAGAATCGATTTAACCAACTGACCTTCTAGATTTTGTTGAGAAATTGAGAGATCCCAAAATTCTCCTTTAAGCGTCGGCCATGGTGCGAGAAGAAAGAAAGAAGAAGAAGCGTTTGGCTTTTGCTTCATTCTTTCTTTCTATTCTACATATATATATATATGTATATAATAATATATATTATATAATATAACATATGCACTAACACACACCTCACCTCTTCCTTTAAAAGTAACCGCCTCTCTTTGCCGTTTATTTCTTTGTTGTTTTTTTTCTTTTTCACTTTAACCCCAAAATTTTCAAAAGTTGTAATTTAGTCCAACCCGAAAATTACAACTTTCAAACCGTAACCCCAAACGGCACGAAATCTGAGACACATTCTCGGGACCTCATATCACGCACAAAACATGCTTCACATGACTAATTATGAGTCCCGAGCCCCACAAAAAAATCGCTAATCCCGGTAAATACGCTTAATCGCGTAATTAATTGGAATTCGCACTGGGTGGCAATAACAGTAACGAAAACTGTACCACATCCTCGGGACTTCATATCTCACACCAATTATACTTCATATACTTAATTATAAGTCCCGAGGCACAGATAATTCACTAATCCCAATATTGATGCTTAATTGCGTAATTAGCGTAATCACTTACCGGGTGTCGGTAACATTCCTCCCCCCTTAAGACCCTTGGTCCTCCAAGGCCGTCTTAAGTCTCTGATATTCATCTGGGTAGTGCTCCATCACATCCTGCTCAACCTCCCAGGTTGCCTCACGCTCAGAATGATGAGACCACTGAACTCGGATCATCAAGGCAATCTTACTCCGAAATGCCCACACATCTTATCCCGGAATAGTCCGTGTGCCTCTCTGCTCGACAAATCCAGCTCTAGCTATACAACCCCAACCGCAATTGTCTGATTTGGATCCAAGATGCATTTCTTCAATATACTCACATGAAACCTATTTTGCCTTTGTTGACATACTCGGTGGCAAAACTAGCACTGTAGGCTACCTTGCCCACTCACTCTAGAATCTTATAAGGACCCAAATCAACTCTATCGGAAGCCTCGCCCGGCAATGCGATATCACACAATGTCGGCCATATAAAGCCTCATAAGGTGTCATAGTGATAGTTTCGATAAGCTGTTATTATAAGAAAACCCTACCAGAGGCAAGTCGATCCCACTCACCGACAAAATCTAGTGCACAATCTGCGTAGCGCATACTTGGAAATTTAAATTACTCGCTCGATCGCCCATCGATCTGAAGATGATATATCATATTCAAATGGAATCGTGTGTCCAAAGTCCTATGAAATGCGCTCCATAATTGCGCCGTAAATCGTGGATCTCGATCAGATACAATGGAGTTTGGAACTCCATGCAACCACACCGTCTCACGGATATTCAACTAAGCTACCCTTTTCCAGGGAATCAGAAAATCTCTTAGACAAAAAGTGAGCACACTTTGTTAGCCGGACCATAATAACCCAGATATTCTCACGATGTAATCGTATCATTGGCAATCTTTTCGAAAGTCCACCATGTTGTTACCTCACTTCACTGGTCGAATATGCAATGTCCGTAACGTCCCCGCTGATCTCGATACTCGGTCTTCACTCTCGACACATGGCACACCTAGAGACATAGGAACCAATGACCCTTCACATGTTCGGCACATTACGGATGCACACTCGGTTTGCTCACGTGAGCCTCTTCGAATCTTGTCTTGAAGGTCGAGACGTTCGGCACATCCAGTCGATCTCTGAAATACAACAGACCCTACTCGAACTGAAAAGATGAATGCAGTGATCTCTTTGTCTCTACAGATAGCTTCTTCAATTCAGAGTCACTCCTCTGCACATCCAGTACTCTCTTTAGTCACTCGGACTGGATAATCAAGATATATAGTTTCACGTGCTTCATTGCTCCCACTTGTGCTATAGGTACATCAGATCACTCTCCTCATCCATGGTCACATCCTCAGGTCGGGTCGCTCCCTGAAATCCCTATACACCGGAGAGCTGTCATTTGTCACAAAGTGTGGCTTATTACGCCTCACAATACTCATATCCAAATCCCGATCTGGAAGCATCTGTGTAAGTCACCTATGGCCTACTCGAATCTGGTAGTATCAGAATAGGTGAGTTAGTTAGCGTATTCTTCAACTCTTGAAACTATGCTCACAATCCTCAGACCAAACGAATCTTCACCCCTTCTGAGTCGGCTGAGTAAGGGATAAAGCTGACATAAAATCCCATAACAAATTCCCGATCAAAGCCTGCTAATCCGAGGAAGCTCCTGATCTCTTGCACATCCGTCGGTTGCCTTCAATCCCGCTCAATCTTAATCTTCTTCGGATGCACTAAAATACCGCTCTCACTGATGATGTGCCCAAGAAATGGCACCTCCCGAATCCAGGACTGACATATGGAGAACTTCACATATAGTTGAGGATCCAACAATGTCTGCAAAACAATCTGGAGATGATCTTGATGCCATCACTCATCCTTGGAATGTGTCAGAATATCATCGATGAACACGATCACCACCTGATCCAGATACGGTCAAAAAGTCCGTCTCATCATCTCCTTGAATGCTAGTGCAAAAAACTGTCTTCGGTATATCCTCGTCCTTCACAGTTACTGCATTCAGCTTTCGATAATCCATTCACAATCTCATCGTTCTTCTTCACAGATAACACTAGAGCATCCCACAGGGAAGTGCTCGGTCAAACGAACCCCTTTCGCAAGCAACTCATCCAACTGCTTCTTGAATTCATTCATCTCTGAAATCGGCATACGGTAGGGAAGAAACAAATGTAGGAACAGATCCTGGATGAAGCGAGAATCTCAAACACAATCTCACGCTCGCGGCATACCCGACAATTCTTCGGGAAATACTAATAGAAAAATCTCGCGCAGTAGATATCTAATCCCACTCACCCCTGATATTAGCTGAATTCAGACCAAAATATTCATCCTTGTCAGTCACAAATATCTTGTCCAGACTTCCTCATTCTAAACCATGCATCCCAGACACACATCCAGAAAAAGTGGTACTGAATTCGGTACTAATGCACCGATCCCATCAGAACTCCGTAGTTAAGCGTGCTTGGGCGAGAGTAGTATTGGCATCGGTGACCTATCGGGAAGTCCTCATGTTGCATCCTCTGAAACGGTTAGCTTCATAACATACATAGATATGCATGTATCTCCATGCAATAACCCTGACGAATCCTAAGAACTCCCAGAGAAATCTTGCAGAATAGATACCTTATCAGAAGATAGCACGATTTCCCGCTTTTCACTATTACCACACCATTTCGGACTATCACATCTGAGAATAGACACTGATTTTCGATATGTTCACATCAGAAAGACACCAGACCGATAACCCTGCATACAGTTACGAGATAGAATGTATCTCTATGCAAAGGTCGATATCGATGCACTCACATCAGATAAAACAACTACTGAAAATTATTCAGAATTAGTATTCTTTCCCATACCTTTTTCACATATCCTTTTAAGCAGAAGACTGCTCTTTTTCGCAGTCCAGAACACTCAATTAGATTTTTTTTACGGTTGACGCGGAGAAGGTGGACCTTACAATGCTTCACATCCCACAATTGTGTCATGCTCCACTCAAAGCCACTTACTGAATTCTTTTTCGGAATTTGAAAATAATTTCTGATTAAGTGATTCACAAATCCACCTCTCGGATACTTACCGATCCTCCCACATCGAGGTACTTCGGGGTGCAGTAACTCACAGCCAGATAGGTATCAAATGGTGGCACACACTCAGCCATCACATGATTTCTAATCCTCAGAATTTACCAGCATTTGGCGGCGGTGGCCTTTACAATCCGACACCTCTCACATTTTTTTTGATTCTGCACGGATCACATTGGTACACATTGGTCGCGTGTATACACATTCTTTCCTTACTCCACTAGTTGGGCTCTCTAAACGGCCTTGTGATGTATGGTGGTACTTAAGAGCCATAACACTTCTTGACATCGGGACTACGTCCGCACACAATCCTTCCTTGTGAAAGATTATCAAACAGAATATGCCTACCGGAAATCCCGATTCACATTCTCATTATACTGATCACAGAACACCTGAGAGTATCTCTCCCAGCCATATCTCAACTACTTTAGATCACACCTGTCACTTCACAGTCCAAATAATTCCAGAACAGAACAAAGAGCACACACATAATGGTTAAACACCCAGAACTAGCAAGCAGCAGTATTCCAATTGGCTCTATATATGTAAATGCAAATGCATCATGTAATAGCGCCTAACCTTAGAAAAGATAATCCAGATTACAGATCACATACGCAACTCTTGATGATGTTCCCGAACACAAATCACATAAACAACCAGAATAACGGAATTCTAGACCAAATACCAAATTAGATAACCACATTCAGAACACAAATTTGTCAGCCACTCAACCTAACATAAATCCAGAACTGAACAATAAATATACTCTGCCACATGCACAACTCCAAACAATATTTCAGAATAGAGATCCCATATGTATTACCATGCCAGAATATGAGATCAGATAACAGTCCAGATACTAGATCAGCTACCCACATCCAGAAAGCATATGTATCAACCACTTAACAGAACAAAAGACCGAAACCCAAAATTAACCAAGCTCTGATACCACCTTCTGTCACCCCACGGCGGAAGCACACAAGCGATTACGATGCTTATTAACACCGTAGCCACACTCAGTTGGGGTAACAGATCACACACACATCAGACTTGACAAGTGGGCCCTGTGGGCCCCACAGGGTATGTGGGCCCCTCAGTTCATATTAAGCTTCTTGCTCAGAATGTTTCCACACAAATCATGTATCACGCACATATGCTTACACACATACACATACATGTGATTTCTGACAAAAATCCCGAAACCCGGGGCGTGGGCCCCATGGGGCGGTTTACACTTTTTCGGACGTACAAGTCCCAAAACTGATAAAAACAGCATTACACACTCAGAATCACAAACATGCACAAAATCTGCCCAGAATGCTTCCCAGCAGAAAATCCAGCACAAATCTGACTTTTGATGGAAACTCGGATTTTTCTAATTCTACATGCATGCATGTCATCTACAATATACAGAGCCACAAAAATGTTACTGGAATACATACGGAACGTACGAGGTGGCGACGCTACCAGGTCCAGCCAAAGCCCTCGACGTGCGGATACTGCTGCTGCTACACACATACGAAAGTTTAACCGTTAGAAACCATGGTGCACAATCAAATAATCTGAAACCCAGAACTGAATGCCACACACTGAACCGCCACCGATCAGAACACACATATCAGTAGTCTCAGTCACACATGATCACACACACACACAACGGATATCACAACAGAAATACTGAACACAACTGATCACACAGTCATACATCGGTATGACCGATCACACTGAATCACACACACGACAGACCTTACCCCTTTATCCACACAAACTGAATCACAAACTGATCAGAACACACACACAAACGTACCTGTAATTTCAAACACAAAAGCAACCACCGACTATACTCGGTGGGCTGGGTCAGGTACTCCTGAAATAGATAAGATAAGGGGGTAAGTCCTCGAAAGAACTTAGTAAGGGTGCAGGTATAAGCATGGTGTAACTTGTCGCACAAGAAACCTGCAACCAAAGAAAAACACAGACATACAAGAATACGCATACTCATGTAATTACATACACATGCTCAACCAATGCAGAATTCAACCAAATGCAATGCAAGTCAAACAATGGATTATGATGTAATTATACACAATGACGGTCTTCTCGGCCTTAGCCGAGGCACACATATAATTACACACAAGAGCATGGCCAGCTCGGGGTCGCGATCCCCACCGTCATATCACACTTACACCATTTAGGTGTAGATCACACTTACACCATTTCGGTGTAGATCACACTTACACCATTTCGGTGTAGATCACACTTACACCATTTAGGTGTAGATACACATCCCACTTGCTGCTCCCAGAACCTGCAAACCAATGCTTATACCACGGGACTAGGTTTAGCGTCACAGGGCCACCCCTCGGACTAAACCTAGCTTCAATATATATTCTGCTACGCATGCTGAATAATGCAGTACCAGAAGACACACTGAACCCTTACCTTATGTAGAAAACCGAAGGGAATTTCCCGATCAGCGGTCCCGGTACGAATTTCGGCAGGGTTTCGGCCGCACTTCCGACTACCCCCTGTTCACATATGATCCACAGATACAGAATACACATTCAGAATTCACAAAATTGACCCACAACAAAGGCGCCAAAAATGGGGCTCGGGCAGGGAAAAACGGCTTTTCACATACGGCTTTTTCAACGAAATCTGAACCGTACAAAATGTATAACTCTTTGCTCTGATCAATAATATATCCTTACCTTCCATCAAATCAAGCCTGAAGTTGAGTTTCTATTCAAAATTTCAGAACAATATTGGCAGCACTTCTGCAAAGATTCAGCTCACACTCCTGACACAAAAGACGTAATAGAAGGTGCAAGGAACGCTTAGGAACCATAAAATCAACCATAGGAGAAGTTCCATAAATATGGAGCAATTTTCAGAAGCTCACGGTTTCCAACCGGAGCCACAATCACAAAAACCGATTTATAAGGAGTTAATTATTTCTCCTAAGGATCGATTTAACCAACTGACCTTCAAGATTTTGGTGAGAAATTGAGAGATCAATTTTTTCTCCAAGTAAGCGTCGGCCATGGTGCAAGAGAAGAAAGAAAGAAGAAGAAGAAGTTTTTGCTTCGATACTCCTCTTTCTTTCTTCTTATACTATATATATATATATATATATATAATAATAATATAATAATATTACTAACACACCTCACTAACACACACCTCACCTCTTCATAAAGTAACCGCCTCTCTGCCGTTTTTTTTTCTTTTGTTTTTCTTTTTCACTTTAGCCCCAAACTTTCAAAAGTTGCAATTTAGTCCAACCCGAAAATTGCAACTTTCAAACCGTAACCCCAAACGGCACGAAATCTGAGACACATTCTCGGGACCTCATATCACGCACAAAACATGCTTCACATGACTAATTATGAGTCCCGAGCCCCACAAAAATCGCTAATCCCGGTAAATACGCTTAATCGCGTAATTAACTGGAATTCGCACTGGGTGGCAATAACAGTAACGACAACTGTACCACATCCTCGGGACTTCATATCTCACACCAATTATACTTCATATACTTAATTATAAGTCCCGAGGCACAGAAAATTCACTAATCCCAATGTTGATGCTTAATTGCGTAATTAGCGTAATCACTTACCAATTGGGGTGTCGGTAACATTGGCAGATGTGTCAATACGTCCAATAATACATTCTACAGTATGAAAACCCATGATTGTCATGTGTTCATGCAAAAGCTATTGCTCGTTACATTATATGGTTTCATTTCTGACGGCATTTGGACGACAATTGCAGAATTCTGCAAATTCTTTAGGTTATTGTGTTCTAAGGATATTCAGTTGGACGATGTGGAGAAGCTTGATGAATTAATCATCGTAACACTGTGCAAATTGGAAAAGATCTTCCCCCCATCATTCTTTGACTCCATGGAACATTTTACTATGCATCTACCTTGGCACCTTCGAACTTGTGGACCTGTCGGATATTGGTGGATGTTTCTTTTCAAACGGAATATGAAGAAGTTGAAAGCAAAATGTGCGAACAAACAATTTTTAGAGGGCTCGATCATTGAAACGGAATATCAAGGAACACGGGTGAACCCTCACATACGGAACAAAATTAATTCTCCTACGCTTGTTAGCAATTCGGGACTATCAATTTTCAATCATCCAACAAAAACTTTTGGTAAGGCTCGGGCTCGAGAATTGTCTCTGAAGAATTAAATCATGTCCAAACATACATTCTTGAATTGTCGGGAGGTGGAACAATTTATAATTCGATTTAACGAGTTGTCCCGCAATCGGTACCCATAAATGAACGATGATGTTGTGGACAACTTAAGACTCGCGTAATTTGCACGGTGGTTCAAGAATGTGGTTAGTTGTGTTTATTTACCTATTTGTTATCTTAATCACAATGAAATTTATTATGTTAATTATCGATTATGTATAGGCCGTCGCAAATCAAGTAACGCTCCCACAAGCACTATATGACCTGGCATGCGGTCCTATAACGAGGGCTAAATCGTTCCCAGACGTATATCTTAATGGGTACAGGTTTCACACAAAACAACATGGTGAAAATAAAAGGACAATGCTAATTGGGCGTCTGCGTCACTGGGGACACAAATGCGCAAGACAATTTGGATTTCTATGGCTGGATTGACGAAATTCTTGTCCTTCAAGACATGAACAATAATCTTACAAAGATTCAAGGGTACGTGGTTTTCACCAATAAAGGCATCCGCAGAGATAAAATTTCAGAGATCATCGATGTTGACTACACATCCCGACTATATTCGGATGATTCGCTTATTCTTGCAAGCCGTGCCCAACAAGTGTTGATAATGTACGCGGTTTATTCAAAGTGTCGTGATCTAAAAAAGCGGTGGACAGTTTTTAATACGAAACCTCGACGATTTAAGGACGACAGTGTTGATAATGTAAGTGTCACAAGAATCAATGCACCAAAGTAGATAGGTACAGAACATCCTTTAAAAGAATCGACGACACTTGGTTAAACCAAACGTCCGGCCCACGATGCAAGTCTGTCATTATTAGATCATCGTGCACATTTTGATATAGTTGAATTGGACAACGACGTGGAAGATCAACTGTTGTATGATTATGAAGATGGTGTTCGGTGGATTTGTAGTTGAATGTATCATATTTGAATTTGTAATATAGAAAGAAAATTGGACTAAATTTCAAAATCTTGAAAATGTTAGGGCAAAATTGCAAATATGAAAGATATTAGGGCTAAATTGAAAATTTTTGCCGAATTATAGTGGGCTCCACAATATCCAAATACATATTAAATATGGGGAAACGAAAAGTTTCAAATTGGAAGTTCTTTGGGCCTCACTGCGGCCTCACCACGGAGTAGCCGCGGTGAGGCTACCGGCCTCGGGCTTTACTGCGCGATTCGCGTAGTGAGGCCGCAGTGAGGCCCAAGCCCAAGAGCATCACTGCGGCTACTGCCTCAGTAAGGCCGTAGTGAGGCCCCTTAAACTGCAACTTCGTCTTCCTCCTCCCCATTTTCCTCCCGATCGTCTCTCCCTCTCCCTCTCCGTCGCCTCTGTCCCTCTCCCTCCCTCTCCATCGCCTCCGCAACCGATGTGTCCCTCCCTCTCCATCGTCGCCACCGCAACCAACGCGTCCCTCCCTCTCTCGGTAAGCTTTTTTTCTAATTTTTTCGGTTTGTTTTTTAGTTTTTAGGGTGTTTATGATTTTTAGGATGTTTTTGAGTTTTTAGGATGTTTATGGATTGGTTGGATGTTTATTGATTTGTTGGAATTAGTTGAAATGTGTTGTGAAAATTTTAGAATATTTGATGAATTTTGATGAAATTTGTTGTGAATATTTGATGAATATGAAATTTGTTGTGGATATGTGTTGTGAATTTTGGATTTTTTAAAAAAGTTTGGAATTTTTTGGAATATTTAAAAAGTTTGGGGTTGAAATGGAAAATTTTAACCAAATGCATGTTTTGGGCTACCATTGTAAAATTTTCAAAATTTCGTGGTTTATTTGCAATTTTCAAAGATTTTGGGGTTGAAATAGAAAATTTGAAGAAGTTTTGGCTAACTTTGCAAAATTTACAAAACTTTACGGTGCATTTTGCACTTTCAATTTTAAAACGAAAATTTTAACCAAACGCATGGATCGTCAGGCTCCAAACTACATGGACTGGCTCGACATGCCTCCACAAAGGATAGACCCTGCAAAGTGGAAGCTGCTACTAGAGCATTACCGCAGTGAAGAGTTCAAGGTGAACTCCGTCCGGAACAAAAAAAATGTCAAGAGTGAAAAACGCCCAAAATTCAAGTCGCGTGGCAAAAAGTCAAAGACGACTATTTATGAAGAAATGGTAACTTTTTAAAAATATTTATGTATAATTATGTATGTATAAGTGGTATTTTTGAATACCAAACATGTTTTAATTTACAATGCAAAAAGGCGGGACGAAGGCTGCGTGTGGACCAATTTGGGGAGGACTGGCTGGGCAAGGAAAATGCGGCATTCGTAAGTTTAAGTAGTTTTTTATCATTTATATGTTTAAAGAATTCAATTTATTATTCATTAACATAAATTTCTTCATCTTAACTAGGAGGAGTAGAATAAACGCTTGATTGAGAAGTATGGGGAGGACGGGCCGTTCCCCGATATCGATGAGGACATCTACAAGAATGTCCTCGGCCCGCCCACGCGAGGGCTATGGGTCGGTATCCCGCCCCAGCTTTCTCAGCCCGAGCTGTTCGAGCAACCTCAACCGTCGCAGGTAATAAAATTGAACTTTTATCAATTCCATACCTTTACAGTACATTGACAATTCATCATTATAAGTATAACCTTTTGAAAATGAAATTTTGATTTCAGCGCAAGATCGACCTGGAGGAGCAGCATCGGAGGGACATGGATGAGATCCGTGACCTGAGATGCAGGGTCGCCGCTCTCGAGCACCAAGGTGCTCGTGCGCATACTGAGATTGAAGCCCGAGTGGAAGCCCGGGTGAACGAGCTGACGCGTTCCACGGAAGCGGCTATCAGCAGCATGTGGTCGGCGCTACGTAGGTGGGACATGTCCGACTTTCTGACGTGCCACCGACTTGTTGGAATTCTTAGCGCACCAAGTCCTTTAGAGGTAATGCTTGAGCTCATCTCAGATGGAGAAGTGAGTTTCAGCTCAAGGTGAGCTGAAATGAGTTCCATGGAATTCAACTATGTGAATTGTGGCTATATGGAACATTTGTGATGTTTCATGAGTAGTAACTACTTATTAGCATCCTTTTATACAAAATAAGAGTATTTTGGTAAAAGGACATGACTTTGGCAGTTGAGGTGCATGGTGTATGCACCATAGTGCATGTGTGCACATCCCTTGGAAGTTATCAAGGTATAAATCGGCCATGAGAGCCTTAAATGGCGAAGAGGAACCTCAAGGGAAGGCACCCCTTCGCCATTTAGGGTAGTTACTTTGTTTTTGGATAAGAGAGTGTACAAAGAGGGAGTAACCACTTCCTAGGCCGAAAGTACACATACTTTCGGCCATAAGGGAGTTGTAACCATTCATTGTAACTCCCTACATCATTTATAAATAGATGATTTGGCCACAACACATGAAGAGACTAAAATCCAAAACTTCTCTCTTCTCTGTTGTTCTTGGCCGAATTATTCAAGCATTCTTTAGAGCATTTCGGCTGAATCTATTTTGTGTCCATTCAACACAAATCACCCCTACCATCACACTTTCAATTTTTCCTCATCAAAGAACTTGAAGTTCCGTGTGGATATAGATCTGTGGATGCTAGCTCCTTTGGTGTCCACAGGTAAAGAGGGCATTTAGAGGTTGAGGTGAGTGTTTTGTTGGTGTATGTGGTTGCGTGAACTGCAGGTGTTTTGTTGTTTGGTTGTGTTCTGTTGGCGAGTTTCTTTAGGTGTGCTCAAGAAGAGGAATTTCTTTCCACCAACTTGGAAGACTTGGAGCATACGTTTTGGAGCATATGTTTTGGAACAAGGACAAAGATCTTTTCGCTGTTTTTCAAAGGTGCAAGGTACGTATCTACATCTCCTTCTTCTTCCTCCTCATTTTTCTTCTTTGTGAAAGTGGAGAGGCGTGATTATGGAAAAACACATCATGTTATGAATCTCTAAATCTACATGACTTTGGTCGCTGGATCATCCCGGCCTCCCCCCCTCAAATCACCCCACGTCACGAGCATCCTCCGAGGCCGCCTTCTCTTCCAATTCCCGACCTCACCCTCAACTCCGCCCAAGATGATTATCAACCGGTGCCGCCACGGACTTCGGAGCAGCAGATCCCGCAGCCCACAGGGCCTGCGACCGCAGTGCCACCGATCAACTTCTTGGACTTGTTCGGGTTGGACGATCATGAATTCGATGTTTTTTTGAATCAAAATAATCCTCCGAACAATTAGAATTAGTGTAAACAGTTTTAGGATGTAATTTGTTAATTATCTTAAATATATATTCCATTTACATTTATTTAAATTAATAATTACTTTCTTAATTAACACTATTATTAAGTTTATATTTATTAATTTAAATAATAGTTACTAACTATTTATACTATTTTATTTTTATCAAAAATAATAGTATTACTGCGGCCAAAGATGCAGTACAGGCCGTAGTACATAATGGCGGCGCCGTCAGATGTCTGACAGCGGCTGCCAGACGTACTACTGCCTTATTCGTGGTGAGGCCGTAATACGCACCGCGGCCTCAGCTGCAGTGCATTTGAAACTGCGGCCGTTTTTACCACGACGTTCACTGCGGCCTTCGCTGTAGTGAGTACCACGGCCCAACTGCGTTGAGGGCCGCAGTGAGGGGCCGTCCTCCCCACATAGTGGCATGATAGTAAAAGAGATCAACATGCTAAAAAGAATGATCAACATGGTAAGTAGAGAGATCAGCATGCTAAAAAGAAAGATCAACATGACAAAGAAAATAGATCAACATGGTAATAAGAGAGATCAACAAGCTAAACAAGAAGATCAATATGACAATGAGAGAGATCAACATGCTATATAAAAAGAATGATCAACATGACAAAAATAGAGATCAACATGCTAAAAAGAATCATCAACATGACAAAGAACAGAGATCAATATTGGACAAAAACAGATCAACATTGGACAGAAGCTGATCAACATAAGAAGACTATCGATCAACATTGGAAATGTTAGATCAACATGACTAAATTAGTGATCAACATGACTACCTACTCCGATCATCATCATTATTCCAGATTTCTTAAGTTAGAAATTTTTTCAATTTTTCATCATTTGCAAGTTAAGTGGTTTTGGAGTTTCATCACGTCAAATTTTGATGGTGGTTCTGTTACTGAGTTGTGCTGGTTTGGTTAGTAGAAACATATCTAAAATCACGTTTGAATATGCAAAAGCGTCGTCGAAAGTGACAGAAACGTCTTGGATTTGATGAAAGTTTTTCTGAAATACGCGAAACATCGTTGAAAGCGACAAAATCATCATCGGAGATGACGAAATCGTCATCAAAGATGACGAACACTTCGTCGGAAGCATCGCCGAAAGTCAAAATGGCAATTGAAAATACGGATGACATAAGATGTAATTTAAATTACATCTTATGCGCATACAGTGCGCATGTGCGCACTGTATAGCAACTCTATAATATAATAGCACTCATGCTAAGAAAATAAAGTACCACCTTAACAATGAAAATTTTTAGGAATCAATATGTAAAAGAGTAAAAATTAAAAGTCTAGAGGTTTAATCCCTTCAACTTTTGATATGAATCCACTCCAAGGAGATGGATTGTTCACCTTTGGCGGATCTAACTTGTTGTAGGTGACAGAGTTAGAACGAAACCGAGTCACCTCCTAACCACCTCAATCCTCAAATGGAGAGCAATGGAAAGGTTAATTGCCTAGAGTGAGGGATCTAGCACCTCACTTCTTAAATGAAGAGCAACACTAGATACCAATCTTGAATCCACTTCAATGGAAGCAAGGGGATGATGGAGATAAAAGGAAGAGTTCAAAGTTGAACCAATACTCTCACAATGGGAGATAAATTCTGATATTCAAAAGTTGTAATTCAAGTTGTGTTACAAATGCGTGAAAACTAGCTTAAATGGGAGGGGTGGTGAGAAGGCAAACGGCGTCGCTTCGGCATGCATGCGAAAAGCATAAAGTACTTTTGCATGCATGTCGTGCCAAAAAGCTTTCGAAAAGGTAAAAGTTATCCCAAAAGTAGACTTATGTCTTTAGCTTGTAAAAACTGACATTTGTCTTCCCGAGTATCTTCGTGAGAAAGGGGGGTCTTCGCGGGAGGCCTAGGTAGCCGAATAGTCTGCGGGACGCGAAGGCTTTGCAGGGATAGCTGCGCTGGGGAGGGGCTTTTGCTGAGACTTCGAGGAAACGACTTCGCTTATATCTGGTAATCCCTCCCAGGGTCCCCGCCGACAGGCTTCGCATTTCCAGGGTCCTCGCCAAGACGCTCCGCACAGATGACTTCGCTTTGGGGCTTCGCCCGTGTGTGGCAAGTTTCCACGGGGCCTTCGCCATTGCCCTCTCCTTCAAGTATACTTATATTCAAGGATCCAAAGGCCTTCGCGTTATCTTCCTCCATGGTGATACCGAGTTGGCGGCCGCAGAGCCCGCTCTCGAGCTTCCTCTTGATCGTCTGGGCCATGAGTCTCATGAAAGTGTTGAGACTTGTTTGAACTTGTTTCGATCGAGGCCTTGTCATAGTCTGCCAATGCCTTCTAGAGGGTTGGGAGGCTTGCGAGCTGAGCTGGGCATCTTCATGTTCCTCGTTTGGTGCATTAGGTTGATTCATGGTGATGTCCTCATCAACTTTCAAGCAAAAAAAGAAAGAAGATAAAATAGGATAGCTATGTGGCACAACCATATTGGTGTGCCACTATTCATCAATTACCGTGTGTGTACACACACACTCTCCCCTTGTTCCCAAATAAATAGTGCATATTCCTTTTCTGGTTGTTCCTGAAAAATGGGTGCATTTTCCTTTTTAGAAACTTTGGGTGAGTTGTTTTACTTAATTATTCCTAACATTTAATCCATATTTAGAGCTAAAAGAAATGCAACATTTATTTAATGGGTAAAGTGCACCCACGGTCCTATAACTTTAATTAGTGTACCACTAGGGTTCTGTTTTAACTTTTTGTACTAATAATATCCCGTTTTCAAGTTTTTACTTCATCCATGGTCCTATTTGACATTTTTGCCCTCAATTTTTAAAATATTGTCATTTTAAACAATTGTAAAATATAAAAATCACCCTAACGTTTAACGAAACTTTCAATTTTACCCTCAATTTTTTTTTACAAATACTTACAATTCTACCCTAAAAGTTTTCTCTCCACTTTATTTCACCACCCTCCTATCCACAACCACTGGAAATCTCTCGGACCGCCGGCTGACCTTCGCTGCAATTTCCGGCCATAGCGGAGGATCACGAGCCCAAGGCGGCAAATCGTGCGCTGAAGGTTTTCTGGCGGCGGCCCGTGGCGTCCCTGCAGCGGCCTGTAGCTTTCCGGCGGTGGTGGGTCGGATGGTGGTTGAGATAAGTGAGTTCAAAAGTTTAAGGTAGATTAGAGGGTTTGTTTGTAGAATTTTAAAATTTGAGGATGTAAGTGGTATAATAAGAAAACTTCAATTTATGTTTGTTATTGTACCATTTTTCTGAAAGGGTAAAATAGTAAAATAATCATAAAAATGACCATGGTTGAAGAAAAAACTTGAAAACATGACTTTATTAGTACAAAAAGTTAAAACAGGACCTTAGTGGTACAATAATTAAAGTTACAGGACCATAGGTGCACTTTACCCTTTATTTAATGGCTATTTTTTCCAAATCTTTTTTATCCTACCATTTCTTAATTTTAGTGTCAAAATAAATACACTATTTATTTGGAGATGGATAGAATATATAATTATAGAACTTTTATATGACAAAAAAATGTGCAAATTTTTATGGCATTATTAGAGAGCATTATGAGAGGGATGGTGTGGCAAGTGAATGATACGTGTGAGGAGGCCTGAATTGGATGTGGGAGAGTGCAGGTGAAGAGTGAGGGCCCATTACCGTCAAGATATATCCTCCGTCATGCTCCATACCATAGCGACATGTTTAGGGATTCGGGCATTTTGTTTCTACCCTCAGCTAACGTGGCCGTAAAAAGACAGACTCATATCGCGACCAGTACTCGTGTTAGTCATGGTTTTAAAAACCGGATTGGAAATAGAACCGTCCGAGCACCGGTTCATTAATCGATTCAATCGTTTGGATTATCGGTTCAATCGATTATTTTTTTAAAATTAGTTATTATAACTCATTGTTTAGAATTATCATGAAATAATCTAAATATGAAATAATAATGCACATTTTTTATATTAAAATAATAATTTAAAATACAAATTAGTCATTTTATAAGAAGGAAAACAATATTCTATATTTTAATTAATTATGTCATTGAAAATAATAATTTACAATAACTGAAAATTATTTTGTATATTTATATTATAGTTAAAAAAATGTTTTAAAATATATTATGAGAAAAAATTAAAAAAAATAATGTGTTAAATATGAATTTATAAATAAATGTGGAATAAATTAAAATTAGTGATAAAAATTTGGGAGTTTTTGACAGCATTTTTTTAAAAAAATGCAAATAAAAAAGGAATCACCGGTTTAACCGATTTTGACCGGTTCTTGACCAAACGTTTCAAAATCGAAAACCGAACCGGTTGACTAACCGATCCGCGGTCCAACCGATTCAACCGGCCGGTCATGTCCGGTTTTCAGAACCATGGTGTTAATCAATTATCGATTCTGAACAACTACTCTGGAAATGGTAAAGCATGCATGGTGTTCACATCATGTGGGAATCGGATGCTTCACATTTTGCAACTGGTAACAAAGACAGATAAATGATACTACCCTAAAAATGGAACACTATTATGTTTTTCAAAGAGGTTTAGTTGGTGTTTTGGATAGTTGGAGTAGTTGAGAATTTGTTTAGAAAAGTTGAAAGACTTGTTTAAAATCTTTTTTGGAAAATGAGGACTTTATTGCAAGGTTTCTGTATTGGGGATGAGGGAGTACAAGACTACTTAGGTTGTGCTCAAATGAGCATCTGCCCACCTATTTATAGAGTGGGGTTGTGGAAGTGAGTCGGTTAGTGTATTCTAGAATTTATATATTTTAGGCCTAACTCTCTCCTCACCACTAATTTTAGGAACCTTCTACACATTGGTTCATTTTCTAGATTTTTCTACACATTGGTCCATTTTCTAGATTTTTCTCCTTTTTTGATTTTTCTTTTACTTCTTAACCACAACTTTTGCTAGATTTTTCTTAGGATATTTCTAGACTAATTTACACATTTAAAATTCTAGAATACTCCTAAAATTTGCATCACATTTTTAACACTCCTCCTTGATACAAATTTGTTGAACGCCGAGCTTAGTCTGAAGATACTCAAACATCGTTCTTGGCAATGCCTTAGTGAATATGTCTGCAACTTGCTCTTCTGTTGTGCAGTACTCTAGCTTGATCTCGTTGTTCGTTGATGCCTCCCTAATCGAGTGATATTTTATTGCAATGTGGTTGGTGCGGCTGTAGTAAACTGGATTCTTCGTCATGTGTATTGCTGACTTGTTGTCGCATTGGATCTTTGTTGGTTCTTTCTGTATTTCGCCCATATCTGTCAAAATTCGTCGCAGCCATATAGCTTGATTTGTGGTTCCTGCAACTGCTACATATTCTGCTTCTGCAAATGATTGTGCCACAGTTTCCTGCTTCTTTGAAGACCCTGAGAAGAATCTTGATCAAAGTGTGAATCCATAGCCTGATGTGCTTCTTAGATCATCCATTGATCCTCCCCAGTCACTATCAGTGTACCTGAACAGTCTCGAGTAGGATGTTGGTCTGAACCAGATTCCAAAATCCTCAGTACCTTGGAGATACCTTAGTATTCTCTTTGCAGCTCCATAATGGATCTCACTTGGCTCCTGCATGTATCTTGATAGTAGGCTAGTAGCATACATTATGTCTGGTCTTGTGGCCGTCAGATATAGCAGACTTCCGATCAGACTTCTATAAAGTGAGGCATTTGCTTTTCCAGAGTTGTCTTCTTTTCTTAGCTTTTGATTAGCTGCTAGAGGTAGGGGTGTAAGTTTAACCCGCGACCCGAACCCGACCCAGAGTTGTCGGGTTAGGTTCGGGTGAAGGGTGAAAACACCCTTGGATGGCCCGAACCCGACTTTTAACCCAAATTTCGGGTTTGGGTCGGGTTCAACCCAAAATTCCCGAGCCCGATCCGAAGTCCGAACTTCCACTAAATAATTATTTATACTTTGTAAATAAATACATTTTAACTCTTCACTTGCTATAATTTCTTTAGCTAACTAAGGTAGAGACTCATAATGCATGTTTTTATACATACTTGGGAGACATCAAGCCTTTGTAGACATCCAATGTGGGATGAAAGGAGCAAATTAAAGACTCAACTCTTGCTCCTCTTTTATCTACCATCAATGTGGGATAAAGATTAAAATTACAAGGCATGCTTTTTACATACTTCAAGCTTTGAAGTTTGTATGGACCATGGGAGTATTAACCCATTTAAAGACTCAACCTTAGAAAGAAAGACAAATGCTGTGGAAGGCTGAAACCTTAGAAATATATAAAGACAAACTTAGGTCTATCTTTCCACCAACAATGTGGGATGAAAACTGATAGCAAGATAAGAAAGAGTGAACCACACAATGTCCCACATTGATGTTTGATGCTAGATAAAAAGGTTCCACACTTATTTGAATAAAGTTCTCTATCCAAGAGGTATTCTTAAGGCTTTAACTATTTGTCCCACATTGATCATTTACTAAGCCTTAACTCAAGTTTCCTCTATATAATGATAGGAATTACAATCAAAATTTTAAAACCATGAATCTAAATCATTTTCTTCGAAGAAAAAATAACCGGAACCATGAAGGTCGGATTATCACCTTAAATAAATTTATTCTCTGTTTTTTTTAATTCTGGAAAAGCATGAGTTCGGGTTACATGGGTCAACCCGACCCTAACCCGAGAATTTCGGGTTCGGGTTGACCCGAACCGAAAATATATATGGGTTGGGTTCGGATTTGTATATAAGTAGTTCATATTTTCGGGTTCGGGCCAACCCGACCCGAAATTCGTCGGGTTGACCCGACTTACACCCCTAGCTAGAGGAGTAGTGACAGACTTGCAACGGTCCATCTTGAACTTTTTCAAGAGATTTTCTGTGTATTTCTTTTGTGATATGAATATTCCTTCTTCTTCTTGGCTCACTTCGATCCCGAGGAAGTAGTGCATTAAGCCCAAGTCGCTCATTTCAAATCTTCATCATGTCTTCTTTGAAGTCTTTAATCATCCCCTCATTATTTCCTATGTAGATTAGATCATCTACGTAGAGAGAAACAGTGAGAGTGTTGTTACCTTGGGTCTTGATATAGAGGGTTGGTCACTCATGCTCCTCCTGAATCCTTGCTCGGTGAAGTATCCTTGCTCGGTGAAGTATCCATCAATCCTGCTACATCATGCTCATGGTGTTTGTTTTAATCTGTAAAGGGCCTTATTCAATTTAAGGACTTTTTCTTCTTGCATCTTGGCCTCAAACCCTGGTGGTTGTTCCACGTAAATTTCTTCTTCGAGAATTCCATTGAGGAATGCTGACTTGACATCTAGTTGATGGATTCTCCATTTCTTTTGAGCAATAAGAGCAATCAATGCTCGAATTGTATCTAGTCTTGCGACTGGAGCAAAGGGTTTAATGTAGTTAACACCTCGTAATTGTGAGTAGCCCTTTGCCACTAGTCTCGCTTTGTGCTTTTGTATTGTCCCATCGGGGTTAAGTTTTGTTTTGTACACCCACTTAACTCCGATGATGTCTTTATCTTGTGGCTGATCCACTAACTCCCATGTGTTGTTCTTCTCGATCATTCTGATATCCTCCTTCATCGCATTCACCCATACTTCATGTTTTGCAGTGGCTTCATAGCTATTAGGCTCTACCATTGTATAGCTACAAGTTTCGAATATCTCGATAAGTGACTTAGTCCTTCTCGGCCTTGATTCTGAGTCATCATCTCTGGGTTATTTAGATCTTGGAGTTTCCGGTTGTGATGAAGTTCCTAAATCGTCATTTGTTTTACTATTGTTTGATTCTTCATTTGGAGTTGATAGTGGCGGCATGTAGATGGTTTCCGTCTTCTTTTCGATCTTTTGTTCATCCCAGTTCCAGGATGCTTCTTCATCGAACTCCACGTCACGGCTAATTGTCAGCTTCTCTGTCTCTAGATCACAACGTGGTTGAGATCACTTTTATTGCGGCCATTATTGCGAAAACGGCCGCACTAAAGTGGAACCGCAATAAGAGGTGATTTAATTGTCGCAATAACATCTTATTGCGGCCATAGCCGCAATAAGATTAATTTTTCCCACTTATTTATTGTGAAAGACCCAAGCCCAAGTCTTATTGCGACCTAAATCCGCATTAAGCCGCAATAAGACCTTTAAAAAGGCATCAAATCCGTCTTCCTCTTGATTCATCAAAACCAACCTCGTTAAAAACCTCTTCGATTCATCTCCGTCTTCGCCGCTTCGCTCATCGCCGCCATTTTGCTTCCTCCGTTCTTACGCCCGTCGCCTTCACTAGTTATGGTACGTGAAGATTTAGAAGTTTTAATTTACTCCTTCATTTTTCTAAACCCTATTCGACCCTAACTCCACTTTTATGTTTTTATGTTTTTCCTTTTATCCTTGCAGATAGATGAAGATTGATGAATATTGATGGATTTTGATGAAGTGTCATGGGTTTCTTGGGTTTTGGATGAACTCGGGTGAATAAAATCATCCGGATGAACTCGGGTGAATAACCCATTCTTAGTGTTGATCAAAAGTAGATCTAGGTTTTTTCCCTTCTCGGTTTGTGTTTAATTTTAGTTGTACATTAACCCATTCTTAGTTGTTGTTCAAGAAATTGAAGAAATAAAATATGGGTTTTGTTGTGTTTCTGATAAAATCTGGGTTGGAGATGATGAGTTTAAATTAATTCGGATGAATAAATTCATCCGGATGAATTTAGTTTTTTTTTATTAAAAATATAGTTTAATGCGGCCTTGTCCGCAATAGGCCGCAATACGTATTGCGGAAAGGGACGCAATAAGTCTCGCAAATGCGGGCTTAAATATCGGCTTGTATTGCGTCCAATTCGCGCTAAATAATGCGGACTAATTGCGATATGGCCGCAATAAAAGTGGTCTCAACCACGTAATGGATTATATACTATATATCCTTTTGATAGTGAATTGTAGCCCATAAAGATTCCTCTTTGGCTCTTATTATCAAGTTTCCGTCTCTTTTGTTGTGGAACATGTATGTAGCATATGCTACCAAAGACTCTAAGATGTTTGGCCGAAGGCTTCCATCCAGACTTCAATTGGTGTTTGGCCTTCTACGGCGCTAGTTGGACACCTGTTGAGTACAAAATTTTCTACATCTTATACATTTGAATGGGGGAAAAACTTAGAATTAATTAGGCAAAAGGAGCTAATAAAGAAACAAAGAAATAGGCAAAGGATTATAATTAAGATTGAAAGGAGCCTAAGATTTCGTGCATTTGATTGCCGTCCAAAAGAAAAAAGATTTCGTGCATTTGGGCATGCTTTGGGTAGCTGTAAATTAACCCGTACATACATACATACATACATATATATATATATATATATATATATATATATATATATATATATATAATGTTAACCATGATCTCGAGTTCTAGTATATATTATAAGTTAATCAGGCAGAGATAATAGAAGTTGTCACGGGTCCCGGTGAAAAGCTAGCTTAATTATGCTTTTCCAGATCCAATCATCTCCAGTTGAACCTTTGATCATACTAGCTAATTATTCACTTCTTGGGTACTTAAAACAATTCCATAGTTTTTAATTATAAAAAAACAGTTCCATAGTTAATTACGCGCACTGATTTAAAAAAAACAATTCCATAGTTAATTACGCGCGCGCACTAATTACCAGTTCAATTATATATATCAAGTACGTGGGGTTGAGAGAAATTGTTCCATCTTAATCTTGAGACAAACAAATCAATTACCTGTACAACTAATATCTTATCCATCCTTTGATTGATTGGTGATCTTAATCTTGGGACAAACAATTCAACTAATTATATCTTAATATGTCGTGACCACTTGGCCTAGTGATCATGTTTTAAGAACACTTGTAGAGGTTTCGAGTTCGAGCCTCTTGTATCCTCAATCCTCTACCACCATTGTATAAAAAAAATTATATTTTCATTTTGGGACAAACAATTTCCTAGCCAGCGGGTTGTTAACACTTAACTATAAGATTATAGTAAGGGCTTAAGTCCTTAATGAGATGTCATTAATTATGTCTTAAACACTTGTTGGTAGTTGCTAAGATGGAAACATAATTGAACAACTTAAACTTGATTAAAAGCTGGTTTATGGCTAGTTTGAGAATCATAAACTCTATGCATGCGTGTTTCAAATCAATTTTAAACATCAAACTATTATTGACTCCATTCAATTTGGTATTAACGTTTTTTTCCATTACTTAAGTGAATAGACTTGAGTTTGATAGATTTAAAGTTTATCCGTATTATTTTAAAGTCATTATTGTACAAAATATCAAGTTCAATACACTTTTAAGCCGTAAAGATACTTCATTCGTCCCAAAAGTAATGTAACATTTATTTTCATAAAAATTAGAAATTTGAAACTTTTATATACAACTAAAAATTTGATGTCTTCACTTTATGAATATATATTTTCGTATTTTTTATATTAAGAAATAATATAGATAAATTGAAGTCAAATTGACATCAAAAATCAACTGTTGTGTTATTTTTAGGATGAGTAGAGTACTGGTTAGGATCAACTTGACTCGAATTTTGGTTTACATGTTAATTTTATATATTTTAAACTAAAAGTGATAACACATTTGGGCTTGAGGAAATTTACGCTAAGATTTGAATGTGTGTGTGTTGTGTAGTTTCGTATGTCAGCGTGCGGGTAATTTGGTGTGTGGTACAGGGTCAAGCCATCCGATGGATCCTATAGCTTATCAAACTGGCAATTCATTGCAGGTGTTGGGCCTCCCAAGCTTGCTTCATTTACAGACCATGTCCTCTCTCTTTTTTGTTTCTATGTAAATTCCTTCCTAAAACTTAAATACTTCTTGAGTAAATAATTTTGATAAATTAAATGCCTTCAATTGAAGTAAAGATTCTACCCATCAAAATTAAAGTCTAATACCCTAAACTTTAGCCTCACCTTTCGTGTATTAATTAGTCAATTTGTTTCATTTTCAACGTTTGTTAATGTGAAAACACCATGCACTAATTTTTAAAATAAATGTGTTGCTTTTCTTTCCTTTTCTTTTCTTTTATAAAAAAACACTAATACATCATTGTGGAATATATATATATATATATATATATATATATATATATATATGGTAAATAAAGTGGGTAATTATTCAGGTTATTTTTAAAATTAGTGCTTCTTTTAACATTCCTATTTCATTTATATACTACATAAACACACACATAATCGGACTTAAAAAAAAAAATCTTTGGCTACAAATACTATTTGACTCTTTCATTCAAAAATATTTATCGTTTGTTTGGATTAATATTCTGGGTTCATGAAATTTTCTATTAAAAAGTCTTCGATTAAATAAAATGTACCTTTTGATATAATAGAGGATTAATGTCACAGCAATTTCTTTCTTCATAAATTACTTGAAAACGACGCCGAATTCCTCTGTCCTGTCCAGTATATATATTTCGATCTCAATTCCCGCAAACAAGAAGAAAATGTATCAGAGGAAAATCTACACAAACAGTCTCAAAACACTTTTCTCAAGAACTTTAGTCCTCTATCTTTCAATATTTTCAAACATGCCACCGAAAACCTCAAAATACATCTCCATTTTTGTGCTGATTGCAGCATTACTCCCCACCCTTCTTGCTTTTGATCTTCCTGTTGAGACCCCTGCATTTTCCCCGAGCTCTGACGTCATCGTTCCTGCTCCAATCCCCGGCAACGACGGGAGAATCTCGGCTCCTCCCCTTTCCAGCTCCATAGCTCCTTCATCGGACCTGAACGAAGCTTCTTCATCTTTTCCGAGCAAAAGCTCCAACCTCTCACCATCCTCAGCACCCGGATCTCCCAAAACCACGATTTCTTTGCCTCCGAATGCAGGGGCTCCGGCGCCGGAGTCATTTATTGTGAATGGCGGGGGGAAAGACGTGAACTCGGAGGAACCTTCGTATTCTGCTCCTTCGCCGTACACGGTGGCGCAAACTGCTCCTCAGGCTTCTGCACCGGCTTTAAATGGCGGAGGAGAACAGGGTAGCTTTGACATGGCTCCAAGCATTGCCAACCCGAACGTTTTGCCGTTCGAGTACCGGGCTGAAGACGAACCGGTAGATCCATACCCAAGAGAGGAGACTCACGGCGGAGTCCACGGCGCGGTGGCGGGGGTCATGCTCGGCGTCGGAGTGGTGGGCTTGGCGGGTTTCGTGTATCACAAGAAGAAGAACGGCAATAACGTCCGAGCCCAGTACCAGTATTTGGGAAGAAACAACATGAAGAAGAGTGTTTCGTTATGAGCATTTAGAACCCTAACGTTTGAAAGTTTCCATTTTGATCCATCGTCCGTGGTATTTGATCTCATCATAGTATTAGTATTATTATTATTATTATTATTATTATTATTATTATTATTATTATTATTATTATTGGCTACATGCATGGAGTATATGGTTGTTTATAATTATGTTAATTTTCCGATTAAGATTTGTGGCAAAAAATTTATAAAAAGCTGTCAAATTGATATAAAAAAACTGTAATTTTATGGGATAGATGTAGTAGTTAATACCATTAATAAATGGCTTTCTATAGGAGTTTTTTTTACACATATATAAAAAAAATCAAGCACGTAGGAATAAAAGCTTGTTTTTTTTATCCTAGATCGTGCGTGAACAGTTTTCTAGGTATGTCATAATCTGTATATTTGAAAATTGATAATAATTATAGATGGCTTTAATAATATAAAAATTTACAATTAGGTGCCAAAGGACTCAGAGCTTGCGGTTTACTCCTCCAAGTTTAATGATTTTCGTTAGTTAGATACACGTTTATTAAAGAGGTTGATTTGTCATCCGTGTGGGTTTGTTTTTTTATTTTTCCTTTGCTTGTTGATGTCGCAAATGTACAGACATAAGACTGTTTACCTACCAAGGATAGTTGGGGAAACCATTTTTTGTTTTTCAATTTTTTCCAGCAACATGCATGCTTATAAAATTAAGTAGCTATGTGTTGAGCTTGAGAGCCATTTACATTAGGGGGTTTCAAATCTTCTTTTTTGGAGGTGAATTTCACCTCCTCAAAATTTGGTGACTCATTCCAAATTATTCGGACCTCACTGTGAATTCGGGAGGTCCGAATACATACAGTGAGACGTGATTCACGTCTAATACTGGCCACCCCTCCTGGCCCCACCCCCCACGTCGCTCACTCACTGCCCCCCTCCCTGGCCACTGTCCCTATCACCAACGTAAATTCGAGAGGTCCGAATATATACAGTGAGACGTGATTCACGTCTAATACTGGCCACCCCTCCTGGCCCCACCCCCCACGTCGCTCACTCACTGCCCCCCCTCCCTGGCCACTGTCCCTCTCACCAACGTAAAAGCTGCACCCCTCTCAGCCTTTACACACATGCCCTCAGTTCATCACCCAAATTTCCCAAATTTTTTTCCAACTTTCTCAATTCCAATACATTTAACAACCTTAAATTTATCATTTTTTTTATAAAATAATATTTTTCTCAATTTTCTCCACTATCTTATTCATCAATCAAAATACATTTTCTCAAATTTCTAACCTCCCATGAACTGACCCATGGAGCAGCTCGTCCTTTCACGTGAATTTTGAAAAGAAAAAAAGATATGTTTGAGGGACTAGTTGGGAGAGGGGTGAATTTTAAAAGTGAATTTGTAATTTTTTGGTGAATGATTTTTTAAACAACATCATGTTTGAAGCCCCCTATTAACTAAGAAGGAAGAAATACGGAGTTCACCACAGATCCGTCCTTTCTTCTTGTTACACGGAGCAACAAAAATTAGATCGAAATTCAACCAATTCCTCTCTTCTTGCAAAATCAACAAAATCAGCAACAAAACCCACCTGCCCAGTTCTTCCGGTGAAAACAACCACCGGCTCTGACGTGTTTGTTCGACTACCCAAAATTATGTGCTTCGACACCACAATAATGCATTCTCGATGAATTATGATGCGTTATCGTAACAATATGATGCACTCGTTTTGATATGACTTACCGATGTATTTTTTTCTACAACCCACAGTGATGTGTTTGATTACCACAATGACGCATTCATTATGCATAATGATGTTCTCCTGTAACAACATGATGCACTTGTCTTGGTGACTTAATGATGTGCTTGTTTTCTTCAACCTTTCTAAAAGATGCGCTTGTTGACCATAGTGATGCTCTAGGTTTCAAGTATGATGCGCTACATTACAAACATGAAGCACTCGTTCTAGTGACTTAAGAAAGCATTCATTTTCTTCAACCTCCCAAAATGATGCATTTGGTGACCACTATGATGCTCTCCATTACAAATATGATGCACTCATTCTCATGACAATGTTGCACTCGTTTTCTTTAACCTTTTAAAATGATGCGCTTGAGGAGTAATGCTCTCTCTTTCCACTATGATGTTATCCCTTATAAACATGATGCACTTTTTCCCACTAATTATGCAGTCCAGCTCACACATCATTAAGGTACGTAGGAGCATCATAATGAGTCGAATGCGTATCTTTAAGATACGTATGAGCAACATAATTACATCATGTGCAGCAGGTTGCAGCTTCGGATCATGAGATATGAATCGCGTCGTTCAGCCTCGGGAAGCGATTGGCTACTCCGGCACAATCATAATTCATAGTGGCACATTTGGCCTCCAACAGCTTGTTCTCTGGCGATAATATAGAAGGGTCGTTGTCGGTGGTGGTGGTGGATATGGAAGGGTCATCGTCGGTGACAGGAGGCTTGTGGTGGGTGGTCTAGCCGTCTAGCTGCAAACGTTTATGACTGAGGTGATCAACGTCGAAGGAAGACGTCGGCGAAGAGTCATAGAAGGAGATGCGTGAAGAAAGAGAAGCGTGTCAGTAATGGTTTTATTGTAAATAATAAGAACAGTATAATAGGAACAGGGATCACAGTTTAAGTGACGCGCACCATATCAATTTATGCTCTTTTTATTCCAGAGGTACCACTCATTGTTAGTAGCGCCACCCCTGTTTTTTTACTTAAAATAAGAAATGCTCCTAGAACCAAATTTAATAGTTATGTTAACCATATGGTAGATTATGAAAGTAGGTTTAATTTTCTTCTTTCAACATTCAGTGTTTGATTCAAATTTTTATAACGATAAGTAATGAAAAAAATAATTCATAAAAAATATATATAGAAAATTTAAATTTTAAATTATTGTATGCATATGAATTATTTAATTTTAAATATCTAACAATTCATAAAAAAAATAGTAGATTAATTAAATGTAAAACAGTAAAAGGAAATTGAACAACTTTTTGGGTACCAAGGAAGTACTATCATTACTGCTGTAGGCCAAATTGAGGCCCAAAAGAATCAGGTACGTATGGGCCGAGTGGAGGTGCAGTTGGGTTTGCGCATCAACAGCAGGTGGTGGTCAATTCTGGGCCTGGGTTTACTTTGCAGTCTTTATAGGCCCCAGCTTTTCCATTTTCAAGATTTAAACCTCCCATCACTTAATAATAATGCATATATTTTTTTTCCTCTTCTTTTTACTACAAATGAACAAGACTTTATGTGACAGTTTAAGCAAATGTCAAACATATGTCATCAAAGTCATGTTGCTTAAAGTTAAAGTGACATTTTGATAAAATGCTTGTGCATGCTTATTGTCATTTTGTAGCGTCATAACAGATGTAATCAACTAAGAGTTACTAATATCACAAGAAATACACTTTTGTGACATTTGTTTTTCTTTTGATAGTTGTTTATCACAGTAACACTTGGATAGAATTTAGTCCATTTTCTTTCGTACAATAATTATTTTCCCGTTAAATAAAACTGCTATATTTAGTAACTAAATAATAGATCGAATGATGAACATAATATATAATAAAATTAAGTTCAGAAAATTCAATTAAAAATACCAATATCATAAGTTGGAAGTGGTGATAATGAATTTATAATAAATAATGATAAAAATTTATGTAAAATGAGTTAATAATCAAAGATAATTTTAATTTATATAAAAAATTAAAATAGACACATCCCTGACTGACTGTCTTTTCACAACAAAAAAATAAAATAAAATAGAGAGACAAAAACTTGAAACACAAGAAACATGATCCTTCTTGAAAAATGCATGTCAACGTTGTCTAGTCATCGCTAGGTGTAATAGATTAATTAGTCGACAATAAAATGAAGTACAGTTAATAGTACTGCTCCACTTCATTACCAATTTGTAGGCCAAATTAGACTGACGCCGTTGACCTTGCAATCAATGTACACCTCGAAGATCATGATCATGTTCATGTTGAGTATGATTAGGGTTTTAGGGAAATATTGGCATGCATGTTGATCTTTGATCGTTTTCATAAAAATTGTACTACCAACTTGTCATTGATCAGTTTGAATATTAAGATGAGTAGATGGTGAATATGAAAAAGAGAAGAAAAAAAAAAGATGAGTAGTTGAAATTGTATATATTGATATTCAACTTACTTGAAAAAAAGTATATATTCCCCGTAAAAGTAAAAATGATACATTTTTATTTTAGGGTTACCTTATCAAAATTTATACGTTTTCCAAAAAAGAAATTTTTTCACACCATATTATCCTTAATTTTTTTTCACACACAATTTATTTTTACCTTATATGTCTATTTTACTATCAACAGTATTTAATAATTCTTAATCTCTGTATTCCAATTAAATATTGTTTTTGAAAGGTAAAAGATATGAATTTATATTAAAGAAACTAATCAGGGTCTACTCCAAGGAGGAGAAGAACTTGATTAGTTTGATAAAAAAGTGAACCGAGTTACAGACAATTACCAAAACCCCCTGAGGGGTTTACAAGCCAATCGGACCAAATTTTTTTGAAATTTCTCCAACGGTTGGAGATCCATATAAGGAGAGGAATTAGACCTCCGATAATCACGATTGTTGTTGCGATGAGTTATCTTTGAAGATTTTAGCGTTCCTATTTCTCCAAATACTCCATAAAATGACCCGAATAATAGAATCTCACCCTTACCTTTGCGACTTCGAAAGCTTTGAGTGGGGAGAGTGAGAGTTTTCGGTTTTCAGGACATCCGACTGAACAAATACATGTGAAGTCACCAAAATCACGTATTCCAGTCAAACATAGACCAACAAAGTAATAGAAAGTTTGATGAATCAAACATGCTATTAGAGTATTGTTAAATTGTATATTATCCAACCACTTTTAATTCCCGTTTTTTCAACTTTTCTAATTTGTGGTGATTTATCTAAACATCTTTCGTTACAAGACGACAAAAACAATGGTTAGGCATGATCTTTTCCTTTTGTTTGAGATGACGTGCAGGAAGTTAAGAATCTGTACTATATATATGCAGGAGGACCAAAGTGATGACGCGCATGCAGTACTTGAGAGATACATAGAGACCTTAAAGGTGACGACGATCCTTGTAACAATTAGCATTCATTATAACTTGGCTTTCTTATTTATTTATATTTTTACGGGGGAATGATATCATTCAATTTCAAGCGGTTAAAGCCGATAACAACCTAAATAGGGACGAAGTCCTCAAAGATAACAACATTCTTAATCTGAAGTAAGTAAAATTGAGACTATGAACCAAATAGCTTAAGGCTATAAAATAGTTCGAACAAAAGTAAAATACTAAAGTACTGAAGAAAAACATAAAAGTAACATGAAAGAGCATAAAGGAACTAAAGAACAGAGAAATAAAGGATAATAACGCCGCCCCCAGAAGGACAACGTCTGTAGAACCAACTAGTCGGGACGAAAAGAGAAGACTGCGAAGCACGCCGAAGAACACCAACACCAGGAGGACCCACTAGTGAGCGACAGTAATCCGCCTAGGGAGTTTAAAGATGTGCCCGTGTACAACATCCTCAGGACATGCACATATATCTAATAAGCTCCCAATAAAATTGGGAACTAAGCGATGTTTCAACCTTGCACGGACAACGATCACAAAGCTCAGAGGTGACTTCCACTAGCAAAAGAGGGACCACAGATGCACCCACAACCACCAGTCCATCAACCGTATCTCACTAGTCAGGATCACTTTGGCACTCAAGCCGCGGGTACCCATGGACAAGAAAGATCCATAACCCCGTCCTCTCGGAACCAAATTCATCATCCCCATAGGCAGGGCGAGACATCGCTCCACCCTGTCGTACCAACCTTCATTTTTCGGGACATCGTGCAACCCCGCACTTGTCCAAAAACACCAAAATTCCAAGTCACACCAAAACCATTGAGGCACGATACAAACCAAATCAATCTTACCCACGGAAAAAACACAATCCATAGTCCAAACTCTTACCCCTTCCAAAAGTGGAAATAACCGATAGAAAAACGAGGAGGTTTGGGGCCAACTGCCACCCCGCCAATTTGTAGGGAGGCAGCAGCTTTGGGTTGGGACCAAACTGGCAAGCCACCCCGGATAAGTTGACACCACCTCCGAGAGGAGGAGGGCGCCTGAAACTGATGGCAACCCTGTTGCGTCGTGTCAAATCCCTATGCCCGGCGCCGGAGTGAAAGGGGAGCATAGCCCCAAAATCATATGAGGTCGTGGAACCAAATCGAGAAGGGGTCCGGTTGAGATCCCAGCACCAGAGACACCCAGAAGAACCAAATTCGTACGCCAAGGGGCCGGACTCGCAGCCGGAAAAAACGCAAACATCCATTGACAAAGAACAGAAGGCGGCGGCGACGCTGGGTATAAACCCTAGAGAGCATCGGTCCACTTCACAAATCTCTAAGCTAATCAATTGTAATTTTTTTCTTACCTTTGTGATAATAATTAATTTAAGAAATAAGTTCTTCGCTTTCTTTCTTAATTAGTCTAAAAGATCCAGATAATTAAATTGACCCAAATAATCCTGGTAGTTCAAAATCAAATGCATAGAACTATTTCATAACTTTTTAAAATTATAAAAGAATTTGTAAAACTTCATAACTTTTTTAAAATTTCACAATCAAGTATGGATTTCATAAAACTATTTCAATGAAATCCAACACTTTTCATATTTTACAATCAATGCTAAAAGTTTTGAAAATTTTACATTCAAGTCTAAAACTTTTTTTAATTTTACAATAAATTAGAAAAGTTTTAAGACTTTTTATATGAAGTCAACACTTTCTAGATTTTACAATTTCAGCAAAATTCACACAATTCCAACTTAAACAAACATAATCATATACAATAAAAATAATTCCATTAAAACAAGCATAATTCCATTAAAATTTTGATTTTTTTAAAAGTTAAAATTATTCAAAAACCATAAAATTACTATAAAATCCTAAAATGACTATAAAATCCTAAAATTTAAAAATCGTATAAATCACAAATATATAAACTTCAAACATTATCCAAAAATCACAAAATTATCTAAAAATCACAAAATTACTATAAAACCCTAAAATTACTAAAAGGTTCACCTTATGATGAATAATGCACCAAAAATACATAAACACAAAAATTGTTCATAAATTCGAAAAAAATCAGAAAATATAATATATGAGTAAATCCTAAATATTTTAGAACTAACCTTTTTACGGTGGTGATGTGGTAGCTGAGGAACCGCCGATGACGGCGGACAACACGGTGGCGACGAACTACAAATTGGAGGGAAAAAATGGTTACAACTTTATTTTTTACCGGCATAAATGAAAAGAAAATACAAAAAAGGACTTACCACGGAGTTACCGACAAGAATATTACCCTCTCGAGGTGAAACAACGCTGGTTCGACGGCGGGATGCGGCGGGAGGTGGCGAGATATGAAGAACAAGAAGATGAGTCGAAATGGATAAGTGTGGGAAGGAAGCTGCTGGTGAGGAAGATGAATGGCATGGTAGCGGGTGAGGGTGTTACCAACCCGCTACTATCGCCTCGAAAACACAAAAAGTCACATTTGAACAAGCACGGGCGGGAAACGGAAAATAAAATGTATGCTTGGTGGCGGGTGGAGGCGTCACCAGCCCGCTACCACTGCTTTAGATGTTTTTTTTAATTCAAAATTGGTAAATATGAGGTAACGGGGGGCGCACGGCTGAACTTGTTATTAGACTTCATGCATGTGCGTAATGGAAGAAGAAGAAGAAGAAGGAGGAAGGAGAAAGAAAGAAGAAATGAGAGGAAAGAAAGGATGAAGAAGAATGGTGAAGAGAAATAAAGGAGAAAAAGAAAGAATGATGAAGAAGAATGCGACGGAGAGGAAGAGAAAATGGAGTTTAAACACTAAAAAACAGATCTACAGCGGGCGGCTTTACTGCGGCCAAGGTCACAGTATATCTTTAATGCGCCTTTAACTGCGAAATGACATTTTTCCACTTTAATTTTATTTAGTCTACTTTTACCCTTGCAATACACTTACTCAAAGAGTTTTGAGAATGGGTGGAAGGGGTGAGAATAAGTTTGGGAAAAGGGGGATGTAGAAGTTTATGTAAAATGAGTTAATAACGAAAGATAATATTAATCTATACAAAAATGTTAAAAGTAACAACTCATTAGGGACGGAGAGAGTAACATTAATTATTCCATCTGGCTTATTATTATGAATATTATACTAATTATTCATGTTGTGAAAGTAGTTTAATATCTGATCTGATACACTTCGTTTCATCCATGCAGATTGTTGCCCTTGATACTTAAATCCTATTTGTGCTATGAAAGGAGGGATAGTTAGGTCATGTCTATATTTTAAGGTTAAAGTGCATCCATAGTCGTGTAACTTAAATTATTGTACTATTAGGGTCATGTTTTAACTTTTTGTATCAATAAAGTCATATTTTTAAGTTTTTTTGTCCTTTTCCATCAATTGACCATTAACTTTAATGTATTTGTGGGAAAAATGATAAAATCAGCAACTCAGTTGTTTTAAAAACAAATTATTTACGTACACCACAAATTTTAAACTTAACTATTTAGGCACCCCTCATCAGTTTTAAACTTAACACTTCTACCAAAATGTTTTAATTAACCGCAACAGCACCCAGCCACCGTCAGGCCGCCGCCACCGGACAGTCGCCGCAGCAACTGCCGAAAAATGCCAGAAACGCAAAAAAATAGCCGAGAACATAGATCGGGGCCTAGGAACACCGGATTCCGGCCCAGGACCACTGGATCGCAGCCTAGGGCCGCGAATCGCGGGCCTTTGTTCGCGATCCGGCGGCCCCAGGCTGCGATCCGACGTCCCTGGGCCGGGATCTAGCGGTCTTAGGCCCCGATCTAAGTTCCCATATATTTTGTTTTTGCGTTTCTGACATTTTTCGGCGGCAGCGGTGGCCCGACAGTGGCTGGGTGTTGTTGGCTTAATTAAAACATTTTGGTCGAAGTTTTAAGTTTAAAACTGTTGGGGGTGTCTAAATGGTTAAGTTTAAAACTTGGGGTGTAAATAAATTTTTTTAAAACAATTGAATTGTTGATTTTATCATTTTTCCCACAAATCAGTTAAAGTTAACGGTTAATTGACGAAAAATGACTATGAATGAATAAAAAACTTTAAAAAATGACTTTATTTATATAAAAAGTTAAAACATGATTCTAGTGGTACAATAATTTAAATTAAAAGACTATGGATGCATTTTATCTATATATTAAAGAAAAACTAAAACAGAACAATTGTGTCATATTATAGTCAAATTTTGTGACCAACATAATCTTCATCCAAGATACGAATGGACCCCTCTAATATACGGTGGATCCACCCAAACTATGTTCTTAATTTATTCTAAAATTCAAAATCGCACTGTCAGTTCTTATTAAAACCTTAAAATTAGGTTTGATTAGGATAGTGGCAGGTGTATGCTACGTAGAGTGTAGATTTGGTGAGCAAAAAGGTTACAATATCAAATTCTTGTTCCATCAACTTGTAGGTTTCCTGGTTTCAAATAGCAGGTTGAATTAACGTAAATTAAGTCTGTTTAGTTAAAGGGGAAGTTTCTGATTTCGTTTAAAATTCGTTTGTAAATATTTGATCACACACCTAAGAGATGGAAAACCTGTTTGAATGATTAGAAAACTCTAAGTATTAAAATACAAACAAGGTTCGCAATTTAATCTTAGAGTTTTAGATTGGAAACGATCTTTTTCTATGATCAAATACAAATAGCAGGTTGAATTAACGTAAATCCTAAAGTACTCTGTGAAATGGAGTAAATCTGGTGTTTAAGATTCGTTACATAAATGAAAAAATCAGTAATCCACAAGTGTGAAAGTACCCAATACCTACCGGTATCCATGCTCGAGGAAGAAACACTACAACACGTTTGACTTGACATTTGAAAAGATGGATCATCGAAGCAAAGTTCTCAGCCTATGTGAAAGATGCAGCGATTATTGGTGAAGATGTTAATATGATTACAAGAGTAAATGGAATCTAGAAACACATCGTTTAACCTTAATCGTAAGAGTTCTCTCCAAAAAATATAGGTAAGTGAAGGATGCAACGATCATTGGTGAAGATGTTAATAGTCATTTGCTAGGCTTCGATGTAGCGTTCTATTCGTGAGCTTAAAAAAAATCATAGAAGCATCGACAACATTATTATAATTTGATATATTGATGGTGTAAAACACATGAATATATTGTCACATAGAACATTTAAAAAAGATATTTATAAAATAGAGATGTTCATTTATCATTTACATACTCTTAATAATATGAATTAATTACATAAGTATTTTGGCACAAATATCACTACTCTTATGCTAATTTTGCAAAAGAATGTTTTTTTGATATATTGAGGGTAGAGAATTGAGGATGATGGTGACTTCAATACAAGACCTCCTGTCTCATGAACTTAACCACTAAACTACAAACTCAAGAACTTGTAAAAGATGTTTTTTGTTATGAGTACTTGTAAAAGAATGTTACTCCACTATAAATGAATCAAAATTTGAAAATCTAACGGTAATATTGTAGTATAAATAAAGGTTACATTTGGAATAGTGGTACAAAATTATTGTACGTTCATTTTACCTTTTATGTCAACCCATATCATTGGTCAGAGGTGCTCGTGGCGTCGTTAAGAAAATTCATAAAAAAAAGCAGGCACTCAGCTGCAGCACCGGAAGCAGAAGGAAGAAGAAATTAAAAAAATGGCGACACCCCCACGTTCTTCCATCGTCACCATCACTATCAACCCTCTGCACCCTCTCTCCACTCTAATACAGACAACCTTTCTCTTCTTCCTTTCCATGAAATCCGCTTCAGGATCAGGAGCTGCGAACTCCGAGGCCCACAATGCAAGTCCTGACAGCCGCCCTCTTCCGCCACCTCCTCCTCCTTCTATCCGCCGTGTCCGCATCTGGGTACGGCTCCATGGGCCCTATCTCTGCCGCTTTCGGAGACAATGGCTTCTTCTGCGCCATTGACGCCAGCGGCAAGCAGCATGTTGTCTGTTGGGGAAGGAACAGCAGCTCTGCTTCTTCGTCTTATTCTTCCTCGGCTTCGCCGTCATCGTTAACTTCCATGCCCCTGTCGAGCTCTGACTTCTTCGGGAATATTCCGGCGATGGCCGCGCTTTCTGGCGGTGAGGAGTTTCTTTGTGGCATTTCAGCGAACAACTCGACGGCTTTTTGCTGGAGCACACTTGGGTCAGGTACTACAGATCTCGTTCCTTATGTTTTCCGAAACACATCGTATTCCAAGATTGCTGCTGGGAAGAATCATGTTTGTGCAATTAGAGGGTCCTATTATTTGGAAAACTCATTCGGGACTGTCGACTGTTGGGATATTGTGAGTTCCGGTAAAACGTTGGGCTCAAAACCCAGTACTCTATTTCATGATGAGTACACAAGTAGTTTAGTCTTTGAAAGGATTGTCTCAGGAGAGGGATTCAGTTGTGGTGCGAGTAAAGAAGGAGGGCTCCTTTGTTGGGGGCCGAATTCTGCTAGTTTGGGGATTGAAAATATTTATGAGGATTTTGTATTGTTAGCATCAGGGAGGAGTTCTGTCTGCGGCCTATCAAACTTGTCTGCTGAGATCAAGTGCTGGAGTGCCAATGATTCAGTTCCCGCACCTCCGGATGGCATTAAATTTGCTTCCTTGACTGCAGGAGCTCACAATTTCTGCGGCATACGAGAGGATGATCATGGTGTGGAGTGCTGGGGAAGCTTCAACATCTCTTCAGTGCCAAAGGGTTCCGGGTTCATGGCTATTGCTTCATCCGAATTCACCACATGCGGAATCCGGGAAGTTGATTTAGTTCTGGACTGTTGGAATGCTAATGGTTCATTGCCAGGAGAATACAGTCCTCCGCTTGAACTATGCAGTCCAGGTCTTTGCAGCTCAGGCTCCTGTGGGAATCAGGAGTTTGCTTTCAATGCAAGCATTCTAAATGAGCTAGATTTGACAAGCTTGTGTCTCCTCAAGGACTTGAGAATTTGCTCACCTTGTGGTTCAAGTTGTTCAAAAGGCTTATTTTTGTCTAGTCCATGTTCAGAAAACGCTGATAGGGTCTGCACTGAATGTTCTCTCTGTCCGAATAGTTCTTGCTGGAATGTTTGCGGGATTCATCGATCTTCTGACAACAAGCGTTGGCGTCACCTTCGCAGATTACTGCTCATAGTTGGCCCTTCTGTTGCTGGTTTCTTACTGCTGTTGCTTGGATTATCTGTTCTTCAATGCGTCTTTTGTACCAAATTCAGAAGAGGGTCCAAGAAACAGTTGAAGTCAGGCATAGGGAAATCTGAATTGGAGACTGTTAACAGCTTAGATTCAATCTCTGCTCCATCTGTAGTCCCCTGCCCAGATATGGCTCAGATTTTCAGACTCTCGGAACTGAAAGATGCAACTAATGGTTTCAAGGAGTTCAATGAGCTCGGGAGGGGAAGCTATGGTTTCGTCTACAAAGCTGTCCTTGCAGATGGTCATCAAGTTGCAGTGAAGAGAGCTAATGCTGCTACAATAATCCACACTAATAATCGGGATTTCGAGATGGAATTAGAGATTCTTTGCAGCTTAAGACATAGCAATATTGTGAACTTGATTGGTTACTGCTCCGAGATGGGAGAGAGGCTGCTTGTATACGAGTATATGCCCCATGGGACCCTCTATGATCACCTTCACGGAGGTTTTTCTCCTTTGAATTGGGGTCTCAGGTTCAAGATTGCCATTCAAGCTTCCAAGGGAATCGAGTACCTTCACAAGGAATTCATTCCCCCAGTCATTCATCGACATGTCAAGAGTTCGAACATCCTTTTGGACTCTGAATGGGGAGCGAGGATTGCTGATTTCGGCCTTGTTTCAACTAATCAGAAGGAAGTACGTGGAGATGCTAAGGATGATGTTTACAACTTCGGAATCGTGCTCTTGGAGATTCTAAGTGGAAGAAAAGCCTATGATCAGGATTATTCGCCTCCGAAAATAGAAGAGTGGGCATTGCCCTTGATTAAACGGGGTAAGGCAGCCGCCACTATTGATAGATCCATTCCTCTGCTGAGAAATGTAGAGCCATTGCTGAAACTAGCAGACATAGCTGAGCTGGCTCTTCGGCAAAGTCCAGATGAGCGGCCTGATATGTCTGAGCTTGCGAATCTGCTGCAACAAACTGTGAAGGATGGATTGACGTTCTAATCTTCAATGGTTCTCCAAAAGTTGAGGTAACTCAGATTGAGAGATAACCGGAGCAGCATATTATCTTTGAGTTTAGGTATCTGCAACTGTATATTTGTCATGAGTTTGTTGTATATTGGATGCCCTAATTGTTCCTTGTTTCAATAGTAGATTCAAAGGGCATCCGCTTTTTTATTGTTTTTCTTAAAAATAACTTCTGTTTATTTATTTTATTTTTTTCTCCAGGAAATCTGTACAAGCTATTGTCACTACATGTTTTAATAGGGAGGGCAAGTGATTCCCATGTTTCCTTTTCACTGAGTATTACGTATGAAAGTATAGCATGTTTTAATAGTAATGAGAAACAAACAGGTGACAGCTGAATTGCAAAGTGGAATGCTAACCTTAATTAAGAGTTGCAAGTTGCAACCTTGTTTATTGGTTTTGGACAAGAGAATAATAGATCGTGCATGGCCAAATTAATTAAGAGGCCAAATTAATTAATTAAGACTCCACTTAATTAATAAATTGCATGTTAATTAGGTACCACAGTTTATAGGATCCACCAACCGAGATGCTTTTCTTTAGGCAACTTCTCTTCTTCTTTGGGGACACGGTTAGAATATCCTCCGTTCCCATCTTATGTCCCCTAACAAGGATCTTTTTATCCGTGATTCGCAACGACATCATTTTGATATTGTGATATGAAAATTGTTAAGCTTTTTTTTTATTTAAAAAATGTTTAATTTTTGTGAAAATAATAATTTTAAAAGAAATTATTACGAAATTTATGAAAGAGAGAGATTGATTTGAAAGGTTAAGAAAATATCTGTAAACACAACCACAAAATTAGAGATGTAGAAAACTAAAAAGAAAAATCATATTTACTGCTACATTTTTCATTAACAAATTATATCCAAAATTATATTCTAATTGTCTAAGATGTAAATTTTTACGGTATTTTAATCTTAAAAAAATCTTATATTTTTGTTCAAACAAAAGAGAGTATAATATTGTTTTGAGTTTTGTAGTCAATTTGATGAGTTAAAATGTTTAAAAAAACAATTGTGTAGTTTTGAGACTTAACGAAGACAAAAATATTGTAAAACTTTTAGGATAAATAGGGTATAAAACTAAATGTAGAGAATAAGATTTGTGATTGAAAATATTTGGTGTTGATAAACAAGAAGCTAAAATGAAAATATTAGTAAAGAAAGGAATTACTCCATTAACATAAAAAAAACCGCAAAAGACCTATGAAATTTACCTATAACTGACCGTACCAAACAAAACTCTTAAAATATTATTCACACTATTGTTCATTAGAGTTAGATAGTTAATAGATAGTTAATAGGGTAGTTATTCAGTCACCATAAAAAAAATAAAAATAAGACTATCTTCATCACATCCAAACAAAGAAACTAAAATACTATTTATGATGTCATTATCAAATTTTAAATTGTAGGTTAATTATATAATAAAAGTAAGAGATAAGAATTGAAGAATCATCTACAAATAAAACAGAAAAGAAAAATAAAATATGTTGAATTGACAAAATTGTAAGATTGTGAAAGTTTGGGGACATGCACAAAAAAAATAAAAATAAGACGTAAGAAATAAATTAATACTCCCTCCGTTCCAAAAGTTTTGCAACATTTATTTTTCAAGATTTAATCTATAATTTTATGTCTGTATCATTTTGAACTATAATTTGAAAAATTAAATATTGAGATGAAAATTTGATGTTTCTATTCTATAAAGGTATTTTTTATAATTTGTTTTATAAAAAATATTATAGATAAATTGAAGTCAAATTGATATAAAAAAATTAAGGTACCAAAACTTATAGGACGGAAAGAGTATAATTTTGACAAACAAAAGAAAAAAGTAAGAAAAAAATGAACCGTTGAATATCGAAATTAGTAGAATTAAAGCATTTTGTGATAAGAGGTAAGAAGCAAACTATTTTTTTAACAGCATTCAAAGATGATATATTAAAGAGAAGAGGAGAAGAATACAAAGAGGCGGAGCAGAGCAGAACAGCCACAAGAAACAAAGCAAGAAGTGTGGACATAACAACCAGCAAAGTAGCCCCTTAACCCAACCCATCTGCTGCCCTCAAGAGAGGATCTAGCAAACAATCTCCCCAAGACAACCTCAACTTACCAGATCTACGAGTGATCCAAAGGAAAGATAGCACCCGAATATCCGTAAAGATTTTTGAGGCATTCCACAGAATGTTCTGCATGATGAGACCGTTACGAACTTTCCATAGAGATCATGTAGTTACATATACAATACGGTGACAAGCTGGAGAGTTCTTCTGTGTTCTCCCTTCCTTCCTTATTCTATCTAGAGGCACACATGATGTATCTGACATAACCTATCCACACTCTTTTAAAAAGCTATGTAGGCCTGACAAGTCTCACGTACCTCTTCAACACATGGCTCAAGCCTAATCTTCGGTTTTGCTTATGTTTCTATCACGGGAAAAGGTGTCATTTCACCTTTAATGTTTGGGGGTTGGACCAATTTTACCACTCCTCCTGAAAAGTGGTTTCGTTTTACCATTGTCGTAATTGTTTGTGGTACCCGTTAACCCTTGGACGTTAAATGCTCCACCGTGACGCTGAGTAATGCTGAGGTGTTTAATATTTAGTGAGTTGGCGAGGTTGAGGTTGCTTAAAGGGCATATGTTGGACACGGATATTGAGTCCAATTTTTTATGCCATTGAGTTTAGGTGGAGTTGAAGGGTTTCAGAGTTCGTTTATTTCATGCTCACGAAGAACAGAGTAGAGCAGAGGCAGATCACCTCTTACTTCCCCTAAAATCGAACTTCCTCTGAAAATTATTCTTGCATTCTCGTCGCACAATACTGCCTAACGACGGTACAAGTCGGAGGCGAGAAAGGCAGTAAGTGTTGTCATTATCCTTGAGTGAGGGTTTGTGGGTTTTGCTTTGAAATCAAATTCTTTGTCTTTTCCCCAAATTTTTGTTCATCCTTCCCAAATGGTGTAGAACTTCTGCCTAGGTTTAGGGTTGTTGAACGTTTTTGCAACCGATAGCTTTTGCTAGGGTTTTAAGTGTATGTCAGTGTTTGTTATGATGTTTGCTCCAATAGTGTGCTTTGATGTTGGTTCAACCTCGTTCTAGCAGGAAACATGGGATTGATTTTGTCTACAACATTCATCATGGTGGATGCTTTGTAGATTGTCCTTATCGGTATGAAGGTGGGACAAATTTCAGTTCACAAAACCAAAGATTATTTCAATGATTGGGGTTCATTCGTCTAGTTTATAAAAAATATAGGCATCCATGGTATCTCTAGAATATACTATCAGAGGGCTAAGGGGAAGTTATCAACTTGTGATGATCTGCAGTTAGTATGGGATGTAGAGAGTGCCTGAGGAGTTGTTCTTATCCTCTTTGATGCAAGAGAACTCACTTTGTAATGTGAGGGGGATGAAGGACCATTTATCTATGACCCTCTAGATAAGGATGTGAGTGGGAAGAAGGATGATACAGTTCTAATAGACAAGGGGGAGGGGAAGATAACTGTAGAGGATGTTGAAGAAGATATAGAGGATAGTGATGAGGAAGGGGTGGTTACTTTTTTAGAACTGTAGAGGGGTTAGATGAAGAATTTGATAGTGAGGAGGCAGAGAGTGAAGATGATTTTGAAAACAGTGATGAGGCAGAGAATAAGGGTGAGGGTGAGGGTGAAGATGAAAACAGAGATAAAGATTATGATGCTGAGGAAGGTGAGGACATGGATGAACATTTGACGAATGTAGATGAAGAAGAAGGTGAGGACAAAGAGGAACATGGTGGATATGAGTTAGATTACATAAGATCAGATGAGGAAGTTGTTCCAATAGAGGAAGTGATTGAAACTGAAGAAGGTGTAGAATCTTTCATTAGATTCAAGAGGGAAAATTTTCTAAAATATGTGAAGGTGTATCTGATGATTTCGCTATTGGCATGAGGTTCAGTAACAAGACAGAAATAAAGGAGCTGGCAACTGTTTATGCAGTTAAGAAACATAGAGATATCCACTTGACAAAGAGTGACAAAGAAAGGGTAGAGATAAAATGTGTTGATGACTGTCTATTCCGGGTGTGGACTTCTTGGACAAAGAAGCTATTATGTTGGCAAATCAAGGTGTGTCAACATGAACACACATGCAGTAGAAAGTTCAAATTGAGATTAGCAACTGAAAAGTGGTTGGCAGAGAAGTATTTCTCTGATCTAAGGGACAATCCAAATATGAGGAGGAATGAGCTGAAAGAGAATGTGAAAAAAGGGTATAAATTGGAGATCACCAAGTGGCTGGCAAAGAGCATAATTACAAGGTAACCTAATAACCATCATACACAAACAGACCAGAGTTCCAAAGACACCGCCTCTATCCAAACAAACCAAAACAAGCCACAAAGTTTGCTCTTACAGGAGCTTTACGACACTCGACGTACTGCTGGCCAGGATTCTCTTTGCTCCAAGAAGTTCCAACGGTGTAGATGCCGCCACAAAGGCATCGCATTGGCGTCACCCTTAACGTGACTGCCTGATCTCGGGCAATATCGGATTCATCGTCCGATGATGACTCGTGACCATGGCGCACAACCTCTGGAGAGGAATCAACGCTATGGGAGGAGAATCACAGCACTCAGATTTTGGGATTGAGTTCCTGGACGAAACCCTAATTCCTGGACTAATCTCAGGTTTAAGCGCCAAAATCCTCTCCTCCACGTCAACAAGCCATCAGAGTGTCCACTTGTCAAAATCAATTCGGCCACCTGGAAGCCAAACCACTCTCCCATTAACACATCAGCATTCTGTCACAAAATATTCCCCAAGATGCTCGCCATCTCTCGGTCAAATGGTAAGACGAGACCAAAAAACATAACAACTGGTACTATATAACCACAATACATAAAACAATGGTAGAATAGAACCCGCAAAGTAAATGAGTGGTAAAATTGACCTAACCCCCAAACGTTAAGGGTAAAACGGTACATTTTCCCTTCTATCTCGAGTCCTTTGTTTTATGCGTCTTCGGTTGCCAATTCTTCAACCTGAAGAATTAGAAAAACTTTAGCTTACTTCTGATTTTTGTTTCTAATGCCTCACGTAATTGCTGAGAATTTGAGTCTGATGCCATTATTTTGAATCTAAGTCTTCAAGTTCGCAATTGTTTGAGTTGATGGGTTCCAGCAAAAATAGGAATGGAACATAGGGTTTGATTTACATAAATTGAAAAAATAAGAACAAATATGTGAATTTTACTAGATCATCAGATTTGAGTAAAAACAACTTGCTTTGCTAGTAGGGGTGAGTTCGAGCCGAGTCGAGCCCGAGCCAAGCATGTTTGAGCTCGAGCTCGTGAAATTCGGGCTCGGCTTGAGCTCGGCTCGAGTTCGAACGAGCCCGAAAATTCGAGCTCGAGCTCGGCTCGAAGGTTCGTGAAGCTCGATTCAAATCGGTCCCAAACGAGCTCGCGAGCTCGTTAGGCTCGATAAGGCTCGTTGATAAGGCTCGATAAGGCTCGATATATAAACATGGGTATATATGTAATTTCACACCAGGCTCGATAAGGCTCGTCGAGCCTATCGAGCCGAACCATTCATGTTCAAGCTCGGCTCGTTAATTAAACGAGCCAAAGAATAGACTCGAGCTCGAGCTCGAGGCTCGTGAAGCTCGGCTCGGCCCAATTCGTTCAACACCCCTATTTGCTAGTGATCAAAATGATGAATTTGATAGTTAGGTTCCAAAGAAAACAAAACGTATAATTGAGTGGTTTTTTATGCATTTTCTCATTAAATTGAAAAAGAGATATAGAGCATAGACTGTTTTGAAGAGTAGTAGTTACTGTTACCAATATTACATTATGGATATGAAGAGCTGCTTTTGTACATATAAAACAAAATAAAGAATAAGGTAAAAGACATGAAGGAAGAAAAAAGCGGTTGGCTTTAGCGCACAATGTCTCACCCCTATCGCTTCGATTCGAACCCCCATCGATGGATGGTGTTTTGGGTGGAGCTGTACGCAACCCCCCCATTAGCAAGAGGCCCTACCTAAAGATATTCTCTCTTTCCCTCTCCAACCCTCGCTGCCTTCGACGGACTCCTCTCTCTCAATCTTTCTTTCCATAATAACCTTTCTCTTCACACTTCGCAATTTCATTTTCATCGCCTCATTTTCTAGCGGATCCGTTTCGTGTTGGAAACCCCGACAAATTTTCTGTCTTTGACTGTGGGCTTCCGTGTTGCTTCGGTTTTTCCCGGAAAACAATTGAACTTGCCGTTACTGATACGATGGGTAACATCTGGAGCGGCGGCGGGAACGGCAGGCAGAGGCAAGGGAGTCGCCGCCAGCGACACCACCCTCCCCCGCCGCCTCCCGCACCGCCACAGCCTGAGATTTCGGCCAATCGCTACGTGTTTGCTGCCGCCACTCCCTACCCGTCGCAGTACCCTAATTCTACCGTTCCTCAGTACTACCAGTACCCTGGGTACTACCCGCCGCCGCAGCCGGCGATGCCCGTGCCTCTTCCTGCGCCGTACGACCACCACCATCGAGGCGGTGCGCATGTTGATACCTCCAATTGGGGACGGTACCCTTATGGTCCGATGATTCCGCCACCGCCTCCGTTGCCGCCACCACCATACGTTGAGCATCAGAAGGCTGTTACAATTCGTAACGACGTTAATTTGAAGAAGGAGACTTTGAGGCTTGAACCGGACGCAGAGAATCCTGGGAAGTTTCTGGTTTCTTTCACCTTTGATGCTACCGTTGCTGGGAGGTGAGAAAAATTCCAACTTTAGCTAATTGATCTCGGTGTGGAGTATGAACTTGTTTGCTTAGTTCTGCCAATGTCTGCTTAGGCACTTTGAAGGAGTTTCTGTCAAGTACCTATTGTGAGTAAGTCTATACATTCATTATTGAGGCTTCTTGGCAAGATGATCAACATGGGTAACTGTCAGTGAAAGAATTACTATGCGCTTTACTCAGTTTCCTGATCCTTCTCTTGGAGGGGGGTAAGAGGAAATTATTTAGCTTTTGGTTCTTTGAGTAGGCTTAGTTTTAGTGTGGTAATGCGTACTGGTTTACTCCTTTTGAGTCATGCTTTGCGCATTGCAAAATAGTGTCTGCTTATGTTGTCTTTTCTTTTTGACTGTTGATTTTTCACCTTCTCTTTTGAACAGCATCACTGTTGTTTTCTTTGCAAAAGAAGGTGAAGATTGTAACCTGACTCCAACGAAAGAAGATGTACTCCCTCCTGTGACCGTTCCGTTTGAACAAGGGCTTGGGCAGAAGTTTAGACAGCCGTCTGGGACAGGTATAGATTTTTCCTTGTCTGAGGAGGAAGAGCTGGTGAGAAAGAATGAGATGGTTATCTATCCCCTAGCAGTAAAAGCAGAAGCATCTCCAACTAGTCAAATTGGGTCGGAGGGAAATCAGCTCCCAGGTGGCTTGAATTCTCAGATAACTCAAGCAGTGTTTGAGAAGGAGAAGGGTGAATACCAAGTTAGGGTGGTGAAGCAGATCCTTTGGGTGAATGGGATGAGGTATGAGCTGCAGGAAATATATGGAATTGGGAATTCTGTTGATGATGTTGATGCAAATGATCCTGGAAAGGAATGTGTCATTTGCCTTTCAGAACCACGTGACACGACCGTACTTCCCTGCAGACACATGGTGAGTGCAACTCCTGTTTCATTCATTCATTTTGTTTCCTTTCTAAAGCTGACATGTAATGTTTCCATCAATTAGATCTAAAGGGTAAGACTCATTATGATTTAGTCTTAACCATGAGAAGAGCTTTGCCACTTGATGACCTTTCTGCAATAGCTACACCGTCCACTAATGCATTCATACTAATATATTAGTGTTATTTTGTCATGATTGTCCAGAAAAGAACCAACTATCTAGGTTTGATGCATAAAGATATTAGAGCAATGGTGTTGGATTGACATACTCCCTCCGTCCCATAAAAATTGTTGTGTTTAACTCAAATTTTCCTAAGATAAATAGTGCAAAAAAAAAATCAAAAAAAGTATATCTAGAAAGTTTAGATTGTAAATTATGAGAAGCATATGGATCATTTAACTTTACATGTCTATGAATCATAAAAATAAATCGTAGATTAAATACTGTGAAAACGGCAAAAAAAAAAACTGCAATCTTTATTGGACAGAGGGAGTAGTACTTACAGCTCTATTCTGGTTAATTTTTGTTTTCTTTGCATTCCTATATTGAAGATGCTGGCAGATTGCATCTACCAGTTATGTTTCGCTAATTGTTTTTTTCTTTGTGTGTTTCCGCTGGAAGTGTTCATGGTAGCTAATCTATTGGCGCGTTCCTTTTTCATTTTCGTGCAGTGCATGTGCAGCGAATGTGCAAAAGTTCTGAGGTTTCAGACGAACAGATGCCCGATATGTAGGCAGCCAGTTGAGAGGCTTCTGGAGATCAAAGTCAATAACGGGGCCGAAGAATAAGGAGGTGAGATGCCGCCCTTCACTGGGCGGCCTGTTGTATAGTTTACTTTGAGAGCTTCTATACACTGGCTTTTTGCTTGCAGTGTGTATCTGTCCAGCACTTGCAATAATTTGAGATGGGAAATTGTATATGTGCTGCCAGTAGCACACATGGGATGTGTATTAACAAGCCATGCGCTTGCCTTTTGATCCTTTTTACTGTAAATTGCACCATGGCCAATTTGCAGCAAAAATGGAGGTTGAAGATGGGTTTACAATGACAGTGAAAGGTTTGGCACCAATAGTGCATCTACCCATCTCCTTGAAGCTGTTTCTCATGTTTTGGATTTTTTTATGTTTATCCTCCAAGCACTGCCCATTACACTTATTCATATCATCAGAGCATGAGTATTCATTGTGGGAAGTGTTACTTGACAAGTATCTTATGCTTACTGCAGTGCAGCATTTACAAGAATCTAAGCAGTGGGTTATACAAGTTTGGTCTAAAGAATTACTACTACACTTTTACTTTCATCAAGTTGGTCAATTGTTTATGTGTCTTGCAATTGTCATATTGTAATTTAGAAACCTAATGTACCGCCTTTCTTAGCGTATCTGATCTCTTTTCTCTATTCAATGGTACCATGAAACGCTTCAGATAAGATTAACTAATAGATAATTGGTAGCACATGTCTTCTGAAAACGAAAACACAAAAGTTCCAACTCAAATGGACAGTGGCTGCCTATAGGCCACCGACAATAGTTCAGTGTAACAAACTAGGAACACGGAAACATGAACAAACACAACGACGACAACAAGAACAAGAACAGAACATGAAAAGCCACACACTCCAGCTTATTAGCGAGTACTCATTTCCTCGCCATTTATTCTTAACCAGCAAACGTGGGTTACTTTGCCCACCATTGATGCACATACACGCCGGTGCTCCTAAGGGACTTGAGCAGACCCATGCAGCTTCCAATCACACTATCTTGATCAACATGGTGATTGGAGCAGTGAAGAAACAGCTCATCCACTGAACATATGGCACCACTTTCATATAACTCTAACAGAAACTTAAGCTCCCCTGTCCCAGCATTCATTTTCAGCACCACGAAATCCGCAAATTGCACTGTCTCTTTAAACCAGAGGAGAAAATCAAACCCCTCATAGTTTGTGTATGGATCTAGGTCTTCACTTGCATCATACTTAGCTTCAGCCATACTTGCATTTGTGGCAAGCCCTGGATGATAGACAAAGTTGATTCCAGGTGTTTTAACATAAGAAAGGATAACTGAGGGGTCATGATCAACGAAATAAACATTAAAAGCTCTGTGATCCACGGGATACTTGGGTAAGAACCAATTGCTAGCACTTGGGTTCAGATGCTTTCCTGCTCCAATTTCAATGTACACCAATCGTTTTTTATGAGAAACATCTACAAGCTTCGGCAGATACTCAACCTTGCTTTCAAACCACGATTGTTTCTCTTCCACGAGAGGCTCAATGTTGGACATGAAAGCTTTGATGTTCGTGATAGACTGGCAATCAGCACGAAGCTGGTATTTCTCGAAGTAACCACCAGCAATATCAAAGCTTTTCCTAAACACAACCAGACTATACTGACCCAGATGACCAACATTGACAATAGTAGAATCTTTCAAGTAGGATGAAATTGGGGTGGCAGATCTAATCAAGCTATTTGGGTCTGAATCTGATCCACTAGTGTCCACAACCATAGCGCCTATTCCCCCAGGACGAAGAACACGCTCGATTTCAAGTACTAGGTGTGCAGGGACAGCCACTTTCTCCAAACCCCTGGTGAGTACAAAATCAAACGAGCTATTCTCAAAATCAAGCTCATAACCAAGCTTCTTTCGATTTAGTGAGAAAAGGGGGTAACTTTCATGAACCTCAACAACATTGCGTAACCCCAAACCTCTCAGTGCCATGACAACTGAGCCCGATCCTTCCCCGACGTAGAGAGAGTTTGCTCCATCACTCAGCATTTGCATACCCATGAGCTCTTCCGCAACATTTACGCACACATTCACATTCTCATTGGAATGAAGCCAGCCAACGGAGCTGAAAACGGGCCTCAGGTAAAGATTGGAGAGCAAAGACCCGCCAAGGAAGAGCACGGAACCTGAATTAGACCAATGCAGAGTGCGAAGCAAAGGAGCGACTGACAGCGCTCCAGCAATCAAGAGACAACGTAACATTAGAAACCTAAGCCTGAAGCTTGGATTATCCATGGAGACAGAGACTGGCAAGCAGTATCTCTGATGCGGAATTTTATCGAACGGGTGGTGTGCAGTATAAGAAACCAAGAGATGTTAAAGCCAAGCAACGAGAAAGAAGGAAGACTAACGAGTGCAAAACCTGGAGGAGGTGTGATTTCCACCCACGAGGAGACCCATTGATGTTTGGAAGCTAAGCCATACCCTCATTGAAATTCTCTTCTTCTGGTTCGTCCGGAACCACCTCCAATCCATTGCTCCAAAACAAACTTACCCAGAATTCATTTTCATGCTCCGAAGCTCACCATCACTGAGTATGAATGAAGAATTCACTTCATTTGAAGATCGAGAATCTTTGGGGGAGAGAAAAGTTTGGACGCGTGATTAAGTGAGGAGACCGGAGAGTGATGGGGAGGGAGAGGACAATTAAAGACGGGACGTGGCGGGTCCCAAGGAAAGCTCCAGATCTCTGGAGTGCGACAAAAGCTTTCTTCAGTACTCGTTGTTTTACCTAACATTCAATTAACCCCCTCAGCATTTTATCTTATGTTTGCAGCCCGTGCATAGCACATGGCCAAAACACTATAGATGTTTTAGGCACATGCTTCACCCCCCAAGCAAGCTTTGCCCAAGGAACACAATCAAAATTCTCAGTGATGGCTAGATATGCATTCCCCATGGGAAACTTAGACCAGTCACCCATATTTCCTGCTTCAAAATTTTTTTAAACAGAGGCATGTATTTAAAGACCCTATTCACTCCAGCAGAAGCACTTTTTGGGTTTTCCATTTCCCAAAAATTCTGAGACTTGATATAATAGGTATGCACCCATAAACTGACCCTATCAACCATTAATCGCCAGATTTTCTTTGCTTGAAAAGCAAGGTTCCAATTTACCAATCCATAAATGCCTAAACCTCCTTGCTGCTTTGGCACACAAACTCTGCTCCTGCATACTAATCAAGCATGCCAAATGTTCCTCTGCCTCCTTTACCTGCCCAGAAATATTCCAGAAATAGGATTTATTAAGATTCTTCAGCACCCCTTTTAGCCTTTGCAGCTTGGGGGTCACCACCCTAGCAGGGGTGACTTCCTCCACTGGCAGATTCCAAGAATTAGCAACCACTTTTTTGAAATCAGCATGCCTGCACCACATATTCTAGAATCTAAAACTAGGCTTTCTCAGAAATTTCTCACCCCTCAAATCAAGGAAGATAACAGAGACATTATCAGAAAATTCCACTTTTACCCTATGAAATGTTGATTTTAGAATAATCATTAACATGCTTTCATGTTAACATATCACATATGCATCATAAGCATATCACATGATATCATGTCATACATGTGCAAACATATTGCATACATACTTATTTTAAGTGTTAGTATGATGTCTCGGTATATCATGTCACTTATCTATGCTACATAAGTACCATAAAAGTATACATCCTAGCATGGTACTAACCATATAATATTATAGTACTAGATAAGAAGCATATCTTGCACCTTAGGAAAAACAACTTAAGGAACTGAGTTCCTTGCTCCAAGTTGAGGCCGAAACTCCTTGGAAGAGGGCTGACTTTGACGCTCCTTAAGGGCGAGATTAAGGTTACTAAACTTTAATATAAAACCCACCTACAATGTTCTAGAGAATAGCCAACTATTTCGGCTAGAGAGGGAGCTCTGTCACAGCCACCCCGCCCGGTTGCGGAGGCGGAGCCGGCCGCGACGTCGGAAACAGGAATTACGGCGGAAAACGCGGCGTGAGCATCGAGCTCAAATAACAAATAGCCAAGTGGCAACTAGCAACCCAGATACTCATTCAAGGCAAGCATACTAGAAAAAAATCCAACTTCTACCAAACATGCAGTTCATGGTGTCAAACATCAAACATCGCCACAACACAGAAACACCAAAATCCATGATATAACCACAACTCCAATATAAGCAAGTCGGGGCTCCGCCTCGACTCGAGAAGACAACAAAGGCGAGTATGTCTCAGTTATACGTCTTATACAAATACATGATCTAAACTACATGCATGCGGCTACGGCTCTGAGCCATTAAACCAAAACCTATATATACATTGTGCGGAATCGGAAACTTTCTCACTCGGGAGATTTTCCGCCCGTGGTACTCTGCTGCTGCTGAAACCCAAGAAACCCGAAAGCACTGCGGATCTCTATTCCGCCAATTGCTTTCGAACAACTGAAAGGTGTAAACAAATGAAAGGGTGAGTCCTCAAAAGGACCCAGTAAGGGCTTAAGGTAAAAGTGCAGTTTGCCCACAGGGCAACAATCCGAACCTGCAAAACAGAATAACACAGCATATACATGTATATACGAACATAAAGCATAACGTAAATCAGAATCCAACATATGCGGTCCAACCGCGAGCGACCCGTGGCGGCGGCCCTCGGCGAGAGGTCGGAATATCTGGTCGAGCAGAGCAGATAGCACGGTACCGGTGGGGTCGCGAGCCCCAAACTGTCGTAGGGTCACGAGCAATATCGGCACTCCGGTGCGGATACACGCAGAATGTCGGCACCCCGCCGGTGCGGACCACGAGCAATGTCGGCACTCCGGTGCGGATACACGAGAATGTCGGCACCCGCCGGTGCGGACACAGGCAATGTCGGCACTCCGGTGCGGATACGCGAAGCGAATCAAGGAGCACCGTGGCCTCTTCGACCATTCGGGTCTCGTCACGAAACAGAACATATAATAATAATAAGAATACATAAACATAAACGAAGTAACATTACACGATAACCATATACGAGCAGAATAGGAACCCGGGCCTCTAAGGTCATCCGGGCCTTGAAAGCAGAACAAACGTACATTTTACCAAATTAAGCCCTTACCTCGAAGCGGCGCCGCGACCCAACACTCGGAAAATCCCGACTCCCGGCCGAAATGCACAACTTGGCTCCTACGGGTCCGCGCTTCTCCACCAACGCAGAATCAAGCTGTACAACCATAGTTGGATCGAACACATCCAAACAAACCCCGAGAAAACAATTTCCGCACAAACCCGCACTTTCCGGAAAATTTCACGAAGCTCGGTTTCACGGACCGAGCTAGAACATTGTTACTTGATACATCCATAAACACAACCAAGCATTCAAATCATACCTTCTTCCCAAATCATTCACACAAGTCCGAATCGAAATTCTCGTTCGGACGTCCGGTACAAATTTGGTGAGTTTCAGTGCGTTTCCGACTACCCCTGTTCACAAATGATCCACAGATACTGAGAATATATATTCGAATTCACAGAATCAGCCAATATCATTGGCGCCAAAACCGAGGCTCGGGCGGAAAAAGCGGCTTTCACACCGAGCCTTTTCGACAAAACCAATTACACCAACAGAATCGAACTTCGCTCGATCACAAATATATCCTTACCTTTATTTGAATCCACCGTTGGATTTTACACCAAATTTTCGACGCACTTGGCACCACCACGCGCGCGTTTCTTCCTACGCTCTGTTATCAAACATGCACAAGAAGATGCGAGCGTTTAGAAACCAAGAAATCAAACAAACCTTGTGATTCTATAATCACTTCCAAATTTCAGCAGCTCACGGTTTACAAACCGGTGAAACTTCACAAACCGACCTCAGTTATTCACTTACACGACACAAGGATCGTTTTGACATGCTTACCTCGAAGCTTGGCCGAGTATTTGTAAAGTTCACCTTTGGAGCTCATCTTGGCGCAACCATGGCTGCCTCTTACGGTAAAGAAGAGAGGAGGAAGAAGAAGAAAAGAAATTAATGCCCTTTTGGCATTTTCCTCCCTTTTATACTTTTTTTTCATTTTCTTTTCTTTTTCAACTTCTTTAAATTAAGAAGGGACAAGTGTCCCTCCTCTTTTGCTGCTGCCGACAATATCAGCTGCTGTGCCTATGCTGATTTTTATTAAATTTGCACCCCATTGCAAATTAACTCCCAATTTTTCCGAAAGTTCCAATTCTTTTTGCCCAAAAATAATTACGGATTCCAAAATTAACGAAACTTGGACACAACCCTCAGAATATTATAACATTCACAGAACATTTTCAGAAATTCATTTGCCCTTCCGGAGTGTCCTACCGAGCTCGCTGAACCCGAACCAAAACCCGACGTGCGGCGTGACAACTGAACCGAAATTCCGTCACTCCAAAATTCTATAAAAATTCCCATAAATTCCATCTTAAATTCAAACACAACTTACCCCAAAGCCGTCAGAAAATTTCCATCCCGAGCCCGGGATTCCCGTCCGAGCCCGGGAGTCGCCGAACCGAGCGTCCCGCCCCAAATATTAAACTCCACAAACACCTCGGGACATTCTCACGACTCCAAAACTGCAAACGGCTTCCCAAACTGAGGTCTCAAGAGCGCTACCGAGCCCGCTGTACGTCCCGAGGCGACCCCGACAACCCCCCGGCGCCAGAAAAATATTTTCGGCGGAAACGTCCGGGGGACCCACACGACCTCAAATACGGAAGGGTTCGCCAAAATGATACTCGGATAGGGCTCGGGAGCCGTCTGACGCCAGCGTGACCGCGAGGCAAAAGCCGGAGCCGGGTCACCGGTCGCAACCCGCTCGGGGTGGCCGTAACATTCTCCCCCCCGTAGAACTCTTGGTCCTCCAAGAGTAGCCTGAACCAACCAGGCAGGTGTCGCTACCAACCAGAAAATATAAACATTCCTCTAACCCAGAACAATCGGACCACCGTACTGGTGCGGCGGGAGTGGTAGTTTAGACTACCATACAGAGCCTCACGGCGTCCCACCCTCCGGGTGCATCTTATTGCACCCGAGTCGATTGCGGTATTTCTACCAGACAACCCCAGACAGATGCGAACCTAAATCTAACCGATCCACAACAGGCTATCACTGGAAGATACCACATAAAAGCGAAGCTTTAGGGGGTAAGGCCAACCTAATAACTTACTCGGAAACTCATGAGAACCGATAAAATTCGGGGTAACTTGCCCGCCTAACCAATCTTCTTGTCCCTCGATCGGCGCTACCTCCGGTCTAATTCTGTCACCAAACTCGATTCAAGAGCCTATGGCGGCGGTTCGTACAAGCATGGTGTAGTCATTCGCGGTTTTAATCCGCGCTGTAACAATCTGATCTTTGCCGTAGACTCCTCAAAAGCTCGGGTCCCGGCTTAACCCGATCAGACGCATCATCCAGCGGTATGGTGTCATACACCTCCGTACAACACCTCATAGGGTGCCATGTCAAACGTAGTCGAAAGCAATTGTTGTATGAGAACTCTATCAAAGTAATGCTAGTCCCCAAACTCCTCCAAAATCCAAAGTACAGATTCGCAACATATCCTCCGATATCAGAATCACCCGCTCCGACTGCCCGTCCGTCTGTGGGTGATAAGCTGTATTCAGATGGAGTCGCGTGCCCAGCGCTTCATGAAAAGCCCTCCAGAACCGTGCCGTGAAACGCGGATCACGGTCAGATACAATGGAGTCTGGTACTCCATGTAATCGTACAATCTCACTGATGTAAAGCCGGGCAAGCTTCCCCAGAGGGTCTATGACCCGAATAGGCAGAAAGTGTACGCACTTGGTCAGCCGATCCACAAAAACCCAGATAGCATCATGATGAAACCGTGTCAGGGCAGTGCAGTCAGAAAGTCCATCATAACATTACCCCACTTCCAGACTGGACTGGGCAAAGTCTGCATAGTCCCTGCCGGTTCCTGATGCTCACACTGCTCGAGTGTGCCCCCTCTAAAATATCATTCCAGGACTCCTGATCCTCTGGTACACAAAGGCGGTCTCGGAAGTATGGCAATCCCTGCCATACTGAAACGTCGGTAACAAGGAACTCTTATCCACCCCAGATAATTCCTTCAACCCCGGATTTCTACCTGCGCCTCGCGCACCCTGTCAAGCCACTCGGAATGTATAATAAGTGTAATAACACGAGCACGCTCCCAGGCTGCCCCGTGCCAAAGGCATATCAAATCACTCTCCTCGGATCGGTCACCAACATTTCCTCCCTTAATTAAGCCGGTATACTTCTGCTCGGAGCATCGGCAACCGTGTTGCCCTTGCCGAGATGTACCCGATACTACAATCATAGTCCTTAATGTATTCGAGACATCTGCGCTGCCTCATGCTAAGCTCCTTCTTGTGTAAACAGATACTTGAGACTCTTATGGTGGTAAGAATCTGAAATTTATTACCAAACAGATATTGCTTCCAATGTTTCAGCGCATAAATTACTATAGCCAACTCCAGATCATGTGGCGGATAGTTCAGCTCATGCGGTCGTAGCTGCCTCGACCCATAAGCTACCACAAAACGCTCCTGCACCAACACACATCCCAAACCAGGTGTGGAAGCATCCGTATAATTCACATACGGTAAGATCGGATCTGAAAGAGTCAGAATCGGAGCGTTAGTCAGCTGCCGTTTCAACTCCACGAAAATTCTGCTCACACCTATCGGACCGGATAAATCGTTGACCCTTCTGGTCAAGCTGCGTAGCGGAGATGCCAGATTAGAAAATCCCAGTACAAACCTCCGATAAAAATCCTGCTAACCCCAGGGAGCTCTCGATCTCCCGTGCCGTGGTAAGTTGTTTCCAATCCCAAATCGCCTTCACCTTCTCTGGATCCACAGACAGACCATGCTCAGATATAATGTGTCCCAGAAAGGTGACTTCCCGAATCCAGAACTCACTTTGAGAATTTAGCATAAAGCTGATATTCCCAAAGTGTCTGCAGATCTACCCTCAGATGCTCCAGGATGCGAGTCCTCATCCGAGAATATATCGAATATCATCAATAAAACCACCGAGAAATGAGTCCAAATGCGGTCGGAACACCCGATGCATCGAGATCCATGAATGCCACCGGAACATTGGTCAGCCCGAGCGGCATGACCGTAAACTCAAAGTATCCAAACCGGGTGCAGCAGTCTTAGGTATGTCCTCTACCTTCACCCTAAGCTGAAAATACCCGGATCGAGATCAATCTTTGAGAAAACCCTCAAACCCGAAGTTGATCAAAAAGATCGTTAATCCTCGTAACGGATACTTATTCTTCCCAATAAGAGCATTCAACCGTCGTAATCAATACAAAGTCAGTGTCCCATCATTCTTCTTAACAAACAATACCCGAGCACCCCACGCTGAAGTGCTCGGTCGGACGAAACTCTTTTCTTTGTAATTCCTCCAGTTACTTCTTCTACTCCTGCATCTCAGAAATAGGCATCCGATAAGGAGGAATAGATATCGGAGCAGTACCCGACTGCAGGTGGATCTCAAACACAATTTCCCGCGACCCGAAACCCGGGAACCTTTCTTTTTCAACCTTCTGGACCTCAGAATCTGTCAATTCAAGCTGAATTAGCGACTTTACCAACCACACTACCAAACTACACCCCGACCCATAATCGAAAATCCGGAGAATTTGGTAAAATTCCGATTTTCGCGAAACATCAGAATTCAGAACCGATTGAACATGCAAGAATTCACTTCAATAATCACAAATCAATCCACGAACACATCAAATTCAACGAAACTCCCAACATAATCGGTCAAAAATTCGGCCAAAAGGTGAGTTCTCACCGTGTTGTGTTTCCAACGATCCAACGTTATTTCCCTAATCCTTACCTACCCAACATCAACATATATGAACCACACAACGATCCAACGGTTCAATTCCATCAAAACTCAGATCTAAGCCAAGAACATCAACTTTCCAATATTGCCAAATACTCAGTGAGAATCGAACCATACCTCAGACAGACGTAGTACTCGAGTTGCTGATCAGCTTCCCAGTTGAACTCTCGGACCAAGAAGCAATCTAGAGCAAGCTTTGGAAGCTTGTAAAACACAACAATGGTGGTTTTAGAGAGAGGAAGAATTCGGCAGTGAAGAAGGAAGAAGAATACGTTTGCATTTTTGCAAGACTTGCCAAAACTTAAGTCTTGTAATAATAAGTCATGTGCTTTGCACATGACATCCTTTGACATCATAGTGAATCATAATCACTAGAAATAACAAGAGACCAAGTCCAATACTTTCCACTAATCACATTTCGCCAAGTGTCACACTTGGCTGCCCGAAACCAGCGCCGAAACCATAATTTCCGACCGAACATTTTTCTTCACGAGAAAAATGTAAATTATATCCCGACTCCAGATCTTCCTCAAAGCGCAAATCGAGTCCCGGGTCACTCCGGGAGCCGTTTCTCCGCCGAGAATCCCGAAAATCGTCAAGCGGCAACCCCGACCCGAAAAATATTTTTCGCGGAAATGTCCGGTACCTTTGCCAGGACACTAGAAATCAGATATCGGGTCAATCCGAACTCCGGTTCGAGAATGCGGAAGCAATCTGACCGGAGTAGCCGTTGGCCCCGGCGGCCAACCGACTCAGAATAGCCTCCCTCCAGGAGTTTGTCAATTCCTGCAAACCAAGTCTCTACTACCTCCGGCCCTCCTCGGCCGCTGAACCTCGGGGGGATTCAAACTCTGAAACCTCTCCAGAAGTCTGACCTCGTCAGACTGGTGCCTCAGATCTCCCCGTCGTTAAAAGGACCGACGAGAAGTCTAGGTGTCGTAGTGACCATCCTCCTCGGAGTCACTCACATACCAATCCCAAAGCTATGGCGGCGGTGGCTAAAGTCTCGCTATCACCACTGATCAAAATGCCCCTCTTGTGGCATAAGCAGATTTTCCCCGCCTCTGCCGCCCCTGAACCGGCTAGGTGGCGGTAATACCAAATCGAGAGAGGGTCCCTACGACGGCTAAGCCTCGGGGCGGTGAGTGTGGTTGTTTAGACCACAGGTTACGCTGAACCCGTATCCCATTCCACGGAGGTGTGGGATCCCGATCCCGCCCCTCCGGTGCCAAATCACGCTATTCGCGTGTAGTAAACATTCCCTTAACCCAAGTCCAACCAAAGCCAACTTATCCCATATCCAAAAGTCCAAATCAACTAACTCTTCCCCATCTATCCAAAAGCCAGCAGCAGTATTCTAAGGCTCTGTAGTGTAATGCAATGCATGATGCAAGGATTCTTTTCAGAATCCCGAAACTAAATAATAAACCTTAACATAGAATCAGATCATGTTCATATCACAGAATCACACCATATACCAAACAATGAATTAAAGTACCCGGATCACACCAGAAGTCCAACTTCTAAACCTTCAAAAATGCTCCAAAGAACCGCCCGCTGCTCCACATCCATTCCGAAACGGTTCAAATAAGGAGGTGGCCAGTCTCCGTACAGAACCGCCCCTCAATGAAACGTAGAACGGTGGCTTGCACTTCGAAGTCATCTTCCGCAGGTACTTAACCATGAACAGACTTAACTTACTCCAAAAGTCCACCCTCGGACTTGTATACTTGCCTTCCACGTTTCATATCAAGACCAAACATACTTTACCTTTTGGGTCAATCCGACCCAACCTGCTCTGATACCAACTTGTCACAGCCACCCCGCCCGGTTGCGGAGGCGGAGCCGGCCGCGACGTCGGAAACAGGAATTACGGCGGAAAGCGCGGCAGCGGAGCATCGAGCTCAAATAACAAATAGCCAAGTGGCAACTAGCAACCCAGATACTCATTCAAGGCAAGCATACTAGAAAAAAATCCAACTTCTACCAAACATGCAGTTCATGGTGTCAAACATCAAACATCGCCACAACACAGAAACACCAAAATCCATGATATAACCACAACTCCAATATAAGCAAGTCGGGGCTCCGCCCTCGACTCAGAAGACAACAAAGGCAGAGTATGTCTCAGTTATACGTCTTATACAAATACATGATCTAAACTACATGCATGCGGCTACACTCTGAGCCATTAAACCAAAACCTATATATACATTTGTGCGGAATCGAAACTTTCTCACTCAGGAGATTTTCCGCCCGTGGTACTGCTGCTGCTGCTGAAACCCAAGAAACCCGAAAGCACTGCGGATCTCTATTCCGCCAATTGCTTTCCAGAACAACCTGAAAGGTGTAAACAAATGAAAGGGTGAGTCCTCAAAAGGACCCAGTAAGGGCTTAAGGTAAAAGTGCAGTTTGCCCACAGGGCAACAATCCGAACCTGCAAAACAGAATAACACAGCATATACATGTATATACGAACATAAAGCATAACGTAAATCAGAATCCAACATATGCGGTCCAACCGCGAGCGACCCGTAGCGGCGGCCCTCGGCAGAGGTCGAATATCTGGTCGAGCAGAGCAGATAGCACGGTGCGGTGGGGTCGCGAGCCCCAAGCGTCGTAGGGTCACGAGCGAAGTATCGGCACTCCGGTGCGGATACACGCAGAATGTCGGCACCCCTTCGGTGCGGACCACGAGCAATGTCGGCACTCCGGTGCGGATACGCGAGAATGTCGGCACCCCTTCGGTGCGGGTGCAATGCTCGGCACTCCGGTGCGGATACGCGAAGCGAATCAAGGAGCACCGTGGCCTCTTGACCATTCGGGTCTCGTCACGAGCAGAACATATAATAATAATAAGAATACATAAACATAAACGAAGTAACATTACACGATAACCATATACGAGCAGAATAGGAACCCGGGCCTCTAAGGTCATCCGGGCCTTGAAAGCAGAACAAAGCGTACATTTTACCAAATTAAGCCCTTACCTCGAAAGCGCGCGCGCCCTGACACTCGGAAAATCCCGACTCCCGACCGAAATGCACAACTTGGCTCCTACGGGTCCGCGCTTCTCCACCAACGCAGAATCAAGCTGTACAACCATAGTTGGATCGAACACATCCAAACAAACCCCGAGAAAACAATTTCCGCACAAACCCGCACTTTCCGGAAAATTTCACGAAGCTCGGTTTCACGGACCGAGCTAGAACATTGTTCTTGATACATCCATAAACACAACCAAGCATTCAAATCATACCTTCTTCCCAAATCATTCACACAAGTCCGAATCGAAATTCTCGTTCGACGTCCGGTACAAATTTCGGCGAGTTTCAGCTGCGTTTCCGACTACCCCTGTTCACAAATGATCCACGAATCTGAGAATATATGTTCGAATTCACAGAATCAGCCAATATCATTGGCGCCAAAACCGAGGCTCGGGCCGGAAAAAGCGGCTTTCACACCGAGCCTTTTCGACAAAACCAATTACACCAACAGAATCGAACTTCGCTCGATCACAAATATATCCTTACCTTTATTTGAATCCACCGTTGGATTTTACACCAAATTTTCAGACGCACTTGGCACCACCACGGGCGCGTTTCTTCCTACGCTCTGTTATCAAACATGCACAAGAAGATGCGGGAGCGTTTAGAAACCAAGAAATCAAACAAACCTTGTGATTCTATAATCACTTCCAAATTTCAGCGACTCACGGTTTACAAACCGGTGAAACTTCACAAACCGACCTCAGTTATTCACTTACACGACACAAGGATCGTTTTGACATGCTTACCTCGAAGCTTGGCGAGTATTTGTAAAGTTCACCTTTGGAGCTCATCTTGGCGCAACCATGGCTGCCTCTTACGGTAAAGAAGAGAGGAGGAAGAAGAAGAAAAGAAATTAATGCCCTTTTGGCATTTTCCTCCCTTTTATACTTTTTTTCATTTTCTTTTCTTTTTCAACTTCTTTAAATTAAGAAGGGACAAGTGTCCCTCCTCTTTTGCTGCTGCCGACAATATCAGCTGCTGTGCCTATGCTGATTTTTATTAAATTTGCACCCCATTGCAAATTAACTCCCAATTTTTCCGAAAGTTCCAATTCTTTTTGCCCAAAAATAATTACGGATTCCAAAATTAACGAAACTTGGACACAACCCTCAGAATATTATAACATTCACAGAACATTTTTCAGAAATTCATTTGCCCTTCCGGAGTGTCCTACCGAGCTCGCTGAACCCGAACCAAAACCCGACGTGCGGCGTGACAACTGAACCGAAATTCCGTCACTCCAAAATTCTATAAAAATTCCCATAAATTCCATCTTAAATTCAAACACAACTTACCCCAAAGCCGTCAGAAAATTTCCATCACGAGCCACGGGATTCCCGTCCCGAGCCCCAGGAGTCGCCCGGAACCGAACGTCCCGCCCCAAATATTAAACTCCACAAACACCTCCGGGACATTCTCACGACTCCAAAACTGCAAACGGCTTCCCAAACTGAGGTCTCAAGAGCGCTACCGAGCCCGCTGTACGTCCCGAGGCGACCCAGACAACCCCCCCGGAGCCAGAAAAATATTTTCGGCGGAAACGTCCGGGGGACCCACACGACCTCAAATACGGAAGGGTTCGCCAAAATGATACTCTGATAGGGCTCGGGAGCCGTCTGAACGCCGAAAAACGTGACCCGCAGGCCAAAACCGGAGCCCCGGGTCACCCGGTCGCAACCCGCTCGGGGTGGCCCGTAACAGCTAGAGTTGGCTACATTTAGCTAACATGAGTTAAAGTTCAGTTGATTACAACTACTTCTAGCTAGAGTGAGCTGACTTGAGCTGAGTTGAGTTGCACCCAGCTCCCATGAGCTGGTGTGAACTAAGTCTAGCTACTTCTAGCTAGAGTGAGTTCAAGTTGAGCTGGGTCCGGCTGCCTCCAGCTGCTCCCAGTTGGAGTTGAGCTAAGGTGAGCTACTTCTAGCTGACCTTAAGCTGAGATGAGCTAAGTTCAGCTACTTCTAATTGAGGTGAGCTGGGGTGAGCAATATCTAGCTGCCTTTAAGCTTTGACTTAGCTTCATGAGCTCAAGTAACACCTTAAAAGGTCTTGGTGCGCCAAGAATTTCAACAGAAAAATGCTCCCACCAAGCCATATTACCAAGTGCCCTGTCCAACTTACAATACACTATCACTTCCACTTTGTTGATTACACCAAGTATAAAACTCCCCAAAACTTTACTTTTAGAGATCAGGACTGCCTCCACTGACTGCCGGCATGTAGATCCCCCAAGCTCCCAGCATGCAGATCAGGACTGCCTCCACTGACTAGCTTTTCATTTTCAGAGATTACCTCATTGAAATCACTTAATAACAACCACAACAACTCCAAAGACCGCCCAAAAGCAGAAATGCCCTCCCAAGATTTACTTCTATACCACCTATCATTAGCCGCATACACAATAGTAAGACAGATCTCCCAACCTTCACTGTAATGCAACACTCTAAAGCGCATAAACTGATTATTGACCTCCATAGTAGTAACATTTAGAACTCCTGGGTCCCAGCCCAACCATATCCTGCCATTCTTTGCCATATAATAGTTATTTGAGAAGGCCCAATTCCTAAAGCATCGTTTAAACACTTTGGAGAAACTACCACTTTTCACTTTAGTCTCTAACAAGGCACAAAGACTCAACTTCCTTTTCTTTACAATTTTTGTATTTCTTTATGTTTCAGGGGGTTGTTTAGCCCCCTAGTGTTCCAACATCCCCAAGTCATATTGGGATGATGGGTCTTGCCATTGATCATCTACTCCAACAACTTCCAGGACTATAAAGCTGCTTTTAGAAGCATAAGATTGAATAGGAGTATAACTACTGGTAGAAAGAAAAAATGGATCAATGACTCTTGCAGACGACTTGCTAGCAGACTTCCTTCAAGACACCATTTTTTAATCCTTCATCGGGTACCTCATTATTTTCTTTAGCTACTTCTGCAATAACTACAGGCTGTTGAACAAGCATATAAGATGCCTTCACCTCCTCAATTGACTGAGACACCTCCAACTTCTTAGGAATCTTTGACTTATGTCTTGCCCTCTGCTTAACTTTGTAATTTGGATCACAATCTTCATATTTATGGCCTCATCTATTGCACTTAGTGCATGGCAGAGGATTCCACTCATACACTACTTCTTGAAGCTCAAGCCCTTGTGATGTCTTGACCTTGATATTATTAACAATCTTCCCAAGCTCATGCAATTTCACCGAAACCAGAGCATAATCCAGTCTATTTTAGTGAACAGTAGCATTGCCAGCCATGATGGGCTCCCCAACAACACTAACTAATTTTCCCAACAACTTAGGATTCCAATATTGAGGCTTAAGACTTGGCAACCGAATCCACACAGGTGAGTCAACAAACAAACCCTTCCCCAATAACATGCCCAACTCATATTTCTTTAAATCAAAGGTTTATAAAACACAAAGTAGGTAAATCCTTCATAAATCTTGTATAGATCAGCATGAGAGTGGAAAGTAAAGAGGAATACCCCATCCTGCTTGAAAATTTTGGGTGGAACCACGTCCTTCCAACGAGCCTTAAAAAAGCGATCCATACTGCTCCATGAAACTTTTGTTCCCATCACACACCCTACTAGATTATGCTTCCAGTGCTTGAGACCTTCATCATGATCCTCATCCGAGAAAGTAACCTCCGCAGCCTCGGCAATGATTGGGTCAAACTCCAGCGTGAAGCCAGGGTTTTGTCGGACCTTTATGCCTTCATTCTTTCGCCTAGCATTCTTATCTTCTTCCTCAACACGATTCTCCAATCGCGCGACGCCAAATCAGAGGTAGCAACGATCGGCGTAGGGTTAGCCACAATCGGCACAGACCCAGCCACAACCGGCATAGGAATGACGGTCGTTGAGTTCCGATCTTCAGCCAACACCGTAGAATGAGGAATCAGAGTCACCATTTCCTTGATTTGTTCTTCGTCTTCAGCATCCGAGAACAAATCACTTTCACTAATAGGTTTCACATAGTCTTTCACTTTTCCTTTTCCGTAGCCACGACCACGACCGCCCACACCTGCTCGCTTTGCCATTCACCGCCACGCTCCAGGAGAAATGCCCAGGGCTCTACCCCTCTCAGGTGAAGCAAACGACGACAATTGAGAGAAATCATGACTTAAGTACCTATTTTATTAATGAAAATTCATTACAAAATAAGTCGTAAAAGACGAACTTAAGTACCTAAAAGGTACAAGTAAGTCTGCCTGCTAAAAGGGAAATCTCCACATAAATAGAATCACCGAGAAAACCAAAACTACTACGGTAAATGCTCGCTTGTTCTAGTCTCAAAAGGCTAAGCAAATCATGACTATGGCCATAACCACTATGGCGGATAAAAAGATATGGAATCCTGCTCCCGGTATCCCTACACGCCCAAAATGGGCTAAATAGTACCGGCACACCATAGTGGCTAAGGAGAGCCCTAACATAGTGATAATCGTAAAGGCAGAATCCTACTCCTGTAGGTACTTGCAAACAAAACAAAAACTAATCATAACTGAAGCAAAATTTGAGTATCCTTAGCAACAGAAAGTAACATAATTGAATTTAAAATAACCAAAACGAAGAGAAACTGTGGAGCTCCAAGCGAAGACCACCACCAAACTAGCCCGAGGAGCCCGATACCCTGTCAGCCTGGGATCCAAAGGTTCATTGCTCCAGGCAGAACGAGCATTGGCGCAACTCGCCTCACCAAAACCACCATCCATCGAAAAACCCCCGACCTGTGCCAACACACCAGCATCCACCACCGACCCACTGCCCCATCCGAGAATCACAGCACCAACCAATCACTAGACCTGAAACCACCCCTCTCGCAGCCAAGACCGTGCACATCCCTACCGAGATCTATCGCTGGGCCAGATCACTGGCGGAGTTAGGGAGCATGCACCGGTAAAAGGAAAACAACGTCGGCGCTTCAAGAGTGAAGACCTGCCAGCAGCGTACGAACCTGGCCTGTGGAGGGAGTTGAAAGTGACGAGCAGATGGTGGCCACATACACGCCAAAAGTCGGCAAGATCCGACCGGAATCGCACATCCAGGCCACACTTTGTCGACAGACTGGATCCCTCACCTTCCCGCTTGCCCAAGATCTAAACAATCGTGGTGTCGTTAGAAACCAACCCAACCGCCAACCTGAGAAGGATTCCTCGGCGTAACTTTGCCGGACCCAACCGCCGGTAAATAGAGGAAGCGCTCGTCGACCATAGAGAGGCAGCGACGGCGCTCCTAGGGTAAGAGAAGGAGGCATCGCTCTTAATCGGAAATCAACATTACACGTAGCTAAGCAGTGGGTTATACATCTAAAGAGTTACTGCTCATTACAGTTTCCCTTCATCAAGTTGGTCAATTGTTTATGTGTCCTGCGGTTGTCGTATTACTCCATAATTTAGAAACCTACATCCCACCTCAAAACTTGCACTTTGTCAATTGAATGAAAATCAACTGCATTTACAAGGAGTTGGATTTTACTTTTTTTTATAGACCACACACCAATATTTCCATCCAATAACAAATTTTAAAAAATGAACAAATCTATGGTGTTTCTCCTCTATTTTACTTTCAGTATTTGTGACTCATGCATAATTTATTACAGTAAAGTAAATCTTTATCTACGTGGCTTAAATTTATCAACCTAGTTATACCAAATCCATCACTTAACAATCAAACCATCATCACTATGTATTTGATTAAAGATTTGTGGTGGTCAACTCGTCACTAAAATGGACTAAATATGCCACAATAGTGGCGGTTTGGACCATCATAAATACCGCCACTATTTTCGTCGCCACCCTTCTGCGAATCCACCATAGGACACCACGATTGTAGCCGCCACGATCACCACAAAGTTGTTTTATGAAATAAAAAAATAAATCAAAATTCATCAGATTCATCATGAAAAAAATCCAGATTCATCTTCCTCATTGATTTTCAAACCCAGATTTGAACTCTCATTTTTTAAATCAGATTCATTTTCATTATAAGCAAGAGAAAATGAAAGTTCAAACACAACACAAGCAAAGAAACAAACACAGATCTTTATACATCTTCAAAGCTAAACCCGGATCTTTTTGTAGCCTCCCATGCCCGATCCAAGCCTCTTTGTGTCGTTGCTGCCGCCTTTCACTGGTGTCTCGCTTCCAGCTCGTCGTGGCTCCCGATGATGAACTAAAAAAACAGAGAAAGGGATTGAGAGAGATGAGAGAGTTTGAGAGATGGATTTGATCTACCCGACGCCACCTTCATACCGCCAAACAATACCACCAATATCCACGACGTTTAAGAGAAGAGAAATAAAGAAGAATAAACGAGGAAGAAGAAAGAAAAATAATAGGATTAGATGAAGAGAAGATAAGGAGGAAGAAGAAGGAAGAAGAAGTTAATAAATGAAGAAGGATCAAGGAAGAAGATAAGATAGATCTGAGATGCAAATTTGAATCTCTTTGAATTAAAGTGGCAGCTGAAGTGTCTGTTTTGGCCTCTACGAGTGACATGGTGGCCCACCCCAATCTGCCACTCAGGCTACAACAAAACTTAGGCCAATGCTTTTTGGTGGTGCCATGGGTTGCACCTTGTTGCAGCTTGGCTCAATACTAATAGCGCCACAATTTCTCCATGTACGTAGTAGACCAAGGGCATAACTACTCTCTTACTCTTTTATTATTATGCTAAAATGTGATAAAATCTAACCGATATATCACAAACACACAATAATCTCTCTCTCTTGGTGAGATAACATGTCTCATTCTATTTTTGTGTCGAGAAAAGAAATTTTAGGAATTGCTTAACATGTCTTTGTATGTGGAAGTGAGAGATGAGTTCCTTGAATACGTTGGGTGCTACCAATAAATAATGTTAGGTGTTGAAGAGAGCGACAATGGTGAGGTGAGGGACCAAGTTGGCCATCGAGCACAAGTGGTGACGAAGGTCATCACCAAAATTAATTAGGGGGTAAGTTGGCCACCAACAATTAGTGGTGTTTTATTAATAAATAAAAATTTTGGTGTTAGATGTATAAGATGCAAAGTACAAGGGGTAAAATGTAATTTAACGAGAAATGTTAAAATTAACGGAATAATTATAAAATTCCACGAATTGTCTAAATAATATAGTTGTTCAAAAGAAAAGTAAATTACCTTTTTAGGTGTAGTTGAGTTAGTATTTTACATCTTAATCCTTATATTAAACGGTTCATGAACTTGTATTCTTTTCTTGCATTTGAAGGCAAATGTATAGTTTACATTTCGCAATTAACTGTCTTTTCTCTATTCAATGGTTCCATGACACGTTTGAGATAAGATTAATTAAGAGATAATTGGTTGCACATGTCTTATGAAAACGAAAACACACAGTTCCACTCTAATCGACATTGGCTGCTTATAGGCCATCGGCGATAGTTCAGCGAAACAAAGTAGGGACTTGAACATAACAACAGACACAACAACAACAACAACAACAGAACATGAAAAGCACATACTACAGTTTATTAGTGAGAACTCATTTCCTCGTCATTGTATTCTTAACCACAAACGTGGGTTACTTTGCCCACCATTGATGCACATACACACCGGTGCTCCTGAGGGACTTGAACAGATCCATGCAGCTTCCAATCACAACATCTTGATCAACTTGGTGATTGGAGCAGTGAAGGAACAACTCATCCACTGAACATATGGCACCACTTTCATATAACTCTAACAGAAACTTAAGCTCCCCTGTCCCAGCATTCATTTTCAGCACCACGAAGTCTGCGAATTGCACTGTCTCTTTAAACCATAGCAGAAAATCAAACCCCTCATAGTTTGTGTATGGATCTGGATCTTCACTTTTATCATCCTTAGCTTCAGTCCCACTTGCATTTGTGGCAAGCCCTGGATGATAGACAAAGTTGATTCCAGGTGTTTTAACATACGAAAGGATAACTGAGGGGTCATGATCAATGAAATAAACATTAAAAGCTCTGTGATCCATGGGATACTTGGGTAAGAACCAATTGCTAGCATTTGGATTCAGATGCTTTCCTGCTCCAATTTCAATGTACACCAATCGTTTTTTAAGAGAAACTTCTACAAGCTTCGGCAGATACTCAACCTTGCCTTCAAACCACGATTGTTTCTCTTCCACGAGAGGCTCAATGTATGCAATGAAAGCTTTGTTGTAGGCGATAGACCGGCAATCAGCAGGAAGCTGGTATTTCTCAAAGTAACCATCAGCAATATCAAAGTTTTTCCGGAACACAACCAGACTGTACTGACCCACACGACCAACATGGACAATACTAGAAGCTTTCAAATAGGATGAAATCGGGGTGGCGGATCTAATCAAGCTGTTTGGGTCCGAATCTGATCCACTAGTGTCCACAACCATAGCGCCTATTCCCGCAGGACGAAGAACACGCTCGATTTCAAATACTAGGAGTGCAGGGACAGCCACTTTCTCCAAACCCCTGGTGAGTACAAAATCAAACGAGCTATTCTCAAAATCAAGCTCATAACGGAGCCTCTTTCGATTTAGTGAGAAGAGGGGGTAGCTCTGATGAACCCCAACGACGTTGCATAAACCCAAACCTCTCAGTGCCATGACTACTAAGCCCGATCCTTCACCAACAAAGAGAGAGTTTGCTCTATCATTCAGCATTCGCATGCCCATGAGCTCTTCCACAACGTTTACGCTCACATTCACATTCTCATTGGAGTGAAGCCATCCAAAGGAGCTGAAAACGGGCCTCAGGTAAAGATTGGAGAGCAAAGACCCGCCAAGGAAGAGCACGGAACCTGAATTAGACCCAGGCAGAGTGCGAAGCAAAGGAGCGAATGACAGCGCTCCAGCAATCAAGAGACAGCGTAACATTAGAAACCTAAGCCTGAAGCTTGGATTATCCATGGAGACAGAGACTGGCAAGCAGTATCTCTGATGCGGAATTTTATCGAACGGGTGGTGTGAAGTACAAGAAACCAAGAGATGTTTAAAGCCAAGCAACGAGAAAGAAGGAAGACTAACGAGTGCAAAACCTGGAGGAGGTGTGATTTCCACCCACGAGGAGACCCATTGATGTTTGGAAGCTAAGCCATACCCTCATTGAAATTCTCTTCTTTTGCTTCGTCCGGAACCACCTCCAATCCATTGCTCTAAAACAAACTTACCCAGAATTCATTTTCATGTTCCGAATCTCAACATTACTGAGTATGAAGAATTCGGTTCAGTTGAGGACCAAGAGAGAATCTTCAGGGGAGAAGGAGTTGAGAAAAGTTTGGACGCGTAAGGAGACCAGAGTGAGAACTCCAGGTTGTTTATGGGAGGGAGACGACAATCATAAAGCCACGTGGCTGCCCAAAGAGCGTTCAGATATGGAACTGTGCTATTATTGGCGTGCATTAATGGTGATTGGTAAGACTTATAATTGATAAAGGGAATTTGTAATGAAAAATTTATGACGGTCCATTCCATTTATAGTATTTAATTTTTTATGTATATTTATTAATTCAGATATATGTAAAGGTAAATGATTTATATGATTCTCATAATTGTCATCTAAACTTTCTCTCTATATATATATTTGATTTTTTTCACTGTTTATCTTAGTTAAATTTTGAGTCAAACACTGCAACTTGAAACAGAAAAAGAAATAGTGCAATCTTCGTGGAACGGAGGGAGTACTTGATTTGATTATTTATACTTTTGGCCCAAATTTCGGGTTTGGGTCGTGTTCAACTTGAAATTGTCGAGTCCGACCCGAAGCTTGAACTCACACTAAATAATCTATTATAATATCTTAAAACATGAGAACTATGTGGCAGAGAAAACTGAACTCTTAAACCAGGTGAAGACACCTCAGCGCCATGTCATTTCCACGTATGAATGATTTTATGTTAAATTCGTTCACAATAAATTACTTATTCTGCTTACCATTTTTTAAGCGATTAGTTTTCATTATCAGGCCCACCATTTACTATCATTTACTACCATTTACTTTCCATTTTGAAATTCACAATACACAGAACGACACATAAATGTTTTGCAAACCACACTACAACACTCATAATCACGCTTAAATATTGCCCAACCTTTCGGTTTTTGCTCCTCTGGCTGACCTCCCTCTCTTTCCTTATCTACTTTTTTCTTTCATTTATCTTTCGGACTATTTCAGTTCTCTTTCCGTTTTTTTCCTTTCAATTTGAGCTGCTGGGATGTTTCTCTTCCTGATCTCAATGAACTCTTCATTTTAAACAGATTATGGTAAGTTTTAATTGATACAAATTTAAATCTAATTAATTGTGTAAACATGGTTTTAACTTTAGGCTGGTCCTATAAAAATACTCCTCCGTCCCCGATTAATAGATACATTTGACTTTACTGTTCAAAGTTCAACGTTAGACTCAAATAATTACTAAAAAAATGGTGAAAAAAAATTCAAAAAAAATATATTAAGAAAATTTATACTTCAAATTATGATATGGATAAGAATTATTAAACTTAAAATGACCAAACACTCATGAAAAAAAATGATAGATTAAATAATGTAAAACAATGAAAACAAATGTATCTATTAATAGGTGACGGAAGGAGTATATTTTTAGGGTGGTATGGAAAATAATCAATTCCATCAATGAGATTTAATTTCCTAAACCTTCTCTTTCTATTTTTCTTTTTCCACGCCCTCCTTCCCCATCTCTGTTCATTTCTCTTCTCTCTTCTGCAACATAGTGCAGCTTCTATGGCAACGAGTTGATCAAACCTCTACCAACCTGCCACCCTCGGGCCTTATTGCCACGACCGTTTCTAATCCTTCACGCTTGAAGATTGAAGACTCTACTCCCCCATCGCTTCTCAGATCCGGAAAATGGTCAACACGGTGAAGCCCTCGCCACAGGTAGATCTTCTCTTTAGCCTCTCATCATCTCTCTGCTCTCTGTTTTAAGAACTCTTACTGTATCTTTTATCGCATTAGATTCCCTCTCCTTTTATTGTTCTTGTAATCGAGATGAAGAACTTGAGAAGAACGAAGAGGTATGATGATTTGCCTACTTGTTTGCATAAGGTACTTTGTAGTGATCTTTTTTCCCTTTGTATCCATTGTTTGGTAAGTTTCTATATGCTTTGCTCGCTTCAATTTCTGATTTCAGCGATTTGATCATTGTTACTTTCTTCTTGATTTTGCAACCAATTTTTTTGCTTTTACTTTTTGTATTTTTTTTTTGCATGTTATGTCCACTTGGAGATCTAGGCATCTAGTTGATTGTTTCCATTCTTTTCTAAATATTTTTCCCTTTTAAATCAAATCTGGTTCTCCCTGGTTTTTATATGTTCTGCCCACTTGATTTTTTTTAATAGTTACTATCCGCTGGCACTGACAATAGATTTGTTCATGTTTTTTGGTGACTTCAGAACAACAATATTTACTTGCTAAGATTCATACATGAAAAGAAATGTTTTTTTTATAGAGAAAGAGGTGTTATAGTCCGCAACTAGTAGTATTTGTCCAATTTTTTAGAACTCGTGTGTTAATTTACACTATTCCATTTTTATGCAAGTGAGAATATGAGTTGGAAGTCTACGTTGGTTAATTTTCCACTAATTCTACAAACAAGAGGGTGTTGAAGATATTCATTGTTCTTCCTAGTTTTGAGTTAAATTTGTCATGTTTGCTGGATTTATATAGACCTACAATTAATTAGTTCATTTGGATTTGTCAATTTAATTCTTTTATTTCCATATTCTAATTTCTAAATGTTAGTGTTTGTATTATTTTTTAGGAGATGTAGTTCGATGTATGTATTTTATGTCAAAGCATCCTTTCTAAATCCTAATTAGTGTCTGGACTGCAAGTATTTTGAGCACTTATTTCAAGATAATTAGTGTCTTTTTATGGCCTTGGTGGTTATGATGATATTTCTTCTGCATTGAGAGCAAAAGCCAATCGAGCTAATCGATGCGATGGGGAATAAATATGTTATTGTCACAACATCAGATGCCGAGGGTCCCTAAACTCTTTGCATGGTTGTTAGAGCTATTGTGAACTTGTGTGAAAATATTATATTATCTTTTATTTTCAGTTTTTTTGTGTGTGAACATTTTGCTATCATTTTAATCCAAGTTAGCACATCTTCAAGCTAGCATTACTTTGTGATAAAAACATTCAATGAAGGTTAAGATATTTTGATTGATCCTGTGCCATCGGCGGGTATTTAAGCTAGTTATTTATACTTTGCAAGTAAAAATATTTTAACTCTTCTCTTGCTATAATTTCTTTAGCTTACTAAGATAGATACTTATTATGCATGTCTTTATACATGCTCGGGGGGCATCAAGCCGTTGTAGACATCCCATGTGGGATGAAAGAAGCAAATTAAAGAGTCAACTCTTGCTCTTTTTTTTTGTCTACCATTAATGTGGGATAAAGAACAAGATTACAATGCATGCTTTTTACATACTTCAAGCTTTGAAGTTTGTATGGACCATGAGAGCATTAACTCATTTAAAGACTCAACCTTTGCATCTCTCATCAACTATAAATGTAGGATGAGAGCATACAAGGGAGGGTCTTGAAACAAAGAAAAATGATGTAGAAGCAAGAAACCTCAGAAATATATAGAGACAAGCTTAGGTCTATCTTTCTACCAACAATGTGAGATGAAAGCTCATAGCAAGATAAGAAATAGTGAACCACACAATATCCTACATTGATGATTGATGCCAGATAATGAGGCTCCACACTTATATGAATAAAGTTCTCTATCTAAGAGGGATTGTTAAGGCTCTAATTATTTATCCCACATTGGTCATTTACTAAGTATTAACTCAAGTTTCCTTTCTGTAATGATAGGAATTACAATTATAATTTTAAAACTATGGATCTAAGTCTTTTTCTCCTAAGAAAAAAACTGGAATCATGAACCCGATCCGAAGAAAACAAAATTTGGGTCGGTTTCGGTCCATCATGCAAGGGTATAAGAATTTCGGGTTCAGGTTGACCCGGAGCCCGAACTTGGCCAACCCGACCCAACTTACACCCCTAGACGTGATGGAGTGGTCGACCTTGCTCCGGCGACGATGGTTGTTCGACGGTGGTCTGTCTCAAGCAAACTAAATCTCCTCCGCCACCGCGATCTCCGTCTTCATCCATCCCAAGCTGGTCATCGTCGCATTGGTGATAAAGAACAAACTTCTCATCTTTATCACGGTTAGTTCTCTTTTAGTCTTTGTATACGTTTTGACATAAAGTAAACAATTTTAGATAGTTGAGTAAACAGTTTCATTATTTATTGAAATATGCAAAATTAACCAGTAAACCATTTTAGATAATAAATAGATAGCTTCGAAATTTGTTCAGACAAGTTTCAATGTTTATTAAGACATTATAAAATTTTCCAATAGACACTATATACTATTCTAACGTATACTTATATTTTGTTAGTCAAACAGTTTCCAATATTTATTTAAACATTATAACATTTTGCAATAAACACTATAGTCGATTGTAACAAATACTCATATTTGGTTAGCAAGTCAAGTCAGTTTCCAATATTTATTCAAACATTATATCACTTCATAATAAACACTATAGGAATATGTAAAATAACTAACTAAACAGTATAATCTTTTGCAATAGACAATATTGCATATCAGTTTTGACATTATAACACTTTCTATCAGACACTATTAGACAGTGCTGCAATAAATTATTTTTTCAGAAATTGGAGCAGCGACGAAGGCAACAGTGCCAGCAGCGAAAGCGGTTCCGAAGGCAGCGGTGGTGGTTCCGACGATGGCGGTAGAGGTTCCGGCGGCGGCGACGAAGGTTCCGGGGGCAACGGCGGCGATTTGTGCGGCGGCGGCTATTCCGGCGACGGTTCCGGTGGCGGTGATGGTGCGGTGGATGATATTTCTAGTTAGGAATTGTGGTTAGGGGTATTTTTGACAATTAGAAAAATAAGAGTTACGGGTTGGACTCTACTTACCTATTGAGCTGGTATGTGTTATAACACATAGATGATAGATAAACAAGCCCGAACACTAGCTTGTGACCTACTTGATTTTGGATACACAAAAATGAATACAATGCAAATATGTTTAATGGAAGGGTGTCCATATTGACTATCTACAGCATTTTCTACTCATAAATCCATGACTATACGATAAAAGCTTTCTTGAGTACTCGTTGTTTTATTTGAATCTGAAGAGTATTTCTCAAGCGACACGTAGCTACTTAAATTGTGATGTGGTGGCAAGAAGAAATCAAGAAAGCTGTACTCCACAAACGAGTTGTCATTTTCGGTTTCCTTTATTAGGATTAAGGATATGCTGTTACGTGAGTCTAGTTTGTTTATCCTTTTTCATAATAATATTTACTTTTAATTTCACAATCTCACTCAACGAATATTTGAAATAAGAAAATGACTAGTTTGTATTTTCTAGAAACATATTGGACATTTCCAAATATTAGATGGAAAAGCATAGAAAGAAAACACAGAAAAATTGACGGAATGTTTAAATTTCAAACTTTCATAAAATAGTGTTTAAGATTAGTGTTACTCGTTGAGAAATACTAACTTCTCTAAACCTGTATAGTGAATGTTGTTATCAAATAAATCCTTTTGTAATAAAACAAGTATTTAGGAAACTGCATAGATATTTTTATGAAAGTGTCACTTGTTTTGAAATGTAAAGAAGTTTTAAAATTACCAACCAAACCGAGTAAATCTGCCATACTTTAGATATGCAGCATACGCTGAGGACAGAAAGTTGAATGGAAGATTTACCATCCGACTAAGGGCATTAATTTTACCATCACCTGATGCTTCTTTGTCAAAGATCTTTGAGCATTGGGTACATGGTGTAGAACAAGTATAGCCTCTTGATGGTTATAAACAGCTACCTTTGTCTGCTCAGTGCCATTGTTCTCATCATGCTTGAAGGAATTTTTAAAAGAAACAGTAAATTACATGTGTTTGACAACAGTTTTTTCAAATAGCCGTTGCATTTTGAAAAAAGTCATTTACGGAGAGCTTTTAGCCTTTAGCTGTTGAATTTCAACAAACAAGTTTACCATCCTTCTCCTACTCATTGTGCATTAGAAGCTCAGAATAACCTAAAAGTGGACATGTAAAATGCTTTTGCTGCTTCCAAGTGCATGATCAATTATTTCCATTTCTTTTGCTTATAAAGATTGGGCACCACACAGGCATGCCACATGAGAACCTTTACAGTTCCTTTTAGTTAGGGTGGTCTTAGAAAGACTGATCAGCAATATGAAATCATTGAAGTAGACTGTAGCAAGCATATTGCAAGTTTAATAACCTATAAGGAAAAGCTAATATATACTACATGCCAATTAATATTGTCAAATACATTAAACACAAGTCAAAAGAACAGTAAATTTTAATAATCTCAATTTCTGATTTTCACACTCGAAGACTGCAGATAATTTGAATGAAGAAGTGATTCAGATAGATAAAAAATCAACACCCGAGCAAGTTCTCAAGACAAGAGAATACCACAGTAGGAGAATCATGAGAGCACAATGACCATCAAGCAACCTTGAGTGGTTTCATTTCTTCAACACACTGCAAAGAGGAAATTTTGTCATCACCATTTAGATTGGTAAAAACAGAGGAAGAATAATGAATCTTAGAATAGCTCAAGATGAAAGCAATTCTTGCTCAGTTGAATCTTACTTGTATAAGTAGGCTGCAATACCAAGAACTATGCACAATAGAACAATATCGATACAAAAATTTCTGCTGGATCTTAGCTGGATCAGTACACAAAAAAAGATGTCAGAAATCTTAAAAAAGTTGAACCGACAGCAAAATACATGGAAATCACGCAGCTCAATTACCTGGTTGACTGTATGTTTAAGCCTGACATTAGTATTCTTCAAGTCAGCTGCTGCCTTGTCAACCTGAAATAAGTGTGAATTAATAAAGTTATAAACAATGTCAACCAATATCACAGGACAAGAAAAAAAGCATTCTAGTCCTTACCTTGGTGTCAATTTCATCCATTAAAGGAACTTGTCTATCCAACTCCTGTATGTACCAGAAAAAGCATACCGTTAATACGTGTGCATGTCAACAAATAACCATGAGGTACTATTAAGACATCGGACCTCATTCATATCATGTGCCATATTCTTTAAAGTATCCAAACCTTCTGAAATCATATCCAAACCTTGATCCTGTAAAATGCACAAAGTAAATCAGTTATATACTATCAAATGATTATACTGCTGATAAAAGCAAGCGGCAGAAAACTTAATGGCGCCCATTTACATTTAAAACACCTGTTTATTTTTCTAATAAACACACACACACACACACCTGTTTATTTTTTCGCATTTCATACTCCTGCCTGAACTGACTAGACTGCTCAGAATCTTGAAAGTATTCATCATCAAACCGACCATCTGTAAATGAGATGGAACACATAAGCGAAATGCATATGGTAAGCTACAGAAAAGAAAAACTGAAAAGTTAAAACTTGTAAAAGTAACCAAGCATCAAACTTCCCCAGCTCGTATTAGTAATCATTACACAAGCCATAATTATATCAATAGAGAATTCTATCAAAATAAGAGTGCAACGTAAACAACTCAATAAATCACCTGAATCAAATTTGATTTCTGCACGAGGACCTGAACTAGTCCAGGCACTAGTTTGCTTTGGAGCAGGTGCAGTTCCATCTGGTATAGCTTGTATCCTATCCGGTAATGCAAGAACAAGATCATTGCGAGCAGCAAGCTCTTCACCAGAAAGCCCTTTAACCTGCAAGTTGATTGAAGGTTATCTCACACAATGACAACAGTCATAAAATTAAAGAAAACATATTCAAAACATCACATGTAATATTCAATGGCTAAGGAGAATTTATTGACCAGAAGAAGCTGAATAACATCTGATGCATGAGAAAATGACACTTCCAAAACACAGTTTCTCCTTATTCTGGCATGGGTAAGCGACTTTCATGAGCACTGAGTTGATTAAGTCGTGTATATGCTAAAAAAACAAGCTCAAGGCAATATGCCTAAGAACAGTGAGCATGAACACTTGGAAATGCAAGAAAAAGTTGGGCTGTAATGGAATGTTCATGTCTCAGCTTTCGACAAAGCCTTCTTCCCATAATGAACTCAACAGGTAAAGCCGAAACCAAAATTCCAAAAAAGGATGAAAAACAGACAAATCCATGAAATCTAACACAGAGAAAATGTAGACCTTCTTTATAGCCAATCTCTGCAATTTGGGAATCTCCTCCAGCAGCCTAGCTTTGGTCCGCCGAATCTCCGCATTCATTGCCACTGCTGAAGCCTTGTTTTTCTCCTTTGATGCAGCTTCCGCTTTCTACAGATCAAATGAAGCAAATCTGTAATGTAGGAAGAGAGCAAGACCCAACAATTCCTCCGATGCGAAATTAAACATCTAAACCAAACAACTACAGAGAAGTTGATCATTGAGATACTTTAAGGCAAAGAAGCGCGCTCTATTAAACTTCAAATCTGTGTCTCAACAATCGAAGTCACGAAAACTAACAAAAATTGATGCAAAGAGAGAGATCTCAAAGTGACCTCGAGAGCGGCTTCAATGTCGGCCTCGACGACAGCGTAGAGACGGGCGAAGGCGTCGTCGCCGGCGACATTTAGGTCCTTCTGTCTCTCAACGTCGTACTTGTCGTACTTCTTACAAATCGAGTCGACTCTAGTCAAAATATCGATTACGCTCATTTTCTAGCTGGTTTCTTCGCCTTTTCTTGTCTCAGTCTGTAGATCAATCAGTGCAGCAGTTATATGCCGCCGGGGAAAAATCGGAGAGAAGAGATCTCTGGATGATTTTTGCTTAAAGACCGTGAGTCGTGAGCTGTTAGCATAAGCCAGAAGCGACCTGCCGCCGGAGTTGCCAACCGCATCAGCAGCAAGGAATAATTACACTTTAAGTCCCAAACTTTGTCTACTTTAGTGTTACATGCCTGATATTTCCTTACTTGTCAAACAAGTCCTATCTCCTCTGGGGTGTTCAGCGAATCGAGCCGAGCCGAGCTCGGCTCGAGCTCGAGCTCTGACGAGCCTAAACGAGCCGAGCTTCACGAGCCCGAGCTCGAGCTCGAGCCGAATATCTGGCTCGTATAGTTAACGAGCCGAGCTCGAACACGGGAGGCTCGGCTCGATAGGCTCGACGAGCCTATCGAGCCTATATGAAATTACATTTATACCCCTTCTTATGTATACACTCGTACCAGCTCCCCTACCCCAAAACCGTAATCTCGTTTCGTTTTCAGCAGATCACCAGTCTCTCTCTCTCAGACAGACGCGAGTTCTCTTCCCGTTCCCTGCTTCGATTAACCCTAACCCATCCCCAATCCTCATCATCACCATCTCCTCTCTCATTTTCTCCCTAATCAGACATATAGCCTTGTACTTCGAAGTTCTACGCCATGAATCGTTGATTGAAGCAGCTTCTCTCCGCCTTCCACGATTCATCAGGTGTCTCTGCCTTCCACGAAGCATCAGGCGTCTCTGCCTCTTCACCGTCGTCGAGCTCCCTCCTGCTCCTGCCCAGCCGCAAAAACGGAGATACCAGGTACGTTGCAATCTTGTCCCAAGCTTCATAGCTTTTTTGTCCCGATTGTTGTTGATTTTTTTTGTTCAGCTTTTAATTTAGATGATTGCTAGTTGCTAGTAGTTCACGCTTCTGCTAATTTCTAGTAGTACACGCTTCTGCCTATGAGAAGTGTAGATGGTAAACAATATTCAGTTATCAAAGTTGTAGTGTCCAATTTGGGATCCTTACACCTTTACAATGAGTTTTCATATGGCGAAAGGCAGAACCACAAAATCTCCACCATTTTTGCACAAAAAACATCATCTTAGACATGTATATAGCAGACTAGGAGGCTGTAGAGCTATCAGAATGACCTATCCCAAAAGATAAGGATAAATGCAAGAACATAGAATTCTGCCTTCGTTACAAGGTAATTACAAGAACAGCTCGTGTGCATTAATACTCTGGACAAATAGCAATGAATAAATCACCAAAACTGTCCAAGACTAGTTAACTTTTTAGGAGAAACCCAATTGGATTTGACAGGAACAAGAATAAAGGAGTGTAGATGGTAAACAATATTTGAATTTTTGTGCAATCTGGCTATCTTAACAGTTTCATCTTCACACCTTTACAATGAGTTTGTTTGCTGTAAAAGCCTAGTTAACTTCCACCTTTACACGTGATGCTGTCCACTTTCCTAACTTAATTTGTGTCTTGAAGTTATGTCTCAGTTGTGCTCTTGGGTTGGGTTTAAAGCTTGCTGATTAGAGAAGGAAAATGCTGGTTGATTACTGGTTTGTTAGCTTGGCTTAATTTTAAGTTAGAACTTTATTATTTTGAAGTGTTGGTCTTGGCTTTTACTTGTGTTCTTGGCTGCCGACTATGTATACTATGTATTAGTCTTCTATATACCCATAATAACACTATTTGGTTCTTTAGTTCACATAGTTTTACTCCGAGGTTAGTTAAAATAATTAGTGACCTATTGTTTAACTTGTGGGCTGGCTTGTTTCTAGAATCACTATTGGCTGCCCTTATGTTTCTGAAACCGTGTTCATGCTTGGTAAGAATTTGGTAAGGACGTGTTCATGCTTGGTAAGAATTTGGTAAGGATCATGGTAAGCTTAGATAACAATGCTGCCTTGTTTCCATGAAACATGTACTGCTTGCTGCCCTTTTTGGTATTTACATGCTATTATCCTTCAAAGGTTAGTGAGTATAACATGAAATACAAGTTAAATAACTGGCTGCCTTCTTACTTGTTGCTTGTTCTTTAAGTTATTCAACCTAGAGTCCTAAATGTTTGGGACTTTTAACAACATATTCCTTCAAGTCCTAAACCTTTGCCCATAGTTCAAGTCCTAAACCTTTGCCCTGCTTACCATTCAAGTCCTAAAGGTTCTAGTGTCCTAACGTTCAAGTCCTTTTTTGGACATGGCTGCTCCTTTTTTGATTACTGGATTTGCTCCTCTTGCTTAAAAATTCAAAGGTAGCCCATTTGGTATTTCTGTCCCATAGGACCAACCACTCTATTTCTCCTTCCCAGCCCTTCATTTCTTCCATCAAAACCTCTTCTTTTAGTCTCTTTTCTCGATACTGGTCTTTGCTGCCTTTCAAGGAACTCCTGTTCCATGGTCATTGATTATTGGATTATTGCGTGATGAACTCATTTCTCCCTGCTGCAAGAAATCCAGTTCCAACAGTTTTTTATCCACTACCACTTCACTAATATAATGAGCTTCAAATGTTCTTTTGAACTCATTCCAGCCCATATTTCTTCTTTCCCTTTCCGGTAATTCTCTCTGTTGCATGAATGCAGATATGACTTCTACCAATGATCCCGAATCGTTTGACGTAGATTTGATAGATACAACTATTGATACCGATATGGCTCATTTGGAAGATGAAGTAGAGGTGACTGTAGAAGATGATGGTGGGAAAGAAGGTGCGAAAGAAGGTCGAAAGAAGGTGAGAAAGAATGTGAGAAAGAAGGTGGAGCACTCAAAAGAAAACAAAGACCGTCCAAATCTAACATTTGGAACTTCATTGACAAAATTTGTAATGACAAGGGAGAAGTGATAAAAACTCAGTGCAAGTATTGCAAGAAATATTTTTCTTGGCAAACCACCGGGACAACCTCGCATCTTGGAAGGCACATAAAGGCTTGTCATCTAGCATTACAAGCAACAAAAACTCAAAGTCGACTTAGTTATCAGCCTAGTGATGGGACGGTTGGTAGTGGTCCGGTCCTTGGAACAGCGTTTGTTGACGGATTGTATGATCCTCGAAAATGAGGGAAGCAATTTCTAGCTATTCCATTGTGGGTGAAGATCAGCCGTACTACAGTGAAGATCGATTGTATGAAAGTTTACGACCATGCGAAGGACAGAGTGAGAAAGATGTTGAGTGAAGCGGAGAAGATAAGTCTGACAACAGATTTGTGGAAATCTAAAAGTCAGAAGATTGGGTATATGGTGGTCACCGCACATTTCCTTGATCAAGATTGGAAGTTGAATAAACTGGTGTTGAGCTTTGCCCACATTCCTCCCCCACATAATGGTGAGAATATTGCGGATGCATTATTCAAGTGTATGACAGAATGGGTGATTGAGCAAAAAGTGTTTACGGTCTCAGTTGACAATGCTTCTGCAAATGACTCTGCCATCAGAGCGTTGAGGCTACTTATAGAAAGAAACAGAAAGCTGATGTGTGGTGGGAAGTTGTTTCATGTGCGTTGTACTGCACACATTCTCAATCTCATTGTCCAAGATGGTTTGGATGAGATTAAACTTGTGATCCAGGACGTTAGAGAAAGCGTTTCTTACATTAATCACAGTGAGGCACGTCTGAAAATGTTTTCTGACATTGTCAAGCAACTGAACCAACCTTCTCGGAAGCTCATTCTTGATTGTAAGACACGTTGGAATTCAACTTATCAAATGCTTGCTTGTGCCTACGCAGTGAAAGATGCGTTTCCAATGTTTCAAAGGCAAGATTCTCATTACTTTTCGTGTCCAACAAGAGAAGATTGGGAGAAGGTTGCAAAGATTATAGAACTTTTGGAGGTTTTCTCAAATGTCACCAATCTCATCTCTGGAAGTGACTATCCAACAGCTAACTTGTATCTTTGTGAAGTTTATGAGATTAAACAAGTGTTGGATCTTCACGCATCTTCTGATGATGTTTTCATAAAACATATGGTGCTCCAGATGAAGAGAAAGTTTGACAAATATTGGAAAGAGTGCAATTTGCTGATGTCGTTAGCTTAGGCATGGATCCCGTGGTGAAACGAGCGCTGTTGATTATTATTTCGAGAAACTATACCCTCCATCTAAGCTGATGTTCTCAAAGAAAGTGTGAGAACTACTATGCGTGAGCTTTATAGAGAATATGCAGCTATCTATAAGATCCAAGATGAAGTTGATGAAAGTAGCTGCTCTTCTACCAAATCTTACGGAGGCACTACTACGGGGTTTATTAAATTCATGAATGTACTCAAGGTAGTAAAGTGCAGGACCAATGAAAACAGATTTGCAGGTGTATTTGGGAGAAGATAACTTTGTGTGCTCAAATGTTGGGAACAAGTTTGACATACTACAATGGTGGAAGGCAAACCAAGCTAAGTACCCTACTCTGTCGAGGATGGCTTGTGATATTCTGGCAATCCCTATTACTACTGTTGCTTCAGAAGCAACGTTTAGTGCCGGCACTAGAGTTATTGATGCGTATCGTGCATCACTTTCAATTGACACGGTGCAAGCATTAATTTGTGGTGGGGATTGGCTCAGACATCTCCATGGTATCAAGAAGAGAAATCGAGTAAGTCTTTTCTAATTTTGTGTTTCATATAGTTACTAGTTACTACTTTCAACCTTGAGGTTTTTTTAATTAATTCTACCTTGATTTTAATAAAGATTTAGTCTATATTTTACGGTAACTATGGAACTGAATTAGTTTTAGTCTATATTTTGCTTTACTTGCTTAGGTTCATGTCTAGTTATTAATCAGTAAACTAGACCAAGTAGATTCGACTTGTTTGGCTTGTTTCTTGTTGAATATATAAGTATAACTTATCAATGCTACAGAGTGAGTCCCTCCACAAGAGACCTGAAACCATAGAACAACAATTTTCAAAATTGGTCATCTCTTTCAAGAAGTATTGTAGGAGGTAATCATTTACAGCTCTTGTTATCCACATAAACTTCAGAGGGCATTTGGGAGAGGAAAAAACACTTTCATTAACCAAGTTGCTGAAACCGCATAAGTCTGGGGCCAATTAAAAGACCAAAGGCTTTTCATTGGATTGATTAATCAAAGTGCTTTTCCTCCGCCAAATGGCCTCTTAAACTGATGCTTTAATGTCCGGACCCATCCCAATGTCTCTAGGAATCTGATCTTACAAATGGAAACCATCTATTTCTAGCACGATTAACTTGACCATGATAATCACTACTCCTATTAACCTGGGGTGAAGTAAGTTTCAGGTGTCAAAGTTAACCGATTAAAGACAGGACTGAATTATGTCCTCGCCACTAATAGCTGAACCTTTTGCGGCACCATCTTACTACTCTTGTCATTATCGCCAAACCCAAGCTGCCATGTTCACCTCTTCCCCAGCCATAAACCTAATGAAGACCAATGAAAAGTAAACAGTATCTGCACAGATGCAAATGCAAGAAAAGTCTTAATTGTATGTATTGAACCTCTCCATCATCGATTAAAGCGGTAGAATGCCATCCACCAGCAGCAATGTCAACCTAGAATGAACAAGGACACAAAACTAGGTAAACAACCAAACAAAATACGGCCTTCACCTTTTGAATGCTGCCATAAATGCAATAATCAAGTAATCAACATTGCTGGTAATGGAGTTCATTAGGGCTAATCATACTAAAACTTAAAGTACATATCAGCATCCCTTCTCTAAGATGGATTGGCAACAGGACTGGTTTAAGACTTAAAGTTGATTATTTCAGATTATAATCCTCAGCCTTTATTCATTCATGTTTCATTTGTCTATTTCCGCAGCTGTTGGAGCCCGTGGAAATAAAGCTACCTTGATGTGGTTGGAGTCCAACCTTTGGACTGTGATGTTTCATTTGTTGTAGTTGCAGATTTTAAGTTATGGTACTGTAAATTTGCATGTTATGATGGTTTGCTATGATTTTAAATTCTGAATACTGGTTTGCTATGATGGTTTGCTGCTGTGAATTGCCGATTAAGAGGAGGTTTTGTTCTTTGTTTGTATGATGGCTGCTTTAGGTTGTTATGGATTTGGTTTAGTGGTGATTGTGTTGGGTTGTTAGTGTTGGGAGCGGAGAAGGAGCCTCCTCAACCTCCCTGTCACTTGCATGCAGAGGATGAATGTGAATGAATTTTGGAGAAACGAGCCGAGCCTAATCGAGCCTCGCGAGCCGAGCTCGAGCTCGTTTTGGACCGATTGGAATCGAGCCGAGCCTAAACGAGCTCACGAGCCTAACGAGCTCGCGAGCTCGTTTGGGCTCGATTCGAATCGAGCTCCACGAGCCTCGAGCCGAGCTCGAGCCTGTCTCGAGCCGAGCCCGAGCTCGAATTTTCGGGCTCGATCGAACTCGAGCCGAGCTCGAGCCGAGCCCGAATTTCACGAGCTCGAGCTCGAACCTGCTAGGCTCGGGCTCGGCTCGGCTCGTTTACACCCCTAATCTCCTCTACATTATCAAGCTATAAATCGAACTAAACTCTCATCATTTAGTTTACTAACGCTCGAAATATTGACTAATGTATGTTTGATTTAGTGATTTTGTCAGCGAGTTTGATTTTTCTTGGATTTGGATCAATGCAGTATTGTTTTCGTATTTTTAGATTCATATATTTAATCTGTTTGCAAATTTGAGTTAAGTCATCTATCTATCAGGGTTAGTTGTTTGCAGTGCAGATTAATAAATATTGTTTGAAAAATTAAATAACTTATTTGATATATTCTTTATGCTTTGATAATGTATTTTGCAACATGAGTTCGCTGTCACATAATTTGTAAATATTGACTAAAATAAATAAATCCATCAATCAACCAACCTTAATCTCAGCTTGTTAGGGTCGACTTAGATGACAACGGGGCAGATTATCTGCGGTTATACCTAAACCATAACCGCAACCGTGAATATATAATTATCCGCGGTTAACGGATATTCGCCAATGCGGTTATACTCTAACACCTATTAATGAATATCTAAGGATATCTGCCACCTGCGGTTAATCCGTGGATACTGCCTGAAAATACAAAACAATAAAAAAAACCTCAAGTGATAGCAAACCTAATAAATGTAGACAACTACAAGTGATAGTTTGGTAGAAACTAAAGAAAAAGTTTAACAAAGTTCAATAAAATTTTTATTTGCATCCAACAAAATATTTCCATTTTTTGATTGTCCATCTTTCAGTTCTTCACCTTCATCAACAGTGCATCATCACGAATTGTAAGACATTAGAAGGGCAGATCTTAAACCAAAACAAGTAGGAAAATCATATACTAGATAGCAATAGAAATATAACCTACTCATATTTGGCTCAGTTGGAGGACAATTTTTTAAATGAGAATGGGCTGAGATAGGCTAGTTACCTACTTTTATTGATAAATTAGTTAATGGTTACAGATATCCGCAGTTCGGATAGCTAATCTCCGTAACCGTTAGCCTCATAGTTACTAAATTCTACCTATTAGCCAATAACCACGTATAATAACAGCAAATATAACCGTTATAAGACCACGGTTATCCACAATTGACGAATATCATCCAACCCACTGCCATTCGTCAACTGCATGAATCTTCAATTGGTGTTACTCTCACTAAAGCTCAAATATTCCCATTTCTTATTCTAATATAGTGAACATTGACTAAAAGATTGGACAAAGTTGTCTGATATTTTCTCCACGTTTTTAATTGGGTAATTAGAAAATTTAGATTAGCTTTGCAAATTCATGAAAAGCAGTTTGTGCGATTCATGAAATATTTGAGAGAGACTTAATGGAAATCATCCATTCAGTTAATAGGCAAAGATTGACCGGGTTGGTAAATAAAAATTGCAACAAACCAAATACCACGACACACTCCTAAATGCACTACTGGCCTGTGATGATGGATGGGGTCTCAGTGTATGATCTCTACTATATGTGTTAGAAACACAATTAAGCAGCATATCAGCTGTGCTTGTATTAATTAACCTCCTGCCAAATCAAAGAGGAAGTAAGAACTGCATGCAGCTTCAATGGCCTTAGTAACTCCTGCCCCAGTAGCTCCACTTCTTCGCTGGCTTCCCGGATGCAAAGCACTTTGTACCTGTGATTCATCGGAGTAGACGGATATCAACAGTAAAATCCGTAATCATGTTGATGAAATTGCATTTACAAGCTGCATAATGTACAAAAATCATGAGCAGGATGTGAAAGATACATTCAGGGAGTTCAGGCTGATCAAATGGTGTACAAAGGGTCTTAGCTGCCCCCATCTCACCCTTGGTCCTCAGTTTAACATCTTTCTCCACTTCCTATAAAGGTACAAGAAGGAATATTAAGAGAGTAATCTTCACCCTCAGATAGATACTGTAACAGTGCAATGACTGAAAAAAAACACAGGAAGCATATGCTACCCATAACATATGGTTATGGGTTAGACAATGTTTGACAAAATTTAAAAAAAAAATCATCATCATCATCATACAGCACCTTAATCCCAACACTATGTCGGGGTCGGTGGCATGAAGTTTGTAGTCATGTCCTTACAAGATTGATATTGTAAAATCAACATGCACATCATGAAACATGACTAGAAAATTAAACAACTTTGAATCTAACAAATTATTTCAAAAATTAAGAAATGAACCTTTTGATCAAATTACTGACTAAACACGATGCGGTGATCATAGACCATACCTCCTCATCACACCATGGTGCCAAGATTAGTTTCTTTTTCCCTAGTGCTTCGGTGAATTCATCCCAGGTATGCACTGTTTGAACACAGGCTTCTCTCTTCTGTTTTGCTACGTCATAAAGGTTTTGTTGGATCTTACCCAGCATATCTTTTACTTGTTCAACCAGAAAGACACGAGAGATATCAGACTTTGCTCCATTATCACGACGAACAGCTCTCACCTAAATCAATATAATAAGGACAATCAGTTTCTCAACTTTAAATAAAAATGCACCGCATAAAGGAGATGGGTAAAATATTCTTGACAGGGACACCAGTTTTGAGGGGATGAACTTTCTTGCCTGATTGTTAGCCAAGTCTCTTGGCCCTATTTCAATTCTTAGAGGGACACCTTTCATTTCCCAATTAGAGTACTTCCAACCAGGAGAGTAGTTATCCCTAAGATCAGCTTCCGCACGAATACCGGCTTCTGATAAGGCAGCAACTGTGGCATTGCAGGCATCAAAAATACCTTGAGTATCAGCATCTTTATATGGCACTGGGATCACGATAACTTGAACAGCTGCTACTTTAGGAGGCAGCACTAACCCTTTGTCATCCCCATGAACCATCACCATAACTCCTATCTGCAGAGAGTGGCAAAATATAAACAGACATAGATAGCATATCTACAAGAAACATCATGATTACCAATAAAAGGAAAGATAAAATCCGTAATGAAAGATATAACTGTAAAATATCAAGGGAAAACAGGAGTAGAATTATACCGTTCTTGTACTATAAGCCCATGAGTTTTGCCAGACCATACCCTTCTCTCCCTTATCATTCTCAAAGAATATCTCGAACATTTTTGCAAAGTTTTGGCCCAAGCAATGAGAGGTCGCACCTTGTACACCACGACCAGTGTTCGGAATAAATGCCTATCACATAAAACAAGTGTACAGATAGAAATTCATAAAGAAAAGTGTATTATTGCTTTAAGCATGCAACTAAATACCTCAACACTTGTTGTGTAAAGACCACCAGCAAACTTCTCCATTTCACTCTTTCGGCCTTTTACAACGGGAATAGCCAAGAAATCTTCATAGATTATTCTGTAGAGCTCTAGTATTTGAAGAACCTGAAAAGAGAATGCTGATGAAACAGCCGTATACTAGGTCTTGAAGGGATACATAAACAAAGAACATATGCGACAGCCTTAACATGAATGGTATTCAAGTGTATTTCAAACTAAACACACCCAAGAGAGCAAAAAGGAATGACATGTGACCAAAGACATTTGACCTTTTTGTTAGATTACTGAGACCAACCACCAAAGACTTGAGATGGGGAATTGGGTATTCCTTTTACGAGGTAAATTAGCATGTTGTTGACAATGTTCATATCTGAAGAATGCAAGCCGGAAAGAAAGAAAAACATCATGTGTTACATAACTGTGAGGAAAACAAAGTGGGTAATGTACCCAAAAATTTGGCCATCACATTCATTTAATCTTATTTTCTTCAGTTGATAAAAAAAGATAAGAGAAAATGTACTTTTTTTAAAGGAAGAAAGGGGATTCGCCTCCTTACTTCAGATAAAAATGAACAGATCCACAATGTCCTTATATCACACAGTATACCACTATTTTCTTTCTGTTGAGGTGGTGAAAGTGGATAGTAAAGTATGCCAGTGAGTTTATTTTATTAAATAACAGCAAACCAGAGTTATTAAAATAAAGATGACCGCGATGGATGACACAGAGTATCTTCCACACATTAAACTCTAGATGTAGAAAAAATTTTGGAACCTGTGATGAAACTTCAAGCATGTCATACCTCTGTGTCTGCTTCTTCTTTTGTTGCAAAAGCAGTATGCCCCTCCTGCCAAAGGAACTCACGACTCCTGGGATCAGAAAAAAAGTTAAGTAAAATACTCTTAAAATTGGCAGAAAAGGAGATCAATCTTACTAGAGAACAGAAGCTATATGCATTATGGAGAGAAGAATGCTTGAATAAACTACCTGATAAAAGGTGTGGGATTGCTGAACTCCCATCTAACAACATTGCACCATTGGTTAAGTTTCAAAGGCAAGTCTCGATGCCCCCTTATCCACTTGGAGTAATATGGATACATCACCGTCTCACTTGTAGGGCGAATTGCGATAGGTACTTCCAATTCACTCTTCCCTGATTTGGTCACCCATGCAACCTAAATTTTTTTTGGTGCAATACATTTGCAAATTCACCAATATTAACTCATTGCAGGAGCACACAAACCTTAATATCATAAATAACTTGATGAGCATATATATATATATATATATATATATATATATATCTGCTCTTGGGGGGCTGCATGAATGCTTACAAAGCTGACAGTGACACCAAAATGCATACAGTCTACTGGATTCCTAGCTATTACTGCTAAAGACTAGTAAAAGAAATTTCTATTTATGGTGTGGATTTAAGGCTCTTCTTAATATCCATCTTTCAACTCCCTTGTAAGTTGCAGGAAACTTGTTACACGGATTTTTTTCTCTAAAAAAAATAACTGGAACAGAACTCATCCTGCCAGCAATTGAATTGATTAAGGAGTAACTGATCCAACAAAAACAATAATAAAATTAGTGAAGAGACTGATAAGTAATTAGTTGAATATGAAACAAAATTAAAAGAAAATTCTGTAGACGATTAATTGATCATTTCCCTCAGTCATGTAAGTGTGCCCAGTTATCTTAACATACTTAATGACTAATTGACAAATCTAAAAGAAAAAAAAGCTATGAACGAAGAAATAAAGCTGTACAAATTCTACTTGTGAGCCAATCATCATTATCCTTTCCATGCGAGAATGACTGATGCCTGCTGACGTTACCTACACAGTTTGTCATACTAACCTCTGGAGCGAAGCCTTCTATATGATCCTTCTCTTTCTCCAAAACAGTAGGGGATACAAAAACAGGAAAGTAGCAGTTCTTGACTTTCATTTTCTTGATTTCACTATCAAAGAAACCCTGCATATTAACAGTAACCCGCTAACAATAAGAAGACAGAAAATAAAAGTTCGAAAGAAGCAATCCACTGCTTCTTTCTTCCTAACTAAAAAGATCTCCTAGAAAATTGACTTTAAACAACTCACTTGCATGATCTCCCAAATTGACATTGCCCACGGCCGGAGAATGTAGCAGCCGGAAATGTCATAGTACTCAATCATCTCACTATTGACGACAACCTGCAATGTCATGCCTTCGATTAAAGGTCCACACACAATGCATAAAGCAATACATTTTGGCAAAAGAAAGCTAGTTTTCCACCAGGTATCTTTAAAAAGGTAACAACAATTCATTAACAAACTTTACATTCACGCAAATTCTTATTTCCAGTAGGAATCCAGCAGATCAGATTTTCCGAACCAACATTGCTTCAAACCTCTCCTACACCCAAATTTGAGATATACAAAACTGGACTGCTAGACTTAATGTATCTAGAAGTAATATGGACGTATCAAACAGTGAAATTCAAACGAAAAGCACCATTTTCTCAGTGTCATAATTGCAATTAAATGGAGACCAATAAATCAGAGAGCTAAAATGAGGCGAGTGACAAACCTCAGAGTACCATTCTCCGAAATTTTCATCCTTCTTATGGGTGAGACCTAGACCAGTCTCCTTCTTGACCTCCTTTTTGCCTCCTAAAGCGATTGGTAGAAGAAAAATGGCAGTCGTAGAATCAAACGAGGAGAATAGAAGAGTCCAAATTTCAGGTGGGGAGGTGGAGTTACTTACCGCCGGAAGGCTTCTTCTTCCCCTTGTCTCCGGCCATTGGTAGAAGAAAATCGGCGGGCGTTGCAGTAGAGATACTGGAGCAGATTTGGCTCGGCGGCTGTACTCTGAGTCTTCTCGCTTGCGCTAGGGCGATTGAACAAGAGTGCTGACTTTATGATTCAAATACCAAAAAGCCACCCAACAAATTCTTACAGGCCTAAAAGACCCACCGTATTGTTTTGTTTTGTTTTTTTACCCAAAAACTTTGCCAAGTCACCAAATTAGGATAAATAGAAATTAATTGTCACCAATTTCCTCTTCCAATGCTTCAGATCCAGCTGAAAACATTTTTACTGCCTTATCACCAACTATGGGATCATCTCGCTCTCTTGGGAACATACTGCTCATAAACATGAAAACTGTCTCAGCAAGTAAAGAACTTTCAATTTGTGCAAAATAAATAAATAAATAAATTGTGCTACGATTAACAATTCATTACGTACCATTTTGTGTTGGGTGGTTTTTTGGGTGAAATTTATTGATATATGACGGTTCCTTGGCTAGCTATATTTGCTTGTTGGTAAGAAAAATACTCACTTCACTCTATATTAATTGTCTCATTTTTAATATACATTTTGTGAAGGGAATATTACAATTAAAAGTGTATATGATATTATGATTCATGCGGTAACTTGTTTGATATTTGTACACGAAATGGTTCATACCCCATCCATGTCCTCTATGTTAATGTTCATAGGTTATGCTCCAGTTCTTGTTTGTTCATATGTTACATGATCTGTCATATTAATTTGTTCATAGGTTAAGAATATGGTCCATCTCTGATATATTTCTCTTTTGTTCACAAGGACGGAACTATAGCAAGACGGGGAGGGGCAGCTATCACCCCTAATAGTTGAAGGGGTGTAGGGTATATAGTTTGTTTAATTAGGATTAATTTGATAATTTACACACTAACCCTCTCTACTCAATCTAAAATAAAATGTAAACCCAATTATGATTAAAACTCAACCCAATTGTGTCCCTTAATTCCCAATCAAATGAATTTTAGAAATCAAATCACTTGGTTAGGTATAATTCATTTTGGTTCCTATTCCTTGTTTATAGTTTTATTTAAGTCACTAACATTTAGTTTGTTGCAATTAAGACACTTCTCATGTTAAAGTAATAGTTTGGTGCCCAAACCTAAATTTTTAATGTTCCTTTTATTTTTGTTTAGTACATCGACTTCTAAATTTACGTATTAAAGGTTTTTGCAAGACTATTTGGATAGAATTTGATTTTATATTACTAATCTCTTTTATTTCCGTACTTGTCATAAGTTTCAGTTTTTTTTTATTTTATGTATTTTTCTTTATTATATTAATTTTTTACTACTATTTTTTTAATAATGAAATTGTGGTATCAATTTCTGCGAATGACAAATCATAATTTTTGTAAGTAAATAACTAACGGGTTTAAAAAAGTCTTAAGTCAAATTAAGTTTCCAAATGACCAGATAAAAATCTCATCATTGTAGTTGATGATTCCACTAGAAACCATTTTTCTTCAATTACTATGGATGTTTACAAATATTCTAAGATGAATTAAAATAGTCATTTATGACTCTTTTACGATAGTATATTTACCTACCCACCCGCTCCTCCTACCTCAAATTCTTGGGCCTGTCACTGTTGTTCATATGTCAAACGCGACACCACCCCCCAAATGGAAGAATTTATTTTTTCTTATTATGAAATTTCGGTTATATATTTACAATAAGTGAAGAGTACCATTTTGTTGCCATGGATGAGCCATTATAATCCCGTGGTTGTTGCTCTAAAGACAACTCTATCCATGCATATTCAACTCTTGGGACCATCTATTGAATAAAACAAAAAAGAGAAAGAAGAAGAAGAAAAACTCCTCGCACTACCACTACCTCGTCTCCAGCTCCAAAGGTGTGGACTTTATTTTTTGAACTAACGTCACATATTAGTATTGATTTGTGCTATTATTATTAATTATGGGATTACTATTATTTATTACAAGGATAACAATTCGTAATTAATAATGATAACTTCAATCAATAGTAACATGTCACGTATGAAGGAAGAATTCCTTTAACTCGGGCTGGAGAAAAAAATTCATTGTTTTTTATCAACTTGAATAAAATGTTGGCTCTATTTTTTATTTATTTTTTGTTTGAGTTGATCTGTTTTTGGGTTATCTAAGATAAGCTGGCATGATTAAAAAGATTTTTTATTTTTTGGATACAGGTTAAAAAGATTTAAATCTGAAAAATAGAACATGTACAATAGAATATGTACAACCACTTGAATTTATCACTCCAGAGTTTTCCTCAAACTTTTTTCTCACAAATCTTCCCTTCATTTATTCAAAAATTAAAACTTTTCTTATCAAAACCATCATAAATAGGGGTTTCAAACATAGGAAGTGAGCAAAAAGTTATTAGGTGAACAATGAGTGAATTTGAGGTGAGTGAGAAAAGTGAAAATAGGAGGGTTAAGTTTGAGCGCCAACTAGAAGTTGAAAACATGTGAATTCACCACATTTGGCGTTTCGCCTCAACTTTCCTTCATTTTGCGCCTCTCGTGTGTTGCGTTTGCAACCGAAATCGATTTCCTTTCATCGAAACTTACTTCTTCATATCTAAGTTGTTCTTGGGTCAAAACCGAAATCGGTGTTGGAGGTCATCTTCTGCGGACAGTGAGCTTGAAGGTCGCGCATGTGTGCGGTCTTGTGCGCCGCGCACAAGTTCGTTTTCGTGTGCGTAGAGGCGTGCGCAGTCTTTGTGTTACGCGCATGGTTTTCACGTGTCTTGACGTTGTGCGCTAGGTTGTGCGGCGTCGTGCGCCGCGCATGACATCGTTCAATATTTAAGACCAATATCATTATCATGCGGCATGTGCGTGTGCACACTTATGTGCGCACTGTGCGCCTGGCGGCACACTAATGCGCACTGCGCGCAGATGTGTGCGCTGCACATTGTCGTGCTTGCGCATGAGATACAAATTTCAATTCACACAGAATCTGATTCAAATTCACACCGGGAGTGCACGACGAGCTCTAGCGACACAGCAAAGCAAGCGAAACGACCTAACCCATCGACAATTTCAACTACGAAAGTACATACCTCAAGCAAGATGAAAGTACGGCGGCGGGCGACGATGGCGACAACGAGCGCCAAGTGAAGAGAGGTGAAATAAGGGGTGAAGAGTGGTGAACAAATGAACAACACAACCCTAGTCGAAAAGTTAGCAAGGAAAAAAAGAAGAATCTTTTCCTTCTTCCATATCCCATTTTGCCCTCTCTCTCTCTCTCTCTCTCTCTCTCTCTCTTCCGATATGGCAGACTACAAGTTTGCAGTGTGTTTGATAGGAGCAATGGATCGCCTGTGGTTTCAGAATATCATTCTCTTCTCATCACAAACTCTCTCTAAAACTCCTTACAAATCCTCATCGGAATCTCTGACAGCCCCAGATTTAAAGGATGATGACCGAGAAAAAGAGATGGAAACTTGTGAGCAATGCAAAAAAGCGACGAGATTGGAAAGACAGAGATCTCATTCGTCGTCGTCTTCACCGTGGAAACAGAGCAGACGTCGACGCTCGGACTCTGTTCCGCCCATGAAAACGGAACTCGAGAAATCGATGAGCTGCAGGGACTTGGAGCTTGAAGAACTAAAAGGGTTCATGGACCTCGGGTTTAGATTCAAGGAAGACAAGTTGAACAGGCGAATGATGCGCGTGGTTCCGGGGTTGCAGAGGATCGCAGTATCCAGAAACAGAGACGAAACAGAGGAGGAAGAGAAGATGAGGCCGTACTTGTCGGAAGCTTGGTTGATAAGAAGACATGATGATTCGCCGCTTCTGAATCACAGGTTGCCCAGGGTGTATGCAGGTGTTGATATGAAGAAACATCTGAGGTCATGGGCTAGAACAGTGGCCTCTGCCATTCTGCGGGAGTCAAAGACAAGGTAACCGAGCAAGCAATAAGGTCCCAGGCCAGCTGTGTTAAAATTACAACTACATCTGCCCTAACTGGATGGTCTCTTTTGCATTTTGTTTTTAAGAGATTAAGTTGAATAGATGCAAGTAATAATAGGAAGAGAAAAATAAGAAGTGGGAATGAGTCATGTTAGATGAGATAAAAGAATTTAAAGAAGAGTAATTTTGTTATTAAATTTTACGAAAACTTTAAATTTGACACTGAAGTTTATTTTAAAGTGAAAATATCATCAATGTTTTAATGAAAAGATGAATTTGTCATTTGATGTTAATTTATCTCAATTAGCGCTCATGTGCCGTGTCGACACGGCGATTACGTGGACATTGGCTGTACATTTTGTAAAGTTAATATTGAATTTCATCTTAAAATTTATCACAGTTAAAGGGTTGAAATGTTAGTTTTACAAATTTTAAGTAAAATCAAAATATTAATCCTACAAAAATGTACAGTCAATTTCCACGTAATCGTCCAGTGGCACGCCACATGACCGCCAATGGTGGTAGGGGTGAGAATGAGCCGAGCCCGAACCTGGCAGGCTTGAGCTCGAATTAGGCTCGGCTCAAACTTCATCAAGTTCGATTTTTTTGGCTCGAGCTCGGCTCGAAAGCTCGTGAGGCTCGATTAAGGGGTAACTCGTTTAGGCTCGATTACAAAGTCCGGCTCGATTAGGGTCGAAGTGGCTCGTGAAGCTCGAAAAAATTGAGATATATTACATTAATTCAACAAAATATTCTTAAAATTCACGAGCTCGAATCTAATAGGCTCGAGCTCGGCTCGGCTCGTTTGTTAGGCTTGTAGGCTCGCGAGCCTCATCGAGCCTAACCTTTGAGACTCGAGCTCAGCTCATTTAATAAACGAGCCTAAAAAGTGGCTCGAGCTCGCTCGAGGCTCGAAAAAGGTCGGCTCGACAGGCTCGTTTGAGCTCGAGCCAAGCTCGAACGGACTTGGTTCATTTCACAACCCTAAACATTGTGGCATTCTCGCTTCAAAATGAATTTCAGTGACAAATTTAGAGATTTCGTAAACTTCAGTGATTAAATGATTATTTTACCCTTTAAAGCTTGGGTCACAACTATAATGAAACGGAGGGAGTATAGTACTTTTACTTTAAAATTTTATGCTAGTATTGTTCAAAAATATATTATCATAAATGGTCATTCATATAAGCTTAATAATTAAAAAAAATTCTATAGAAGCATATATACCTTATATTCTAAGAAAAAGTTCAATGGGGTAGTTGCACCCAATGCCCCATACTGGTACCATCCTGTTGGAAGCCATCAGGACCTCCAATGAGCTAGAGATTGATAATTGTAGCAACATGATGGTCGAAGGAAGGAAGCATTGGGTGACTGTTGGTGACTAGTACAATAAAAATGTAAAATGCTCAGCAGAGATTGAAATTTATAATTAAATTTAATTACGTAAAGCCTTTTGTTTTGATTTTTATGATCTAAACCTCAAAATCTAAAAGTTTTCACAAAATTAACCATATCCTGAATGAATGGATTAAAATGTCTAATTCCTTATAGTTCTAGATTGGACGGAGAGTTCAAGGCGCTTAAGCATCCAAGATGCGAAAGTTTTAGGCTAATAAAGTATAGGGGAAAACAATGATTTTACCAATCATGTTTATTCTTCAGACATTTTTTTTAATCTTTGACGTTAATGCTTTGAACACAATTTACCAGTGATTAGTGATTGTGTTAAGAGATGTAATATGTTGTAACGGTTTGACAAGTGACATCCATGTCACTATTTTAATAATTAATTGAACCCCACCAAATTTTCAAAATAGATAAATTGATTATAAACTTGTAAAAGTTACAATCTACCCGGCTCCACGCTCACATACCATACCTCCCATCATGAACCACTAGTTGCATTGTCGCAGCCGCACCACTACTACCGCCAAACGTTGCCATGCGAGAGCCCAAATCCTTCCCAAGTGACCGTCGAGCCGCACTAGCTAGCCTGGAAACTTTGCGAGCAACACTTGGGTTGCCGGCTACCGCAAGTGACTGTTGGGCTGCTGTGAGCAAGTCCTAGGCCTCTACGATTTGGTTCAGGAATAGGCTTTGGTGCTTCTTTGAGACCTTTCAGCACTTGTCCACGGCGGTTTGCACTCGTTTGTGATGACCCTATGGTAGAGAAGTGGTACAACGTCTATTGGTTTGAGGTTGGGGGAAGGATGAATGAAATTTTAAAAGAATAAAACTGTTAGGGTTAATTTTTTTATGTTTAAAACGTTTTGGGTTAAAATGATTATAGAATAGTGACATGCACCACAATGACGAATTTAATAGAGGGTTAAAAGACAAGATGATAATAATAATAAAAAGAAGTATGAAGTGGAGAGAAAAAGAATGCTAGGTGCGCCGCCGACGGCAATGAGCTCCTCCGATTCCACTGCACCACCCTATCCTGCACCCTCGGTGTCGTGGCCTCTACGGAGGAAAAGCTACCGTGAAAGTTTTGCATAGAAATCTTCTACCCTGTGATACCAGAATCGTTCTAAACAAGATTAAACCATTGAGACATTGCAACAAACACATTGATAATCAGAAGCGAGAACAAGAAACCTGAGAGGCTCGACGGAGGAGAAAGGCAAGATGAGGCAAGGAAGACTGAGGCAAAGGTAAGATGAGGCAAGGAAGACTGAGGCGCGCGTGGAAGAGACGAGCGAATAGAGCGGAGAAGGCGCCGAAGAATGAAGGGTAATTGTAGAGCACCACATTCGGGACTTTCTCTTTGCATTGGCTCTAGCTACTGCTTCAAGAGTCACGACAGAGTGGAAGCTTTGAGCCGTTGCACCGCAAAGGTGCTACAAACAAAGAAGCTTCCCAAATTGATTTGCAGGAAATGTAACATTCAAAATTTGCAAGCAAGCAATCCAAACAAGAAGACACGTAGACAACAAAACCCAGCAACCAAGGGAGAGGAAGAAACAATTTGACATTAAACAAAAATTATCCAATTCGACCACCTGATTCAACGTAAAATGGTGTTCTGTTAAGCGGAACCTCTAAATCATTTTACTTGCAACTGATTTTGGTTGCTTAATTGCATAGCATGCTATCAACATAAAATTTTTGAGAAGGATTGAAAGTGCAAATATAAACTTTAATAACGTAGTAAAACCTAAAGCCACACACCATTAGTATTCCATTGCTCAGAAACAACCACTCAACCACCCATCTCGTCCCTCTTCTCTTTCGTTTGAACATGAAAATCCAAAGTAATTGGAAAATCGTGTCTTCTTCGTGAGCCTACAGAAATGAAAGTTGTGGGGAAAGAACTACATTAGGACAAAAAGCTTCAAAGATAGCACTACAGATCACAAAAATACAAAACCACAAATCGAAACCCTCACACCATCATTAGTTGATAAAAAATCGAGCGGCAGTGGACGGCGGAACAAATCGACCGATAATAATGGCTGGTGAAGAAAGAATCGATGGAGATAAATGCAAAATCGGGGTCGCTGGTGTACCGATGTTGATAGTGCATATTGCAGAGCCTGTGATCGATTTGGGAGTTTAGAGTTTGATGGAGCGAGAGAAGTCTAACCCTCGAGCTAGATGGGTTTGTGTCTTTACAGTTGATTTTTTTTCTTTTTATCTGGGTGCACATGAAAAGTTTTGAGATTAAGCTTTACTGGCACTTAAGAAAAATTATTAAAGAGGTAAAAAAATTTAATGGCATAAGAAATGCAGGAGACACTATAAATTTAGGCTTATCTAGCTCACATATTTTTGTGCCCGTATATGTGGATACAATTACTAACACTTGGAGACAAAGTGCTAGTAATGGCTAAAACATTTAATGGCACACAATATGAAACACTAAATTATAGGTTATAGTGGCACAAACAAGTATGCCATTGAAAACTTATGCCACTAAATGGTAGTTTGTTTATAGTGAGAAAAGCCTTGGAGAAAGCGAGAGGAGAAATCAGATGTAAAATCCTGATTATCGTGAAGAGAAAAGAGAAAGAATGAAGAGAATCGGGAAAAGAAAAACAAAGAGAAAAAAAGAGAAATTGAGGCGAGAGCATGGAAGAGGAAGTGACCTTAGTACAAGGAATGGAAGCCATGGCCGCAAAAGAAGCCTTGCAGATCTGGCTACAAAAGAAGCTTTGGAGATGACCAACGGTGTTTTGATTATCCACATCATCAATTACACGATGAAAAATCATACGACATGTAAGAAATTATAACGGACAATGGCAAACGGGGACCTAAAACATTAACGGTAATAGCATTAGCGAACAACTTTAAAAAATAAATGTATAAAGGATCCAATAGTCAAACGTTAGTGACAAAAGGGAACATTTTGCCCTTTAAAAGATGTTTCTTTTGGATATTTTGTTATGAAAATATGGCAATTTCTGATTAGCTTCATATTATCAACCTGCAGGAGCTAGATTTCTTGCTCCTAAATGAGCCGACAAATCACCTTGATCTTTACACCATTGAGTGGCTTTGAAGGTTATCTAAACCAGTAAGACGTGCCAATGGTGATCATATCTCATAACAGGGCTTTCCTTGATCAGCTGTGTATGAAAATTGTGGAAACCGATATGGTGATTTTAAAGCAAGACGTGTCAATGTTGTGCATAGTAAAAATGTTAATATGTGAATTTTTATATCAAATTGTTAAAGATTAAAAATTTGAAGTATAATTTTTTGGAATTAAATCAAAGAGTTAATAGATTTTTTTAACGGATATGATATGTTTAAACTAGTTTCAAACTTAGATAGAATTTTAGCTCCAAAATAAAATTTAATGGTGGATTTACACATTTTAAATATTGTAGTAGCATTTTTACTCTTAAACCCTTCTTTAATAGACACGTAAAAATGAAACTTCCTTTCTACTACCTCCGTTCCTTTTTATAGTTACATTTTTTTTCAACATCTAATCTATGTATTTTTTTCTTCAATATTTTGATATATAAAATTAAGTACTTTATATACATAAATTAAATCAATGTGTCTAATTTCTAAAAATATATTTTTAAAATATATTTAATAATTTTTTTTAATAAAAAATTAAATTAAATAAAAGTATAAAAGTCAAACATAATAATTAAATAGGATGGATGGAGTACTTTTATTCCGCTTTGCTCAGCAAATCGTAACTCGCTTTGCGTCTCTGTTTCTGGAACCTTCGGTCCTCCCAATTGACGTTTCACTGGAGAGCTGATCCGATCGACGTCCATGGAAGATGTGGACTTTGCAGATCAGGCGCCGCCGTCGTTCGACGAAATGGTGATTGCTTAGATCTTTATGTTCTTGGTGATTTGGTTTCAATTTCTTTTTTTCCTTCCAAGTCTTGTTTGAAATTGTTTCACCGGATTAGAGCAACCGAAACGGACAACTCGAATCCCAGTAGTTGGATCGAGATTCTCTCAATGCTGTGATTGCTTTGGATCACCGAGATCTGATCTTCTCATGTCGGAGTTGAACGATTTGGTCCAATATTGAATTGATAGATATTAGATTGAACACGAGATTATAGAAATTAAGTCTGTCCTGGGTGAATTGGATGCTGGCCCCGGTTCTGAGGGCGGTAGACGTGGTGGGTTAAATTGCCGACTGGTGCTTCTGAGTGTCTTTAGTTTTCTCATTTTTAATGAAGTATATTGGCTAGCTGTCCAAAAAAAAGGATTGAACTTGGGATATCTTTGTGCATGTTGATGATCTGCCGGAATTAGCTGATTTCTCTTCATAGTTATTGAACTCCTATGCATGCATGCTGATGATCTAGTTGGCCAGTGATGGGAAATAGTTATATTGAAGCTATCTACTATATAGTTAATTGGTACTCCTCTCTAACTCGATGACAGTGAACCTGGTTTAGTTGGGATTAATATATGTTGGTGGTGGTAGTGGTAGTGAGTTTGAAGTTCTCAGATCATTTGCCTCCTATTTTGAAGAAGAATGTCTATGTTAACAGCCATCCCTCTTTGTTAGAACCGTTTGAATTTAGTTTCATATTGATTTTGAAATTTTGGCCATCTCACACATGCATAACTGCTTTCCTTTTAATTATTACAACTTCCATGATAAATTGACATGTAAGTGAGATTGGCTGTCAAATTAGTTTATGCTGTTGTTCAAGCAGTGCTATTGGTTGGATGAATTGTTCTCTTGATTCATTGTAACAGGGCAACAAGATTATATACCCAGATGGACAAAAAGGTTTCAACCCAGGGCTGATAGTGCTTCTGGTTGTTGCGTCAATCATGTTGCTCTTTCTCATTGGCAACTACGCGCTTTACGTGTATGCACAGAAGACCCTTCCTCCTAGGAAGAAGAAACCAGTCTCCAAGAAGAAGATGAAGAGAGAGAGACTGAAGCAAGGAATCTCTGCTCCGGGAGAGTAGAACTTGTAGGTCCGTTCTTCATCTTTCTCGGGTGCTAACCTCAGGGTTCTGCAAGTTGGAACATGCTTTTTCGTTTAATGTTTACATGTCAAGTTAGTTTCTCTGTTAGAGTTAACCCATTTTTGGGGTAGAGACTAGGGAAGTTGAGACGCTTGCTACTTTATATATGCGTGATTTCAATTACTTTGGTTTATCTTGCCCTAATTTCGTTCATCAAAGATTCAAGTTCTGCTACCTTACAACATTTGAATGACACATGGGAAGGCTAGCTAGCAGGCTTCGTTGAGCATTCCCCCCTTTTTCCATCTTCTATTTGCAATGCCTCGCCTTGTGTGTGTGTGTGTTAGGGTTGAGCTAGTTATCCCCCAGTCCCTTCCCTTCTCGTCAGTCATGCCGTTTTAATCAAGGTCGGCCTTCCATGAATCATGGCATAAGTTAGGGACTACCTGATTTAGTTCCTGGGGCTCCAAAACGCTAATGTTATTTTAGACCTAAATTATGTTTTGAGTTTTCACAAATAAAACCTAAACCATTTGTTTTCTTACTGAAAATCTTAGGGTCCGTTTAGTTGCGGAGAAGTCTTCAAATTTTCATTTTCAAAACTTCTTTGTAAATGTTTGATCACATCGGCTCTTTTATTTACCAACTAGTTGGTAAAACCACTAGCTGATTCTAATACTATCTAACTAATTTAACTAACTAACTAATAATTTTAAAGATTAAAATACCCTCTTAGTTGGTATTTACACACACAATATAACTAGTGATTTTTCCAATTAGTTGGTAAATAACATCATCCTTGATCATATACCTAGTTTTGAAGGTATGGAAAACAAAGTTTTCCAAACTTTGAAAAACTCTAGTATTAAATTAGGGAATCTTGTTTTGAATATTTCCACTTTAATACTAGAGTTTTCTAATCATTGGAAAACAAGGTTTCCATCTCTTAAAGATTAGGTATGTGATCAAATATTTACAAATGAATTTTAGAAATGAAAACTTGGAACTTTTCCATAACTAAACGGACCCTTAATGTTATAATTTTTTTTTAAGTAGACTCTAGATTTAGTCTTTGACTTTTTCAATTTGTCATACCCAGGTCTCATTTTAAGAATTCGTGTCATCCAAGTTCCTTAGCTTTAGTTATTGTTTCATTTGTGATCATTCCATTACTTTGACCATTAAGTTGACTGATAGTTGATACGAAATGACGAAAATACCCTTAATTCATTTACAACTTAATCTATAATTTTATTATAATTTGTAATTTGAACCCAAAAACCTCACTTTCACATTTCCAACCAACTTCTATTGTTGTTGAAATGTGTGACTCCTTAATCCATCCAACTTTCTCGTCAGCCAAACATTGAAAAACCCAGAAAAGCAGATTTCAGTAAAGTCCCCCACCTCTCATAACACACTAGGCAAGAATGTCCTGACAAGAACAATTAGACGGCGGAGATAAACTCACTTTCCAAATGCCTTGAGGCCCTCATTCTTATTTGAACAGAACAAGAGCAAATGGCCAGAATCCTAAATTCACGGAGAAATATCACCTCAAAATAGCCGAAGAAATCTTCAACATCAGAGCTCGGAAACCCTAAATTGACGGAGCATGAACATCATTTATCGAGAAGTGGAAGGTTGAAGGGACGAGATTGAGAGAAGAGGAACAAGAATCGGAAGGAGATCGTGGGTTTCCGACTGGGCAGAGCGAGTGGCCGGAATCGGAATGAGAATCGGAGATGGCGTTGCATAGATCGGTAGCTCCTGCTTGTTCGTTTTCGTCTTCGAAATCGTTCTGATTCAATTCAAACGACGACTGGGGGCCTGCCTTGCTCCATCAGGGATCTAACTTGTCTCGGTCCAAAACATAGGCTACTGTTCTCGGCTATGTTTTATCTGGATGGAGGAAAAACATCACATGAAAACTAAGTCTTTCTATTGGTATGGGAATTCTGAACGCACCACTTACCCCAATGTTTATTCTGTTGCTTATTGCAATGTGATTTAAAGCTGCACTAGTGTTTGGCATCAATGGTTCTAGGGCCTGATAAGAAGAGGACATTAGAAAAAACTACAGTAGCAATGGAAAAAAAACTCGTTTTACATTAGGGGGTTTCAAAGTTGGAAAATGGAGGTGATGAAATTCAGTGAATTTGTGTAGAATTTACCAGTAAATTATTTTTGAAAAAATTGGGATGCAAGTTTGACAGCCCGTGAAAACGTTGGGAGTTGCCGGGGAAAATAATGAAAAGATGTAGATCAATATCAGAAAGCGGAGGCTGGAAAGAGGAAGCTCCAAGCAAGCAGTCAATAGCCAACGGTGAAGATGAAGATCGATCAGATCAAGATCAGGATCAATCGATCGAATTGAGAGAGATCGATCGATTCGGAAAAGGAGGATCAAGAAAGAGAGGGGAGTCGGCTTGAAAGCGAGATCAGAAACGAGAACGAAATCCACCGCAGAAACCAGAGGCGGCGGCGTCTCAATAGTGCAAAGCAGAGCCTGGCCTAGCAGCGCCAATCAAGAGCACACGTGCGGCTTCTCAACGGCCACCATCGATCTGCGCCGGTAAGCTACGAGCCAAGGAGGGACGGGGCCTAGAGATCTGAGTACCATTCGCCGTATTTGGGTTGTGGGAGACAGAGTTTTGGGTTGTGGTGAGTTTCTTGGCCTTAAATCAGCCACAGTCTCGCCACCACGCTTTTCCCCGACCTCCGGCGAGTTGCTCTGGTGAATCTGTTGGAGGCACGATTTCTGGTTTATGCTCGGCATCGACGTCCAAAGACAAGGCGGGACGAAAGTGAAAATTCGCGGACTTCACCATGAATTACGCTTTCTCACTTTTGCTGAAGTCATGTTAGGTCCAAAAATCTGGAAGTGAAAAACCTTCCCATTCACTGGTGAATTTTGGGGAGGGGATTACTCAGTTTTTCATCTAAAAAATGCGATGTTTGAAACCCTTATTCTACTGAAGTCTAACTTATGGAAATACATAAAGTTGTAAGCCTAAAAATGCATTTCCATGCCAATGAACCATCATGATGATATCTTGATGTGAGGGATGGTCTTTCAACAAGTATGTCCAAGGCTTCTATCATCCATGAATGGCTACAAGCTTCTCTTGCTGCACTGAAACTCATATCTGCACATTTTGTCTGTCATTCAATTGGTTATAATAAAACATTATTTATGTATAAAACCAAAAAGCAGTACCAATTACTTATAAAGCAAGCAACTAAGGAAAGGTAGGTAACACATACCCATTCTCTCTGGCGCGCATTGTTGTGCGGCCAGAATTCAAGTTGCTCTGTTACAAGTAAAGGGAACATGAAGACTTCAGGTAAGTTGGATTTATCCAATGCAACCCGCATTGCCTGCAGATTGTTTTATAAATAAATGTTACCAAAATCAGGAATAAATGAAGGATTCATTAGTCATAACAAGTTAAATACCTGAAGCCTGCCACTGACTCCAGCTTCTACAATAGAGTGTCTCAAAGCAGCTTCTTCCACAGGTTCACTAAGTTCCCATCTTCCCTGATATTATCAGATGAAAAAGGTGATCATGATTAATTAACTTCTTACTTATTTAGCTCGTGAAAATCTAGGTTCTTCGCCGTCTCATTATATTTTCCATGAAAATGGAAAAAGCTATGATGTCACGGTTTAAAATTGCATCTCATTATTCATTTAAAAGAAGGTTGCGATAGGAAAGGCATCCTGCGTAAACTTTTGTCACTTAGCTTCTACATGAATTTATAGTGTCAACTAATTTTTGAAGATTAATTGTCACTAAATTTCATGCCACCGACCATAACATAGTTGGGATTAAAGTGTTGTTGCTGTTGTTGATGATGAAAATCTAGCTTCTTAAAACAGAATTTGGTACATGCCTTTGGGAACATCATTTCCTTTGTTTGAAGTGATGAGGAGGACTTCCAATTCATCAGTCACTGCCCCATTACTGCTGCATAGGGAATGCTCCTGCAAATTCAGAATCCCAAGTTCACGGTTGGTAGAGAGAGAGAGAGAGAGAGAGAGAGAGAATCCTGCAAGCAGTTGAGTTGACTCACCCGGCAACCAGGCGCCCCTTTGCTTTCAGCAAATGTGTATGATTCAAGCCAGCCATGTCAACCTGTGCATAGAGTCTTGATCGCTATATATAATCCAAGTCTCCCTCTTTAATCTGGTATCAATATTGGCATGGTATCACAAATTTCTTCCCAAGCCCCTCTTAACTTGGTTGGTGCTATAGAACCGGTGGACTAGTATCAACAACTTGAAAATGGAAAGTCCAAAGCACCAAAACAAGGCAACTGGTTGGTGCTTAAATACAGAAAACCGCGGAGAAAGAAACTGCAAGGAAACTGCTTTCTGCATTCTCCCCAAGAAAGGATCAACATAAACAAATGTTACATTACATTCATCAACCTCCAAGTGAAAATTCTTCTTGATTGTGGCCAATGAGGGAAAACTTACCACTTACAAACAAGCAGTGACAGGATCGTAGCCAATGAAGTGATGGGGGAAAATGTTTTTTAAGGCCTAAACTCTTACTGCTTACTAGATTTTTCAAGGCCTAAAGGTCATTTGAATGATCTATTTTACATGCAATGTCCATTTCTTTTGATGTTAGTTGAGCGACTTTTAAGTAAAATAAATGTTGGTGATGTTGCATGAATGTGAAATAGGTGAAAATGCTTCAACAGCTCCACAGTTTCCCTCCACTCTTTAAAGATTCTTGTTCTTTAACAATTCCTTAACAAAATCTGGCATTAAAAGGACGTTGCTATTATACAATGAGGATTCAATCCTACCATGAAACCTAGAGCAACAAACTGCAGTTTGATTCCCAGGTAAAAAGATCAAGCCAGAGGAACAAGCTCAGCTGTAATACAAAATATCATATAAAGCACTGGAAAACGATACACAGCGATACAATACGTCCATACCGAGAACTACCATGTTTCTGCACATACTGGCGGTATAGTAAACGCCAGCATCATATCGACTATAATAGCTCAGATCATACAAATAAGGTTCAACAGACTATCCAGCATCCAACTGAAACTGTGACAATATGGACAGGCTAGCGATTCCATTTCAAGGGACAGATATCATGGGCAGTGCCAACTCAGACCCCACGCCCCATGGCCTGTTCTGCAGGAGGGATCATAAGAAGAACAGGCTGAGCCTTGAAGCCAGGATGTGGCAACCTCCGACGAAGCTCGCGACCTTCCTGGCACAGAGCGAATGGGTGGCAGCAGACATGGGTTGCTAGGTCACAAGCTGACTCACAATGTTCACGTTGCTCATCATCCTCTAAGCAACTTCCACAGCATCCACATGATCGATCCAGTGCCTCGCATCCACCCTGTTCAAGCAGAAAGATGGTGATTAACAAACCACTCTGGAGTGATAAATCCATTACATCAAGTGCTTTAACAAAACAAACATATAGGAAGATAAAGATGTAAAGATGTGCATAGCGGGAAAAATCGCCTCATCAGCATTCAACGAATATCCCTGATGATGAACTCTAAAGAACGAGCCTAAGTGCTAGACACTTCAAATCAAGGAACACTAATGTCCGGGGTTCAGTATATCTAATGTCAGCCACACATGATGGAACTAAGAACTACCACTACTTATAAAGCTCGTTGGCACTATGTTTTACATCCATAAAACTCAACTGCACACACGAAGTTGATCACATACTTCACAAAATCTGAGCCTAAAGCATTAGATGATATGATATGTACACAGAGTGCATATGATATAATATCTTATACCTTTGGCATAAATATTACTCACAGTAACAGCATCAATTACAGAATCAACAAAAGGACAATCAAATTAATGAATCACAAGCTCAGCTAACTTGCCTCTAGGTTAAACTTCCGGCGGATGGCTGTGCGACTGGGGTAAGAGAACAACGGAGCGAGACAATTTGATCCGAAGAACGTCTGCCCAATCAGATAGAGGCCTGTGTAAGGCAAGCAGTGATTGGAAAAAGTACCAGGCACAGCTCCAAGCCTCTCCACGTTGCTCCCAAACAGGACACAAGGAGCCAGGCTACCCAGAAGACCTGAAAATTTTCAAGAATCCGATCTATCAAACAAACGATCCAATTCAGGATACCCCTAGAAACGAATTCGAAATGAAAATAGCAACAAAAACTCACAAACTTCAACATCGCTGCTGCAGAACTCGTCGTTACGGCCGAGCCAAGAGAAGAGGCCTGTGTTCCACTGGGTCCGACCCATGGGCTCGCCAATCGCAGTTCTGTCTCCCAGCGGCATCCCGTCGGCGATCCATCCATACGCAGCTCCGGCGGGGATTTCCGGCGGCGATTTGGTCTCGCCTTCTTGAGCTTTCTTGCTCAGGAGAGGGCTCGATTCAGCTTTGGTGTTGGTAGCATTGGAGTCCGATTCCGCCATTGGATGATCGCTGGGAATTTCCGAGTGGATGAAACCTGAAGGTGGGCTCAGAATTGGAATTTTGGATCTGAGAATCGGAAACGGAGAATGAAAACACGAGAGTTGTTTAATCGGTTGCTTTGCTTTCGATGTCGGTCACTAGCGAGAAACGCGTCATTTCCTTTTACTTTTACTCCATCCCCATCTTTCTTCCCTTTTTTTTTGACCAAAAGTAATTACCTGTACGAAATGTCCTTAATACCCTTAGATATGTAAACTTTTTCTTTAAGCTCCCAGCAGTTACTCTTCAAGTCAGCGCAAGACCTGTTGTCAGCCATAGCCAATTCCGACGAGAGCTCTTTCTTCTCCCTTCCGATCGTAGAGATCTATACCACATACTCAACAAATAGCAAACTAAACCAGCCGCCCCGATCTCTGTCGGTATCATCTCTGATCTCATCATCTCGGCCTAATGTCTGTCTGTCTGTGCTTCCGATCTCATCACCGTTTTCACCCAATTTCACCGTCATCATCGTCGTGATCTCTAAATCTGTCTGCGATTTCCAAGATCCCGATATCAATATCTGGCAATCTTCGAGATCGTGGTCTCAATATCCGCGACCTCTGCGATCTATTCAAGATCTGCATTCTCCAACTGTCGTCGCGATCGACTTCAATTCAAGATGATTCCTCTGCCAACGACGACGATCGACAAAACAGATCTCCAATCGCTACTATATGGATCCATATACGCTTCAGATTTGGACGGAATCGGTGAGATTAGAGTTTTAGGTCTGATCTCAGATTTGGATGGAACAAGATGATCGGAGGTAAAACTAGCAGTAACATTTGTGCAATTTAATTCAGACAGTTTTGAAATTCATTTAGACAGTTTTCAATATTTGTATACACTATAAACTATTGCACATATACTTTATGTGGTTATGAATTGGTTTATTTTTTAACGTTTTTAAATGGTAGACACAATTACATTTGTTACAGACAGTTTTTTTTTTTATAATTTATTAGACGGTTTTGTTATCACTGAAATATCTAAAACAAATAAGTAAACAGTAAAGATTGTTGTGGTAGATAGTTTTGTATATCACTTTAGACACTATGAAATCAATTATAAATGAACGCAAAAATGTTTTATATTATGTTATAAACGCTATTATACAATATCTAATATTTTTTTACGATTTTCTACTAAAATTAATTTCTAAAAACTCGGTTCAACAATTTGCGTTTTGGTGTAGACATTATTTGATAATTTAGTGATAGTGTTACATATTACTTTAGACACTATGTAATTAATTAAATTAACCAAAATTGTATAAACTCTTGTAATAGGCCATTTTAGCGATGGTTCCAGCGTCGTCCCGGTGGAGGTCCAATGGAGGTTCTGGCTACAGTATGGTGGCGGTCCGGCGACGGTTCCAGCAGCAGTCCAGCGACGCTTCTGACGTCAGCCCGATGACGATTTCGACAACGATCCGACGGTGGTTCCAGCAGTGGTTCCGGCGACGACGATGGTGGTTCCGGTGGCGGTGGCAGCAACAAAGGTGGTGGTGTGGTGGATGACATCTTTGGTTAGGAATTGTGGTTAGCTAGTTAGAAAGTCTTAGGGCATTTTTCTTTTAATTTCTTACCTTAGATAGCTTAGTTAGTTGATTAGTAGTGGATTAGGTATGTGTTTTACCACGGATAAAGTCCACGAATAGTTCCTTAGCTTTAATGCGTGTCCTCTTTTCGTCATGTTTTAAGAATTTTAACAAGATAAATTTTTGGGTAAATTACAAAAAACCCCATGAGGCTTGGTCAAATCTTCAGTTTGCCCCCTCTATTTTAAAATATCAACCGTTACCCCCCCGAGGTTTAGTGAAATCTTCAGTTACCCCCCTTGACCGTTTGTGTTATTAGTTGACCGTTAAGAATTTTAGGATTAACTGTTCTTATTGTCACCAATATTTCTTACCCTAATACTTCAACCCAAACATTTTGTTTCTCCTTTCTCCCTCTCAGACCAGACACCCAACCTAGCCATCGTTGTTGTCTGGTCACTGTCACGACGCAACGAGCTCAGGCCGCAGAAACGCATGCGAGCCCATGCTGCTACGACACAGGTGACCACGAGATACCTCTTAAATGTTTCAGAGTATAGTTAGTGTAATTTCAGATAGTTGTTAGTTTTTTTGTGAAAAAGGGTTAAAGAACACAATAAATGCCCGTATTCTTTTGACCTTTGCAGGTTCTCCATCAACATTGACAAGTGGTCATAATAGCCATCAAACTTTGGTATTGATGACTGAATAAAATTATCGTTCTCATTCATATTGACCCTCGACTTTCTTCGATGATCAAACTCTGATGCCAGTTGTTAACTATAGTAACTGTAGAAGAGAAATTCGGGAGCCTAACAAGTCTGTGTTTACGACTTTATTCATCAACTCAATGTTAAATTTGAGTACGAAAAGGTTTATTAGATTTTTACCTTTTTATAATTTTAAATATAACTAAAACTTGAACAAACGATTTCAGAAAGAAAAGTACAAATAGAAATAGATAGAGAAAATATAGTCAGATTCAACTTCTAAACTAGTATTAGTCCACTTGCTAGCTATATATATGCCTTCCATTTTTCACAAACCATCTTCGAAGGAAGGAGAAAATATATTGAATTTTTTTTTGTGTATATATATATAAGCTACAATATGCCATCCGATAGCTACAGACAAAATTAACTTGCTATAATTAACATCGATTAATCTGTAATTAGAGAAAGCTTCTTCTTCCATGGATTCTCTTGACCTGCAAAGTTTAAGCACGCCCAACAATATTCAGAACTTTAAACAATCATATATATCCCGTTTATAATTCTTGTGTCTCAAGTCAGTAAGTTGATAAGATGAATGGTAACTTTGTATCCAAACAATAATATGGGGTAAAGTGCACCATGGTCCTGTAATTTTAATTACTGTACCATTATGGTCTTATTTTAACTTTTTGTACTAATAAAGTTTTGTTTTTAAGTTTTTTCTTCATCCATGGTCCTTTTTCGTCCATTGACCGTTAACTTTAATGGATTTGTGGAGAAAATGATAAAATCTGCAACTCAATTGTTTTAAAAAAATTTATTTACACCACAAACTTAACAATTTAGGCACTCCTCAATAGTTTTAAATTTAACATTTTAACCTAAATGTTTTAATTAAGCCCAACAATACCCAGCCACCGTCGGGCCGCCGTCATCGCCACCGGACAGCCGCCGCCGACCGCCACCACCACAGCCGGAAAATGCCGGAAACTAAAAAAAATACGCGAGAACGTAGATCGGGGCCTAGGACCGCCGGATCCCAGCCCAGGGCCTGCGAATCGCGGCCCTGTGTCGTCGATTCGCGGCCATGGGCCGCGATTCGAAGGCCGTGGGCCTCGATTCGCCGGTCTTGGGCCAAGACTCGGTGGTCCTAGGCCTCGATCTACGTTCTCGGCTATTTTTTTGAGTTTCCGGCATTTTCCGGCTGTGGCGGCGGCGGTCTGCGGCAGCTGTCCGGTGGTGGTGGTGGCGGCGGCGGTCTGCGGCAGCTGTCCGGTGGTGGTGGTGGCGGCCCGACGGTGGCTGGGTGTTGTTAGGCTTAATTAAAACATTTGTGTTAAAGTGTTAAGTTTAAAACTGTTGGGGAGTGCCTAAATTGTTAAGTTTAAAACTTGTGGTGTAAATAAATTTTTTTAAAACAATTGAGTTGCTGATTTTATCATTTTCTCCACAAATCCGTTAAAGTTTACGGTTAATGGACGGAAAAAGATCATGGATGAAGAAAAAACTTAAAAACAGAACTTTATTGGTAAAAAAAGTTAAAACAGAACCGTAGTGGTACAATAATTAAAGTTACAGGATCATGAGTGCACTCTACCTAATAATATGGTAGTAAAATGGTAAAAACAAATTAATCGATCGAGTTAGTAATTTGAATGGTAAATTTACTTGTTTTCCCAAACTATATTCATCTATCAACAAAGCATAATTTGTTGATGATATAATATTACAACCTAGCTCGCTAGCCAAATGATTTTCAAAACACTTGAAATCAATTAATGAAAACGAAACGATTGTTACATAACTGTCCACGTATATATAGATTATAGACCCAATGGCTCATATATATCCTCTTTTTTCATTTAAAAATTCCCTAAAAACTTACTATATTATAAATGATGAACGCGATGTATAACCAACCATATATATGGCGCCGGAATTATTTAATTGCATATGTAATAGAAACTAATACTTACTATATAATATTGAAGTAGGATATTCATTTTTTAAATTAAAAGTAATATATTATAATATAGTAGTAGCTAGAACTTACATATTTTGATGGTGTGTGATGATGATGAAGGTCATGAGGAGGTCCCATGGTAGAGTAGTGTCGGGTGATTGAAGGCTTGCCTCGAGAGTGAGTCGGTGGAGGGAAAGAAGTATGAGTCTCCGGCCCCCTATAATCTATTTCGTACATCTCCATCTCCACCAATTCATTACACTTCCCTCCTTCAATCATCAAAATATATAGTAGTAATCCAATCTTAAAGTTAATTAATTAGTTCAAAACCCAAGAAATTAATATAAGTGAGTATTGTCATATACTATAAGCTAATATACTATAAGAGCGAGTTTAATGATATTGGTGATATATACCATCTCAGCTCTCGATATAACTTATTCAACATCATAACGGGTTCGGAAGCCTATAGAAAGCCCACAAAACCTAAAAGCTTTGATATTATGGATCGGATCTCATCATCATCGTTACCGGATCTTTGGATTAGGTAGCCCACAGTTACCAAACAACATTGACAACAATTGTAACGATCGAGGATGATTATATAAAAGCAAACAATGATGCAACAATAAGAAAAATCGAGGAGCTATGAGAGAGAGAGAGATGACATACCAGGTGAGAAGTATGGGGTGGCAAGGAGGAGGAAGATGATGAGGAAGAAGAAGCAAGGGTTTATGAGCTCCATGGATGAGAGATTAATTAATGATTGGTAAGAAATGTGAAGGTAGCTAGCTGCTAGATGTATGCAATGCACAGGTAGTGTTTTTGTTTGGGATTATATTTATAGAGGTTAGCTAGCTAGGTCAATAATTATGAGATGGATGGGGTATGTATGTATGTATGTATTTGGGGGTGTGGGGTTCACGGAAAGAGGCACAGCTCAACACGGGCACAACAAGCACAACTGCACAAGGCACTGCAAAGCAAAGGCAGTTTTTGGAATTGAAACCGTCGCTTTCCTTTGCTGCAATTTACTTGCCATTGCCACGCCTTGGCTGGCCCTTATGGCTGGCCCCTTATTCTTCTTTACCAATTTGGCCCTATGTTATAATTAGTATTGGATTTGCTCCCTTCAATTCAGAGTTGGATTTGTTACCAATTTGGCCGAGCTGCAATTTATCTTTAGGCCAAAATTTACAAAATGTTCATAAAACTTTTACAAAATTACCCAAAATATGTACATATTTGGTTCCCAAACTTTTTTGAAAAAGTTAATAAAGGACCAAAATTTTAAAAATTATACTTTGATACTATGTGTGGACCGGGTCGAATATGAATATCTATCGGATATCCTCCAATAGAGTTAAGTGACTCATGAAGCCACCCCCTCCAATGCTCATCCATGAATTTTACAAGAATTACGTATTGTTTCAAACATTGGTAAGTGAATAGAAAGTTATTCACCTAATTGGTGAGTGAATTGGAGGTGAGTGAGAAAAGTGAAAAGATGAGGGTTAAGTTTGAGGATCCCGTGAATAAGGAGGAGCGCAAAATGTGAATAACGAGAGTCCTGAGAGGTTAGTGCACATGTGCGAAACCTGTGCACATGTGCGCAAGCCTGTGCACAAGCCTGTGCGCAAGCCTGTGCATGCAACTGTGTTCCGCGCACAATATTGTGCGGGACTATGTGCGGACAGTTGTGCGCTGCGCACAACTTCGTGATGCACCAGAGTTCAAATCTAGCAAACCGAGATAAAATCAAGCACAAAACAAGCACAAATCTAGCAAACCGAGATAAAATCAAGCAACCTCTGCCCTAACCCATCGAGAATTTGTACCGTATTTAGCTGGGAAGAGAGAAAATTGAGGGAGTGGGAGCATCGTATTTGTATCGTATTCAGCTGCGACAGGAGTGAGAGCACCGAACGTTGAAGAGAGGTGAATAAGGACTTCTCACGTGAAAAACAACGTTCACTTTCGCGCGATTCACCTGAGGTCCGCATTGCGCGAGGTGAATTCATGCTAATTTTTCACGTGAATAAGAAGTGAGGAAAAACAGAGATTTTCACAACGTATGTTTGAAACCCCTATTAATCGGTACAAGTGTGCATCCAACATATGAGTATTAGGTTCAACATTTGAGTATTATGCAAACAAGTATAGGACATGTAGTTAAATTATAACAAAATAAAGTTTGTGGTGCAAAAGAGAGATAAATTAAGAAATTTCACGAATGGTTACAAAATTTTCCCTTCATTTGAAATGGTCAATGAACATGTCATATTTTCATAGTTCTGTGTCTAGTTGAACGGAGTCATAATTCAACTTTTAAGTGCTCGAGGTACTATAATTCAAGTATTAAATTATATTTTGTTCTTATCTCTATCATTAAAATTCAAATCACCTTGGTCTCATTTTTCTTTTTTTTCTAAGGCGATGGTAATTAGCAATTCTTAAGGGGTAATAGCGAAATCGATAAGTGATCTAGTTGCACCCATGTGCAACCTTGAGGATCCAAGAGCTCACATGTCAAAAGAAGAGGTCATTGGCTTTTATGACACTTCCACCTTCAATGGACCTATGACAAGGAGTCAAACCAAGAAGGCAAAGAACATGCTCAACCTGTTGATGGACAGTTTTGAAAGCTTGAGGAGCAAAATGAACATATTCTTGGAGATGAAGGAAATGTCCATACACTCAATTCTTGGACTAAAGCTCATCCCAATACTATGGTTCAAGAGAAAGAAGCCCAGATCCAGTTGGCCATATCAAATGCCAAGGAAAAACAATGGTTCACGAAATTCTCAACCTGTTGAGTTTCCAGCTGGCGCATTCAATGCACTTCAAAGGTTTCCAACCATTCACTCCTCATCAATGATGAACTTCAGCAGCCTTGAGGACTCAATAGTGATTCAAAATCATCCATAAACCATTGGTGAAGGAGTTACAAGCCTTGAAGTTCCTTCATCAAGGCATTAAATGAGGATCACTTACTCCTCATTTATTTGGCCAAAACTCATCCCTCATCTTCCAGCTCAAATTTCCATCATTTTATTTCAGTTTTTAGAGAAATTTTGGCTAATTCTACCCCTTATCTAGCCTAGAATAAGTTTTAGAAATAATTGTTTTAAATTCTCATATTTACATCTCCTTTTAATTTCCATAATTTAGAGTGGAGATGAAGGGACTTGTCAATTGATTTAGATTTCTAGCTTCCTTGTCCTATAAAAGGAGGTCTAGGTTAGTTTGCAAGATAAGATTCAATCATCAAAAATATATTACACTTTTTCCTTGAAAATGAGAGTGATTCTCTTTTCAAGCTATCTACCTATTCACCTTAATTCTTGTTGAGTTTTCTTAACAAGTCTACTAAGACCAATATTGCCTTCTCATTGGAAGAAGGAGGTGTTGGTCTCATCATCATTCCCCCACAATTTTGGCAACGAAGGCTTTCTTTGTCTTGGACCGTTTTTGGTATCAAGAAGGAGGAGTCGTCAAAGGCATAACACCATCTTTATCTGGGTAAGGATCCAGGAGGAGTTGGCGGTCATATCAGTTTGTTTCACAAGCTTCCGTATCATTTTGTTTTTTTGCATTCCGGATTTGTCAACTTGTTGATTGTTGACATTTTCGCCTCATCAATCATACCTACCCCGTGTTGCTCCTTTGTTGGCTAGATCTGCTCTTTGTGTTCCAGGATACCCTCCCGGTTCACATCGGACATGCCTATGCACCTCTTCATGGATTGAATTTCACATTCCTGATCACGTGCCCACTCCCTTTAACTTCTACTACCTCCATCCATTTTTAACTAAGATATTTGGCTTTCAATATTTTATTTTACTTAATTTTTAACTAAAAAAATTATAAAAAATTGAAAAAAATATTTTTAGAAAGTAGACTCATTGATTTACCTTTTGTATATAAATTATTTGACATTAATTAACAAAATATTGAAAAAAATTAATAGATTAGATGCTAAAAAAGAAACATAACAATTAAATTAAATTGAACATAATGAGTAGCTAATTAACTAGATGGTGTACATGAATGATTTTTTCAAATAACTAGCGTTTTCTTCTTATTTTTACTTTCTTTCAAGTCAAATATATAGTTATAATAAATATAAAATTTAAGGATATAAAGTTACGTTTAAGTCTTATGAGAAGACATATATTTACAGTATTGTTTTGGAAAATAATGCCTGGACTTACATGTATGTGAGCATGAAGTCTTATTCTTTAATAAAATCCTTCTTTTGCTCCTCAAAAAAAAAGTGACATTACGTACTATTATTTCCCACGGTTGTTCAAAATTAATAAATACTGATTGTATGTATACAATAAATAAATATGGATTGTTTCGGAACAAACCTCTTCCCTCCCCGTAATTTTTTATGGGGGGAAAGACTTTCATTCAAATCAAGCGGCTACTGCCGAGAGCAAATATAGAATGGGAACCGGTCCCCAAACGGAACTATCTAAATGCCCTAAGCCATAATGGACACAACAAATAGTAACACCATAAAGTTGCCGCCTAACAAAAATAAGGGGTTGTTTAAGAAGGGAAAAAAACAGAAACCAACAAATCCTACAAACCATACAACTAAAGGTTGTATGATGTGAAAAATAAGGAAAATGTCGAAGAAATAACAATCTAAGCAAAAATAAAAGATACATTGTAGCGACGGGGTTTTTGACGGGAGTCGCCACCAATCTATTTGTGATAGGTCGATTGGAAACCTAAACTGGTCTACGGAAAACTCAAGAATCCGTTAGTCGATTACGTACAAAAACGATTAAGTTCCATACGCCCGAAAATTGGTACCACGGGTTAATTTTGTTTCTTTCACTTGATTCAACTTTTATTAAACAGTTGTACAAAATCATAAGAAATTAATAAAGGGTTAAAAGAAAAAAAAGAAAACTAACAATTCACATGCCACTTTTTACGTTGTTATTAATCAACTAAATACGTCATTAACCCATCACCAATAAAATTCACCATACTAATGGAATTCTGAATTACATGCACATGTATTGATGGCTTAAATATGTAAGAGGAAAAAAAAACAAGCACATGAGAACTAACACTTTAAACCCCATTCCTAAACTATCGGTTCCCTTTTTAGCGATGATGTAAATGCAACATATCATAAACCGAGGAATTTAACGAGAATAGGAATGATTCTTAGGGGCTGCAGTGCAATTATACAACAAAATAAAAAAAAACGAAACCAGCACAAACGCCTTCTGTACCTAAATCGCAAAAGATTGAACGCGAGCAGAGGCGAGGAGCTCTGGCGGATTCCGGCGAACCAAGAGGCGAGCGGTGGCGACGGTACTGCTGAGGGCCTGATGCTCGGTGGTTAGCCGACGGGGCGGCGACTGGACCTGGCGACGAGGACACCGAAGCTGTCGCGACTGAGAAGACGGAGGCGAATCCAGATGATGAAATCGGCGCCGGTTTGTTGCTGAATGGCCGGAAACGAGTTGGACGAGACGGAGGCTGGCACTGATGCTTCCAAATCGGAAAACCCCCAATCTTCCTCTCCTGATTTTTGCACGAATTGAACTGCTGTGGTTTTTGCTTTTTCTGAGGTTGCTCTGTGATTTTTTTGTGTTCTCCTCCGTGATTGTGTGTTGCGTGCTTTATAGCAGGAGTTCGAACGGTTCCATTCACCACGACGTCTCCAACCGTCTGATTGTGGGAAGGGAGCGTGAGCCAGGTCCGCTTTCATCGCCGGCGAACTCTCGGCCTCCACGACGCATCTGCAGCAAGCAAAGGAAGAAAAGGGAAAACCGTCAAATTAGGCCACAATTTTTTTAAAACTTTCAATGTAGTCCCTAACTTTCCCAACCCTTCGATTTTATCACAAATGACCCATTTCTCTCCAATTAGTTACTTAAGTCCTCGCGTAATACGTTTTTTTAAAAAAACCTCGGGGCAAAATTTGAGTGTCAACAGCTGCCCCCCTTTGCATGATTTATGAGAAATGAAGCGTGCAAAGCAAATTGGCCCAAATTTTGTCCCGCGAATAACAAAAACATTTTCGTTATTCGTGAAGAAAAGAAACTTTTCTTTTCTTCGCCTCAATAAGAACCTTCCTATTGAGTTGAATAGCGGAAACTTTCCCGCTATTCGAGGTTAAGGAACCTTCCTTACCTCAAAGCTGTGAGGTCGAGAACTTTCTCGTTGCCTCTAATAAAGACGATAAATGAAGCGAATGAACCTTCCTTGCTTCTCTCAATAAGAACCTTCCTATTGAGTTGAATAGCGGAAACCTTTCCGCGATTCGGGGCTTGGAACCTTCCTTGCCCAAAGGTGTGAGGTCGAGAACCTTCTCGTTGGCTCTAATAAAGACGATGAACGAAGCGAAAGAACTTTCCTTGCTTCTCTCAATAAGAACCTTCCTATTGAGTTTGAATAGCGGAAACCTTCCCGCGATTCAGGGCTAGGAACCTTCCTTGCCCCCCAGACGTGAGGTCGAGAACCTTCTCGTTGCCTCTAATAAAGATGATAAATGAAGCGAAGGAACCTTCCTTGCTTCTTTCAATAAGAATCTTCCTATCGAGTTGAATAGCGGAAACCTTCCCGCTATTCGAGGTTAATGAACCTTCCTTACCTCAAAGATATTGCTAGGTAGAGAACTTTCTCTTTTTTCCACCTAGTTTCAGGTTGCGAGGTAGGGAACCTTCCCTTTTTGCCACCTCAAATTGCTTTTCCTATCTTATCTGTCCTGAATTTGGGTTACTAGGTAGAGAACTTTCTCTTTTTGCCACCTAGATTTGAATTGCGAGGTAGGGAACCTTCCCTTTTTGCCACCTCGGCTTGTTTTGAGGTAGGGAACCTTCCCTTACCTTTAGTGAAAACCTGAGTAATTGAGATTGATGAGAAGTTCGACAAAATGACTAAACTTTCAAAAATGAGAAATCCCACCAAATGAACGGATTTCAGGAATGTCGAAGTTTGACGAAATGACTAAACTTCAAAAAAATGAGAAATTCCACGAAACGAGTGAATTTCTTAAAATAAATGAAAGTTTGACAAAATGACTAAACTTTCAAAAATGAGAGATCCCACAAAATGAGTGAATCTTTAAAAAAAGTAGAAGTTTGACAAAACGACTAAACTTCTAAAATGAGAAATTCCACGAAACGAGTGAATTTCCAAAAATGATGAAGTTTAACGAGATGACTAAACTTCCCAAAATGTGAAATTCCACAAAACGAGTGAATTTCTTAAAATAAATGAAAGAAATTCCACAAAACGAGTGAATTTCTTAAAATAAATGAAAGTTTGACAAAATGACTAAACTTTCAAAAATGACAGATCCCACAAAATGAGTGAATCTTTAAAAAAAGTAGAAGTTTGACAAAACGACTAAACTTCCCAAAATGAGAAATTCCGCGAAACGAGTGAATTCCAAAAATGCGACGAAGTCTTGACAAAACGACTAAACTTCGAAAAGCATGAATCTTCTGACCATCGTACGTTGCAAGAGAAACTTTTCTCTGTGGGAATAGATTAAGGAACTTTCCTTACCTGTCTTGATGAAAATTTTGGCTGATCTGTTAAAAATAGTAAGAACTTTCTTACCATACCGGGAGAGAAACCTTTCTCTCTGACCTTAAGCAAAGTACCCTTCATTCTCTTCGAGTGAAAGATATTCCTAGTTGATATCCTTTGATCCCAGATTGCCTTACTTGATTACCGTTGATCCAAGTCTTTCCTTGATGGCTCCTTGAAAACCTGTATTTGAGAATGAATGATAACAAAGTGCATGATGCCCATGATGCATGACTTTTAAAATTCCTGATGCTTGAAGTGATTTATGAAACCTTCATAAAATCCAAAATGCTCTTCAAATGGTGCATGATAACCTTTTCTTAAGCTTACCCCATGGATGCCTTTATCTTGTTTGAGGTGTTCTTGCCTTGCCTTTAAAAGTTTTTCTTTCTTCCCTTTTTTTTATTCTTTTGACCTTGAAAACAATTATATGAGTGAATAATCCATTTGCCCCCCAAATGTGATCATAAAATCGCCCATCCTTCTCAAATATCTTTAAACCATATCCTTACGTCCGATCCATGCCCATTAATGTCAATGGTTGATCCTTAAAGACAACTCTTATCAATTTGCAGAGCTTGACAAAATATATGATGGTCCTCGTGTAATCATTAAAATCTGTTACTCTTTCCCTTTTCCACTTGAAGAAGTAGAATGTGCGGGGATAGCGAAAGGGCTTCTTAGTATGAAGGATATTTTTGGGTGGACGTCGAGGTGAAGAGCAAACATCAGTTGAAAGAATTTTGTAAGGTTAATGCCATCCACTGACGTGGGGTTGGTGAAAAATAGGGTGGTTCAGGCGAAAGGCCTTGTAATGTCACCACTCAGCGACTTGACATTCTTTGTAAAACCTGGTAGTGTCCATCACGAAATCATCGCCTTATCCAATGAGAACAACCTCAAAATGTTGCCCCCAATTCTCGTAAAGTGTGGAATTGCTCCTCAGAAACTCGAAAAGTGGTTGATAGCGCTTGAGATGTATGTTGCCCCCCGGGTCATTGTGCGGGTGAAAATTGTTCCAATCCATGCCTTCATTCTAAACCGCCTTTGCAGGTTTTCAGTTTAGATTCCATGACTCACCATTCTTTCATTCATCTTTTCCTTCTTCTTCTTTTTTTTTCTGGGTCGGACCTTGTTTGACTTGCGTTTTTTAGTCATTTTCATGCGAGCGTAAATAGTGGTTGCTACCTAGGCCCGATTACTTCTGACTAAAATGCAAAGACAAATGGCTACTAGTGCTACTCATAACTTCAGCCCTTTTCGAGCTAAAGACAGCGGAATAGAATTTACTTTGACCCTTTTTCTTATCTCAAATGTTTTCTCCTCATGCCCCCTCATTTTCGGATAATGAGGTTCTTTCCTTTGAAGGAATCCTTGTGGTGAATGGGAAGTTCATGGTCAAAAAGAGCTTTTCTGAAGGTTTGTTTGGCCGACCCTTTTTTTTGTAGGTGACACTTCTCTGAAAAATGGACTTCGCAACAATCACTTCCATTAGATATAGCGATGTCTTCAAGATATCCACTACCAAGTCTTCTTCTTAACTCGTTGGTGACATTCTTTATGTTGGGACTGGGTGGAAGGATATTGAAAAGAGAACATGGATTATATGATGTGATTTTTTTAGCGAAGGATGCAAAAGTGCGCATTTTACCCATTCTCGTATCAAGGGAGATAATAACAGATATCCGTTCCAACAAAGACAGTATCCCAGATTCCGGACTCAACCTAGAGAATTCGACTTTCAAGCTATATTGGCAAGCTCTCAAAGATTTGAGTGAATTCAAAGACTTCCCCAATTGATCACCAATTTGCATAGATCAACGTGTCAGGCCTAGCTTAAAGATTACTTGCGAGAAATTATATTTCCATGCCATGATCGGGGGTCATCGAACACTTCACATCATAAAATTGTTTTAAAGGTCCTTAGTGTTCACATTTTTTTTGCAACCAATGTGCTCCTCCTTTTAGAATGAAAATTTGCAAAAACTATGCTAGATGGGAGAGGTTGCAAAAATTTGCAAAAATTTGCAAAAATTTGCAAAAATTTTTAGATGGGATTGAATTGTTAGAACTTAACATAATTTGTTTAATTTGTCTGTAAATTGTTTTAATTTGTGGAATTGGGACCATGGGGTGGGTTGAGTTCAATGGGTTGGATTAATGGTTGTAGTTTGGGCCCAGTGGGGGAATAATGGACTGGATTGCTGGAATGATAGTGGGTTTGTAGGTTAAGATTAATGAAGTAAATTAAAAATAACAAATAAATAACAACCCTACTATCCTAAATGTGTACTAGAATCTTATCTTCCTAAAATTTTCAGGATGGCCACTGCCATCCCTAGCCCCCACATACATTCGCCCCCCGCTCATCCCCAACTCTACCAGGCCATCCTCGGCAGGACCCAAATCGGCTTGTTTTTTGCCGCGTTCGGACCCAGCGCCCCAGTACTACTACTTTTGCCTTTGATCAAGCCAATTCCCATCCCAAATTGTTCTACAGCAGCACCTCCTCGATAACCACCACTGACCACTGCATCCCAGGCCACTAACCATGTCAAACGCTCTGAAAGAACCAACATCACTTGCTAGCGTCCCAAAAGCACCATCCACCGTTCCTTCCTTGATGCTCTTCGACACCAAGCACAATCCTCCTGGTCGAAATAATCCCGTAATTAATCTGATAATCCCGTAATTACGGGAGAATTGGCGAATCTATGTTGGTCTCCCGTAATTAATTAAGTAATCTGATAATCCCGTAATTAATAGTGATGGTATTATTAACTAACAATATAACACAATATAACACATGTGCAGAAATGAAGACGTTTCGTTTCCTTCTATCCATGAACGTATTTTTTTTTTCTCCTTATACAATACATGGGTCGGTTATATCCTTGATGGGTTTAACTTTTAAGTATAAGTTCAATTCCCCCGTTAAAACAATGCAGTGCACCAAAGTTAGAATTTATGAAAACTTGATTTCCTGAAAATAAAAACAAAAACGGAAAATGGAGTAACTCTTAATATCAATTTGATTTCAATACACACACTACAGTGTTATTATTTAGAACTTTTTTGTAAAGTCATGTTCATAAACCGAAATGTTCAATAGTATAATTAAACAGAAATGTTGAATACCATTTTAGAAAAATTATAGTATATGGAGTAATAAATATTGGAGTGTTACTAATGATTTGAGTTGCATTATAAGTACATTTATGTGTGTGAATACCCCAAAATGCATGGGTCACACCAGCTGTAAATTTTGATTAAATTGAGGCAATGCAAAGTACGTTTGCTGTGAAAAAAACAAATCCCTTTGTTTTTGGATCTATAGAACATGAAACGATGGGCAGAATTCCTAGTGTTTGCTTTTAAGGGGAAAATCAGTATGGAAAAGAAGACAGACGAGCATAAGAAAACAAATTAGCAGTCTCAAAGCTAATTAATAATAATAATAATAATGCATCACTACATATTTTCAACATGCATTTGGATTTCCATTTTTCAACAAAAGCTTCTCCAATTTCGTCCACATATCAATACATCATTAATTATTAGTAACTAGGAATAGTTTCAGTATAATTTTAATTATTATTCTATGGAAGTTCCATTTTAAGATTTTGAACCATTAAAATCTCGTTTTAGAAGTTATAATCCATTCATCAGCAATTGAAAAAAGAAATGTTGAAATTGAGGTCTACCCCAAATAACAATATTTAGTCTAAATTTTAGACCATGAAATTATTGATTAGCGGCAACGCTAATCACAGATGCCTGCAGTAACTCAACACTGAAAATCCAAGCTTGCAATAAAGACTTGGTTCATATTAGAAGCTAATCAGGCTCTCACGCAATGCAACAACAAGCTCAATACACTTCTACATGCCATTGCTTCTTCTTCTTCAGCCGCGAGAGCTTCTCATCCCAACTCTCTCCCCTCTCCTCCGCGACGCGCTTCAGCGTTGCCTGAATTCCCGGCATCATTCCCTTAAGCCCGCAGAAGTAGATATGCGCACCCTCATCCAACAGCTTGAAGATTTCATCGCTGTACTCCTCGATCTTATCCTGCACATACATCTTGCCGCCACTCTTGTTCTTCTGCTCTCTACTCAGTGCCCTGTCATAGCGGAAATTAGCTGGATAGCCTTTCAGGTATTTACTGAACTCCTCATCGTAGAGAAGGCTATCCGTGTTAGCCACACCGAGGAAAAGCCACGCCAGACCGTTGAACTTGAATGCTTGGACATCTTCCATGAACATTCGTCGCAAGTAGCCTCGGTAAGGTGCCACACCAGTTCCAGTTGCGATCATTATGTGGGTGGCATTCGGATTTTCTTCGGGCAAAAGCATTATTTTTCCAGAAGGACCTATGAACATAAGTATGCATGGTAAGAAAAATACTATGATGCAATATTCATCTTGGCACATTCCTACAATTGGGGAGTAGATCTCAAAACATTTACAATAAACTTGAGAGGTGAATGTCACTTCTTGAAATCTTTAGTCATGAAAGAGATCAAATAGACATTTTGTACACATTTTAAATATTACAGTATAAATAAAATGGACATGCTGGTGGAACTGTGGAAGCATACTACACTACGATTTAGCAAAGTGTCCATATATTACATGGAAAAGAAATTCTGGGACAGGTCTCTTAATTGCTTACTGTATAGGCGTATATGGGATGAGACCATGGAAATAACAGACACTTGTGCCATGGTTGACCTCATGCAATCTTACTTATTACTCCCTCCGTCCCACAAAATTTGGCCAATTTGACATTTGATGTTGTGTTTGACTCAAATTATTGTTAGGAAGGACTTGTTAAAAAAAAATCTAAAACAAATTGCATTTAGAAACTACAAACTTTAATTTATAATTTGGATATAAATTATCTAACTTTCTATATCAAAATATTGAAGAAAAATCATATATTATACGTGCAAAATGAAACTGGTCAAGATTCCTAGGACGGAGGGAGTAGATGATTTGCTTCAACAGGTAAGCAAATGCCATATGTGAATTTGACGTGGCAAGAAATTGAAATCATGTTCATCAGTTCTGAAAGCAATTAGATTACAGATCTTACCAGTGATCTGGACCTTATCTCCAGGCTTTGCGTTACAGAGGAAGTTGCTACATATGCCAGCCTTCGAAGGATCTTCTTTACCGGTTTCAGGGTCGGTATAGACAGCACGACGTACACACAAACTGGCTGTTCTGCCATCAAAAGAATCTCCATACCTGGTTGATGCAATGGAATAGAGACGAACATTCTGGGGACTCCCAGGTTTTTTGGGGTTCTCACCCTGTGGTCCAAAATAACATATAAGCAGATGATCAAGAATGGATAAATCAAAATAAGCATAGTTTATGATTAGCATCCAATCTAATGTTAGAAAATAATATAAGTATCACATCAGATATTAGACAAGTAAACCGTCACATCATTTTCTGCATCATTTTCACGTTATGCCATCAGATATAAGACAAGTAAACCATCACATAAACTAGAACCAGAAATTACAGTGAGATGACTAAGATATGATTTCTGCATTAAGATTTCACATGCACTTTTCATTTATTGGCATAAAGTTGCTCAGAAATGAAAGAGCTACAAAAGTATGGAGTACTAAACAAAAACATCACAGAAGTTAAGGTTATTGATGAATACACATTGTAGCTAAAAGAAAAAAAAAACAAAGAAAATGAATGAATGTAAATAATTCTTACAGGAGGGATCACTCCATAGCTTTGTCCTTCCCAATAGGGAACATTGCCGCCATGGTCAATCACGACGTGACATGTTTCTCCTGGAGCTGTAGGGCCAACCAGCCTCTCAACAGAGACAATGGTTGCTGTGTATGGTTCCTTTGGTTTGTGTATATTCAATGGAGGCTCTTTTGCGCCTTCCAAATTTGGAGGTGAAACTGTAACCTTAGTCCTGCTTGCTTGTTGCACTGACATGCGTACCTTGAATGAATTTCTTCCATGTGTCTTACTCAAGCCTAAATTCAAAGATAAGCCTGGAGCCCATGGTTTCTCACCGAAGTTAATGCTCTGCGTCTGTAACAAAACTCAAACACATGACTTAAAGTCCAACACAATTCATAAAGCTAAAAAGTACAACAAAGTAAATGCACATAAATAACCAATAATTTATCAAGCAACTTTGAAAGGGGAAAAAAGGAAAGGTTGATACAGAAGCTAGTGAAAAATGAAAACTGATTATGGAATCAAAAGCAGAAAGAAAAGCAAGAGAAGCATTTACATAGTTCAGTCAATTTACTCATGGTCATAGATAGAAAAGCCCTTACACCTTCTCCTTACAATATCTGTGGCTTGATGGCAAACTAAAATAAAAAATTGTGATTAGGCATTCCCTCCATGATAAGTTCCTCATATGTTTGTGCACTCAAACAACATATTCAAATCCTGAGCCCGGTAAATTCAGAATTAAAGTTAATTAGAACGGAAATACTAGGCAGCCAATACTACCAAAATTACAAGCGCATAATTTCATGGATATCGATGGACACTCAACAGATATAACAAAATTGCACATCAAAACCATGAACAGTGAGTATAGAAGCAGACTGCAGAGAAGTGCATTGAAGTGGTATGATTGGGTTTCATTCACAAACATAACCAGGCAATCAAATGAAATCTTGATCAGCAAAAACAAAAAAACAAAAAACAAAAAATGTAATTTGACAGTCTAACACTCACAAACTACCTCCAAATAGATTGATCATGAAAAGCTTATACGCGTTTGAACCTTCAGAATCTAAAAAAACTGAATTAGCACTCAAGGGAAAAAGCCAACACTACATGATACATACTCCAGAAAATACAAAACACATGCAAGCAGTTAGAAACTGAAATCAAAAGCCTCCATTTTACAAACATGGTCTCCCATTAACTCATACTTTCGGGAGCGGCGGTAAGAAACTGAGAAAAGAATCAAGTCAAATACCTTGAACACTAATCCGCGGCGAGAAGGGTCGGCTCCTATAGGAAGAGCCACCTGAAAAGGCAGAGTTGTCTGAGCCATGATCGGATCAGAGAGGTACAGAAGAGAGCGAGGAGACTGAACTGGGTATTAGATTTAGAACGCAGACGAAGCGATCTGTTTATAAAAGGGTCTTGAAGAACATGCAAGTTGGGATCTTTTTTGTTTAATGGAAATAAAAAATGGAACTTTGAGATTGGGAAGAGCTTAAAACCGAAATAAAATTAAGGGAAGAGGTAGAAAACAGGGAGGAAGAAAAGGGCAGTGATCTTTGGGGGTAGTCAAAGGACGGAGTGATCTTGGCTCCTTCGCTACGCAGCCCCTCCTCCCCAGCCCAGCTCAGGTCAGGTCGGCTGACTACCTAATACTACCTTATGTTCTGCCGGTTCATTTTTTGCTTCTATAGTTTACCATAATACTCCCTCCGTCCCTTAATATAATTGAAGAGTTTGTTTTGCTGTTTTTAGTATATTTAATCTATGATTTATTTTCATAAATGTTTTGATATTTAAAGTTGAATAATTCACATGGATATCATAATTTGAAGTATAAATATTTAAAATATTTTTTTTTAAAATTTTTTTTTCAATATTTATCTTGGAAAAAAATTGAGTCAAACTGTGCTACACAAAACATGAAAGTCAAACCCTTCAATTATTTAGGGACGGAGGGAGTACTAATCAGGTCAGGTAGGCTGACTACCTAATACTACCTTCTATTCTGCTGGTTCATTTTTTGCTTCTATAGTGTACCATAATACTAATCTATCACACGAAAATTGCACCATTTCATTTTCTGTTTTAAGTTGTAGTGTTCACCAGCAGTAAAACTTCCGTAAATAGATAAAGAGTATAATACGAAGTTACGAGTACAAATTCTGTTTATTTATAACATATGTGGAAAAAAAACTTACATAAATATATTATTAATTTATTTATTTAGTCAATTAATTTAATAAATTAAAAGATTAAAACATCATTTGTAGATATTTATTAATAGAGTAAATTTGATATTTTTATGCTGTGTGAAATACCACATTCGTATATTTGGTAAATAGACATAAAACAATATTTAATTTATGATTTTTCATATATGTTTACACATTTAAAGTTAAATAATTCATATGTGTATTTGAAATATAATTTTTATTTTTTAAAATATGTATTTTATTTTTAAAATTTTGTCATTGTTTATCATTGTAAATATTTGAATAAATTAATTTAATACAAAATTTTTAAAAATGAATAAATTAACCCTAAATTTATGAAAGTTTACAAAGTAAGTTATTCCTCAACCAATACACGACCGTTCTCCATCCTCACACCAGGCCAGACATTGCCGCCCCTGCCAAACACAGACACTCCCCCACTAGCCCAACCCCTCAATGGTCATGTCCAACCCTCATGTTCTAGGTTCTTACCTATTTTTCTTTTTGATTTTTTCAGCTGCCAAATGTTCTTGGTTTCTTCTCGGGGATGGTTCAAATAGTGTAGTTCGGGATATAAAAGAACAAGGAAAGGCGGTGGTAAGGAAGAAGAAGTCAATGTCAAGAAACCTCAGGAGTATGGTGGTTGTGAGAGACTTGGGTGTGTCGGAAACCTCCCCGGCCCGACCCCCCTTTCCAAAGAGACCGTTATTGTCCGCCACTTTGCAATCTAGCCATCGCCCCCAATGCCCGTTGCGAAACTAGATTTGACTTTTACACTGGGTAGGGGGTGAGGACTAGGTCAGAACGAGCCGAGCCGAGCTCGAACTGTGCTCGGCTCGAACTCGGCTCGATAGTTTTTGATCGAGCTCGAGTTCGGCTCGATAGCTCGACGAGCCTTCATGATACGGGCTCGAACTCGGCTCGATTGATTGCTCGAGTTCGGCTCGATTGCTCGTGAGTCGCTCGAATCGTGTCAATAATTATTCAAACTACACCCGAGTTCGGCTCGATAGCGGCTCGAAATATGATACTTTGTAATTTTAGTCTTGGTGCTTTATAATTTTAGTCAACTATGTCGTACTACTTTCAAATTACTCATTATACAACATAATTGTAGTAAATTAGGCCATACTACTTTAATTATTTACATATGAATTATCATAGGTTCTTTTTAGTATATATTGCTCGATAGCTCGATAAGCAATCGAACCGAACTCAGCTTGGCTCGAACTCGGCTCGATAAGATTATCGAGCCTCGAACTCGGCTCGAACTTGAACTCGAAGCTCGATAATACATTGCTCAATAACACACGAGCCGAGTTCGAACTCGAGTAAGTTCGATAACGGCCATTTCTGACCCTAGTGAGGACGATGGTTGAGCATCGGACAAGAGATCAAACTACTAAATTTAAAGTTTTAACATTAAACTGTAAGTTTTGAATACTTTAAGACATGTACTGTAATTAACTCATTTTAAAATTGTTAGTGGGCATTTAGATCATTTTAAACTTTTGTTTTCATATTTGATATTTTTTGGATATTTTAGACTCAATATATATAGTTAGTATTAACGATTTGGAAAGATAATTTAAAATAATACACACATAATTAAAAATAATGAATCAAAAAGTAAAATTATAAGCTAGATGGGTGTTCAACACATTTCAAAAAACCTAATGGTCAATTTGAGTATTTTAACCGCAATTTTCGTTAAATTTTAACGGAGTTAAATTGTGAGTATAGATTTGCAACTACTCATACTTCATAATCACTTTTGCAGTAAAAGTTTTTTTAGGTATAAACTTTTAACAAATGATATAGTTTAGTTAGAGATGGTGCAATTTACTTTTTTTGTAACTAGTAAGTTAGCCTTATGACTAATTGAAAGATTTTAGTGGTGTTTAACGGTAATTAGTTAAATTATTTGTGTGTAGGTTTTGGCCATCTCGACGAGCCGAATCAAACCTTCACATCACTCGCCCAGAAGGGTGGACAGAGAGCACCTTGACGCCTTACGCCGCCCTGTCTCCTCCGTCACAGTTCTCTTCGGAGAAAATTCCTCGTCTTCGAAGATGGATCAAACTGTCTCGTTCCTTTTTGGCGGAACTAACTTCAATAAGAAACGCTTCGCCAATGATTTCCAGCGGTTCAAGGTAGCCTCTTTCTCCAATGTTTTGTAGTATCTGTCTAGCTCAAGAAGTGCAGCATCATGGGTTTCTGTTTCCCCGGCATTTCTGGGTTACTTTTGAATTAGGGGAAAATGGAAGCTGAGAACCAAGTGGACCATTCGAGCTTGCTGGATAATGGAGAAGTGGAAGCTGATCATTCTGCAGTTTCTCTCAAGAAGAGAAAGCGCAAGCAAGCTGTTTCTGGTTCTGTATTTTTGCCTCTCTCTGGGTTTCCGCGAAGTTTTAGTCTTTCCAAGAACTTATTGTTTATTGTTCTTTCGAGTAGAAACGGTGGAGGGAATCAATGTGTTTAAAGTCTTAAAAACGGAAGCTGTGCCTTCGAAGGAAGAGAGCCGTAAGGAGGAAGACGAAGAGCTGAAAGCAAAGAAAGAATTTTACAGACAGATGGAGGTGCTTCTTAGGTTCTGTTCGCATTTCAATGATGCACTCTCTTGTTTGCTTCTATGTCTCTGTTAGTTTATTTTGTTCTTTTTGTTTGTAGCGGGATGCACTTCTGAGGAAGAAGTACAATATTCATGTTTCTCGGAGCAATGTTCCAACCCCACTACAGAGTTTTGCAGAACTGCAGTCGAAGTATGTGATATTTCTTTTCCAAATTGTGATATATGTCCATTGCTATGCTTTGGTTGGTGCTGTCATATATGGTGTTATTTTGTCAGCATAATTTGAGGTGGGAGTCTAATGATTTTTTACTGCAACTGCGTGAAACATGATTTTTCACCATTTTCTTTCTGATCATTCTCTAGTTCAGAGTTATTGGTTACTGTTTTTCTTGTACTCTTTTGGTGGTGCTTTTGCTCTCATATGTCAGTCTCCCTTGTTCCTCTTATGTTTGAGGCTGTAAGTTTAACGTTTTGATCTCCCCTTTCCATGGTCATGTGAATTGCTCTTAAAGTGAATTTCTTTGTACAGATATGGCTGTGAACCCTATTTACTAAACAATTTTGCGGAGCTAGGTTTCAAAGAGCCAACACCAATCCAAAGGCAGGCTATCCCGATTCTCCTATCTGTATGCTCTTCTGTTTGACCTTTACTACATGCTGCTCCTGTTTATTTTCCACTTTGGGCTTTTGGTTGTAATGTAATGCTGGTAGCTGAGTTTCACGGTTTCTTGTAAGCTCCTGTCATCTGATGATAAAAGTATTTGAAAATACAAAACCAAGACTTGTGGGGTTTTTTATATTGCCATTGTGGTCAAGTAAATGAGTAATTGGATCAATCGATCAAGCAATATGTTGTGGTCAGAATTACGAATTTTTGTACTTTCCAGGGTCTGGAATGCTTTGCATGTGCACCAACTGGCTCAGGAAAGACGTTAGCTTTTGTTTCACCCATTCTTTTGAAACTAAAGGTATCTTATATTTAGATGTAAATGGTGAATGTTATTTTGAGTTTCTATGAGTACTTATTGTGCCCTTTTTATTTGAACTCAGCGTTCGTCGACGAAAGGGGTCAGAGCTGTTATCTTGTCTCCAACACGTGAATTGGCTGCACAGACAACTAGGGAGTGCAAAAAACTTGCTGAAGGCAAAAAGTTTCGTGTTAAATTGATGACCAAGGAAGTTCTTGGACGCAGGAGTTTTAAAAAATTTCGTTGTGACATACTTATCTCTACACCACTGCGTTTGTCTTTGGCAATCAAGAAAAAAAATCTTGATTTAAGCAGGTGTATTTTAACTTTCAAAAAGGACAAGTTTTTCATTTGCTTTAGACTTGCATATTCATTTGCAACATTAAAAGTAGTGTAGATATCGTATTTAGTTGCTCAAACTTTTAGTACTAGTAGGCCTCTTTAGGAATACAAAATAGCTGCAAATGTAACAGCCCAATAGCAGTGGGTTTTCGTGGAAGGTAAAGAAGTGATGGAATGTATCACAACATTCCTATAAAAAGCTCATGTTTTTTTAATCTTCTGCAGGGTTCAGTATCTTGTCCTGGATGAATCTGATAAGCTCTTTGAGCTTGGTTTAATAGAACAGATTGATAAAGTGGTTAAAGCTTGTACAAATCCATCAATAGTACGCTCATTGTTCAGTGCAACATTACCAGATCCTGTTGAAGAGCTTGCACGCTCAATAATGCATGATGCGGTCCGCATTATTATTGGCAGGAAGTAAGTTATTATTTCCATCAGCTTTAAGATAGGAATAAGCTTATTATTGCTTACTCAATGCTACAGCATATTCCTGGTTACACAAACTCTTTTCTCATATAAATATTCTGCAGAAATACTGCTTCTGAAACAGTCAAGCAAAGGTTACTTTTTGCTGGAACTGAAGAAGGGAAACTCATTGGGCTTCGTCAAATCTTCCAAGAGGTATGCTGCTTAAATTGATCAGTAAACAGCTTGTTTTATTGTCATCACTTTTGGGAGAGATGCATGCTTTTGTGTTCACCTAATTTTTTTATGTAGATATATTCAAGCATAATCTATTGGGGAAAAAATGTTTTAACTCTTAAGATGCTTATGGATGTAATTCTTACTCATGTACTACCTTCTCTTCAAATTTAAGGTACTCAGACTTGGTAATTCTTTAGTTCGAGTCCAGTTACAATATATAAAATTTCCATGGTATGTTTACAATTTGGTCAAACTGCGTTCTTTTCCCCTTTAAAACCATATATTAGAAGTTGTTGACGGTGGAAGTTTTGCACATATTTCCGCTATGATATTGACACAAAATGATTTACCATCTATTTCAATGACTACAGAGCCTCAATCCGCCTGTCCTAATATTCCTGCAAAACAAAGAACGGGCAAAGGAACTGTATGAGGAGCTGAAGTTTGATAACATTAGAGTTGATGTGATCCACTCTGATCTCCCCCAAAAGCAGGTTTCTCAGTTACATTTTATATTTTCTCTGTATTGAATGCAGTGTTACATTCATTTCTATGTTATTTCTGTCCTAAGTAGTCTGGAAAGGCGACAAAAGGGAAAATTCCATTTAATGGGAAGTCCAAATCTAATGCAGTGTTTCATTAATTTCCACTATGTTATTTCTGGCTTAAGTAGTCTGGAAAGCTTTCTTAGCTTTTGCAGACTTACTTCAAATGCGTCTCTTATGGATTTGAGTAGCTGGAATCTTGTATGAATGGTTGCATGGGCAAAATTGCTGTCTAAGAGAACCTACCAACTCACATGTGGTGTGTGAATAGTGCCTGTTGTGTTGCATGGTTGCTTTTCATGGATGAGGGACGGGCATGTCTATATCCATTCATGGAAGGGTCTTACCCTTCCAGCTCGAGACCACAGAAAATGTAGTATGTTATTAGACTTGCTTGAGCTACATTAACACCATGTAACTGAAATTCCCTTTACACTGTTACATGGATGCATGTCTAATTTAGTAATTATCCTGTTTAATGCTCATGTCACACTATTTCCCTTTTTTTCGCTTGTTTTTTTTTTTTTTGAGTTTTCAGTTTTATATTAGTACTCCATATGCTAACTTCCTTTGGTTCATGTAGCGTGAAGATGCTGTTGATAACTTCAGGGCTGGCAAAACATGGGTTTTGATTGCTACTGATGTTATTGCCCGTGGCATGGACTTCAAGGGTGTCAATTGTGTTATCAATTATGATTTTCCAGATTCTGCTGCTGCTTACATTCACAGGATTGGTATGTCATGTACCTCTGACTTGGAGTCTTGCTTCTTATTTAATTCTTATAACTGCTTTAGGATTACTCTATCATAGGTCCAAATTTTCTTCATGTTTTTTGTTTCGCAATTCACGATCCTTCTATCTTCGTTTAGTCAGCAGTTGTTGGTGTATCTTTGTCTAGTTTGGTTACGTTTCTTGAAAATGTTCAGTCTAGGATTGTTTCATGTTGTAGTTGCTGATGAAATCGGTTTCCGGTGTACAAAACAGGTCGGTCAGGGCGAGCAGGGAGGAGTGGAGAGGCTATAACGTTCTATACAGAGGATGATCTTGAGTTTCTGCGGAATATAGCTAATGTTATAACAGCCTCAGGCTGTGAGGTGCCATCATGGATCATGGCACTGCCCAAGAAGAAATGGAGGCGGCATCGACCCCAGAGAGAACACATTGCAGTGCAGCCTGAAGAAGAAGCATGAACATGCACTTAAGGAACTTGACCCCTTTTTTTCTTGGGAAAAAAAATGATCAAAATTAGATTGTCACACTTCTAGTTGAAATGTTCAGTGTTGGGATGATGTGAGCTTATTATTTCTTCAAAAAAGTACAACTGATAAATATTTGTAGTGAAATAACTTTCAAGTATTCTGTTTTGTGATATTTTTCAAATCAATAAATTACACAACAATGAATTGCAATTTACAGAAGGGTCAATCAAATTTTGATGTGAATGCCGACGAGCTAGCCATCCATAAAAGAACTATTCCCTCCAATCCAAATTAATCCTGTCATCTGCGCATGTAAATTAAGATAAAGTAGAAACGTAAGGGTACTAAAAAAATAAGATGAACATGTAAAGGAAAAGAAAGAATGCAAGAGAAAATGAGTATAATAAAGTAAGGACACAATTCAATCACCCTGTTTCTCAGCCATATGAAAACAACCTATCTGCTTGTGTGAAGATCCTGTTTTCTTGATCAAGAAGCTTGCATGGATGTGTTCTAGAGAATCTAACCCATGTACATTCCTGTCTTTTGTATATTGAGGAATGTGCTTGATGTGTTGGAGATAAGTAGCTACTCTGATGTCCTCAGTTGGACCTGAGTTAAGAAAAACTCAATTAGAGAAGCTCAGATAATGTTAATAAGTTTGTCAAACAGCAACCATTTATTGTTAATTCATGATACAGGTTCATTGTAACGTGAAATGGTAAAGTTTTATACCGAATGTCATTCGTGATTCAATCATCGTGAGAGAATAATGAAGCAAAATTACAATGAACAGTTGGCTACAAAAGTAAATAAGTTACCAACAGATATATAACGGGAGAATCATGCGGCCTTCTGATCCAGTTGGAGCACAAGCAGAAGAACACTCCTGTTCCTAAGAGAAACAATTCAGATTTTCAAAGTACAGAAGCTGTGTGTTAAAAGAACCAGATCTTAGATTGTGGAAATTTACAGAATCCTGAACTTACTGTGTAGTCATCAGATCTTTACTTTAAATCCGCCACTTCAAACGCAGCTGTTTTAGAAGCACCCTTAACAATGGCCTGAACAACAGAGGTATGTCAACAAGATACATTTCATGGTGATGGTGAGCAAAGTTCGCCATCAATTTCATCATATTCCAAGTTCATGTGGGTTCCATTTCTTGATGTATATCGAATCTCAAGCATTTTTAACCATAGTTCCTCGAGTACATTATATATTCTGCTGCATTCTGGATGTAAGGCATCTTCTGCAGAGAAAACATGGACACAATTTTTCACTTCAATCCAACTCTGTCCAGGAGCTTTCCTCATACCCTTTTCTTTCATGGAATTCCTTAATCTAGCAACATCCTTCCATTGTCCAGAAGCAGCATATATGTTGCAGAGTAAAATGTGAGCAGCTGAATTGGAGGGATCAATTCTCAAGATTTTCTCAGTAGCCCTTTCACCTACATCAACCTTACCATGGGTTTTACACGCAGCTAGGAGAGTCTTCCAGACCACTATGTCAGGTTCAAATTTCAACTGATTTATAAAAGCTTCAGCTTCATGCAGGCGTCCAGCACGAGCAAGTAAGTCCACCACACAAGAAAAATGCTCCCGAGTTGGAACAATTCCATATTGAGTTTCCATTACTCTGTACAGATGCAACCCTTCTTCAACAAGTCCAACATGACTGCAAGCAGTTAGAACCCCTAGAAAAGTTACTTCATTTGGCTCAACTCCAAAGTTTATCATTGTTTTGAAGAGCTCAAGAGCCTCCTTGAAGTCTCCAGATTGAGCATACCCAACAATTAAACTGCTCCACGAAACAACATCTGGACTGTTGATTAAGCCAAAGAGATCTCTAGCACTTGTAAGGGATCCACACTTAGCATGCATGTCTATCAGAGCATTCATGACAGGGACATGAAGCAGAAGACCAGTTTTTACAGCATTGCCATGGATTTGATTACCCATTTTAATGGATGTTGCTTCTGCACATGCACCTAATACTGTAGTTATTGTGACAGAATCGGCCATCCTATAAGAAGCAAGCATCAATTTGAACAATCTGAAGGCTTCTGCAGATTGACAGTGCTGCACACATGCTGCGAGAATTGCATTCCAAGAAACTAAATCCCTGCAATCCCGCATCTCTTCAAAAACATAAAATGCTTTCCGTAGATCATAGCACTTTGCATACATGGTAAGTAGAGCATTACATACTGGGGTCTGTGATTCATACCCAAATTTAGTAATCAAGGAATGCACCTGCATGCCAAGAAGAAGAGAACTGTTGCAAGCACAAAGCAAGGAGCGTATGGTAGTCTCATCAGGGATAAATCCTGTATGCCTTAGCTCAGAAAAATAGGATGCTGCTTCAGCAGTTTGACCACCATTAGCAAGTCCAGCAATAATAGCATTCCAGGCTGCTAAATCTGGACGTTCTATCCAATGAAAAACATTTCTTGCAGAATCCAGAAAACCACAACTTGCATACAGGTAACACATGGCACAACCGGCATAGATGTCTCTTCTAAACCCAAGTTTCAGACACATTCCATGTATCTGCTTTCCATAATCAGCTTCTGCAAGACTTCTGCAAGCACCAATAACGCTACCAAATATAAACTCATTAGGAAGAAAATGTCCCTCACAAAGCATCTCCTTGAAAAGGCATAAAGCTTCTACGGGGAAACCCAGTTGAGAATAGCCACCGATCATTGAACCCCAGGAAACCAAATCCTTTTCTGGAATCCGAAAGAAAACCTCTCTTGCATCATCAATCAGACTGAACTTTGTGTACATTGCAATTAGGGCATCTTGAGCAATAAGACCTGAGCCAAAATCTGATTTCACAACATGACAATGCACTTGCTTCCCCAGGTCAACATCACCTAAACCTGAACAAGTTTTAATAAGGCTACCAAACGTGAACTGATCTGGTACTATACCTAACCGCAGCATCTCAAGATACAATGCCATTGCATCACTCTCCTGTCCATTCTGTGAACATCCAGCAATCACAGAAGTATACGAAACAACATTTCGCTCAGGCATCTCATCAAACACTCTTCTAGCATCTTTCAGAGAGCCACATTTTCCATACATATTTATAATATGGTTTTGAAGAACAATGTCCAGACACCACCGTGAATGCAAAATATACTCATGGACTCTTCTACCTCGTTCAACAGACCTTGACGACGCAAATGCATTGATCAACAGCGCACAAGTGCTTGGCCATATATTGAAATTCGTTTTATTTCGGATAAACTCAAAGGCTTCGAAAGCTTCCTTGTACTGGTTTTGCTTGCAGAGTGAGCTTATGTAGCCGTTTCCGGCCTGTTCTGTTCCGAAGCTAGGCATTTGCTGCCTAAAACTCACAAAAAACTCCGGTCTCCGATTCAAGTATTTTATCATTGTTGCCATCTTGAAAGAATTAAAGCAAGAAACTTGTCATTTTCTGCACGAACTGTAAACCAATATGACTTTAGGGACATTTTCGTACAAAATCAATCATGTGGACAAGAAAAGGACAATGCGTGAGAGAAATATACAACCGTATCTTCTTCATTAAAATCCACCTTCAAGCCTCATCAGTGAATGAACATATGAAAAAAGACAGCATCAACACAAATGAAACAGAAAACAACGGAGAACTAGAGAGAGCCAGGAACAGTTGGGTTGCAGGGAAGGCATACACAGTAGGCTCTTACATGAAAAATTATGTTCAGAGATTTCAGTTTGGTCATCACCTCTCAATCCTATTAATCGCCATAAGAGCTACTGGTACTTAACGACATATTGCTGTTCCAGGTTCTCCGGAGCCGCAGTTCCAGCAGCATCTCTCGGTGCACTCCGAGAAGAACAGCTTCCATGAGAAATTGAAGGGGAGATTAAGGACTGACAGGCTCAAATGCGCATTAGATCTTAAGGCTCTGTTTGGAAGGGTTTATCGGCGATTTTTCCAGCCCGCGTTTGCATCATTGGTTTGGATTGGAGCAAATAAAAACAGAAAAAGACAAACTTTGCCACCAATGTTTAGCCTCAAGACACATTTAGCCATCAACAATCTTCACAGACATTTTTTTTTATCATGAATGTCTTCTTTTAGGACTACCAAACATTAATCTGGGTCACCAATTACTATTGAGTCTATTATCGGGAGAATATTCCCAAATATTCCATAATGGAGCAACAAATGCATCCATATCACTATTCTAACAATTAATTTAATCCAAAATTTTTAAAATAAACAATCTAGACCCTAAAATTTGTAGAAATTACAATCACTTTGCTTGATGGCAAACATTAGTCATCAAGATGATGAGTAAAATCCGTTGGCGGTTTCTGTTTTTAAGTTTGGGACCTATTCCGGTCATACTTTAAGTTTTTTACTTAAATTGATTCTAAATGTAAGTTTCGCGATCCCCATGTAGTCCTTTCCATCCATTTTAGTCATTTAAATAGACGAAATTGTGTGAAAAGTCGATTTTGCCTTTGTTAAGTTTGGGCCAATGCCTAAACTGTTAAGTTTTAAACCTGGAACAAGAGAGGACAAAAAATGTTAGTAAAGTGAACGAAATAAAAAGGAGAAGCGCAATGGAAGGGTTTTTCCACGTCTCGTTGAAGTTTTGAGATCAGCAACGCGACGTCACGAGTTGCAGCGAGTTCCGGCCAGGTTCAAGGGTCGTCGCGATTCCAGCGACGTTCGGTGGTGGAATCGGACGGGAAAAGGACGGCCGTGGTCGGAGGTCACGTCGGAGGCTTCATTGCAGCTGGACAGTACCCTTGGCGGCCAGATCGAAGCTGGTCGGTCGCTGGTTCCTTTCGGCAAATATGCATCGATTCACGGCTCCCCGACGATCGTTAATGGAGTAGAAGGACGCTGCTGGGGCCGACAAGGCTCCGGCAATCCCTTGGGAGGGTTTGTGGTGGCTACAGGCTGACCGGATGAAGGAGCAAGAGGAAGACGCTCTACTGTGAAGGCGTCGAGTTCCACCGTCAGCTGCGATTCGCAAGGCTCCGGTGACCTGCTGCGATTTGCGCGGTTGGAGAGGAGTGCGCCAGCTTGGGGATGCTTGCCTTAATGGGATGCTGGATGGCGGTTATGGCTAGAGACGATGGTGATGGAGGGCTTGTCATGACAGGGGGAGAGAAAAACTTTGGTAGAGAAGAACGAAGAGCTGTTCTCATACAATTTTTTTTAATGATTTTTCGAACCTCCCCTGCACCAAACATAGAGAATATTTTTTTTTCTTTTACGTTCAGATTTTGTTTGTTAGGTTTGCAGTGGTTTAGGGTGGAGTAAGGTTGGAGGTTCCCACCGGCTGGAGGTTGTCGGTGGGGAGGTCGAGGTCGATGGAGAGGCTGGGCAGCAGAGGAGGGGAGGACTGAGGAAGGAAGATGGTAAAAGTGGAGGTTTTGTGGAGTTTGAGGATTAATGTGTCGGTTTTGAAAATGTTAGGGGTAGAATTGATTGATTTTTATAAAAATGAGGTTTATTATATCAATTAATTAAGGGCACCACCGATTTTTTATACACTTCCATCCATTTAAACGGATGAAATGGACGGAAAGGACTACATGAGGACGCGAAACTTACATTTATGAAAAATTTAAATAAAAAAACTTAAAGTAGGACCGGAATAGGTCTCTAACTTAAAAACAGGGATTGACAACGGAATTTACTCTCAAGATGATAGTAAAAGTAATAGGGGTAAAATGGAACTTGGCAAATGCCAAACATCAGGAAAGCTGGAAACAAGAATTCAATAGCTTATGCCGCCCATTGGCAAATAGTAGTATACATATTAATAAACCAAAGGTAGTTTATTGCTACAACCCTTGAGCCAAACCGGTGTCTAACAAAGCAAAATCTTTGGATTCTTCACCATAAACAATATTGGAAGATAAAAAGTTCAGGTTCCATTTGGTCTTAGGATCTTAACTGGCTGCTGGGTATGCAAGGAAACTGATGATTGTTTGCAAGAAATGCCTGGAGAAGAGGATACCTTAGAGTACACACCAACCTGGGTGGTAGCTAGTGTCTGTGGTGTTATTGTTGCAATCTCATTCCTGGTTGAAAGATCCCTTCACTCAATTGGCAAGGTGATAATGATTAGAGGTCAATCATCAATCATTAAGCATCAAATCATTACTTAATCTCTCTCTCTCTCTCTTTCCCTTTAATTCAAGACTTGTTTCATTTTTGTTCCAGTGTTTGAAGAAAAGGGGAAATAACCCTTTGTTTGATGCCCTCCAGAAAATCAAAGAAGGTAACTTGCATGATAAATTAGGAATCTTTTTATTTATGAACCCTCTCTGTCTGTTTCTCATTCACTCTGTTTGTTTCTGTGGGTTGATCATGCAGAGTTAATGCTGTTGGGGTTCATATCACTGCTGCTAACAATTTCTGGAGCAGGGATTAACAGTATTTGCATATCTAAAAAGCTAGCAAATATATTGCTGCCCTGTTCTAATGGCAAATCACACCATGAATCCAAATACCATTCTTTTCCCTTTCATGTCTTTTCCTCTCGTCACCTTCTCTCAAATGCTGCGCTTCCTGATCCAATAACTGCGCATTGCACCTATAAGGTAGAACTCTCTTCTCAAATGTAGTAGTAGGACTCCTTTCAATTTCTCTAAATTTCATTCATATATAGTACTAGTACTTAATTCTCACCAATTTCATTTACAGGGGAAGGTTCCCATGTTGTATGCAACTGCTTTGCACCATCTCCACTTGTTTATTTTCATTTTGGCTTTTGCACATGTCATCTTTTGTGCTCTTACCATCATCTTTGGAGGTCAAAAGGCAAGTTACTTATGTAGTAAATAAAAGAATATACCCTCCTCTTCCATAAAGATTCTAAAGTTTAAAGACAATTATCCCATGATGCATATTGTCTGTTGGGCATTTCATGTGTAGATTCGCAAATGGAAAAGATGGGAAGATTCTGCTACAAGCATGGATATAAATGAGGGTAAAATACTTCTAGCACAATATATATTTTCTTAACTTTAGTAGGGGATATAAAATGGATAGAAATAAAATAAAAATGAGACAGAGTATCTGGCTGGTTCCATCATACATGCAAATATTCAATCCCTAGCTAGCTAGCTTTATATAATGGGTACTTATGAAGTTTTTTGTGCATGCAGTTACCTATGTTGAAAATATCACAAAACGCATGGGTTTTGGATCTATGTTAGGTTGGTTGGTGAGTTAGAGATTACATCATGTTAATTTGTTAAAGTTGCACACTTGAATCATGAATAGAACTATATATATGGTAGAAACATAATATTTAACTACATTTACATTATTCTGATATTTTATCATCACATTTTCCTTCCAGCATTCATTTTTGAAGCACTTTCATGGTTCTGTGACCAAGTCAGATTATCTCACTTTAAGGCTTGGTTTCATCAAGGTATGTTTAGTAACTTTTATCTTTTTTAATTCCAAATTAAGTTTATGTTTTTTTTTGTCCATTTCTAAACAATCTCTCTATTTTCTAATATTACAAAGTTGTTTCCAGAAGCATTGCCCTGGCAATCCATCATTTGATTTCCATGGTTACATGATGCGCCACCTTGAGGCTGATTTTAAGAAAGTTGTTGGGATCAGGTTAGTCAGATTTTTCTTTTTCTAGGGGGTTTCTTTTTTAAAAAAAAAGTTTGCTTAACTGTTGAATTTCTCCTATATATGATCTACACATACTTGTAATTTATCTTGATCTGTACATGCAAAGGTTGCTGACTTAATTCATTCAATGCAGTTGGTATCTTTGGATATTTGTAGTTATATTCTTCTTGGTGAATATCGTTGGTAAGAAATTAGCTTTACTTAATTTACATTAAACTACTTTTAAATCTAATCAGAAGAGAGTATATATACAATTCTCATCTTAAATTTGGGTTTATATATCTACCCGTTAAAAAAAAGGGTTTATATGATCATTAGGAAAATTGGTAAAAATGTCACTAAAGTATTCGAAATTTCTCAATTTGTCACCAAATTTCATTTTGAAGCTAAAGTGTCATCTAACTTTTTAACCTGGTTAAAAATGTCACTGCCGTTAAAAACCGTTAAAAAAATCTGTTAACTCTATGATTTAATTACAAAAAGTCGCGCTGAAAGTTTTTAACCCTTTACAATTTGATCATAATGTAATTTTCGTCACCTTGCTCCACCATTTACAATCGTCGGAAACTGGGCTTGGCGGCGGCCGGCGCAACGGCCAACGGCGGCAGTCGAGTTTTCGTGGCGGACTTGGGCCGAGATGGTTTACCGGTGACCGGCGGTGACTATGATGGTGGTTGGAGAGGCGTAGGTAGAACGGCTGGAACGGCGAATCGAAGCGGTTATACTTGAAAACGAGTTGACGGTTTTTGTTTAAATTCTCGTCAATCGGGGCATCTCCGTCCAAGAGGCTGGTTGGGGAGGTACGATGTAAAAAAGGGGTGGACCACATCGGCGACCTGGGGCTGGAACGGTGCTGGAGCTGAAGAATCGGGCCAACAGGCTGTGTCACGTTCCGGCGTTTTCGACGGCAATTTGCGTCGGAATCGTACGGGGAGGCTCGCCGGAGCACGAGGGATGCCTTGGCGGTGGTCGAAGGGCTTGGGCAAGGCCGCTTGATGAGGACTTTGGCGGATTGGATTCGTGAGTGAAGCCGTAATTTCCGTCTATTTAGTGATGGAGATGGACGAGAGAGGAGTGTCGGCAACCGAGAACAACATTCTCGATGCGGAACTTGGTGGGTTGAGGGCTGGAGACGTGGCTGGCCGACAGACAGTGGAGGCCCGGTTGTGATGGTGGTGGAGGATGTTCGATGGCTCCATGATTTTTCAAAAATATAAGCTTTGGTGATGAAAATTACAGTTTAAAATTGTTAGAATTAAATTGTAAAGGGTTAAAAACTTTAAACACTACTTTTTGTAATTAAACCATATAGTTAACATATTTTTTAACAGTTTTTAATGGCAGTGACATTTTAACCCAGTTTCAAAAGTTATATGACACTTTAGATTCAAAATGGATTTTAGTGACAAATTGAGAGATTTCGAATATTTTAGTGGCATTTTTACCCCTTTTCCCAATGATCATTTATATATTCACACATCAGAATAACTAATAATTATTCTGTACATGTTTGTAATTTGCAGCCTGGGATACATATTTGTTTGAGGCATTCATTCCTTTCTCGGTATAGTATTTCAAAATATCATAATATACCATTCATTAATTTGCTCTTCTATTTAATTACTATATATATATCTTTTATCGACAAGCTGTTAATTACTTTCCTCAGCTTTTATTGGTTGTTGGTACCAAGTTGGAGCATGTAATTACAGAGCTGGCTGAGGAGGTGACACGACAACATCATGTAGGTGTTGAAGGAGACATGGTGGTTCGACCTTCAGATGAGCACTTCTGGTTTGGAAAGCCCAAGTTTATGCTCGTCCTAATACATTTTATCCTCTTTCAAAACTCATTCGAATTGGCATATTTGTTCTTTATATTGGTAAGATTAATCAATATATATTTATCTTTCGTGTTTGACTTAGTGTTTGACTTCAATTGATGAAAATAATATTGTATAATTAATTCCTACTTATATATTGCTTCTATCTACTGATCATTATTACAGCTAGAGTATCATCATGATTCATGTATTATTGGATCTAAGGCTTCCATTATCGTTAGACTTGTTCTTGGGTAAGATCCAAATATTGATTTCTTCTCTTCTTACCATGCATGCATTATAAAGAAACAAGGAATTAACAAAAAAATGATCACCCAAATAATTAATTAGCTCCTCTTCATTCAACTAATCTAATATTGTTTTGTTATATGTGTTTGTTTCACATGCCATGTGATTATATATAATCAGGGCGTTTGTTCGATTCGTTTGTAGTTACAACACATTACCACTCTACACAATTGTCACACAGGTAATTAGCAGATATATGCCTAATTACTACTCCACTTTAATTATAGTTGCTTCATAATCAATAATTAATGGGAGTTAATTAATTCACATGTGTGTTAATTTGTAGATGGGAAGTTCATTCAAGAAGCAAATATTTGATGAAAATATACGTAAAGGGCTTGATGGATGGCTTGAACAAGCAAGAGGTAATAAAGGGAAGAGTACTTTTCAAAGGGTTGCCACTACAAGTAGTAAATCCAGCCAGGTTCACCCACTTACCTCAATACCAGAAACTGTTGATCATGACCCAGCCATATGAACCAGAATTGGAAGTGAGATTAAACTATCCAAATGTGGAGTACTTTGAAATTTTAATTAAACTACTAAAGAAATGCTCTAATTATGTCATCGATTTTATGTTTGATAAATAAATTTCGTCAAAACTTTACATTTAGAATATTAATGCTAGCTCGTGCCTACTAAATTTGTGATTCAAGATAAGGATTTGGGGGTCAGAGTTTGTCTTCCAAGAAAACCCCTCTCATAGTCTTAATCCGTTTATTTACTGTATATGTGGTAAAACACATACTCAATCCACTCCTAATCAACTAACTAAACTAACTAACCTGATAAGTTAAAAACAAAAATGCCATTTCTATAATAAAAGACTTTCTAACTAGCTATCCACACCTATCCAAAATACCATCTACCGCCACCACCACCTTCGTTGTTGCCGCCGCCGTAACCAACTCCACTGTCAGCGAACCGTCGCCACCGCCCCCAGAACCACCATCGCTTCTGCTGGAATCATCGTCACCATCACCGGCACCGCCGCTGCCGCTAGCACCACCACGGTAGCAGCCTTCGGCATCACCACCGACATCACCGTCATCACCACCACCACCATCAGCGACAACGTCACCGCTGCAATCCGTGGACCAAGTTTTTTAGAAATCCGTGGATATTTGATAATATTATATATATATATATATGCATAGACATATATATATGGGCCTGCATGGATTTGTTTCTACCTGAATCCACAGGTAAAACGCGTCTTGTGGGGTTAAGGAGTAACTACCCTTATAAGGCATGCATTACTCCCTTAGCCCCTCAATGTGGGATGAACAACATCATCCACCCCCCTCCAAGGGAGTCCAGCGTCCCCGCTGACACATGGACACTGTACAACCAGGCTCTGATACCATCTGTAATAGACCGTGTACAGTGCCAATATGTTGTTCATCCCACATGGAGGGGCTAAGGTAGTAATGCATGCCTTATAAGGGTGGTTGCTCCTTAACCCTACAAGACGCATTTTACCTGTGGATTCAGGTAGAAGCAAATCCGTGCGGGCCTGGGGCTCAAAACGGACAATATTTTGGCACTGTACAGTGTACACAGTCTGTTACATATGGTATCAGAGCCTGGTTGTACAGTGTCCATGTGCCAGCGGGGACGTTGGACTCCCTTTGAGGGGGGTGGATGATGTTGTTCATCCCACATGGAGGGGTTAAGGGAGTAATGCATGCCTTATAAGGGTGGTTGCTCCTTAACTCTACAAGACGTGTTTTACCTGTAGATTCAGGTAGAAACAAATCCGTGTGGGCCCGGGGCCCAAAGCAGACAATATATTGGCACTGTACACGGTCTATTACAATAACATTAATCCTGGAATTCATGTTTTTATCAAACATTCATGTTTGATCTGTCCACAAGAAAGGGTAAACATAGTAATGTTCATGCCTAGGTTACATTATATTCCTAAAGTGTCTCTAGTCAAGTATTATGATGAACTTGGGTTGCCGTAATGTACGCAAGACTAACATAAGTAAAGAATCAATGAGATGGATTCTTACTTATGGTTTACATGATGGAAATAGTCATGTAATGGACTGACCTACTGAGATCATCGGGTGGATCATAGCATGATAATCGATCACGTGTATTTTAAAGGTTTCCGTGTACGTAGTCCTTTGACTTGAGGTAGAAGCAAATCCGTGATGACCCAGGGCCCAAAGCAGACAATATATTGCCACTGTACACGGTCTGTTATAATAACATTAATCCTGGAATTCATGTTTTGATCAAACATTCATGTTTGATCTGTCCACAAGAAAGGGTAAACAAAGTAATGTTCATCCCTAGGTTACATGATATTCCTAAAGTGTCTCTAGTCGAGTATTATGATGAACTTGGGTTACCGTAATGTAGGTAAGACTAGCATAAGTAAAGAATCCATGAGATGGATTCTTACTTATGGTTTACATGATGGAAATAGTCATGTAATGGACTGACCTACTGAGATCATCGGGTGGATCATAGCATGATAATCGATCACATGTGTATTTTAAAGGTCGCTGTGTACGTAGTCCTTTGACTTGAGGTAGTGAAGATCGACTAATGTGAGCAGCTCACTCTAATTCTAGTAAGCACCACTTTTAATCAAGTGGAATAGACTAGTTTTGGGTGGCTAGCAATACCATGGAGTTAGACTGTCATATACCAAGAAAGAATTCGACACTTCGATGCTACAAGAGATACTCTCATGGCCACGGTTGAATGGTAACAAGGGTGAAGATCCCACACCTTGGGTTCGACTTGAGAAGTCTATCGGATGGACTAAAACGAATACAACTAAAGCGATCGTTACCTTGGAAGATGGTTCTGTCACAATGATTGACTTCTGCGTTAATTGGATAGCAGCGATGTGTTTCTAGATACTGCTCACTGCTTGTAATTGTGAATGAGATTCATAATTACTACCAACTTAATGGGAACCTATAGGGTCACACGCAGTAACAAGAGAGTTTATGAGTGAATAGTGCAAAGGAAGAGAAATTAAGACAAAAGTGACACTTAAGTTGGTCACTTAAGGGTTAGAAGTTGGAAGTTCTGACACCAAAGTTGCAAATAGGGCGCATGGATGCCTATAAATACAACATTCAGGCGCCTAGGTTAGCTGTTGGTGAGCCTCTGGGCAGTTTCTGAACAGTTCAGAACTGCAAGCTCACATTCTTTCTTCTCTACTTCTGGTGCGCCATTCAGCCTTTCTACCTGGAGAATTGTCCGCTGTTAGCACAGTGTCAACCTGAGAGGATCTCCTACACCAATTTCTGGGAGAAGGTTGGTAGTCAGAACAGACAGCTGCTCGTGCATGGATACCAATAGAGAGCGGTGAATTCAGCACTTGTTTGTGACAGAAAGCATCATATTTGAGGTAATTAATTTTTAAACATTTGTTCTTCCCCGTTCTACACGGATCCTTGTGAGAGATTCTGTTATTCCACTACGTTGTTTGAGACCTGGAATCCCTATAGATGTTTCGTAATGTACAAAAGCGTTTATACATAAAATAAAATATTTTTTTGTTAATTTATAATTACTTGCATAGTATCTGAAGCGATATGCAATACTGTCTATTACAAGTCTATATTGTTTGTTTAGTTATTTACCCATTTCTATAGTGTCAATTAGAAAACAATATAATGTCTGAAAAAAATTAGAAATCGTCTAGTTTCTCACCTCGGAATTCCATGGCCGCTTATGTCTTTGCTCAGTACAAATCTAGACACCACAAGATCATAATTAAACATAAAAATTCTCCAAATTCCAGCGAAGAGATGGCAGTACAACAAATTCGGCCATTTATGCGGAAGTCTCCCGATCTTTGCCTCGATAACGACGATACTTCAGATCCGACCATTTATGCGGAAGCTTCGCTACGGAAGTCTCTGATCTTGCTTGCCTTCGATCACCGACGACTCTCTCCTCTAATGGTGGCCTCCAAATCTGCGATGGTATATCATTTTTTTTCTTGAAAGATAACGATAAATTTTATTAATAAAAAATTACACACTTTATTATTTAATATTCCCTCGACTATATATACATCGTCAAACACTTTACCCTTTTGACCGTATCAATGTTAGTTGATCTAAGGGAAAATGTTTATTACGATCCTAGATTTTTCTAATCTATGGTCAAAGACCACAAACCTTTTAGTTCTAATAAAAATATCGTCTCTCACAATAAATACTTTTTTTTTGTTAGAAGATCGGATAAAATATAATTTTTGTTCTTTTCCGTTAACACGTGTCCTATTTTAGTTTCACTTTAAGAATTTGTCATATTATGGTCATAAACTAATGGTTTTATGTCATATTTTAATCTTTCCGTTTGTTTGACCGATCCTAAAATTGATCGTTAATTATATTAATTTTACGCAAATACCCTTAAAATATCACCTAATTACACATTTAATAAAACTATAGTCATTATATTTTTAACGAATGAACAAATTAAGTCCCCAAAAAACTTTCTTCTTTGTTTTGGTCGATAATAAACGAACATTGGCGGCGATGGGTTTCACGATGATGTTCGTGTTGTTCATCGGATTGGGCACGATGGTGATCAGATGGAAGAGAAAGCCACAGGATTGGCAGAGAAGGAACAACTTCTCATCGTGGCTGTTACCGGTTCATGCCGGTGACTCGATCTTCATCAAAAGCAAAGCCGGATTAGTACTTCTCGCTGTTGGCCTTTCAGGAGGCTACAAAGAGCTTCGATACCAGCTCCATCATCGGTGTCGGTGGGTTCGGCAACGTTTACATCGGAGAGATTGACGACGAGACCAAGGTCACTGTGAAAAGAGGGAACCCCCAATCTGCTGCCATTGTCGTGGAAGCCCACTATTCACGCCCTCTTCTCTATTTCCTCTAAAACGAGAACCAACTGGGTCAATTTCCACCTGGGTCGATTCAACTCCCAGCTCGAGATCGACCCTTGAGCTCTGCTCTAATTTGTTTGACTCTAAACGAATCTGAAGAATTGCCAAAGTCCTCAATCTTGCTTCTGTTGTTCATACCCGAAACGACAACGATTCTTTGGATTGAATCTCCCTTTCTTCTGAAGTACACAAGTACGACGTTGCAATCTATCGTCAACAGCATCGACGAGCCCAGGCTAACCAGATCTGGGCATGGCTGATGAAACAGATGTTGGCTGCGCGATTTTCAGACCCCCGATGTCTGTCGATTTTAGATTTCGATGTATCCTGGTGTTTTTCAATTTTTGATTCCGACGCCGGAGCTAGTGACGCTGGATCATGGTGCCAAAAACAACAGAGGCAAGCTGGAGAAGTGGAAGATGTTGTTGCCCAAACACCAAGGAGACATGTTGGTTGGGTGTACAGATACATTTTTTTAAATTTAGAGCCATGTAAAGAGAAAAGAGATAGTTTGGGATTAAATTGATAGATTGTTATAAATTTAGGGACTTAGTTGTAAATTAAATTATGGGTATTTTAGTCATTTCATTAACCTAAAGGTGTATTTAACGGAAAAATTAACGGTAGGACCACAATAGAACAGAAAACCACAACTTTAGTATCAGAATAGGACGAATTTTCTTAAAGTGAGATTAAAATAGGACACGTGTTAAAGGAAAGAGACTTAAAATGTATTTACTCTTAGAAGATCTTATATATATATATGTTGAATTTATAATATTTTATTCAACATATCTTGATCTAGCAGTTTTCTGATTCCGGACTCTAAAATTTCACTTGATTCAACATATTTTGATCCCAACATATTTTGTAAAATAAAATTCAATGAAAGAGCTTAAAAGGTTGGCCACTACAGCCATTGAAGTTTGGACCTTAAGTATTTGCATCCAAATGCTTTAAATTCTTACAAATAGGTCACTCATCTGTAGGGGTGTGCAATCGGTTGGCTCGGTTAAAACCGAACCGAATTGACCAGTTAAGTCGGTTTTCCATTTTGGATAGCCATAAACCAAATAAATCGAATAGATTCACAAAACCTAAATAATTGAAACCGAATGGTTTCGGTTCGGTTCGATTTTTAACCGAATAAATCGAAAAATTTCCGCAGAGTTTTCCCCCTAATTTTGACCGAAAAACCTATGCAACAAATAATTACAAAAAAATCTAGTCCGTAGTTACTTAAAATCCAATCCAATACAACTTTCATAACCCAAATATCCATTAGAAATTTCGAATACATCAATAGCCTACATGTACCCAAAAAAAATGGTTAATTAGTTTATTTGGTGACTGATTTAACCGAAGCCCACCACCAAAACCGAACTAAACACTATTTGGTTTTAATCGAAACCGAACCGTTTAACCGAATAAACCAAACTGAAAACCGAATCGGTTTGGTTTGGCGGTTTATTCAGTTTGGACCGACCATTTGCACACCCCTACTCATCTATCAAAAACTAACGATGTTGGAGTCTCGTTGAGCGAATTACCTAGTTAAGGGACTAAAGTGCTTGAACTTACATAATTGATGGATTGAATTGGCACATTTTATAGTTCATGGACCGAAGTACGTGAGTTAACATAATTTAGAGGACTATTTGATAATAAAGCTAATATCCTAGAAGGTAAGTTTGGAAAAAGAAATTCAAAGAGACGACTCAACCATACCGTATGAATACATAATGCAATCCCTTCTCAAACCAAAACTTTAGAAAACCCCAAAAGTATATCATACATTTTCAAAACTTTAAGAAATTGCAGTCACTCATGCATTTTCAAGATGAGCCTTAAGCTATTTACAAGAGCTCAAGGCATTAATTAGTTTTCCAGAGTAGAGATAACAATAAAAAAAAGGTACATGTTTTTGGTGTATGCGCTTTGTTAAGGGTATAAATAGCGTGATTAAGAGGGAAGAAATCATGAGAGCACCAAATAACCGGTTTGTTAGTTTTTTTTGTTGAAATAATGACTTTCATTCAAATTAACACGACTGTCGCCGAGTTATGAATACAAACAGGGAACAAATCCCTAGAACAACTAGAATTATAAATCTAACCAAATGCGAGCGAAAAAAACCAAAATAACATGTACTGCAACATGTTTAGGCTTGGGTAAATAACCATAATTGCAAATAAAACTGAACAAACCAAATAACGTAAGGATAATAGATGGAGAGTATCTATAGCTCCATATAAACGTTGGACTAACCCGTGATAATTGTGCATTATTTGTATATATTTACCCTCATTTCACGTGCTTTATCGATAATTAGGCTAGTACTTAGTGTGGGCGCAAGCATTTTTGTAGGTAATCCATGTTGGATTCAAAAGGGGTGAAAAATGACCCCTTTTTGGACAAAAAAGCACTAGGAAATGAAGTCGAGGGCCATTTCACTCGTCCTGTAAAAGTTTAAGGAAAATGGAGAAAAAATGGCCAGGCGACCCCTTGTCGAAAGGCCGGGCGATCGCCCGGACGAGGAAAATCCTACGACGGATTCTAGGAGGCGAGGGTCAGGTGACCCAACACCAAAAGTCAGGCGGTCACCTGAACCCAGATTTCACCATTACAGGTGGTTGGGCGAGAGTCAGGCGGACCAAACCCTTAGGTTAGGCGGTTGCCTGGACGCAATTTTCAGCAATGGTCCACTCTTGTTTTTTTCGCGAAAAAATGCTTTAAATGGCTTTTTTTTCTTCACATTTCTTCACAACTCCACACATTTAGACTTACTCTTGAACCCATCTATGGTTCTTGAGCTCTCTTTTCTTCTCCCTCTTTATTTTCTACGAATTTGGGGACTTTTATGAAAGATTGAAGACTTGATTTCTACTCTCTAGCTTCTTCCTTCCTCTTCATCTCTTACTTTCATTTTTGTTCATAGTTGTGAATAGCTTGAATATTGATTAGTTCATCATCCCTAGGGTTGGTTAGCATGTTGTTGTGTTGCTAGATGAATTATACTTGTTTGGTTGTTGATTATGCATGATTAGTAGCATTTTCTTGGGCTTAAAGAAGGTAGAGGTAAAGTAGAAGACCAACTACTCTATTATGTCCACCAAGTGTTTGATGAAATGCTTGAAAGAGCATTTTGTTGAATTAACCAAAGAAAATTGGTTAGATACTCTAGGATTATTTGAGAAGATAATCTAGAGTGTTAGGAGACATCATTTGGCTAAACTTAATGCCTCCATAGTTGATGCAAGTGAAGAGATTCTACTTGGTCTTCTATGGAGAGGATGGTTCTAACTTAGTAGGTTAGAACTTGTTAATTATCCAACATCTCTAACTTGTCATATGTCACAACCAAACACTACATCTAGTAGCCTCAACTCTAATCAACCCTAAGGAACTTCTATTTTTCATAATTGTTTATTACATTGCATCCTAGTTTCTATTTGCATTAGTGATAGAAGTACTTAGTTAATTTAGATTTATCATTCATCTTATCATTTGTCATCTAAATCCAAAAATATCAAAAATATTGCATTTAACTAAACTTCATAAATTGCACTACAATATATTAGATTCGACCCCACTCACCCTACTACAATTGCACACTTTGCACTTGAGGTTGATTGGGTTTTATTACTTGATATTGTGCTTAATTCATACACGTGTAAAACACCCGTCAACCTGCGATAAGATCCTCGAGCCAAACGGACCACTGAAAAGTCCAATAGAAAGACTGAGATGGTAGACACCAGTGCGCAACATACTCAAGATAAACAAAAGCATTTAACCCCCGCCTTACAAGCTCACAAAGAGCTAAAAATTAACTGGTCCTTGCATAAATGTCTACCTGAAAAGCACCCATAAAGAACCTGCGCACAACCTTAACAACAAATTTATCCAATAACTAGCATATGAAATCAAGTAACAGCCTATCCGAGTTAATTGGAGTAAAGCACAGGTATAGCAGGGAGACTCCAAACCCGGCTCCGTTTGACTCTCCTTCTTATACCCGGAAGACAAACACTCACTGATACATTTTCCTTTTTTGTTATCACATTAAAGTAAAATAGATATTTGCCATTTTAAGAAATTTTTCACACAACTCTATTTTATCACATTCACATACTATTTTCATTAAAAAAGTATTTTATATACCTATTTTACTTATATAGTTAGTCAACTATATTCCTTATTCATTAATCTTCACACTAGTTGAATGTATCCGAATTGTTGGGACGGAGGAAGTATATATGTTTTTAGGTTTTTGGGTAAAATGCACTAATAGTCTTGTAACTTAAATTATTGTATCACTAGGATATCGTTTTAACTTTTTATACAAATAAAGTCCTGTTTTCAAGTTTTTTTTTCTTCTTAATCTATGGTCCTATTTGACATTTTACCCTCAATTTTTAAAATATTACCCTTTTAAACAATTTGTAAATATAAAAATCATCCTAACGTTTATAAATACTTACAATTCTACCATAAACATTTTCTCTCCACTTTATCTCACCAACACCGGAACCTCGCCGGACCGCCGACAATTTCACTGGAGTGCCCAAGGACACCCTCTAAGCCACGAAACGCAACCCTAGGCGGTAGATCCACAGCCCAGGGCCGCGAATCACCGGCCAAAGGAGGCGAATCGCCTGCCCAGGCCCGCGATCACTGGCCAAAGGGCGCAAATCGCCGGCCAAATGGCGCGAATTGCAAGCCCTGGGCTGCTAATCGCAAGCTCGTGGTGCTCCAGCGGCGGCCTATGGCTTTCCAGCGGCGTTCCGACGGTGGTGGGTTGGATGGTGGTTGAGATATGTGGAGTTGAAAAGTTTAAGGTAAATAGGAGGGTTTGTTCGTAGAATTTTAAAATTTGAGGATGTAAATGTATAATAAGAAAAAATCAGTTTATACTCGTAATTGTACCATTCATGTGAAAGGGTAAAATGATAAAATAGTCGTAAAAAGGACCATGGATGAAGAAAAAATTTAAAAACAGGACTTTATTAGTACAAAAAATTAAAATAAGACCCTAGTGGTGTGATAATTTAAGTTACAGGATCATGGGTGTACTTTACCCGATTTTTTTTCTTTACACATTACCTTTAGCAATAGTTCGAAAGTTAAATTATTTGTTTTGTTTTGTTTTTTTTTGAGTGGAGGGAGTAATTGTATTTGGAAGAGAAGCTTGGTGGAAGTCTGTGTAACACCAAAAACTAATTCCAACCCAATGACAAAAAAAACAATGTTGTACTTGTCTTTCTTTACCCTTTTAGACCTTTCTTACTCACAATAACCAGCTGCTCATGTAGTAAAGTCAAGCTGATCAGCTAAATCAACCAAACCTATTGTGTGACAAAGACACATACAGACACACCAAATATATTGGATTAGTAAGATATTTGACCTATTCATCCAACAATTCTTTAGAGAAAAGCAATTTTCAACAACTGAATCCAAGCTCTTTTGACAATCTGAGCCGGAGCTGAAGTCAGGTTTGCTCGAAGTCTCATCCTAATTGCCAACAACCGCTGTTGTCATTAACCTTAACCAGCAACTAATTAGCCCCTGATTAGGTGAATCTAACCAAGCAGCATGGTAAAATAATTTTGCTTTTTAAAATACTTGACATAATAATAATGATAATAATAATAATATATACCTAATAATAACAATAATGATTATGTTAACGGTATCCTATGGTACTTCTTATTGATACTTCCGCACTGCAGGCTCGGGTACTTCTTAATGATTTTGTAATAAGTTATAATTAATAAAATAGATTTTCCATGTTAAAAGAATGATAATTTTTAAAATTTTCTTAGAATTCAATACCATTTATTTACAATTGTGTTACGTACCAAGAGAATGTTGATTGATAACTAGCTGGTACCCCCTCCTACGGAACGGAAAACACAAAATTCAATCGAAATCACATTAAAAGTGACAAATATCAATCAAATAATGCACCTTATTCATTTACCAAAGCTCACTAAAAACTACTTCATTCCAAAAAGACTCAATCATGTTCTTTTTTGGATTGCTCCAAAAAGATTTGAACGTTTTCATTAAAGAAAATTTTTACACACCAGTTTTACCATTGAACCTCATCTTTCCTTCTCCACCAAAAAAAATTAATTTTGTCATATATGACAGTTTTACTTTATTATCCTCAAATTTTCAATACTTCTTAATCTATGTGCTCAAATCAAATGCTTAAATCAATTTGCGGGAGTACATCAGTGGGAGAGAACTATATATGGCTCAATATAAAAGCCTTCAAATCATTTGAACATGTGATCATCCAAGAAACACTATGCTGAGCAAAAAAGAAAACAAACTAAGCAACATAAAAAAGAACATCTTTGTCTCTAATGACAGTATCAACTCTTTGACACCTTAATCAACCAATTATCAAATAATTTTTATTAGAAACACTATAACAGGCGGGAAAAAAAGATGATGGAGGGAGACAATAAATATTCACTTGAGGTTCACTTCACCTGGAAATCTGGAGATGCGGATACAATAAATATAATCATCCAAGAAATCATACAGCTGAGACAATAAAAATGGAAATTAGGAGTCCTAATTTAGGATCAGATTAGTTGGGTAGGGTTGCGCACCGCGAATCAGTACATGCGTATCAATTCGCGATACGTGAGCGTACTGATTCATGAGGTATGCGAATTGATTCACTGTTAGCCACGAATCCACCAGAGAAGAAAAAGAGACGGCGGCTGGAGGGAATGGTAAGGCAGGGCTGTGTGGTGGGTTGGCTGCTAGAGTTGTTTGGAGTTACTAGGCGCCATGGACAGTGACACAACAGAGCTTTGAAGAAGAAGAAGATGGAGGCGGCAGTCTAAAGAGAGGTTTTTATTTTAGGTTTTCGGGTTTTTAGCTAGAAGCCATTAATATTTTTTCTTTCATACAAATAGGTCCCCTAAATTTAGTTTTTTTAATTTAAGCCATTTAACTCTTTTTCCAACTCTTTTGAACCTCTAAGTTTTTCCTCTAGCAAAATAGTCCTTCAATGTTTTTAATCTATACAAATAAGCCACTACAGGTAAGTATTAATAGTCAAACGTATAAAATGAGACTACTAACGAATCGAAAAAATGTATCGGTTTGCCAACGTATCGGTTGAGACTACCCCATGAATCTGATACTTCTCTAACTGTCGAATCGCGTATCCGTACCCGTGTCGAGTATATCGGAACGTACCGCAAATCTGGTAACTATTTAGGAACATCAATTAACAAAGAGATGTGCATTATAAATACCAACAAAACAAAAAACTTGAAAACCTATATCAAAGCTCCTTAAAAATATTAAGACAAAAGTATTAACAAAGTCATAAGCAGTAACTTATTGTTGCACAACAGATACAGTTAAATGTACAACTAAAGCATGTAAATGCATGCACACCCCTGACACCATACAAAAGCAATTCACCTCATGTTGGCTCAAAAATTTCAATGTCTCCTAAAGTGGAACCATCAAAAGGCAAGCCAAGTAACCAGGCAGTGGTTCCACAACAGTACCAATTTAAAAAGTGCAATATAATTCATCAATCGATATCATCCTAGTTTGAAATACGTCACTGAAATCAGAGAGAAAGTAGAATAAGAAACTGACCAGATGAAACAAAATTTATAACAGAAGATGAAATCATGGGAAATGAGAAACATAAGAACAGATTACAAACCAAGAGGTGAGCAACGAAGGAGAAACCAACCAAAGGAATGTAGGGTGGCTGAGGCACCATGCTAGGCTCTAGTAATTTCAATTTTCAGATGTGCCAAATGTAGTCCATCCATGACGGCAAGATCCCGATAATCAACTCATTAGCCAAAATCAACTTGCGTCGCTGGAACCCAAGTTGAGATATTGGCCATCAGAAACGTTGTGGTGATCAGCGGCTTTGATTTTCTCTTATGATGCCGGAATGAAAAGCTTATTGGCGTCCTATTCGTCACCGCCAGTCGAGGTCAAAGCCATCATCGGTGATTGTCGGTGCAACATGTGACATGAGCTCAGATTTGCATTCGTCAAAGTGAGGAATGGAGGTTTGGTAGAAGCAGATGAGAAGTGCAGGAAGGTCGAGTCTAGAGAGAGACGGGCTAAAGCGAAATGAAGAGCCACGAAATTGGGATTTAGAGAGAGAGAGGGGGCAAGTATATTTGAGATGAGATGACGCTAACTAACATCTAAGTGTGATAGAATCAGAAAACAAAATCTAAGCGGGGATTTTGGGGAATATAATTGAAATAGATGTTAACTTCCGGTTTGAGATAAAATTAAGAAGATAAAATTACAAAAAGTTCAAATTTAAGATAAGATTATTTGTTGAGAAAAAAAGGGAAGGGACTATTGTTTGTGTTTTATTGTTTAGGAATTGTGACATTTTTTAATAAAAAACAAAAGGATTTTCCATTTGCATCATCACCTTCAACATGTTCATGTTTATATATTAATAGTAGATGTGGGATAGAAGTGGAAGAAGCCTAATTATTTACTATCCCTCCATTTTTTTAACTCAACACATTTTCTTTTTTGGACTGTCCTTCAAAAATTCTACACTTTACTTAAATCGAAAATTCTACACTTTGTTTTTATTAGACTCCTTAAATATTCATAACGTTTCTTTTAATAGTAATTATCTTTTAAATATCAATCTATTTTATTACCCTTATCTATAATTCCTCCATCCTCAAATAATTGATTCATTTGATTTTGATATTTCAAAATACAATGTTTAATTTAAATATTTACAAATATAAATAATAAAAAAATTCCAAAAATATATTTAAAAAAGTATGTTATAAATTTCGATATGAATATGAATTATTTAACTATAAAAATCTAAAAATTTATGAATTTTTTTATAGATTATATGTTGTAAAACAATAAAAAGTAAATAGACCATTAATTTGAGGAAGGAAGAAATATTTTGATTGCGTCAACTTATTACCTTAATTAACAAACCCATGTCCGTGTCCAAGCAAAGTTTTTGGGTGTATTCTTTACACCAAAGAAACAATTTCAGGTGTGTGTTACATCAATCTTGTCTTCCAACTTTTCATCTCATAATTCATACTTTAATTCTATCCATCCTAAATTAAAAATAGATACATATAACTTTCATATATTAATATTCATTATTTGGTTCAAATATTTATAAAGAAAAATTCATAAAAAAATATATTTAAAAAAATTATATTTTTAAATTATGAGATGATAAAAATTATTTAATTTAAAATAACTAAACACTCATAACAATCATAGATTAAATGTTGTTAAATAACAAAAACAAGTTTAATGTATTATTTTGTGGATTGGGGGGAGTATCAATTTTCAAAACTTCAAAAAAAAAATCTATAAACAACACTCTTTACTAGTACTCCCTCCTCCTCCATCCATTTTTTTGATGAATCTATTGTTTTTTCACTTGTATTTAACTCAAATTTTCATTAGAAAGATTTTATTAAAAAATTCTTTTAAAATATTTTAAAAATTAGAGAGGTTTATTTATCATTTGTATATAAATTATTGAACTTTATATATTAAAATATTAAAGAAAAAAGAGTTATAGATTAAATATAAAAAAAGTAGCATCCGTGAAGAACGGAGGGAGTATTATATTATAAGAGAGGAGTAGTAATTACGTTAGTGTAATTTATGTGAAGCAATAAGATAGCGTGCAAGGCTTACCATCGATGGCCATGAGCATAGATAGTACTCCTATTAATTAACCGTACGTAACGTAATTGCAATGCAAAGGATCATTTTATTGACAACAGACATGGATGAAGAAGCGCTTCTGCTGGCGAGCTCTGGTGGTGAATTACCAAAGCTCCGCGGCGTTCCGGCGACGGCCTCCGCCGTTACGCCCACCCTTGTTCTCACTACCATACTTGCTTCCTTTGCCTCCTTCACTTATGGCTTCGCCGTAACTATATACCTTCTTCTTCTTCTTCTTCTTCTTCTTCTTCTTCTTCTTCTTCTTCTTCTTCTTCTTCTTCTTCTTCTTCTTCTTCTTCTTCTTCTTCTTCTTCTTCTTCTTCTTCTTCTTCTTCTTCTTCTTCTTCTTCTTCTTCTTCTTCTTCTTCTTCTTCTTCTTCTTCTTCTTCTTCTTCTTCTTCTTCTTCTTCTTCTTCTTCTTCTTCTTCTTCTTCTTCTTCTTCTTCTTCTTCTTCTTCTTCTTCTTCTTCTTCTTCTTCTTCTTCTTCTTCTTCTTCTTCTTCTTCTTCTTCTTCTTCTTCTTCTTCTTCTTCTTCTTCTTCTTCTTCTTCTTCTTCTTCTTCTTCTTCTTCTTCTTCTTCTTCTTCTTCTTCTTCTTCTTCTTCTTCTTCTTCTTCTTCTTCTTCTTCTTCTTCTTCTTCTTCTTCTTCTTCTTCTTCTTCTTCTTCTTCTTCTTCTTCTTCTTCTTCTTCTTCTTCTTCTTCTTCTTCTTCTTCTTCTTCTTCTTCTTCTTCTTCTTCTTCTTCTTCTTCTTCTTCTTCTTCTTCTTCTTCTTCTTCTTCTTCTTCTTCTTCTTCTTCTTCTTCTTCTTCTTCTTCTTCTTCTTCTTCTTCTTCTTCTTCTTCTTCTTCTTCTTCTTCTTCTTCTTCTTCTTCTTCTTCTTCTTCTTCTTCTTCTTCTTCTTCTTCTTCTTCTTCTTCTTCTTCTTCTTCTTCTTCTTCTTCTTCTTCTTCTTCTTCTTCTTCTTCTTCTTCTTCTTCTTCTTCTTCTTCTTCTTCTTCTTCTTCTTCTTCTTCTTCTTCTTCTTCTTCTTCTTCTTCTTCTTCTTCTTCTTCTTCTTCTTCTTCTTCTTCTTCTTCTTCTTCTTCTTCTTCTTCTTCTTCTTCTTCTTCTTCTTCTTCTTCTTCTTCTTCTTCTTCTTCTTCTTCTTCTTCTTCTTCTTCTTCTTCTTCTTCTTCTTCTTCTTCTTCTTCTTCGTTACCTTTTGAATTGTTTAAAATAAATTCCATCCCATTTAAACTCATCCTATATTGATACGTAAAGCTTAATTAAACAGTAGTATTAATTAGATTAATAAAAACACTGTACTTAATTAGCATTTCTACTTGATTACATTTTTTAGGAAACTCTCTACATACAATAATTTCGTTATTTGCTTATATCCAGGTTGGCTATTCATCACCTGCTGAATCGGGGATCATGGAAGATTTGGGCCTTTCTTTAACAGCGGTTAGTCTCAAAATCAACATTAATAACATTAATTCTCGCATCCCTCTACTTGCTAACTTGTTTGAGTAGTCTGTTTTCAGTACTCTGTTTTTGGTTCCATACTGACCATTGGTGGGATGGTTGGAGCAATTTTGAGCGGGAGAATTGCAGATTTTCTGGGCAGGAGAGGTGTAAGTTTACAAAAAAAAAAAAACAAAAAAACCGAACCTAGCTGATTGAAACACAAAACCCAAGTGACCCAAAAGCTGACATCTTCTGTTTCTCTTTGCAGGCAATGTGGTGTGCACAAGTGTTCTGCAGCAGTGGATGGCTCATCATAGCACTTGCAAAGGTACACAGTCATCACCTTCTTCACACACTCTCATTGTGAATCTTTGCTTGATGCTGGTTTGTGTCAAATTTAGGATGCTTGGTGGCTGGATTCTGGGAGACTGATCATGGGATTAGGCGTTGGTGTTATAACTTACACGGTACTCAACTTATCTGTTCCATTCAGATTGTCTCATTTCCTATACATTTTTTTAAATGAAGTGGGACAATGAACATAAGATGAGGGAGTAAAGTCAGAGTCCTTCATTTTGAACAATAAAACAGGTGCCTGTCTACATAGCAGAAGTCACTCCTAAACATTTAAGGGGAAGTTTCACCTGCGCAAGTCAGGTATTGTAACTGATGAAACTGGGTTCTTAGGCAGAGAAATGTTAGTCACACTTGCTTGAACTGTCGCTTGCACATTCGCGCATTGACGACTTGTCATGTGACAATTTTTGTGGATCCATGTATGCTCAAAGATTATATTACTCAATCCCTTGATTTTGGATCCGCAAAAGCGGAGGACATATGGTAAGTTTTCAACGGGGGAATGTGTAAGTTACTGTTGAAGCAAGTGTTGCTAGCGTTTCCCTCTTACTTAGTTTACTAACCACTTGTCCATCCATACATGCTTTCTTGGTGATGAAGTTAATGTCAACAATTGGATTTGCATTGGCTTACTTCATTGGACCCATCATTTCTTGGCGTTCTTTGGCTGTCCTAAGTAACTTCATTGCTCTTTGATCACTCCATTCGAATGGACAGAGCTAGACTGATCAATCCGTTTCGATTCATCCTTCTGTACTTTGTTGTTTCAGGTGCTATTCCAAGTGTAATACAACTGGTTTTCCTGTTTCTTGTTCCTGAATCTCCTAGATGGTTGGTGAGTGTATCATACCAATTTTCTTGTTTTATTTTAGTTCTCCTGTTCCTGCAAGCAAGATGTATATGATTGTAGTTGTTTGATTCCCAGATAAGTATTGGTCGAGAAAAAGACTTTGAAGCGTCTCTGCGATCTCTTAGAGGCCGAAATGCAGATGTTTCTGAAGAAGCAGCTGATATTAAGGTAACTTTTCAATGTCATTTATACTTGCACCTACACATGACACTCACAACTTTATTAATTTCCATGCATATATATGTAGGATTACATCCAAATTTCTCAACAGCAACCGCAAGCTAAAACCTTGGATTTGATTGATAAAAGATACACCAGATCACTAACGGTAATTAAGCTCAGTGATTTTCAGAGAATTATGAAGCAGCAAGCAATTGCATTTTATGACTTTCTAATTTAGCTATGAGTTCAGGTTGGAATTGGGTTAATGGTGCTGCAACAGTTTTGTGGAGGCAGTGCAATAGCATACTATGGCAGTAGCATCTTCACCCAAGCTGGTAAAGTTAGGCATTGTACTATTTCTCAGTCACCTGTGATATATCTTGTTGTGATTAAATCCTGGATTGCAAATTGCAATAGGTTTTTCTGGTAGCCTTGCGGTGCAAGTCTTAGCTGTTATACAGGTTTTCTTTTTGATTGGCCTCAACAAGTACAATTTTTTTTCTACCATCATTTTCTCAGATGACAGAACTCTGATAACTTATGCATTATGCAGATTCCTGTTGCTATTTTAGGCATATTTTTGATGGATAAGTTCGGTAGGAGGGTGTTGCTTCTTGCATCCTCTGCTGGAATTTGCTTCTCTTCCTTTGTAGTAGGAATGGCATTTTGTCTTCAGGTGACTCTTTTTATCCTCATTTTTTTCCTTTTTGTTCTCTTTTTTCATGTCTTAAAACTAATTCCACACAAACAATTTTGTAATTAGGAAGTACCTCAAGTGAAGAACTTCACCCCATTTCTGGCACTCACTGGCATTCTGGTACCTGAATAAAAACCTTTCTTGTCTTTCTAACAAGTAATGTAGTATAGATCACCATCATCATCTAGTTGTTGTGGAGTAATTAACACAGGTTTATGGAACATTCTTCTCAATCGGAATGGGTGGCATACCATGGATCATAATGTCTGAGGTATGTGCATATATCAGTAGTAGCTGATCAAATCGGTTTGTAAGACCTAGAAAATGGATTGATCTTACAATGAAAGGTGATTTCATCTTCAGATATTTCCTATGAATGTGAAGGCAGCAGCAGGAAGTGTAGTCACTCTAGTGAAGTGGTCCAGTGCTTTGGTAACAACATATGCCTTCAATTTTATGATGGAATGGAGCTTACCAGGTGATGATAGGGGGTTTTCTACTCATCATGTCCCTTTTTAATTACCTCATACTCAAGTGCTCATATATGCATACATTTCACACAAACAACTTATATGGTTTGGGTATATATAAATTTAGGAACTTTTTTCATATTCTCTGGAGTTGGAGCTTCAGCAGTTCTGTTTGTGGCAAAGCTGGTGCCAGAGACAAAGGGAAAGACATTGGAGGAGATACAAGCACTGATGATTCTACAATGAAGAGAAATCCTTTAGTAATCATTAGTGCCTCCTTGTAACTCAACAACCAGCAATGAAGAGAATCATTTAGTTATCCTACATATATTAAGAAATACTACTGTTTAAAGTTCAGATTTTTTTTTTCTTTTTGTTTCAAAAAAAGTTCATATTTTTATTTTTAGTTATTACAAAGAGAGGGAGTGAGATTGTTTAGCACAACTTTTTCTATTGCCAATTAAGTCCTGAATATGTCGATCACAGCTTTAGATTTATTCCGTCTATTGTCTGTTGTGATAAGCTTGAACTAACTTAGGGAGCAAGTTAAGTATATTTAGGAGACGTCTAAATATACATAGTATTAGGAGTTATCTGATACGCATACTTCTCCTATATAGTTTAGGGTTAGGAGTTATCTATTCCCTATATAAGGAGATGCTAATTATGTAAGATACATGGCTTAAGGTTTTGAGTAATTTTTCTCCTTAAGGATTAATAAGAGAGTCATTCTTATTCATTGTGTTACTGATACTAAGATTCAAGAATTGGTATCAGAGCTGAAGGGAAGGATACGCAACGAGACGATGAGTAGCGATGGAGAACACTCGGATCATTCGGTGGCAAATTCAGTGAAATCGTTTGAAAGGGCCAAGGAAGGAGTAGGATCCTCTTCAATCAAATATCCGATGCTAAACTCAACCAATTACACAGTTTGGGCTATAAAGATGAAGGTCCTACTCAAAATACACAAAGTCTGGGAAATTTGTGAAACAGAAAAGGATGACGATGACAAAAACAATATGGCCATCGCCTTGCTGTTTCAATCCATTCCTGAAGCACTGATCCTTCAAGTTGGAGAACTAGACACAGCAAAGAAAGTTTGGGAAGCCATCAAAGCCAGACATGTAGGAGCCGAAAGAGTTAGAGAAGCTAGACTCCAAACATTGATGACTGAATTTGATCGCCTCAAGATGAACGAAAGCGAGAAGATTGATGCGTTCGTTGGTCGAATATCTGAGATCTCATCAAAAACAGCATCGTTAGGAGAAATCATTGAAGAATCAAAACTGGTTAAGAAATTTCTCAAAGGTCTACCGCGTAAGAAGTTTATACACATTGTAGCTTCACTTGAACAAGTCTTAGACCTTAAAACCACAAGTTTTGAGGATATCATAGGCCGGTTGAAAGCCTATGAAGAACGTATCAGCGAAGAAGAAGAATCTCAGGAGGATCAGAACAAACTAATGTATACAAATATGGAGACCAAACCAAATCGTTTCTTCAATGGAGAATATAGAGGAAGAGGACGTGGCGGAAGATCCTTCTACAGAGGAAGAGGCCGAGGTGGGAGGTTCTTTGGAACCAGAGATACATCAAGAATAACATGCTATAGGTGTGATAAACTCGGCCATTACGCCTCAGACTGCCCAGATCGACTTCTAAAGCTGCAAGAGACACAAGAAATTGTTAATACTGATACAGAAAATGCGGATGAACTGATGTTACATGAGGTAGTCTATCTCAATGAAGGGAAAATCATACCAAGCAGATTCGAGACAAACACTGAAGAAGACATTTGGTACCTCGACAATGGGGCAAGCAATCACATGACAGGAGACCGTCGATATTTCTCTGAAATCGATGAATCTGTTACCGGAAAGGTGAAGTTTGGTGATGACTCTCGCATAGACATTAAAGACAAGGGTTCAATCAAGCTTGTTGACATGAATGGAGAACCAAGAACTATGGCCAATGTTTATTATATTCCTGACCTAAAGAGCAACATTATCAGCCTTGGACAAGCTACAGAGTCAGGATGCGATGTGAGAATGAAAGGAGAGACACTAACGATGCATGACCACAAAGGAAAATTACTTATCAAGACAGAAAGGTCAAGAAATCGACTCTACAAAGTCTGTATGGGAACAAATAATGTTGTGTGTCTGCATTCAACAACAATGAGTGATTCAGAACGATGGCATGCGAGACTAGGGCACATAAATTATGATACAATGAAATCTATGATACAAAAGGAGCTTGTTGTGGGAATTCCGCAAGTTGAGGCAGAAGAACACGTTTGCAGCTCATGTCTTCTTGGCAAACAAGCAAGGAAAGCATTCCCACAAGCTACTCTATACCGGGCAGCTAAGAACCTTGAGCTCGTTCACGGTGACTTGTGTGGTCCTATAATGCCAAATACAACGGCAGGGAACAAATATATCTTTGTTCTTATTGATGACTACTCAAGGTATATGTGGACGATTCTATTAAAGGAGAAAAGTGACACCTTCGGCAAATTCAAGAAATTTAAGGAGCTGGTAGAGAAGGATTCGGGAAGAAAAATACTGACCTTCAGAACCGATAGAGGAGGGGAATTTGTGTCGCAAGAGTTCAACTCCTTAAGTGGTAACAGTGGCATAAGACGCCATCTTACAGCACCGTATACTCCGCAGCAAAATGGTGTGGTTGAAAGACGAAATAGAACCTTAATGGAGATGACAAGAAGCATCATGAAACATATGCGAGTCCCAAATTATCTATGGGGAGAAGCAACAAGACACTCTACATATCTACTGAACAGAATTGCCACGCGAGCATTAAAGGACAGAACTCCGTATGAAATGTTTTTTGGGAGGAAGCCTAACCTGAATCACCTTCGTATCTTCGGCTGTATCGGCTATGCAAAGGTAGAAATTCCACACTTAAAGAAACTTGACGATAGATCTCGTATGCTGGTTCATCTAGGTACAGAACCAGGCTCCAAGGCATATCGATTATTCGACCCCAAGACCAAGAAAATTGTTGTAAGTCGTGACGTTGTGTTTGACGAGACAAAGAGCTGGAACTGGTTTGATGAGAAAGAACCACTCAACTCAGAACAAAGCAGAATCGAAGGAAGTTTCAGAATCGAGTTTGGCCAATTCGGTAATCATGGCATAATAAAAACTGGTCGTACATATACAGAACCAGATTTCGAAGGCAAAAACAACGGATCAACACAACCATTAGAAGAAGATGGAAATGAAAGCTGCGACTCAATCGGACCAAATCAGGGTTGTGACAATGAAGAAGGAATAGAAGATATTGAAGAAAGTTCAGCTCAACCAGTGTTGAGAAGAACACAACGACCAAGCACAAAACCAAAATATCTTGAGAACTATGTGTTGCTTGCCGAAGAAGAAGGAGAGCGGTTACTAATGTGCTTGAACAACGAACCAAGAGACTTCTATGAAGCAAAAGAGTCAACAAAGTGGATGCTTGCATGTAATGATGAGATTCATTCGATCATCAAAAATCATACTTGGGATCTCGTAGACTTACCACCTGGAGCAAAACCGATTGGCCTAAAGTGGGTATTCAAGCTAAAACGCAACTCTGATGGAAGTATCAGTAAGTACAAAGCTAGACTTGTTGCCAAAGGATATGTACAACGACATGGAATAGACTTTGACGAAGTGTTCGCTCCGGTAGCTCGAATAGAGACAATTCGGCTTCTTATCAACCTTGCAGCATCTAACGGATGGGAGATTCATCACCTTGATGTCAAGACAGCTTTCCTTAATGGAGAATTAGAGGAAGATGTCTATGTCACACAACCAGACGGTTTTGAGATTAAAGGTAGTGAAGACAAGGTCTATAAGCTTAACAAAGCTTTATATGGTCTTAGACAAGCACCAAGAGCATGGAATGACAAGCTAAACCGGATTCTCAAGGAACTTGGATTTAAGAAATGCTCAAAGGAACCATCAGTCTATCGTAAGGAGGTATTTGAGGATTCTCTTCTAGTTGTTGTATATGTGGATGATTTGTTTGTTACAGGATCAAGTATTCAAATCATCAATGAATTCAAGAAAGAGATGGCATCCAAGTTTGAGATGAGTGACCTCGGGAAATTAACATACTACCTTGGAATTGAAGTGTGCCAACATAAAGAGGGAATAACTTTGAATCAAAACTGATATGCTTTGGGGATCCTAGAAGAAGCAGGGATGAGCAAGTGTAACATGTCCCACACACCAATGGAACCTGGTTTGAAATTGTCGAAATCTGAAGGAGAAAAGGAGATTGATGCAACCACATTCCGAAGAAACATCGGATGTCTTCGCTACTTGCTACATACAAGGCCGGATCTATCTTATTGTGTAGGTGTACTGATTCGTTATATGCAGAAACCTAAGGAGTCTCATGGAGCAGCGATGAAACAATGCTTAAGATATCTACAAGGTACCACTACTCTCGGTTTAACCTTCAAGCGCATGGCTCCAAAGACAATGACACTGGTGGGATATAGTGACAGTAGTCACAACGTGGATCCAGACGACGGCAAGAGCACAACAGGTCACATTTTCTATCTCGGAGAAAGTCCAATCTCTTGGTGTTCACAAAAACAAGACACTGTCGCATTGTCCTCATGCGAGGCGGAGTTCATGGCTGGTACAGAAGCAGCAAGACAGGCGATATGGCTTCAAGATCTACTTGGTGAGATTACTGGAACAACATGCAAGAAGGTTGTCATTCGGATAGATAATCAATCTGCAATTGCTCTCACGAAGAATCCAGTGTTTCACGGTAGAAGTAAGCACATTCACACGCGATACCATTTCATAAGAGTGCGTCGAGAATGGGCAAATAGAAGTTGAGCATGTCCCGGGAAATGAGCAGAGGGCAGACATTCTAACAAAGGCTCTTGGAAGAATTAAGTTCAAAGAGATGAGAGATCTTATTGGAGTTCAAGATGTTTGAAAATGAGTTCAAGCTTAAAGGGGAGAATGTTGTGATAAGCTTGAACTAACTTAGGGAGCAAGTTAAGTATATTTAGGAGACGTCTAAATATACATAGTATTAGGAGTTATCTGATACGCATACTTCTCCTATATAGTTTAGGGTTAGGAGTTATCTATTCCCTATATAAGGAGATGCTAATTATGTAAGATACATGGCTTAAGGTTTTGAGTAATTTTTCTCCTTAAGGATTAATAAGAGAGTCATTCTTATTCATTGTGTTACTGATACTAAGATTCAAGATTGTCATTGTGTATTCCATTACATTGCACGATGAGTTGGAATCCAACTTTGTTTTTAGCATCTGTAAATAGCATCCAACTTTGTATTCCATTATATTCGAGCAAAGTCAGATTCTGAAAAACAGAGGAGTGAGTATACAAGAGGGCACCGGATAGAATGCGCCTGCTCTTAAGCTATACGGTATCCTATGCCTCTTTTTTATTTTTTTATTTTTGAAAGGCATCCTCAGAAAATTAAATTAAGGGAGAAGAGAAAGTGCTCAGCCTCAGGAGGAGACATGAACACTTAAAAAAAAAGGTTCTTACATCAGGAAAACAAGAAGAAAAAAAACTGAGAGGGTAAACTAACAATTTCCTATCACCTCTAGCGGATTAAGAACCCAATCTGGCCATGTGAATTTGGCCTTGGTGAATCTGTTTGTGATCCAGAGAAAGGATAGGAGTTGAATGTCCGAAACTATGGAACACACTTTATTCAAGGAGGGGTTGACGATTGTAGAATTCCGCCTTGTCCACAAAAGTCCAGGCCGTGATGCATCGGATAACCCACCAAACTTTGCGCTGAGAAGTAGAAAGGGGACGGAAGCTGCATTTAACCCACCCTGATCCCTTTCACCCAGAATTCTATTCCACGCGACCCAAGGAATTTTCCTTCGCTTAGTGTTTACCTCCCAGAAAAAATTTAAGTGCAAACTCTCAAGGGATTTGAGGACTTTTCCAGGAGCACGAAACACAGAGAAGTAGAATAGGAGAAGGCTTCCTAGGACAGATTTCAACACTATTAGACGCCCTCCAATCGAGATATTATTGCACTTCCAAGAACTCATTTTCTACTGAATCTTTTCCAAGATATGCTTCCATGATTCCACCTTCTGCATACTAGTACCCACTGTCATTCCCAAATAAGCAAAAGGTAAGCATCCCGCTCTACATCCCACAAACCGAGCAAACAGCTCCACTATAGAGGTACTGATCCCAACCCGAAGAGACAAGTCTTAGAAAGATTGATTGTTAAGCTAGAGACTGCCTCAAAATTCTTGAAATTACTGAGATTTTCCTGATCCCACCGCCCAAAGAAGATTGTGTCGTCCGCATACTGTATATGAGTAATCTGAAGATCAGTAGCCCCAAGATTGATCCCTCTGAAAATAAGCGCTTCTTTAGCTGCCTCCATAATTACATTCAACCCTTTGCAACAATTAAAAATAAGAAAGGTGATAAAGGGTCACCTTGCCTTACTCCTCGTTCCATTCTGAATTCTTTTGTGGGACTATCATTGACGAGGACGGAAACTGTGGCTGAGCTGTGGCTGAGCTGAGACACTGATAAATCCAATCTGTCCATTTATTCCCAAAACCCATTTGCTTCGTAACCGAGATCAGATACTTCCAATTAACACAGTCAAAGGCCTTTTCAAAGTCAATCTTCAGAATTATGACTTGAGATCTATGGCGCTTGATTTTTTGAACCACTTCATTTACAATTAAAACATTATCAATGATCTGTCTTCCTTCGATGAAACTTGTCTGAGTATCACCAATTAGAATAGGGATCACCTTCTTTAACCTTTATGGCAGAACTTTAGCAAGCACTTTGTATTGACAACCAATTAAACTAATTGGTCTAAAATCTTTAAGACCAACCGGATCTTTGGTTTTCAGAACCAAGGTGATGAAAGAAGAATTGCATCCAAGACCGATCTTCCACTATGTGGGGAGGATGGCCCTCACTGAGGCCCGCGACACAGTTGGGCCGTGGTAACCACTGAGGCGAGGGCCGCGGTGAAAACGGCCGCAGTTTCAAATGCACTGCGGCTGAGGCCGCGGTGCCTACTGCGCCCTCACCACGAATACGGCCGCAGTAAGTCTGGCAGCCGCTGTCAGACATCTAACGGCGCCGCCATTACGTACTGCGGCCTCACTACGTCTATGGCCGCAGTAATACGAATATTTTGTGGAAAAAATAAAATCGTATAAATATTTAGTAACTATTATTTAAATTAATAAATATAAATTTGATAATAATGTTAATTAAGAAAGTAATTATTAATTGAAATAAATATAAATGGAATGTATATTGAAAATAATTAACCAATTACATCCTAAAAATATTTACAGTAATTCTAATTCTAATTGCTCGGAGGATTAATTAGGTTGGTGCATAAAAACATCGAATTCATGATCGTCCAACCCGAACAAGTCCAAGAAGTTGATCGGTGGCGCTGTGGGCTCCAGGATCTGCTGCTCCGACGTCCATGACAGCATCGGTTGATAATCATCTTGGGCGGAGTTGAGGGTGAGGTCGGGAATTAGAGGAGAAGGCGACCTCGGAGGATGCTCGTGACGTGGGATGCTCGTCACTAATTTTATTACATTACTTAAAAATAAAATAAAATTCTCAATACATAAATAAAATTGAATGAAAAACTATGTAACCATAAATAAATACATAAAATATTTATTACCTCAGTAATACACCTGAAGTCGACGATACCGTAGCTTCTACTCAGATTTAGAGATGATATTTCGTGTAATAGTTGAGAGATGAGAGGTTATGAAAAAAAGTTTGCGAAGTGTTGGAAAGAAGCGGGGGAGTATATATAGACGAGTCTACTGCGGCCTCCTCCGCAGTACGTGGCCGCAGTAGGGATGGTGGTAGGTAGGGCACGTGGCCCACGAGGGCGTACTGCGGCCTAACTACAGTTTCAGCCGCAGTAAAACGAACTGCCACCGCCGCGCGGTCCGTTCACTGCGGGGAGTCGCTCACTGCGGCCTTAACAGCAGTTAGGGCGCAGTGAAAAGCGACCTCCCCACGTAGTGTTCCCTCCCTTTTCAAAATGTTTAAAGAAAGTCAAGAAATCATATACCTCTAATTTCAGCATAATTACAAAATTGTCATTTTTATAATTCTCTTAGTTTCTCCGTTTCTTTCGTGCTATTATTCACTTTTCAGCATTGAGCATCTCCATCTTTGGAGACTTCTCAATCTTTGGTTTGATTTTCATCGCCGACTAATTACACAAGTAATTTCTGATCAACGGTTTTGGTGGCGATTTGGATGGTTTTTCTTTCCTTCGTGGATCATTTCTTATTTATTTCCTTATGGCTCTTAAACTATGCCAGTGTCATTGTATAACTACTCAAATAAGATTACTAAAGTCACATTCAAGCAAGCAAAGGATTTTTTTTTTGTCATCGACGTTTTACTTTTAATAGAAAGAACATTCAGAAACATTCCGTAATTATTCTTACGTGGCGCTTCTATATCACAATTATAATAATCAATTGAATCTCAAACTTTTAAAAATGAACATAAATGAACAAATTTGTAAACCTAGTTTTTAGTTGATTAATTTTCCAAAATAGATTTGTGATCCTTTTATTTGCATTGAGAAGGAAGTATTCCAAGTACTTTATCGCAATTTCGCACACTTGGACGGATGAAGCAAGTATAACAGCGATATTCAACAAGAGATCGACTGAGCAGTTCCTATCAAAAAATTCTTATTAGTTCGCCCATCAATGTCAATCAGTAGTATGTTTCTTCACAAAAGCTATCACCAACATTATTTTGTTTTGTTTTTGAAATTGCTAATATATCCATTATGTTCCCATTATATTTCCCTATAGACTTTTCAAAAACTTCAAAAAAATTCTCCAAATATTCCTAAAATTACGGGTTGTCATTATTTATTATTCTATTCGTCCCAAAAAGATTAAATCGAAATTTGATCATTTCCTTTTAAGAAAAATTTTCCACTCCATTTTTATTTTTAACCTTCAACTTTAATTTTTCACTTTACTATAGTCAAGTCTTCAATACTTCTTAACCTCTAAACACATAACACATTTGCGAAGTAGAAGTTTATCATGATATTTTCTAAAGAAGATTCTTTGACAAGTTACCGCGGTTAGCTAGATACGATCACTTACATATCCCCTCCAAAATCTATCTATAAATTACACTCACTAGCTAGCTAGTGAGTACCACGTAAAAAAGTCACCGAAAAAATAGTTTCTTCGACGATTTTACTATATATACGTCGCCGAACTGTTCCGTCATGGCTGAATATAATAGTAGGGCTACTGAATCATGTCTTGTACCGCCGCCAGTTACGGCGGAGGATACGTCACTTTCCAAAGTCATCATCAGCTCGGCCATGGCCAAAGCCGGCGGACCCAAGACTCTAGCAACCGCCGCAAACCTGGCGAACCTCTTACCCACGGGCACCGTCCTCATCTTCCAAGCCCTGATTCCATCCTTCTCCAACAACGGCAGGTGCGAGCCGGCGAACCAGTACCTCACCCTCGCCCTCATCGTCTTCTGCTCCGTCGCCTGCCTCCTCTCCTCCTTCACCGACAGCTTCTACGGCAGCGACAACAAGCTCTACTACGGGATCGCCACGTTCAAGGGGCTGTACGTTTTCAACGACGGAAGAGACGACGGGCTTGACCTGGAGAGGAACGGAGATCAGGTGAGAGCTCTGAGGGAATACCGGCTCGGGTTGATCGACGTCGTCCACGCGGTGTCGTCGGTGGTTCTGTTTTTGGTGGTGGCGGTGGGTAGTGAGAGCGTGCAGAGATGTTATTTCCGACGGCCGGATCCGAACATGAGCCAGCTGATTATGAATTTGCCTCTGGCCGCTGGGATTCTGGCCAGCGCTCTCTTCATGTTGTTCCCCACCAGGCGTAGAGGGATTGGTTTTGCTGATACTTGTCCAGATGGGCCGGGACAGAAGAAATAGTATGATCAATGCTGCTATCCAATCTTACAAAAAATAAAACAAGATAATAATAAAAAACTAATCCATACATCAAAAAAAATTGTCATAAATGAAATGACATTTTTCTAACATTTTTTCATTTTTGTTTTATTTTAACCAACTTTTACCCTTGTAAAGTGAGTAAATTTCACCCACAACCATTTTTTTTAAAGTCTGTGACCTTACCCGACCTGAATTGTCAATTTTGCCTCTACGATTGCCCTTAAATAAGTGACCAACCTAAAAACCTGAGAAACTTAGTGCCTAAAACGAAGAAAAAAATAAAAAATACAGGGGGGCTGCTGTTGGGATCTGCTCGCCGGCAAATTATCCGTAAACAACTGGTCGACACATTGGTATCGTTACTAACAAGTCAGCTAGTTGGTATATCTACCAACAGGTTAACCCATTGGTAAGCTTACCAACAGGTCAGCCAGTTGGTATGTATACCAATAGATTAACGCGTTGGTAAGCTTACCAACTAGTCAGCTTGTTGGTATCGTAAATACCAACTGATCAGCCCATTGGTATCGTGAATAAAAAACAATTCCAATGCATACCAACGTACTGCCCATTAGTATGTCAATTTTTTATAAAAAAATAGATTTTATTCATGTACACTACTCAAACCTGTATTTACGCATTTAAATGCATTCAACACCAGAATTACTACTGAAACATCCAATAATAGGATAATATAATTTAAAACGCATAACGTGGCATCCAATAATTACATAATATATCTTACATAAAAAGTTCCTAAAAAACTCATAGAATACTCTTCGGACCTAATTAAAGCATTCTTAAGTGACTTAACAAGTTTTTAAAAAAATCCAAGACCTAACCAATTTTAGCTGTCCGACCCTGATTTTGATTTTGAATCTGATGTTGACGGTGATTCAATAGGCTCGAATACATAATGTCCAACCATATCAAGATCGAACTCATTAGTAGGTATCCCTCGATAAGTTGTAAAGCTACCTTTCTCTTCTTGATCTCAACATCAGCTACAGGAGCATTTTGTAAAGCTCCAATGTTAGAGAAGGTTAAACCGTCACTTGCTTCCCTCTGCTTCTTATAGAGGCCCATAGCTTTCTGCAGAGAAATAAGGTAAGTAGAAAGGATCAATTGGCCAAGTAATTAAGTGTTCAATCTAAACAAGCTTAGTAAATAAGGTGCTAACACAACAACTCAAGTTGAGAGACGCAGAACCATGAAGTTCCCACTACTATGGCAACGCCAAGACAATTAATATGGCAACATCAATGAAACATGGCAGTAACCAACATAAGAAGTTCTAATGTAAGAGACAAGGTTTTAAGTGGGAAAGGACAAATAAGCTATTCAAGCATGAGACATTTACATTAGGGGGTTTCAAACTTATGAGGGGGAGAGATTTTCATGAGGTGAGAAATTGAAGAATTCACCGTAGATTCTCGTGAGGTGAAAAAATATATATTAGGAGGTTTCAAACTTAGGAGGGTAGATGAGAAATTGAAGAATCACCGTGAATTCTCGTGAGGTGACAATAATAATATTTAGAAACTATTTAGAAACTAAATGCTCATTTATTATTTGCATATAAATTATTAATCTTTAGTTATTAAAATATTGAAGAAAAAAATCATAGATTAAATGTTGAATTCCATTTTTTCACGGTGCAAAAACTGATTTTCACATATCAAGTGATTTTTTGAGGAGTGAAAAACTTCCAAAATCACCATGAATTTTGGAAGTAAATCACTCTTCATCCTCACCTCTACAAAATGAAGTTTGAAACCCCTTATTATTATTATTGATCAAATATCCAAGACTAATACTCATCCAATGCAACTATCAAAAGAATACAAATCAATAGAATATGGCTGAAACCAAAAGTCTTAAATTAAACAAGTTATGCAATTTGTGAGAAATAACAAACCCATAAATCAAACCAAGACTAACACTTCAGTAAAGCAACCAAGCTTAGAAAGGAAGAGAATAAACACATGTTAAGCTATGAACAGTAACCCTTTATTCCAAACGCAGTTTCAGAATCAAGTGCTGACAATGACTAAGGTAGCAAATCATACACAGTATTTCAATCTCATATCAGTTAAAGTGCGAAGAGCTGAGACTATTAGGGAAGGTTTCAAGTAGTAATCTAAGGAAAACGTGCATTAAACACCGCAAACTGTTGAAAAGATAATAAGAAACATTTTTATAATTAATTAAAGCATAATATAAAACATTTTTTCATTAAATTATAATTAAAATGTCTAAAGCGATATGCAAAATTGTCTACTAACTTATCAGATAATGTCTACACCAAAACACAAAATTATAAAAAAATAAGTTTCGTATAAAATCGTAAAAGCTCTTTTTTTTAATGTATAATAACATAATATAAAAAAATTTGACATTTTATAATTAATTGCATAGTGTCTAAAGTGATATGCAATACTGTCTACTACAATAGTTTATACTGTTTATTTAGTTATTTTACACATTTCTATAGTGTCTATTAGAAAACGATATAATGTCTAAATGAATCGAAATTATTTATTTAATTAATTATGTTATGTCTAAACTTGATCACTTATCAAAAAAAAGAAAAAGAAAAACTCTTTGTAAACACATAAAAGCTCACTTACCGGGGAGGAAGGCCATTAAACATCCTCATATGCCTAATGCAAGTTATAGATCCTGAAAATGGTAACAGTTGAGATTAACAGAACAGAATCAATCCCCACAAATAAAAGTTATACTTCTAGTAAAATCGAAGGTAGAAAGCGAATTGAGATCGCTTAAAGAATCGAAACAAGAAAAGATAACCAACGAATAACTGTTCCGTCCAAGAAAACGGAAGATATGGACGGAATGGAGGGAAATGGGTCACGAATTCAAAAAATAGGACTCGATTGATGCAAATAGTTAAAAATGGGATGAAAAAAAGTCACCAAAACTTAAAATGGAACCGTGTGCGAAATTTACTCTTTCTTGAGTCCTTTAAGCAACTTTTTTTATCAAACCCAATTCTCTTAACATATAAAAATAAGAAAAAGATAAAATACATGAACTTTATTACTGAAAGCAAAAATACTGGAAAATGTTTTAAAAAAAATAAAAAACATTTGAAATAAAGAATCAATAGGCAAAATGAGATTTCAAAAAAATAAAATTGAATAAATGGAAATGGAACATGAGGAAAGTTTTACAATAAAAAATTTAAAAAGGAAAATTAAAGTTTAAACTAACATAATAAATGAAATATGTAAAAAAAATTGGAGATTGTATATACATCTATACATTTGTGGAGAATTTCCAAAATATAAAATGAAGAATGCAATAAATAAATAAATAATGAAGTGAGATTTAAAAGTCCAACATAAAAAGATTGAGCATTTATAATATTAATAAAAATGTAAGAATTATGAAATTGTGTTGGAAAAATAAAAAAGTTAGAACCCTTTCTTAAGATTATTTAAGAAACTTTTATTTTACCAAATCTAATATCTCTTAGCTAACAAAAATACATAAACAAATAAGTACATTGACTTTACTACTTAAAGCAAAAACATTTTAATAAAAAGATATAAAGTGAGAAATATTTGACGTATAAAGATGTAGTTGGAAAAATGAAATTTCAAAATCTAAAGTTAAAAAAATGGAAATGGAACATCATGAAATTTAGGGATTGAAATGACAAAAGGAATATAAAAATGAAATATTTAAGTTTAATTTGAATGAGAAAAATAAAATATGTAAAAAATCCAAAATACAAAATGGAGGATGCAAAAAATAAATAAATAATGAAGTGAGATAAATTTAGCAAAAAAACAAAATTAAGGAGCAAACTTGAAGATTTATAAAAGAAGGACCCAACAATGAATAGTGTGAAATCCCCCACAAATGTATAGATGTATAATATTGGCAACTCGAGTCTACAGATTTCCCACTTGCAGTACGCGGATGATAGCATCTTCTTTGGGGATTGGAATAGTCGAAATCTCTTCTTTGCTGAGGATACTGAAATGTTTCTAGATGCTATGTCTGAAAATTAATCTTTCAAAAACTAGGCTCTTTGGCGTCGTAGTGGTTAAGGCAGATATTGAGTCAATGGCCAGATTTGTTGGGTGCTCTATTGGAACCTTTCCTTTTACATATTTGGGGCTATTAGTCGGTGCTAAAATGCATACAGACGAAGCTTGGGAGGACGTCACTACAAAGGTAAAAATCTAGACTTTCAAGTTGGAAATCTAAGAACTTGTCTTTCGGTGGCAGACTTACTCTTATGAAATCGGTCCTGGGAAGCTTGCCCTTATTCTACTTCACACACCAATTCATCTAGCACCCCTTTTTTACCACAGTGGCCTCTCATCCTTCCTTCGCAAGACTTTCCTATCTTCAGAGACAAGGTTCGGATGCTATAAGATGTGTGGCTGCTTGGTGTTTGTGGAGAAGCCGAAATGACCGAGTTTTTCAAGACACGGTCCCCTTCCGTAAGAAGGGCCAAATTTTTTCCTTTTAAACTACCCACACTCAACCCTCCGCAGCCCTATCTCCAAACAACCGTTCTATTCTAGCCCAAATCAGCCTCCTGAAGCCCCGGAAGAATTTATTTCAAGGATTCAATTTTTCACCACACCAACCGGGGCAAGGCCCGTGGTTATTTCGGTCCAGTTTGTTCTCGATTTTTCCCAACTTTTGATCTCTTTCCTTTGGATATCTAACCGTTAGAAGAAATTCAAGGTCACATAGAGCGAGTGAATGGTGAATCCCTTAGGTGGTGTTGCCAATTGGCGGTAACTCAAATTTGCACGTATGGCTTTCTGTTTGGACACAGGTGGACGTTCCGTGATGGTTGTCAATTAGCGACCACCTTGCTTCACATCAAGCAAGCCATTAACCACGATGAAGGAATTAAAATCTAAGAACTTGTCTTTCGGTAAGGGCTAAGACTTACTCTTATGAAATCGGTAAGAACCCGGGAAGCTTGCCCTTATTCTACTTCACACACCAATTCATCTTTGGCCTCTCATCCTTCCTTCGCAAGACTTTCCTATCTTCCCGGGAGGAGTCCGAGACAAGGTTCGGATGGCAGACTAGGGCAAGGCCCGTGGTTATTTCGGTCCAGTTTCTCTCTTTCCTTTGGATATCTAACCGTTAGAAGAAATTCAAGGTCACATAGAGCGAGTGAATGGTGAATCCCTTAGGTGGTGTTGCCAATTGGCGGTAACTCAAATTTGCACGTATAAGCAGTTGGAGCATGTATGGCTTTCTGTTTGGACACAGGTGGACGTTCCGTGATGGTTGTCAATTAGCAAGTTTAAGGCATGGTGTTTCCATGAATTTTCAAGCTACCCCGCCCGGTTGCCAATACCGACCATGACAAACTTCGATACTTCAAACCAAAAGCTTTAATTACTATTGTTATGACCATTTCAATATTTTAAATATTTCTAAATTTCACCATCTTTGTTTAACACACACACATACATATATATATATATATATATATATATATATATATATATATATATATTCACAAACATAAATAACTATAACCCCATTCGTCATTCACTGGAAGAATTAAATAAAACAAAGTACTAGATACGTAAAGCAATAGACTTATAAAGAATTTTAAAAAACAGTTGACATTTCCTTTAAACAAATTTTAGAACTCGAGATTTTTTAATTGATAAATAAACATTCATTTAACTTTTCAGTTAACAATCCGAGCTTATTGCGACTTCAACTGACCAATTCAATTGATTCGAAGAGGCCAGGTACACTATATATTATGCTAGGGAAATACATATATCACTTTCGTGTCTACTCGAATTAATAATGTACATTTTTGTATAAAATTTGAACAAAGAAAAGTACTAGACACCGTGACCCTCACCATTTTTATAATTTGTAGGCAGCCATTTCAAATCCACTTGATGAGCTCCACCTCAAATACCAACCAATTTAATTAATTAAGGTGTTAGTAGTAAATTTTGTTTGGCACACAGTAATCACCATGCACTGAACCCTAGCTACCACGGGTGCACTAGCTAGCCTCGCCATTGGCATATAATATATATATATATATATATATATATATATATATATATATATATATATATATATATATATATATATATATATATATATATATATATATATATATATATATATATATATATATATATATATATATATATATATGTTGGTGGGCATGATGAACTTGTTCATTCAAAAAGTGTGAGTTGCACGGAAACTGCTTAATTAATTGTTACAATCATCCGACTGATCAAACTTGGAGAAAAATCAACGGCTCTGAATTCTTCTTCGATATATATATCTCCCTTCCTGTGTGTTGTGTTAGCAGCCTTTCAAGTCATTTTCGATCGTCCGATAAATGATCATTGACTCGATCGTAATTCCAACGAGAAATAATTAGAAGATATCGATCGATCATTAATGGCCTAGTTGACAAAAACGATCAAACTAATTTGTGGACAGAAATTAGAAACAGTATATGGAATTTTCAAACTTATAATTAACAACTCAAGAGATATAGCTAGGAGTACAATGCATGCATGCCCTCTCTCTCTCTCTCTCTCTCTATATATATATATATAATTGTATGCTTGCATGCCACAACAACACATGCCTGCGCAACAATATTATAGATGTCTGCACAACAAAACGGAATCATCATACCCTCCCCTCCGCCGCTATCGTCGACGGTGGTTCAAGCACCGACGGTAGCAACGGGTAGCCACAAAACCCTTGCGAGTATCGCAAACCTGGCTAACCTGTTACCGACGGGAACGGTCCTTGTATTCCAAGGACTTGTCCCGTCATTCTCCAACGGCGGAGAATGCTACGCCTCCAACAAGTACCTAACCGGTGCCTTGCTGGTCCTCTGTTCCCTCGCTTGCTTCCTCGTCTCTTTCACCGATAGTTTCGTCCATGGCAACAAGCTCTACTACGGGATCGCGACGCCCAAGGGGCTGTACATCTTCAACGATGAGGAAGATGACAGCATTGATGTGGAGAGAAACGAAGAGCAGAGGAAGGTGATGGAGCGGCGCAGGCTGAACTGGGTCGATTTTGTGCACGCTTTCTCTTCGTTGGTGGTGTTCGTGGTTGTGGCTGTGAGTAGCAGTGAGGTTCAAGATTGCTACTTTAGGAATCCAGGGCAAAACAGTAGCCAGCTGATCAAGAATCTGCCTTTAGGGGGTGGGGTTTTGGCCAGCATAGTGTTTTTTCTCTTCCCTACTAAGCGTAGAGGAATTGGATTTGCGGATACTGTTCCTCAGTTTAAGCAAAAGGATAAATCCAGGTGAAGATTAACGATGAACAATATAATTAGTGGAGTAGTCTCTTTGTACGTTAGGTGTACTGTATATGTATAGCCAAATCATCAATTCTGTAACTTCATTCATTTTCCTATAATTAGTTTTTCTAAAATTTTGTATTCGACATTATTATTATTTCCATGGAAAGTTAACTAATTTGATGTTGTAAAATTATAATTAGAAGAACATTATGCAGTCAGATGCACGTCTCAAACCTCATCGCACCTTCAGCTTTACTTGCTTCGTTATTGTTGCTTTTACCTTATTTGCTCTACTTATTTTGTTTGGACGCTTCTTTTTGCTACTGTTTTGTTTTGTTTTTTGACGTATTAGGTTGTCTAATTCTTTTATTTGCATTAATTTTTTAAAAATTATTTTTGTTTTTACTTTAATGTATTCAATGTCTAATTCTTTTTGCATTCAATTTTTGTAGTATTTTTTAGTTGTTGAAGCTAAATTATGTGATTTTGTATTTCTTTCTTTTTTTAGTGGGGTGAATTAGAGCTACTATGATAAACTTTTAAGCCTAAATATATTTTCACCTACATTTTTTTTGAAAAGAAATTTTTTTTCGGTTTTACTTGAATCGAACATTATTAAGCCTTTTCGAGAGCCATCTCTTTCAGCAGTATTTTTCACCTGCATTAATCATGAATTTCACATTTTTTTCATGAAATCATATCAATATCTATAACAGTTTTTTGCTCGATATTACAACATTATTGAATTCTTATAAAATGTTGCAAATTTACAACCGCTGCGAAGCAACCAAAAACTTATTAGGAAAATGACTGCCAATTACAATGATAGACACATCTCAGACCAACCACCAAAATCAGAACTCTTAATTCAAGTCAGATCCCACAGCTTAGATGTCTCAAAATTCTTGGTCATTTCAAAAAACAATGATGGACAATCAAGTATTTGTGGGTTCTTATTATTATAATACAACTGAATGGTTAGTATGATAACCTAGAAATTGTAGAGAAAAGGTTGAAATGTCATAACAAGCACAACCTCATCCATCTTGTACTGAAATCCCAACCAGATTCAGCTGCAGTAGCCACTTCACCGTAAAATTGCTCCTTTTCAGATGGATCAGTAAAACTTGATGCAGATACTTTGTCCTGGTAGATGAGATGCAAAATGACACTAGAAGAAACGCACAAATAAGTTTTACTGATCCAGACATTAGAAGAAACACACAAATATTGAAGATTCAGGTCTGGGTTGGTCACACTTTGCATAATACCGACTCAAACTGTGATTTCTATGTTGAGAATCACAAATGGTGATCTGATGAACTCCTACAATTAGAGACAGAGAAAAGGAGAATTTGAAAAATGAAGGACCAACCGATAAAAGTCAGGAAACCTGCAAATTAAATATAATGAAGCAAATGTGTTTCATGCACCTGAAATAAAAAGAAACCAAAAAAGAAAAAAAATGCCTCATGTACCTATAGTCCAATATTCATACTCTTTAAGCAATGCCGGAAGAGCGTTCTCCAACAGTTCTGTATCACCTGTATGATCATATACAGCATGGACCATTGCACTTAAAAGGGGAGGCTGGCTGCAGAAGTGAAAAGCCATTGAATATCATAACTCTTTACTGATGAACAATGGTAAGGAAAGGGAAAAGATGGAAGAAGTAAAACCTTCTATTAGTATAGTAGGCCCTGGATCCATTAAGCACAAATCCATATTCCCCTATTAGGTAAATGAGGTTACTAACAACTGCTTTTGCAGTCTCGTACATTTTACTTACAAGCAAGCCCCTGCATAGGCACATAAAACAGTCTTGTTTTAGACACTAATATCTTCAGGAGAAGAAGATGTAAGATAGGAGATATTTCCAACAGTGAGAAGATTCCTTGCTCAGACAAATGCAGGAGAAATAAACAGCTACCTAATCTATTGTACCTAATGCAACTGCAATAGTGTAGAGACATACTTCTTGATCACACTTATTTCCTCGTAAGATGTTTATGTTAAGAAAGAAATCCGGGTCTAAAATACTGTTGTTTAGTTCAGTTGCAGGGATATATAACATCACTTAGACTTTTACAAGTCACTTGACACCATAAATATCATGCCACTGCCCACTAGTCCTAACAAAGGTGTCAAATGATGACAATAAAAACAATCTAGCCTTCATCCCCACTAGTTGGGGTCAGCAAATTATGACAATGTTGACGATGAATAATTAATCATTTCCGCTATCTAATGCCTAAAATCCAAAACGTTCTGGTCATTAATCAAATGAGTGTTCCACTAATGCTACACCGCCTAAACCTAAAAACAGACTCTGAAAAGGAGTCGTCAAGGTGCTCCCAGCTCAGCAATCATCATTCAGGAGCAAAGCAGCCAGTTAGCTGGCCTTGCAGAATAAGTTTAGATACTAAGTTTTACTCCAAAATACCACTAATGCATCTCTCCTTCCCTCTAGTACTATTACCTCTTTGAAACAAATTTATACTCCATACACTTGACCTACCTGTAAGGAAAAAGAAGCAATATATGCTTTCATACAATTGAAGACTTTCTGTAATCATAAAGCTCTTGTTAACGGCTTCAAGTGAAAACCAATGTCATGAAAGAAAATAACCGCTACAAACCTGACAACCCAGAAAGTGTCCCAATAGTAAACCCTCCTGGCAATGGAAGTAGAGTATGCATCTGGGGGTTCTCACGCACTGAACTAGAAACCCTCCTGCTCAATTCCTTCCACAAAGCATGAACTTTCAGCGCCCAAGCCCTCACTTCCGGATGCTCAACTTTTGGCAGAAACCCTTCTGGCTCGTCAACGAAATCAACTGGTTCTGCATAGACCAGATCATCACCAGCATCATTAAAGTACTTCCCCAAAAAATCCTCCAACTCCCCCTTCGGGAACGACCCATCTAGGGTGTTAGGCAGCTTATCGACCGCCTCCTTAGCAACCGAGAGATCGTGCCTCAGAGACAAATCCACATAAAGCTTGGGATCAAAGTGAAGCTCTCCAAATGTCTGAAGAGCCGTCTCTTGAACTTGCTCGAGAAATGTGACCAATTGCGTAGGCGGAACCACCGGCCCGGAAGAGGAGCACTGCGGCGTCAGATTCATGGCGGCGAACGATCGAATTAGAGACATAATTAAGAGGAAAAGAAAGGGATCCAGGACAGAGCCGGCCATGACCACGAATTGCTTCCAAAAGGCATGGTTTGTGGGACATTGAGAAGTGGAATAAGAAGGGGGAAGCGTGACGGAAGACGAGGAACCAGGTGTTTTAGTTTCCAGCGAAATGATGAGACGGCGGCGGCGGAACTGAGGGCGGCGAGCAGAAGATAAACGCGAAAGACGAGAATACGGTGGTCGTACGTTTTTGTTCTTTCTTGCACGTAGGGAGACAAAACGAACACTTTGGACATTAAACTTTAACCATGCCTCCTCTATGGTCCTAATACTTTGTTTAGCTACAACTATATACTCCTTACACTTTTGGATATATATGACTATGTTCAATATGCAATTATGCATATGAGGAATGAAATCTATAATTTCTAAATTGAAATTTCATAAAAATTTCATAAATTTTCTTTAGTACTCCCTCCGTCCCACAAAGGTTGTAGGTTTTGTTTGGGCACATATATTAAGGAAAGTGGGAGAATAGTAGTGTGTTGACAAAATTACCCTCATGAAAAAGAAAGAAGGAGAAAATTTTGTGGACCCCAATTTTAAGTTTAATGGGAGGAAAGAGAAAAACTTGTGGGTCCATGGTGTGAGATAAGAGGATAAAATGGTAAAAATGGTGATAGAAAGTTTCTGTTTTAGGAAAGTTGACAACCTTTGTGATAGGACGGCCCAATATAGTAATGTTGACAACCTTTGTGGGACGGATGGAGTAATAATTTAAGTTGTAAGTTCAAAACTTAAACCCTCTTCAATTTTCTAGGAATGAAGGGTGTAATAAATTCAAGTCCTGCGATGATATTTAGCTACCTATTCCATTTCATAACCATTTTTTCCTGATAACTACCTTTTGGTATGCATTTTATTAATACCTTGGCAAAATTTTAAACTGGAATAGAAATTTAGTGAATTTTTAGGACTAAATAGTTATCCAAAGGAAAACTACAAAACGTGACAAAAATGTTGTCTTGGGGGCATTTTAAAATGATCGACTTGACGAATTTTCTTGTTACCTAGTAATTTATTTCACTTATAACTCCACAACACCATTATTGATTATTTTGTTTAAATCTTATTACTCCTTCCATTCAAGAATAATTTATATACAAATGATAAATCAATGTTGTTACTGTCTAAATATATTTCTGCATCTAAAAAAAAACAGTATTCTTCGCAATAATTTGTGGAGTTCCTTTCTTTTTCCTTTTTTTTTTCTGGGTTGTGCGCCTCTTGCTATAATTTTGGTGTTTGTATTTGTGATTTGGTGTACTTTAGATGAGAGCCGTTCTACTCATCTCGTGACTGAGTCGCGGTGTGTGTTTGAATGAGGAATCCCAAAAAGTCTTTTCTTTTTTTTTTTTGGTACTTTCCTCTCGATCACCTCACATAATGAACAAAGTAAGTTTAAATTTTAGATACTCCTTTTTATATAACTAAAATTGTTTCTTTCCAAAAAAAGAAAAAAAACTTTGGAATAATTTGAGTGAAATGAAGCAGACGTTGAACTTGTGGATTCATCACAAAGCCTAACTCATTTTACACATTGCTCACTGGTTACATCCCTACAACCCTAGCATTGTTATTCAGTTGAGACACCATGGCTAGGGCAAAAAAGTAAAGTTTTACAAGTATGGTTCATCTTCTTTCTGTTGATTGGTTCATCTGTACTTTGTTCTTATCTTGTCGTATATGCCTTTTGCTCCATGTCACCGTTTCTTGCAGTGGAAGGAACCCTAAGGTCAGGAAGGTTCATCTGCCTGGTTTCTCATCTCCCACCCTTTTGTGTACAAGAAACAAACGGCAACTCTCTGCAAATGTGGAGATATATAAACACAAATGATCTGAGTCCTTGTGTCAAAAACCTGGTGAAGAAAGAGCTGGGCACACCTCTACCTTGACTAGAAAGTTAGTCCCGTCTTGCTTCCATTAGCCGGTACAATCCACCCTTTCATTGCATGAGTACAAGGTATGACATCCCATCTCAACAGAAAGGATAAACCAGAGCATCCTGTACTTATGATCAATAATTTGAAAAAGTAATGTCAGGATCAAATCAGGAAACAGTCTTTGCTGGTTTCAGAATAATGGAGTAAGATTTTATGATTCATCAAATCGTAAAAGCATAAGCACAAGATGAAGCAAAGATGCAACTTAAATTATTATAGAGATGAAGACGGAGAAGAAGAGATTCAATATCATACTAAAAGCATGAGATTGCTGCTAACTGGAATCAGATTTATATTTTATACTCTTCAAAGGAGCATACCTCAGCCACCGATATGTATCATTGGTCTATTAGCTGTCTTGGCGATGTCAAACATCCCAGCATGTGAAGGTTTCTTTCTCTTGACCTGCATCAAATATAGCAAATAGAAGTAATAACAATTAATGAAAGAAATTCAGGAACCCCAGAGACTAAATCAAATATAAACATTGCACGAGTCTCACTGGTCTCCACAATCTCAAGAGCAACACATATAATCATCCACACCCCAGCGTGGCAGATATGATTTTATTTTTTATTTTTTTATGGCAGATATGATTTTAATGGCCCTGTTCATGAAGGTGGAGTATGAAAGAAAAGGTAACTAGACATTAAAAGAAAACTTCATACCGCAGTACCAATGATCTCTCTAAGTTCCTGATCGTCAGCACCCAGGCGAAGAGGATCTCTCAAGGTGACCTAAACAAGAAAATATGCAAAGACACAGTGGGTAGAACGGAAATAAATGAGCGGAACTACCCGAAATGATTAGATAAATATACGACATGAGTTATCCTGTATTGGTTGCTGGCAAGCCAAGGCATCAAGTATGAAGTTTCTTATGTAGAAACTCATGTTCAGCATGCCGCTAAAAAAATCATCGCTAAGAACAGTGCATAGCAAGTGATTCTAATACACTAAAGTGCCTTGGCAAGATAAAGACAATGAATTATTGCTGTGCGCACAGTATGAGAAGACAAAGTATAAAAGGTTTACCTCTGAAGGACCGAATAGGCAGACTTTGAAGTTACCATCAGCCAAGAGTCGCAGCCTATTACAACCGGCACAGAAATGCTCAGTCATTGATGTGATAAAGGACACATAGCCTTTATGACCATCGATCTTAAAGTTCTTGGCTGTTTCTGTTGGGTGATCCTGCAGCCTCTTTAAGTCAGGAAACTTCTTCACCTGTGCAGTTAGATGCATAACCGGAAGAGTTAAGCTCCTGAATACATGAGTATATGTACAAACTGTACAAAAAAGTCACCCGCCAAAACCCAACCTTACCACTCTATCCAACATCTCTGAGTAGGGCACAAGTTTCTTAACGTTCCAGACATTACCATCAAAAGGCATGAACTCAATGAACCGCACATTAAGGGGCTTGTCCCGAGTAAGCTCCACAAAATCACACATCTCCTCTTCATTAAACCCGCGCATTACAACACAATTCACCTAACAACAACCAATGACACAACATGAGTAACAGTAATTTGATTCTGCACCATACTGATCAAATGCCATCATCCATCCACAATACGAAAACCAGACCCAAAGATGCATACTTTTACAGGATTGTAACCAAGTTCTACTGCGGCATTAATTGACTCCAAAACCCTTTGCTGTCCTTTACGCCGAGCCATGAACTCAAACTTCGCAGGTACCAACGTGTCCAAACTAACATTCACAGAAGTAAGCCCACAATCCTTGAGAAGCGGGAGTTTCCTCGCAAGAGCAATACCATTAGTAGTGATCGCCAACGTCTTGAGCCCTTTCAAGCCGGACAAACGTGAGCAAATGACATCAATGTCCTTCCGAACGGTTGGCTCGCCGCCAGTGAGACGAATCTTGTCGACCCCAGAAGCGACGAAGAGCGAAGCCAACCGCACGATTTCATCGGAAGACAGCAACTTGGAGGTGGGAGTGAGGTCAACCCCTTCCGCCGGCATGCAATACTGGCACCGGAGATTGCAGCGTTCGGTGAGGGAGATTCTCAAGTAAGTGTGAAGTCTTCCGAAAGAATCGACCAACATGTCGGAGACGGGGTGAAGGTCGTCGGCGAGGTTGGCACAGGAAGTCGACAATCGTCTGGACTTCATCTGGGCATGTGAGTAACTCAAAACTAGAATCGATTCTTACAAGAAAACGAAAAACCCAGATAGAAGAAAATGATGGAGATGGGAGATACCGATAAAGAATTGAAATTGGTGAGACGGTGGATGATCTTACACACAGAACGCCTCATCGGAAAGTGGATTGATGTGTATGAGGATGAGCAGTTGCAGCTACAGAGTAATTTGTCGTGGTCGTCGCTCTAGAAAAGGAACAGGAACAGGAACAGGGATTGAGATTGAGACGGAATTTGATCGTGTGTGTGTTGGCAAAAGAGAGTGGACCAAGCAAGGCTGCCTATCGGCTGTTCTTCGCCGCTCGTCCTTCCAAATGCAATGCCAAGTTGTGTTGTGTTGTGTTGTTGAGGTAGGAATGGAAATTGGAAAATACTCTCAACTTTGCCCAATAATATCAGAGTTTGACTTAGGTGTCCACAGACTGTAAAATTGGCATGTAACCAATTTTTTTTTTAAAAAAAAATTATCTAAAAACCAAAAAGAAGAAAACAATAAAATCAGGTCAATTTAAGATTTTGATTTTATTTAATCATGGATAGCCCAACCTCATATAACTTTTACAGCGCATTTGGTTTGTGAGAAGCAGATGGCTCAATCCATTTGCTTAACAAGTGCACCTGTGTCAACAAAATAAAACACCAAATATCAACAACAAATTACAGAAATATCAATCACTGAAAATTCTAGATAATAGGGTAATTTGTAATTTTATTAAAACACGTGTGGAAAGCCAACTTAACCAATTGGCTTCAAATTGGCTTCAGCATGTGAAGTCCGACCAAATTGCCTTTTTTTAGAGTGAAATCTTGTCCTGAAATTTAGATAAACAAACAAATTTTATGTATCCATCTCTTTGCGGTTAGAGTGGTGGAGGATGAAGCGGAGATTATAGATTTCGGGCCACGTTACGAGCACTCCGGCGAGGGGTCAGTGAGATCAGACGAGTTGGCGGAAGAGCGTTCAGAAGCGGCGTCGAAGGCGGCATCAGAGACGGCGTCAGAGGCTGACAGCTATGTCAGAGATACGCCGCCGGATTCTCTGAAACACCTAAGCCGAATTTGTGCACGGAGGTCGGCTGGATTCATTGGAAACGTAAAAAGCCAGGTGGACATTAATGAGCCCCGCTCAGAAAAAAGAGAGACGTTGGGAGGTCTGATGGATTCTGAGATGACTCCTAATGAGGCCCAATTTGGCAAGCCAGCAGTTGGGCCGTTCAGTTGGCCAGATGTTGGCAATGAGAGGCCTCGCAGCAATGGTGGGCCTTCAGGGAGTGGGTTGAAGAAATTACCGGCCCGAAACACGAAGGAAGATACCTTTGACCCTATTGGGCTAGCTAAGAAGGGTGGGGTAGCCCAAGTAGGAGAGATTGAGGTCAGTTTGCCCAAGGATCTGTCTGAGGACGGAGAGGTGCATCCAGATCAGTTCGTTCCGAACAAAAGTACCTTGGCTGCTGTGAGTGGTCTTGCTGAAGGAAAGTCTAATCCTCCAACCAAATCGAAGACCTCTTGCTCGGCGAACGCCAGGAGCATCAAGCAGATCTCCAATCAAACCCGCAAGTGTGGGATCGCTGGCAGGGTGTCGCTTCGGGAAATCAAGAAGGTGGCCAGATTAAGGGCCAAACTGATACAAGATGGTGCGCCGAAGAAGAGTCGGAAGGGCTCTAGGTCGAGCTTGGCTGGCTCCGGCGGGTGCGGTGGCGGGAGTGACTTGGCTGGTTCTGCAATTTCGGCCTCAGGTACAGCGGACAGCCAGGAGGTTCGAAGCGCGGCTATACGCATTGATGAACGAGCTGGCTTCAAGTTCGCCCCAAGCCATGGCAAGACTGGGTCTGCAGGTGAGCATGATTCTGTTTAAATGAATTGTCTCTCACTGAATATTAGGGGGTTTGGGGGTGTTTCTAAGGTCAGGCTGTTGAGGGACCTAATTATCAAGGAAGCTATCGATTTTGTGTCTCTCCAAGAGACTCTGCTTGTAGGTGATGCTTCTTTTATTGTTAATTCGTTTTGGAACTCGGAAGACTTTGGGTTCTGTCAGGTCCCTTCTCAGGGGCGTTCAGGCGGGCTGTTATGTGTGTGGAAGAAGGATGTTTTCTGTGCTGAAAGGGCTTTTGCTGGAGCCGGATTTCTGTGTGTAGAGGGCAAATGGAAGGGGGGGACTGATCTGATTTCTATGGTCAATGTTTATGCCCCCCAGGATGATGGCCAAAAGCTGGTTCTTTGGAATGATTTGGCCATCTATTTGTCTGGAGCTTCGAATTTCAGTTGTTTGATGGGAGATTTTAATACTGTTCGGAGGGCGGATGAGAGATTGGGAAGCCAGTTTCATAAGAAAAGAGCTGACGATTTTAATGCTTTTATCAGTTCAGCAAACCTGCAGGAGATTAGTATGGGGGGTAGAAGATTCACCTGGGTCGGTCAAGGGGGTCTCAAATTGAGTAAACTCGATCGTTTCTTGATATCTCCTAATCTGTTGGAGGTGTGGACTGACATGAAAGTGCTTGCTCTAGAAAGGGCATTTGCTGATCACTGCCCAATTGTGCTTAAGTCTCAGAAAGTGAACTTTGGCCCGGTGCCTTTCAGATTTTTTAATCATTGGCTTCAGGTTCCTGGGTTTAATGATATGATTTCGGAAGCTTGGGAGAGTGCGAATTTTTTAGGTAGCGCTGGGTTTGTCCTAAAGGAAAAGCTCAAATTTGTGAAGAAGGTGATAAAGGCTTGGAAGGAGTTAAACTCGGGGAATGGTGCAGCAGAGGTTAGGGCTGCTAAGAGTGATATGGTTGAATGGGAGCTAAAAGCAGAGCAGAATTCTTTATCAGAAGCCGATAGTGAGGCTTTCATGGCAGCCAGAAGGAAGTATTTCAGCGCTGAAAAGGCTCTCTCTCTTAGTTTAAAACAGAAATCAAGAGTCAAATGGGCGGTCGAAGGGGACGAAAACACGTCGTTCTTCCATGGAATTATTAAAGGGAGGTTGAAGCAAAATAACATTCCTGGTCTTATTGTGAATGGGAATTGGGTGGAGGAGCCTCAATGTATCAAAGAGGAAGACTTCAGCTTCTTCAAGAATCAGTTCTGTGAACCGGATCTCAACAGACCTGCCTTCCAAAGCGACAAGTTTAAGAAGCTATCGGACTCCCAATGCTTAGCTTTAGAAGCTTCTTTTTCGGAGGATGAAATTAAGAGTGCAGTCTGGTTGTGCGATGGGTCAAAAGCCCCCGGGCCGGACGGGTTTACGTTTTCTTTTATCAAGTCTCATTGGAATACAGTGAAAGAGGAGGTGTTTGCTTTTGTTAAAGAGTTTGAAAGAACAGGGAGGTTAGTCAAAGGGTGCAATTCTACTTTCATCACTCTTATTCCGAAGGTGCGCGACCCTATCACTCTTTCGAATTACCGTCCCATTAGCTTGGTGGGTGTGCAGTACAAGATTCTTGCCAAGCTTCTGGCGGAAAGGCTAAAGGGTGTGATTTTGGATTTGGTCTCTGAGTGCCAATCTGCGTTTGTGGGTGGGAGACAAATTCTGGATGGTATTCTCATTGCCAACGAAATCGTCAATTGGGCAGGATCTGCTAATAGAAGATTGGTTTTATCTAAAGCCGATTTCGCAAAGGCCTATAACTGCCTTAATTGGAAATTCCTAGATTCAATTATGGAGCAGATGCGTTTTGGGTCGAAATGGAGGAATTGGATCATGGGGTGTGTTTCGTCAGCTAGGATTTCTGTTTTGGTCAATGGGAGCCCAACCCAAGAGTTTTTGATGGAGCGTGGCGTCCGGCAAGGTGATCCCTTGTCACCGTTCCTTTTCATTTTAGCAGCTGAAGCCTTGAATGTGATGATGATGGAAGCTTTGGCTAATGGCGACTTTAAGGGTTGTGTGGTCGACGAGGGTCGTGAAGTGGTTTCCCACTTACAATTTGCCGATGACACGCTCTTCCTGGGTGAATGGTTTGCTAGGAATGCGACAAACCTTTTGATGTTGTTAAAGTGCTTCGAGCAGGCGCCGGGCTTGAAAGTTAATGTCCAGAAAAGTCAGTTGTACGGTGTGGGTGTCTCGGCAAGTGAAGTTGGTCGCCTTGCCCAAAGGCTTCACTGTGCCGCCGGCACCATTCCGTTTCTGTATCTGGGGCTTCCTGTTGGTGCCAATATGAAAAGATTAGCCTCTTGGAAGGAGGTAGAGCAGAAGATGGCTAAGAGGTTGAATAAGTGGAAAGAAAGATCGTTATCTATCGGTGGGAGACTAACTCTGATTAAGGCAGTGTTAAACAGCATCCCCCTGTATTATCTCTCCATATTCAGAGTGCCGGTTACATCCCTAAAAGCGTTGGAAAGGATGCGGATTAATTTCTTCTGGGGGGGCAAATGGTTCTGCCCGTAAGATTGTGTGGGCGAAAAGCTCAAGGCTGATTGGCTCTTTTGAAGAAGGTGGGATATGCTTTGGGAGTCTCAAAAGTCGGAACCTTGCTATGTTATGCAAATGGTTGTGGAGATTCGTAATCGAGGGAATGTGCTCTGGATCCGGATAATCAAAGCTATTCATGGAGCGGATGGGTGTATTAACGGGCAGCAGGCGCCCGGTAGTGGAGGGCCTTGGGCTGACATCATACAGGCAGGTTTGGACGTGGGAGACCTGCTCCCAGGTTTTGATTCCTCTTTCCATCGGGTTTTGGGTTGTGGCGAGTCCATCAAGTTCTGGGATGACATTTGGGTTGGTGATACTCCCTTGCGCGATAAGTTTAAGAGGCTCTATGCTCTACTTATATCCTCATGCGGCAGTCTCCGATCACATCTTGTGGGAAGGGTCGTCGGCCTCATGGCAGTGGTCGTGGCGTCATGATCCTCGGGGTAGGCAGGAGGGCGAATTAGATCTTTTGATCTCATGTTTGCTCTCGGTTTCTCCCACAATCTCTAAATCGGATTCATGGGCTTGGAGATGGGCGAATGATGGGATGTTTTCTGCCCGTGTTCTATCTGCTACTTTGGATGGTTACTGGGCCGATTTCAGCAGTATCCCCACTGTCTGGAACAACTTGCTGCCAAAGAAGGTGAACCTGTTTATGTGGAGAGCAAGAAGGCACTTTCTTCCTTGCCGGCTTCAGTTGGCAATGAAAGGGATCTCAATCCCTTCCACCTTGTGTCCCCTGTGCAATCTCGCAGCTGAAGACCCGGACCACGCGATCATCTCGTGCCCAGTAGTGTGGAATGTCTGGAAGGCGATAGCCAGTTGGTGTGGTGTGGACTTACATAGTCTCTTTGAGGTAACAGACTTATCCTCTGATCGCATTCTTCATCTGGTTCCTGCTTCTTCTAGAGGGTGCTGGGAGAGTATTATCTGTACTGTTGCCTGGGTGGTGTGGAAAGCTAGAAACTTAGTGGTTATGGAAGGAGGTAATTGGTGCTTATTAAAGATTATTTCAGATGTTCAGATCTTTTCCCATATGTGGTTGTCTTGTAGGTATTCAAAGGGGAAGGTCCCAAACTGGACGGAGTGGGTGCTATGTCCTTTTGCCCCTTGATTTGGGCCTTCTGTAGGAGTCTTCCTTGTATGCCTCTGGCGTAGCGTCTGCCCCATATCTCATGGGGACGGCGCCCGCCTCTCTTTTCTTAATGATATCTTTCTTCGCCGTTCAAAAAAAAAATCTCTACTCAATATCAACTTTCCTTCAATTTTTAATATACTTTCTAAAAACTCATTTCAAAAATAGAAGACATGATTTGGAATAAATTCAATTCAAAATAAATTAAGGTTCTTTTTCCTATACAAATTACTCTTTTTATATTGCTCTAAATCTATACATGCATACTACAAAATATTGGAATGTTCCTAAATGTATTAAATGATGTTGTTTTATAAATACATTATGGGAATATATGTAGGTACTTGTGCTCTGATCTGCTTAAAAATAGTAAAATAGAATATTTCTCCCACCGAGTGTGGGTATCATTTCCCCACTACCCTCTAGTGTCATCTCATGAACACCCCTAAACTTTGATTTGACATGAATATTAATATAGAGTAGTTGAAAATGTGTAATTTTACATTTTTATCCTCTTGTAAAGGAAAGAATGGGAAAAGAGTGGTCCCCAACTTATTAGTGAAAAAAAAAATCAGTGGAACAACTTTACAATAGGGGGTTTCAAACATAAGGAAAAGCAGGTGAAATACGCTTCTTTTCCTCTCTTCTTTTTCACGTGAACAACTGGCGTGCGTTCACCTTACCAAACGCGGACCTCAGGTGAGAAGCGCGAAAGTGAACTGTGTTTTTCACCTGAGCCCCTCCTTATTCACTTCTCTTCAACGCACGGCGCTCTCACTCCTGTCGAACCAGAAGGTCGCTCCCACTCCTGTCGAACCAGAAGATCGCTCCCACTCCTGTCGAACCAGAAGGTTGTGCACAGGCTTGTGCATAGCGCACAGGCTTGCGCACAGGTTATGCACAGGCTTGTGCACATGCTTGTGCGCAACGCACAGGTTGTGCACATGCTTGTGCGCAGCGCACAGGCTTGCGCACAGGTGAATTCGTAGTGAATTCACATGTGCGCTCCTCGTGGTGAATTCACATGTGCGCTCCTCCTTGTTCACGGGGCCCTCAAACTTAACCCTCCTTTTTTCACTTTTCTCACTCACCTCCAATTGGCTCCCCTATTAGGTGAAAAGTTTTTTGTTCACTTCTTATGTTTGAAACCCCCTAATAAGGGGGTTCAAACTTAGTGGATGGAGGAAAACAAGTTAGTGAATTTTTCGCTATTCACCGGTGAAAACGTGAAATGCAACATTTACCCCCTCAAACATAAAAGAAAGGATGAAACAAACAAACAGGGAGAGGAGAAGCAAACAGACAGGGTGCAGAGTCTGCAGACAAGTGGGGTGAGAAGGTTGTTCTGGTGGGGGCCACTATTGAAAAAAAAATCCACGGTGAGTTTAGCTGATTCACTTCAACGTGATTGCGGAGAGGTCCGAAAAATTATAATTCATCACGTGAAAAATGAAGATGAATTCTGTGTTAAATTCATCTCAAAATCTTGAACTTTGAAACCCCCTAATGATAAAATCTACTTTTTTATGAGATGGATGGACTATCCCTTCTATCTTTACTTTTTCCATTTTGTGTTCTTTCACACTGTGTGATGTTTGTAGAGAGAATTTGAAAAATTTAAGAGAAAAAGGGAGATAAAAATGAATTGTTGATATTAAAAGTGTAAAAGAAATGACAAAGACTAAAGAACCCTAGTTTCATGTTGTTGCCGCCCTCCTCTCTTCTTGGATGATGTGTTGCCTGCTCACCCTATCGGTACCTCTAGCCCACGCCGACGGGTAGGGGTGTAACTGAAACCCGAAGCCCGACTCGAACCCGAACCCGAACTTGAGGGTTAGGGACGGGTTGGCGATAAAAAGTGCCTTGGGTGGGCCCGAACCCGAAATTCTCTCTCTTTTTCGGGTTCGGGTCGAGTGGACTCGATAAATCGACTGCAAACCCAAACCCGAAATTAAACATGTCAGCTACCACTAGCTCAGGTCCTAGGTCCCCGTATGACTTATATTCCTCTATCTCCCTTAGCCCGAACCTAAAATCCTAGCCCAAATCTCAACCTTAATCCCAAAGCCCAAATCGATGAACTCCAACCCTAGAATTCTCATTCCCAAATAATATCTCATCATATATCTCATCCATGCATGAATCAAACATCAATGCTCAATTAAAGCATGATAAGTCTTTTCCTTTTCCATGATAGTATCAACACAAATGTTCAACGGTTCTCAAATTAATTCGTATTGTGACCCATTCCATTCCCAAAGCCCAAATCGATGAACTCCAACCCTAGAATTCTCATTCCCAAATCATATCTCATCCATGCATGAATCAAACATCAATGCTCAATTAAAGCATGATAAGTCTCTTCCTTTTCCATGATAGTGTCAACACAAATGTTCAACGGTTCTCATGTAATACGATGACGGATTAATTTCTTCGAAATATTGTGACTTAATAGCAAGAAGAGCGCGGAGAGAAACACGCCCAATTGTATTTTAGTTTGGGATGGAGGGATTTGTGCTGCTGAGGCAATTCGTGTAATTTGTAGAGGAAGCAAGATTAAATTTGTACAGTTGTAAATTGAATTCTTCTAATATTTAATTTAATTTGTATGTTTCCACGCTCTTGATTTCTTCCAATATTACAAGTTGGTCAATTCGGATTCATTGGGTCAACCCGACCCTAACCGAAATTAGTATGGGTTAGGTTCGGATTGAGTGAGAGGTCTTTCAAATTTTCGGATTCGGGCTGACCCGAGCCCGAATTTGTTGGGTTGACCCAAATTTACACCCTTACCGTCGGGTCTAGCCTTTGTTTGGCCGGCCTCCAAGCACACTTTCATCGGTCATGTTGCTTCTATGCTCTTTCAAGCACGTCCGCTTCTCATTGTTCCTCCCTCATCCGCGTCGGAGCCCACCTAGTAGGTCTAGTGTCAGACCAACGACGTCTCTGGCCTCCCCAGTGTTCTTGGCCTTGGTGTGGAGATCGATTGGGCAAGCTCGCATCAAGCTCTATACCCAGGTGGCCACGGTGGTAACTGAAGTGTTTCGCGTCCAGGTGATTTGGACGGCTGCTTTTAGTGTTCCGTTGGCATTCGAGTTGTTCATACTTTATAGTGGCATTTTTTCTGAGTTCGTGGACAACTCCTTCATTCTCCTTGCCCCCAGTGCTTGGATCAGCCGGCGAAGATCGATCAAGGTTGCGCAAACATTCTTAGCGTCAACCCTGGTGGATGGGTGTCTTGGTAGTGATGATGGGTTATGGTGTGCAAGAGTGGAGTGCTTTTATTGCATGGTCGAGCCGAGACTCACATTGTCTAATGCCATGAGTTACCGCCCCGACCAATTGTTCGAGTCTTGGTCGTTAAGATGCATTCTTGCTATCTTTTCTGCTCCTCGTGCGCAAGACTTTTTTTTTTTTTTGCTTTTTTGGTTTACTTTTTTGTTTCAATTCATTGTCTGAATAGCCATTCTACCTTTTGGTATAATTAATAGAAGGCTTTTCCCATCAATGTTATTTATCATATGTGGCATTGATTTTTCACCCACCTGCATTCTTGCTATCTTTTTGAAAAATGGAGGATAGATATGTAATTGTCTAATTACTTTGGGCTTTTGCTTTCCAAATTACCTTATGGTTTACTTTTTTGAACAAGTGAGTGAAAAATCACCTTTTGGTATAATTAATAGAAGGCTTTTCCCCTTCAAAAAAGGAAAAATGCGTAAAAGAACACATCTTAATAATACACGTGTACTCTTTTTCTCTCAAATATAATAAATAATGCAAAGGTCAGTAAATCAAAATTCTCCTTGATTGGTGAGAAATCGTAGCAATTAGATAAATTAATCTTATGATTATTAGACTAATCATGAAGATTAAAGAATGTTGTTAACCTAAAGTTAATACAGTAAAATAGGCATGTAAGAGAAAAGTAACCTTTATGAGTTGGTAGAAAAAATTAGAATAGTAAAATAAAGTTCATGTGACGATGTTCTCATAAAGGAAACGTATCAATCTTAATTGATCAACCCAAAAAATAATAATCTATCTCCTTTTAGGGGATATAGAGAATGATGTTAAGGAAACAAAGACGTCTCATTTCTTTGATGTCATCTTGTGTGGTGCTTAGAATTGTGCTCAGAACTTTAATCAACTTGGCTAGAGCTGAAGGATCATTGAAAATAGGGAAGTGTGAGAATCAAGAGACTCGAGAGAAGACACCGAGTTCTAAGTGACATAAGTTCTGAATCATCCGTCTACCAACCTCGCATTATCCTTGCAACTCGATTCTTCTCGAGACTCGAGGGGAATGAACGGCAGAAATATTGATAAGACAACATATGAACTACCAACTATAAAGCTCATGAACTATCAATCGTCTTCGTCAATGTTATTTATCACCCGGATGAATTTTCACCCACTTAGAGCACTTGGAGAATAAGGAGCAGATATGTAATTGTCCGGATAGTTGGGTTTGAGCTTTCAGATTACCTTGTAGTTAAGCCAGTTGGGCTAGTGGGAGAAATATCACCTAAGTGATGATTAACATGGTTGAATCGTCTTTGTGCTCTTTCTATGATGTTGCCTGCTAGGAACCAAAGAAAACTATACCAATCCCAAAGCAGTCAAACCACAAAAAGGACAGAAGACATTAACACTTTGCAACAAGATGTTCCCCAGACTGCTAAATCAGATTTCTGCTTAGTAAAAAATCAGTGTGTAATCAGCTTGACTCAGAAAAATGGTAAGCGACTGATGATTCAATACCCTTGTAACAGATCAGAGGCGAGGAACAAGGAGTTACCTGTGTTACTTACATTTGAAAGTGTGCTTAACTCTTTCTCTTCTGGTGAGAAAAAAAATAGTTGTAGAAGGCAAGGTCCGGTTAACCAGCAGTTAAAGTCCACTGTTTTTCAGCCGTGTATAGTTGTGATTACTCTACCACTTCTCCTTCCTGAGGGTTCTGGCTGATATCTGCTGCTTTTAGTCCCTCAGGGTGTCCGAAAAGTGTCGAAAAAATTTGCCGATGGCACTCATCGCAGAAGTAGAAGTATGAAAAGTGGCCTTCATTAGGAAGCTTGTGCATTGTTGCTCCTGGAAGAACCCTATGTACATAGTCAGCCATTGAGATCGTAGCAACCATATCATCCGTCCCCTGTTCCAAAATGGGGGAAATACGGATAAAGCCTCAAAGTCAGTACGATGATTGAATGTAACTAAAATTGCCTACTGAACTTTTAATTGGTCAATAAACTATATACTTGAAGATTCCACTTACATGTTCAAATTCAAAAGAAACAATAAATCTTTCCTTCCCGGAGAGAATTCAAGCTTGCATGTGTAATTGGATGAAGTTTGTATATTTTATGACATGATTACCGGAAGATGTATGACCAGCGTGCAAAAAATGACAACAAGGACGGATAATGTTAAATGGAACAAACCTGCCATATATGCAATGGACCTAAAAACCCTGTGAGTTCGCATTCTGCTTGACTGTACATAGACTTGAGCCACTGAAGTACCCCATTGCTAGGACACTTCTTCTGCGCATGAAGATGTGACAGACTGAACCCCCAATTTGAAACAAAGAGTGCAGCTTCTTTAATAAATGGTTTTGGGTTTCCTTGACGGATGGACTCTTCAACATCCCTATGCCAGAAGTCTTCGAAAATTGGATTTTGGATCAGAATTTGGTCCTGAAAGAAACAGGTCTCACCATCTTACAGTTAACCCACACAAACATGCAAGTGCTAATTATATTTGACCCCTGGTGCTACTGATGTATAGCATGAAGGTAGCAGAAATTACATGGACAAAAGATATTCATAACTTTGAAGAGGCTATGCAATGCAGCACCTGTTCCAATTACAAATGTTACCCAAGTAAATCCAAGGACCTCTAGACAGGGCTACAGAACCAAGAAAAGGTCATAGCTAGGCTTTCCATGACCCAATATTATAACTTTTAAGAGGCTATGCAACACCTGTTCCAATCACAAATGTTACCCAAGTAAATCCAAGGACCTCTGGACAGGGCTACAGAACCAAGAAAAGGTCACAGCTAGCCTTTCCATCACCCAATATTGTACTAGTAATTAAGTAGCTATATAAAAACATCCTAACAGCGATTTCTTATTATAACATGCAAAAGGTCAGGATCCCAGAATGCAGATGCCTCTAATTTTAAAGGTTAAGGCAGTTTAAATAGATTGACTATCGTATCTCATGTATCCTCATTGACACATCAGTACCGGTGCTACTTGGATCTACGATATACGCTAGCAAAGCAAAAAAATAAACTATTAAAGGGTAAAGCAAAAAAGAGAAACAGGTGTGGTAAACTTGCCTTCCTTGCGAGTGACAGGGACAACCAGTCCTCGATCGGACCATGCTTCCCAGACAAGAAACTTCGACGATAGAAAAAAGACAGCAATCTGGGGAACCTCCGAGCAAAGATATACATCGATTTCCTTTTTGGTACAAAACCTTCCCACGTTCTTCTCATCTCTTCCTTAGTCATACTTGGATCATATGTATTTACTAATGGAGCAAATATTGCTGCACCTGAAATAATACACCAAGATGCTCCAAATCTTAGCACTATCATTCCTGTTCCCAGGAATTAGTCGACCTTACAATATCCATGAATAAATCTAGTGTAGGATGTCATCATCAAGATTTTCCACTTGTATGAAAATATCATGAGACGGTGGTAAGTTGGGATAGTTGCTATGGTCATGTCTCATTACAAGATTGTGATCTCAACATCATTAAGCAGTAGTTTTCTTGCTAAAACGACTCACTACAGATTGACAGATGCTTTAATACTACAATCTGATGATAAATGCATACAGAAAAAGCGAAAATAGTAAAAGCTACCCGGTCGCTGTGGATCATGAATTTCTTTGGGTTACATTTTTCAGTATCTACTAATTTGCTCCATTGACCAGGAAAGTTAAAAGCACCAGAAATTCTAAAACTACTAAACAACATGTGCTAATTGTAAACCAAGGACCAACGAGCTACTTACCTGCAATTCTATCAGGAATGTACTTCAGTGCAGCCCAAGCATGCATGCTACCACTCGAGTGAGCCAGCACCCAAAACTTGTCACTGATGTTGACAGCATTTGCCAGGTAGAGCATATCAAATGCTGAGGAGTTAAGGTTTCTGTCAGGATGAGCATCACTTTCACCAAAACCAGGAAGATCATATGTGATCAATCGAACCCCAAACTCTTCAAGCAACGAAGTTTTAACTCCAGGTATACCTGTAACAAAACATAAATATCCAAATGAAAATCTCTGAATCAGCCACGACATCTGTTGAGAAGACACACGAGAATGGCACAAAATGAAATGTACCTGCAAGCCTTGAGGAAAGAAAAGAATGTGTAGCAATTACAGGAAATCTAGCCCTGTCAGCAGGAACTCCTCGTTCATCATAAGCCAAGTATCTACCATCAGGAAGCAATATGCGAGTTGCATTAGGAGGATGTACACGCACTTTCTTCACTGGTAGTGCTGGGTTCTCATATCCACTGTTCACATTCAATGCTGTACATTGTTTTCAGATAGTAAATAAAACGTATAAACTAGACAACAGAACATAACTTAGGCGCTGCTCCATCTCTCACAAGTCATAACAATCCACAGAAGAATTTGACTCTTTCAGACAAGTTCTATGTTTAGCAGATAGAAGTGGAGAAATCTTTCACTATGGAGCTTATCTAAAAAAGTTCACTTAACAGATCCGGAGAAGTCCAGTTCCACAATCATGGTTCAAATCCCCGGCTGACAAGTAAATTAACTCAAATCCAGTTCACGAACTAAAAGATGATACGAGTGAGCAACGGTCAATAACACGGAACTGTCATAAAATCAGCAAAACAATTGAAGCGAGACCTGCGAGCGCAATGATGGAAACGAAGAAAATCACAGGCCAAGCATGAGCTGGATCGCGATCCTCCGGCAAGTACTCGTTCAGGAACCTCAACCGGCCAGAGGCCTTGGCCACCGGTTTCCCAATCTTCTTCACAACAAAGGAATCCTCCGTCATCACCGTCTGCTGCATAATCTCCCAGCAGCCTCTCCCAAGGTCCATCACCATCTCACACCACGATCTGACGAATCCGCTCACCTGATCCTTGAAGCTCTCCGAATCGTGCTCCTCGCTCTCAACCGCCACCGACTTCACCGGAGGCGACGCCAACCCGATGGCGTCGGCCGTACCGGCGTACGCATACTGTATCCCCGTGTCCTCTACCAAACTCGCCAGCTCCTCCTGCCACGTCGGCGCTCCTCCTCTCACCTCGGCCATTAATCCTGTTAGAGAGAAGCTACCGATGTCAAAACGGTTAAAGTAAACCAAACTTGGAGCTTGAACTGAACTTTAACAGCGTGAACTTCAAGCTTCCTCTTCTTTAATGGCGCAAATCAATTTCCTAGAGAAAAAGAAGAGTAGAAAAAGCCAAACCGACCATTTCTTAACACGAATCAAATCTTCCTCATAAGAGCAAAAACTATAAGAAATTCCAAAATTTCATCTCTTTTTTCTTTACTAGTCCATTGCCATGACTGGGCTTCTTGATGGATTTTAAAATTGAGGCCTTGAGGGTGGTTCGATGAGATTTAAATTCCAGAAATCAGACGGCCAATATCTTGCCACGTGGATGTTGATGTGGTTAGTGGTCAGTCACCGGGCAGACCGGTGCCTGTCGGGCGGCTGCAACTGCTGCGTCCACCTGCTTTTTGAAATAAACTGACTCTGGATAATTCTATTTACCAAGGTAAAATAATTAGTTGTGTGAAAGGTCTAAAAATCTAATTTAAAAACTGTTAATAAACAGTTAATTTAATTAAATAATGTTAAAATTAATTAGTGATTTTATCAATTAATTGGTAAGGGCGGACTGACTCCACTGTAGGCATGTGACTCGGGAATGTTGTCCTTCCTTTTTTTCGTCTCTCTTACGTGTAATTTTGGACGGCAATCTTAAATGGGGTAAAGTTATAACTGGCCACCAACCTTTATTTTTCGTTGCAAATACATACCTAACCATTATGTTATTTCAATTTATACTTGTAGTTGCAAAATGAGTTCTCTGGTTTGAGTTGGTAAATGTTTAAATTTCGTCTCTAATCTTATTTCAGTTGCAAATTGTTCTTTTCGGTTTGAGTTGGTACAAAGTCTGGTTTCCAAAGAGGGAAAATTAAATATACTCCCCTCATTTCCATAATAGTTACTATCATTTTTCTTCACAAAAAGTATAGGGAGGGAATACGACAACCTAATTGAGAAATGCCGAATAATTTAAGCAAATTTTACAGTCAACTTTTAAATATGTTTTACAGTTTCTAGCAATACTTAGGCAAATAGCTTAAAGAATTTACGTCAGATTGTCACAGGAGAGTTAACAATTACTACAAGTTACTCCGTAATGTTTTCTAGTAAAACAAACTATTCCATAATTTTTTTAAAGTTAAGAAAACCATATAATATCTTTCACCTTTATACCAACTCAAAAATTAAGGTTGTATCTGCATTGGAAAATAAAAGTATTCCATAATGGATGAGAAGCGATAGGGAGTTTGCTGGTGAGAGTGATGCAGATGTAGGGAATAAAACAAACTTGACGGTTATTGAGCAGTGAAATCTAAAAGGAGAAAAGTCATAATTCACTGTAGTTAGTCTAGTACTTTGTTATATTTTTTTATTTTTTTTGTAGTTTTGAATGTTGAATGATGTCTGCAAATGTAGAAATTTGAAGAAAAATAATGTACTTTTAATGGAGAATTTATAAACTTCAAAAAAATTAATTACTAATTTTAAAAGGCAAAAATGTAGATTAATGTCCTGAATTACGATAAGTCCGAATTTTGGATCATGTAGATTAGTACCCTTAACTAGTATTAATTCGGTCCAGTTAAGGACACTGATTCACTAACTTGACTAACCCAATCAATTTTCTAGCAATTTGGTGACCAAACCATCTATTTAAGAAATTGAGGAAGGAAAGCGGATTATCGACGATTTACGGTGATTGACTAGAAGAAAGGTCAGGAAAGGTGTGACGGTGATCAGAACAATAAGTGGCGGTTTATAATTGGATGATCGGGGCTTCAATTGGTGATATTACGGTGGTCGGATCCCACGGGACGCAAACAAATCTTCTTCAATTCGGCTAAAAACGGAGGTGAGGGCAGCACCGTTGATTTTGGGAATGGTTAGGTGACTAAATATGTAGTTTTCTTTTAATTTTCTCCTTAGTCAAATAAACTGAAGTTAGGTCAAGGCCTTTAACTGCACCAAATCTAATAGTTTAAGGTACCAGTATGCCCGATCCAATATTCAGACATTTAAATCACTGAATCAACATAATTCAAGGTTATATACATTTTGGCCATTTAAAAATGTTTTGTGTATGAGGATTTAGAAAAGTAGAAATTTTTCTTGAGGACAATAATGTGATGAACGCAATAGGCGGATGCTATTTATCAACTAGTTAAAAAAATCACTAGTTTTGTTATTTGTGTAAAGACTTAATTAGAAAGGGTATTTTAGCCTTTAAAATTAAGTATTAGTTAATTAAATTAATTAAATAATGCTAAGATCTACTAGTTGTTTTAGCCAATAGTGTGTAAATAACATGGCTGAACACAATCGAGTCCTGAATTCTCTAGCTTCTAAACAAATCGTCCTTCAGCTTTTTTAAGCTTTCTAATGGTGGTCCCGAAGAGAAATGTGCAAGCAATCAAGTGCAGTTTCTCAGTTCAAGCTGGACGTGTAAAAAGGTCCGACAATACCCGTTAATCATCACCTAGGTGATATTTCACCCATCAGTCTAAATGGCTCAGTTACAATGTAATTTGTATGGTCAAGTCAAACTAACTAAACAATTATATATTCACCTCTCATTTTTCAAGTGTTCTATGTGGATGATAAATAACATTGGTGTATTAATGTTGGGCCTGAAGCCCAAGTGATTCATCCCGAGCCCGCTTGGAAGCCCAATTCAGAAAATTTTAAAATCAGCAACTGCAAGCACAACCAACTCTAGGGTTCGGGGCTTACACCGGAGACTTGACAGCAGCAGCACTAGTCAAGTTGCCACTCCGTCGTCCTCCTCCTGCATTCACAAGCTCTCGTCCCGGTTCAGCAACCTCACTCAGCCAAAATGGGGTACGACTTCTCGTGATCTTCATCTCGTTTGAATTTGCATTGCATTTTAGCCATAGTTTAGCTTCTGGGTTACATGTTTTTTGGTTCCGTTATTTCCACAAAGGTGTCTTTTTTTTTTTCATTTTTAATGTTCTTTGTTTTAAGCAATCCGAGAATCTTTATTCTATGATGGGATAATTATTTGATCTATCTTTGGCATTTTCTGTTGAGTTTGTTATACCAGCAGAAAATGTAGTTACTTGGGTTTGTGTTGAGGTTGGAATTGGAGCTGACTTTGTTCGTTGTAGTAGTGTTACCCATCGCTTTGTGGTAGTTCGCGTAAGAATGGTGTTGTTCTCTAGTCCATCTGCCATTGCTTCTGTTTGTTGTGACATTTTAGCGAAAGTGATTATGGAGAAATTGTGGTAGAACCATTTTGGGGGTACGAGCTTAGGAAGTCTAGAGGTTTTGTTTTGTTTCTGCTTATGTGCATTCACTGCTTTGTGCTGTGAAATCAGAGATCCTTTAGCAGATTTTGAAATGGTATAAGATAAGTAGTATTTTTCTGTATATTTCTATTTTTTCACTCTAGGTTAGCAATGTTTTTTAGAGTTGGAGATTTGATGGTCCATTAAGTTAACTATCCTGTATTTTGCTCCCAATTCACAACTTCTTGACCAATATGAGTGCATCTTTACAGGAAGACTCGTGGAATGGGAGCTGGACGCAAGCTGAAGTCTCATCGTCGGAGGCAGAGATGGGCTGACAAGTCTTACAAAAAATCACATCTTGGTAATGAATGGAAGAAACCCTTTGCTGGTTCATCCCATGCCAAGGGAATCGTCCTTGAAAAGATGTAAGACAAGGGTTGCTTCAGTCATAAGTAGTAGTTTCTGTTGATGGATATGTCCTTATAATTCATAATGGTTGGATGATCTGCAGAGGCATTGAGGCTAAGCAACCCAACTCAGCTATCAGGAAATGTGCCAGGGTTCAACTGATCAAAAACGGAAAGAAGATTGCTGCATTTGTACCCAACGATGGTTGTTTGAACTACATCGAGGAGAATGTGAGTTTTGCTCTGATCTTACTGCTTTCTTTTGTACAATATAAACCTCAAATTCTGTAACTCAGATCGAAACATTTAATCGTTTGCAGGATGAAGTGCTCATCGCAGGATTTGGACGTAAGGGACATGCCGTTGGTGATATTCCCGGTGTCAGGTTCAAGGTTGTGAAAGTCTCCGGTGTCTCTCTCCTTGCTCTTTTCAAGGAAAAGAAGGAAAAGCCAAGATCTTAAGTTTGCCCTGAAAAAGATGACCTTTGGTTAACTTGTTCATCTGTTATATTTTGAGGAAGACTGGGATGTTTCAATTCATTGCTCCATAGGCATTTGGAAACAAACATTATGTGTAGTCAGGGAACCAGTTATTGGTTTTGCCTGTTCAAGAGTTTTGGTCTTGTGCCGATTCCATATTTTATAGGGCTTCAAGCAAAAATAGAAGCTTTTTTGAGTAATCTCAAGGCGTATGAATTATGAAATGATTTAATTGTTGAAATCTTGTTTTTTTTCTTCTTGAGAGCAACCAAATCTTGTTTTTTGTTGAAATCTTGTTTTTGTTGAAATCTTGTTTTTTTGTTGAAATGATTTAACTTTTTCATTGCATCATAAGAGTATCTACAATAATGCTAGTTAACCGATTTTCAAAAGTTAAATAAAACTAGTAAAAATAAGAAAAATTGACAAATCTTTGATCCAGCAATACTATCACTTTAGCCACCATAATAGTTTTTTAGTTATTTGACTCTCCAAATTTGAGAGTGAAGAAACAGTTTTTATTGTTAGTTATATGATAAATATGGTTGATTTCAAATTAATAATAAATGTTACTCCTAGCCAATATAGCTAGCATTACTGAAATAACAATGTTAAATGCACTAGTCAATATAACTTTTTTTTGTTATTTTAACTACAATTTAACTTAAAATTAACTAATATTGTTGTACATGCTCTAAGTATACAATTTGTTTTGTTCGGTTTCAATCATAGTTACATGTCATATCAACAGTTAAGAGGAATTAGTGAAATCAGTAACAGATTTAAAAAAAAAAATCTAACTGCTAATGTGTTATGCACTGCTTCTTTAGTGCAGAGAAGCTGAACTCTGAATTTGCTCACAACAATGATAGATCATTTCTAGCTTTTATTCTCTTTTTTCCTTTATGTATCTTCTGATTGCCAAATAAAATAAGATTGAGAACATTCTTGACGTAGTTTCTCTGTCTTCTCCTTCGTTCTCTTCCCGCGGGATAATATTACTACAAGGTATAATTAACATAATATCAACTTCTAAGTTGATATTATTACATTTCTTTCCTCTTACACCTAGTTAGCAATAGAAATCCCAAATAAAAATCTACACTAAAAGCATCAAGGTCCTTAACAATCTGTTCTCAGCTGCTCAGCTGTTCTTTGGCAATGACAAGATGACCAGCTTCTGCACCTTGGAAGCATGGATCGAATCGCTGCTATTGCATAAAGAGTTCCTGGAAGAAAGAGGTACTCTTGCAGCAACAACATGGGAGCCAACAGGCAAAGAAGATTTGCGCTTTGTGATGCTGTTATGAGGAGGCTTCTTTGCGTCTGAAAGCCGAGACATGCCATCTTCTCCAGCAGTGACAAGAAACACATCTCCTGTCTCGTTTCCTGCATCGATAGGGGTAATCTTGGAGACCTTTAATGGAGGAGTACCTGCGCATTTTGTGCGAACTTGTTTGTTAGGAAAACTTGTGATTCCAGTCTTCTTCTTTAGAAGACTCGAATTTGAGCTGTTACTGGATCCTTGACCTATTGTTTGCTTACTCGTTGGGCACAGTAAACTTCTCCCAACTGATGCTTCTTTTCTAGGACTAGGAGTAGCAAATGTTCCAGATCTGGTTCTAGCAGGAGTAAGCTTTACGGGTTTGTTGGAGCTGATTGAAGTGCTAGGTCCTGCAGTCTTAAGCCGGCTGAGTTTGCTTTGGCCTGAAGCAATCATTCCTGGTGGACTGTTGAGCAAGCCACCGACAGATTGAGAGGGCAGGCTCTTTTGTGCGTTTAACGGTGATCTGACCGACTTCTTATCGGCTGAATGTATGCTCCTTGAGGCAACTGTAGGCGGCGTTTTGACTGTTGAATGAGACAGACCAGAACTGCTTCTTCTCAAACTTTCTTTACCTTTGCTTGAATCCAGAGGAGACTTTAGGGTTTGTGATGTAGTGCTACCGTTTCCAAGAGAAGAAGCAGTTTTCAGCACTTTCATGGTGGAGGGTGTAGGATTGGACACCATGTTTCTTGAACTACTCGAAGCACGAGCCTTCAGGACTGGTGCTTCTATACCTGCAATATCAGATTGAAATCTCATGACATGGAAAAATTGGTAGTCCTCAAAACAGAAAAAAGAACTGATCTAAACGATCGCGAACCTCCAGTGCTCCTCATACTCATTCCGACATTCTTAGAACCCAAGGAAGCCTTCTTAACCGGTGTTGCAGAACTGGTGCTTCTCGAGTTTAGTCCATTTCTTGGAGACATCGACCCTTTACTAACGGTTGCACTCTTTATTCTCAGCCTCTTTCCAGCAGATGAGCCTTCTACATTTGATGCTTGACCGGACTTTTGGGCTGATGCCCTAACCGCTTCTAGGTTTCCCGAGGTTGAGGTTTCAGTCTCCTCCATTCTTGATGAATCACAAGGTCTGTTATCATCCTCTGGAATCATGTTAAAGACAAGTGTTAGGCATGCCAACGACCACAAACACAAATACCTCTAATGCCAATGTTTAATAAACTATAAATGGCTAAATGATGATAAAGGTGCGGTATATATTCAGATGAATGTATGAAATGTACCCAGAAAAGATGCAGAATTTAAGAATTGCATACCTGAAGATTGATGAATTCTGGGTTCAAGGAGGAGCGAATCGATGAGGCAATCATCCTCGGTCCACAAGTTGATGTGATTAACCATGTCGAGAATGCAACGGTTCCCAGACTCATCCATGTCTAGGCAGCTCATGCGGAAGATTGAATTGGAGCCTGAACAGGGAAGCTTTGGTTTGAATTCTCGTGGAGAAGATTGACGGTTGTGAAGAGAGAAGGAAAAGAGAAAGAGAGAGAGAGAGAGAGAGAGCTTATATTTATGATGTTTTTTCACAGAAGAAAAAAACACATCTGAAACAAAAAAGACGGGAGATCTTGTAGTCTGATCTCTTGACAGAGATGGCGCTCCTAAAACAGAACGTGGTTCTGTTAGAAAGACGGTTGAAATTCTGAAGCTTGAAACTGGTTTTCCCTTTTTAGGTAGGTTCATAATATCAGTTTTACCTTAATTTCTTATCAAAAGTGCTATTTCTCCCACTTGCTTTTTGTTTTGAACAGGTTGAACACTGAATTAACCATAAAATTCCATTCTTCGGATGAAAAGTGAATATCTTGATGACTGAACAGTGCCCTAATTCATTTTCTTGTTAAACAATATATATATATATATATATATATATATATATATATATTTAAGATGTAGTGTAGACAGAAAAAAGAACTAAGAAATGGAACCAATTAAAAGTAGCATGCCTATGACTTACATGTAACTCAACAATTAGTAGTTTCCTATTCCCTACATTTTCTTACCATTCTAGACCTCCAATTCTAAATTCTACTAATCAACAACCAGAACATATGAAACTGTTCCTCGTGTCAAAGATGTTTTGGCGCTTCATTTTTCTCTCCTCATTTGCTTTTTGTTCTTAACTGCAGATTTTGTAGCATTTCCATCACCATTCTTCAGCTGTGAACTGCCGTAGGTCATTTGGCTAGCCACCTTAAGTATGCAAGCTCCAACTCTGAATGTTTGCTTCGATGGTGGCGGGTCGTTAGCAGTTACTGATGAACTGCTTTTCTTCTTACGTTTCTGTGTTGAACCATTATCAGCAGGATCGCTATCCTTTCTTTTTCTACCAAGAGAGGCAGACATATGTTTGATCTCAGGCCTACTACTTGGTCCCTTCTTGCCATTCTTCAGTTTCAGTTTTGTCTCAGCTAGGAGCTCCGCTAAGCTTTTCTCCTTCTCACCTGATAAAATGTTACCTCCAGGTAGGCATTTTTCACCAGAACCACCATTTACTTCTTTGCTTTCCTTAACCTCCTCAGAAGGTGGAATCTCTGCAGCGCTTTCCAATGTTCCAAGCAGGATCTCACACCGGGGCAGCTCCGGATAACCCTTCCAGCGATTGAATGCCAAAAGCTGAGCCTGGGATGTCATCAGTTGCAGTTTGTCCACTGTTTCATAGAGCGGTGAGGGAGCTAATCCTCTTAGAAACTCAACGAGTTCCAACGGTTTGAACAATGATGCATTCGGGGAGCTATAATCACTGGTTCCTTCAGTAGCTACTTCCTCACTTCTGAACCTGGAGGAGCAAGAACAGGAGAGACTCAACTCTGTTCGTCTAGAAACCTCATCCAAAGCACAGTTAACAGCATTCAGAAACTCGGCCGAGTTACTCTGCCTCTCCATTCGAGAGAAGTGAGGACCGAACGGTTTGATTTTCGATTCATTGTTCCACGCAAATGTATCATCACCGAAATAAGCAACCAAATACGCACCCTTCTTGGTCATCTTTTTCGCCTTTTCTGATGCATGTGAAGGATCAAAAATCTGGCCAGGCCACCAAGGGTAACTCATTACTTTAGCCCATACTAAATCAGAAATGGTGAACTGTGCTTTCGAGGCATCAGAACTAGCTTCAACATCAGATGACGAGTACCCATCCATGCTCATATCATGGTCAACTGAAGTAGATCTGCTTTCACTCAGAGCAAGCACTTCCCCAGAGCTCTGACTGCTATTCATTTGAACCCTACTCTTTTCAGCAGGCGAATCAATTTCCATACCTTGAACCAGTTGATTGAAAGATACATCCCCATCTACACCAGCACTCACAACAACATCCTTAGCAGCACTCACATCCACATCCTTGTGAGGAGAAGAGACTTCAGAAGAATTTTTCTGACTAATCCCATCTACAACTTCAGCTAAGGTCTCACTTTTCTTAGGGCAAGAAACTTCAGGAGATTCTTTTGCACTAATCCCATCTACAACCTCAGCCAATGTTTCACTTTTTATAGGGGACGAGACTTCAGGAGATTTTTTTGCACTAATACCATCTACAACCTCAACCAATGTCTCACTTTTCTTAGGGGAAGAGACTTCAGAAGATTTATTTGCACAAATACCATCTACAACCTCAACCAAGGTTTCACTTTTCTTAGGGGAACAGACTTCAGGAGATTTTTCTGCACTAATCCCATCTACAACCTCGGCCAAGATTTCACTTTTCTTAGCGGAAGAGACTTCAAGAGATTTTTTTGCACTAATCCCATCTACAACCTCAGCCAAGGTTTCACTCTTCTCAGGCTTTCCTTCCTTCGCAATCTCTGAAACTCCATTTTCCTTTCCATTAACGCTTCGTCCATCTACACCCTCCATCGTAGAGCACCTAGCCAAGCTCGAAATCTTAGCTTTATCACAACACTCCTCTACAGACCCAGTATCCCTTCCTGCGCCAGAAACTTCATCAATACTCTCCATTCCCCTATTCTTGACAGTAGCATCAACCCTATCAACCACTTGCGCCTGTGGCTGAGCTTGACGCGGAACTGAGCTGCTTAGGGTTTCCGCAAGAACTGGTTCGGAAGCACTGACCTCCTTTTCTGGGCCATGAGAACCAGCAACTTGCGAGTTCAAATCAATAGGGTCAGGATCTACAGACATCCAGAAGGCCTGAAGATCGAATTTTTCTGTCAGCATGTAGATGGATACTACGAAAAAGTTCAGATTTTGGAAACAAAAATAGCAACTTAACAGCTACATCTAAGAAAATAAAAGACAAAATGTTCTTACCTGATATATAAATCCCTCCGTTGCTGTGAAAAACGAAATAGACTTCAACCTGAAGAAAGTATTTTTAGACTCTAGGAGCAGAGCCGAGCTATGATATGAGCGGTTTTGCAGTTTCGAGTGTCTGGACACCAGGCCGAGACTTACGCACGGAAAGAAAGATTAGGACTTTTCTCTTTTTTGGGATAGCAATTTCTTTTTCTTTCTCAACAAGAAGTCAAGAACATGGGAAGCAAGATTCTACGTCCGGAAAGCTAAATACAAGATTTTCCAAAGATTCTGCAGCAATTACAATTTCACCCAAATGTTTTCCTCGTGATCATTTTTCCTTTGCTTTTGGCCTTTTGCCTTTGCATTCTTTCTCTCAGTAATAATCTCAGATGGAGAACTGGAAAAGCGTAAATTTGAAACCTTTTAGGGGATAAATGAAGATTGGGAAGAATATGCTTTTGGGGTATCTATCAGACAGTAGAGCTTCTATCAGATATAAATCTTTTCACTAATTGATCTTCTTAATGATTCCAATTAGTCAAGTTTTAAGGTATTCTCTTCTAGATGCAGGTTTGACACTTGGGCAAGTTTTAAATTCAGCAGATATATGCACATCGTGACCTCAAATTTTAATATGAAAAATGGTACTCCATCTATCTTATTTATTTTAACAATTTCATAGTATTAATATATAATTTTTTCTATGAAAGTTTGTATTGTACATTGAAAATCAAATAATTCAAATGTATAATAATTTGAAATCTAGGTTTTCTAAATAGGTTTTTTCTGATTTTTTTTTCACTTTTATCTTTGTTGAAATTTGAGCAAATTAAACGGAAAATTTTTTGAGGGGGAGGATTTTAATAGGAAAATTATTTTAAAAAACAATTCCATTTTCTTCTAAACAATTTGTCCAAATAAACACCACCCAATATTCATAAAAAAAAAAAAAAAAACACCACCCAATATGTGAGAGTAGAGCCCAAGTTTGGCCCACTCATCCAGGGCCAAGCCCAATGATAAGCTTAGCGGTCCATCCCATGACCTCGTCTGTGTATCAAGTCTCCCGCCAAAACGAGACTACCAGTAAACCTGAAGAACACTTGTGAAACCCAGAAGAATCTCGGACTCAAATCAATCGGAAGATGTACGGAAGTGAAAGCGAGAGAGCGAGCATGGAGCTCGATTCCGTCGATTCGAACAATCTAGAAGAAATGGGCGAAGACGAGCTGTTTCTAGTAGCCGAACTGATCCGCATCTTCTCCACTCCTTCTGGCCGAAATCTCATTTCTCAGGTATTTCGCCCGCTATCCTATTTTCTGTTTTTGATTGAGCTTTAGGTCATTTTCAAGGTCTGATTTAAGGAGAATTTCGACTCGATCAAGAACGATTTCTTCAGATACTTTAATCTAGGCTATCATAATTCTGTCCAGAAATTTTGTTTACTTTAATTTTTGTATGTACTACAATTGTTTGAAACTGAAACCTAGGCCAGGTTTCGATTCTCGTCTGATTGGTGTTAAAAATGGACGTTCAGGCAAAGGAGGATTGCGATTTCTTCTCTGTGTCTATTGATTTCCAACAATTCCGGAAAATATGTGATTTCGAAGAATTTTATGTAGAATTGGAGGATAAACCTAAGATGGCACTCTCTTGCATGCGTTTTGCGCTTAGTAAGGTATGTTTAAGAAGTGGGCGGGCATATCACTGTTATCTCCATTTACACCATGATAATGTAGCCACCTTCCATACAGGTTCTTTCGACATTGGAGGACAATAACTTGGATGAAAGGGCCAAGATAAATATACGTTTACATAACCATCCTGATTCTATGATTGCTTTGAAGAACTTGAAGGCAGCATATATTGGTACGCTTCATTTTCAACTTGGTGGATGTTTCACTCATCAGAATTTGTGTTCTGTAATTGACAGTTTTCAGATGACTTGACAGACAAGCTTGTTTCTGTGCGTGGTACGGTGGTTAAAGTTAGCGCAGTAAGGCCTCTTGTCGTAGAAATGAATTTTGACTGTGCAAAATGCAAAACTAAAATCAGACGTATTTTTCCTGATGGAAAATTTTCTCCCCCACCAAAATGCACTTTAACTGGCTGTAAGAGCAAGACTTTTAACCCCATCCGAGCTTCAGCTCAAGCAATTGATTTTCAGAAAATAAGGTAATTACTTTGGGAATGATTCAGAAGTCACCCTTAGTTTAATTTATTTTCCCTTTGTTTAATCATTTATAATCTGAATCCACGATCTTTTTCCTCTGTGGTTTATGTTTCCACTTTCCAGGATACAAGAGCTGCTGAAGTCTGAAGATCATGAAGAGGGCCGTGTGCCTCGAACAGTGGAGTGTGAGCTGACTGAAGATCTTGTCGATTCTTGCATCCCTGGTGATGTTGTAACTGTCACTGGAATTATAAAGGTCATTAACAATTACATGGATATTGGAGGAGGTACCAAAAAGAGGTTACATAAACTTCTTCATTTTGAAACTTTGGCGCATTGAACGTTGTTATCAATGTCAATGTTTTCCATGCTATTAGGTGACATGTTAGAGAAATTGACTTGGTCAGGCGCATAATGTCTAAAAGGAAGATAAAGTACTGAGTAATGTGCATACATACATGCTGCATTCATTTCTCAGATTTAATGCTTAATAACAAACCAAAGTTTGGATCCTTTTCTTTGATGTTTGGTGCATAAGATTATAAAGATGTACATTCCAGCAACTCTTGGTGGATACAACGTTGTGCTCATGAATATTGACTCAGTGGAGGTGATTTATTTCAGGAAAATCAAAAACCAAAAATCAAGGAATCTATTATCTGTACATAGAAGCAATCTCAATTGCAAATTCGAAGTCGCAGTCAGTTCCTGAAGACTTGCAAGACTCATTCGGCAATTCTCAGGCTATGCAGCTGTTTGATTTGTATTCATTCTCTCCAAGAGATTTAGAGTTTATTGTGAAATTTTCAGAGGAATATGGTTCTGACGTCTTTCGTCAAATATTACATTCTATATGCCCATCCATCTATGGGCATGAACTTGTCAAGGGTAAGGATTTAGGTTAAATGCCTGTCCCTGGGGCCAGGTTAGATTTTACGTTGTGTGTTCTATTAAATGCTTTAACTGCTGCTACATGTTCTTAGTATAGGTTATCCTACTGTTAACTAACTCAGATTCTGATGTCTATAGTATCAGTTCAAACACAAACTTACGTTGTTAGTGAGGAAAATAAAAGCCTATATTATAGAGATTAACTCTGAAAAAGGTCATCATATGAGATTCCATTAACTTATTTCCTGTATCATCCTGTATTTGTTTTTTTGCTTATGATGCAACCTTAATTCTGATATACCTGTTAATGTTTTTAATATCCATGGAGTGTATCATTTGTAGATCTTATAAGGCTGTAAGTCATTGTTGAATATGAGAGTCTATTAGTTGCATCCTTTATAATGACCCTTTTGAGTAATGTTGCATCTGATCCCAACATCACTTATCTGAACCACTTATCATAACAGCTGGGATTACTTTAGCATTGTTTGGTGGTATACGAAAGCATTCCATGAATCGGAACAAGGTTCCAGTGAGAGGAGATATTCACGTTATAATTGTTGGTATGATTGTTTCAGTTTCCTTTTAAAGATATTTTATTTATCTGATATATATGTGCAGGACTTGATACCTTCCACGTTCCAGCTTCTATGCTCCATTTATTTACCACAATGTAACGGGACTGATTAAAGATTTATTTTAACCAGGTGATCCTGGACTAGGGAAGAGCCAACTGCTACAAGCTGCAGCAGCTATATCTCCTCGTGGTATTTATGTATGTGGCAATGCCACAACCAAGGCTGGACTCACTGTAGCTGTCGTGAAGGATGCCATGACAAATGACTATGCTTTTGAGGCCGGTAATTCTTTTTAATATTGGAAGATCTGTAAACTTTTTTTTTATTCCTCTCTCTCTCTCTCTCTCCTTTTTTTTGCAGTGAACTATTTATGATTATGATAAGTTGAGACAATAGTTATGAACTATTGTCTGAACTGTAAATAACCATGGTAAAGACATCATTCTACATCTGACAGTGAGTTTGTATGGGCAATCCTGTCAGTTGCACTTTGTACTTGTAGTAGTTTAGGAGACATTTAGCAGGGTGAGAAAGTTAATTAGTTCTCAAAATTAAAATGTAATGTCTTCTGGTGTACATGTAGTACATGCAATGAGTTAGCTCTAATTCAGCGAAAGCTTTTGGCTTACTTGTTATGTTGTCCATGTAGGTAGGATTACTTCCATTGCCATATCATGAACTATACACGTTCATTACTTGTGTTCTGATGAGGAAGGATTTGTAAAATTATATATACACAATAACGAAAGGTAAAGGGGAAAAAGAATTTGAAGTTTTGAGTCCAAATGAACGGATTTTTGCAACGATAACTTAGAAAGGAATTTCTTAGCTATACACTCTTCTTCTTTTGTAGCTTTAAATCACTGTGCTAGGAAACTTGATAAACAATTGTAAGTGACATGGATTACCATCGAATCTGCAACATTGCTGATGGCAAGATTCATACTTAAAGAATCAGTTAAATTTAAAATGCTAAAAGAATTCGTTTGTACCACTTAGCACAACCCTCTGCAGTTAATTAGACAATTCAAAGTTGGTAAATACAAAATTTTGCGCTCTATTGCAATGTTATATTATCCAACCCAAAAAAGTAGTTTCCATTGGGTTGGAGAGCTTCCACCACAACATCAAGCACTAAAAAGCATCTGAACCACTTGGGACTGTACCACTTAACAGTATTGGATTGTTGGAATTATTAAATTTTAGGAGTAATACAAAGATGTTCCTCTGCTTTCTAGCTGTTATATAGTTACAGCTCCACAAGCAACACTACCCATTGATCTGACAGCATTATCATTTTGACTATTTTTTGCTATAGGTGCTATGGTTCTTGCTGATGGTGGATTATGCTGTATTGATGAGTTTGACAAAATGACTACTGAACATCAGGTTTTGTTCAATTGCTTTGCAATTTTATGGCCTCTAATATCTGTTAACTAGGTCTAATTGGGGTTTCCACAGGCCTTACTGGAAGCAATGGAGCAACAATGTGTATCTGTTGCAAAAGCTGGACTGGTAGCAAGTTTGTCTGCTCGAACTTCTGTCCTAGCAGCAGCAAATCCTGTTGGTGGTCATTACAAGTATTATTTTTCAAACTGTTTCTACCATGTTTCTCTTTTCCCTTCATTTTTTTTTTGGGGGGGGGGGTGCTTGTGGAGACCATGTCTATGCTTTTAGGTTTCTGTAGTAGCATTTTTCAAGTACAAATAAAGTGTGCATAATAGTGTTTTTGAAATAGTTCTCGATTCTAAATCCTCACAGAACCTTTTTTTCAAGGCACTATCATTTTGGTTTTCCTATTACATTTTCATTCCCTTTCTTTGCTCAATTCTGGCCATACTGGATATCTGAGCAACTGGTCCACTGCATCAAAGATTGATTAATCGATCCTTGAATTGTTTATGCTGTCCAACTTGGACATGTTTAACAGTGTGTTGCTCATTCAAAAACTATAAAGCCATTCACTAACATGATATCTGAAAATAAAATTGCAGCCGTGCAAAAACTGTTAATGAAAATCTGAAGATGAGTGCTGCTCTACTTTCACGGTTTGATTTGGTTTTTATCTTACTTGATAAACCAGATGAATTGCTAGACAAGCGGGTATCAGACCACATCATGTCAGTAAGTTTCCCTGTCTGCCACTTTCACCAGTAAATTCTTTGATGCAAGGGATATTTGGAAAAGAAACCTGGAAACACTTTCCACATCCAATGATCCCTTATACTTTCCAAGATCTTCCTTCTGATGCAAATGAGGTAACTTCATCAAAATTTTCTTTTGTAGCTCCATTCTGGATCTGCCGAAAATTTACAGGCCCTAAAAAGACCTCGTTTAGGTGACTTCTATATGCTTTTTGTGTGTGTGTGTGTTGTAAGAAGTTGCTTAGAATTGCTAAAAAAAATTTACTGAGGATTTTCTTACCTGGATTTAGTGGGCGGAACATCACAGAATATTGAAGAGCCATGTGGGATTACTGGTAGCAGCTCTTTAGTTTCAAGGTTGAGGCTTGACAACAATAAGGATGGGAATTTCGTTCCATTGCCAGGTGCATTACTTCGCAAATATATTGCTTATGCAAGAACGTATAGCTTCCCAAGGTAATATGCTGTTAAATATGACTTCAACTCTATAAAGGTTTTGGTTGACCAGGTATTAATGTTTTCATTTGTTTTCCAATTAGAATGTCAAAATCAGCTGCTGAGATTCTCCAAAAGTTCTACTTGCAACTCCGGGATCATAATACATCTGGTGATGGTACACCAATAACTGCGAGACAACTGGAAAGTTTGGTACGATTGGCACAAGCTCGGGCAAGAGTGGACTTGAGAGAAGAAATAACAGCAGAAGACGCTTTGGTAAGGTCATTTGAGAAGAGTTACCTTTCCTTCTGTATCTTTTTCAGGGACAGCCTGATACGACAGTGATTGCGCTATTTATTATTCACACCTTGTTGCAGCTGGTAGCTACTTTACATTTTTGAAGTTTTGCTGTCCAGTCTCTAAGAATGCCTGGGATTAATTTGCTCTCTGAAACACTGCAAGCTCTTCCCTAGTTATTTCAGAAATAGGCATTGTAAGGAATAGAAGGTCGTTTATATCTTGGTAAATATTTGCACAAATGGTTGCAGGAGGTGGTTGAAATCATGAAAGAGTCGTTATACGATAAGTATGTCGATGAGCATGGTTTTGTGGATTTTGGCCGAAGTGGGGGAATGAGCCAGCAGAAAGAAGCTAAAAGATTCTTGAGTGCCCTTAACAAGCAATCGGAGTTGCAGCAGAAGGATTGCTTTTCTGTTTCTGTACGCCCCAGGCCATATTTCCCAGTTTATGTAACAAGTAGTGTTCATGATTGTTTTTACGTGAGAAAATGTTGAAGGTAAATGAAGCACTCAATCTGTTTTTCTGCTCCAGGAAATTTATAGTTTGGCCGACAGAATTGGGCTTCGGGTTCCTGATATCGATACATTTGTGGATAACCTAAACAGCGTGGGATATCTGCTGAAAAAGGGGCCAAAGACTTACCAGGTACTTTCAGTTTCAGTACTCTAGAAAATGCAGCGTCTTCATCTATCGGTGATGGTCATCAAAGGTTTAACATGTAAACCTTTTCATGAGTTCAGATGAACAATCTTCAGCATCTGAATAATGTAGTTAGCATTAATGAATCATTTGTAATTCGATGATAACTGAAAAAAAAAAAATTTGTTGTCAGACAAAGCTATAATCACTGTCAATACTAATAAACAGATGTGGACCTTATGCAGGTGCTCTCATCATCGTATTCTCGTAGCCAGCCATCCCGACGAAATGGTTGAATAAAGGTTGCTGCTTTTGCAGAATGTAGTATCACATGGATGATACAATTCCCAGCTGCAGTTAAAGGTTAAGCACGTTAGAGATTGTAGCGGTTCTGACTTAAGGCAACGCATAGTGGCTCAAGTCCGTTTGGCCATTGTTGATGTTTCACACAGATGGCAAATCTTCACCGGACCAAGTTTGGAGGTATGCACCATGCAGTCCAGTGTCGTGTGGCTGTAATTAGCTGGGTGCTTAGAGGAGTAATTATACAGTATGTACTCTTTAATCTATGTTAAAATGTGCACTCACAAGGATAAGAAAGGAGGAAAGAGCCGACAAAAATGATGACTTCAACAATTTGATAATTAATGGATAAGGTGCACATTTTATCCTAAATCATTCCTAAAACAAACCTACTTAGAATGAGGAACAAAGTTAAAGGAACTGAATATGGATTTTAACATATTGCTTACTTCATTCTTTCCATGCGAATTTGATAAAATCGCGACATATATGGAAAATACTCTTCCAGTTGTGTGTTATATATAGGGAGAAAGGGTAATTTTGCCACTGACCTTTTAAAATTTTCTCATTTTGACACTAACCTTTTTTCTGAGGTAAAAATGTCATCGACATTTTATTTTAGGGGTAAATTTGTCACTACTGAGCTGACGGTGCAACGTGGCATGACGGAATCATTAATTTAGAAGGAAAAATCATCCCCCAATATTTGTTGGACCTCCATCGGATCACCATCAGTCTCTTTCCCACTCAGATAGTGCGGGGAACACCACCAATCGAAATAGATTCATGATGAAAAATGCGACCTTATTGGTCCCGATTCAGCTGATTAAGGATCTGATCCATTGCACCAGAGTCATCGATATGTTCTCCGAAAAAAACTTTGGCGCATCATTCATGACTGCCTCTACCTTCAACAGTCGCCTTCAGCTCAGTAATAGCAAATTTATCCCTAAAATAAAATGTCGATGGCATTTTTATTCCATAAAAAAGGTTAGTGGCAAAATGAGAAATTTTAAAAGATTAGTGGCAAAATTACCCTTTCTTCCTTATATAAAGGGGTAGGAGTTGGGATATCGGAAACTCGAACTCAAGAACTCTACAAATTTTCTTAAGAGCATAACCACCAAGTCAAGTGCTCAGGACGCTACTCTTCCAATCATCAATATTAAAAGTTCTCCAAGTATTTCTGGTCAGAAAAAAAATTATAAATAATTTATCAAGAATGTGCGTCATGTGCTAATGTAAGTATATAAATTAAAAATATCAGCATTGCTCAACATGTATTGCTTAAACATTTCTGCACAATTCATTGGACAAAAGGCACATTTCTGCAGGATACTTTAGTGTCTAAATGAAGCTTATTCAAGTTCCTAGCTGAACATTCGCTATTTTCCAAAATATATTGTCTATGTTTCGGCAACTGACCCTGTCCTTGGCTGAGTGGTTCGAGCATGGTCACAGTGCTCGCCTGAGGTCACAGGTTCGAGGGTTGATGATGGCCAGGTGGTGGCATGATGATGATGATGATTTATGTTAACTCTAACCTCACTTAACCCTAATCTTCCAATTAGAGGTATTCTAAAACACCTCACTTTTTATTTCTTTTAAATTTGTTTATGCTTGCCTAATTCAACACATACCTAATACACTACTAATCAACTAACTAAATTAACTAATCTAAAAAATTGAAAGACAAAAATACCCTTCATAAAATGACTTTCTAACCACCGACGGACCGTCATCAAACCCCCACTGGACGACCACCGGTGTCACCACCACCCCCGTCAGACACCTTCCGGACCCGGCGGGAAGCGGTCGCCGGCCGGTGGGCGGTGGTGAGCAAGGTGGGACCGGATAGCGCAGCTAATGTGAGAGTATTTCGCGGGCCTTTAACTAACCCAGTAGGTCCCTTTCTAACAACAGATCAAGTATGACAATTTCATGCACGTAAATGTATCACAATAATAAGCAATGGGCTCGCCCATGATCAATATCGAAGCGGGATATCAAAATCGAGTTATCAAAAAGGAAGTCTGTTCTTTCACTACCGAACAGAGGCTTCCACATGTATCAACATACTCATTCAATCAATTGAAAGTAACGCATATATATACATAACCATAATCAAACTTAGATGAACAGACAGACCTACGATAACATGCTATCATAATACTACATGCCAACAGAGTATCATGCTACAGAGCTATCTACAGGCTGAAGATGCAACCGAACAAGAGTCGGGCGTCGGATAAAGAAACCGACGAGGAACCCGTAGTCTAGATCCAAAAGCTGCTAAACCCTCAAAATAGCTAACCGAACAGCCTGGCGGAAATCCTACTCCGCTGGCCCAGAATCCTTATCTCCTGAAAAATATTAAGTAAGGGGTGTGAGTTTTTCTTAAAGAAAAACCCAGTAAGAGCTTAGGCAGAAGTAACGATGTTCTTCCGACAAACCTGCAAAGACAGATCAGAGCAGATACACATACAGATAGCAATATACAGATCAAAGCATATACAGAAATAAATAATGTATGATGTGTGCACAACATCCGAATGTAACGGGTCATGGCTAGATCTTCCCCGACCATGGCTAGATCTTCCCCGGACGCACCGGCATTCGCCATGCGTCGGCATTCGCCATGCACCCAAAGAAATCCCATATAACACGGACCATGGCTAGATCTTCCCCGACCATGGCTAGATCTTCCCCGGACGCACCGGCATTCGCCATGCGTCGGCATTCGCCATGCATCCAACAAACATCATAAATCACGGACCATGGCTAGGTCTTCCCCGACCATGGCTAGATCTTCCCCGGTCGCAACCGGCATTCGCCATGCGTCGGCATTCGCCATGCATCCAACAAATATCATAAATCACGGACCATGGCTAGATCTTCCCCGGTCCAACCGGCATTCGCCATGCGTCCACACACAGAACAGAACCAGCGCACCTATGCTCCTACCTGCGCACCGATACTCCTACCATGGGACCAGCCTTGGGGCTCCACAATCCCGATCTAAGACCGAAGTCAGAGACCGACGCCCAAGACTTGCCTCAACCATCCTACATTACAATAACATAGGTAGGTCGAACCCTTACCTCGAATTGGAAGCAACCGCAACCGTAGAGGGTAGCAGCCAAGCACCACACACCAAACTTCTTCCTTATGCAACCTCAAACCTTGCTTCACATAACACCTAAACAATTCACACACTTTCCACATTACACTTTTATTCAACACATCAATATCCATTGACAATTGGACCTCACTCCAAGACTTAAAGTTGCTCAAATTCATTGCCTAAACATGCTTGAAACCTTAAACCACACAAAACACATGCTTTTACTTTCCACCAAAAATCCGGATGAACTTTGTCTTAGGTATATAATCGGAGCATATTTGGACAATGTTCCAATTATCAATATTGCTCTAAACATACCCAATAACAACAATTTGGATTGAATTCAACAAAACAACACACTTCAATTCTCCACCATAAAACCTATGAGTTTTCTCTTAGCTCATAGATTAACCCATAATTGGACCTTTTACCAAGTATTAATGTTGTTCCAAAACCACCCAACAACACTAATTTGAGGTCAATTTAACAATCCCCAAAATTCGTTCATCCTAGCTCAAGAACCCTAATTCGAATTTCCTTCAATTCATGCTCAATTCGTGTTGCAAAATGTGTTTCTACCTCTAATCCAACATAGAAACACTACTACTAACTCAATTGCATCAGAAAATCACGAAAATACAAACCTCACAATTTGGGAAATTCCCAAATTCATCCACCAAGTGTTGTTGGAGCGAATCCTTTGTTAATTCGTTGTTCTTGAAGTGATTCCATACGAATCCTTCGTTTCCACGCACCAAAGAGTCCAAAATCACTTAGATAGAGCAAAACCGAATTGAGAGTGAGTTGGGAGAGTTTTCGGAGTGAAAACCGCGAAAATGAAGTTGAAACCGAGCTGCTTTCGACTTAAATAGCCGAGCAGGCGATCGCGCCTGACCTTGCGCGCAGCTTGTGCACAGCGCACAACCTTGCGCCTGTTGTGCGCGAGCTTGTCTGCGCCAACCTTGCTGCGCAATTGTCTTGCGAGCTTGTCTTATGGCGCACAACCTTGCGCCTGGTGTGCGAGCTTGTGCGCAGCGCACAGGCTTGCGCACAGATGGTGCACAAGTTGTGCACAGGCTTGTGCGCAGCGCACAGGCTTGCGCACAAGACTTAACCCAAAACCATTCCACTCCCAACACAACAATCAACAACAACAACAACCAACCAACAAACTCCTCAAATTACAAATTTAAACATACCTCCAGAACTCCAGTCACCGGAGACTGTTGCCGGAAAAGGTGGGGTGTAACATCCTCCCCCCCTTAAGACTCTTGGTCCTCCAAGAGCTCCTTAAGGCGTTGGTACTCCTGAGGGTAGCGTTCGATCATATCTTTCTCCGTCTCCCAGGTTGCCTCCTTGTCGAATGGTGCGACCATTGCACCTTCACCATGGGAATTAACTTGCTCCTCAATTTGCGAGTATCCTCGCCAACAAAGCAATTGGCACTTCCTTATAAGACAAGTCAGGTTCCAATTGCACTTCCTCAACTGGAATCGTTTGCGTCGGATCCATGACACACTTTTTCAAAGCATGCTCACGTGAAACACATTATGCCTGGTGACAAGCTCTCCGGTAGTGCTAAGCGATAAGCCACCTTTCCAATCCTTTCTAAAATATCGAATGGGCCGATATACCTCGGAGCTAACTTCCCTTTCCGACCAAATCTCATTATTCCTTTCATTGGTGCCACCTTCAACCACACTTTGTCGCCAACTTCAAACTCTAAGTCGCGACGCCTTACATTCACATAAGCCGTGGTTCTATCATTTGCCGCTTTCAATCTTGCCTGAATTGTTTTGATCTTTTCGTGGTCTCTTCAATCAATTCCGGACCGAGTTTAACCTTATCTCGACGGTTCGGACCAACGGTGAGGTGTCATACACCTCCGTCCATAAAGAGCCTCGTAAGGTGCCATCTTGATTGTACTCGATAACTATTGTTATACGAGAACTCTATAAGCGGTAGATGTTGATCCCAATCACCTCCGAAATCAATCGCATGACTCCTCGGCATGTCCTCAAGTACTGTATCACCCTCTCGGATTGCCCATCAGTTTGTGGGTGATACGCGGTACTAAGGTGCAACCGGTACCGAAAGCTCGATGGAAAGCATTCGAGAAATGGGCTGTAAATCTTGGATCCCGATGCGAAACTATAGAATCCGGTACACCGTGCAACCGCACGATCTCTTTGATGTAGAGTCGTGCTAACTTGTCCAACGGGTCGGTGACCTTAATGGGCAAGAAATGCGCACACTTAGTCAACCGGTCCACAATTACCCAAATGGCATCATGACGTGCTCTCGTAGTGGGTAATCCGGTAAGAAAATCCATAGTCACGTTTCCCCACTTACGAATCGGGATAGGTAACGTCGAAGTGTGCCCGCGGGCTTCGATGTTCAACCTTTACTGTTGGCAAGTGGTACACTTTGCCACACGCTCAGCAATATGCCTCCTCATACCTGGCCACCAGAAGTGTGACCTCAAATCGTGATACATCTTTTCACCGCCCGGATGAAAACTTAAGCTGTTATTATGAGCTTGATCCAAAATCTCATCTCTAAGAGCCACATCATTCGGCACGTACAAACGCCCTTTGAAGTATAGCAATCCTTGCCTATACTCAAAGAATGGACGCATTGCTCCTTTAGCTTCTCCGAAACCTCGCTTCAAACTCGATCTCTCATCTGAAATTCTCGGATCTGTCGATCCAAGAAGACTGAACTCTCAACACAAATATCTGCTCTTGCTCTTGTAGCTGCCAACGGTGCCACAAGGCGATCAGTCCGTAAGCTCTGTTCGGTTTCTGGGTTCTCCACCTCTCACTATCCCGGTGTAAGCCCTACTCAAGGCATCCGCCACCGTATTCCCTTTGCTGCGGTGTACTCGATACTACGGTCATAATCTTTCATGTACTCGAGCCACCTTCTTTGACGCATATTCAGATCCTTACTGCGTGAACAAGTACTTCAAGCTCTTATGATCAGTAAAGATTTGAAATTTGTTTCCCAACAAATAATGCCGCCATTGCTTGAGTGCATACATAACCGCAGCAAGCTCCAAATCATGAGTGGGATAGTTTTCCTCATGTGGTCGCAAATCGTCGCGACCCATAAGCAATTACCTGCTGGTTTTGCATAAGCACACACCCTGACACTGTTCGTGAGGCATCGTATAAATGACATAAGGCCGAGACGGGTCGGGCGGGCAGAATCGGTGCTGTGTCAGTCACACTTGAGCTCTTGAAAGCTCTTCTCACATTCATCCGACCATACAAACGCCTTACCCTTCTTTGTCGGTTGTGTGAGTGGAGAGGCAAGAACCGAGAAGGCTGGTGCGAACTTACGGTAGTAACCAGCTAACCCGAGAAAACTACGGATATCCTTTACTGATCGGGGTTGCCTCCACTCTTGAACAGACTTGATCTTCTCCGGTCGACAGAAATTCCGTTCTCATTGATGATATGCCCGAGAAATGCTATCTCGCGCAATCAGAAATCACACTTCAAAACTTTGCATACAGCTGGTTGTTAGACAAAGTTTCCAAAGCAATTCTCAAGTGCTCTTGATGTGTGTCCTCATCCAGAGAATAGATGAGTATATCATCAATGAAGACAACAATAAAATCGTCCAAGTAGGGCGGAAAACCTCATTCATCAAATTCATGAAAGCTGCCGGGCATTTGTCAGACCAAAATGCATGACAGTGTACTCATAGTTACCATAACTCGTGAGAAAATCATTTTTCGGAATGTCTTCTTACTTCACACGCATTTGGAAATAACCTGATCGGAGATCAATCTTTGAGAACACTTTAGATCCTATGAGCTGGTCGAACAGATCGTCAATCCGTGGTAACGGATATTTGTTCTTAACTGTCACCGCATTCAACCTTCTGTAATCAATACAGAGTCTAAGTGTTCCATCCTTCTTCTTAACAAATAACACCGGGGCTCCCCACGGTGATCTGCTCGGTCGGATAAACCCCTTATCCAACAACTCATCCAACTGCTTCTTCAATTCCTTCATCTCCACTATCGGCATGCGATACGGAGGAATGGAGATAGGTGTAGCTCCGGTCTGTAACACTATCTCAAAAATCACCTCCCGCTCGGGTGGCATACCTGGCAACTCTTCAGGAAACACCTGCGGAAAGTATCTAACAATCGGAATTTTATCAAGTTCCATCCGCGTACTGCATCATTGAGTCCAAAGTACTCGCCTTCATCCGTCATGTAACTTCTCCATTACTCAAGCTCCATACTATTCTGAACAATCTCTACATCTGAGGGGGGAACAAGTGGTAATACTTGATCCGACACCACCAACTGTCGCTGCGCACAATCTATCCGTATGGAATGCTCCGAGAGCCAATCCATGCCCAGAATCACATCATAATGTGACGTATCCAACACCAACAAATCGGAAGGAATCACGCTCACCAACAGTTAACATGCAACCCTTGATAAGCTCATTCGAACAGAATCGACTCCCGGCAGTTCGTAACAGGAATACTTGAGACAGATGAGTCACAGGAAGTTGCAAAGACTTTGCACACTTCTGTGACACTATAGAAATCGAAGCACCTGTGTCAAAAAGAGCACGAACGGAAATACCATTCAGAAACACCATACCTGCTAGTGCTCCTTCGAGCCGCGTCACCACGCTCAATCAAACACTCGCCCTCGCCTTGCTCGCTGGTGCGCTGGCGGCGGGGCTCTGCTGCGTGGTGGCCGCATCAGCGGTGGTCGGGGTCGTGGTCCAAATCGAGGAACACCACGCCCACGAGGAGCATAACTCTGAAACCCTTGTGGCCTTGCAACTCCCTGAGTCGCCATCAAAGGACAATCTCTGATCATGTGGTCAGTAGACCCACATCGGTAACACATACCCTTCTCCCTATAACAAACCGGGCCGGTGTGGCTCCGGTCACAAGTCTGACAGTACCAAGGCTCTGCTACTGTGCCTTCCCCTTGCCCTTATCCTTCGATCCAAACCCACGAGTTACCGCCGGTTCTGCGGTGTTGTGCATGTCCACCACGTCCGGATCCTCTAACTCCACCAATGACAATCCCCGTCGATCTCGGTGGTGTGTCACCGAAGGCGTGTCCAAGTCCTCATTCTCAATCTTCGTGCTTTCGCACAGCCTCATGGTACCTATCAATGTTCAACGGTGCCAAGTACTTCCCGATGTCATGCTTCAACCCTCTCATGAATCTCTTTGCCTTGGCCTCCTCACCGGTGTTGTAATGAGGCACATAACGCACTGCGTTCAAACTCGTGCCCATACTCCGCAAGTCTTGCTTCCCGAGTCAAGGTATCAAACTCCGATTGCCGCCTATCATTGCGGCATAACCAATCCACTTCTCATGGAACAAGTGGGAAAATTCATCCCACGTCATACCCGGGTCTCTCAACCGCCTACGCACAAAGTCGGCCTTCCGAGTAGCCATAGTGGTCTCCCACCAATCATATGCCCACCACGCAAATAAAAGGTAGCCAAAGACACCATCTCATTTGCCGGAAAACCAAGTCTGCCAAGCAACCGATCCATGTCCTTATACCACGTCTCCGCCGAATCCATTCCACCCTTGCCCGAGAAACGGGTGGTTTGAATCGCTCAAACCGCTCCATCAAAGAAAGTTTATCGAGCTGGTCGCACTATCGATTTGAGCCGGGCTCTCGGTATCTCAACAACAGAATCGGGCCTAGCCCGCACTCTCCTCGACGGGCCGTGGGTCGACTTCCGCACCTAGATTCAGATTCCCTCTTCTGTATCCACATGCTCTTCGAATTGCACATCATCCGCCTCAACGTCCTCCTCATGAGCCTGATAGCTAGGATCAGTCGATCCTACCGCAGTAGGCTGAGAACTCATAACATGTGTACTTCCTTGCTCTTCAACTCCTGTCCTGCCCACATGTTATTGAGCAAGATGAGTCATTTGCCCCAACACTTGGGCCATCTGTTCGGATCGGGTATCACATGCGGCTGAATGGTGCCGCTCGCCGAGGTCTCCTCGACCTCTACCTCTTCCTCTATTCACAGCTGGAGCAGGATTTCCTCCTCCTGCTTCATCATCCAACGCTCGAGTCCGTCGAGGGTTGTCCAGTTACTGAAATTCAAGAACATACAGGGTGCACTTCACGGTTAGCATTACCGACGTTGGTAATCCTATCAGCTCTGTAGCATGAATGCAATGCATGATGCAAATCAATTCTCAAAATTACTTATACAAAACAATCCCTTAAAACCCATGGTACTTTGCTTAGAATAACACACTTCTCACTCGGCATCCACCGTCTGCTTTTAACGAGAGAGGTAATTTAAATTACCATCATGCACCTTACGGCATCTCATTCCCTGTGCACCTCTTATAGCACCCAGTCAATTACCGGTGTCCTACGCAGCAACCACGAGACAGTGCAAGTCACAAACTACCGGCACTAATGAAATCATCTCTTGGTTGTTCTCAAGTGCGCTTAGACAAACCGCCTCTTGTTCCACTTACCATTCCAACATGATTCTTGTGACGAGGTGGCGGTCTCACCACACAACCATACTTTGGAATCGATCGGTCGACCAGTGTCAATCCTAACACACCCTCGACGCAACCAATTAACCACGCCCGATACCAAATTGTCACCACCACCCCGTCGGACACCTTCCGGACCCGGCGGGAAGCGGTCGCCGGCCGGTGGGCGGTGGTGAGCAAGGTGGGACCGGATAGCGCAGCTAATGTGAGAGTATTTCGCGGGCCTTTAACTAACCCAGTAGGTCCCTTTCTAACAACAGATCAAGTATGACAATTTCATGCACAGAAACAGATCACAATAACAGAAGCAATGGGCTCCGCCCATGATCAGAATATCAGAAGCAGGATATCACAATCAGTTGATCAAACTGGAAGTCTGTTCTTTCTCTACCGATCAGAGTCTTCCACACAGATCAACATACTCATTCAATCAATTCAGAGCAGAACGCATATATATACATAACCATAATCAAACTTAGATGAACAGACAGACCTACGATAACATGCTATCGTAATACTACATGCCAACAGAGTATCATGCTACAGAGCTATCTACAGGCTGAAGATGCAACCGTACAAGAGTCGGGCGTCGGATAAAGAAACCGACGAGGAACCCGTAGTCTAGATCCAAAAGCTGCTAAACCCTCAAAATAGCTAACCGAACAGCCTGGCGGAAATCCTACTCCGCTGGCCCAAAATCCTTATCTCCTGAAAAATATTAAGTAAGGGGTGAGTTTTCTTAAAGAAAAACCCGGTAAGAACTTAAGCGAAATAACGATGTTCTTCCGACAAACTGCAAAGACAGATCGGAGCGAGATACACATACAGATAGCAATATACAAATCAAAGCATATACAGAAATAAATAATGTATGATGTGTGCACAACATCCGAATGTAACGGGTCATGGCTAGATCTTCCCCGACCATGGCTAGATCTTCCCCGGACGCACCGGCATTCGCCATGCGTCGGCATTCGCCATGCACCCAACAAACATCACAAATCCCATATAACACGGACCATGGCTAGATCTTCCCCGACCATGGCTAGATCTTCCCCGGACGCACCGGCATTCGCCATGCGTCGGCATTCGCCATGCATCCAACAAACATCATAAATCACGGACCATGGCTAGGTCTTCCCCGACCATGGCTAGATCTTCCCCGGTCGCAACCGGCATTCGCCATGCGTCGGCATTCGCCATGCATCCAACAAATATCATAAATCACGGACCATGGCTAGATCTTCCCCGGTCCAACCGGCATTCGCCATGCGTCCCACACACGTAATGAACTGCGCACCGATGCTCCTACCTGCGCACCGATACTCCTACCATGGGACCAGCCTTGGGGCTCCACAATCCCGATCTAAGACCGAAGTCAGAGACCGACGCCCAAGACTTGCCTCAACCATCCTACATTACAATAACATAGGTAGGTCGAACCCTTACCTCGAATTGGAAGCAACCGCAACCGTAGAGGGTAGCACCAAGCACCACACACCAAACTTCTTCCTTATGCAACCTCAAACCTTGCTTCACATAACACCTAAACAATTCACACACTTTCCACATTACACTTTTATTCAACACATCAATATCCATTGACAATTGGACCTCACTCCAAGACTTAAAGTTGCTCAAATTCATTGCCTAAACATGCTTGAAACCTTAAACCACACAAAACACATGCTTTTACTTTCCACCAAAAATCCGGATGAACTTTGTCTTAGGTATATAATCGGAGCATATTTGGACAATGTTCCAATTATCAATATTGCTCTAAACATACCCAATAACAACAATTTGGATTGAATTCAACAAAACAACACACTTCAATTCTCCACCATAAAACCTATGAGTTTTCTCTTAGCTCATAGATTAACCCATAATTGGACCTTTTACCAAGTATTAATGTTGTTCCAAAACCACCCAACAACACTAATTTGAGGTCAATTTAACAATCCCCCAAAATTCGTTCATCCTAGCTCAAGAACCCTAATTCGAATTTCCTTCAATTCATGCTCAATTCGTGTTGCAAAATGTGTTTCTACCTCTAATCCAACATAGAAACACTACTACTAACTCAATTGCATCAGAAAATCACGAAAATACAAACCTCACAATTTGGGAAATTCCCAAATTCATCCACCAAGTGTTGTTGAGCGAATCCTTTGTTAATTCGTTGTTCTTGAAGTGATTCCCGCACGAATCCTTCGTTTCCACGCACCAAAGAGTCCAAAATCACTTAGATAGGAGCAAAACCGAATTGAGAGTGAGTTGGGAGAGTTTTCGGAGTGAAAAACGCGAAAATGAAGTTGAAACCGAGCTGCTCGACTTAAATAGCCGAGCCAGATCGACGCGCAGACCTTGCGCAGCGAGTGCTTGTGCAAGTGCGCACAACCTTGCGCAAGCAGATTAGCAGCGAGCTTGCTTGTGCGCCAAGACAACCTTGCGCTTGCAGATTGTGCGCAGCTTGTGCGCAGCGCACAACCTTGCTTGCAGCATTGTGACATGCTTGTGCGCAGCTTACAAAGCGAGATGGTGCACAAGTTGTGCACAGGCTTGTGCGCAGCGCACAGGCTTGCGCACAAGACTTAACCCAAAACCATTCCACTCCCAACACAACAATCAACAACAACAACAACCAACCAACAAACTCCTCAAATTACAAATTTAAACATACCTCCAGAACTCCAGTCACCGGAGACTGTTGCCGGAAAAGGTGGGGTGTAACAACCGGACTGTCGGTGGACCATAGGAGGCCGGACTCCCGCCGGACGACCACCGGCGGCCGGACCGCCACCGGCCCACGACTGAGTTGACGCCTCCACCACCGGCGCCATTGCTATCGTCACCGCTGCAATGTGAAACAAGATTTTTAAAAATTAATTTTCATATTTTTCGTTCATTTATAATTAATTGCATAGTGTCTAAAGTGAAATGCAAAACTATCTATTACAATAAATTATACTATTTAATTAGTTAGTTTATGCATTTCTATAGTCTCTATTAGAATGATAAAATGTCTTAATAAATATTGGAAACTGTTTAGCTAACCAAATATGAGTATATGTTATATAATCGACTATAGTGTCTATTAGAAAGTGTTATAATGTCTGAATTAATATTGAAAACTATCAGGCTAACCGATATTATGAGTATTTGTTACAATAATATAGAGTGTCTATTAGAAAGTGTTATAATGTCTAAAAACATATTGAAAACTGTCTGAACGATTTTAAAAACCGTATATTTAATTATCTAAATTATTTATTGATTAAATTTGCACATTTCAATAAATAATGAAACTGTCTACTTAATTATCTATAGTGTCTTAATGAATATGATAAACCGTCTATAGTGTCTTAATGAATATGATAAACCATCTATAGTGTCTTAATGAATATGATAAACCGTCAAAAGTAAAGTGTAATAATGTTTGCACACCTTGCAGATTTGGTACTAGCACTCCTGCCTCCAACCGTCTTCCTCTTCCCAAATCACGATCCAGCCTTCATCAGAACTGATCGCGAACAGATCGCAAATCTGGAACAGATCGTAGAGATCGCCGGAAAAATGACATCGTGATCTTGGAGATCGCGAGCACATATGAATATCACAGGCGAGATCTCGATGGCCGATGAAGATCTTCTCTCTGTCGGAAAACATCCCAATCTCGGTGGCCTGTGAAGATCTTCTCTCCTGCTTCAATGTCGCAACTTCTAGTTGAGATTGATTTTGGTTTTTTGCTAGCTACTGGTTTTTTGAGTTGAATAATGGGAAAGGGAAGCTTCAGACGTGATAGGCACTACGTAGAGAAACAAGCATTACTGCGGCCCTCACCACGCACGAGGCTGCAGTAACCGTTTTCAATAATTAAAAAAAGATGGATGAATCTGAATGAATTTCATCCGGATTCATCCACCTTTTCCCAGAAATACCCAGAAAACCGGCGGTCAAAGAGGAGCAAGTGGCGGTGGCGACGGCGTCAGTGGAGCGGCGAAGAAGAAGGAGAAGGGAGGTAACAGAAAGAAGAAGAGAGAAGGAAAAGAGAAAGAGATAAGAAGAAAAGAGAAGGAAAAGAGAGAGATAAGAAGAAGACGGAAGAAGACGCATGAAGAAAGAAAGAAAGAAGAAGGAAGAAGATGCATAAAGAAAGAAAGAAAGAAGAAGAAGAAGAAGAAGAAGAAGAAGAAGAAGAAGAAGAAGAAGAAGAAGAAGAAGATGATGATGATGATGATGATGATGATGATGAAAAGAAAGAAGAAGATGATGAAGAACAGGTGGAGGAGACGATGATGGAGAAGAAGGATTGAAGAAGATGCAAAAAATGAAGGAAGGGATGGATGAAAAAACCCTAAAAAATGGCTTACTGCGACCTTACCACGGCCTTACTGCGGCGTTGGCCGTAGTAAAGCTTACTGCCATTAACTTCGTTCCCTCATGGCAGTGGCAATGGAGGCATCAGCCTCGGGGAAGGGAAGCATGAGAGTTGGCTGAATTACTTTAGTTGCTGCAAACAGTGAAGCCGAATTCTGATAAGCAAGACGGCTGGTTCTGGGAATGGTCAGTGGATGGAATGTTTGCTGCCCGATCAGTTAATATGCTTTTGGATAAGTTATGGGCAGAGAGTAGTGACACACATACAATTTGGACAAAAATGGTTCCAAAAAAAGTAAATTTATTTACATGGAGAGCGCGAAGACACTTTCTCCCTTGTCTTCTTTAGCTGGCATTGAAAGGTATCTCTATTCCTTCCATCTCTTGCCCATTGTGTTCCTTCTCGGTAGAGGATATGGATCATGCGTTGATCAGATGTCTAGTGGTTGTGACGGTTTGGAGAGCAGTTGCCCGATGGTGTGATATGGACCTTGCGGGGCTGTTTGAGATTGAAGATCTTTCATCTGAGCCTGTTCTTCATCTTGTGTCGGCTGCCTATCGTGGTCTTTGGGAGGCAATTTTGTACACTGCAGCGTGGGTTATATGGAAGGCAAGAAATAAAGTTGTTATGGAAGGAGGTCAATGGAGCCTTCTGAAAATTATATCGGATGTGCAAATTTTATCACACTTAAGGGCGTCTTGCAAGAGTTCCAAGTTGAAGGTGCCTTCTTGGACAGATTGGGTGCCTTATCCGTTTGGTTCTTAATGTTTTAGCTGTTGTTATCGTGTAGGTGTGGAGTTGTGGTGTTGATGTAATATTTTCTTAACTTCAGGTGTAATGTCTCCCCCTCTCATGGGGAAGGTTCTTCCTTTTCAATATAATTCTTATTGCCATTGAAAGTGTTAAAGAAATAAAAGTATAAATTAAAAATTGAAAAATCAAATGTTGCAATAAAAAAATGGACGAGGAAAGTATTAAATCTCTCACAACCCAATAACTCCCCGTCTCTTCCTGAAATGAATCAAGTCCCTAACAAATAGAACCACTACCAACAATGGAGACATCGGAAGGATAATTACTCAGAGTAATACTAAAATTCATTTGAAAACAACTTTTATGTAATAAATGAATAAGATGTTATTATTGGCGCTCAATCACACCAGCCTCTTCCCTTTCTCAATGGTTAGAGCTTGGTTCAGAGCTCCCATGATGTTAAGGGTTCGAGCGCTGGTGAGCAGACAACAGCAAACAGCAGGGTCTCTGAATCTCAGATACCATGAAAAGAGGTATTCCAAAATACCTTTTATGTTTTTTTTTTTAAAATCTGATCTATGCCAATTGATATGGTCTGTCATGAGGGAGAATAAAAATGGAAGTATTTTGTCAATTGGTAACTAAAATTTCTTAATGGTCGGCTAAAAGAAGTTTACTCCAAAATCTTTGGTCAATCAAAAACTTAAGTTTAAGAACAGTAGCCCTTTTGTCCCAATTTAATAGGGCAACATATGACCGCGCAACTATAGACTAGCCCTGAACTCGCACACAACCGCGTTAACTTCTCTACTCCTGAACTCCAAGTTGTAGCTCGACTTCGACAGCGAGTCGTTGACGTTATCTGAGTCTCAGTTCATCAGTGTCATATGTTTTTGTGAAAGCCTACCTTGGTCTAGGTGAGTTGGCTTTAAATTATATGCAATAATGTTAAGTTATTGATATTCGAACCTCATCCCCTCGATTATTTTATATTTAGGTCATTTCGGGTTAACCCGATCCATGTCATTTTGAGTTTCAGGTCATTTTGATTCAGGCTAATCAGGTTTAGCTTGTTTCGAGTTTGACCTCAATCAGAATCGAACCATTAACTTTCTTGGTCATTTGTCATTTCGGGCTCGGACCATTGACTTTCTTGGTTAGTTCGGATTCGATCAGATTATTTGGATCGGGTCAACTTTTGATATCCCTAATTGCTTAAACATTTATGCACAATTCATTGATCAAAAGAGACATTTATGCATGATACTTTAGTTTAATTTAGCTGAACTTTTTAAAATTTTCTTATGGCCGTGTTCAGCAAGAAATTTGTTTTTCATACATCCCAAGTTAGTGGGAACATGACCGAATAGGTAAATGTCTATTTTGCCCCTTATGATAACTTAACTGTATGAGTGGTACAATTGTAAATTAATCAAGTTTGAAACCTACTTTCAACACCAACAACAATGCTCCATCTAAAATTTTTTTAAAAAAAAAATCCAGAAATTTTTCTTTCACCCCGTCTTGAACACACCACTATGTGTTAAGTGGTGAACTTTCGCTATTGTGAGCTTTTGTCCACGCTTTTAGTTTCAGCGACTGACCCTGTCCTTGGCCCAGTGGTTGGAGTTTGGTCACAGAGCTACGCCACAGGTCACGGGTTCAAGGGTTGGTGTGTGTATGTGTGATTGTATGTATGATGATGATGATGATGATCGATGATCTTAAACCCCTAATTTAGAGAGAGGTATTCTAAAATACCTCACTTTTAATTATGTTTCTGTTGGTAATACCTTTATGAAATATAATGAAAGATAAATCCAATGCCTATTAATATGTTTGATAGTTACTCTCTCCGTCCTAAACACAATTATCCATTTTGACTTTTTTGCATAAAGCATTTTCCTCTTAACCATTTGGGGGGAAGTCTCCTCCCATCCATACATTTTCACATTTCAGTGGTTCACTAAAATTGAAACTATTACATCACTTTTTCAGAAAAGTTTTTCAAACCAATTTTGTTTTAAATACTTCTTTCACTTTCCATTCATTTTTCTTTTTTTTTAAAAAAAGAAATTAAAATAACTTTTATCTAATTTTAAAAAATAACTTTTATATTATCTACTACGTATATATTTTACTTTACAATCTTCAAATCGTACTTATTCTTCATGATTAATTAAATCTATCGATACATTTTTTCTACGAAAGGTTCAAAATAATACTCCATATGTATACGTTTGACTTTCATATTTCAGGATTTAGTGTTTGACTCAAATATTTATTAAGATAACTGATGACAAAAATCATAAGAAAATATATTTAGAAAATTTATACATCAGATTATGACATGGATAAGAATTACTATTAAACTTAAAATGCCTAAACACTCATAAAAAATGATAGATTGAATTCTGTGAAGTAGTGAAAGCAAATGTGTGTACTTTTTGATGACGGATGGAGTAGTAATTAGCTTGTTTCTAATCTAAGAAACGTTTTCATACATAACATTATTACTCTCATTTTATCTTCATATGTTTCTGATAATTTGTCATCTAAACTTTCTATACATTTTATTTTTTTTATTTTTTTCACTATTTATCTTAGTTAAATTTTGAGTCAAACACTGCAACTTGAAACAGAAAAAGAAATGGTGCAATTTTCGTAGGACGGAGGGAGTAGTTTATTTTTTTTGATATTGGTATGTTTTTGTTTTTGTCATATAAAGTTGGATAATTTATATGCATATATAATAATTCAAATATTTAGTGTGTCTATATATATATATATATATTATCACTAGTTTTGTTCTTTATGGGAAATTTTGATAAAGAAGTTGGAGTACTTGAAACGAAGATGTTAATACTCAACTCTATATTTTAAAGATTGCACCATTTGATTTTTATTTTTCAAAATTCAATGTTCGACTCAAATATTTATAAAGACAAATAGTGAAGAAAAAAATCCAAAAAATATATTTACAATAGATATATTGCAAAATTACAATACACATTAAAAACTATTTATCTTTAGATGTCTAAATATGCATGAAAAAAAAAATCATAGATTAAATATTGTAAAATAGTTAAAACAAATGGTGTAATTTTAAAAGTACAGAAGGACTATAATTACTCCTACTAAAAGTTTTGAGAATTTCTTTAAGGGTCTGTTTGGTGCAATATCAGGTTTTGCAATATATTGGCCATGAATGTTAACATTCAGCTTTGATCATCCTCATATTGTATAAGTTGTTAATAGTCTCCTTTTATCCCACTCCAATTAAACAACTTATCATTATTCATAGAATAAAACTCATAAAAAAATAACTGTGCCCTTTATGTCATACTAATTAGGTGATCATAGAATCATTATCGATCCATTTAGAGTCTAATGTTGTGAGTTTTGGAGTAGCGCCTTCAGCACAAATAAGTTGACATTTCCTAGCACCCAAAAGTTTCAACGTGTGTGCAGGTTATTTTGAACAAATATTTAGTAAGAGACTAAGATTTCTTCCTCCAAAAAAAATGTGTAGCCGCAGTTGTATCTAGGGCTATAAATGAGCTGAGCCGAGCTGAGCTCGAACTCTACTCTGCTTGAACTCGGCTCGAATGTTTCAGATCGAACTTGAACTTGACTCGATAGCTTGAACTCGGCTCAAATGTTTCAGATCGAACTTGAACTTGGCTCGATAGCTTGATGAGCCTTCATGATAAAGGCTCGAACTCGACTCGATGTAATGCTCAACTTCGGCTCGATAGCTCGTGAACTGCTCGAAAATTTGTCTATTTAATCCAAATTATGCTCGAGTTCAGCTCGAGAGCTACTCGAAAGTTTATACTATCTCCATCCATCAATAATTGTCCTGTTTGACTTTGTTATTTTAAAGTTTACTGTTTGACTCAAATTTTAACAAATATAAATAGTTAAAAAAATATATTTAGAAAATTTAGATTGCAAATATGAGACACCTATGAAATATTTAATTTTCGATGTTTAAATATTCATAAAAAAATTCATAGATTAAATACTGTGAAACTGTCAAAATAAATTGGACAACTTTTGAGGTATGGAGGGAGTATTAAATTAGATTTTTTATAACAAGTTAGACTTTAAAATATATAAAGCAACTCAGGTCCGCTTGAAGTCAGCTCGATAATTATCGAGCCCTGAACACGACTCGAGTTCGAACTCGAAGCTCGATAAGACAATGCTCAATAACACACGAGCCGAGTTCAAGTTCGAGTAAGTTTGATAAGAGCTTTGCTCATTTACCGCCGTAGTTGTACCCGCGAAGTCAAGAAATTTGAGTAATACTTTGTAATTGTCCAACGCTGCCCTGATTATAATTATATCCAGAACTAATAGTCTAATACTAGTATATTTTCAAGATAAAAATTAACGGTTATCGAACCGTTAAGTAACTTCTCGAATTCGAGATCACTTATGTACCTAGAAAAGGGTAAAGTGCACTCATGGTCCTGTAATTTAAATTATCATACCACTAGGGTCATGTTTTAACTTTTTGTACTAATAAAGTCATGTTTCAAGTTTTTTCTTCATCCATGGTTCTTTTTACGATTATTTTACCATTTTAGCCTTTCACTGGAATGGTACAATAACGAACATAAACTGATTTTTCTTATTATACCATTTACACCCTCAAATTTTAAAATTCTACAAACAAACCCTCCAATTTACCTTAAACTTTTTAACTCATCTATCTCAACCACCACCCGACCCACCACCGTCGGGACGCCATGGGCCGCCGCCGGAAAACCACGGGACCGCGATTCGCGGCCTAGGGCTCGCAATTCAAGCCCTTCGGCTTAGGCGCACGATTCGCGGCCCTGGGCTCGCGATCCGCGGCCATGTACTGGTGGTTTGTTGCCCTTGGCCGGCGATTCGCGGCCCTGGGCTGCGAATTTACCGCCTAGACTTGCGTTTCGTGGCTTAGAGGGCATTCCGGCGAAGACTATCGGCAGTCTGGTGAGATTTTCGGTTGTGGTGGATAGGAGGGTGGTGAGGTAAAGTGGAGAGAAAATTTTTAGGGTAAAATTGTAAGTATTTGTAAAAGTTAGGGTAGAATTTTAGGGTTTATAAAAATTGAGGGAAAAATTGAAAGTTTCGTTAAACGTTATGGTGGTTTTTATATTTTAGAATTGTTTAAAAAGGCAATATTTTAAAAATTGAGGGCAAAAATGTCAAATAGAACCATGGATGAAGAAAAATCTTGAAAACAAAACCTTATTAGTACAAAAAAATAAAACAGATTCCTAGTGGTTAAGTTACAGGACTATAAGTGCATTTTACCTACCTAGAAAGTATTGTAAATTGTTGCTCAAGAATAATATATATATATATATATATATATATATATACTCCCTCCGTCCCAGAAAAATAGCCACGTTTGTTTTTCAGCATTTAATCTATAATTTTTTCACATATTCTTAACTTATAAATTGTATAAATTTATATCCAAACAAAAAATTTAATGTGTCTTGTTTCTAAATATATTTTTTAAGAATTCTTTTTAACAAATTATTCTTAATGAAAATTTGAATCAAACACAAATACAAAAATCAAACAAAAGTCAAACGTGACTATTGTGGGAGGGGAGTAGTATATATTTCCACGATAAATTGTAATTCTATACTTGAAAAGTCAAAACATAAATATTACTACTACTAGTGTGAATCGAAAAGTGGATGGTGGCCTGGAATCAAATTTAAGCGAGCCCACGAAAAGGAAAGTAGCCGCCGCTACATGACAAAACAAGGCAAGCACAAATAGGAAGCCAAGGTGGCAAACTCTTTGTCACCTTTCTGGAGAGGATCGCATGCACCCTAAACTTTGCAAATCTGTACATATTAGCCCCACAAAATTTCTTCTCACCAAACATCATCACATTATTATTACTGTTACACTTCCATCAATGCATTTGTTGTTTCAGTAATAGGGCAGGAGGGATTTTCTTAATATTAAATACACTTCCATTAATACATTACTGTTACACTTCCAAAAAAAGTGAATTTTCTATGGACAATCATTTTAACTGCTGTACTGTAGTCATTCGGATATATTTATATTTAAAATTATCATGTACTATTTTTGTAAACCTACTTAATATGGAATCCACCAAAATGAATATATAACATAATTTTTAATAAAAAAAGCTCAGGATACGGTGCGTCGGGGCTAAACGTGAGCCCTGGTGCGCCCAATTCCTATTTTTTACGAAATTGCCATCCGTTCATGCAGCCGGCTCTACTTCCTTCCATCGCCGCCTTCCTTCAACGTCGACAACCTCACCCACAAGTGCAACATCGACTGCAACAAAGCCAACCACCAGAAGCCTCCCTCTATCACCGACGACAGTCATTTCGTGACCAACATCGCCATGGACGGCGGCCCTACTATGTTATCGGTGGAGAAGCTTTTGGAGATCAAAAGCGCTGCCAACTGTGAAATCCAACTACGCAGGAGTAGTCAATCGCTTCCCGAGGCATCGTCGATCTATTCCCAACCATTTTCTCAGCTGAAAAACGTCATTCATATCTCTTGATTGGAAGTTGTAATCTGCTTTGCACATGATGTAATTATGATGCTCTCACGTCTCTTTAATGATGTGCATGCGACTCATTATAATGCTCCTACGTACCTTAATGATGTCTAAGCATATCATTATGGAGAGCATTATTTTTGTAAATGGAGAGCATCATTTTTGTAAATGGAGAGCATTATAATGCAAATGAAAAGCATCATGATGGTCACCAAAAGCATCATTTTGAGAGTTGAAGAAGGTGAGTCTTCGTTAAGTCATCGGGGCGAGTGCATCATGTTTATTCTTGGAGAGCATCATTATGCATCGTGAATGCATCACTACTGAGTGTAACATATGTCATAAGAGCGAGTGCATCATTTTTGTAAATGAAGAACATTATAATGCAATGAAGAAGCATCACGGTGGTCGTGAAAGATCATTTTTGAGTTGAAGAAAGTAAGTCTTCATTAAGTCGTGAACGAGTGCATCATGTTTATTACAGGAGAGCATCATTATGCATCAGAAATGCATCATTTTGGTAATAAAGTGCATTCTGTGGGTAGAAACAAAATCTTTCGATTTTTATTACGGAGACATCACTACGCATCGCGGGATACATCATTATGCATCGCGGGATACATCATTTTGATGTTTAAGCATATCATTTTGATGTTTAAGCGTCCATGTTCTCCCTCTTCTTCTTTTATATAGGCGCACCGTATAGCTACTCTAAAAAAAATATCCAAATGATTATCTAAAGTGATTATCCAAAAAGATATCAAAACAAAAAGAGTGCAAATAGTTGTACTTAATCTGTAGTATATCGTGTTTCGAAGCTATTTATGCTTACTCATGTGAAAAATCCAAACTACAATCTTTCCCGTTCAAATAGATAAACGTGGAAGATAACATGAGTCCAATTGTCCAAATATTATTCCTCCTTTCACTAGTCTTGCATGAAGAGGATAATTGAGGAAAAAGTTGTCCTAGTTGTTTGTCTTATTGGAATGTATTTTTCATCAAAATTTCATTAATAAATTATCAAATAAACCCTTTCGCTTCAATTTTTTTTCTGTAAAAAGTACCATATTAATTTCAAATACTTTAATAAATTCTTAAAAATTATCATTAAAAAAAACATACCCTGAAAGTATACTAACTAATTTTGCACTGTGGTTGATTGAAGATGTTTCAAGCACTGTTCATAGTATTTTCCAACTTGTCAAAGAAAGAGGATTAGAGAAGGAACCAGAGAGGATAAGAAAAAAAGAAAAGTTGGGTAAGAAAAAAACAGAACAAAAAGGTGTGGCTGCTATCCATTTGGCGTATACCCAACCCCTCCACTTAGACGCGATTCTGAGACTGTGACGATTCAGAGGCAGCGGGCGAGCATGAGATTGCGATCGAAGATGGCGAGGCTTGAGGTTGCGATTCTGAGCTAGACGGTGACTCGTCTAAGCGACTCTGAGGCAGAGTTAGCTTCATCGTCGAGCCGAATCAGTTGTGAGAGATCCATCGGCTACCCGCAGCTGAGGTCGGGGGAGATTAAGCCTGTCAATTTAAAGTTGCCCATAACCTTTTTATTAGATTAATAGGAGAAAAGTTTCAACTTGAGGACAACAGGAATTTCCTGGTTGGGGTTGAATGAAGTGGGGTGGGTGAAAGGAGGATGATACGCAGGTAAGGAGGTAAAGAAAAGGTGAGATTTTGTCACTGGTTTTCGGTTCAGCAGATGTCAGGTGGTGGGTGCAGCATAGTATGGTTCAGGAGAGATCTGAGGGTGGAAGACAATCCAGCACTGGCAGCTGGTGTGAGGTCCGGTGCTGTTGTGGCTTTGTTCATATCGGCTCCTGAGGAAGAAGGTCATTATCAGCCTGGGAGGGTCTCAAGGTGGTGGCTCAAACAAAGTTTGGCTTTTCTTGATTCATCTCTGAGGAGTCTCGGGACTTCTCTAATTACAAAGAGATCCACTGATAGTGTCTCTTCTCTTCTTGAGGTTGTGAAGTCCACTGGGGCCACTCAGCTCTTCTTCAACCACTTATATGGTTCGTTTCTTTTCATTTTCATTGATTCTGTTTCCTCGTATGCTGTTTCTAATTGTTTATTTTGGTCCTGGATATCGATCCTTCCCTGGTCACTAGATTGTGGATGGACTTATGAGTCCCTTTCTGTTTGCTTTGGAGTATTCCACTTTGTTTGTCTGTCTTCTAATGTGCTTGGTTATTCTTGTTTCCGACTAGTTGAGTTGATTCATTTGTTTAGTGGACCGTTGTATTCGATTAATAGAGATGAGGTTCTGTTGTTTTAGAATTGTTTCTTACTTCAGGATTTTCAGGCTCTCTTTTACATAATTGGTGGCTTTTGATGGATAGAGGAGCTCGTACTTATTGTGGTTTTTTGCATACTCAACTTGTATTCTGTACTCTCTATCCAGATCCTATATCACTCGTCAGAGATCATCGGGCTAAGGAGGTTTTATCTGCTCATGGCATATCTGTGCGATCCTTCAATGCGGATTTGCTTTATGAACCATGGGAAGTTAATGATGACCAAGGCCGTCCATTCACCACATTTGCTGCTTTCTGGGAGAGATGCCTTAGCATGCCATATGACCCAGAGGCCCCACTCCTTCCTCCCAAGAGGATAGTTTCAGGTTGGTCAAATTTAACTCTAACTTCATCTTGCATGTTGATTCCATCAATCAGTTTGTATCTGTGCGGCTGGAAGAGATTTTCTGTTTGCAATGTTCTTGATAAAACAATGTTCACTTGCCAGAGAGTTTATGTATCTATTTCAGGTAGGTGTTTGAGGCTCGCAGTGCTCATTTAGCTTCCTTGTTTAAATGAACTCCTGCATGTTCAGGATTATAAGCTTTCTTTTCACTATTTTTATTTTGTTTCTCTTAGATATCTTTAACATGATAATTCTGCTTCAGATATTCTTAACATGATCATTCTGCTTCAGCTGATGTCTCCAGGTGCCCATCTGACAAATTGGTATTTGAAGATGAAACAGAGAAGGGGAGCAATGCGTTGCTTTCTCGAGCATGGTCAACCGGATGGAGCAATGCTGATAAAGCTCTGACAACGTTCATTAATGGACCTCTAATTGAGTACTTCAAGAACCGAAGGAAGGCTGACAGTGCTACAACATCGTTTCTCTCCCCTCACTTGCACTTTGGGGAGGTGAGTGTCAGAAAAGTATTCCACCTTGTCCGCATTAAGCAAGTTTTGTGGGCGAATGAAGGAAATAAGGCTGGGGAAGAGAGTGTAAACTTGTTTCTTAAGTCCATCGGTCTAAGGGAATACTCCAGATATATGAGTTTCAACCACCCGTATAGTCATGAAAGGCCTTTGCTTGGGCATCTCAAGTACTTCCCTTGGGTGGTACATGAGGGATATTTCAAGGCTTGGAGACAAGGTAGAACTGGTTATCCACTGGTGGATGCTGGAATGAGAGAATTGTGGGCCACTGGTTGGCTACATGATCGGATAAGAGTTGTTGTTTCCAGTTTCTTTGTGAAGATTCTCCAGCTTCCTTGGAGATGGGGTATGAAGTATTTTTGGGATACCCTGCTGGATGCAGATTTGGAGAGTGATGCTCTTGGTTGGCAGTACATATCCGGTACTCTCCCTGATGGGCGAGAGCTTGATCGCATAGATAATCCTCAGGTAGTTCAAGCTCTTTAGCATCTGTACCTTTTTCATTGTTATATGATCTCTAATCATTTTATATGCACACCTAATGGCAGTAACTCTCATGGACATATCAAGTTCATATACTACTGCTAACATTTCCTTGCACACACGCACACACACACACACACACACACACATATATATCTGTGTGTGTGTGTGTGAGAGAGAGAGAGAGAGAGTCCAAATATTCAAACAGCAAAATAGACTACTGCATGCAGTGTAATTAATTTCGGATGAGAGTTTACTATGCAAGTTTATTTAGACTTTTCTTTTGTCCTGATACCTTTTATGGAACTAAATGATAATACAAGGAGATGACCAGAATAGCTCCAGTTGAGGGCATAATTAGGGAAAGTTACCTTGGATGCAGTACTGCAAAAAAGTGATGAGCTAGATATAGTCTGGAAAAGAAGCAAGGTTGAAACACATGATATATAAAGAGCTCAAGTAGCTAAAATGTAAAAAAGGCTTAGTTAATTATTGAGTAACATCATTTTTTTTCTTGGTTATTTGCAGTTTGAAGGTTACAAGTTTGACCCAAACGGAGAATATGTTCGAAGGTGGCTTCCGGAACTTGCAAGATTACCAACTGAATGGATACACCATCCATGGAATGCACCTGAATCGGTGCTTCAAGCTGGTGGAATTGAGCTTGGATCAAACTACCCTCTTCCCATCGTTACAGTAGATGCAGCAAAAGCTAGACTGCAAGAAGCCATTATAGAGATGTGGCGACAGGCAGCAGCTTCAAGAGCTGCAATTGAGAATGGAACAGAAGAAGGCCTCGGTGATTCATTTGATTCCAGTCCAGTTGCATTCCCTGAAGACATGCAAATGGAGGAGAACCATGAACCAGCAAGGAACAATCCTAGTATGGTGAGGCGTTATGAGGATCAAATGGTTCCTAGTATCACGTCTTCTCTGCTAAGAGTTGAAGAGGAAGAATCTACTTTGAATCATAGAAACTCAGCAGAAGAGAGCAGAGCAGAAGTTCCAAACAATGTAAATTTAAATGTAATTCAAGAGCCACAGACAGACAGCTTGAACCATCAGAATCCACAAGCAGCTCACAGCAACCCCATTACACAATTAAATATCAGACTGGCTTTAGGGAACGCTGAGGAATCCACAGCAGACTCTTCTAGTAGCAGTAGTCGAAGAGAGAGAGATGGCGGTGTTGTCCCCGTTTGGTCACCTCCAGCTACTAGCTACTCGGAACAGTTTGCAAGTGATGACAATGGTGTTGGTGCGAGTTCATCCTACTTGCAGAGGCCTTCACAGTCTCACCGAACGATGAACTGGAAGCGGCTTTCTCAATTTGGGTAAGCACTTCATAACACTGAAAATGAAGCTTCTACACAACCGGGCAAGGAATCTGTTGGCCATCTATATTGTTAAAAAAAAATGCTAATGGCTGCATATTAAAACCATGAATTGCCTTAAATCTCGTGTATTGGAGATTCTAATTCGAAATTGCTATAATCACCAAGAAGCAACTTAGAACCTTTTTTCATAAAATCATGGTGGAATGTGTTCACTTATTTTGCTTCCTCTGCAAGTAACCACTGATTTTTCCTCTTGTTCCAGGTAAACACCGTGACCCCTAGAGTTGAAGAAAATATGGTGCTTGTTAACTTACGGGATGATGCTCGCAATCTGGCATGCACCTTAACATAGATTACTCTGCTGCCATGAAGCTAGCTTGGTCAACTGTTGATCTCCAGTTCCTGTCCAAACACGAGATTGCTACGAGCAGCTATCTAGCTACTTTCTGTTTTCTTCTCTTGGGGTGCCACAATATCTAGATCTGTTGTATAATATTTCTCCTCGTAAGGGAGGCGCATTATGGGGATGTACAGTCCTCAATAATCCCAGGGTTGTGTTTGTACATCTGACTGGTTAGGCATTAACACTCATTGTAATTGATATTTTTCTTACCATCTTCAATTTCTTGAGTTTTTTCTTCACAATCGAATTATAATCTTTGGTGGAGGCACATAGAGAAGAATTATTGTACTTTATTTAGATCATGGTTCTGACCGCCTGGGGTTTAACTATTTCTGGTTCAGGTAACAGAAAAAGGTCATAAACTGTGAGCTCCTACTATCTCCAATTTCTAGAGTCTTTACTTTCAAAAACATGGATTTCAGTTACTGGCTTTGGTGGTGGCACACTTGAAATCAAAGTAACTGACAAAGAAGTGTGTGCTTTATCTACAACATAGTTTCATGGCTTAATGGAAGCTGTTTGTATGGTCTATGGTTCTGCATGAAAGTACTTGTTATTGTACACGCTCTTAGCCTCCTTGGGTCAAACTATTTCTGGTTCAGGTACCCGGAGAACAGCATAAACCAACGTTGCAGCCATTGCGCCAAGGATGGGAGCTGCGATAAAGACCCAAAGATTCTTGTACACACCCGAAGCAACAGCAGGACCTAAACTTCTTGCAGGGTTCATTGAAGCTCCAGTGATAGGTCTGCAGGTCATAAGGTTATCAGACCAGAAAACACAGATGAGCTTGAATGAAGATTGAAAGGTTAACAGAAATTTACCCTGCAACCATGACATTGACCAGCAATGTTACTCCTACTGCGACTCCAGATAAGTCTTGTCTCTGTTAAAATCCAAGAACTTCATATATTAGCACCTTCTGATTCGGAGAAAGCATATATAAGGTGAATCAACTTACCGCTCTATGATCAGTTGCAACGGCGCAGATGTTGAAGACTAGAATGAAAGTGGTGATGAATTCCCAAGTGATGGCTTCAAGGTCACTGGTGGGATCTTTGTACTGAGTCATGGTTAGGTGGATGCTTTCTTCGTCACTGAACAACACCTTGAGTGTGAAGCTAGCCAGTATTGCACCCACCAACTGAGCTACTACATACACAGGCACCTAAGTGAAAGTAGAGGAACAAGATCCAGTTAAAGAAAAAATGAACTATATCAGCAAACTGTCATGGCATAACCGCTACAACTAATGGCTTTCTCACTTGTTTCAATGAAAGCTTTCTAGCTGCTGCTAACGCAATGGTGACAGCAGGATTGAAATGGGCACCAGATATATGGCCAAGAGCGTAGATATTCGCCATCAGAACTAGGCCCCAAACAATTGCTATTCCCACAATGCCAAGGGTTTCAACTTTGTTAACCAGAGCAGCTCCACAACCGATGAAGATAAGAACATATGTGCCCAGAAACTCTGCAAGAGCCTTTCATATAACAAACCAGTTAAGCCATTATTTTCACATACCATAACCACAAAACCGACTTGAAATCAACAAAAGGTTGTACCTTTTGGAAGGAAGAAGCAGAAGTTTCATCCTTTACCATCAAATCCAGAGAGACATTAGGCTTTCTGTTAGTGGGTAGGGGGGAGTGTTTGGAAGGAAGTGAAAGGTCTTCAGCAGATATATCAACTCTTATTGGAGAGTTTGCCATTGGAAGAAGTTGCTAGACAACTGAAACACTGATGTGATAAGAACTAGCTTATGCAACTAATCACAAGGCTACCCTTATATAGGCTTGTCAAATTACCACTTCAGCGCATTATGCTACCATTCCCTCCATACCATGACCCATATTGTTAGGTTATTCCATAAAAATTGATACATTTCCTATTAAGTAAACTTTTTACCATCATTTTTACCTTCTTTTTTTTTATGAGTACCTTACTAACTTCAATTCCCCTTCTCCACCCAATAAGTGACTTTTGTTTTATATGTTAGTTCTAACTTATTACCCTCAAGTTTTCGATACTCATTAATTTCAGTTTTGGTAAAACTTGGACAAATTTTAAGGGAGGGAGTATAACACTTCATCAAGTTAGGGCAAAGAGCGGCTCTGTCCTGGACAAGTAATGTGGCTCTCAACTACAGACAAGGTGTAGAGTGCCGGCTCATCAGAGGTGACTGTGTGTGGGAAATACTTTTCTACATTGCTACAGTGGATGGATGTAGCTTGTTAAAGGAAAAGGACTTGTTTGTCCAAAACTGAGAAGTGATGTACTGATGCAAGGAACATATATAAGCCGGCTTTTTTGGATTTTTCTAGGAAATGAAGTAGCTAAAGTCATAACAGAGGAGCGAAGGAATAATGCAATTTCTTCCTCAAAATATTATCCGTTTTATACTTTACTTCCCTCGTCCCAAACGTATTGTCATTATATATATATATATATATATATATATATATATATATATATAAAATTTCTCAAATAAAATGATATTTTTTTATTATTATTTTATTTTAATCCATTTTTATCTTTGTAAATGTTCTCACTTAAAGAGCCTAGGAGGTCGGTTGGCAAGGGTGAGAATTAGTTTGAGATGGGGTAATATTGAAAATTTATGTAAAATAAGTTAATAATTAAAGACAATCTTAATCTATACAAAAAAAAACTAAAAGTGACAAAACACTTAGAACAAGGGGAGTAACATTTCATCATGTATAATTTTTTATTCGATATTTTTTGTTATATAAAATCAAATGATTTATATGTAAACAATAAACTCAGTTTTTTTTAGTATTTTTTGTTAATATTTATTGCTAAATTCTTCATAATAATAAATACACGTTCGAAATCGAATACTACAATTCGGAAATGAAAATTAAATACACGTTCAAAAGTTAAAATACTAGTCCTATACTACAGTCATATAAGGCCAAGGTTGTAAATGGTTTTCATGTAAGTTGAATTAGTCTGAAACTGGAAATTCTTGTTAATTGTGAACCTAGGGAGGACAAAGCTAATGTGTATAAAACTGGATCAAATATCAATGATATTCTGACAATCAGACATTAGCGGCATAAGGGGTGTGTTATTTTACTCTCATTTCCTCCCACTTTTTTTTCTCTCTTTTAACAACAATTTCTGCCGGTCTTTATCTATATCGAGTATTGTTTGACCTTTTTAAGGTGTAGCTCTACCAATTAGGGTGAGAAATGAAACGAGCCGGTTCGAACTCAGCTCAAGCTCTTACTAGCCTAACGAGTAGAGCTTCAGGAATCTCGAGCTCGAGCCGAATTTTAAGCTCGTATATTAAACGAGCCGAGCCCGAGCTTGAGAGGCTCGGCTTGAAAAGCTCATGAGCTTTATCGAACCCACGTGAAATACCCATAATACTCTTCTAATTCATCGGGTATAGGGAATTTTTCAAGCCTCACGAGCTCAGTTCAAGTCTGGTTAGGGTTCAAGCCTAGTCGAGCCGAACTGAAATGAGTCTACCCAACTCTTTTATCGAGCCTCGAGAGCTCTCGAACTGAGCTCGAGTTTTTTCACGAGCCCAGCTCGAGCCCAGCCTCATATTCACCACAAGCTTTCGAACTGAGCTCGAGTTTTTTCACGAGCCAAGCTCGAGCCCAGCCTCATATTCACGAGCTCAAGCCTGCAGGGCTCGGGCTCAGCACGTTCTCACCCTTACTCCCGGCGGTGTTATTTCCTCCCACTTAATCCTAATTTTTATCAAATCAATTGTTTTTCCTCTCATACATGTCACATTAGTTTTGTCTTGTAACTATAATTATTGTTCCATGATGATCATGTTTTAACTTTTTGTCCAAATAAATTCATGTTTTTCAGCTTTTTTTTTAATTCGTGTTCCTTTTTCATCCATTGTCCGTTAAGTTTAACGGACTTTAGGGAAAATGATAATTAAGCAACTCAATTTTATAAAAAAATTATTTACACCCAAAGTTTGAAACCTAACCATTTATATACACCCCTCAAGTACAATTACAAACTTAAAAAAATGCCCTCAAGTTTCAATCAACCCACTAGCACTACTGCCACCACAGGACCGCCGCCGGCAACGCTGAACCAAATGGAAAACACCAAAAATGGTCGTTTTCGGACTCCCTAAGGCTCCATTTCGCGAACCTGACCGCGACATAGGGCTCGTGAATCGCAGCCTTGGTCTCGTAAATCACGGCCTAGGGCTCGAGATTCGAAGCCCTTGATTGCGATTTTCGGCGAATTAGAGCTTGGGGCGGCGGACCGAGATCATTTCCTGCGTTTTTCGATGGTTTTTGCCGTGTTAGGCGTCTGCGGCCCGGCGGCGGTAGGGTGGGCAGGGGTTCTCTTGAGTTGTTTGAAACTTCATGGTACTTTTTTTAAGTTTGTAATTGTTAGGAGTGTGTATAAATGATTAAGTTTAAAATTTGAGGTGTAAATTGATTTTTTAAAAACATTGATTTGCTGAAATTATCATTTTTCTCCTAAGTACGTTAAACTTAATAGGAAAGGAAAATGACCACGAGTTGAAAAAAAATTAAAACATGACTCCGACAAAAAAGAATTAAAGTTACAAGATTATAGGTGCATTTTACCACATTAATTTTCAAAATTTCACCCACTTTTCGCCAAAACCATCTAGCAACAAAGAACACAGTACCCAACGGTAGGCTGTGCCATTTGTTCATGGGGATGGATTTTATTTTTCTTCCACTTGGATCAATATTTTTCTCTCACAAATATCTCATCAATTCACACAAACTCATAATTTTTTCCCTTGATAGACATGCCATTAATAGAAATAGAGTAATCACTGGCTGTCTCTTAAGTTACATGATTATTCTATTTAGATTTTATTTTAAGATTTTATATCACTTTCGTTCTTTAAGTTTCAATCGTGTATCCATTAATTTTTTAGAAGTAAAAGTTCGATGATGCAGAAAAATACCCTACCAATCTAAAAAGGATTTAATTGCATTCATTTATGAATTGTCTAAAAAAATTGAATATTTCATTTTCATAAAACCTTTTAACACATTTTTACATTTTTACTTTCAACTCCTATTACCCTCGTATTTTCAACTTATCTTAATCTTCACTAATTTCGGAGATACTACTACTTTTAAGATTTAACAGAAATGTGTTCATTAAGATGAGACGATGAGGAATATCTCCATGCACCAACCTGTCCTTGACCGAGTGGTCGGAGCTTGGCTACAGAGTTCTGACCCTACGTCGAGGGTTCAAAGGTTGGTAACGGACAGACGGAGGGAGTATATAATTTAATTTGCTGCGATCGATAGCGGGTTTAAACATTAACATTAGAGGTATTCTAAAATACCTCTCTTTTAATTTACACATAACTTTTGTTCTTAACATAAAAAGGGCATTAAGGTCTATAAGTATGCAAACATATACTCCATCCGTATCATTCTTTCAATGACGGAGAGAGATTATACTCCATAAGTTCAATAATTTATGTGTAAATGATAAATGAACCTCTCTAGTTTATAAATATATTATTTTTAGAATTTTTTTTAACAAACTCATCCTAATGAAAATTTGAGTCAAACATGCGTAAAACAATCAATATATCTTTTTAGGGACGAAGGCGCACAACTCATTCTCATCAGCAACTTGGAAGGAAGTATTAGAATCCTGTAATATATCCATTTTTTCTTAATTTGTTTAGAGCGGCTGATAAATTAATTGCTAAAAAATTAACGGTGTGATATTTGACATATTGTGCTCCTTCCATGTACCTATATACTCCATTCATCCCAAAATAATTTGAATATTTGACTGAATACGAAAATTAAGAATGTTGAAGATTTGAGAATCCTCTCTTTCCTACACGTATTATACTATTAGTGGTTGGTGCTACCACTGTTAATTACAGGGTTGTCACTCTCTCTAATTAACGATGGTTATCGCATAATTAAGAGTGGTAACACCAGCCAATAATAATATGACATAGGACATGTATGGGAATGATGACTTTTTCACACTAAATAAGAGGCATTCTAAGATACCTTTTATTTTCTGATTTTTGTAATTGCTTTATCCCTAGATTCTTTAATTCAGGGAGGCCGAACTGAAACACTCCGTTAATTAAAAGAATTATACTGTAAAACCTATGGTCAATAAAAAAAAAGAAGTAAACTCTATAAATAGTAGTAGCTCTTTCGTTCCCAATTTAATGGTTACAATTGACTGAACACAAAAAATTAAGTTAATGAAAGGTTTATAGAATTTTCTATTTTACCATTTTATGAACATAGATAAAAGATCAGAGTTAGTGAAAATTGTGTGGAACCGATGGAAAAAGATAAAGTAAATCGTATTGAATTGATGGAAAAAGACTTAAAGCAATAATGATAAGTGAGTAATTTTGGCTTCCAATACGCATACGTTTTAGGGTTAAATCGAGTGGTTTAAAGCACCGGCCCTGCCTCTGACCCAATGGTTAGAGCTTGGTGACAGAGTTCCCAAGAGGTCAGGGGTTCAAGGGCTGGTGAGAGAGAGATTGAGAAGAAGAGAGAAGAAAGAAGAATGGAACCAGAAACCAGAGAGGTATTCTAAAATACCTCCCTTTTTGCTTTTTTCAATTTATAATATTTCTATAAATTAATCAAATTTTGATACCCACTCTTAAAAGTAGGATAGGATCCACCAATATTTATTCTTCCTTTTGGAGTTGGGTAAAACACATCACTGTACTTTCTAGTACAACTATTACCCAAATAAAAGAGAACCTATTGTAGACCACAAACTACAAACAATTAAAAGGAAAAATTGATAACAATATGATAAAATTGGTAGGATAAAATTTCCTTACAACGAAACCTCACAATTAATTTTGGACAACTCAAAAATACATGTTCTACAATCATTATTTTGGAGATAGGAAGTAAATCAGAAAAAACATGCATGAATCACACAACAGACAGGATGTCAAATCCTTTTCAATATCCGAATCTACAATAACTACTCCAAACATTTACAATATCCCTTAGGAAAAGTCAAATCTTTTCCGAAGGATGATCCAATTTACAAACCTTACCAGCAAAAATGGAGAGAAACAAAAAAAAAATGAGACTTAAATTAAACAACCACTCATTTAGTCTTTTATGGTTCTTGTAAGATAGACTGCATGTCCTCACATTATCACTTTGTACTAAACTGGACATGAAATCAGAATACTAATTGAATGAGACCTCCCTTGCAATCATCATCTCTACTTTGTGCCATGCATTGGAAGCATCATATGTTGAGCCTGTGAACATGGAAATTACAAATCACAGTGCTATTAGAGCCAACACTTAAAATATAGTATTAATTCATCAATGGATGTGTCTGTCTACTACTGATGGCAGAATGATATACTCTGAAGATATTGAATGCTCCCAGATGAAGCATAACCATAGGAAAGAAAGGAAGAACGGCTCTGAATCTAATGAATAGACTCAGTGCCCGGCAACTCAAAAGACAGAGACTGAAATTTCCACAGAAATATGTTAAAGATTACAGTTGTTCATATGTGTATAAACCCTATATCCTGATTTCACATGCAGATTAGGAGAATGACATGTTCCAGCGTGCGTCAACAACTATGCAAAAACCTTGAGGCATGCCTCAACATGATCAAAACTTTGGGACATGACAAACATCAATGATCAATGAAGTTTTATGTGACAAATTTTATTACACGTTTTCTAAGAAGGGGGTTCTTACGTGTGGGTAAATACTAAACAACCACATTGTATAATGAACCTTAGAAACTTCCATATGTGACCAGAAAACAAATAGAAAACAGATACCTTTACAACTGTTTTGGCAAGCTCTCATAGCTTGGGAAAACAAAACACAACTTTTTCATTAATACGGTATTAAGTACATCTTTTACAGTGCAAAATTTACTTATCGCAATCAACTTTGTATTGTACTGAAATTTTGTGGTGAACTTTCATATATTTCAACAGAGATAAAGTGTGAAAAAAAAACATTTACTACTAAAGAGTGTCGAAGTACAATGGCCAAAAACAATTTACATCCGATAAAAAATTGTTTAAAATGGAGACAGGTCCACTCTTGTAGGAAAAACTAAATTTTTGCCCCAAAATAGGAAGGACAGGAGCCACAGGGTACATCAACAGATTAAAAGAGGTTTCAAATAATAGATTATATGCTCATTATAAAAAATTCAATATTTTAGAAAAAAAGAGGGGTGTTCTTTGTGCAAGGTTATACCCACCTCTGGGTGTATAATGAGAATATAGAAGCAGAAGATGACCAGAAACAGATGCAAGCAGACCCAACTTCAGATGAGTTAATGAAAAGCAACTATAATTTACCCGTCAATAAACAACCTAACAAATTGCTACCTTGAAAAATAAATTTATATCTTCATTCAGTAAGGGAATACTGAATAGAAAGAAACCAAAGTCTTGTGCTTAATGCAAAACCATATACTTGTCCATCCATCAACCCAATGACCCTAAAACTGAATACCTAGGTAGGGGCAGATCTAGAACTTTTTTACAGTGGCGTCCATTTATGATTAACTTACTATATAGTACTACTTATAAATGGATTTTAGAAGGAAAACGTCAAATGTCAAACTGATCTATTACAGAAAAGGTATTGAATAGATAAAATTTTAATTGATTGTTTATCTGCTTGTGAGAAAAATAATGTGATTAATAAATTTATAGTTCAGTTTCTTTGTTTGAAACTTTGAATCAGTGGGGTCCATTACAAATTTTTAGTGGAGTTCTTTCTATATAAAAGCTGAATGATATAAGAAAACATTACAGGATAGCCTTTATGAATAAGCACTATGATAAGAAGGCCTTTCTGGTCATCGTACAAGAAAGCAGCCCAAATACCAGGTTTCAAACATATGAAAATATGTATTAAGTGCAAGCGCATCCATATATTTTTTGTAAATTAACATTACAGCATGAGTGGTATTATAGCATGTCTCATTAAAATGCATGTTTAATTGGAGAGAGAGAGAGAGAGGGAGAGAGAGAGGAGATTACTTGAGCATCCCCATAGCTAATGTTTTGGGAAAAACCTTGATGAGTAATCTGCCATATCATGTCAAAAAGAAAGGACATATAAGACCACAATTGCAGTTGAAGTTTACTAGTATCATAAACCAGTGGAGAAGAATGCTCTCTGACCTGGGAATTGTGACTTGGTTGGGCGTCTCGCTTAACCGATGCATCTCCACCCTTACCTGGCCCCTTAGCATCACCCTATCAAACAAATTATTCCAGACCCAGACGTTAAATGTTGAGGAAAACACATCATTACGGGATACAAGGCAAACCATGGGGCAATTTGCATTTAAATGACATATAAACACGGAAAGAGGAAAGAGAAAAACAAGATGAGAAAGAACCTATACTGACCTCCATCTGCAGCAACCCAATCCAGCACATATGACATCAAAGAGAAAACAAGATTGGTAAGAACTTGTAAAATCATGCATATACTACTAAGAAAACATCTCCAAATTCCACCTACACAATCTGAAAGCAAGTTGCATTGTAAAAATAATAGGAACAACCAAAGGTGAAGCTTGAAAAACACACCTCTCTGTATCTACTTAGATAAATCTTGAGGGGTTCAATGTAATCCTCGAACCCCAAGGTTGCCATAGCCCACAAGAGATCATCTCCATTAATCGTCTTCCTCTTCTCTCTCTGACACTTATCACTAGCTCTACACACCAATGAAACGCCGAGAATCAGATAACTTTAAACCAAATATTAAAATATGAACTCATTACAAATAAATAATAAAAAATATCAAAACTTTGGAACGAGAGCTCTCACTCGCTTGTGATAAAGCTAATGAACTCAGAGACACACTCTTGCACGGTCTCTTTGGCATCCTTGGCGATCTTTCCATTGGCAGGAAGCCCCTTCTTCATGATACGGCTGATGTTGGCGATGGGCAGAAATCGATCCTGTTCCCGCACATTAGAACGGGGGCTGCCGCCGCTGTCGTGGCTGCCGCCGGGACTCATCGGAGCCTCCGCCATAAGAGAAAGCTGAGGAAGACGTGGAAAACAATTGAAAACCCTAGCTGAAACGAATCGCAGAAACCCATGGGAGATTGGGGGAGGGAGAAAGTGACAAGGATTCTTTACCTGGCGAGCGGAGAAGAGAGGAAAAGGGCGGGAAGTTGCGATCGGACGCTGGAGAAAAATCGGAGATTTAGAAGAACATAGATCTACCGATTTGGGGGTTTAGGTTTTATCAACACCGTTCGTTAATTTTTTTTCCTCTCTCTGTTTTTTGTTTTCCTACTGTTCGTGTTTGGTCCGGCCCGGCGACACGACACGTGCTCGCTCGGCAATATGATGTTCTCGCAATAATGAGTTCACGGTTGGGTGGGTCCTCATTTTCTGCTATGTATTATTCTCTTGTACCCTAGATTTCCATTTCAATCACTTTTATCCTTGTGTTCTAAGGGTGAGAACTAGTCAAGTTGAACCGAGCCTGAATCTGACAGGTTTGAACTCGAGCTAAGCTCCGGAAAATAAGGCTCAATTTGAACTCCATCGGACCCGATTTCTCATCCTCGAGCTTGGCGCATGATAGGTTCAATTTGGTACAAAAGGTCTATGAGCTTGATCTTATGGCCCACTTATGTTCGTGAGATTTGAATGTTCATCAGATTCGTGAGGCTTGAAAGTTCGTGACCATTACACTATTTTGGAAACTTAATATGCTTGATAGAAAACCTTAAAGATTCGTAGGGTTTCGAGCAAGGTATTAAATATCGTCTGCGTGATCGTCTGGTTTTGCGATCACGATACAATCGAGACATCGAGATATCTGGTTGTCTGCAGAAAAGCTATCTTGTGTGTGTGTATATATATACCTGTAAAAGTATCTGAGATTCTAAATTTTTTAACAGGAGTACTTGGGTGATAACCTATTTGAATAAGAGAAAAAAAATGTAATAAACAAGTATTTACTAGCTACATACAATAACTAAATATACTAATTAAAAGAATTAAAAAAATAAATGAGGTAAATTAGTTTTTAAATTACAAACCTGGGAGTGTGAAGAAATATAAACATGATAATTCTAAATGATCTCATTAGTCAACATCAAAAACTAATTTAAGTATGGAAAACAAATTTAAATAGCATGGATCTCAAATAGATTAATATATTATTTCTTTCTTTAACGTAATTAACATATTCCAAAACAATCGGTGAGAAGTTTTTATGAATCTTGTGATTTTGTATTTTAATTTCTTTAATTTAGTAGATATTTTTCATTCGTGATTCATCCTCAAACTTTTAAAAAATGTTCATTTAAACCCTGTATCACCCGCTTTTCTTCGTTTGGCGCACGGCCGAAACGGCCGAAACGGGCGGTAATGGTCGGTCCGACCGCCCAGTACAATTTTAGCCTAAACGGTACCGTTTCCGGCCGGCACCGAACGAAACCGGCGTCTGGCCTTAAACGAAATTTACTACTATGGTTTCGAGGGGCTCGAAGGTTCGTTAGGTTCACGAGCCTATTTGAGTTGAACGTCTCAAACACTAGCTCGACTCATTTTCATATATGAACGTAAAAAAACGGCTCGAACTCGAGCAAGCTCGCTTCAATTATCACCCTTTTGTGTTCATTGACGTGATGAGTGTGATTTTTTTAAAAGTTCCCCTCCATTTGATTAAGTCATTATGTGATTAAAATTTGAGAATCCATTCTCAATTTACGTAAATTTATTACTATATTAGTAATATACAAATAAGTAAGGATGTCAAAAACTGACTAGACCCGAGGAGCCCAACCCAAATTGACGAAAACAGTCAACGGCCCGAACCCGACCTGACCCAACCCGAAATACGCTCAACCCGATGACAACCCATACCCGAAATGGTCCGAACCCGAGCAGCCCGAACCCAATATGACCTAGAACCCGAAATGACCTAAACCCGAACAACCCGAGACCCGAACCCGATTAACCCGAACTTGAACTCGATTTACCCGAAATACTCGTAATGACTTGAATATAAATATAATCAAAAGGATTGTCTAAACTATAATTTTTTTGGAACAAAGTTGAATTTCCAATTTTGTTGGAGAAATGTCTAATTTTCAAAAATCCAAACTCGAATATTTTCTTTCATGTTTTCGTTTTTTTTTCGAAAAGTTATTTCTTAGTATTTTCTAAGTGGCTCCTTTTTATTATAGTCCACATTATAGATTCCAATTTTGTAAAGGATTAAATTCAAAGCGTACCAGCTTCGTTAGAGTAATATCCAAATTGTAATTTTATAACAAAGTTTACTTTTCAATTTTGTTAGATCAATATTCAATTTTCAACTTTGTTGGAGCAATGTTAAGTTTACAATTTTATTGGAACAAAGTCCAATTTTCAATTTTTTTAGCGGTGTGCGATCTCCAATTTTGTTGGATCAATGTCTATATTCCAATTTAAAACTTTTGTTTTTTTACTCCCTCTGTCTCAAATTAATCTTACACATTGCATGATGTTAAGATTAAAGGTGAATGTAAGATTTTATGTAGTTGGAGCAATGTTCAATTTCCAATTTTATTGGAACAATGTCAAATTTCTCTTCATTTTTGTTCGAATGACTCTACAAAATAGATTTATTTTGACTCTAACGAAAAGAAAGAGGAAAACGTGTGAATAAATTTCTAATTATATCATTGTTGTATTTATAAATATAAAATACATAGTATTATATTTATAGTGAAAAAATCTACATGTATAAAAATAAAAGAAGAATATAGATACAAAGAATAGAAATTTAATTTGAAAATATCATATACTCGAATTTGCACTCGAGAAAACTTGAACTTGGACCCGAAGTTAGACCCGAAGAAAACTGACTCGTATTGAACCCGAAACCGAATTGAAACAACCCGGAATCCAAATGACCTGAACCTGAACCCGACCTGATCCGAAATAAGCTCGGTCCGAAGCAACCCGAATAGCCTGAACCCGATTGAAATCAGCTCAACCCGAAGGCACTCGAATGACCCGAACCCGAGCTGACTCGAAAGTAGTTCAACCCGAAACCCGAAATGACCCGACCCGACCCGCCCAATCGACATGCCTACAAATAAGGTCCCGTTGAGTGTTGAGAGTGTGTGAAGTGTCGGGATTAATCCATTGACTTGTCACTCTCCTCCCAGTAAAATTACTAATGTGCCCACATCTCTTTTTTGTTACAATTTTTTATTGAAGGGCAAATCAATGTAATATTGTGAAACATTTGGGCTATTTGTTAAGATAAATGCTTAAGAAAGTTTCTAGACTTTTGCTAAGCCTTTGGCTTAACACTTGCCAAATGGGCTATATATATATATATATATATATATATATATAGAATAAAGTGCACTCATGGTCCTGTAACTTTAATTATTGTACCACTACTGTTATGTTTTAACTTTTTGTACTAATAAAGTCCTGTTTTTAAGTTTTTTCTTCATCCATGGTACTTTTCCTTCAATTGACCGTTAACTTTAACGGATTTGTGGGAAAAATGATAAAATCAACAACTCAATTGTTTAAAAAAAAATATTTACACCCCAAGTTTTAAACTTAACCATTAGGCACTCCCCAACAGTTTTAAACTTAACACTTTAACCCAAATATTTTAATTAAGGCCAACAACACCCAGCCACCGTCGGGCCACCGCCACCGGACAACCACCGCCGAAAAATGCTGGAAACTAAAAAAATAGCCGAGAACGTAGATCGAGGCCCAGGGCCTCCGGATCGCGGCCCACAGTCAGCGAATGAGGCCCAAGGCCGGAGAATTGCGGCCCACAATCAGCGAATCGAGGTCCCAGGTCGACGAATTGCTAGCCTAGGCCACGAATCGACGACACAAGTCCGCAATTCGCTAGACTATTGGCTTAAGTCTTATCCAAATATCCCTTTTAAGTATTTTTTTGATCAAGAAGTGGTTGTAATTCCAAATTTACCGATTAAAGTAATTGTTGGCTATTGAACAATAAAAGTTGATGTTAGCGCTTCGTTAGCACGAAATGTTGGGAGTCCACTATGAGAAAATGTTGGACTTCAATCAAATATACAAGTAATCGAGTAAATTTATTAATCATTATTCATGAAGATATCTAATGACATGTAACAATCTCGCAACTGCTTTGGCATTTGTACATATTGGAGATACACAAAGCGTTAGACTATTCTCTGGATATTATGGCATCTTCTTTGCTCTTCCAATTTCCTCACTCAGCATCAGCAAACCTGCAACACCACCACACATCAGCTTCAGAAGATGACAACAAAGAAATCGGAGTAAAAAAAAAAAAAAAACTTACTGACCCAAGTTCAGAGAGCTTCAAGTGAGCTGCTTCATAATCAGCAAAGAATGCATCTTCATCCTGAGGAAAAAAAAATCCTCTTTAGTAAGATTACCATCCACTATTACACTCTTTCTTCACCAGCAAGGTACCCTGAGAGACTTACTGATGCATATTTGTCGACCAAAGGGCGGAAGACCGGATCTTGAAGAAGAGCTTTGTCTGTTGGAAGTTGAATGAGCCCTTCCTTTTCACCATTCAGAAGTTCCCTACAATTCAACAGATAAAGATATACAGTCACTAGCAGTGCACATAAGAGGCAGCTATGTAGCTAGAAAGAAGCTGTTGTCATTAACAAGTCATAACTTGAAATAGGAATTATCAAAGATGAGAGGGTTGTTGGTCCAAGCTCCTTCATATCCTGAACGCTCCTTGTGGCACCTACCCTACAAACAAACCATATAAAGTTTCAGAATCCAAATGCTCAGACTTTTCAGATCACTAAACTTGCCAATGATATGATCTAGAATAGTACTGACCAGAGTGTGTCCACCGGACAAGGCGACGATGTCTTTATCGGTAAGTCCCATCCTACCAAACACATCCCTCAGATGATCAGCACCCCCTGCAGTAGAGAGACAGAGGGAAAGCTAAGAAACTTGGGAAACAAGGAACAGGTCTCATTCTTGCAGCACAAGCTATGTACCTTTGTCAGCTGCAGGTAGCCGTCCCTCTACTGGTGGATCAGTCTTGTCCTGAGTGATAATTGATCATATACAAATTAACATCAAACCGAAACAAAGTCCGTAAGGATAACAGAAAATCACGCTTACCGGTCTCCCGGGATGAAATGGGATCTCCGGACCTCCGGTGATCTCCACAGCAACAACTCCGGCCAACTATATATGACACAGAAACGAGCAATTAATCAGAATTTATAAACAAGTATTCCAATAATTAGCACGAGTCAACATAACAACTGATTATTACCTGGCCGAAATCAGCATAAGACAGGATCGGGAAGAGTTGCTTGATCGGTTCCAGAAGGCGGACGGCGATGTCAAGGCCTCTGTTGGCGTCATGAGCCAGCTCCTCCGGATGCCTGATCGTTCCGAACGGCCCACCAGTTCTGGACCTCACATCGAACGTCCCCGCAGAATGCCATCTTCATAACAGTAATTAATTAAGATTACAGATTGATTAATTGGTATACTAATTAAGATTTGCGTACTAGTAAAGTTAAGACTTACGCTAAGCGAAGGACGATTGGGGCACAGTGTTTCTCTTGGATGAGGCCACGAAGCTTTCTCTTGCATTTCACGACAGCTTTCTCATATTCTTGGCTCACTTTCGGGTAGCACTTCTTCGCCATTTTCGATCTTTCAGTGCTGGCTTCACTGATTACTCTGCACACTGCAACTTACAAAACCAACTTACCGGATTCTGGATGTGGTTTTAAAGCCGGCAACTTTTCGATCAAGAGAACATTCTAGCTTACGCCCATTTCCAGAAAGTTCGGATTTTGAAACGTGGACCATTCATTTCAGGACATGTGTCAGCTTGCTGTTCTGGTGCCACAGAAGAAGAAGCTTTTAGCTAGTTCTGGAAATTGCCGATTTTTCAAGACTTTTGAAACACCCTTCATTTTTTATTCTTTTGTTTTCTTTTCCACCTTTAAATTCCGTTATTTAAAAGATTGTCTTCAATAATTGTTGAGCTAGGGCATCAAAGGAACCCGAAAAAGAAGCATGAACAGAAGCCACAAGCTTGATAGCAGTGACAAATGGATAGCAGATCCTCTTTTCCACTACGAACCATCAATCAACATTCAGCACAGCCAGTGATCTAGAAACCGTAATTAGTATTCTTACTTTCAGAAACTCAACAACAAACAGCAATGGCTACAAATGATCGGGGGGGGGGGGGGGGTGGTAACTGTACCATTACTTGCATTCACGGCCACTGCTCCGTTCAGCCATAACAGAGATTAGAACAATCCTTAGTCTAGTGGTCTTCATCATATTCAAGGGTCTCAAGGGAGAATTAACTAATCCTCATCATCCGAGCTTGCTTCGTCACTAATGTAATCACTGCTATCATCATCTGCATCCAATATATCAAGCTCGACATGTCGGACCTGAATTGGCTCTGGTGGCTTGTGCAATCCAGGAGGTGGGACAGGTCGCAATTTCTGTGGCTCTTCAGCTCTAGGAGCGGGAAATGGCGGAAGAGACACAGGATCCCCAGGCTTCCATCCTGGTGGTGGCACCGGCAAATCACTTGGTAATTCCACAGGCATGCCAGGTTTCCATCCTGGAGGTATCTTGATATTCTGAGCAAGAAATCCAGCAAGTGCATCAGACTCCACCGGCAGGGATTGCTGTGGCTCGACAATAGGCTCGATTGTGATCTCCTTGGTGTCATCCCTCTTCGGCAAACCAACATCAAGATCAGCAAAGTTGTACAATTGAGAGGCACGCATTTTCTCTTCTTGTGGTGCAGGTGGTAATGCCCCACGAAGAGGAGCCTGTCCAGCACCGAATTCCGGAGGTGCAAATGTAGTGTAACTGATCCGGTGAGCATATGACAAGATATCTGATAAGTTCAGTTGTGAAGCAACAGTTGTGCTACAAGAACCTTCTTCCTCATTCTCACCATTGTCATCAACCTTAGACCTCTTGGGCCGACGATAATCAGCATAATCATCAACAAGCATATCTAAAACGGTTTCTGCCTCTTTAACTTTATTGGCGAAAGCAAGAAGTGCACCATCTTTACCTCTAATTTCACGAGCCAGCTTCTGTTTGGAATCCTGGAGATCAAGAATTTCCTGCAACTGCTGAACAGCTTCGAACAACTGTGTTTGAAACGAAGTGAACAAGGCGATCACTTCCTTTGTGGAAGTGGGCTGCGATTCAAGCGGCGGAGGAGGGTTCGATTGGATTTCAGAGGAAAGGAAAGAGGGGAAGGAACCGCGGAAAGCTGAGAGCCACAGAGAGCGATTAGGCGAAACTTCGAAAAGCTTAGAGGTTAGAGATGCCATTTGGAGGAGAAGGGACTGAGCTCGGGGGAGAGGAGGCAGGAGAGACTGAAGGGTGGCGGATGTGACGGCCGAGGCGGAGACATTTGAAGCGAGATGGCGCTGCGGCGGTTGAGAAGTAGGGATTTTGGAAGGAGTAGGGTTTTGAATCGAAGGCGAATTAGGGTTTGTGAGGCCTAATCTCGCAGGAGATTGGGCAATTTGGTGCTGAAGCATCGTCGGCTTGGCGATCGATTGCTCAAAACCTTCAGATTTTGAAACTAACACCGATAATAAGAAATCTGAAACTCCAAGGAATATGAAGCCTAATCCGTCGAATCTGAAAAGAATAGGAAAAGAACCCTCACCTGAGAATTCAAATTCAAACCCAGCTACAGCGAGACGGTCTCGTCACAGTTTGATTTCCGAAAAACTACGCCCACTCAGAATCAAACAAGCCGATATAGAATAAGCGATGTAACCATAACAGCGAAGAAGAAGAAGAAGAAGAAGAAGAAGGCAGATTTGAGAAGTTGAAGCTCCAACAAGCTGGATGATTTTCGAGCTCAGAGGAATATACTACACGCTGAAAAAACAGAAAAAATCTACTCTAGGCCAAACACTAATTTAACCCTCAAGCTTTAAAAAGTTACAAAAAACGCATCCGAAGCTTTTGACATGTGAGCTTCTTCTTGGTTTTTTTTTTGGTAATAAACTCAAGGTTTTAAATCTCATACCAGTTATCGTACCGATTTTTGAACGGTACGAGATAGTACCGGTGTATCGGCGATATCTCATATGTACCGAAAATTATGTACCGTGGTTATATATATATATATATATAGATATATATATATATATATATAGTACCTAGATACCATTTAATTTTAACCTTAAACGCATATATGATTCATAAATCAAATCAAATCAACTAGTCAAATAATTTATCATCATTGATATGTGAGGATTTAATTTCATTGATGTTTGCAATTACAAGGATCATTAAGAGTGGTTAATTTTGTGAATAAAGAAAATATTTAAGATTGATAGAAAAATCATATCCGTTTCATGACTAGATGCGTTTTCTTTTTGGTGAGCCCTTTTCTCTTTATCTATTTTTAAAATTCAAAATATAAAATTCAACTTACCCCTTGAACTTTTTAAAATTGATCATTTCGCCCACTGTACCGCCATTTTTTACAATATCGCCAGTAAGCGAGACGGCCGGTACGGCCCTCGATACGAGATTGCCCTAAATCTTATCGTCTCACAGCCGGTATCGAGACAAAACCGGTTTATGGCCGAGACGAGATTTAAAACCATGAATAAACCTGTACTCTTGAAAATCATTGAAGAAAGATGAGCTGGTTTGCAAGTGGTGGTAGAAGTTCTTAACTTTGCATATGCTTTTAAAAAAAGAAAAAAACTTTGAACAATTTTGCAAATGAGATGTTATCCTAAAAATGTAAGCTCAAGCAACTAGCCTTTACACCAGTACCAATTCATCCTTGAAATGTATGCCTAATCTCTTATGCCATCTGTTAATAGTCACTTGAATGGCATTTCTTAAGTAACCACTCCTACTATAAACTTTACAATTTCTGCACTAAAAAATTTCGGAAAACTAATATAAGCACTTGCATCTTAAGTAAATATTTCAAAATTTTGGTAAATAAAGGAATAAGCAATTTTAAATCATGTCATGAACATCTAGTTTGGTAATTAAACTCTAAGGACATGCAGTGAAAATCTGGTGTTAAGCCACACTACCATGCTGATAAGAATCGAGTGACTTGACAATGAAATGTCTCTATCCAGTAGAAGATGTGAACGATGATGATAAAGCCATATGCTTTGCTACAAAAGGCAACTTATCGTTTCCTGGTCATGTGGATGCTTTCACCTACATTGACAATAATTTTATACCCAAGATACAAATACAGATACAGGTGAACCAAAAAGAGGTAAAAACAGAGTAGGAGGAAGATCTTCACCCTATTTACCTATAAGTAAGTTGAGTTACTGTTACAAGGGAACGCCTAGGCATACAAATATACAAGACTGTCAGGTCTAAAGAACAAACTTACAACCATTGATCAAAGCCAAGCAACTTCCGCTTTAAATATCTACACTCTCCCGGTAGTGAGTCCGGATTCTGCGACTGAACCACGAGATCTCCAAGCATGCTGCTTGGCAACCAGTAGGCAGGTCAAGTTTCAGATGGTCGGAGTCAGACATGGGAGTCCAGCCGGTTCGGATACAGGAAAATAAGCATAAGCCTACTTATTGGCATGTTGAAGAGTTCAACATTGTAAATCAGTTGTTTGGCTTCTAGGGAACATTGTTGTAGTGCCTCCAGGTCTCGTGTAAACATCATACGATGACAAAACCTTCCTCTGGGAACGGAATAAGTCAAGAAGCTGAGCCCAGACAGTCGATCAAAACAGTAGAAACAAATGCATCCAAATGAAAACACTACTTTACTCTATATCCCCTTCAGTTTCTTTAGCAAGATTCAAAATAATTTTCTCCCATTACAATGCCAAGGAAAGAAAAACATTTTTGCAAATAAACAACCAATTTTTGTTCTTTTATACTCCCTCCCTCCCAGAAAAACTTAAAACGGTTTCATTTCTCCACTCAAAACGTTACTTGTCTTATATGCATATTTTACCTTATTATCCTTAAATCTTCAACACTCTTTAATCACCGTACCCAGACGAATATTTCATCAATGGTGGGATGGAGGGAGTAATATGATTTGTTTCGTATGCTTACACAGTTACTTGTACATGCCTCAAGTGACAGATGAAACCTACACAATGAGTTTTGAACACATGCACCAAAGTTAATTTAGTCTCATCTAAATGTTCTGAGAGGAAAAGGCATGATGGGTTATTAACTTTCATATATCAACACCAAATGATACTGTAGATAGAATCAGAATGGCTGAAAGGTGATACTTACAACTGGCTCAAAATCAGGACTAGACAAGTTGACAGTGAGGTTCCGCATCAGTAACAAAGCCTGCAGAGAGCCAAAATCGTTGTCATTTGCAATACCTTATCAGTCAAGTTCCATGATGTGCATGTAGATTTGGTAAATATCTGTAATGGAATATAACTACCTTCTCATAATATTTTCCACACATGTGTAAACAACCTATGAAGATGATGGTTTTAGAATTTCATCTTCTTATTCCTTCATCAAAAGATTGGAATAGAAAAGGCATACAGTGTAAAGATTTTCTAATAAGCTATTTGCATTTATATAAAGTGTTACCTAATTTTAAACAGCTAATTGTCACTGATGACTGACCCTAATATAGTTAGAATTAAGATGCAGTATGATTATGATGATTTTTTTTTTCCTGAATGGCTATATGTAATAGAAACAAGAGTTATCCTCAAGACGAGGATAACTCAAAAGAGGGCGTATATGATGATGATGCAATTCCACATATGTGTTGGCATTGAATACAGATAATCTGTTTTGAGGTAGTTTCAAAACACAATGCAAAATCTCCAACAGTTATACACACTTGTTAATAGTCCACTACCACCCTGCTGACAACAAAAGGTAAAGAGGATGCATTTATTAGCCAACATGGCACCATAGTTCAGGATCAACAGTCATGTATGCATCCAATTATAGAATAGAAACCAATCACTCATTTGTCTTCATCATATATTTTGAGAAAGAAAAAAAAACACTTATTTTAGAGCATTTAATTTCTTATTGAGATCGGATCTTCAACACAAACACACATAATGCCCTTTGACTAGTTTACTTGAGAGCAACTTTGTGAAATCCATCACAAGCAGAAAAACACTTGAACAATGTGGAAATAATAACTCACTGTTTCAAAGTTTATGGGATCCATCTCCTTGAGCTTCTGCACATGCCCCTTAGTCTCTGGGTCAAAAACACTGCCGATGAAGCTATAAACTTCAGCGAAGTCGGGAATGCCTGACAGAAACCAACAACAATCATTTACAAGTCCCAACAGATGATGGAAGCACGATAATCATGTCCAGCACAAATGAATTACCACCAATCATGGGAGCTTGCTTTCCTTGCGTAGTCCTGTCTGTACTTGATAGCGTCCGACTTAAGCTTCCAACAGCAGCAATGCTTCTGTTAGTTATCGTTGATACGCCATTTGGTCCAACATCATCTGAATCAGTAATTTCGTATGATAAATTAAGTGCTGAAAAGTTCCTTCCACGGAGGCATATCTGATAAAAGTTACGTATATTATAATAATGAAAAACATCAATCACACCTTCAACTCCACAAAGACTGCTATACTCTTCTTGTGGTGGCATCATATTGCCTGAGGAAGTGTTTCCCAACATGGCTGCTTCATCCCATGGTGCATATGCTGATGGACCAGTATTCATTGTAGAGGGATAAGCCACAGATGCTTGTAAAGGCGCCATAACTGCTTTTTCAACATTAAGTTAGCATCAATTAACAAAACAACCCTGAAAATCACCCAATCCAAAAAGTAGGCGTACCATTTTTTGATGCCTTCTGTGGGTAAGGATGGGCAGCTTTGCGCTTAGGGCGAGGAGGAGGCACATGTGCAACCGTTCCATTTTTCTGTACCTTCAAAAAGTACTTCTGGGCATGACTGCGTATCTGGAAAGAAAAGTATTCAACTTATGATGACCGGAAACAATTTCCAACAGAAAATTACTCCACAATTTGATTGACCTGGAACCTGAATTACTGTCTTGGAGCCAACAAAATCTTCAATTTTTTTCCAGTCACGATCAAATCTAAGTCAAATTATAGCAAAGAACAGTTTCAGATAATAGCAAAGCCGGAAAATGTTTTCTTTCCATCAAGAATAGGAAACTCAATTCTGTAGCCTACAAGACATTGAAAGAAAGCTATTCGATTGGCAGGCAAGATCACAAGAATATTCCCTGAACAATCAATCCCTTTGCAAGAATCAGCGCACTGATTGGGATCTACACTTGAAATGAAAAAAAGGACGCAACCCTGTAAAACCCCACTCCTCAAAACAGCAATTGAATCAGAATCAATCTCTTCAGGCCAAAAACAAACACCAATCCGAAAAGCCAGATGGATCTCCCATTTCTCTTTCTAGAGAAGACCAGCTGGAGAGAGAGAGAGAGAGACGTACAGCTGAAGAGCTTCAAGAAACTTGTCGTGCTCCTCTTCGGTCCAGCTCTCGCGGGACTTGGTAATAGTGTAGGGTTTCCTGACTTTCTTTCCGGAGCCATCAGCGGGAGCGGAGGAAGACGACTGAGGAGGAGGAGGAGGCGGCGGCGGAGGAGGAGGGTTCGCCTGTGAGGACGTGTTCATCGCGGTTCCCTGTGGGTCAAGTTTTAGGTGCCACCAAACTGTGGAGAGAACGAGTGGAGTAGACTTCCGAAGAGAAAGCGGAAGAGAGAGAGAGAGAGAGAGAGGTTTGTAAGAATGGCGGGCTATGCTCGACATTTGTGTGGTTGCGGCTCCATTCCTCTTCTCTCCACAGCTGTTTGTTTTGGTGGGATTTAATCTGGTATGGAAACCTCCATGAGACTTGACAGTATACTACCGTTTGATTATCATTAAGCCACTCAACCACTATGTTTAAAGCCTTGATTATCATTAAGCCACTCAAGTTGCAAGCTAAAATTATCCTAGACTTGTCAAATAAATTATGATTCCAATTATACCCCTAATTTTGTGGATAATGGCAATCGTTTTCATACATTCTTTCTTTGATAGTGCCAATTATATATATATATATATATATAATAATAATAATAATAAAGATAGTTCCAATTATCTTAAGACGCTTGTAAATCTGATTACAGAAAAAACAGGTTTGTAAAACATGGATAAGGTGGTAATTGGACAGGAGATTTCAATAGTGCCGAGCGCACCCACAAAAAGTCCATCAGGGGCCTAAAAAGGTTGTGGACCCCGCAGTAAGATTTGTGTAATTGGTGTTGCTGTTGCCTCACAGTCACAGACCACACAGTCACAGACCAATCAACCACAGACAGCTGTGATCCGACGGTTCGTGTTAATTTGGCCACTCCTCTCCGATTGTCGCACGTGATTGCTGCCGGGTTCGCAGAGCGTACGATACTGACACGTGTCATCATCATAATGACGTCTCGTCATTAAAGGCCTGCATTCTTTTGGACGGATAAGATACACGACAGCAAATGGAATCAACTTTTCTTTTTTCTTTTGTTTTTAAAATTTTTTTTTCCTTCATTTTCTCTGTTTTTGTTTTTTCTTCATTCTTCCTCATCTTTTCTCAGAAAACCGAAAGATTGGATTCTTCTGCTAAGAGATGCGAATGGATATTCAAGCTCGAATCTGCAGCTTAGGCCCTCGTTGGCTCTGTTCAGCTTCGCATAAAACAATTTCGCTTGGTCCGTACTCATCCTCTGGCTTCTGGATTTGCTGCTCCAGAAGGGAATCTGGTGATTCTCAGAGAAACGGCGGACAAAATGGTGATTCGAAACACCTTTTTACCTCTCTTTGCTTCGATCAGTGAAAGGGTTTCTGATTCGTGCTAAATGATCAACTGGGTCTTTTTCGTTTCACGACTTTACTTTTGATCCTCATGTTGATCTTTGATACTATAACATAAAATTGTCTAAAAGCAGGACATAATAGAATTACGTAGCCATGGCAGCTTTCAGAGTTACCAGTTTAAAATCTAGTCTCTACATCAGATCCCGAAGTTGTTCCTGAACGACCCTTTGTATGGTTTGGTATGGTTGTTTAATTCCTTTGCTTGTTTGAAACAGAGAGTAAATTTGAGAAATGTGAAATGGAATTGTGTCATTTGGTCTGGATCAGACATCTGATACTATCACATGAAACTTGTATAACATGTAGCTCCTAAGTGGTGTTTGTCTTCATTGTCACTACCCTCGTCATGGCTAGAGCCGCATTATTTCATGACCGTAGAATGCATTTACATTTGAAGCTCTAGCTCCTGTTTACGAGAAAACAGGGAAAAGCTGGTCGGTGAACGTGGTCTGCTCGTAGAAGCAAAGAGCAAACCTAACAAGTTGGTACAACATGTTTAGATTTGTAGGAAATATCTTGTAGGGATCTTTTAAATCCTTTTATTTGTTCATTGCTCCGAAATCACTGCATTTATGGTAACTTGCTACATCAAGAAGATGCTCAATGGAGGATTGGAACTAGTGTCCCTTCAAGTTTAGTTCTAGCAAATGCAATCATTCATATTAAGGAAATGTCATTTATTTGTGGTGATTAGTTATAGTTCACCCGCTTGTACTTAATTTGCTGAAGTTCATGGTTAGCGAAGGAATGGTAGTTTCATAACATGCAAGGATTTATAATGTTATACAGCATGATTGTTTTAGTCTGTGCTTCATCAGACCTAGAGCTAGCAGAAGGAAGTGGAGAAATTGTTGTACAGTTTCTATTTTGGTTACATTGTAGGCCTTATGAGGAAAAGGGTGAGGGCCATTGGTAAGTTGGTCAAGCTGTGACCGCAACTGTTTTGTGGAGGCTCTCATGGAAAGAGAAATGAGAGAATCCCAGTCTTGACCTTTTCATTTATTCTCGTCATGTTTGATATAACAAACTTGTGTAGTACATCTACCAGGGGTACCAATCACAATGATTTTACTACCCAAACAACTCCTTGCACCCAAAACTGACGTTTCACTTCAGCTCATGTTTGATGTTTGTGTAGAAAGGAGAAATAGTTTGACTTTAAGAAGGGTGAGGTTGTATTGCATGCTAGGGGGAGAGAGAGAGAGATGCAAGCAGCACTTGTTGTTTTCCCTATTGTTGAAATGAATCCTATCGACATAGCATAATATGGTAAGCCCTGTCATCAATAAAAGAAAGAGAAGATATCACCAGAATCCTTGAAAGGGATGTATTGACAAGTAGAAACAACACGACAGAGGCTGCACCAATATATTTGCCAACTATAATTGAGAAACTTGAAGAGCTCTGATTTTAAATGAAGTGATAGCAATTGAGATTGTTTCTTTGCTTGTGATGGGAAGACTTGTTTGAAATCCATCTGTGAAAATTGGAAGTCATGTTGTTATGCAGTAGTAATTCGTCGTCTGTAATTTGGCAAATCTCTATTGAGTGATCAATCTATTCATTTTGTTGTGCCCTTCTCAGGGGATAAATTCTCAACCGATTGGGATAAAGCATGGTCAAACTTCAAGAAGCAAGGTAAAAAATCATTGTTCTCGGGCTTTTCTCCAGATAAGTATGTTAGCTGGAACCCGAGGCGATCAGATTTGCCATTGTCAGAGGAGGTTGATCCCATCAAGAGAACTGAGAGGTCATATCTTGGCCAATGGACCAGTACAAAGTTTACTTTGGCAGGGGCCATTGTAATAGTAGTATTTCTTTTGCTCTACACAATTCAAGTACCTGTTAAGTGATCACTACCCCTCTCTTACGATGAGAAAGCATCTGCCTGTTGTAAATGTATGAAAACACATTGAGATTGATGTTAAAATTAGAGGAAGTTGTAATATTGCAAGTTACTCTATTTTCCTGCAAGGTTGATGCTGAAAGGGTCTTCTGCGGCTGTCAGTGAAACTAGCATCGACATCAATGACAACTGTTTTCAGATAACTAAAGAGAACTTTCATTACCTGCAACTCAAGTATTTTACTGCTACTTCAATACAAGAGTTTCGGGGTGCTTACAAGGACTTTGGCTTATGATAATATTGATGCTCTCAGGTCAGTGATCAACCTGGTGCAGGAGAAAGGGATGGAACAGTAAGCCTTTCCATTCTCTATTATCACACATTTGTTTTTATGCATTTGCGGCTTTTTTAGTTTTTAGACTACTATAGTGTGTGGCAGTGGCAGTGGCAGCTGCCGATTCTTCCTTGTACAGCTTTTACTTCCAGTTTTTGACTGGACCAACTTCTAGATTGCTTGTTGTAAAAGGACTTTTACTAGTAGTAGCTGTTTTGACTACACACAAAATGTAGTAAAAAATTGGGAGCAAAAATACGGGGTATTCTGTATTGGTTTGAGCTATCTGGCGTAAATAATAGTTTGAGGGGCAATATGTCCAAGGTGTCTAAATTCGACTCCTCGTTGGTAATTTTCCGCGAAGAGACGAACAGAAACAGAGTAGCAGAGGTTAATAACAACTGCCTTTCAAATTCAATCCACTCCACGAACACACACAAGCTGGAAGGGTGATCAGATTTTTCAAAATCCACGGCCATGGCACAAATGGTACAGAATTCTCATCACAATTATCTCCTTTGTTCAGTTCTCTGTTGAAACCCTTTGGATGTGCCAAGGATGTTCATCCTTGGCTCGTCCTCCTCTCCCGCCACCGCCGCATCCGGCGCCACTTTCAACCCCAGCCGTCCCCGCCACCGCCCCACAAAGCCCAAACTCACTAAGGTTTTACCTTCCAAAGACCCTTCTTTATCTCTTCGTTCCCATCCGCTACTCTCCTCTGCCGAATGGGAAGTCGCCTCTCGCTCCAATTCGTCGCTCGGTTACTACGCTGAACTTGCGTCCAAGCTCGCAGAGGACGGCCGTCTTGAGGACTTCGCCATGGTTGCGGAAATGGCACTTGCTTCTGGTGATAATTCATCGCGTTTTTCCGGAATGCTGAGTCTTGAGCGAGTCTCTAAGGGGATTTCTCGGAATCTTGAAGAAGGGAAGGTTGCCAGCGTGATTGAGGTGTTGAAGCTTGTTGAGAAGCTTGGCATTTCTCCGGAGAAGCTGGTTGGTGGGTCTGTCATGGAGTTGCTCAGAACGGAATGTGTGCGGTTGTTGGATTCTGGTGATGTGGCGGAAGTAGTTGAGTTGATGGAGGTTCTTGCTGGTAAGGATAGGGGCTCTTATGGCTATTCTCTTTGGTATACACGTTTTTATTGCGGTGGAATGTGGTCTTCTGATGCAGGTTTGCAGCTGAGGATAAAGGAAGTTGTGAAGGAATCTACAATTGTAAAGCTGTGTGTGGTTAAACGAAATCCAGATTTGGCTGCAAGGTATAATGAGCATTTTTGAGTGGGGTTGGGGGTGTTCAGTTGCTCTGTTATGTTTTATGTCATTTGTATGAGAAGGAAAAGTTATCTCTATATCTGATTACTAGATTTACCGCCACTCTGACTAGTTCCGCTCCTCCACCAAAAACCCATGTTATATATGCTGCAGCACATTAAGTGACATGCTTTCTACTGGGGTATTATAAAAGATTTGTGATGCTTTCTACTATTAAAACAGGTTCTTCACTATTATGATCACAGGTATGCAAACCTTATGCCTCATGCACATATAATATTCTGTAAAATTATAAGTGAGTTTGGGAAGAAAAGGGATCTGGAGTCGGCATTATTAGCATATGAAGCATCAAAAAAAAGCTTGAGTGGCCACAACATGTACATTTGCCGCACAGTTATTGATGTTTGCGGTCTTTGTGGTGACTGCATGAAATCTAGAAGCATCTTTGAGGTAATATCCCTGCTGCTCTTGAAAAATGGTTAATCTTTGTGGATTCCATCATTACATATCTTGCAAAAGCAGTCGGACATGATTAGAAATTACTAGATTCATAGAAATGGACCTTTTGTGACAGAGTGTTAAGTGATCTGAGGTCTCGATTGATTTTATTCTTAACTGTGATAAAGAGATTTAATTGTTCCATTCTGTATCACTATGAAGGAAGACTATTGAAGTTATTTAGCAATATATAGATAGTTTAATTTTTTACGATAGTCCAGTTATAGGGGGGTCTTTTTTTTAATTATTTTTTATTGGGAGTTCAGTTATGGTGAAAGTTGTGTGCATTTTTGCAATGTGACCACATCAAGTTGGATAAGATTTAAAGTTAGCAGCTTTGAGAATTAACAGCTTCAGGAGAGTTTTTTTATTTTATTTTATTCATGGATACCTGTGTTATCTCGTTACTTAGAAGTTTTGCTGATTCTTGTCATTTTTGTTTGTAGGATTTACTCAGCCTGAAGGTTACTCCAAATATATATGTTTTCAACAGTCTCATGAATGTCAATGCCCATGATTTAAGATATACATTGCAGTTATACAAGAAAATGCAAGTAATGCCCCTTGACCCGGTCTCTTTTCTGTCTGCCTCTTAAAATGAACTGAAATGTTTTCTATGTGAATGATCAAATAGTCCAGAGTTACAGACATTTAAACTGCTAGATGACTGGCTGTCTCATCTGCCCCAAGATATATGTTCACTGGAGGAAATCACATGGTTTAAGGGAGTGTCAATAAATGCAATCTTATACCATTCAAAATGTCATTGTACCAATATTACAGTACTTGTAAAGACAGGAAATGTCAATAAATGTTTTTGTGATTCAACTTTTTCAACACAATGAACTAAAGATATACAGTACTTGTAAAGACAGTAAATTGGATCTTCTAATCTGCAGTTGCGGTAAAAATGGATAAGTAGATGAATATGCACAATTGTTTTAGGACAGGGAGTAGTTTTCACATATCTTATTATTTACCTAAAAAGGCATCTGAACCTTGTAAGGTGACAAATGTTTTTTATGCAATCTCGAATTCGAGTGGTAGTTATTTAGGATCAGATCAGTTGTTCGTTGAACCATTTTTTATCTGAAAGTAAGTTTCTGCTTCTTATACATTCAGAACCTTGGTGTCAAGGCGGATGTGGCATCATATAATATCCTTTTGAAGGCATGCTGTCTTGCTGGAAGAGTTGATTTAGCCCAAAATGTTTACGATGAGGTAAAGCATTTGGAGTCAGTTGGAGAGTTGAAGCTGGATAGTTTTACATACTGCACCATGATAAAGGTAGCTTTTACTATTCTGTTAAATTAAGTTTGCTGTGCTGTAGAAAGAAAGTAGTTTAACCTAATAGTAATTTTTTTCGATGGAATGTGTATTCTTTCAGGTTTTGGCAGATGCAAGCTTGTGGAAAATGGCAATTAGGATTAAAGAAGATATGCTCGAATCAGGTGTTTCCCCCAACATGGTCACTTGGTCAGCATTGATCAGTGCCTGTGCTAATGCAGGCCTTGTAGAGCATGCTCTCCGATTATTTCAAGAAATGATTCTGGCTGGGTGTGAACCTAATTCTCAGTGTTGCAACACAATATTGCATGCTTGTGTGGAGTCACATCAGTATGACAGAGCTTTTCGTCTTTTCTACCATTGGGTTGGAAGTAGAGTCCAGAATTTTTTTGAAGAGGATGTCACTAGCAATAGTAATGGCATATTGAGCATTGGCCAACAAAACAGAACTTTTGGAGCTCGTTCAATGGATCATATTCCTAATTCACGAGATTTAAGAATTCCTCAGAAGCTTTTGTTTTCACCCACTACTGCAACCTATAATATTTTAATGAAAGCTTGTGGTACTGATTACCACCGTGCAAGAACTTTGATAGATGAGATGAAGGAACACGGTCTTTCTCCTAATCTTATCTCCTGGTCTACTTTAATTGACATATATGGAAGCTCAGGAGACATAGAAGGTGCCACACAGGTAAGTAGTACATAAACTAACAACATTGGTCTCTATGTTATTGCCATTGGTAGCATTTGGATCATAGAAGTAAAAGATAGATAAATAAAGTGATAGAATAAATTTTCTGTTTCACTGCACATTGCTGAGGAATATTTACCCTGAAGTGGCTTCTTTATAGTTATTTTTTATCCTGTCGTACCATCTCTCCTTGCCTTGGAAGGACCAAATTTACAAGCAATTTAGTGCTGCTGTGCATTATGGTCTGTAGTGCAGACTAATTCTAGTCGATTTCAGTAGCATATTTTTATTTAAAATTTTCAACATCTCTATCTGTTATCTTTTCACATACATCAAAGTGTAACATGGGTTCACTGTCTGATACAAACTTTCTACTTGAATGATCTGAATCTAACTTCTTTTTTAACTCTTTTACTTCAGTGCAGATCTTAAGAACCATGCATTTGGCTGGAAGTGAGCCTGATGTTGTTGCATACACCACATGTATAAAGGTTTCAAAACTTGCTCTTAATAAAGCCGATCTACTTCTGCATTGATTGTTTTGCACATTGAACTGTCAAACCCATTTTAAAGTGATGAGTGCTTAATAGTTACACATTGTAGCATTTTGCTTTTCAGGTTTGTGTTGAATGCAAAAATCTGAAGCTAGCATTTGCGCTATTTGAAGAAATGAAGAGATCTAACATACAACCTAATCTGGTGAGAAATGCAATGTGGTAACTTAGAAGTATTTATATTTTGTTCCGGAAAGTTAGAAAGTATTTACCATCTATTGGTTACTTTGTGCTCCCTCCATTTGTGTGACATACTCTAATTTTTTAGTTTCTTGATTCTTCATACCAAAGATTTGTGCGCAAATCTTAAAACCCTAAAGTGGAGGATCTAATATGGAGAAAAAAACCAGTACATACTATTTTTTTGAAAGGAATTCTTCATTTTTGGATATTATAAAACAGAGACCGGTTACAGAATTTGGTACTAAGGAACTTTATAGAATAATTGGTGCTTGACTTTACTTTAACCTTATGCTATCTTCTGTATGATATGAGTATTTTTTACTTTTACTGAATAGAATTGTGTTGCACATTTTTTGGGATATGGTTGCTCTATGATGCCATAACTATTATAGGAGTAGCATGTTTTTATGTTTTTCCTGTGTGTTATGGGTCATAATTAAGATCTTTAGAATTATCCTGCATTTTAATGTTCTCACTTTAAGAGAAAATTGTAGCAAGTTACAGATTAGGTTTGCTTTAACCATGTGTTTATTCGATAATCATTCTTGGGATCAGCTAGCAAAGTCTATTCAAGGTGTCAAATAGGAGTATAATTATTAAGCAAAAGCATTAACTTGTTTCTTCAGGTGACGTACAATACTCTTTTACGGGCACGTAGCAGATACGGTTCTTTAAGTGAAGTACAACAATGCCTATCCATATATCAGGATATGAGGAAAGCCGGGTATGTTAGATCTATCATGATGATGTTCAAGTTGATACCTGAACACTGTTGGGCTCCTGGAAAACTCGGGGTCCGTTTAGTTGTGGAATTTTTTCCAATTTTTCCATTACCAATTTCATTTGTAAAAACTTGGATGTATAAGTAACTATTAATGAATAGAAAACATAGTTTTCCAAACTTTAGAAAAATCATGTGTTAAAATGGAAAACCTTGTTTTGAAGGTTTCCATTTTAATACTAGAGTTTTCTAGAGTTTGGAAAACCTTATTTTCCATTCCTTAATAGTTAATTGTACACCAAAGTATTTACAAAGGAAATTTGGAATGGAAATTTGAAAAAATTTCCACAGTTAAACGGACCCTCAATGTTCTTGTATGCTACTCATGCTATCATACTATATGCTATCTAGGAGAGATTTTTATGAAATGGAGGACCTATGTGTCTTTCATAATCAACTCTTGCTGCTTTAGCAAATGAACTAGGTAAGGGCAAGCCAGACTGAGTGATGTCTTAGCTTGACGTAGAAATGGACATTAGAAGCAGGGCCGAGAACATGTTTTTCAAAAACAGCTAGTTGGTGAGACAACTCAGTCAGACAAGATAAAAAAAAAAAGCTCCGATTTTTATTAAGTCATGAAAGTTGAAACAGGTCATTTTGAAATTAAGTTCATATTTGTCTTAAGCTAATATCTGGGATTTTCTAGTTAGTTTAGTACTATGTCTTAAGCATTGAATTTGCAAGTTCCCAGCAAGTGGAGATCTTTCTATTTAGAATATTCTTGAACTTCCTGTGTGATAGCTGAAATTAACTTTCTTGTTTGGTTTTGTGCAATCAAGTCTGCAGTCTGTTAACTACGCATGTATGGCAGGTATAAACCTAATGATTACTTTCTCAAGCAACTGATTGAGGAGTGGTGTGAAGGAGTAATAAATGAGAAAAATCCATGCCAAAACGAGTTACGAAGCAATGAAACAGACATTGGCAGACCACACAGTTTTGTTTTGGAAAAAATTGCAATTCATCTGCAGAGCACTGTAGAGAGCATAGCCATTGATCTTCAAGGCCTCACAAAGGTACACTCGAGATCTGTTGCTGCAAAATTATTCATGGTTGATGTTATATATATATATATATATATATATATATATATATATATTATATATATATATATATATATATATATATATATATATATATATTGATGCCTATACGTGAACCTTGCTTGATAAAGTTGATTAGTCTTCTGTTCTGATGCACACTGAAGCTGAAAAATGGAGTATGTTATATGAATTCATGAACAATTGTTACCTCCTCTGAACCATCTCTTTAAATTTTTATCCAACACTTTTTCTTCACTCGTCAACTGAGTTATATGGTACATCATACACTTGACAGATTGAGGCTCGGATTCTTGTTCTTGCTGTTTTGAGAATGATCAGAGAGAACCACATTTTAGGTACAAAAGAATCTCTTCCACTCTAGAAGTTAATCGTTCAAGCAAATTCCTTTTTCATCTATTCATGCTGTAACTCGCCATAGGCTCAACTTGTAAAACATTTTGGCCATCTTTCTCTTGCGGGTGAACCCCTTTTACCTACTGCTAGGTATCTAGGTTTAAATGCATAGCTAACAAGTCAACTGAGTTCAATGAGAAAGCTTTGGGGAAATGCACCATGATCAGTGCCCAAGATTACCTTCATTGATGTTTTTACTGAAAATACATGTTGCAGGGCGAACAGTGCAGGATGACATATCGATAATCCTAGGAGCCGGTGCACAAGATGCTGATTCCATTACTGATAATGGGTCCGAATTAAAACAGGCAGTGATCAAGCTTTTGTATCATGAATTGGGGCTCGAGGTTCGTTTAGATGATCCACAAGCTAAAGCTGATGATAAGAGAATATACAAACAGAGCTCCTCTGGTTCTGATCCAAGCTGGGATGATGACTGTTCATCAGAGTTCATATCATCAGCTCGAAGACCAGTAAACATGCAAAGGTTGAAGGTGACCAGAATCTCCTTGCGTCGCTGGTTGCAGAGAGCTGCCAGTGGATTTCAATGGTGAAGTACAGAATTTACAATTTCAACGCCAATGTCTGTGATGTATGTACGTAAATGGCTGCTGCTGCTTCTCATGCACCTATATAATTAAACAAAAAAATGTCAATTTTTTTTTGTTTCTTGTCACAAGAATGCCATCATGAGAATTCAAGTAAACGCTTCAATCTTCATTAGGAGGTTTTAAACTAAGGATGGGGAGGGATTTTCATGAGGTGAGAAATTGAAGAATTCACCGTGGATTCTCATGAGGTGAAAAAGTAATACTCCCTCCGTCCCACAAAGGTTGTAGGATTTGTTTGGGCACATATATTAAGGAAAGTGGGAGAATAATAGTGTGTTGACAAAATTACCCTCATGAAAAAGAAAGGAGAAAATTTTGTGGATCCCAATTTTAAGTTGAATGGGAGGAAGAGAAAAACTTGTGGGTTCGCGATGTGAGATAAGAGGATAAAATGGTAAAAATGATGATAGAAAGTTTATTTTAAGAAAGTTAGCAACTTTGTGGGACGGCCCAATATAAGTAATGCTGACAACCTTTGTGGGACGGAGGAGTATATATTAGGGGTTTCAAACTTAGGAGGGTAGATGAGAAATTGAAGAATCACCGTGAATTTTCGTGAGGTGATAAAATGATATTATGTGAGATTTTATTAAAAAAATTCTAAAAAAACATATTTAGAAACTAGATGTTCATTTATTATTTGCATATAAATTATTAATCTTTAGTTATTAAAATATTGAAGAACAGAAATCATAGATTAAATGCTGAATTCCATTTTCTCACGGTGAAAAATTGATTTTCGTACCTCAAGTGATTTTTGGAGGAGTGAAAAATTTCCAAAATCACCATGAATTTTGGAAGTGAATCACTCCTCATCCTCACCTTCACAGAATGAAGTTTGAAGCCCTCTATTAGGGGGCTTCAAAGTTCAAAAAAGAAGGGTTTAAAAATCACCTCATATGTGTGTGTTTGAGAGATGAATTACTGATTTAGCAAAAACAAGAAAATAGGGTGGCTAAGTCTGAGAGTCCGTGAGTTTACCTTCATACTTGGCGTAAACTAGTGGCGTGAACTCCGTAACTTCACCATCCCGCCAAAATCGAAACTCAGCTGGTCTCCTGGAACTGCATCAAATTGGCGATGAACTGGTTGGGCGAGGCTGTGAGAGATGCAATCGGCAGAGCTTGACAGGGGAGAATAGACATTGGAGTTTCGAGGGAGAACTTGAGAGGGGAGGGCGAAGCAAAATCCGCGACGCTATGTTGAGCAAGTCCATCAAATTGGCGATGAACTAGTTGGGCGAGGCTGTGAGAGTCAGATTCGGCAGAGGTTGACAGGGGAGGGCGAACCGAAATCCACGACGCGATATTTTGCAAGTCCATCAAATTTGCGACGAACTAGTTAGGCGAGGCTGTGAGTGACGGATTCGACAGAGCTTGACGGGGGAGAGTAGCCATTGAAGTTTCGAGGGAGAGCTTGACAGGGGTGGGCGAAGCGACCATGAGTAGAGTAGCCATTGAAGACATCGGTGGTTGTTGTGGTAAGTAAAATGTCTAAAACTCATAGCAGTAGTTCTTCGCGAACTCGTTCATCATTGTTGTTCATCATCTTTGTCATGGATGAAATGCAAAAACCAGTCAGCTGTTCATCATTTTTGTCGTGGATGAAATGTAAAAACCCAATTCCTGTAGCAAACATGAAAAGGAAACAAAGATTAGAAGGAAAATTCTTGAGCAAAACATATTTACGCTACAAAATTACATTCTGACTTGTGTCTAAACCAAGCAGTTGGATTCTGTATTGGAATTTCTAAACGTACTTGTATGATGTCTTGAGTTCATAGTAATCTATTTATGTGTCTAAAGAGAATCATCAATTCATAGTCAATTCAAGTTTGGAGAAAGCAAATTTAGGAGCTTTTAATCTCAAATTCATAGTCAGAATGCTTTTAATCTCAAGGTTTGGAGAATGTTTATTTAGCCTCAAATGTTGTTTGTAAACATTCTGATTAACCTAAACTCATAGCAGGTGTTTATTCTGTTTGGGTAACCTAAACATTCTGATTAACCTAAACACACACATTCTGACTTGTGTCTAAAATTTGAGATTAAAAGCATGTTAGGAGGTTCAGATATCAGCAAGCCAAGTTTGGTGCACAAAGTGGTTGTTTAAAGTGTTGTTTGACCAATCCCTTGAATTTGGCCATCTTAACCCCTAAATTCGTGAAAAACTCCAGTTAACCTAAACACACACATTCTGACTTGTGTCTAAAATTTGAGATTAAAAGCATTTTAGGAGGTTAAGATATCAACAAGCCAAGTTTGCGGCACAAAGTGGTTGTTTAAGGTGTTGTTTGACCAACCCCTTGACTTTGGCCATCCTAACCCCTAAATTCTTGAAAAACTCCAGTTAACCTAAACACACACATTCTGACTTGTGTCTAAAATTTGAGATTAAAATCATGTTAGGAGGTTAAGATATCAACAAGCCAAGTTTGGTGCACAAAGTGGTTGTTTAAGGTGTTGTTTGACCAACCCCTTGACTTTGGCCATCCTAACCCTTAAATTCTTGAAAAAATCCAGTTAACCTAAACACACACATTCTGACATATGTCTAAAATTTGAGATTAAAAGCATATTAGGAGGTTAAGATATCAGCAAGCCAAGTTTGGGGCATAAAGTGGTTATTTAAGGTGTTGTTTGACCAACCCCTTGACTTTGGCCACCCTAACCCCTAAATTCGTGAAAAAATCCAGATAACCTAAACACACACATTCTGACTTGTGTCTAAAATTTGAGATTAAAAGCATTTTAGGAGGTTAAGATATCAACAAGCCAAGTTTGGTGCACAAAGTGTTGTTTAAGGTGATATCTCAATCAATTTATGTCAATAATAATCTAACTATATCCTAATCAATTTACTTATATCAACTTATGTATTTGAAAGAATTTGTACCGTGGCTCAACTAAAGTAATTTGGAAGAGAACAGACCTTGATACATCTCAAACCATCAACAGATATTTCATGCTCAGGATCCTCTCTAAGTTCAAGATGGGCAGATGACCTTTCAAGCAAATCATATATAACCTAGTAAACGAGGACAGTTTAAACAAGTCAAAGAAATGTGGAATTGTGAAATTTCTAGAAGACTAAGAGATTTTTTTTTCTTTAATTTAAAAGATTCACTACCTCATTGTAGACTTCAACATAGGAGCAAGTAACTTCAAACTCATCAGAGCTCTTGCCACTGTTGATATGATCAAAAATAGTACGCAAACTGAGAACCATGAGTCCAGGATCCTCCTGTGTCCCAACCATGGTAAATGTCTTCTTGCTGCCAATTTGTAAATGAGACTATAATTGGATGTGACAGTAGCAAAATAAGTACAACAAAAAATAGTTTATGGTACTATTTATGATAACTAATCTTCAAAGCTTTACCAACCTCTTTGTATGCATTGGTACAAAATAATCTGGTTTGGATCTTAATGTAGGAACTTTAATATGCAAATTGAACCCATGAAGTCTGGTTTCCACTCAATTCAGGGGAACAAAAAGAAAAGAATGTGACAGAAATCCAGTTTTCCTTATCTAGAACGAGAAATGCCGAAAATATCAGACCGTCGACTCGTACTATCCATCTTTGAACAACAGATGACCATGGCTATTTCCTTTGACGAGGATGGGGATATGTTGGAGGAATTATGTGTTGCTTATGTCTTGGTAAACAATTCACGTTACCTCAACAATCGCATCAGATCACCGCGCTCCCAAGAATTTTTAATGAATTGTGTGCTCAACCTCAATGCTACAGAATTCCAGCAGAACTTTCGGTGTGACGTTGAGTCATTCCACCGATTAGTAGAACTTATGAAACCGTGTCCTGTGTTTTACAATCAGAGTAGATGTCCCCAAACCGCAGTAACCTGACAAGTTTGTATTGCTCTTTGGCGTCTTGGACACAATGGGAATGGGGCAGCCACTGCAATGCAGTCCATGCTTTTTGGGTTCGGTGTTGGAACCATTGTTCTCTTTACCAGCAGGGTTGTCACAGCACTACTGCAGGTTGGCAGTAGGTACATTTTATGGCCTACTGAAGAAAGAAGGGAGATTGGACAGGTCATGGAGGCAGAGGGATTTCCAGACTGTGTTGGCTTCGTTGACGGGACCACCATAACACTATTTGAGAAGCCAACTATTGATGGAGAATGTTACTGGGACCGTAAACATCGTTATTCCATCAATATGCAAGTTGTCTGCGACGTCGATAGGCGTATCATTTGCTTTTCCTGCGGTTGGCCTGACTCTATGCATGATGCTGGGGTATGGAGAAAGTCATCACAATCCAAGAACCCATAACTTTTCTTTAGCAAAGGAGAATACATAATCGGGGACTCGGCTTACGGTGTCTCTACACACCTTATTCCTGCATTCAAATCCCCTGTAGCAGACTTTCAGATGAACAAAGAGTTCAATATGTCCTTGCTAAAGCAAGAGTGAGAAACGAGCACAACATTGGGATTCTGAAAGGACGATGGTCTTGTTTGCGTGAGCATCGCCAACAAATCAGATCAGCAAGGGATGTGCAGGCCATAATCCGAGTTTGTACTACTTGTGTAATTTTGCACAACATGTTAGCCAATTTGGGGGATTCCTGGGAGGAGATGTTTAGAGAACTGAATCCAGTCGAGGTCTCTCTAGCAGAAAATCTGGACGGTACTGAAGTGGAACGCGCAACAGCTTTTCGAGAGGAAGTGAAAATTTATGTTGTTGAGAAAGGTTATGTCAACGATGTACTTCCCATTGTTGAATGACTTCGACAATGGTACATGTTACTACCTTCTACCTTTTTAGTTAAATTCAAGCTTCCAAAGCAGGTTGTTACTTTTAATAGTTACCGGTAATCCTGCAGGTGTTCGGGTCTTTTGGGTTCTTGACAAGATAGGATTGGATTCTCTACTTCAGGGTGCAGGAGCATGGTTTGCTGTTGTGATTATTTTGTGTCATGAACTTGAATGTGTCTAGCTAGAGAATGGTTAGGATAGAAATGCAGGTCCTTGTACATCTTTTGTTAAAATACAGGTTCTTGCAATGATGATAGGTGATTCAACTATTAGTACTTGAATGTGCCTAGCTAGAGAATGGTTAGGATAGAAATGCAGGTCCTTGTACATCTTCTGTTAAAATACAGGTCCTTGCAATGATGATGGTGTATCTTGTTACTTGTATTGCACAACTCTGGTCCTTGTAATGATGATGGTGTATCTTGTTACTTGTAAAGTACAGGTCCTTGTAATGACGCCTATTTTGTTGCGTTGAAATGGTTCCTGCAGGAGAAGAGAATCCTAGTGCAAATCAAGCATGAAAGAACAATGGAAAAGTATGACAAGAAAAAGGAGACCTGAATTTATAACATCAAATATGAAAGACATCAATGTCATACTAAAATCTTGCATAGTTTTAACTAAAGTCTTAGGGTAAAATGCACGAATAGTCCCTTATCTTTGACTATTGTCCTATTCAGGTCCTGTTTTAAGAATTTGTCTTATTCAGGTCACTTATCTTTCATTTTTAATGCATGCATGGTCCTTCTGTTAGTTGCTCCGTCAACTACGTTGTTAAGTGGTTGCATGTAAAGCCATGAACAGTGAAATGTCGATTATACCCTTAGTTCTTAGGACAGATCATTAGTCTGGGACCTGTTCGCACAGAACCCCGTCGCCGTCGCCAGGTGCGGTTTCACTGGTTCTCTGATTTCGCCGGAAACCGCCAAATCTGGCGGTAATCCGGCCTTCTGACTCCAGTGTCGGTTCAGGCTCGGCCTCACTAATGGACTCAAGCAGAAAGCGAAGCCAAAAACCTGCCTGGAGTGACCTTTTCCCCGGTATGTCGCCGTTGGCGTTTTACGCAACTCCGAAGATCTCTTCGGCGTCCAATCGTAACCTTCTTCCCACTCCTCTTCTCTAGCCGGCGACATTCCACGATTTACCGCCTTGCACGATCTCCGATGATGATCGGGGGCGGATTCTTCCGCGTAGAACACTTTAGCGTGTGGATTCCTCCTCCGAACCGGGAAGATCGTGTTAATCCAGGAAGAAGAAGACGGCGATGATGAAGCGGGTTCGCCGTTCAGATCGGGAAAGGAATCTCGGAGATCCGAGTCCAATTTCTCGGATCTGGACTTGAACAAGCTGGACAGAATGGAGAATCTCTTGTTCTTGGTCTTGAAAGATCTGGAAGTCTCGAAATCGGCGACGGTGGAGGCAGTGGGACCGACCTATGGCGTGCTGTAGAAACGGAGATGGTGTGCGGCCCAGGATGCGTCCTCATGGTGGGGTTTCCGGTGGGCGACGTAGGGCGAGACGGAGCGAGGGAATTCAAGCGGCGGAGGTGGATCGGGCTTTAGGCGATCGTGGACGTGAGCCGCGAGTTGGCGTTCGCGGAGACAGGTGGCGCAGACACCGACGACGGCGCTGAGGTCGGAAGGGTGTTGCTTGCATTTTACCCAAACTAATGAACTGTCCTAAGAACTAAGGGTATAATCAACATTTCATTGTTCATGGCTTTACATGCAACACTTAACGGCGTAGTTGACGGAGCAACTAACAGAAGGACAATGCATGTATTAAAAATGAAAGATAAGTGACCTGAACAGGACAAATTCTTAAAACAGCACCTGAATATGACAATAGTCAAAGATAAGGGACTATCCGTGCATTTTACCCTAAAGTCTTATTTGAAACAGTAGCACAACATAAATGGCAATCCATCATGACACATCTGAAGTTGCAAGATACAAGTACTACTACTACAAACTCAGGTGCTAGACATCTAACCATAGAATTACAGCCTTTTTATAAAAGCATAGCTAAAATTTCTTTGATTTCAATTGCTGACTTCCCACCTGCAGTCATGGTTTGCGGCAATGCAAACCTCCTCTCCCTGCACTTCTCTGCCTTCTCTTCAGCACGTTTCACCCTCTCATCCTCATTCTCTTCGATGCGCCTGAGTTCCCTTTCTTCTCGCTCTGTTTCCCACTTCATTTGCTCAAATTTTAGCATTTTCTCCTCAATGGCTACAACAGCAGCAGCCTTGGCAGATGCACAGTCTTGAATGGTTTGTGCCAAGTGGTTGCGTGCCAAAGTTGGATTTTTGGTTACTGACAGGCTTGGCAGCTCCTTCCTGCGATCTTTTTTAGACTTCTTGCCATCGCTGCTGTCCAACTTACCATGCCGTTTAGTGCCAACAGCTACCATTGGGGATACATCTACCTCAGTAACGAAAACATCATCATCTTTCGGCCGAGACTGTGGGCTGAGGACCACATCTTCATTGCTGACCATAATGGTGTGAGGATTGATTCCATCATCGTATGCAGTTGCTATAAAATCATAAGGCCCCGAACTATCATGATTTGCAACTGCTGAATCCTCATCTAGAAAGCTTGGACCCTATTCTGTCTCTTCTGCATTGAACCTAGTGGGACAAGAAGATTAGATAACGCAAACCATATCACTATCACCAAAAAACCGCAACAACAACATCTGGATTAAAATCATGCAACCAAACAACCTTAGATGACTAAAGAAGATGGCCTATATAATATACTTCCACTAATAAAGGTAATCGTTAAAATGGACACCTTCAAATCTAATGCTACTTACCACGATTCAAAATAGACTAACCAATTCATTAAGACCTGAAAACTTAAAGCAACTTTAATAACAACATATCAATGTCCAGAAGACAACTACAACTTTCTGACCTTTTCGGAACATGAAACATACTTTCATACACGGAACAACAACGTTATATCTGAAAGCATTACGGAAACCATAGAATTAAACTATCAAACTGACATACCTGAGGAGTTCATTGAGGTCAGTTTATAAACTAATGTTGCCACTATCGAAAGTGGTAGCAGGACTGACATTGGGTCGCTCCCCAACAAGAGCATGTATTCGCTCATAATAGGGGCACATCATGTCTAGCTTTGCTTGGACTGTGTGGATATTCTTATTCTTGTATTCGTCTGTTACGCCAAAACCAATTGCAGTACTTTTATCACGGACAACTTTATACTTATTGAAGTACGTACGCCAGCGGTCAGCCACATATTTATGGTCTAGCTTATACTTACCTTTGAATTTACTGTTGATAAGGGTGGCTAATTCCTTCCAAGCTTCAATTTTGCGAGGAGGTGCCACTCCTACCTTTGTCTTTCCAGATGCACCAAAACTCTTAGCCTTATTTTGCGGATCCTCTAAAAAATTAAGAATCATTGCATACTGCTCCCCACTGAATTTCAAGTTCTGCTGGATGGGCATGGCGTCGATGAACTTGCAAAGTACAAATCAGGAACACCAGTTACCACAGTACTACTATTTCAATGCAAATGAGGAGGAAAAAGAAAAAGAATCCGGTTAATAATCTATACAACACAAGAGGAAGTCAAACAATTCCTTTAAGCACTTCAACTAGCAGATTACTGTTTACAATCCATCACCACGTACTCCTATTAAAAAGAACTGTACTATTTTCATTCCGTCATTTGATTGAATGCTGTGAACAGGCTTTTGGTAAAGCTACATACTGGTTTGGTGCTCTTTCTTTATGCTATCCAAATACTGTAATGTGCATATGAAGCTTTGCCTTTAAATTTACTAACTCTCCTCTAAGTTTATGCAGGTCAAGGAAATAGCACAACACATTCTGATTAGCAGGGATGGACTATTTGTGAAGAAGAATTTGCAGAAATAGAGGTTGACTCACATACTACTAATGTTCTTCAAAAACAAGAGTGTTGCCTATATTGAACTTTCAAGCCAGTCAATACAGAAACTCACAAATTGGTAAAGCCAAGTACAAGGTAAAGTGGTTTCTTTACTTTATATATGCATTTGATTACTGAACTGTACTGTTTCAAAAGCCTACGTTTGACCACTGCATTATTTGTTAGAAGAGCTTGAATTAGTCAGGGATACAGGTCTTCCTGGTTACTTTTCTCATGTAATCTCCTAAAGCATTCATTATGCCATTTTAATGAGGTCGCAAATATCTATCACCAGTAGAATACTAGTACAATTAATTACAACAATCTCCTTTTTTTACCGAAACTTATTTTGAACTTAGTTCTAGGCTTATATTGATTCTAGACACATTCTGATTGAAATTATTGTTCCTTCAGGAGTATTGTAGAGGAGTTTGAACATTCAGACATCAGAGCCACTGAACTCATCCTATCAAATGGGATAACTTATGAAAATTTAGGGGCTACTTTTCGGAAGAAACTGAAAAAACTCATACAAACTCACATTCGTAGCTATGCTGAAGACGAGCCAAAACGAGCCAAGACGAGAAAAACTCACATTCGGGTGCGTCTTCGACAAGCAGATAGACCGTGGAGGACGGGCGATTTGAGCAAGATCTCCACAGATGATGAAATTAAGAGGAGTGGAACAGATCTCGTCTGTTAGAGGGGAGGAGGTTGTTGCGATGCGATCTTGTCTGTGAGAGTGTGAGAGGAGAGGACGTTCTTGCGATGCGAAATCGTCTATGGGAGGAGAGTCTTGCGATGCGATCTCCTCAATGAGGGGAGCTTCTTCCGACGCGATCTCCTCTGTGAGAGGAGCTTCGACCTCTTAGCTCGTCTGCCAGAGGAGAGGAACATATGCGAGATGAGTTGAGAGGAACAGATGCGATGAGATGAGGAGAGGAACAAAGATGTTGGGTAGTGAGTTTGGGCCCGAACTCGCGGTGAGAAACCCAAATTCATTCCTCCCGCTTTCACGTTAGGGCCGCATGGCTTTTAGTGAAAAACTATAGAATCTCACCATGAAAAACATGAGATGACAAATTAGATACTTCACTTATAAAAGAGTAACTTTGAAGCCCACTATTGATTGGAAAAAAGTTGAATTGAACCATCAATTTTATGTTGCAAGTTCATTTTGGTTCTTGAAACCTATATCTATCCGAATACAGGTACCTGGTTAGCTCAGATATGGTTCATGAGAAATGTGTTGTGTTGAAAAATGATTTCCATCATGTCAATCATTTCTTCATATATTTTTTGTCATATATTTCAAATCAATTTTCAAAAGCACTAAACTTTCTCCTAATAAAGACTTCGTTTTTTCACTCATCAAAAAAAAAAAAGACTGTAATGGAGTACTATTAAAAAGAAGAAATAAGCCAAGGAACTTCAAGATTAGAGAATATTCGAATAAACCACGGGAATTTGTTTTCTTCCATTTTCATGCCCTAGGGTTCCCTGTTGAGTGTTGACCGATCCCTTATAAGAGATCCACACTCTCTTAGCAAAGGTCTTCTCTCCCGCCGGTTCAAATGGCGGCCATAGCTCGGATCTCCAGACCTTCCTCACTTTTCTCACTGCGGAAATGTCTCTATTCTTCTTCCGCTGCGGTGGCCGAGACCAATCCTGATGTTTCCCCATTCTTCGACACCTACAAGGTCCCGCGCCAGGATCCCAGCGAGAGGAATGTTCAGTGGGTCTTCCTTGGTTGTCCCGGCGTCGGAAAAGGAACCTACGCCAGCCGCCTGTGCTACCGCCTTGGCGTTCCTCATATCGCTACCGGCGACCTCGTCCGTGAAGAGCTCGCGTCCTCTGGCCCTCTCTCACAAAAGGTTTGTTACCATTTTTTATTGCTTTCATTTCCTTCCGTTCTCTTTCATTATTCAGCCGGTTTGACCTTAGATTTCCTTGATCCGTCTTTTAGATATTTCTGGTGAAGAGCTGATAACGAGTTATCTGCTGAAACGTTTAACGGTTAGCTGTTGTGCAGCTTGATATATCAAGCTTCAGATTTTGATTGATTTTATGTTGTTCGTTGCAGCTGGCTGAAATTGTGAATCAGGGGAAATTGGTATCGGATGAAATAATTATTAGCTTATTGGCGAAAAGGCTTCAAGCTGGTGAAGCTAAAGGTGAATCGGGATTTATCCTTGATGGTTTTCCTCGAACTATAAGACAAGCGGTGAGCATCTTCGTCAATCTATTAATGTGAATTTTTTTCCCTTGGTAGAGGTTGATGTGATTAATTAAGCTCTGGATTGTCAAGTTTCTTCCTTATTCACAAGCTTATGCAAGTAAACTGGTTCGCAAGTCGTCTGTCTTCTTCAGTTCTCTTCTAGCTAAGGCTCTATTTTGTGGAAGAGTGTTAGTGTTTACCGTTAGAAGTTTGAACCCTTATTCAAGAATAGCCTTTAGCGTGTTAGCAGTTTGGTGAAGCTAATCACAATCGTTAAGAATTTCTTCAAACTCTAATGCTAATCTTTAATGGTATTATTACCAAACAGAGCCTAAGATTTGTTTGTCTTTCTTATTTACCTCAATGTTTTCTAACTTTTTCCACTAATAATCTGCTTTCTGTTTGACTATGGTTGCATTGCAGGTTTTGGGGATTGGTGTGCTTGAGATTGATTTGTCTGATAACTGGTATGCTTCGATTTTTATTTCAGGAAATTCTGGAAGGAGTAACCGATATTGATCTGGTTGTCAATCTAAAACTTCGAGAGGATGTCTTGCTTGATAAATGCCTCGGGAGAAGAATCTGTGGTCAGTGTGGAAAAAACTTTAATGTGGCTTCCATTGATGTAAAGGCTGAGGATGGCAAGCCTCGTATGAGCATGGCTCCTCTTCTTCCGCCTGAACATTGCATGTCTAAGCTCATAACTCGGTCAGATGATACAGAAGAAGTGGTTAAAGAAAGGCTTCGCGTGTATAATGAAAAGGTACTCCCTTCGCTGTCATTACTCAATCTTGTTGGTTTGAATGACACTGAGTCATTATTAGTTCATTTTATCTATTCTTGGGTAAAATTGTAGGTTGACATGATACTCATGAAAGCAAAAAATTGAAGTTTTACTTTTATGTGATGACACCATGTTCATCTGCTCTTACTGCATTAAAAAATGTTGATCACCTCAATACCATGAATGATCCATTGTTTGCTTTCCTACCTGCTAACAGAGTCAACCTGTGGAGGACTTCTATAAAAGTCGTGGAAAACTAATGGAATTTGAACTGCCCGGGGGTATTCCGGAATCTTGGCCAAAGTTGCTGGAGGCTCTTAATATCGATGAATTTGATGAGAGGCAGTCTGCTGCAGCTTAGCTTATCAATGAATTGCATTATTTTAATGGGGACCTATTATTCTTTGCTTGCGAGACGGCATGCAACAAATTTTGTTTTGATAAGAGAACTAACCTTGTGTAACACTATAGAATAAGGTACATGTCAGTACAATCATTCATTGCATGAGCATTTTAAATGCCCTTGCTAGACATTTCTATATTTTTCTTTAGGTGAGATTCTGTTGTATTCTATATATAGTTCACAACACTGAGCACATACTTATGCTGAAAAACTGTTGCTCTTGAAAATAACAGGTTCTGATTGCTCACAGTAGATAATAGTAACATGCTGTTAGTATTGTGGCTGGTTTTTCTTGCATTGTATACAAAAACATGCCACTTTGCTTTTGCATTTAAACTTTTGAGTACTGTGATGATGATGCTAACAAAGTTTCAGATTGGATGGCATGTCATTCATAATCATATGAACTTGTTCTTGAATTGATTGGAGTTTTCGATTTGCATTTAGATTCTTTATTGCAGCTGGCCGAGCTCCTCAGTGATAGTAGCACTGGGGCGTAAGTTAAAACAGCAGCATACATTAAACAGTCGCATTACCAGCTCTTCACTGCGATAGATGAAGCAGTGCAAGATAGATTGTGACACACATTACGATCCTTTCTTAAAATCTCATAACATGTGCTTTTGGCCTACTTATTTTCGGCGTTTTCGCTTTTGTTTTTCGTAAATGTCTGGGACACCTTAGCATTACTTGTGCTTATGAAGCTCTTTTGACAAGCTAGCCCAAGATCTTGTCAGGCGAAAAAAGCAAGTCAGATGCTACATGGTAGCATGCATGAATTCTTTTGTTACTGGTTTTTAGTTTACCATAGACACGGGTTAAAAGGGTGAATTTGCCATTGAAAAGTGTTGTGATTTTGCAACTGAACAATTTTCCAGTTTAAATTTGCCATTGAATATCCTCTATTTGGTTCCATTTTGCATTGTCCTCATTCTCTAAAATCTCCATCTGTTATTAAACACCCAGGCACGCATCTAAACATAAACACCATCTTTCTCTGACTTCATTCATCCAGTCACTCCATTTCTCTCTCTGTCACAACAAAAAGAGATGGCCATTGAAGCAATGGTCCTTCAACCTTTGCCAAGGAAGCAATGGTGACCCAAAGTGGAGAAGAGCTAAGGTTTATTTAGGATTAGCGATTGGAGGTTGAGAATGTTTTGGAATTGTCATGATAGTTTCTACAGACTTCTAGCACTAAAAGCTACTCCCTCATTTCTTGAAAAATTAAACACATTTCTTTTTTGGTCTGTTTCAGAAAAATTGATCACTTAAAAAGAATTTTCTTTTTCACAAAGTTATTAAACTATCTTCACTTTATCTTTACATTTTCTATCTCATTTTATCTTTACTTTTTCTACCTCGTTTTTTGCATACTTTCAATCAAGAGGAAATTTTTGTGCTTAAACAAATCCTTTAATCTTTTGGAGACGGAGGGAGTACTTCCTCCTTTCCTAGTATATTGTTATTTTTAACTTTTTTTATATAGATTAAGATTGTCTTTTGATTATTAATTTATTTTACATAAACTTTCATCATTATCCCATCTCAAACTCATTCCCATCCTCTCAACACACTTTCTAGGTTGTTTGAATGAATGCATTTGCAAAGCAATCGAGGCTAGCCACCATCTTCTCTTGGAGATGGGGGGATCAATTCTACCTTTCTCAGCCAAACCTTGTTTCACAGTTGCATATTGATTATCTGAAAAGAAAAAAGAAGCTAGAGATCTGAGCCAATACCATGTTTAAACATCATATGGTTTGCTAACTTAAAAAGACTAATTATTTTCAACTTCATGACAATTGGATGTTTATAAAGGATGTACAGTTTTTGTTATGTCCCTTTTGCAAGATGCAATTGTTCCAAATAAATTTCATATCATTTTTAAAAAAAAAAAAACTTCTCATTTTCTTCCAAAAAGGTACATCCTTTGTCCCCTAAATCTTCATACATTGTCCAAAACACCTTTCAATTCCTAATTTTAAATGTGCAATAGTAATCCTATACATTTTGTGCTATGTGATACCCCTTAATAATGCAACACTTTTTTTTCAATTTTCGATTTATAAATTTATTTTTATATCAATTCAAATTATAAATATGAGACTTTTATATACAACTAAAAATTTAATATCTTAACTTTATAAATTTATTTTTGATGTTTTTCAGTAAAAAATTATATAGATAAATTGAATTCAAATTGACATAAAAAAATCAACTGTTTCATTTCTTTCGGGACGGAAAGAGTAAGGGAGTATAGTTTATCAGTCTCGTAGACAAAACAGTGCTCTCATTCCTATGTATGTTCATGTCATTGCCTTTCAAAATAGAAAAATTAACATTAAAATTCTCAACTATTAGTCTCTATAACTAAAAAGTTTGTGTTTTCTAAAATTTCATTTAATCATAGTAACATATCATACAACTCGAAGCTACTCCATCTGTCCCTAAAAGTATCTTATTTGTTTCTCTTAGACATGCTAATGCTTGAAAGAATGTTATGTTTTTTTGTTGATTCATAACTAGTAGCCTTAGGGGGTGCAACCTCATTAGCGGAACACCTTCATCATTGAACTAGTGTTAACTTGAAGTACCTTAGTCGCCCACACTTTACGCATGGTTTTATTCAACATGTCGAAGTCGGGGTTTGAATTCAGGACACCACGTTTCCTATAGAGCATACTGGCCATTTACGCCGTGCCCCAGGGGCATGAATGTTATGTTTTCTCTTTAGAAATACTTTTATCTTCCCCTGTTATCCATGCAGTCCCAATAATAATTTGGAAAACTTAATTTCTAAAAGTACTAATTTATTATGATTTTTTTACTTATATTATCCATAAAGAAGAAATACTGATAAATATTTTTTTTACTAATTAATTTATGAAAATTTTTAAACTCATGTTTACATCGTGTAAATTTATAAATGATATAGAATTAGAATGAAAATAGGTACAAATAGAGTTAATTTATTGAGAAACTTAATGCTACACCTAAGTTTTGTCTAGATTTTTAGAAGGATTTGAATTAATAATATTACTCGTCTCAAATGTGTTGTCACTTTTAACTATAGATTAAAATGGTCATAGGTCATTAACTCATTTTACATAATTTGTCATTAACTCATTTTACATAATTTTTCATCATTACCCTCTTCCAAATTCATTACCAACCTTCTAACCGACTCCTTAAATTATTTGAGTGAGGACATTTGTAAGAGTAAAAACAGATTAAAATAAAATAAAATTGGAAAAATGCTATCATTTGGTATAATTTTTTTTAATGTAGCAAGAATACATTTGAGAAGAGTATTATTATTTGTCATTATCATAAATAAAAAATTAGTTATTGCAACGTCCACTACTTCACAAAAAAGTCAAGTGATAAGAAAAAAATATAGGAAGGAAAAGCGAAAGGGAGGAAGGGGGTGGAGGAAAAGCGAAAAGGTGGTGGTTCTTTTTCCTTTTAACGATTGGTCCGGAGTAAAAAGAAAATCATTAATCCTTTTCGCAGGTAAATTAAATTGAGAGAATACAAACGACGGACGCTTCCAAGATATTTTTGCATTGGGCCACCACTTAACGCCGTGAATGCATTCTGTGACTGAATTAGTAGTTCCTTAACATTGGTGAAGACACCGTTACCGTTATTTTTTCCGTTTATACTCATTCCCCCTTGTAACGTCTCGACACGTGTCCCCTTATACGATCCTTCGGATCCCCCGGATCCGATAGAGGAACTTTAAGCACTCGGCTTTTGATTTGGGTCCAGCTCAGCAACCCCAAAGGCACTAAAGTTTAAATGACGTGGAAATATCCGATCCACGTGGCAGATCTCAAACCTTCCAATTTGTTCCACGTCAGGTCAACATCCCCACAGCCGCCCCCCCCCTCTCTTCTTAAATCTATTTTTCTCGTCCTAAAAATAGAAAGAAAAAGAATTCCGAATTCATCTCTTTCTTGTTCTTCGTCACTCTGTTTCTGCTGGCAGTTGAATTTCTGCGGAAAATTCTTACTCGGTCAACTCCAACCGTAAGAATCTGGAGAAGTTACCGATTCTGATCGGGAATTTACGGTTCGATTATGGCAATCGAGGGTTCCAATCTTCATCAGGAAAATGTTTAGATTCGAATCTGAACCACTTTTTTATCATACTGCTGAATAAGAGATGAAGAGGATTATCCTTGGGAGAAGGTTGCTCGTAAGTTTCAAACTTTGTTAATGAGATTCAATTTTTTCTGTGGTTGAATCTCAGAATTTCAGGAGCTCTTTCTTTTCAGTTTACATCGTGTAGTTCAAAGGAAAGTCACTTTTTTTTAATTAATTAGTCAAGGGTTTAATTTAACCTCCTTTCCTAGTTCTTTGTTCATGGTGATGTTTGAACGCAGGGGAGTTGATGGGAGGTTTTGAGCTTTGTGGGTTTAGCTTTATCTTTATTCGTAGTTAGGGTTCCCTTCAGATCTTGTGTGATGGATAAGTTTCTCTGTCCTGTTCGAAAGGGAACTTGGTGCAGAGTGCTTGAGGTGGGTCTATCAGAAATCACTTTTGAATTTGCTTCAAAATTCAATGTAATTCTGCTTGCGTTTTGCATTTCTTGTGATACTCTGGGGGTGTTGCAGGCAATGTGATGCCACGCTCTGAAGTTGCGCGTTGAGCAGCTATGTTCAAGTCTGTTCTGGAAGTTTATGAGGAACTGGTTTTGGCTGCCTGATTTCTGGAAATTTAGTTAGCACTTGTGTTATCACAATCCTATGACATGTGTTTCTTATTGTTTCCCTGTTTCCTTTCTCTGCAGAGATTTGTACTTGACGAGGATGCTATGTTCCACTATGTGTTCTCCTGATGAAGAGGTCTTTTGGATGTCCTGATCTTAGGCCATTCTTATTACCACTTGCTAAATCTGATTGACAGGGAGTTCCTGGCTAGATGGCAGTTCATGGTGATGGTGATGAAGAATTACGAGAACTAACTCACCAGACGGAAGAAGGAAGCAAGGGTGTTCAAGAAGCAGTTGTCCGGGAGGCAGGATTTAAATATGAAGATGTCAAGAAGGTCACTGGGCTTGCTGAAGTGAAAGGTGAAAATGGGGGACCTATTCAAGCCCAATTCTCTCTGCAAATTATGCAGCAACAGCCTCAAAGCTCTACTGTATGTTGGGAGAGATTTCTTCATATGAGATCCCTCAAGGTTCTACTAGTTGAGAATGATGATTGCACTCGTCATATTGTCACTGCGTTGCTACAAAATTGTAGTTATGGAGGTTAGCTTATTACAATCTTGAAGGATACATTTTAAGCTGTCTATGACTGATTAGTAGTTATGAGTAGCTCATTTTCTCTCTTGGAGGCATTATAGCTCCTACCAGTCAACCTTTCAATCTCTCTGTGTGCACACATGTTTGCGCTCATGTGAGGGAGTCTTTTGGACGTTTTTGCTCATATAACAGAACAATGAGTTCAAGAATAACCTGAATTGCTCAAATTTGTGTTCACCTTTATATTCACTTTTGTATACACTTAATTTTCAGTTATTGAAGCTGCAAATGGAATGCAAGACATCTGGTTTATAGCAAGACCATCTGAAACACGTAGAGACTGCTCTAGAAGCTCTGCGCGAGCACCAGCGGAAAGCCCATACTCAGTTACATGAATCTTGCGTCTCCTCATTGCTATATTTGAAATAAATTATTAATAGGTTATGACTTATATTTTGATGGGACCGATGTATTCATGTGTTCCTTCTGGCTTTCTAGTCAAGTGGCAGTGGAAGTGAAAGTGGCACACAAACTCAGAAGTCTGTTAAATCAAAAAGTGTTGAGAGGACTGGTAATAACAACACTGGCAGCAATGATGAAGATGAGGAAGACAATGGGAGCATCGGTCTAAATGTTGGTGATGGCAGTGATGATGGAAGTGGCACCCAGGTAATTAAATTTTGTGCTCAGTTTAGCAGAAGTTTGAGTGACTCTGGGTTTCTTGGTGTTGATATAAACATGTGGCATCTGTTTTTTTATTCATAATCTGTTTGGTGTGTCAATTTGTATTTTTTGAGGAAGATGTTATAGAAGTCGTATGATAAACATGTGGGGTAGCAATGATCGAAAAGAAGCTATGGTAAATGAAATGAAGTCTTATAGAAGCACCTTTGCTTTTACTTCCGCACATGGTTTTGTTTACATTCTGTTTGTGATATTGTTTTTGTTTCTGCAGAGTTCTTGGACTAAACAGGCTGCAGAAGTTGAAAGCCCAAGCCCAATGTCACCCTGGAATCGAGTAGCTGAGAGTCCTGACAGTACTTGTGCCCAGGTTATCCACCCAAAAGTTGAACTCTCTAGCAACAAATTGGTTCCTCTTGTTACAACTAAGGAGAGCCGAGAAAATGATGAAAACATTGGTAAGAAAGATCTTTCATTTGTCTGTTGCCTTTTTTGTTACAATGAAAAAACAAGTAGTGCTAGTTTAGCCCATTTTAATGACAGTACCATTTCTGACTTGCTTTGGCTGTTAACAGTATTGCTTCAAGCTTTTATTCTGTTTTCTGCTCGCAGAAAATGCCTTAATCGGGAAAGACCTGGGTATAGGGGTGCCTGGGAATATTCATTTACATCTTGATTGCCAGGCCGAGGTTCCATCTAGAGCAGTTCATAGGAGGCAAACAAATAAGCTTAAAACTGGATCTAGTAAGTGGAATGAACTTGATACGAGACAATTAGACCTAAACAGTAATAATCCATCTGGCAAACTAATATCAGAAGCTTCTAAATATGCTCGTGGAACCACCAAGACTGCTGATCAGAGTTGGGAAGGTGTGGTTGTGGATAGATCTAAATTGTTGGATGGCAATGATAAAGGCACTGATGATGCTAAGGAACAAGCATCCCTTGAAATTGGGCTGAAACGACTTAGAGGTGTAAAAGATACAGTGACAATGGCCAATGATGAGCGGAATGTTTTGAGACGGTCAAACGCTTCTGCGTTCTCGAGGTAAAGCAGAATTTCAGGTTTTGTTTACCTAGTTGTTTTAGAAATTATATTCTCCTGGGAGTTCATCAGACTGATCAGAAGCAATTTTTGTTATCCATGCCAAGCAGGTATAATGCATCCTCAAATGCTAATAGGGTCTCCAATGGCAATGCATCAATGCTTGACAATATGTTAGAAGAGGCAACAAAAGGGTCAGACGGTCAAGTTAGATCCCGGTCAACTGATGATCCACTCAATCAATTATCAAATGTTGGTAGCAACAATCCTGACATGGGCTCAACTACCAACAATGGCTTCATTAAGCCAACAGTTCTCAAGAATGAGTCAGCTACATCATCTAAACTCAAATCTTTGCATCTATCATGCTCTTCCTCGCATGTAGGGATTGATCTGTTGAATGCTTCACGAAATGTGCCTGCTGACAAGGCTAATAGCTTGGCAACAAAATTGCCAGTGAGTCGATCTGTGGGCTTGTGCCAGGAATTTAATATTCAGCAGCATCAGCAAGAACAGCATCGACTATTGCAGACAACAGAGCATGATGATTTGTCACTGAAGCAAATGGCTGCTGTTGCTGCCCCACAGTGTGGATCGTCCAATATTTTGGGCAGGCCTGCAGAAGGTCAACCTGGCACCTACAGTGTTAATGGAAGTGCTTCAGGTAGTAATCATGGGAGCAATGGGCAGAATGGAAGTAGCACAGCCATGAACACAGGGGGGAATAACATGGAAAGTGATATCGGGGCTGCTGGAAAAAGTGGAAGCGGTGATGCAAGTGGGAGTGGGAGTGGAAATGGGTTACACGACAACAAAGTTTCTCAAAGACAAGCTGCATTGACAAAATTTCGTCAAAAGCGAAAGGAGAGATGCTTCCGGAAAAAGGTAACCATATGAGCAAATATCTTCCTGATTGAAGTCCTGTACGTACATTTAACTTTGGTGCAGGGAAGAAAAATAACTTTTCTGATGTCTCCCATTTCTACTTTTATCCTTTGTAATGATCAAGGCTGTTGTTGGGTACCCTGGTTCTCCCATGTCCTCCACATGGGATGGAAATGAGGGGTTTGACCGGTACATATATCCCAAGTGTCTCCCCATCTTTCAAGAGATGCCTTTTAAGACAAAACCGTTGTTGTGGTCAAAGCGGACAATACCTCTTGGAACCAGCCTGGTGTAACAGTTATAATTGAGTTTCAACATAATTTGTCTCTAGTCAGATCAAAAGTGGATGATTCCTTTTAGTTTAGTAACATTACTTGTCTTGAAAATCGTGTGACTGAAACTCTGAGTCCATTGGGAAGCATGGATAAAGATAGCTTTGTTAAATAGGGATTGCACTTAAAAACAAACTATCCCGAGCATTTGGTGTTTTAATGTCTGGGATCGGTAGAACCGGGTAATGAACACTTGGAGACTGTGAAGAAGGTTCTTGCTTGTATGGGTTGTTTATTTGGTCATCCAAGTTGTGAAACGATTGCACTGTTGAATCCTCCTCTGGTTTACCTACATGCATTCACAGATTTTAACCATCTGACATTCTATGTAGACCTTGCTTCCATTAATCCATTTGATTGGGATATGATTGGTCCTGTTTCAAAGTTGAACCTATGTATTCACTGAGAAAAAAATCTTTTTTCCATTCACTAATTGATTGAACTGATTTTATGCATGGCTTCTGTCAGGTTCGGTATCAGAGCAGGAAGAGACTAGCCGAACAGAGACCCCGGGTGCGAGGGCAGTTCGTGCGCCAGACAGACGGTGAGACCACAAGCAAGGCAAGTGAATCATGATTAAATGTTGTTACCTCCTGCAGAAGAATCAGCCGGTTCGTACTGTAACTCAAAATGCAAGCGACTTAGTCTAACTCTAGTTCGTTCTTATATTCTCTTCTCTGTCTATATCATCCTTTGGTTTCCATGGACATCGTAGGAGGTACTCCATCTACCCCTCATTCTTTTACCCATTTGGTAGTCTGTGAAGGCTTTCTGTAAAAGATTACTGATACTGTCACTTTTTGTGTTTGATGCCGGTGGAAGAAACTTGCATGAATGAACTTTCTGGGTTTTGATTTTAGTTTCTCGAAAAAGAAAAACAAGAATTTGGAAATAATATGAAAGAGTTATAAATGAGCTTTATATTGATCAAGTCCTAGTTGAGTTTAAGCTTTTCACAATGTTATTATAAGGTCGAACCAAGTAAGTGTATGTTCAAACATGGCTCACTGATAAGCTACACTGATCTCTAAGTTCCAAACCCTCCTAGTACATATCTCGGGTGGGCTAAACAGAACAGATGGTGCATAGATAGAATCTATCCAACCTAACCCTCCTATTATATATAGAACATATGGCAAATTCTTCTCCTTCTCTTAAGTTAATTTGGGCGGAGTTACAGGAGAGCTTGGTTCAGATGTGCTGCCTAAGGTGGAGGCGGGAGAGTTAGATTTCCCCTGTGACGTGACATGACATGGATCCCGGTCAGTTCACAAGCTGAGATTATTGACATGCTGCTTCTTTCTTTGCTGAGAATTGAAAATGAGGAGCATGAATGATGATAATACCTTGTCATTATTCTCTCGCCAACCGAGTCCAAATGACAACAGCCCGGGTCTCTTTCCGGAGCTTTGATTTGGTGATACCCTACAAAATGAAGGGAACAAACACTTCTTCTGTACCGCCATTTTTTGAGCAATTGAAATTATACAAACTGAAAGTAAATCAAACTCAACAGGATATGGATATGATAACTGGGGGGGGGGGGCATCGGCATGTCTAAATAGTTCAATCATTTTTACTACCATGTACACGATGATACTGCTTTGGACTGCCCAGATTCGTACTGTGTGGTAGCTTCCAACATTGATTCTGCCATGACCACTCGCTGCTTCATCTGGGCGAGGGAACCCTTTGATTTCTCATATTTTTCCTGTAATAAATAAATGTGAACGGAAAGCAAAACAACCCTCTTTATTTTATTTATACGGTGGACTCACTTCACTACCAGTTTTGCTTTACCTCACTATCTCCAAATTGATTACCGGATTTCTAGAAAGTGGTGTACATATATATATATAAGATAAAATTAAATTCTAAAGTTATATTCATTTCGTTTGTTAACAATAGTTTCATTTAACTTTATTGTTTCAAGGTTTAATGTTTGATTCAAATTTTAATATTAGTGAACAAAATTACTTCACTAAAATATATTTACATATTCAAAAAATTTAGACCGTACATTTTAATACATATATGAATTATTTAATTTTTGATGTCTGAACATTTATGAAAAAAATCATATATTAAATATTTTGAAACTTTCAAAATAAATGAAACAATTTTTTGCAGACAAAGAGAATATGATAGTATAAAACTTTTAAAATGACAAAAAATGCATTAATGTTGTTGAATACATCATTCTCAATATATGCTATCAAGTAATCTTCAAAAATATCATAAAAACATCTATATGCCCTTATGTTATGTTATATATTAGAGTAGAAATAAAAGTTGGGTTCCAAATATAAAAAATGAATGGTTAAATTGTAATTGTTACCAAATATACTTTATTAAAAAAATGATCCACTTTATATTTTTCAAAGTAATAAGATTATGTATTTTTTCTTTTAATACATAATACAAAATATAAAATATCATTTTAATTTTACCCAAAATAATCAGACCAAGCTAAAACCCTAAAAACCTCCATCCGATGATGGTGATAGGAACATGATGCTCCAGCTCCAGAAATGCATCTCCTCCTCTGCATCATCAATCTGCCGCCATTTTTCTTCGAAACCCAAGCTCCCAACCCTCACCAAAATCCCCTCCAGGTACAGAGCCCAAGCAATCAAACAAGGCCAACAAGCTCTCACCGACTACCTCCACACCACCAGGTCCGTTCCCTTCACCTACGCCGAGCACATTGCCAAGAACTCTCTCGTTTCCATCTCCGCTCTCCTCTCCAACGTCGACTACTGCGCCAAGAGTTTCTCCAAATCCATCCTCAAGTTCCTCAGGTACCACCCGATCAACGAATTCGAGTTCTTCTTGGAAAGCATTGGCATCGATCATCACGAGGTTCAGGAGCTGTTGCCTTCTAACAAGTTCTTCTTTTACGAGGATCAGAGTCTTCTCCAAGCGGCGTTCACGCTCTCGGCTTTTGGGTTTCCGTGGGACAGCTTGGGGAAGCTGTATAGAGAGGACGCCGCGATTTTCAATGTCAATCCTCAGGACTTGAATTCTGCGCTTTCTTCGTTTCTGAAATTAGGGTTTGGTAATGCTTCTGTGGTTGCTATCTGTTTGGCTTTTCCTTCTTTCTTGAGGCCGGATTTGGATACTGCTGGGTTAATTCATGATTTGGAAATGCTTTTTATGGCCTTCGATTTGCGAAGTTCGATTGAGCCAAAGGTGGACTGTTGGTATGATGTTTGTTGTAAAATAAAGCTTTTCTATGATTTGGAATGTGAGAGAGGAAAGCTAGGCAAGCTGATGGGTTTACAGAAGAATATTTTTATTCAGTACCCTGTGGAGGTATTTGTTGAGAAAACAGAGTATTTTTGTAGGTTCTCTGCCAAGAAGGAAGATGTTGGATTGTTGATTCTGCAAAACCCAGAAGTTTTGAACTATGATCTTCAAAGGCCTGTGATTTCAGTCTTGGGAATGCTGAAACATTTTGGATTGAGCAGTGAACAAATTAGTTCTGTTGCTGAGAAGTACCCTCATGCTCTAGGCAGAAACAAAATGGCCAACTTGCCTAATGTGGTGAGGGCAATGAACCTCCATGAATGCCTTTTCAAAAGGATCATCAATGGAGATCATGGATTGCTAGCAAGCTATGCCATTACCGATTCTGAAGACTTGGATAAAGATTTCAGCAACGGCTTAGATCGAATCCGGTCATCTAGAACCCGGATTCATACAATGAGCAAGTTGGAGTTCTTGCATGAAATCGGGTTTGGAGAGAATGGTAGAACAATAGGTTTGCTAGCTCAGCTCCATGGAAGCAGCAGCCAGCTTCGAGGACGGTTTAACTTCCTTCTTAAAACAGGGTTGGAGTTCTCAAATCTGTGTGCCATGATCACCCTGCAGCCGAAGATTCTGAATCAAAGTTTAGAAACAGTTCAGCCAAAGGTCGAGTTTTTGTGTAATTACATGGGTGCATCATTGGATTATCTCAATGTGTTCCCAGCGTTCTTGTGTTTTGACCTGGAGAAACGGATTAAGCCACGGTACAGAATCCACAAATGGCTCATGGAGAAAGGTGTATGTACTATAAATTACTCCATTGCTAGCTTAATTGCAACCAGTGAGAAGGGATTTGTGTCTCGCCTCTACAGAATACATCCGGCTGCTCCAAAGCTGTGGTTTGAGTGTTTCTCATATAAAGGCAACAATAGCTGTTGTAAAATGATTGTGATCCCATCCTAGTTGATACATTACCTCTTTGTACAGATTAATAACTTAATTGGTTGCGATTAATTAGCATTAATGGCAGGTTTTTGCACCAAAGACATTTTTCTATTTCTATTTCTTTTGCCTTAAGAGTATTCAGAGTCTTTTACTGGTTCATATGGCTGAACAGAAATGACAAGTCTAATAAATGACAATCAACTGTGTTTGGCGGAGTAAGGACTACAGCAGCATAAACACAGGGATTTTGTTAACAGAATTAACAATTTCTACCTCCCAAGTTGACTTGTCTGATAGTTCCTTCAGTTTTGTTTGTTTAGTTCTCTAGTTGTGCCGTCTCTTTTTAAACTTCATGGTTAATAAATGGGCAATAGCGTACAAATTGTACCTGTAGCACGATCACTGTATATCTCAGAGTAGCTGCTTGCTGTTCAGCGTTCCTACGAACCTCTTCGGCTAACCTTTGCTCTTGCTCCATTTGCATCAAAACCTTTTACCATTTAAATTACCTATAAATCATTAAGGCTTGTATTGTATTTGTGGTAAACAGAAGTCCACAGGCATCTCTGAAGACAGTAAATGAGAGAAGGAAATGAAAACCTTGAGCAATGCAGCTTCCTGCTCATTCTTATCAGCAAGTGCTTTATGTAGATGAACAACTTCTTTCTCCAATTGCTCAACCTGAAGTATCATAGATATCCTTAAATCATGAAAGAGCGATAAGTTAATAACATTAAAAGCTGTTAACAAAACACTTTCGATCTTGGTTCTAAAGCGAAATGCAACAGGTTAAGCTAAAAGAGTTTGAACAAAATGTTACACAGATGAAGTCGTGAAATAAACTTGATCCCTAAACTAACCATACTTTGTAGTATTACAGAAGCTATGTATTACTAAAAATAAGCTGTTTTGTGATTGTGAATTAATATAAACATTTGGCAAAGAAGAAATATATAGCAACATTAGTAGTTTAATATAGAAACTGGCATTACCCTAGCACTCAGCTGACGTCGATTATCATGTTTGACCATGTCCATTAGTGCCATCTCTAACTCCTCCGATCTGGAAAAGAAGAAAGACCACATTTGTAGCTTATACCTACTGATTGACAACATCAAGATAACTCCCAAAAATGTGAAGGGAAAATTGCTTGTCTGAGTCATATCTTAAACCATTAGACTTAAATACATATGTTGATCCCAACTAAGGCAAGTCTTCAAACAAAAGGCACAGAGATCACTTGGTTACCCATTACTTTGATAAAATAAAATAATATAAAAAAGAAGAAGTTAACAAATGACAAAGGGGCTGTGAGGTTGTGTGGTTTCAGAAGTGGCATGTGCGTTCCTACAAATTAAATCATTCAAATTGCCTGAACTATTACTGATACTTCTCGGACAGATTAACGAGTTAATTTCATCTTTTTCTTCTGTTGTAAAAACCCTTAAATTTCATCATTAGGCAGCTCAAAGCAATGGCATAAGCAGGGATGGATGATATGCTTTGTTTTTTTTTTTTTGAACAGCAGTAGGTCAATTGGTTAGATTAGACACTCCTATCCTCGGAGAAACCCCACATCACGAGTTCGAATCCCTTCGGTTTAAACTCATCCGAGGGCAGAGCCGCAGGGGGTTAAACTCGAATCGTAATGTGGGTAAAACTCCTGTGTCTTGGCAGCCCAGGGACTCGAAGCCAAGACCTCGAGCCCGAACACCCACCTCTGTGGCACACTAAGTGCTACTTGAGCCAAGGATGCTAGATGGATGATATGCTTTGTAGTTCTTTTGAAATTCAAGCCAAGCAAATAAGGGCAGCAGTGGCGTCTCATGCATCTGGCATAGCCTTTGGACTAGTAGATTACGGAAGAAACAATAAAAGGATCTCTATTTATTTTATTTAGGATGAAGAAAATAAAATATATTCTTTTTCAACTGCTAAACCAGAAGATTAGAAAAGGAAAATAGACCGTGAAACTAACCTAAGTACAGCAGATCGCCTCTCTTCCAACAGCCTTAACGACTCGAGCTTCAGCCGCACAACCTAAACAGAAACAAACAGTTGTCAAAGCTTGACATGACTTTTCCTTTTAACAGCCGATATGACACCCTAGATTAGAAAACAGCATTATCTGATAATAACAAACAATTATCATCAACTCAAATGCACTGACTATTCCCAAACCATGGACGTAGGATTAAAATAGTCATATTTACTTTATTTATAAATTCATTGTTATTATATTTCAGCAACTATTTCTCTAGCTTAAGATCCAGGAAATAATAACATAAAATCTACAGTGCATAAAAGAATATGCAATCATTCGTTATCCTGGGTGCAAAGCAAACTTTAAAAGACCATATCTAATTCATGAATCAAACCCAAATAATGTGATCATCAATTAAATTGGCATTGGCTACCAGGCATTTTTCACATGATTCTTAAAGGAATGGTTCTAATTTATAGGGTTTTCCTATCCCTTGTCTACTTTTCCTATTTTTCACTCCCTATATTTGGGATACAAATTCCCAGCACATGGCCTCAGGTTAAGTTAAAATGCAAAGAAAATGAGTGTGGTCTGTTCAATGTAAAAAAGGACAGCAGTTGGTAGCCCCAAGTGTAGTTTCTGGAAAAAGAGATGAAAGGGGAAGAGTGAAAAAGGAGTATTGAGACCAAAAAGAGAATGCAATAGGAGATTGGGAGCTGTCATCGCTGGATGTAAACATCTTTCACAAAGTCACTAGTGCCTTTGGTCATTGCTAGTGATCATTCAATAATGACAAAAACAACCTTCTTTTTATCCTTTAAAAGAATAGCTCATTAAATTCCATTTGCCTTCCAGGATAGTTTCACTTGAAAGGGGAAACAGAAAGGAAAGAATAATTTAATCAAAGCAATTCAGCAGCATGCCAACAAACTTCTTTTGCATTGACAGGCAAGACTAGATTCCGTTCCTTCCCCAGGTAGCTTGACTCTCTAGTTGTATCCAGCAATAAACAGCCAAGAGGCAGAATGGAGCGCAAAGCTAGAAGGCATGATTGAGAGTAAGGGAAGCAGCTCTTCATAAACCTTAAATAATTAACTAAGTAAACACACAGCATCTGAACACTGACTTCAGAATTGCAAAACACTGTTACAAAAGAAGACATAACATACTTTACCTGTTCCTGAAGATATGGTATGGAATCGGCTTCAGAATCTGAATATAAAGTACTAAGGAATTCGTCCAGATTCGAGGAAGTTTTCTCCAAGTTAGACGTGCGACCAATTTCAGCAAATTTTGTTTCTCTCGTGAGCAACCGGTGCTCATTATTGAAACTATACCGTATAGATGCACGTCCTTCTGAATCTTCACAGATATGACCACTTTTGGTCCTTCCCTCTTTTATCCCTAGCACTGTTGGTCTGTGTTTCTGTCTCAACTCTTCTATTGCTTTTTCAGTCACATTTTGAAAACCCATGCAGGCGGTCAAAACAAGTTGGCTGCTATCAAATGTTGATGCAGCAAGAGATTTCAGTAAAATAATTGCATCCCCTGCTTCTTGTGTTGTGATCAAAGCAGGACCTAGAGCAAACAAAACTGTATTTACTTTTACTATTTTGGCTGCACATGTTGCTTCTCTGAATTCTGAATAATTCAGTACCATATAACTCCATAAGGGCCAGGGCAGTTTGGAATAGCATCACGCGGTTTCCTTCAAACAGAAGGACATCCCAAACTCGGAGAACTAAAGATGAAAGACACATCAAAAAGTAGAAAGACTTTCTAAGTAATTAAAGCCCAAAGGATCACAAAATCACAAGACTCAATCAAGGCCAATCATTATGTGAGCAGGAGAAAGCGAGCACCAAACTGTTTATCCATGTAATACTTGTGAACTTTACCACTTTCCCAGGGGAGTACATTGACAAAAATTGAAATAAACCAGGGTGCTGATATCCATGTTGCTTGTACTCCCAAGTAATCCAAATGATTAACTGCAGCACAGTAATTTAAAATATGATAGCAAGTGATTCATGAGCAGCAATTTTATCTAACTACTTATGATCCGAAAGCAAACAAACCTAGTCTGGGAAACCTTTCTCGCATCAGCTCTTCAAATACAAGTTGGTCCACCTAACAAGTTAAACAGTTCATATACCTAATTACTGATCAAACAAAATGCAGGCTGGTCTGACTCATGGTATTGTTTTGGGAAAAAAGAGAAAGACAGCTCTGATGGAATGATGAAGAAGTTCAATCAGAAAGCAAATAGAAATACTCAAATAGCTATTACAAACAAACCTGCACTTCTAACATTTCCACAGAATAATATCCACTGAAGTAGTCATCGACAATACCCACAAAGGTCCTGAGAAATTCATCGAGGATAATTGATCTATTCAGTAAGGCTACATGGACATTTCATCATGGTTATCATGTTGTGGTTCCCCATATATTATCAGATACAGTGACTTTGAACCAGTCATGGTGCCATTTATATTTTGTACAACGTTTTCATATCTATAAAACATCACAGCTTACAATGCAATTTGTACCAAATGGATTCTCTTTTGAGAAGTCAATTTTTCATGACAGCTACCTGAACCTACCAAAAGGCATTTTCCTCTGGCATAAGAAATAGCAACAATCCAGCAATAAAGTTCATTGCCTGCACATGAGTTTTGTTGTTAAGAAACAAAGGTTGGTAAAAAAAACTCAATATCAAGCTTGACATAGGACAGAACTAATCTTTCAAGGAAGTCTGATATAAAAACAGCAGTTTAAAGGTAGATTCAGTTGAGCAATCTGAATGTATTACTCCATATCAGAATGTCAGATGACACACACTGACACAAGAGGATCCGGGAAAGAATCTTTGTTTAGCACTCTGAAACCATATTTATGGCACCGCAGATAATTTTTGACAATTTATAATAGAATCTAATGCAGCTCATCAAGACAAATATATTACTCCATATCAGAATGTCAGATGGCCAGTTTATGATCCACCTCAGGTACATAACTTCTAATTCTAGCAATAAATTTTACTAGTCCTATCCTTAAGCAACACTTCTGACATTTTAAATGCATTCAATAAAACAATGTCCTCATCTTCTGAGTCTCTCCAAATTGATACTTTATGATAGCTGTATGAGTGCTGTGATTCGAAAGGCAGAAAATCCTTAGGACTAGACATGAGCAGTTAAGAAATAAATGATGACAGATTTGATTTATTTTGAAGATGAAAGCTTAAAAAGTTGAGGTGAGGCCATGATTATGAAGAAGCGGAAGCTTTAAAAAGTTGTTCAAATCTGAGGATTCAAAATTTCTGTACCAGCTGCATTGTCCCATTCCTCTCCCTATCACCCACATATACGCTGCTTCATTCACAGGTTACCTGACAGTACCCGACACTGGGATTATGTCGAGCATATGCAAGAAGTAAACGCCTCAAGGATCCCCTACCCTCTTCTTTAAGTGCAGGATGACCTGGGAATGTTCGTGGTAAATCCTGTAAATTAGACAGTACTGTTAGTTGGGTAAGAAATATAAATCTATATGCAAATACAAAAATTTAAAAATCCCTAAAATAAAATATACAAGGTTAAAATTCCTAGGTGCAAAGGACAACCTTCTCAATCTGCCTTGCCCATTTTTCAGCTACATCTGGCGAGCTATCATGTTCTGTGCACTCATTATCATCGATACCTTGTGCTAGCAGCTCCTGATAATATCTCTGCACCCTTCTCGCCTTTACACCTACAAAGGCTTGCCACACCTATGATGGCTATATTATGAAAAGTGGGTCCAAATATATGAAATGATTTAGCAGTTTCAACCTTACCTCTCCTCTTAGATCCTTTGGCACTCCTCCACGAACAAGGTTTTTCAGCTTTTCTTTCCAAGGGACGAGAGACTCGGACGATATCCTATTGCCTGCAGCACTTTCTCCCTGAGTAATATTCATCGCATCATCAGAGGATTCACTAATGCAGACATTTTCCTCAAACTCATTGTCAGTCCCTCGTGAAGGTTCTGGCGATTTTATAGAGGGTAGATTATGTCCATTTCTGTCCTTTTCATTATTAACAGATCGTCTTTTCTTAACTCGAGCACTCATCATATGTTCAATATCAGCAAGAGACGGCCTAGTGTTGCCCCATCTTTCATCCTGATGCATCTTTGCTCCCTTCGAATATTGCTCCTCTTCAGTTGCACAATTTGATGATGCCAAATAATCCTCTTCCTTGCTCTTCTTACCTTCTTTTGAGACACTACCTTTAACATCCAAATTTTCTCTTAAGTGCTTTCCTTCATTGATCTTGCCTCTCACCTTTGTGGCTTCATCCTGCAATGTCTCCTTGTGTTCCAACTCAGAAGCAGCATCATGTTTCACCTCAGTAATTTCAGCCTCTGCCTCTGTACCTTGTATCTCAGAATCAATTTCTTCTTTTAACTTGATTTGAACGCCCTCTAATGTTACTTCTCCTTCTTCAGAAGCAGTATCTTGCTTTAAAACAGCTTCAGGACAAAAGGTTCCCATTTTTTCATTTTGTTGATCGTTTTTTCGTCTCTTTCCATATTCCTCTTCACTAAGTTCCATTTCATCAAGATGTGTATGTTCACGCAATAGTGACTTAATCTCCTCATGATTCTGCTGTTTGGGTGACTGAGTATGCTGTTGAAGGAAGTCCTTCCATTGTTGAGATCTCTCCTCTTCCTCTTCCTGAATTGTTAATTGTTATATCAGTTAGCTTGACTAGATATAATCTTCAACATTAAATACTCTGATCCAGGTTAAATAAAAAAATAAAAAAATAAAAAATCCAAAGACTAATATCAGCTGAACTAGGCACCTTGAATGAAGCATCAGAGCCTCTTAAATAAAAGAACAGGTCATTTTACTTTGAATAAGCAAATAATGGATCAGTTCATCTCAAACAAAGCTCATGGTTTCTCAATTTTAACACAGTATGCCAACTACTAAGATGGCAACCGAATAACAGGCACACACATGAGTAGTGAGCGGAAGGGGAAAGCATAGTTAAACTACTGATGTGGGTGTGGCAGAACGTTCTTGCACTTTTTCTTGTGATGGAGCCATACTAAGCGGTAATTCAAAACGATCTTTTAGGACAAAGTACTTATCATTGCATATTCAATTAACAAATATATAGAACGCGTGGCTTGCTACAAATTTACCTTGTAAATCTTAACATATTCTCTGTATGTTTGTTGGTGTTGGGGTCTCAAAGCAAATCCATAGCAATCCCTATCAACAAATCCAGATATCAGCCTGTTTATATAGGAAAATACAAAGAATGTGGATTTAGCACTTCATATGGAATGGTGAAACTCCTAGAATTGGAATAAAAAAATAGCATGTATCAAACTAACTAGCATTTTTCGCCCCCCCCCCCCCCCCCCCATTTTCTTTGCAATTTCATGTAAGAACTAGCAACGAAAGAATCTACAGAAAACAAGACATAAATGTTCGATGTCTAAGATCCTTCCTACCTGGAATCGCTGCGCTCCAAAGAATGCTTGCTCAAGTTTGACAGCAACATGCTTCAAGAACTCCAGCACATGCTTCAAAAGCACCAGCAATTCTACTCTCCATGCTTCATACCAAACATCCACATTGCCCCCAAAATCCACCCTTTACAATTCCAATTGCAACGATCCAATCAGCTGTCAAATTACAAATGCCAAGACCCATTAGCCGTATGACTCAACTAGCTGCAACCCAAATCAAGAACATTCTTCAAATCCGTCAATGGAATTTCCTTTGTCGTCAATTTCTTCTTTGTCCCGGCCATAACCTAGTACCCAGAATTTGTCAGACTGATAAAGCGGGAAATCAGGGTTTGCGGACACATGCAACACAAATGCTTAAAACTAACAGCGAAACAAAAGTAGAAAAATGTGTCGTGTTTTTCTGAAGTAGATTACTCCTTCGCTTCCGAAACTTGGAGGAGATTGAGGTTCTTCTCGTTTTCCGCCATTGTTGGTTTGAATTACCAGGTGGATTTTTCAGCGCATCGTAATGTCTGATTTTCTTTCTATTTGGTTTTTTCCCCGGTTAAATAGAGATCGTTTTGACAAGTACAGGTGTTAGCTTGTAGCCTACGGTTTGACCAGGCTATGGTATTTGACAAAAAATAAAATAAAATGAAATTGTCACTATTTCCTATAATTATTTCTCTCGTAAAAATTTTATATCAATTTTAGAAAATTTACAATTTTTTCTCAAATGAACACACCCTACTTTCATCAATTCTTTAACCAAAATATTTTAAAATGCCAAAATACCTTATAATCTCTTAACTAGTGGTTCGATATTTTAATCCCAATTTATAACTAGCTATGACTTCATCTCTAAGTTAGACTTTTAATTTAACACGGCATTGTCCAATGATTTTAAGGAAAAATACTACATTTTGTTAGTTGTTAGGATCCTGAAACTTCATCATTTATATTTTAGGTACATTGATTTTAGGATCCTGAAACTCCATTTTAACACATGTATTTTCTCTTTTATACTATTTGCACCCTAAACTTATATATATGAGTTTCTAACAACTACAACCACTTCCGGTGCTGCTGAAAACCACTGGCCACCACCAAAGCGCATCACCGTCGACAAGCCCCGCCTCCAGCCTTACTCGCCTCATCCTGGAATCTCCAGCTCGACCCAGCCCGACCACCCGCCTCATCATCCGGAATCTCACCTCGGCCCAGCCCGGCCACCGTCCGCGAGCTCGACCACCTTCCTAGGGCCTCGACCCGCATGCGCGGCGCACGCCCATCGCGGATCGCGATGCCGCGGCCCTGGGTCGAGTTGGGGAGGAAGGTGGTCGAGCTCTGGCGGACGGTGGTCGGGCTGGGTCAAGCTTGAGATTCCGAGATGAGGCGAGCAAGGCTGGAGGCGGGCTTGTCTACGGTGATGCGCCTTGATGGTGGCCGGTGGTTGTCAGTAGTGCCAGAAGTGGTGGCCGGAAGTGATGGTAGTTATTAGAAACTCATATATCTAAGTTTAGGGTGCAAATAGTATAAAAGAAAATACATGTGTCTAAAAAATCATTTTTCCAGGAAATCCATTATCTTTAACACCAACTTAACGGTAAAGGAACTGAATAGGGCAAAAATATGAAGATAAGTAACTTTAATAGGACAAATTCTTAAAATGGGACCGAAATAGGACAATAAGCAAAGTTAAGGGACTAACCGTGCACTTTACCCGTATATAAAGGCTCCTTCACTAACGGAACTTAAAGGCAGATGGCTAATCTCGGTTTCAACCCTCAATTTTCATTTCATCTGTTCTATTTGTAATTTGTATGAATTCCTCTCAAAACTTTAAATTCCTACAAATATGACACTTAACCACTAAGAAATTAACGTTAATAATCTCAGATGGAGTGACTTACTGAGCCAGATGTAGATTTACAACTAGCAGAGTCTTTAAATTACAAATGACTTTCAGGAGTGTAAGCCAATATTTCGAATTTATACATACGCGATGAAGGTAATTAAAAAAAGATGGAAAGAAAGAAGATAAGCTCTTCTTTACATTTAGCAACTGCAACACCCTGGCATATCGTCAAGGATTTATTCGGTACAAGGTTGTGTACATCATCATTCGTCACGAAGACTAGCTACTAGAACACTCTGGCATTAGAGCAAATTATTCCAGTAATAATACAACTCATCTTGATTACTGTTTAGCCTGCAAAAAGGTAATAAGAATCAGCAACAGCAACATTGGAAACTAGTACTAGTTATTTACTTAGTTGTAAAAATACCAGGAAACGTGTCTTGTAAATTTCTACCACTTCTTTGGGATCATATTTCTTGGTCTGCGTATAGGCTTCGATCTTGTTTATCTCCTGCGAAATCATTCATCGAGCGATCACAAACCGAGTAACTGACATTTACCATATTATCTGCCTCCAGCCCTCAATGGTGTATTTTCGCTTACCTGAAGCCAAGCCGCAAGCTTAGGCCTGCCTTCTTCAATGTCATACTTAAACGCCTCCGACACGAAGATCTTAAACCTTTCGACGAAAGTAATGTAGGCTATGTCTACCTGCAGATGAATGTTTTGAAATAAGATATCAGGAGAGAGAAGTAGCAAAAGTGTAGGGAAGTATAAAGGGTGTGTTCTTTTGATGATAATTTTGGAGAATTTGGTGAAATATTTGAAAATGTGATGTTGTGGGAGGAGAAATTGGAGGGACATGGTACCAAGTCAGTCACAAAAGAAAGTATAAGGGAAGACTTGCTAGCTTACCAAACTGAACTGACCAAGGAAGAAGGGTCCATCATCAAATTTATGAAGTGCATTTTCCAAGTAATCAAACACAGCACCTAAAAGGAATGAAAGATGGTTTCTATGAGTTTGGACTTTTGATCATATAAGCAAGCTTCTGATTAAAATGTAGTTAAAAAAAAAAAAAACTTCAGTGAGTTGTAGACTGATGACCAGCTTCTTTCTCTACATCTCCTCCTTTGAAAGCAGAAATGCAAGAGCCAGTGAAGGTTTCGGTGTAGGATAACAGCTCCTCACCGAACTTGCTCTTCTCATGATCCTGCAGAAGTCCATAGCATCACCAGCAGAGGAGCAGAAAGCAGCTAGAAGGGCAAAGTGGAGAAGAGGACTTACAGTAGGGAAGAGGGAAGGGCCTTGGAAGTTGCTGTCCACATACTTGATCAAATCAAGACTCTCTCCTATAACCTTGCCATTGTGCTCCAGTGCAGGCACCTTCACAATGAAGGATAACATAATCATATTGTGTGTTATTATTAAGCACATGCAATATTGGAAAGAGTTTTTTTTTTCTTCATATTTGTCACCTTGTTTACAGGGTAGACCTTCTCTTTGTACCAAGCTGGTCTGTTCTGAAGGTTCAAAGGAACCAACTGAATCTTGTCTAGTAAACCCTGCAACCCCAAACCATAAATTCAGAAGTAACTAAATTTGTCAAAACCACAATCATCTTGTCCATATTATTACACTGCATCTTGTCCAAACACAGTCCTCCTCTTTACAATGAAATTTTGGCAAATTAAAAATGAGAAACACAATGATGAATCAAGTTAAGTGTACAAATATCAACCTTGTAATTTCTAACGATCCACACTCGCTGAGCAAATGGACAGCTGTAACTAGTATACAGCCTGTGAACCATTGAAAAGGACCCAACTAAGGAAAGGGGTTAAAAAAAACCAGAACAGATTTAATCGAGAAGGGAAAAATTAAACCTGGTGGTTCCATCAAAGAGTGGTGGCTGCTCAGCTGTAGCGTCAAGTGAAGGCGGTAAATTCTCCTGAATTCTGGGACACAAATTAAAACCGATTGAAACCCAAATTATAACCGAAGGAAACAAAGAAAATGGAGCAGAAAGGTGGAATCTTTCTTACGTTGTGGCCATGATCGTGTTCAGTTGTTCGCAAATTCAAAAAATTTCCTTAATTCTGATTATTAATCTGAAAGGGTCTTTGAAAATGAGGCGTATATAAATAGAAGTGGCGGAGTGACTTGAATTGAAAATGAAAGGAACACAAACACAAATGAAACTCCGTCTCCAGCTGAGCTCCCTTAAGATTATTCTATGAATGAATGTATGTGGACGAAATGTTGGGCAGTAGGGCTGCCAGGTTCGGCCGGCATGCATTTAGCCCGGGGTATCTTTGGGCCCATCAATTATGTGGGCTCTTTGATGGGCCGACAATCTATTCCTTTACAGCCCGTATCGCTGTATCACATTTCTGTATTGGATTGGGGATTTGGGAAGCTTTCAGCAGTTTGCACCAAATTTTCAAGGTATGATTCATTTTGACTTGACTATCACACATGGATTAAAAATTTGTGTTGGATTAAAAGTAAAATATGCATATTATATAAAAATAACCTTTTAATTAGAAAAAGAGTATAAGGGTAAAAAAATAAAATTAACGTAAAAAAATTTCCATTAAAAGAAGTGTAACAAGTTTTTTAGAATAATGCAAAAATAAATTGTAGGCGTAAGTTTTAAAGACGCCACGCCAGTAAACGTAGCAAAATTATACACTTCAACTGGGAAAAACAAAAAGAGATAAGCAACTGATCCGTTACGGAGTGAGTGAGAGTGTGTGTCATCGGCGTGGCGGTGTGCAGTGGCACCACCGCAATCCAGCCCGAGTCCCACCGGTTAAATTCGGGTTGACCCAATCACCGAGTTGCATTACAGCTTTCTTCAATGGGAATTCCATTTCTTTCTTTCAGGTAGCAAAATCAATCGTACGTACGTACGTCCGGTCCGGTTTCCATTCTCGTTGGAATCAGTTCCTTCATTGTCAATTACTAATAAAAAAAATCCCAATCATTTATTCTTTTCTTCCCATTCCCACTGATTACAGTACAGTACAGTACAGTACAGCCTCCCTCGATTGTCTTCTCCTTCGTCCTCATCAGGGGACGGTCTTTTCTTTCCTTCTTCTTCTTCTTCTTCTTCAAATTGATCAGCGGCAATTATTCTTGATTCCGATTTCTCTCTCTGTTGTGTTGGGTAGAATCGAATTTCGATGGGTAATTTGGATTCGGATTTGGGATGGCTAACGGAGTTTCTCAAGGGGATGGTGAAGCCGGCGGCGGCACTGGCGGTGGTGCTCATGGCGGTGGTGTTGTCCAGATTCCAGAGGCTAGGTTTGGAATGGGAGATGGTTTATTCTATTTCCAGGGCTTTTCTTCAACTCTCCGTCATTGGATTTGTGCTTCAGTTCATCTTCAACCAGAATAACTCTGCCTGGATAATTCTTGCTTATCTTTTCATGGTAATCAATTACCCTCCTCTCATTTTGCATATGTAATTACGCTGCCTCTGGTTAATTTATCATAATTTCACATCACTCTGTCATTGCACTATTTCACGTCACTCTGCTGCAGGTCTCAGTTGCCGGATTCACTGCAGGACAAAGAGCAAAACACGTTCCCCGGGGGAAGTATGTTGCCGGAGTTTCAATCCTGGCCGGGACTTCAATAACCATGCTAGTCCTCGTTCTGCTCAATGTCTTCCCCTTCACTCCAAGGTATATAATCCCGGTGGCCGGAATGATGGTCGGAAATGCCATGACAGTAACCGGAGTTACCATGAAGAGACTCCGGGATGATATCAAGACCCAGATGAGCTTGGTAATTGCAACTCCATATATATGTACATGTATTTTGGTTTACGGTGGTTTATTGCTTAGTGTCGGATCATCATCATGCATGGTGATTATTGGTCTGTAGGTGGAGACGGCATTGGCTCTTGGGGCAACTCCTAGGCAAGCTACACTGCGTCAAGTGAAAGGGGCTCTTGTGATTGCACTCTCGCCGGTGCTTGATAATGCGAAAACCGTCGGTTTGATCTCTCTTCCGGGGGCTATGACCGGGCTCATAATGGGCGGAGCTTCTCCCACCGAGGCCATTCAACTGCAGATTGTCGTCATGAACATGCTCATTGCTGCATCTACACTCAGCAGCATCATGTGCACCTACCTCTGTTGGCCTGCATTCTTCACTAAAGCTTCCCAGTTGCAAACAAGTGTGTTCTCTAAGGACTGATCAGTGGAGAAAGTAATTAACCCATCTTTAATGGGTAATCATGGCTGTAATTAGCATACCATACCACTATGCAATCATTTCCCAAGAAATGGAAAACAGGAATGATCTGTGTCTTGATGATGATGATGATGATGATGATGAATTGGGAAGTTTAATTGCTTTAAAATGCTTTTTGTTTTGGAAAATGTATAATATCGAGGACGAAAATATGTACAATTAATTGAAAGTTTTTGAGCGGAAATCAGTCCGCGACTTTGTCGCATTGTTTATTTGATTCGTGACTGATGAAGGAATTCAGTTAATCAGTTATATTGTGATTTTAAATTACCAGCCAGAGCAGAAGAGGACATCCACATGATTGTCTGTGGTGGGGAAAAAAAATGAATCATGGAATAGGGATGTCCTATAATAGGAAAATCCACATGTGATGGCACGGCAAATTATCTGTAAATGATAGTACTTGCATAACTTCTCCGGGAAAAGAACAATTTTGATCATCCAAATTTGACTTTTAGTACAGATTTGTCACTAATTGTTTTTTTCCTCTTTTTTTATTTATACCATTTTACTTTTGAATAAACTCCGTCTATAGTCCCTTAAGTTACATTATTGTCCTATTTGGGTCATATTTTAAGATTTTGAAGTAATTTGGCACGGCTTCACAGTGTGAAGCCATTGTCTTAATCCATTTTCAGGAATGAGAAAAGACATAATTGTCCAGAATTGCTAATACTGATAGAAGATGATTTAAGCAACAAATTAGGGTATTATTGTAATTTTCTAGAGGGCAACCACACGTGAATGTTTAGATGATTGTTAAGCCGCTGGCTTCTCATGTTCCAAATGGAGCCTTTGTATCATTTTCGTCTTTTAAGTTACAATTTTGCCGTGTTGAAATCCTTCCATTGTATTTTCCATTAAAATCACTAATTAGGCGAGGACATTTATGTAATTTGTCATTTTAATATTCAAAACCCAACTCTTTTAGAAATCTGAAAAATAACTCAAACCTTTTTAAATTTTATAAATCAACCCACCCTTAAAAACTCACCTAGTGTCTCTCTCTTCCCTCACCTCCAACACCACCAAAGCTGCCACTTTCCGCCGCCAACGCCACCCTCGAATTGTGCCATTGCCGACCTTTCACCGCGTCTGTGTCCACCCTGCCTCCTCCTCCCTCGCATATCGAATGCAAAACTCTTACCTCCACGACGTCGTTCGACACCCTCCTTGCCCAGATCGGCAACTTCCCTGCCTAGTTCAATGTCTTCCCTGCTCCGGTTGATGTCGTCCTAGTCCCCCAGATGTTAGCATCAGTCATCCCGCGTTGCCGACCTGCCTAGCTCTGTCTGCGCTAGAAGCCAGACTGAAGCCAACGCTAGATCTGGCCCTTCGCGAAGTCAAATCTGGCGCTGGGTTCTTTTGCCTTCTGGCTCAGACGTGACCAGCAGGGCAGGACGCGGTAGGCCGTTATTGGCGGAAAATGCATGGTGTGAGGCGGCGGTGGCAAACGGCGGTGGTCTTGGAGTGAGAGGAGCGTGAAAATCCATGTTGGGTGAGTTTGTAGAGTTTTTAAAAAGTTGTGATCATTACACAAATGCCCATAATTAAATAGTGATTTTAACAGAAAATATGACGTGATCTCAATAGGATAAAAATGAAACTTAAATGGCGTAAGTGATACAAAATCTTAAAACAGGATTTAAATAGGACAACAATTTAACTTAAGGGACCATAGAAGGAGTTTACTCTTTTACTTTTACCACTGATATATAGTACCATCATAGTATTTGAATGTTGTAAGTTTGAAACGATAATTTGAGCCAATGAAGATGGGTGCTCTAACTCATGATTTTGATATCTTATACTTTATTCTCAAGAGTAGCTATACAGTGCGCATATGCGCACTGTATGAGGATAAGAGATAAAAAAATTACAATAAGTGCCACTCTTGCTTCCAATCACCATTCCAACTTCCGACGATATTTTTGACGAAGCGTTCGTCGCCACATACGAAGATTTCGTCACCTCCGACGACGATTTCGTCACTTTCGACGACGTTTCGCGTATACCGGCGAAGGTTTTCATTTAATCGACGACATTTTCATCACGTCCGATGACGTTTTTCCTTATTCAAACACGATTTCAGATCCGCTTCAACAAATCAAACCAGTACAACTCAACAACACAAGCCCCGCCAAAATTTGACTGCAATTAAGCTCCAGAACCACAAAACTTGCAAATGATGAAAAACTGAAAAATTTTCTAACTTAAAAAATCTGGGGAAAACGATGATGATCAGAGTAGGTACTAGGTAGTCATGTTAATCTGCATATTTCCAATGTTGATCGATGAGTCTTCTTATGTTGATCAGCTTCTGTTCAATGTTGATCTGCTCTTGTCCACTTGTCCAATGTTTGTCCAATGTTGATCTCTGTTCTTTGTCATGTTGATGATTCTTTTTAGCATGTTGATCTCTATTTTTGTCATGTTGATAATTCTTTTTATATAGCATGTTGATATCTCATATTGTCATGCTGATCTTTTTGTTTAGAATATTGATCTCTCTTATTACTATGTCGATCTATATTTTTTGTCATGTTGATTTTTCTTTTCAGCATGTTGATCTCTCCTCTTGTTATGTTACTCTTTATTTTTAGCAGCATGTTGATCTCTCTACTTACCATGTTGATCATTCTTTTTAGCATGTTGATCTCTCTTATTGTCATGCTGATCTTTCTTCTTATTATGTCGATCTCTCTTCTTACTATGTTGATTTATCTTTTATTCATGTTGATCTTTCTTTTTAGCATATTTATCTCTGTTATAATTGTTATGTATTGATCTTTCGTTTTAGCATGTTGATCAGTAGACTTGTCATGTTGATCAGTAGTTTTGTCATGTTGATTTGTCGATGTTATTCACATAAGAAAACGATGTTGATCGATTAATCATGCTGATCAAACACGACCATCATGTTAATCAAATTTAACGAAGACAAATTTGTAAATAAGTGAATCGTTTATACGCACGCATGCGCAATGCGCATTTTAACACGCACCTATTCTTAAATAATTGTCGCGTTTTTTTCCAAAAAAATTGAAGTTTACAAATATCTACTTCATTCGCTCTTTTGAAAACTTTACTTATCTTTTATTATTATAGCTTTCGTTTTTGTAGATAAAAATTGTTACTTAAGAATCATAACCCCTTTTTTTTATCACATTTAAACATTCTCTTTCACTTACCTTTTTTATCATCAGTTTCTATTTCCTTCTTAATCTTTGTATCCACATAAATAGTGCAATTAATTGGGAAGAAGAAAATACCATTTTGGCTTGTAAGCACCATCTCGTAAATTCACCCTATACAGATTATCTATTCAACATGTGGCAAGTACTTATGACGTTAAATTGGTTATTGGACCATTTTTTCTAAAATTAAAATGTGGCAAAAGGTACAATTTCTCCTACATGACTTGCGGTGGGCAGGGGGCGCAGCCACCGTTAGTCCGCCGTGTTCTACTCAAACGGGCTCTCGTACTTATAATTTCCCGGCGGATAATAGTTGCATACGGTCAAAAACCCGCCATTGTTCAGGCATGGGGCCCACGCGCAACCCACGCGCTGCGTGGACTTCCACACGATCTGGGTGTAGTGGAAGCACTTCTGGCCGCCGATGCACGAGTTCGTTTTTGGGTCAAAATACTTCTCCTCCGCCGCCCAGTTCTCCACCACCTTCGCCGGCGTCCAGTGAGACCTCTCGCTCCAGAAAAGGTTCTCGCCGTAGGGTCCGTTGGAGTGGATCATGCTTTTGCAGCCCCCAACCTTCACGCGCTGCTCGGCCCAACGCCTCGCGAACGTCGCCAGCTTCCGGTCCCATACCAGCGGCGCGTGGTGAACACCAGCGCGAACCTTGTTGTGGGCATCGACGAACTCTCGGGCGATTGCACCACGGACTTTCTTCCCGGTCAAACTCAGCAACGGCGTCGGGTTCAATTCGACAGACGCGGCGGCGTTACCAATTATTTTCACGCCTATAAGCTGCTGAGGTTCCGCGGCAGCGGCGGTAAGGAACAAAACGAGTGGTAAGATGGTCGCGGCGGACGGTGGTGCTTCCAGCCGTGCCATCGGAATGAGTTTACGTTGGTTGTCGGCGGCGGGGCTGAATCGAATGCAACATGCAAATTAAGGTGGTTAATTTATATTCGATACGGGGGATCTAAATTGGCTATATTGAACGTTGTTGTTAGTATATTTTTGAGAAAAGTTGGAACTGTTTCGGCAATTTTGGAAAAGAAGTTGAGCTTCAAACCAATTTCGGTTCAAATAGTCCAAAGCCTTTTTGTTTCTGTTTGGTATAACATGTAAACTAAAAACGTGATAAAATCAATGCTTCTTTGATTCTTATGATAAAGCACTTTTTTTTTATTTTTTAAATTGGCATCATGTACTAAACATTAACCTTTTTTAAATTGGCATCATCGTACCATCTATACCTAAACTATAGTCCATGTTGCAAATCTATACCTGAACAACATTTTGTTGCAAAATGGCTCTAAAGTATGAGTACGTTGTAAATATATATATTTGTGATTTAACACCGTTAAAACTTAACGTAAATTCGAGTTAAAATGCTCAAAATGAATCTTAGAGTTTTTGAAATGTATATTGAACACCCCTCTAGTTTTATAATTTTACATTTTGAGTCATTATTCTTAATTACGTGTGTAATATTTCAATTAATCTTTTCAAATCAATAATATCAATTACATATTTGAGTCTAAAATATCAAAAATAAAATAAAATATGAAAAAAAGTGTTTAAAATAATATCAATAACAATACTTGTACTTAAATTTACCTTTTTATTGTAAAAAATAGTAATTATCAAAACAAAATGTAAGAATGAATAATACTCGTACTAATTTTCTATAAAAAACAAAATCATCATTGTGGAAGATTTTTTACATTACCTAAATAATTTAATAGCTATTGTAGTTTTTTAGAAAATAACTATTCATTCTTACATTTTTCTTTTGATAATTACTATTTTTCTCGCAATAAAAATGTAATTTTTAAAAAATATTATTATTGATATACTTATAAACTTTTGTTTTCATTTGATATTTTATGAATATTTTAGATTCAATCTATTATTTATATTCATGATTCGGAAAGATTATTTGAAATAATACACACGTAACTAAAAATAATGACTCAAAAAGTAAAATTATAAAGTTAGAATGATGTTTAACACATTTTAAAAATCATAAGGATCAATTTGTGCATTTTAATGACAATTTCCGTTAAATTTTAATTGAAGTTGACTTGCAGGTATAGATTTGCAACGTATTCATACTTTAGAACTATTTTTGCAACAAAATTTTGTTCAAGTATAGATTTGCAACACGGGCTATAGTTTAGGTATAGATGGTGCAATTTACTCTTTTTTTAATACAAAGGGAGTAGGGGGTTGGGGATACCAGAAGCTCAAACTCGAGACCTCTACAAGTGTCATCAGGAGTATAACCAATAGGTCAAATGCTCAGGACACTAAATATTAACTTAAATACTACCATCGTACGAGGAGGTTAGTGGCCGGGTATTACGAGAAAGATGCTGCCCACGAATGCCTGTTCAAAGCCATAAAGAGCTATGAAGATCTCATACTAGTCCGAGTTGGACTCGTTCTGTTTATCATCCACTTATATTAATTTGAAGAGATGTGCCTTCTATCTTTACTTAGGATCTTATTTCCAATACTTTATCTATATTTTATTCACTATACAACTTTAAGTTGTATGACTTATTGGTTTTGTTTTGCTCATAGTTGTCTCTCACGGTTGTACAAGGTTGATCCATGAATTGGCTATGTTCATGGGCCATGACCATTTTTTCTTTGGTTCTGAATGAAAGCATTAACTGTCAAAAAAAAATACTACCATCGTTCGAAACAAAAACTGAACTTTTGATTTTTGATATTGTGTTTGACTCAAATTATTGTTAGGAAAAATGTGGTATTTAAAAACTAGAAACGATGAATAATATAGTAAGATTAAAAGTTATAACCCTGATATACTGGTAGGGCATTGGTTTTCTCAGGCAACAGTGGAGGATGTCGAGTAGGACCTGTTTTTGTTAGGGGACTCCTAGCAGGCATGCAATCTTTGATGGTCTGCTATTTATATTCATTGGGTTTGAGGGGCACCCTGGTTTTCACTTTTATTAGCTATGTTATTTCGCTCCTTTGGACCCTCTTTTATATTTTTGTTCTTACGTTTAGCATAGGTAAAGGCTGGTTGTTACTCTGTTGCAGGTTCGGTTAACATATCTCCCTGTAGCGCACTGCTGTGATGAGGTAACACTAATTCGTTGTTTCAGAGCATGGTGGGGTGTTGGAAACGGGAACCACATTTATCCTCAATCCATCGTGACATAATTTATACTGCTCTTAAGCCTCTTTAGGCAGCTGTGGGAGTCTGTTTGGCTCAAGCTTTGCTTCACGAGTGGATGCCTGTTAATTGGCACCACTATAGCATATTTTCTAGAGTTTATGTGTTCCGTCTACTGGTACATTGTTTTCTTTCCTTCCTCGGCATTTTTTGTAATGACTTCTTATTAACAAAATAAGTCCCGAGTGTTTAAAAAAAATGTAAATATTTTAGAGAAATTATCACAACCGTTCAAAATTTCTTGGGACAATAATCTTAAACATGAGGGAAGTGGCAGTACTGTAAGAGAGCGAAGATCGGGGTAAACTTCCGCAGTACGAGGGGATTGGTGAGAAGGAATGTTGGATTGGAACCGCCATTGACGTCGTTGATCGATCTTGCTATAGCTAGCATCATGTCTTTTCCCCATCATCATCATCACCTCATCATCATCACCTCTCTCCTTCTCATGATCACCTCCTTATTCCCAGGTATTAATTCATTTTTTTCTCAAATACAATACAATTAAGTATCTTTTGTTGTATTGATTTTAGATTAATCGAAGAAGTGATTAGTTAATAATTTCAGGACTAATGTTGTCAGAAACTGTAACGCTACAATCAATTGAAATCTTCAACACCCATGAGTGGCTCCCGGGGAAACTGGTAGTTTATTTCCGTTGCAAAGACGAGAACAAGACCGTCTTGCCTGATGTTAAAAACAAACATGTTGTCTATCATTTCAAGGGAGAGGAATCATGGCAGGTGATTTATTAATTATATGTCTTCTTCTTTTTCTTCTTCCTAGTTTCAATTTGCTTGATGACTTTTTGGTGGTGGATCAGCCATTGACAGATTTGGTGAGCAAAAAATGCAAGCGATGTGGGTTGTATGAGCAAGATTTACTTAAATCCGACGGTGTTTATGACGAGTGGGAGTTGTGTTTAGATGATTTCAGAGATAGCAAGTACATCCGGTTCAAAGAGAAGGAATTTAACGCCACTTTCCTATGTCCCGAGTGCTCTTCTCATTCCCTTCCACCTCGTGAGTAATGTTTTTTTATCTTCATTTCTTACATAGAAGAAGGCAGAGGATTGAAGATGGTGAAGACTTGAACACATGTCGGATAGCTTAGCCATTATGCTAAATACTCAGGACCAACTCATGCCGAGTAATGTTAATTAATTCTACGTACCATTCATGCACACGTATACATGAATAATCGATCAACGTTAATTCCATTGGTTGAGGTTGGCTAGATATTCAATCTTAATTGCATCTCTATTTTGCTCTATCCGTAACAATTTTTCCAAGTTTCAGGAGCTTAAGATCCGTCTTAATTATATTTTCTTATGTAAGTTTAGGTACACACTAGTGCACTTAAAGGTTTTTTTCGTACATATCCAAACCATTTAAGTCTGCACATATATACAGTGCAATTAAAATAATGGTGTTGTTAATTACTCTATTACTGAATTAATTAATTATTTTGTAGATACAACTAAAGCCCCTAGAGAAGACATTAATCATGAAGAGGAGATTAGGAAGCATTTAGTGGAGGTGATTTTGGGTGGTGTGTCGGTTCTAGTTTTGGTGGTTGGTGTGGTGTTGGTGATTTACAGGCACTGGCAAAGGAGGAAGAGGCGACAAGATCAAGCTCGGTTTATGCAGTTGTTTGATGATGGAGATGATCTTGAAGATGATCAGCTAGAGCTTAATTATCATCGTAATTATTATCATGAACGTATATAAACAACATAGAGAGATACAATCATACAAAACTAGCTAGCTATACTTGCAATTGTTTTGATTTTTTTATTATTTAAATTTACACACTGTACAGTGATCTTTCATCTTTCATTATTGTTCACTGGCCAAGTTTTAATTAGCTAGGTAATTTCCATACAATTAATTAGACTTTTGTATGATTACTTTTATTTTATTTTGTTTTTCCTAGCTTTGATTAAAAGACTTGTTCTTTAAGTCTTACCTATTTGGGAATAAGGATGAAGAGTCTTCAAAATCGTCCAAACTGTGACCTAAAAGTACACTAAAAGACGCATGAAAATGTTATACAACAACATCAATTTCCATAAAGCATGACGCCCCTTCAACATCCAGGTGCCTTCGAAGCTGTCATACCACCTGTAGCAGACACACACCACAACCAGCAAACCAAGCAAACAACTAGAGAAAAAAAAAACCAACACGACCACAGAAAAACCACATATGAAGACCTAAAGAAAGAGAACGGTGCAAGCCAGGCGGTCCTCGCTATACTAGGTAGGACCGTACCCAGAGAATCATGGCTCTGGGTGGGACCGGAATTCCCCCAGCCCCACCAGACTATGATCCACTATCTCTACCACAACATTTAACGTAAAAGGGTTCGGCTCAGGTTGAAAACCCTCTATGTGGCAATCCGAAGAGGAGAGAATTGTCACTTTCCAACCATTGCACTGGAGGAGAGTGAGTCCTCGCTTACGACGATTTCAAGGGACATCGAAGCTAGAGGTGAAGCCGAGGCGGCGACAAACCTTGTCTATCTCGGGCGCATCCTTTCTGGTTTTGAGGAGGGAGACAAGTAGGGAGGCAGAAGCGTGGAGGACACGCTTGAGGGCGTGAATCATCTTGGCGGAGCCAAGACCCTGACAGTTAAGATTGATGCAACTACTCATCACAGCGATGGTGGCGTGAGCAATTGGAGAGCCAGCATGACAGATCGGTTATAGAGGAACCCAAGCGCTATTTGACAGCAGCGACACTGGGTCTCAAAAACGTCTCGCCGTATTTACAAACTCTTGTTACTATGTTATGACAACACCATAACTGATGTGATATCAACTTCGATCATATCCGTTCCAGCTACATCCAATACTTTTCTAGGACCATTTTAGCCTTAATTATGTACTCCATGTAGCCCAATTTGTTACGGGCACTTATTGAACTTCTTTTAGTATAAATAGACTTAAATTCTAGGGTTTTAGCATCTCTTGGAATTGGAGATTGTGGACCTACGAGTTTGGAGTTATTGCAGCCATTCTTTGGCCTCTTTTTCTTGTTTTCCATGGGTGTTTTAGCCCCTTTAATCCCCGGAGCATGAGAGATTGAAGGAGGCTTATGTGGATCTTTAATCTAGGGAGATTTCTTCTTCTCTATACTCTTTTTAGTTACTTAGTAGTTGCCTTTACTTGTTGCCTTCTTAGATTCCAGCATGTTTAGGGGTAAGAACTCTTTACTTGATTCATTAATTCTTCATATCTTAATGTGGATTTTAGTTTACTAGTTCTAGTTAAGCGTTTCCCACGAGAATTGGGTTTACTACATTAATTAAATTTTCAGAAGAAAAATTTCATGTTTTACGGTATTATTCATACAGTTACAGTTATAAAATTTAATAAAAAATCAATAAAAATATATTCAGAAACTTAAAACCTCAAATTACGGATATGCATAAAATTTTATCAAAGTTTATGAAAAATGAAGGAAAAAAATTAAATGTTGAAAATCAAGAGAAATATATATATGAAAATTAAAAGCTCAAATTAAGGTATATATGCATGTAAATTATCAATATTTATGTCAAAAAACTGAATAAAAAATAAAAAATTAAATACTAATAAACAAACAATGCATTTTTATGGATAGAAAGAGTATTGGTCCTTCGAAACTTGTATTTGACTTAATTATTGTTAAGAGAAAATGTAAAAACAAAATTAAAGAAAAATATATTTAGAAACCATATAGATCATGAGCTATAAATCCACATATATTTGTTGTGGTGAGTGTGGATGTAGAGTTTGTTTATCACATGTCCTTTTTAATATTGTAGAAATAGTTTAGGTCAAATACAAATTAGAAAATTAGACCTTTGTATTGTAAAAAAAATGTGCGAGTTCATTTAGAGAAAATTAGATTTAAAGGGTTTTTTTGAGAAATAAGAAGGACCAAATTACAGCTTTTAGAAAATTATCGAGTGTAAATAGTGATAGAAATAGTTTAGGTCAAATACAAATTAGAAAATTAGACCTTTCTATTGTAAAAAATGTGCGAGTTCATTTAGTGCAAATTAGATTTAAAGGGGTTTTTTTGAGAAATAAGAAGGACCAAATTGGAGCTTTTAGAAAATTATCGAGTCTAAATAGTGATGTGTTTTTGCAAAAAAAATGAAAAACAAAAGTTAGTTGTAGTTGTTTTTCTTAACTAAGGGATTAAGTCACATCATATTACAAAATTAAGGAACTAATTTTCAAAGTTAAGGAACTTATTTATGTTATTTAAATTAAGGGACCGACTCATGCAAAGTTGAAAAGTATGGGGACTGAAAATGCAATTAGAAAAAAAGTAAGGACATTTCCATTACTTCCAATGATGCATACTAACCAAACTAGTAAAACTCAGCAATACAACCACCTCCAATATTTGACCACGATGAAACTCCAGAACCATCAAACTTGCAAACGATAAAAAATTGAAATTTTTTCTGACTTAAGAAAACTGAGGAAAACGATGATGATCAGAGTAGGTAGTCATGTTGATTTGGTTTTGAGATACTGATTAAGTGTAAGAACATGTTGATCATTAATTAATGTTGATCAAACACGACAATAATATTGATAAAGTGAACAGAGATGTTAATCACCATACAAACCAACACTTATTTTGGAGATGTTGATCAAGATAAGCTATGGTGTTGTTTATCAAACACGATAACATTGTTGATAAAAAAACCGCATGAAAAACTTTCAAATAAACGAAACGTTTATGCACACGCCTACCCAATACACATTTTAACCCATATCATCTTTCTTAGTGCTGGTCATTTGAAATTAACGTTTTTAATTAATTACAGTTTTCATGCACATATTTCTGAAAATGCTTTTTGGAATTTCATACTCAATGTAATGCTCGAAAGCTGTTAGATATATAGTTTTTTTTATATACAAGATATATAGCTTTATATATATCATGAAAAGATTATATTTTCACCGGTTTAATTTTTAAATTAAAAAAATCAACAGATAATTAGGAAGAGATTAGAGTTTTATTCCCCTCCGTATCTATCATATCATATCATATCATATATGTCTCCTTATCGTGATAAAAGACTTTATTTATTTATAACCCAAAAAAAACTTAGACCTCGTCCATAAATAAATCCCCCTCTCAACCTAGTACAAAAATCCTCTCATCAGTCATCACTATAGCTACATATATATATATCAATATATATGGCCTCTGTTTACATATCAGACGACTGTGTGAACGACGCACGTGACCCGCGCGTGCCGGTGAGAGGCAGCTACGTCAACCTCTACAAGTGGCCGGAGTCTGACGCCGAATTCGTCCGGTCGGCGACCACTAACCGCAATGGCTTTATGGACAGTACTGTCATCTCCAGCAGGCAGATGTACCTGCGGAATGCCTACACCTTCACCAGGGAAGAAGAAGAAGAGAAAGAAGATAAACCGCACAAAACGACGCCGGATTGTGTCGGGAATAAGAAGAAGATGAGGAAAAGGATCAGAAACTTAGTTTGGGGACGGAAGAGAAAATGCTCGGTTTTAAGAAGGGCGTTTTCCAGATTTTTCCAAAAGTTGCTCTCTTGCTCTAACACCGTCGATGTGGTTGATCCAAAAATTGGAGTAATATGATACGTATTTTCCTTTGGTTTTTCTTTTCCTCCGATAATTGTATGAATTTAATTTTAGTACTTAGAATTTCTTTGACGATCTTGATTTGGTTAGTTCCTTAATTTGCACGTTTCTCTCTCTCTCATGATTTTGAGATGGGTATTTTCTTTCAATATGTAAAAGACAATTAATGTTTTCGTAAAGCTAATTAAACTCATTTAAAATAACTTATCAGTGATGCAATTTCATTGATATTCAAACACTGGAATTTCAATCAAGTTAGGAAAGTAGTATATAAACTATTTAAGTTTCTATATAAAAATGTTAAAGTAAAATAATCATAAATTAAATATTGAAAATAAAGTTATCTTATTTTCTGATACATAGTAATAGTTTTCTTTTTAATATATAGTAGTCTGTTTTTGATATATAGGGGTAAAGAATTGGATGATGAAGGCTTGAACCTAAGACTCCATCATAGCGTTAGAGGTTAATTGCTTGCAAGCAAAAAATATTGGGTTTTTTTTTACTGGAGTTTGACTACATTAAAGAATGTGAGCCAAGGGTAGAGTGTAGAATTAAGTACAAATTGGCCAACGTATGGCCCAATTCTAGAAAAGCTTTCAGCCTCTATAACATTATGATGTTCGTGTAGTGTTTCTTGCTAAAAAGGAGAAGAAAACATTGAGAAACTTTGCATGATGTACATATCGGAAACTGAAAAAAAAGCATTTTTGAATAGAAAAAGATGAAATAGAGAAAAGATCAATATATATTTTGGAGATTGGTATAACATACTCCCCCCATCCTTTTTAGTTGCTACAATTTTTTTTTTGGGAAATTAACATTTACCCCTTTGAGGTTTGGCATAATTTTCAATTTCTTCCTTAGATTTTCAAAATCCTCTATTTTTTCCTCTGAGGTTTGTCGAAATATACAAAAACCTCTCTACCATTAGGGCTGTAAACGAGCCGAGCCGAGCTTGTGCTCGGCTCGAACTCGGCTCGATAGTTTTTGATCGAGCTCGAGTTCGGCTCGATAGCTCGACGAGCCTTCATGATACGGGCTCGAACTCGGCTCGATTAATTGCTCGAGTATGGCTCGTGAGCTGCTCGAAACGTGTTAATAATTATTCAAACTACACCCGAGTTCGAGTTCGGCTCGATAGCTGCTCGAAATATGATACTTTGTAATTCTAGTCTTGGTGCTTTATAATTTTAGTCAACTAGGTCGTACTGCTTTCAAATTACTCATTATACAACATAATTGTAGTAAATTAGGTCATACTACTTTAATTATTTACATATGAATTATTATAGGTTCTTTTTAGTATGTATTGCTCGATAGCTCGATAAGCAATCGAACCGAACTCAGCTCGACTCAAACTCGGCTCGATAAGATTATCGAGCCCTGAACTCGGCTCGAACTCGAAGCTCGATAATACATTGCTCAATAACACAGGAGCCGAGTTCGAACTCGAGTAAGTTCGATAACAGCTCGGCTCATTTACAGCCCTATCTACCGTTTAACTTCTGTCAATTCTTCTATTAGATCTATGGGACCAACGTGCAAATGCAGCTGGAAATCCCAAAATACCCTTAGTTAAGCAATTTGTTATTTTCATTTTACCCCCTCCCAACCCGTTGAACAAGTCCCAAACCCTCAAATCCTTCATTCCTATCCTAGCCCCACCCAGCCCTAAATCCAATGCAATTCAGGTCGCCCTCTGGTTGCAGATCGATATCGCAGCTAATCTTTGACTTGAGAGAGAGAGAGAGAGAGATCAAAGGTATTGAAGTAATCAAGTCGCTGTCAAAGCACTTCGCCCGCAAGTCCCGCCGATGCAGCTCCGCACTTATCATCGTCTCCAACTTCTTCGCCATCGTTCTCTCCCTCTCCATCGTTGTCTTCATCCTCACTCTCGTCCTCCTTGGCATCCCTAAGCCTATCTCCGCTGACTTCAAAACCCAATCCGTCCATAAACCTGTTTTCCAGGAATCAATCTCTGGGAAACCCGGTTTTGGTTCTATCCGATAGGCTGTTGTTGTTGACATAACCTAGCATATACTTGATACAATTGTGGATACACTTAAAGTGAAGAAAAATAGAGTTAAAGACTTAAAGTGAAGGATTGAGCGAGAAGATGGTGAAGGGAGATGAAGAAACGGATTTGGTGGTGGAGCTGTTACAGTGTGCTGTTACCATATTTTGGGACGTTGGGTTAGTTTTAGTTTGAGGGTACTTTAGTCTTTTCCTATTCCATTAATGGGAGAATTGACGTAAGTTTAATAGTAGGGGTTTTTTTGTATATTTTTTCAAACCTTAAGGGGAAAATAGAGGATTTCGAAAAGACGGGGAGGAAACTGAAGAATATACCAAACCTCAGGGGGATAAATGATAATTTTCCTTGTTTTTTCAACATTTAATCTATGATTTGATTGTTGTTCTTCAATTTTTTAATATATAAAAATAATAATTTATATACAAATGATAAATGAACACTTATAATTTTTGCATATATTTTTTATTTTATTTTTTAACAAAGTATTCCAAATAAAAATTCAACTCAAACACAACTATAAAAATCAAATTGTGCAACTAAAAAGTGTTGAAGGGAGTATATTTTTAACTTTCAAGTTACCTATCTTTCATTCCTCAAAAACCTTTAATTGCATTATAATATCGGAACAAATTTCATATAAGATTAGGGTAAAATATTATTTAGTACCTCAAACTTTAATGAGTTGGACAAATCAGGACTTGAAGAAAAACTCGTTCAAACTCGACCTCCAACTATTACACGAGTGCAGATAAGGGCCTTGACACGGCGAACTCGCCATGTGAAAGCACGTGCCTTTACGGGTGTTTCAGATTTCACGGGTTTCTCGATGGTTTAGGGGGTTAGTTTTAACGGAGAAATAGGGTTTGGGGCTTTTATGTAAGGTTTTAAACTTTCGACCCAACCCCAATTCAATAAAAAGTAAAAACTCAGATTCCTCCTCCAACCTGTTTTTTCCAGCGGCGGCGCCGCTGGGACCGCGATCGAGAACCGTCCCGGACTATTCGTCTCGCATTGGTTTTGTTCCGTCATGTTCGGTGAGCTCCACCACTTCGCCTCCCTCCCTGAACCTCACACACCGAAATGCCGCCGTCACGTTCGATCGATCGTGAATCAAAGGGAGACGGGACGAGACCGGGCGGCAGTTTCTGAGATTCATACGCAGATAGATTGCTGGAGTCGTAGAGATTGAAGCCAACGACGGGAGTAACGAAACATCTAAAGCCATTGAAGCATCCCCATTTTGACAACATCTAGAAATCATGGCATTCCAAGAACCCATATCTCTAAGTGACATTTCATCAAACATTTTATGGGCAACAGAGACAAACCCAAACTTTGTGTACATATGAACCAAAGAGGCAGCAAAAAACACGTCCCATTCAAAACCCATCTTCAGAACATAACAATGTATTCTCTTCCCATGAACTGGATTTCTGCAAGGTTTCAGCACAAGGGGAATGTGCAGGCTCTGAAGGTAGCATGAACTTCAATCTCTTTGCTTTCTTCTCGAAATTCATCCGGATCGACTTACACAGAGGTGGCTACTGCTTGAAACAGAGAGCGGGAAACTCAAGGAAACTTGATTGGTACCAATCCAATTTGGAACTCGAGGAAACTTGGTCCGTAACTTGATGGTGGAGAAATTATAAGGAAGGGGAAGAAGTGGATTCGGAGATTCTTCCAGCTGTGGTTTCCGATTCGAACAACAAGGTGAGGCTGGTGAATTCGGCGTACAAGGAAATGGTGGGGCAGCCGGAGTGTCGATGGCTGGAGACGATGATGGGCGACGATGAGAAACAAAGAATCTGCAGCGATAGGAAACTTAGGCTTTCTGTTAGTTTTGGGAATTGGGGATAGCCCCAAACTTTTGAAAACTAACAAAAAGCCTCCTGCACATGCACTCCATCGGCCATCCCACCGTTTACTCTACAGTCCAGAAACACGTGAACTCGCAAACATTCGTCGACACACGTGCTTTCACGTGCCGAGTTCACTGTGTCAAAGCCCTTATCCGCATTTGTGCAATAGTTGGAGACCGGGTTTGGACGAGTTTTTCTTCGGGCCCTGAGTTGCCCAACTCATTAAAGTTTGAGGTACTGAATGATATTTTAGCCATAAGATTACTACTAAAAGCTTGAGAAATGTTTTTTAGCGCCTAAAAACATTGAAAATTTGTCAAATCAATTTTGTTCTCTCATATATTGAGAAAATATTGAATTTTCTCCAAAAGTTTCCCGAAAGAACATACTAGGTGCAACCGTGCAATTAAAGGAGGAAAACTTGACAAATTGACTTGACTTCTGTTTGAGTGACGAAAATTACCACGAAAGAACTGTGTGGTTGGAACAAGACTTTCACGAAAAGTTAGTGACGCAATTTAGTAATAAAGCGAAGGAAATCCAAATTGGGGACTACCTATTTAAAGCTGAGAGAGGGAAAGGAAGAGAAGAGATCCGCGGAGTGGTGAAATTTCCAAGTTTTCAACTTCTCTCGAAACTCTTAACGACGACGGAATTTTCCATTTGTGGCTGCCGGAAAATTCAAGATTATCGAATGAGAAGAAGCGAGAGAATTCGTCTCCCAATCTGGTTCTGTGAGATTGGTCCTTCGCTTCTCCGATTTTGCTCATCTGGAATTTTTAATTTGACCCATTGGAAACTTTCAGGTGAAATTAGAACTCGATTCAAGTTTTTTTTATTCCGTTTTTTTGTTGGTTGATTCTTCCATTTGATCGCTAAGGAGCTATCAATTTTTCATGAAAGAAGGTTTATTTCTGAGAATGAAAATTTTCGTTTTACTTTTTGGTTTCTCTGACCAAGATAGGTCGGTGAAAAGAATAAAGTCCGGTTGGTTTATTTTCTTCCTTGTACTTTCTCCCTTTCTGTACCCGCGACAATTTTTATATCTGCGATTGTTCTTATAAACTGAACGCAGGTATAGGATTTCAAGTGCTGTAAAATTATCATCTGAAAAGGGGGAAAAGAAAGGAGTAGAGGAGGAAAGAATTCTCGGGGTTTGATTGGTTGGGACTTGCTATAATTGTGTTGCATTGTGGTTGAAAGTGTGAAATTTTGAAGAAAAGTAGTTGCTGTGTTATTGGTTGTGTGACTGAAATTCAGTGAGGTCTTTGGTGCCTGACAAATGAATGTGGTCGGAAAAGTTGGGAGTCTAATTTCACAAGGTGTTTACAGTGTTTCTACTCCTTTCCATCCCTTTGGAGGGGCAGTTGATGTTATTGTCGTTCAGCAGCAGGATGGGACTTTCCGGAGCACTCCTTGGTATGTTCGCTTTGGTAAGTTTCAGGGTGTTCTAAAAGGGGCTGAAAAGATTGTTAGTATAGAGGTCAATGGGGTCGAAGCCAGTTTTCATATGTACCTTAATGCTTGTGGTGAAGCATATTTTGTTAAGGATGCTGGTCCTGATCGAGTGAGTCAGAGGAAAGGGGCATTGTCGAGTTCAGCTAGTCATTTTATCAGTAGGGATGAGAATGTTTGCAGACTTGATCATAGTTTTTCAGAGGCCGGCATGGCTTTCCGAAGGAATGAATATGACAGGGTTCCAGGTCAGCTTGAGAGAACCGAAACTAGGTTTTTCGATTTCCAGGATGATCAGGTCCCTGTAGGTCTGTCAAGGTGTGACTCTAATGATCCTGGAAGTTTAGTTGGTGAGCCAATTGGTGAAACACATGGTTCAGATTCTGAAGTAGTCTTGGTGAGTGTGGATGGCCACATGCTAACAGCGCCTGTAGAAGACTCAGATCAAACAATTGAAGATGTGCAAGAAACAACCGCTCAGTTTCATATCAAATCAAGTGAAGCAAAAGTTCTGGTTGATGGCAATGAGGAGGTTAGTTCAAGAGAAAACGAGTTGCCTAATGGTCATGAAACCGATTCTTCCACTATTGATGAGGCACTTGATAAGGCGTGCTCTACTAGCGACTACCCTCATGTGTCAGGCCAGCAGCTCGAAGCCCAGGTTGAACACTCTCTTGGAAGTCAGGAAGTGCAAAATCTCTCTAGGGAAGATGGATCACATGAGCATCCTGCTGTTAAGGTAGCTTCTGGTAATGAACAAGGAGATGTTTCTCGAATTTGCTTAGAGGTATCAGAATTAGATGCTGTCAAAAAGAGTAATAATTCTGAAGAAGCAGATCACACAACAGATATGGGCAGATCAGATGAAGTCGGTGCCTATGGTCTTCTGGAAGAAGAAATTGGTGATAGTGCCTTGAAGAAAGGAGATGGATATGAGAAAAGTTGTGATTCTGGGTCTCACAGTGGTGATGGGTCTGCCTCTTCACAGATTGAGGTTGAATCTATTGACAAAGAGATCTTGGATGCGGAAGAAGAAGAGGCATTACACTCAGAGACGGCAGCTCCTGTCCTTGGAACAGCTGCATTTGATTTAGATTCATCTGTTGAACCTGAGAATGCAGGTCCTTCTGAAAAGAGTGATATAACTGATTCCAGGGATGAATCTGTAACTACTTCAACATCTTCCAGTCGCAGATGGAGCCTCTGGCCAATTCCATTCAGAAGGGTTAAAGAAACTGAGCGCAGTACTAGCACCCTGTCCAATGCTGATGATTTTGTGGATTCTGAACCTGATATGCAAAGCTCTGAAGTAGAATCTGAAGAAATTTCTAGAACAAGGACCGACTCGCCTCGCAAGCTATTTATCAGGACAAATGTTCCCACCAATGAGCAAATAGAATCCCTGAACTTAAAGGATGGTCTGAATATGGTAACATTCAGTTTCTCTACCCGGATGCTGGGAAGACAGCAGGTTTGTTAATTATGTAATGCTCGAACTTGGCAATCTCTCTCTCTCTAAATTATTATTTTTATTTTTGCAAGCCTGTAAAAGAGTTTGATGGTTGACAGGTTGATGCCCATATTTTCCTGTGGAAGTGGGATGCAAAGATTGTTATATCCGATGTTGATGGAACTATTACCAAGTAATTCTTTGGACCTCTCATGTATTCAGATTCTAGAGTTGTTCATGTTATGATCTTTTATCATTTACAATGTGACATGGTTGCAGAAAGAAACATAGTATTCCATGTATGACTGTACTGTAGGTTGCATGACTTTAGTCCAAGTAGATTGTGGAGACTGCAAGAACACATTTTCAGGAAGCTATTTGATAAAAGAAATCTATAAGGGGTTTCATTTAATATGAGTGTTTTTGAAAGCTTTGAAAAGTGATGTTAGTTACAATGTTATAAATTCTTTCTCATCCAGGTTGCTTTGTATGTATGCTTTGGCATCTGAATTTTATGTTTGATGCAATTTGTTCTTTGACTTCCTTGATGCATTTGTTTCAGGTCTGATGTCTTAGGCCAATTTATGCCTTTGGTTGGGAAAGATTGGACACAGACCGGTGTGACTCATCTTTTCTCTGCTATTAGGGTATGAGTTGTTTGAATGTTTTGCAACCTCTCAGCTTAGGAGAGTTCTGTAGATTAGCTGGCAAAGTCCATTTGTTTTGTTTGGTTTACTCATTCTCCTGTCTTATGTAATGCTCAACATTTTCTTTCCTATGTTTTTCACTTTTCCCACATTATACATTTCCACTACTGAAGGATGTTTTAAACTTAAAAATATTTGCTATTTGCAATTTCTTCACATAGCTAGCCCACAGGAATCGACATATATATTTTGAACCAAACAACTTCAGTTTCTTTTTTTGTAAGATTCATGTTATTCAAGAGTCGTCGTATCGATTAATCAAATCCAGATTCCTTTTTCTATTACATTATTTGGGTCCTTGTCACAACCTTTAATTTTGCTACATACAGGAAAATGGATATCAGTTGCTGTTTTTGAGTGCACGTGCAATTGCTCAGGCATATCTGACCAGAAACTTCTTATTAAACCTGAAACAGGTAATAGCATGTCTTGCTGTGCAGTCCTCAACTTTTACATCATGGTCTGGAAAAAAATGAAAACAAATGCAACTAGCTAACTTTTGATGTCCTATTTAACTGCCAACTGCATATTTTTAGCTAGAAGATTTGAACCAACGTAGGACACTCATCATATGGAAATCCTTCTGTATTGGCAGGATGGAAAAGCTTTACCAACGGGCCCTGTTGTTATATCTCCAGATGGGTTGTTTCCGTCATTATTTCGTGAAGGTGTTGATGCACTCTATGCAGTCTTCTGTTAGGCAGTCTTCAGTTATTTTATATCCTCTCCTCTGCTAACAATATTGGTCTTCTTTGTATGTTTTACTCGTTTCAGTCATAAGAAGGGCGCCTCATGAATTTAAAATTGCCTGTCTCGAGGTGACCTTTGAAGTTTAAACCTCATGAATAACATAGCTTCACTGTTTGTTCGACGTAAGTTAATGACATGTTCTACTCCTGCGCATTTCAGGATATAAAAAAGCTCTTTCCTCCCGACCACAATCCATTCTACGCAGGCTTTGGCAATAGAGACACCGATGAGCTCAGTTACTTAAAAATAGGGATCCCTAAGGGCAAAATATTCATTATTAACCCGAAGGTAGATAACCGGTTTAAATAGTTGTTAAAAGTTTTTGCTTTGAGGATGTTTTTCCTGAGAATTTTACAAATGCTTTTTTACAGGGAGAGGTAGCAATTAGTCATCACATTGGCGTTAGGTCATACACTTCTTTACATACCCTCGTGAATGACATGTTCCCTCCAGCTTGTGTAGTTGAGCAGGTAAAGTTTCTGCACTATTACATTTGAATGCTTCCAGTTATCCACATTGATCAGCTTGATCACTGAAAATTCTTTCATGACATTAAGATGTATAAAGCTGCTCTGCATTTTGGATTGTCTAGTCATTAAGTATTCGTTTTTCATCGATCTATAGCATCTCAAAGCCGGATAATCTGAAAAAGATACGCCCTTTTTCCCCATTCTTGGTTGTCTTTCTTTCGCTATACATTTTGTAAAAGAAAAGGGACAATCAGCATTATTAGATATCGCGAGTTGTTTATCAGCTTGAGTTGTAATGGTCTGACCAACCAACATGATGAGATTTATGGGCTTCTTGTGTTTGCAGGAGGATTATAACATGTGGAACTTCTGGAAAATGCCATTACCAGATGTCATCCGTTAGCATAGGAATTCTGGGTGTTTGGTTAAAATTCAGTCAATGTTTCATTCATGTCATTCTTTCTCCAGCTGAAGAGAGGGGGCAAGAGGGACAAAATGGTCAATAAACAAGTAGGTAGGCTTGGCCATAGACAAACACCTCCCGGATACAATTACTGTAACGTGTATGTAGTCAGACTTGTAACTACTGAGTACATTTCATCTTATGATAAAAGAGAGGGCAGGCGAAGAATAGGAGAATGTCGAAATTTTGGTTTCACTTATTAGACTTGTTTTTTTTTTTTTTACCTTGTTTGTGACTAAATAACATCTAGATCCCTAAACCAGTAAACCTATTTACTTTTGTCAAAAGTACTGTGAACTTTTTCAAATTTTGGATCCGTTTGAGATAGTTCGGTGGCCTTTTTGAGTCGCTCAAAAGTATGATGGTTATTTGTGGGGTAAAGTTTACTTTTAGTCCCTTAGTTTTCTGGTTTTTCCTATTCGGGTTCCATTTTAAGAATTTGTGTCATCCAAGTCCCGTAGTTTTGGTTATTGTATCATTGTGGTTTTTCTATTAGTTTGACAGCTAAGTTTCATTTTTCCCTCCCAACTTCTTCAAATTTGTCACCTTGATAATGCTGTCGTAGAATCTCATCCCACATTAGGTCCCATTTGGCCAATTTAATCAAATACACCATTTTTTTATTTTATCATTTATGCTAAAACTCGATAACTATATATTAAAAAATAATGAATTTACTTAACAATAGAAAAAATGCAAATTTGTAATAACATAAAATTGAATAAATCGTAGTTTAAATAGTGTAAAAACAACAAAGAAAAGGTACGATCTTTGTGAAACGGAGAGAGTATGGTTTAAGCAGAATAAACTATTGGATTAAGTTATTTTTATGATTAAAGTAATTGAGAATTTAATTAAATTTACGGTTTTAAATGTATATTTATCTAGATTTGGGAAGATTACAAATAACTTTTTCATGTGTGTGTGTGTTTCAAGTGGTAAATTGAGCACTGAATTATGAATGAAAGTGCAAATTTATCACCATTATACTCCCTCCGTAACTGAAAAATTGAACACATTTCCTTTTTGGGCTGTCCCATAAAAATTGATCACTTTTCTTAAAAGGAAACTTCTCACTCTCAAAATTACTAAACTATCATCACTTTATCTTTACTTTTTCAACCTCGTTTTTTGTGCACTCTCAACCAAAGGGCAATTAAGTAAACATATACAAACATCTTACATTCACCTTAATCTTCTTGCCCAAACAAATCCTCCAATCTTTTGGGGATGAAGGGAGTATATATTTGTTCAAGGGCCTTTGCCTCTCCACAGGTTGAGATTCTCTCCTCCTCACTGCCGACGACACAAAAGGATTACCTTCTACATCTTCTCCTGCCACTTTCAGTAGGAAAAAAGAAGGAGATCTAAGTTCAAGCAGTCGTCTCCTCAGCCTAATTAGTCGAGTGATTCCCTTGAAATCATGTTAAGATCTTCTCTTGTTGAGAAGATTTCCAAGCAAGCAAAGGAAGAAACTCCACAAAAGAAGAGGAAAGAAGTAAAGATTTCAGAAATCCCTCCAAGCAACCCTCTCCCTTCTCTGCCCAAAGCCAAAGGGAAAGAAATGATTGCAAAGGCCAAAGCCAAGGCAACCTCAGTACATGTTGGTCCCTTTATCTTTAGCCCTGGTGGTCAATATGTTGATAGGAATGACCGGTTGAAGAAGCTAGAATTAATAGAAGCTTAGCTTAATAGAAGCAAATATATAGTATGGTTTCCACCATATCTGCTCCACTGCTTGCTATATAGTATAATGAGTCTTTTTTAGATCTGGGAAAATGTCGTTCTTTACTCTTATCGTTTGCTCACTAGATCCTTTTGCCATTATTTTGAAAACTGGTTCTTTTTTACCACTACCGTTATAGTTTATGGTCCCTTTTTGCCATTGTCTTTAGATTAATTCCACACTAAATCTTAAAGTTTTTAAAAATCGACAAATTCGTTCACATTCTACAGTCCCGTTCATTTTCGCTCTAATCCCACTAGTAGACCTCAATGATTGAGTCTGTGAAATTGGTGCGACGTAGTCACCAGGAACCACCATTGAAGGACCCACCGAAACCGACTTTGCCGGAATCAACATCCTTCTCGGTAGCTTCGCCGATCTTTTCTTTCCAGAGAGATTGAGAACACCCACACTCTAGCTTACCACCGCCGCTTGCCTACGGGTACAAAAATTGAACAGTTGAATTGGGTTTACATAGAGGAATAGATACAAACCTGCATGTGGAGGTAGAAATGAAATTTAGACCGGAACTGGGTTTACGATTTCGACTTGGGAGCGGTCGTTGTGCCAGAAAATGGAGAGAAAAAAGTGAAATTTAGACCGGAAACAGAACACTGGAGAAGAAAAAGAAGAAGATGAGAACTAACATACCTGTTGTTGCCATAGAGGTGACATATGATTGATCATTGGCAGCTTCTTCCATGTTCGTGTTCTGTTCTATTATGTTGTGCTCTTGATGTCTAAGTTTTGGGGAGTTAAATCATAGTCGGGTTAATTTTTTGGGCCTTAGATTGTAATTTTTATAAATTTAGGATTAATTTTTTTTCATTTTAAAAAATTTGAGGTTAATTAAGCATGAAGATACATTCCGAGAATATTTCTTCCGTTAACGGTTTTAACGGTAAAAAAGATCCAAAAAGTAAGCTGGATGATAAAAATGGTTAAAAGATAAAATATTGATGATAAAAAAAGAATGATTTTCAAATAATGGTAAAAAGAATACAGTGAGACATTTTACTTCGCGTCGTCTCTCAAAGTATTGCCGGGAAACATTCTGTTGGGAACGCCGCAAAGTGCTCAGTCTCAGCAGGATGAAATCTGCATCTGATAAGAGTCAGGTTTACAGGTCAAAGATTCGCAAATGCAAAAAGTAATAGCCTTTTCTTGTTCAAGTCGTTGAACCGAACGTGATTTGAGGTCGAATAGGTAGAAGGAAACCGCCTCTAAGTGTCAACAATTTTTTTGCAAACATTGGAGAATGGCGGTTGCCTCCACAATACAGGTAAAACAAGGCCTTGGTTGTTTCTCCAACTACGCTACATTCCCTCTCTTTCACACAAATTTTTCTCTGAGCCAGAAAATGCAGCAAAAAGCTCCACCCGCAGTGCAAAATCCTGTTTTCCCCATTTCGAAATTTGGTATTGAGATCTTGGGACGATGTCGTCATGGCTACGGACGGCGGTCACGAAAGCCGCGGAGGTCAGCTACGGGACAACCAACCTGACTCGCACCGTGAGGAGCTATGCCGGCTCCGTCGTCAATAACGCTGCCGAGGGTGCTAAGATTATTCAGGACCGAATCGTAGGTTTCTGACAGATTTTACATCGCTAATTAAAATACGAAGTTTTGCTGGGTGTTGATGAATATTTCTCCTTTGGAGCAGGGTTCGAGGAGTTTCCAGAGCTTTAGGGTCACGGTTAAGAGACTGGAGGAGCTCTCCATTTCGTCTAAAGGAAATGAAAGAGTTCAGCTGTTGAGAAGGTGGTTGGTTGCGCTGAAACAAGTCGACAGGTTCTCCGCTGAAATTGAAGGGAATGAAGATGATCAACTTTTGCTTGAAGAACAAAAGGGTTCTCCTAAACAGTCCACTTTGGTTAGCAGCATCTATAATTTTGTTTATCCTGTTTCTTGTGTTCCCATTGTTTAATCTTTTCTACCAACTGTATGATGAAATGACTGAATAAGATATTTTAGTAGTGCCTAGTATGCGAATTGCCAAAGACCAGACAGATCTTTCTCATTTCGATTTCCAGTTAAAATTTTGTCTCATTCTAGGAAAAAAATTCAACCGTATGACTAGGTTTATTATGTCGACAATGAACTTGGGGCTGAACCTATGAATTTCCGTGAAGTTTTCCTCCACAGTAAAGCCCTTGAAGGAATGACCTTGTCTATGGTGAGTTATGGCATTGGTGATTGGACATATGGAACTTGTTGAACCATTTTTATTTGCTGATGGATTGAGTTTAACCGCAGGGTCTCTCTTTTCTGTGAATCAGATTCTTGAACCACCAAACGAAGAAGAAGCTTCATTGCTAGCGGAATTGTTCCGGTGATTTTTCTCATCCAAGACATTGTATATTAGAAATTATTGAATCTATGCATCCTTATTCAAGAGATGAAGTTACCAATCTAAGGAACATTTGTTGTCTCTCTGGGTTGCACTTTTGATGAGTCTTTTTATTGGCTTAATTCTGTACAGGCTTTGTCTTGCTGGAGGAAAAGATACTCATGATGCACTGTTGCTTAGCCTTCAAAATTATACCATTGCATTATCAAACTACCAAGATGAAGTGTTGGTGGGTATAGTGTAGACTGTAGACACACATAAAGGTTTATTTTATGGTTGCTTTTAGTAGTCCATATGATCTTAATGTACAGAAATGGTGACAACTTGCTGCTTGTTGCCATTACAACATAAAGACATATTTTTTAGGTAAATGGTCGAGGTTTGCTCATTATTCCTTTGTAAGAAGGTGACAAGAAGGCATCCAGCGTAACATTTTGCCAGTATTATTTTTGTATGAATTAATAGTGTTAACTAATTTTAGATAATTAATTGACACTATAAACTTTATGCCACTGACCCCAACATAGGACTAAGGTGCATATCATGATGATGATGGTCTTGACTGCTTAGTTGTTCTAATATTAATTCAGCAATAATGTATTCTATTGCAATTATATGCATACACATGGGTTATCACCAGTTTTTTTAATCTACAAATACTACTAGATGAGAAGGTCTTGTTCCTCATTTTCTCTCTATTTATTTTGTATTTAGGTTAAACGTGAGGAAATGCTTCAATTTGCAAAAGATGCAATCTCAGGCCTCAAAATACATGCCGACCAGGCAAGGTGGTTATGTGATAAATGCTTTGAACTCCTTTATGTATCTCCTAATTCCTTGTCGTATTGGATGATGTACATTTTTTTTCCCAAAGAATATAAAAAGGAGTGAGCTAAATAATTTTTCAGTGGTAATTGCCATTCCATGCCGTCAGATCTGGAAATGTTTCCTCTACAACAATGTTCTTAAAATAATTCTTTTTACATATATCTTGTACCTTTGCACTTATGGTTTTCAGTATGCTGTCTAAATATGTTTTAATAGTTCTTCATATGACCTTGTGAAAACTTAGCCATGTTGTAGCTTTCTATGCACTGGGAAAGTTTTAGGAAGAAATGATCGTTCTCTTTATTTTTTTAATGATATGCTCTCAGAATAGATGCGGAGGCCTCTAGTATTATGAAAAAACTTGAGGAGATGAAGTTAAGACGGAAATGCTCGGATGAAGGTTGTGAAAAATCAGTTCCAGAGCTAAATGATACATCAGTGGAGGTAAGGTTAGTGTTAACATTTGTACAGGTGTCTGATCTATGTGTATAAAGTTGGTAGTCGTAACCTTTTGTTCAGGCACTTCTTGTAAAACTAAGGACCATTTTTAGATTATGTTGCACAAATGATTTCTTTTCTTTCATACATTATGACATGTTTTAAAAATAGATGTTAACTAAGAATGTGAAGCTGAAGAAAGTGACACAAGTTGATTTATGAGCTGAAATGCATGGTGCGTAGATTGTAAGAAGTCATTTTATTCTCAACTGTATTCTTGGTTTTAACTTCATAACCGAGGTTAGATTGTACGTATCATGCTTGTGTTTGGTTTTTGTCCTAACACCCTTTTGTTTAGTCACGTATCATGATCTTGAGCTATGAAGGTACTTGCAACAGGGCTTCTTTATTGCATCATACCAATAACAGAAAAAGCAGTCTTTAAAAGCTATCTGTAGCCAGTATGCTCCATAAAGATACATATCATTTAAATTTCTGAAAAGCGTTTAATGTTACTTGTCAGAGTAAAAGTATGTATGTGTGTGTGTGTATCTTCAGCAACTCTCACATGTTTCTACTCTTATGATTTCGCTTATATTACACAGATTCATTTGCTTTTATTTGGTTTTGGGTTACACATTTGGTATTCATGTGATCAACAAATTTTGTGTTATAATACTACTTAATACTACTACTTATAAAGAAGAAATGCGATAAATCCCCCGCGCCCCCCGAAAAAAAAAACAATAGCAGAAGGAAGTTAGATAATTAAGTTGGAAAAAATGAAAAACAAATGAGTTAAGCATGAATTTAGACAGGACACAATAATATTCATTATCAAGAGACCCATCCTCACTTTGCAGCTGAATAACAGGAGCAGTGGAACTGTTGAAAGATGCATAGAAACCCAACCAAACCAAGCCATCAAAGAAATCAGAGCAAATTTATCTGACATCAACATATCTGTCTTTCTGAATTGACGGGTTAAACTATTTATTTGCATCTAAAATACCTTTTATTTGTTATCATATGACCATTGTAAAGGAAAGCAGAGATCTAAATTTTGTTCTTACAGCTGACAGTAATGAAAGTTATAGAGAATCCTAAACCATAAATAACCAAAGTCATGACACTGCAGTGCTGCAGCTTGTTAAAACTTTCTAGGTTCCTCTGTTTGTTCTTGTAAAAATTGTTTTCTCCAGAGCTTGTACACTTATGTACTGTGCATTTTCCAAAGTGTTCAAGACCGCCTGCATGTACTATGAGGGTCAAATTATTTTGTACTAATGAGATGGTGGATCCTAAACATTTAAGGTTCTATTGTAGGCTGTAGAAGAAGCATCTGTAAAAGTTCAACTTTATTCTAGATTGGAATCACTATTGTTAAAGAAAAGGTCCTTGCGTAACGGAGACACTCAAGAAACTCATTCCGAAAAGGTTTGTTCTTTTGTTATTTATATACTCCTTTTTCGCACTCATTTACCATATTCAATGTTTGCCCGCCCCAAATTATTGTATTTGTTACTATCGTTCTCTTGGCATACTAGCATCAGACTTTAGTTAGTGTGTTACAATTATGTTTTTAGTACCTAGCTTTATAACGAGTTGATTTCTCTCCATGAAATTTGATTGCTGCCATCTTTTACCATTATCATAACTATTGTATACATCATATTGCAGCTCTTGATTGTTAGAAGTTCCCATTTGAAATAAAAAGTAAAAATTCCCATTTTCTGTCTTCATCTCCACCATCATCATCCACAAATCTGGACTTTGAAATACTTGGTTCTTAGTTGAGCATAGTTTGGTGACAACAAAAATTCTGGCCTTCCTTTCTTTTAAAAATTACTATGACATTTGTCTTTAAACCACCGGACTATTCTCTTCATCAATTATACAAAAAGTGTACTCCCTCTATCCCAAAAACTTGGCACCGTTGACTGGGTCCAAAGATTAAGGAGTGCTGAAATTTATAGGATAATAAAGTAAAACTAACACATAAACAAAAGTAACTTTTTGGGTAGAGAAAGGGAATCGTGGGTCTTAAGGTAAAAGTAGTATTAAAATTTTTCTTCAATGGGAAACGTGTCAAGTTTTTAAACAACGCAAAGGAAAATACAAACCAATAGGGTTCTTTAAACAAAAACGTTCAAACTGGAAAACGCTCAAAACACCTTTTGAAATAACTTCTACTTTCTCAAAACCATCTTTCTAAAATTGGATTTTGATAGGTTTATTTGGTGAGCCTCGGGAAAACCATTTCTTAAGGTTTATTTGGTGAACCTCGGGAAAACCATTTGTTAAGGTTTATTTGGTGAACTTCGGGAAAACCATTTGTTAGGTTTATTTGGTGAGCCTCGGAAAAACCATTAGTTAGGTTTATTTGGCGTGGTCTGATACCACACTCCTCAAAAAATAATTTTGTAAAATCTCAGATGTTGTAAAAACGTGACTCTGGAAAAATTCAGCACTGGAACACTTGAGCTTGGCTTGATTGCTTTGAGAGTGATTGATCAGGAGTAGAGGAGGAGTGTTCTTTCTTCAAGCTATGCTTCCTTCTTGTAAATAAAGAGGAGGAGCCTCTCTTGCTGTTTTGGAATCCCTCAAAAGGCTCCAGCCTGTTGCAGAAAATCTGCTGCTTGAGAAAGACGTTAGGAACAAACTAATGAGATCAAAACAAAATAGAGTTTATTGAAGATAAAACTCTTTAACGAACTAGAGTTTAAAAATTGTCAAAACTCTTGCTTTTTTAATCCTTAACAGAATCAAATTGAAGTGGGCTGAACTTTTAATCACGTAGAGACCAAAAGCAATTTTAGCAAGAGTGGGTTAAAAAGGTAAAATTAAACAAGATCCACAAACTTTTATAGACTTTACAAAAAGACCTTAACGTTTTGTTATCATCAAAATTTAAGTTATATGGGAATAAACCCAATAGCTACATTACCATCAAGACCTCTGGTAAAGAAGAATTTCTTCATTTTTCTAATTTTACATGGTATATAGAGAAGTTTTTGGTGTTATTAAAAAGAAAGGCTTCACTTTAGATGCAATACTTCAGTTACATCAATGGAAACTATGACTCAATTTACTTCTCATTATTATGTTCGATTTAGATACATTAACTTGGTATTTTTCTTTGAAGCAACTCATTGTAGTTACAGAATGGTGATGGTAGTTTTTGGTTGTGTGCTTATTACAATTATTGCATTATTATTAAAACAATACTCCATATCTTATTTTCTTCAGGTTGATAAACTAAAAGTCTTATCAGAATCACTTGCGCACTCTACCTCAAAGGCTGAAAAGCGTATTACAGAAAACAGGTCTTGATTTACCATCTTGGGGAACTTATTCTTTTTCTTGTGCGTGTTTACATTTGTACTCATTTCTTACTGTATTACACATTTTCTGTAGTAATTGTAGAAGAGAAGGAATGTATTTATTAAATACTAGTATGAATTAAAAAGTCTTGGCTCTATTCTGTTTTCTAACTAGGTTCCAGAAGGAAGAAGCTCTCGATTTTCGTGTTTCTAAGGCAGATGAAGTCAGTCAACTTGAGAAGGTGAGATTCTCTAAAAGAGGTTCCAATTGTTCTGTATGGCCATTGAAAATTCTGTAAGAACCATGCATTGATTTGCAGTTGCAAAATGTGTTTATTAGCCCTATAGGAACTACAAATGTTAAATATATTTAATTCATGCATGTACATACGGGCTTTCTCATCAAAATAGTTTGACGACCATTGTTGCAAAACTATGAAGTCATTTGTTTTTCTTGGAGGATCTTTTACTCTTACACTCTACTTAGGGAATAAAAAACACTCCAATTAGAAAGAAATGTAAAATCCATGCAGACGAAATTTAATTGATTCTTTAATCCAAATTTCTTATTTTTAAAATTAGGTCAATGTGATATTCTAAGAGTTTTCTTCTATTGTTCTTTTTTATTTTCTTGTGGAGGCCCATTGACAACAGTTATTTTATGCTAGTCTGTCATGTATCATTTGCTGAATGAAGAATATGTACATCATCTTATGCGTTGTGCCATTTCAAGGAATTGAAAGGAGAGATTGGACAGCTTGAAAAGAGGAAAGAGGAACTTGAAGATGAGTTGAAAGAGGTTCCTCTTTATCTTTACATCCAACCTTGTGCTACTTTCTAATTTATCTACAATGCTTGCACATGATCATGTAAAGATTTAAAGTGCGGATATCTTAGTAAGATCTTACATTGAGAAATATTTCATGTATTTATATTTTGTTCTAGATTGTTAGTCTGTCTAGGACAAGCAAAATTTTATATGTACCATGTAGGCAAAGACGATTAACACTATTATAATTTAAGGTATATTTTGTGCATTTAATATTGTATTATAGGTATATTTTATTCAAAGGGATTTGGGAATAGAGTGGGATTTACTTAAAAGGAATATCTAGGCATGGAATTTGGTTCTTTTTGCATTGTCTACTTCATATGAATATTCGAGAACGTCTACTTCATATGAATATTCGAGAACTTTCCTCAAAATAAGGGGCAAAAAACGAGCAGAACTCTTTTGGAATCAATAAATTATGAAGATTCAGTTGGTAGTGTATCTCTTCCATATCTAGATCTCCTCTTCCCTTCTCTTCTCCCTTTGGTGCAGTAAGCTTGTAATTGCAATTTAGATTTAGATAAGTTCCAATATTTTGTGATACTTGGTAATTGGCATGAATAAGAAAAGCACTTGGGACTGCAGAAGTTAATGGTCCATTTGGTTGGGCTTAAGTTCAACTTAATGAAATTTATGATATTTGCCTTGCAATTTACCCTAAAATTGGAAGATAAAAACAATAACTTTTTCAAATCGAGAATGTGTTAGCTTAATCCAATTGATTAAGTCGTTTTTATGATTATAAATTTATGACCATTTCTCAAATTAAGTAATTTTTTTTTTGTTTTTTAATATATTTTTATCGAGTTTTATGGTAATTTGCAAAAAAACATATTATACACTTGACTAAGCTGGACTTAAGTCCGACCAAATGACCTATAAGTTATATACTGAGAAGTATAAAAAAATTAAAGATAACAAGGTGTTTTAGGAAGTCAAAAAGCTAATGGCCTAGATGTACGCACAAGCTATGTGAAGGGTAATTTTTTCTAAAGGAACTTAAAACTAATTAAGAAGGTTTATAAAAGGTACAACTAGTTCCAGTAAGAAACTGAAACATAGACCCTCGTCCCTCACATCCCAACATTGGCCTTGCAATATGCCATTGATCTCTACAGCCTCTCAAACACCTAGTAACATGAAAAAAGCCCCCATAGACCAAAATTCCACAACCACTAGCAATAACCTTGCGAAGGTTTATTTTGTAAATGAAGCTTTAAGAGCAATGTGCCAATATAAGTACAGATATAAATAATATAGTTTTAGAAAAAGCTACCAAAGTTCTTTTAAGACGTACATGTATTGCAGGTTGTAGATGTTGACATACATGTTTGATAGCATTTACTAGTGATCCCAATCATTTCTGCTATAAATATGCATCTATGTTTGTTTTGTATGAGTGTGATAATTACTTCATTAATGATTGCCTTATAACAATTTTTTTTTCTCTAATGGACATTCTTCAGGTAAATTCTTCACTAGATGCTGCACTTGCACATCTTAAAAATGCTAGGGAGGAAAGAGATAATTTTGATGAAGCAAGCAACCAGATTATTATTCACCTAAAGACGAAGGTATGCTATCCTTTCCCACTTCATATTTTAGGCATTTCCATCTTTTTTTTGAAAAAAGGAAAACAAACTATAGAAAGAAAGACGCTTACCCTTTCTCCCTTCAGTATGTTAACAACACACGATATCCTCTCAAAAGCTTGCCTTCTCAGTGGCAGAAGTGCATGTGCTGTAACTGAAGGACAAGAAGAGGTTTTGGATTAATTGCTCCGTTTCCTTAATCTGCATTTGCTAAGCAAACATCCCTTTTTTCAAATCACATGCACTACATACTTCCTAACCACACTTTGAGCTCAGATCTTTAACTCATGCAGAGAGAAAAGCTCCCCCTTCTCGCTCATAGTTTTAGTAGTTAAATAAAAAAGTTTGAAATTGAACTTGAAGGGCATATTGCTCACTGTTCATTTTTCACCATCTTTTTGGGATGCAGGAAGATGACTTGTTAAAAACTATTTCTTCAAGCAGAATAGAGGGAGATGTTCTTGATGCGTGCATTAATCTTATAGAAGATGTTTGGAATCGTCGGATAATTTACACTGAACTGAACGAGGTTCAGGTTAAGTAAGTCTACCATTTCTGTCTCTACTTCAGATTTCGTAGTTATAGTGTTTTCCTATGTTAATGGAGCAATATTTGTACCTGTAACCTGTAGTTTTTCATCTTATATTGGAAGTTGGTCATGTAACATTTGACGAATCTTATTTTGCTTTTTGAATTATTTGAAAAGCATTTATACTCCCTCTGTCCCCAAGTTTTTGAAATGCTCGACTTTCGATGTCTATTTCACTTCAATTTATCTATATTAATCCTTTATAGAAAATACTTTCAAAAAATATGTTCATAAAGTAGATATATCAAATTACCAATTTTATACAAAAAGATTGAATTTATATTTCAGAATGTTAGAAAAATAAAATCATAGATTAAATGCTGAAAACTGAGTGTAAAAAAATTTAGGGATAGAGGGAATAACTTATAACGTTGTAGTAAACATATGATTTATTTTGTTCTTACACAACCTATTTTCTCTTTGATTGACGATCATTTTTTTTGTTTTTTGTTTCAATGTGCTCTAGTGATGAACTAGAGAAATACGCAGAGTATTTTGTATCTGCAGCCATTAATATGCTATCTGCCTTCAAGGTACCATTCTATCCATATTTTCTAGACCGCTCAAAAGAGACTAATATTTACTCTTAGCTTTAGGGAACTGCGTTTTAATTTCCTTCTGCTTCTAACTAGGAACAATTAGATTCAACCGTCAATCGAATCAGAACACTTGCAGAGATCGTGCTTGCAAGTGAAGGGTACTAGCATCTTTTCGTTTTTTCAATCACTACTAGTAGTTGTTACATGGTTAAGTTATCTGTTTAATTATCTTCACACATCAGGTCAGAAGTAAGAAAGGATGAAAAAACAGAGGATCATAAATCAAGAAGGGATGTTGAAAAAGAATATCTTGAACTTGAAGGCAAGGTGTGCAAGAATTTGTTTGCGCAGTCAGTGTTTATCTCTAAATTCCGGGCATGGACATGATTTTGATTATATTGAAACTCTACTCCTTAATCTTATATCTCTCTTTGAATCTTCACTTACTGTAGTTGGTTACCGTACTATACATAGTAGATGACATAAAATCACAGTTTTCAACTCCAAACGAAGCCATCCAGAGGTGCAGAGTCTATTCTATTTTCTTCTTTTTGGATAAAGGGAGTGCATATTGTTGCAATCTGATTGTAACAAAACTTACGCAGGAGATACGATCAAAGAGTGAAGGAGCTCTTTGATGCTGTTGAGAAAATCAGAGAAGAATTTGAATCGATTGAGCGGCCGAGTTTTGAACCTGAATCACCTTTAAGCAGGCCTCGGACTCCAGCAAGCGCTAAAGCGCCACCCGTTCCATTTCCTGCCGCCAAATGGAGTATTGTGAATACTCGCAAAAAGGTGGAGGATCCAGCATGGGGAAATCTACTTGAGTTGGAAGAAGATGCAAGGGAAATGCAAAGTCCAGTAGAGATTGACTGGGAATTTGATGCTTTTGACAAAGATTTCAAAAAAATATAGCTTATAGGCAAAAGGTGTGTATATATGTATAGCTTTTAATACTCTTTAGTGTCTGAATGTTGTATGTGAATCAATGGTTTCAGTTCAACTTTTGCATCCAATGCAAATGTTCATAAGCACTCAATTTTCTGTTTATATGACTGTTTGGTGACCAAAGTGTAGATACCTCACAGTAACAAGTGTATATTTGTTTGAAATACTTTTTCCTTTGGTGTCTTATACATTTATGAAGGAAAATGGACCACTAGCATGTGACAAGAGAAAGTATGTTTTTTAATTAGTAGAGTAAATATCCATGATCTTGCAAGGTCATACAATAAAAATCAGACCTACAAAATTTGAAGGTGGGGGATCAAGCTATTAATTCACAATACTTGGGAGACAAGTCACAACCAGAAACAAACATAGGAGAGGACAAAGTAACAGCTAAAATCTTCCGTTTTTATGCCTGGATCTTTTAGATTGCATAGATTGTGTTTACATCAACATCGGTATCTGAGGAGTCACTTAGTTCCCTCCTAAGCAACTTCTCTTTCCTTTTCTCTTTCCTAATTTTGTAAGACTTTACAACATAGTAAGTCATAGCACCGAGCACTCCTGTCATAGTAACTCCTCCTGTGACAGTAACAAGAATGGCAGCCCACCGGTTGCGTCTTCCGACAATGATGTATGAAGAAGAAACGAAGGCCAAAGTTGTGCAGACAGAGGCCAGCCACATTAACTTGTTGATGATCTCTACAACCCGTCTCTCTGTCTTCACTTCCCTGCGAACCACTGTAATCTGTACAACTACTACGCATAATGAAGTGAAAAGTGCAATGGCATTGCAGATGAAGAAGATTTGGAATGATACGCTGTCAACCATTACTGCCATGCCAGTATCAGTATTACCACCAGGAACTGTAAAGAGTGCCGCGAATGCAACAGTTGCGAAGAGCACAGCGACCACTGTAACTGAATTGGTGGCATTGTTGATTCCTTCCTTGTGAAGTTTCTTTAGTTCTAGGGCTATTCCGTCTACATTCCTGTGGGTTTTTCGGGTTTGTTCCAGCTGCGCATGTACATCTTTCTTGATCTCTTTCACTTTTTCCCTGAGCTCATCTTTTGACTGATGATTTAGTTCTTTGGCTCTTACACCACCATACCGATACAAAGTCTCTTTAATTTCTGATGTTTCTTCCGAGAAGGGGAGTCCTTCAGCTATGTCAAGAGCTGTCATCTTTTCTCTTGTTAGTGCATTCACATCAGTGTCTGGAATGCGTAGTAACTCATTCACAATCTGCAAGTTAGTAAATGGGTTTGGACAACAAAAAAAACCCAAGTCAAACGAAACAAGTAACATGATCATTGTGCATTCTTAGAAGATTACAACTACTACTACCTGTGACCGTTTCTTTCTTGTAGCAATGTGCAATGCTGTGTTTCCAAACTTATCTGGCAGCATGACAATACCTGCATCTGCTTGTAGAATTGATCTCACTACTGCACGGCTAACCCCTTTCACAGCCATATGCAATGCAGTCTGCCCCTTCTTATCTGTCCTCCTAGACAGCTGTGGATCCTTTTCGAGCAGCTGTTTTACGATATCTACATGGCCTTGTCTGACAGAAAAATGCAATGCATTCTTCCCATTTAGCTTCATTGATTCAATCAAGGTGGGATCTGCAGAGAGCAACTGATTAACTACATCTAGATGCCCTCTTGTAGCTGCCGAGATAAGAGGTGTTGCATTGGACTGGCCGACTGTTTTGCTCAGCCCTGGGTCGTGTTCCAGGAGCAACTTGACAATGGCTGCAAAAGGAATCAGGCAACAGACCTCACACGAGATTCTATCAAGTACTTTTAAGCTTCATGACAATGTTTTGTTTTGCTAGTCATGATATTACCTGCATGACCTTGATTTGCTGCAATATGCAGCGGATCAAAGCCGAATCGATTCTTTATTGAAAGTCCTTCCCTTGTTGTGTGCTTTAGCAGTTCTTCTACTACATCCAAATGCCCCTCTCTAGCTGCAACCAACAATGCTGTCTCCCCCAGCTCATTCACCTCGTTCACCAAGGCTAACTTTATCTCCTCCACCTTCCCCAACAAAGCATCCACATTAGCAATTAACACTAGATGTCAGAAAAAGACTAGTAAGAATAGCTTGTACTAGCTTTTAGTAACTTTAGTTATTTCATCTCCTCTTTATGGCATACATTGTTCAAATGGAATATGCAATAAATTGGCAAAAAAAACTAGCTAACCTCAGAATCAGATTCTTCCCCAGTAGTTGTCCCCATCATAGCAGCATCAATTTCAGAAAAAATCTGCCTCACAGTCCCCACATCACCGCGCTTCGCCGCAAGGTGAAGCTCTGTGTCATTGTGGCGCCCAGTCACCTGCTTCACATACTTGGTCTTCTCCCCTTTCCCAGAATGTGAACCCAACAGACTCTTCCCGGAAGGCGAAACCAGTAGGGATTTCCCGGAGCCCGAACCCGACAGAGATTTCCCGGAGGAGGAAACCAGTAAGGCTTTACCGGAGTTGGAAAACACCAAAGCAGTTCTTGGTGTTAGTGGCGTCGGAGATGGCAGGGGTGAAGAGTCGGAAAATTGAGCCGGCCTTTGCGGCAGCGTTAGCCCCTTCTCCAGATCTATCTTGCCCACTTCTCCAAATCATCGTTCAGGTTTCCCAAACAGGCAAATAAACAATAAATCAATATCAATTTCATCTGAAACTTGTGTCCCAAGAAAGGGAGCGAGCGAGATGAGATCTGATTCAAAGCATTTCTCATTTTTCCACTGAACTAAACAAACAAAAAATTATGAAGAAAATGGGAAACTGTTTCGTCCGTACCTTCTTCTGCGCCGGAATCCATTTGATGGGAAAACGTCGATGAACGTTAACGAATCATTTCGGTGAGGTTTTGTCTCAAAATCTCACTCCCCGGTCGCCGGAATTCGCAATAGATTAGAAGGAAGAATGGAAGATTAAGAGCATTTCCTCCTTTCTTCTTTTCACTTCTCGCTGATTAGATGAGAGGGAAAATGGTTTTGGCTTCCGGGAGCCGCCGGGACAAGCAGCGGAGCCACCGTGATTAAACTGTTTCAGCAGGTCCTTTTCTTTGTTTATATTTGGTCCATGTTTTTGAAGTATACAAATGATATTGTCTTTTCTATTCTCACCTACACGTACTTAACATTAGCTGGGAAGGTAATGATGGCAAAAAAAAAATGATGTAATTAGACTGGAAAATGATGTTAATATAAGTCCTAATTTAGACTGGAAAATGATGTTAATATAAGTCCTAATCATTTAGCTAGTTGTAATGCTGCTGATGACATTTGTAGAGATTTTGAGTTCGAGTCTTCGGTATCTCATCCCCTACTCCCTTTGTATAAAAAAATGATGTTATTATAAGATGTGATGTCATCTACTATTATATATTAATACAAGATGACTGCAGTAATTGTAAAAAAAAACGAAACTCGCTTTCTGGTTGCGTCACATGTGCTCCACATCAGATTTGGAGTTTTTTTTTCCTGATCCCATAAGGTAACAACTGAATATGAATATGTAACTTCTAAAAATTTTAATTATAGTTAAGGCAAGTAACTAATCACTCTCCTTTGTTTTCTCATGTGCAATTAAAATAATTAAAACACCCCAATCAAAAAATAATTAAAACACACTTTTACAGCATTTGATTACTCCGCTCTCTCTCATCTCCATCCGTTTATTTCATAATTATTTTTCCTTTTCCCTTTTCTGTTTCAAAGCTCGCCGCCCAACAACCATCCTCGAAAAGCTTTCTCGCCGAAAGCCAGCCAGCTCCGCCTCCACCTTCGTATTACTCTCTCTCATTTGTGAACCACCATCATCTTACCACCATTCTTTGTGAACCACCACCACCTGAGCTACCCAATCGCTGCCGATCCGATAGAGAACCACCTCATTGGCTGAAATCGATTGGCCAGAATTCTCCCCAATTGACGCTCCAATCGTCCGCCATAGCACCGCAGAGATGTCCATTGCTGCACTCTCCTTTGCCTGAAAGCGCCGCCGCTAACCACTGATTAAGCTTGACCTGCCATCTAACCTATAGACTCGATTTGCCATCACCAAAACATGAAGAAACCTTTCATTCTAAGTCCTCCACAATGCTAAGTGCTCGATTTGAGTATCGGTGCTGACTCGACGGTGGGAGGTGGGCGAATCGATGGTGCGACAATGACGCTTGGCGGGAGGGACGAATCGATGATGAAGATCATCGTTTATTCCAGATCTGAAACGTTTTAAGTCGCGAGGGGACTGTTTGTCGGGCTTAGTGGCGAGATGAATTATGACTTCACACTTCCAGATCTGATGGTGAATTTATGTTAGCAGACACTTCCTCTTCGACTTTTTTATTTTTTTTATTTTCAATTAAAATTTTAGATTATTGTGTTCTGAGTGATTAACAAATTTCTCTTCACCCAAATGCTGAGTAGATAATGATCAACCAAGCACAAAAGGTAGTTCTAACAGATTCTTATACATTATCTGTTCTCACCTCTTCCTTCAGTGTCTTATAGTCATCAAAAGAATTGGTGAATTTTTTCAATTAATATTAACGGCGAAGCACAAAATTTTTTATGTTGATCAAACATGATGAAGATTTTGCAGCAGCACTGATAGCAAGCAAGGGAAATAAATTTTACATACTGACGCTGATTGGGTGAGTATACACAATTGTGCATACAGAGAAATTCGGTCAGAATTGTTTGCTTGAGGTCTAAGGCTTAGGATAGGCTACAATTGTCCCTTAGGCTTCATTTAATGAGTGGATTTTAGCATATCATCATATTTGAAATTTTTTAAGACAAGTGTGGAAAAATACATTTCTGCAAAAACTTGAATGAAGTTCTTAAAAATGTTACTCTGAAATATGTCATTTCTAGCGTAAGTTGTTGTGGAGAGAACACTCATTATAGACATGTTTGCAGTAACACTTTTAAAAGAAAATTATGGTGCTAACATTTGTTTATTTGTACGTTTGATTACTCACATTTTTCATTTTCATGTCATTTGTCCAATCCATTAAAGAAAGAATTAGTAAATACCAAGAAGAAAATGTTGAGCAGATAATGATCAACCAAGCACGAAAAGTAATTCTAATAGACTCTTATTCATTACCGTTAATCGTGCGAATGTTTCCATATGGTTTCCAATCTCTTTCATGTTCTTTTAGTCGCCAGTAGGGACAATCATGGTGAGGTGGAGATGCGGCGTATCGTCGAATCGGATGGCAAACGCTTCGAGCAGAGTCATTTACCGTGAACAAAAAGTGTAAATTATGTCGACGATATGATGCTTGGGTTCGCCGTCGAGAGCTTCCAATATGGCCCCAAATTGTCAAAAGTAGTCCACGAGATGACCACCCGTGACGTAGTCGAGTTAGGGATGAGTGGCAAAACAAATTAAATCATCAGAGAGAGAACTGATATCTTTTTTTGGATGAAGATAGAATTGGTATAAATGTCATTATTCAAATAATAAAATTAACCCAAAACTTTTAAAAGTGAACTAATTTTTCATAAAGCTAAGCCAACAGTTTTAAAAATGAACTAAATTTTCATAAATTTATTACACTAGATATATTGTTATTTAATACATTAAAGTTTTTGATAATTATTAATTTAGTAAACCCGTGACGAAGTCGGGTATTAGAACTAGTTAAATCCAATTAAAATGCAATGAAATTTATGACACCATCAAAATTTATATACAACTTAAAAATCTAAATTGATAATAATAATAATGTTATTATTATTATTATTATTATCATACTATACTCAATTTCAAGCATTATTATAATATTATAATGGGAAATTAACAAAACCCCCATTGAGGTTTGTCATAATTTCCACTTTCTCCATGCATTTTCAGAATTCTCAAAAAAACCCCTAAGGTTTGCGAAAATATACAAAAACCCCCTGGCACTAACTGTGCGACCGTTGGCATAGAGGGAGAGGACGGCCTGGATGGTGACGTACATGGCGGGAGCGTTGAAGGTCTCGAACATGATCTGGGTCATCTTCTCCCGATTGGCCTTGGGGTTGAGCGGCGCCCGTGAGGAGGATGGGTGCTCCTCCGGCACGACGCGAAGCTCGTTGTAGAAAGTGCGGTGCCAGATCTTCTCCATGTCGTCCCAGTTGTTGACGATGCCGTGCTCGATGGGATACTTGAGGGACCCTAAACTTTTGCGTAGAGTTGTTAGGGTTAGAAAAGTTATGGTCCAATTTTTGTAGGTAAACTTAAAAGTCTAACGAAATTGTTAACGGTGGTTAGTGTCAAGGGGTTTTTGTATATTTTCACAAACCTCAGGGGGTTTTTCGAGAATTCTGAAAATGCAGGGGGGAAAGTGGAGATTATTATTATCATTATCATACTATACTCAATTTCAGGCATTATTATAATATTATAATTATGAACAGATTCAAATGGTTTAATAAGTATTGACACTTAGATCAGATATCATAGGGTTTAAGCTTCGTCTATTAATCTATCTAGATACTTTAGGCTCAAATTCAATAGATGTCAACTCGAAAAGCCCGAACTCAAATTCGAGACGGAGTTACTCTTTAAAGACACAATTTAAACCCATAATTGAAAACCATGCTTAAAACACATTTGGTTTAGAATATCAATAAAGAATTTATGATCCCCTCTCAATTCTAAATTCGTTGATAATTATTATCTTGTTTTAGTCATATTTTAAAAATTTGTCCTATCAAGGTTCTATCCAAGGATAATGTGTCCTATTTTGATCATTTCCGTCCAGTTGGGCCGTTAGTTTTTAACGGATTTGTATGGATTTACTCTTTTACCTTTACTGAAATTTTTTACTTTAGTTCTTAAACTTATATTTCCCTAAAATTTTAATCCCAAAGTTTAACTCATATCGATAAAGCCCCACTTTGCCTCTATCTCACCCCTCCCAAATAGCTTCTCCGAGAATCACCGATCCAACTCCACCAAAACTGTCGGCGATAAACCATAAGCTTCGGCACATGTTTCACAGTTTGTGTCCATCTTTTATTTCTCGTTTGTATTCATCTCTACCTTTTCATGTTTTTTGCATTTTTGAAGCTATGACCGGTATGGAGGAGTCCTTGTCTCCTCTCTTAATTCTTTAAGATGAAAATTAAAAGTGGTGGGCCCCTGCGTCCCGAGGCCGAGACACCGGCCCACGTGCCGGGTCTCTGCCGTTATCTTTACAACCCACCCGCAACGTCTCAGCCCGAGATGTCACGCTTCCCCGAACTTCTCATATGAAACACTCTTGTGGTGAATCCCGAACTGAGACACATGTCTCATAATGAGACACATGAACCCATCCTCACGGAAACCTCTCGGATAAGACATATCACCGGTGTCTCGGCCTCGCGTCTCGGATGAGAGTCACTCTCTGCGCCTCGACCGGTCGATTGGGGTCGGTCGGTCCACACAGGACGAGTGGATGGTTACATCTTGCATGTGAAAAGATTTCTCTCACGTGTCCTCACCAGGATCATCCCCTACACCGACATGACACGTGGCATGATCGCAACGGCCGACCATTCGTCCGTACACAACCCCCAAAGGCTATAAATACCCCCACCAACACCATAATCACCAGGTGGACTATAATTAATGCATTTTTGCAGATCGCTAGAGGATCGAACCGGGCATCGTCTCGGACCAGATGACCCTCGTGTGACTCGCAGGACCGAGAGCCCAAATGTCTCATCCGAGAGACTCGAGTTGACCAGATCCGCATCACCTTCTCTGACCGAGACGGACGCACCACCAATCTCATCCCCTGCTAGGACCACCAGTCAGTCCCCTATCCCTTACTTTGTCAATTACTCCTTATATTATGTTAATATTTGGTATTAACATTGGCGCCGTCTGTGGGAATGATTCTTTTAGACCCAAAGGATACCACATTTGACCTAACACTTATCCCATCAAGGAGCCTCTCGATCTCGTCGAGCGAAGCTCTCTCGATCGAGGATATTCATGAGGACTAGATGACGCCCATTCTCCCTCCCGAAGGAGGGTCGTCATAATCCCTTTTATCAAAAGCCACGTCAAGGAACATAATAGGATCATTCCTTTCAACACATCTTTATGAGCATTCTCTCCCTGACAAGGGAAGGAGACGCCCTCACGTCTTTAAGACACTTTACAATCACGACTCTGGTAGCCATTGTGTCTTTTTGACACTTCGCATCACATGCCTTGTCCCCGATCACGTCGCAAGCTTTGACCCCATCGTATCACGGGCCTTATCCCTGATCGCGTCGTAGGCTTCGGCCCCATCACATCACGGACCTTGTCCCAGATCGCATCGTGGGCTTTGGTCCCATCGTATAACGGGCCTTGTCCTTGATCGCGTCACAGCCTTCGGCCCCATCGCATCACGAGCCTTGTCCATGATCGCATCATAGGCTTCGGCCCCATCGCATTATAGGCCTTGTCCTTGATCGCGTCGTAGGCCATACCCCTGATCGCCTCTCAAGCTACGACCACCACGTCTAAGGCTACGGCCCTCATTAGACATGGCTATGGCCACCATATCTAAGGTTACGACCATCATGTCCAAGGCTACGACCCTCATCAAACAAAGCTACGACCCTCATAAGAGACACCGTTTAAAATTCATACTACAACCCCTATGTTTTAAGGGATGTCATCTAGAATTCACGCTACAACCTCCTATGTCATAAGAAACACTACCTCGGGCTATGATCCCCTATATCAAAAGAAACACCATCTACAAGTATAGGTCATGGATTCTCATAGACAAAGCACCGACAACCAAGACCCATATGCTCGTTTGAGCTCAAAGGGAGGCCATGACCTCCCATAATCAAAATAATGATAAATATAACCTAAGTGCTCCTACGAGCTCAGACGTACGTTACTTCATCTTGTAACGAATGCTCGTCCGAGATCAGTGGTAGGCTACGACCTCTTATATACGAAACGCTAGCACATATTGCAGATGCTCTTCCAAGATTGATAAAATGTCACAACCTCTAATATATGGAGCATTGTTAACTACAACTCATCACCGAGCCCATAACAGGCAACAACCTCTCATATACGAAGCGCTATTAACTACAGCCCATCACTGAACCCATAACAGCCCATAGCCTCTCATATGCAAACTACTATTAACTACAACTCAAAAGCTCATCCAAGCTTAATGATAAGCCACGACCTATACGAACCGTTGTTGGCTACAACCCATATGCTCATCGGGTCTTCAATGGTAGGCCACAACCTCTCATAAATAAAATCATATTCAAAGCGGAGACGACATCCCAGGAAGGGAACAAGAAATATGAGCAAATGTTGTCATGGTTTGTTAAAGACACCATTCTGCGGAAGAAAGACCAATGACGGGACACAACTATCTTATTCTGAGAAACCCCTCGTGAGGAGAAGGGGCTCCTGATGAGCTACAACAGTCACATCCGAGAAGCCTCCATCAGAGATGAAAAGCTCATGACAAGTCACGACCATCTTAATATGACTCATTATGAGCTATAATTGTCTCATGCTTAGAAACCCTATCTCGGGAAAGAATGGCTCATGGTGAGCCAATACCATCCTATCTTGAGAAATCCTCTCTCGGGAAATAGAGGCTCATAATGAAAGGCATAAATCTTTAGCATCTCATACGGTCACATTGAGAGCATAATTGCATAATACCTCTTGAGAGGCAGGAATACTTGAACGATGGAGTGTCTCATATGAGAGACAAACGTAAATATGAGCAATAAAGTGTCTCATATGAGAGACGAAGAATAAACATGACGAGCAAACAAAGTGTCTCCTATACGAGATGAACGCAAATGTAAAACAGTAAAGTACCATGCAATGTAAAGCATCTCATACACAAACACTAAAGTGTTGTGCGTGAGACAAAGACAAACATAGCAAACAAGTGTGAGCTCTAAAGTGTCGTATAAGAGACGGACATAAGAGTTGAATAACAAAGCTTCACGTATGAGGGGCAAACAACAAAGTGTCTTAGACGCGAGATTAGCATAAACAGTTAAAACCAACAAAACGTCTCATGTAAGGAACGAGCATGACGACGTGTCTCGGGAAACATGCACACCAACAAACAATCCTAGCATAAACAACAAGAGTGCGACATCGCATAGAATACACTAACGCAAGTATAACGTCTCATACTCGAGACACTAAACATCACCAACAAGACCGTCCTCGTTCTCGGTCGCGACCACCCTAGATGACTCAAACACGGGAGACTCTTGTTGCTGAGGTATTGACTTGTCATAAAAAACACAACAAAGCTGTGAACCAGGAGGAATGCGCAATGATATCTCGATACAACACAGCTTCGCTTTTCTCGAGGATCAAGTTTATCGGCTCTAAGAAACAAAGGTACATCTAAAACGACCAACCAATATCATCACGAGGACACCACTTTAAAAGATGAAAGAGAACATACGCGATCCACTCTCCGTGAGAGGAATCTCATAAATCAAACCCAAGTAACAATTTATTGTGTTAAGACAAGTCCCAAAGTTGTGCGCTCACAAAAGAGCACCACGAGACCATCGAAAAGGAGTCATCTCTTGTAAGAAAAACCACTCGCGTATGAAGCCTTACCCTTGAGAGGAGTTTAATTAGGCAAATCTAAATGATAAATTAGTAGTGGCCTCCATCCTTCTCGGCCAAGACGCAGATAATGAGCCTAAGATAACATCGACAACAAACAAACCTTCTTCTTGACAATGAGACTTAAGTCATGGATGAACCAACCAATTCAGACTAGCCCTGGGGGAAAGGAACCTCTTCTTTGGAGAAGTAGCATTTGGATAATGTAAGACCCATTCAAGCTAAGGAAAGCCCAAGATAGCCCATCTTAGCCTAAAACAGTCATATGATCGGAACACGTCCAAAAAGTAAGATATAGGTAACTTAGCCCCTCGGCTAGGAGACCAGAGCAAGGCAATGTCTCTCGTATCCAAGATACCCATAACATGATTTCACCAGCACTTCAAAATTAAGCATTTTCACCAGCACTGCAATTAAAAGCAAGAAAATTATACAAAATTCCATAAATGTCAGATTTACGAATTTATACACCATGATTTTTTTTGAAATGCAACCTCAGAAGAATTAATACACCATGAATTATTCGACATCACAACGGCATCAACTCTAGAGCTCTCTGACGACAAGATCTCTTTCATCTTCATTAACACCATCGATGAGATCTTGTCCATCCAATGGAGAATGTTGCCACTATAATCAAGCTGTCCACCACCATCACGGAGTCAGCACCGTTGCAATTCATGAGCGAGAAATTAAGAGGTGGTGGGCCTTGTGGATTGCTCCATTTGACATGGCGGTGGCGGGCCGATGCACCAAAACGATCCCAGGTGGTTCATCGGCAAGCAGAAAGAGGTGGTTGGTTGTAGAAGGGCACAATTTCTGATTTGAGAGGCAGATTTTGCCAGCGTAGGAGGAGGCATTGTTATGGTGGTAATTTGGTATAGCTTCTTTAAGGAATTCTTCGAGGGTTTTTTTCAAGAAAATGTCCATTTTCTTTAAGAGAATTTTCGAGGGTTTCTGATTAGCAATTTCTCGAGAGTATGTCTACAACAACATTAAACGAGCTTAACTATTAAGGTAGATACTCAGGTTGCCAATTACTAGCTTCTGTCCACCGAAAGTTGATACATTTATTTTAGTTGTTTCAAAATATTTAATTTGTGATTTTGTTTTCATGAATGTTTAGATATTTAAATTTAAATAATTCAGATGCATATCATAATTTGAAATGTAAATTTTTTAAATATGTTTTTTTGTGGCTAGTTTTTTCACTTTTTATCTTTATTAAAATTTGATCAAATATTTTTAAAGTTAAATGTATCAGCTTTTGGCAAATGGAAAGAATTAATACCGATATCCGCTAAATACAAAAGTATCCGCGATTGACTGTCATTGTATATATGGCAACGACATAAGCGTAAATAAATTATGTCGTCATCATACATATACTCTCTCCATCCCAGCAAATATCAAACATATTTCTTTTTGGGTCGTCCCAACAAAACTCCAGCGTTTCCTAAAAGAAAACTTTTCTACATCAACTTTACCTTACTACCCTCGATTTCTCATCCCACTCCAAAAATTTATTTCTGTCTTATATACTTACTTTACCTTATTGTCTTCTAGTCAACCATTTTTTTAATTTATGTGCAAAGTCAAATGCATTATATTTGGTGGGACGGAGGGAGTACTTAAATAGTCATCCTTTGCTAAAAAAGAAAACTTGTATATATAGTTAGAGTAAATTGCACCATTTATACCTAAACTATATCCATTGTTGTAAATCTATACCCGAACAAAATTTTGTTGCAAAAGTAGTTCTGAAGTATAACCTGCAACTTAACATCCGTTAAAATTTAACGAAAATTATGGTTAAAATGCTCAAATTGACCTTCAGGATTTTTGAAATGTGTTGAACACCCTCTGGCTTTATAACTTTACTTTTTGAATCATTATTCTTAATTATGTGTGTATTATTTTTAATAATCTTTCAAAACCATTAATACTTATTATGGATTGAGTCTAAAATATCCAAAAAACAATACTCCCTCCGTCCCAAAAAGAATGCTCCGTTTGACTTTTGATGTTGTGTTTGATCTCAAATATTGTTATGAAGAAGTTTTTTTAAAAATTTAAAATAAATATATTTACAAAGTGCAAACATTAAATTATCACTTGCATATAAACGTTTTCATTTTTAATATCAGAAGATTGGAGAAAACAATTCATAGATTAAATGCTCAAAAAGAAATGGAGCATTCTTTTCGGGACGGAGGAAGTATCAAATATGAAAAGAAATTTAAAATGATATCAATAATATTTTTTTAAATTTATTGTTTTATTTTGTTAAAAAATTATCAAAAAAATGTAAGAACGAATAGTTTTATTCGTAAAAATCTAATACTCCTAGCTATTAAGGTATTTAGGTAATGTACAAAATTTTCCACAGTGATATCTACTATTAATATATAAACAGAACATATTGAAGGAGGACTGCCAAGTGTAAATTATTTTTTAATATTTATTAAAACCACATGATAAATTTAATCAAGAGATAATATCCGAACAGATTGAATCTGCAACAAACTATATCTAAACTCTCTAAAAATTCGAAATAACCCACAAAATCAGGTTTCAAACTCGATCCCAAGCCTATATTCTAGATATTCCACACTATAATATTTGATCTAAATGGAAATATAAATCTTTGAATAATTGTTTGCAAAGAGAATGCGGAAATCCTGATGAATCTACTATTAATATATAAACAGAACATACCGTGGACCTCCGCTGTGTAATTTTTTTAATATTTATTAAAACCACATGATAAATTTAATCTAAAGATATCCAAACAAATTGAATCTGCAATGACTATATCTAAACTCTCTAAAAATTCGTAATAACCCACAAAATCAGGTGTCAAACTCAATCTCAAGCTTACATTCTAGATATTCCACACTATAATGTTTGATCTAAGTGGAAATATAAATCTTTGAACAATTTTTTACAAAGAGAAAGCAGAAATCATGATGAATCTACTATTAATATATAAACATGAACATACTGACGGCGGACCTGCCACGTGTAATTTTTTTTAATATTTATTAAAACCACATGATAAATTTAATCAAGAGATAATATCCGAATAGATTGAATCTGCAACAAACTGTATCTAAACTCTCTAAAAATTCGAAATAACCCACAAAATCAGGTGTCAAACTCAATCTCAAGCCTTCATTCTAGATATTCCACACTATAATGTTTGATCTAAGTGGAAATATAAATCTTTGAACAATTTTTTACAAAGAGAAAGTGGAAATCATGATGAAAAAAATGTAAAGCATGTTTGCCACCATCGGAGGCCGTCGGAAAACATTTTTTCACGGTAGACACTCGACGGAAATGCATCTACGAGGCGATTTTGGTGGTTTCTCATGATGAACAGTAAGAATTCGGTATGAACACGGTTGAACTTTTACACACACACACAAAGAGAGATGCAACGGGTTAGGGTTAGAAACGTAAGAAGGTTGGACACTGGGTTATCTATATGAGGGTAGATGGGTTAGAGTTTCGGTTGGGTTACGGGTTGGGCTAACAATTTGGGCTTAAGTGTTTAAGGCCGGTTGGGAGTTTGGACAATGTTGGGTGTGAAAAAAAAATTAGACTGGATAAGACCAACTCGCAATTTGTGGAATTTTTGGATTACTATTTGTATTCAAATCTTTTTTTAATATGTAAAAGTAACTTTATTTATATTTGTGAGTATTATTAATTGTAATAATTATATTTTTTAAAATACGATAAATTACCTTAAATTTATAATGAAATCTTGTAATAATTAACAACTAAAAAAGCAATAGCACGCATAATTGCTTATAATCATATTCAAGTCTATTACTATTATCTATAAATTTAAGACTTTCTATCCTTTTTTTGATATATTTGGGGATTGGGGTAGGGGGCTGTGGAGGCTCGACACTACGTACTTAAAGGGAGTCCTGTAGCGCCTTAAGAAGCGCCAAAATGAGTTACAAAACCTCCACCAGGCACCTGGCGCTACAAGGCGCTTTAGGAAGTGGCTGTGAAGCGCCTTTGTAGCTCATGGAATAAGCGGTTCCCGAGACCTCCACTTCATGTCCAATGAACATAGCCACTAGACTAGATGCTCATGACTAAAACTTTCTATCATTGTTTCACTAATACATAATTTCTTTTATAATTTACAAGTTTCATAAGTAGCTAAAAGAAGATGGCACTCATAAATTGCTTTTAATAAGGTTTCGGCCGTCCATGACTTTAAAAATTTTAATCTTAATTTTTAACTAATTAAACTTTTCTTAGATTTAATTATATATCAATCACATTCATGAACTTAATCGAAGTCATTCATGTTTTACTGATAGTGATTTTCTTCTATGATTTTCAGTTTTAATGATTGAGGGATTTAAAAGAGGCAAATAAGAGAAGTTGCTTTTACTCAAATTTTTAGTGATTTATGTTTTAAGGGTTTAGAATATTTAGGTAGATGTGAAAAAAGAATTAAAAAGTGGGATTAAAAGATTTAGCACATAAGAAAAGAGGTTTCAAGTTGAAAATGAAAACATTTGATAGACTTAAATTATAATTTTGAAAACGTTTGGGATTGAGATGAAAAAAAATACAAAACTTAGTGGCATAAAAAGATTATCCCCAAACTAATAATAGAAAAAAAATGAGAAATACTTACTCCATCCCCCAAACTTAGGAGGTAGTAATTATTAACTAATAAAATTGATGGAATATTGAGAATTTCTATGTTCCAGAATCCTTGATGAACAAACCCCAAACAATTAAAAGAGAATGTAAGAAATTAAAATTCTAAAAAGAACAATAACAAAATAACAAAAAAAGAATTAGAAAGAGAAAGGAAGAAACGAAAAAAGAAAAGGAAGATTCAGTAATAAGCTCGAATGTTTTACCCTTTTGGTTATCGATTCTTAAATAAAATAGCATATGAGTTATCTTTTCAGGAATTTATACGAATACATCGATAGTATCAAGACATAGACGTTAATTATTTTTACCCCGTCCCGTAGGAGGGGTACCAGCTAGTTTAATATTGTACATTATCTAATTTTTTAATTATAACCATTTGAGATTTAGAAAATTATTATTCATTCTTGCATTTTATTTTAATAATTACTACTTTTTTAATAAAAAATTAATTTAAGTACAAATATTATTATTTATACTATTTTAAATTTGGATATTTTAGACTCATTCCATAATTAATATTATTGATTTGGAAATATTATTTGAAATAATACACACGTAATTACGAAAAATGACTGAATATGTACAATTATAAAGCTAGATGGTTGTTCAACACATTTCAAAAACCTTAAGGGTCAATTTGAGCATTTTCACAACAATTTTCATTAAGTTTTAACGGATATTAAGTCGCATGTAACCCAGGGGCGGGCCCACAATGGGGGCACGCGGAGGCACGTGCCCCCAGTAAATTTCTACAAATTATTGGCGTAGTTGTAGTATTTTCTGACATAAATAAAATATATGGACCATTTTGAAAACTGTTACATAGTTTAAAGACCAACTAGCATTTCAAGCAAAATAAACGACCCGGTACTCGCATAGCACGCACAACCTGCCATGAAATGGGTTAAATACTTATGACGTCCTAGAATTATTCCTAACTGTTTATTTGAGTCATGAAATGTTTTATTTTGTCATATGAGTCTTAAAGTGTTGATAAAATGTTAAGAATTTGTCCTAAGTATTTATAATATGGGTAACCATTATTAAATAAAATAAATTGTTTTTTCCTAACAAATAAAACTGTAGTATTTTGTAAAATCGAAACATTCGATCTTGGTGTTTTGAACGGATAAAAATATTTACGCTATTTAGTTCAAATTGTTTAAAAAAGTTGATACACTTTCAACTTTTAAATAAACTACAACTTTGTACTTGAAGTTAAATAATCCAAATGATTAAATATTATGTAGTGTGACACTCTTCTTTCCTCCAAACACAATTTTCTTGATAGTTTTTACTTTTTATTCAAATATTTTCTATATTAGAATTATGGATATATAACGTGAAATTTCTAAATTACTAGATTGTTTTCTAAAAAAATTAGAAATAAGAAAGAAATTGTGCCCCCACATCTCAAAAATCTTGGGCCCGCCACTGATGTAACGTACACATACTTTAGAGCCACTTTTGCAACAAAATTTTGTTAAGGTATATATTTGCAACAAGAGTTATAGTTTAGGTATAGATGGTGCAAATTACTCCTACTAGTATGAGAGAGCCCTTCTACTTGTGAAAATGGTGCAAATTGCCCCTAGTTGCGTGCTTCCATAATCCATTCATCAGTTGGCAATATGCATGCATGCAAAATAAGCATACGTTGGTAGCTAGCCAGGCAACGCAAGTGCGAGTTTTCTAGCCAAAATGAGCTCATTTTATCAGTAGCACCGAGTACGTACCCATTTTACAGTAAAAAAATGTAAAATAATAAAACAATCATTTTTTCTTAGAGAAATTGATAATAAAATTTTCATTTTTTATTAGAAAATTCATTTTAAAGAGTAACAGATATTTCATTTTAGAATTTAATATTGAAGCAATGTTTTATTAAGTCTGTAGAACATCACGGGCTTTTTTCTAATTAAGCACTACGTAGTTGCTGAGGAATTCATAGCGGCCATGAAACAGTTGGATCCGTTTCTAAGCGAGTCCCGTTTCAAGCCGTTACGAATTCCGCTCCCGTTTCAGAGCCGTTATGCTACCTGCCAGCATCGTTTTTGGTGCCTTTGAAGTGGTTCTTAAGCGGCTGTAGCCGCTTCCAGGTTCTTTTTAAGCATTATCTTCCTTTTTTCTGGCATTTTTCATGAAGAACTCGGGAGAAGCTTACTCCCGAACCCTTGCCACATCCATTTTCAGATATGGGGAAGCTCTCCATTCTGGAGTTGTGATTTGTTTTGTGATTTAAAGTTGTCTGCTTCTAAAGCTTTTTTGCTACAGAATTTGGGATCTATGTACGTATGCACCAATTTTATTATATTTTTCATTATAATTCCTTTATATATAATTTTATCATTATGTTATTAATTTTAGTGAATGTTGAAAATGGTAAATTTGTTGAATAGTTGAGCCATAGTTCCTATATGTGGAAATGTTATAAAATATTATATGAATAATATTATTTCCATTAATTTATTTTTTGAGAATAATATTTTATAATATAATATATTATTAAATATTCATGAATTTTTCAAGTTGGACAGTTTGTAAAAGTGCAACTGGTATGCCAAAGTTTTATTGTTATGTATGCAGAACTGATACAATTGCATAAATTTCGGTGCATTTTTAGTCTTGTTCCTCGTATCTATTTTGGGAGAAATAACCCTCAAAATATGGTATAACGAGGAATTGAGACGAAATGTTGTTGAAATTTATGTAGATTGTATAGGTTATGCATACACAACCATAAAACTTCAATACCGATTGTACTTTTATGAATACGATATGACTCATGCACCCTTAGCTTTAGGTGAATTAGGAGTAAAAATCTTATACAATGGTATGTAGTTAATTAAAAGTTTGTGGTTTTTACCATATTTTGTACTTAATATTGTTTTGTATGAGAAAAAACATGGCTGGAGAACGTGATTGGATGTATCATCGATTAGAGAAGGAGACTCGTACAATTAGTCGAAGATTTTTTGAGGGGTTACAACATTTTTTGGAGTTTGCCTTTTCTAATGCTAAATCGAATGGCCTGTCGACGGTGAAATGTCTATGTAGAAAGTGTAAAAACAGATTCTATTATGATAATGTATACTATTGGAAATCATTTATGCAAGTATAGTTTTAAACCAGATTATTATGTAAGTGATTGTCATGGGGAGGCAATACAGATTGATCCTAGTATTGTTGGAGGTCGTAATCAATTTGTCGAAGGATCGTCGTCTAGTAATCCGCGTGTAACGACTGAAACTGATTCAATGGAGATTGATTATCAAGGATGGAATGTTAAACAAATGGTACATGAAGGTTTGAGAATTCGTTCTACTAGTTTTGATCAAATGAATAATGATGAAAATGAAATTGATGATAATTATGAAGATTTTGAGAGGATTGAAGCAGAGCCGCAAGTTGAAGATGATGAAATTCCAAATGAAGAGGCGCAGAAATTTTTCATTTACTGCAAGCTACGTCAGAACCTCTATATGATGGTTGTCGTATTGAACATAAGAAGCTAGCGGTTTTGACTAAGTTTTTTAGTTTGAAAAGTCAGCACAACATTTCTGATGTTGCCTTCTCCCACTTCATAAAAGCTATCAATGAAATATTACCTGGTCAAAATACATTGCCGACAAGCACAACAGAGGAGAAGAAGATGATCAGAGACTTAGGGTTATCGTACAATAAAATTGATGCATGCGAGAACAATTGTATGTTGTTCGATGGTACTTTCAGCAATTTGATGCAGTGTAGAGTGTCCGGTGTAGAGAGATACTTTGAGGTTGGTACGGATCGGCGTGGTAAAAAGAATCTTATTTACGTTATTTTTCAATCACTGAATACCTTAAGCGTCTTTACCAGTCATAAAAAATGGTTGAATTTATGAGTTATCATGTATGGGCCAATGAAAATTCAAATGGTTACATCGTGTAAAGACCCTCAAATGAATTAACGGTAAATGGTTAAGGTTAGTAATTATAATTTAATTGCTATGTATTAAATGCATGTTGTATGGCATTAGAAATTAAACTAGACTTGTGTGCAAGTAGAGGTTATTTCTGGTAAAATCGGTTTAGGAATGACATTAATGGTATTTTGGTCATTTCGACAAAATACAGTTAGGAAGTATCAAATTTCAATTTGAGAGGTTTAAAAATCATGTTATAAAGTAACATGACAAGTTTTATAACCAAACTATGTACCGTTTGAGAAAAACAGCCATTTTAGTGCTTAGTGGCCTAATTGTAACTTTGGAAAATTTAAGTACCTTTTTGGCTTAGCATTAATGGTCAAAGTTGATCATTGAAATGAGAGATTTGGGTCTCATTACTACAGGAGGATTAGAATTGGGCTTGAGGACGAAGAGGATGTGGTTAATTGAAGAATTGGGCTAAGTAGCCCAAATTTGTTGTGGGACTCATACAAGCTTTTATACCTCATCATCCTCTCTTCTTCCTCATCCCATAGGTATCAGCCATTTCCAGAAACTTCTTATTCTTCTTCTTCAAAAACTCAAGCTTAACCCTTCCTAAGCCAAAATTCATCAATTTCTTCAAGGAGAAAGGTAGTTTATGAGCAATCAACTATGGTGAAGCTTAATCTCACCTTTGATTGAGGTAATTAGTTTCTTCTCTTTGTGGTTGAGTTTGGGATAGATGAAACCACCGTTCTTGCTAGGTTTCCACGAATTTTTGCTCTTTTGGAAGTATTTTTAGTACTAAATGATGTTATGGAACATCATAGGGCCATAAGGGAGCATGAGTTAGCTTATTTGCGCTTTTATGAACTTTTAGGTTTTTGGTAGGGTATAAATCCGAATTTGGAAGTTGTCCAAGGTTAAATTGTTGTTTAATCTTGATGCTAGATTGCTTAATTATGTGTCTTGATGATGGTTTAGGCACAAGCTAAGAGTGTTGAGCTATAGTTATGATTTTGCAAGATTTTGCTCCAAGGTAAGGGGTTTCTAACCTGATACACTCAATTTCTCTATGCTTTATATGTGTATTAAGATCTTGAGGATGATATATGAATGAGTAGTTAAGCTTTGGATGAGTAAAATGAAAGTTTGGTGAAGGTATACACAAAATAAGCACAATTTGTGTATGTCAGATTGTAGAGGTGATCTGAGCCGTTTGGCTTGCTTAAAAATCTTAATTTTTTGTCCGAGCTGTTTTAGAGAAGATGAGGAATAAGTGGAACTTTACGGTTTGTGATTTGGAGTTGTATTGAGTGAGATATGGTCATCCAAAGTTGTACTCCAAATTAGGCCAAGGCTGCGGAGGGAGGAATTGGAGTCAGGCGACTGATCAAGGGGGTTTCAGGAATCTGCATCCGGGGGCTTCGCCTTCACCTGGTGGGGCTTCACCTTCGCCTGGGGGCTTTGCATGGGGGCTTCGCATGGGCGGCTTCGCCTTCACTTGGGGGGCTTCGCCATCACCTACTAGTTGCTAGGCAATTATTAAAGGTTATTGAGTGGAATCAGAGAAGACCTTTAATTAGCTATCTTACTTGAAAATGTTTATATAATCGTTGTAACCATAATGAGTTGAAATCAACCAAAGTAGTTTAACAACTCCTGCACAAAAACAAGAGTAAAAGGCGAGATAAGACTTGCTAAAGCAAGGAGCAACAACCAATGGTTGTTGAACAAGGAAAGTAATCCTTGATGATAGTAGGACAATAATTGAATGATACTGGTATAGCGGTCACTATTAAGGGCTGGCGTGTATGAGGAGCTTAGTACACGAGGCAGCATGTGAAATTATTAATGCTGAGAAAAGTCCTACATGCATGCTAACTTGGCATATGCACTTGCATTGACATCATTATCATTTTCATCATATTCATATTTGGTATTATTGCTATATCTTGTGGTGAGATTGTTTTGTAGGTTAAACCTCTTACTGAGTATTTTCGAATACTCACGCCCGTAACCTATTTTTGTGTAAATATAAAGGATAAGGGACTTTCTCGAGATTAAAGGGTAGCGGTTAGAATCGGCACGGAGATACTAGGATTATCTCAACTCCACCAGTAGGTTGGTCGTTTGAGAAGTTTTGGAACATGACCCTATGTTTATTGTCTAGTTGCCTCTAGCAGATACAGTTTCCCTTGAATATGTAAATATTCTAAGCTATGCGACTTATCGACTAGTTATGGTTGCTTTTGGATGTGCCAAAGCTGGGTCGGGCACATTGGCATTGCCAAGTGTAAATTGTTTAAAAAAACTTAATATTTTCCTTATGTCAATTACACATGCATTACATTGCTAAGTTAATTACTACATAGCATGAATGTTTTAATGTATTACAAATATTGTACCCACTTGCAACCAACGCTTGAATATGATTTTCGAGTGAGTGATCATGGCACGTGTCTCATTAAGATTAAATGAGAAGATTAGACGGTCTAATGACCAAGTTTAAGATAGCGCACAACCAATCGCAGGCATGGAAACATGTTGATATGTGTTATCCTGATTTTACTAAAGAGATCGGAAATGTACAGTTAGGGTTATGCACTGATGGATTTTGCCCACAGACAGACAAGGGTAACCCGTATTCGATGTGGCCGGTATTCATAACAGTTTATAATTTACCTCCACATTTATGCTTGAAGTAGCCGTACATTTACATGACACTCCTAATCCCGGGTCCTCGATCACCGGGGCATAATATTGATGTCTTTTTACGTCCATTGGTAGATGAGTTAAATTTTCTATGGACAAATGGTGTTCAAACTTGGGATGCACATCATCAAAAGAACTTTACAATGCGAGCATGTCTGCTATGGACGATAAGTGACCTCCCGGTGTACGGTATGCTATCGGGTTGGAGTACGCATGGAAGACTCGCATGCCCGTACTGTATGAGTGATGTGTATAGCTTTCAATTAACTTATGGGCGTAAACCTTGTTGGTGGGGTTGCCATAGAAGATTCTTACCCCGTCGACATGCTTATCATAATGACATTCAAACATGGGGGCTTAGAGAGCGCATATATCCATTTGAGGTTAAAACTGGTCATGAAATTCTAAGGGAGATTAATCAGATTCAATTCTCACCTTTTGGGTCATACTGGGACAAGCAACGAGCGGATGCCTTCGGTGTGTCTCACAATTGGATAAATATATCGATATTCTGGGAGTTGCCCTACTGGCCTCATTTATTGGTCAGACATAACCTCGATGTTATGCATATAGAGAAAATTGTTTCGATAATGTTTTCTACACGGTTATGAATCATAAAGGGAAAAGTAAAGACAACGAGAACTCGAGACAAGATCTTCAGTGTTTGAATATCAGACCTGAGTTGCATTTATTTCCTGGATGTGATGGAAAGTCATGTCAACCTAAAGCAATTTACACTTTGAATCAAGAACAAATTGAGAATGTTTGTACATGGTTTAAGAACACTCTCAAACTTCCTTATGGGTATGCGTCTAATATTGGAAGTTGTGTAAACATATCGAATAATTCGTTTTAGCACGAGGACACGATCGACGTTGTAGCAGCGAATGCAGGAGTACCCTGATGGAGCAGTCGCCCGTATCTACGAGCCCGCAAGGATCTGTCGTTTCATCACATATGCCGAATGTACCTCCGCTGCAACCATTGTGTCGCACATCTACTAGCAGACCTAGGCCACAGCCCGCATTGCTCCCACGGCCAGAAGTTTAGGACAATGGAAGAAAGATGATATTGGTGGGCTAGTAAGTATTCTAAATTATGCTTGTTTTTGTCAATATTTAGAATTAATTTTGTTAATATTAGTGGGCCAGTAAGTACTCTAAATTAATCGGGCGTGCCAAAGGATATCATCGCAATCATCGATGGCTATGGCTATTGGACGGGATGGCCGCGCCTCTACACCGACCTCCTTCAGAGCGCAAAGGATGCACACGCATCCAAATTCAGGGTCACGTTAACATCTAGTTTTACCTTATGTTTATTTATTTATTTATTACAATTCTTTCATTCTTAATTAACTATTAAATTTTTTAGTTGAAATACGTTCGGAGGCCGCAGACCTCAGATTCTGATGATGCGTTAAAGCAACTACACTCAAGGTTTGGAGCGGTGTACCGGGGGAAGCTGAGCAGAATCCGGAATTAACATAATTCATGGTACCCTATAGACCTGGTGACACTCGACCACTCCCACTGGCGGCCACATGTACCTCCTGAGCTCAGTGAGGAGATTTGGAATAAGTTGATTGATTTCTAGAACACCGACAAATATAAGGAAACTAAGAGAAAGGCCATGGAGATTGAAGATCAATGAAAATCCAAAGCGAAAGAAGCATGGGAGAACGTCGAAGCAGGGCATGTGGGACCAGATAGTAAGTACTTGCATTTTCTAAATCACTATACCTTAATTCTTTTTAATTTAATCGTTATTAATTGATTAAAGTGTTTGGATGGTCAGAGCGAGCAAGAAGGCCTGCTTGTCAGCATCCTGGAGTTCCGAAGGTGGGTGGGTTGGCGAGGACTCAGAATTTGAGGTACTGTCACTTTAGTACTTCAATAATATTTCAGTTCATGATATTTACAATTTAATTGATTATTTTAAAATTACTTAGGCAAAGTACATGGAGCTGATGTGGGAGAAGTATGCGGACCTTAGAGATGGTGAGGATATGCCTCTTTTTTATGCTAATGTGGCAAAGTACATCCAGCCGCCGCAGCCATCTTAGGTAATTAATTATTTTTTGCTTATTAACTTTTTAGAAAATTTAGGGTTTAAATATATGTTTTAATTAACTCTCAGCGAGAGCTTCAGCTGGAGGAGGAGCGCCGAAAGGAGCGCGAGTGCGTGGAGAGTCAGGAGAAGGATATTCGTATCCTCGTAACTCGCTCCGCCGTGCAAGAGGTGTTGATCTGGTGCCAAAAGGACCAGCTTCGGCAGGCGAACTCATCCATCAATGCCATATGGGGAGCACTGCAGCGGCGTCGTCTCCTATGATGGAGGGATGTGCCAACAGGTTTAGTGGCTGGAACATCGAGCCAGGGATTCGGACACCGGTAGCTGTCGCCACAACTACCCAACCCCTACATCGTTGACGACTTCGAGGATGATGTATATTGGCCCGATCCCCTGGAGCAACCTCTACAACAGACCTTCCCATCGTCCACTAGTTACGAGTCCCTTTTCCGGTCGCGAGAGGAAATGGATGCGTACATTGCATCCCTCTTAGCTCGGCATCACCACATCGGTCTGGCTAGCTTCATCCAGATTGCTAGTATTTCTTTTTTCGGAACATTTTTATGTAAATATAGTACTTTCATGTAGTTATGACAGATATTAATTATATATTTCAGTTCTAAATAGATTTTCACTTTTGAATTAAATATGTTTAATGTTATAGTATATTATTAATATTAAACTATACAATAACATGAGGTAAAGAAATTTAAAACAAAAATAACAATAGATCGGCTAGAGCCGTTGCAAAGCGGAACAAAAATGTGAAATGTGTGTTCCGCTCTGAAGCGGTTCCATCGATTTACTTGAAACGACATTGCTGTGGCCCGTTCAATTAAAGCGGGCTCTAATGTAGCGGCAAGTTTAACGGCCTCTACCGCTTCAGTTGTAACGGAACTGAAGCGGATATGCGGCTACGAAGCCTTCATCAGGTAGGTAGTGAAGTCTAAGACGAAAATTTGTTATCTCTCTGAAATGTTTAAAAATAAATTAAAAAAACTAAAGATCCCTATCAAGTACATTACCCAAATAGTAATTGAGTAGGTGTATGTTTGGCAACGGTTTTTTCAAAGTAATTGTTACGTTTTGGAAAAACTATAGTTTTTTTAGTTTACCAGTTAGCTGTTTGATTTCAACCATTAAAACAATTATTCAAAACACTATAACTAATTGAAATAGTTATTTCCCAAAAGAGCTTATATATACTTCATGTACTAAACTTTCATTGAATAATTTTATAATTGAATAGTTCAAAAATTTGAAATTTTCTTTTCCCACACCATACTCTACATCGAGGAAGGAATATTAAAAATATTATGATGTGTATATCTTATCACCTAACTCAACCGTATTGAATTTAAATAAACCCCTAAGTAACTGGTTGTATATTAATTTAACTTAATTAATTAACTTGAGTAAATTCCGCTCGAAGTCCCATAAAAATAATTATTGGCCTGTTTTGGTCATATTTTAAAAACTTGTCCTATTTAAGTCCTATCTTATGGTACTCTGTCCTATTTTGGTCATTTTCGTCCACTTAAACCGTTAGTTCTAGTGGATTTATGAATTTACTTTTTTACCCTTATGAAAATATCACTTCAGTCCTTAAACTTATAGTTCCCTAAAATTTTAACCCCAAAGTATAACTCCCACTCAATTCCAGCGATCTCTTCTTCCACCAGTCCTTCTCAACCCCCTTCGCCGTCATCACCGGCGGTGGCTTCGGTGAAACCCTCTAATTACCGGTGCTTCCGTTAGTCTCCCCCAAATCGAGCTGATTCTTCTTCCTGCTACTTTTATTGACTCCTACATAAATTGGAATCACCGTCTTCAAGAACAAGCCTCCGTTATGATGATTCTCGTATCTCCCAATCCGATTGGATCGGATTTTTCTCGGGCATCCGACTCACCATCTCCATCAGCTCCTTCTGGCCTCGAGCAATCGCATGTGCCTTGGACGCAGAAGAAAGGCACCGGTACTTGGTGACCTCCGGTCAAGGAGGTAGACTTGCCGGAGGGTTGGCTCTCCATAACGGCGGTTAAGGAGGTAGACTCGCCGGAGGGCTGGCTCTCCATAACGGTGGTGTGTCGGTCCCGTGGTCATCCTCCTCCTGATCATCGATTCTACCCTTGTGGTTGCCGTAGTAATAGCTTTGGTGGTTGAAAACGACGTTGTCGGAGGCCGGATCTCTGTGGAAATCAATCATTTCTCTCTGGTTAATTTAGAGACATGAGGGGTGGTAGAGGAGAAGCAGAAACAGTAGCAGTAGCATGTACTTACAACAGTACCAAAAACAGATCTCCTTGGTCATCCGTGAGGGGTGGTAGAGGAGAAGTAGATTGATGAGGTTATAGAGATGAGTTAAACTTTGGGGTTAAAATTTTAGGGAACTATAAGTTTAAGGACTCAAGTAAAATTTTCATAAGGGTAAAAAAGTAAATTCACATAAATCCGTCAGAACTAACGGCCCAATTGAATGAGAAGGACCAAAACAGGACACAATACCATAAGATATGACTTAAACATGACAACTTTTTAAAATATGATCAAAACATGACAATAATTACTTTTACGGGACTGCCAGCGGAATTTACTCTAATTAACCTAGTCTAAAATTAATCTTCATAGTAGCCAGCAAAAATCATTAATATAATAATCCATTATTCTACAAAAGAATCACGTTTGCTTTTCAAGATTAAATAATTTTTTTTCAATAAACACTTTGATATATGGAGTAAAATAATTTATATCCAATAAACAAATGAATATGTCAACTTTATGAATTTATGTTTTTAATGCTTCCTTTCACAACATCAAAATACTTTATGAAATGGTCTTTTTCCACTTTTATTTTAGTTTAGTCCACTTTTACTATTGAAAATGTGCTCACTCTAGTCTCTAAGAGTCGAGAAAGTGGGTTGAGAGAGGTGAGAATGAGCTTCGAATGAGAATAATGATGGAAATTTATGTAAAATGATTAAATGACCAAATTAAGAATTAATTTTAATCTATACAAAAATTAAAAATTAAAAATGATAACCAGTTTGGAATGGATGGGGTATATAATATCTTATGCCACCTTGAGTAAAATTAAATTTAAGTTTAAAACTCACAAGTTGTCATCTTCTGGGTTGAATTAGAGATATTAATTAATATAGATGATTTAATAAAAAAGAATTAATATAACTAATTGAATGGTACGTACGTACGGAAGTTGTACATATTTCAGCAAAGTTTGACAATCACACTTATATATATACACACACACCACAACAAGTCATCAACGTACCTGATCAAAAACTCACCGGAACGACTTAGCTAGCTAGTTCTCCCACCATCCAAAACCCTCTTCACTGATTGTACTCAACAAACCAACACGCCAAGATGCCGAGAAAAGGGATGAGATCTCTCTTCCTCAACCACAAAACGCCGCCGTCCATGTCGCCGGACCACTCCTCTTCCGCCACTAGCCGGTCTCCGGTGTTTCCATCCAACGTCGACCTTGTCATTGAGACCGCGTCTCTCATCATCGACAAATGGAATCTACAAGAGGTCACGTCCCTGTTTCGCGAGAGCAAACGAGAGGCCATGCAGTTGATCAAATCTGTCAACAATCTCCAGAAAACGATGGTTCTGTTGATCACCGATGATCCGGCGTCGGAGAAGCTGGTTCGTGCGCAAAAACTGATGCAGATCGCCATGGAGAGACTGCAGAAGGAGTTTTATCAGATCCAGTCAATGAATCGAGCTTACCTCCATCCCGAATCTGTCTCTGCTCGATCCTCGCTAGCTTTCACTAGATCCAGCACTTCGTCCTTCGACGACGGCAACGAATCGCAGGACGAATCGCGAATTGGCGCTTCGATTGACGAGGTGGAGGAAGCGTCCTCTGCAGCCATGGCGGACCTCAAAGTGATCGCTGATTGTATGATCGCGAACGGATACGCGAAAGAGTGCGTGAGCATTTACAGGACGATTCGGAAATCGATCATCGATGAAGCGATTTTCCGGCTGGGTGTAGAGAAAATCAACTCGTCGCAAGCGAACAAGATGGATTGGGAAATTGTGGACCGGAAAATCAAGAACTGGTTAGACGCCGTTAAGATCGCTGTCAAGACCCTGTTCCACGGCGAGAAAATCCTCTCCGACGAGGTCTTCGCTTCGTCACCAACAATCAGAGAGTCTACTTTCGCCCACATTACTAGAGACGGAGCCGCGATTCTGTTCGGATTCCCGGAGATTGTCACGAAAATTAAGAAAAAATCGAGACGGAGCGAGATGATTTTCCGGATTCTCGACATGTACGCAGCCATATCTGAGAACTGGCAGCAGATCGAGTCGATCTTCTCCTCCGAATCAACAACCTCTGTTCGGTTACAAGCTCTCAACTCGCTCATCCAACTCAGTGAGTATATCCGACCATTTCTGTCCGAGTTTGAAAACAGCCTTCGGAAAGACTCGTCCAAGGCCATTCCACCAGGCGGCAGCGTGCATTCGCTTACTATCGAAACCATGAATCACCTCTCTCTCCTCGCCGACTATAGCTCCATCCTCGGTGAGATACTGCCACCGCCGGAGATATCATCTTCGCCGGACGTTACTTTACCCGCCACCGACTACCCAGTGACTGCGTTTTCTGGTCAATTAACGAGTCTGATTTTCGTTCTCCTCTGCAAGCTCGACGGGAAATCGAAGCACTATAAAAACATCGCGATCTCGTATCTCTTCCTCGCCAACAATCTCCAGCACGTGATTTCTAAAGTCCGTTCATCGAATCTTTGCTATTTGCTCGGAAACGACTGGATCTCAGAGCACGAAGGAAAAATCAAACAATTCGCCGGAAACTATGAGAGAATCGCTTGGGGACCGGTGGTATCGTCGCTGCCGGAGATCTCTACCATAGCAACGATGACTCCGGTGACGGCTAATGAAACCGTTAAGAGATTCTACTCTAGCTTCAGCGAAGCGTGCCGGAAACAGAGATCATGCATCGTGCCGGACGGTAATTTAAGAGACGAGATGAAAGTCTCGATCGCGAGGAAGATCGTGCCAGTTTATACGGAGCTCTACAATTATTCGCGGAAGTTGATAGCTGATCATGATCAAGGGAATAAGAATATTAATTCCGTCTCCGTTGTCCGATTTACCCCTGAAGATGTGGCGAATTGCTTGTCGGACTTGTTCTTTGGGGCGATTGTTAACTCCGGGGGCTCATCGGGATCACCTTCTTCATCTTCGCATCGCCGGCGACGGCGTGTCTGGTTACCAATGAGGTTCATGTTCACCGCGCCGTTTATTCCAAATTTCATCTCCGCGTTTACGTAAGCACAGTTGACTTTATTTTTTAAGTCAACTCCTACGGCCTTACACAAATATGCCAACCTAGCGCTTACTAACTAGCTACTTGCCGCTATTTATTTTGAATGTTTCATCCATTTTATTCCGTGAGTGTTTAAATATGCCAAATTTAATAATTTATATACATATTATAATTTGTAATATAAGTTTCTTAAATATAATTTTAGTGAGTTTTTTACACTATTTATTTTGGTAAAAATCTGAATTAAACATTTTTTAAATTTTAATTTTTTATCCACTTTTTACTTTGTGCCTTTTTTTCACTCTCTTTCTTCTACTCCCTGCCAAAAGATTAAATCATAGTATTTCTTTTTTTATTGATCCTAAAAAAAATTTGATCGATTGTTTCCTTAAAAAATAAAAGTTTAAACATCACATTTACATTTTAATCATCAATTTCTCTTCTCCACCTAAAGTTAGTTTTATCTTTGAGAAATGTTAACGGTGCCGTGAGGACACTTCTTAAGGGTGAATTTATTTCCTTTTCTTATACTTCTCTACATATGTAATAATTGTATTAATACAAAACAAATAAATAAAATAATAGATTTGATATAGGAAAAGAAAATAAAATTACCCTTAAGAAGTGTCCCGGGAGCACCCGTTGACAAAACCGTTTGTCTTATAAGACAATTTTATTTTATTACTTTTAAATCTTTAAACTCACAAACCCCCTTCTCCATTCAAACAATTCAAATCATTTGGAATAGAGAGAATATCTAATATCAGGATTTCAACCTCTTAAAAAACACCAGACTAAAAATATAACCCTCTAAAACCATACAAAAATATAAGGTTCATTTAATTAAACTGGAAATTGAAAGGATACTTAATGCATAAATTTTAATTTTATTAACTTTTATATATAATTCAATTTGTTATAGTTAAAGGCTGATCAGCATTAGCTAGCCAGCAAGGTAGCGTGAGCGAGGAGGAAGCTTTATTATTTTACGAGAGATTCTATCCTCCAGTATATTTAATTTTTTAAGGGGATTGTTTATAAAAAAACCAAACAAAGAAAGAAGGCCAAAAGTAGAGTATCTATATATAAGAACGGCTTATAAGATTTGAACGTGACAGCTGATCTTGCTGATGATGAGCTTTTTTTATAGAGAGTATAACTCCGAAATGTGGTAAACAAAACAATTACTGTAAAAATAATAAAACATTTTTTTGTCCGAAGTATATATGCATTTTCTTGGATGGGATGCTAACAAAAAATAAAGCTATATAAAGTAGGGAAATTAACAAAACCCTCTGAGATTTGTCATAATCTCCACTTTTCCCATGCATTTTCGGAATTCTCGAAAAACCCACCTGAGGTTTGCGAAAATATACAAAAACCCTCATGACACTAACCACCGTTAACTATTCCGTTAGATTTTTAGGTTTAACTACAAAAATCAGACCATAACTTTTCTAACCATAACAATTCTACCCAAAAGTTTTTACCCATTTACAATTTCAACCCCGCCCTCTCCACTCTCACAACCAATTTTTATCATGATCCCGGCAGCTTCCATCCCCACCAATGACAGCTGGTACAGCACCTCCGGGCATCGGAACTGCTCAGCTCCGATGGTTATCACCTGCCTGTCGGGAAACTCGTAGCTCTTTGCCACCGACGTCCAACGCTATGTAAGAGAGCTTCTCCTTCACGTCCCTCACGATCTCACGCTCTGCCATCGTGGTGAAGGAGTACCCATGCTCCGTCAGGATCTTCATGAGGTAATCGGTGAGGTCGAGGAGGAGGATGGCGTGGCTGACACCATCGCCGGAGTCAAGGACGATCCCGGTTGTGCGGCAGCTGGCGTAGAGTGATATGATCATGGAATGATCAACCTCTTGGTTTGATGAAGATGAGCACAAACAACACTTGATAATTCTCTTCACTACTTGATGAAGCAATATTCTTGATAATGCCTAGGGTAGAAATGGATCTAGCACCTCTCAATTACTTGATTGAGCAATACTAGATATAAATCTTGAACCACAAATCATGGAACAAGGGAATGGTTGAAGAAGTGAGAATTCAAGCCAAAATGCTCTAAAAAAGGAGTCACTATTTCGGCAAAGTGAAGTCTACCTCCACAAATGGTTTGTTTGCAACATAAAAGGGTGAAAGGAGCCTCATTGGGATGTGAAATTAACCATCATATTTTCCACAATATGGTTGGTTAATTTCCATCCATAATTTTGGCTTGGAAAACCAAAAAGGCTCTTACACCTTTCATGCATGCAAAAGCCTTCCAAAAGGCATAAAGCACTTTTGCATGCATGACACCTAAAACTTGCAAAAGGGGAAATGTAAAAGCTTCCAATTGTCTTTTACATAAAAGGAAGTATTTGTCTTCAAAATGGAGGGATTATTTTCGGATTCAACCTTGGAAAATCTGGTGGGCACGTATCTCGAGGTGGTGGGCACGTGGAGAAGAAGGTGGCGGTGCGTGGAGGCACGTGGCTGCTTCGGCCGGCGCGTCCCCTTCACTTTTGGGCGTCCTCAAGGCTTGGAAAGGCGGTGCAAAATTCCAAAGGTGGTGGTGCCGGGACCGGGACCGGGAAAAGAGGGTGGCGCGTGCGGCACGTGTGGGACCCTCCGTGGCGCGTGAGGCGCGTCTGGTAAGGGTCGGGCGCGTGCAAGGGCTGGGGTTCGAAGCTCATGGTACCTTGGTACTTAGTGGCTTGGGATGTCCACATCATAGAGGGAGAGGAGGCCTCGATGGCGACGTGAATGGCGGGAGCGTTGAAGGTCTCAAACATGATCAGGGTCATGTTCTCCCGATTGGCCTTGGGGTTTAGCGGCGCCTCTTTGAGGAGGATGGGGTGCTCCTCCGGCGCGACACGAAGCTCGTTGTAGAAAGTGTGGTGCCGGATCTTCTCCATGTCCAAGATTGTTGTGCTCGGTCGAGGACCGATGTGATTGTGAGGCCGAGGACGAATGTGCTAGGTTTGTGAGGTCAGGGTTGGGCGGTGGGTTGGTCAGGGTTGGCCGGTGGGTTGGTTGGGGTTGGGTTGGGGAGAGGGTAAATATGTTCAATTGTAAAACTATCAGGTAAATCTGTTAGGGTTAAAAAAACAGGAGTCCAATTATTGTAATTAAATATTAAATCTAACAGAATTTTCACCAGGGTTAGTCTTCAGGGGGGATTTTGTAGGTTTCATCAAACCTCAGGGGTTTTTTAGAGTATTCTGAAAATATGAGGGACAAAGTGGAGATTATGCCAAACCTCGGGGGTGATTTTTGATAATTTCCCTATAAAGTACGATGGTTATTCAGCGCATATGTGTTTTACCACATATCTGTAAAATATCAAATTTACTCTTTCCATAAAATATGGTTATCTTCTCTCTTCCTCTAGAAACGTACAACCACCCATCTCTTCTTCTAAAATCATAACAATCGCCGAGATTTCATCTCCGCCACCACCAATCTCATCTCCGCTGGTAACAAGTCATCTCTGATCTCATTGTCAGGGCCTCAGATCTGCTCGTCTTTGCTTCCAATCTCATCACTGTGATCTCGGAGATCGCGATCTCAATCTCCGCGACCTCGGCAATTTGTTCAAGATCTGTGTTCTCCAACCGCCGTCGCGATCGGCTCTGTTTCGTGATGATTCTGGCCACAATGATGGCCGGATTTAGATGAAATCCTCCGGCCATCACGATCTGTTGCTGAGGAAGCCCTGGCGAACGAGCTTGTTCGATCGAGTTTACATGTGCAATTTTTCAGTTGCTTCATGGTTCTCCAATCGTCAAATATACAGCTTTGTTAGACTTTGGTGCTGGTAGTTTTTAATAATTTGCAAACATTTATGTGCTACAGTTTATAATATTCTTTTTGACACTTTAAGTATTTCTAATAGACAGAATTGATTCTTGTGGTAGATATTATGGTTTGCTTCTTATTTGGTTCATAATGTAGATAGTGTTGTCATTCTGATCTTTCTAATTTTTTAATGGTTGATATCCAAATAAGTTCAGTAAATTTTACAAATTGGAGCTTTTCAATCATAGACATTATTGCATTTTCATGTATACAGTATAGATTTTCATGGTAGACGGTATTACAGATTACAGTTAGACAATATAATTAATTATAAATAAACAATGAAGATATTATATCATGTTGCAAACACTTTTTGACATTGCAAAGAGAAAATTTCATTGCTTATTGAGACTAATAAGTTTGAAAATCTCTTTTCTACAATTTGCACTTTAGTGTATACAATATTTGATGATGTAGTTGATAGTTTTGCATATCACTTTAGACACTATGTTATCAATTATAAATGAACGTAAATATGTTTAATATTATGTTGTAATGCTATTGTACATTACAAAATGAGTTTTTACGATTTTATACGAAACTTAATTTCTAAAAATTCTGTTCCAACTTTGTCTAATAAGTTAGTAGATATTTTTGCATATCGCTTTAGACACTATGTATTTAATTATAATTTAATGAAAAACTGTTTTATATTATCCTGTAATTAATTATAAAAATTTTATTATTATCTTTTAAACATTTTGCAGTGGTGCCTGCGGTGGTTCCAACGGCGGTCCGGTGGCAGTTCCGGTGCGGTCTGACAACTGTTTCGATGGTGGTCCGGTGGCAGTTCCGGCGGCGGTCTGACGGTGGTTCTTGCAGCAGGCCAGACCATCCGGCGATGGTTCTGACGGCGGTCTAGAGGCGGTCCGATGGTGGTTCCAGCGGCAGTCCGACAGCGGTTGCAGAGGCAATAGTGGTGCGGTGGATGATATTGTTTTCTTAGGAATTGTGGTGAGGGGTAATTTTGACAATTGGGAAAATATGAGCCGTGAGCTGGACTCTACTTACCTATTGGTGCTGGTATGTGTTATAACATATTGGTGGTAGATAAACAAGCTCATATAAAGTTAAAGTACCTAGGCAAAGTAAACAAAAAATCAAAATCAAAATCTCGTATGATGTATAATTAATGGACATCTCACTCTGTAGTAGTTGTGAAACGAAGTCTATTCGAGCTCAGTTTAAGTTCAAACCTCATGAACTTCGAGTTCGAACTCAAACCATTTTTTTACGTTCGTGTGTATTAAATGAGTCGAATTTGAACCTGAGGTTCGGATCATATAGGCTCATGAGCCTACAGAAGCCCAACATATGTGCCGAGGTGTGCTCATGCAAATTAACTTTATTTTATTGAATTGATCTAATATATTTCAATTTTTTCGATTTTATTGAGTCAGTTCAGTTCAAGCCTAATCAAACCAAACTTCGAAATCAATATTAAGAAAATTACTCGCCTATCGAGCCTCACAAGCCTTCGAGTCGAGCTCGAACTTGCCACGAGCTCAGATCCAGCCCAAATAATTGGGCTCAATGAATTTCAAGTCGAGCTCAAGCCTGCCAGATTCAAGCTCAGCTCTGCTCATTCCCTCCACTTTGCAGTCATCGCATTCATCTTCACTTGTTCCTCCACTCACCAGTTAAGCCCACTGTCCTCCTTCGTCACCACCAGCATATTATCTTTCGGTTTAATTGTATGGTTTGATCTCAACTATTAAAAAAATTATCTATAACGCTACAATTAATTTAAATAGTTTTTCCCAAATGGTGCCATAATCTTTAGTGGTTCTATTGGCTTTCAGTTTTCTTTGCCATGCTTCTGAGCTTCATCATCTATGACATTTATGTCTATCCTTTTCTAGGTAGCTTCGTCTTGATTGCTCAAGCTCATTTAATACACAAACTTCAAAAATGGCTCGAGCTCAAGGCTCATCAGAGCTTGAACAGTCTCAATTCGTTTACCAGTCCTACCTGATCTCAACCCAAAGCCTGGATGATTCAAACTTAAACTCGACCTGACCCGAAATCAACATAATCCGAAACAACCCAATATCTCTAATGACATGACTTGAACCCGACTGACATTCCTAGGTGTAAGTCATCATCCTTCCTTTTAAAATGATACTCCTCCGTCCCTAAAAGATTTAGGCATTTGATTCTCAAGAGGACCTGTTATATAAGACAAAAGTATCTTCATGGGTGGAGAATGAAAATTAAAGATAACAAGGTAAAAGTAGAGTCAAAAGGTTTCTATAAAAGAAAATGATGAACATAACCCTAGGATGCTTAGCGCCGCATCCTCTCGAAGTTCGTCTTCGCGATCTGGCCACCGCGTCTTGTCGTCGGCGCCACTCTCGGCCTTCAAAGCTTTTTCCTCTCTTTCGCGCTCCGCCATCACCATTGGATGTCTGCCTCCGAAGTTTTGGCGTCGCGTCGAACTATTACCTCTCGGATATGCGAGGCTCCGGCGGGGCGACCGCCGCCGGTCGGGTGGGTCTTCGACTCTGGTAATCGATCGATTCTAGCTACGTCTCCGCGCCTATTTGCAGCGCCGCATTGCTCATCGTCGTCGGATCATATCTCCATCGGAGGTTCTTCTTCACCGCGCTCCACGGCCGTGGCTACTTGATCGATGATCGTGATGAAGAGCGCTCCTCCCCTGTCATTAATTCGCCTTTGTCGACATCGGCCAGCTCCCGATGAGATCCCCACCATGTCGAACGATAGTGTACCACTATACCCGATGTCTGGGACCACCTTGGTGGTTTCCCGACTATTTGTTGGATCATCTATCTGGTGGAGTTTTGGCTTTATCGGTGTTAGTTTGTCCCGTGTGTGTTGGTTGGGTAAGAAGGTTGGCTTATGGATGCATGGAAGAAACCAAGAGTTTCTGATGTTATTATTACAGCGTTTGTTGAGGTGGTAGGATTGGTGGGGTAGGGGGACTTCCTGCCTCAACTGGAGCAGTGATTTGGTGGTTCAGGAGCGGACCCGGCCTTGGACCAAATGGGTCTTCTCCTTCTAATGTTTTTGGTCCTTTTTTGAATTTTATTCGTGTCTTCTTTATAGGTGGTCTGATGTGATGATTTGACACTTTTGTGGTGGAGCGTTCTCTTCGGGCGCCAACACTTCCTCTTTAGGAATGCTCATGGTAGGATGACATTTGAGTATCATTGGCCTGACAGGGTTTCCTATACACACCTTGCCATGACGACATATGCGTTTTCAAGCCTTTTCGAGTTTCGGGTGGCTTGTGTGAGGAAGCTCTTGAGTGGTACGATGAAACTTCATCGCATTTCCTGCTCTTCTATCCTCTAGCTTTATGTTACGTTGGTCTTAGTCTTTTAATTCCTGCTACTGTTGACTATGTTCGTTTTTCCGTTTGTTTCTACTTTGGTGGCACTTTAGACAACAAGCCGTTTTGGCTTCTGGCTTTCGTTGCATTTGATCATTAATAAAATTGATCGGTTTTAGTAAAAAAATAATAAAAGAAAATGATGAAATTTTTATGGAACAACCCAAATAGGAATACAATTGAATCTTTTTTTAGAATGATGAAGTATTTAATTGTATTATATTCTTTTTAATAAAAATAACTAATTAAAGTTTTTTTTTATAATTAAAATGTAGTCTAACTGAAAACAACATATTCGTAAGACAATGATTAATTATATAACATTTACCAATATTAGCCTTATTGAGATTACCAATTAAAATGATTTTGCTAGCTAGCTACGGCATTAGAATTATGTTTCCACACATGAGATTCCAAATAGAAAATGTGCACGGCATTAGTACTATAGGGTGCTGAAAATTTAATTCACCAAAGATGTTGAACTTTGTATCATAAAAACAAACTTTGAAATCCATGGATGGTACTACTTCTTGCTCGATCTAAATGAAGTGTGACCACTCTATCCTGGATTTTTGTCAATATCGTGCCGACCATGCACACGTGCACGATTGTGAACTCCTACTTATCATTTTTCTTTCTCGAGTGATCTTATATACAACTAGCTTGCACCCCTCCTTCGGGACGGAAAAAAGAATAAAATGCAAATTATAGTAAATATTATAATAATATTATAATTTTCTAATTAACCAAATCACGGTAACAAAATTCATAGGTAAGAATTAGAATAAAACAACAAATGTCATCAAACAACACAAAAATCATTGTAAGTCATGTTTAAACATCAAATGAAATATTATTATAAAAAATCAAACAATGTTACATGTTTATTAGCCAAAGCAAAGTAAACTGCAATAGTGACTCAAAAGGTTAAATCTACGATCATCATCACATCTGGCCATCGGTAACAATCTCATCCGAATTTGTTATAGAAGATATCGAGTGTTGATGCAGCTCCAATCTACAAATACATGTCACAAAAAAATAAATTAAATATTGAAATATCTTCAATCGTAATAGTTCATAAATATATGTACGTACGTGTCATCTATATCGGTGTTAACATAACGCACGCCAGCGTTATTCCCCTTATTGTTATTAGACGACATCGCAACTTCCGGTCTCTACAACAACCGTGCAACTATAAACGTAGACAAAAAAATTAGTAAACAATATTACATCAATGTACTAAAGTTAATTAACCATCAACATTCAAAATACCGAATACCTTTTTGATGTGTTATCACCACTTCTATCATCTTGATCTGCTAAACGTTTAAGAGGCAACATTAATTTACCCCGTAAATGTCGCTGCATTCAGAAAGATAATTAAGTTTATATACGCATTTAGAAAATAAATCATTTACAAAAACACATCCAACTAAAATAGCTAATGTGGCATAGCATACCTCTTTGATGATTTCTATTATCTCCCGACTCTCGATGCAAAATCTATTTCGAGTATGTCGTGACCGTAAACCCCGATCGCTTATTTGTAATATTAAAATCAGTCACTTTGATATCAAAGGAGAGCTTCATCGCTTTGACACTTTCAAGTATCTTATCCAATTTATTTCGTCCATCGTTCTGCACAAATATATATATATATATATATATATATATATATATGTACAATTGAAGTTATCATGAGACCATTAAGATCATAATATCAAACATCGTAAAATATACGACTTACCCTCTTTACGTAGCTCGCAAATGTTTGCGCATCATAATGGAAAAGGCGAGCCGCCACATTATGAAACATAACAAACTTTGATTCGCCATCCTTTCCACATTGTTGTTTTCACTACGCCTTCCGGCTCTTGTAACTGCGACCCTTTGATATCTCACCTCATTTATCTGCATATTATATTCACATTAGTATGATATCTCGTATTCTATTAAGCGTTCACAATTTGAATATGAATAACCACCACGAACCTCTCTGTTAATAAACTCCAAACGACTATTGAGAAGCCTGAACTCAAACAATAGCTGCTTAATTTGTTCTAATATGAAGATTCGCATCTGTCTGCAGCGAATATTAACAATCTGCAACATTGGTATATACTACCTCCGTCCCTGAAAGATTATACACTTTGAATTTGCTGTTTCAAGATTCAATGTTTGACTCAAATTTTAACAAAGATAGCAAGTTTTAAAAAATTCAGAAAAAATATATTTAGAAAGTTTATACTTCAAATTATGACATGCATATAAATTATTAACTTTAAAGTCTAAAAATTCATGAAAAAAAATCATAGATTAAATATTGTAAAACAGTAAAAACAAAGTGTACAATTATTCAGGGACGGAGGGAGTATTATTTATTCGCTATTGTGATGATTGAACATACTTGATCATAAATGAGAAATTACCTCTGTGTGGATCAGCTCGATCTTGTTGTATAGAAGCTCATGTTGATCAATCAACTCGCTCAGCCGCCGGCTTATGGAATGTTGAGATGCTCCTTGTGACATTGTTTTGTCTCACCTCTAATTGTTGTTGCTGTAGAGATGGGATCCGAAATGTTGTATTTATAGTAGAACATCTAGGTCATCCAAAGGTTTGGAAATACGTTTTTTTTCCCGCTTCATAGTTTCAGTTCGAATTTTGATTATTGAATTCCGAAATTTAAAGTTTCGGAGGGAAATGTTTAAATTGGATCCTTTGCGGATTTCAGTTCGAATTTTGATTATTGAATTTCGAATTTTAAAGTATCTTGCGGATTTTAACTACTGAGATATTACAGATTGGATCCTTTGCGGATTTGTTGCAACAGATTAGTTTATTTATTATTACTTAACTGTCCTCACCCCTACTCTATATTTATGAAAAATGCCATTTCAACTATACTACACTCCTAAAATAAAGGGACACGTGTCGTCATGAGAATACTCTAAAAAGAAAAAGACTAAAACATCCCTCTGTATGCTTCGCTTTTATAAATTAATAATAGATTCGTCTTAATTAAATTAAGATGTACAATACTTCTTTTAAAATTTGAAAAATGAAATCATATTTCATCTCATAAAAATTGCAACTTTTGATTTTAAATAGAGGTATCCTATTTCTCAATTTTTTTAATAGTGGCACGTGCTACCGTGTGCTCCCATGGTGGATCCACCCCTGGTTCCAGTGGAATCTTGCGTGGTAAGCGCGATAAAGCCTTTTAAAGGTAGAGACCCCTCTCATTCTCGACTTCATCTGCAATTAAAATCAACCCTCATCATCAGCAAACTGGATCGCCACCACTCCTCCACTTCACGCCATCGTTGTTGCCTCGCTCCAACTGCCGCCCAGTTCTCGCGAATCACCGGATCTACTCACTCTCTGTTTTTCCAAGTTTGGATTCGACTGTGTTGATTTTGTTCTGCTTTTGATTGGTTGCTCTTGCTTGTTATTTTTTCAGATCTAGACGCTGCACCAGGCGTGATGATTGTGTGTGTTGTTGATTAGGTGCTCTATGTTGTAAACTTCCTTAGTCACTTTTTTTATATATGATATGTTGCTCTGCAGGAAAAAAATGGGTATGAAGATGATGGTGCAAATCAGAAGCGGCAGCGGGCAGTGCAGCAGATGGGGTGGGGTGTTAACTATGACTAGAGTGTTAATTGTAAGGAGAGGAGCATCACCATTTGGTGTTGTTTCTGGGGGAAATGATGAACATAATCGTTTTCTGGGTCAGGGGTAAGTTTTGTTGATTGAGTGTGTAAGTTCTGTTTTAGTTATGTAAGTTTTGAATCTGTAATCACTCCATAATTATTATCCTTTGTTTGGGATCCTTTTGTTAAGTGTTAGTGAAAATTTGTTGTGATTTTGTGAGTTTGATGAAGGTTTGGATGAATGTTTTGGGGTTTTATGGATGAATCCGGATAAATTTTATCCGGATTCATCCACCTTTTTCTAATTAAAAAAACGTTTATTGTGGTTAATGGCGTAATAAGGCCGCGGTAATGGCTGCGACTTCGTGCGTGGTAAGACTCTTTATCGTAAGTCATTTTCGCAGCATTTATTGCGGCTTTATCACAAGAAAAGCCGTGACAACCCATGTTTTCTTTACGTGGTGTACATATGTTAAGCATCCATCATGATAGATAGAGGTTCGAGATTAATTTGCGTACTGATTTGAGCGGTTTAAAAGTTGACTTCTTTTGTTTGTTCACATTAATAATTAAAATAGTATATTATTTGTTCACTACTAAAAAACTGTTAAATTCAATGGTCAAAACTTGCGATTTATCGGTTGAATTTTATCAATGTAAACGTTATTTTTTTTACTCGTAAGTTATAATGCAAATAGGAATAACGTCAATGAGGCCATGTTATTTATTTATTTGTGGATAAAATCACTAGTAAATTCTAACAACACCAAATTAATTTAACTAACTAATAATGTTAAAGACTAAAATATTATCTTTAGTATTCTTTACACAAATAACACAACAATTAGTGAATTTAACTAATAGTAATGATGGAGGAGTCTGAATTGAGTTTGATGGATGGTTGAGGGAGGTGGCAGAGTTGGCGTGGAGGAGATGAAGAAATGGCAGAGGGTGCACTGGCGATTTTCTCAAGGTGCATTGATGATTTTCTCGCCGGTTTTTCAATTTTTTTTTTAATTTTTTTTACTTACTTTTTTTAAATGTTTTAATTTCTTTTAATACATTTTAATTAAATTTAAAATTTAAAAAATTTCCCCAAATCATGAAAGATTAAAAGTGCATGAAATGATAATGCACACATAAAATATAAAAATAAGGAAAATAAACAAGAAAATATAAACACGAAATACAATCTATCGCGACCTGTACTACTAGTTCGGACCGAAATTTTTACGGTTATTACAGTTATTATATAGCGATCAAATCCCTAATTTACATCTCACGTGCGACATGGGAGAACCAATGTACTAGACAACAATAGATTCAACTTATAAACCATCTTCAACAAATTTTTGTCATCTTCAATTCCCACTATGTAGTAACCAAGTACTTTTCCTCCAACCCTTGTAGCGGCTCTGCTAAGGTTTTTGAGAGATTTTGCTTTTCTCTTGGTTCCTCTCTACTTCCGGTTGCGTTTTTGCTTCCAAATCCTTCTCTCTTTTCGCCTTTTGATCTTCTCTCTGATGGTGATGGTTTTAGCTTGACTCTGAAATCAAAGATGGCTTCAATTTTGCTGATAGTAGACGAGGTGGAGGAGGTATTAGTTGTCGGACTAGTGGCAACGCCGACACTAGCCTTCCCTCTTGCAGCGAACGCTCTCTCTTCGCGGGTGCTGCATTTTGATGCCTTCTATTCCGATGACCTCTTCCCTCGCCAAGTCCACCTTAGTGTCTCGGTTGGGCCTGTTGTGGCAGCCATGTTTTGTGGTTTCTGTTTGCCGAGGCTGTGATGTGTGGCTTCCGGAGGTAGTTGGTTGGTTGAAGGGTTGTTTGGGCAATCTAGTTTGGGTCCAACTTGGTTGTTGGGGGTCAGTGTGGAGGCTACGATTGACTGGCCTCCGTTGAGTTTTTTGCAATTATGCTTGGGTGTTTTAAAAAATAGTGCTTGTTGCATTGAGATTTGTTTGGCTGGTTTCGTGGTTCAATGCAAGGGGATTGTTTGGTGTGGAGTGCGATCAGGAAAGGGCCGATCTTGGCCTTTTGAAAGACTCACAGGAGGAACTAGAGATGTGTGCTGCATGGACGAGCGACAACTCTCCCTGCTTGGAACAGTGAGAGGCTGTGTTTCGAGTGGTTGGGGTTTGAAGTCTGCCCTCACCATTCGTGTTTCACAAATGACTTGGGCGCGTATATCTTTTGGTTAGCAGCTAATTTCTAGGTTTCTTTGCAGGATCCAAGCTCTTATTAGCCCGCTTGTCATGGCTTTGGAGGAGATGGTCGGTAGCCTTGTATTTGATTGAGCACGTTGCGGGTAGATTCTTGTTTCAAGCCGTGTGGCATTTTGAAAGGCACTGTTTGCATGAGCTTTATCTAAGGATTTTCATCTTCACTTTTGGTTGTGGCTATGTTCTATTATTTTGATGTTCGTGCTATCTTTATTTAGGTTGCTTTCGTTTATTTTCATTTGGTGTAACCTCAATGGTGTTTCCCATTGCATTACTCATCGAGGCTTAGAGCTAGTAGGTAGGTGTGTTTGGGGACAAGTTCCCCCTAGCTGGTTGTTATCGACATTAGTGGTTTGAAATTGAATGAATTCATTCCCCTTTACAAAAACTCTCACTATGTAGTTGTTGAATTCGGGCTTGTGACGGCCGTATCCAATTTAAAACTGTGATATCTATGACGGAAATGACCGCATTTGTTTTCATTATTATTTTGGACGTCATTCTCACGAATGACGACTCAATCCAACATACTGAATGACGAGTACAACCGTCATACCATAAACACGAAACTTAAAACAAGTCATAAAAACATATTTGGAATGTAAAAAATCGAATTCATTAACGTTTGCTCTTCATTCTTCAGTTAATTAACCTAGAAAACGAATTCATAAAAACAATTTTTTTTCAACACAAACGGGTAAAGTACATTTTTAGTCCCTTAGCTTCTATGCGTGTCCTATTTTGGTCAACTTTTAAGAATTCATCCTATTTAATTAACCTAGAAAACGAATTCATAAAAACAATTTTTTTTCAACACAAAACCTAGAAAAGCTACTCCAATTCCTAGTTTCAATAGAAAAAACTAGATCTTTCACGAGGTACTCCCTCCGTCCCAAGTGTAATGTCACAACATCAAAATATTTTTATCCCAAATAAAATGACATTTTTCCACTTTTGTTTTATTTTGTCCACATTTAACCTTGCGATGCACTAACTTAAAGAGTCTAGGGAGTGGGTTGGACTTGGGAGTGGTTAGAATGAATTTGGGAGGGGGTAATGATAAAAGTTTATGTAAAATGAGTTAATGACCAAAGACAATCTTAATCTACAATGAATTTGGGAGGGGGTAATGATAAAAGTTTATGTAAAATGAGTTAATGACCAAAGATAATCTTAATCTACAAAAAAAAGCTAAAAATAACAACACACCTGGGATGAATGGAGTATTTGATGATGAGTAAAATTCGTGGACGGTCATATTTTTAAGTTTGTGACCTAATCTAAACCTAAATTAAGTTTCGGATACAATATGATCCTATATTTAAGTTATGCGTCCTAATGTCATCATTTCCTTCCAATTTCGTCATTTAAATGAACGGTGGAGGGTGAAATTACTATTTTACACTCAATTAATTATTGTAATTAACCTTAATATTTTAAAGGTTAAACAATTCTACCCTAACATTTTTTAGATTGACATATTAACCCCCAAGTCCTCTTTCAATATAATTTTCACCATCTCTTCAATTAATAAAGAGATGAAAATGGAAGGATGCGAGTGAGGACGCGATTCTTGGCAAGAATCGACCTAGACGGGGACCGGACGAGAGAGAGGGAACACGATTTTGGCATTTTTCTTATTGATTCTCAATCACGGTGCCAAGAAGATGAGGCGAAGAAGGGGAACCTAGGGCTGGTTCTGCAATTTACTGAAGAATTGGTTTCCGGAGATGAAATCGATACTCGGAGGCTTGAGCTGGAGAATCGAGTCAGTGGAAAGGTTGAGTGATTTGAGGACAAATCAATGTTGATTTCTTACAATCGGCCTCCATAGATTCAATTACAGAGATGCCGAGTAAGGTATAGAGGCTTGCCTTGCCGAGATCTCTTGGCATTGAACATATAGTCGACGGCAAGAAGTTAGGCGCGATTGTTGAGCCATATCTCTGGCGGACATGGCGATGCTTTTCATGATGCCTCTCAGCCGCCAAGCGAATCTCCTCCGACGCAAAAGCCAAGGTCTACCGGAAAACACTGCTACTGGCGATGGAGATGGAGGGGGAAGTGAACAGGAGTCGAGGTCGAGGTTGAGATTGAGGGGTTAATATGTGAATCTAAAAAATGTTAGGGGTACAACTGTTTAGATTTTAAAAACTGAGGTACATTACAATAATTAATTAAGAGTAAAACAATAATTTCACAATCAACTATCCATTTAAACGATGAAATTGGACGGAATGAATAACATTAGGACGCGTTACTTAAATATATAATCAAATTGTACCCAAAACTTAATTTGTAACAGACTGTCATTGAATTTTACTCATTTGACAATACCAGTGAGCTGGACTCGGTGTATATAAAAGTCAGCATATAGACATAGTCAACACCTTTAATTTGTAAATACAATGAATAATGGTATGATGCATTAAACAGGTATAGTATCGATCAAATTATCTTAATTTAGTTAACTGATCTTTAAGTTCATAGAAAATATCAGCACGTTTAAAATGGCTGATGACGCTTAGATCGACTACTTTTTAAAAAATAAGGCACTCAGAATCTAATCGGAGACCGGAGCCATGGCCGTCGATTCGACTTCGAAGAAGGCGACGAGCTACCCGAACTGACAAATGTCCCGAAGAACAAGTCCGACAAGTAATTTGCAACATCTTCAGGTGTAAACCGGACATCGGATACCGGAAAGCTACCGGCTTGTGTCGTCAACTTCTTCTGCAAATCACAGAGTTCACCGTACGCCGGCACGATCTTCCTCGCGATCGATAACTTCATCTCGTCTCGCAATCTAGTGTCCGGCACGATGCATGTCCTCTGTTTCCGGTACGCTTCATCGAAGCTGGAACAGAATTTCTGAACGGCCTCATTCGCCGCTACCGGAGTCATCGCCTTCATCTTTGATATCCCCGGCAACAATGCTATCACCTTGCCCCAAGCTAGTCTTTCATAATTCCCGGCGAATTGTTTGACTTTTGCTTCGTGTTCGGAGACCCAGTCATTGCCAAGCAAGTACCGGAGATTTGACGAAAAGAAGACCTTAGAAATCACGTGCTGGAGATTGTTGGCTAGAAAGAGGTTTGAAAGGGCAGCGTTTTTGTACTGTTTCGTTTTCTCATCCAGTTTGGACAAAAGAACAAAAATCAGATGCGCTAGGTGACGGGAAAAGGCCGGCGCTGAAGAATCGTCGAGTAAAGTACTGTGGAACTGAGATTTTGCTGCCACCGGCGGTGAAATCTCCGGCGGCTGTGGAAGAATCTCGCTGAGGATGAAACTGTAATCGGCGAGGGTAGAAATGTAATTCATGGCGTTGAGCGTTAACGAATGCACGCCTCCGCCAAGTGGGACCGCCTTGGAGGAGTCTTTTCGAAGGCTCTGCTTGAATTCGCGCAGCAAAGGGCCGACGAACTCACTGAGTTGAACGAGCGAGTTGATAGCCTGTAACCGAATAGGAGTGGTAGATTCCGACGAGAAGATCGACACTATCTCCTGCCAATTCTCCGATACCGCCGCGTACATGTCGAGAAGCCGGAAAATCTTTTCCGGTGGCGATTTTTTCTTTATTTTCGCGACGATCTCCGGGAATGCGAACAGAGTCGCAGCTCCGTCTCTGGAAATGTGAGCGAAGGTAGATTCTCTGATTGGAGCCGAGGAAGCAAAGACTTGATCGGAGAGAATCTTCTCGCCGTTGAAGAGCGTCTTGACCGCAATCTTAATGGCGTTTAACCAATTGCTGATTTTCAGATCCACGATTTCCCAATCCATCTTGTCTGCTTGAGATAAGGTAATTTTCTCGACACCGAGCCGGTAAATTGCTTCGTCGATGATCGATTTCCGAAACGTCCTGTAAATGGTCACGCACTCTTTGGCGTATCCGTTTGCGATCATACAATCCGCGATCGCTTTCAGATCCGCCATGACTGCAGAGGAAGCTTCCTCAACCTCAGCAATGGAAGCGCCGATTCGGTCGTCCTGCGATTGGTCGGCATCGTCAAAGGATGAAGTGCTGGATCTGGTGGAGACAGATTCCGGATCGAGATAAGCTCGATTAATCGAGAGGATCTGATGAAACTCTTTCTGGAGTCTGGCCATGGCGATCTGCATGAGTTTCTGAGCACGAACCAGGTTATCGGAAGCCGGATCGTCTGTGATGAGCAGGAACATGGATTTCTGGAGATTGTGGACAGATTTGATGAACTGCATGGCTTCGCGTTTGGTGGTCTCGTGGAACAGAGAGGTGATGTTAGCGAATGTTGAAGGTTCTGGATTCCATTTCTGGATGATGAGAGAGGCGGTTTCGATGATGAGGTCGACGTTGAGTGAGGATTCCGGCGTGGTTGGTGAATTGGGAGACGACGATGGCGGCGGCGTTGTTCTGTGGCCGAAGAGGCTTTTCATCCCTTTTCTCGGCATGTTGAATAATTCTGGTGAGATTTGAGCAGCAAGTAGTAATTACTGAATTAATTAGATTTAGAGAGGCAATTAAACTGAAGTTGTGGTGTGGGTGAATAATTCTGAGGTATTTAATTTGAGAGTGGAGGGTGTTTACATATATTTATAGACGACAGACGATGGATGGAGCCAAGCGAGGGAGAAGATTGAAATGTTGAATGTCTGTGGATGAGTCAGATGACTACTGCGGCGGGCATGTATAGTATTTGTACAGTTGTAACGACTAACGCGTGTACTGGCCTGGCAAATGACAACTTTAGAAAGTTCGATCGAGACTGCGCTTTTGCATGGTCCGTTGGATTCGCACTGTTCATACCGTTAGTATTACATATCATTTTTAGCAGTCACTTGAATACTTTATCATTTAAAATTTGATTGAGGATATTGTGCGTAATCTCTTTTGCTACATTCCAGTTGGATGGAGTCATTGGTGATGGAGATGAGCTCGAAGATCCGTGGAGGCAGAAATCAACGCGGTGGATGTTTTTGGATGAGACATGTTTGGCCCATGTGAGCAGCAGCTATATCAAACGTATGTTGTTGTTGACCATTCCTACCCTTTGTCGCTGTTTCAAGTTTCATCGATCCAAGACACAAACAACAGGTGCTCTCTCCATTTCGATCTCCGGCAGTCCCGACCATCTTCTGCCAGATTGGAGCTCAACTTTGACGCCTTTCAATCGAAGGTAGGAAGCCATATCTCTGATCACTTTTCGATTGGAGGGTAAGTGTATTTTCTGCAGTTTGATCGTTTGCTTCATAGCCGATGGAATCTATGAAACTCGGGAAGATCATCTTTCATCTTTTAGATTCACTCTCTCCATTTGTTTCAACTTGCATGGACTTGCAAGAATTAATTTTGAAAGCAATCTTCTTCTGATAAACAGCCATCAAAAGGAGAAGGTTGATCTCCGTTTCTTCTTTTCATTATTTGTTTCAACTTACAACTTTATGAACACAATTTAAGATGAGTAGATGATTTAGCTCCTCATGGTTACTATAATTGTAATTGCTACGTTTCTGTCTCCAAGCCACCGTAGTCAAATAATTGATCTTTGTCTTCTTTATGTAGGGAAAGACTATGAAGGAGATGTTTCTTTGAGCAAGAAAGTACTTACTGCACTTACAACTAGTAAGTTAGATTATTTACTTTGGATTGGTGAATAAACTAGACAAGAGCCAAATGTTGCAAGAAATGCTATTATGAATGCTGTTAAACTTGCTAGCTATGACCAAGTAAAAAAGGTAGAATCTATAGCTACTATTAGATACATTTTGTAAAATATACTTTAGCAGTTATTAAGCTTCTTATGTTATTTCTCAAAAAAAATATCTGATAATGTTCTTGCAGTTTATTTTAAAAAATTCAGGCTTCACAAATAATGTTGTAACTCACATACTAGCTGGTTTTGGGGTAGAATTTTTTGTTGTTTATTTTGGTTCATGAGTTTCTTTTATAGTGTAAAAAATATTATTTGATGCAGACATAAAGAGTAGTTCTCTTTCAAGGATTTCTTCCTACATATGCATAATGCTGCCATTGTCACATGAGGAAGTGTGGGTGGGGTTGTTGATTGATGCTAGAATTGAGGAGGAGCTCTGTGTCCGTCATTTGCAAGTGGTTGATGCTTTCCATGCTTCTCTTGGGTTGTCAGTTGTTGGATCCATCGATCATAACCAACAATCCTCTGGAGGTATGTATTTAACAATTATTTAAATAGCTATTTCCTATATAGTTGAAATTGTGCGGTAATAATCTGTACTTCTGGAAGAAAAAAGAAATTGTGCGGTAATAATCTTTAGTCATCTAAATTCCTGAGCTGATGCTTGATATTTATTTTTTATGGTTGTGCTCCTCCGTGGTGAGTTCAGATGAGCTCAAATGAAATGATTTTGTTTGTGTGTTTGTTCTCTATTTAGTTGTTTGCATTGATATTTTTACCATGATATTTCAAAGTAAAGCTTTTACCATGATTTCTAACCTATCCGTTTTCCCATTTTTTCCCCACTTCTCCGTGGTTGATCTGCATTTTTCATTTGCTCAGTTTTTTCTGAAAGATCAATAAGTAATTGTAAGTTTGAGATATGAATCGTTGAATGTGATTGCGAGTATCATTTTGAATCAATGAGAAGGCTTATTTGGTGTTGGTCAGCTGGTGAGATAGCTGCGTTTTTGTTCTGTCTTGTGGCGAAGTTTTCTCTTATTCTAATGTTTTCTTCTTCTTATTTGATTGTTCAATTTTTCGCTCTCTTTGTTGTTGCCGAAGGTTTAATTCAACCTATTGCTCCACTTGGATTCTTACTTGACAGATGTTTAGAGAGATCTGGAAAATCATGTTTCAGCATAAGTTGTAAGTGTTAAAGTTCTGAAAATTTTAATATAGGTACACATATGGATCAATTTCATCCTCATGCATTGACCTTTTACACTTTCAGTGATGTAGCAGATCCATCAAATTGAAACTCTCTAGCCTTTCTATATGTTTCAAAATGGTTGGTTAGTTACAGAGATTTGAAGCATCAAATACACATATGGATAGGTTTGTTTTGCTTCATCAGATTGTTTAGTGATGAGATTCATGTAATTCTGATAAGGGTTAACCAAATCAAAATTGCATTCAGAGACTTGCACACAAAAAGGGTTTCAATGTTGGAAGTGTCAACGACAAAGGGCTGCTTTATACCCATCCTGCCGTTGACATACTATAGGTAATTGGAATCTCTCTAATTACGCATTTTCTTACAAAGTAGCCATTATGTCTTTCTCTTTTCTAGCTTTTGAAGTGCAACATTCAGTAGTTTTATCTTTTCTTGAAACTTTTGTGCCATTACGCTGTCAATTTTACCATCCCGTGCAACCTGGTAGGAAAGATCTTTCATGTGAAGAAGCTATAATATTTTTATTTGATCGTATTGCAGCGGTTGTTATTTCATTTATATTTTTCTTAGTGAACTTACATGGACTTGCGGGGGTCAACTAAATGTGGACTAAGCTTTGGCCGCAAGAAAATACCAGAAGTTTGCATATGCGTGAGGCTTTTGCTTACAACTCTTTGTTAGCAAGTAGCTTATAACTCTTTCATATTCTATATTCACATCCATATGCATTATCTTTCATGTGTTCAAGCTTCCTTATGTTGTGGCTTTCAAATTATGTCTATCTATTAATTTTATTTACATCCAGAGTTGATTTGAAGTCTTTTTCTTCATTTTGGTTGATGCTTAAAGTTTTTGTTTTTATTTTTATCATTTATCTTTCAAGTTTAGATGTGACTTTTGTCAGCTTATATCCCTTTTTTTTGCTTCTTTTGCTTATTTTTTGCTACTTTCCTCATATTATGTGATCTCCTTGGCCGTGAGCTCAATAAGGCCAGAAACTGTTTGGCTTTGCATCATCAATCTTTTTCTAAAAATGATGCATGTAATTTGTTAGAGACATACTTTTATGGACGTGGCATATTCCAAAATAGTTTAAAAGTCTTTTTGTTAGAGGCGTGGCCCTGCAGGCGTCCGTCTCATAACTCACGGACTTCTCGTGCCGGTTACGAGTTTTATGCCTTTCGGGACTCGAACATGGGACTCAGGGCTTAATGTCCCATTTCACATGAGTCGAGTACCAGTACCAAGCTCAAGTGGTACTCGGACTCATGTGAAATGGGACATTAAGCCCGAGTCCCATGTTCGAGTCCTGGGAAGGCATGAAACTCGTAACCGGTACGAAGTCCGTGAGTTAGGATGCGTGGAACGCCATTGGACCGGTATGCCAACCTGGTCTCTAACAAAAAAAAGCGTCTTTTTTGTTAGAGACCATGGGTGGCATACCAGTCCAACTGGCGTCCCCATGCGTCTCATAACTCACGGACTTCTCGTACCCGGTTACGAGTTTCATGCCTTCCCCAGGACTTGAACACGGGACTCCGGGCTTAATGTCCCGTTTCACATGAGTCTGAGTACCACTTGGGCTACTAACTCAAGTGGTACTCAGACTCATGTGAAACGGGACATTAAGCCCGGAGTCCCGTGTTCGAGTCCTGGGGAAGGCATGAAACTCGTAACCGGGTACGAGAAGTCCGTGAGTTATGAGACGCATGGGGACGCCAGTTGGACTGGTATGCCACCCATGGTCTCTAATAAAAAAAGTAGCCTAAGTGGTACTCAGACTCATGTGAAACGGAACATTAAGCCCGGAGTCCCGTGTTCGAGTCCTGAGGAAGGCATGAAACTCGTAACCGGGTACGAGAAGTCCATGAGTTATGAGACGCATGAGGACGCCAGTTGGATTGGTATGTCACCCATGGTCTCTAATAGCTCCTCTGTTGTTTTTTGATAGAACATTGCTATGTTTTTGCTTATGTTCTTGGTTCACCTTTTTTTCTTTGTTTGCTCACTGTACTTTTCTTGCTGGTTTTGTGTGTTTCTTTCTTCCATTTTTTTTAATTTCCCTTTTTCTTGTATTTATTTTATTTATTATTAAGAAAAACACACTTAAAACCGAGAAAATACTAGATAATCTAAACTACAAATTCGGACAAAATTGGATGTAAAAACCCCTATAATAATATTTTAATTGCATATTTACTACAATATTAAATTTTTAACAAAACATCTAGAATATTTCTTTCAAATCATCTAAAATAAATAAAATTTGAAAACAGGGGCAAAACAAAACATACTTTCCATTTAACACTAGAAAAGATAACAAGTTATGCATTCAAACATCTATAAAGGAATTTTGGAATACAAAATTTGGAAGAATTTCCAAACTAAATATCCCTTAAAAATGTTTTAATTTTAAAATACTTCATAATTTTATTGAAAAGTTTCTTAAAGTAAATAAAGCCTTAATTTCCGAATGTTGAAAAACTGATGTGTTAAAATGAGAACTTTTGTTTTAATGTTTTCATTTTAAAGCAATAGTTTTCCAAATAAAGTTTAGAAAACAAAGTTTTCTATTCGCAAAACTACTTATTTATTAATGAGAATTTGGAAAACAATTTTTTTATATATATTTAGGTTGTGTTCAGCAGAGTTTGGAAAAAAAATTGAGAAATTTTGAGAGAAGTGTTTTGATTGATTGATGAGAAGTATGTGGTAGAAAAATTTGAGGAAAAGATGATTTGATAGAATTTATGGAGATTTGATAGTTTAAAGGTTGTTTTTTGCATTGTAATAGAAAGAGTTGGAAAAAAATTGGGAAAAAATGGTGTTAAATACACCCTAAAAGAGCACTTAATCATTTGAGAAATTATGAGGACTTTTCTGTAGCAGGCATATAATGTGTGTGTTACTTTTGTTATTCTACCAACATTTGATTCAATGCAAATTTTCCTGCAACACGGACACAAAAGTTGCACAAGCACAAATGCCCCACTCACTTGCCTCTCTCTCCATTTACTTCCGTCCATTTATGTTAACGGGACGTTTGTGGGTAACCCACCAAGCGGGTGGACTACGACATTTCCGTACAAGAAGGTCCTCGAGAATCAAGAAACGAATAAATGATACGCGGTTAATTGGATCATTAGTAAGAGCATCTCCAACAGACTCTCCATTTTATTGGGAAGCTCATTTTTGGAGAATTTTGGACTATTTTTTGGTCAAACAGCCTCTCTATTTCATTCTCTAAAATGGGGAAGAAGATGCAAAAATAGGGAGCATTCCCCAAATTTGGAGCATTCTCCAAATTTTGGAGAGCCTCTCCAAATCACCTTTTTACAAACCTCTCTCATCTCTCATCTCTTTTGGCTATCTGTTATTGGTTTAATAAATATATTTCTCTCTCCTCTCTCTCATCTCTTCAATTAATTTATTAATTATTAATATACATATATAATATTTTATTGTTGCAATAAATGTATGATTCTCCAAAATGGGGAAGCTGTTGGAGTTGGAGAATATGAACTTTGCTTCCCTATTTTAGAGAAAATTTTAGGGAAGCTGTTGGAGATGCTCTAACCATGAACCTAAGACTCAAAAGTTTGATTGAAGTTAATTGGAACTAACACTTAACAAGTCATTCTCTGTTGGATCATTAATAACTCATTCTTACCTTTGTCGCCGGTATTTGTAGGTATCACAAAATTTAATTTGGAGACAGCTGAAATAACCAAAATTACAAGACTAAATCCCACTGAATCTATATAAGTTTTTATTCAGCCAACATAGAACAATGAAGAAACAAACAAAAAATAAATAACAATGTTGATATAATTATCGGACAATTTGTGGTATTTTTAAATTTTAAGAAACTAACAAATAATAATGTATTTTGAGGTGAGATAATTTAGAGATTGTCTAAGAGATTTGATAAAGATTTAATGCTGATTTTATGATAATAAAATAATAATAATAATAATAATAATAGTAATTGAAGACGGAAACGTCTCAAAATACGTTAGGCGTAGTGTGCCTAATGAAGTATCCAATGACAGAAGTTAGATTAATACTCCCTTCATCACACAAAGGTTGTCAATATTGCTATATTGGGCTGTCCCACAAAGGTTGTCAACTTTCCTAAAATAGAAACTTTTTACTACCACTTTTACTAAATAACCCTTACATATTCTTCTCATTTTAACATGTATTTACACACATTTATTTAGGGAAGGGTATATATGTCAACAAACAACTATTCCCCAACTCTTCTTAATATTTGTACCAAATCAAATGCTACAACCATTTCGGGACGGAGGGAGTAGTAATCAGTCAGTCGAATAAATTAGGTAACGAATGACGGCTTGGCTTTTATGGACGTAAGCCTTCCTGTCATGAATTCCTAAAGGTAACATGAGACGCATTCAATTAAGGCGACAAAGTTGATTTCTTGGAAATGGACAGGAGATGAAGGCAACCAGCCAATACGATGGGAACAACAAGACATGCATGACACGCACGATCCTTCCTTGTTTGTGTTGTGGCTAAAGAAAACGACGCAATTCGGCCCACATGGCTCCATATCAGTTTGACTAGCTTCAAATTACTGATTATTTAATTCTTGATCATCAAGTTAATTAGGAGTAATTTGAGTTGAATCATTTTCTAAACGACCAACCGGATATGTAGTTTCCTCAACACTTAAGTTTCTACAAGCTGTTAATAGAGTTTTAGATCGAATATTGACTCTTGCTATTCGATAGCTACTAACATGACTAAAAAAAAAATTAAGCCAAAAAGATAAACCACAAAATATAAATATATTTCCCCTAAAATAATACTCCACTTTCTTCATCCTATATATAAAAGTTGTAATGTATTCCTTAATTACCTGTGTTTCCTCGAAAAGTCGAATCATTATTTTTTTTTTCTAAGAATTTATTTTAACACAACTTTTACCTCAATTTATCTTATACCCACCCCGAAAGTTGTCTTTGTGTCGGCTTTCTTTACTTATCAACAAGTCTTCAACATGTTTTAATCTCCATACCCAACTTAATGTTCTATCTTGTGAGATAGGAGTAGAAGACACTACGCATTTGGTTTGGATTTTGTAGCGGACCAATTTTCTGAGTAGACAATGCTTTGTTTGAATTTGAAAGATATCCATAATTGTGTTTCAAATTGCAGCCTTGGAATTTAGAAGTTCTTGGAATTTGGAAAATGTTGACAGTACTCAACTTTATCTAATTTGGAAAATGTTTGCTATAAAAAGAAAGAAAGAAATAAATAAATAAAAAACGTGTAAAATACTACTATGTATGTGACATCGATTAACAGCTGCAGCAGAAGAAAAGTAATAGGTTTGTTTGTGCATCCCCAGAATTATCGTGTTTACAACACAAATTTGGACTTGTATAGCTAGCTAGCTTATGTATGAACTCACAGAATCTTATTACAACGCATGACGAGTAGAGTCTATCTCTTACCTGAAATATTTATGGCATAGTATAATGTTCTGAGCAACTACACTGCAACAACTTCTGTAACCAGTTCATCTATCAACCATCTCTCAACCTCCCTACCTATTAAATCAACGTCCTCTTGCAACTGCAGCCATCTGGACTCCCTAGCAAGGGCCGTCTCGCACGCATCAATGTTCAACCTTGTAGTATGTTTTCCAGGCAGCAGCAGCAGCAGTTTGTCCTCCAAATCTAGTTTGCCCCACCTGATTGGAGCTCGGTTTGAGGACTTCACCCACTGATGTTGGTCTGCGTATTCTTGGTGGATCTCGAGTAGCTTCGAGTTTATCAAGTCGAACAGCAGCTTCCTGTTGGACCTACACTCATGAATTTTATGATCACAGTACTTCTTCTCGAGTTCTTCGAATACCAGTGGATTCACGGGGCAGTCTGGAGAGTGCCATGTTGCCATGAAAGTATCAGGATCAGTGTCGTTGATCCCAGAGACGGTTAAGACATCGAGGATGTAGGATGATTCCCACCTGCTGTCTGCCCTCAGCATCATCCCCTTCTTTTGGAACACAACATATCCTTCTTTTCCAGCATCTTCATCACTGGAAACAAACATAGGTCCCTCTTCATAGGCTTCAGACTCCAATTTCAGCATTTTCAACTGCATTCGAAGACCTGAAATGGAATGTGACCACCAAGCAGGGTATAGGTAAGAAAGGGAGAACGTTACTGAAAGGAAAACTGAAAAGATCCTGAGTAGCACAATGAAAACAGATTTTCCAGAGCACTAGCTTCAAAGCACAGAAACTTGGCCTATCAGCTCTACAAAACTTATACTATAACTAAATCACCGAGAGAAGGGAAGTTCTCATACCATGCAGATCAGCACTCAAGCTCTCAAAACCTTCAGAACCTGATGATGCATCATCTGTAAAAGGCGCTTCCAGAATTGAGATTGGACTGGGCCGGTCTCCCTCCTTAAGCTTTCCATGAGATTCTAATTCAGATGCAGGGCGATCAGGTGCACCTTTATTTAATTGTCCCTGAAATGACATGAAATACTAACATCAGCACCAATCAAGAGATGAAAAACTCTGGTTAATGGTAACATAACCCATTCACTTCAAACTTCAAATTTAGCTTTTATAATAAGAACTACTGGCACACAGGGTTAAAATGAGATAGGAGGGTGATAGTGATGTACATTTCATCATCACCACACGAAATTCAAAGAAACTTGGACATGTGACATGAAAATACAATATTTGAGAGGCAACAAGGATACCTGATTGCTGCGAATATCATTGCCATTGCAAGCATCATCATGCATCGGTGATGGAGCATATGACTCCACACTGCAATCTGCCGAGAGCAACGCGCTACTTTGAAAATTTGCACCAACCATATATTCATGAACTGAACTTGTATGAAGACCACAAGCAGATGGTTCTGAAACCAGATCTTGTTCATCCACTTCATATATAAAACATGATTCTGGATCAATCGTCTTCTCTACAGCACTACAAGTTGCAGTTTGAGTTTCCTTGCCTCTGACTTTTAGGTTCCTTGAAAGGGAATCTTCCCTTTGATTGAAATTCATGTTCGCCAGTTTTCTTCTCTCTCTCTTTATTCCCTCTTGGGGAATCACAAACTTATCCCTACATGGAATTTCATGATAAGATCTTTTAGGACTTCCAAAACCCACTGATGAAGATGGAACAGATCTTGACCTAGACAGATGGCTAAGACATTTTTCTTTCCAGCCATCCCTGCTACTAATACCTAGAGGTTCTTTTGCATTTCCAACAATACTGTTGCTACTAGATCTGCTGGTGTACCCTTCCTCAGCAGTGAAATTTGCAAGTCTCCCTTCACTGTCTGGGATTGCTAGCATTTCACCTAGCGTGTTGCTCCGATAAATACTATCCAGGTCTTGGGATGCATTTGCGATTTTCCACCTTTGTGATAGCCTCCTCTTTGCCTCTTGACTGACAAAGGATTCAGTTCGGCGTGATGATTTCCTCAGCTGTTTGTTCCAATCATGTATATCTTTAGACCTTGGGAAAAGAATATCAGACTCATCAACAGATTCATTTGAAGATGAGTCACAGGAACTCTCATCCCCTGCATATCCTCTTAAGGTGCAGTTTGAAATTTTCGTAGGACGCCTTCTGAAATTGTTCCTCATTTGCCTCGTAATTTCCTTGGCAATTTTTTTCGACTCTTTAGAAGTACAGCCTGAAAGCCCTACCTCTTCTTCAACACTTTTCTTGTTCAAAACTTCAGCATCCCTATTCTTCAAATGCAGAATTTCTCCAGGTTTTCTTTTATCTGATGAAATATGATGAGAAGATCGAGGTGGAGACAGAGTTCTAGAAGAAGGATTAAAGGGTTTCTTGGGATTTGGTTTCAGGACCACAATTCTTGTTGGTAGAAGAGCATGATCATTTTCTTCTTGCAATCCATACCTGGGTGGTTTAGGGGGGCTGGGACAGGTACCATACGAGCGATAACGAACTCCCTGATGCTTCTCAGGATATTTATCATGATTGATCTGGAAAGTTTCTTCTTCTTTCCTGTGCATGCGGATATTCCTAGGATGGGGAGTGGTGCTTTGGAGATCATGCAAATGCTTTCTGAGTAAGAAATCTGGTTTTGGAAGAAACTGTAGCAAAATATCTTTGTTGGCTTCCAGCACCTCAAGGGCATCATCAAGTTCCTTAGAGTCCTGAAACCTCTCATCAGCAGAAAGGCGTTTAGCATCCATGAACTTCTCCTGCACAAGTGCCGCCTCAGCAACAGTAGGCTTTGTGTTTGCAGTACCTCTTTTACTGCAGCTGCTATTATCCATCTTTGATGCATCCAAAACTTCAAAGACATCTTTAAACTCCTGTTCGTCCTTTGAACTCTTCCTAGACGACCTCCGGCTAGAGGAGGACGGACTACTCTTCTGAGTTTTATGTTGACTGGTACCACTGCTGCTTCTATGCTGTTTCTGCTGAGTGGGCAGCCCATCAAAACCCATCAATCTTGCAATAACACTCGGAGACCGCCTTTTCGATTCATTTTCTTTGAACATTTCTAGTGCTAATAACTTCTTCATTGGGGCCCCAGATGTCTGTTTGGAAAATCTCTTATCTGACACAATTGCAGACTGCATCAACCACAAAGTTTTAAGTGACGGGCTGCACCAGATTAGGTAAGATGAACCAGAAAGAGAAAAGAATAAAAAAGATCTATACGAGCTAGCTGTCTAGGCAATTACTAGCATTGTATGCTGAGTTGCTGACCAACTAAGCAAAGTTAATTCGGTCATTGTCAGGTTAAATATAAGAGAATAAGCACACTCATTGAAAAGAGGGGGAAAGTAAAACAAGAAAGACTCACGCAATCTTCTTCACCGTTATAATTACTGCAAGAACTTGACTCAGATGCCAACTCTGGACATGTTCTACGTTTTGGAACCACCCGAGCTCCTATGATTTGTTACCAACATAAGAGTCAGGACTTAGTATACAACAACTGTTCCACAATTGAAGCAGAATTTTAACTTGATTACCATAGGCATAGCAGCCATAATGATAATCACGCTAACAAGGTAAAACTCGTCCCACTGTTTCCATAATTTTGCTTTCTTTTGGGAAAGTTGTAAAAACAGCAGACAAAAAGTGATTTTTGTTTTAGCAAAAAAAAAAAAGAAAGGTTGGTCAGCAGCAAAGCAGCAATAATTCCTCATCATCATGTAGAATTTTAACACAGGAAAGAAGGAAGAGGGACCAAAGTCGTGAAGGCGCTTTAACAAAAGCAAGACAATAAAGCCGCAGGCGACGCTTAGACAAAATCAAAAGTGGCAGTTCAAATTGGTGCGTGATTTGGCGAAATTGACTGCGGAAAGCTGGAAGCATTGCAACAACACAACACTAGCAGCAAGAAGAATAGCAACTTAAACGAAGAATCGATAATCTAAACTGGAAAGCCTTCATCATCCATGCGAATTCAACCGTAACGTAACAAGGGCAAAAAACCAGAAGATAAACTGAACCTTGAATTCCAGTCATATGGAAGAAAATAGCAGAGACGGGACAAACATAACCTTGAAGGGAAGAAAAACGAAGGTGGCCGGAGCTCCGGTCAGTTACGGAGGTTGTATCCCTCCGCCATGAAATCGACATTTTCAATCATAAAATGGAAAGAGAAGAAGGATAGAATTAGATGATCAACGTTACGAAATTGGAGAACATTCTGAGTTTGAAATAGTAATTCCAGAGATTTGAAGAAGAGATTCAAAAAAGGGAAAGAAAGAAAGAGAGTGAGTGAGGGAGGGAGGGAGAGGGAGAAGAAGAAGAAGAAGAAGAAGAAGAAGAAGAGAGAAGCGTCTGCGTGTCTCTACGCAGTGAAGAAATTTGTCCCATGCGTTCCATCGCTCCCATCCACGTGTCTTCGTTTTATTGGCAAATTCTTCGCGCAAAAATACACTTTATAAATTCATTTGAACTTGACTCAAAGCCATCACATTCATAAGTATATACAGATCAACATACGCATTTTGTTTTGGCTAAATTGCTGATAGGTACTCTAAATTATGACTTAGAGGGATAAACAAGGGCAGGGCCTAGAAAAAAAATTGGATAAGGAAGTGCCCAAATTATTACTTCGGGGCAGATAAGGGTCTAGAATCGGCCAACTCGACACTTGAACTCACGTGAACGGACGGACGTCATGTATTTAACGTTTTTCATTCTTGGTTGCCTAACCAGAACTGACAATCAATGTACCATGGGCATAAATGTTAGTTTTTAAAGCTCCGTCCTCACCTAACTACTATTGAAACTTCTCTTAAATCTCGGAGACTATTAAGTACGAGGTGCTCTGATCAGAGTCACTCATCTCAACAGAGGAGGCGCTGGACCGCCACATAAGGTTATGCAAACGGTTTAGGACTTCAAAGCCACCGGACAATAGCCTAGACTCCACCGTCTAGCCCTTTAATCCACAGTGGCTCCTCTGCCTGGACTAGCTTCACGAGCTCCGCCATGGCTGCCTTATAAACGCTACTGCCAAACCTCTACTCTATCCCCAGTTTCGAAATCGCAACTCCTCAATCCCTCTCCAGTTCGTGTCTCGACTCAGTCTCTCCTTCTCGCCAAATCCCGTCCGTCCTCCCCGTTCCCGTCCCTCTCTCTCCACCGCGTCCCCATCTCCCACCAAAAATCGCAGCTACGGGAAGAACCGATAATTGATTTTAGGGGATGACCAAAAATCGGCAGGAGTTACAGGAAGAACCGAGAGTGACAGAGGGATGGAGTTGCAAGACAGAGGGATTCAATCTACTTTATCCTTCTTTGCTGGGTTTTGATTCTAGAAATAAAAGGCTGAGGTGAAGAGGTTAGGATAACGTTGCTGGAAATCACCCTTTCACAATGGACAGAAGTAGGGACAAAGGAGAATTCCATTGACGAGTTCATGGTCTTGAACAACAGTGTTGGGCTCGGCGGCGGATGATGGCAGAGAGTGAAGCTCGAGCATTGGAGGAGATGACCAATTTGGGTCAGAAATGTTTAGTTTTATTAGGACTGGGCCTCAACTTTTAAAAAGTGACAATCTATTCACTCCATCTACTCAAAATGCACCACCAGTTAAAAAGCGTTGAAATTAAACATAAAAGGGTTACTAACTAATGGTACGTGACACTATGTGTCGAGTTGGCCGATTTCCGCCTCCAAGTAGTAGTTTGGGCCCTTCCTTGTCCAATTTTTTTTCCTGACCCTTGTTTGCCCATCAAGTCATGGTTCAGGGTACCAAACAACAATTTAGCTTTTTGTTTTACAACAAAAAGGCAATAATCTCACTACTATCTCAAATTGTTTTGGCATTTTGATAAGGTAAGTAGAATTATGGAAAATTTGAGGGTAATAAAATAAGAAAAATATTAACGGGTGTTTCGGAGGCACTTCGTAAGAGTGAGTTTATTTTATTTTCTTATACTTCTCTACATGTGTAATAATTGTAATGATGAAGAATAAGTAAATAAAATAATAGATTTGATACATGAAAATAAAATAAAAGTACCATTAAAAAGTGCCCTGGGGACATCCATTAACAAGACCGATAAAATAAAACTGTCATACTCACTCCCTCCTCAAATAATACATTAATTTGTTTTCACTATTTCATAGTATTTAATCTATCATTTTTTCACATTTTTTCAAGAGTGTTAAAGCATTTTAAGTTCAATAATTCTTATCCACATCATAATTTGAAGTATAAATTTTCTAAATACACTTTTTATGGATTTTTCATTATTTATTTTAGTAAATATTTGAGTCGAATATTGAATTTTGAAATATGAAAGTCAAATGTATAGATTAATTGAAGATGAAAAAAATATAAGATAAAAGAAACTTTTATGTAGAGAATGAAAGTTGATATTTAATAGGTATAATTGCAATTCACCACAGAGAGCTATGGGAATCCAAGGAAGGAATCCTAAACTTTGTTTTTATTCCACAGAAAACTGATTGTGAAACAGACACTTCTTCCACTGCGGGTGTTATGCATAGAATTTCCCTAGGTTTCTCCGGATATTTTAGTAATTACAACACGAATAATTTTTTTTAGTAATTACAACATGAATAAATTTTTTTAGTAATTACAACATGAATAAATTTTTTTTAGTAAGTACAACAGTGACAGGCACAACCATGTCCTCATTGTTACCTCGAGGAAATCTATAACTTTTTGGGAAATACTTAGGCAGTGTTCTTCCAACAAAATTTCAACAATAAAATAATAACTATTTAAATTTTTACAATTTCCTAAATATTTTAACGGCACAACTTTTCCTCTCATTTTTAAGTAGTTGTCACTTTTTTTTTGGTCAAAAGTGACATGTAGAACACGACCTTAGGCAATTACTTATATATCTTTTCATTACAGTAATATTCTTTGATATAAAGAAAAAATTAAGAAATTTAAGAATGTGTGTTTTGATTGATAAATAAGATATATTTGAGCAAAAAAATTTCAAGAAAATATGATTTGTATTAAAATAGATGGATTTAAAATTGTTTTATGTATTGTGATCGATAAAGTTGAATTTTTTTGTTGATAATACTGTAAAACATTAACCGTTTTCATTCAATTTTTTTTGTCATATATTTCACACTGTTTATTACTATTTTTTAAAACAAAAAAGGATAAATCTATTTTTTTTTCTTTTTTCGCTCAATTTTCTTTTGGACACCTGTTGGTGTCCCCACTGCAGGTGATTAAGGTGAATTAGTTGGGACATGCGCGCCCTAATTGGAATCATGCAAAGTTCATGATTATGCTCAAACTTACGAATCAAGCAATTAAGCTACTACTATTACAGAATTAACCATGATTTTAAAAAACAAAAAAAGAACCGACAGATATTTTGTCTGTAGGTGTGATTGAAATGAACAGATTAATTCAACTGCATGCCGTATTAAAGACAACATAGAAAATGTGCTGAGCATGGCCTAGTGGTTATGCTCCAGAGAACATTTGTAGAGGTATCGAGTTCGAATATCTGGTATCTTCAACCCCCTATCACCTATCCCCATTTGTATAAAAAAAAGACACTATGGAAAATAAAATTAAAAAAAAAACTCTCCCCGTTCCAAAAATAACACAATAGTTAATTTTTATGTTAATTCAACTTCAATATCTATATTATTTCTTGTGAAAAAATATATTCGTACAGTTAAGACATCAAATTTTTAGCTGTGTATAAAAGTTTCAAAGTTCTAATCTAAATTGATATAGAAATAAAATAATAGATTAAATGCTAAAAAAATAAATGTTGCATTATTTTTGGGACTAAAAAAGTAATTAATTATGCTACACAGATTTTAGGTTTTAAACCCTTTACTTTTACGCATTTTTTTGTCGAAAGTTGATAAATTAATTATAACTACACATTTAAATTCTTTCCTCAAAAGGGGAAGGCGATACACTTGTTGGTTCACCAAACTTATACATATAAAGTTCCATTTTTCTGATCATATTAACAGGAAGCCTGCTATAATATATGCAGTCAAGAATTAATATTAATGACTGTAGGTTAGTAGTAATTAAGAAGGAGAATTGCTGAAATAATTGCAAAATAAAAAGTTGAATTTGGCTTCTTCTTTTTTTTTTTTAAAGTGGAAACCAATCATATAATTAAGGCTAGCTGTTGAATGGTCATCATCATATGTGAATCAAGTCAAATTCACTAGAAGCTCGATCTCGAGTTTGATACTTTGATAGGGAATCGTTTCTTCTGTACCGCTTTCCAATTAAAAAATCTCTAGGATTTCACTACGTGGAGCTAACATGACTTACTACCCATTTGTGTGGTAAGACCACAGTAAATATTGCGGGAAAGTCCACGGTAATTGTCACGGGTAATTGTCACGGTAAAATGGGAAAACTTTGTATTGGTCTATTTAACACAAATCAGTAACGAAAATCTATAGAAGTGACATGGACGACGGTTTCTTGATCCGCAAGTCTCAACATCATTAAAACCTTCGACCGACACTCGACAGAGATGACTTGGTCTTAACTAGAATCTACCTCCGACTGAGAGGGGCAATCACCGTCGTCATCGCCGTCTCCGCCGTCTTCCTGATCTTGACAGTGTTGCGTGAACAAAACGTGTGCATTTATCGCCGCAAAAAGTCCCGTCGGAGGACCGGACTGGGTGTCGACCCCGCGGACGTAATCCAAGATACCGGTGGCGATCTCCATGAGCGCGTCACGGTTACAAAACGGCAGACATGAAACGAGAGTCAAAAGTCTGTCAAGGACGTCGTCTCGGCCGTCCGGCGAGAGCAGCTCTTTGCGTGCAACGGTGGCGCTTTTGACGAAGGAATCGAGGAGGATGAAACCCGTCTGCGGGTCGTGGATTTGTTCGATGTGGGAGAATTTGAGGAAGATCTTGAAGTAAGCGTAGTGCCTTCTTTTTTCGCCGGAGTGGCGCGTGACCGGGCCACTGCCGGCGTGAGTGAAGCGAATGGTGGCCATCGAGTAATTAAGCGGATTAGTTCTGATGATGGGTTTTTGTTAGTGATTAATTAAGGAGAGAGGACTGTGGAGTTGTTGGATATTTATAGGCCTCTCTCATTTCTTGACCGTCAAGGTTACTGAATGCAAATCCTGACAGGTGTAGGTTAGCTAAGGAAACCTGGTTTTGATCGGACCGCTCACATCACACATGATCATTATGTTAAGGTTTCAAACAAAAAAAAACAATGAAACAGGGTTTAAAGTGAAAATTCCAACTTCTCCTATCACTTAATATTCAAAATCAAACATTATATATATATATATATATATATATATATATATATATATATATATATATATTTGAACTACATTTTTTCCAATTTTACCTGAATGACCGAGCATAGCTCTCACAACAACGATATTTATTTTACTTATCAGGATATTCAGTAGATAAACATTCAAATGAAATCAGGCTAACACTCTATGCAGATATACACTGACAATCAGATACCCATTGGGTAGTCACATAGAAGGATGGGTGCAAGCAAGATCAGGAAACCATACTAAAACCCAGAAAAGTTAGCAAGAATGAAAAGAATAAACATAGCCTCATGACTCTGCCTTCTGCCATATTCCCATGCAATGGTTGAATTTCACATCCAAAGAATATCATGCTAATAAAATGATACCCTAGTGCTCATACACATCGGAAAAACACAAGGATTTTTACAGATGCAAAAATCCGTTTGGGAACCCAATCAGTTCTCTTTTTATTGAGTGCTATTTTGGGGAGTTTATTTCAGAGCTCAGAACTCAAAGATACAATCTAATCTCAGCAGCTTAAGGCAAAAACCCATTACTAATATATTTATGGAATACCAACTTGCAGCTGTATGGTGAACTGAATGCACATTTCAACGTGAGATGTCTAAAAGACCTAAACTCAGTACAAGAATACAGGAACCACTATAGATTCTTCCCCGTAAATGTATATAGTATCATGGGTGGAACAATACTTTCTAGTGTTACAGTATTAAAACAGTTTAACAACACATGAGCTTAATCAAGCACGCAAGGGTCTCCTCAATGAATTAAAAGCAACATACATTATTGCACGTACAATTCTCAGTCTCTACTAGCTCTATTGTTCTTAGCATGGCATACAGCAAAAATATCAGATAATTCTCTCAGATTGAACAAATTTATTAGTACTTGAATTCTTTAAAAGAATTTATTAGCGAAGAAAAAACATAATGCTCCTTTCATTAACCAAGAACATAAACAGAAGTTGAAATAACAAAATTGGTTATCAGCACTTAACAAGGAGCGTATGCAATTCTTCCTATTGCAGAAACTCCTTCTGGAAATCAACCAAGAAAGTTCTTCATGAAAATATACTGCAGTACAGATGATTTTCAACCGGCTCAGCCGTACAAGAACTAGAAAGGAAGGCGGAGCACAAAGCATATGAATTTCCATCCATGGAATCCAGAAATACCTCAAGAGGCTTAAAAATGGTGATGGTACAGGTCATTCACACTTTCACAGACCATATATCAGCATAGCACCATGGAATCAAGACATTGGTTGTACAACTTCAGGCAATACATATCATCATAATCAACTGATATCAGCAAAACTCTTAAGGGATATGGTACACCTACTTCATATATACGACTGACACATGTCACCTTTATCAGAACATAAATGAAATGAGTAAATGAGCAGAAAATCACTCTAATCATGACCACAAAGATGCCTGGCTAGTACATGTATAGACTCCAGTTTTCTCTAAACTGATTGCAAACAAGGGTCATTAAATTCTGTTAGGAAAATGCTGGACAGAACTCAAAAGCTTAAACCATTTCAAAGAATGAAGCTGATATATCAAGATGGGGGATGAGCCCTCACCCACAAATGTAAACGAAGAATCGCCAAAATTATTTGCAAATAATTTACTCAACTTGCACTCGTACCTACATCTCATTAAGTAGCAATCGAAAATATAATACCAAGAATCCATTATTTAACGCTAAGAAAGCTAAAAATCTACTGCTGTCATTACCGGTGGATAATTAGGTTGACAATTTCCTCAACTCAAGTCTTCCCTGTTTTCTCTCTCTCCGTTTTCTCTGCAAAAAGCTTCGTAGCTATCATATTATCAACAAAATACTCTCTATACGGATGAACCTCAGGAACAAGCCTCCTAAACTTCTCAAAGTTCATCTCAGCCTCAACTTTCTTGTTCAACAAGGTATATATCATGCCCATACACAAATAAGGCCTGAAATCTCTCGGCTCCTCCTTAGCCAAATCCTGATAGACTTTCAAAGCCTCAGAATTCTTTCCTTCTATTACCCGAAGCTGTGCAATTAACAGCTTGAAGTCCCTCAGATCCTTATTCCTCCTCTCCTTCTTGCACCTCTCCAAGGCCGATTCGATCCTTTTTTCCAAATCCTTTAATTCAATACCTGCATCAGAATAGGCCATCACAAGGCCATGATATGCCTCTACACGAAGCGGGTCTTTCGCCAGTATCTCCTCGAACCCACGCTTGGCCAGCTCCAAATCCCCACTGAAATTATAAATCTGTGACTTGAGCATCGGCCACTCGAATTCCTCAGGGTCAAGCTCGATTAACCGATCGATAACTGCAATTGCTTCCGGGAACTTCCTCGCCTTGATCCTCACTTCCATGAGCGACCGTAGAGCCTCCACATCATTCGGGTTCCGATTCATATTCTCCTCGATGGCTCTCTCTTGTTCCTCAAGGGAAAGGTTGCTCTCCACCGTCTCAACCGTTGCCGTCTTCGTCGTCCGCGGCGCGGCGATTGCGGGCTTGTGTTGGATGCGCACGAAGAACAATGCTGCGGCCGCCGTGAAGGCGATGAAGGAGGACGCGAGAACCGGTTTCAGATATTGAAGAAACGAGGGATCCGGACATGGGTCTTGCCGGGTTTGGCGAAATGGGGGCGACGATGACGAGGAGGCTCTAATGGAGGAGAATTTGAACGGCGAAGGCGTTTTAAAGGATAAGGAAGAAATAGGCTTGGAGAGCGACGGAAGGTCGGGATTGAAGGAGAGGCGGACCGGTTGGTGACTGCGAGTGATATTAGCGAGAGATTCCATTTCTTCTCTGCAACAGAGATCTAAAACCCTGATGGGACGAAGACGATAATGGCCGAGGACTGAGGAGAGATGTTCAAAACCCTTTGTTAGTTTCAGAACTAAAGCGACGTCGTTCGTTGGTATCCTTGGGCCTTTGAAGTGGCGGCCCATTAAGATAAATAATATTTGGGCCAGGCCTTAGAAACGGCCTTTTAGCACAAACTGGCTTAGGTAAGAGTAATTCCCTAATGTTTCTCATTTCTAATTACATTAGCATTTTTGACATATATATATTTTCAAAGATTTCTTAGTGACAGTACTAGAACACACTTGTTGAAACGAAGTGATGTTTATTATTGTTTAAGGAAATTAGTCCTTATCAGTTAACAAGAATCCGATGACTATGATCGTACTCTTGCGAATATAAAATGATAAAGCTCTCTATCATGAATCATAAACAGAAATATCAATTTTTTTATTCTGAGTGCTAGGCAGTAGTACATTAATTATTATGAACGAACAAAATTTATTAGTCCTTTCTTGCTTCTACTTGCTTCTTCTGCAACTATCTCTTGTCTCCTTCTCAGTGTTGTTTACCAGATTTCCTCAATAGGTTTGGTCGCCGAATCTGCAATGATGACCGACGCCCAGGCCCAACGAGTGATGAAAATGGCAACGATGAAGATACCAAGGAGAGTGATGAGAAACGAGAGAAGGGGCAGGGGCCGAATTAAGTGCGATGATTTTATAGGAAAATGATGAAGATAATGATTTTTATGGGTTTATGATTGATGAAGATGTTGAATTTAGTTTTTTTTTTAAAAAATAAAATAAAATGATGTACTACGGCCAAAATTTAGTACGATCAATTTTACTGCAGGGGACGATCGCAATAACCCATGTCTCTACCATGTAGTGAAGGACCGCTTCCAGCTACTATTTTCACCGCACTCTTCTATGGTGCCGGTGAGGGTTTGAGAGAGACGAGAGAGTTTGAGAGATGGATTTGAGATAGATCTAATTAGGTTTGCGTTAGATTTGAATTGAATAGTGTGTTGTAGCGGTCATATCCGCTACAACTCTTGTTATAGCTGACAATAATTGGTGGTGTCCGAAATTGTAGCGGCGAGAGTGGGCATTGCCTTTGTAGCTGCCCCTGCCAGTACTACAACCGATACAGAATTTCTATCAACTAGGTGGTAATGTAAGATAAGATTCGATGCATTTTAACATAATTACCCTTAATTGGAAGCCTTATAATAGTAATAAATGAGAGAGAAAGTAAAGGTAAGGTTTAAAATCCCCTAATATTAACGGACGAGAAGGATGGTGCGGGCTCCTTCATTTTTTACTAAATGTGATCACCAACTTAGTAGTCAGTACCCATCATAACTAATTAAGCACCACCACCAATAAAATAAAGACAAGTTCAAATACTCACTCTTACTACTAAAAAACAAACACAAGGAGGAGCTAGCTAGCTAGGGCTATAAGGACAGCAGAACAAACAAACAAAACCAGTATCTGAAAGCTCCGTCCGCCGGCCGGCCGGCCCCAATTAACCTGCACCTTCATTTATTATTATTATTATTATTATTATTATTATTATTATTATTATTATTATTATTATTATTATTATTATTATTCCAAATATTTTCTTCCAACTGACGTACCAGGCGGCACACAATAACAGAACACCACAACCCAAATTAACACCTCCTCAGTACCGACGATGAGACTGAGACACGTAAGCAACGGGAACACCTGGGGGCGCCGCCACGTGTCCCTTCCGTCCGAAGCCCTCACGCTTCCCAATTACCAGTAGGAGTATTCACATCGCCTCCACCCAACGACGTCGTTTTCACAGCTTCAACACACCTCATTCGACAGCAACGTTAGCGATGGTTTTGAATCAACGACCACCCACCGAAGGATCTGTTATACTAATTGCGTCTTCTTCAGTACCAGCAGCAATAGAATGAAGAATATATAGAAGAAGAAGAATAATATAAAACAAACTCTAGAAGATCGATCAGGAAGTACGTACGTACGTACGTATGTAGTAGCCAGCTAGCTAGCTAGCAGCTAATTAATAGTAATTATACCCTAGCTAGCTAGTAATTAGTCCTTGGATTTACTTGAGGAGGAAGCCGAATTAGAGATCTGCAGCAAGCCTTTGATTATTTGCTTTGCATCCACATCATCCCTCATCCCAGCTTTCTCATCATCCCTTCTCCTTGCGCTATAAGCCTTAAAGAATTCTTTGTTCTCCTTCTCCAACTCATTCCATACTGCATGCATATATATATATATATATATATATATATATGTATGTGTGTGTGTGATTAACAACCCCAATATATAAACATGCAGCAAAAACAAGTAGGTAGCTAGCTAGATAGATGCACATGCATATACTATATACCTGTGGAAGTGATGATGGGATTTATATCAGCATGCTTGGATAGAGCTTCCATGCACTCTTCTTTTCTCATATTGAACAATAAGCATTCTTCAATGAGACGGTGTACCTGATTAATTAATTATTGGTATAGAAATAATCTCCAATATATTTAATTAATTTACCCCAACAAATTATAAAGAAGAAGAATCATGATCAAGATTATTGAACAAAATCTCACCATATGAATGTATGAGACGGATGAATCAGCCATGACCAGAACTGTTGAGAAGAAGAAGAAGAAGAAGAGAGAGAGAAGTTGCAAGAGAGGTGAAGAGGAAGAGGTGAAGAGGAAGAGGAGAAGAGAGTCCAAATTGAGATCAAAATATATCAAATCAAATCAAAGTTTTGTTTTAGTTTTTTTATTTAAAAAAAAGGACTCTGTTAAGCTAAGCTAATGGGCCCACAAGCTCACGTGGGAAGAGACCTGCGATTGGCGGGTAGTATTTCGAGCAGCCTCGGGTTGTCGCTGACGTGGCTGATGATTGTGGGCCATCTCCACGTGACAACTGGACCCAACGGAACCTCTTTCTATTTTAGGATTTTTACAGGTTTCGTTTTTGTTTTGGGTCTATTGACGATCCAAGTGCTTATGGCCCACCAAGTAAACGGCCCGTGAAGTGGCCCAACAAGAAGAATCAGTTTTGGATCTCCCTATGGACCTCTCTATCGAGAAAGGGAAACTGTTCCCCTCAAGAGTAAGTAGTAGAAGTACATGCATCGACAAATACGGTTGGTTGATAACAAGGTCAAGGTGATCCAACTTACAAAAGTTTGACTGTTAACGAACGATGTGTTATCTAGATTTATAATGAAAATTCTTGAAAAGATATTTACAAATTACAAACGTTCATCATTTATCATTTGATTGAATATATGTTGTTAGTAGAATTATTATAAAGAATAGAGGAAATGCACTCTTACTTAGTTCATGCTTGTAATTAGTTTTCTTGCTAGCTAGCTTAGGTAGTTGGTAAAGTAGTATAGAAGCCATAACGTTTTCTGTATTAATTCTAGAGTACAGTAACCTAATTTGTTTCTATTACCTTCCAAACTTGATGCATGGTGTTATGGTAGTAGGTAGATAGCTAAAACACATGTGAGCAGCTGGTAAAAGTGCATTTTTCATCACATTGATCACTGTGTAAATGTTCTATTCCTCATGCTTAATCAGTCATCTTCTGAATGAAACAGATCCCGTTCACGGGCCGCCTTACTTGACTACAGTAAAAACCTTGACAATAGAGTACTTGGGGCTTCGCATAGTGGGCGAAAAGCAAATGGAAGCCTCTTAATTTCATTTGAAAATTTTACATTTGAGTTTCATTTAACCTCTAGTCAAAGCATGGCTCCGCCACATGTTACAATGGAATCAGTGATGGACAAAGAACTTGTTCAAGTGGTCTATCATGGATTCGATGACTCAATGGCAACAAATCTCAGCAGCGGAAGGCCTGAAGGGCAGTGGTTGGCGCAGATGAAAAGCGGTGTTGGTTGGTGCTTAGGTTTACGCAACCAGATCTGCGAGATGCGTCAGAGTCGGCCAACGATGGCTGTGGTGGTCCGGCGGGGGTCGGGGTGGTCCGATGGGTGGGCCGGTGATGGTTGGTGGTGGCGGATCCGTTTAGACTGCCGCCACGTGTCTGCGAAGTTGACGAGTTCTTACGTTACTGGACGTCATGGGTATTTGTGCAATATGCATTTAAGTCGGAATTCTAGGATGAGGTTGAGTATATTCTCTTTTTGTTCTTTTGGATGAAAGCGGTTGAAAAAAGAGAGATCCTCTTAACTTCCGTCAAAAATGCCTTATATAGTCCATAATCATGGTGACAGAATGGTAATATTTCAATATAGCGTTAGTGGACACGTGTTTTAACACCTTTGGGAGTGTTTGTCCGGGAATATCTCATGATATGTTCTGGTTAATTCTCATTAGGTCTGAGAATGTCATTGTTCCGTTCAGTTTTAACTATTTTTAATGGGGCCATTATCTTGGGCTACTGACTGGGCCTTTTGCCAGGCCTTTTTGGATGATTGGGCTTGGCGGCCATCAGTTGGGGATGGCTAGCTGGCGAAGAAGGGAGGGGTCCGGGGTAGGGGCTCGAGCAGCAGACTTGGGTTGGTGTAAGAGATGGTTAAAATGTAACTTCTCAAACTTTAGTATCAGTTTTTTGGTTTTTGTTCAAATTGGGGTCAAATTGATGCTTTATATGTAGACATTTACATAAATGTCCTTTGACTTGATTGAAAAAGTAACAGTATGATGTCAATAGGACAAGTATGTAAGGGATCAAAGTGATACAAAATCTTAAAACATGATCCAAGTAAGACAACGATGTAACTCCTAAATCCCAACAAAATTCTGCTGATTATCAACACACCATATTTACATTCCCATCTCATTAATGATGAATTTAGGAACCGGCATGCCAGTGAGATTGTTGATTAAACCAGTTGTCTATTCTCTCTAGATTTAGAACATTTAACTATAAAAATCTGTACAATCAATTTTTTCTTGAGTAAAATCTGTCGGGAGTCTTCCTTTTTATGTTTTTAATCTATTTTGGTCTCAAGTTAAGTTTTTAACCCATTTCCGTCCTAAATTTTATCTTTATGACCTATTCCAGTTATTTCCGTCAATTTTCTCCGTTTAAATAAACGAGAATGTTGAAATGTCAATTTTGACCTTCTCTGTATCCTTCATCGATGCCTCCTCCTCCCATTCCTGCCACACTATCATCTCCTACTCCAGCGGCATAATCGTTTGGGCCGCCGGTGGTGACTCTGTCGTTGTCGATTCTGGCGGTACATTCCAGCTCCTCTCCTACAGTGTGCTCCGCCTCTCCAATGGCTCTGGCGCCACCGTCTAGGCTTCCCGCACTGCTAGTCGCAGAGTGACCCACGCTTCGACAACGCTAGAAATAATCGTTTGGGCCGCCGGTGGTGACTCTGTCGTTGTCGATTCCGGCGGCACATTCCAGCTCCTCTCCTACAATGTGCTCCGCCTCTCCAACGGCTCTGGCGCCACTGTCTAGGCTTCCCGCACTGCTAGTCGCGGAGTGACCCACGCTTCGTTCGACGACGCTGGAAATTTTCGGCTCGTGGTGAATCGAACCGTCGAGGTATGGTCATCGTTCGAAAATCCGATGGGCAACATTCTTCCATCGTAGAATTTCACCATCGGAAAAGTTTTGAGATATGGCACCTACTCATTCGACCTCCTTTCACCGTCAATTGATTTGAACTTATAGCAGCGATTATGAAAAGTCAGATGACATATTAAGATTTATCAAGTTAGATAGTGATGGTAATTTAAGATTTTACAGCTCTAATAGAGGTAGAGGCAATAAGAACGAGAGATGGTCAGATTGAGAAGATGACAAAGGTGAGGCTTTGTGAAGTATGGGGTTAGTGTGTAAGTTTCTAAAATGTCGGGGGTGGAATTGTTGATGTAAAAAAAATATTGAGTGCATAATAATAATTAGTTAATTGTAAAATTTCCAATTCACTAAGGGTAAATTCGACATTTCACAAATCACCGTTTATGTAAACGGAGAAAATTGACGAAAAGGATTGGAATAGGTAAAAAAGATAAAATTTAGGACAGAAATGGGTTTAAAACTTAACTTGAAACCAAAATATGTCAAAAATATAAAAAAGAGGACCACGTTGGATTTTACTGATTTTTTCTTCTAATCATTATAAATTTCACATCAATTTGAAAATTTTCCAATTTTTATTTTTATTTTTTAAAACAAACAAATAAAAATAATGCACCACTGTAGTGAAATCCGAAGCTACAATTCACACAGACACAAAAAAAAAAAACAGATACACAAACATCATTCAACAAATAGAGGCTTTACAAGTTAAAGTTTAATCAGAATGTTTAACATCCATTACTACTAGGGTTGAGAAATGAAATGAGCCGGCTTGCGCTCTTATGAACCTATTGAGCCGAGCTTCACTAGCCAAATTTGAATGATTCACTAGCCTCGAGCTTGAGCCAAATTTCAAGCTCGTACATTAAACTAGCCAAGTTTGAATGATTCACTAGCCTTGAGCTCGAGCTTGAGCTCTAATTCATTTGGTGTAGGGAATTTTTGAGCCTCACGAGCTCAGTTCGAGCCTCGTTAGGGTTCGAAACTAGTCAAGCTAAACTGAAACGAGCCTACCTAGTTCTCTTATCAAACCTCACGAGCTTTCAAGTCAAGCTCGAGCCCTATTTTAGGTTTGGATGGATTTTGAGCCGAACCTAATCTTCACGAGCTCAAGCCTCCTGGACTCAGCTCGGCTTGTCCTCACCCCTAATTACTACTAGAAAAATGGGAAATTAACATATACAGATAACAAATGTAAACAATTTGAATGATTGAGTAGTCTTAGACATACTTATAAGGAAAAAAATTTACTTCCATAGGTAGCAAGCATAGACAAATCTGATCGATCATTTATTAGAGCATGCACCAAAACAAATACAAGAGCTTGGATGAAACACACCAGGGAAACACATCACAACATGTAGCTAGGGAAAAACCTTTTAGCTAGGTTAATTACACAATTTATTCCACATATCACTCCCTCAAGATCGATCCCATGCATATGGCTGATCAATCTTCATTTTCATGTTCCTACACAGTACTAAGAGAACAACAACACTTGAATATATAGATCTTCCACTTCCAAACCTATGATCATAAAACCACTGTAAAAGGAAACACCAGTTTTTTTGAACCGCAACAAAGAATTTATTAATAGAACCAAGCGTTTGAAAAGTTACAAGACAACAGCCAACGAGATGCGGGCTACTTGCAACACCCGGGCAGACACTAACAAAACATACCAAGACCGACTGCCCGACGCACACCACAAGCAGAAACAGGAAACACCAGTTCTGCAGCAGCTTTATTTCTGCACCACTATAAGAAACAATATTGTGTATAACATAGGCAACATATATTATATACTAATTAAGACTGATCAGTAATTTTACACTTTTATACCAGTGGTGGCAGTGGCCAAAATTTTTCAATCTTAGGGCCGCAGCAACAATTAATGCCATTGAGCCAACAATGATATGGGCTGAATCCAATATCTGCGTTGAGGCAAGCCATAAAACAGCAGTTGTCATGACCAATATTATAGAGTAGGGTTGAAAGATCTCCAACTTCAAGTTTGATACACCCAACAGAATCAGCACCACCATCAATATCATCTTTATCCGTCACTACACCCATGGATAGGCATGAACCTTTAACTGAAGATCTTGTCCCTGATCATCATATGCATGATCATTACATGCAAGTACAAATTAATAAGAGATGGTCTATCAGATTAATTAAAGGCCAAAGATCAGAAAGACATATACGAACCAGCGCAGAGGATCAAATGCAAAACCAGTGCAGCTTTCAACAGTCTAGCAGCAAACTCATGCTGGGTTGAGAAGTTCATATTCATCAGACTTACAAATCTTGATGGGGGTGTTTTTATTTTTGCAATTTTGATGAAGCCACAGGTTCCTTGTTTCATGTTCAAGCATTTTCATATATAGCTAGATCATGGCTTGTTCAGATTAATTACAATTTCATAGTTACTGATCATCAAGTCATTTTGGTTGCATTAATTGGCGATTGCTTCAAGTATCTCCATAGATTAAACGCGGTTTTTTCCAGATTTTTTTTGTTGGCTACCAGCATATTTTAGGGCAACTGCTAGGCTGGACAAGTAAAATTTGATTCCTTTACAAGGTAGCTAGCTAGGCTTATCATCTCTTCAATTTTCCCTTTGTATCTATCTTAATCTTTAGCAACGTATGTCTATCAGATTAATTAAAGGCCAAAGATCAGAAAGACATATACGAACCAGCGCAGAGGATCAAATGCAAAACCAGTGCAGCTTTCAACAGTCTAGCAGCAAACTCATGCTGGGTTGAGAAGTTCATATTCATCAGACTTACAAATCTTGATGGGGGTGTTTTTATTTTTGCAATTTTGATGAAGCCACAGGTTCCTTGTTTCATGTTCAAGCATTTTCATATATAGCTAGATCATGGCTTGTTCAGATTAATTACAATTTCATAGTTACTGATCATCAAGTCATTTTGGTTGCATTAATTGGCGATTGCTTCAAGTATCTCCATAGATTAAACGCGGTTTTTTCCAGATTTTTTTTGTTGGCTACCAGCATATTTTAGGGCAACTGCTAGGCTGGACAAGTAAAATTTGATTCCTTTACAAGGTAGCTAGCTAGGCTTATCATCTCTTCAATTTTCCCTTTGTATCTATCTTAATCTTTAGCAACGTATGCATATAAAAATAATTAGAAAAACAACGTTCCTGATTGGCTTTGAGATGGAAACAAGGTCTAGCATGTCAATTTAGCCTGCCCCAATGTCCAAAGCCCAAAGCCCATTGAGATAAGAAAGGCCCCTAATATGCATATACATATATAGATAGAGGCCTTAAATAAGAGGTATAATAGGTAGTGGCCCAACCAACCAGATCCTAAAACATCTCACAAAAACCAATGAATTGAATTACATGTCCCCAGTTACCATGTCCATTTTTGTTCCTCACTAGCTAGTATTATAGTTACTACAACGGTGTTAAGTAATCTATTAGGTTTTCAACAAAATAAATAGGGAGGGGTCATAGAAATTGGGACAGGTGATTTGGACTCCAAAGGAACATCCCTTAACTTGAACCATAACCAGAACTGATAGGTATTGGTAGCTGGCTTAAATTGTACACAAAATCATAAACAAAATCCTGCAACTTTATTATTGATGTTTATGTAGAGGAGTATATTATTAACACCCATAGCTACCTGCCAGCTTTTAAGTTCCCTCAGCTGTTAATTATTGATATAGTTGCAGCTTTTAAGTTCCCTCCAGCTGTTAATTATTAATTAAATCCTGCAACTTTATTATTGATATAGTTGCTCCTTCATGTAATACTACTAGCTATACCATGCATCAAAACAAAAGAAGAAAAAATCATTGACATTCTGATCATGTCCAATTGAAAACCCTAGCTACTAATTAATTAATTAATGATAGCTAGCTAGCTAATGAGAAATCACTACGTATTTGCGGGGGCTTGGTAGCGCAAAAAACGCTACCAATGGTGCTACCATGGTAGCTACCAGTTGCGCTACCTTTGTAGCTACATTTGGGCCGCAACCTGCAAACAATGGGCTACCAAGGAGCTACCAATGGTAGCGCAAACAAGGGGCTACTAATGGTAGCGCATCTGGCGCTACCACTATCCTCCATACCAATTATTATTTTTTCTTTTTATAGTTTATTTATTTTTTAAATTAATAAATGTAGTAAAATGAAATAAAATGAATTATAATTTGGAATTCAGAATTAAAAATGCATAAATGAAATTAAATATATTTTAATCAAATGTTTTATTTACATTAAAACCATCCAAAATAGCTTTTAATACATGAAAAATCCTAAGAAGCCATCGGAGGATTATCGTTATCGTCGATGTTCAAACAAGGAGACCGCTGCTACTAAGGCGTGTCTATCGGTGCTCTCCACATAGTCGGATTAAATGCGTCGAGCTTGTCTGCATAAGCATCGAAACTGCAAGGCCCAAAGTCGTAGTTGTTTTTTGGCTCCGGATCGTCCATCGCGGGTTTTTAATAATCGTTCCCGAAGTTGAAGTTGGGATGAGAGACTTTAGATTAGTAATAACCATCCCGCAGATGACCAAACACATCCCCTAACCTATCTCACCAAGTGTATTGTTCCTAATATAAGAAAACATTAGGTTAGTAATGAAACTTTATATTAAAAATCAAGTACCATACTTTCCAAACTTTACAATCAAATACAAAACTTTTAAAAACTCAAAATTCCTGAACTTTACAACCAAGTCCGAAAATTCACCCAAAATTAAACCTTAAAATTTCACAATGATCTTTGAAAATTTTCAAAAATTATAATCAAGTAGAAAATAGTTGAAAAAAATCCTAAACTTCACAACCAAGTCCCAAATTTTATGACCAACTCCAAGAAATAGTAAAAAAAACTATGGGACAAAAGAAAAATGTAGAAAATCATAAATAATGTGAAAAAAGTTAAAAAAACATATCAAATTATGAAAAATTCCAAAAATGGCAACAAAGTATATGCTAAACTCATCTCCATCTAAACTCATCCTAAATGTAAATCTAAATAACCTAGACAACTCAGAAATATCCATAAAATAAAAAGAAATCTGAAAATGGAGAATTACCTTTACCACCGGCGACGGTGGAGAGAGACAGTGGCGAATGAGCTTTCAACCGGAAAAAGTAAGTGAGTCCGATTTGCATGAAAATAGAGGGAAAAGATGCATAAAAAAGGAAATTAAACCGGCTAAAACCTTACCTAATCATCGGCGGTGAGATGGGCTTAAGAAGGAGCGAAACGACGGTGAGGAAGCCACGACAGCGGTGGGGTTAGTAGCTGTGGTTTAAGGAGAAAGGGGGAAGGAGAGAAAATGAAATGAGGAGATTTATCGGGGAAGAAGGCAGTTGCTAGAGAAAAAGGTGGGGGTAGCGCATCATGCGCTACCATCCGCTACCCCTATTTTATTTTTTTAAAACGGCTTTCTCTTTACCGGGAAGCGAAAAGTTCTAAAATTATAGTATGGTAGGCGCTACCAGTATGGTAGCGATGGATGTGCTACCAATTGCGCTACCACCCATTCATTCCAGCATCCAGTAGCATTCTTGGTAGTAGGAACCATTTGGGCTACCATGGTAGCACCCAACCTGCTACCAGAGCGCTACCAATCTCGCTGCAACTACGTAATGAATTAATTAAGCATAATGTACTGATCAATATCATTTGCTTCGTCATCCTGACTTAGTACCAGCGGCGGAGGCGAAGAAAATCAAGAACAAAACAAAACTCAATTTGATTGATGATGTGGATGAATTTTCTTCTAATGAAGGCATGCGTACAGTGTGTACAAAACACAACTCATTTCGGCATGGACAAGATCATATATAACTGGTTTATTTATTTATTTATGATTTGGCAGTTTTGTTGATAGAAACAAATCAAAGCTGTGATAATGGTTTGTAAATTATACACACAGTCGTAATTCGAGCCCACGATCATGAAATGTTGCATTTGTAATGGTTTATGAATGAGACTTTCGGAATCAAAAAAATATTTACTTGTTTGCTTCATATAACATATTAACTCAATTTGATAAAAATCAATTTCCTAATTACAATTGGCCGCCTAATCTCTGTGATAATGGATTCTGAAAATGATCTCAAATTGCATTTTTATTATTTAAATCAAATACTTCTTTATCAGCAAGGTAAAGTCACCGATCAAACAATCGATTCAAAACTAATCACTTATCCAATTTTTTAAACTGTTCTCGATAATCTTTATTGCTGAAGAGATCATATATACTATAGTAGATTGATGTTAGTTTCATAAAATAACTGTCACCCACCATAACATGAAAGCAGATCACATATCTCTTTCTTTTTTGTGTGTCTCATTATCATGGCCTCAGTTTTGATAGCAATTACTTTTAAAACACTCATGAATAAAACTCAAAAATTAAATACCACAAAACAAGTGAACACCCTTTGTGGAATAGAAGAAATATATAGTAGTCAGCCGTTATAATAGTTCTATAGTAGACTCATAGATTAATAACACTACGTACTTAATGGAGGTTTGGTAGCATCCAAGGTGGCGGCACCGCCGCAACCCACTAATATGTCACTACTGTACGCTACCTTGGCCGCTACCTCAACCGCCACCACCACAGTAGCGCCCAGGGTTGCGGCTTGGCGTTACCCCTACCAACTAAGACCATTCCAGACTCTTCTCCTCTCTTTGTCTCTCACAAACTCATCTCTCCCTCAATGAAACTCATCTCTCCTCTTCTTTGCCATCGATCTCCACCAACAAAACCGCCAACTTTTTTTTTCACCATCCGACATCGTAGCGATTCTCACTAGCATTTTTAAGGTAAGTTAGTTTTTTTTTATTTCCTTTTTGTTAGAATGTGCCTTGAATCAGTTAAGTCCCCCTTCGAACGACCCAATCGGGGGTCTCGCGATCAGTTGACCTAGCCGTATTCTATCTGTATTCCTCAAACATCAATAAAGCTTTCTTCTCCTCTGCCCGTGGATGTAGCTAACACATTGTTAGTGAACCACGTTAAATTCTGTGTTTGTTATTTACGTTCTTAGTAATCTTTCTTGCATCAGTTCTAACACTTTTCATTGTTTCAGATTTGGCCCTAAAACCCTTTTTTTGTCCCTTGCGTGGTGGCTTTTGGGAAGCAACCACCATCGTCGACGTCCTCACCTTCGCCGCTACTCTGGATTTAGCCACCGCGACCACTCTTCCAGATCTTGCCGGATCTGGGTTTTTATTAAAAGTTTTACATTGTATTTGAAATTTTAGGGTTTGTTTTGGTTTCAATTGGACTTGTGGTGTAGATTTGAGGTTTATTTTTTTGTATTTCTTGGTTAAAGATGAATACAATAATGTTGTATTTATGGATTTGGAACCAAATGTGAGTTTTTTCTTTGTGTTTCTGGGTTTGCAATGAATAAAAGAAGATGAAGAATTGAGTTTTGGTTTAAATTCGAATAATGAATTTGGGTTTACTTTTTTTATTTCATAAAATTAATTAGTAGTCGCTTGATAGCGGATTTTACGCCCGATTATTGGTGGATTTGGTAGCGACCTCCCGCTAGGGCCGCTACCTATAGTAACCGCTTGGGTAGCACCCTATAATTATAGCGGTATTATGACGGTGATCAGGCCGTTATAATGCTATTATCATTCATATAGTGAGTCAATGAAATTCTTATCCCTTCCTAACCGGTCACAATAATTCATGTTAAACATTTTACAACACTTTTATTTTTACGATTTCAAAAAGATTGTAACTAGTAAAATTTCACACTTCAATTAACTATCCTACCCATGTTTCATTGGTTTCAGTCAGTTACAAATTCAGAAAAAATAAAAAAATTTGTACATCTGTTAATAAGATATGCATGGAAGATTGTATTTTAAAAATGAACCAACTACATGATAAGGGATCACAAATAGATTATGTTAGGGTTTCTTTTTATGATTCTCTACCATCATTAATGGTATAGCGAACCAGGTATTATATTACGGAGGTTTTCTTCCTGATACTTTGACAATGCTATATATAGGGGGATTTAGTACCCCAAAAAAAAGTACTAGTAAAAAATATATAATGGAGTAATTATTTTGTAAACTTGAAAATGAAAAGTTACTAACAAGGATTTATTTCATAAAATTTGGGAGTGTTTAAAAAGAAAATTTGTTTTAAAATTTTGGAAAAAGAGGGATTATATATTAGAGCCCCAATTTGTAGAGCAAAAGTTGTAAACTTCAAACCATTTGTAACTTGTAAGTCGACTGCAACTCGAGCTTGATAAAATTCAAAGTGATCGAGGTGGACGAGCCACAAACCTGAGCCCGACTGCCCAATCCAAAGTCAAGCTCCACACTTGTAGATATAATTTGATTTTTGAATTCGTCTTTAATTTAAGTTTTTACAATTGTATTAAAAATATTCAAAAAAAAATATTTTTATAAACTAGACAAATTCATTATATATGCTGATAATAATTTGATTTTATATGTTAAAAAGATAAAGAAAAATATTATAGATATTAAATGCTGTGAATAGTAATTGTATCACCTTTTCTGAGATAGAGGAATTATAGTGTAACAAGCTTAAATACCGAATCTTAACCGGTGTTAATGTTACATAAACTCAAGTTTTTATGACCCTTAACTAGCTTTGTTAACACTATAGGGATTCAAGTCAACTAAGCTTCAAGCCGAACTCAAACATATCACAAGTCAAACTTGAGCTGTCGTTAAACCGATTTTAACGAACTCGAGCTTGGACCGAGCCAACCAGGACCAAAACTCAAGTTCGAGTTTAACATGTTCAAGTTTATCTCGACTCATTTGCACCCTTGACGGAGCTAACAGCAGACCCTGGACACAAGACAAAACATATCCTACTTTTCTAGCTCATATCTCTAGCTAGTTTCAATTATTTCTTCATATATAGTGGTCATGAAGTAGTGCTTTTGAAATTGACACCCATCATCAAATTATATATGGAGTATATATATACCAACCACGTAATGAAAAGTGTCACTCACACGTATCAAATATATATTACTAGCTAGTATTATTGTTGTGGATCCTACTTTTTTTTTGTGATGAGAGGAGGGGTTGTGGATCCTACTTAACACGTATATACTTACATAGAAGTGGAAAAGAATTTCCACAGTCGACATTTCAGGGAAATAAAGCCTAGGTTATATATATATATATATGCTACCCTCTTCAGTTAGTAGAATTGGAACGTTTTATTCAGAAAACAATTGTTGTTGCATTTCTCTACATTTGGTATCAGAGCCTTCCCACTGAAGACCTGATAATCGAGAGAAAGATGGCAGAGAGTAGCAGCTTTGTTCAACCCGCTATTCCAAAGTTTGCACTACGTGGGTGATACACGTTTTACCGCGGCTTTACCGCGCATGAGGCCGCGGTAAAGACGTTTTACCGCGGCCTTTACCGCGCACAAAGCCGCGGTAAAACGTTGGACGCGGTAAAGTGGCAGCGAGCCACGTTTACCGCGGCCGAAAGCGCGGTACGGCCGCGGTGACGTTCGCTGCCAGCTCGCTTCCAACGCTTACCGCGGTCCTTTGCGCGGTAAGGCCGCGGTAAGATTTATTTTTAATTTCTTCACCCGTTTTCTTTCTCTTCATTTTCATTTTCATCTTCATCTTCATCCTTCATCCTCTCCCATTTTCTTCTTCTTTCTTTCCTTCTTTCTTCCCGTTTTCATCTTTTCCTTTTTTCTTCTTCTTTCCTTCTTTCATTCATTCTTTCTTCTTCTTCTTCATTTTCATTCTTCTTCTTCTTCTTCTTCATTTTCATCTTCATTTTCATTCTTCTTCTTCTTCTTCTTCTTCTTCTTCTTCTTCTTCTTCTTCTTCTTCTTCTTCTTCTTCTTCTTCTTCTTATTCTTCATATGAATTTCGAATTTCTGGGTTTTTCTGGGTTTTGTGGATGAATTCGGATGAATATTCATCCGAATTCATCCACTTTTTTTTAAATTATTTAAAATATTTACCGCGGCCAATGACGCGGTAAGGCCGCGGTATTACCGCGGCTTCGTGCGCGGTAAGACCATGACCGCGCCCCAATTTACCGCGGGAATTACCGCGGCCCTCCCCGCGGTGGTTACCGCGGCGCTACCGCGGGGGAGGCCGCGGTAAGCCCCGTTTCGCCCACGTAGTGTTGATGGCCATTATGATCACTGGTCCATGCTAATGGAGAACTTCCTTCGATCAAAGGAGATGTGGACACTTGTTGAAGGAGGAGTCATGGCGCTTGTAGAAGGTGTAGTGCCTACAGAGGCACAAAGGAAGACAATGGAGGACCAAAAGTTGAAGGATTTGAAGATAAAGAATTTCTTATTTCAGGCCATTGATCGCAATATACTGGAGACTATGCTAGTGAAGGACACGGCCAAGAATATCTGGGATTCAATGAAGCAAAAATACCAGGGAAGCACTCGAGTAAAGAGGGCACAACTTCAAGCTTTGAGAAAAGATTTTGAGGTGCTGCAGATGCAAGAAGGTGAGAAAGTAGAGGAATATTTTTCTAGAACACTTACAATTGACAATAAGATGAAGGCTCATGGAGATAAGAAAATGGATCAAGTAACAATTATTGAGAAAATTGAGGTCCATGACTTCAAAATTTGATTATGTGGTCTGCTCAATAGAAGAATCAAACGATGTTGATGCAAGTGTTGGGGGCGCACGGTGTAGCATTTAAGGCACACGGACGGCACGGGGCTAAGGATCCGGGATGCGGGACAACACACTTGAGAGTGTGCAAGGCGGATTTAAGAGGAGCCAAGGTGAGGAAGACACATTGGGAAGACTCTAGAACCATGGAGGACATTCTAGCTCTGGAATATTCTAGAATGCTCCAGGGTGTTCTAGGTTTGTCTAGACTGGACCGGAAGATGTCGGATGAGTCTAGAAGGGACCAGAAGAGCCTAGGGTGGACTAGAGAGTGCTAGAAGGCCCTAAGGCACGCTAGAAGGTTCTGGAAGGCCTAGAGAGTGCTAGGAGGTGCTGGAAGGTTCTGGAAGCTCGTGGAACCCTCCAGAGCACTCTGGGAGTCTCTAGCTTGGTCTAGAGAGTTCTAGGCTGAGCTAGAACTATATGGAGAAGTCTAGTAGGTGCTAGACATGTGTAGATAGTTGTAGAGAGATCCAGGCTAGCCTAGAAGGTTCTAGAAGAGTAATGCTAGCCCTTGGATCAAGTAGATCTCCACCGTCCACTGAGGAGGTGGCTTGCCTATAAATAGGGACCTTAGGCATTCATTTGTAACCAACTCCAAGCAAGCCAAATCCAGAGTTGTGTAGCCAACACTTGAGCAATACAAAAGAGTTGTATAGCTTTCATTCTCTCCTTCTAACTTTCGTTGCTCTCTTCTCAACCATTCTCAAGCAAGACTTAGGCACATTGGGACGAGTTAGGCTGACTTAGCCACGAGTGTGCGTGACAAAGTGCCACACAGGCATAGCGAGAAACTCAGTCCGTGACAGTTGGTATCAGAGCCAAGGTCATGCGTGGGAGAACCATCGGTGGTGTAAGAATGGCAGCCAAGGTGGTCCATGAAGAGGAGCAAGTCTTTGAGCCGGAGAAGAGCTCAAAGAGGGGCAGTCAGGGTGCGTCAAGAGAACGCTTGGAGAATCTGGAAGATAGGCTCACGAAGGTTGAGGCGCAGCAAGAAGAGCTCGATGCAAGGGTCGATACAATCGAGGATGGTTTCTTTGGGTGCCGTCAACAAAGTGGCCGCGGAGGAGGAGGCTCGTCGCAAGGAGGCGAATGATGCTCTCACCGTTAGAATCCTTGCCCTTGAGAAGGAGAACCAAGCTCTTAGAGTGGAGCTTGTCGGGACGTTGGCACGATTGGATGAAGAAGTGACGTTGTTAAGGAGGGCAGTGGCACGAGGTGAGTCCTTTGGTCATTCCACTTCTTCTTCTACCCCTACTCCACTCAGGTTGGATGTGCCGAGACCCAAGCCGTATAAGGGTGCTCGCAATGCCAAAGAGGTGGATAATTTCTTCTGGAGCTTGGAGCAATACTTTGGCGCTTCGGGCATTGTGGAGGATGCGCTGAAGGTCAACCATGCTACGCCTACTTGGAGGACACCGCAATGGTGTGGTGGAGGCGTAAGCATCTTTGAGATCGAGAAGGGGACTTGCTCGATCCGTACGTGGGCTGAGTTCAAGGGGGAACTCAAGCGCCAGTTCTACCCGGGGAATGCCGAGGAGGAGGCCAGACATAGGTTGAGGAACCTAAGTCACCGGGGGAGCATTCGGGACTACATCAAGGAGTTCAATGAGTTGCTGCTAGAGATCCCTGATTATCCGGCTAAGGAGGCATACTATGACTTCTTGTATGGCCTCCAAAATTGGGCGAGGTTGGAGGTGAAGAGGCGAGGTGCAGAAGACCTTACGACAGCCATGCAGGTGGCCGAGTCCCTCATAGAGTTCGCTAGGCAGGAGAAGCCTAGGTCTATGGAGGGTAAGGAGCATGGTGGGAGAGGGAGAGACCAAATACGTGAGGAAGTCTTGGAGACTCCGAGGAAGGTGGAGGCACCCAAGAGATCACCCAGCCCGAGGAGAAGGCCAACTGAAAGGGAATAGGGGAAGCGGCGATTGGAGTGCTACTTGTGCAAGGGTGAACACTTCTATAGAGAGTGTCCGTTGAAGAACTCTCTATCTGCCATGCTCGCAAGCAAGGAGCATGCGGGAGAGGAGCCTAAGGAGTGTCACATGGGTTCACTCCAGCTTTTGAATTCCATCAGGACCGAGAAGGTGGAGGCTAAGCCCAAGGGACTTTTGTTTGCACGGGCCAAGGTGAGTGGCAAGGAGGTGCAAGCATTAGTGGACACAGGTGCAACCAACAACTTCCTTAGGGTGGAGGAAGCGAAGAGGTTGGGCATACCATACACAAGGGAGGAAGGATGGCTAAAGGCCATGAACTCCCCAGCAAGGCCAATCCTAGGCGTGGCACGTAACGTGGAGGTGCATCTAGGTAAGTGGCGAGGCCTTGTTGATTTCTCGGTGGTGTCGATGGATGATTGTCCAATGGTACTCGGGATGGAGTTCTTGGACAAAGCGAAGGCCATGGTACTTCCCTTCGCCAACAGTATGTGCTTGATGGGTGAGCCAAGCATTTGTTGTGTGTGGTTGGAGAAAGGTAGCTCGACGGACAGAGCTAGGCTCTCAACCATGCGACTGTTGAGCCGTGCAGACGAGAAGCAGCTCAACACCCCTAAAGTGGCTAGGGGAAAACATAATGGAGGAGTCCATCAGGTGAAGACCGCCCAACCCAAGCAACGAGGCGTTGCTCGAATGGGTGGGGGAGGATGTCACGACCCGCTTGTGACGGAGTGCGCGAGGCATGTGTTGGGGCGCGCGGTGTAGCATTTAAGGCACGCGGACGGCACGGGGCTAAGGATCCGGGATGCGGGACAACACACTTGAGAGTGTGCAAGGCGGATTTAAGAGGAGCCAAGGTGAGGAAGACACATTGGGAAGACTCTAGAACCATGGAGGACATTCTAGCTCTGGAATATTCTAGAATGCTCCAGGGGTGTTCTAGGTTTGTCTAGACTGTGCCGGATGAGTCTAGAAGGGACCAGAAGAGCCTAGGACGGACTAGAGGGTTCTAGAAGGCCCCAGGACACTCTAGAAGGTTCGGAAGGCCTAGAGAGTGCTAGGAGGTCTTTGGAAGGTTCGGAAGCTCGTGGAACCCTCCAGAGCACTCCGGGAGTCTCTAGCTTGGTCTAGAGAGTTCTAGGCTGAGCTAGAACTATATGGAGAAGTCTAGTAGGTGCTAGACATGTGTAGATAGTTGTAGAGAGATCCAGGCTAGCCTAGAAGGTTCTAGAAGAGTAATGCTAGCCCTTGGATCAAGTAGATCTCCACCGTCCACTGAGGAGGTGGCTTGCCTATAAATAGGGACCTTAGGCATTCATTTGTAACCAACTCCAAGCAAGCCAAATCCAGAGTTGTGTAGCCAACACTTGAGCAATACAAAGAGTTGTATAGCTTTCATTCTCTCCTTCTAACTTTCGTTGCTCTCTTCTCAACCATTCTCAAGCAAGACTTAGGCACATTGGGGCGAGTTAGGCTGACTTAGCCACGAGGGTGCGTGACTAAGTGCCGCACGGGCATAGCGAGAAAATAAGTCCGTGACAACTGACGAGGGGAGAGTTCACCTCAAAAGACTTTGATCAGTTTTGCAAGGAGCATGGGATAAAAAGGCAGCTCACATCAGCTTATACTCCACAACAAAATGGAGTGGCAGAACGCATAAATAGGACTATTATGAATATGATAAGGTGCCTACATGCAGATATGAAGGTACCTAAAGTGTTTTGGCCCTATGCAGTGAGATGGACAGTTCATGTGCTCAACAGGAGATAAGACCCCAAAAGAATGTTGGACTGGTATGAAGCCTAATGTTGAATATTTCAAGATTTTTGGATGTGTAGGTCATGTGCACATACCTGACATCAAAAGGACTAAATTGGACAACAAGAGCTACAAGGCCGTTCTACTTGGGGTAAGTGAACAATCAAAGACTTATCTTCTATTTAATCCTGTGACTAATAGTGTAATCACCAGCAGAGATGTAAAGTTTGAGGAAGGTGAAAGTTGGGGCTGGAATGCACAAGAGAAAGTAGTCAAATTAACTGCTTCTGGGGAAGAACAAAACATCGAAGAAGAAGTTGATAGTAAAGGTGAAGCAGAAGTTGCAAATAGTGATAGAACAACTTTCAAACACAACACAAATGATGGATGGCCAGGACAAAAGAACACGCGAGTCTCCTAGATGGCTACAAGATTATTCAAGCGGGGATGGCTTATCTGATGAAGATGAGGAGCAGAATCTGGTGATGTTCCTAAGTCATGAGGACCCTAACAGCTATAAAGAAGCAGCAGGAAAGAAAGTGGAGAGAAGCAATGGATCAAGAGATCGAAGTAATATAAAAGAATGAAACTTGGGTACTGGTTAACTTACCGAAGGTAGCAAAGAAAATAGGTGTGAAGTGGGTTTATAAAACCAAGTTAAATGAAAATGGTGAGGTTGAGAAGTGTAAAACACGTTTAGTAGCAAAGGGGTACAATCAGAAACATGGAATAGACTATAATGAAGTCTTTGCCCATGTTGCACGCTGGGATACAATCGGGATGGTATTAGCATTGGCAGCTGAAAAAAAATTGGACAATGTTCCAACTAGATGTAAAAAGTGCTTTCCTCCATAGAGAGCTAAAAGAAGATGTCTATGTTGAACAACCCCTTGGATACATCAAAGAAGGAGAAGAACACAAAGTGTACAAGTTAAAAAAGGCGTTATATGAACTTAAACAGGCTCTCAAGGCCTAGTACAGTTGAATTGAAAAATATTTTACAATGGCGGGGTTTGACAAATACAGTCATGAACACACATTGTTCATAAAGAAAGGAGGAGCGAGTATCATGGTGGTAAGTCTGTATGTAGATGACTTGATCTTCACAGGGAATGATCAAGATATGATCAAGGATTTTTAAAGATCTATGATGTCTGAATTTGAATTGACAGATCTTGTCATGAAATATTTTCTAGGGGTAGAAATTCAGCAAAATTCGGAAGGTATTCACATATGTCAAAGTAAATATGCTAAAGAGTTGCTTAACAGGTTTGGGATGAACAATTGCAACTCTGTAAGGAACCCTATAGTTCCTGAAACAAGATTGTCGAAGGAAGCAGGAGGGGTTAAACTTGATTGCACTATGTTCACACAACTTATAGGTAGCCTGATGTACTTAACTGCCACTATACCTGATTTGATGTTTGTGGTTTGTCTTCTGAGTAGGTTTATGGCATGTCGGAGGGAGGCTCATATGGCTGCAGCGAAGAGGGTGTTGAGGTACCTCAAAGGAACAACAGAACTGGGAGTGTTTTATAAAAGAGGTGAAGCCGGTAAGCTAATTGCTTACACTGATAGTGACTATGCCGGAGATTTGGATGGGAGAAGAAGTACTTCAGGTTTTGTATTTCTGTTAAGTAATGGTGTTAAGTAATGGTCCTCTCGCAAGCAACCTATGGTGACACTATCCACCACCGAGGCTGACTATGTAGCAGATGCAGCTTGTGCAAGCCATAGTTTGTGGATGAAGAGAGTTCTCAACAGCATTGGATACACAGATCAAGAGGGCATGATCATATACTGTGATAACAGCTCTACCATCAAGCTGTCCAAGAATCCCATCCTTCATGGTAGAAGCAAACATATTGATGTGAGGTTCCATTTCTTAAGGGATCTCACAAGGGATGAATTCGTGAAGCTGAAGTTTTGTGGAAGCAATGACCAGGTAGCAGATATCTTCACCAAACCCTTGAAGATGGAGACTTTCGAGAAGCTTTGAAACTCACTTGGTGTGCAGACTAAACTGAGTGCTCCTTGAGCATCTTCAGTTTAGGGGAGGGATTGTTAGGATTACTAGTTGTGTTAGGAGTCTAGTTAGTAGAGCTAGTAATGAATAAGGGTTCCCTGTAGGAACCGAAACCTGCTTACAGCAGGAAGTCTGGTCCTAGTAGTATTAGGACTAAAGCCTAGGTTATATATATATACTACCCTCTTCAGTTAGTAGAATTAGAACGTTTTATTCAGCAAACAATTGTTGTTGCATTTCTCTACAAATTCATGGTCACCAATTGTTGTTGTTGCATTTCTCTACCTAGTTAGATCGACATTGGTACCTTGTTAGATCAACATACATACTTGATTGTTCAGCATAAAATGGTGATCAGCGTGATGAATTGTTTAGATCGACATCACTACGTAGTTAGGTCGACATCAGTACCTTGTCAGATCGACATACATACTTGGTTGATCAGCATAAAATGGTGATCAACATAATGAGTTGTTTAGATCGACATCACTACCTTGTCAGATCCACATGACTTCCTTGTTAGATCGACATACATACTTGATTGATCAGCATAAAATGGTGATCAACACGATGAGTTGTTTAGATCGACATCACTACCTAGTTAGAACGACATCAGTACCTTGTTAGATCGACATACTTGATTGATCAGCATAAAATGGTGATCAGCATGATGAGTTGTTTAGATCCACATCACTACATTGTTAGATCGACATGACTACCTGGTTAGATCGACATATATACTTGATTGATCAACATAAAATGGTGATCAGCATGATGAGTTGTTTAGATCGACGCCATTATCTAGCTAGATCGACATCACTACCTTGTTAGATCGACATACATACTTGATTGATCAGCATAAAATGGTGATCAACATGATGAGTTGTTTAGATCGACATCACTACCTAGTTAGATCGACATCACTACCTTGTTAGATCAACATACATACTTGATTGATCAGCATAAAATGGTGATCATCATGATGAGTTGTTTAGATCGACATTACTACCTAGTTAGATCGACATCACTACCTAGTTAGATCGACATCACTACCTTGTTAGATCAACATGTGCGCAAGATCAACATGTGCGCAAGCCTGGCACTTCACTGTGCGTTTACTGGAAGTGTGTCAATTATATATTGTGTGAAACTATGTGCGCACATCTATATGTCGCGCACAACTTTGTGCGAAACTATGTGCGCACATCTGTGTGCCGCGCACAACCTTGTGCGAAACTATATGCGGACTGCCGTGCGCAGTGCACATATTTGTGATCCACCAGCGTTCAAAATAAACTTCAGGTCAGCACTTATGCAACCTCTGCCCTAACCCAGGAAGAATTTGAACCATCCAAAACTAGGAATAGACGATTGAGGGAGGTCAAGCGATAAAACGATGGAGAATGAAGTATAGGAAGTGGAAAGAGAAGATCCACTATCACCTTGGCGTATTGAGTTTTTGTAGTGAGATTTAGCTATTTTTATTGAGTTTTTTTTTCACAAATTGACTTTTGGGATTTAGGTGTATTTGATTTTACCTTTTAATGATAAAACTTTTTATTGCTGTTCAAAAAAGAATTCTATGATTTTTCTTCAATATTTTGTTATATATTGTCAAATAATTTATATACAACAGGTAAATAAAAGAGTCTAGTTTCTAAAATTATTTTTTAAATAAATTTTAATAAATTCTTCTTAATTAAAAATTAAGTCAAATGAAGTATCAAAAGTCAAAGCTATCAATTAAAAAGGGGACGAAGGAAGTATAATAATATATTAGAGGTAGTTAACAAACCTTTTAAGCCAAAGTGAGGCTTCTTTGGAAGAGGAAGCTTCAAACAACTCACAAGAGAGGAATTAGCACTTGTGTTTTCTCCTTAATTAACTCCATTAAGGCCCAAATCAGGACAAATGAAATCGGATTCCCCAATTTAATCCAGATTCGCAGAGTAAACTCGAATTATATATGATGGTGGGGGACTTTTGTTGTTGAATCCACATGGCATTCACCAAAATTACAGAAGATTAATAAAATCTTGACAAGTCGTCTTTGTACAAATGCAGCGAGTCCAAAACAACCCTTATGTGACACATTAGAACTGAGTAACCATAATCATTGGACTGATTTCTCCCTGATACATATCATCTATCTCATTTTCCTCTTTATCTTAACAAGATTAATTAACACCGTTGAAAAATTTCTAAGAAATCCCGATTCTACAACAAGCTAAAAAATCAATATTGCTGACACTTTATGAACTTTGGAATTTTAGCTTCTAATGGTAACCACTAACCAGTCATATTGTAGCGTTTGCCATAGAGGTTAAAGTGTACTCAAAGGTGTAAATTAATTTATAATCCTCCGACCCTGAAAAATTGTGAATTGTTTTCCATGTTCTGTTGTGCAATGTTTGACTCAAATTAAAAATAAGATGAACAATGAGAAAAATTCAAAAAAAAGATCTATTTAGATAGTTTATATTTCAAATTATTATACACATATAAATTATTCAACTTTACATGTCTAAACATACATGATAAAAAATCATAGATATTTTTTTTAACAAGAAATAAATAATATGATTAATCACCAAAAACAATAACAAAGTAGCAGATGGTGTTGAACCCAACCTGAAAACAAAGATGAGAAAGGAAATCCACAAATCGGCCAAACAATTCTAAAAAGACAACAAATCACTTAACTGAGACAAACCAGAACGAACAAAAGAACACAGAGGCTGAAGGCAATCCGAGCAAGTGTAGATCATGCTGGTATGAACAGGCTCCAACATCGTTGAAAATTTGACCTAAAGTGCACCATAAAGCGCATAGGAATGTCGTACAACAATATCTATTTACATGAAGGAAGATGCCCCCTCACCATGCAGGTGTCATCGAAACGGCCATACCACCGATAGTAGACACCAACCCAAACTAGCTGATGTGTTTTCTTATGGATAAAGAAACACAATTGAAAGATATCTTCTTGAATAGAAAGGATTGATAAAATTGGCACCCCCTCTTGAATCTAAGAATTAGTTCAAGCAAAAGTGAAGTTTTATCAAGGGAATGAAGATGGATCCAACACCTCTTTCTTCAAGAGAAAACAACCTTGAATTTTGATAAACTTGATCAAATCAAGACCTTTGAACAAGAGTTAAGTGGACAATTGATTAGTTGAAACCGTAGGAGTATAAAAGAGAATAAAAGAGAGAATTGCTCTCAATATCAAATTGATCTCTTCATATATGATGATGTCTTCCTAAAAGTGTAAAAATAACCCTTATTTATAGGTAGGAAAATGACCTAGCCTAGGAAGAAAATAAAATAAAATAACAAATAAAATTAAATGAAGAATTAATTATATACTAATTGTCCAATTTATTTCTAGCATTAGTGGACAATTGATTAGTTGAAACCTTAAGAGTTGAAAGGTGTAAATTTTACGAAATTATTCATTCACCTCCAACTTCTTTCATATTGTCACTTGAGTCCTCCAAGTTTCCAAAGTGCTTTGTTTTTCTTGGGCTCAAACTATGATGAAAAAGATTTAGGTCACTCTTCATTCATGTTCCTTGGGCTTAGCTCTCAAGTCCTTAAAATTCAAGGAAGTTTCAAATACGTCACTCGGTAGATTCACATCACTAGCAGACATACCAGACAAACAACTAGAAACGGAAGAAAGAAAAGAAATTTAAAGAACACACATAATTAAGGTCCCTAGGACATAAAAGGGAGCAAGCCAGACAGACCACGTACCCAGCCAGTGCTGTACTGAGTCTATCATGGCGCTAGGTGGGGCTGGAAGTCCCCCAACCCCACCAAACCTTGCTCGGCCGCTTGAAATTTCATGGCTAGGAGACGGTGAACCAGACGCCAATCCACCAATTGAACCGGGTCATCCAAAATGCCAGGGAGACCTAGGTGCCTACGCCCGACAGGGCTGGACGTCATCACCAGGAGTCCAGGACGTGCTCTGGCCAACCAGTTTTGAAAGGCCATGGCCCAAAACGGCGCTGGAGAAGAGCATCGATCACTAGAAGGCGAGAAAAGGGTCTTGAGGGGGCTGAAATCGGCGACTGCCGGCGGCTGCACCTTGAACCAGGGTGAAATTTGGGCAACGGTGGAAACCCAAGGAGCATTGCATGGTACAGTAGGGGCATCTGGAGTCAGCCCGGAGTAAAGCACGACAAGGTCGTGCGGGAAGCAAATCGTCTAATAGGGGAGAGGAACCCGACAAGCCGAGAGGATTTTTGCAGAGATGGCCGGACCGAGAGGGAGAATCGCGGCACTTGGAGTGACTGCAATCGCCACATCAATTTGGGAGGAGTAACCAGCCGATCGGTAGGCAGCAGCATCGACTCGGCTGCAGAGTGTATCCATTGACGACAGAGAACCCAAGTCCGACGACGAGGTGACGGAGTAGCCATGAGGGAGCTTGTGCGGCGAGAGTAACTAATGCAAGACGGGGTTGATCAGTAGGCAACGTATAAAAAATCATATATTAAATATATTAAAAACATGAAAACAATTCACTCAATTGACAGGGGAGTATTTTTAAAGGGAAGAACAACTAAGATGTACTCGAAATGAAATTCCAATGGTGAAAATGCATTAAAGTTATTCTTGATGTGAAGGACAAATTTTGTTACATGGATCACCATAACATTGACATCCATGCAAATAAAATTAAGGAAAAATGAGAGAATTTACCACTAACGTTTGGTAATAAGGAAAATTTTACCAATGAACTATTTTCGATGTAGATTTTATCATCAATGTTATATTCGGGAGGAAATTTCCCCCAAAAATAGTTTTATGGCAAAGTTTTTCTTTTGGCTAAACGTCGCAAATTCTTTTTTCCCCTAAAGTTAATGCAAGAATTGGTCTATTAACATTGAAGTTTCTACATCCAAGTTCTATTCTTGTCATTTTTTTGAGTTTGCACCAGATATATCTGAACTATACCTTTCGTTACAAATCTATACCTAGACTAAAGTTTGTTGCAAAAGTGGCATGAGTATGTTGCAAATCTATACCTGTAACTTAACATCCGTTAAAACTTAACGGAATTTGCGGTAACAATGTTCAAATTGACCATTTGGTTTCTAAAATGTGTTGAACACCCCCTCAAATTTAATAATTTCATTTTTGAGTTATTATTCTTTATCACATGTGTATTTTTTCAAATAATCTTTCCAGATTATTCATATTAATTTTAAATTGAGTTTAAAATATCTAAAAACAATTATGAAAAGAAATTTTTTAAAATCAATAATAATCTTTGTACAAAAATTTAACTTTTTATTACGAAAAAATAGTACTCCCTCCATCCCATTAATTTTGCAACGTTTCTGTTTGGCACACATATTAAGGCCATCTCAACTTTTCCATCTACTTTCCACTCTTACCCTTGTATCTCTCAGTATCATCCCTTATCACCCCTCCTCTGCTTTCCTTACCTGAGCCGAACCAAACCACTCCTCTACTTCCCCTACTTCCATTGTTGGTTGCTCCATCTCCATCGACATCATCTCACCTTACGGGCAAGAAACCAACAAAGAAGTCTCACCGTACGTAATCATTATCTTCATTTGCTAAACAGAGGTAGTATCTCTTCCAAGAACTCCAAATCCCCAATAGTCGTTGGGATCTCGCCGGAGAGTTAATTGAAGGGAAGCGACAGAGCAAGCACTCTGTTATTCGAGTTGTCGCAACAAACTTCGTTCAAGGAGCAATGGGTCGTCGACAAGTTCCAACCCTTGAGTGCCTTCAAGGGTCGTCGAAGACCGAGCTCTTAAACCTGAGAAGAGCTCTCAGCTCGTCTTAAATGGCGGACTTGGACAGTGTGAACGCGAGACAAAAAAACCATGAATCAAAGAACTGCCATTTCCAAAGCCTCATAACCTCCGGTTGATGGCGGAGAGAAGGGAAGCCGAGAAGCGGTGGTGGGTGAGGAGAGAGAGGATCTGATAAAGGTTCTTCATTCTCTCCTTGGAGAGAGAAAAAATCATAGAAGTAGATCACGTGGGTGCCTTGGGTGGGGTAAAGTTATAAGGGTAATATGATAATTTTAAGTGTATAAATTTGCTAAAAGGGGAAATGTTACAAATTTTTTGGAACAACCATAAAAGAAAAGTGTTGCAAAATTTTTGGGACGGAGGGAGTAATAAACAATAAATTTCTAAAAATCTCCAACACTTATATATATATATATATGAAAATATTTAGATAATGTACAAAATCATCAAATAATGATATTAAAATACCAAACCAATATAACTTAAAATGAAAATTTTCAAATCGACACATATTCCTATTTTATTTTTGAAAATTTTGAAATTGCTAATGCCCATTTTTTTCCTTTTATTTCCAAATTTTATTATAAATTTATTTGAAATTATACGTTCTCTTTCAAATGCACAGTGTACATAGGAACTAAATCAGATTTACTAGGACTATTGATGTGTAATTCTACGTAAGTAACATGTCGATCGATGTTTTTTTACCATGTTATCATCCTACTCTTGTATATTATGTTTTAGTACTCTATCTGTCTCTCACTTTGATTGTTACTTCAACTTCCAATCATCTGCTGAACTTAAATTAGATTTATGAAGATTACGTTATAGACTATTGAAAAGCTATATTTTTAGAAACTTGAAACATTAATTAACTTATGCATCTAAATTACATGAAATTTTATGGAGTATCAGAATGGTGAAAGAAAAATTCATTAACTAGATGCTAAACAAAATATATAATTTCAAAATAATCTTAGTGTCATTGTTGAAAATCTTTTACATTACCTAAATAATTTAATTTAGGTATTGGAGATTTTTTTAAATCATTCTTAAATTTTATTTTGACAATTAGTTTTTTTGTATAAAAAGTAAATTTAAGTAAAAATATTACCTATTTTATACTTTTGTTTCATGTTTGATAATTATTTTTATATTTTAGACTCAATCTATAATTAATATTAATAAATTGGAAGGAATACAAGAAAAAATACACATGTGACAAAGAATAATGACTTAAAAATGAAATTATAAAGTTAAAGGGTTGTTCAACACATTTTAGAAACAATAAGAGTCAATTTGAGCGCTTTTACCATAAATCCCGTTAAGTTTTAACTGATGTTAAGTCACAGGTATAGATTTGTAACGTACTCATACTTTATAGCTACTTTTACAATAAACTTTTATTTAGGTATATATTTGTAACGAATGTTATAATTCACGTATATGTGTTTCAATTTGCTCTCATTTGTTTTGGTCATGGAATCATTTTTGTATTACTTGCTCATCTCAATTCCCATTACTTCTTTTTTCTCTTTTTGGCTCCAATTATATGTCACTTTCATCTAATTATGGATGTTGTTACAAACACGGTTTCCTATTGTAAATTGTGTTTGGGTATTGTTGGAATTATAATATTCCTTCTTCCAAAAAAAAAGTTATACGTTTGATTGCATAGGAGATTTAAGGAGTGTTAAAAATATAAATATATGTAAAAGTATCAAACTCAAAATCAATTGATAATGAAGAGGCTTCTTATTATAAATATTAATTTAACAATTTTATTTGGGTCATGCGGAATTTGTCACTTTAAACACACACCTCACGTGCCGTTAGTTTTTAAGCTCTATCGCTTATATATTTTGGTCTTTGTTTTTAAAGCAATGGTTGGGTTTTTTTATCAACTTACTCGATGCAAAAGTAATAACGTAAATCTAATGCAGTCTCTTAAAAGATTACGTATATTTTCTGTTTAACTACTCAAATTGAAAAATGTATTATCTTTTCTAATATCGAGGCAATAGTTGGTAGATGCGATATGTAACAAAGTAGTTTCCTTTCTCAAAGTTTAGAACATCACTACGTGGAGGACAAAGTTTATCGCGCTTACTTGCAGTTTAGCAGATAAGCAGTTCATTTATAAAAGAATAGTTCCTAGTGTGATAAGGTTTTCGCGCCTTGGCAGTAAGGCCGCAGTAATTTTTTTTTTAGGGTTTCCCCTCTCTTTTTCATCCGCCTCCTTCACATTTTTTCTCATCTTCTTCATTCTTCCATCTTCATCTTCGTCGTCTTCTTCTTCTTCTTCTTCTTAAATTCTTCCATCTTCATTCTCCCATCTTCATCTTCCCCTTCATCATCATCTTCTTAAATTCTTCTTCATCCTTCTTCTTCTTCTTCTATTTCGTCTTCCTTTTCTTCTAGTTCTTCTTCTTCGAATTCTTCTTCTGTTTCTTCTTCCTTTTCTTCTTCTTCATCTTCGAATTCTTCTTCTTCTTCTTCTTCTTCTTCTTTTCTTCTTCCTTTTCTTCTAGTTCTTCTTCTTATCCGAATTCTTCTTCGTTTATTCTTCCTTTTCTTCTTCTTCTTCTTCTTCTTCTTCTTCTTCTTCCTCATCTTAGTATTCGTCTTCTTCTTCGTCTTCTTCTTCTTCTTCTTCTTCTTCTTCTTCTTCTTCTACTTCTTCTTCTAATTCTTCTTCCTTTTCTTCCTTGTCTTCTTCTTCTTCTTCTTCTTCTTCATTTTGGGTTTTATTGACGAATCCGGATGAACATTCATCCGGATTCGCCCACTTTTTTTTAATTATTCAAACAGTTATCTGCGGCCATGGCGCATGAGACCGCAGACGCATCGCGGCCGCCGCGGTGAGTTCAAAGCTGCGGACATTTTAATCGCGGCGTTCATCGCGGCCGTTGCAGATTGGTACCACGGCCAATGCGCAATGGGCGCGATGAGGCCTGTCTTCTCAAAGTTTAGAACATATATATTCTCCTATGATCCGAGTGAATAGCTCATTCGTAAATGTTTTCATGGATTTTTCATGTGATAAATGGTGTAAAATAAAATATCATAAAATGAATCATATTAATTAAATATTTTGGCTTTTGTAACACGATCCGTTTTCTGATAAATAACTGAAATTTTCAAGTTTCACCGCATCGGTTGATACGGACTTTTCACATTTATTTAGGGGGTAAAAAAAAATTGGAGTTGAGTATTCTCATGTTAAATGATTGTGGGTTATATATGCAAACATTATAAAATAAAATGTTTGTTTACGTAAATAAGAGAAATGAGGACACATGGTATGTGTGAAAATTTTAACAAACTATAGTACTCCTTCCATCCCCAATTAATTCTACATATTTCCTTTTTATACTATCCTTAAAAAATTACATATTTCCTTTTTATACTATCCTTAAAAAAAATTACACTTTCCTTGAATAGATACTTCTTTCCTCTAAAGTTACTAAACTATCCCTGCTTTATCTTAACTTTTCTATCTCATTTTCTTGTGCAACCTCTACTCAAGGGTAATTATAACTACATAAAATCTTACATTCACCTTAATCTTCGCGTCCACACAACGTATAGAATTAATTGGGGATGGAATGAGTAAGATTTTTGAGAAGTTGTATAGATGAATTTGCACACAAACATCATGAAGAGAGTTTTTAATGTCTAAAGATGAAAAACGACCAGTCATTATATTTAATTAAAAACGTCTAAGGTTAGAATACATAAATCATAAAAATAAAGGATTATAGGAAAAGTGAAAAAATCATAAAACTAAAAGAAGTAATTTTTTTTAATAAAAAAACGTTAAAGTAGTATGATGGTTGCAAAGTTCTATGTAAAAAAACATATACAAACAATGGGGAGGTGAGTTTTTGCAGTGTTTAAAACGATATGAGGATAACATATTATATTAAATAAAAAAATTCAGGCGTTAATGTGTATAACCATAAAAAGAAAATGGTACACGTGAGCATATAGAAAAAAATAAAATAAAAGCAAAACGCGAAAAAAACAAGAGAAAAAATGCACAAAATGACTAAATTTGTACTATTCATAACCTCGACATTTGTTGTAAACAATGGGGTGGTGAGTTTTTTTTAGTGTTTAAAATGATATAGGGATAACATATTATATTAAATAAAAAAATTCAGGCCTCAATGTGTAAAACCATAAAAAGAAAATGGTACATGTAGTAGGGGTGTAGATGGGTATGGTAGTTCAAGCTCGAGTTCGAGTCTGAAATGAAGCTTAATAAGGTAACGAGTCGAGCTCAAGTCTAACGATATTTGGCCCTATTGAGTATCGATACTTGACCATACTTATCAAACCTCTTGAATTTTTTGACTATATTATAGTTTATGTTAGGTATAGTAGTATTTTATTGATAGTAATAATCATGATTAGTAAAATAGTATCAATTTGAGTGTTGAAGTTGTATAAACTTTGAATGAATATTGTATTTTTTATTATTTATTAATTATAATATAATTTATAAAGTTTTAAAACGGGCTTATCGAACTATTCGAGCCAAACTCGAGCTACTTTGAACCGAGCTCGAGTCTAATATATTGGGCTCGAACAATTTGAGCTTGAACTCGAGTAGTGCCGATAACTAAGGGCCGAGCTCGAGCCGTCTGCCTGGCCCATTTACACAATTTATGCTTACATCATGTGAGCATAATAGGAAGAAAAATAAAAATAAAAAATGTACAAAATGACGAAATGTGTACTGTTCATAACATTTGTTGTAATGTATACTTCTCTTTTTTTTTTCTCATTTTCTAATCGAATCATATTGTATTGTATCTACTCCTCCTTTATAGATTGCTTTTTTCAATATTTGATCCAGAAATGTACAAGTTGATAAAGTTGAGGGTAACATACTATATTTTGGTCTTTTATATCAGTAATAATTCAAGCAGTTTCAATAACTTCTCAAAACATACTTGTAGTCCAAAAAAAAAATCTCAAAACACAATTAGTATTGTTTTTTCAATCAAAACTACTTTTAAGATGTTTTTTTTCTTGAAAAATAAAAATTCCAATATCATTCCTTTCCTTTTCTGTTCAGGATTTTTTATTTTTTATTTCTAAAAATATAAGAAGATAGTGAGACAACTGACATGAGTGTAAGCTTATCTACTCCATTCGTCTCAAAAGTAATGCAACCCTGTTTTTCAGTATTTATATCTATGGTTTTATTTCTCTATCAATTCAAATTTGAAATTTGAAATTTTTATATACAACTAAAAAATTGATGTCTTCATCCTGAAGCCAGTGGTGGATGGCCCGACTGAACTGGGGATGTTACCCACCATCGAAACGAATCCAGAAAACATGGCTACAGTGGTCACTACTGGTCCGATAGCCGAGGAACTTGTATCAGAAAGAAGTATGGTTGTTTCGGAGATACTGTGCAACCCGGATCCTTTGTTCAATGTGCCTATCAAATTCGCCTTTGGGAGTGGCAGAGAGTTGGTTCTGATGGGACGAGGGTGTGGGCGTGGCGCCTCTTCAAAAAACGATGGGAAGCGGGGTCGTGGTCGACCCATGGGCAACGGTTCCATGGAGGGAGACTCGAGTGACACTGTTTCAGGGCGCAAAAGGGCAAGGAAGAACCCTGGGGATGACGATCAGGTGGACTCAGATACGACAGAGTCAGCATAATCTCACCCTACCTGGAACGGTGAGGTGTTGTGATCTAGGTGTTTGGGGTGGAGCCTCTCCCAAGCATCCAATATAACTTTTTCGCTTGGACTAGCTTGAATGTGAATTGACAGACTGGTAGCGATTGTTTGATGTTCTACGCAGATGAACATGAGTATAATTGGTAGCGATTGTTTGATGTATAAAAGAAATAGTCGATGGCCCATTTCACCACGGTCTTAAATGTTTTCTATGTAAAACATACCATCTTGGGGTGTGAAGTTAAAATAATACAGTTGTCATAATGTTATTGAGACACTTAAAAAAAAACACACTTTATGTAAATTGGACATGCCCTGTAATATTGGTTTGAGATTAGGGGTGTCAATTGGACGGGTCAGGTCGGGTTCAAGTTGAGTCATTCAGGTTTCGGGTTGGACTGTTTTCAGTTCAGGTCATTCGGGTTTTAGGGCAGTTCGGGTTATTTGGGTTCAAGTCGCCATCGGGTTGAGTTTACTTTGGGTCAAGTCGGGTTCGGGTTCAGGTCATTCGGGTTTCAGGTTGTTTCAATCTCAGGTTCAGGCCGGGTCTAGGTCAGGTTTCTTCGGGTCAAATTTCGGGTTTCTTCTTGTCCAAATTCATGTTTCTTCTTGTCCAAGTTCGGGTTTTTACGGGATCAAGTCCGAGTTTCGTCGATCCAAGTTTGAGTAACTGAAATTTTCAAACTAAACTTTTATTCTTTATAAATAATACTACGTATTTTATATTCATATATACAACAATGATATATTAAGAAAGTTATTCACACATTTTGCTCTCCCCTTTTCGTTGGAGTTTAAAATAATCTATTTCGCGGAGTCGTTCTAACAAAATTGAACAGAAATTAGACATTATTCCAACAAAATTGAAAATTAAATATTTCTCCAACAATTTTGAAAATTGGACATTCCTCCAATAAAATTATAGATTAGTTCCTCCAACAAAATTGGAAATTAGATATTGTTCCAACAAAATTGGAGATTGGACATTGTTCCAAAAGATTAGAAATATTGTCAATTTCTAATACAATAATTCTGGAAATTAGACGTTGCACCAACAAAAAGGATATTGCACATTGTTCCTTTTATGATATGACAACTCTCTTTTCTGGTTATGATTATCCAACTGTCAATTTGTACTTTGAGAATGTATGGAGAATACATAATTTTATAAAAGAGGCAACAAAAGACCCAGACACAATGATAAGAGAAATGGCATAACAAATGAGCGAGAAGTTTGACAAGTACCGGGAAGATTTTTCTATGGTTCTAACTTTCGCTGTTGTACTTGATCTTCGCTATAAGTTGGACTTTCTTAAGTATTGTTATGATAAGTTGGGTATACATTCTGCTTCTATATATATGGAAGTTCGAGATCAGTTGTATTCCCATTTTTGAGAGTATGAGGCTTGTAGTAGTGACACTTCATCTCATTTTCATGATGTTGGAGGTGTTGGTGAATGAGATCACCGAGAAGTAGATTCATATCTTATGGTAAGTTTCATTTGCTGTTAATATGATGTTAAAGTAGTTTGATTTTTGTTCTTCATCTCGCTTAAATCCTTGATTTTGATATATTTGTTGAATATCTAATAATGGATGTAGGATTTTGATCAAGATCAATCAGTGAGACACAATGAAAATCTGAACTTGATATTTATTTGATGAAGAGTAGACAATCAATTCAGTTGAAGCTAGATGTTCTCAGTTTTTGGAATGATAAAGAAGCTCAGTACCCAGTTCTTGCACGAATGGCTAGAGATATTTTGAGCATTCCTATAACAAGTGTTGCGTCTGAATCAACTTTTAGTATAGGCGGTAAGATTCTTAACAAGTATAGGAATCGCCTTCTTCCTTCAAATGTTCAAGCTCTAGTTACATCTTACAGTTGGCAATATGGGTATGAAGGTATGAGTTTAAGTATTGTTCTTTATGATATACATTTGTTCAAGTGAGTGAACTTTGATTATTATTAGTTTATCACTATTAATTTGTTAACAATTATTGCTAACTAGTTTTTTTCTTAATGAAGTTGGGGAGTATGAGTTATTTCATCTAAATGGTTTAGAAGTTCCTTTGAAGTCTGTTACCAATCCTGAAGTAGCTTCAAGTTCTTATGGCATCTAGAGGTACGTTTGATTTCAGGTGTAATGGAGTATGTTTCATTTGTATCATTAGTTACACTTATTTGAGTCCCTTTGATTATATCTTGTGAAACATAGATTTTACTGTACTAGACAATTTGCTACATGTATGGAGGCCAAATTTACGGATTACTTGAAGAACTACATCATCGTTATTTCGGTGTATTTGATGCATAGATATTTTTTTTTGAACTGCGCTGCATATCATTAAGAATAAGAAAAAGAAGAGCGCACCTTAGCGAGGTGCCATGAGAGACGGAACCTTGCAAAGGCAAACACAAGAACAGAAAAAAAACAAAGGTAGTCGCGGAAGACCACCCCTAAGCGAAGCTACCAGCTACCCAACAGAACGCAAAGCACAAACAACATCAACTTAACCTACTCCCTCCGCTGCCTTCAGAATTGGAGCATGAAGCCAATCCGTCCACGAAAGATTCAACTTCTTGCATCTGCTCGAGATCCAAAGAAAGGATAACACCTGAATATCTGCAAAAATGCGGGAAGCCTGCCAGGGAATGTTTTGCATAACCAACCCGTTTCTCGCTTTCCAGATAGCCCAAGCCGTAATGAACACAATAGCTTGCCACACCTGAGCAGCTCTGATAGGAACAAGAGATATGAAAACATCGTCCAAAATGTCTATGACATCCATGAAGCCATCAAGACTCGAATTGCACCAAGAACCTACTGCTTGCCAAATCGCTGAAGAGACCGGGCACCGAACTAGCACATGATCCGTTGTTTCAGTCGCATCAGAACAAAGCGGACAGCTTGATGACTCTACCTCGATGCCACGCTGCAGCAGTTGAGCCCGAACTGAAAGGTACCTCCTTGTTGCTCTCCAAATGAACACGTTGATCTTTCTGGGGACAATATTACACCACCGCATTAGAATATTGTGACCCTCCGCAAAGTGGTCACCAATCCTCTGGGCCAAGCAGCGGACGGTGAACACTCCATCAGAGGCTAGCGCCCAAGACCAGCTGTCTTTGTTGCCTTGAGATGGACGGAACACCTGCAGAACATTAAGCAAACGAATGAAATCCCCTTCCGCCCTTCCGCCCTTCCCCTCAACTTTTGTCGCCGGATCATCCCGGCCTCCCTCGCACGCCCCACGTCACGAGCATTCTCCGAGGCCCCCTTCTCCGAATCCCGACCTCACCCTCCACTCCGCCCGAGATGAATATGAGCCGGAGCCGCCGCGGACATCGGACCAGCAGACCGGCCCGATCAACCAGATCAACTTTTTTAGCAACTTCCTCAATATGGAAGATCAGGATTTTGACGATTTTCTACAACAGCGTCCCCCGAACAATTAGAATTAGAATTACTGTAAATATTTTTAGGATGTAATTGGTTAATTATATTAAATATACATTCAATTTATATTTATTTCAATTAATAATTACTTTCTTAATTAACATTACTATTATAATTTCATTTACTGATTTAAATAATAGTTACTAAATATTTATAAGAATTTATTTTTTTTCACAAAAAATTCTTATTACTGCGGCCAACGACGCAGTGATGGCCGCAGTACTGATTGGCGGCGCCGCCGAAACGGCTGACAGCTGCTGTCAGGCCTACTGCGGTAGTCACCGCAGTGAGGCCGCAGTAAGTACCACGGCCTCAGCCGCAGTGAGATCAAAACTGCCGACATTTCAACTGCGGCATTCACTGCGGCCCTCGCCGCAGTTGGTACCACGGGCCAACTGCGCGTTGGGCCGCAGTGAGGCCTGCCTTCTCTACGTAGTGTCCTCCACATCCAATTCCAGCTCCACACACCATTCTCCCATTTACCCTTCTCCACCACAACACACTCCTTATCCAACGCTAATTCATATAACCTACAGAACCTATTCTTAAGAGGACCGCACTCTAACCACTCATCCTCCCAAAACAAAGTAGCATTCCCCATTCCGGTCTTTCTCTTTATAAGGTTCTTGAAGCTACTTCCCAAACTCTCAACCTCCCCCGCCGCCTTAGTTATGTCGTTCCAAACACTCCACCCCTCCGCCCCCTCCCCATACTGCAAAGTCCCTGGCACACCCCCGTTACAACTAGCCACCAACTTCACCCAAAAGCTATCTGCCTCCATCAACCACCTCCACCTCCACTTTGCTAACAACGCTAAGTTTTTAGCCCTTAAACTACCCACTCTCAACCCCCCAGCTTCACTATCACCAAACAGCCTTTCAATCCTAGCCCATATCATTTTCTTCCCCTCCCCAGTGTCCCCCCAGAAAAATTTGTTACGAAGAGATTCAATTTTCTTAACCACTCCGAGGGGCGCACGAAACACCGAACAGTGGTAAAGGGGCAAACTTCCCATAACTGATTTTATCAACGTTAGCCGGCCACCAATAGACAGAGAACTCGTCTTCCAGCTCGACAGTCTGTTCTTCACTTTATTTACTATCGGGTCCCAGTTCTTTATCCGACTCATATTAAGGCCCACTGGCACGCCCAGATAATAGAACGGGAGAGCGTCCGCCGTACACCCAAGAGAATTCGCTAGAGAAGAGACCACCTCCACATCAACTCCTACTCCAAACACCCGACTCTTCCCCAAATTTATTTTGAGACCTGACGCCATCTCAAAATAGTGCAGGAGAGCCAGCAAGGATTGGGCATTGTCATGTGACCACTCTCCACGGAAGATCGTATCATCCGCGAATTGTAAATGGGAAAGCACCACATCATCCCTTCCCACCCGGAAAGGACTGAAGACGTTATTGGACACCGCCTCCTCCATCATAACATTAAGAGCTTCTGTGGCTAAGATGAAGAGGAAAGGCGATAGAGGATCCCCTTGACGAAGGCCTCTCTCCATCTTGCATTCCTTAGTAGGACTCCCATTTACTAGGATCGACACTTTCGCTGACTCCAAGCACCCTGCTATCCATCGCCTCCACTTAACCCCAAAATTCATCTGCTGAAGAATGGAGTCCAGAAACTTCCAATTAATGCAGTCATAAGCTTTAGCGAAGTCGACCTTCATGAGCAACATCTGACTTCGAACTCTTTTCGCCCAAGAAACTGCCTCATTCACCACAAGCATGCCATCCGTGATTTGTCTTCCTTGGATGAATGTTGATTGCGCTTCCCCCACCAATCCTACAAGCACTGATTTCAACCTTTCCGCCAGCAGCTTTGCAACAATTTTGTATAAGCACCCAATGAGGCTAATCTGCCGGAAATCGGAAATGAGGATCGGATCTTTTGTTTTAGGTATCAGGGCTACAAACGAAGAATTGCAGCCCGCGGCGAACCTACCGGAAGATTCAAATTTGAGCACTGCTGCCACCACCTCCTTCTTTATCACCTCCCAGTTAGCTTTGATGAAGTTGAAGTTGAAGTTAGCATAGATAATTATATTTTAGAATTGTGTATTTGATGCATTGGATGATTACATTTTTAAAGTTACATTTGTTTTTGGCCATTTATGCACAGTTGGCGTTATTTACTACCATTTTCTTACTTAGAATTTAGACAATGAATGATAGTAATTTATTTTGTTATGATGATAGTAACTCTATAATGCATTATATGATTATGTTTTGTTATGATGATAGTTTATTTCAGGTTCAGATTCGGGGTTAATCGGGTTTGGGATTCAGGTCAGGTCGGGTTCGGGTTACGGATTCATCGGGTTCAGGTCATTTAGATTTCGGGTTGAGCTAGTTTCGGATCAGGTCGGATTCGGGTTACAAGTTCATTCGGACCGAGCTGTTTTCGGGTTAGGTTAGGTTTCGAGTCGTTGACTTTTTGTCGGGTCAGGTTTGGGCGGGTTAAAAACAGTAGTAGATTTATTTCTTTTGCTACTGGCAATCGCCGGAGACACTCACACAATAAGGGAATGTTTTTTTTAAAAAAAAATAGAAACTTTTCATTTTGGAAAAGCAAAGCATTACGGTTTCTGCAAATTTCATGTATCATGTTCCACTAACAAATTCACGAACCTCAGCAAATCTGGAAAATTGGAGTTTAACATCATCACTTTATTTTTATTTTTTTAATCTTCCTTATAAAAACGTGAGAGAAACATTCGCTGAATTCCTTACCACAAAAACCAGACAAGAACTGAACAGTTGCGAGAAAAGGATTGCTCAACCAAGAACTGGTCTTTGATCATCTGTGTCCTCCTGTAAGTGCCAACGTTTCCTTCTTCATTCACATGATCTTTATTCATCTCTGCAATTATTTCTTCAGTTCACAGGTCGTTTTCCTCATGTGGTTTTGGAATTTTTAGCCCCCCATCTCAATAATTTTCTCCACTGTTGTTGACATCTTCTGGGATCAAAGCCACACATTTCAATCCCCTGTTTCCAGTTAGAGTTTCTTCAACACTGAAATTCCTATTCTCAATCACTTGAACCAGATTAATTGATTTTTCTTTTTCTTTTTTTTTTCTTTTTTTATTTTTGTGATCAGATCTCAATCCACTTGTACTTCCTTGCCCTCCATCTCCATCAATGATTAGGCTTTGTTTCGTTTTTCATCCTCTGTGTTTTGCCTTTTTTTCATTCAATCTGTGATTTATAAAGCTAAACAACCACCATAGACTTCACAAGTACCAAAGTACCAGACTTTTCGAAGATTGGTAGATTGGTTTGGTTCAAGATTTGATTTTTGTACTCATTTCCTTGAAAAGCTCAAATCTTTCATTTCCACTCTGTAAAGGCGGCTTCTTTTTTACTTGAATATTAAATTCACACTATAACTTTCTTTTATTCTCCTCACTTGCGCCAGGAACCGTCCCTGTTTCTTCCTAATCCTGCCCCTCAAAGTCCCAACTTGACAATTTTTTAAGCTTCAAATATCTAGCATATTTAATTGGGTATAAAATCTGAACACTGAATCCTCTGATAGAAGAAAATATCTAGCATATTGAAGTCCATTTTTTTCTGCATTCAATTTCTCTGATTGATCTAGATTTACAATTCTCAGGCTTCAAATTTCAAAGCAATGAAGGCGGAGACGCAGAAAGTAACAAAGGTATCTTTGTTCTTTTTTCCCGGTCGCCGTGTTGTTCGCCGGAAAACTGATCGCTTTTGTTCATTTTGCGCAGTCTTCGTGGCCTAAGATGGTTGTTAGAAAATGGCTGAACATACCGAGTGGAGAAGACGAGTTTCTTTCCGATTACTCAACTGATCAAGGCAAGAGAAATGGTGAGAAAAGGAAAAGCTGCTCGGACTTCTCGCCGGAAGAAAGTTGGTCGACGGAAACTGCCCGCGGTGGAGGGCCCAAAACCAAACAATCAAAAGTGGTCCTAGAGGAACCATCTGTCACGGATCCACTCAACCTCAGGTGAGCGTTGAACAACTTCTTTCTTTCCTTTTTTTATTTTTTACTTTCTTTTTGCCCCTTTGACTTTTATTCAATCTGGGAGACTTTTCTGATTTTGCAGTTTTGTTGACGATCAGATTTTTATCGTCTTTTTTCTGTTGGGATTTGTTAGGATGTTTGTGGGGACATGGAACGTCGGAGGAAACTCGCCGGACGAGAATCTGGACTTATCAGAATGGCTCAATTCGCCGGCTCCGGCAGACATTTATGTCTTAGGGTATGTATGTAGCCTTTTCACTTCTTGTAAATTTTAAACTTGAATGGTGTGAATTTGTAAGAAAACATTTACTATTTAAAAATTTAAAATCAAACATTTACTCCAATTACATCTGTATCAATATTTTCTTTCTGTTTTTTACAATTTTTAATTTTGAAATTAGGGTGTGTAGCCTTTTAATTTCACTTCTTTTAAAATTTAAACTTGGTGTAAATTTTGGAAGAAAACATTTACTATTTAAAAACATAAAATCAAACATTTACTCCAGTTACATCTGTTACAATGTTTTCTTTCTCTTTTCTTAATTTTGAAATTGTCTCTCAACCTTTTTGAATATTTTTAATTGTTAATAGGTTTCAAGAAATTGTCCCTTTGAACGCCGGCAATGTATTTGGAGCCGAGAACCGCGGTCCGGCTACTAAATGGCTCTCTCTCATCCGCCGAGCCTTGAACAACAAGAGAAGTAGTGATCATAATTTCAGTAGTGCCACTGAGCTAGAACTTGATGATCAAGCAAGTTTCAAACCTAGAATTAGCTTCTCCGATCTGATCTCTTTGGAAGATGAACTTAGCAAAGAGGAAGCTAACGCCTCCGCCTCACCTTGCCGTGTCCATAGCCCTACGAGGCCGCGACGATTTTGCCTTGCTGCTAGCAAGCAAATGGTGGGGCTATTCTTGTGTGTGTGGATCCGATCCGACCTTTACAAGCATATCAACAATCTTAAGGTTTCTTGCGTCGGTCGCGGCATAATGGGGTACCTTGGAAATAAAGTAAGTGATTCTCAATCTTGTTTAACTATCTTTGGTAATCGAGATTAAGGTTTCATTTCGTAACATACTGATTCAATTAACTGTAAAAGTAAGCTACAGATGTAAAGCTTTCTTAAAACAAAACAGCTAAGTGCATTCTGATATTGATCTAATTCGTTGTTTCGATGTAGGGTTCGATATCGATGAGTATGACCCTTAATCAGACAAGCTTTTGCTTTGTGTGCACTCACTTGACATCTGGGGAGAAAGAAGGTGATGAAGTGAGGAGGAATGCAGATGTAGCTGAAATATTGAGAAGAACAAGGTTTTCACATTCCTTCAAAGCTCTTGGACTGCCCCTCTTTCCCCAAACCATCATGGATCATGAGTAAGCTCTAATTTTACTAATTTGCCCTCCTCTATTTTCCCCTCCTTATAAGTTTTAATTTCATGTTTGTGTTAGATGTTAGTAATATTTATCTAATTAATTGTCCATTGGATCTTTGATTGTGGTCAGCAAAATTGTTTGGTTGGGGGATTTGAACTATCGACTAAACACGGGTGGTGATGGAAACGTACAAGACTTACTCAAGAAGAGTGATTGGCAGGCACTACTTGAAATGGATCAAGTGAGTAATTACCAATAATACTTCTGGTTTGCATTTCATTGCTTCCTTTAATTAATTTGGGATTTAATTAATAATTTATTTTCTGATAATTAACTTAATTAATTTGACATGCTGCAGCTGGGGATAGAGCAAAAGGCGGGTAGAGTATTTAGAGGGTGGAATGAAGGAAGGATATGCTTTGCACCAACATATAAGTATCTCAACAATTCTGAACAATATGTGTTCCAATCATCCAATCCAAAAGCAAAACGCCGTACGCCGGCTTGGTAAGGATCATCACTTCTTCAAGTTAATTTAATTTCATCCATATATATATATATGATCATTTTAGTTAATTAATTTTGAGAAGTTTATTGTATATTAAGACAGACAAAGCTTTAATTATTTCCTGATAATTAATTCCATGTTCCTTTCCCATTTCATGATCAACCTTAATTCATTAGTTAATTAGCTTAAACATGCAATTAAGTGGGTCGGTCGGGGGATAAGAGATTAATTAGTCTAATATTATTGTTCTATAATAGCTAGTTGAGATTATTTAATTAGATGCGTGGAAATTAGTTAAATACTACTAGTAAATCACAAGTTGCATGGAATTGGGCAATATATATATATATTTATAAGAAATGCACAAGTTGCACGGATTGCCGACCATTCATGAAAAAACCGACGTGTTCATCATGGGTTGCAACCTCGTTGACTTTAGCATTATATTTATAGGTACATTAACACTCGGTACTTGTAGTTGTATGAATAATTAACTAACACTTCATTATGAAATTGGTAATTAATTAATCAAGTTAATTATGAAAGGGCGGTTGACTAATTGAGACACACATGCCTGGCCATGCATGCAGGTGCGATAGGATCTTATGGAAAGGCGAAGGGATGAAGCAGGTGCGGTACGTAAGAGGAGAATCAATGTTTTCAGACCATAGACCAGTTTCATCTCTCTTCTCAGTTAAGTTACAGGAGGACACAACCAGCTTCTGTTTATTACCAAGAGTTCCAAGAAACTCCCTAGCATTCCCATGCAGTACTACTACTACTACTGCTCAAGCCCAACAGATCACACAGCAGCAACAACAACAACATGATCTGTTACTTAACCAACAAGTTTTCATGGCCAAGCTTTCTGATATAATTCCCTGCAGCAGCAACAGCTCCACCACCACCACCACCACAAGAGTTCCCAGGAAATCTTTCACATCACCCAACAAGATCCTAGCAGAAGAGCTCCTACCACTTCCTCTAGCTTCTGCTGATCTCCCGGTTACTTGCCTAGGAAGTAACGTCGTCTGTAGTTGTTCAACATGACGGAAACTGCTGACAGATGGCGTTTACTGATCACAGTATAAACTGTAATTGTTGCAGTGCACCTGATTTTGACACGTTGAAGATCCGAATAATTAGCTAGCTAGGTTAATTGGGATGTAAATAGCAGAGGTGATCATGGAGTATAGAACTAGTGATGATTAATGTATCTGTAACAGGGAACAGAGATCCAGACCTTTTTATTGATTTTTTTTATTTAGAAAAAAAAGTAGATCTGTTTAAGATTAGATCCTATCATGGCTTGTTGTCCGGTGATAGTGCTACACAGAGACATATTCCGGCTGAATTTATATCAGAATTGGTTCTTTAATTAAATGATTGCAAATACTGATATTTGCCCAAATAACTTTATTTTTTGAATATATGTTGTTTTTCATTTCTAGTTTCTTTATTTTGAAGATTTAATGTTGTTTATAGTGTTATGTTCTAGACTAAGTTGATGCCATATGTAGTTGTGACCTTTGTATCATTTTTCGACTGTCACAACAATATATATAATGACCGAAATGTTTGCATTACTTTTTGTTATTGTTTTGGATTGTCATATCTGGAATGAGACAGCTCAACCCGTCATACACTGTGATGTCATTTACGATACAGTCGTCACAAGCAAGTTTGATATTTTTTAAATAATTATCAATTCTTTAATTATTTAACATATTTTGTTCTCAGATCTACATCTTCAACCTCTAAATCTAGAAATTGCAACAAATCCAGATTTTGCTCCCAGTGATCGAACACGGAACAATCTTGAATCCAACAACTCATATAAGATTAGGATTAGAGTATGAAAAAGAAATATACAATTTTGGTAAATGAAGAACACTGGAATCTGAGTCTTTACAATACGAACCCAGATCTAACTCACTAAAGTCCATCAAGAGATTTTGGCGAAGAACTAATTCCGGGTCTAACCGAATTCCATATCTCCGATGAAGAGGCTAGCCTCTCTGTCGATTAACGCCTCTATCCTCTCCTGATAAGGCCAACACCTCCGTCCTCCCCCATCAAGCTCGTGCTCTCTCTCTCTCTCGTTGATGTTGTCACCACGCGCACCACCAACCCGAAGGCTGCTGTCATACTTGACACATTTTCCGCCTCTAAGATTGAATAAGGAAGGGAGGGAGGAAGGCTGAAAAGGTGAGATTGAAGAAGCGGGATAGGAGATGAAGATGAGAGAGACTTAGAAGGGAGGAGGATAAACTGGTTTTTAATAGTGTTGCATTAAATGTGAGCAGCTGTATGAAGGTCTTTTGACGAAAAATGTCATCATACACCTGATGACCATATGATTTAAATGACGCCATTAACCTGGTATATCTTTACGGACTGCTCTGTAAGTGCACACTACACTCCAATAAACCATGATGGCCATATCTGTCATAGTGACGTTATAGAACTACGTCGTTGGAACACACTATATTGCGGTCATATCGCAATTAGTCCGTATTATTTAAGACGGAGGTGGGCCGCAATACAAGATCAATATTTAAGCGCGCATTAGCAGACTTATTGCGTCCCTTTCCGCAATACGATTGTGCTTATTGCGGACAAGCGCCGCATTAAACTATATTTTTAATAATAAAAAAATTAAATTCATCTCGAATGAGTTTATTCATCCGAAAGAATTTAAATTCATCATCTCCAACCTAGATTTTATCGAAACACAACAAAACCCGAAATTGAACAAAAACTCGTATTAAAAAGAACAAACTCAAACATTTTTCTTTCATTTGTTCAATTTCTTGAACAACAAAATGGGTTAATGTACAACTAAAATTACAGATCTAATTCTCCTCAACTCTAAAAAAATTACAGATCTTGAAACAAACTTTTCTTCACTGTCCACCACCGTTTCCTCGTCACCACCGCTACCATGGTCATCTCCGGCCGTCTCTTACATGGTGGATTTGGAGAAATCAACCACCTATTGGTTGTTTTGTTTGTGATCTGCCACCATAGAAGAAGAAGAATCGGAGATTAAAATAAGAAGAAATAAGAAGAAGAAAAGCTTACTGCGGACATATGAAAATGAAGGGAGATCAAGGAGAGGGTGAGGGTGAGGGTTGTTTACGTTTGGTGCGAAATGAAAATGAAGGGAGGAGAAGGGGAGCTGTGGTTTTGAAAAAGGGTATTGCGGCTTATTGCGCACAAAGCTGCAATATGAGTCTTATTGCGGCCTAAGCCGCAATAAACTAAAATTGCGCACATAATTATGTTTTATAGTGCGGCTAGTGTTAAATTCGGCTAAAGCCGCATTACTAGCCGCACTAATTTTGACTCCACCACGTAGTGTTTCTGATATGACGAATTAATGACATACTATGACATATACGGTTTTGTAACAGCTAGGGCTGTAAACGAGCCGAGCCCTTATCGAACTTACTCGAACGCGAACTCGGCTCGTGTTTTATTGAACACTATCTTATCGAGCTTCGAGTTCGAGCCGAGTTCGAGCGGAACAGAGTTCGGTTCGATAGGTTATCGAGCTATCGAGCCATATGTATATATATAATGAACTTTGGTTATTCAGGGCCTCGGGTGTAAGTAATTAAAATGTTAGGACCTAGTTGACTGAATCTTTAAAGTTTCAGGACTTACATCAAATTTGGAAACTTAGACCCGAGCTCGCAGCCTCGAAATTTCAATTCAATTTTCAATTTCGTCAAAGTCGAACCCTAGACCCGAGCTCGCAGCCTCGACCTCGTCTCCTGAATCTCCTCGCTGCTCTCTGTTGAACTCGTCGAAGTCGAACGCGGAGTCGCTGCCGTGGGAGTCTTCAATCCTCTATCAAGTTCGCACTTCAGTCCTCACTCGCTTGTGACGGTTGAGCTCGAGCTCCGAGCTTCGTCAAAGCCCATCGAATCATCTTCATCGCCTCCGACTAGCAACCACGGTAACAATCATCATCTCTTTTCTCTCTCTGATCATCTCTTTACTTTCGGAAGATAAAATTAGCACATCATTGGGTCTTCTTTCAAGAGATGCAAAGGTTTGGGTCTTCTTTCAAGAGAAGCTTAAGCCGGGTTTCAGAGATGCAAGGTCAGCCTCTCCCATTTTTTCTGTTGGAACTTCTGCCATCTGTTTACATTTCAGATCAATACCAGCATTTGCTTCATATACCGTCACTTTCTCATGTCTACTGCTATAATCATCCATGGTTACAGCAAACTCTTCTTGATTTTCACCATCTATATTACACCTAAGTGCATTTTTTGGAATCTTTCATGGGTAAGCTGTGTGGTATTTTATTCCTGTGTTGGATCTCTGAAAATTTATGGTGATGAAACATATATATATATATATATATATATATATATATATATATATATATATATATATATGGGGTTTTAAAGGAAGTTCTTCTCCATAATGAAAGATGAGGTGGTGTGTGTATATGCATTTTACCGAATTTCCCTTGCATTTTTCTTAATCTAATGTTTAGAAATTTATTAGATGATAGCATTTCATGGCCTGTGCATATGCAGACTATGATTATGGAAATAAAAGTTTGTATATGGATTGGGAAGTGTTCAATTAGAACTTCACTTTTAAAGCATTTGCGGCAGCAAGCATGCTTGCTTGTTTTTATTTTCTTTAATATTTTAGATTTCAACTAATTGCTAATGTTGATGGATATTATATTCGAATATGCACCCAGTTTTGCTGGCTTTGAATGTACTTTTATATTCTTGTAGGAGTAGTGCCATTTATGTCTAAGAGAGACAAACAATTTATTTGACATATTGGATTGGTGGAAGGGAAACCAATCCAAGTACCACTTCTTGTCAAAGATGGCATTTGATATTCTGGCAATTCCAATTACTTCAGTAGCATCTGAAGCTACATTTAGTGCTGGTAGTCGAGTGATTGACTCTTATCGAGCATCACTTTCTGTGGATACCGTGCAAGCCCTGCTCTGTGGTGGTAATTGGGTAAGAAACCTTCATGGCATCAAGACAAAAACGGGCAAGTTAACTATGCACAAAGCGGGTAAGAAATTGCATTTTTTTAATTAATATGAAGGGTGCATTATTTATACGGCTTGCGGTTAGTCTTTTTGCATTGTTGTTTTGTTTTAGTTTACTAACAATTTCTATTTATTGTATTTGGAATGTTGTAGGAGAAGAAAGTTCCAATGATTGTTACTTTACCTATCCCTTGATGGTCTTTGTAACATTAAGGTATTGTTCGTTGTTCATTAGGCTCTTTCCATACTTGCTCTGTTGTTCATTCCTAGCAATCCAATCCTCAATTGTGTTTCGCAAAGCTATACTAGGTTTTAGATCCGTACTTTTTAGCTCTTTTAGTGTTAGTGGGCACACCAGTTTCCTCCCACTTTCCTTGCATTCCTTGAACCACTTTTCAATGGCTTCACGCTCAAATGTTTGCCCATTTTCCAAGGTAACAGGATCACGCATAACTTGTTTTGTTAAAGGGCAGACAAACGCATCATAAATAGGCTCTAAATGCGGTCTCCTAAACTGAAAGCTCTCATCTGATTGACTGGCAACATCATAACTTCCATCCCAGCTCCCGGCCATTTTTTTCTAGTTTAGTCAATGAAACGAAATATAAATTAAAGAATAAAATGCAGGACATTCATAAGATAAAGTAAACAAGTAGTTTGAGCTTCTGCACCAAAGTAATTTGAGCTTAAGCATATGTTGTCCATTCCAATATTGTATAACCGACTGGGAATTTTTTTTACAAATCTGCCATCAACCTTATTCAAACAACCGACTAGGTATTTAGCTTCGCTCTATTGTTTGAATACCCAGTCGATTGTTCATGGTTAGGTTATTTGCTCCAGCTAGATATGAGGAGAGGAACTATACACTATTTCATTCTACCTATTCAGCCATTAAATGTGAATCTTTAGCTTTTGATCTCATTTGTTTCCATATCTCTCCTTCCTGCAATGACATGTTTGCAGTTTGCTACCGAGTATATGGGATTGTTGCAGTCTGCTATTGAGTATATGGGGTTGTTGCAGTTTGCTATGGAGTATATGGGGTTTACTAATTGATTTTGTTAGGGTTGGTAGTTTCTATTCTTTTATGAGAATTGTATTGCAAATTTCATAGTTACATACTTACATCATCCGAGAATTGTATTGCAGATTTCATAGTTACATACATTGATGCATTTGCTTGATCAACAGGTTTTCTCATGGGCGCTTCGCTACTAAACATCAAGTTAAGCGGACAAAGAATGAGAACTTGACGGATGTTATTTAGATTTTATTTCATGGATTGTAGAATCTATTTAATGACTACTAGATCATGTTTGTACTTTGTTGGATTATAAATTCGAGCAGCTATCGAGCCGAACTCGAGTATGGTTTGAATGTTCGTTTACAGGTTTTCGAGCCGAACTCGAGCAATCGTTCGAGTCGAGTTCGAGCTCGTATCATGAAAGCTCGTCGAGCTATCGAGCCGAACTCGAGCTCGAACAAAAACTTTCGAGCCGAGTTCGAGCCGAGCACAGTTCGAGCTCGGCTCGTTTACAGCCCTAGTAACAGCCCACACCCTCATTATGCTGTCATAGATTTGGGATCATCCATGTAGTAGATAGCTTTCTCTCCAGTAATTTTACTTCAACCTTCCATAGAAATTCTTCTTAATTAAAGAACACACCATAGTTTTGATTTTTTTTAATAAAAAGCTACATGTCCGAGTTTGTTTATGTATCTTCCTTAAGACTTCGTGAAAATTGTAATTTCCTCTTATGTTAGCCTTTTGTTCCTTCTTTGTATCCTAAACCTTAAGCCTAGATGCTAAGCTTCTAAGGATATGAGACGGAGGTTTTGAATTTAAATCTCCAACATCTCCAACCTTCTACCTCTATATATCAAAAAAAGAACTGGTTGTGAATATGTATATGGGCTTGGGCTGCTACGTACTTTGCTCAAACAGTATGGGCTATAAAAATGGTTTTTCACCAATGTCGATGAATAGCCATAATTTCAATCCGTAATTCACCGAAAATGAATCTAATTCAGTAGTGAATTAAATTTTCAATTCACATTGTACAAGGTTTGAGGACCCATGAAAAATGTTGGTGGTGAATTTAACATTTCTTCGTCCCTGTAAATATGTGCTACCGGCGAGTCGAAGAGAATGAGCAGGAGGGATGCGAGATGATTGATTGTTGAAGAGGAAAAAAAATGGCGAGGGTGAGAAGAGGAGAAATTCACGATGAATTATTGAAATTCACACCTCCTCAAAATCACCTCAGGTTCTAATTAGATGAGGTGAATTATCCACTAATTCACTTAAAAACTTCTAAGTTTGAAACCCTATTAAGATAGGAGATGTTGTTTCATGATACACCCCCAAAAAACACACGGAAATTTTAACACATTAACATAAGCATTTAACTTTCATTAACATGTACTCCATCAATTGCACTATTCATTACACTTATCCCTCTTTTATTTTTCAACATTTTTTCGATATCCTTTTGCACAAACACTTACCGTCCAAAATCTTTATGGACGAACAATCCAAAAAGTATAGGCCCCTCCGATAAATTGGGCCTGCTAATCTAGGGTTGAAGGCCCATGTTATTTGCCATGCACGTCCTCCAATTAATTGGGCCAACTTTGGAGTTCAAGCTCATAATCAAACGTTGAAGTTAAACCTGATGTACTAATTTTGAATCTATGGTTAGGTTCACTCCATTACCACCACCAAGTGCCTCAACTTCTTCTTGCTCACCACATCCCTTATCTGTAATTGCAGCAGTCTCCAGGTTCAAATCAGGGTCCTTGCTTTTTCCCCACAGAACAAAATACAACCCCAACATTATAATAACAGCACCTATCACCCTGTTAGATCCAAAAACAAAAAAACAAAAAATAAATTCAACTGTTACCAATAACCATGTCCAATTATGCAGTTAGGGTATATACTAGTACTATATAGTAGATGTTACCTTCCCAAGAACATCTGCTCAGCCAAAATGAATGAGGACATTACAGCCACAATAACCATGATCAAGGGACTAAACGCTGTCACGAAAACGGGGCCTCGCTCTTTCATTATCACTCCTTGAACATAGTATGCAAATCCACAAGCCATAGCCTGCACAAACACAATTGTTCATGTGATTAGATGTACAAAGCTTGCTGAGCAAGTTATGTTTCTTGGTCCACAAGTTTCCTTACACTGTAGATTGCAGCTACAAGCTTGATTTCCCCCTTAACAGCCCATACAGCAGTATGTCCCCTTTCCATTATCAAGGTCACTGCAGTACCTTCAATGGCACCCAAAACGCATATCCAAACTGTGAGAGAAAGCTCAGCTGGATATGATTTAATAGTGATTGCCTGCAAAGTTTAAAGAGTTTCGTATAAGGACTAAAGTTTAAGAATGTGTCTATTTTGGTCACTGCTGTTATACATATACTACTACTTACTTGTAGAATCATGAAGGAAGCATAACAGAAGCAACCTGCTGCGATCATGAGGCCACCCTTGATGGAGCTGTGGACATCTGTCCCATTTGTTGCTTGTTCCTCTGCAGAATAGGTTCTTCCCTTTGTCCATATCAATTCTATGACAGGTCCCTTCAACAGAGTCATCACCATCGCCCCACCAACGGTCGTTAAAGTACCAGCCAGCTTTGCGTGGCTGTGAATCGATCTGAAGTTCACCGTCTCTAGCCTGTGTGGCGGGGTTAATCAAAATCGGTTCTTTTCTGGTTGATCTTGCCATATGACTCAAAAGGTTGAAGCTTTTTTACCTCATGATCCAGGCCATCACAAATGTGACTGCTGGGACAATGTTGAACATAGCAGCAGCAAAAGTTGCTGTTGTGTACTTCATCCCAACGTAGTACAAGTTCTGGTCAATTACAGGCCTGCCAAGAATTCAACACATTAGAAGATCCTTGTGGAATAGAATCTGTTCCAAGGACAAAATTGTTTCACAAGTCAGACAATTACTCCAGCAGGCTTAGCACCATTATCTTAGTGAAGATTGAAACTGTCATTTTTGGCCTCACTCCCCTGTCAAAACATGAAAAAAGGAATACAAAACCGCTTATAAGTCATGAGTTTGGTTCTGATAGAAAGAACTAAAGAGTGAACAGAGAGAGAGAGAGAGAGAGAGACTTGTCTAGAACTGCTGCGAAGGGAGCTATGGCCAGAGCAGCAATGGCATGGCGGTAGACAACAAGGACATAAGTGCTCATCCCTTTGTTTAATGCAGCTTTGGTTAGAACATCCATTCCAGCAAACCCAACTTGTAGTAATACAGCAAGCACATATGGCTTCATCCTCGCCGCCATGGAACCTTTCGCTGAGCTTCCCATGTTCAACCAACGTTACTGGTTTGTTACAGTTAAAAGGGATTTTAGCAGCAGCAGACAGCAGACACTTCTGGTTCTCTTCTCCTGATTCTGTAACTCAAGGGCCAAATCCACTTAGAATCACCTTAGTGAATACGTGTATTTTAATATGTGATAGTGGAAGGTTGGATTTCACGCTGTTAAGAATTTGTTCCATCAAGGAATCGATGGAATCTGTTCCTCTGGCTATACTTCAGCGCATAACCACTTAAATACAATTATTACTTTGAGAACCAATAATTCAGTTAGGGGTGGACTTGGGGTTTTAATCCAGATTTGGTCAGGTTAAACATTTTCTTTTTACTAAACTGATCTTACACTTTCTTTTTGTTGTTTCAAGGTTTAATGTTCGACACAAATTTTAATAAAAATAAAAAAATTTAAAAATTCAGAAACAATATAGTTAAAAAATGTGTACTTGAAATTATAATATGCATATAAACTATTTAGTTTTAAATGTCTAAAAATTAATAAAAAAATTATAGATTAAATACTGTAAAACATTAAAAAGTTGGTGTAAGATTAATCAGGGACATGGGGATAGTACATACACTACCCAGTTGTGAAAATGATGCACATTGTGCCTAACGTCTATAGAGACGTTTCCGTCTCTCGGCCAATATCCCAGTTTTTTTTTAATTAGAAATTCAACAAGTATTTGTTAGACTATTATTAAGTGAATCCCTGATTTGTCTCACATCCAATTGAATCCGGACCCACTCAAGGGAGACTCTCCTTTTTGAATAAAACATAATTGTAGTAGTTGACTCAATTGAAAACATCAGACCTCCCATCCCAATCCCCTAATGGTCCCCCACTTTCATCACCAAGACGCCGCCACCAGTTTTCTTCACCGATAAAGACCTCTTCGGCGTCTAGCTACGTTCCTTCCAACCGCCACCAGGCAACCGGCTCCCAGCGACGGCGACGACTAGTTCACGGCGGCAGACACCCGGTTTTGGACTGCACCGACAACCGGTCCTCTGATTCCTCGTGGCGGAGGCGCAATTGTGCCGGCGTCCCCCTTTCCGACGAGATCAGGGTGCTGCGTCTCACCTTTTTATTTCCTGACGAGAGATAAGTAGGGATTTCTCTCTTAATTCTTAGAAACTTGGAATGCCGCAAATTGTCTAAAATTATTTATACATTGTTCTATATTTTTGTTTGTTTCTTCAATCAATCTATATTGCCCAAACAGAAAATATATATACAGTTTGATGGTTTGTTCGTATGCATGCAAGTTGACAAAAAAATGGAATAGTCTAATTATAATGTGCATTAGTCTAATGATTAGTCTGATTATAATGGGCATTAGTCTAATGATTAAAATATATATGTCTGGTGGGTTTCTCAATTGAAAAATATTTCATGATCTGCAAATTGTTTACTTGTATGGGATTTGGTATGATGATGAACATCTATCTGATATTTTGGGTAATTTATGCGGTGTTATATAATTTCACAACACGGTGATACGATTTTATGTAATGCAATTATATGAGTGAATTAGATTGTCTGATAAGTAGTTATGATTGTCTGATATTCAGAAGAATGTTGTCTGATATTTTGAAGGTGGTTCGAGTACATGAGTTTGAGTGAAAATTTTGATAAAATGTCTGAGATAATTGAAGTAATTTGTTAGACTTAAGGTATTGTGGCATATTGATGTTACAATAAATGCGTTGTCTGATGATATAGTAGTCTGGGAGTCAAATTAATATGAGCATTAGTCTGATGAAATAATGGGAGCCAGTTCCCCACATTAGTCTGATTATAATGAGCATTAGTCTAATGATTAAAATATATATGTCTGGTGGGTTTCTCAGTTGAAAAATATTTCCTGATCTGCAGATTGTTTACTTGTATGGGATTTGGTATGATGATGAACATCTATCTGATATGTTGGGTAATTTGTCTGGTGTTATATAATTTCACAACACAGTGATACGATTCTACGTAATGCAATTATATGAGTGAATTAGGTTGTCTGTTAATTAGATATGATTGTCGATATTCGGTATAATGTTGTCGATATTTTTAATAATAGAATCTACTTGTATTTAACGTACACTAAGTGGTAGTAACAAAATACAACATGGTACACTATTTATAATCACAATTGTACAAACCGGTATTATCAAGTTCTATACTATCATCCTCCAACTCCTCAAAGATCAAAGACTTCAGTATCCGTAACGTGATTGCCTTCATCGATAACGAATATCATACGTCATATACTAAGAACCAGACGGTTTACATCAATACATGATACAAGAAATAATACTACATTAACTATTACCAAGATCATCATGTTCGGACTCTTCGGATCCGTCATCATAAATGCCTACATTACATGTTGCCGACAAAATATCAAATTAGCGAAAACTAAACCCGCCAACTAACACCTTATATGTCAGACAACTTAATTCAAAACGCCGACATTTACAGATTATATGTCAGACATTTACCTTTGTCCGATTCATTATGTTGTGTCACCTCTCCTCCGTTTTGATCTTGTATTGTAACTCCATCTAAATAAATAAGCCAAAATATAATGTATTACATGCCACACAATTCTGGCTTCCCCTCAGACATAGCGTGTTCAATTTTCAGACGTTAGCTATGAATTCGTATATAACCTGCCACTAATTCATCTGATACGCACTGAGGATCACATGGTACTTTTTGATGTGTTTGCCATTGTTCTGTATCATCATAAAACTCTTGGGTAAGCCGAGACCGTAATGGTCCATTAAGGTCAATACCTTCATCACCAATCCCAACCAACTCAGAGTCCTCCAAGGATGGAATTACATTCAAATCAAACCACATATTGTGCTCTTGCTCTGACAAATCAAATACAGATTGATTTATGATAAATTGAAAGAAGAAGAATGAAAAAGACATATGAGACTAAGAATAAGAAAGGAAAAAGTAAAAGAAGAAAATGACGAAACTGCTATTCTTGTGATTGGAAAAAAGGCTAGCAAAATGAATTGGAACTACCTTGGTGTTTTTTTTTATAGGGCTGACAGTGATTTAAGCGATGAAGAAGTAGATGATTTAGAGAAGAACAGAGGCGTGAGATGACAGAAAGAACAAAAGCAATGAGAAGAAAGAAACAAAACAAGATCTTTATTCGGCGAGAGATATCAAGGGATACGTGAGTTGTTTGATTGGGTGTGAGTGAATCGATTACAAATGGAGATTGAGAGATTTTAGGAAGATAATGTGATTTAGGAAGTTACAGAAATAATGTAGATATTTAATTAAATTTAACTTATAAGAAATAATATAAAAAAAATAAAAAAGCAAAAATTAACACAGTTTACGTTTCTGTTAAAAGGCACAATGTGCCCGGGCAGTTTCTGGAATTCTCCAAAACTTTTCAAGTTTGCAATGAAGTCCTCAACATTATAAAACGTAGCTCAAAAGAGTTTTAAACTAACATTTTTGCACAGCTGGCTGGCATATGCCGTTAACGGCGTTAGCCACTTGACACGTAGACTTTATGAAACTTATAGGACTGAATTGTTAAAAAAATTGGTTTTAAGTTCAACGAGTCTAATTCTTAAATTTTGGTTTATATTTGTTCTATAAGTTATCGAGTTAACGTTCAAGTCCTATAACTTTATGAAATTTATATGTAGTATTTTATATTGACATTATCAAGTATTGAAGTTAACCATTGTTAGTCCTAATTTTTTTTAAATCACCAAGAAGTCCTACTAGTTTTACGAAAAAATTGCATGGTTCTATTTGTACCATCTATTTATACCATACACATACCATAAACACTTCAAGCTATAACTTCAAATGTACCTGCATGCTAAACAAAAGCCACACAACTCCGGATCAACAAGATAACACACCAACATGAAACTAAAGTACATTCTCTGCGCTTTTCTTATTACTTTTCTCATGATCCTCTACTTCTTCATCACTAGATTCTCCCCAAGGTTACTATTATAGTCTTCATCCTCTTCTTCATAAACAGGCCACTCTTCAATGGTAGCGGCAGCAGGTTTATCAGCAGGGACAACATCTTCATTAACAAAGGCAGTGTCATTCTCCGTAATGTCTTCATAGTCTGCACAAACTACCACCTCTCTTTGCTTTAGTAATACTTGACATAGCTTGCATAAGTCTAAATCTTCTTGCGAGTTAGGCCTAATGAAAGCATCATTAACTACAACCGACAAGTCAACATACCATAAACATTTAGGACTCTTCTCTGTCCTCTCTTCATTAAAACGTTTCAGCTCATGGTGACTAATCAATCCGTGTCTCTCAATTCTCTCTTCCTTCGCATCCACATACCTCCATTTCCCACGTTTTTCAAGCCTGTCATCATAAAGAAACTTCTAAGTAACAACAACCTTAGCTTCCCATCTGTTCCAGAATGAAAACTAACATTACTCTATTGCTTAATTAGTGCTTAAATTACAATAATCAACATAAACCCTAATGTAATTTCATGAAAACCTAACCCAATAGACCAAACTCTAGTCAATCTAACTACACCGAAGTTAATGGAGGAGTACAAGAGTAATCAACAGAAACCCTAATGTAATTGTAGCTTGAAGTGTTAATGGTATGTGTATGGTGCAAATTAGGGCTGTAAATGAGCCGAGCTCTTATCGAACTTACTCGAACTCGAACTCGGCTCGTGTGTTATTGAACACTGTCTTATCGAGCTTCGAGCTCGAGCGAGTTCGTGGCTCGATAATTTTATTCAGCCGAGTTCGAGTGGAACCGAGTTCGGATTGATAGGTTATCAAGCTATCGAGTCATATATATATATATATATATATATATATATATATATATATATATATAATGAACTTATGGTTGTTGAGGACCTCGTGTAAGTAATTAAAATGTAAGATCAAAGCATGACTACCTTGTTAGATCGACATAACTACTTGATTGATCAACAAAAATGGTGATCAACATGATGAGTTGTTAGATCAAAGATGACTACCTTGTTAGATCCACATCACTACCCAGCTTAGATTGACATTACTACATTGTCGATCAGATCACTACATTTGGAATATTAATAAAAGCATAATTTCAAATAAAAACCATAAACTTGGCAATAATTTCAAATGTTTCTCAAATATAAAAAAACATCATAATAATAATCTTGAAAATATATTTCATTTTTTTTCATATACAAAAAAACATTAAAATATACTTTAAAAATGAAGGATTGAGTACAACATTTAAAATATATACTTAAAATAAGTAATTTGAAAATAATAATCTTCGTTGATTCGTCGGAAATTTGGCGGATTTGTTCGTTTTTGTTTTAGAGAGAGAAGAGTTTTGGGTGTGGTGAGTTTTAGACAAATTCACTGTGAATTAGTTAATTCACATCTCTGTAAATCACGTTAGCTCCGAAAAACTTTAGGTGAAAAATGGACAGTTCATTGGTGAAAAAGATGAGTGAAAAATTGATTAATTCACTTAAAAATGTCAAGTTTCATTCCCAATTTCTAAGTTTGAAACCCCTAATGTTCGTTTATGGGTTTTGAGCCGAACTCGAGCAATCATTCGAGCCGAGTTCGAGCTCGTATCATGAAAGCTCGTCGAGCTATCGAGCCGAACTCGAGCTCGAACAAAACTTTCAACCCGAGCACGCTTTGAGCTCGGTTCGTTTAAAGCCCTAGTGCAAATAGAACCATGCAATTTTTTCGTAAAACTAGTAGGACTTCTTGGTGATTTAAAAAAAATTAGGACTAACAATGGTTAACTTCAATACTTGATAATGTCAATATAAAATACTACATATAAATTTCATAAAGTTATAGGACTTGAACGTTAACTCGATAACTTATAGGACAAATATAAACCTAGGCTCGTTGAACTTAAAACTAAAAATTTAACTATTTAGTCTTATAAGTTTCATAAAGACTACGTGTCAACCGACTAACGCCGTTAACGCTACGTGTCAGCCAGCTGTGCAAAAATTTTAGTTTATGACTCTTTTGAGCTACGTTTTATAACGTTGAGGACACTTTATTGTGAACTCGTAAAGTTTTAGAACTTAATCGTTAGAAATTTTAAACTTTTAGGACTCTTAGTCCACTTCCCCTACAAATACTAGTTTGAAAATTTACAAATGATTGCGTTTTGAAAAAGCTATTTACGAGTAATGTTTAATGTTTAGCTATTTAAAATCTTTATTATTAAAAAATTATTCAAAACGTTTCAGCTATTTTAAACAGCTAATCCAAAACGAGGTTTGATAATCTCACTATCATTTAGCACTGGCAACCACCAAAATCCCTAAACAACAAAACCCAAACTCAATCATGGCGACAGGGATTTAATTCGGCGGTAAACCAACATTCTCGTACAATCTGTTGCAGGTGCAGCAGGTTCACGTTTCTCCGAAATGCTTTTTATTTATACCAACAAATCTTTCTTGTACCAAATCTTCACGTCTCATGATCATATCACCCATATCTCTGATAAAATAATTGAGCTATTCGTCCATGGAAAATGCAAAGGCAAGCACTGAATAATCTTTCAAAGTGTGTTGTCACAATATCAAAATATTTTTGTCTCAAATGAAATGATATTTTCCACTTATATTTTATTTTAGTCTACTTCTACCCTTGTAAATGCACACATTTAAAGAGTCTAGAGAATGAGTTTGAGAGGGGGTAAAGATGGAAGTTCATGTGAAATAAATTAATGACCAAAGACAATTTAATCTACACAAAAAAGTTAAAAGTAACAACACATTTAGGACGGACTTGAGAAGATATTGTGGATAAGACATGGCATGAAGTTACATTCTTTATATTTAAGGACTATATCATTTCAGAAAAACGAACTAATAATACGATCTTCCGAAAACTAGAACGGTAAGAAAATTGGATAAAGTGTATCGATGGTTCTATAACTTTAATTATTGTATTACTAGGGTCATGTTTTAACTTTTTGAACTAATAAAGTCATGTTTTTTAACTTTTGTTACTTTAAGTTCCTTTTCTGTCCATTAACCGTTAACTTTAATGGATTTGAGGAAAAAATGATAAACTCAGCTACTCAATTGTTTAAAAAAAGTTTATTTACACCCAAAATTTTAAAATTAACCATTTAAGCACCCCCAACAGTTTTAAACTTGACACTTTAACCCAATTTTTTTAATTAAGTCCAACAACACCCAGCCACCACCGCCGAAAAAATGCCGGAAACGAAAAATAATAGCCAAGAACGTAGATCGGGGCCTAAAAACGCCGGATCCCGACCTAGGGCCGCTGAATCGCGACCTAGGGCGGCCGGATCGCGGCCCAAGGCCGGCGAATCTCGAGCCCGGGCCGCGATTCTCCGGCCTTGGGCCGGGATCCGGCAGTCCTAGGCCCCGATCTACGTTCTCGGTTATTTTTTTTGCATTTCCGACTTTTTCGGCTGTGACCAACGGTGGCAGTGGTGGTCGCGTGGCGGCGGCGGTCCGATGGTGGCTGGGTGTTGTTGGACTTAATTAAAACATTTGGGTTAAAGTGTTAAGTTTAAAACTGTTGGGGTGCTTAAATGGTTAAGTTTAAAATTTGTGGTGTAAATAAACTTTTTAATTGAGTTGCTTATTTGATCATTTTCCCCTCAAATCTGTTAAAGTTAACGGTTAATGGACGGAAAAGGACCTTAAAGTAAGAGAAAGTTAAAAAATATGACTTTATTGGTACAAAAAGTTAAAATATGACTATAGTGGTACAATATTTAAAGTTATAGGATCATGGGTACACTTTACCCAAAGAAAAGGATGTTCCCCTAGAAAAGTATACCCTTCAAATCTCATATAATCAACATTAGCTTGTTTAAGATCCACCACAGCAGCCAGACTTCTGCGCAGCTTCGCTAGAACTAGTATTATCTACGGGGTTAATTCTGATAATCTGATACTGCACAATCAATATAGACATATTGCTCGCTATCAGATGACCCAAAAAATACTAGATTAGGCCACATGAGATGAGACATCTAAGGACAAATATTAATATCCTATCCACCAAAGGTGGGAAAATAGTAGACATTAATGACATCTCATCAAGTCCTTAATCACATCTTTAAAAGAGTAAAGTCTGCGGGTAGTCTTGTAAATTTGGTGTTTGCACTATTTGGGTTCCGTTTTAAAAATTTGTATCACTTTAGTTTTGTAAGTTTCAATCGTGTGCATCATTAGTCCTCCCGTTAAATTTTCCGTTAAAAATGTCGTTAAATTGGTAAAATTACCAAAATATATAGATAATACTACATTTAACACCAATCTCTTAAAAGAACTACAAATGAACCCTAACTAATTTCAAATTTACAATAACACCATCTCCTTTTTTTTCTTCTTTCACATGGCATGAACCAAACAACTCGACTTAACTTTCAAAATAACTCGATCCCTAACAAGGAAATCGGTCATTTACCTAAGCCAAGAGTTAACTTGAACTATCATGTCTAAAAGAATCAAGTAAACATGTAAAGAACCCAACAGAAATACATCAGACTCTAATTTCACTTGGATGGAGTAGCAACACTTTTACTCAATTAAAAACAGCAACTCTGTAGCACAATCGGTTAATTTAAAGGAGTGGGAAAGATTATCAACGAACACCTGGTTCCACCGTCTTTCGATTCTGCCCTCTCTCTCCGTCGGACATTTTCTAAACCTCCAACCTCACAACAACCTCTCGAAGAGAGAAAGAAACAGCTTTCCATCGCCTATATATGGACTTTATTCCATAACTTTCAAGCGCTACGAAACAACTCTCATTGCCAAAAATCGAGACTCGCCTCCATGTCCCCGATTAAATCAAACCCAAATTCGATTCAACCGTTCATGTTCTTCACACTCGAATCCTCAACCTAATCGGAGATATGAACAGATTTGACAGTGAGAACTCCATTTTCCATTCTCGCTTTAATCTCCTCCCGTTCTCCGACCTCCTCGATCCCCTCATCTCAAATCGATTCTCTGTTTTAGAGACCTATCGAAGAAGATGACGGCGGAAAACAAATAAAACGACATGTTTTTTTATGTTTTTAACGTTTTTGACAAGTAAGCCATTAGCTTTTTATTAATGTTACAAATAGATCCTCTAAGTTTACTTTTATGTAAATTCAGTTATTTTACAGAAATTGCAATGAGAATTTTACACCTCAGTCGGACATGTCATCGCCCATAAGCTCCATCAGCAAGAAAAAGTGTGAGGGTGGAAAAAATAAATGATGATGACGATACGGTGGCGGTAATATGGATCTTTTTGGAAACTAGTGACAATTTTTGTCCAAAATATTAGGAGTGGTGGATTATGAAAGAGGAAAATAGAGAAAGGAAATGAAGAGAGGAGGAAAGCATCTTAAAAAAGAGAAGGGAGAGATGAAAAGAATGAGAAAGAGAAAGAGAGAAATTAAAACATAGAATGAAAAATAAATAAATGAGAGAGAAACACAAAAAATAAACAAAAAAGAAAAGAGAGATAAAAAAGGAAAGATAGATTAAAAGAAGAGAGATGAGGAGAGCAAGGGGATGAAAAGAGAGAGAGAAATGAGAAAGTGCAATGACACATAGGGAACGAAGGAAAACTGTCATACAAAATTAACAAAAGATGGTTTCAAACTTAAAAAAATTTAACTGATTAGTGGATAATTCATTTTCTATAATTCACTAGTGAATTAGTCCTTAACTCACAAAATCTAATTAGGACCTGATGTGATTTTGAGAAAATGTGGATTTAAATAATTCACTGTGAATTTATCCTCTTCTCACCCTAGCCATGTCTTTCCTCTTCAACAATTGGTCATCCCGTATCCCTCCTGCTTCTTCGGCAGCACAAATTTACAGGGAAGAAGAAATGCTAAATTCACCACCAATTCTTACCATTTTTCATAGATGCCTATTGTACAAGGTGAATAAAAAAACTAATTCACTAGGGAATTATATTCATTTTCGGTAAATTACAAATTGAACATTTTTTAAGTTTAAAACCCTAATGACAACTCTTACGTAGCCTTTATATATAGATATTGACATATTCTTAAGGTTAGATACATTCGTGGTTACTTTATTTCGTGTATGTGCTTTTTATTTATTTATTATAAAGGACTGAAAATGCATTCCCACATAGTTATGATTTATGGAAATCGGACAAAGTACATTTTTAGTCATTTAACTTTAACTTTGATATGTGTCTTATTTTAGTCTTTTTTTAAAAATTCGTCCTATTTTGATCCTTAGTTTTATTTTTTTGTCCTACTTTGGTTCTTCTGTTAATTTATAATGACCGTTAATTAAGTTAAATGACAGAAATAATCATATTTAAAATTACAACTTACTCTCACACTTAATAAGAATTATCAATTTTGTCCCATAGTCCTCACAACACCTTGCAGCTCCAAGTCAAACTTGTTGCAAGTCAAATTAAATTCCACAACTAAGTCTTCAGTGGTGCGGGTCAAACTGGATCTACCATCAAACTCAAATCCACAATCTTTCAATGCCATTCTTTCATCCCCACTAATGTGAACTAAAGTAACGTTGAAACTATGTTTCAAATTGGATAAAATCTACAAATTTAGCAACCCAGCAAGAAAAATGGAAAATTTAGCACACACCTGGGACATATAAGTGTCTCAATCTATTTTCGTATATGATAAAAAAAAATGCAATATCTAACTGGATTTACAGCTTTTCTGTTAAGTGTTAAAGCATGAGAAAATTGGAATTCTTCTTACAAGCGACGTAGGAGATGATGCGTTCCAGGAGGATTGAATCTGTTAGAAGGAGCCTGGGTAAATCTCCATATTTAGCAACAAAATCAACAAGGCGTGTACGGATTCAAGACAAACTGATTCTTGGAGCCTTGCAGTTTTAGAGGGAGCTGATAGGTCGAGTTCTGAGGAGCTATTGGATGCCAGATATGGGAAGAGATGCTCAATTGGTTGCTCCGTACATAGACTATGTGGATTGGCTCAAGGCGAAGATCAAATTGATTGTGAGACAGCGAGTCAACGATCCGGAAACTACAAACAAGTTCTTGAGTGGGATGAAGGTGACAGATCAGGTTGGGTGGACATGAAGATCAAAGAGTCGAAGTAAAGAGATCTGGTGAGAATCATGAACAAGGAAGAAAAATTGGGGATTTGCTATACATTTTTAAAAAGTTTAATGACTATAATTTTAGTAAATATGTAATTAAACTATCATTGTAGAGGTGTTTGTGTAAAATTAACCAAGAAAACGGAAGACTTAACAGTTAAATTAACGATAAGACTTGAATGAGACAAAAACTAAAGATTTGAAAATTAAAATAGAACGAATTCCTAAAAAGTGACCAAAATATGACACATCAAAACTAAGGGACTAAAAATGTACTTTATCCTATAGAAATCATATACTCTTCAATAGGAAAGAGACCAACGCTTCAACCTTCGTAAAAACAACATATACTGCCACAAAACAATGCTAAATTATACCGTAACCGTCAAGCTAAAACCTCTAGAAGCACTTTCTTGGGAAATTTGGGAAGAATCAAAGAAGCACAACAGTGTTGTTCCATTCTTATACTGAGGGATTATATGATAGCACAATAATCTAATACACTTAATCATGAAAATTTTAGAAGGATTTTCAATCCACACCCATTGAGAAGCAGATATGACATACTTGGAGAGAAATACAAACAGGAAAGTTACGGATGCAACAAAATTAACCTTTCCTAGCCAAGGAAAAAAAATGGCCCCACTAGAGAAATATACCCTTTAAATCTCATAACCAACTTTAGCTTGTTTAAGATCAGCCACAGCAGCCAGACTTCTGTGCCGCTTCACTAGAACTAGCATTGTCTGCCTGGTTAATTCTGATCGTCTGAGGCTGCATAATGAAATAGAAATCTTGCTTACTGTACTGATTAGTACCGACTAATTGTATAACACAAATAGATAAACACAGGCACCTTGAAACCACAACCACCCAAAAGACACTAGGAAACATGAGACTGCTATAAGGTATAGCTCCCTTACCGTCTACTGATTGCAACCATTTTCATTTCTATATTTCAAGTAGACCCAGAAGTCATATGCCAATGATGCCAAAGTGTTAAAGTACACATACCTCAGCTCTTGAATCACTGTCGGCAAGCCTTTGCTTAATATCTCTAGCTATTGAAAAGAAAACCTCCTCAACATTTAAGTTTGTCTTGGCACTCTGCATCAACAATGAAGGAATGTACATTGAACAAGTGCACCCAAGTAATTTGAGTTCTTAAAAAACCATAAAAGCAGCAGGCACATACAGTCTCAAAGAACTTGATCCCATACTCATCAGCTAGAGCTTGACCTTTCGCAGTAGGTACAGCCTGTTAAAGGAGTTTATCAATGTGAAGGATCAAGGGCAACAAATCAATCAAGGGAAAGGTTGCAAACAGGTGCAAAACACACATAACTATCCAATCTTCAAAAAGAGCAAATGGAGACCGAGGACAAGAAACAATACAAGAAAAATGGAAGATCAAACAGGTCCTCCAGACACCAAACAAATGCTCTACATATCATGCATGTTTCCTGGCCTAGAATGGAGGCTCCTGCTTCAGTACAGTAGAGTAACTTTATTTGTGCACGTAAACTAGACAACAGAAACCACACACACACACCCACACCCACACCCACACCCACACACCCACACACAGAGAGAGAGAGAGAGACATAACAGACCCTTTTGCTCTCATCCATGTCAGCCTTATTACCCACAAGAATCTTGTTGACATTGTCAGAAGCATGCTGCTCTATGTTACGAATCCAATTCCTAATGTCTGTAGAACAGAGAGGAGTTGGTTGAGAATGACTACAGATAATTTAATAAAGGAATGAAATTTTGGTGTTGAAAAAAAATTCCCAAACTAGAACAACTAAGTATAAAATGAAAGAACATGGTCTTTATGATGAAGGTATAATTTCAAGTAAATTAGATTCAATTCCCAGTGTTCTGCAAAAGAAATTCTTCACCTATGAATCACAAATGATGGAACAGTACACATTGCATTCGTACTTCAAATGATAAAGTTCAGTATTTACTATTGAATGATGACTCATCAGTAACATCATACACGAGCAAAATACCCATTGCTCCACGATAATAAGCTGCACCAAGAAAAAAGGGAAGAATGTCAGTAGTCTTCCGGCCGAATAAAACAAGCTCAGCAAAGAGAAGAGCCAGTTATTTCATGAAAATAATGCAATAGAGCAGTGCGTTTGAACAAAGTGAAATGCATAGCTCTTACCCCAGCTTCAATTAATGAACAGAATGAAAATGAAACACAGAGACATTAGAAATTAACGGTCTGATAGAAGCATGGACATAATATCACCAAAAACGCTTGAGAAACTGTCCACATTGAGAAAGAAGTAGCTGACTCCAAAACATGTTTAGATTTTAGCGAAACCTGCACAGATCATAACCCGATAACTACCACTTAATTCACCAGTTACTATCAGCTATTGACAAGCGATTATCAAAAACCTGCATGTGACATGCAAGGAAAGGTGGTTGCAACTGCAGGTTGTTCAGGCCTTTACTAGCAGATGATCAAAAATGAGTGTATCACGTATCAATATTCTTAAATTTTGCCTGTTTCTATAAATTCTATCAAACAACATTCGCAATAAACATATTCCATGTACCCATGTCACAGATAAATCGAATAGATATAAAAATATTAAAGCTTTCATGTTACAGTGACAGGTTAAAACCCAACACTGACCAGTTGTAATTGTTCGAAATCTCTCTTGTCCAGCAGTGTCCCAAATTTGCAGTTTAATACGTTTTCCATCAAGTTCTATTGTCCTTATCTTGAAGTCAATACTGCAATAGAACATCCACACACATTACCACCTCTAGCTTGTACAGAAAGCACAGCAATGGCATCTAGTTGAAGATACTGCATCTTAAAACCACATACCCGATGGTCGTGATAAAACTCGTCGTAAAGGAACCATCAGAGAATCGCAAAAGAAGACAACTCTTGCCCACACCTGCTTCAAATCAACCAATTAATCACAAACCTCTAGCACTAGCAAAAAAAAAAAAAAAAAGCAAAACTGGTTAAAAACGTCAAATCGGACACTGGTTGCCAATTTCCACTCAAACATCAAGATTCCAACACGGCCCGTAATAAAAAATTCGTTTCACGAAACTTAAACGCATCGAGACCTAATCAAACCCTAACATCATATTTCCTGGAACAAATCGGAAAAACAGAGATCGCATCTCAAATAACCGTGAAAACAGAATGGGCTTGCTAGGAACGGATAAACGCACCGCTGTCACCTATCAGGAGGAGCTTTATGAGGTAATCATAGTCGGCACGAGCTCTAGCGGGCGGAGCGGCCATTGTAAGAGAAAACCCTAAAGAGCAGAGATGCTCAAACGCAAACGAATCAACGCCTAAGAGACAAGAATTGGGAAGAAGAAGAAAAAGGGAAAATGAGAATCAAGGTTCCATATTTGAAGGGAGCTAGTACCAGATCAGCGAGGGAACGAGTGAGATCTTGATCACAAGAGACGAGAGAAATGAGGAGCAAAGCGTCTGGAACGTCAGCACCTATCGGCCGTTGAAAATGGACTGGTTTTCTTTAGGGGTAATAACATTTGGGTCACTCATCTATGTAACAGTGCACAATTCCTCCCCTAAACTACGCCTCATCTGAACTAAGCCCTTGTAGCTTGTAAATTTAAGACTAACAGTCGAATTGAATGAACATCAAGATGTCATTGAGAAGACACGGCGTGTTTGACCAATTTAAAAATTGATATTGTATTTGATTCAAATTATTTCTATGTATAATTTTGTGTAAAATAAAAAAAAAATCTATTTAGAAATTGTAAATTTTGATTTATTATTTATATATAAATTATATTTAACTTTTTATATTAAAATATTGAAAAATACTCTCTCCGTCCCACAAAGGTTGTAGGATTTGTTTAGGCACATATATTAAGGAAAGTGGGAGAATAATAGTGTGTTGACAAAATTACCCTCATGAAAAATAAAGGAGAAAATTTTGTGGACCCTAATTTTAAGTTGAGTGGGAGGAAAGAGAAAAACTTGTGGGTCCATAATGTGAGATAAGAGGATAAAATGGTAAAAATGATGATAGAAAGTTTCTATTTTAAGAAAGTTGACAACCTTTGTGGGACGGTCCAATATAGTAATGTTGACAACCTTTGTGAGACGGAGGGAGTAATAATTATAGCTAAAAGCGGAAATCAGTCAAGAGTATCTGGCAATTGACAAATGCAAACAATAATTACAAACATCCATACATACACCAATCATCTAGTCATCCTCATTTATTGGTGGATCTACATGTATGAAAGGAGGGTCTATGAACCAGGTTTTTCTAATTTGCGGGAGTTTTGCGGTATTCTTTTTTTTGCCCAATAGTCAAAACGACGTCGTTTAATTTAAATTAGAAAATGACGTCATTTTGATTACTGGACAAAAACGTTGGAATTCTCGAAAAACACGTTTAAATTGAGAAAAAGCGTTAAACATACAGACCTAAAATGCGTCAATGGCACATATGGAGACCCTAAACTGTGCCCATAACATATCTTTAGATTCTAAACTGTGCCAATGACACATGTTAGGTATTTTGGCATTGGCACAGTTTAGGGCCTCTATATGTGTCATTGACGCATTTTAGGTCTGTATGTTTTCAAACGTTTTTTCATAATCTAAACGCTCTTTATGTTTTCAAACGCTTTTTCACAATTTAAACGCTATTTTTCTATGTATCATGGACACATTATGGTCTTAAGATATGTCATTGACACAGTTTAGGGTCTCCATATGTGCCATTAACGCATTTTAGGCCTATAGTTTTCAAAAATCAAAACGCTCTTTATTTTATCAAACGTTTTTTATCAATTGAAACGTATTTCTCGAAAATTCTAACATTTTTTTAATTGATGAAAACTAAAACGACGTCGTTTTAATTAAGTTCCCGCAAAACTCCCGGAAGAGAGACTACCACAAATTAGAAAGGCCTCTATCAACCCTTTTTCTGAATAATATGTACTCGTATGTTTTTTTTTCAAATGGTAACTAGATTTTTTATTATAAAGAGAAATAGTTACAAAAGTTCTAACCGAATGTATATGTATAGATATGTGATATATAATTTATAGATAGAATCCTTAAAATTTTTAATGAACTCTCTATATTTTATATTTTATGATATTATTTCTATATTTTATATTTTATTCATTCTAGAAGTTCTACAATACTAAGTGACATCTAAAAGATTTACTGAAATATAATCAATATTATTTTATTTATTTTTCAAATACGTTTTTGTATTTTCAATTGTTTAACTTTTTTTATTTTTCTTGGAGAATTTGTCCTTGTTGATTTTGGTATTTCTTTCACGATTTATGTTTTTGACAACATCGTACAATAAATAGAATGTGTAAAATAGAAAATCCAAAAGCTAAATATTCTCAGCTCACTACATAGATAATAGTACAAGTTTTACCGCGACCCTTACTAGAACGAGGGCCGCGGTAAAATCAGGGGCACGGTAAATTTCACAGCCAGCTCGCTTCCAACGTTTACCGCGGCCCTTTGCGCGGTAAGGTGCGGTAAGAATTAGTTTACCGCGGCCTTACAACGCAACGGGCCGCGGTAAGCTTTTTTTTATTTATTATTTCTTCCCCGTTTTCATCCGAATTCTTCTTCTTCTTCTTCCTCTCCAGTTTTCATCTTCATTGTCTTCTTCTTCCTTTCCTTCTTCCTTCTTTCTTTCTTTCTTTCTTCTTCTTCTCCCGTTTTTTCTCTTTTCCTTCTCTCTTCTTCTTCTCTGTTCTTTCTTATTCTTCTTCTTTGTTCTTTCTTTTTCTTCTTTCTTCTTTCTTTCTTTCCTTCTTTCTTTCTTTCTTCTTCTTCTTCTTCTTCTTCTTCTTCTTCTTCTTCTTCTTCTTCTTCTTCTTTCTTTCCTTTTTTCTTTCTTTCTTTCTTCTTCTTCTCCCGTTTTTTATCTTTTCCTTCTTTCTTCTTCCTTCTTCCTTCCTTCCTTCCTTCCTTCCTTCTTTCTTTCTTTCTTTCTTTCTTTCCTCTTCTTCTCCCGTGTTTCTGGGTTTTGTTCTCCCATTTTCTGGGTTTTGTGGATGAATTCGGATGAATATTCATATCCGAATTCATTCACTTTTTTTTTTAAAATTATTTAAAACGTTACTGCGGCCAGGGGCACGGAGGCCGCAATATTACTGCGGCTTGGGGCGCGGTAAGGCCTCTACCGCGAGCTTATTTACTGTGGGAATTACCGTGGCCCTCCCCGCGGTTGTTACCGCGGCGCTACCGCGGAGGAGGCCGCGGTAAGCCATGTTTTTTCTACATAGTGGCTTAAGCCTCGTGCCAAGTTAAAATGTTACAAAAGTTTTTGGATGGAAAAGGTATTACTCACTCCATCCCAAAATAATTCTACAATTTGTTTTTCTTGTTTTACAGTATTTAATCTATAAATTTTTCATGAAATTTTTGACATTTAAAGTTAATAATTTATATGCATATCATAATATGAAGCATAAACTTTCTAAATATATTTGTTCTGAATTTTTTAAAACTTTTTATCTTTATTAAAATTTGAGTCAAGGTAGCAGCAGAACCGGGGAAAGTATACAGAAAAGACGCGAAAGCACTCTGCTGGGCCGACACTGACACTGAGAGACGAAAGCTAGGGGAGCGAATGGGGAATAGGAAAAAAAAGCACTTCGAATTCTTGATTCATCGCCAAACATTTAATCCTGAAACAGTGAAGTCAAAATGTATAATTATTTGGGGACAAATTAAGTGTACATTAAAAAATATAAATAGATTCCTTTTTTAAAAATTATGGATGTGCCACTCTTCTCATCAATACATACTGTTAATACCAAGTGATTAACATTAAGTAAGATAAAGGTCGGAGCTAGGGTGAAATACCTGAGACCGTGTCCGAGAAGGTGGGCCTCCCGAAGAGAAAGAATCCTGCCATGTCGAGGTGAGGTGGGGCACTTCTGTGTGGCTGCGTCCTTCGCCGAGGGGCTCCTGGGATGTGCTACATCGTCCGCGGCCGTTCCACTTCATAGGCGTGCTGCTTCCGAGGCCGAGTGAGCACCTAGTACAATTCTCCGACACTCAAGTTAGAACTCGCTCTGTAAACTAACCGAGGAACAGTAAAGTTGAGAGTAAACTGAGGGTATGTTTCTTAAAGTTCCGTCCCTTTGGCGGGGCGCGAAATGGAGTATTTATAGTGGCCTGAGGGGGTATGGGCTGGGCCGGGGGACAGGTGTCCTCCGCACACCATGGGGGCTACAGTATTCCAAAGCTAAAGCCTGCGGGCCGGCCTAGGGGCTCGGCGTTCAGCCTCCCTAGTGAAGGCTACAACACTTGTGGGCCAGCCCGTCATTCCGGCCCATGGACCCAGTCAGCCGGCCCTCACCACATACATTCAGGATATGCATACACATCATTCTAAGTGTGTTCAAACGCCAAATTGTTGGCAAAAAAAACTGGCAACCTTTCAAATTTTTGGTTGATAATTGAGTATATAATGGGTTAATTTACCCTTTAAACAAATGAGTGCGAGAGTAATAACTGATGCAATGACAAGATAGTAATATTATGAAAATATTGGGCCAAAGTTTATTTCAACTGCAAGTGAAATGGCAATTTGTGTTTGAATTTTGAAAATGTGTTACTTTTTTGTTATTTTTTCGGACGCTTGAGCACACTCTTAAGTGAGTATATGCAACATTCAAGTAGGGTGTCTTCATTTAAAGTGAGAAAAAAAAATTGGAAAATTCAGGAATGTGTTTTTGATTGATGAATGTGATATATATGAGTAGAGAAAATTGAGGAAGATATTATTTTATGTGGGTGTATAATTACCACATTTGTGGAAAAACACACACCATGAAAATGTCAAGTTTACATTCTTAATAAATCTTTACGAATGGTGTTTTAGTCATTTAGTTTATTAGGTTAGTTGATTGAGTTAGTTAATTAGTAGTAGATTTAGGTTGGTGTTTTTCTACATGTGTAGTATATAAACGGACTCTTTATTTATAGAGAATTGATGGTGAATTGATGGATTTAATATTGTTTTGAATAGAATGTTTATTTATAGAATGTTTGTTCTTGCATTTGTATTTTCCATCCCTTTAATTAACCAAAAATTAGAGAATGTAAATAAACTGGCGTATGAACCTTTTTTTGAGCAAACAATATATAAGATGGAATTGCAAAGGAATTTGACAAAGAAAAGGTCAAATATATATTAATACAACTAGAGGGTTTGGAAGGGAGTATTTTCAACCTAAGATATTTTCAACCAGCCTTGAACCTATCTTTTGGATTAATGACCCTGTAGAATTTTGCATTTGCTGATCAACCCTTCGCAGTCATGACTTCCTCATGTTAAAAGTAATTCTTTTGACAAGTATACCAATGCAAGAACAAACATTCTATTCACCATAGCAATTGCAAATGACTTCGTTCTATTTTCTAGCTATATGTAGAATATGTAGAAATTATTTTTAACTTTTGATTACTACGTCCAATATTATATATATATATATATATGGTGTTTGGAAAAGATTGAGGTTAGTGGTGTGTTCTTTTGAAGTTTTTAGGATAAAAAGTTGAAATTTGTTAAAATAGATTAAGGAGTTATTTTGAGGAAACTAACACATTAAAAATTTGCCGTTCAGAAAAAGAGAAAAAAAGAGCACATTGGGACTTTTTTTATTGCAACTGATCAGTATCATGATATATTCTTTTATTTTACATTTTCCATCACTTTTCCACATTTTCCTTGAGGCCTTGTTTGAGAACTACGTTTCAAAATATTTTCACGATCCGAGCTCGAGCCGGATTTTAGGCTCGGATAGAATTCGAGCCGAGGTCGAGGAGTAATACATGTCTTATAAGGGTGGTTATTCCTTAACCCCACAAGACGCGTTTTACCTGTGAACTCAGGTAGAAGCAAATTCATGCGGGCCCGGGGTCCAAAGCGGACAATATTTTGGCACTGGACATGGTCCGTTACATTAATCCACTAAATTAATGCATTTATGTGATTAAAATTATAGTAATTCAATCTCAAATTGAGTAAATTTCTTGTTATATAGCACTTGTTTATTAAATATTTAGATAAAATAGAAAAGTTTAGCTTATCACCAACCAAATGGGCTTTAAAATGTTTAAAAAATTAAATCATACTACATAAAGATACCCCCAATTTGAATAGTCGCAGGCCAGCTATCTAATCTAATATAATATACTAATAGAGAACTCTTTCCAAATATAATCAGAAAAAAAAATGAATGATGCGCTCTCGTGAAGCCGCCTATGATCCATGTAGACGCCACATCAGTTCTGGGTTTTTTTCTCTCCGATCATTAATGCATGCAGTTATATTAATAAAATCAATAGACAATCAATATCTCATTTTTTGTACTCAAATTATTAATGACATTTAATAGTCATCATCAATTTCTTACTATTTCTTATTCTTTTTCACATGTTGTCTTTCCTTTTCTATCGGCTGTCTTTTCTTTTGGGTCAAAACTTGCAAGTTTGCAGAGCATTGGTTTAATAGTAAGTTTTAATCAATAATTGATACACCATTAAATTTCAATTAAATTCCTTTTTCACCATTTTCTCCCTTCATATATATTTCATTCTCAATTTCTTCTTTCTTCTTCTCTGTTCCGACTCCTACGATTCAACAATCATCTCTCATCCGCCAATGCCTTGCCCAAGTCCCAACAGGGTCTCCAGTCATGCCCTTCAATTCCTGCCACGAACCAGCTTCGACTCAACCGCTCCCGCCCTTTGCACCTCTCCCCTCACCTAGACCCAACCTTCATCTTCGACCGTCGTGACATGCTGGCTTGACAATCCAGTGAGGGAGAGAAATTTATGCTACACTCGAGTTCCATTTCTACTTGGTTTGATTCATTCGAAATTGCATGCTTTGTTTCAACCAACACTCATCCGCCTTTTTTTCTTTTACCCCTCTCACTCGCCCTGTACGTACGTTGTTTTGCATCTATTGTGGTCTTACTTTAACTTTTCGGTTTAGTATGGTCATGTTTTTAAGTTGTGCGTCCTGTTGTCATTATTTTCGTCCAATTTGATAGTTTAAATGGACGGTGGAGTGTAAAATAATGATTTTGCCCATCATTAATTGCTACAATACATCCCAATTTTTTAAACTTAATCAATTATACTCCCGATATTTTCAAAACTGACACATTAACCCTCAAACTCAAAATATCCTTCACTTTTAATCTTTTACATGAAAAAAAATAAAATAGAGAACTTGGTGACTCAAGTGAAAGAAATAAAAGGACCAGAGGCAAAGTTAGGGGTTCATTTGGTTTTAGATTTACCGTAATTAACAGTAGAAAAAAAAAGACTCGCTGGTTGTGCTAGGCTTTTAAATCCAGCGGCATCAGGTGCAAGTTGATGGATGATGGTGGCGAATCCCGCCGGGAAGAAGCGTTGGAGGTCGACAAAGATGTGGTTGGCACTAGGGCGATCAATCGTGAGTTTTGGAGGCTAAAGTGGTGTTGGGTTGGTGAGGCAAATCGTTGCTGGGTTTCTCCGGCAGACATCGATCTGGTCGTTAGTTAGGGCAGAGATGGACAGGCACGGTGCGCCAGTGGTCAAGGATGAAGGTGGTGATGCTGTAGTGACAAACGAAAGCTTCTTAAAGTCTGAAGAGTGAAAGGCCGACGTCTTGGATCCGGCTATGCGGTAGATGTTGTTTTAAGATTTAGTTCCATTTTCATCCTATATGGATGGTGTTTTAAGATTATGGTCTATTTTCATCCTATATGTTTCATTTTAGTCATGTTGATGTCTCTCCGCTATTTTTTATGTTAAAGCTACCATTAAAGTGAGGGAATTTACCCAATTTTCGAGATTTAATATCTAATAGAACCCAAATTGTTTAAAAACAACACATTAACCCCAAACATTTAAGAAAAACACAAAACTAGACCACCCTTCCTTCCCACCCTCCCACAACTAAAACCGCCATCACAACCCACTTCTAGCCAACTGATGCGTACCACCGAAAAAGATCGAACCAGGCCCTTTCAGTAGCGTTGCTGCATGCTGCACGGCCAAATCTGGGTTGCGCTACTAGCATAATCTCACAATTTGGTTCATCACACGCGACCAATTTTTCAGGATGCGGCGATGCTGGGTGAGGAAGGCCAGATCAGCAGTGATGGGAGAGGTTCGGTGACAAAGGTTTCGGGGAGGATAAGGCGTGACCCGAGGGTTGAGGTCGAGCAAAAGGAAGGATGTGGGTCAAGTAGCTGGGGGAAGGAATGATCGTGGAGAAGGAAGATGTTAGACAGTTTCAGGTATGGTCGGCTATAGGTGTCTTGGTCTGGATAGCTTGGGACGGGAGGGCTGGCTTGGAGGAAGGAGGGTGGTTGGGGTGGTGCTCGTGAGACAAATTTACGTTTGGGAAGGGAGATGACCTAATTGTTTATAAAAGTTGGGACTTGGAGTCCTAAGTTTTAACTTGCTGTCATTTTTCAAGAAAAACATAACGAGAATGAGGTATGATTCGTTTATCAGTATTAATTGTAAGAAGAAAGAAAGTAGCTTGCAACAAGTATTTTTCTTATATAGGTAGTAGTATTATATTAACACACGTTTTTAGTTTATATTAATATAATTGATTTCTTTTATTGAAAAACTTAAACCCATAACGAAATCGGCTATTAAAACTAGTTACTTTCTACAATTGTCCGCGTTTTGATGACAATTTCCTTACTCGTTACATCTTGACCAATTACAGGCAGTAGGGAAAAGGGTAACGTACTGGTTTGAAAACAACGACAAATGGATGATGATGATGATGACCTGATCAAACACATAAACCAATCTCAATATTGCCTGGCAATGACAAAGACTCGAGTATACTTTTTTATTACACGACCACACTCGGAATTTTTCAGCTGTATAACTAGTCAGATTTGGAATGCAATGGACATATCCTTCCTTAAACAAAATCTATCGTGTGTGCTCGCGCGCGTAGAGATGATAATGCGTTCATTTGCAAATCTCCATATCAACGAGACTGCATGGTGATGGTAGTTAACACAAGTCATACACAATGAATGAGGCATGAGTTGTGAAAATGGTACACGTCCAACCACAGCCCTATGCAGTGTTGGAACCAGGAATTCGAAATTGGAGGCTGGTGGGTAGATTAAATTAGGGATTGGAATTTGCAACCATAAAACGTTGGCCTTAATCCATTTTATAATGACCGCAAACCAACCTCCATACACTACGTAGTTGTAGCTTATCTCGTAATGCACGGAGTAGCACCCCGACCGCTACTGTGGAGCCAAAAATCTTGGTAGCGCCCAAGGCATTACTAAGGGTGCTACCTGTCAGAGCCTGTCAGAGATAGCAGCGCCCTGGTAAAGCCTTGGTGCGTTACCAACTCGGTAATGCCTTGGTGCGTTACAATTCTGACAGAAAAGGTAACTAGTAATGGACCACCCCGTTACCACCGTTGAATAAACTCTCACCTCCGTTACCAGCACACTCTATCATCACTTTGAAAACTCTCACATTTTAATATTTACCCATTTAATTTTTTCATCTCACTCTCCCTCCCGGTCAATTCAACTTCTCTTTTTATCAACCTCTACGCTTCCCACTCTCACCATTTAATATTCACCACTCTCTTTCCTTTAATTTTTTTTCTACGCTTTCTCTCTCTATCTTTCCCCAGATCTATCTCATTCTCCATCCACTTTTTCTCGAAAAGCTCTCCTTCATCCAATTTAACTTCTCTTTTCAATCTTTTTTCTACTCTTTCTTCACCAATTCGACTTCTTGTTTCAATTTTTTTCTGCGCTTCCCTTCTCTTTATTCTACACTTCCCTTCTAAGTCTTTTGCAAGATCTCTGTTTTGAAAGATTCTCTGTTTTCTTATTACTCGACAGGAGGTTTCCGGTGGTGGAAAAAACAGTAGCAAGCTGCTTTCCGGAGAGATAGCGACAACTCTGGCGAGCCTAGTCTGTCTTCTGTAAAGTGATTTCAGGTTCTCAGATATGTTCAGTTTGAGCTATTATAGGATTCTTTTTTCTAGTGGTTGAAACGAGTTATATGCTTTGTAGGGAGGGTTCAACATGCGGTTATGGTGTACAGGAGGTGGACAATGGTGGGGTGAAGACCATCGACGGTGAATCCTTTATGTTACACCCACCCCGACATTTTGTAATTTTCCGCGAATGTCACCGGAATTGTGAATTCTCAGTAAATTATCGGAATAATGTTGGTATGATGTGATTCCGGAGGGTATCCCGGAACACGAGGAGCAGATCTAGCCAACAAAGGAGCAACACGGGTAGGTATGATTGATGAGGCGGAAATGTAAACAAAGTTGATGATCCGAAATGCACAAAGCAAAACGATGCGGAAGCTTGTGAAACGAACGGATATGGCCGCCAACTCCTCCCGGATCCTTGCCCAGGCAAAGATGGTGTTATGCCTTTGGCGACTCCTCCTTCTTGATACCGAAAAAGGTCCAAGACAAAGAAAGCCTTCGTTGCCAAAATTGAGGGGGGATGTAGATGGGGCCAACACCTCCTTCTTCCAATGAGAAGGCAATATTGGTCTTAGTAGACTTGTAAAGAAAACTTAACAAGAATTGAGTGGAAAATGTAGATAGGTTGAAAAGAGAATCACTCTCAATTTCAAGGAAAAAGGTGAAATATATTGGATGATTGAAATGTCTCTTGTAAACTAACCTAGACCTCCTTTTATAGGACAAGGAAGCTGGAATTCTAAACCTATTGACAAGTCCCTTCATCTCCATTCTTAATGATGGAAATTAAAGGAGATGTAAATATGGGAATTTAAAATAATTATTTCTAAAAATTATTCTAGGCTAGCTAATGGGTAGACCTAGCCAAAACAACTCTGAAAACTGAAATAAAATGATAAAAATTCGAGTTGGAAGATGAGGGGTGAGTTTTGGCCAATAAATGAGGAGTAAATGATCCTCATTTAAGTGCTCTTGATGGAGGGCTTCAAGGCTTGTAACTCCTTCTTCACCAATAGTTTCTGGATGATTTTGGATGACTCTTGAGTCTGTAGATCGCTGAAGTTCGCCATTGATGAGGAGTGAATGGTTGGAAACCTTTGAAGTGCATTGAATGCACCAGTGGAATCTCAACAGTTGATAATTTCGTGCACCATGGTTTGGAACATGCACTTGGGCCAAATTGTCATTTGGTTGAGCCCAAACCGAAATGTTGAAAATTGTTTGCACAATTTGAGAATTGGGTTGGCCCAAATTGAGGAGTGCTTGCACTTTTCCTTCATCTTTGTGGATATCTTCACTTTGCTCCTCACACTTTGCAAAACTGTGCATCAACAGGTTGAGAGCGTCATTAGCCTTCTTAGTTCGGCTCCTTGTCATAGGTCCACCAAGGCCAACGAGCGGATCTTGATGTTTGGGCTTGGGTTGGGCCTGTTCCACATCACTCCCCCCTTCTTCAAAAGATTCCGACCTCGGAATCTCATCTTCCATAGTACCTTCAAAAGGGGAAAGATCCATAACGTTAAACGTTGCATGTACTCCATATTTACCACTAGGAAGATCTAGAGTGTAGGCATTATCTCCCCTTTTTGCAACCACTTGGAAGGGACCATCTCCTCTTGGGGCGAGTTTGTTCTTCCTTTCTTGAGGGAATCTCTCCTTTCTCAAGTGTAACCATACCCAATCACCAACGTCAAAGGTGACTTGTTTTCGACCTTTATTTGCCCTCCTTGCATATGCTTCATTCTGTTTGGAGATCCTTTCTTTCACCTTCTCATGTAACTCCTTCATTTGCTTTGCTTTTATTTCTCCATCTTTATGAGCTGCATCATTAAGAGGTAAAGGCAATAAGTCCATCGGGGTCAACGGGTTGAATCCGTAAACAATTTCAAAAGGGCTATGAGTTGTTGAAGTATGAAAAGCCCTATTGTAAGCAAATTCAACATGTGGAATAAACTCTTCCCACTGCTTCAAATTCTTCTTAAGGAGTGTTCTAAGCAATTGTATCATTGTTCTATTAACTACCTCGGTCTGCCCATCGGTTTGTGGGTGACTAGATGTTGAAAACAATAGCTTAGTACCAAGTTTAGCCCATAATGTCTTCCAAAAGTGACTTAGGAATTTGGTGTCCCTATCACTTACTATTGTCCTAGGCAACCCATGATATTTAACAACCTCCTTAAAGAATAAATTTGCAACATTTGTAGCATCATCCGTTTATGGCAAGGAATAAAGTGAGCCATTTTAGAAAAACGGTCAACAACTACAAAAATTGCATCATGCCCATTTTGAGTCCTAGGAAGACCAGTAACAAAATCCATTGATATGTCAACCCAAGGTAAAGAAGGAGTAGGGAGTGGAGTATACAACCCGTGAGGCTCAAGTTTAGACTTAGCCTTTTTGCATGTGACACATTGAGCACAAAATTTGTCCACGTCCTTCTTCATGTTTGGCCAAAAGAAATGCTCTTTGAGAGCTTCCAAGGTCTTGAGCTGACCAAAATGTCCCATAAGTCCTCCTCCATGGGCTTCCCTTACAAGTAGCTCTCGGATGGAACCCTAGGAACACAAAGCTTGTTAGCTTTAAAGAGATATCCATCAAATATGCAATAAGTGTCAACAGGTTGAGACAAACATGCTTTGTAAACAGATCCGAAGTCAATATCTTAACCATACAAGTTCTTCATCTGCTCAAATCCCAAAACCTTACTGTTCAACATGCTGAATAAAGCATACCTTCTAGACAATGCATCTGCCACTACATTTTCTTTACCTTTCTTAAACTTAATTAAGTAAGGAAAAGATTCAACAAATTCCATCCATTTTGCATGTCTTTTTGAAAGTTTACCTTGACCTTGCAAATACTTTAATGAATAATGGTCAGTATGAATGACAAATTCCTTAGGCAAGAGATAATGAGACCATACCTCAAGACTTCTCACAAGAGAATATAATTCTTTGTCATATGTTGAATAATTCAAAGGACCGCCACTCAATTTTTCACTAAAGTATGCAATAGGTTTACCTTCTTGAGTGAGAACTGCACCAATACCTATGCCACTCGCATCACACTCAACTTCAAAGATCTTACCGAAATCAGGTAGTGAAAGGACCGGAGCTTGTGTCAACTTTTCTTTCAACAGGTTGAACGCTTTCTCTTGCTTGTCACTCCAAACAAATGGTACTCCTTTCTTGACAAGCTCGTTAAGTGGGGCGGCTATGGTGGAAAAATCCTTCACAAAACGTCTGTAAAAGCTAGCAAGACCGTGAAAAGATCTCACTTCGGTCACATTAGTAGGGGTTGGCCAATCTTTGATGGCTTGCACCTTGGATTCGTCAACACTTAGTCCTTTCTCACTAACAACATATCCAAGAAACACAATCTGATTAGTAGCAAAAGTACACTTCTTAAGATTAGCATAAAGCTTTTCTCCTCGAAGCGTTTCAAACAATAACCGCAGATGTTCAACGTGTTGAGATAAAGTATGACTATAGATCAAAATGTCATCAAAATAAACCACAACGAATTTTCCAATGAATTTCCTTAAAACATGGTTCATGAGTCTCATAAAAGTAGAAGGGGCATTGGTTAATCCAAATGGCATGACAAGCCACTCATATAAACCAATGTTGGTCTTAAAGGCGGTTTTCCACTCATCACCCTTTTTCATGCAAATTTGGTGATAACCACTCTTAAGATCAACCTTAGAAAATACCTTTGCACCTGAAAGTTCATCAAGCATGTCATCAAGGCGTGGAATGGGATGTCGGTACTTGATGGTGATCTTATTGATGGGGCGGCAATCCATGCACATCCGCCATGAACCATCACTTTTAGGTACAAGAAGCACGGGTACGGCACAAGGGGATAAGCTTTCTCGGATGTACCCTTTGGCAAGAAGCTCTTGGACTTGCCTCTGTATCTCTTTGGCTTCCTCGGGATTGGTTCGATAATGGGGTCGATTTGGTAAAGGTTCTCCCGGGACAAGATCGATTTGATGCTCAATACCTCGGTATGGAGGTAAGCCAATCGGATCTTCAAAAAGATCTTGATATTCCTGCAACAACAAAGAAAGAATTTAAGGATTTTCTACCACTTGATCCATTGTTAGAAGACAAGTGTTAGGTAAAAAGAGAAAACAACATTTTTGACTCAAAAGAGCTTTCTTGATGTGTTTTTCTTTGGCTATGGAAAGGAAACACTCTTGTCTTCTCTCATTCTCTCTTTTACCACTCTTTTCGCTATTTATTCCTTCACCATCCCAAAAGACCTTTGACTCTTGCAAATCCACTTGGGATTTCTTTTTATTTTCAACTTTACCCTTAAGTTTACCATCCTTACCCTCGGACTCACTTTGGAGTTGGATCTGATCGGCATGGGCTTGTTGGGGTGTTAATGGCACCAAGGTAATCTTTCGGTCAACGTGTTGAATGGTGTATCGGTTGGTCACACCATCATGCACAGCTTGCTTATCACACTGCCAGGGCCTCCCAAGTAGAATATGGGCAGCAATCATCTTAGGTACAACATCACAAAGTACCTTGTCTTCATAATTGCCAATTTTGAGGGGTACTTCAACTTGACAATTCACCTTGGCATGAGCGGAGTCATCCATCCATTGAAGAAGGTAGGGTCGAGGATGCTTGTGAGTAGCAAGTCCTAACTTATTCACCATATGAGAACTAGCAACATTAGTGCAAGAACCGGAATCAATAATGAGTGAACATACTTTACCATTCACAAGTGCTCTTGAATGAAAGAGATTCTCCCTTTGACATGATTGAGGGTTGGTTGCACTGTAGTACTCGTCTTGCTACTAGGAGAGGACCTTCAACCGGAAGACCAAACTCTTCTTCAACAGGTTGAGCATACTCGTCCTCAACAGTTGATCGATTCGGTCTCATCATTTTCTTCATCCTCACCGTACCATTCTCCATCTCTCATGAGTATAACTTTCGGATTTGGACATTGATGAGCATAATGACCCATACCTTTGCATTTATAGCATTGAACTTCATGAAGGGGTTTGGAAGGGGGACGGTTTTGGGAGCGATTTTGGGAAGTGGAAGGGGTAGAAGTGGGAGATTTGGAAGGGATACCTTTTTGTGGAGGTGGGGTGTCCTTTGTGGAGCTTTCGGCCACTGGTTTGATCTTGGAGCCATGGTGGAAGTGCTCCCTTTCTTGAGTTGTCTTTCAATTCGGATGGCTTTATGTAACAACTCTTGAAAATTATTGTACTCACATAATTCCAAGGTCTTCACAATGTCAGGTCTAAGTCCTTGAATGAACCTAGACATTTTTGCTTCACCTCTTTCAATGACATCGGCTCTCAAAAGGGCGGATTCCAACTCTTTGTGGTAGTCCTCAACACTTTTAGTGCCTTGGACAAGTGTTTGAAGGCGTTGGAAACATTCTCGAGTGTAGTAAGATGGCACAAATCTCTCTTGCATTTGGATCTTCAACTCTTCCCAAGTTTGAGGACCTAATCCAAGCCGATTTTCTTGATTCCACCATGTGAGGGCATAACCATGAAACTCAACAACAGCCAATTTAACTTTGAGGTCAGTGGGATAATCAAAGCAATTAAATACCAATTCACTCTTCTTTACCCAATCAAGGTATTCATCCGGGTTACTTTTTCCATAGAAAGGTGGAATTTTCAATTTGAAGTTTCGGTAAACCGAGTGAGCCATATCCCTTTGCCTTTGATTGTGGTGAGGTGGAACTTCATCTTCTTGATCAATATTTGATTGGCGATCATCTTCCTCATTTCGAGGTTCCCGCTCTTCCTCCTCTCTTCGGCCAGCCTCAAGACGGGCAAGCCTTGCATTTAGTGGAGCCATTTGTTCTGCAACATTCTTTGAAACTGTTCTAGCAATGCTTCATTAGCCTTTTTTTTTTCTCTCAAAAGAAAAACTCACAGATTCTCTTTATAAACCTAGCAACTTTTCTGGCTCAAAATTCTTGAAAAAGTGATTCAAAACAAGACACAAAAGACACAATAAAATAAAACCTCAAACAAACCTCAACAGATTGAGGGAAGTGTTGTTACTTTTTGCAAAACGGTTCTTTTGTGGGTTTTGGAAAAAGATATTCCGCAACTTTTGAAAGAACAGGTTTGAAAAGGCTCTGAGGTTGTTCTTTTTCTTGCCCTTTGTTTGAAAATTGTTCCAAGAATTCTTCAAATTGCCTTTTCTGCAATCTGTAAACAGGTTGAGTCAGTAGCAGTTTTTTTTTCTCTTTTTTTTCAATGCAAATAAGATGCGATTTTTTTTTGTTTTTTTTTCTATGCAGATTGCACAACACTGGAACAAGAAATTAAAAATGGCAAGAACAACCGAGAAAAACACAATGATAACAAAAATGATATATGTTGCGGAATAAAAAGAAAAGGGTAGAAAAACTTCTCCTTGTTGAGCAAGTGGCTCTGATACCAATTGATGTGATTCCGGGAGGGTATCCTGGAACACGAGGAGCAGATCTAGCCAACAAAGGAGCAACACGGGGTAGGTATGATTGATGAGGCGGAAATGTAAACAGGTTGACAGATCCGAAATGCACAAAGCAAAACGATGCGGAAGCTTGTGAAACGAACGGATATGGCCGCCAACTCCTCCTCGGATCCTTGCCCGAGGCAAAGATGGTGTTATGCCTTTGGCGACTCCTCCTTCTTGATACCAAAAAAAGGTCCAAGACAAAGAAAGCCTTCGTTGCCAAAATTGAGGGGGGGGAATGTAGATGGGGCCAACACCTCCTTCTTCCAATGAGAAGGCAATATTGGTCTTAGTAGACTTGTAAAGAAAAACTTAACAAGAATTGAGTGGAAAATGTAGATAGGTTGAAAAGAGAATCACTCTCAATTTCAAGGAAAAAGGTGAAATATATTGGATGATTGAAAAAATGTGTCTTGCAAACTAACCTAGACCTCCTTTTATAGGACAAGGAAGCTGGAATTCTAAACCTATTGACAAGTCCCTTCATCTCCATTCTTAATGATGGAAATTAAAGGAGATGTAAATATGGGAATTTAAAATAATTATTTCTAAAAATTATTCTAGGCTAGCTAATGGGTAGACCTAGCCAAAACAACTCAAAACTGAAATAAAATGATAAAAATTCGAGTTGGAAGATGAGGGTGAGTTTTGGCCAATAAATGAGGAGTAAATGATCCTCATTTAAGTGCTCTTGATGGAGGGGCTTCAAGGCTTGTAACTCCTTCTTCACCAATAGTTTCGGATGATTTTGGATGACTCTTGAGTCTGTAGACTGCTGAAGTTCGCCATTGATGAGGAGTGAATGGTTGGAAACCTTTGAAGTGCATTGAATGCACAAGGTGGAATCTCAACAGGTTGATAATTTCGTGCACCATGGTTTGGAACATGCACTTGGGCCAAATTGTCATTTGGTTGAGCCCAAACCGAAATGTTGAAAATTGTTTGCACAATTTGAGAATTGGGTTGGCCCAAATTGAGGAGTGCTTGCACTTTTCCTTCATCTTTGTGGATATCTTCACTTTGCTCCTCACACTTTGCAAAACTGTGCATCAACAGGTTGAGAGCGTCATTAGCCTTCTTAGTTCGGCTCCTTGTCATAGGTCCACCAAGGCCAACGAGCGGATCTTGATGTTTGGGCTTGGGTTGGGCCTGTTCCACATCATGGTATATGATAAATTATTGGAATTCAATGTTTGGAAGTGAATTTGGTGATATTTTTAAGTGTTTTACGTATTGGACAACTTTGATCAAGTTCCAGGACGTTTTTCTGAATTTTGGTTTCGGGCGGCAAAATAATCCCCGTTGGGAAAACAATTTGGGAAAAAATCAAATTGTGATTTTTTCCCTAGTTTGGCCGAATTTGTGGAGATATTTGGAGGAGATATTTGTTCAATTTTATGGTTATTTTCGGGAACCTTTGTATTGGTGTACCACCGGTCCGACGGGACTTATGAGCATCATCACTTGTGCATATCATAATCCTGATATACTTAGGACTGTATTATTTAGTTCATTGCATACTAACCCTTTTGTGCAGGGAAATGTTTTTAAGGTTTTACCGCTACCGTACCTACCCCCTTACGGAGTTCTTTCGAGAACTCACCCCCCACTTATTATGTTTTCAGGGGATCCGGGCAAACGACCTGCGGTGTAGACCTCCCGCAGTTATCGTTGTGAATTTTTGGCTTTAAGGTACTTATCTGTTAAGTTGGGGGTGTTTTCTCGTTAGATACTTTTGTGATCTTACTGAGTTGGGTTTGACATTTATGTTCTCCTGTTTATGTTCAGCACGCAGCAGTTGTAGCTAGCAAGGTAACATTGGTTTTGGACTTGGCTCTGTAGGTAATTTTGCATATAGGATGTTTTCGGCACTTGGGTCTGTATATTATTCGTAGGAAGTTTCCGGCCCTACGAAGAGGGAGGAACTTCTTCTGCCTGTATTCTTTACTATCTGCTTTTTCCTACGCGCGCGATATTCTGCGAAACCACTAACTTGTCTCGGGTGCAAGTTTAGGACTAGAAAGATGTAGTAAAATCTGCAACACGACTTAACCTTAAAACTGAAAGGAAAACATTTTAAGGGTTGGGTTTTGGGTCCATAATAAAACCGTTTTAAGAGAACTTCGTGTTCACCCGCCGCCGACTCCGCAAGCTTCCGCAACCACTCAAAAACCGCGCTTCCAGCATCCCGGGCGGTGGGGTGACACTTTATTTGTTCTGCATTTCTAGTGTTGGATGGTGTTTATTTCGGAGATCTGGTGCATGTACGTATTTATGATTTGAATGAAGTGTATTAATAAAAGATCTGATTTGGATTCTTTGAGGATTTCTGGGTTTGTTGAATGTTCGAAGGTTTCAAATCTAGGTTTTTTATTTTATAAATATTTATTATTTATTAATTATTACTTATATTTCTTTTATAATAAACATTTATTACATTTAATAATAGATTAAATGTGAAAACAAAAAAAAGGTTATGAGATAGTAGGGGGCGGGGCGCTACCAGACATGTCAGCTTGGCAGACCTGCTGTCAGGTCTGGTAATGCTTAGTAACGCACTACCCTTAAGTAACGCCTAGAATCGGTGCGCCATTGTAACGTCCTCGTACGTTACCATTCGTAATGGGTTGGTAACGCATTTGGCGTTACCAAGCCTCCTTCAAATACGTAGTGATATATAGTAATAGTTGAAGTAATGGAGGTTAGAGATGCTATTTTCCAATGAAGACGTCACTAATCATTTTCTCCTAACTCGATTGAGAACATAAAAATCGACCTACGAAATTTTTTGAGTCCACTAACCTTTTACGTAGAAAAATAATAATACAAATTCATACAACCAAATTGGTATCATGGGTTCATTTTTATTTCCTTTGCCTGATTTTTTATAGTAAAGCAATATTTCCAAATAAAGAAATAAAAAACAGTGAGAAATTAATCAAAAAAGAGAAATGTGTGAATTAATAAACTCAAACCCATGACAAGTACAAAAATAAAAATGGATTACTACTAAAAATTAAATTATATCCAAACAATCTCACAAAAACTACAGCACATAAATCCAAAATTTAAATGTACTAAAAGATGATTAAAATGAAAATTAAATATTAATTAGACATGGTCCTAAACCACAACATATCAAATTTAAATAACTTAGATAAAACTATAAATAGAAAGAACATAGACCAATTTTTTTTTACCTAACCAAGTTGAGTTGCCTTCTTTTATGGATGTAATTTGGGTGTGTGAAAAAAAAAGGATCATTTAGGTTGGGGTTTAATAATAAGTGACTTTAAAAATTATTTTGGATTGAGTGAGAGGTTAGTGGGTAAATTATTACATTAATACTCATAATTTCTACCATATACCTTATATCCCTGCGAGGGATGACAGTGGGTCGGATGATAACCGTTAACCGTGGTATCCATGACTTTTTAGCGGTTATATCCGTGGTTAATATCCGCGGTTATCCACTAGTAGGTGAAAATTACTAACCGCGACCTTAGCGGTTACGGTTATGGATATGGTGTAACCGCAACCGCAGATATCCGTTACAATATACCCAGCCCATTTTTTAATGAAATATACCCCAACCCATTAACATTATTCATTATACCCAAATAACACCAATTTTCTATTACAATGTTATCTACTCCAAGCTCACTAATATATCCAGCCCACTAATATACCTACGTCCGTAAGGCAGGCCTCACTGCGGCCAAACGCGCAGTTGGCTCGTGGTACCAACTGCGGCGACGGCCGCAGTGAACGCCGCAGTTGGAATGTCGGCAGTTTTAATCTCATTGCGGCCGAGGCCGTGGTACGTACTGCGGCCTCACTGCGGTGGTTGCCGCAGTAAGCCTGACAGCAGCTGCCAACCGTTTTGGCGGCGCCGCCAATCTGTACTGCGGCCATCACTGCGACTTTGGCCGCAGTACAAAGAATTTTTTGTGAAAAAAAATTAATTGTTATAAATATTTAGTAACTATTATTTAAATTAGTAAATTAACATATAATAATGTTAATTAATTAAGAAAGTAATTATTAATTGAAATAAATATAAATTGGTACGAATCGAATATAATTAACCGGTTACATCCTAAAAATATTTACTGAATTCTAATTCTAATTGTTCGGAGGACGCTGTTGTAGAAAATCGTCAAAATCCTGATCTTCCATATTGAGGAAGTTGCTAAAAAAGTTGATCGGGGTGTTCTCCGATGTCCGCGGCGGCTCCGGGTGATATTCATCTTGGGCAGAGTGGAGGGTGAGGTCGGGATTTGGAGAAGGCGGCCTCGGAGGATGCTCGTGACGTGGAGGAGGCCGGGATGATCCGGCGACTCTGGCACGTCGGAGAGTCGGACATGTCCCCCCCTGCGTAGCGCCGACCAGATGCTGCTGATCGCCGCTTCGGTCGAACGCGTCATCTCGTACGCCCGGGCTTCCACCTGGGCTGCCACCTGGGCTGCAACGTCTGTCTGCGCACGAGCTTCGTTGTCCTCGAGAGTGGCGCTGAAATCATCCATGTCCCTCCGATGCTGCTCCTCCGTGTCGATCTCGCGCTGAAATCAAAATTACGTTTTGAAAATGTTATACTTATAATGAATGTCTTGTAAAGGTATGGAAGTGGTAAAAGTTCAATTCTATTACTGCGACGGCCGAGGTTGCTCGAACACTGGCCGAGAAAGTTGGGCGGGACACCGACCCATCGCCTCGCGTGGCGGGCCCAAGACATCCGTGTAGATGTCCTCATCAATATCGGGAACGCCCGTCCGCCCCATACTTCTCGATCAAGCGCTTCTTGTACTCCTCCTAGTTAAGATTAAGAAAATTTGTGTTAATGAATAATAAATTGAATACGTTAAACATATAAATGGTTAAAAAACGACCAAAACTTACCAAGGCCCTATTTTCCTTGCCCAGTCCTCCCGAACTGGTCCACCCGCCATTGTCCCGCCTTCTCGCACCGCCAATTAAAATATGTTAGGTATTCAGAAGTTTTTTTATACATACGTAATTATGTATAAATATTTTAAAAAACTTACCATCTCCTCATAAATTGTCGCCTTTGACTTGTTGCCATGCGACTTGAAGACTGGTCGTTTGTCGCTCTTGGCATTTCTCTTGTTCCGCTGAGTTGACCTTGAACTCCGGGCTCTGAATACTCGAGAGCAGGCTTCCACTTCGCAGTTCTATCCTCGGCGGAGGAATGTCCAGCCACTCCATGTAGTTGGGAGCCTCGCGATCGAGGGGACATTTCTTCCGGGGCCGCATCCCGGATATTGTCCTGGTGTTCGGTAGAACTCCGCGAACCGGGAATGGAGCTTCTCCAGAATTTGTTATCCGTCCACGAATCCTGCTTCGCTCCGTTCCAATAAAACATCAAAACGTCACTAGTTATAGAATTAGTTTTAAAAAGTATATAGAAATGTATAGTGCAATTAGTATTTGTATTACCAAGAATCTGTGGACGTAGTCGGCCTGCTCATCCGCGGGGAGGTCGGAGTACGTAGGCGGGAAGCCTTTGAACTTTGCCGCGACGATCGCCCGATCGCCTTGGGCACGCCCGACGTCGCACATTTCAAACCGCATAAGAGTTGAATGTTACGTGCGAAATAAAATACTAAAATTAGTAAATTTATGAAAACTTAAAATTAAAAACTTACGCCCATGTGCGCGACCAACCTCCCATCGGGACCCCTCTCGGGCGGGGAAGAGGAGGCGCAGGAGGTCTGCAGTCGTCGGCGCCAGGCGGAGTCGAGCATCGGGCCGAGGAGAAGGGATCGGGCTGCTCCACCGATTCGGTGTGCTCCGGTGTCCGGGACGACGGTCCGGGCGGCTCGATGTGCGAGAGCCGCGACCACGCCTCCCGCGAGAGAAATCAAGCGTCCGTGAACCCGATCCACGTGAGCCCGAGCCACGTGAACCCGAGCCTGTCGACGCATCCTGGCTACGGGATGGTGTGTCCGCCATATCTCGAACCATTCAAAAATTCACTAATTTAACTAATTTAATTAATTTCACTACTTTGTCTAATTTAATTAATTTCAACTAATTCACTAATTTCAACTAATTCACTAATTTAATTCAACTAATTCACTAATTTAATTCAACTAATTCACTAATTCAACTAATTCAACTAATTAAATTCAACTAATTCACTAATTTAATTAATTTCACTAATTCACTAATTTCACTAATTTCAACTAATATTAATAATTCATTACTTTCACAAAATTCACAAATAATTCACTAATTTACTAATTCACTAATTTCAACTAAATTCACTAATTCACTAATTTAACTAATTCACTAATTTCACTAATTTCAACTAAATTCACTAATTTAACTATTTCACTAATTTTAACTAAATTCACTAATGGGCTAATTTAATTAATTTCACTAATTTCAACTAATTCCACAAAATTCACAAATAATTCACTAATTTACTAATTTCACTAATTCCACAAAATTCACAAAATTCCAACTAATCTCAAATAATCTCAACCAATCCAACAATCTCAACAAATAATTAAACAAAATTCACAAAATCCTAAACTAATCTCAAATAATTCCACAAAATTCATAAATCCACAAAACTCACAAACTAACCTATTCCACAAAACTCCAACTAATCTCAACTAATTCCAATTGATTTAAACTAATTTCCACTCAAAATTTCAAAAACACAAATCAATGAAACAAATTCAAAAAACTCAAAAACTAACCGTGGAATTCGAAAATAAAACTCACCTGGGGCAAGGGGAGGCTGCGGCGGTGCGGCGGTGACGAGCCCGAGCGGTGGCGACGGCTTCTTCGGCGAGGACGGCGGTTGGGCACGGCGGTTTGGGAGGGAGAGGGAGAGGAGACCGAGAGTGAAAGTGAGAGGGAAGAAGACGATTGATTTTTAATCGAGTCACTGCGGCCTCATCAGCTGCAGCTGCTGTGATGAGCCAAATGGGCTGGCCTCACCGCGCCTCATCGCGCACGTGGCCGCAGTGAGGCTCACCATTTGGCTCATCGCGGTTAGGCCGTGGTGAGGCGGTGAAGCCCACAAACAGCCAATTTCGAACTTTTCGTTTCCCCCCAAATTAATTATGCATTTGGATATTGTGGGGCCCACGCAAATTCGGCAAAAACTTACAATTTAGCCCAAACATCTTTGGAACTTACAGTTTCACCCCTATTTATTATGCATTTGGATATTATTTAGAATTACGAATTTAGTACAAATATCGTCCGAGAGTACAAATTCAAATAGGAGATATGCTACTACAAATCCACAGGAACGTCATCGTCATCGTCATACGCCTGGTCATTTTCCACATCGTTATCCACTTCAAGTATATCGGTATGGGCACGGTGATCTAGTAATGACATGCTTTCATCAGGGGCCGGTCGTATGGTTTCACCAAGTGTTGTCGATTCTTGTAAAGGATGTTCCGTACCAATCTCGTCTGGGTCCACATCGATTACAATGGCACTTGCGTATCAACACTTTCGCCTTTAAATCGGCGGGGTTTCGTTTTGAAAACTGCCCACCGGTTTCTCAAGTCACGACGCTTTGAAGGATATTCGACGTATACCACTTGTTGGGCACGGCTTGCAAGAATGAATGGATCATCGGATATAGTCGGGATGTGTAGTCGACATCGATGATCCCTGAAATTTTATCGGTGCGGATGCCTTTAGTGGTCGAAAACCACGTACCCTTGAAGACCGTAAGATTATTGTTCTATATCAAGAACAAGAATTTCGTCAATCCAGCCATATAAATCTAAATAGTCCTGCGCATTTGTGTCCCCCAACGCAGACGCCCCATTCGCGGTCCTTTTAGTTTCACCATGTTGTATTGTGTGAAACTGTACCCATTAACATAGACACTGGGAACGATTTAGCCCTCATTCTAGGACCGCACGCCAGGTCATATAGTGCGTGTGGGAGGGCTGCACGATTTGAGTCGGCTGCATGCAATTACCAATCAACATATAAATTTCGTACCGATTAAGATCGCAACAAATATAAATGAGTAAATAAATAAACACAAACTAACCACATTCTTGAACCAACGTGCGAACTCGCCACCGTAAGTTATCCACAAGATCATCGTTCATTTCGGGAACCGGTTGCGGGATGACTCGTTAAATCGATTCACGAATTGCTCCACCTCCCGACAATTGAAGAATGTATGTTTGGACATGATTTACTTCTTCAGCAGACAAATCTCGAGCCCGAGCCTTCCCAAACGTTCTTGTAGGATGACTGAAAATCGATAGTCTCGGATCGTTAACAACCTGCCGGAAAACTAATTTCGTTCCGTATGTGAGGTTCACCCGTGTTCCTTGATTATCTTCCATGTAATGCTCACAAAAAAGCTACCTCTGTATCGGGAACTTTTCAATGATCGAGCCCTCCAGAAATTGTTTGTTCGCACATTTTGCTTTCAACTTCTTCATATTCCTTTCGAAAGAAAACATCCACCAATAGCCGATGTGTCCGCAAGTTCGCAGTGCCAAGGTAGATAAATAGTCGATGTTCCATGGAGTCAAAGAATGATGGCGGGAAGATCTTTTCCAACTTGCACAATATTACGACGATCAATTCATCAAGCTTCTCCACATCGTCCAACTGAATATCCTTAGAACATAGTAGTCCAAAGAATTTGCAAAATTCTGCAATTACCATCCAAATGCCGTCGGGGATGAAACCACGTAATGTAACGGCAAGAGCTTCGCATGAACACATGACAATCATGGGTTTTCATCGTAAAAGTGTTGTTTGCCGTATTGACACATCTGCCAATGTTAGAGGCATACCCATCGGGAAGTTTAACGATATGCTTCAACCAATTGCAAATCATCGCAATCTGATCATCGCTTAACGTGTATAACGCCTTCGGTTGAAATGGTTTCTGCCCGCCAATGCTCAAATGCAGTTCATCACGGATATTTAACTCCTGCAAATCGCGTCTCGACTGTGCATTATCCTTTGTTTTCCCTTTCACGGTCAGAACTGTGTAGAAGATGTTATCAAAACAGTTTTTCTCAATGTGCATTACATCCAGACAGTGGCGTACTCTCAAGTCTGCCCAATACGGCAACTCCCAGAAAATTGATTTCTTAACCCAATTGTGCTCAACGCCAAACTTGTCAGCCCTCATTTTGTCCCACGGTGTTCCGAATGCCGGGAATACAATCCTATTAAGATCCCTTAAGATCTCATGACCTGACTTATACGCACACGGATGACTACGGTCAGTTTGTCCCCACGATTCGGTATTGTTACGCAGAGCATGCCGACGTGGTAGAAATCTCCTATGACAGCCCCACCAACTGGTTTTCCGTCCATGCTTTAACCGAAAGCTATTAACATCACCCATGCGGTATGGGCATGCAAGTCTTCCATGCGTACTCCAGCCCGATAGCATTCCGTACGCCGGAAAATCACTTATCGTCCAAAGCAAACATGCTCGCATAACAAAGTTCGATTACGGTGCGCGTCCCAAGTTTCCACTCCCGTATTCCATAAAACTTGTAGCTCCTCAATCGGTGGACGTAGAAACACGTCAATGTTACGGCCGGGAGATCGGGGACTGGAATTAGCAGAGGCATGAAAGTGTACGGCTCCTTCATGCACAAATCGACGGCAGATTGTAAACAACGATGAATACCAGCCACATCGAATAATATTGTCCTGTTTCGGACAACGGGTTAAAGTCATCAGTACTTAACCCCAATCATACGCTTTGGTACTCCTGTGCGAAATCAGGATACATTTCGCCGACGTGTTTCCAAGCCTCACCTTGAGATGGATGTCCAGCAGTGCGAGATACATTTCCTCTCGCTCTAATATGATACGTCATGAACTCTGCGGTTTTAGACGACTAGTAAAGCCGTTGTAGCCGCTCGATGATTGGTAAATATCGCAAAACCTTTTTCGGTTTCGGTTTCTTACCCGGCACACACTTGATACCTATCCGCTCCACACACCCTACAATTCAAGAACTTGTGAAGCTACCGTAGAACAACATATAATTATTCTCGCAAGCGTGAATTATTTTATACGGTAACCCCACTCCTTCAACATAGCTTTCGTACTAAACATGCTTGTTGGCAACGAATTTCCTCCGGGTAATAGTTCATTGATATATCTGATCATCTCGAGAAAAAGGCATCGATACGTTGTGTTGACTTTTCATACTCAACAACTTCGCTACAACCGATAATTTGGTGTACTTATCACCACAACCTTCATATAGAGGTTTTGATGCATGCTCCACCAGTTCAAAAACTGTTGCGCCCTTTCGTTTGGCACTTGGGAGCTGAAACGTCCTCATCGTCATTACTCGATCATTTTCAAAATTATTAGAGTGCTCATGAAACCCAAAAGCGTCACGAACCATTTCTTCGTAAGTCGGCCGTTCTTGGCTACCATCAAGAATTATGTATTCCAAGACTTGTACTTGCGCGATTTGATGATGTCGACGCTACTTCGTCAAAGCGATAACCTCGATAGACACATGGATTGATCTCAGTCGTTCACCATGGCAATCCCACACATGATAATTGGGTGTAAATCCGTCTAACAAGAAATGATTGCCAATTGTAATTCGATCATAATAGTATCTATTTTTACAAATTGTACACGGGCATTTCACCAGGTTCTTCTCCATTCGATTTAGCAACAACAAAAGCGTAATCCAAGAATTCCTGAAGTCCGGTGAAAAATCTTTCACTTATATAGCGAGTCCCTTCCTCAAAGCGCTGATACATCCAATCACGTTCTTCGCCCATTTACGGTCTTTCCTATATATGATCGTTCATTCATCAATAAAAACAATAAACATGCACAATTGATATTCACATACCATTTTCGCCTAATCCAGATACGGTGCATGGGTCCTATCCTGTTCATAAAAGTACTATTAGTGAATAAACTTTTATCGTTGCGCACGTAAAGCGTAATTACATAAATTTCGGCAAAGATTTACTTAGTTCCACACTATACCATTTCTCCAGGAATATTACTCCTGCAATGTATAACGTGGAACAAGACGAAAATGCGACCAAACTTATGTAATCCGCCGCTTTTACATACACAACCATAAAAGTTTAATACACCGATAGTAAACTTTTATAAACCGTCCAACTTGGACAATCCATGAAAACTCAGACAATATATTATTTCACACCGTTATTCCAACGTATTGAAATAAAGTGTAAAAATATATTCTTACAAGTTTTCATAGACAGAACTACTACTACCTAATTTAATTAAATTACTTAAAAATAAACTAAAATTACATACATAACTTAAATTGAATTAAAAACTCTATAGGCATAAATAAATAAATAAATACAATATTTATTACCTCAATAATACACCTGAAATCGACGGCATGCAACTTCCACCGTAACTTCACCTCGGAGAATTGAGAGACGAGGAATTTGTTCTGCGGTTGAAATGAAAGGGAAGGAAATGGAGGGGTATTTATAGACTTCCCTCTGCGGCCGCGATTATGGCCATGATAGGGTGGGTGGTAGGTGAGGCTCGTGGAACACGAGGCACATCTGCGGCGAGCTGCAGTTAAGGCCGCGATAACCTGAATCGCCACAACGGCGCGATTCGTTCGCTCATGGGAGCTGCTCATGCGCCTTAACATGATTAAGGCCGCATGAGAATAAGCTTCCCACGTAGTATACCTTTTACCAAATTTAAAAAAAAAACAAACTCACACACACCACACCACCCATTTGCACATTTATTTGATCATGTGTGCCCATTTGCACATGATATTGAATAAGGTTTTACATTTTAATGCTAAGTGGATAGCGGTTTTTAGGCGGGTAACGGATATCCGTGGGTGACAAATATCCGCAGATATCAAGAGATATGTGTCAATTACTTAGGTGTAGCGGATATCTACTAACCGCGGATAGTAAAATATCTGCGGTTGGTGGTTACTGATTCTGAGGTATCCATGGATTAACCGCTCATTGCCATCCTTATCCTCAAGTAGTTCCGTCAGTGACTATGATCTGTTTGGGAATAACTGTTTCAATTAGTTGTAATATTTTGAATAACTTTTTAATGATTTGATAAAACAACTAGATATAGCTAAACGCAAAAAACTTTCCGGTGACAACTTTTTTTTTTTCGTTCTCGAAACGCAACGCAACAGTTATTTCACAAAGCCATTACCAACCAAATATATGAGGACAATGAAATATTGGACCCTACGGTACAAATTTCATGACCCACTCACGTTTCTTGCAATAATTTATGATTCCAAACATCTTCCTCTATCTTTCATGTTTTGCAATGAAATACTCTAAACCTACTTATATTGGTTCAATTTAGTAAATTTTTGAGATAAATGTTGAAAATGAATGGTAATTTTAAGTGGTAAATGTGTCTGATTCAATTATAAAGACGATGTACAACATTTCATATGACATTCATTGTGATCAAAACATTAGATTGCCATTTTATTTAAAATGTGCTAGTATATGGTTTAAATTACTTATTTTCTTTACTAAACAGAAGAGATCCTTATTCTTTTTCTCTCGGGCCGAACAACCATGAGATAGATAATAGAGGGCTTCAAACTTAACGAATAACTGAGTTTTTCGCTCCTCCTTCTTCACGTGAGTAGGAACGCGTGATTCATCGTTTTTTACGCGGACCTCAAGTGAATAGAACCGAAGTGAACTTAGTTGTTCACGTGAGTAGGACCTCGTTATTCACTGACGCTCCCAAATCTATCGTTTCTGAAGGTCATCGTGAATTCCATCTGTTTTGCTGTCGTTCAGTAGCAAGGAACGCCAAGGTGATAGTAGATCTTCTCTTTTCACTTCCCATACTTCATTCTCCATCATTTTTTCGCTCGATCTCTTCCTAGCTTTGGACGGTACAAATTCTTCTTGGGTTAGGGCAGAGGTTGCTTAATTTTGTTTGGGTTTGCTTAATTTGTGCTGACCTGAAGTTTATTTTGAACGTTGGTGGATCACAAATATGTGCGTTGCGCACGATAGTCTGCATATAGTTTTGCACAAGGTTGTGAGCGGCACACAGATGTGCGCATATAGTTTTGCACAAAGTTGTGCGCACATAGTTTCGCACAATATATAATTGACACACTTCCAGTAAATGCACAGTGAAGCGCACAGGCTTGCACACATGTTGATCTTACCTCTCGGGACTCTCGTTTGTTCACTTGCCCACATATGATCCCATCAACGTTATGCCCAAACCAACCCATATCTAACCCTAGCCTTAAAAACGATGATGATATAACAAGTTAGTCATGTGGATCTAACAAGGTAGTCATGTGGATCTGACAAGGTAGTCATGTCGATTTGACTAGGTAGTCATGTCGATCTAACAAGATAACGATGTCGATCTAAACAACTTAACATGTTGATCTACTATCAATGATGATGAATCACGAATATGTGCGCGGTACATGACAGTCCGCACATAGTTTTGCACAACGTTGTGTGCGGCACATAGTTGTGCACACAAATAAGTGCACAAATATAATTGACACACTTCCAAATCTAATCCTAGCCTTAAAGACGATGGTGATCTAACAAAGTAGTCATATAGATCTAACAAGGTAGTCATGTGGATCTGACAAGGTAGTGATGTCGATCTAACTAAATAGTCATGTCGATCTAACAAAATAGTGATGTCGATCTAATTAGGTAGTCATGTCGATCAAATAATGTAGTGATGTCGATCTAACTAGGTAGTGATGTCGATCTAAACAACTCATCATGATGATCATCATTTTATGCTGATCAATCAAGTATATATGTCGATCTAACAAGGTAGTGATGTCGATCTAACTAGGTAGTGATGTCGATCTAAACAACTCATCATGCTGATCACCATTTTATGCTGATCAATCAAGTATATATGTCGATCTAACAAGATACTGATGTCGATCTAACAAGATACTGATGTCGATCTAACAAGATACTGATGTCGATCTAACTAGGTAGTGATGTCGATCTAAAAAACTCATCATGCTGATCATCATTTTATGCTGATCAATCAAGTATGTTTGTCGATCTAACAAGGTAGTGATGTCGATCTAACTAGGTAGTGATGTCGATATAAATAACTCATCATGCTAATCACCATTTTATGTTGATCAATCAAGTATGCGTGTCGATCTAACAAGGTACTGATGTCGATCTAACTAGGTAGTGATGTCTATCTAAATAACTCATCATGTTGATCACCATTTTATGCTGATAAATCAAGTATATATGTCGATCTAATAAGGTATTGATGTCGATCTAACTAGGTAGTGATGTTGATCTAAACAACTCATCATGTTGATCACCATTTTATGTCAATCAATCAAGTATGTATGTCGATCTAACAAGGTGCTGATGTCGATCTAACTAGGTAGTGATGTCGATCTAAACAACTAATCATGTTGATCACCATTTTATGCTGATCAATCAAGTACGTATGTAGATATAATAAGGTGCGATGTGGATCTAACTAGGTAATGATGTCGATCTAAACAACTAATCATGCGATCACTATTTTATCTTTGATCAATCAAGTATGTATGTCGATTTAACAAGGTAATGATGTCCATCTAACTAGGTAGTGATGTCGATCTAACTAGGTAGTGATGTCGATCTAAACAACTCATCATGATAATCACCATTTTATGCTAATCAATCAAGTATGTATGTCGATCTAACAAGGTAGTGATGTGGATCTGACAAGGTAATGATGTGGATCTGACAAAGTAGTCATGTCGATCTAACAAGATAGTGATGTCGATCTAATTATGTAGTCATGTCAATCTAACAAGATAGTGATGTCGATCTAAACAACACATCTTGCTGATCACCATTTTATGTTGATCAATCAAGTAGGTACAGTAGGTAGAAGAATAACATTAAGGTTATTTTGAACACTGATGGATCACGAATATGTGCGCGACGTACGACAGTCCGCACATAGTCTCGCATAACGTTGTGTGCGGCACACAGATGTACGCACAAATAAATGCACAAATATAATTGATACACTTCTAGTAAACGCACAGTGAAGCTCACATGTTAGAAAAAAGGTATGGGAAAAGAGGTGGGAAAAGACTGGGTGCACGAAATTCACGCCACGCCCCAGCCCCTCAAACTTGGACCCCCTTTTCATTTTTCTCACTCACCTCTCAAACCCTTAATTATTAGGTGAAAAATTCATCCCTAAATTTTTAAATTTGAAACCACATATGAATACAGATTCTCTTCTTGTCCACGAGTGGAAATCAGGGAAGAAAAAAAAAAGGAGACACCGGCCTTCCACTGCTCCACCGGCCAATTGAATATTCACCGTCTCGTCGGAATAGACAATACAGTTAGAAGTCCTAATAGTTAAGCAGTTTCTCAAATTCAGTCCTGAAAATTAATAGACTTCTAAATGAACTTTTAAACTTTTCATTAGTGTAAGGGGTAGTTTAATTTTAAGAAAATTTTCAAGTTTACTTTTTGCAGAAATGTTTGATACGTATACCTAATTAGTTTTAGGAATGAAAACTTTATTTTATTTTATATTTTGGAAAATTCATGTGTTTCTTTAATTATTTTCCCAAAGTTTTGGGAGAAAAATCCTCCTACACATTATATATATATATATATATATATATATATATATATATATATATATATATATATATATATATATATATATATATATGAGCGCGTGTAAATATTTATTTCCGTTTCTTTTTTTTATGAGCCAAATTACAAAACCCTTCGAGGATACCGCCCAAATCTACAGTTATCCTTCTGATTTTAAAAAACCTACAAAAAAAAGGAGTATTTGAGATATGATGAAACTTAAAATCAACCAGTTGACCGTTTACTCTGGGTGACCCACCCTAATATTTTTTGCATTTATGCTTTGATTACACCATAACACATGCTCTAAAAATGAGACACAGTACATATCAAAATTGGGATTAAATATGAGCTTTAACCCATTTACCAAACCTAAAAGATGTTATATGTAGATTTATGAAACTATAGAAGGATCAGCAAATATGAATGAATTTATAATTGAGTAGCTATATAATGCGTATTGCGCCGTCTATATGCTTAAGAGTTGTTTCTATTTACAACATATGTCACCATTTTCATCGCGATGCTTCAGACGACTCCTTTCAATTCCAATTTTAACTCCAAATTCATCATCAAGCACAACTCAACAAAACAATTATCACAAAAATCTTCCAACGTCCTTTCCGACATGATTTCTGATCTGTTTGTAGCAATCAAACCAGCGTAACGCAACTCGACAACACAACCACCAACAAAACATGTCACTAACTCTTCCGATGAAGCTTTCCATCGTGAATCTTCCTTTGTGATTTCAGATTTTCTTCTTAAAACCAAATCAGGGAACTCGGCAACAAAATCATCACAAAAAATTGGTCGTGACAGAACTAATTTTTTTTTTTATTTTCTAACTTAAAAAATCTGGTTAAAATGATGATGATTACAAAATGTAGTCATGTTGATCACTAATATAGTCATGTTGATCTGCACATTTTCAATATGTTGATCGATAGTCTTTTCATGTTGATCATCAACTTCTGTCCAGTGTTGATATACTCTTGTCCAATGTTGACCTATCTTCTTTGTCACATTGATCATTATTTTTAGCATGTTGATTACTCTTCTTGTCATGTTGATCATTCTTTTTTGCATGTTGATCTCTTTCATTGTCATGCTGATTTTTTAGCTATTAATCTCTCTTCTTATCATGTTGATCTACCTTATTTGTCATGTTGATCTTTATTTTTATAATGTTGTTCTCTCTTCTTACCATATTGATATTTCTTTTTAACATATTGATATCTTTCCTTACCATGTTGATCATTCTTTTTAACATGTTGATCTATGTTACTGTCATGTTAATATTTTTTCTTAACATGTTGATTTCTATTCTTACAATGTTGATATGTATTTCATGTCATGTTAATCTTTCTTTTTAGCATGTTTATCTCTCTTATTGTCACATTGATCTTTCTTTTTAACATGTTGACCTGTAGACTTGTCATGTTGATCAATAGTTTTGTCATGTTGATCTGTCGATATTGATCACACGAGGAAACAACGCTGATCAAACACGATTATTATACTGATAAAATTTAGTGAATGTCAAACTTATAAATAAGCGAATTGGTTATTTACACGCATACAACTTGCGCATTTAAACCCGAAATAATTTACCTTCATCTTGCAAAAGAGCACACATGTGTAGTTATACTACAACATTTTGACACTTTCTTCGGTTCCCAAAATCCATCACAGGAGGTATCAACCGTTAGATCTAAACAAAAGCGATCGTTACGACCGTTAAAGAATTGACCCGGGACCCAACGAAACGACATGTCATCTGTTAACAGCTGGAGCCACGTCTTCTCAATTCCGCAACGAATATCCGCAACGAATTTAGGAATTTTTCCTTTTTCACTTTTACGCTATATTATTTATTTTTACTGTTTCTCTCATTCATCGCGCGATCTTTAAATGGTGAAAAAGCAACAAAGCGGGAGGCTCACACTTCTTCTTCGTCTCCTTCTTCTATAAAGCAAGCAGCCTCCAGCTTTCATTTGCTTCCCATCTCAGTTACTCGCTTCTTCTACTCTCCTCTTTTCCTGATCTGCGGTTCTGAACCTTCGTCCTGCCGACTTCATCTGATACAGGTGCGTTCATCAAACGTTTCTTCTTGTTTTTCTTCGATTTGTTGCTGTTCTCAGTTGGATCTGGAATTCATGAAGCCGCTGAAATGAACCGCCGCGATTTTCTGATCAGTGTTCTGTTCGCTTATTTTGTGGTGAATTTTTTATAGCATTTTTAAGTGATTTTAAGTATCTGTTACGAGGATCTGTCTGTAGCGAGGTTTTGATCGGGCGTTTTGCTGGTTTTACCGATCCGATTGCCTTTTCTGTTCAAGGAAAAAATGGAGAAAAATATCTGTTTGTTTCTCGATAAATATCTTATGTAATGGCAGTGTGGTCCTTTTCTCTAAGCGCACCGTATTATTTCAATAATTTTGAACAAAAGAATGGGATCGTTTCCACAATATACCACCTATTGTCTGGTGTTGCTTTTGTCTTTATCGTGAGCATATCATCATGGAAACAACTTCATTATGGGAACTAGTATATATCTGCGACGCTCATCCTTATTTAATTAAATAACCTGGTGCTGTTGTGCCCATGTTGCATGAGATATTTATAAAAGGAACAGATAAATAAATCACATACGGTGTAAATAATATTTTTCCTTATTTTTTATGCTTATAAATGACGTTGAGGTTAGTGTTTGTTCATTGGAGGAGACGTGATGTTGATGGTTTACTAGAGGTGAAATGTGCTCCCCTCTTCAAACCAATTTGATTTGATGTCTCCCTGAACTTTGGTATGTGTAATCAACATTACAATGAATTGAAAATGAATGTTATCCCGAGTATTTAGCCTAGTGACTAAGTTCCCAAAGACATAAGTGGATTATCTTCTGAAAATGAACCTCACCATGAGGGGGCAACATGTTATGTGTTTTACTGGATTATCTCGTTAGAATTATATGCTTAATTGCAGCAAAAGTTCATAAAATGCACTGTGCTTCCCGATGTTGGATATTCACTTATTATCTCTGTTGTTCAGTTATGCCGCCACCAATTGAGACCACGGCTAAGGCCCCAGCTAACTATCATTCATCACATCCTCCTCTAAATGAAAGGATTCTCTCTTCAATGACCAGGAGGTCTATTGCTGCACACCCTTGGCACGACCTTGAAATAGGTAAAAGGATAAGACAATACTAACAACTCATGTGTGATTTCTGTTGTGCCTTTGCATTTGTCTTTCACAAGAAGTTTAAGCCATTTTCATTTGTTATTTGGACAGGCCCTGGAGCGCCAAAGATTTTCAACTGTGTGAGTATACAACCATATTTACCCTGATCACGTTTTTGAAATATTCAGTGTGGTACAACATGCATACATTGGGACTTCATTTTGTTTTTTGTTTTTTTTCCCTTTCCCCCCTTTTTTTGAGCACACGAGATGGGAGGTCAAGAAGGGAGTGAGGAGTTTGACCTTGGGCCTCTGATAACAACCACAAGCCTTAGTCATGAGAGATAGACTTCGATTGTTGGGGCCTTCATATTGTTGTAAAAGAGGGCTGCCTAATAGAGCAAAAGTCAATCAACCGAGCCTTAATCCCAACTCGTTGGAGTCGGCTACATGAATCTTGCGTCTCCATTGCGCTTTATTTGTAACGAGGTCCTCCAGAATTTCTAGTAGCTTAAGATCCCTTGTAAATTTAGGTCTTCCCTTACCTCGTTTAAACTCCCCTAAATTTAACCTATCAGTTTTACGCACTGGTGCATCTAATGGTCATATGCCCAAACTATCTAAGCCGACCTTCTCTAATTTTGTCTTCAATTGGTGTTGCTCCCACTAAGCCCTAAGAATGTTCTCATTTCTTATTCTATATCTTAATGTATGTCCAGTCATCCATCGAAGCATTCGTATCTCTGCGACATTCATTTTGTTCTAAATGGTAAGCCCTGATAAATTTTAGAAAATGGGAACACTAAGATTGAACTCACAGATCTTAAGGGTAACTCCTTAACAAATTAAGGGAAAACCCACTGACAGAAAGAGAAGATTTCCACAACAGGAAAATAAGAGACAATCCTCTCTCTCCAACTTTAAAAAGGACACAGTAATAATTTTTCTCCTGAAACAGAATAGGAGGATGAATCACCAAATTTGATGTGTCGTGTTGGATTAAAACATATTGATAGGCAAAATGCAAGTTTCATGTAATTTATTTTGTGCTTCCATTCCAACTGATTTGCATGACATTTCCATGCTTGTTAGTACTCCTAGAAGAGTGTAATAACAAATTCTTTGCTGTGCATGCAGGTAATTGAAATCAGTAAAGGAAGTAAGGTGAAATATGAACTTGATAAGAAAACTGGTCTCATTAAGGTAAGCAATAGTTTTCCTGCCGTCAGTTACATACTTTATGGTTGGGGCTGATTGGCGGATATTATGTAGGTCGACCGTGTGCTTTACTCCTCAGTTGTGTACCCTCACAACTATGGTTTCATCCCTCGTACTCTTTGTGAAGACAATGATCCCTTGGACGTTTTAATCATTATGCAGGTACCTTCATTTGCATGATAACATGTAGAAGACTTTGACTGCACAATTCTTCTTGCTTATATATCCCCTCTTTATTGATTGCATCAGGAAACTTTGCCACTTGCATGATCTTGTGGTGTTCTGTGTTCGCTAATAAATTTAAACAGTATTATATAGGAAGAAAAAACTTTAAACAGTCTTTAACACTGTTAGTATCTGCCAATGATCTAAGTTAGTTGGGGTTAAAGGGCAATATGATGATGATGATGGTGGTGGTGATGAAGATTATGGTCTTATATTTCTTTGTAAATTCCAGCTTGTTCCATATTTGTATGTTCCTTGCTCGCCCCTGTTGTTTTTACTTATTTAATGGTTGAGGATGCAATTAAATTTCTTCCATCTCTGCTATTTGTGTGTCCATTGTAATTTGTGTTAATTTAGGTTTCTTATGCACAAATACACAGAGAGACTTGCACAAAACTGGCTTTATGTGCATATATGTTTTTTCTTGCAGTTTAGTGAGTGTTACCACCATCACTCACTATTGCAACAGTAATTTTCCAAGTCAGTCTGGGTGTAATTTAAGTGCCCATCTCTTTTTCCCCTTGGCCCACTTTGTTTTGATTCAAGAAGAGAAACATAGAATAGCAATAATATGGAGGTTCTAAAGAGTGAGACTGGAGATCTTAGTGAGGGCAACTGGGTAGAGTTGATTCTTATCGCATATTTTGGTCACTAGATACTAAGGGGAGGTTAGTGAGCCTGCTCAAGAAATGACTTTGAAGCTGTGATTACAGAACCCTAGCTGTAAGTTAAGGTTGCAGAGGAACCTTCTTACTAAGATTCAAAAAGGGATTGACTGATATGGTAGTGTTAAAATAAAGATTCGAACATTTGATATCAATACCAGCGAGCACAAATTTTATGGATAATAAAGGTGATTTGCATCTCCAGTTCACATGTATAATTTTCATGGTCCATCTCTGTATTGCAGAACTAGTTCTTAGAGCCTCTCTTTTCTTATTTCTCTCTTTAACTAGTATGTGGGTTTTTTAACATTTGGGAGAAAAGTTCATTTGTCCATATTCTCAACTCAATACTAACCCTCTGCATCCTGTATACGCAGGAACCAGTTCTTCCGGGGTGCTTCCTTCGGGCTAAAGCAATTGGTCTTATGCCTATGATCGATCAGGTACACCATCAGTATAGACACTTGGTCACTCTTTAAATGTATGTCTTATGAAAATTGAAGTCGAAACTTGATGAATGCAGGGCGAGAAAGATGACAAGATTATTGCTGTTTGTGCTGATGATCCTGAATACAGAGACTACAATGACATCAAGGAGCTTCCTCCACATCGTTTAGCTGAAATCCGTCGCTTCTTTGAAGACTGTATCCTTCTTAAACTTTATTTTACACAATCTCATTTTCATGGTGTTTGAAACATCTGACCAAAAAAGGGGTTGCGTGTTCATCTTACCAAACACATTTTCTTTACTGTTTGTTTCTTTAAAAAATTGAAATTGAAATAAAAAAAAGAAAAGGACAAAGAAATGCAACAAATGAAGTATTGGTAGCAGTTAGTTTTCTGATAATGGGAACCCTTTTAAGCATTTTTTGGATATTTTCTAAATGAACTCCTCAGACAAGAAGAATGAGAACAAGGAAGTTGCCGTTAACGACTTTCTGCCAGCCAATGATGCTGTCAAAGCAATCCAGTACTCCATGTAAGTGGATTATTTGGATACTTGAAAGGAGAAAAGAACTTTACCAATTTTTACAAGATCAACTGGTTGAAACATTTCTTAGTTTATAAACAAAGACCGGGTTTTTATGTATCTACATTTTCTCATAACTTTCTTTTCTTCGAATAGGGATCTGTATGCAGATTACATCGTGGAGGGCCTGAGGCGGTAGTTGTTCCTTGTAATGAAAGGGTTATTCATGAACCTTAGTATCAATATATGATTCAAGTGTTAAGGTATGCATCAAAATGATGATGTCCATGATTCTGGTGCTATGTTTTGCTGTAATGATGATGGCGAAAAAGCCCAAAACCTTACTACACTATCCTGTCGAAAGTTGTGCTGTTGCTACATCATAGATGGCAGTATTTTCATGTGTATTGCTCCTTCACTTACCATACATTCTGAAAAAAATTCAGCTCTAATTACAGTAATCTTTCCAAAAGGAACATAGAAGTTGTCAAGTTGATCATAGGGGGTATTTGGTTCAATAATTTCAGCAATATGGATTTTTAAAATCCCAATAATCCGTGAAATTTTGTGTTTGGTTCATTTTGAAAAATAATTCTATCATTTTTGAAGTTCAAGGATTTCTTCGTTCACAAATTTTTTGATTAAAAATACCATCTATAATTAAGTATTTTTAGAATTCGTGGAATTATTATATTTAAAAAATTGCAATAAAGCCCTAAATTGTTTTACATATTTAGCTCTAATTTTTTAAAAATTTACAAAATGGTCTCTAAAAATTACACAGTTTCTTAATTTGTAAATTTTATAAAATGGTTTCTAAAAATTGCAAATTTAGCTCCTGAATTTTTATAAATTTTACAAAATGATCCCTCTAAAATTATATGTTTGGTCCATAAACTTTAATAAAAATTACAAACTGATCCTTGAACCAAACACCCTAACCTAAGTCGTCTTTTGTTATCTTTCTCACTCTGCATTGACTAGAAGAAGTGTTTATGTTTGACAGCCATGCCTATGTAACATCTTCAACTGTTCTCACTTGTGATGTTTGTGTTATTCTTTTTTTTTTGATACAAATGAGATAGGGGGTTGGGGATACCAGGAGAGTCGAACTCGATATCTCTACAAATGCTCTTAGGAGCATGATCACTAGGCCAAATCTTCAACCGCCCTCACTTGTGATGTTCGTGTTATTTTTTTTTATACAAATGAGATAGGGGGTTGGAGATACCAGGAGGGTTGAACTCGATATCTCTACAAATATCCTTAGGAGCATGATCACTAGGTCAAGTGCTCATGATGTTCGTGTGTATTCTTTTTCTATTTTTGATAGGTGTTTGTGTGCATTATTAACTACTCTCTCTGTTCCACAAAAGTTCTCAATATTACTATATTGAGCCGTCCTATAAAGGTTGTCAATTTTCTTAAAGCATAAACTTTCTATTATCATTTTTACCATTTTATCCTCTTATCTCACACCATGTACCCATAAGATTTTCTATTTCCTTCCGCTCAACTTAAAATTGGGGTCCACAAAATTTTCTCCTTCTTTTTTTTTTTCATGAGGATAATTTTGTCAACACACTATTATTCTTCTACTTTCTTTAATATATGTGCCCAAATAATTCTTACAACCTTTGTGGGAAGAAAGAGTGTTTGTTTGGCATGACAATTATTGTTGAAAAACCGAAAACTTTTCAAATTTTAAATCCCACTTATGGGCTACATTATCTGAATTAATGGAGAGAAAAAATTGACTTATTTTTTCCTATTATTAGCATTTTACCATTTCGCTGAGACAAAGCATCAAAGAAATGAATGGTAAAATGGTAATCTTCTAGTATGGGATTCCAACAATTACTTCATAAGCTCTCCAAATTTGTGTAGATTAGGGATGGTAATGGGTCGGGTGATAACCGCTAACTACGGGTATCCGTGACTTTTTAATGGTTATATCTGTGGTTAATATCCACGGTTATCCACTAGTAGGTGAAAATTATTAACCGCGATCTTAGCGGTTACGGTTATGGATATAGTGTAACCGCAACCGCTGATACCCGTTACAATATATTCAACCCCCTTTTTAATGAAATATATCCCAACACATTAACATTATTCATTATACCCAAATAACACCAATTTTCTATTATAATGTTATCTACTCCAAGCCCACTAATATACCCTTTACTAAATTAAAAAAAACAAACTCACACACACCACACCACCCATTTGCACATTTGCACATTTTTTGATCATGTGTGCCCATTTGCACATAATATTGAATAAGGTTTTGCATTTTAATGCAAAGTGGATAACGGTTTTTAGGCGGATAACGGATATCCGTGGGTGACAAATATCCGCGGATATCAAGAGATAGGTGTCAGTTACTAACCGGTGTAGTGGATACCTACGGCGGGTAGTAAAATATCCGCAGTTGGTGGTTACGGTTATAGGGTATCAGCGGATTAACCGCTCCGCTGCCATCATTAGTGCAGATGCACATAAATCAAAGCTAATTTTGAATTGTTGCAGTTTTGTTTTGCTCTCAAACTGAAGTTAATTATTCAGAACCAATTGGCTCCAATAAATTGGGGTAATAAAAATTAGTACTCCCTATATCACAACAAAATCAATACTTGATCGGATACGAAAATTAATGAATATTTTTATTCAAAAGTAATAAAGTAAAGTAAATATATAAGAAAAAAATAGCATTTTGAGTGATAAAGGAAATGAGGATAATAAGATAAAATTGATGAGGAAACATTTTTCTTTTAAGAAACGTATCAATTTTGTTGTAATAAAAAGACTACAATATTAGAGTTGTGTACAAGAAAACCTAGCATTGAAATGACCACACGTCATACAATATAAACAAATGTAATTATCATTTACCCCTCTTAGGTTTGACATAATTTTTATTTTGCCTCCTATATTTTCATAATCCTCAGAAATCCCCTGAGATTTAATAAAATATACAAATATCATCTGAACGTCAGTACCTCCTTTAATTTTTAGGTTTATATACAACAATTGAACCCTAGACTCTATCTCACATTTATAATCCCACCCTCCACATCCACTACCTCATCCATTGTCGGACCCACACCACCACTGCTCTGATGAAGTTGGCTATCGCTGCGGTCTAGATCTAGAGACATTGGGAAACGACGGCTTAGATTGGGGGTTACGATAGAGAAGGCTTGCGAGTGGTGTGGGCTAAGTGACACCGACTCACCGCAAGTGTACGGTGGTCGCAAGTAATAATATCCGAGTACGGTCGATCCATGAGGACTTTTAATTCTATGTGTTCCAAATACTAGCTTATCTTAAATAAAAGGGACTAAATTGATTAAATTAGACTAAATGGAGACGGATGGATTTAATTAACCGATTAATGAAATTATCTCCTAGGAATTTTGCTCCACTTGGATCATGGGTACATGGATTATATAATGGCTCATAAACAATCATGGATATTATTTGGATTTATGTAGGAAAATACATTTGGTCTACACCCTCTCTCAAGAGTGTTTAGAGATAAATTAGCCACAATGTCTTGCATCCTAATTTATTATGAATTAATCAATTTTCCTCCTAGGTTAATTATGAACTCTCATTCAATAATTAACCTAACATGCATTTCTCTACGATCTAATAAAATTAGCTTATGTCTAAGTCTAATTTTACCAAGATTAATCCTCTCTCAAGGTATTTAATCAATAATTTCAGAGAACACAAACATAAATGTTCAAACAATATCCATTCATCAAAAATATTATATACCCATAATCCAAGCTTTACAAATTCCTAAGAGATAATAGGAAATTAGTTACCCATGCTAATGAAGAGCATAAATGGAGAGTAATGAAAGAAACCCATGCTCTAGAGTGGAAATGAGTGTGAGATGAACAAAGCTCAAATGAAGGTGAAGCAAAAGAAATCAACTAAATCTGAGCTAAGAATTGGATTCTACTCAGAAAAATGATGAAACCCTAGCTCTAATCTAAAAGAGGTGAAGAAATGGAACTTGGATGGTGGTGCTTGCTTCATGCGTGTTGTTCTCCATGGAAGATGTTGGCTGCTGCGCAAATGAACGATCCTTGCTGAGAATGAGCCCTTCTTTTATTTAGGGCAAGTTGGCAACCAAGGGCTAGGATTGATTCACTAAAGAAATCAACGGTCAAGATTGATTCCCGAAGCCAGGTGATCACCTGGTGATCACCTGGCGTGATGATCACCAGCTGGTGATCACCAACTTCAGTACTCTGCAACTTGATGCTCCCTGCATTTTAGGTGATCACCGGGTGATCATCTCGCTCACTCGAGACTCTGCAATTTAGGTGATCACCGGGTGATCATCTCGCTTGACTGAGACTCTGCAATTTAGGTGATCACCAGGTGATCACCGGGCGATGGCGAGAGCTCATGCCTTTAGGTGATCATCGGGTGATCACCGGGCGATGGGCGAGAGCTCGCCTTTTAGGTGATCACCAGTGATCACTAGAACACGAAATTTCCCTTGTTTTGATCCTCTTGTTTCTTCTTTTGTTACATCTTGCCCAAAATATCGCGAAGTGCCAAAATCAATAATTTTATGAGGAGAACAATTCAATATTCAATTTAATCCATTAAATACTTCCTCAAAATTAGAGCATAAAATGGCCTTATCACTAAGGGTTGAGGGTCGACGGGTGCTGTCGATGCGCCAGCTGTGGTCGAGCTAGGGCGCAGATTGGGTAGAGTTGTTGGCAGTGGGGGAGAGCGACGGTGGTGGTGGTGGGATGAGTCCGACATTAACAAAACGATCTAAAATTTTAAAATTAAGCATCCCTCAAAATTTTCATTCACAAATTCACTCACCTTCTTAAAATATTTTTTTCTGAAAATTTCACCAGTAGAACACAATAATTAAAATTTCAATTCTGACTAGTTTTTTTTTCTCTTGAATAATTAAAAATAGTTTAAGGATGTTTGATTATTACATAATGATTATAAAACTACTAAAATTATTTACTTTTATTATTTATGGCCTAAAATTAGTTTGAATTACGGTTTAGTTATCCAACCTTTCGAAATCTAATGATGTCGAATGAGTTAATGTGTCAAATCTTTTTTTTATCTGTACTACTTCATAGTTAATATCAAGTTAAAAAGCGAATCATAATTCAGATTTTTGTGAAGGAGTTTTTAAAATTCAAGGTAGTAAAATATGTATTTATCCCAAGTACTTCCCCCGTCCCTGAAAAATTGAACACATTTTCTTTTTGGGCTGTCCCAGAAAAATTGATCATTTTCCTTAAAAGAAAACTTTTCATTCTTAAAGTTACTAAACTATCATCACTTTATCTTTACTTTTTCTACCTCGTCTTTTATGTTCTCTCAACTAAGAGATAATTAAATAAATATATACAAATATCTTACATTCACCTTAATCTTCATGCCCAAACAAATCCTTCAATCTTTTGAGACGGAGGGAGTAACACTTATTGTGATCCACAAAAACTGGAGGAGTCGAGGCAAACACTTCCACTACTGCTGGAGGATATTTTCATACACGTGAAGTAGGATAATGATGACTCTCGTTGTGCAGAAGTATGGATGAGATTGAGTATATGTTAAATCAATTCAATCTAATTTCTTACTATATCATAAACTTCATGTCAAAATTTTAGAAAACTTTCAACTATCTTTCCAATTTCTCAACCTTTTGTCGTTAAGAAAACGGTACACGTGTAACAATTAGCATTATTTTCTATTTGTGAATATTTATTCTTTATCAATTTTATACTTTTATCGTTTTGATTTTCTTGCTTTCTAAGATTTTTGTAAACTCTTTTTTATTAAAATTATTTGTTTTAATAATCTCATTAGTCTTAAGTTGTTGGGAAGGTAGGTTATTTTATGCTCATTTTAGAAAGAGAGTTCTAATAAGGGGGTTCAAAGTTGAGTGGTGGAGAAATTTTTTTTTGGTGAATCCGGCGCATATTCACCGTGAATTAAACGAACCCCACCACTAACCCCCTCAAACCTAAACCAAATTTCACCCCAATTGTGCCATGTTTGTCTCCTCAGGTCCTCACCTCACCCCCACATCTCCTTCTTCTTCCAGTCAGCCACCGTCAACAGAATACGGCGGACGCCTCAGCCCCCCCCCAAGGTGCTTCCTCCTTCTCTCTCCGTTCAGCGCTAGCCGCCGGCAAGCACCACCGTCGGCAGAAGACGGCGGACGCCTCAGCACCCCCAAGGTGCTTCCTCCTTCTCTCTCCGTTTCAGCGCTAGCCGCCGGCAAGCACCACCGTCGGCAGAAGACGGCGGACGCCTCAGCCCCCCCAAGGTGCTTTCTCCTTCTCTCTCCGTTTCAGCGCTAGCCGCCGGCAAGCACCACCCAGGGAGAAGACGGCAAGCAGGCACCTAGGGCGGAGACGAGCGGGGCTTCGAAGTGGGCATTCCACTCTTCTGGCAGGGGGGAAGTAGCAGGTACCAGGGGACGCGTGGCGAAATTCACAGTGAATTTCGAAAATTCACTTGGACGTGATTCACCAATGGTCCGAAAAACTTAAAATCTCACCGAGAATTTCGGATGTGAGAAAGTGTGATATTTCACCTCCAATTTGTTAACTTTGAACCCCCTAATAATTGTAGGAACTTTAGTCCTGATCAATTTATTTTTCAGCAAAAAACTGGTAATCATTAAATAAAAAGTAAAAAAAACGGTACACGCATATTATGATGACTCGAAGACCATAATTCTCATCTGTCATTATAAGTTAAAGCTTAGTGCCATCTTTTGTTTCCCACAAACTTACTTTATATATTTGATAACAGGTTTTTCAAAAAATTATTAAATTTTTATAAATTTATTTACTAGCAATTTTTATCGTTTAACGATAGTTTTTTAATCTCAACAATTAAAAAATTAAACATTACAGTTAATTAAAATAGTTATACGAAGATATCATACTAGTCCGAGTTAGACTCGATCTGTTTATCATCCACTTATATTACTTTGGAGATATGTGCCTTCTATTTTTATTTAGGATATTATTTCCAAAATTTTATTTAGATTTTATCTTTTGTACAACCTTAAGTTGTATGACTTATAGGTTTTGTTATGCTCATTTATGCTCAAAGCTAGCTGTCTACATTGGTTGTACAAGAGTTGGTTACTGAATTGGTTATAATCATGACCCATTTCCTTTAATTTTGAATGAAAGCATTCACCATCAAAAAAAAAAAAAAATTCAAATAGCTATTCCCTAACCAAGGCTTCCTGAACTAGAAACTCACAAAAGCTCCTCCTATGGCATGGCCCTGGTTCATAAACAATAAGCCCCGCCCAATATCCACTATCATCATCATCATTTCATTTCATTTATATGACAAACACATTGCTGCGTGGACATGATTTTTTTATAAGGGTGTGTCCGGTAATAGCAGGAAAAAATCTAGGAAATTTTAAAAGAGTAACTATAGAGAGCGCAGATGCGCTTGTTAAGATCATAAGGTAATGAAGGAGAAGGAAGGTCAACATTCCTCTGTCGCCGACAACAAAATCGGACGCCGAGATTCGCGGCGCCTAAATCGTCGCTCCAACTTCGTATTGAAATCGAAATTTATCACAACCGAAAAATCACCAAAAATTGAAAACAATACCCGTATTGCTGAGAGTTTATGTATCCATCTTTTTCAAGTTCGATTAACCGACCGAACAACAACGCGTATAAACCATAATCCACAAAACATGATGCTCACACTTAAACAAAACATGCATCCTATAATAGTATAATGCTCACGAAAACTGTGACCTTTATGATGATTACTGTAACGGAAAGATCAAAATGATGATCGGTATTACAAAACGATGTGTGCCGCCAGAAAAAACATGTTTTAGAAAAAATAATCATAAAAGATTAACACTAATGCACCTACCTCATATATTGATGATAACTATGAAAACAATGATATGGATATGGCATTAAGAATGATATATATTTTCATAATATTTAATAACACAAAACTATATAAATGAAAATACTATAAGACCATAAATAAAATGATTATCAATATGATAAAAATGATATTCACGTAACTAAATAAAAATGCGTATTATGAACTTACGATGCTCGTGTCATAAAATAATGAAATCCACAATAATGCACGTATCCACAATGATGTTCAAAATGAAATCCACAATAAAATCCATAATGTTCATGTAATAAAATATAACTCGCGGCATAAAACAACGATGATCACAATAACGCACGTATCTCATATATTGATGATTATTATAAGACAATGATGTGTGTATGGTAGTAAGAATGATGCCTAAAACAACAAGTAATGCACGTATCTCATACAACGTGTGGAATAAAACAACGATGATCACAATAATTTACGCATCTTGTATATTGATGATTATTATAAGACAAAAATGATGTACGTATGATAGTAAGAATGATGTCTAAAACAACAAGTAATGCACGTATCTCATACAACGTGTAGAATAAAATAATGATGATCACAATAATTTACGCACCTCGTATATTGATGATTATTATAAGATAAAATGATGTGCGTATGGTAGTAAGAATGATTCATAAAACAACAAATAATACACATATCTCATATAACATATGGAATAAAACAACAATGATTACAATAATGCACATATCTCATTTATTGATGATCATTATAAGATAAAATGATGTACGTATGGTTGTAAGAATGAAATATTAATGTATGAGGCTTGAGAATATTTTGTTTTTAATATTCAGTTGCTTATAATGGATGTTTTGTTAGCTTTAAGTGATGCATATATATTTATCAGTACTGGTTGATTGATGCATCTGCTTTATAAATAAGGTAATTTATTTATGATCACTTATAGAGTGTGGATGTTTAGTTGTTTATAAGTGATGATCATGCTATAAATAATGATGCACTCACTTCCAACATTGATAATCACCATCATCTCGATCAAACGCATTACCTGCAATTTATAAAAATGATGATCATACTCCAAAAAAATTATGTTTTCACTTCCAATATTGATAATTATCATTCTCTTATGAAACACATTAGGTTCGCTTTGTAAAACAATGATCACAGTAAAAAAGGATCACATAGTAAAAAAATGATCACACAACAACAAAGTGTCGGTGACCACCACACTTGCCAAGTATCCGATTGTAGCCACTTTGTTCAGTGTAGCACTGCCGGTAGGAGCACCTGTGAGGATATTGTTAGGGGCATTGGGATGGAAGAACCGGGGCCTCCAGGTCCAGCAGCATGCGTCATCGCGTTGGAGATCTAGTAGGAGACATTAGAGGAGCGGGGGGAGAGCTCATCGGAGAGGCGGTCAGAGTGCAGAAGGCGGTGAAGCCATCGTGGAATGGAGGAGGTGAGGCGGTAAGACACAACACAAGGCAGTTCTGTAATTACGGTAAAATCTGCGTAGTTTTGCGCAGTTTAACAACTGGGCGATTTATCTGCTACCATTTTAAAATGTCTGTTTTGATTGATGGATGTGAAATATATGAATAGAGAAATTTGAAAAAGTGAATTAATAAAAAAAATTTGAAAAAATGATGAATTTTAGATCGTTTTCTTTATTGGAATTTAGATTTTTTTTTTGGCGGGCGGAATGGGACGCTACCTTACTTGCAAACCAAAAAATAAAATAAAATTTGGGATACCTTACTTGTGCTGCTGCCAATTGGAGAGCTTTTGACATTCACAAGTCCAGCCTTTTGCTTTGCTATCTTGTTCCCACGTGTGCCACGTGTGACTTGGACTACCACTACCCTCCACTAGCATTCAAAACCTTTTCGACTATATATGAATATGACACACACACACACGGGATAATAAGAACGCAGGTAGTCCTAATATTCTTAAAGTCAGTCCTAAAATTTTGAGTTTTTTCATGTCAATTTTAAAATTTCGTAATTTGCCAAAGTCAGTTTTAAAGATCAAGTGGTGTCTTTAAATAATCCTAAAACTTCAACAGATTTACCAAGTTATTCCTAAAAAGAATATTCCCTTCTTTCTTGGCTTTTCTCAAACTTTCCAACTTCTGTCACTTTTACCTCAGAATTTCAAAAAAATATTTTTTCAATAAAAAAACAAGACTTGTTCAAGTTTTTAAAAAAGATTTTCAAGCCTACAAGTTTTCAGAATTGCTTCTAAAGGTTTTTTTTGCTTATCACCCAAGTCGCGTTTCCTTAGTTAGACCCGTTTTCAAGAGTAAAGGCTGTAAGAAGGACTAAAATCCATTGACATATAACTTCTAAAACCTTAAAATTAATTTTGTTCCTTAATGACTGGGATGTTCAAAAGCTTGGCAATGTCCACTTCTAAAAAACATGAAGAAGAAGAATTTAAAGGAAAGGGAAAATGAAGAATATTCAAGCTATAATCATCCGAGATATAGAAAAGAGTATGAGAAACTGGAATATTTAAAAAATCAATAAGTTTGAAGTTTACCAAAATGAAACTTTTGAACTTAGGACTACATATGCTATTAAAACGGTAGAAAGAACTATTCAAGTATTGGAAGAGAACCACAAATTTGAACTACTTTCCAAATACATGATAGAAGATCATCTTAAGTATCATTATAATTATCTACATGTTGTATTAGTTCAAATTGCCTTAAAACCACTAACTAAGAATGGGTTGAACACCTCTGTTGTTATTGCCCTAAGAGATTACCGACATAACAAGTTTACTTATTCCTTGCTAGGATTGGTAGAATCCAGCCTCTGTGATGGACCTATATATTTTAACTGTCATCCGAATTTTACAGTGTCCTTAAAAGATCTACATATCATGAAAGTCTTAACTCCAAATTATATCCTTACTTCAGGATTTGATATGTTACAAGGATCTCAGAATTTAGCCATTGTATACATAATTTATTACAAGGTAATGATAACCTAAATAGAGGCAAAAGCTCTAGAATTTGTGACGTGGAACAGACCCATCCCAAGCTCAAACATCAAGATCCGCTCGTTGGCCTTGGTGGACCTATGACAAGGAGCCGGACCAAGAAGGCTAAGGAAGCTCTCAACCTGTTGATGCACAGTTTTGCAAAGTGTGAGGAGCAAAGTGAAGATATCCACAAAGATGAAGGAAAAGTGAAAGCACTCCTAAATTTGGGCCAACCCAATTCTCAAATTGTGCAAACAATTATCAACATTTCGGTTTGGGCTCAACCAAATGACAATTTGGCCCAAGTGCATGGTTCACGAATTTCTCAACCTGTTGAGTTTCCAGCTGACGCATTCAATGCACTTCAGAGGCTTCCAACCATTCACTTCTCATCAATGACGAACTTCAGCAGCCTTGAGGACTCAAGAGTCATCCAAAATCATTCAGAAACCATTGGTGAAGAAGGAGCTACAAGCCTTGAAGCCCCTCCATCAAGAGCACTTAAATGAGGATCATTTACTCCTCATTTATTTGGCAAAAACTCATCTCTCATCTTCTAACTCGAATTTCCATCATTTTATTTCAGTTTTTAGATATATCTTGGCTAGTTCTACCCCTTAGCTAGCCTAGAATAAGTTTAGAAATAATTGTTTGAAATTCTCATATTTACATTTCATTTTAATTTCCATCATTAAGAGTGGAGATGAATGGACTTGTAAATTGATTTGGATGCCTAGCTTCCTTGTCCTATAAAAGGAGGTCTAGGTGAGTTTGCAAGACACAATTCAATCATCAAATATATTTCACCTTTTTCCTTGAAATTGAGAGTGATTCTCTTTTCAACCTATCTACCTTTTTCCACTCAATTCTTGTTGAGTTTTCTTGACAAGTCTACTAAGACCAATATTGCCTTCTCATTGGAAGAAGGAGGTGTTGGCCCCATCATCATTCCCCCTCAATTTTGGCAATGAAGGATTTCTTTATCTTGGAGCTTTTTTTGGTATCAAGGAGGAGTCGCCAAAGGCATAACACCATCTTTGTCTGGGCAAGGATCCAGGAGGAGTTGGCGGCCATATCCGTTCGTTTCACAAGCTTCTGCATCGTTTTGTTTTTGTGCATTCCAGATCTGTCAACCTGTTGACATTTTCGCCTCATCAATCATACCTACCCCGTGTTGCTCCTTTGTTGGCTAGATCTGCTCCTCGTGTTCCAGGATACCCCCCCGGAATCACATCAATTTGACACAAAGTGTACTTATTAATTTGTGCCATTCGAATTGCTGATTGACTATCACAATGGATTCTAATTGGTGGCACAAGTTTTTCCCATTTTGGAATATCCTTCAAGAACTGGCGTAGTCATTCAGCCTCTTCTCCACAGTTATCCAAAGCTATGAACTCAGATTCCATTGTGGATCAGGTTATGATTGTTTGTTTGGAAGATTTCCAAGATACAACAGCTCCAACTAGTGTAAGCACATAGTCACTTGTGGATTTTGAGTTCTTTATATCTGATATCCCAGTTTGCATCTGTGTAGCCTTCTATAACAGCTGGATATCTAGTATAATGTAACCCATAAGTATGAGTATATCGTAGGTACTTTAGTACCCAATTTTCTGCACTTGGAATACTCATGCAGCTGCTGAGCTTGCTTATTGTGTAAGCAATATATGGTCTAGTAAAACTCGTTAGATACATCAGGCTCCCAATAACTCTAGAGTATTCTACTTGAGAAATACTCTCACCTCTATTTTTAGATAAATGGAGACTAATATCTAATGGTGCTCTGGAAATTTCAGAATTATCCTTGTTGAATTTTTCATGGATTTTGTCTATATAATGAGCTTGACTTAAAATTAGACATTCTCCCATTCTTATGATTTTAACCCCTAAAATCACATTAGCAAGTCCCATATCTTTCATGTCAAATTTTGAATTCAACATATTTTTGGTAGATTTGACAATTTTATCACTACTACCAACAATGAGTATGTCATCCACATAAAGACAGAATGATATAATCATTTTATGTTTGTTTGACATAAACACACTTGTCATACTCATTGATTTTAAACTCATTGGTAATCATTGCATGGTCAAATTTTTCATGCCACTTCTTTGGTGCTTGTTTTAGACCATATAATGATTTTACCAATTTAGAGACTTTTCTTGTCATTCCTTGGAGCTCTAAAACCCTCGGGTTGCTCCATGTAGATTCCTTCATCTAAATCTTCATTTAAGAATGTTCTTTCTACACCAATTTGATGTACTTCCAAATTTCTCAATGCCGCGATCGCCATAATCATTCTTATAGAATTGATTCTTGTCACGGCAGAGTATGTATCAAAATAATCTAAGCCTTCCTTTTGCTTGTATCCCTTGATCACAAGTCTGGCTTTATACATGTCATGGAACCATTAGGTTTCATTTTCCTTTTAAAAATCCACTTGGATCCTAAAAGTTTATTACCAGGAGGAAGATCTACCAATTCCCAAGTATGATTCTGTAAAATAGAATCAACTTCACTTTTTATGGTTCCCTTCCATAAAGGTCCATCAAAAGAACTCACAGCTTCTACATAGGATAAAGTATATCGGTAGTCCATTAACTTTAATTATTGTCCTATTTGAGTCATATTTTAAGTTTTCGTCATCTTAAAATCCCATTTTAATAGTTATCGCACATTCATGGTCCATTCTGTCAATTTTACCTCTAAGGACAAATGGTAAAATAATTATTATGAATTTCATTTTTCTAATTACTCTCTTTGTATCCTAAAGATTAAGATTTATCATTTTGGCCACCACCCCCCTCCGACCACCCAAACCAACTCCACCACACACCTCACCGGCCCACCCACATCCTGGTCGGCCAGGTACAACCCCACTGTCACCGTTAAGCATTCATCTGCCCGTCCCCGGCCAACTTGTGTGACCTAGGGCCACCTCTACCTCAACCACGATCTTGTCAGATTTCGATAATTCAACAATCATACGAGCAACACTCTCTAGTAAGTCAAGTTAGCGGCTTGCTTTACAGCTCCAAGACCTTGCATCGTGGTTGGGGGTGTTGACCGAAACAAAGACTATGTTTGCCTCTGAAACATGGTTCTCAACATCGATTCAAGTAGGAGGAGATTGATAATTTTGAGGAAAATAATATATATCGATCGAAGAAGGAAAAGAAAACAAAGGGAATTTTGAATAATGTTTTAGGTCTTTTCCATATGAATCCAATGACGAGCGACGCCCCGAGCACTGCAGTCGTCTGCTACTACCCTACCCGGATCTGGGCTCTCGTGTCCCTGGACTGGCACTGCCAGGGCTCGAGAGGCCGGAGATTGCGCGGGTTGATGACTTGATGCTTTAATAGAATACTCACTTTCCTGTGAATTTTCTGGCATTTAGTGCTAATGGCAGATGGATTTTGCTCGTTGTGTTAGAATTTTGTCCGTCAATCCTTAGATCTATGTTTTCTTCTTTGTGTGTGTTGGAAGATAAATGAAATAAACAGTATTTACTGTTGTTCTGTTTTGATCCTTAGTTTTCATGTACTCGTGACGAAGCCTATTGAAATTTGAAAAATAAGATTTGATTTGTTTTCCGGTTCCGTTTATTTTTGTAATCAGTCGACCTCTTAGTAGGATTATCTTCGTAGATCTTGCATATGAAGTTGTTCTTTTTTATTCATACGATGTTGTTCTTGATAGGAGTAGTTTTCTTAATAGAGTTGTTGTACACATTGCAGCTATTTGGTTTCTGAGATCCATTTTTTTTCATGGATATGAAATCTGTTTATTTAATGTGTTTTGTGTATATCTTTGACGCTTACCAAAATATTTTGCATTTTGATGATAAATTGTTTTATGCTTATAAAATTTGGTTCAAGGTGTGTCATATTATCCAAGTAATGCGATAGGGTATAGTTGTAGTGATATATTGCGCTCTAAAATTACATAGAGGAAATTTGTCTAAGGAGTCGGGTTTTAAGTGGGACCATTGTGACCCCTCCGTCTTTCCCGGGAGTTATCCTTAGTGTGGTTTCTGAGTTCAATACTTCACTCTCGTACCCATTAGGGCGGAGGAATTATTCCGCGCTTCCGCAACAACTCTCAACAAGTGGTATCGAGCCAAGGTTATTCCGAGTATGCTCTGTGGTTGCGCTTTAATCTGATCTTCCACATCGTAAAAGATTCCCTTAAGCTAGTTGGTATCCGCATTCGCAGCAGGAGCCTTGGTTTGGTTAGAGGAGAAGATATGGGTGACAGTGGTGCTGGTTCGATGATTAAATTGACTTCATCGAACTATTCAGTTTGGAAGCCAATGATGGAGGATCTACTGTATTGCCTCGATTTGCATGATCCTCTTGCAGGTGATTCTGCCAAGCCTGCAGATATGGCAGCTGACAAATGGACCAATCTGAAGCGCAAGTCACTCGGTACCATAAGAAGATGGGTGGATATCAGTATATTCCACCATGTTTCCGCAGAGACAGATGCTAAAGCTCTGTGGGAAAAATTAGAAGGCTTGTTTGAGAGGAAGACCGCAGAACAAAGCTTTCACAATTCGCAAGCTTGTTAATCTGAAGCTTAAAGAGGGACAGTCAGTTTGAACACTTGAATGATTTTCAGAACTTGATTAATCAGTGACTAATATGAAGTTGGTGCTTGATGATGAGTTGCAAGCTTTACTTCATTGAGTTCCTTACCGAGATAGCCGAGACTTTAGTAGTTACTCTTAGTAACTCGATTGCAGATGGCAAGCTCACATTGAGTTTGGTCAAAGATAACTTGTTCAACGAAGAAACAAGGAGGAAGGAGTCGGGCACCGAGTCTTCGCAGCTCTTGTCACCGAAGTCGAGGTCGCAACAATAGTAAAGGATCCAAGGGTAGTCGGGAAAATCTGGTAATCGTTCGAAATCTAGAGAAAGCGAGAGAATGTAATTACTGTGGAAAGACTGGTCACTTGAAGAGAAATTGCTGGAAGAGGAAAAAGGATCGAAGGAGGGTAAAGCTCACGAAGAGAAAGATACGATTGCTATTGCAGAGTCAGTAAGTGATGATCCGGTTGTACTAGTTTGTGCACAGGGGGGCTGCGATCATGTTAGTGATCCTAATGTCCAGTGGATTGTCGATTCGGCTGCATCCTATCACGTTTCGCCCAAGAGAGAGTTGTTCACTACTTACGTGCAGATTGACCTCGGTGTAGTGAAGATGGGTAACACTACCCACTCCAGGATTTTGGGGATCGGTGATATTATTGTGCGTACTAGTTTGGGTATCACATTGACGTTGCGGGATGTGCGACACATTCCGGATATGCGGCATAATCTTATTTCAGTAAATGTTCTTGACCGAGAAGGGTTTGACCAGACTTTCGAGACAAAGTGTGGAAGCTGAAGCGTGGTTCTTTGATGGTGGCAAGAGGTGATCTTTCTTGCACCTTGTATAGAAACGCGAGTTGGTGTCTGTGGCGGTGGTTCGCTGAATGTGGTTGAAGATGGTGCTTCCAAGAATTTGTGGCATAAACGGCTGGCACACATCAGCGAGAAAGGGTTGGAGACTTTGGCAAAGTTGTCCCTCATTCCTATTGCCAAAGGTACATCACTCGACCCTTGTGATTTGTTTGTTAGGAAGCATCATAGAGTTTCTTTCAATGTTGCCTCGACTAGAAAGAAAACAAAACTTGAGTTAATACATTCGATGTTTGTGGTCCCTCGAGGTGGAGTCATTGGGTGGTAACAGGTACTTTGTGACTTTTATTGATGATGCTTCACGCAAGACTTGGGTGTACATGTTGAAGAAGAAGAGTCGGGTGTTTGACGCTTCAAAACTTTTCACGCCATGGTTGAAAGAGAGACGATGTGCACATGAAGTGTCTCCGTGCGATAATGGCGGTGAATATACCTCTAATGAGTTTAAGGGGTATTGCAAGAAACATGGTATTCGTCATGAGAGAACGACACCAGGTACACCGCAACATAATGGGGTAGCGGAAAGAATGAACCGCACCATTGTTGAGAAAGTCAGATGCATGCTGAGGATGTCTAAATTGCCAAAGACATTCTGGGGTGAAGCTGTAAGTACTGCTGTTTATCTTATTAATCGGACTCCATCAGTTCCTTTGGGTTTTCAGGTTCCAGAGAATGTATGGACAGGGACGAATGCTTCTTATGCACACTTAAAGGTGTTTGGTTGAAAAGCATTCATACATGTGCCCAAGGATCAGAGATCGAAGCTGGACAGTACTGCCAAACCATGCATATTTGTTGGATATGGTGGTGAGGAGTATGGCTTCAGAGTTTGGGATCCAGAGTTGAAGAAGGTGGTCAGAAGCAGGGATCTTGTCTTCCGTGAGCATGAGAACATTGATCATATTGGGCTGCAAGAGGAGACTTCAGATACTGCTGGTGGTGATGATCTAACACCTATACCTACTCCATTAGTTGCCACAGATGGAGATGATATAGAACCTAGAGTGGAGCAGCCAGTTATTGTTGATGAACAGGGTGATGGCGACTTTCTTTGAGCATGACATGGGTTTTGAGCGGGGAGCAGCCCCATCCCTTGGAAGTAGTAGAGCCTCGGCCGAGGAGGTCTACTAGAGAGCTTCGTCCAACTACCAGGTACTCTAGTTCTGATTATGTAATGCTTATTGATGCGGGGGAGCCAGAGAGCTTCAAATATGTGCAGGTTCATTCAGATAAGTACCAATGGATTGCTGCAATGAAAGATGAGATGAGTTCTCTTGAGAAGAACAACACCTACGAGTTGGTGGACTTACCTAAGGGTAAGAGAGCATTGCAAAACAAATGGGTGTTCAATTTAAATAAAGCTGGTTACAAGCTGTTAAAGTATAACGCTCGTTTGGTTGTTAAGGGTTTTCACCAGAAGAAGGGATTTGACTTTGATGAGATCTTCTATCCTGTTGTGAAGATGTGTTCCATTCGGGTTGTACTTGGACTAGCGGCGGTCTAAATCTTGAACTTGAGCAGCTTGATGTGAAAACCGCATTTTTACATGGCGACTTAGAGGAGGAGATTTATATGGTTCAACCGAGAAGGTTTTGAAGTGAAAGGGAATGAGAATATGGTCTGCAGATTGAAGAAGAGTCTTTATGGCTTGAAGCAGGCACCTGTGCGGTGGTACCGCAAGTTTGATTCTTTTATGATCGGGAAGAGCTATAAAAGAACTATTGCAGATTCATGTCTCTATGTTAAGATGTTTCTGATGGTAACTTCATTATTCTTCTGTTGTATGTTGATGATATGCTTATTGTTGGGAAAAACGCTTTGATGATTCGCATGTTGAAGGATGAACTGTCAAAATCCTTTGACATGAAGGACTTAGGACCGGCGAAGCAAATTCTGGGCATGAAAATTGTTCGTGACAGAGAAGCTGGTAAGCTGTGGTTGTCACAGGAGTCCTATGTTGAAAAGGTTCTTGACAGGTTCAACATGACAGATGCTAAACCAGTTAGCACACCTTTGGCGAATCATTTCAAGTTGTCAAAGAAGTTGTGCCCAACAACAAGAAAAGAGAAGGAAGAGATGTCATCTATTCCTTACTCCTCAGCGGTTGGGTCCTTGATGTACGCCATGGTTTGTACTCGGCCAGATATTGCTCATGCTGTTGGATTGGTTAGTAGGTTTCTATCTAATCCAGGGAAGCCTCACTGGGAAGCGGTGAAGTGGATTTTCAAATACCTTAGAGGTACTTCTAAATTGTGTTTGTGTTTTGGTGGTGCTAAACCTGTGTTAGAAGGTTTCTTTGATGCAGATATGGCTGGTGACCTTGATGGAAGGAAGTCAACATCAGGTTACATCTTCACTTTTCTTTGGGGAGCTGTCTCGTGGCAGTCAAGTTGCAAAAGTGCGTTGCTTTGTCCACGACAGAGGCGAGTATATAGCAGCCAATGAAGCGGGTAAAGAGATGCTTTGGATGAAGCGGTTCCTTCATGAATTGGGTTTGAAGCAGGAGGAGTATGTAGTACATTGTGACAGCCAGTGCTATTGACTTAAGCAAGAATTCAATGTACCATGCTCGCACAAAACACATCGAGGTGAGGTACCATTGGTTGCGGTTGGTAACCGAGAACAAGCTTATGAAGCTTAAGAAAATCCATACGAGATGACAATGCAAGTGACATGTTAACAAAGATCGTTTCCAGAGAGAAGCTTGGTATGCGGCCTTGCGGCGGCATGTGCTCCGTGTAAAGCACGGTGCTGATATCTCTTCCTTCGTGGAATTGGAGGGGGACATTGTTGTGGTACAGGTACCACTTATCCAATTCCAAACTTTGAGGCCTTATTTGAAGAAGTGAACAAAGTGATTGGCTTGTGTGGAATTAAGTCACATGAAGTTACTATTCATGCAACTCATCCCACATGGAGTATTTATCAAGGAGGTTTGGGGACTCTAGCTTATATAAGGAGACCCTTGCTTCTCATTCTAAATCATCCCTCAAAGAAGTTGATATTTCCTTCTTTGTTCTTTCTTCTTCTTGTATTATTTCACTTGTTCTTCTTAGTGAAATATATTGGTGGGGTCCGAGGACGTAGGCAAATTGCCGAACCTCGTATATGGTGTCTTCTTTCTTCTATGCTTTAATTTCGGTATTTATTATACTGTTATTATCCAAGTAGCTGCGATAGGGTATAGCTGTAGTGATATATTGCGCTCTAAAATTACATAGAGGAAATTCTGTCTAAGGAGTCGGGTTTTAAGTGGGACCATTGTGACCCCTCCGTCTTTACTGGGAATCATCCTTAGTGTGGTTTTACAGTTCAATACTTCACTCGTACCCATTAGGGCGGAGGAATTATTCCGCGCTTCATGACAACTCTCAACATGTCAGGCAACAGAAATGTTGAAGATCTGTTTAGAGGTCCTACCATGGCGTCATTGCACTCAAGTGCCACAATTTGAGGCTGCTGCTGTTGACACAACTTCAAGGATCAATGCATGGAAGATCAACGATCAGCTCCCAATTTACAAGCCGCAGGTAGGCCGGGGATGGGCGGAGGTTTGTGTGGTGGTCTGAGTTAGTCAGTGGCCAGAGTTGAGGTGAGTAGGTAAAACATAGAAGATATAGAACTTTAGGGTTTAAAGAGAGAGAAGAAAAATTGAATCCAAAATAATTATTGTGCCATTTGTCCTTAGGGGCAAAAAAGACAGAAAGGACTACAAATACGCGATGACTTTTAAAATAGGACTTTAAGATGACAAAACTTAAAATGAGACCTAAATAGGATAATAATTAAAATTAAGGGACTACCAATTACCCATTCTGCATATGTTTTGAGGTTTCTTTTCCAGTAAGTAAGTAAGAAAATCATCTCCAAATGATTTCTCTATTCTTGCTCTTTTGACGCGTCTTGGTTCCACTTGAACTGAATCATGATTCTCATCATCATGGCTTTCATCATCATGATTTTCATGATTCAATGTTTCATCTTTTTGGCTTGACGAACTTGATGCACTATTATTTCTACAAGGAAATACATTTTCAAAAAAAGATGCATTCATTGATTACAATATTTTGTTCTAGAATATCCAAATTTTTTGAATTATGCACAAGGAATCAATAGGCACTACTTTTATACGCGTATTCTATGAAGATACAATCAACCGTTTTAGGACCTATCTTCACTCTCTTCTGTGTTGGTACCGCTACCTTTGCAAGACACCTCCACACTCGCAAGTGTTTGTAGGATGGTGTCCTACCTATCGATAACTCATATGGAGTTTTATCTTGCTTCTTTCGAGGTACCTTGTTGTTGACACCCAATTTTGTACGGGTTAGTAATTTAAGTTGTGTATAAAGTGTATCCATAGTCCTGTAACTTTAATTCTTGTCCTACCGGGATCCTGTTTTAACTTTTTGTACCATTAAAATCCTATTTTTTAAATATTTTTCAATTTGTGATCTTTTTCCATCCGTTGTCCATTAAATTTAACGGATTTTGGGGAAAAATTCTAATTTCAAAAACTCAACTTAAAAAAAAATCAATTTTCACCCAAATTTTAAACTTAATCATTTACGCACACCACAAACAATTACAAACTTTAAAAACACTATCTTGAAGTTTCAAATACCCAGCATAACCCATGCCCACCCTACCGCTGCCAGACAACCGCCGCCTCCAGACCGTCGTCGCCAAACCTGCCGGGAACCATTGAATATGTCGAAAATGGCTTAAAACCTTCGCCTCAACCTTCAATTGGCCGGAATCACAGCCTAGGGTGGCGCTTCGCAAGCCCTAGGCTGCGATTCGCGAGCCCAGGGCTGTGTTTCGCTGCCTTGGGCTCGCAACCGCGACCTAGGGCTCGCGAATCACCGCCCTAGGCTGCGATTCGTGAGCCCAGGCCTGTGTTTCGCCTCCTTGGGCTCGCAATTGCGACCTAGGGCTCGTGAATAACCGCCTTGGGCTTGTGAATCGTGACCTGACATTCGCGATTCGAAACCCTAGGCTGAGATTTCCGGCCAATCGGAGGTTGGGAAGGCGGTTTGAGGCCATTTCTGGCATTTTCGGTAAATTCTGACATGTTTGGCTGTGGCAGTGGCAGGTGGCCAGGGGTTATGTTGGACTATTTGAAACTTTAAGATAGTTTTTTAAAGTTTGTAATTGTTAGGGGTGTGTATAATGATTAAGTTTAACACTACTAGAAAATGTGCCAAAACCAACCGGCTAAACCAACGGGCAATTTAGCCCGTTGGTATTAACCAAGGGTTCATCCCTTGGAACTCTCTCCGGTGAGACCCAAGCATTATCCGGTCAGCATATACCAACGCGCAAACCCTTGGTTCGGTCGAAACATAAGCTATACCAACGAGCCACGCGTTGGTAAGTCCAATGGTACCAACGGCGCGCGATTGGTACTACCTCAAACTACAGCACAATCATTGTATACATGTTTTAAAACTTTTTATTTCTAAAATATGAATATGTTACATCTACAAAAATATGAATATGATTAAGCTTTAATGTGATTAGATTTTTATTAAAAATATAAGTTTCATGATGAAATAGTTATAATTAAGAACATGCGTTTGAATCCAAAAAGAGGTAAGTTTCATGATGAAATAATTATGAAATTTTAATGTGGGGTGAGTTTTAGTAAAAATAAATAAATTCTATAATAAAATAGTTATAGTAATTAGAAAAATTTACAACGTAAGGAAACATTAGGATATAATTGAGGAGTTTCAAGTGTGATTAAGAGATAATGATTAATACTCCTTGAAAATTAGAAACACTTTACAAATAATATTTTTCTTCCTTAAACAACAGCGATGGGCCTAGCGGTCCGGTGGCAAAAGAGCCTCCTCTATTCCCCCGAGACAGGAGTTCGAATCTTGACGAAGGTAGTTTTTTTTTAAATAGTTACCAGTTCCAACGTGTTGACCGTTGGAAATGGTCGATTTCCAACGTGTCAACAGTTGGAAATTTGCATTTTCCAACAGGTTGTCCGTTGGAAAATCCGAATTTCACATGACAATTTACCTTAGAATTGGAAAGTTAATAATGAAAACAAGTATTCTAAAAATAAACACTAATTACATGCATGTTTTGAAACATAATTTTTTTTGAACATGGAAATTATAAAATTTTAATGTGGGGTGAGTTTTAGTAAAAATAAATAAGTTCTATAATAAATTAGTTTTAGTAATTACGAAAATTTATTTTATAAGGAAACATACAATTTTTTTGAACATGGAATTTATGAAATTTTAATGTGGGGTGAGTTTTAGTAAAAATAAATAAGTTCTATAATAAATTAGTTATAGTAATTAGGAAAATTTATTTTATAAGGAAACATAATTTTTTGAACATGGAAATTATGAAATTTTAATGTTGGTTGATTTTTAGTAAAAATAAATAAGTTCTATAATAAAATAGTCATAGTAATTAGAAAAATTTATTTTATAAGGAAACATTTATAATATAGTTGAGGAGTTTCAAGTGTGATTAAGATTTAATGAGGTTTAGTAAAAATAAATAAATTCTATAATAAAACAGTTTTTTTTAAATTGTTACCCGTTCCAACGTGTTGATTGTTGGAAATGGTCGATTTCCAACGTGTAAATAGATTTTTTTAAAATGGTTGAGTTACTGAAATTAGAATTTTTCCCTTAAACCCGTTTAATTTAACGGTCAATGGATGGAAAAGGTCCACGAATTGAAAAAAAAGTTAAAACAAGACCCCGATGGAACAAGAATTAAAGTTACAGGACTATGAGTACACTTTACCCTTGTACATAATGTAATACATACACATACATCATCTAGGTTGCGTCCATGACATAGAGCTCCCTATCCGAGCTCTAAACAAAGCAAGTTCTTTCTAAGTGGAATGCGGTATCGTTGTACTTGTGAGACGTTATTCTCAAGCCTTCACCGTTTCATAGTAGGGTAGTAGTGTTGGTCCAGTGGGATTAATGTTCCCGCATGGACTCATGAAAACCTACGACCCAGATTAATCCATTCCTTACATGTCCCTCGTGGATAAGGATTGGGCCGTCGTTATTCAACGATGGGATATGGGAACCACCCTCGGCCTTTTGGTTAACCTTATCCCTGTATATAGTTCACTCGTGTCAAACACTTAGAACCAACCTTTGATTTCCCTACCCATTTATTTTTTCACCATTCACATATTCGTCACATGTTGTGCTTTATATGGCTATCGTTTGCATTGGGCTAGAATTAGTTTTTCAAGATGTCTGAACACTAGAGGCATTAAAGTTGTGGGAAATATTCTAAAGTACAAACAATGTCAAATTTTTTGTGGAATATGTACTAGACTCTACAAGTTGCAAGAGCGATAAACATTGAAGTTTGAGATTTTTGTACAAAGGGAGTCATTTCTTTCAACAATCGTCAATTAAGTCATTTGTTCTTTATACTTGTACATTTTTGTATATAATTTGTATAATTTGATTTTTTTTCCCTTTTGATTTTAATAAAATTTGCATGCATCATTTAAAAAAAAAGAGAGAGACCATCAATAACATTCACCTTAAACTTTGCATCAGTCGTGCATTTTAATCACTTGTTACTTGAGATTCATCATTGCACATTTTCATCTTAAAAGTGGGAACAAAATAAAGCAATTAAGAAAAGTGGACATTAAGGTGTTTAAGAGCAATTTTATGGCGTGAAAAGATCTGACGATCCTCGATTGAGGAATTAAAAGGAAATTTCTCACAATCGTCTTTAGGCTAAGTCCGACATATAGATCTACGCAAATTGGTGAATAATTGAAAAACCTTAAGTTCACTCCAATCTTTGAGAGTTTGCCAAGATAACTTGAAAGTTAAATTCCCAAAATTTAGTCCGGAATCGAGGGTGTTGTCCTTGTTACAATGGACATATGTTATTCTTTTCCTCAAAATGAGAAGAGGCAAATATGCGCATTGGCATCCTTCATTAACACCTCACATTCTCGTATTCTCTTATGCTTTTCCACATGCTTTCACCAAGTCGTAACATAAACAATGTCACCGATGGGTTAAAAAGAGGATTTGATAGTGGCAATCTCGAACACATTGCTAAATTTAATGAGAGTGATTTTTGTGCGGCCCTTCAAACTTTTATGGGATTCTTTTAGAAGAAATATTGTTTCAATCAATACATCAATTCCCAGGTTAATGAAAGGGGAACCTTATTCTCAAAAGGGGATCAAAATGAAAGCACATTTCAGATTAATGCTACATTGCCAAGGTTTGGATCAAGTCTAGCTTCGTTGAACTCATCAGTTCCCAGGTTCGATCAAAGGTCAAGATGTCTTCAACATGTACATCAATACCCATGGCTCACGAAAAATGAAGAAAATGGGATATAAGAGGTCAATTTAAATTCTACTATGTTGTATTTAGCTAGAAATGGTTGAAGTTACGAATAGTACTAGTAGTCATTTGTCTTTGCATTTTAGTTTGAAGTAATCGAGCGTAGGTAGAAACAACTGTTTAAGCTCCCATGAAAATGACTCAAAATATTGAAGAAGAAGAAGAAGAAGAAGAAGAAGAAGAATGGAAAATGAAAAAATGAGTCATATAGTTTAAAGTGAAAACCTACAAAGGCAGTTTAAAATGAATGCACAATTGAAGCAGTTATCACTAGCCTCATCATCATGAGGAGGGTAAGAAACAAATCTCAGGTAGTATCACTCACCTTTCAAGTTCTCAAAGAGTGGTTCTAGACATCATAAAGGTTTGGGGCAACCACTTTCAAGTTCCTGAGGAGTAGTTCAACAAAACATCAGAGTTAGGGGACAACATTTGAAGTCGTTCGTCTTGGATAAGGGGATGATTTCGTGATTGACACTATCAGGTTTTGCAAAGAAGTCAAGTCGATCATTGGTGGCACTCAAACCTTTCTCTTGAATCATACTACTTTTCATCAGCCCATCATCAATGGATACCACTTTCTGTAAAGAACCACCTGAACAGTATTTTTCTTCATCTTAACCTCCACATAAGACAGTCATTCATGTTGGAAGCCATTTTTATACCCACGCACATTTTACTTATTCAAGTTGAAAAGGGAAAGAATAAAAAGTTTTAATGATCAAACAAGGACCATCATATATTTTGTCAAACTCCACAAATTGATAAGAGTTTTTTGAAGGACCAACCATTAAACATTAATGAGTATGGATCTTACGACAGACATGGTTTAAAGACTCTTGTTGAGAATATGCAATTTTATGATCACAATTAGAGGGCAAATGGATCATTCACTCATATAATTGTTCTCGGGGGGCAAAGGAATCCAGGAATGAAAAAAAAATCGACAATGAGGTAAAGTCATAGGGTAAATTCCACGTATAGTCCCTTAGCTTTTATGTGTGTCCTATTTTGGTCTTATTTTAGGAATTCGTCTCAAATTCATCCATTATCTTACAATTTCATCCTAAACAAGTCCTTCTGTTACATTTTTCGTTAAAGTCACACTTTAGTTAAGGGTATTTATGTAAATATGTATATTTAACAATCAATTTAAACTCAATTTTTTAATTATTTACAAATAAATCCCAACTATTTCCAAATGTTACAAAACTACCCAAGCCTCTCGCCTTCACGCCTCAACCCTCACTCTCTCAATTTCACCACTCAACGGAGATCCATTGCGGATCAAGTAGAAGCCACCACCATCGGCCTCTTTGATGACCCAAATCAGCGGCATCGTAATAGCATGAGCGACGCCCTCCCGAACCTAGCAAGAGCGACACCTTCACGTTCTTCACCTTCGCCTCCACATCGCTGTCGTTTGTGAAGTCGGGATCATTGGTCTTCATTGATGACGTTGCGGTGGCGCTCAACATTTTTACATTTCGGAGTTTGGGGAGTTTGCTCATCCAACTTCTCTTGGTGTAGATCGGAGTGCCCATCGGCCGCCACTTGGCCGAGCTCTGCCTTGGCAAGTACCCGAATTAGGCAAAACCAGTGCTCTAGTTCATGGCAAAGCTGACGCTCATTGAAGTTTTTAAACTATAGAGGCTTCAATCTTCCGATTGAAAAAAACCCAAGTCTACCCGTTGAAGATTTTAGATCTACGGACGAAGGCAAACGAAGGTGGGTGGTTTAGTTGTTGAATCGGAAACCTTTCAGGGTGAGAGGAGCGAGGTGGCTGTGGGTGGTTGTTCTAGATCTGGGATCGGCGTCAGAGGTCTTTTAGCAGATGGATGGTCAGAAGCAAAAACACAAATGTAGCCTTGAAGATTCAACAAAGAAGAAAAACTGGAATTAGAAAACAAAGGGGAAGGTGTCAATCTAGAAAAAGAGTTGAATTTACCTAGTTTGTTTGTTGAAGGATAGATAAAAGTAGTAAGCAGTTGTTGGGGAGAGGATAGAAAGATAAGAAGGTTAAAAAATTTGGTTAAAATGATTTTTTTTAAAGTATAATGACAATATTTTAATTAAAAGTGTAATTAGGCTCATAAAGAAGGGATAATTACGTAAATAGTAGTAAATTTAACGGAAAAAGATACGAAAGGACGAACGGTGCACAATTTATTAAATGTAAGGGATGAATTTAAGACGAATTCCTAAAACATGATCAAAATATGACACACATAAAAGCTAAGGGACTATACATGGACTTTACCCTAAAATCATATCAGGGAAGATGAATGAGGTTCATAAAGTAAGTTGAGTAAAGATTTTTGCATCTACCATCCATCATTGGTTTTAATCGAAGATCATCCTAATTTTACGAAGGTATTTTGAAAAACTCCAAACATCAAGTATTTTCAAAATCATGCATCATGGAAATCATGTATCATGCACATTGTCATCATCCATATTCAAAGACAGGTTTTCAAGGAACATATCAAGCAAGGACTTGAGCGTGTGTTATTCAAATATCTCTTTTCCTATCACAATAATCAACCAACGCTCCACAAAGGTGTTCACCGGGAAAATTAAGGAAAGTTCTTCAATCCCTTTCAAGAAAGAAGAGTTTCTCCCACATAAGGGCAAGAAAGTTCTTCCCAAGATCAGTCATGATTTTCATCAAAGCAGGTATAGAGGTCTCGTTTCCTTCATCCAAAGTCGGGTAAGAAGGTTCTAACCGTTCATCTCAAGATATCAAGTCTTTCCACAAAGAAGCAAAGAAAAGTCTTTCGCTTCATAAGGGAAAGAAAAGTTTTTTCCCTTCACGAAAAACAAGAAGACTTCGATAAAAACTATCAACAATCATTCATCAACTTTTATCGAGTATTGAGAAGGTTCTCAATATCGAATTCTTCCCTCCATGATTTAATCAAACTCCCCTTATTTTTAGAAATTCACTCATTTTGTGCAACTTCTCAATTTTTGAAAGTTTAGTCATTTTGTCAAACTTTCATACATTTTCAGAAATCTACTCGAAGTTTAGTCGTTTCGTCAAACTTCGTAATTTTTGAAATCCTATCGTTTTGTGCAATTCCTCATCTGGGAAGTTTAGTCATTTTATCAAACTTCTCATCAATCTCAATCACTCAGATTTTTACAAAAGGTAAGTAATGTTCCTTAACCTTAATTTGAAGAGAAAGATTTTTCTTCGTTAATGGTAAGAAGGTTCTTACCATTCTTCTCATTTCAGGATATCAACAAAAAATATCACCAAAGGCAAGGAAGGTCCATTTGCCAAGGCCGAGAGAGAAAGTTTCTCTACTCAAATGGTAAGAGAGTTCTTACCATTTTTCTTATATTAAGATATCAATGAAGTTTTTCAGAGAAGCAGGGAATGTTCCTTCACTTCATATGGGAAAAAAGGTTTCTTCCCTTCACGAATAACAATAAGGTTCTTGTTATTTGATCTATATCTTTAGCACTCATTCAGTAGATTTTATTGAGAAGATTCTCGATCTCAAATTCTTGAGGTAAGGAAAGTTCTTTAATCTCGAATAGTGTGAAAGTTTCCGCTATTCGACTCAATAAGAATGTTCCTATTAAGAGAAGCAAGGAAAGTTCTTTTGCATCACAAATAATAAGAAGGTTCTTGTTATTCGATCACAACTTTCCACAGTCATTCAACTATTTTTTCCGAGCAATGGGAAGGTTCTCAATCTCACATCTTCAAAGTTAGGAAAGTTCATTAGCCTTAGTCTGAAGAGAAACATTTTTCTTCGTGAATGGTAAAAAAGGTCTTACCATTCTCCTCATCACAAAGTCAACAAAGGTTTTCCACTAAAAGGCGAGTAAGGTTCCTTTGCCTTATCCCGGAGAGAAAGGTTTCTCTACCCAAATGGTAAGAAAGTTCTTATCATTCTTCATATTCAAAATAACTTCAGGTTTCCACTTAGAAAGGCAAGGAAAATCAATTGCCTAAGCCCATGAGAGGAATGTTTCTCTCACCAAATGGTAAGAAAGTTCTTACCATTCTCCTCATTTCAAATAATTAATCAAGTTTTAAACAGAGATTTGCAAGCAATGTTCCTTAGCATTTTCAAGAAAGGAAAGGTTTCCCTCACAATGTGGTAAGAAAGTTCTTACCACTCCTTTCAAAAGTCAATCCAGTTCTTAGATCAAAGATTCACAAGGAAAGTTCCTTAGCCTCATCCAGAAAAGAAAGGTTTTTATCCCAGAGTGGTAAGAAATTTCTTATTATTTTCAGCATTCTACAGTGTCATTCAAGATTTTTGTCCAAGGGAAAGTTCTCTACCTAGTAATTCAGTCTAAAGGCAAGAAAAGATAACTTCGGTGGTAAAAAGGGAAGGTTCCCTACCTTACAACTCAAATCTAGGTGGCAAAAATAGAAAATTCCCTACCTAGTAATCCAGTCTCAATGCAAGAAAAGATAGCTGAGGTGGCAAAAATGGAAGGTTCCCTACCTCACAACTCAAATTTAGGTGACAAAAAGAGAAAGTTCTCTACCTAGTAATCCAAACTCAAGGCAAGAAAAGATATTTGAGGTGGCAAAAATGGAAGGTTCCCTACCTCACAACTTAAATATAGGTGGCAAAAAGAGAAAGTTCTCTACCTATTAATCCAGTCTCAAGGCAAGACAAAATAATTTAAGGTGACAAAAAGGGAAGGTTCCCTACCTCACGACTTTAACTTTGAGGATTTTAAGGTGGATTAGTATGCTACTGAGGATTTTAACTTTGAGGATGCTAATTTTTATTTAGCAGTGAACAATGTTCTACAATTGTTAGGTTGTAGTTTGAGTCTTATGGAGGGAATTAGGGTGGAGAAGGTAGTGGTTGAAATTGTAAAGGGGTAAAAACTTTATGGTAGAATTGATAGGGTCAAAAGTTTTGTAGTTAAACCTAAAAGTTTAACGAAATCGCTAACGGTGGTTACTGTCAGGGGGGGTTTTTGTATATTTTCAAAAACCTCAAAAAGTTTTTTCGAGAATTCCGAAAATGCAGGGAGAAAAGTTGAGATTATAACAAACGTCGAGGGGTTTTTGATAATTACCCTTCATTTATTATTTTGGCAATAAACCTAACATACAATTCACTGCCAATGCTTTAATTTATCTAAAAGTGAAAAATAAAAACTCAACTTCTGCAACCCTAAAATTATTAGATTGTCCATTTTAAATTTTTGTACCATTAAAATTCCTTTTTTTTAAATCTTGTTTTAAAATTTAGATACATTTATGTTTCTTTTCATGAATATTGACAATTTTACTTTTGAATAAATAGTACAATAACCTTTATGGTTTGATTTTTACTTATCATAAAAAAGACACATCCTGTGCTACAAGCCATTAAGATGTCTCTTGGGGTTCGTTCTTTCTTCCTTACCGCCGTCGTCGCCTTTGGCTCACCTCCGGCGTGACATGCAATTGCTCTTCACGATGTGCCTTCTCTCTCTACCATAATGTTTCCATCACGACTCAACGGCGCAGGTCTAGGCGCCGAACTTCATGGTGTTATATTGATGATTTGTTTGCTAGTTCTCAGACCGTAGAGGTTTTCAGGCACTGCAGTTCAAATCCGTTCGTGTTTCCGGAAGTTGCGTCCAGCTTCACTAACGGTGATAGGTGTGTTGGCGTTTCTCAGGCGGCCAGTACTCTGGTTGACCGCTCTCGCCCTCAGCTCTGGTGCTTTTTTGCTCATTTCTCGGATGCCCGATTTGCAGATTTCTCACAAGTTTGGTTCTCATAGCACTACTGGATCTTGTTTCACTGATGGACGCCCCAAGCTCATCCGGCACCTATCGGCTAGGGGCCCGTTCTCTGGAGGACCTAGTTTTACAGCGGGCTACGCCGCTTGCCTCTGCCTCGGAAATGCCTCCTTTCTGGTGACCAAGACCTAGTTTTGCTTGGGCTCGCTTCCATGTTGCAAGGGATCCTAATTTGGTACGGCGTTGGCCCGGTCCCATTTTGATGGCTTGACTACGTGTTTGTCTCCCGTTTGGTGCATATAGTACAAGGGATGTGCTCAGTAGTACAACGGTGGCTAGGCGATTAGTGAATTCTGTGTTTTTTCGACTCCGTCGTTTCGTACTCCTAACTGAGGTTTTGCTCAATCTTCACGGCGTTTCCATCCGCCCAGTGCCAGAGCCTCCTCTGCTGACGGTTGGGTTGTTCGTTTTTTATGGTTTGTTCTTCTGTGACGCGCTGGTGGATTTTCTTGCAGAGGCAGGGCTGAGAGTTTGGACTCGCCCTGCTGAGGGATATGAGGAAGGATTTGATGGGATGGCTAGGATGTGGGTCTGCCTAATCGATTTCAGCTGTTATCATTTTGGCCCTTTACGCACTTTGTTATCAGTTTGGTATACTTTTGTTATGGCCAGAGGTTTAGTTTTCTAGTTTTTTATGCTCTGGAGCATCTTTGGTTTTGGTTGTTGTTTTTGCTTATTCTCTAGATATTTGTGGTGGGGGCTATTTTTAGCTTTCCTTTCGATCCTTTAGTTTGCCTATCTGGAAACGCCCAGTCATGGTGAGTCGTTACAGGATAACTCTTCAAACGTCAGCACGGGCATCGAAATCGGGAGTCTTCATCTTTAATTCCGCCATGCAGTGACGGAACTATATAGGGACAGGGGGTGCTACTGCCCCCCCCCAAAGTTGATAGGGGTATAGGGTATATGGTAGAAATTATGAGGATTAATGTAATAATTTACCCACTAGCCCCCCACTCAATCCAAAATAAATTTTTACCCACTTATTATTAAACCCCAACCTAAATGGTCTTTTTTTTCTCACATACCCAAATTGCATCTATAAAAGAAGTCAACTCAACTTGGTTAGGTAAAAAAAAATTGATCAATGTTTTCTATTTATAGTTTTATCTAAGTCATTTAAATTTGATATGTTGTGGTTTGGGACCATGTCTAATTAATCTTTAATTTTTCGTTTTAATCATCTTTTAGTACATTTAAATTTCGGAATTATGCGTGGTAGTTTTTGTGAGATTGTTTATATATAATTTAATTTTTATTACTAATTCATTTTTATTTGTGTACTTGTCATGAGTTTGAGTTTATTATTACACACAATTCTCTTTTTTATTAATTTCTCACTGTTTTTTGTTTCTTTATTTGGAAATATTGTTTTCTATAAAAAATCAAGTAAAAGAAATAAAAAAGAACCCATGATACCAATTTGGTTGTATGAATTTGTATTATTATTTTTCTACGTAAAAGGTTAGCGGACTCAAAAAATTTCGTAGGTCGATTTTTATGTTCTCAATCGAGGTAGGAGTTAATGATTAATGGCGGCTTCATTGAAAAATAGCGTCGCTAACCTCCATTATTTTAACTATTACTATATATGGAGGTTGGTCTGAGTCATTATAAAATGAGTTAAGGCCGACGTTTTATGATTACAAATTCCAACCCCTAATTTAATCTACCCACCAGCCCCCCAACTTCGAATTCCTGGTTCCGTCACTGCCGCCATGGCGCATGTGCCCTCAACCCCGGAAAACCTTATTTAGATGGGTATGCTACAGAATCTCATTGGTGATCTTTATGTGCTTTTTTCTGCACTAGTTTAATTTCATCACATGTGAGCCTTCTTAGTTGTTCTTGTCAAATTTGGTTGCTTAGTTTGCTCTTTTTTAACTTTTTATCTAGTAAAATGAGTCTTTCACGTCAAAAAAAAAAAAAAGACACGTCCTGAAAACGATCAAAGTGTTTGTTTGCCTCTGCCATGTTTGGCCACAACCACGGAACACACGGTGTGCTGCAAGTTGCAGACGTGGACGGAAAGAAGAGACGAGGATACCCAAACAAGCAAGTCCCAACCGCAATACAAAAGTAACTTCACATGCCATCTGCCCTCTATATTAATTCAACCCCTTCCACTCTAATTTTGACCCACAAACATGTGAGTTTGACCGAAAATCATTATGAGTAAATACAAGGTTTTTAAATTGGGAAAATTTCCTCCATTAGATTGAAAAATTAATTTTTAAATGTTTTGCGGATTCCCAAAATGATAGTTTATGATAAAAAAAATTATATACTTCATCCGTCCTAAGAAAATACCCTATCCATGTCAAAAAATTAACCACGTTTGTTTTTTAACATTAACTTTATAGGCATTTTAAGTTCAATAATTCTTATCCATAAAATTAACTTTATAGGCATAATTTGAAGTATAAATCTCCCTGAACAAATAAAAATAAGAAATAAAATTAATCTGAAAATTAGAAAATATATGGACTTGATATGCAAAAACTTTAACAATATAGATGAGTAAGAGCAATTAAACCTTAAAGAAATAAAAGGGGGAAAATGTCAAAAAACAAAAAACTGAAAAGCACAAAGTTATAATAAACGTAGAGAAAAAAACGTAAGAAGTTAAAAATACGAAGAAAAAAAATCAGAAGAAGAGCGGGTAATCGGTTTGATACTTAATTTGTAATATAGGGTGTGTTTTGGGCATGATTAATTCTAGGAAATCTATGAAGTATTCAAAATAGTTTGAAGTTTGTGTGTAAATACTGGATCAGCTCCTTGCATGATATTACCATTTTACTCTTAAGTGGGGGAGGTAAGGAATCAAAAAGTTAAAGGGAAGAATGGTAATCTCATAGAAGAAGCTGACTCACATGTTCTACTTAGGAATGAGAACGGTTCGGTTTATCCACGAATGAGGTATAATCATAACCATTAATTATGGTTTTTTTCACATCCACAATTCTACGAATTTTTTCATGCGGTTTCTAATTACCACTCATATAACCACGATTATCCGCGCTTTACAGTTATAACCACGGATATTTTCATTCTCAGAGTGCATCAATTACGAGCAAATATGCATCATTGGGTTTCTAGAGTGAGAAGCTCTCATTTCTCTCTCTAGAATTTGGGTCAAATTTTCCTTACCAATGAGGTTTGATGCTGAGATTTCCTTCCGTATTGAGCAAAATTCATTCTCATTTGTGGTGGAATGGGGAAAATATGGTGATATACTTAGAATTATAGAGAATAGTCGGCATTTTAGGGGTTCAATAGATTTAATGGAAGAATAAATCTTATGATTTATATTTAATTTGAGAATTAGTTGCAGTACAGAAAGATTTACAAGGGAGAAGCACCGAGTGTCTAAAGGAAGATATCTATGTTGTCCGATCAAAGGCAACAATCATGGCCGGTTTTTTCAATTGACTGAAGCTAGCAAGTTTAACCGGTCATGTATTATTTTACCAAAGGGAATGAAATCCGTTGGATGGAGGCGGACCCTCCGCTTCCTAGTCGAGAAAGGCTGCATTTCATCCGCTGGTTACTGTCGGAATCGAGAATGGCGGCTGAAGAGGGATATTGCCGGTGATTGTCGCCTTATGGTGAGACCTTCGGGGCAACAGTCTGGAGATGATCTTGAGATGAAAGACAACGAATCGAGTCGACGAAAATCGTCGGATTTCACATTGGAACCTGTGGGAAGTGTCTTGGGTGGCTGGGTTGTGGCGGTTTCTCCGATGACGGCGGAAGCTGCAGTAGCAGGTGCAGCAGGGTTAGTTAAGTATCCGATGGGGGCTGGTGAGTCTGTATCTCCTGCAGTGAAGATGCTCATCGCTGGCAGCGTGAGCAGTAATCCAATAGCAGCAATCGGCCTTGAACAGGGAGATGGTGGGTCGTCTCCCTCAAGCTTGCAAGAGGAAGCAACGGCAGCGAGTCAGGCGTCCAGTTCGGAGTCAGCTACGAGGCGGACTTTCCGGTCTTGGGAAGGATAAAAGATTGTTTTTCTCAGAGTGCTCAGCTCCCGATGCAACCTGTTGGAATTCAAAAATCTAGGGAAATTAAAGCTTCTTTACAAAGCTTCTCTCATGATGGGCCGGATGAGAGTGAAGCGCTCTATGTGGAAAACGTTGAATATGGGCTATCCGATGAAATTGGTGAATTTGGGCCTACTGCAACAGATAATAAGAGTACCATTGCTGATAATATGGTAGAAATATCAAAAAATAATGGGGATAATCCAATACTATCAGTAACCAATGCAATTGAGGGCGATTTGGAAGCAAAGCTGGATACTCCAAACCCATCAACTTCTCCATTGACTCTTCATTCTGGTAATTCAAGTAACCCTTCATACATTATTTTTCCGAATATTCCACCTTCTTTGGTTTTGAAACGTCACCAAAGTGAAAGTGAAAAGTTAAGTTTAAATTTGGAAGAGGATATTAATGACACAGTCCAAAACATAACTGGTATGGAGGCACTGAGGGAAAGGTCCAACTTGGTGAAAGGAGTCCGACTATCCTGTGGTCGTTCTTCAACTAGAGCGAAAGTTCGAGATAAACGCCAAGTAGATAAAATTACCACATTAATGGGATTGTCTTTCGAGGGTTATGAAAGTTTAGCTTTGGAGATTTTTGATGATCTTTACAAACCTTCAAAAAGGGGAGTATTGAAAACTGGCTCTTTTATGAAATTGAGGAATGAGCTTCGAAGACTAGAATGGAGTATCAAGAGTTTTGTTTTTGATAGGGAGTATCAAGAGTTAGTTGAATATGATTGGGCTACTTTTTTGTATTATATATGTGGGTTGTGGTACAGGTTTTGATGGTTTATTTAGGCATTAGACATTCGTGTTGAAATTAATGTCCTGGTTATGGGAATGATTTTTGTGTGTGCTTGTAAAAGGGTGAAATGAGATGCTTTTCTCGGGCATTAAAGTGTTTTATTAGGTATTCAGTATGGGTATTATGAGTTTAGGGGGTCTTGATTTTGGAGTTTTTTTGTTGTTCTAGTACTTTGCTGGAACTCTTCCTTTTCTTTAATAATAATAAAAATTTGTCGTTCAAAAAAAATTTACGAGCAAATATAAAATACTCTTCTATATAACTTCCTGCAAGCACATTGGTCATTTTATTCCTCTACACATATCCGTTCATATGTGAGTTCGATTTTGATTCAATTTATAATTACTAAATTAGTAATTAGTAAGACCAATAACTAGATTGGGTTTAGATGGGTTGAGCTTTAGTAGGTTATGGTAGTGGTCGTCGGGTAGTTTTAGTGGATTAGTAAGGGATTATCGGATTGGACTTAATTCTCTACGTCCATGCTGGGACCTCGGTAGTGGGCCTGGTAACAAGGAGCTCGCTACCAAGGTCCCTAAAGTAGACTCTGACCGATGGTAACGAGCGTCGTTGCTAGAACCGTCACCTTTTTTATATTGGTAACGGGCTCAGTAATTGGGTACTCGGTACTAATGTGAGTAACACACAACCAGCTACCAAACCCGCTGCCAATTTGACAAAAAGCTACAATCTTAGATCCATCTCTCAATTCAAACCCTCACTCTCTCTCACCCGCCGCACCTCTCCCTCTCTTCTCCGGTGATTTTCTTCTCTTCCCACCACCGGACGGTCGTCCAACCACCATCTCCTCAACCTCCATCTCTTCAGCTATCGGCAGACTTGACAAAAGAAGGGCTGAATCATTTTTGCCTTCGAGCGTGACGTGAGGAGAGGAGAAATCTGAGGCTAGGGTTCGATTTCTTGCCTCCGAACTTGAATAACTCTTTCTAATGGTGTCTACTTTGCTCTGCCTCACTCCACTGGCTTCTGTTCGCACGCTTCCCTCTAAGCTAAACCCTTCCTTTTCTTGGAGAAATGGAGCCCTTAAGCTTCACAAACCATCTTCGTTGTCGATGCTCAAGCCTCGCTCTCTCCGTGAACCAAAAGGTATTGTATCTTTCTGGATCCACTATTAGCGGTTAGCGCAGATTTGCGGTGTGGATACCTCTACACCGCGCTCTGTCATCTCTAGTTCGGCCACTGCCTCTTTAGATCGGGATGAAGATGGATTTTTTCTCTTTTGAGGTAAGCAGGGAATTTTTTAGAATATGGATAAAATAATTAATAATAAAAGTGGAGAAAAATAGGTAGCTATCAAGGAAAACCATCTAAAAAATGTATAAATTCAAATGCACCGATAGGCTAGCTCTCTTGTACTACCAAGTTTCATTAGAATCCACTAGAACCACCCTACTCTACATGTGAAAATCTGAAACACATAGAAGACGATGGGGTTCAACATAACCTCCATCAAAACATCCTCCAATGGAGTTTGGGAAGGCGATAATCCTCTGGATTTTGCCTTCCCTCTGTTAATACTCCAGACCACTCTCATCCTCGCCCTCAGTCGCTTCTTCGCCTTCCTCCTCAAACCCCTCCGTCAACCCAAAGTCATCGCAGAAATCCTCGTAAGTCTCTACCTACCTACCTCGTTAATTTCTAGTAATCATAATTTCTTGGGATGGAGGAGTAGTAAGTAGTATGACTGACTATAATGATTACTTGGGGATCAATTTGTCAGGGTGGGATTTTGTTAGGTCCTTCAGCGTTAGGCCGGAATAAGGAGTACGTGAACCGGGTTTTCCCACCCTGGAGCGCGCCGATCTTCGAGACCGTCGCCAGTATCGGACTTCTCTTCTTCCTCTTTCTCGTCGGTCTCGAGCTAGACCTCACCTCAATCCGACAAAGCGGGAAACGGGCCTTCGGGATCGCTCTCGCCGGAATATCTTTGCCCTTCGTCTCCGGTATCGGCGTGGCGCTTGTCCTTCGTCGGACTGTTGACGGCGCCGACCAAGTCGGCTTCCCTCAGTTTATCGTTTTCATGGGCGTTGCACTCTCCATAACCGCCTTCCCGGTGCTCGCGCGAATTTTGGCGGAGCTTAAACTGCTCACCACCGCCGTCGGGCAAACCGCCATGGCTGCGGCTGCGTTCAACGACGTCGCGGCGTGGATCCTTCTCGCTCTCGCCGTTGCACTTGCTGGAGATGGCGAGAGCCATAAGAGCCCGCTGATTTCCCTCTGGGTGCTCCTCTCCGGCGCAGGGTTCGTGGCGTTCATGATGGTGGTGATCCGACCAGGAATGGAATGGGTAGCGAGGAAATGCTCTCCGGAAAACGACGTTGTCCACGAGGCTTACATCTGTTTGACTCTAGCCGGTGTTTTGATTTCCGGGTTCATGACGGATCTGATCGGAATTCATTCAATTTTCGGCGGGTTCGTGTTCGGGCTAACAATTCCGAAACGGGGGCATTTTGTGGAGAAATTAACGGAGAGAATCGAAGATTTCGTGACAGGGTTGTTGCTGCCGTTATACTTCGCTTCGAGCGGGCTGAAAACCAACGTGGCAGATATCAGAGGCTCGGAGGCGTGGGGTTTGTTGGCGCTGGTGATTGCGACGGCCTGCGCCGGAAAGATTTTGGGGACGTTCGCGGTGGCGAAGATGTGTAAGATGACGACGACCGACGCGGTGGCGCTGGGTGTTCTGATGAACACTAAAGGCTTGGTGGAGCTCATTGTACTCAACATCGGCAAGCAGAAGAAGGTGATTATTGCGTTTAATACTTCAAATTCAGAATGATTTTCTCTCAAATGAGAAAACCACTGGCCCACCACCTTAATCCGCTTCCATTTCCATTTACATCCTATAAGTTTTTTAAAAAATTGTTTTAGAAAATGTAGAATCTTACTCAACCTTAAAATAAGAAACTTAATAAACTATTTACATTTAGAATAGGGAGACATATGATTTGGTTAAATGATGCATCCTAAGTCCTAACCCAGTTGACCCTTCCCTACAAAAAATAAAGTTCTATGCTAAAGAAACAAGTTGAGGGACTAAACTGTTCAAGCATTATCTCTGCTGGCTAATATAAAGTATTATTCATTTTTACAGGTACTCAACGACGAGATATTTGCAATACTGGTACTAATGGCCCTCTTCACCACTTTCATAACGACCCCAATAGTGATGGCTCTGTACCGTCCAGCCCGGGCTAAGTCTGGTCCGAACCACCGGAAGCTTCGCGACCTCCACGCGGATGATTCCGACGACCAGCTCCGCGTCCTAGCCTGCCTCCACGGCTCAGGAAACATCCCCTCCATCATCAGCCTCATTGAAGCAACCCGGAGCACCAAAGCCTCCAAACTCAAGCTCTACATCATGCACCTAGTTGAGCTCACGGAACGGTCCTCCGCCATCATCATGATCCAACGGGTCCACAAGGTTGGGCTTCCGATTTTCAAACGGGCACATCACCGGGAACTACAAGGCCGGATGGATGAGGCTTTCCAGGCCTACAGCAGATTAGGCCGGGTCACAGTCAGGCCCACCACGGCAATATCCCCACTTTCGACCATGCACGAGGACATCTGCCACGTGGCGGAACGTAAGAGGGCGACGATGATTGTGCTGCCGTTCCACAGATCGTGGAGGGGAGGGGAGGAGGTGGACGATATGGGCCACGGGTGGAGAACGGTGAACCAGAGGGTTCTGAAGCACGCGCCGTGCTCCGTGGCGGTGCTTCTGGACCGTGGATTCGGAAGTGGGACCCGCGGTGGGCCTACTAATATGATCAACGGCGAGCAGAAGGTGTGCTTGTTGTTCTTCGGTGGACCTGATGATAGAGAAGCGTTGGAGTTAGCCGGGAGGATGGCGGAGCATCCGGTGGTTAAAGTCACCGCCGTGAGGTTTCTGAAGAAAGATGGAAGTAACTCCTCCATGGAATTGGATGACGTAGCGGTGGAAGAATTCAAGAGAAAGTATGGTGATTTGGTGGAGGAGTACATAGAGAAGCGGACAGACAACGTTGTTGAGGCGGTGGTGGAAGTAGGGCGGAGCGGCGAGTACGATCTGATAGTGGTAGGGAAGGGCCGTTTTCCGTCGACGAGCATGGTGGCGGAGATGGGGGAGCGGAGGGCGGAGCATGCGGAGTTGGGGCCAGTGGGGGAAATTTTGGGTTCTTCAAGCCTAGGCATAAAATCCTCTGTGCTTGTAATCCAAGAGCATCATATAGGGGATCAGGAGAACATTAATGGTGATGAGAAGCACAAAGCAAGGACATCTTCTAATTCTAGTGATGCTGAGGAGACTTCCACTGAAATGGTATGAATCAAGATAAAAATTAATTTCCAGAAAGTACTAATTAATTACTAATTAAGTTGTAGATGTATAGAGATGTCTAATCATGCAGCGCATGCACTTGATTCTTTGATCAATAAACAATAGGATAAATTTTTTATGCTCCCTCAGTAACTGTTTTTTTTCATCATCACTTTTTTATGAATTGAATGATAAAAATATTATTAATATGATGGAACTCTCAAAGAATTGTTTTCATTCAAGGGTCGATGATGAAAAAAACACTTATACCCAGTGAATAGAAAATTTATCCTAAACAATAATGGTTAATATTGTTGGGTTTGGTACAGCCATGGTTCTGAAAACCGGACTGGACCGGTCGGTCGAACCAGTCTCCAATCCGGTCCGGTTATCGGTTCTAAGGCCATCTCTGCGAAACCGGACTGAACCGATAAAAACCAGCAGAACCGGAACCGTCGGTTTTTGAATAAAAATCAGTTGTGTATGGTGGACCTGTTTTTTGCAAGTTGAAGTGTAGGGTTTGGGCCTGTTTTTTGCAAGTTGAAGTGCAGGGTTTGAGCCTGTTTTTTTTATGGAATTCATGTCAAAATCTCAATGGGCCAGCCCGCTCTTTTATTTATTTATTTTTTGATAGATCTCAGTTAAATTAAAAGAAGCAATTAACGTTGAGGGAACTGAAGGTTTAATTTTACTCTTAATCATTTTTATTTTTGGATTTGAAATAATTGTGTACTGGATTCTTTAGTAAGATAGTTTTATCTTCAAAGAATAATTATGAGTTTGTAGGTGATGGAACTTTAGAACTTGCATATGCCAATTTTTTTGAAATATTTAGAGCTTGTATATGCTAATTCTTTTGAACTTTAATGGATCTATATTTTTAAGTTTACTATCAATTACATATTTATTTTAAGATGAATGATAAATACTATGAAACGGCCAAAATAAATGGATTGATTAATGGGGTACGGAGGGAGTAATGACTTTAACATAAACTGTAACGGAATGACCAATTTAGGATAAAATTGAAAGCTAAGGAACTAAAATATGAAAAATTCTTAAAAATAGACTAAAATAAGACACGTGAACTAAAAATGTATTTTAGTAATATGTTTACAATCATCTCATCTGTAGAACTGAAAATGGGACAAAAGAATGCGAATGCATTCAATAAGGTCTTAAAAGTAGCACGGGAATTGAGCGAAATTACAAATGAGAAAAGTGGGAAAGCTAAGACATCTCCAACAGCTTTTTTTTCTTCTTTTTATTTCTTTTTTTTATATGTTCACTTTTTGTAGAATTTCGAAATTTTTTTTACAACAGCTTCCTCATTTTATTTTCTAAAATAGGGAATAAGGGGAACAAATAGAGTGTCTTCTCCAAATTTGTAACATTCTCCAAATTTTAGAGGCTTTCTCAAATATACTTTTTTAAACCCCTCTCATCTTTCTCGGTTACTTGTGATTGGTTTAAATATCTTTTATCTTTTCTCTCTCTCCTCTCTCTAAATAATTCATTAATTATTATTATGCAAAGATATAGAATATTTTATTCTTGTAATAGATGCATTATTCTTCAAAATAGAGAAACAGTTGGAGTTGCAGCATTATTTTTTTGAAAATATGATTTTTGCTTCCAATTTTACAAAAACTTTTGAGGAATCCATTGCAGATTACCTTAAAGAGGAAAATAAAGTGGACGATGACTATGTGGGGGCACAACTACAAGTTCATCGGTGAAGCTAGGAACGCAATTACGAATATATATATATATATATATATATATATATATATATATATATATATATATATATATATATATATATATATATCAAAAATATTGTTTTACCTAGTAGTCATACAAATATATCAAAAGTATTGAATAAGTCAAAATACATAGAAAAAGTTATCAAAATCTAACACAACTTTCTTTAAAATCTCTAATATTATTGATCAACTTTTCTAAATTATACGAAAGAAGGTTATTAACACCGATGACTCAAGTAAGGTAATTTCTTTCTTTCTTTCTTTTCTTTTCAATTCTGCTTGCTTCATGCGTGAATGGTAAAGGATTGGTAAGAGGGCTGTGGAATATGGGTAAGAGGGCTGTGGAATATAGGTAAGAGGGCTGTGGATTGGGCTTTTTAGTGAGTGGGCTGTGGAGTATTTTTATGTTATTATTTGAGTGTTCTATTTTACATTTGGATCAATTTTAAACTCTTATTAAGTTATATACAAAATAGAGAGTATGTTAAATTAACAATAACACCCCTAATTATATTAATTATATACCTATATACTCTTCCCCGTCCCAAATAGCTTCCCTAGCACAACATACTTGAGAGATGACTAGCTCTAGTGATTTCGAGATCCTAAGCAATATCATTGAAGAAATGGACTAGAATTTTATTTTCATAATTTGAAAATATAAGGATAATGTGTAAATTTTACCTTGTTATTTTTTCAAAATGTAAACAAAACAACCTGATAGTTGGCAAAGTGATGCATCCATTGGGTGGATGGTTTATTCGATTCAAAAAATAGTTGAGTGACTAAAAAGAGTAAGAATGGATAATTTAAGGCAACAAGCACTAAAAAAACTCTCATATTTCTAATTCGTCACGAATTGGTCACTGAACTTTTTATCCGGTCGAATAAACCATTAAAGTTTTCAACTTGTTACGGATCAATCACCAAACTTTTTATCCGGCCGAATAAACCATTGAACTTTCAAAACTGTACCAATTTAGTCACTTGGTTTAAATTTTCGTTGATGTAGCTGACGATAAAACTATGTGGATTAAGCAAAAAGTTAAACCTAAAAATCCTCTAGGTGTTCGCTTAAAAATATAAATTAAGAGAATATCAAATGAAAAATTATATCATAGCTAAGGTGGAGGGAAACGGCGTGATATTCACTTAACATGTTTTTTTATTTAAATCAAATACTTAACAACATTTTAGGTTTAACTACTCGATCAATCCATGTCATTCTAATAATTCCGTCTAAAATAAGACCGAGTGACTAAATTGGTTCGGTTTTTAAAAGTTCAGTGATTTATTCGACTGGATAAAAAATTCATCAAACGATTCGTGACGAGTTGGATAATTCAGTGGGTTTTTTGTGCTTTTTTACCATAAATTAATGGTTCATTCAGCCCACAAAATAGTTAAGTTGCTGGTTCATGACAACTAAAAAAATGCACACTTTTTAGATGCTTTTTGCCAAGAAAAAAAGAAAAAAAAAGATATGGTACTGCTGTTGTGGATAACAGCTGATTATCTCGTGGCATGTCCTTAAACGTCTCTTGATTTGAGCAAATTGAATCCTTAATCTCTCAAGCTTTTTCAACAAACCAAAACGTAAAAAGTAAAAACCAATACAAACCGACGAAAAAATACTGGAGGGTCCACAAAAAATTAGCAAAAGTACTAACAATAAAACAAAAATGGGCCCTCTCACAAGGAGCGGACATGCTGTCATGGCATGCCTGCGAGCTGGAATTCCCCGGACCCCTTGAAACATCCTTCCATCGCAAAAATCACCTTGCTCATCGAAGGCGACGTATCATCCGCCGTGAGATCATGAGACACACCAACCAAGGATAGCCTGAGACTTCACTAGAGTCGATTGACAAAAAACATGAGAGCTTGGGCTCCATGGTGATATCCTACAGGTAGTGGCAAGACACCCAACTTGCACAACACATAACTAGATGTCCACTAAAAAGACGGCCAGGCGACACCGCCGGAGAAGCCGGTTGAACTCCAAGGCGGAACCATGTGGATGGCGGCAAGTAGCTAGCAGAGAACATGACACTTGGGGAGATTCCTAGCTTATGAGTCTTAAACTCTCAAGCTAAAACTGTTGGTAATGACTTACAATTCACCACAGTATCTAATCATTATCCAAATTCGGGAAATAGAGCAATCATAAACATTAGACACGTTAATCTATCGTTTGCATGCGCCCTCCATCCTTCAAGAAACAAGGATACATTTTTCATTTTTAGGTTCTCTAATTATTAACATTGTACTTTTATGAAGTAAAAAAAAACATTGGTAATTAAAAAACCAGCTCCAGAATATCATAATTAATTAGCACCGAGAGCACGCAGAGATGAACAATTTCCTTTGTAAAGCCCCTTGAAACTTCCATGCATTCAAACAACAAACTAATACTAGTTGAAGCTAGAGGCTCCTAATTAGAGTGAGTGAGCCATGCAAGTGATGAATAACTTGAGACCTTCTCAAGTGGAGCTTAGCTTGGCAAGGGGACAACCCCATCAACTGTGCTTTCCCTTTGCTCATACTTCAAACCGTCATCGTCCTCTTCACCACCCGCCTCCTCACCTAAAGTTGTTAAAGAAATTGTCGTAAGTAATTATTAAAGCTAGTAACATTTCAGCATTTAATAGTTATCTTCGTCCCAAATAAATGGTGCATTTCCTTTGGCACTAAAATTAATAAATGATGGAAATGAAAAACATTTGATCAAAAATACCCTCCGATTCTAACTTGGAGATGCATGTTTAAAATTAGAATATCAATGTTAGAGGTAATTAAGTAAAACAACTGAGCTAAAGTTTTTAAAAATGAAAATGCGCTAATTTTTATGGGATATCCCAAAAAGGGAATACGCGCCATTTATTTGGGAACGGAGTGAGTATAATATTGTATTTTTATGATGTTTTCAAATATAATTTTTTAAGTTTTAGGTTAGAATCATGATTTAACGCTTCTAGTTCCATATCTCTCATAAGTTTTGCTTTTTAATGCCAATTTAATTTCAATTTATCTATAATATTTTTTTGTAGAAAAAAATTATAAAAAATATATTCATAAAATAGAAACATCAAATTTTCATATCAATATTTAAGTTTTCAAATTATAGTTCAAAATGATATTGAAATGCTGAAAATTATACAAATGTTGCAAAAACATTCTACTCGAAGTGAAATGGATATAAAAAATGGAAACGTTCCATAATGGAAAATCAAAATTTATTGGATATTATAGGTGTGATTTCAATATAATTAATACATACTCCTACTTTAGATTCATTGTCAAATTTAGTGCAAATACTTACTATATCCAAGAATTTCACTAGATTAATTAATTTCTTCTAGGAAGTGGGCTACTTTCTGCCACTAAAATACATTTTGAGCAGTTTAAAGAGTAATTTTATTTGTTTAATTACACTTTAAATTATCTTTTAGGGGATGTCGGTGTAATTAGAGGAGTCTGTTACCAAAATTATATATTTTGAGTGCGTATTTTATTTTTCTTAATAAAAGTTTATGTGATGTTCAAAAAAAGAAAAAAACTTTAAGCTTTAATGAAGATCAATACGAGTACTACAGATAAAATTAATCAGTTCTATATTTTAGTTTATTTTTGAATTGTAATTAGCTACAGTACAGCCAGAAGAATAAATATCAGTCACAATTTGTAACCCACTTAGTACTATATAAAGCAAAAGGCTTGTGCTTATAATTTTAATGTTATCAACTATTGTAGTGGTGACGGGTATTGTCGTATTGATACATAGTTTTGTAAGTGCTTTTGTCTGATATTTTATTCCGACTGTCGACGATAGCATTAAAAAAAATCGTAAATTTAGTGGTTCAAGATTCAAACAGTTGAATCGATTGAGTCGGTGGTTGGACCGTTACTTTCTAAAATGTATATTTAATAAATACTTAAATTACAAAGGTAGCATTAAAATCATACAAACATAATAATCCATACTTTTATAAACAAAGAATAAATTTGGTGTTTATTTTGAAAATTAAAGGTTGAGAATAGAGTATTATAATATAAAAGGCTTAATGACTATTTTATAATTTAGAAAAAGTAGAACCAAGATTCAATTAATTACCGGTTTAAACGGTTTTCATCGATTTTCTACCGGTTCTCACCGATTTTGACCGATTTAATCGGTTGAACCGGCCGAACCGGTCCAGTTCTTTTAACCATGTTGTAGACCATGCACCATAGATACTAGCTAGGGGAATATGATGGGTGCATGGCCACTATCTATTAGCTAGTATTATGATGGTGCATGGCCACTATCTATTAGCTAGTATTATGATGGGTGCTTTATAGAATTTCATTGTTTTATTCACACTTTGATTGCCGAGAGGCTCAATTACTCAAGAATATAGCTCAGGTAAGTCCAAAAGGCTCAATAGGGCCTAGCAAAATGCCAAGTCAGTAGCCCAGAAGAGGAGCCTCATTGAAACCCGAACAACCTACTACCCGAACACTAAGGGATTCGCCTGAAGGCATGCATTCGGGACTTCACTGACGTGTCTTCTGACACACACCGCCTCTTCATCTTGAAATATTACGATAATATCACACTATCAGAAGGGTCTATAAAAGCCACCTCCTTGCAAACCACAAAGGTAATCTGATGACTTAGCTCTGTCTTCTCTCTACTTTCTCACTCTACAAACAGAGTACTAACTTGAGCGTCGGAGGCCCGTTAACCGGAGAACCCTCCGGTGCGGCTTTCTTTGTAGGCGGAGCTAACTTCTCTCATAATGGTCTCTCATGCAACCCGGAAACTGAAGAAGAACAACATGATGACCCACCCGGTGGACCATCTGCCTTCAAATAATTACCCGATGCCGACCAGGCTAACGTTCGGCCACTGATGGCGGATCTAATTGGGTAGCCGCCACGTGTCAGTTATGTTGAAGTATTCTGACGTTATTGGACGTCATTGGTATGTGCGCGTTGCACGATTCTCGGAATTCGAGGGATGGGTGTTCTCTTGGTTGTGTGTTAGTCATTTTTCTTGTCAATGAAATGACTGAAAAGAGAGCGATCCTTCGACTTATGCCATCAGTGTTCGTTATATAGCAGGTATTAATGGTGGCAATACCGTAATAAGTCAATATACCGTTATTTGCACGTGTTCTGTATTGTTCGGGTAATGATCCTCCGGGAATATCCAATGTCTTGTCCAGGTAAACGTTATATTAAGTCCGGGAATATTACTTAGGTTCTTGTAATCACTTGAGTTTTTAATGGGGCCCTTACGGTGGGCTATTAATTTGGGTCTTTTGGTAGGCCTGTCTGGATGATTGGGCCTAACGGCCATCAGCCACCAAATGGCGCCATCAGTGGGAACGACAGTAGGCCGCAAGAGGTTTCACTCATTCCGAATATCACCTCCAGTCAATAGGATTTCCAACTCGCAGCCTCCAATAGCTTCATTCAGCACAACCACCAAATGGAAGGAGGACGTGCCCAATCTCCAAAAATCCAAGCTCGGACACATCTGTTCGAGATACAAAAGGGGGGCAAGTGAAAACTCCCAGCATTCAAAACTTGAACCAAATGGTTTGGGATACCAAAAGGAGGGCAAAATAAGTCCTCAAATTATCAAATGCTATCGTTCGGGAAGAAGTTCCAAAAAGCTCGGATCGTGATGGTCCGGGAGAACCAAAAGAGGGATAAAAACATCCCTAATTTCCAAAAATCTCGGACCGTGATGGTCCGGGAAAACCAAAAGGGGGATAAAAGTCCGTAACTTCCAAAAATCTTAGACCATGATGGTCCGGGAAAACCAAAAGAAGGATAAAAACATCCCTAACTTCCAAAAATCTCGGACCGTGATGGTCCGGAAAAACCAGAAGAGGGATAAAAACATTCCTAACTTCCAAAAAACTCGGACCGTGATGGTCCTGGAAAACCAAAAGGGGGATAAAGTCCGGCTTCCAAAAATCTCAAACCGTGATGGTCCGGGAAAACCAAAAGGGAAAGAGATTCCCACTTTCCAAAAATCTCGGACCGTGATGGTCCGGAAAAACCAAAAGGGGGATAAAAGTCCCTAACTTCCAAAAATCTCGGACCGTGATGGTCTGGGAAAATCAAAAGGGGGATAAATACATCCTTAACTTCCAAAAATCTCGGACCATGATGGTCCGGGAAAACTAAAAGAGGGATAAAAACATCCCTAGCTTCCAAAAATCTCGGACCGTGATTGTCCGGGAAAACCAAAAGATGGATAAAAACATCCCTAACTTCCAAAAATCTTGGACAGTGATGGTCCGAGAAAACCAAAAGGGGAAGAGATTCCCACTTTCCAAAAATCTCAGACAGTGATGGTCCGGGAAAATGACAGTGACTCACCGCAAGTGAACGGTGGTCCCAAGTAATAAAACCGGGAGTACCGGGTCGAACCACAGGGACTTGTATTTCTGTGTGTTTTGTGTGTAAATTACGGATAAACTACGCTAACAACTTGATTGGATGATTAGTGAAGACTAAATTATAACATGCATGAACAAGAATTAAAAGTGACTAAACAACTAGAGCGAGAACTTGAGTGATTAAATGATGCAAATAACTAGATTATCTCTTAGGAATTCTTGCTCCACTTAGATTTTAGGTGTGAATAGCTAGAATTACATACAACTCATACTTAAGTTCATGTAGGAGAATGTATTAGGTCTAAACCATCTCTCGATTTAAATTTAGAGATAAATTAGCAGCGATGTCTCGTTTCCTAATTCATTGTTTTAGTAATCTATTCTCTTCCTAGAATCAATTATGAACCGTCGCTCTATAATTAAATCTAGCATGCCTTTCTCTATGGTCTAGTACAATTAGCTTACGTCTAAGTCTAATCATACCACAATAACCCTCCATCGTGGTGTTTAATCAATTAGCACAGAGAAATCCAAACACAATAATAAGTAATAATCATAGAACTAGCATAATCAATTAACCCAAGTCTAAGCTTTGCTAATTCCCAAGAGATAATATCTAAATTAGCTACTTAACATGCTTAAATAATGAAATTGATGCTGTAAATAAGCTTAAGGGCTAAAGTGAAACAAGGAAACTTGTTGGGTGGCATGAAAAGGAGTTGAGCCAAAAATCATCATCTTCTTCAATCTTCATCGCTCCGCCTTCGCTGCTCCTCTATCTACTTCGCCGGAAAGCACGTCCAACACGTCGGAAAGGTTGGCTCGAGATCGGAGAGGGAAGCCTGGGTCTTGGCCGCCACAAACTCCGGCGAGCTCCGCCGAAAGCTCTGACGAGAGCTCCTCCTTGTTGCCCCAAACCTCTCTCTTACTCCCTCTAAAGTCTGCCAAAGTCACGATTCTTTCTTCTGAAATGAGGCTCTTCTTTTATGTAGGGCTTCTTTGAGACCAATGGCCCAGATCGAATCATTAAAAATATCAATGGTCTGGATTAATTCTCGACACCAGTCGATCACCGGGTGATCACCTGGCATGGTGATCACCGGTTGATCAACAACTTCAGAATCCTGAAACTCCACACTCCCTGGATTTTAGATGACCACCAGGCGATCGACTCGCTTTAGCAACCATCAGACTTGTTGATCATCAGGCGATCGACTGATTCCACTCCAGGACGGCTTGAGCTCTCTGGATTCTAGTCGATCAACTCACTTCAAATTGATAATCACCAGGCGATCAACTCACTTCAACTTGATGATCACCAGGCGATCAACTCAGTTCAACTTGATGATCACCAGGCGATCGACTGAGTCATCTTGAACTCCCTGGATTGTAGATGACCACCCAGTGATCATCTGAATAAGAAATTTGCCCTTTTTGATCCTCTAACATCTTCTTTTGTAACATTATGCTCCAAAGTAACCTGAATTGTCAAAATGTCTAATTTTGTGAATAAAACCATTCATTCTTCAATCAAACCAATTAAATATTTTCACTCTATTTCAAGTGTAAAATGCCCTCATCGGAAAACCAAAAGGGGAAGAGATTCCCACTTTCCAAAAATCTCGGACCGTGATGGTTCGGGAAAACCAAAAGGGGAAAAGATTCCCACATTCCAAAAATCTCGGATCGTGATGGTCCGGGAAAACCAAAAGAGGGATAAAAAAATCCCTAACTTCCAAAAATCTCGGACCGTAATGGTCCAGGAAAACCAAAAGGGGTAAAGATTCTCAGTTTCCAAAAATTTGGGGCCGTGATGGTCCGGGAAAACCAAAAGAGGGATAAAAACATCCCTAACTTCCAAAAATCGCGGACCGTGATGGTCCGGGAAAACCAAAAGGGGGATAAAAGTCCCTAACTTCTAAAAATCTCGGACCGTGATGGTCCGGGAAAACCAAAAGGGGAACAAAATTTCCCACTTCTCAAAACTCGAACCTTAATGGTTTGGGATACAAAATGGGGGCAAATTAAAGCTCCCAAGTTCAAATAACACGTGTTCAAGCATATCATACATTTGTGACATGTGTTCGAGCATGCTACTAAGTCTGAACGACCCTCATTCAGCACGCAAGAGGGGAGGATTTTCCAAGCCAAAATGGGGGTCATTCAAGCCCCCAACTCTCAAAAGACCCGGATGTCAGCATCTGGGACAACAAAAGGAAGCCCATTCAAGGCCCCGGTTGCATGAATTTGGGACATCAAAGGGGCCATTCTTGGCCTCAAAAACTGCAAGGACCTGGATGCATGTAGCCGGGACACCAAAGGGCGGCCATTCAAGGCCTCAACTAACCAAAGACAAGTATAAGACACCTCCGAACTCCTTACAGTCGTTGAACGACTATGATGGCCGATAGGCCCAATCACCCAAGAATATAGCTCAGGTAAGCCCAAAAGGCCCAACAGGGTCGAGCAAAAGACCAAGTCAGTAGCCCAAAAGAGGGGCCTCATCGAAACTCGAACAACCTACTACCCGAACACTAAGGGATTCGCCTGAAGGCATACATTCGGGACTTCACTGACGTGTCCTCTGACACACGCCACCTCTTCATCTTGAAATATTACGATAATACCACACTATCAGAAGGGTCTATAAAAGCCACCTCCTTGCAAATCACAAAGGTAATATGATGACTTAGCTCTGCCTTCTCTCTACTTTCTCACTCTACAAACAGAGTACTGACTTGAGCGTCGGAGACCCATTAACCGGAGAACCCTTCGATGCGGCTTTTTTTGTAAGCGGAGCTAACTTCTCTCACGATGGTCTCCCATGCAACCCGGAAATTGAAGAAGAACAACATGATGACCCACCCGGTGGATCATCTACCTCCAAATAACAACCCGATGGCCGACCAGACTGACGTTCGGCCACCACACTTGTTATCTATTACCTCTATCTCTAAAAGAATAATATGTTTTTTTTACATTTAATTTATGCATTTATTTCTTTAATAATTTTTTTATTTTTTGAAAGGCAAAAGAATGAATTAAAAGAAGTAAGGTTATCTTCAAGAAGAAAATAGCCAAACAACAGAGACACAGTGTCTTAAATATATATATATATATATATATATATATATATATATATATATATATTAACGAGTTCTTTCTAATATTTCCTCCGTCTCAAAAGTAATGCAATAGTTGATTTTTTTGTCTATTTAACTTCAATTTATCTATATCATTTCTTAATGAAAAAATATCAAAATATATATTTCTAAAATTAAAACATCAAATTTTTAATTGTATATAAAAGTTTCAAATTTATAATTTAAATTAATATAAAAATAAAATAATAGATTAAATGTTAAAAATAAATGTTACATTGTCTTTAAGATGAATGAAGTATTAAATTTGAAACTTCCATTACATCAAAAAAAAGTAAATGCACAAACTTTTCAGAGGGACTGAGGGAGTATCTTAACTTACCTCTTCCGATGAATTGAATACAACTTTTCAAATCAAATTGATCATGATTAAACTGTTGAATAGTGCAATAGGTACTATTTATGAATAGTGTGATAATGTAAATAGTACTTGTTATCTTTGTTAAAATAGAACTTTTTGAATATATTTTTTCTGAATTTTTTAAAATTTGTTATCTTTGTTAAAATTTGAGTCAAACATTGAATCTTGAAACAGCGAATTCAAAGTGTATAATCCTTCAGGGGACGGAGGTAGTATGTTATTAAATAAATTGAGAGGTGTTGCTATCTTCCTTTTGCTAAAAGTATTGATTTAATTAATATGCCCAATGATCAGCGAATAATATGTTGCCACATCAGAAATACTGAGAACGGCTATTGGTACAATTTACATTATGATTTAAGAGGATTAGAATTTAAAAATGAATAGGGGGAAGCATGCATATGACGGATAGGGCAGAAAATAGTACTGGGACTTGTACCGCTTGTTGTTACAATTGTAGCGGATTTAGTAATGGGATGGACCTTATAACACTAGATTCAAAATACAGTGTAGGAAATCTATGACGGGGCATTTTCATTTTACAAGAGGAAGAAATTAGTATTCAATCCATCCTAATTTAAAAGTTATGTTTGACTTTTCATTCTATGTTTGATTTAACTTTTACCTAAAAGAAGAATTTGTTGAAAAATTCTGGAAAAGTAATTTTAGAAACTACAACAAATTAGGATATTATATATATATATATAAGAAAAGTACTCCATAAATCCAAAAGTGAAAAATTACAAATATAGAAAAAAGTATAATTTCTGACAGGCAAAACGTCATAAGTGAAGAAAGATTTGAATGAGTCTTTAATGCTAAATGATGGACAAGTGGCAAGATTTGAGAGGGATAGTGTGCAAGCAGTTGCAAAAGCGTATGAACTATTTACAATATTGTAAGCCCTGGTAGTAATTGGTGATTAAAAAGTTGGGTTGGTCCATTCCAGCCCAAATGATCAATGGAGCTCGAAATGCTTTTGAAGGTCGCATTTCGGGCACTATCTTTGTTAAATATAAAAATGTCATCTTTTAACTGAATGCTCTGTTTATTTATACTATATATATATATATATAAGTATTTAGAAACTATACAAAATTCTCAGTATCATTTGCATATAGTGATTATAATTTTGTACTAGAAACACCGAAGATAAAGAAAATTTAAGAACCAATCGTTAGCTTCTTTATACTCCATATACTTGGAGATCAAACAAGTGATCTTTAATACACTTTCTTTATGTAAAAAATTGTCTTAAATTTATTGTTTCAAGATTCAATATTTGACTCAAATTTTAATAAAAATAAATAATAACAAAATATTCATATATATATATATATAATCTAGATTGCAAATTTTGACACATATAAATTATTTAATTTTCAATGTCTAAACATGAAAAAAAAATCATAAATTAAATATTGTGAAACTGTCAAAACAAATAAGACAATTTTTACGGACAAATGAAGTATCATTTGTCCCTTTTTGTGTGTCTAATTCATGTCCCTTGATGTAATTTATTTAAATCGTTAAACATATACTACATATACTACATCACCAAAAAAAAACATGTGACCTGGCTCAGAACCAAAACTTGAGACCCGTAACAATAACAGACATCAGTCACTACATAATTACTTGTTTGTAATTACTACTGAAGCATTGAAAATCTTGACGAACATTAACAGGTGCTAAACGATGAGATGTTTGCGATCTTAGTGTTGATGGCACTCCTTACAACCTTCATGACGACTCGAGCAATTATGGCCATCTACAAGCAGGCTCGACGGAGTACCCCGAGCACAAGCAGACCAAACACTCCACAGCAGCACCACCTTCAGGTCCTCGCCTGTGTTTGAGGACCAGAAGACGTCCCCTCCCTCATCACCCTCATCGATACCATCAGCTCAACATCTAGGCCACCGCTCAAGCTCTCCGTCATGCACCTCATGGAGCTCACCCCCGTTCCTCCTCCACCGTCATGGTTCAGAAAACCCGAAAGAATAGCTTCCCCTTCATCAACCACTTCTGCAGAGGTAGTTCCCGCAGACAAATTGCTGCTGCTTTCGAAGCTTAGCGTCAGCTGGGAAGAGTTGCCATCCACCACCTGACCAGGGTCTCTGCACTCTCTACAATGCACGACGATATATGCCATGTGGCTGAGGAGAACAAGGCAACCATGATCCTGTTACCATACCACAAGCAATGCGTTGGTGAGGGTGAGGCATTGGATCTTGGCCCAGGGTGGAGAGGAGTAAACCAGAGGGTAATGGCAAGTGCACCATGCTCTGTGACTGTTCTAATCAATCAGGGATTTAGTGATTCACTGGAGCTGGCCACCGAAGAGCCAGCCAGAAGCACACACAAGAACATCGCGATTCTGCTTGTCAATGGGGCGAATGATCAGGAAGCATTGAAGCTGGGAGGTAGAATGACAGAACCAGAGTCTGTGAGGGTGAGCCTAATCAAGTTTGTCGCAAGCAATGCAAGCACTAGTGGGGCAGAGGTGAAGCCAAACTGTAAATACTACTAGCATATATATCCAAGTAGAAAGATGTGCAAGTACATAATTTCTGACCAGATTGCATGTGGATTCACTTCACGTAGGCTATGGATGCAGCTGCAGTGAAAGAGTTCGTGAACAAATGGGAAGGCTACGAAGAAAGGTCAGTGAGCAGTGCCGTGGATGAGGCGTTAGCAATAGCAAGAACAGCAGAGTATGAGCTTCTTGTGGTGGGGGCACACCAGATGGCTTATGCAACATCAGATGCTGCTGCAGAGGAAACCGAGTTGGGACCGATGGGCGATATCTTGGCTTCGACACAGGCATCGTGCCTTCAGTGCTTGTCGTCCGAGGACCTAATGCGGTCAACAGGGACACAGTTAATCTTCCTGAGATGCTATGAACAAGGTTACACGGTGGTCAACGACTGTGCAGATACTAGAGCCATCTCTGGAAACAATGAGAGAAGAGAACCACATTTCCAATCCAGAGGCTTGTAAAATATAGTAGTACCCTAAACTGAGTTAACGTAGGATTAAAAGAGCCTACGTTGGGAGGTACTCCATAATAATAATAGCACAAAACTTGCCGCCCTCTCAATTCTGGCTTGACTTCTAATCAACATAAAACGCAATGGTTACACAAAACTAACGAAGGAATGGTGAAGTTATAAAAAAGGATGAGAACATCTAGTTGTCACAAATAATGTTCCCTCCACGAGGGCAATTACTTTCCTTTTTGAATTGGGCTTAGCCCCCTCGTTTACTATTGTTACAAATAATAATAATAATAATAATAATGCTATATAAACAGCTCTCAAACAAACCAGACTTCTTAAAGAAATTACATCACATTTTCAAAGTTCTTTTGAATCTTTGAAAGAGAAATGCTGCCAAGAATATACCAACCTCTTCCGCCTCAGACTTCAGAACTCCTCCATGACCAACAACAGTTAGGTTCACCCGTCTACAATCTTGAATCATCTCGAGTCTCGACCGACAAGCAACAGCTTGCTGCATCTATTTACCACCAAATTACAGGAGGTTTTCATCCAGTAAAATTGTCTAACCTGTCCACAGGATGAATTAAAGCATGGGTAACGGAACAAAGGGACCAACTCTAAACCCAGTAAACGGTCAGTTATGGTTTTGCTACGTAAGAGAGTAGATTAGTTGGGTTCCATCACATTGATTTTTTGCAACTTTACAAGCAAGAATTAACATGACACATTAGAATCACCGAGCAAGAAGAAACGGTGAAGGGTATTAATATGATATACCTTAGAGAAAGCCTCCACCAGTCCATGCGGAATCTGGTTTTCCATTGTGGCCAACAGCTTTCTTATCAGACGCACTATGGTAGAAATCATCAAATCCATCATCCTTTCCATCATCCCACCCAGCCCAGTCATCACTGGTTTTTGAGGCAGCCAACTTGCTGCTGTTATCTTTCCTATTGTCATTGGTGTCCCAATCATCCCAAGAACTCGAGTTGTTATGTCCAATGGAGGTCTGCCCCCCAGAACTAGAATTCCATCCTTTATTCTCTTGTTTGAACTCTTGATAATATCCATTATTCCCATTGTCATTCCGTTGCCAGCCTTCACTCTTCCAGTTTCCATCTCTAGCGTACTCTTCAACTTTCTGGGAAGCCATTGCCATGACCCCTTTCATGATTCCCCATGTCTTCTGGCCGATCTCAGATGTCTTTGCGGTAACAACAGTAACAGTTTCATTGACCTTGTGATCATAGCCACCCTCTTTAACCTGCATGATGAAAAAAGACGCAGAATCAGAATAAATTCAATTATACTTGTCGAATTTGTTCAGATTGAACAAGGGCAAAGTAATGTAAAAGAAAAATCACAAAGCCAAGTATAAAACAAAGGCAAAAACAACACAATAGGAAAAAGAAAAAGAATTCTGTTCTCCTGAGATTATAAAATAAGGTGCCATAATTTCTATTAGGAATTACTTAGAAACAACTTGGTCAATAACTATAGTTAAACGAAGAACATAAACATCTGCTACTATGGATTGGATCGTGCTATTTCTTTGGTGCAGGGTAGGAATCAATGCATTTTATCTGATATTTTGTCGCTTCCTTAGTTTTGTTAGCCTTGATTGTGCTGTAAAGCCAAGGGTATAGGATCCTTTCATCTTTGCTGTCCTGTTTTAATATAAGTTTGCAGCATTTGTTTGGGAAGAGGTTTGCCGATTTATGTAAGGCCCTCTTTCTTATACTTGTAAGTGCCACTTGCCTTTTCAATATACTATAAAATTACAGGAGGCAATCCCACTCTATTTTTTTTAAAGAAAAAACAAAGAACATTAAGAAAGACAAACTGATAAAATCACACTCCCTCCATCCCTAAACATATGCAACATGAGTGATTGGCATCAAAATTAAGGGTGGTTTGTGTTACATGAGGGCGGAAATGAGGGATTGGGGAATCGGAGCTTGTAAGACTGTAGTCATTGCAAATGTAGCAATACGATCAGTAAGATCAAGTAATGAAATATGATTTCCAATTAGCCATCACATTAATAAGAGTCAACACGATTATTTATTTATCATAAATCGTGGATGTATTTGCATATCCCTAGAAAACAATAGCTTAACATGCAGCAAAAATTAAAATGTTGCGGAACTCAGAATGCACCTTTGAAGTGAGCTCTTTCGTGCCCGCTTGGACAACGGTGGCTGCAGACTGAGCCGCAGATGCAGCAACCAAAGATAACCTACCCAGTCCCTGCATCAAGATAGCATGCGATAAACACAAATCACCAACTAGCTGGGACAACAAATGCGATCACCGAATTGATTTAAGGGAAACGAAAATTAACCTGAGAAACAACAGAGAACATGTCTCCCTCAGAACTGTTATTACTCTGAGAAGGGGCGGGAGTAGATCCGAACCCAACATACTTTCCACCTTTAGAAGGAGGAAGTCCTTCAGGCCGTGACTCATTCTCAGCCAACTTTCTGGCAAAGAAATCGTCCTTCGTCCTTCCCCGCAGTAGACGCCTCCAACTGCGCACGCGTATAAATGTCCTCCGATGACCTCGACTTCACTGGAACGCTACCGGAGCCAGCTGCACCACTCCCGCGCCTCACATCACTCGCCGACTGATTCCTCCTCAAATCGGTCGAAGATCTAAACGACGAATCATCATTCTCCCAACTATCCCACCCTCCGCTATTACTGCCCCTACTGCTGCCGCTCAACGGCGGCTTTCTACTTGCACCGCCGCCGAGCAACTCTTTCACGACAGGCGGATCTCTCCACTGACGGCCCTCGGCTAGAGCTTGAATCCGATCGCGATAGATGCTGGCTGCGTTAGTATTGTACTTAGCAACGATATCCATTTCCTTAGGGATTCCGTGCTGAGCGAGGAAAGAATTGAGCTTCTCGTTGCCGCCGGACTCCATTTTCTTAAGCTGGATCTCGGACCAAGAGTCCATGGTGACGGATCGGACAAAGGAGATGTGGACACCTAAGCCACGGTGCTTGCCGGAGCACTCCAAGCACATGAAGACGCCGTAGGAGACGGAGGCCCATTGCGGATTCTTCTGCGAGCAGTCGACGCAGACTTTGTTTCCCGGCTGCGACTGGAGATCGCGCAACCGTCGGGAAGCGGCGGCCATTTTTTCTTATTTTCTGATCCGATCTGGACCGATCCGTAGATAAAGGTTTAGGATCGGAAGGATCTGATTTTCCTGAGATTTCGAAGAGTCGAAAATTCGGGACCCGGAGAGGAGAGAGAAGGGGGTAAATAAGAAAGAGGACATTTTCTTTCTTATTAAAATGGTCTGGGTCTTACATCAAAAAAAAATCGGTCTGGGTCTGCTGCCATTAAGCCCTTCGACTTACTGGAATTAGACTTTTTGATAATTCAACTATAAAACACTATTATAGTTTTCTTCAGCTCTGTGACTCTACCTCTCATTCTTTATGAGTAAAATCCGCATAGGGTCCTTGTTTTTATGTTTGTGACCTATTGTAGTTTCACTTTAAGTTTTTGCTTCATTATGATCCTATTTTTTAGTTGTGCATCCCATTTTCGTCCATTTTAGCCAATTCAATAGACGGTGAATGGTGAAATTTTAATTTTGCCCCCTAATTATTTGCTAAAATACACCTAAATGTTTTAAACTTAATCAATTCTATCCCCAACATATTCAAAACTTACACATTAACCTGAAAAACAATAAAATAGAGAAGTTAATGACTTAGGTGAAACAAATAAAAGGATCAGGGGCAAAGTTAAGATTTCATTGGGTATTAGGTTGAAGTTAGAAAACAACAGACTCGCCGGTGATATCACGATTTGATATGATCACGGATTGATCAACCACTTGACTTGATCTAGCTTGGAAGATGAACACCAAAACACAAAGATAAATTCGGCCAAGGCACCTTTTCACTACAAGGTGAAACAATATACTTGATACGCCAAAAGGGAGGAGATGAATCTAGCACCTCTCAACTACTTGATTGAGCAATACTAGATATAAATCTTGAACCAAGTCTCATGGAACAAGGGAATGGATTGATAGAAATGAGAGTTCAAAACCGAAATGCTCTTTTAAGGAGTCAACAATATTCGGATGTATGAATTCTAAGCCAAAATGTTCATGCTTCCTAGCCTAAATGGGTGAGAGATGGTAGTGGAGGTCATTGCCCAAAGTGTAGTAGACACTTTTGGCAATTTCCTTTCAACTTCACTTACCATTCTCATGTTTAAAGTAGAAGACATGATGATACTACCAAATATGGGAGAAGTGGATGGAGATGTTCCACTTGATTTGGTAAGTGAGGGTAAGAACTACCCACTCACCATATCTAGTGGATAAAGACCTCCACTTATATATTTTCCCTCCCATTTCCTCAAACACATAAACTAAGTCAAAATTCAAGTCAATATGCCAAATTATCTGATTTGGGAGGCAAATGACCGAATTGGACATGGTGGAGCGTGTGCAACACGTGCGGGAGAGTGGTGGCGCGTGGAAGGTGAGTGGAGGCGCGTGTGATATCGCGTCAGGCTTGAGGGTTGTTGGCGGTGATGGTGGACGATCAGAGCCTCTGATCGGGCTGGAGAAGGCATCGTCGGACGGTGGTCTCGAGTTCAACTAAAGCTTGTACCAACAAAGCAGGCAAAATCTTATTCTTTTTCGTGACTACCCACAGATTTAGTGAAGTTAATTTTCACTAGATCAAGGTGATTAAAAGAAGGTGCGGGCGGTTGGCGGGTGCTGCTAGTGAAAGTTGCCAGAAAAGGCGGTCGCTTTTTGGTAGTAATAGAGTTGGAGGCCTAGGAGTGATAGTTTGAGAAGATGGTAAAAGTGAATGTTTTGGAGTTTGAGGGTTAATGTGTAAGTTTTAAATAAGTTTGGGTAGAATTGATTAAGTTTAAAAAATAGAAGTGCATTTTAGCATTTAAGTAAGGGCAAAATCATCATTCACCCTCCGCCGTTCATTTAAACGACTAAAATAGATGGAATTGACTACAATGGAACGCATAACTTAAAAACGGGAATAGAATGAATCAAAAACTTAAAGTGAGACCACAATAGATCACAAACATAAAAACAGAGACCCTACGCGGATTTTACTCCATTCTTTATCCATAAAAGATTTTCTCATTTGTTTTGGCACTTCATAGTAATATTTAATCTATGGTTTTTCATATATATTTAGATGTTAAAAATTAAATTTGAAATCTAAATTTTCTAAATAATTTTTTTTCTCAATTTGTTTTGTTGTTTGTCTTTGTTAAACATTAAATATTAAAATAATAAAATTAAATGAGACAATTTTTTACGGATTAAGCGAATATTATATATATCAAGTGATAATGTGGTAAAGAACAAAAACTACTGCCTCCCTACCAAAAATAATGAAATGTTTATTTTCAACATTTAATCTATAAATTTATTTTTCAATCATTTGAAAATATGCATTTAAAATTTTTGTATATAAATGAAAATTTAATATATTTATTTTATAACATATTTTATTTATATTTTTTTACTATATAAATAAATAAAAATTAAATGAATTTAAAAAATTAAACGGCTCATTATTCATTATTTTTTGAATGGAGGGGTATATTATAAATTTGAAAAATAGAAGTAATCGTCACTTAAGAAATAGCACTATAGCGGTGGTATATGGTATAGGAGTAAATTGCGCCGAATATACCTAAATTATATCTTTCGTTGCAAATTTATACATGAACTAAAGTTTATTGTAGAAATGGCTTTAAACTATGATATTATTGCAAATCTATACCTGAACTATATGTAATCATTAATTCCGATAAAATCTAATGGAAATGCTGAAAAATGTTTAAATTGACATCTCTAATTTATAAAACTTGACGAATAACCCCCTAAGTTTATGATTAAGTTTTTTAAGTCATTATTCTTACTAATAATATCATATTTTCCAATAATTCTACCAATTTTATAATTAATTTTACGTTTTAGTTTGTAAATACAAATAATCTAAAAACTATACAAACAAATAAAAATAACTGTTACCAGGAAAATTTACATAAATTTATATATAAATATTTATAATTAAAATTAATATGTTATTGTCAACAGTTTACAAAAAAAAATCACCATAAAGTTTCAAAAATATAAATACCTCAAATTTCTCCAACTCACCCCACCTACTAGCCCATCTCCATCCCAACCCAACGCAGTAAAGGATGCTGGTGTTGGAGCTGACGCTAAATGGGTCATTGGACATGGTTGGATTACAGCGAGCCTCAGATTAATCAGGTCGAATGGGTTGGTTAGGCAGCACATGATGGGTGTAGGGTTGCTCATTGAGATTGTGGGGTGGGATTGAAAGAAGTTTATAATTATTAATCATAGTTTGGTGTTATTTAAAACTATGTTTTGCTATGATAATGATGACCTAAAAAGTTATATATAAACTTAGGGTGTTGTTTAGCACATTTTTGAAACTAGATAAGTAAATTTCAGTATTTTCCAACATTTTCCGTCATCAATTAACGGAATTTTTAACAGAGGTAGAGATATAGATTTGTAATAATATCATAGTTTAGAGTCATTTTGCAACAAAATTTAGTTCAAATATAGATTTGCAACGAACGGTATAGTTTAGGTATATTTGGTACAATTTACACGGTGGTATAGTATTTGCTTTCCTATTCTCTTATTTTTGTTCATATTGTAAATTGTTTATTCAAATAACAGCCCATGTAAGCCCATCTTTGCACATGTAGCAGATCCAACTGAAAAACAGCCCATATTTACGACTTGAAAATTTCTAGAAATTCTCATCATCATCAACCTCGAACAGGCCCAAAGCCCGGACAATCCAAGCGGAGCCTACGACGACGACCGCCGCGAACACCGGCGGCACCACCAAGTCAAGCTTGGAGCGTCCGAAGAGGTGAGCAGGCAAGCAGACAACCTCTCCCGGCTTGTCCAAGGGAACTCTAACCGCACCCTCCGTCCCGCACGCCTTCGAAAACGATGAATCAAGCGAGACCACGGAGAGAAAGGCGAGTTCCGGCGCGAAGGAGGCGACGGCGACGGTGACGGTGAGCAGCAGCGTCCAGGAGGCGGCGTAGAGAAGCAGCGGCCACCGCCAGATGAGAGAGGAGACGACGATCATGGTGGATTTTGGGGAGAAGTAGATTAAGAGGGTTTTGTTTAGCAATTTTATAAGGAGGTGAAGGGAGTGGTAGGAAAATTCGGGACCTAATTGCAACTAATTTTGAAATCTGGGTTTGTTGAGGATGACGACGAGGAGGGCAACTGAACCGACTCCATGAAATAGTTGACTGGTTTCAGAATCACAACAAGGGATAAATTCAGTAACATCCCAAAACTATGACTTCATTTATAAACCCATCCCCATTCCCTTTTCCCTGCAATTTTATCGTATGCATAAACAATGCACTTGCAAAAGAGTCCCTAGCATAAGCTGGCAGAGCAACCAATTTTATGAAAGTCCAAATAAATAAATAAACAATCCATTTATATAAAATGCTTTGAAACAGTTGCTTTTCAGTATTTTAATTACAGTTTCATCTTTCAAATAGTTTGAAATATCAATGTGAACTTTTCATATACATATAAAACTTTGATTTTTCTAGCTGAGATCAAAACTCTGTTGAAACTTTGGCAGAATTGAAGGCAATGAATTGCACAGTTTTTGGGTGAAACTGAACTGCTTGATAAATTAGGGACAAATTTGCAAGAAATGTTAGTTTTTGGACCTCCAATACGATTAATCGGAGAAAGGGCCTTGTTGCAAAGATGGGTGAACCGAACCACCCAGAACTTGCATGTTGTTGCATTTATACGCATAAACTTTTTCATTGTTGTTCGAAATCGATCAACGACGTTTTCCATGTCCTGGCTGCCGGATACAGGCTCAGTAGATAGAAATCCTACCAGCTATCATTAGTTTTCATACAGTATTTATTTTACTGAATTATTCTCAAGTTTTCTTAGCACATTAGGATGATGTTATTTACCAACTAGTTGGAAAAACCACTAGTTATGTTGTGTATGTAAATACCCAACTGAAAGGGTATTTTAGTCTTTAAAATTATTAGTTAGTTAGTTAAATTAGTTAGATAGTATTAGAATCATTTAGTGGTTTCTGCAACTAGTTGGTAAATAGAAGAGCCGCATTAATCTTTACAACTAATCAAATTTTTAAATAATACTAGTACTTGATATATGGAGGGGGAATGCCTTCATGAGGCCTTCATGAAAAAACACATACAATCGGATGAACGAGTCATCATGTTTGTGGCCTGATTCAGTAAAGTAGAACACAACAATCTTGTGGAAGGGCCTTAATATTGCACAATTTCGGCTGTGTTAATGTCTCAAGTTAACTGTGACATTATGCTCGCGTGTTTTGACATAATAATAATACAAGATTAATTGAAAATTAGTGAGAAAATAAATTTGAAACCATCAGGTAAATTAAGCATCCTTCTAGTTAAGAAAATTTCTCATTCTCAATTTCCTTTGAAAATATGTCTGGATTTATAACTAAGTTATATAGGGATGAAAAAATATAGACCAGGTCAAAGATGATCGATTTGAGAGCAGTCACATGCCAACATCCGATATTGACCAGGGTCAAATTCCCAAGACTGCAAAACGTAATCTGTAGCACCAGAGACACTGACCAACATTTCCAAACAAAGCAGCAGAATATCAAAGATACTGTATTTAGTTCAGTCACTCGGATGTAAATAGCATCAAAGTAAAAAATTGACCAGGGTCAATTTGACAACACTCGACAAATACACAGAAAAATGGCATCTATGGGCTCACAAACAGCTCGAGTATATATTAGCTTGTAGTGAGACTACAAGGATTAACTCGAGATGATAGTCTACAGACAACAAATCACAAATATGAGGAAAGGCTGATGGATGTTCCAAGGAGCACAAGAAGCCGATTGCAAAACTTGGAAACGGTCTAATAGTGACGATCAGCCAACATATGACATTCCACAACCTATACAAACATTTATCAAGTAAAGAAGACCAGGAGACATTATGACTGTGGGGGGAGTTCAGTTCGAATTTAGGCAGCTCGGCTTTTGATCACATCAATATCCATCTCGGTCGGATCAGTGGCTTGCAACTCCACCTGAATTCCATCAAGCTCGCGCTTGAATCTGTCTTTGGAGCTGGCATAGATCATCTTGCTTCTGACCCTTGATGTGTCAGGAGACCTTGAGGTAGAAGAAAATGTTGGCAATGTTAAAGACAGCAATTAAATAACTGGAAACATACAACTTAAAAAGAAGAAAGTATAATGTCACCATGCAATGAAGAAAATCCTGCTCTTTTGGACACCCTCTGGTGTTACAAAGTCAAAATCATATACAGCATAGCGACACTCATCAGAAGGGAGACTTGCAGTGAAATCCTCATAGCTAAGGGCTGGCTCGCCAAGCTTCTCGACAACAACTTGCTTCTGTTTTTCCTCGATCTTGAACACAATGAACCGATGTGTCCTCTTAGTTTTGAGCTCCAGGAACTTCAGTTTGCAATCATCATGGACAGCCATTCCTGATGCTGCATTAGCCTGTCGATGAAGACAAGGATCCAGAGAGCAAAACATGACACAAATCAAGTATCAGAACATCTTTTAGAAGGGTGTGCATTAACTGCACAGTAACATTGACAATTGCCTTCACAACTCATAGAGTACAGACAAAGAAGAGAAGGCAGGGGGGAAAACCCAGCAACGGATCCTACATCAAAATTCACAAGAATACAAAGAAAAGAAAGAACCAATTTGACTATAATGAAAAGACTCTTAAATACAGAAATACCACCAATTCGCAAGGAAGTGCCTGCGGCAACAAATAAGCTATTCTTCTTCACAAATCTTAACATCTGATAGAGAAAGCTGAGCCTAACAGAACAACAAAGAACAACACACATCGCAATTGGAATTACTCATTGAAGAATCCAACGCAGTACTATCAACAATAAAGATCTTCATTCCACCAGCAAGCCATGGCCTCTAACCACTTGCAATTGACACGAATCTTGCCCTTTTCTCCCCTCCTTCCCGTAACAAAGAAATTATCACTTCAAATTACCATGGATCTACAGTCACTGCTCTAATCTTCAACGTGCTAAGCAGTACTTACCCTTTGAACTATCAAAATCAAACAATCAGAACCACCGAAACACGATCAGATCTACAGACTAAAGTCATACCGATTATCAAAACACAGAAACCAAATAAGTACAGCATCGCGAATTAATCAGCAGAGAGAATATGAACTTCAATTCCTGAAGATGGAAAATATGTGAAGCCCAGATATATCTACTATATTATTTACTGCAAGGATCTACTAGATTGCGAATAGTTATCACCGCGGAGGAGAAAAGCAAACACGAAAAAACACTAAGCATTTTCCGGCGACAAAGAAGCTGGGAACTAAACTAAAAACCGGCGACGGTCGGCGGAAAGCTTACCATCTTGGCGGCGGTTGGTCTACCGAACGGAAATCAACGGAGGAAATGGAGAGGAAGAGCAAGAGGCCAGGGCTTTGATTTTGCTTAAATGTTTTAAGGCTTTTTATTCGGTGGCTGTGATGGTGGGGCGTAATCCGGTGTGGTTCTGATGGATTGTGTTATCGTAGGGATGAAGAGCAAGGTTGTGCCACGTGTGCAGATAAAATGCGGCTCCAGCTCCATTGCGCATCGGCTAATACGGCTTAATTTGCAGAAAGTCCGGAGGGTGCTACTTGGGGAAAACTGCAAAAAGTCACTTATCTTGATGTTTTTAGCCCATTTTGGCATCATACTTTTAAAGAGAGCATATTTGGCACTTTTGTTAGTGAGTTAATTATCATTGTGTTGACTATATGTTTAAGTATTTTGGAATCCATAGGTACACGTGGCATCAGTAAATCTATGTTGGACTATCGGTGTTGATGGTATCGATCTGTTGTGAACATGGTTTTGAAAACCGGACCGGCCGGTCGAATCAATCGGATAATGAATCCGTTAGACAATTGGTCGTAGGGCTGATCAACTTTACAGTTAAACCGAAATAACCGAATTTTTTTTCGGATTTGGTCAATTTGGTTTGGATAATTCGGTGTTTGGTTCGGTTTTCGGTTTAACCGAAATTTTTATACGGTTTTCGGTTTGATTATTGGTTAACTTTTAAATAATTCGGTTAACCAAATTAATAATATGCCCAAACCCATATACTAGTACTAGTCCAACCCACCTTTAACCCATATACCTTTAACCCAGCCCACCTTTAACCCAACCCACCTTTGAGTTAAGAAGAAGAGAAAATTTTCGGTTATTTTGGGTAATAACCGAAATAACCGAACCGAATTCGGTTTTCGGTTTTTACGGTTTCTGACTTTATTTGGTTAATTCGGTTACTAATAATAGAAAACCGAAAATCAAATACATCAACAAATTCGGTTTCGGTTATAACCGAAATAACCGATTGAGCAGCCCTAATTGGTCGGTTTTTGGATTTTTAGATAGATTGGTAAAAAACGGTTGACTGGTTAAATCGGTCAAAACCGAACGAATCGGAAAACCGTGATTTAATTTTTATTTTACACTTTTTTAAAAGAAATTTATTTTGAACTCCCAATTTGTGTTACTAATTTTAATTTTTTTCACATTTGTTTATAAATTCATATTTGACACCTTATATTTATTTTATATTTTCTCAAGATATCTTTTAAAATTCTAAAAAATCATAATATGAACATAAAAAAATAATTTTAAATCATTTTTTCAAAAAAAAAAGTTAATTAAAATGTAAAATATTGTTTACCATCTCGTAAAATGACTAATTCATATTTTAAATTACTATTTTAGTATACATTATTACTTTATATTTAGATTATTACATAATAATTCTATATTCTATATAGTGAATGATGATAATTAATTTTAAGACAGTAATCGGTTGGACCATAAACCGGTACCCTAAACGATTATGCTTCTGGTTTGGTTTTAAAAACCGAAGAAGATTGAAATAGCATGGATGAGTTTTAGAAAGGTAAAAAGTTTTAAAATTGCAGTAGAAATTATATATGTGAAGTTTTATGACCTAATAATAAGCTTAATCTTCCATCTCATGTTATTCTATGTGTCATATTTAACAATAAAAGTTACTCGAACTTGTAATAATTTTGATTGCGATTTGTTGGTGAAATGTAGGAGATGAGGCATTTTGGGGTTTCAAAGATAATTAAATCGTGGATCCCACACATCTAACGGGGACCTTGACGGGAGGTGACTGCCAGGGGTTGTTTGTATAATATCGCAAACCTCGGGGGTTTTTTTGAGAATAACAAAAATGCGGGGGAAAGTGATCATTATGGCAAACCTCAGGGGGTTTTGAAAATTTCCCGTCTTTAAAATAAGTTCTACCAACGCAAATACAAATTTAGGGGCTATACACACTCTCCCTCTTGGTGCCAAGCCCGAGTTGCCATCATCTCTTGTTTCTTTGCCTTTGTCCCCTTGGATCCTCCTAACGTGGCCGCCAATTTACTTGGCTTCAGAAGCGGGGGCGTATGAGCCCCTCTCTACCCGCAGCGTCGCAAGGCTACAGTCTCTCTCAGCCGGCGGTTTCGTTGCTTTCCCGCCTTGTTCATATCGTCACCGAGTCCGAGCTCAAGTTCTCCTGCAATAGCGACCTCCTCCCCCAGCCGGTGTCACCGTCGCCGTTACCGAGTCCGAGCTCGTATTTGTTTTATGTTTTTATCCATGAAAACCGTTGACGATTCTTGTCAAGGGTTGTCTGAGGGTGACGAGGCTAGTTTGGGTGCGTAGTTGTTGTGTCGTTGCCTTTACGGTTTGTTGCAATGCTTGGAATATGTAGGGCTGGAGAGTTTGGGCAACAATCCAGTACTGTTTCAACTGATAAAGGGGTGTCCAGGGCCGTTCTGGTTGATGATGGATGTTGTTGGTTTCAAGGTTCTACTTGCTGCCAGCCAGGGCTCAGCGATGTCTAGCCCTACCAGCAGTGGCGGGCCCAGGAATTTTAGCATGTGGGGGCACAATTTTTTATTATGTCTCAAGCTTATTTTTAGAATTTATTTTTCATAATTTAGATTTTTTCACATTATATACATATAGTTCCCATGATTTTAATATAGAAAAATTGTAATGACAAATAAAAACTATAAGAAGAAATATGTGTGGGAGGGGAGGGTGTTACGCGGGATAATATTCAAACATATGAATTATTTGATATCAAGTAGCAAGTCGTAATTTATCAAAAAATTAAAAGTGTAATAAATTTTTTAAGCAATTTGAACTACATAACAAAATACTTAACTAGTATTTTTTATCCAATCAAAATAATACGACAAAATATTGCAGTTTTAAAAAATAATAGGCTCTGATAAAATTATTTATTTTATTTAACAATGACTAGCCATATTATAAATGCATAGGACTAATTTTTAACATAATTTTATCAAAACTTTTAGGCTTGTATGATAGAATAACAAGTGTTAGGACTTGAGTAGAAAAATAGGCATAGTTGTTGGATGACATTTGTTGTTCACCCATCATTTCTTCCTCATATGGTATTGTCATGGCTCACGAAATTGGCCTATAAATTTAGATTGGAGTCTTCTTTCTTATTTGTTTAAATGACACTTAGCCCCTTAAACTATATATTTGTGTTCAAACTAACCCCTATACATTATATTTATCAGAAAATACTACCATTATCATCATAAATTATAGAATTTTACTAGGGGCACGTGCCCCCATGTGCCCCATTGTGGGCCCGCCCCTGCCTACCAGGAGACATGGGTCTTTATATTATGAACTGGTTGAGTTTGGTGTCCCCGTAGTTAGTTCCTCGTAGGCGGTTTCAACTGCATTGGTCTAGGGTCATGTGGTTGGTTTTTGTTGGTTACTACTATTAACTTAGCGACTGGTGCTTGGGTACTCTGCTTTTGGTGGAGCCTGCCTGCAGTAAGTTTTCTTCTCTACTGGAACACTTTATAGGTTGTGGGCACTTTTTAATTCTGATGAAGTTGTGTGCGCGCTCTGACATTGCTTTGGTTTTGTGCTCTCCAATGACCCAAATAATTTCTTTTAATGCCAAGGTACTCCTCTTTTGGAATATGGGTTCTTCCATCTTCAACGTTGCTCAAGTGTGCAACTAAGGCAATAATTACACTAATAATAATAATAGTAATAAAAAGGATGTCTCCATTGCGAAAACAAGAGCTGCAAATATGACATTCACCCTTCTTTAAAGATGTCGTTGTTTAGGTTTGAGTTGAGCAAACATGTGAGCCCCAATCGGATCAGCTCAGCTGAAGATATATTTCTACTTCTATTGCTCGCTGACCTTTAAACCCTAGGTTATCATTTATATAAATACTACAAATTCAATGCTATGCAGCCATATTTCCAAGAAAAGAAACCAACCGACCTATCTAGCTACCTGAAATAAACAATTCAATGCTACTTTTGAGAAAATAATCAAGAACTGATAGACTCCAGACAATGGTGGTATACAACAACCCCACCTTGCCTAGCTAGTAGTAGAAGACGTTTCTTCAGTGTGATTGTTAGTCAGGATAGTTGAATGTGTTTTTTAACATCCTTCACCAAAATATAAAGAAACAAAGGTTGATGAACCACAATTTTAAGACAAGCATGTATACACAACGAGAAGCTCCGCCTCATAGACACAGAATCTAATGGTTATCCTGAAGTGTAAAAGACCAACAATTTCCAAACAAAGCAGAATATCAGATATGCTGTGTTTAGTTTAGTCACTTGGATGTAAATAGCATCAAACTAAAATTGACCTGGGCCAATTTGACAACACCCAACAAATATGACAAACTGTCATCTATCGGCTCACAAACAGCTGGGTATATATTAGCTTGTAGTGAGACTACAAGGATTCACTCGAGATGATAGTCTACAGATAACAAATCACAAATACCAGGAAAGGCTGACAGATGCTCCAAGAAGCACAAAACCGCAACGGTAAAACCTGGAAACGGTCTAATAGTGACTATCAGCCAACATATGACATTCCACAACCTATAAACACTTCATTAAAGTAAAAGAGGACCAGGAGACATTACAACTGTGGAGTAGGAGTTCAATTCGAATTTAGGCCGCTCGGCTTCTGATGACATCAATATCCATCTCAGTCGGATCAGTAGCTTGCAACTCCACCTGAATTCCATCAAGCTCGCGCTTGAATCGGTCTTTGGAGCTGGCATAGATCATCTTGCTTCTGACTCTTGATGTGTCAGGAGACCTTGAGATTTAAGAAAATATTGGCAATGTTAAGTGCAGCAATTAAACAACCGGAAACATACAACTTAAAAAGAAGAAACTATAAGGTCACCATGCAATGAAGAAAATCCTGCTCTTTTGGACACCCTCTGGTGTTACAAAATCAAAATCATATACAGCATAGCGACACTCATCAGAAGGGAGACTTGCAGTGAAATCCTCATAGCTAAGGGCTGGCTCGCCAAGCTTCTCGACAACAACTTGCTTCTGTTTTTCCTCGATCTTGAACACAATGAACCGATGCGTCCTCTTAGCTTTGAGCTCCAGGAACTTCAGTTTGCAATCATCATGGACAGCCATTCCTGATGCTGCATTGGCCTGTTGATGAAGACAAGGATCCAGAGAGCAAAACATGGCACAGTTCAAGAATCAGAACATCTTTTAGAAGGGTGTGCATTAACTGCACAGTAACATTGACAATTGCCTTCACAACTCATTTAGAGTACATACAAAAGAAGAGAAGGCATGGGAAAAACCCAGCAACGGATCCTACATAAAAATTCACAAAAATACAAAGAAAAAAGAAAAGGTAAAAAACCCCTTGTAACAGACCCGGCTCGACTATAATGAAAAGACTTGCTGCAACAGAGAAGCTATACTTCTCACAATTGTGACATCTGATAGAGAAAGCGGAGCATATCAGAACATCAAAGAACAACACACTCGCAATTGGAATTACTCATTGAAGAATCCAACACCGTACTATCAACAGTAAAGATCTCCATTCCACCAGCAAGCCATGGCCCTTAACCACTTGCAATTGACACGAATCTTATCCTTTTTCTCCTTCCTCCCGTAATAAAGAAATTATCACTTCAAACTACCATGGATCTACAGTCACTGCTCTAATCTTCAACGTGCTAAGCAGTACTACTACTAACCTTTTAAATTATCAAAATCAACAATCAGAACCACCAAAACACGATCAGATCTACAGACTAAAGTCATACCGATTACCTAAACACAGAAACCAAAGAAGCACAGCATCGCGAATTAATCAGCAGAGAGAATACGAACTTCGATTCCTGAAGATGAAAAATATGTGAAGTCCAGATATACTACTAGTATTATTTACTGCAAGGATCTACTAGTTTGCGAAAAAGTCATCATCACAAAGGAGTAAAGCAAACACGAAAAGACACTAAGCATTTTCCGGCGACAAACTAAACTAAAAACAGGCGACGGACGGCGGTAAGCGTACCATCTTGGCGGCGGCTGGTGAATAAACGGAGATCGACGGAGGAGGAAATGGAGAAGAACACGAGAGGACTCCCGATGGCGATGGATTTGGTTAAATGTTCAAGGCCTCTTTATTCGGTGTGGCTCTGATGGTGGGGGCGTGATCCGGTGTGATTGAGTTCTTGTGGGGATGTAGAGCAAAATGTATTCTAATGATGCCACGTGTACACAATGATGGCGCTCCAGCTCCCTTCATTACCCATCGGCTCACACGGCTTACATGTCCAAATTTAACGGATAATAGCCGAGGGTGTGTTTTGGTAATAATTACGGCAACTTTTAGCGTTTAATTATAATCGTTTGATTTTTAAAATTATAAAATTATCTAAATTAGTACAATTACTTGAAATAATAACTCTTAAACGAGATCAAAATCTTCTCGAACATTGAGGAAATTTACCGAGAAAAAATCACGAAGGTGACCATTAATAGCAAATTTGTAACTTCTCAATACTTTTTGGTGATAAATTTTTTTATCCCTTCGTCTAAACATTAGTGACATCAACATGGAGATTTTAATTTTATAAAATTAAAATATGAATATTGTACTAAAGCTTTAGTACTCCTCGTATCCTATTAATTGATCTATTTGTTTTGACTGTTTCAGTATTTAATCTATAATTTTATTTAGGAATATCTAGATATATAAAGTTAAATAATTTACATACGTATCGTAATTTAAAATACAAAATTTCTAAATAGATTTTTTTAAATATTTTTTATTATTTATTTTTATAAAAATTTGAGTAAAATATTAAATCTTGAAATATAAAAAATAAATGGATTAATTAATGAGGTATATGGAGTATAAGACAGGTAGAGTACTCCGTACGGTAGGGAGCATAACAATCAACAAACCTATTAGGCATGAACTCAAATCAGGAACAGACCACAACATCACTCACTCATGTCATGGCATGGGTCCATTCAAAAGATATTCCCTCACTGTCTCTGCGTTTCTCCGACGCTAGCTATCATCTTTTTCACCACCAGAAATTATATAGTACTCCCTCCATCCCACAAAGGTTGTAGGTTTTGTTTGAGCACATATATTAAGGAAAGTGGGAGAATAGTAGTGTGTTGACAAAATTATCCTCATGAAAAAGAAAGAAGGAGAAAATTTTGTGGACCCCCAATTTTAAGTTTAATGGGAGGAAAGAGAAAAACTTGTGGGTCCATGGTGTGAGATAAGATGATAAAATGGTAAAAATGGTGATAGAAAGTTTCTGTTTTAGGAAAGTTGACAACCTTTGTGGGACGACCCAATATAGTAATGTTGACAACCTTTGTGGGACGGAGGGAGTATGTAGTAGGAGTATATCAATTGGATGCTAGAAAGAAAAAAAATAGTACTCTATAACAATTAAAAACTAAAAAGGAATGAGGTAGCATTTCAATAGTATTCTATAACAATTAAAAACTAAAAAGGAATGAGGTAGCATTTCTTATTGGGGGAGACTAATTACCACCTATTTGTTTTTACACATAGTGTTCGGGTTCACGTCACAGTTAATTTTGTACATAAAGTGGCTTGATACCATTCACGCCTAAATATTAAATTGATATTAGATAAAGAGATAGATGTATATGAAATCACACAACTGATATTCAAATATTAAACATGAACTTATAGAATCTGGTGAATACCGGATGATTACAGCACACAGTAGTTGTTGGATAAACACACTAGCACACCAAGCTTCCAACAACAGCAACACACGTACTAACCAAGCTTGAAACTAGAAAAATATTTATTGTAGTAGAGGGATATTCAACACATGAACAAGGAAGGCAGAGAGAGAGAGAGATGTAATGCTAAGTAATGGATGTCTTCTTCATCTACTGAAGTCTCCTTATATAGGTAGATTTCTGTGAGGGAGGCCCTCAACTTCTTTTACAGCTGTAATGCACTAATGCTACAGTCATTATGCATTATTGTTGGAGTGCGTCTTCTTTACAGAAGCGGACAAAAGATAATTGTCTCACTAATGCAATTTTTCTTCTCCTTCATATGGTTCTGTCTGCCATTAAGCTGGTCCACCAGATGATGACCCTTTGTTAGGCCCGCCTTTTGCCAGCCGCTCTTTGACAGATTTGAAAGCTAATTTCATTAGCTTATCATTCATCTCTTCTAATGAGATGTCTGCTAACTCTGATACGGAGTAAAGCTTCCCAAGAGCTGTATCAATGTTTTCTTCCTCCAAGAGTTCAGACATACCAATTCTCTTGAGAGTGATGTTTTCTATGAGATATGCATTAATAACGCATTTATCCCACCAGTGAGAAACTCATACATTTTCTAAGATGGGAACATATTTTTCTTGATTTATTTCATAGTGTCATCTAACAATCCATGAGATTCGATAAATGACCAAGAAATAAACTCAGAAAAAGGAATTACCATCTTTCTAGATTTCTATTTGTTGAACTCAACAAATTTTTCATAAGATTCTCTGACAGCATCTGGAAGCTGTTCTGAAATCAAACCTCTTTTCTCAAACCAGTGGTGAAACCAGTTTGGAAATCTTATATGGTCTGTTTTGAAGATTATCAGCCAGGAATGTCTTAGTTCTGAGTTCTGGATATTAAAGACTTCTTCCCATGCTTGGATATAATCCCAATAAGGTATAAGCATGTTTACTATATCCTCCAAACAAGAACCTTTTTATAGAATGAGAAGCTCCCCATTCTTTTGGAGTCCAGACTTTTAGAATCCCCAGTTTAGAAATACTTATGTCCTTGAAATACTTTCCTTCGGGAGATATGGTATTTCTATTTTTATGTTCTAGCTCCGCAAATCCTGTTTCTAGGATAATTAATTCAAAGTATTCATTTTTTCTAATAGGATGAAACTCTCATACTAGATGTCTATTTCTAGGCCAATATTTTCTTGCCATTTCTGAAGGAGTTAAGGCCTTGACATCTTTGTCTTCTACAGGACAGAGGGACTCTCTTTCCATTTCTGTTTTCTCTGGAGGGATCCCTAGAGAAAATAAAGTAATGTCCTGAGATTTTGCATTCATTCTAGGAACCAGTGTTCCTTCAAAATATATATTATCCTTGCAATAAGCATGAGGATAAGGGTAAGGGAAAGTTCTTCCTCTTTTTAATTCATTAGGAGAAGTAGGTGTTATATCCATATTCTCCTTTGCTTTTTTCTGAGAGGGCTCCCCTGTTTCAAATTTCTGGGAGGATTCTCCTCTTTCGATTCTCAATTTCTGTCAATAAAGTTCCGCTGAAATTGGATCTTGAGCTCTTATTTGGAGATAGGGAACTAACTGGCTATCCTCCTGAGAAGATTGATATTCTATGTCCATGGAATTACTCCCATGAAACAATGTTTCCAGAAGATCTTCTTCTATGTTTCTTCTTACCTCATTCTTGGATTTCCCCATGTCCTCCCTGCAAAGATTCTGGGGTCAGAAAGTTAGGCAAACAATTTTTTGATCCATCAATATGTTCAACATCAAAGTAAAAAACAGCTAGTATTGATTGCCACCTAGCAAAAATTTGTTCAGACGCGAGATTTTTAACATCCTTAAGCAGAACACTTTGTATTGCTTTACAATCAGTTCTGATCAGAAATCTCTGATTTAGTAAATCTTCTTCAAACTTTGTGACACAAATAACTATTGCTAAAATCTCTTTCTTTATTGTAGCATAGTTCTGTTGAGCTTGATTCCAGACTTCTGATGTGAATCTTACTAATTTTTCTTTCCCATCCATTTTATGTTTTAAGATGCCTCCATATCTTATTTCACTAGCATCAGTTTCAACAATCCTAAAGGCTTCAGGAATAGGAAGAGTGACACAAGAAATTTCTTTAACTTTTCTTTTCACAAACCTAACTGCCTGTGTCTGTTCTTTCCCCCATTCTGGAGGATTCTTCTTTAACCTTTCAAACAGAGGTTTGCAATCCTTAGCCATGTCCTTATAGAATTTTGAGACATAATTCAAGCTACCTAAAAACCTCGATAGTTGCTTCTTTTCATTGATCTCATTAGAAAATTTTTCTATAAAACTTATTGATCTATCAATAGGTTTTATTGTACCCCTATGTATCATATGTCCGAGAAATCGAACATTAGTCTGGAACAGTTCTATTTTCTTTGCAGAAACCACTAATTCTGCTTCTTCAACTATTTTTATAAATTTATGTAAGTGCTTCCAATGCTGATCGACAGACAGTGAAAACACCAACACATCATCAATATAAACAATAGTAAAAGAACTATAAGAATTAAAGATTTCATTCATGATTCTCTGAAATTCTGAGGGTGCATTCTTTAAACCGAATGACATTATATTCCATTCATAATGTCCAAAAGGAACATTAAACTGAGAACTGTCCATGAGCTCGACAATATTCATAATTACAGGACTGCCCGCTTGGCACCAAGAGAAGAGCAGGGTCCACAGATCAGCAGAGATTGAGCACCATAGAAGGTCATGCTCCAGTGTTTCAAGAGAGACGCACACCTGGGGCATTTCAAAGATGGTATAACTAGCCCCCTGCGTTGAAGCTGTTGGAAGGTTGGGAGCCTGTTCTGTAACGTACGCCAACAGCAAAGCAAAATCTTTTTAGGGATCCAAATTGTCCATGTAATGAAGAGATGCTTCCTCAATCATGGTAGTGAGAGGAGCCACTGAGAACTGTCCTGAACTGTGAAGAGTCCAGCACCAGGAGTCTCCGAAACCAACAACAAGAATCAAGTTGTTTGTTAGTTAAACAAAGTCCCTAAGCTCCCCTAACTCTCTTCCTCTCAGCTCCCTCCTCCAGCACCAAATCCACCTCCAGAATCCATTTTCCCACCCCCCTCGATCCACTACTTTGCAGATCTTATCTATCTCCAACCTCGCCAACCTAAGGTACATTTCTTCCAATGATCTATTTCCCACCCAAACTTCTTTCCAGAAAAGAATGTTTTCTCCGCTACCTAGCCTTCTTCTGAATGAATTGATAAAGCCTTCAATTGGAATTCATAAACGAGTTAATAAAGTTTACTCATCTATTTTCATTACCTTCAAAACAAAATTGATAAAGTTAAAGTTCATGCCGACTGCCTTAGAGTTTTCACAAAGCCAAAGAGCATAATGAACTCAAGTTGGTTTCGTGCAAAATTGCATTTTTCGGTTTGAAACAGACACTACGTACATGGAGGGTGTTTTGAAGCGCCTTAAGAAGCGCCAAAAGGCTCATTAAGGTCCGTTTTTTTATTTGAAGCGCCTATGTAGCGCCATGGGGAGGTGCAAAATGTATACAGCTGGGAACATGTATATATATATATTCGGAATATTCGGTAGAAGCGCTAGAGAAGCGCCGTTTGGCGCTTCAACCCAAAGCTTCTACAAGAAGCCTCAGCCTAATCAGATCTGAGATTGGGAATCATTATACTCGTCTTCATCGTCGAGCAGAGAAGGGGAGCAACAACGGAGAAGGAGAAAACGAGTGAGTAAATGCTCAAACAAAGAGAACTAAAGGAAGACAGCTATGGTGGATTCCACTTCAACGGAGAAGGAGAGTTGGAGCGAGAGCGCTCCCGATGACGATTGCTATCCAATTTGCTCCGGCTCCTTCACTATTCCTTGTCGATCCTTGCAAGTGTTCGATGTGTTCAAGAAATTTCTCCCGACGACGACGACGATTTCTCGCGGTTTTGGTAGGTAGCTGTATTTTGCAGTTTTGTAACTCTTCTGCATTAAATCCTTGCAAGTGTTCGATGTGTTCAAGAAATATTTGTGAGCTTGATGCTTGTATACTTTTACCTAAGTTGTTCGTTCAAACATCCAGTCTGAATATTGTTGAGTTTTGTGTTTCAAGATCTGGAAATTGTTTCCAGATCTTGAGTGTTTTTTTTAATTCATAAAATATTTTGTAGCGCACCATGGCGCTTCTCTGGCGCTTCTGTTGTAGCGCCTTGAAGCGCACCTTTCAAAAAAGCGCCTCCTGTTGTAGCGTCTGTAGAAGCGTCGTTTGGAGCTACAATAGTAGCGCAAATGGAGCGAATTATGCGCTACAAATACTCAATTAAATACGTAGTGAGATTAGATTTATTGAAGTTCGATAATGGAACAGGAACACAAATAAAAATTCCTATAATAAAATGATAAATTTAAGGAAAATGACATATTTTGCACTATATTCATAAAAAGGACGCATTTTGCCACTATTTAAAATAACTTTACTTTGTTAGCTATTGATCTTTTGTATTTTGGCATCATCTGTCACTCTCCATTAACTTGTCATCGTGAGGTAAAAAGGACGCTTTTGTGGTTTGGAGTCAACTTCATCCTAAACACTAAATTATTTAAAAATCTACAGCTTCATCCTTTCTCCATGTCATTCACTCAGCTCCAGCAACAGGCAGTACCCAACCCCCGTCTTTTACCCAACCCCCGTCTTTTATCCAACTCTTCTTTTGAGTTGCCTTTTCGTTCTTCCTCCATTCCTTTTAAAATGCAAAAAAAAAACAGAGCAATCTCATAAAAAAGCTTGATGAGCTCCATTTCTTAGACCAGTTCATCAATTTTGTCCTACATCTTGTCATTGAGCTGCCAGTCGAAAACCCTAGTGAGAATTTTGTTTGACGACGAAGTTGTCGATGAACTGGGTGAGGATGTTGAACGGGTGGTCGGAAACCTCCACCTCTAGACTGCCTTTGACGACCGCTGATTCGGCCACAAAGTTCTCACCTCAGTTATTCAGGTAATCGACCATTTATTTCCTGATGTTTGCCGTCATTAAGCTTAGTGATATTAAGACGTCACTAGTTGTGTATAGTCAATGCAGGCGCGCGGTAGAATATTTGGTATCAATGCACCCCTGAAACTTCTCTCGAGATCCTCTCTAAAGTCTCTCTCTCATCTCATAGTAACTTTCCTCAAGATCTTTTCTGGTGGCCGGATCCCGGCCAACTTTCTCCTAAACCTTTTCATGTCATTTCCTTCCTTAACTTTTGTTTTCTTTTCTTGTTTCTTGCCCCGTCTCTTTTAGATCTAGTTTCTTTTACCCTTTGTTTTAGTTTCCGATGACTGTCAGACCCAATCTACTTAAAAAACCCAAAAAGACCTAGCAAAAGGCCCAAACAATAGCCCAAATTAATCGCCCCATTAAAAACTCAAATAATCTATAACCCATATAAGACAAGGACATCACCGGACGTAATAAGAATTGACCCGAACATACTAAGGAAATTCCTGGACAATACTCCCGAACATATTGAGGACACGTGTCCTCTGACACACCGCCATACTATATTGAGATATTACAATAGTGTCACTCTTTGGCCATGGACTATAAAAACACTTATTACTCACACCTTAAAGGGTAACGATTAGCTGGACTACTAGAAAATGTGGTAAAACCAACGGGCTAAACCAACGGGCAATTTAGCCCGTTGGTTTAAACCAAGGGTCGACACGTTGGTATTCTCACCGGTAAGAACTAAACCATCTCCGGTAGGACTTACCAACGAGCGAACCCTTGGTTCTACCGGAATACTAATCATACCAACGAACAACCCGTTGGTACTATGAAAGCCCATTATATGTCACCAGACAATCTTAACCGTACCAACAGGCAGACCCATTGGTATTGTTGTACTATCCTAGTTTCATAATTAATCCATTTTATTCATTTCCAATATAAAATTGGACAAATTTTAATGTGGTTATAATTTTAGTGAAAATATAAATTATATCAAAATTTGTTGGGTAAGAAAAAATTATTCAACATCATCTATGGATCATATTAAACAAAACAATTCAAAAAGATTATGAAATTTTAATGTATGGTGAGTTTTAGTAAAAATAAATAAATTCTATAACAAATTAGTTACAATAATTAGGAAAATTTATTTTATAAGGAAACATTTATAATATAGTTGAGGAGTTTCATGAGATTAATTATATGTTTCAAATTATCTTTCAAATTTCAAATTTGGTGGGAGAATTTTTTTAAAAAAATCTGTCCAGTTCCAACTGGTAAGCCAGTTGGAACTGGCATTATTCCAACGTGTTAACCGTTGGAACTACAAAATTTCCAACGAGTTGTCCGTTGGAAAATCAAAATTTTTGTGCAATTTGACTTAGAATTGGATGGTTAATGATGAAAGCATGTATTATAAAAATAGACACTAATTAAATGCATGTTTTTGAGCAATAATTTTTTTTAACATGAAAATTATGAAATTTTAATGTATGGTGAGTTTTAGTAAAAATAAATAAATTCTATAAAAAAATTAGTTACAGTAATTAGGAAAATTTATTTTATAAGGAAACATTTATAATATAGTTGAAGAGTTTCTTGAGATTAATTATATGTTTCAAATTATCTTTCAAATTTGGTGGGAGAATTATTTTAAAAAAATCTGTCCAGTTCCAACTGGTAAGCCAGTTGGAACTGGCATTATTCCAACGTGTTAACCGTTGGAACTACAAAATTTCCAACGAGTTGTCCGTTGAAAAATCAAAATTTTTGTGCAATTTGACTTAGAATTGGATGGTTAATGATGAAAGCATGTATTATAAAAATATACACTAATTAAATGCATGTTTTCGAGCATTAATTTTTTTTAACATGAAAATTATGAAATTTTAATGTATGGTGAGTTTTAGTAAAAATAAATAAATTCTATAACAAATTAGTTACAGTAATTAGGAAATTTTATTTTATAAGGAAACATTTATAATATAGTTGAGGAGTTTCATGAGATTAATTATATGTTTCAAGTTTTCTTTCAAATTTGGTGGGAGAATTTTTTTAAAAAAATCTGTCCAGTTCCAACTGGTAAGCCAGTTGGAACTGACATTATTCCAACGTGTTAACCGTTGGAACTACAAAATTTCCAACGAGTTGTCCGTTGGAAAATCAAAATTTTTGTGCAATTTGACTTAGAATTGGATGGTTAATGATGAAAGCATGTATTATAAAAATAGACACTAATTAAATGCATGTTTTCGAGCATTAATTTTTTTTAACATGAAAATTATGAAATTTTAATGTATGGTGAGTGTTAGTAAAAATAAATAAATTCTATAACAAATTAGTTACGTAATTAGAAAATTTATTTTATAAGGAAACATTTATAATATAGTTGAGGAGTTTCATGAGATTAATTATATGTTTCAAATTATCTTTCAAATTTGGTGGGAGAATTTTTTTAAAAATATCTGTTCAGCCTAATCAAGTTGAATCGCATTATTCCAACGTGTTAACCGTTGGAACTACAAAATTTCCAACGAGTTGTCCGTTGGAAAATCAAAATTTTTGTGCAATTTGACTTAGAATTGGATGGTTAATGATGAAAGCATGTATTATAAAAATAGACACTAATTAAATGTATGTTTTTGAGCAATAATTTTTTTAACATGAAAATTATGAAATTTTAATGTATGGTGAGTTTTAGTAAAAATAAATAAATTCTATAAAAAAATTAGTTACAGTAATTAGGAAAAATTATTTTATAAGGAAACATTTATAATATAGTTGAAGAGTTTCTTGTGATTAATTATATGTTTCAAATTATATTTCAAATTTGGTGGGAGAATTATTTTAAAAATCTGTCCAGCCTAATCGTAAGCCGATTGAATCGGCATTATTCCAACGTGTTAACCGTTGGAACTACAAAATTTCCAACGAGTTGTCCGTTGGAAAATCAAAATTTTGTGCATTTGACTTAGAATTGGATGGTTAATGATGAAAGCATGTATTATAAAAATAGACACTAATTAAATGCATGTTTTCGAGCATTAATTTTTTTTAACATGAAAATTATGAAATTTTAATGTATGGTGAGTGTTAGTAAAAATAAATAAATTCTATAACAAATTAGTTACAGTAATTAGGAAAATTTATTTTATAAGGAAACATTTATAATATAGTTGAGGAGTTTCATGAGATTAATTATATGTTTCAAATTATCTTTCAAATTTGGTGGGAGAATTTTTTTAAAAATATCTGTCCAGTTCCAACTGGTAAGCCAGTTGGAACTGGCATTATTCCAACGTGTTAACCGTTGGAACTACAAAATTTCCAACGAGTTGTCCGTTGGAAAATCAAAATTTTTGTGCAATTTGACTTAGAATTGGATGGTTAATGATGAAAGCATGTATTATAAAAATAGACACTAATTAAATGCATGTTTTTGAGCAATAATTTTTTTTAACATGAAAATTATGAAATTTTAATGTATGGTGAGTTTTAGTAAAAATAAATAAATTCTATAAAAAAATTAGTTACAGTAATTAGGAAAATTTATTTTATAAGGAAACATTTATAATATAGTTGAAGAGTTTCTTGAGATTAATTATATGTTTCAAATTATCTTTCAAATTTGGTGGGAGAATTATTTTAAAATATTCTGTCTCCCAAGTAAGCCATTGAATTGGCATTATTCCAACGTGTTAACCGTTGGAACTACAAAATTTCCAACGAGTTGTCCGTTGAAAATCAAAATTTTTGTGCAATTTGACTTAGAATTGGATGGTTAATGATGAAAGCATGTATTATAAAAATATACACTAATTAAATGCATGTTTTGAAGCATTAATTTTTTAACATGAAAATTATGAAATTTTAATGTATGGTGAGTTTTAGTAAAAATAAATAAATTCTATAACAAATTAGTTTAGGAAATTTTATTTTATAAGGAAACATTTATAATATAGTTGAGGAGTTTCATGAGATTAATTATATGTTTCAAATTATCTTTCAAATTTGGTGGGAGAATTTTTTAAAAATATCTGTCCAGTTCCAACTGGTAAGCCAGTTGGAACTGACATTATTCCAACGTGTTAACCGTTGGAACTACAAAATTTCCAACGAGTTGTCCGTTGGAAAATCAAAAATTTTGTGCAATTTGACTTAGAATTGGATGGTTAATGATGAAAGCATGTATTATAAAAATAGAGACTATTTAACTGCATGTTTTAGAGCATTAATTTTTTTTAACATGAAAATTATGAAACTTTAATGTATGGTGAGTGTTAGTAAAAATAAATAAATTCTATAACAAATTAGTTACAGTAATTAGGAAAATTTATTTTATAAGGAAACATTTATAATATAGTTGAGGAGTTTTATGAGATTAATTATATGTTTCAAATTATCTTTCAAATTTGGTGGGAGAATTTTTAAAAAAATATCTGTCCAGTTCCAACTGGTAAGCCAGTTGGAATTGGCATTATTCCAACGTGTTAACCGTTGGAACTACAAAATTTCCAACGAGTTGTCCGTTGGAAAATCAAAATTTTTGTGCAATTTGACTTAGAATTGGATGGTTAATGATGAAAGCATGTATTATAAAAATATACACTAATTAAATGCATGTTTTGGAGCATTGATTTTTTTTAACATGAAAATTATGAAATTTTAATGTATGGTGAGTTTTAGTAAAAATAAATAAATTCTATAACAAATTAGTTACGGTAATTAGCAAAATTTATTTTATAAGGAAACATTTATAATATAGTTGAGGAGTTTCTTGAGATTAATTATTTGTTTCAAATTATCTTTCAAACCTATATTTTCCAACGTGTTGATCGTTGGAAAATCGAAATTTGAGTGCAATTTATCTTAGAATTGGAAAGTTAATAATGAAAACAATTATTCTGAAAAAACACTAATTACATGCATGTTTTGAAACATTATTCTTTTAGAACATGAATATTATAAAAATTTAATGTGGGGTGAGTTAATGATGAAAATTATAAAAGATAGATTTTGTAGGCATAGTAATTAGAAAAATATATTTTAGAAGCAAACAATTATAATAATTTAGGAGTTTAAAATGTGATTAAGAGAGAATGATTAGAATAAAAAATTAGCAATTGAAAAGAATGATATATTCATTTTACCAAATGTGGTTTTTAATGTAAGTAATTGAAATTAATTAATTATAATATGGAATTATAATTTCATCTTGGCAATTAATTATAATAAAATGAAGAATGTACAAGTACAGTACAAATGAATTGATTCTTCCTAGTGCATCAGTGATGGGTCTAGTGGTCAGTGGCACGAGTGTTGCTATCCCCTCTCCAAGGCCCGAGTTCGAATCACAAAGGAGGAAAAATTTCCAAACGCATTACAAATACATTCTCTCCTCCTTGTACATCAGAATAGGCCTAGCGGTGCAGTGGCACGAGTGCCTCCTCCAAGACAAGGGTTCGAATCTCACTTGAGGTATGTTTTTTTGAAATTAATCTGCATTTTCAACGTGTTGGCGATCAACCGGCCGACCAGGTTGTAACGTTACCAACGTGTAAACTCGTTAGTACAGTTCAACTAGTGACCAGTTGGTAATATTTCCAACAGTTAACCGGTTGGAAGATATACCAACTAGACAAAGAAGCTAACAACACCAACGCGTGTACTGGTTGGTAGTAGTACCAACGCCGGACTGTTGGTAGATCTGCTCAACGCGCTTACACGTTGGTTCCTCAACTCCGGTCACCGGATTTTGACACCAACGAGTATGCCAGTTGGTATAGAAAATTTTTCAACGAGTTGGCCAGTTGGTAAAAATTATTCCAACGAAGCAAATACCAACGTATCGTTTCCAATGGATACACCAGTTGGTTTTGGCATTTTCCAACGTGTTGGCCTGTTGGTACTGACAGTTGGTTTTGTACAATTTTCTAGTAGTTGGACTCTCTCACTGTTGTCATCCGATTTTCCCAATATTCACTAAATACAAATAGAGGACCCCCTCTATTTCCTTCTCTCGAATTCCGAATCTGTCGTACATCACACGGATCTCTATGGCGTCCAGTGACGTCAGAACACATCAACATATAAAAGTTGTGCGCGGCAGCCCACACAGATCCGCCACCAGTTTCAAATTCAGATTTAGTGGTTTTGATGCTGGGTCTCCGAATGGTGGAGTGGTTTCACCGTCTGATCTGACTACGTCGAGAGGAGAAAGACACTCGTGTGCAGAGGTGTGGAGACCAGCATATTTAGATGCGGTGGGAGGAGGATGAAGAGTCAGCAACGATAACGAGGAGGTCTGGTGAGGGATCTGTGTCTGGTCGGTGGTGAAGTAGATGACATGTGAGAGGCCGGGGTGAGAGGATGGAGATGGTACAATGGTCAGGTGAAGGACCTTTGGTTGCTGTTTTTCAGTGGTCTTGGCGCCGATGTTGCCAGAGAAGCGACAAAGGTTTCATCAGTGTTGATGGAGTGGAGCGGAGGGACCATACTGGGGTTGTCGTGATGACGACGATATGACAACTGGGAAGCGGGTACTGGTCATGGTAGAGGCGCAGCAGAACGTCCGGTGTATGGCAGAGGCAGAGCTTTTTCTGGCCGGGAGACGTCAGGTCAGGCCTCTTAGGCTGGTGGAGTGGTTTCGGAATGTATGTTGCAAAGGTGCAAAAGCTGTAAAGTTGTGTCAATCTCGGGGTTTCGGGTGTGCTGGTTAGTTTGACCTCTTGTTGGCTATGAAAAATTAACCATGTGGAACAAGGGATGTCGTGCTATAGAGGGAGGTAGAGGAGAAGGTCCAAGCGATTTAGATGCATTCGGAAGGAAGTTTGAAGAGTCGGCGGCAATGATGCGGAGGATTTTGTGTTGTCAGAGGTGAAGCGGTTCAGAACTTTGAGTGGTCGGTGATGGTGCGGAGGTCAGGTGCGAGGATGTTGTTGGCATGGAGGTCCGGTGGCGGTGCTAGTTGATGTTGCCGGAGAAGGCACCATTATGACGGTGCTGTTACAACTGAGGAGTGGGTGCTGGCCACGGTGGAGGCAGAGGCGGGAGCAGAACATCGACAAGTGCAATGCGAGGAACTTTTTCCGGCGGGGAGACATTGAGCCGCATGCTTCTCTTGGGTGTGTGTGTGTGTATATATATATATATATATATATATATAAATTATTGTTGTTCAAAAAAATGCATAATTATGTTCTAAAAGGCCCAATCTCCTCCTGCTCCACGACCTCGGCACCAATGCAATGTGTTGTCAATGGTCTGAATCCGCCTGAGATCTATTTTTCGAGGCAAAGGTTATGAATCCGGCTGCAAGAGTAGTGGCATTTGGAGCTTAGGTATAGGAAGGGTGTTGTAACTTCGACAAGTTTATGATTAATTTATTTGTTTGAAAACTTTCGGGTTTAATTGACTATTAAAATAGTTAAACGGATTGTGTCAAACTGTTATGAAATATTTCATCAATTAATGAAATTAGTGGTAAATTGTGTTCAAATAGTAAACATGACAATTTAAACCTCAATGGTATAATATTCCCTCCATTCGTTAAAAATTGGTTCATTTGTATTTGTTTTGAAAATTTCACATTATTTAATTTATGATTTTTCTCATGAATGAATGTTTAAACATTGAAAATTAAATATTTCATATGTGTATCATAATTGAAAATCTAAATTTTCTAAATATTTTTTTTCTTGAATATTTTTAAACTCTTTATCTTTGTTAAAATTTCAGTCAAATATTAAACTTTGAAACAATAAAGTTAAAGTAACCAATTATTTGCCGGCAGAGTTAGTAAATCATTTACACACATAAATTAAAGCGGAGTTAGTACATCATTTACACGCATAATTTAATCAATCGTTAACATCATTTTCTGTGCAGATAACTCCAATGAGCACTGAGCAGTCAGCACAAAGGGCTAGGTCCACTTCAGTTCATCGATCTGGACTCTTAGGCTCAGTTCAGTAGCAAATATGGAGAAATGTTTTTTCAAATTTTTGTAATTTTTAATACACAAAATAATTTTAAATTCATCAATTCACCATCAATTTTTTATAAAATAATATTTTTTTTCAAATTTGCCTACTCATATATATCTATTCCACCAATCAAAACACATCTCTCTAGATTTCTAAAAAACTTTTATAACCTTCATCCCCCCCCCCCCCAATGATTTAGAGGGGCCTCTCAAGCAACTACCATTCTTAACATGTACATACAGCCACATATATGCACAGAAATATCTGTACTTTGTCTCTCCAAAATGTGACCAAGTATACATCTCAAATCAGTTTTAACTTTTATGGTGTGTTCTTTTTCTAAAAAAAAATTTCTTCAAAACTGTTCTCATCGTCCCAAATTTGTTATCATTTTTAGCTTTTTCTCGTTGATTATTAACTTATTTTACATAAAATTCATCATACTCTCTCTCAAACTCATTCTCACATCTCCCAATCCATTTTCTAAACTCTGAGTAAATGTATTTGTAGGGATAAAAATGGACTAAAATAAAATAAAAGTGAAAAATATCATTTTATTTGAGACACAAATATTTTGATGTTATGACAATACATTCGGGATGGAGGGAGTATTTGTTTTATTCTACAAAAGCTAACGTGCAGTGTATGTTGCGCTCTTGGAAAGAAATTTGGGGGAAATTTAATTTTGTTAAAATACAAAGAAAATTTTATATAAAAAAAATTTTTGAAAGAAAATATTGATTTAAAGGAAATGTAACCTTAGTAATGCTATTTAATGATCATTCTTAGCGTTACAAGTTTTAAGAAATTGTCGTGATCATTTGTAACGTTATTTCTAACCGATGAGTAAATGGGTGAAATTCAGACCACTTGTTTCCCGGTTTTGACATATCAGCCTCACAACTCACAGATCTTTCCAATTTCATCACTGAACAGTGAAGAGAAGAGCCAGATTTGGGGGGAAAATTCGCTAGAATGAAACAGGTGAAAGTAAACATGACAATTATCTCACTAATCACTAACCCATCGTCGATTAAGAAATGAGACAAAATGTAAGCAAATAGCGGCGAAACAAACAGAGAGCATCAGTTTTTTTGCCGATCTTCCGAATCGTCGGTGGTTGTCTCAGCCTTGCCTGAATTCAGATTCGGAGCAGAAACTCCCGGCTGGGACGGCGGCGCCGGCGGAGAAGCGACCCGGAAATGCTGATTTGTGGCTGGTGAAGCTGCTTTTTCGGCAGCGTCGGAGATTGGCGGCGACGAGAGGTTGTCGAAGGAGACGAAGACGCTTTGGGACGGCCTTCGCTGGTGGCGGCTGGTTCGCTGAGACATTGGCTGGACCGGAGATGAGATGCGTTTCTGTTTCCTGTGCTCGGTAGCTGGAATCTAGAGAGAGCAGAGAATGGAGAGTAGTGGTGCTTGTGCTTGTGGTTTCAAAATGAAGTGTTTGACTCTGGTTATAAAGGGGGAGCTGCTGCTGCTAGTAACTGACGTCTTTAATTCACATTTTTCTTTCTCTTTTTTACCCCCACCAAAAATTAACTGCTGTAAAGTAGATTTTGACAAAGAGCAACTATAACTATACAGTGCGCCTATAGGCGCTTACACATCAAAATCATGATATGCTTAAACATTAAAATGATGTATCCCGCGATGCATAATGATGTATCCCGCGATGCATAATGATGTGTCTCCGTAATAAAAATCATAGCATTTTGTTCTACGGTCACGTGTAATGCACTTTATTACCAAAATGATGCATTCCCGATACCTAATGATGCTCTCCTATAACAAAATGATGCATTCGTTCCAATGACTTAATGAAACACTCAACTCCCAAATGATCTTTCGGTGACCACTGTGATGCTCTTACATTTGCATTATAATGCTCTCCATTTACAAAAATGAACTTGCTCACTCATAGGTTACACTCGTAGTGATGCATTCACGATGCATAATGATATGCTTAAACATTAAAATGATGTATCCCGCGATGCATAATGATGTATCCCGCGATGCATAATGATGTGTCTCCGTAATAAAAATCATAGCATTTTGTTCTACAGTCCACGGTAATGCACTTTATTACCAAAATGATGCATTCCCGATACCTAATGATGCTCTCCTATAACAAATATGATGCATTCGTTCCAATGACTTAATGAAACACTCACCTTCTTCAACTCCCAAAATGATGCTTTCTGGTGACCACTGTGATGCTCTTCTGTTGCATTATAATGCTCTCCATTTACAAAAATGATGCACTTGCTCTCATGACATAGGTTACACTCGTAGTGATGCATTCACGATGCATAATGATGCTCTCCCGTAATAAACATGATGCACTCGTTCGATCAATGAAGCACTCACCTTCTTCAATTCCCAAAATGATGCTTTTTGGTGACCACCGTGATGCTCTTACATTTGCATTATAATGCTCTCCATTTACAAAAATGATGCTCTCCATTTACAAAAATAATGCTCTCCATAATGATATGCTTAGACATCATTAAGGTACGTAGGAGCATTATAATGAGTCGCATGCACATCATTAAAGAGAAGTGGGAGCATCATAATAACATAATGTGCAGTAGGTTGCATCTACGAATCATGAGATATGAATCACATCATTCAGCTGAGGAAATGGTTGAGAATTGATCGACGACGCCTCAGGAAGTGATTGACTACTTCGGCATGGTCGGATTTCGTAGTGCCAACGCTTTTAACCTCCAAAAGCTTGTCCGCCGTTAACATAGAAGCGTCGTCGTCGGTGACGATGGAACGGTTGTCGTCGATGGCAGGGGGAGGCTTGTGGTGGCTGGCCTTGTTGCAGTCGAAACAAGGAAGGAGAAGAACGAGCAAGATTCGAACGAAATGACATTTTCGTAAAAAAAGGGAGTTGGGCGCACCGGGGCTCACGTTTATCCCCGGCGCACCGTATCCTCTGCCTTTGACAAATCCTGCCAAGCCGAATCGTGAAACTATGGTTATTTCTATATAAATATTTTCATCAAAATTTTATAAACAAATCAATCAATCAATTTTTTTCTCCTACATGGTATATTTCATCAAATTCTCTAAAAAAAATTATTGAAATAACACATCCAATTACTCCCTTTATCTTATAAATGTGAAACTCGACAAGTAGATTAAGGGTCTGTTCTTTTCCATCTAAATTCATCAACTATCATCAATTTTTCATTAAATTACAATTTGTTTCTTCTATATATCATATCATATTTCAAATATGTATTTTTTATTTTCATTTCCATCCAAACCCTCCCATTACAACATAACCTAAGAAATGTTAAACACTGCAGGGAAATAAATTAAAATAGATTATGAGACACAAATTACCTTATGAATGAAAAAGGACAAATTGATGGTAATCAGAGAAACTCGTTAAATTTTTTCTAAAAATATGTTTCAATTTTTTATGACAAGGAAATATATTGAGCAAATTTGAACTGAAACTAGTTTAATATCATAGGATTTTGAATTAATCAAGTTTTCAAACTGAGTTCAAACTGTCATTGGTGATGGGAGTATGGAACATTCTATTTCTTTGACACTAGTAAATAATACTCATATCACAACTAACTTTAATCCAAAGTGTTTGCATCTTAAATTACGAAGCTTGGACCAATTCCCTGCTTTTTGAAACTCCATCTCCCGCTAATTTACATTAAAATAAAGATGCAAAAAAAGAAGAAGTAAGTTTAGCTAAGAGAGATGCGTCCCGCTAGGGTTTTGAAGATTTTGGAGCGCCGTTGCCACTGTAGGGCTTTCTCTGTTGCGGCCGCCCGCCATCTCGTGCTCCCATCCGACGTCCAGTCTGTGCTTCCTCCCCGCACCGCTCCAACGATTGGGCGATGATCGGGTGTCTACCCTTGTCTCCGGCGAGTGGCCCAATAATTTTGAGCCGCTCCCAATTGTCCCAAAGGCGCTCTCTAAGTCCGTGCTTCTCCATTGTTACGGGCTGGTTGTGCATTCGAACGGAGGGGCTCCGATTGAAGTTGGTGTGGTGCTTCCTCTTCTTGGATGGTAGTTTGGGTATCCTCTAGGCACCAACGATTTCACATTGGCCCGATGGTGGATACAGATCAACGTGGGTGGCTTTCCAGGGGTGGATGTGGGCCCGGGGAATATGGAAAGAAGAGACTGCGGACTACAAGTGGAGCGGTATTGGTGGCTCCAGATCGGCTACTGTTGGGACCGAGGGAATCCGAGCCGGACAATGGTCCTTGATGGTTGTCCGCTATTTCTATTATGGGAGTGCCTTTATCTTTATTTTTTTATTCATTCAAACTTTGTTGTTGTTTTGATTTTCCGAAGGACCCTCTTTTACTATCTTAGTTTGGATCTTAGGTTTCTAGTACGTTATTTAGTTAGTAATCACCTAAGTGTATTTTGGTGGTTACCATTCTTACTAAGGTTAGTTCTCACATTTGCCCACTATGGTGTGCCGGTACCGTACATGGGTATCATGAGCGAATTCGGGATCTTTTTACCGCCATAGTGGTCATTACCATCGTCATGAGTATGCATAGCCTTTTGAGATCAGTTCGGATGAGTCTGACCTTAGTTGGTTTGGCTTCCTATTATAACACTTCTTATATGTTGAGCTCTCTGTTACATGGCCAGTTTAGTGGTACCTCTTCTAGGTACTTTGTTTTGTCGCACTCGATTTATTTTGTAATGAGATTTCTCTAATAAAATAAGTCTTTATTGGTATTAAAAAAAAACCTCTCCGCTACTTCATTGACATTTCAATCACTGGGACCTTCAGAAAAAATATTTTAAGAGTTTTTTTTTTCTCTGTAAGGAAATTTAAAAGTTAAGAAGACCTTAAAAAAAGGTTAGTATTAAAGTGGTTATGTATGTATCTTTACAAACCTTATGCCTTGCTAAATGCTGTCTAGTCTGAGTTAAGAAAATAGGCAAGTTCACCACTTTAATTACCCTCCCGACTTGGATTTAACTATAAAAAAACAATTTTTCGAGATGGATAGAGTATTATTTTACCGTCTCATTAATGAGGATTATTCCGTTAATATTGAAATATCAACTTGATTGACTTAGACACTTTAGCACATGAAGTTCAACTTGTACCATTCAATCCGCATCTCACTTTTTTTTCAACAATATTTTTTTTTGTCCAGTTTCACGATCGAGTATTGTTGGGCATTTTCGAGGAATAACTCTTAATTAATTCAACGATGTTTTTTTCTATACACAAAACTCGAATCAAAGTTCCTACTTAAGGAAGAATGAGTCTCTTACCACCCAACCCACTCTCACATACAAAGAAATTCAGAAACTTTCATGTTTGTTTAATTGATGCTCACAAAAGTGCTTTCTCATATCATAGTCATCATATCATGTTTATCTGCTTACTCCATTTTCAAGCTGCTTCTTGTTAATTAGTCAAGTCAAGTTAGGCCTCTGCTCTTTTCAACTAATTTCATCCACTTTCTTCTCCCAAATTCAATATTCTCACCCAAATTTTCCTTAAAACTCCTCTTTTGAATTTAAAAAGCTGCCAAAATTAGATGAAAGTAGCTCTCACAAGCAGAAAAGTTGTGATTAGGTTTTGCCCGTTAGAAGATAGATGTTTCAACATAAGGAGTACTGGAAGACAATCATCATCACGAATATCATATTATTTGATGGTATTATATATATAGATAAATGTGATGACACAAATTAAGAATCAAAAGGTTATGGCACTTGTTGGTTGAGGGTGTGTTCGTTCGTTGAGTTTGTTCAAGTGTCTAATTGTTTGCAAAAAAATTGGCAATTTTAAATTTTTGGCGGACAAATGAAATGAGTATGTATTGGGTCAAGTTATGTTTTTACCCTTTAAACATTTATATCCCATTAGTTTTAACGAGTAGTAAATTAGTAATATAAAAAACTTAGGGTAAATTTTACTTGAACAGTAAGAGAAAAGGCAAGCTCCAACAATTTTGTGAAACGAAGAGATAAAAAAAAGTTCAACTTTTTAAATTTTTAAAGAAAATTATGTGAGAAAGATTTGGCAGGAAAATTTAAACTATTGTTGAAAAATTATGGAACGTTGGGATGAAGAACACAACCAAAAAACAAAACAAAACAAATAAGAGGTGTATTATGGAAAATATTTTTGTCCAATCCGGGTTGGAGGAAACTCCTGCAACTCCTATACGTGTCATGTTATTATTAGTTCGTGAGGAGAATTCCAGAAACTGCCCGGGCACATTGTGCCTTTTAACGGATACGTAAACAGTGTTAATTTTTGCTTTTTTATTTTATTTATATTATTTCTTATAAGTTAAATTATTTCTGTAATTTCCTAAATCACATTATCTTCCTAAAATCTCTCAATCTTCCATTTGTAACTGACTCACTCACACCCAATCAAACAACTCACGTATCCCTTTGATATCTCTGCCGAATAAAGTACTGTTTTGTTTCTTTCTTCTCATTGCTTTTGTTCTTTTCTGTCATCTCATGCCTCTGTTCTTCTCTAAATCATCTACTTCTTCATCGCTTAAATCACCTGCTGGACCCTATCAAAAAAAAACACCAAGGTAGTTCCAATTCATTTTGCTAGCCTTTTTTCCAATCACAAGAATAGCAGTTTCGTCATTTTCTTCTTTTACTTTTTTCCTTTCTTATTCTTAGTCTCATATGTCTTTTTCATTCTTCTTCTTTCAATTTATCATAAATCAATCTGTATTTGATTTGTCAGAGCAAGAGTACAGTATGTGGTTTGATTTGAATGTAATTCCATCCTTGGAGGACTCTGAGTTGGTTGAGATTGGTGATGAAAGTATTGACCTTAATGGACCATTACAGTCTCAGCTTACCCAAGAGTTTTATGATGATACAGAACAATGGCAAACACATCAAAAAGTACCATGTGATCCTCAGTGCGTGTCAGATGAATTAGTGGCAGGTTATATACGAATTCATAGCTAACGTCCCGAAAATTGAATACGCTATGTCCGAGCGAAGCAGGCTTAATTGTGTGGCATGTAATACATTATATTTTGGCTTATTTATTTAGATGGAGTTACAATACAAGATCAAAACGGAGGAGAGGTGACACAACATAATGAATCGGACAAAGGTAAATGTCTGACATATAACACTGTAAATGTCTGACGTTTTGAATTAAGTTGTCTGACATATAAGGTGTTAGTTGGCGGGTTTAGTTTTCGCTAATTTGATATTTTGTCGGCAACATGTAATGTAGGCATTTATGATGACTCTGAGTTGGTTGGTATTGGTGATGAAGGTATTGACCTTAATGGACCATTACAGTCTCAGCTTACCCAAGAGTTTTATGATGATACAGAACAATGGCAAACACATCAAAAAGTACCATGTGATCCTCAGTGCGTATCAGATGAATTAGTGGCAGGTTATATACGAATTCATAGCTAACGTCTGAAAATTGAACACGCTATGTCTGAGCAGAAGCCAGAATTGTGTGGCATGTAATACATTATATTTTGGCTTATTTATTTAGATGGAGTTACAATACAAGATCAAAACGGAGGAGAGGTGACACAACATAATGAATCGGACAAAGGTAAATGTCTGACATATAACACTGTAAATGTCTGACGTTTTGAATTAAGTTGTCTGACATATAAGGTGTTAGTTGGCGGGTTTAGTTTTCGCTAATTTGATATTTTGTCGGCAACATGTAATGTAGGCATTTATGATGACGGATCCGAAGAGTCCGAACATGATGATCTTGGTAATAGTTAATGTAGTATTATTTCTTGTATCATGTATTGATGTAAACCGTCTGGTTCTTAGTATATGACGTATGATATTTGTTATCGATGAAGGCAATCACGTTACGGATACTGAAGTCTTTGATCTTTGAGGAGTTGGAGGATGATAGGATAGAACGTGATAATCCTGGTTTGTCCAATTGTGTTTATAAATAGTGTCCCCTGTTGTATTTTGTTACTACCACTTAGTGTACGTTAAATACATGTAGATGCGATTATTGATTACAATGCCGTGGAAGGTCCTAACGGAATCGAAGATATGAGTTTACTAAATTTATGCCTTGATAGTATGGAACAAGTGGAGTCATTTTATCGGAGTTATACTGTAGAAAGAGGTTTCAAAGCTCGCAAGCTTAGAGGGCGAAGGAACGCAGAGCATTTTGTGTCCACCCTTGAATTTTGTTGTAATCGACAGGGTCACAAGTCTACTACGACTCTACGGAGTTCCCGTCCCAAGATAACATTAAGGTTATCTGGTTGTTACAGGCCAATTTTTTTAAGTTGTACGTCTTTAGTTGTATTTCATTGACATTTCTTGATGATATTGACTATCATTTTGTAGGTGTGGTTGTCTGGCTATGGTTCGTTTCAAGAAACAAGATGTGGATGGGAAATGGAAATGTACTGAACATGTACGTAACCACAATCACCCATTCATTCTTCCAGACATGCGTAAATTCCTCAAGAGTGTCAAGGATATGTCGAAAGATGAACTCGGTATATTGTGGACTAATAATTATTATGGTCTGAACACTGACTTTTTTCATCAAATTTATGATGAAATTTGATTGGCATTCTTACTTTGCTAGGTACAATACTTTCTTTATTTGCTAGTGGAATCCGCCCTGTTGATACATACAGGATTTTAAGCAATGAAGCTGGGGGTCCTGAAAACTGCAGCGTTCGATCAAAACTTATCTATCGGGTTATTGCGAGGAGTAGATCAAGAATAGCTTTGAGTGGTGATGCCAATTCTCTTTTAAAAGAATTCAAGAGACAGACAAAGAATGATCCGGATTTCTTTTACTCATACCAAAAGGATTCAATGGGAAGGATGACAAATTTCTTTTGGCGAGATGGGCAAATGAAGGCTGACTATATGATCTTCGGTGATTTTGTATCGTTGGATGCGACATATAGGACAAACAAGTATAACTTGTTTTGTGTACCTCTAGTTGGGGCAAACCATCACCGTCAAAGCGTCGTTTTTGGTATGGCATTCATCGTTGAGTTGAAAGCAAGGGCATTTGAGTGGCTTCTTGAAACTTTTTTGAAGAGTATGGATGGAGTTGAGCCGAAGACATTATTTTCAGACGAGGAGCATGGGTTTGTAGCTGCGTTTGATAAAATCATGAAAAAAGCCAAACATCGGTTATGTTTATGGCACATTGCTGAAAAGGTACCTGTTAGACTAAAGTATTTAAGCCATCAAGCTGGATTTAGACAGTTGTTTATGAAGTGTTTATATGATTGCATCACGGAAGATCAATTAGTGTCTACTTGGAAGTCCTTAATTGAGAAATATTCATGTGGAAATGAAAGTTGGTTGATCCGTCTATGGAACATAAGGAGTAGATGGGCTTTGAGCATGTGTCGAGATGTTTTTTCTGCAGGTACGTTTAGTTATCTGATTTTTTTAGTATTCGTATTTTGGTGATAGAATAACCCTATTGTCTGACAATTCTAAAATTCTGTATGATGTTTTGTAATATCCACAATTGTATGATTTGAACTTTTGTTTTAGGTACCCTTGCAACACAAATGATCGAGAGTATTAACGCATTATGGGTTCTCTAGCTAATAGGAGAATGGGAGTGCTTGACTGTTCACATCATTTGGTATCCGAATGAAGGAGTGGCGCTTTCGTGAGGCGTAAAAGGATTTTGGTGACAATGGGGTAAGAGACGTCCATATTCGAATGATCTTCTTATACATGTATCAAAGGTATACACATTTAGACTATTCAAGGATTTCACAGAGCAGTTTGATTTTGCCATGGGTGCAAAGCATCGATCTTTGGTGTGAAGGAACAAATGAGACTTTCAGCGTTTCATTAGGTCGCCGGGATAAGCGTGAGTATATGGTTACTTATGATGCAATCGAACATACTGTCAATTGCTCTTGCAAGTTCTTTAGTCAGCAAGGGTATATGTGTGCACATGCCATCAGTGTACTGGACGCCAAGGGCCTTGATAAAATACCCGAACAATATATTTTGAAGAGATGGTGCAAGGATGCTCGTGCTTACTTTGCAACTTGGCCAATTCACCCTGCTTCAGAAGAACGTTCCAAAAGATTTTGCTGGCGGTCATCAATGATCCGAGATATGATGTTGTTGATTGATAGTTGTGTAAATGACCCAACACGCAGGGAACGTTGTCGTGAAGTGTTCGACTCTTTGAAGCAATCACTGTTCGAGCATAGTGGGGACATCTCAGAGTTGCCGGCTAACGGTGTGCTGCATGACCCGCAGTTCGTTACAGCCAATAAGTTTGGAAGTAAGAGAAACAAGAGCTATGCAGAACAAGGGAGTTCAAAGAGGTTGCGTACGAGGAAGTAGACGTCTTTGTTGCTCATGTATATTTTCGTAAGTTAGTGAGATTACTATTATTTATGCTCTGTTTAGGTTGGACATTCATCCATGTTGGTTCTGTGAATGACGTCGTTTACTTTTTTAGCTGATTCTTCAAGTACATGAGAATGGCTGAACAATTTCTGAAATTGTCTGATGATATTATACTGAGAGTCTGATTATTATGAGCATTAGTCGGATGAAGTCTAGTGAGTGGATGTTGTTTATCACTAACGTTTTTCGCATGTGAAACCTTGGAGAAAGTCTGACAAAGCACGATATAAAGAATATCATTAGACATTCCAAGAATATCATTAGACAAATACCGCGCTTATGTGGTTATGCATGTGATCCAGGGTTTTTTCCCCAGTCAGTTTGCGAACAATGCATTCAAAGACGACATTAGGTTATCTCATCTACAATCTATTCAGACTAATTCACCAAAACTCCAATCATTTGACTGTATAGATATCAGACAAACCCTACTCTTCGCGAATCAAGTTTATATCCAAAAAAACCATAACACGGATCACAACCACAAATGTTATCGAATTGCTTTTCCCTCATGTTTGCATGTAGCTCTTCATTGTGTTAGTAGCATCACTCATCACTTTATCACGCAAGATATTTGTGTCATCCTTTAGTAGTTCAGCAACAATTTGTCGTCGATGGTGAGCCATAACATTGCCCTGTTCTTTGACAATAAATAAGTTTTTGATTTTGGAAATGACAATGCATAAATGTGGATTTATATAAATCAGTCAACACTCACCGGGCCAAGCTCACGTGCACAACTTGGTTGTATGAAATCACAACCGTCATACAACTCCATGTGCCGCATCGCAAAAATACCACAGTCGTGGTATGTTGGTTCAATCTTCCTCAACAACATCTCACTCTTCCAAGGTGGTGTGTCATGAACCAATGGGAAGGACAGGAAAGTATTCGCCTTGGGGTGGTTCTTATTAGCCAAGTACGATCTGAACAATGTTTTCTAAACAAATAATACATCATTCAATCCTCTCACCAACACAATTCTTGATGCCAAATGCAAGATATTTTTTTAAACAGAATGACACTTACAAATTCCTCTGCCATTGTACCATACTTGCTCATGTCTTCATTTAAATTGTCAAGCACGCACACCTCATCCCCCCCTCCGAGATTAGCGCAAAGGACAAAATAGTGGTCATCCTTGAGCACTGGTATAAAAACCTGCGAGGCGTAGATTGGTATCATGCAAAGACAGGAGAACGTATTATGCAAAGAACAAAAAATGTTGTTTTCCATACCATGTGGTACTTAGATAATCCACTGATGTTGTTGCTTCTCAGCCATGCATCAATAGATTCACCAAACATCTGAAATACCTCGTTGTTTTTCTTTATATCGGCCCTTGTCAGACTTTCTCCAAGTCTCACTTTTGGAAAAAGTTGCTTAAATCCCAGGTTTCACATGCGAAAAACGTTAGTGATAAACAACATCCACTCACTAGACTTCATTAGACTAATGCTCATAATTATCAGACTCTCAGTATAATATCATCAGACAGTTTATAAAATTGTTAAGCCATACTCATGTACTTGAAGAACCAGCTAAAAAAGTAAACGACGTCATTCACAGATTATCATGTACAGATTATCAGACAATGACAGAATCAAATGTAGACTATTCCATTTATTTGTCAACCAGCATAGGAATAAAAAGTCGGACAATTGTAGAAGAATCTGATATCACACAAATATGACATCATTGTTCGACAACCATAGCCGTTAATATAGAAAAACTGAATATAGAGGTCAGACAGTAGGTACGGCTTCAGATAAGGTGTAGAATTATAGAGTTGCAAAATCATATACATACATCAAAGTCGTGTCAGACGATGATATATTGTTGTTCATACCCTTTTGCTAATTGAGTCAGACAATTGTTACTATCATGAGGTACCGTATAAGTAAACGTACCCGATAGTTGGACGCTCAAATATAGTCTCATTGCTCCATCCACCCACTCCTTTGCGTTTCGATGCGATTAAGTCTTTTACACCAAGCATCGATGACAATGATGTCAACATAGCTATCTATTTCAAGGGAGCGAAAGGCATCTCGTGCCATGACAACCATATCACCATTTGTGTAGAGTGTATCACTGCAAAAAAAAGTGAAATGCTACATAGATATTCATGTGGTACTCGCACATTATTAGGCAAAAGACCTACAAATGTAAAGTAAAGAAGACTTACTCTCCATTCAAGTCGGGGCGCATAGCAAAGTCTACCAACACTACGTCATCAAAACTAAGGTGGAGGGCCCTGTTTGTTTCTTCATTCATCTTCTGTAGTATTGGTGACCTCGGCATCCAAGTAACTCTTTTTTCTTTGCCAGGTCTTAACGGAGCTGCCATGGTAGGTGTGATGAATGATTTATCACTTCCCTTGAGTATATCTGATGGAGGGGTGCGAAAAGATTCATTGTTCTCCATTTCATCAACTTGTACTTTGGCATTTGAACCACCGGTTGCATTCATGTCAGCTGCATCTACAATCACATTTTAGACGTTACAATAAAAAAAATTACACATTTAATAGTATAAATTCAGATGATATGACCGACCTTTTGATCTATTCAAAATTCGATAGCATGCTTGTGTAAGGCTATGAATTATGTCCATCTGTTGCGTTGAGAACCATTGGGTTGATTGTGCTTGAGCAATGTCGTCGGTTTCAACCTCGGGCGGTTTCTGTATTTTCTCAATTTCACATGCAAACGATGGATTGAGAGTCGCAACCTTCGCCAATTGTGCATGGAATTGCTCAATACCATGTATTGCAACACGCTCATACTCCTGCAGCAAGTCGACCTCTTTCTTCCATGAACTATCTGTAAAATGCATAGTAAATCAGTATTCTGTACTTTTTTTAACATTACACAAGTGAAGGTGGAACATTCAAAAACTTCCTATAATACCTTCATCTTGATCAACAAATTTATCATCTATAATAGATGACTGGAATCGAGTGACTGCATCTTCCTCAGATTTGTCTACTGCCTTTGCAACTCCACCTACCCCGAATGACATTTTCTTCTTTTCTTCCTTCAGCCTCCGCCAAGCAACATCATGCGTCCAGTTGCTCATTCTAGGAAGTGCCCGTGGAACTAGTCTTTTGCCCATCACAACCACACGATCAAGATACAACATCTGCAGATAACAATCAATTGGACGTGCAGATATTATAAATAAATATACAATTCACCCATTAAAATCTCAAGCAAATTGTTCAAAATGTCAGACAACATTCTACTGAATATCAGACAATCATAACTAATTACCAGACAATCATAACTAATTATCAGACAACATCACCAAACAGTACCTGAAGGAATATCGTGCACCCATTCATTCCCGATGCGACTCCCTTGGTCTTCCATTTATCACTAGCAACTGCTAACTGTTCAATTGTGTATTGTGCCCAATTTATCTGCCTCACAACATCGAGGCTCGGAATCCGGTCCAGGAACCTCCAAGTTGCATAGTTCGCATGGTTCGTCGGAGCTAGCAACCGTGACACAATGAATACCAGGAAGTTTCTCTTGAATCGATCACCTGCTTCGGCGTCCTCTTTCAGCGACCTTTCAACAGCGGTCATCGCAGGTCCATTATTAGGTTCGGGACGAACACAATGGCCAATCAGCCTCAAATGCTCTTCTTACCCCACTGTCATCACTTTCCGGCATCACCAAATCACCGAGTGGTACTCCCATCACAAGGTTCACATCATCTGCAGTCAACTCAATCACTGAGTGTGCGGTATGTATTGAAAGATTCTGTGGGTTGAAATGACTGACAATCCATGTGATGAGCTTTTTTGATATTTTCTTGCAGTGGAGCCCGATAAGTTTTGCAAACCCCATCTCTGCAACCGCACGCATTTTTGCCAGGGACTTTTTAATTTCATTGAACACTTCTATTGCCTTACCCGGGCTACATTTGAACCACCACTTCCTGTAACATCAATTTAAACAAACATATCAGCGTGATTAAGCACGATGCAGTATTACGAGCGCATTCAGTACGTTGGACAGAAGTTACTTACTTTACTCTAACACCAGCAGAACCAGTTGTCTTTTTCCTTCGTCTGGTTTCCTTACCCGTCTTCGGCTTCACGTTCCTAGTTGCACTATACCATGCAATCACAACTGTTCAGCCCAAAAGGAACTATAAAATCTATATATTTGTTTAAGTGTTTGAACTTACATGGCTTCACTATCTCTCTTTCTTTTCTGATTATGTTGAAATGCATTGTCATCATAATTCACGTTATCTTTCTTTCCCTTCCCTTTACGTTTATATTTAGCTGAATTGTCACCGCCTTCATCTTCTTTCCATCTCTATCATTTATGGCACGATACCATGCAATCACAACTGTTCAGCCCAAAAGGAACTATAAAATCTATATATTTGTTTAAGTGTTTCAACTTACATGGCTTCACTATCTCTCTTTCTTTCTCGATTATGTTGAAATGCATTGTCATCGAATTCACGTTATCTTTCTTTCCCTTTCCTCTACGTTTATGTTTAGTTGAATTGTCACCAGACTTCATCTTCTCTTCATCTCTATCATTTATCGCACGACGCCTACAAAAAGATTTAGATTTCAATCCTTACTCGTGACGAATTCATAATTTACATGAGCAAACTATCTTCTTACGTCATTGTATTATGATCCCCCCTCCTTCTGATTGCAGAAGCATTGATGCCCCACATAGACATTCTTTCCTCTCAGTACTACCATGTATCAAAGAACCATGTTAACATGTAGAAAATAACTTACATCAAACTGCATATCATAAAATTAGTTTATAATACTCACATGTTGTCATCAGATTCCGAATCGCTTATCAAAGCTTCTTTTTCCAGACTGTTTCCTCCGCGAGGTCTGACAATTAAGCAACAATCTTGTCAAACATTCACCATTAACTATTTGATCATTCGTAGCTTCTGTAAGATGTAAATACTTACTCAACGGGCACTACCCCAATACCATCAGTATTCTTATTTGTTCCACCCACCGCATCGTTATTCTCGTCTGTCAAAGTTGACTCTTTCGGGATTTGCGTAAGTGAGACCTCATCGCAATCAGATTCATCACTATCATTATCCAATTTAGACCAAATGGGTACATCATACTTCCACAATATATAAAATTTTGAAAAACATGAAGTATTATTCAAGTTAATAGTAAAAGTTACATACCTTATATCGTAGTTAACCAGCCCAAAAGTGGCTGTTTCTTTATCGAACATCTTGTAACTTCAAAACTACAGACCACGCCATTAAAATCTCAAGCAAATTATTCAAAATATCAGACAACAGTATACTGAATATCAGACAATCATAACTAATTAACAGACAACCTAATTCACTCATATAATTGCATTACGTAGAATCGTATCACTGTGTTGTGAAATTATATAACACCAGACAAATTACCCAACATATCAGATAGATGTTCATCATCATACCAAATCCCATACAAGTAAACAATCTGCAGATCGGGAAATATTTTTCAACCGAGAAACCCACTGACATATATATTTTCATCATTAGACTAATGCTCATTATAATCGAGACTAATGTGGGGAACTGGCTCCCATTATTTCATCAGACTAATGCTCATATTAATTTGACTCCCAGACTACTATATCATCAGACAACGCATTTACTGTAACATCAATATGCCACAATACCTTAAGTCTAACAAATTACTTCAATTATCTCAGACATTTTATCAAAATTTTCACTCAAACTCATGTACTCGAACCACCTTCAGAATATCAGACAACATTCATCTGAATATCAGACAATCATATCTAATTAACAGACAACCTAATTCACTCATATAATTGCATTACGTAGAATCGTATCACTGTGTTGTGAAATTATATAACACCATACAAATTACCCAACATATCAGATAGATGTTCATCATCATACCAAATCCCATACAAGTAAACAATGCAGATCAGTGAAATATTTTTCAACCGAGAAACCCACCGACATATATATTTTCATCATTAGACTAATGCTCATTATAATCAGACTAATGTGGGGAACTGCTCCCATTATTTCATCGACTAATGCTCATATTAATTTGACTCCCGACTACTATATCATCGACAACGCATTTACCGTAACATCAATATTCCACAATACCTTAAGTCTAACAAATTACTTCAATTATCTCAGACATTTTATCATAATTTTCACTCAAACTCATGTACTCGAACCACCTTCAGAATATCAGACAACATTCATCTGAATATCAGACAATCATATCTAATTAACAGACAACCTAATTCACTCATATAATTGCATTACGTAGAATCGTATCACTGTGTTGTGAAATTATATAACATTAGACAAATTACCCAACATATCAGATAGATGTTCATCATCATACCAAATCCCATACAAGTAAACAATCTGCAGATCAGGAAATATTTTTCAATTGAGAAACCCACCAGACATATATACGTTAATCATTAGACTAATGCCCATTATAATCAGACTAATCATTAGACTAATGCACATTATAATTAGACTATTCCATTTTTTTGTCAACCTGCATGCATACGAACAAACCATCAAACTGTATATATATTTTATGTTTGGGCAATATAGATTGATTGAAGAAACAAACAAAAATATAGAACAATGTATAAATAATTTTAGACAATTTGCGTCATTCCAAGTTTCTAAGAATTAAGAGAGAAATCCCTACTTATCTCTGTCGCCGGAAATAAAAAGGTGAGACGCAAAGACTGATTGTTACGGCCACCCCGAGCGGGTTGCGGCCAGGTGACCCGGCTCCGGTTTTAGCCTGCGGTCACGTTTTCGGCGTTCGACGGCTCCCGAGCCCTATCCGAGCATCAGTTTGGCGAACCCTCCGTATTTGAGGTCGTGTGGGTCCCCTGACGTTTCTGCCGAAAATATTTTTCTGGCGCCGGGGGGTTGTCGGGGTCGCCTCGGGACGTACAGCGGGCTCGGTAGCACTCTCGAGAGCTCAGTTTGGGAAGCCGTTTGTAGTTTTGGAGTCGTGGTGACGTCCCGGAGGTGGTTGTGGAGTTTAATGTTTGGGACGGGATGTTCGGTTCCGGGCGACTCCCGGGGCTCGGGACGGGAATCCCGGGGCTCGGGATGGAAATTTTCTGACGGCTTTGGGGTAAGTTGTGTTTTAATTTAATATGGAATTTATGGGTATTTTTATAGAATTTTGGAGTGACGGAATTTCGGTTCAAAGTTAACACGCTCGCACGTCGGGTTCTGGTTCGGGTTCAGCGAGCTCGGTAGGACACTCCGGAAAGGTAAATGAATTTCTGAAAAATGTTCTGTGAATGTTATAATATTCTGAAGGTTATGTCCAAGTTTCGTTAATTTTGGAATTCGGTAATTATTTTTGGGCAAAAAGAATTGGAACTTTCGGAAAAATTGGGAGTAAATTAGTAATTGGCCACAAAAATAATAAAAATAATAATCAGCATGGGCTTAAGTCGGCAGCAAGGGCTGGGCATGGACACATGTCCATTTATTATTTAACTTGAAAAGGGAAGTGATATAAAAAGCCAAAATTTACTTAATAACTCATAATAATTCATATCATTTCTTCTCTTCTTCTTCATCCTTCTCTGCCGCCATTCTTCTTCATCTCCAAGCTCCATGCTCTTCATCTCTCTTGCTGAAAACTTCAAGGATTTAAGTGCAAGAAGTGGTAAGTTTCCTCCTTTCTTCTCTTTTTAAGGTTGAAACAAGGATTAGAGAAGGAAAAGAGAGCTTCAAGCTAATTTGAATTTGTTCTTGGCTATGTGTTTGGATGATCCTCTTGCTTCAAGTTTCTAGTATGATGTTCATGGCATGGAGGGGAGTAAGAATTTGGGGTTAGATTTTGGAAAAACAATTTGGAGGCAAAAAGCCCTAAATGCCGAAATTGTGCCTAAAATTCTAAAATTGTGTGTGTTTGTATTCTTGAATCATGCTTGAGATATGTTGTTCCTAGCATGATTCTAAGGTTATCTATGGTTTCAATTTGATGGAAAACTTGTTGGGTAGGAATCCCCATTTTGGCCGAAATTATTAAGGGAGAGGGTTGTTGATGTTGAAGCAATTGGTTGATAATCTTGCTTAATAATTGTAATTGGTGATTAAAGAGAGCTAATGGAACTTTGTTTGGATTGAAATGGAAGTTGGGTGAGAAATTCTTCCTTTGGCCGAATTGTTTAGGAAAGGGGTTTTGTTGTTTTGATGCAATTGGTTAGTAATGTTGACTAGGAAGTGAAATTGGTAATTAGTATGATTATTTGGAAGCTTGAATGGTTTGATTTGGAAGTGTGGTGAAAAATTGGTTAAGGGTCAAAGTGTTCAAATGAAACTTTTTCCATGTTAAGGTTGTGTTTAGGTTGGTTTGGATCCTAAATTGGTATTGTGGGTGAAAATAGGTTCATAATGGTGGTTGAAACATCATTTTCGGACAATGGTAGGAAAAGTTAGGTTTATGCGGGTTTTCCAGAAAGGTGTCCGGAATGCGGGTTTAAAGGTTGAAATGGGTTTGGTGGTGTATGAATAGCAATGTTCAGGCTCGGTTTGTAAAACCGAGCTTTCTGTGGAATTTTCCGGAAAGTGCGGGTTTGTGCGAGAATTGTTTTCTGGGGTTTGTTTGGATGTGTTCTGATCCAACTATGGTTGTACAGCTTGATTCTGCGTTGGTGGAGTAGCGCGGATCCGTAGGAGCCAAGTTGTGCATTACGGTCGGGAGTCGGGATTTTCCGAGTTTTGGGGCAGCGTTTCGAGGTAAGGGCTTAACTTGGTAAAATGTACGTTTGTTCTCGCTCCATATGTGTTATCGGGTATGATATCTCCGCTGTGTTTGTATGCTTTATTTATATGTTCGATTCCGTGGCGAGGCCCGTATGGTTGGAGAGACCACGGGTGCTCCTTGATTCGCTTCGCGTATCCGCACCGGGAGTGCCGACATTGCTCGTGTCCGCACCGAAGGGGTGCCGACATTCCGCGTATCCGCACCGGAGTGCCGATATTGCTCGTGACCCTACGACAGTTTGGGGATCGCGACCCCAGCCGGTACCGTGCTATCTGTTCTGTTCTGATCTGTATATTCTGACCTCTGTTGAGGGCTGTCGTTACGGGTCGTTCTGGCGGTTGGACCGCATATGGTGGATTCTGATTTGCTTTATGTTTTATGTTCGTATGTATATGTATATGTTGTGATAATCTGTTTTGCAGGTTCAGATTGTTGCCCTGTGGGCAAACTGCACTTTTACCTTAAGCCCTTACTGGGTCCTTTCGAGGACTCACCCTTTTATCTGTTTACCACTTTCAGGCCGTCCTGACAAGCAACCGGCGGAGTAGAGGTTCCGCGGTGCTTCTTTCACTTTGAGGTTGGGTTGCAGCAGCAGTACCACGTGCGGAGGTCGCTTCAGATTCCGCGCTAGGTATTTATAGGATTTTGAATACTGGCTCTGTAGCTGTAACTGCATGCATATAGGTCAGATCATGTTTTGGATATGTGTATATATATTTGAGATATATTCTGTTCTGTTGTCTTCTGAGTCGAGGGCGGAGCCCCGACTTGCCTATATTGGTAATGCTGTTTAATTGTGGTGCCTGGTGAATTTTGTGTTTGTGGAAATGATAGATGTTGGATAAACCATGAACTGCATGTTTGGTAGAAGTCGGGTGGTTACGCATGCTTGCCTTGTACGAGTTTTTTGGTTGCTAGTTGATACTCGTTTGTTCTGTGATTCGAGCTCGATGCTCCGCTGCCGTGTTTTCCGCCGTAATTCCTGTTTCCGACGTCGCGGCCAGCTCCGCCTCCGCAACCGGGCGGGGTGGCTGTGACAAGTTGGTATCAGAGCAGGTCGGGTCGAAGTGACCCAAGAGGTAAAGCATGGTTAGTTAAAGTATGGGTTGTGGAAGGCAAGTCATGCTAGTTCATGGGTAAGCTTTACAAGTAATGACTTCGAAGGGCAAGCTACTGGTTTACACCTCATTCTGGAGTGGTTCGGTACGGAGCCTGATCAACTCCTTATTTGAACCATTTCGGAATGTGTGTGGAGCGGTGGCGGTTCTTTGGAGCCTTATGGAAGATGTGGGTGATACATGAAGTGATTTCGTGAATATAAGCATGATCTGATTCTATGTTAAGGTTTATTATTTAGTTTCGGGATTCTGAAAAGAATCCTTGCATCATGCATTGCATTACACTACTGAGCCATAAAATGCTGCTAGCTTTAGGAAGAGAAAGTTTATTATTGGGTTATATGGTTTTGGGTTGATTTATTTCGTGTATGGCTAGAACACGCCGCCGGCGTGAGCAGGAACCGGAGGGTAGGGATCGGGATCCCACACCTCCGAGGGCTAGAAGGCGGGTTCGAGTAACCTGTGGCCTGAGCAGCCACATTCACTCCCCGAGTGATCAGCAGGTTGAGGGACCCGCTCCCGATATATTACAGTGTTGGGTCGCACAGCTGTTGGGTACATTGTTGCCAGCCAGATTCGGGGCAGCAGCAGCACCGGAGGTCCGGCCAGGCCACAGCGGAGACAGCCGGTTCAGAGGTGGGCAGCAGCCACCTCGGCGCAGATCAGCAGGATAGTGATTCCGAGGAGGGAGATCTGCGCAAATCTTGAGAGTTCTCGTCGGTCCCACCATCGACGGAAGAGTTGAGACGCCGCCCCGATGAGATCGAGCTGGAGCGGTTTCAGCGTTTGAACCCCCCGAGGTTCAACGGCCGTGGAGGACCAGAGGCGGCTGAGGCATGGTTTGCGGGGGTTGACAAGCTCCTTGTGAGGCTACACCTTCCATCTGAGGTTAGAGTTTCTTTTGCCACGTTCAACTGGGCAGGATGGTGCAGATCATTGGTGGAGGGGCCTCCAGTGGCCGTCGAGGGCCGAGGCAAGACGTGATGGGGGCATGATTCGGACTGACACGGGAGCAGCTTTGCTTACTACTTCCATCAGCAAGTACATTGGGGATGCCGTCTGGGACCTCCGTCGAGCACGCTTCGATGATCTGGAGCAGGGGACTCGGATCAGAGCAGTACGAGCGGGAGATTGACCGATAGGTCCGCTACGTGCAACAGTATTATGGCATTGAGCAGGAGAAGGCCAAGAGGTTCATTCGCCGCCTATGCCCGGAGTACAGGTGGGCTCTGAGGCCTCTGGATATCACTTCTTACCACGAGGCTGTGCAGAAGGCCCAGCTCCTCGAGCAGGAGGAGGTTGAGAGTCGGTACCTACCACACCGACCCAGTGACAGAGGGAGGGCTCCTGCACAGCAGAGTTCAGCGAGGTCTTCAGGTAGATCAGGCAGGTCTGGGCAGAGCAGCAGAGGCAGCAGGACTACGCCGGCCGCTCCGACTGCGCGAGTTGTGGCGGGCAGCACCCGGCCGGCCGTGTTACAGCAATCGGGGCGATGTCTGCGATGTGGGTCTAGCGATCATTGGATTCGTGATTGTCCTCTCGACGCCGGGACAGGGTCCCGCAGTGCTACACGTCCGCAGCCTCGGTTTCAGCCTAACGCACCCCGGGGGCGCGGTTCACAGAGGGGCGGACCGAGGCCATCACAGCCGCAGAGACGACCGTACCAGCCACCCCCTCCGCCACAGCAGCCTGGAGTAGGACGTGTGTTCCAGGTGGAGCGGGGTGAGACCTCACAGCGTGAGCCTCCACCACAGCAGGCCGGAGCAGGTCGAGTGTTTCAGATTGAGCGTGGAGAGACTTCGCAGCGCGGGGCACTCCAAGGTACATTACTTCTGAACGATACACCTATTCGTGCACTGTTTGATACTGGGGCGTCCGTTTCGATTGTGGCACAGAAGTGTGTCGAGTCACTCCACCTGACTACCAGTGGACTTCCCAGCGACTTCAAGGTGAATACGGCTGGGAGTAAGTTTCTGCTTTCCAATGAGCTGGTACGGGACTGCGTGCTATCCATTGGCGATCCACCGGATTATGTCGGATCTGTGGTGTTGAACACACCGAAGTATGATGTTATTCTTGGGATGGATTGGCTGTCCAAGAATTCCGTGCATATTGATGCCAACCGTGGTGTTACGGTTTCGGAGAGGTGTTACCCTCTCAGTTCGGGATGGGACGAAGACGGTCGAGGACCAAAGCATGGAGCTGCAGTGTTCGGATCGTGTCCCGATAGTGGATTCGGAGGAGTATTACGGTCTGAACCCGTCGATACACGGTTGGAGCTGGATAAGATTCCGTCGTCCGAGATTTTCCGCAGTATTTCCGGAGGACTTGCCCGGGATGCCACCAGAGCGGAGATCACGTTTGAGATCCGATTGCAGCCTGGTTCTACTCCCATTTCCATTCCACCTTATCGGATGCCGATAGTGGAAATGGTGGAGTGAAGAAGCGATTAGAGGAACTGGAGAGAAGGGCTTCATCCGTCCGAGCACTTCACCATGGGGTGCTCAGCTTCTATTCGTGAAGAAGAAGGATGGGTCACTCGGGTTGTGTATAGATTACAGACGGTTGAACGCCATCACCATCAAGAACAAGTACCCATTGCCGAGGATCGACGATCTCTTTGATCAGCCGAGAGGTGCGAAGATCTTTTCAAGATCGATCTGCGATCGTGGTACTTTCGATTGCGAGTGAAGGAGGAGGACATTCCGAAGACAGCTTTCGTGACGCGGTATGGGCACTATGAGTATACAGTGATGCCGTTTGGGTTGACTAATGCACCGGCTGCGTTTATGGATATGATGAACAGAGTGTTCCGGCCGTATCTGGATTCATTTGTGGTAGTGTTCATCGATGACATTCTGATTTACTCTCGGGATGAGGATTTACACCGGGAGCATCTGAGGATTGTTCTGCAGACACTTTGGGAACACCAGCTTTACGCTAAGTTCTCAAAGTGTGACTTCTGGATCCGAGAGGTGTCTTTTAAGGGCATATCATCGGTGAGCACGGTTTGGCGGTGGATCCCGAGAAAGTTAAGGCGGTACAGAGTGGAGGCAGCCAACCTCGTGACGGGAGATCGGGAGTTTTCGGGGTTAGCAGCTACTACCGACGGTTTGTGCAGTGGTTTTCCGTTTTGGCTTCCCGCTTACGCAGCTGACCAAGAAGGGGCAGCCGTTTGTATGGACAGAGAAGTGTGAAGAGAGTTTCCAGAATCGGCGGCGGCTGACCGGTGCGCCGATCTTGACTCTACCCGACCCGAGCTTACCGTATGTGGTCTATACTGACGCATCTAGGTCGGGGTTGGGATGTGTGTTGATGCGGGAGCGGAATGTGATAGCTTATGGGTCGAGACAGTGCGACCGCATGAGCGAACTACCCGACACACGATCTGGAGTTGGCCGCGGTGGTTTATGCGTTGAAGCAATGGAGGCACTACCTACTCGGCAAAGAAATTTCAGATTTTCACAGCATCATAAGAGTTCAAGTATCTGTTCACTCGAAGGAGTTGAACATGAGGCAGCGCAGTGGCTCGAGTACATCAAGGACTACGATTGCACCATCGAGTACACCGAGGGCAAAGGTAATACAAATGGCCGATGCTCGAGTAGGAAGTACACCGGGGTTGTCGAGGAGGCAGGTGTTGAGGATCGGACCGAGGAGAATGATCTAGTGTGCTGTGGCACCGGTGGGAGCACCGGGAGCAGGCTCGAGATATACACTTTGACCATTCGCTCGAGTGGTTGGACAGAGTGCGAGAGGCACAGGAGAGGGATCCAGAGTCAAGAGGCTGTCCGGAGAGGACAAAGGGGCATTGCTACAGCGTTTCAAGATGCAGCAGGCTACTGTACTTCAGAGATCGGTTGTATGTGCCAGGGGATCAGGCACTACGGGATGAAATTCTGACGGAGGCACATTCGAGTCGATTGAGCATTCATCCCGGTAGCGAGAAGATGTATCAGGACTTGCGTACCCATTTCTGGTGGCCGGGTATGCGGAGACACATTGCCACACATGTGTCTAAGTGTGCCACTTGTCGGGTGAAGGTGGAGCATCGAAACCGGCAGAACGTTGCAGACTTTGCCCATTCCGGTCAGAAGTGGGGCAACATCACGATGGATTTTCCGACCGCACTACCCTCGACCCGGTCTCACCACGATGCCATCCGGGTTATCGTGGACCGCTTGACGAAGTGTGCTCACTTTCGCCGATCCGGATGACAGACTCTGGAGAAGCTTGCCCATCTCGTATATCGAGAGATTGTGCGGTTACATGGAGTACCAGACTCCATTGTGTCAGATCGGGATCCGCGTTTTACCGCACATTTCTGGGGCGCCTTTCATAAGGCACTGGGCACGCGACTCCATCTGAGTACAGCTTACCATCCCCAAACCGACGGTCAGTCGGAGCGGGTGATTCAGATTCTGGAGGATATGCTGCGGAGCTGTACCTTGGATTTCGGAGGGGATTGGGACAAACAGTTGCCGTTGGTAGAATTTTCATATAATAACAGTTATCAGAGTACCATCGGCATGGCACCATTTGAGGCGTCAGATGGACGACGGTGCATGACACCGCACCGCTGACCGAGGCGTCGACAGATTGAGCTGGGTCCCGAGCTTATTGAGGAGACCACCGCAAAGATCAAGTTGATTCAGCGCGGTTGAAGATCGCGAACGACCGCACCACCTCATATGCTAACAGCGACGCAGAGACTTGGAGTTTGAGGTGGGCGGCAGGTGGTTTGGTCAAGGTGGCGCCGATTCGGGGACAATGATTCGGCAGACGGGGTAAGTTAGCCCCAAGGTATATCGGACCGCACGAGATTCTCGGAGCGGATAGGCAGATTGGCCTACAGTTGGCTCTACCTCCGAGCATGTTCTGCGGTGCACAACGCTTTTCACGTCGTATGTTGAAGAAGTGCATTCGGATCCCGTGCGAGCGATTCCGGTGGAGGAGGTTCACTGGAGCCTGATTTGTCGTATCGAGGTACCGATTGCCTTTCGGGACGCGATACTGAAACTCCGAGCAAGTTGATTCCCATGGTCAAGGTTCGGTGGTCACATCATACGGACCGAAGCGACTTGGGAAACCGAGCAGACATCGAGAGCGATACCCCGAGCAAGATATCGGCGTTTGATGCCCCTCTTGGAGGACCAAGAGTCCTAAGGGGGGGAGGATGTTACGGTCACCCCGAGCGGGTTGCGACCGGGTGACCCGGGGCTCCGGTTTTAGCCTGCGGGTCACGTTTTTCGGCGTTCAGACGGCTCCCGAGCCCTATCCGAGCATCAGTTTGGCGAACCCCTCCGTATTTGAGGTCGTGTGGGTCCCCCGGACGTTTCCGCCGAAAATATTTTTCTGGCGCCGGGGGGTTGTCGGGGTCGCCTCGGGACGTACAGCGGGCTCGGTAGCACTCCCGAGAGCTCAGTTTGGGAAGCCGTTGGTAGTTTTGGAGTCGTGGTGACGTCCCGGAGGTGGTTGTGGAGTTTAATGTTTGGGACGGGACGTTCGGTTCCGGGCGACTCCCGGGGCTCGGGACGGGAATCCCGGGTCTCTGGATGGAAATTTTCTGACGGCTTTGGGGTAATTTGTGTTTTAATTTAATATGGAATTTATGGGTAGTTTTATAGAATTTTGGAGTGACGGAATTCGGTTCGAGTTGACACGCCGCACGTCGGGTTTTGGTTCGGGTTCAGCGAGCTCGGTAGGACACTCCGGAAAGGTAAATGAATTTCTGAAAAATGTTCTGTGAATGTTATAATATTCTGAAGGTTGTGTCCAAGTTTCGTTAATTTTGGAATTCGGTAATTATTTTTGGGCAAAAAGAATTGGAACTTTCGGAAAAATTGGGAGTAAATTAGTAATTGGCCACAAAAATAATAAAAATAATAATCAGCATGGGCTTAAGTCGGCAGCAAGGGCTGGGCATGGACACATGTCCATTTATTATTTAACTTGAAAAGGGAAGTGATATAAAAAGCCAAAATTTACTTAATAACTCATAATAATTCATATCATTTCTTCTCTTCTTCTTCATCCTTCTCTGCCGCCATTCTTCTTCATCTCCAAGCTCCATGCTCTTCATCTCTCTTGCTGAAAACTTCAAGGATTTAAGTGCAAGAAGTGGTAAGTTTCCTCCTTTCTTCTCTTTTTAAGGTTGAAACAAGGATTAGAGAAGGAAAAGAGAGCTTCAAGCTAATTTGAATTTGTTCTTGGCTATGTGTTTGGATGATCCTCTTGCTTCAAGTTTCTAGTATGATGTTCATGGCATGGAGGGGAGTAAGAATTTGGGGTTAGATTTTGGAAAAACAATTTGGAGGCAAAAGCCCTAAATGCCGAAATTGTGCCTAAAATTCTAAAATTGTGTGTGTTTGTATTCTTGAATCATGCTTGAGATATGTTGTTCCTAGCATGATTCTAAGGTTATCTATGGTTTCAATTTGATGGAAAACTTGTTGGGTAGGAATCCCCATTTTGGCCGAAATTATTAAGGGAGAGGGTTGTTGATGTTGAAGCAATTGGTTGATAATCTTGCTTAATAATTGTAATTGGTGATTAAAGAGAGCTAATGGAACTTTGTTTGGATTGAAATGGAAGTTGGGTGAGAAATTCTTCCTTTGGCCGAATTGTTTAGGAAAGGGGTTTTGTTGTTTTGATGCAATTGGTTAGTAATGTTGACTAGGAAGTGAAAATGGTAATTAGTATGATTATTTGGAAGCTTGAATGGTTTGATTTGGAAGTGTGGTGAAAAATTGGTTAAGGGTCAAAGTGTTCAAATGAAACTTTTTCCATGTTAAGGTTGTGTTTAGGTTGGTTTGGATCCTAAATTGGTATTGTGGGTGAAAATAGGTTCATAATGGTGGTTGAAACATCATTTTCGGACAATGGTAGGAAAAGTTAGGTTTATGCGGGTTTTCCAGGTGTCTGGAATGCGGGTTTAAAGGTTGAAATGGGTTTGGTGGTGTATGAATAGCAATGTTCAGGCTCGGTTTGTAAAACCGAGCTTCCTGTGGAATTTTCCGGGAAAGTGCGGGTTTGTGCGAGAATTGTTTTCTGGGGTTTGTTTGGATGTGTTCTGATCCAACTATGGTTGTACAGCTTGATTCTGCGTTGGTGGAGTAGCGCGGATCCGTAGGAGCCAAGTTGTGCATTACGGGTCGGGAGTCGGGATTTTCCGAGTTTTGGGCTGCGGGGCAGCGTTTCAGAGGTAAGGGCTTAACTTGGTAAAATGTACGTTTGTTACGCTCCATATGTGTTATCGGTATGATATCTCTGCTGTGTTTGTATGCTTTATTTATATGTTCGATTCTCGTGGCGAGGCCCGTATGGTTGGAGAGACCACGGGTGCTCCTTGATTCTGCATTCGCGTATCCGCACCGGAGTGCCGACATTGCTCGTGTCCGCACCGAAGGGGTGCCGACATTCCGCGTATCCGCACCGGGAGTGCCGATACTTGCCTGCGTGACCCTACGACAGTTTGGGGATCGCGACCCCCGGTACCGTGCTATCTGCTCGCTCGATCAGTATATTCGACCTCTGCTGAGGGCCGCCGTTACAGGTCGTTCTGGCGGTTGGACCGCATATGGTGGATTCTGATTTGCTTTATGTTTTATGTTCGTATGTATATGTATATGTTGTGATAATCTGTTTTGCAGGTTCAGATTGTTGCCCTGTGGGCAAACTGCACTTTTACCTTAAGCCCTTACTGGGTCCTTTCGAGGACTCACCCCTTTTATCTGTTTACCACTTTCAGGCCGTCCTGACAAGCAACCGGCGGAGTAGAGGTTCCGCGGTGCTTCTTTCACTTTGAGGTTGGGTTGCAGCGGCGGTACCACGTGCGGAGGTCGCCGATTCCGCGCTAGGTATTTATAGGATTTTGAATACGGCTCAGAGTCAGAATCGCATGCATATAGGTCAGATCATGTTTTGGATATGTGTATATATATTTGAGATATATTCTGCTCGTTGTTTTCGAGTCGAGGCGGAGCCCCGACTTGCCTATATCGGTAATTTGTTTAATTGTGGTGCACAGTGAATTTTGTGTTTGTGGAAATGATAGATGTTGGATAAACCATGAACTGCATGTTTGGTAGAAGTTGGGTGGTTACGCATGCTTGCCTTGTACGAGTTTTTTGGTTGCTAGTTGATACTCGTTTGTTCTGTGATTCGAGCTCGATGCTCCGCCGTGTTTTCCGCCGTAATTCCTGCTTTCCGACGCCGCGGCCAGCTCCGCCTCCGCAACCGGGCGGTGGCTGTGACACCGATCTCGTCGGAAAGGGGGACGCGGCAAAGTGCGCCTCCGCCACGAGGAATCAGAGGACCGGTTGTCGGTGCAGTCCAAAACCGGGTGTCTGCCGCCGTGAACTAGTCGTCGCCGTCGCTGGGAGCCGGTTGCCTGGTGGCGGTTGGAAGGAACGTAGCTAGACGCCGAAGAGGTCTTTATCGGTGAAGAAAACTGGTGGCGGCGTCTTGGTGATGAAAGTGGGGGACCATGTGGGGATTGGGATGGGAGGTCTGAGCTTTTCAATTGGGAGTCAACTACTACAATTATGTTTTATTCAAAAAGGAGAGTCTCTCTTGAGTGGGTCCGGATTCAATTGGATGTGAGACAAATCAGGGATTCACTTAATAATAGTCTAACAAATACTTGTTGAATTTCTAATTAAAAAAAAAACTGGGATATTGGCTGAGAGACGGAAACGTCTCTATAGACGTTAGGCACAATGTGCCTGGGTAGCGTATGTACTATCCCAGTTCGTGACATCACTATTAATTACATGACTGACACTACTTGTAATTAATGGTGACAATCTCGTAATAAATAGTAGTGCACCAACCAATAATAAGACGACACAATGAGGGTTGGATGAGTTTCATCCAACTCGGGTTGGACCAAAATACTACCCGTGTTATATATGCCGAATAATAATATTAGTGCTAAAATGGCCATAAAAAATATATTTGATGATAAATATGCTTAGAAGGTAAGTTGAAATTATCGAGTTCAAGCATATCCATTCCATCTACTCATACCATGTTTATTAAGAAAAAAAAAATCCAATTATGAGCATTTAACATAGTAATTAAGGCTCCGTTTAATTGTGTAAAATTTTTTAAAAATTTTTTTTTTTAAAAAAATCCAGTTATGAGCTTTTAAAAATATGATGTGGAGGTATTGTGAATCCTCAATCTCCTACCCCTTATATAAGAAAAAAAATCCATATTGGTCAACTATGCTCTTAATATTTGTGGCTCCGCGCCCACTCAAACCGTTCTACAAGCACTATATATTTATGAACTTATATTATCCATTACACTTTACACTTTCATCCTATTATATTGTTTAATAAATACTCCATTTAAAATAGGTTTTCAGTTTTAATTAAAAAGAATTACTATCATACAATTATTAGATTACTCTTAAACTTATCAATGTTGAATATGAGTAGGGGTTAGTTCAGGAGAATGTTTGGAAAAAAAATTTCCAAGAAATATTTGAATTTTGAAAGCTTGCCTCCACAATTCATCATTAAAAATGTACAAAATGGATTTAAAAGTTCTTATATTTACAACAATACCATTCAAACAAACTACTGTACTAAACAAAATGAGAAAAAAAATTCTTGGAAATTGGCCGCTGAAATGAGCCTATAAAAATCTTTCAGACATAGTATATCTGTAAGTCGAGGAGAAGATAATTAACAAAACGGTCTTCGCACTTCTTCAAGGTATTTTTATTTCATTTACATGTATCAAATCTATTATTTTATTTCTTTATTATTTTACATTACAATTATTACACATGAAACTCACCCTAAAAAAATGTCAACTGTTAACATTTCCCTTAACAAAAAAGTCAGAATTTGTTGTTGTTTTTTCTTTCCCCATGCATTAAGATTAGATTAATGAAATGATTATCTGAATCCTCGATTTTATGAACCTTCCACGTGCATGGATGCCTTCCGTAATTACACGGAAATATTACTGTAGATCCGCTTATTAGAGCATCTCTAACCGCTTCTCTATTCTCATGATATGCTAATTTTTGGAGAATTTTGAGCATTTTGTTTGTCTAACAACTCCTCCATCTCACTCTCCAAAATGGAGAATGAGGGGAAAAAATGATACCAATTATATGGTGCACATATGTATAGGTACACATAGCAATATATAGAGAAAGTATATAGGGATAATTTAGACATTTAGTATTTTTTTAGTGGATTTGGGCTGAAACTGTTTTGTAAATTAGACATCTAATCTACTATGTGTACCTACACATATGTGTATCATATCAAGACTCAAAAAATGAGGAGCCTTCCCCAAATTTGGAGTCTTCTCCAAATTTTGGAGAGCATCATCAAATACTTTTTTTAAACATCTCTCATCTCTCCAAATAATTTATTAATTATTATTAAAATATGTAGAATATTTTATTATTATAATAAAATCATAATTCTTTGAAACGGGAAGCTGTTGAAGTTGGAGTAATTTTTTTTTGTGAAGAATATGACTTTTGCTTCCCCATTTTAGAGAAACTTTTAGAGAAGGTGTTGGAGATACTCTTATATTTTTTGCTCGATAGCTTTTTAGGTTTCTGCATTTATATGTTCAGATTAATTGAACCTGTCTCAATGTCTTGGACACAAATCAAGACATCATAATTAATCATGCGTAACTTTAAAAAAATGTTTATATAGTAATAGTAGAGACAAATCTGGTAAAATTATCTTCTTCTTTTTCTTTTTTTAAAGCGAATTGAAGACTGGTAAAATTATCTTGTACGTACGAATATTAATTTTAAGAGGATTCGTCTTACAGTGATGTATATGGGGTGTAAAATGAAACGTATTAAATGTTCATGAACCGATTCGAGTTTCAAATCCGAATAACGTTAAATGAATATAGTAATTTCACGATTTCTAAGTAATTAATGGAACTTAAGCTTTATAGTTATAGACTTGTGTAATAAACGAGAACAAGTTCTAATATCCGACTTCACGGGTTCACTAAATTAATAATCATCAAAGTTCTTAATGTATCAAATAACAATATATTAACTATCATAAATTTATGAAAAATTAATTCGCTTTTAAAAAATTTGGGTTAAATTTATTATTGGAATATAGTGACTACGTCCAAGTCTCCCTCCTCTCCCCTGGCAGCAACCACACCCTCTCTGTCACCCTCAGTATCTTTTCCCTCGCGGTCTCACTCTACCTCAACCAGCAACAACCTCGTGAATCGAAAGCTCTATCACCATATTCTTCATTTGAGTGCATCCTCTGTGAATCAAAAGCTCAGCTCTCTCTGTAAATGAGGAAAAAGTTCGACAATTATAATCAACTAACCTAGTAAAAAACTATTAACAGGCTAACAAAAAAAATTAATTTACCATAGATAAAAAAGGGAGAAAGCATTTACATAAAAAGGAGAAGAAGTAGCTCCAAACTCTCAACAACCATCTTATTAAGCTAAAAACATATGACTCTAAGAGCATCTACAACAATACTAGCTAATTTTAAGTTAAATTGTAGCCAAGATGATAAAAAAAGTATTTTGGCTAATAAATTTAACATTGTCATCACATCAATGCTAGCTATTATAGGTAGTCATATTTATTATTATGTTGAAATCAACCAAATTTATTTTTTGGCTAGTAACAAATTATCTCTTCAATCCTAAATTTGGCGAGCCAAATAACAAAAGCTATTATGACTATCATGATAGCTAATATTGTTGGATTAAAGATTTGTACATTTTTTCTATTTTTACTAGTTAAATTTGACTTATGAGTGTGATAGTTAGCATTCACTACGTGAAGAAGACTATTTTTACCGCAGCCGTTACTGCGGCTGAGGCCGCGGTAAGTGGCCCGGTGCAGTAAACGGCGAGGTTCGTCTCGTGGTATGCATTTACCGCGGCCGACCGCGGTAAACACTCATTTTAGGGTTTCGAACTCCTCCTTCACCATCCGCCGCACTTCTTACTCTTCTACTTCATCTTCTTCTCCATGTTCTCCTTCATTCACCTTCTCCACCATCTTCTTCTTCATCATCTTTTCTTTCCTCCTGTTTTTTTACTTCTTTTCTTCCTTCTTCTCATCCGCCTTCTTCTTCTCCTCGCCCTTCTCTTCTTTTTATGTCTTCTTCTTCCATCGACGTAGATCTCCCACTGACGCCGCTCTCCCACCGCGCCACCGCCGTGTGCTCTTCCCAGGCCGCCGGATTCTGGGCATTCTGGGTTGTGGTTTGAATCGGATGCGACTCAACTTTGTTTTAATAATAAAAAAGCGTTTCTGCGGCGGTAAGTAAGCAGATAATTACCGCGACCGGGTGCGCGGTAAACTCTTTATCGTTTGCTATTTTACCGCAGGAATTACCGTGGCCTCTCCCTCGGTAATTAACGCGGCGCTACCGCGGGGGAGGCCGCGGTAAACCCAGTTATCTCCACGTAGTGATTGTTGTAGATGCTTTAAGCACTTGAAACACTCCACCTCATCAACTAAGCAAAATTCGTAGGTTTTCATCTTCTTCTTTAGCTTCATCCACTTCGATCTGGATCGTGTGATCAGTCCATCATCAACTACAATAATGTTAATGTTCTTGTAATCATCCACCTAAACAATGGACAGAAATGGGAAAAAACAATGATGTTCAAAATAACTACCACGTGACATGCCTATAATAACAACTAAAAAGGACCGGCTCAAAGACTTCAAGTTAGCCCAATAATCATCTAATCAATACAATGTATCAATCATCTAAGAAATACAAGACACCCATTTTTAACAACTGCATTTATCATACCTGGTCAATTTCAATTGTTAGTTGCAACAACTGGCTTCTCATACTATCATTTCTTCCTTCATTCATTTTTAGACGAACCTCATCTTCCAATGCTTTCTGAAGCTTTGAAATTTCAGAGTGACGGGTTGATTACCTCAAAACCCTGTAGAAATAAGAAATGAGAAATAAGAAATTAGCTAATGCAAACAAATCTGAACTAATCAAGATAGGGAAAAATAAGAAATGCTAGTGAAAAATAATTGATTAAAATAAAGGAAGCCAATTACCCATAGCTGTAGAAATGAAATGGAACAACAATATACTGCATACATGGGAAGTAAGCATCAACTGTTACATGGAGCTTCATGAATGTACAGTTATCTCACAGTATTAGAACTTATTTCTTCAAGCACAAACAATATAACGACAATCAATAGCTGAATATTGCTAAACAAAATCAAGAACCAAAATTTCAGATATCATGATCATAGATACCATGTTTGAAGGAACCTACTTCTTTCAATGTTTCTACATGTAATTGAGAGAGATAGAGAGGAAAGATAACCAGGAGGAAATTTGATTGTAATTAAAGTATGCATTTGTTAACATTAAGTTAAATAGGAGGTTAATGACATTTCCAAAAATATTTCAATCAACATTTAACAAATGCGGGTGAAAAATGTAAGTTAATTGGTGGAAAACTTTCCATTTCGTTGAGTGATACATGAAAAATGTAAGTTAACAAATACGGGTGAAAAAAATTTCAATAAATAATACTCCCTCCGTCCGCAAAAGACTCCACCATTTGTTTTGACAATTTCACAGTATTTAATCTATGATTTATTTTACGAATGTTTAGACACCGAAAATTAAATATTTCATATGTGTATCATAATTTGAAATCTAAATTTTCCGAATATATTTTTTTTGAATTTTTTAAAACTATTTATCTTCATTAAAATTCGAGTCAAACATTGAACCTTGAAACATCAAATTCAAATGATGGAGTCTTTTGCGAACGGAGGGAGTATTTCCTATTTTTTTGCTATTGTGATAAGCCTTCCATGATATTATATAATAGTATAAGTAAATTAAGCTATAAAATAATTTTTAATATTTCCAATAAATATATTGTTTGCAATTGAATGTGATTGATTATAATGGAGAGGAAATTAATACTACCAATTAATGAATTGAATATTTTTTAGAGAATCAATCTAATTAATGAATTAAATATGGAGAGAATCAATCTAATTAATTTGAGAGCTAAAATAGAACACCAATTCCCTAAAAAATGGTTGGCTGATTGATGCCAACATGGAGTAAAAAAAAACTCTTAGCCTATTTGGCGTCTACATGAATCCTTGGTGTCCTCACAAAATCGCTTCGTTCATTTTTTTTGACTATTGTGGCAAAGCTCCCGTATTAGTATATAATAATAGATTCGAATCCAGTTTTTATAAGTTCAGTGACTATGCAAAATTAGCTTGAGCTTAATTTTGAGTTAATTCAACCACTACTGCACGAATTTGAGCAACACTTTGTTGGAGCTAGCCGAAGATCTAAGCTCTTTCAGCTCGATCGCTATTGAATTAATTCGAGTATATTTTATGAATGTACAATTATATACGTACATGGTAAAATATTAGTGGCTTCATTTATGGTGGTAGGAGGCGCCACAACTGGTTTACCGCCACAAACCGTCAACAATGGACACTACGTGGGGAAGCCCAAACTCACTGCAGCCTTAACTGTGGTTACGGCAGCAGTGAGCTGCTTCCCGCAGTGAACGAACTGCGCGGTTGTGGCAGTTCGTTCTACTGCGGCCAGAACCGCAGTTAGGCCGCAGTACGTGCCTCGTGGTCCACGTGTCTTACCTACCACCCACCCTACTGCGGCCGGTACTGAGGATTAGGCCGCAGTAGGGTAGTCTATAAATACTCCTCTTCATTCCCTTCCGACTCATTTCAACACAAATCTCTCATCTCTCAATTCTCTCAATTCTCTGAAGTTCAGGTGGAAGTTGCGGTACTGTCGATTTCAGGTGTATTATTGAGGTAATAAATATTGTATTTATTTATTTATGCTTATAGAGTTTTTAATTCAATTTAAGTTATGTATTACTAATTTTATTTTCTTTTTAAGTAATTTAATTAAATTAGCTGAGCCGTAGTTCCTGTCTATGAAAACTTGTAAGAATATATTTTTTTACACTTTATTTCAATACGTTGGAATAACGGTGTGAAATAATATATTGTCTGAGTTTTCATGGATTGTCCAAGTTGGATAGCTTTGTAAAAGTTTACTATCGGTGTATTAAACTTTTATGGTTGTGTATGTAAAACTGAGCGGATTACATAAGTTTCGGGCGCATTTTCGTCTTGTTCCACGTTATACCTGTTCTGGGAGTAATATTCCAGAGAAATGGTATAGTGTGGAACTAAGGCGAAATGCTGTCAAAATTTATGTAATTACAGTTTTACGTAATACTTTTATGAACAGGATATGACCCATGCACCCTGGATCTGGATTAGGCGAAAATGATACGTGAATATTTATATATGAATGTACGTGCAATATTAATTAAGTACTTTTGTGTTTGGTTATAGTAATATATAATTAATTGTGCATGTTTATTGTTTTTATTGATGAATGAATGATCATAGGAAAGACCGTAAATGGGCGAAGGACTTGATTGGATGTATCGGCGCTTTGAGGAAGGGACTCGCTATATAAGTGAAAGATTTTGGACCGGGCTTCAGGAATTCTTGAATTACGCTTTTTTTGTTGCTAAATCGAATGGAGAAGAACTGGTGAAATGCCCGTATACAATTTGTAAAAATAGATACTATTATGATCGAATTACAGTTGGCAATCATTTACTGTTAGACGGATTTACACCCAATTATCATGTGTGGGATTGCCATGGTGAACGACCTGAGATCAATCCATGTGTTTATCGAGGTTATCGCTTTGACGAACTAGCGTCGACATCATCAAATCGCGCAAGTACAAGTACTGCAATACATAATTCTTCTGATGGTAGCCAAGAACGGCCGGCTTACGAAGAAATGGTTCGTGATGCTTTTGGGTTTCATGAGCACTCTAATAATTTTGAAAATGATCAGAGTAATGACGATGAGGACGTTTCAGCTCCCCAAGTGCCAAACGAAAGGGCGCAACAGTTTTTTCAACTGTTGTGTGATGCATCAAAACCTTTATATGAAGGTTGTGGTGATAAGTACACCAAATTATCGGTTGTATCGAAGTTGTTGAGTATGAAAAGTCAACACAACGTATCAGATGCCTTTTTCTCTGAGATGATCGGATATATCAATGAAATATTACCCGGAGGAAACTCGTTGCCAACAAGCATGTTTAGTACGAAAGCTATGATGAAGGAGTCAAGTTACCGTATAGAATAATTCACGCTTGCGAGAATAATTGTATGTTGTTCTACGGTAGCTTCAACAAGTTATTGAATTGTAGAGTGTGTGGAGCGGATAGGTATCAAGTGTGTGACCCGGGTAAGAAACCGAAACCGAAAAAAGTTTTATGATATTTACCAATCACTGAGCGGCTACAACGGTTCTACCAGTCGTCTAAAACCGCAGAGTTCATGACGTATCATTTTAGAGCAAGTGGAAATGTATCTGACACTGTTGGACATCCATCTCAAGGTGAGGCTTGGAAACAGGTCGACGAAATGTATCCGGATTTTGCACAGGAGTACCGGCGCGATTGGGGTTAAGTACTGATGGCTTTAATCCGTTGTCTGAAACAGGGCAATCGTATTCGATGTGGCCGGTATTCATCGTTGTTTACAATCTGCCGCCTGATTTATGCATGAAGGAGCCGTACACTTTCATGCCTCTGCTAATTCCAGGTCCCCGATCTCCTGGCCGTAACATTGACGTCTTTCTACGTCCACTGATTGAGGAGCTACAAATTTTATGGAATACGGGAGTGGAAACTTGGGACACGCACCGTAATCAGAACTTTGTTATGCGAGAATGTTTGCTTTGGACGATAAGTGATTTTCCAGCGTACGGAATGCTATCGGGCTGGAGTACGCATGGAAGACTTGCATGCCCATACTGCATGGGTGATGTTAATAGCTTTCAGTTGAAGCATGGACGGAAAATCAGTTTGTGGGGTTGTCATAGGAGATTTTTACCACGTCGGCATGCTCTGCGTAACAATACCGAATCGTGGGGACAAACTGACCGTAGACATCCGTGTGTGTATAAGTCAGGTCATGAGATCTTAAGGGATCTTAATAGGATTGTATTCCCAGCATTCGGAACACCGTGGGACAAAATGAGGGCTGACAAGTTTGGTGATGAGCACAATTGGGTGAAGAAATCAATTTTCTGGGAGTTGCCGTATTGGGCAGACTTGAAAGTACGCCACTGTCTGGATGTAATGCACATTGAGAAAAACTGTTTTGATAACATCTTCTACACAGTTCTGAACGTGAAAGGGAAAACAAAGGATAATGCACAGTCGAGACGCGATTTGCAGGAGTTAAATATCCGTGATGAACTGCATTTGAGCATTGGCCGGAATGGGAAACCATTTCAACCGAAGGCGTTATACACGTTAAACGATGATCAGATTGCGATGATTTGTAATTGGTTGAAGCATATCGTTAAACTTCCCGATGGGTATGCCTCTAACATTGGCAGATGTGTCAATACGCAAACAATACTTTTTACGGATGAAAACCCATGATTGTCATGTGTTCATGCGTAAGCATTGCCCGTTACATTACGTGGTTTCATCCTGACGGCATTTGGATGGCAATTGCGAATTTTTCAAATTCTTTAGATTCGTGTTCTAAGGATATTCATTGGACGATGTGAGAAGATTGATGAATTGATCGTCATAACATTGTGCAAGTTGGAAAAGATCTTCCCGCCATCATTCTTTGACTCCATGGAACATCTTACTATGCATCTACCTTGGCACCTTCGAACTTGCGGACCTGTCGACTATTGGTGGATGTTTCCTTTCGAAAGGAATATGAAGAAGTTGAAAGCAAAATGTGTGAACAAATAATTTCTGGAGGGCTCGATCATTGAAAAGTTCCTGATACAGGAGATAGCTTTTTTTTGTGAGCATTACATGGAAGATAATCAAGGAACACGGGTGAACCCTCACATACGAAACGAAATTAGTCTTTCGACAGTTGTTAACGATCCGGGACTACCGATTTTCAGTCATCCTACAAGAACGTTTAGGAAGGCTCGGGCTCGAGATTTGTCTGCTGAAGAAGTAAATCATGTCCAAACATACATTCTTCAGAATTGTCGGGAGGTGGAGCAATTGTAATTCGATTTAACGAGCTGTCCCGCAATCGGTTCCCAGAAATGAACGATGATGTTGTGGACAACTTACGGCTGGCAGAGTTTGCACGTTGGTTCAAGAATGTGGTTAGTTTGTGTTTATTTATTTACTCATTTATTTGTTGCGATCTTAATCGGTACGAAGTTTATATGTTGATTGGTAATCTTTGTATAGGCCGACGAAATCAGGCAGCCCTCCTGAAGCACTATATGACCTGGCGTGCGGTCCTAGAATGAGGGCTAAATCGTTTCAGTGTCTATGTTAATGGGTACAGGTTTCACACAAAACAACATGGTGAAACTAAAAGGACCGCGAATTGGGGCGTCTGCGTTCTGGGGGACACAAATGCGCAGGACTATTTGGATTTCTATGGCTGGATTGACGAAATTCTTGTTCTTCAGTACATGAACAATAGTCTTACAGTCTTCATGGGTACGTGGTTTTCGACCACTAAAGGCATCCGCACCGATAAAATTTCAGGGATCATCGATGTTGACTACACATCCCGACTATATCCGGATGATCCATTCATTCTTGCAAGCCAGGCCCAACAAGTGGTATACGTCGAATATCCTTCAAAGCGTCGTGACCTAAAAAACTGGTGGACAGTTTTCAAAACGAAACCCCGACGATTTAGGGACGAAAGTGTTGATAATGCAAGTGCCACTGTAATCGATGCAGACCCAGACGAGATTGGTACGGAACATCCTTTACAAGAATCGACAACACTTGGTGAAACCATACGACCGGCCCCTGATGCAAGTATGTCATTACTAGATCACCGTGCCTATACCGATATAGTTGAAGTGGATAACGATGTGGAAAATTACCAGGCGTATGACGATGACGATGACGTTCCTGTGGATTTGTAGTAGAATATCTCCTATTTGAATTTGTAATCTCGGAGGATATTTGTACTAAATTCATAATTCTAAACAATGGTAGTGCTAAATTCTGGATTTCAAGGACGTTCGGGCGAATTTGCAACTTCCAAAGATGTTTGGGCTAAATTGTAAGTTTCAGCCAAATTTGCGTGGGCCCCACAATATCCAAATGCATTATAAATTTGGGGGAAACGAAAAGTTTGAATTTGGCAGTTTATGGGCTTCACTGCGGCCTAACCACGGCCCAACCGCAGTGAGACAAGTGGGCTGGGCCTCACTGCGGCCTCGTGCGCAGTGAGGCCCAGCCCACTTGACTCACTGTGGTAGTTGCCGCAGTGCGTCAGATTAAAAATCTGAATCGTCTTCTTCATCTCATTTTCAGGCTCGGTTTCCTCTCCCTCTCCTCCCAAACCGCCGTCCATCCTCGCCGTCCTCGCCGTCGTAGCCGTCGCAACCGGTCGGACTCGTCACCGCCGCAGCCTCCCCTTGCTCCAGGTGAGTTTTATTTTCGATTTCCACGGTTAGTTTTTGAGTTTTTGAGTTTGTTTCATTGATTTGTGTTTTTGAGTTTTTGAGTGGAAATTAGTTTAAATCAGTTGGAATTAGTTGAGATTAGTTGGAGTTTTGTGGATTATGTGAATTTGTGAATTTTGTGGATTTGTGGAATTATTTGTGAATTTTGTGAAATTAGTTGAGATTATTTGAGATTAGTTGAGATTAGTTGGAATTTTGTGAATTTTGTGGAATTATTTGTGAATTTTGTGAAATTAATGAATATGTGAAATTAGTTGAAATTAGTGAATTTAGTGAATTTAGTGAATTAGTTAAATTAGTGAATTAGTGAATTTTGTGGATTAGTTGAAATTAATGAATTAGTGAAATTAGTGAATTTAATTAAATTAGTTGAAATTAGTTAAATTCATGAAATTAGTGAAATTAATAAATTTAGAAAATTATTTGCAATTAGTGAAATTAGTTGAATTAGTTAATTAGTGGAGTTAGTTAATTATTGAAGTAGTTGAAATTAGTGAAATTAATTTAATTAGACAAATTAATTGAGATTAGTGAAATTATTGAATTAGTTGAAATTATTGAATTATAGAATTAATGGAATTAGTTGACATTAGTGAATTTGTGAATTTGTGAATTTGTTGAAATTAGTGTATTAGTGGAATTAGTGAATTTTTGAATGGTTCAAGGTATGGCGGACACATCATCTCGTAGCCAGGATGTGTCAGGCTCGGGCTCACGTGGCTCGGTTCACGTGGCTCGGGCTCACGGATGATTGAATTCTCTCGCGGGAGGCGTGGTGGCGCCTCTCGCACATCGAGCCGCCCTGGACCGTCGTCTCAGACACCAGAGCCCACCGAATCGGTGGAGCAGCCGATCCCTCCTCCTCAGTCCGATGCTCGACTGCCTGGGCCGACGTCTGGCAGACCTCCCGCGCCTCCTCTTCCCCCGCCCGAGAGGGGTCCTGATGGGAGGTTGGTCGCTCACATCGGCCAGTAAGTTTTTAATTTTAAGTTTTCATAAATTTATTAATTTTAGTATTTTATTTATGCATGTAACATTCAACTCTCATGCAGTTTGAAACAACAGACGTCGGGCGTGCCCAAGGCGATCGGGGCAATCGTCGCCAGCAAGTTCAAAGGGTTCCCGCCTACGTACTCCGACCTCCCAGCGGATGAGCAGGTCGACTATGCCAACAGATTCTCGGTAATACAAATACTAGTTATTGCACTATATATTTCTATATACTTTTTTAAACTAATTCTATAACTTTCAACGTTTTGATGTTTTCTGGAACAGGAGCAGTATTCATGGACGGATAACAAATTCCTGGAGAAGCTCCATTCCCGGTTCGCGGAGTTCTACCGGAACACCCAGGACAATATCCGGGATTGGGCCCAGAAGAGATGTCACCTCGATCGCGAGGCTCCCAACTACATGGAGTGGTTGGACATGCCTCCGCCGAGGATAGAACCTGCGAAGTGGAAGCTGCTGCTCGAGTATTACTGCAGCGCGGAGTTCAAGGTCAACAAGTCAAAGGCGACAAACGACCACAATTCAAGTCGCATGGCAACAAGTCAAAGGCGACAATTTATGAGGAGATGGTAAGTTTTTTAAAATATTTATTCATAATTACGTATGTATAAAGAAACTTCTGAATACCTAACATATTTTAATTGGCAGTGCAAGAAGGCGGGACGTGGCTGGGGTGGACCAGATTCGGGAGGACCGGGCTGGGCAAGGAAAATGCGGCATTGGTAAGTTTTGGTTGTTTTTTAATCATTTATATGTTTAAAGTATTCAATTTATTATTCATTAACACAAATTTCTTAATCTTAACTAGGAGGAGTACAAGAAGCGCTTGATCGAGAAGTATGGGGAGGACGGGCCGTTCCCCGATATTGATGAGGACATCTACACGGATGTCTTGGGCCCGCCCACGCGAGGGCGATGGGTCGATGTCCCGCCCCAGCTTTCTCAGCCCGAGCTGTTCGAGCAACCTCGGCCGTCGCAGGTAATAAAATTGAACTTTTACCACTTCCATACCTTTCCAGTACATTGACAATTCATTATTTCATTATAAGTATAACATTTTCAAACCGTAATTTTGATTTTAGCGTGAGATCGACCTGGAGGAGCAGCATCGGAGGGACATGGATCAGATCAGCGACCTGAGATGCAGGGTCGCCACTCTCGAAGACCACGCTGCTCGTGCGCAGACAGAGGTTGAAGCCCTGGTGGCAGCCCAGGTGGAAGCCCAGGTGGCAGCCCAGGTGGAAGCCCGGACGTGCGAGATGACGCGTTCGACGGAAGCGGCGATCAATAGCATGTGGTCGGCGCTACGCAGGGAAGGACATGTCCGACTCACCGACGTGCCAGAGACTTTTGTCGCCGGACCATCCCGGCCTTCCCCCTCGCACGCCCCACGTCACGAGCATCCTCCGAGGCCGCCTTCTCCGAATCCCGACCTCACCCTCCACTCCGCCCGAGATGATTATCAGCCGGAACCGCCACGGACATCGGAGTAGCAGAGCGGCCCGATCAACTTTTTTAACAACTTCCTCAGGCTGGATGATCAGGATTTTGACGATTTTCTACAACAGCATCCTCCGAACATTTAGAATTAGAATTACTGTAAATATTTTTAGGATGTAATTGGTTAATTATATTAAATATACATTCAATTTATATTTATTTCAATTAATAATTACTTTCTTAATTAACATTATTATTATATTTTCATTTACTGATTTAAATAATAGTTACTAAATATTTATAAGAATTTATTTTTTTCACAAAAAATTATAATTACTGCGGCCAACGACGCAGTGATGGCCGCAGTAATAATTGGCGGCGCCGCCAAAACGGCTGACAGCTGCTGACAGGTCTACTGCGGTATTAACCGCAGTGAGGCCGCAGTAAGTACCACGGCCGAAGCCGCAGTGAGTTCAAAACTGCGGACATTTCAACTGCGGCATTCACTGCGGCCCTCGCCGCAGTTGGTACCACGGGCCAACTGCGCGTTGGGCCGCAGTGAGGCCTGTCCTCCCCACGTAGTGGGAGCCACTATTAGGTGTGGGATGAAAATTGGCCGCCACAGTTGTGACGGACCAATCCGTCACAAATTTTGCCGCGCCTCTAACCGCCACAGCCTGCCACGTGAGCATATTAGTGACGGTTTTGTCCGCCACTCATTTTTTATATATAACCGGACTCCACCTCTATTCCACCATTTTCCACTTTTCAGTTCTGATCTACTTTCGGGTGTTCTCCAAGATTCAAGAGAGAAAAGGCATTCTTTAGCCAATTGTTTGCAGCAGCTTTGAAGATTTTTTTCGGAGAAGTTTGTTTTCGTCCGCCTCCATCATTTCTATTGGTAATTTTCTTAATCTCATACTCTTTAGTTTCCAATTTTTTGGATTTCTTATTGTTGACACCCAATTTTGTCCGGACTAATGTTATCTAGTTCGTAATTGCGATTTTTCAGTATTTTTATTGTGTGATTTTTGTCTTTATTTTATGTGATTTTTACCACTTGTGTATTTTACGTGATTTTCGTCATTTTCATTATTTGTCGTAGTTTGTATCATTTTCGTGTACTTTTGTCACTTTCGTTATTTTCATGAACTTTTTTTTATTTCGTGTGCCTTTGTTAATTTCGTTAACTTTTGTCATTTTTATTATTTCGTGCGCTTTTGTTAATTTCAAACTTTTTGTCATTTTTGTTATTTCGTGAGCTTTTGTTAATTTCGTTATTTTTAAACTTTTTGTCATTTATCTCATGTGCATTCTTGTCCTTTTATTTCAGATCTATTTGTAATTTTTAATGTTTGAAATGATATGTTGATAATAATAATTAAAAAGAAAAAAAAGGAGGGAGGCATTGGAAATCATCAGCACGCCTCACGCACGGAGGTGCTTGGAGGCTACGGCAATGAGTTGAGGTGCTTCACCATTGAACAAAACTCTAATCTCTTGGGCAAAAACTCTCAATTATGGCTATAAATGGAGCCATTGTTGAAAGGATCAAGAAAAAGGAGGGGAGACGAGTTAGTAATAAAAAACGGAGAAAAAAAAGGAGGCGGGAGCTCTTTACCGGCAAGAAGAAAAAACGCCCTGCACCTCCACTTCGCGTTCCGGCCTCCCTCGTCACCAACCACCAACCTTATCGGGACCGCAGCATCACCAGCAACACGCCGGCGCCCCTAGCTCCGTCCGACATCGCCGGAAATGCGAGAAAATCGCCGCCGACCCGCCGGGCCTCCTCCTCCATTCCCCCCGATTTGCTGCGTTTCGTCATTCCTATCTATAACCATTAGCTCCGCCACGACGAGACGAAGCCAACCCACCCTTTCACGCTACCGGATACGGCCTGAGCACGGAGAAAACGCCCACAATCCGATCCGACGCCGGCCGCCCGTTTTCTCGCCAATCGGAGCTCCATTCACCGCGCCACCGCCGCCACCATCCTCTCCGGCAGCCGCCGGGACGACCTGCCTCTGCTCCACCGCCAAAAAGCCCACTCTGGTGCCGGCCGCCACCTGTGCACGCAACGTGAAGAAGGAGAAGTTGCTGCAGCAGTTTTAAATTTTTGGTAAAATCACAACCTCAGTCCCTGTCCCTCTATTTTCTCTCTTTTGTCATTTAGATCCCTTGAGTTGTTCACAGCAGATCTCTCGTAGACCATTTTCAGGTTTCCAATCGACCTAGGTAAAAAGCATTCATGTCTCACATTCTAGTCATATTGTACAATCTACCTAGGATATGTTTCGTCTTTGGTTTGGATTAATTTTTTAGCATCAAAAGTGAGCAGTGGAAACAACAAATCAATTCTCGGAGGACCAAGTGCGAGACTCTAGCGACATGTTAGGAAGCTCAAGATCGCACGAGATTGGCTAGCCGCACAAGTCAGCCCGACGTGCAACCAAGGCACCCAAGTGACGTGTAACCAAGGCACCGAGCTAGATGACACCAGTAGAGTGATCTGAAATCGGTCAACATTTTTTTTCAAAAGGAGTTATTCCATTCATTATTTGTCAATTAAATCATTTGTTATTGATACTTGTACACTTTTTTGTATATAATTTATACTAATTGGTGCTCTTTCTCTTTTTGTTTTATGACATTCACATTCGTCATATTTCTTTCTAATTTTGGCATTCATTAATTTTTTTTCAAGACGCATCATATTTCTTTTTCCAAATATTTGGAAGAAGCTGATTGATGGCTAAAAAGAATGCAACAAGTGTACCTATTGATTGGCCTGCCGGAAGAGTCACGGTCAAAAGTCGATGATGGGTATCTACGAGGAGTTGGTAATTATTACTCACTTTTCCTAAACTTTTTTCTCTTAGTTTATTAAAATTTAATTACTTTTAACAAATTAATATGGTTGGTTTAACATAGCATTAAAAAGGGTAGTCTTGTGAGCATCGACGAGTTTTGCCGTCACTGGGGTGGCGAGAATCCAGAGTTTAAGGTAATCTTTTCATAATGTTTATGTTTTTAAAAATTTATATTTTTTTGCGTATTAATTGAATTATTTCTTAATTAGGAAAAGTACAAGACGGACGTTGGTGAGAAGTATTGAGGTAGAAAGATCCCGCCTTTCGATCCTCAGATCTACACGGATATTGTTGGTCCCCCCAAGAGAGGTCGTTGGAAGATGACCCCCCCCTCCACAATTGCTACATCCGAACCAATTCTTGCCATCTGAGATAATTGATTACAAACCCCTTGAAACTTTTTAGAAACTTTTAGCACTAAGTTGTATTTTTTGAGAAACTATGAGGATTGAATTGCAAATTTTCATAACCTTTCAGCGGGAGCTTGAGTTGGCAGAGGCGCGTCGAAGGGAAAAGGAGGAGCGGCAGAAGAACAAGGAACTCAGGCGACATGTGCAAGAGCAGAATGAGATGATGCAAATGTTGCGTCAATCGAATGCAGCGATAAACGTTATGTGGCGAGAGTTATCTCAGCGTGGGTATTTGCAGAACGCCCAAGTGCCACCTCATCTGGCTGCGGGATCATCCTCCCAAGGGCCATTTTGGACGCTGGAGTCGCCGCAATCCAACCCTACCTTGCAACCCCATTCGCTTGCCGATTATATTCCTACCATGAGGCAGCCTCCGCATCTTCCTTCACCACAGCAGTCTTTACAGAATACGTTCAACATTTCTAAGATCTGTGGCCTTAACAACAACACATCGACGGATTGGCAATCATCGATGATTTCAATGATTAATAGCATGCCTCATCCACCACCACGGTTGAACACTGAGGATGATGATGATAGTTCTGATGATTAGGATTTTCTTCTAATTAATTAACATTTAGACAATGTTGATCTGAATATTAAATTTTATAATTATATATGTAAATTAGTTTTAAAGTCTTGTTAGAGTTTACATTTAAATCAATTTTATAAACAAAAAAATTAAACATTGGCGGGTTTGAACGTAACAAAAGCGCCACAAATGAATCATATTTTGTTGATGACTTGGCCAATTAGTGGTGGATTGAAACACCACAAATGGCACCACAAAGGAAGATGAGATGGATGACGAGTTGGCCGACTTGTGGCGGATTTGAGCATCACAAATGACGCCAAAAATTTGTGGCGGCCAATCATAAAAGTGACGCCTGAATTTGGTTCACCTGTCCATCACAATTGTGACGCCATTTGCTGTGCCCAGGGCGTCGCTAACACTTCAGCAAATACGTAGTATGTTAAGTCTAGTTGATAATATTAAATATTTAATCTTTAGATTTTCTATAATTCCCAATATCTTCATCATATACAATGCACTTCACAAGTTTCAACCAGTATACTTTACTGACAAGTAAAATGCACGATCTATACTTAAAACTATAATTATTGTTGAAAATCTATATCTGAACAAAATTTTGTTGCAAAAATGACTTTAAAGTATGACTATGTTGCAAATCTATACCTTCAGTTTAACTTCCGTTAAAAGTTAACGGAAATCATTGTTAAAATACTCAAATTGACCCTTAGTGTTTTTGAAATGTGTTAAACAGTACCCCCTAGCTTTATAATTTTACATTTTGAGTCATTATTCTTACTTAGGTCTGTATTATTTCAAATAATATTTCCAAATAAAAAATATTAATTATAGATTGAATCTAAAATATCCAAAAAATTATCAAATATGAAAACAAATGTCTAAAATAATATCAATAATAATATTTGTACTTAAATCTACTTTTTTATTGCGAAAAATAGTAATTATCAAAATAAAATGCTAGATTGAATAAAAATTTCAAAAAATATCCAATAGTTATACTAGAATATTTAAATGATGTACAAAATTTGCAATAATGATATTTAAACACCAAAAGAATACAAAATTTCACATAAATTTAAGTATATTTTAACAGTTTACATACTAAATTGAAACTTTTAGAATTGACAGATTTTTTATTTTATTTTGAGAATTTTGAAGAAACTAATGTCCAATGTGTTTCTCTTCTTTCAAATTTGTATGCATTTTTTTTCCGAGTTCCAATTTAAATTTTAATTTATATGAAATTATACGTTTTGTACGTTTGATATAGTTCAAAACATAATCTGCACTACACTACAGGAAAAAATCGGATTTATTATGATTAACGTTGTGTAGTGGTATGCAAGTAATATGTCGATCCTTTTTCTGCCGTGTTGTCATCCTACGTCTTTGTATATTGCATTTTAGTTTTCTTTTTGTCTCTCACTTTTATTGTTACTCCAACTTTCAATCACTAGCTTAACTTAAATTATTTTTATGAAGATTTTGTTTAGAACTTTGTAAAAGATAAATTTTTAGTAACTTCAATCATTAACTAAATTATTCATGTAACTTACTTGGAATTTTATATCAAAATGTTGACGACACAAAATTCATAAATTATATGCTAAATACAATGTATATAATTTCAAATAAATTAAATCAAATATCATTGTGGAAGATTTTGCACATTACCAAAATATTTTAATAGCTATTGTAGATTTTTTTTAGAAATCATTGTTACATTTTCTTTTTAATAGTTACTATTTGTTTTCATAATAAAAAAGTAAATTTAAAAAAAAATATTATTATTGATATTATTTTAAACTTTTGTTTTCATAGTTGATCTTTTTGGGGGATACTTTAGAGTCAATATATAGATAGTATTCATGATTTGGAAAGATTATTTGAAATAATACACACATAATTAAGAATAATGAGTCAAAAAGTTAAATTATAAAGCTAAAGGGTGTTCAACGCATTTCATAAACCCTAAGGGTAAATTTGAGCATTTTAACCACAATTTCTATTAAGTTTTAATGAAGTTAAATTCACTACGTAGAGAAAACTCCATTTACTGTGGCCAAACCCGCAGTAAGTACTGCGAGATGGGCCGTAGTAGATGTCGCAGTAAAAATGATCGCAGTTTTGCCCATCACTGCGGGTATGGCCGCAGTAGAAAGATTTTTTATTTAAAAAAAGTGGATGAATCGTGATGAATTCCAGAAAAATCCAGATTTCAGATGAATGGTGACCAAGTTGCGGCGGCGTCGGCGGTGGAGCAGCGGTGGTGCAGTAGCGATGGTTGAGCAGCGACGAAGAAGGATAAGAAGAAGAAACATAGAAGAAGAAGAAGAAGAAGAAGAAGAAGAAGAAGAAGAAGAAGAAGAAGAAGAAGAAGAAGAAAAAACATAGGAGAAGAAGAAGAAGAAACATAGGAGAAGAAGAAGAAAAAAACATAGGAGAAGAAGAAGAATAAACATAGAAGAAGAAAAAAACATAGAAGAAGAAGAAGAAGAGGAAGAACGGAGAAGGAAGGAGAAAGAAATTAGGATGAAGAAGAATGGTGGAGAAAGAAAGGAGAAGAAGAAAGAAGGTTGAAGAAGAATTGTGCGGCGGAGATGAAGAGAAATGGGAGTTTAAACCCTAAAAAAAAGTTTATTGCGGCCTTGGCCGCAGTAAATCCCTACTGCGCCAGCAAATGCATTATTTACAGTACAAATGGGCTTACTGCGGCCCAAACCGTAGTTAGGCTTGCATTCCCCACGTAGTGATTGCGGGTATAGATTTGCGACCTACTTATACTTTAGATCCACTTTTGCAACAAAATTGTATTTATGTATAGATTTGTAACAAGGAGTATAATTTAGGTATAGATGGTATAATTTACTCATTTACTTACCAGTGATAGAGGCCACATTAGATTCAAATTTATGGTACACCCCCTCTGATGGGACATGAGGCAACAAAGTTGGACTAGTGGAGGACCGGATGATATGAATCCGACTAGAGGGGTCGGAGAGGATCTAGTCTGCTTGCTAGGGGTGGTGTCGGTGGAACATGGATTCTGCCAATACCCCTCTTTCATCTTGTGAGAGCAAAAATAATGTTTTGCTTTCGCCATAATCTCCTCACTCATCTTGTGATAACAAGAATAAAGTTTCGCTTCTTCCATGGATTCGCCTTGAACTACTATGACCTCCATCATTCGTGTGAATGATAATCATAGTATTTTAGTCAAGGATGGTAGTGAAAGTTGATGGGGAAGAATATGGGGCCACCTCCTCCATTCCTTGGAATTGTTGAAAAAATCATGGAAAATGGTGGAAATTATATGCATGATAAATTATCATTTTTCTCACCATTTAGTGTGGAGGTTTATGACCCATTAGTAGGAGTGTTATGACCATGGTTTATGGCCATTAATAGGGAGGTTTTATGTCATTTAGTAGGGTGTTTTATGACTAGCTTTATGGGGTATTATGGTGTCTCTTAATGTTTTAGCTCCTCCCAACCACCATAAAAGGGCACCTCCTCTAAGCATATTTTTCATCCCTCATCACATTATTCACTTTTCTTCCTCATTGAGAAAAATCTCTCTTCTAGCTTATGTTTTGGTGTTCTTCAAGTGTTCTTCCGTTCAAGTTCGTCGGTGAGGGAAGTTTGGTGCAATTTCACTTCACGTCTTCCGTTGTATCCTGGGAGACAGACGGCCATCGAACCTCGAGCACTCGTACCGGAGGGGGTGAATCTATTTTAAGGAGATTGTGTGAAACATAAGCCTCGGAACTCTGTCTAAATTTGGTTTTGAATTTCTAATTCTTCTTTTAATTCTCAATTGTTAGAATTATTATTATGATTTACTCTATGATTTTTGCTAAGAATTATAGAGTTGAATTAATTTTTTCTTCCCTAATTCTTTGAATTATTATATTATTTATTAATTCTTAGAATTTCACCATGGTAATAAAAAGTACATTGAAACTTGTTCGATTATGTACTTATGTTTATATTGATTTATCATCATCACGAATATCCCCTTATTGTTTTATTTTATATATTGTATAACATGAATGACAAAAATGGTCTTAACAAACCAAAGGAAACTTTGGAGTGGAAATAGAAAATGTATGATAGTTTTGGTGGGAGAATTTCCTCACCATTGAAAAACAAAGTTTCACAAAATTTCACATCGTAGAAAGTTATCTTTAGGTTAGGGCCTTAGGCACACACACACACACACACACACACACACACACACACACACACACACACACACACACACACATATATATATATATATATATATATATATATATATATATATATAGCCCAAGTGCACCTAGAATATACGAGGAATATACTTAAAATATGCTAGGAATATCCTAAGTTCACACACTTCAAACATGTGATTAAATAAATAAAAATAAAAAAAATAAGTCATAATGTGTCAAATTTATATCCTAGCTATTTGACATTCAATATGAGAGTTTCTCGAGATTTTGGTGCTAATCTGGAGATTATATTCGCAACAGGTGCACCCATAGTCCCACAATTTTAAGTCGTGAACTAACGTAGTCTTGTTTTTAGTTTTTGTACCATTAAAGTCCCATTTTTAAGTTTTTTTCTTCATGCATGGTCCTTTTTGACATTTTTGTCATTTCAAATAATTTGTAAAATATATAAATTATCCTCACGTTTAGTGAAACTTTCAATTTTACCCTCAATTTTATAAACCCTAAAATTGTACCCTAGCTTTTTATATAAAGCCTTAAAATTCTACCCTAACCATTTTCTTTATCTTACCACTCTCCTATCCACCACAATCGAAACATCTCAGAACTGTCGGTAACCTTCGCCGGAATGCCCATACCACCCTTCAAGCCGCGAAACGTGAGCCTAGGGCGGATGATCTGTAGCCCATGGCCGAAAATCGTGAGCCCAAGGCCGCGAATCGTTGGCTCGGGCTGCGAATCGCGAATCTAGGGCCTCGAATGGCCGACCCAGGGCAGTGAATTGTGTGCCCTAGGCCACGAATCACAGTCCAAAGGCCGCAAATCCCCTGCCCAGGCCGCCAATCGTGATCCCGTGGTTTTCCGGCGGTGGTCCGTGGCTTTCGGCGGTGGTGGGTTGGATAGTGGTTGATACAGGTGGAGGTGAAAAGTTTAAGGTAGATGAAGATGTTAGAAATGGTTTGTTTGTATATTCTTAAAATATGATGGTGTAAATGGTGTAATAAGAAAAATTCAGTTTATAATCATTATTGTACCATTTATGTGAAATGGTAAAATAGACAAATAATCACAAAAAGGATCATGGATGAAGAAAAAACTTAGAAACAGGACTTTAATGGTCCAAAAAATTAAAACATGACTAAGATAGTACATGAATTAAATTTATGGGACCATAGGTGCACTTTACCCTATTCGCAACCATAACCATTTGAAATTTGATAAGTTACGTGGGATCCGACTGATCAACGGGTAAGCAATCTTGTTTTCTCCATAACTTGAGTTTTCGAACTTCGATTGAGGTGATTCAAAAGTCATTCTTCTTCTTTTGAAATAGGCTTCAGCAAAAGATCAATAGAATTGAAGGATTTGACTTATGGTTGGCTCGAATTTCACATCACCGAAGTTTGGTGGGGTCGGGGGAACTCTCGCCCCACCCGGAGATATGATTCTCCGGGTTCGGAGCTACCTGAGAGCGAGGTCTGTAGGGTTTGCTCTGTTTTCCGTTCTTTGGACCTTATGTGTGTTTTTTAAGTGCCATTGTTTTCTTTCATCTTTTTTTAGTTTATCTAGTATGTCTGCTAGCTAGGTTTGGCGTTTGCCATTGGTGGTATGGCTGCTTCGACGACATCTACATGGTGAGCGGGCGTCTAGCTCCATGTATATGGATTCTTTTGTACGACATTCTCATGCGCGTTTTGGTGCATCTTAGGTCACTCTTTCGATGTTGTCGGAGCCTGTTCATGTCGCTACGGCTTTCGCTTGCTCTGATTGCTTGGAGACCCTGAGCTTTTATGATGTTTATTCCTTTTTTGGCTACTCCTTTTAGGGGATGGAATGTTTTCTTAAAAAATTTTATGCCGGCTTGTGGCTTCTCGTTTGGTTTGTGTTCTCAGAAGGGGTCGGATCCTATCTGCTACCTTGCTCTTTTTGGTGATTAATCATATTGGTTCTCCCTTTCAAAAAAAGAAATATGGTACATGATCTCTGTGTGGTTGATATATTTGTAAAGTCTCTCTACAATATGTATACTCTTCACTCAGTTGCCCATGAATCTTGATTTTATGGCAACTCTACAAGTTAGCTAGCTCTCAGCATTCAGGCTGGGACACCATTGGTATGTGTATATATAGGAAACATACAATGACCTCTCGAGGTTTGATTGAATCTACAATTAGCACCCCTTCCAAATCTCATAAATCAGCTGAGATCTCTAAAAGTATATTGAAACCTGCAATTACTTCGCTTAGTTGTTACTTTTGTCAAATTTTTATTTAAATTGTTGATTTTTTTGATAAGATTTAAATTGTTGATTATTGTTGTAAATCTACCTTAATATTTGTCAATCACTACTTCTTCGTAAAGTTCTTCTCAGCCTCTCTCCGACACGCACCTCCATGCGCAACCAAATTTGGGCTAGCCCATCCCCCCTCTCTCTGACATGCACCTCCCCCTTTTTCTTCTCTCACGCGTGAACTCCTCATCCTGGTCGAATATTAAGGAGAGTAGAGCAAGGAAGGTATAGGGTAGGGGAGGCTCATGGAGGGAAGTGGTTGGTGGTCACCAGCGCAATAAGGGCAATGAAGGTAGGGTGGGTGGGAGGATCGACGGGGAATGGAATGAAGAAATTGTAGAGGGTTAAAATAAATATGGCAGATTTGTTAGAGTTAAAATCTTTAAGATTCGACTAGTAATTAACCACGAACTTAATTGATTTATAAAAAAAACAATAATTGATTGAAACAAAAGTACAACGCGAAGAAGGGGAGAGAAAAAACCCTAGGATGCTTCGACGCCGCATCCTCCCCGATGTCCCTCTTCTTCGCCAGATCGGGCCACCTGCACTGTTGCTGGTGCCGCTCTTGGCCTTCAAGACTTGCTTCTTCTCTTTAGCGCCTCGCCATCGCCACTGGAAGTCCGTCTCCAGAAGATATGGTGTCGCGTCGAACTGCTACCTCCTGGATGTGTGAGGCTCCGCGGGTAGGCGGTTGCCTCCGATCGGGGTGGGTCTTCTCTAACGCTTGTGGGCTTTGCTCGGTCGGTTCCGACGGCATGGTCTCACTCGTCTCCGACGTCCGTTTGCAGGCGTCGCGCCACTTATTGACGCGAGACCATGTTTCGACCGACGATTCTTCTTCATCTGCGCTCCGCGGTCAGGGTTACTTGATCGATGATCGTGATGGTGGCAGCAACTGTTGGAGCCGATTGGGGACTTTGGAGGACTTCACATATGTGTTTTGTTTGTGCTTGGCCTCTCGCTGGTCGGCCTTGTTAGTGAGTGGGTTGGCCGAGGGTGGAACAGATCTGCTGTGCACCACCAGATGGGTGGGTAGTAGACTCGATGGTTCGGTGGGGTTGGGGTTTTCCCTGCCCTACCCAGCACCATGATTTGGTGGTTTCAATGTTTGTTGGGTGCGGGACCGACCTGACATTCCTTGCAGTGTTTTCGGACTTTCTAGGATTTCTTTTTGACTTTGTGGTCGAGTTTTAGTTTGTTGTGGTGTCGGTTGATGTTTGGTTTTTGTCTGTTTTGGTGGTTACTGGCTTGCTTCTGGTTGTCTGTCAGTGGTTGTTTGCTTGTGGTTCTGTGGCTCCTTTGATCACACTTGCGCTGCGAGACATCGTCTAGCTCCATGGAAGCTGTTTGGGAGTGCCTGGGCGAGATTGCGGATCTATGTTACTTCGTCGCGCATTTTTATGTGTTTTTTCAACCCGTAAGTGGGTATTCTCGGAAGTTATTTGCTATGCGTTGGATAGTAGCATTGTGCTTTTTAACTGTGCATCTTAGTTATGGCCGGTCATTAGTTTGTTTAGATCTAATAGTTTGTTGATTTATCCTTTAGTTTTCTGCCAATTTTTGGCTTCATTGTTTTTTATTTATTGTTGATCATTAATATAATTAATCACGTTTCTCAGCAAAAAAACACCAACAACACGAAGCTTCTGAAACCGGCATTGTTTGACGGACGTTTAGGGTCGGCAATGTTTTAGCCTTCAGTTTCCGTTTACTCCTTGAACCCTATTCGTTTTATCGCCGTCGATCGCGGCTACCAAACTCCGGCCCTATGGCGTTTGCCTCCGTCCTCCGCCGCGTCGCCGCCAAGCCCTCTGCGCTCAATTCACAATTGCCGTGGGTTCGTCTTCATGTGACTCTCACTTCTCCGAAGCTATTCATCAGCGGTATTTTCATTTCTCCGCGAATATGTTCCAACTCATAATTTCTCTCGGGCCTTTTCTTTCTTCGCGATTAGAACATTTACTGGATCGATTTTCGCTGCTGTTTTTGATATTTTTACCTCGTCGTCAGTACGGATTTGTGGTCTGCTTTGCTTCTTGTTCTGTGAAACTAGATAGCTTCAACTAGTAATGCTAATAGGAGATGGCATCCGATTGAGGAACAACTTTTGTAATCAGATTCAGAGACGATTATCTAGTCGCAGATTGTGTTTTCGAACCGATGAAGCGAAAATAATTCCATTTGGTTGTTTTTTTTTTCCTAAGCTTTAATCTCAAGAACTCAAGAAGGGCACTGGATCACTTGTTTTAGTCAATTAAATAAAGGTGTTAATTTCTTGCTTCTTCCCTTCCATGTCACATTGCTATCAGCTGTATACCATTTCTTTGCCTTATCTATCAACCATTCAGGTGAATTTACCACTACAATTTGCTTGGCTTTTTGGCATCTGTTCCAAAAGCACGTTTAGAAAGCAGGAGATGGTGCACATGCCAGCATCTCTCATAGAAAATGTGAGGCATACATTTGTGTCTGTCCATATGAAAAACTCAGATTTACTCGTAAATCCAAATTAAACATGGATTGTTGGATTCACAGATGAACTCTCGGTGTTGAGACTTGTATTTTTGGAGCTTATCCATATTTGCTGAAGTGAAGTGCTGGGAACCCACAATCTTCCCTTATGGTCTGTTATGTTGGAAATGTGAATTTTGTCTTCTATACTCATACTGTGTACCTGAATAACCTTGTATCAAGGTGGCCTCTTGTTCATACTCACTGCAATGTGTCTAATCCTTATCTTGGATTCTGTAGGTGAGTGTCTATTTACCACATATGTGGAAAAACACATACCATGAAAATATCAAATTTATCCTCTTAATAAATCTCTACAAAGGGTGTTTTAGTCTTTTAGTTTAATAGATTAGTTAGTTGAGTTAGTCAATTAGTAGTACATTTAGGTATGTGTTTTTCCACATATGTGGTAAATAAACGGACTCATTTTGTAGTCATGTTGCTCTCTAACATGCATCAGTTTTTCTTCCAATTACAATTATCCATCTTGTTATTTCTTTACATTGACTTGGTTCTTCTTCTGTTGTCTCAACTGTTAGAAGATGTAAATGGTAAATTGGTAACTAACACCTGTCCTTTTCTTTTTAGGTATTTCGAAAGTTACGTCAGATGAAAAGCTTCGGGAGACATTCGCGCCTTTCGGCCAACTGGTTGAAGGTCAGTTGAAACTCTAGGCTCGACTTGCATTTGGTTGTTGCACCCGCATGCTTGAATATGGATTGTTTAATCCGGTTTGTTTTTCCCATGTTCATCTGCTACTACTGCAGCCAAAGTGATAATGGATAGAGCCACAGGAACATCAAAGGGCTTCGGCTTTGTCACATACACAACCATTGAAGAGGCTGAGAAGGCGCGGGAAGGAATGAATGCCAAGTTCCTGGATGGCTGGGCTATCTTTGTAGACCCTGCGAAGCCAAAGGGGGAACCTAGACCTCCACCATCTAGAAGAGTAGAACAAGAGTCCCTGGATCTTGGTTTCAAGACCAACAGGATGGTTGGTTTCGGTGAGAAGTTTGGTTTAGATAAATCCTGGTGAAATGCTCGAGGGACTATGTATTGTTGGGAAACAACTCAATGTTGTACCAATACCTGAGAACCAAGTATCAGCTTTGAAGCATTTGGATTAGGATTATTTTCAATGATGAGAACTCTGATGTTTGGATCATACAATTGGAGACACTTTCCATCATTTACTTACCAATTGTTGATTCAAAAAGATTATAGTATTAGCTTAGGACTGAAATAAGATATTACTGTAAACGTCTAGGATTCAATTGTTAAATAAAAAAGATTTAAAACTCAATCGCCAAAATCACAAAACCTTTTGTACTGAAATGCATTTTCTCCGAAGGATCAGCATATTGAATCAAAATAACAATTACTAATTGAATCTTACTCGTATTTACTATCCCTATATAATACTAATACAGGATCTCCATCCAGCAGCAAAAAAAAAAGTTGTGGAGTGCTCTCATATTGACACATCAGCGACATCTCAGACCCATGTCAGCGCCACACGTGTGAACACGTTCTTTTTTGTACACAATCACATTTATTCGACCTACCATTTTTTATGTTACAACTTACCATTTTTATTTCATTCCATTTAATTCGATACATATCACTAATTGGGTATACAATATGGAAAAAAACATAATATCCATTTTCAAAAATTAATGTTGTCATAATGCCGTCATTCTCTCTTCTTTTTCCGCCCTTCTAATTTTTTATATATTAATACTTGCATATTAATTAAAACAATATATTTGCTATTTCAAACTATATCAATTTTAATATAAAAAACATAATGAAATTTCTCGAAAAGTTCTTATTTGATGTAATTAAAAAATCGAAAAGAAAGAACTAAAATAAAATAACGAAACGTACATGATATGATTTTTTAAAATAATTATGAAACGCAAAAGAAAGTAAAAAAAAGGGGGGGAGGGGTCTATCTTTATAGTGAGATTTTTGTTAGGCCATAGAAATCCTTTCGAACGTAGAATTTATTTTTATTTTTTTTAGTGTAAGTTTTAGAATGCTCAACGTTATTTCAGTGCAATCAAGAATGAATCAAACGATTATATTTTTTTTATTTTTAAATGAGTGTAGGCTTTGTTAACCAAAGTTAAACGTACATAACCAATACAGAGACGTGTCTAGCTATATGGAGCGGTCAACAAAAAAAGGTCATGACGAGCATCATTGTGTGCTGCCACATTACAACTACATGGGGGTAAAAATGAAATAATAAAAAGAGAATTATGAGTTCAAGAAGCGAGCATCGTCTACTAAACTATAGCCGAAATTAAGCTCATTTACCAACACTTGATAGTCCAATTCAACCAACACAAATGACCAACCACATATATGTGCTTCACGCAAATCCTATAAAATTGCAGCAGGTTCCACATACCATGGATCAGCGCCGACAAAGTGAAAATTAAGCGAAGAGACATCGATTAAAACACCCAAGTGATCACGCGCGATCATTCATGCTACAACAAAACTGATGGCCGTCAGACCCAATTTACTTAAAATGACCAAAAAGGCCTAGCAAAAGGTCCAAGCAGTAAACTAAAATAAGGGCCCCATTAAAAACCCAAATAATCCATAAACCCGTACGAGACAAGGACATCAAGAATTGACCCGAACATACTAAAATGAAATTCTCGGACTATATGTCACCCCACGGCGGAAGCACACAGGTGATTACGATGTTCATCAACACCGTAACCATATTCAATTGGGGTAACAGATCACACACACAGCACATCTGTCAAGTAGACCCCGTGGGCCCCACAGACCATTTTAAATTTTTCGTTCACAGAAATATTCATACATGATAATCACTTTTATTTATAGCACGCGATCACATTCTTACATATATTTGAACACAAAAGTCAGAAATGCACAAAATGGTGCACACTTGTACAGTTTCACAGAACTGCACAAAGTGCTTCAAAACACATCTACATGCTTACAACTGATATTCAACACATGTCTGGTGCCAAAAACACATACACACACTGTACACATAATCGAACAAAATTTTTCACAAAGTACACAAGTAATGCATACTTACAGATTTTCACACATCTTGTACAAAACACTGCACAACCACATCCACACATATGATTTTCAGCAAAAAACCCTGAATATGATACTACATGTATGCATGTCATCTGCAATATACAGAGCCAACAAATCACTACTGGAATACATACAGAATGTGCGAAGTGGTGACACTGCATGGTCCAACCAAAGTCTTCGACGTGCAGATACTACTGCTGCTACACACAAAAGAAAGTTTAACCATAAGAAAACCATTGTGCTCAATAATAACTGAAGCTCGGAACTGGATATGCACATACATCAGAAGTTAATATCACACTTAATAGCACACTACGAAAGTTACCCTTTTAACCACACACCTTGTATCATAACTGATCGGAACACACACACACCAAAAATCTCTGCCACACTTGATCACACACAACGGGCATTACCCATTAATCCACACATACTGAATCATAACTGATCAAAACACACACATACACACACACATATGTACCTGAAATAATCACAACCTAAAAGTCAACCCCCGAACTCTATCCAACGGGCTGTTTGTCAGGTACTCCTGAAAATTATAATATAAGGGATAAGTCCTCGATGAAAACTTAGTTAAGGGCTGAGGTATAAGCATTGGTTTTCTTGTCGCACAAGAAACCTGCAACCAAAGCTAAAAGCAGATACACAAGAATATATATACAAATGCAATGCAAATCAAACAACATATTATAATAAGGTTAGACGGAACACAGTGACGGTCTTCCCGGCTGTAGCTGAGACACACACACATATAATCACACACAAGAGCATGGTCAGCTCGGGGTCGCGATTTCCACCGTCAAATCACACACAAAACACCTTATAGTTGTATCACATCACATCATCACACTATTTAGGTGTTGTATCACGTCCTGAGTGTTGATCCAAAAAACCTGCACACTAATGCCTATACCATATGACTAAGGTTGGCATCACCGAGGCCACCCCTCAAACCAAACCTAGCTTCAATATACTATGATATGCATTTCATAAATTACTCCAAAATACAGTACCGGGAGACACTGAACCCTTACCTTATACAAAGTTCTGAATTTGACCTCTTGTTCAGATTTTCAGAAACCGATTTCGGCAGAGCTTCGGTTTAGTTTTTGCCCTACCCTCTGTTCACAACTGAGCAATAGAACACATAATACACACTCTGAACCATAAAATCACATATCCATGTGGCGCCTCCACACACTAAAAATTCAGACGTCAGCGGTTTTTCACACAGAATCTCATTCACAAAATCTGATATGTACAAAGTATATAACTCTTCACCGTGAATAACATATATGATTAGCTCTTCACACAACTGAACTTTGGTTGCCGTACAGGAAACCATAAACCGATTTCGGTAGCACTCCGAAAGCGTTTCAGCTCAAATCCATTTTCACAACTGATTACAGAGCACGTAAACAACACTTATAAACCATAAAATCAACCTCACAAATGGCGCCTCAAATATCTCAAAAAATATCTCACAAGCAGTGCGAAACCCCCAGGCTTAGGCGAAGACCCAAGGCGAAGCCGCCATGAGAAGCCTCGAGGGGAGGCCCCCGTGCGAAGCCTCTAGGCGCAAGGAAAGCTTCGGGCGAGGCCTCATGCGAAGCCTCCCAGCGAAGGCGAGGCCTCCCTGCTCAACAATCCAACCAACCATTCCAAGCCAATTCGAAATACTCTCTCCATTTATGAAGATATTTAGGAGGACAAATGTTTACTTTATATGTATTCATGCAGATTTGACAAGGTATTGATGTCGATCTAATAAGTTATTGATGTTGATCTAACAAGATATTGATGTCGATCTAACAAGTTATTGATGCTGATCTAACAAGATATTGATGTCGTTCTAACAATGTATTGATGTTTATCTAACAAGGTATTGACGTGAAGAAACAAGTATTGAGGCGCTAACACTAAGCCTCAAATTAGGCTAATTGCGCTCTCAGTCCCTTATCTCATTTGCTCTTAGTACTTAAGTGCTCAACTTCCACAAAGTTGACACTTAAGTCACTGAACATCTGTTTCTAACCAAATAACTCTCAAACTCACTCATTGAGCGTGCGATCTAACAAGGTCACATTACGATCTAACAAGGTATTGATTTCTCACTAATAAATTGATGTCGATCTAATAAGATATCGCTATCACCCAAGTAATTAGAAGTCGATTAACGTAACAAAACCTCATCGATTGATTAAACCATACTCTTGATCTACATGTATTGTGTCTAATAAGGTATATTCTCTAATAAGATATTGCGATCTAACAAATTTGGCCCTAAGAATAAACTAACAATGCATGGGAGTAACAAATTCTATCTTGATCTATTGATCTTGATCTGCGGTTCGTGACATACTCAAAACTTGCCGTTTCTCTCGGTCAAGAGAGAATAGTGCATAGAAAACAAAATATGCTACTAATCACAAGGTCTTCATAGTCTCAGATCGAAGGACTACACGCACTATGGTTAGGTGTGAAACTTGTAATAATCATGCCACGATTATTTAAGTTCTCACAAGTGAATCGAACCATTACATCTCACTATGTAATCATAAGTTAGACTCCCTAGGCCTATCTATTCTCTTAATTAGTTTGCGTTGCACTTCTATCTATTCTCTTAATTAGTTTGCGTTGCACTTCTATGAGAGCAACAGTGTCATTGAGCAACAAAGAGATCCGATACTAAACATGCTGCTGTAAAACCAATATCACATTTCTGCCAAGAAAATAAGAAACGAGTAGATTGAGAATCCAAAATTGAACACAAGTAGCTATGAGATTGCGTAACAAGAGACTTCAATCCATCTTCTGTTTACAAAACGAAAGCCCTACTTCTCCGATGAGTTGGGTCCTCTCTTCTTGCCGAATCCGACCACTGCAAAACCAAGCAACACAGAGAAAGCAACATTACAAACTACTCTACAAAACTACATCCAATCCAATAATCCATCAACCACAATCTCTTAACTGAACCACATCACCTACACTTAACGCCATAGGGAAAAAAAAAAGAATCATCCAGTATTTAACTTTCCTCCAATTTAGGATGACCTTGAGGTTTTTTTTAGTGTTAGGTGGAGTGTGGATTTGGGAGTCTTTTTGCTCGGTATGAGGCAAGAGTTTTTTTGAGTCTTTGGGTGGTTTCTGGTGATAATACTTCATCATACTCTTGTTGATGATGATGTTTAAACCAATAACAAATGACCAACCGCTATTTTGCATACAATGGGATAACCTCCTAATTTTACAGAAAATTCCTCTTTTAGCCAGATTGCACAAAATTTCAAATATCATTTTCTTACAGGTAATAAGTATCCCAAATTTGACACTAGAACTTTGATAACTGAATATAGTTTACCATCTACACTTCTCATAGGCATAACGTAAGATAACCATATGTAGAGACAAGAAATAGAAGAGGCAAGATCCTGTTATTTTTTAAATAACAACAGTCCATCTCAACACCCAGACGTAATGAATCATGCAAGTAATCATTTTTCTTCAGTCCAGAACTGAACATTCCATTTAATAACAGCATTATGAACTGCCAGTGTACATCCCAAAGAATAACTTAATGAAATGTAGTGAACATATCATCTCAATTATGCATGCTATTCAAGTGTAGTACTAGCAATTAGCAGAAGCTACAAAAAAAGTGTAGCTACAATTTTTTTTGTTTTTTGTTCTCATCACATTTCCAGAACTTTTTGCTACTTGTCATCAAAGCAGGATAAACCACAAATCTTCCTGGACAACAAAATACGCCAGGCAGTGCCTACAATTCACATTCCTGATCCATTACATGTTCAGATACTAACTAAATATGACTAACAGCATCGAACTGCTTGGCCAGTAGCAACAATCTCAGATCCAGTAAATCAGTTATAAGCTGTTTGATAAGATTCTAAGAGTGCAACTGCAACAATCCAATAGAAAATGAAGCTGCCTGAAGGAATCCAAACAAAAGGCTTCTAGTTGGAAGAACATGTTTCACGATCACAAAACATAACTGGTTAATTGGCTGTACAGAACATGGACATCATTTTCCCCTTTTCCTAGAAAAAGTTGAACTAGCAAGAAGTTCCAACAAAACATGAAGTTGGTTATTTCAAGACATGTAGTTAAAATTCCTCCAACTTGCTAGCAAGCAATTTTTTTCTCCTACATCCAATGCATCACAGACGATAGTCTAGGATGGAAAAAGTGCCAAATGAACCTTCAGACGTTGGAAATTCATTCTGCCTTGACTTAGGATGGACTAAAATAGCATACTCTAAAATACAAAGCATGAAGTAAAAACTCTCATTGAGATTCAAAAAAACCTAAACTTTATGACACCAATCGGTAATCAAATGAAGCTCTCAACAAACAAACAATTGTGAAACCAAAAACACACAAATCATTATCATCATCATGTATCCCGACACTGATTAGCTGCTAATATCCAATTTAATTTGGGGAAACAAAATTACCTGCAGTAACGAATCGACGATTGTATTGCATTCGCTTGTGAGCGCGACCGCGCGGCTTCTTCTTCTTGTCCTGCTTTGCGACCTTCGGAGTTTGGCCTCTCACCTTACCGGCACGAGCCAGAGATCCGTGAACCTTACCTGGATATATGATTCATCGTTAAGATAAAACTAACACGATCAACACTATGGGATTGCTGGAAATTCCGTAAATCTAACATGGTTTTCAAATTCCAGAAACCCCAATTCCTTCCGTCTCAGTTCGTTCACTTACCCATGGATGATTGCTGGAAATTCCGCTGCTGCTGGTTGGCCTAGAATGAAAGGTTCCGAGGATTAGGGTTTCGGGCGTGCATGTGTTGCTCTTGTACTTGTATCCGAGGATTAGGGTCTCCGCGGGTGCTGGGCTAGCTACCTTCTTCTTTTGGGCCAATATTGGGTAGAGAATCCTTTTGTATTTCTTCTTGGGCTCCATCTGGTCCAAATGTTCAATAGGTGCATCAAATGTTAGAACTTGTGCTCCAATTTCTTGAATTCTTTCTTTGAGCTCCTCAAACTTTCGAAATGGGCCCATGACCAAATCAAGGAATTCTCTTCTTCTTCTTCTTGTGAGTAGTCCTCCAAATGGTCTTTGACCTTTTAGTGGTGTGGTTGGTTGGGTGAACCTCATCATATCCTAGCAAACATGATATGTTACAGTGGTGTGTTGTTTTTTCAATATTTAATTTATAATTTCATTTCTTCAACATTTTGATATATATCAAATAATTTAGATGCAAAATGGTGATCAGCAGAAGAAGAAGAAGAAGAAGAAGAAGAAGAAGAAGAAGAAGAAGGAGAAGAAGGAGGAGAAGGAGAAGAAGGAGAAGAAGAAGGAGGAGAAGGAGAAGAAGGAGAAGAAGAAGAAGAAGATGATGAAGAGGTTCTTGCGTAGAGTTGGAAAGATTTCCGTATGTGTTGTTTAGTTAAAACTTGTCTTGTGCTTTTTTTTTCGTGCTCCTTAATTAATTTCAGTAGCTATGTGGAATTCTACTTTTTTTTTAAAAATGTGGAATTCTACTTTATTCTTGTTTTTTTTCTTCTATTGCTTGATTAGAAACAATTTGATTTAAGAAGCTTTTTGTGTCAACGGTTGCTGGCTTCATATATTGTAGCGACTCAAGATATATATAGACCAAAAGTTGAAGATCGATTTTGTCGTAGAAAAAAGGGGGAAAATAAATTAATTTATAATTAGGTTTTTCATTTTTCATATGCGAGATTTTTTACCGATAAAAGGTAAGAGTAAACAATGCTAATACGGATTAAGGGTGTATTTAAATTGATAGAGGAGATGTATGTGAGTATAAAGTTTGAAGAAGAAGTGATTTGATAAAAAAAATTAATGGTAAATTGATAAATTTTAGAATATTTTGTACGTTGGAAATTGCACATGTAAGATTGTTTTTAGGAAATTTTTAGGTGAACATAGGGATTAAGAATGTCTTATCTTTTATCTTTCAGATGACACGAACGATCGTGCCACAATAGATGGCCAGTGCACTTTCTCCTGTTTGAAAGAAAAAAAAAACCTATACTTTTCAAATTAATACACATTTTTAGAAGAAAAATGTAATTTTGCAACTGAAATTTATGAAATCCATAAATTTGTCATTGAAGTTCATTTTGAAGCAAAAATGTCACCAACATTTTAATGAATGAATAAATTTACTATTGGACGTTAATTTGTCCCAGTTGGCGCTCATGTGACGTGTCACTAGATGATTACGTGGATATTGATTGTACATTTTGTAAAGTTAATATTGAATTTTACCTTAAAATCTGTCACAATTTAAGGGTTGAATTGTTAGTTTTACAAAATTTAAGTGACATTAAAATATTAATTCTACAAAAGTATACAACGTTCAAGGTCCACGTAATCATCCAATGGCATGTCACATGAGCGTCAACTGAGATAAATTAATGTCCAATGACAAATTTACCAATTCATTAAAACATTGGTGACATTCTCACTTTAAAATGAATTTCAATGGTTGATTTAGAGATTTTGTAAACTTCAGTGGTAAAATTATCTCTTCTATTTGCCCCCGAAGAACCGGTAAGCTTTTTTTTAACAATCTATATTATTAATTCAAAGAATCATAATACAAATCTTTAAAGTAGTCGTGCAAAAAAAACCCGAAAAAACCTCTCGCTGGAGGATTAGCGAAAATTGAGAGAAACCAACAGAGACAACAGAGCAAAAGGCAAAAGGAAAAGAAAACTGAAAGATAACCCGTAGAGTTGTGGAGATGCACATCCAAACGGCTAAGAGCCCGAGCTGTCAAAACGGTAGTGTGAGAGATGGGCCCTGAGATTGCCCACCTCATCAGCGACAAGATCCATCAGTTGACTACCAAACAACCTTCACGCCTGAGATCACCTGGAACGCTGGATTGAGCACGAAACTTGCTCCAAATAAGATTAAAAAAAACCCCTGAGACCAATTTATGTCTCGTTGAACGGAACCGAGTTGTCCTGGAATGTCTAAATCCTTGACAACATCAAGCGATCAAAATAAGCAACATCAGAACTAACCAGGAAGACCCACCACCCGAACAATTCTTATCGTAAAGGCTCATGGCGCTTGGCAGGACGAGACTTCGCTCAGTCCTGCCGTAAACAGTAGCATCTCGATCTACACCAGCTCAACGCCAGACACCACCAAACCTCAAAACCAATCAAGGCACACTAGCAAACCACCTTGTACACTCGAAGACACAAATCCGAAACCAAGGCCAACAGACCAACCATCCCCAAATTTGCCCTAACTGGACCCTAATGAAGACTCCCACCTGAACACTGAGGAAACTTCAACGCCTCCTGTGAAATCCTTGCTCATCGTCTTCATACAGCCATTAACAAACACAACGCAAACCAACAAGCTCTCTTTCGCCAAATCCTTCATATCATAAGCCCGCCACCTCCACAAGTTTTTCCGGTGAGAGTCGCTAGATTTGCCAAACAGAGCACCCACGTACATTGCCGCGCAAGGCCAAGGAGCCACTGCTCCAATAGAATCCGAAACCCGCAAATCGGCAATGAAAATGAGCACGCCCATGATCTGACCGCCCCACTAGGCAAGGTCGTCGTCGTCGAAGCAGAAGCCTTGGTAGAGGCAGACCAATCACTAAAAACAAAATCAAAATCGGAGACAACCCCGCCGAGGAAAGGTAGGAAACTTCAACGCCTCCAAACCTTGGGCCAGCACCAACTCAGAGGAAACACGATCCTCATCAAGACTGAAATCAAACCAAGAAGAGACGAAGAGAATGACAACGACAGCGCTAATAATCGACAATAGCAAAGGTGACGCCGGAAAACACAAACCCTAGCAGATCGTTTTTGGTCCCTTTTTTATTTCAAGAACGGTTAAGCTTAATATACGAGATTTATAAAGTTATAATTTCATACTTCAAGTTCATGTTTCAAGCTTCATGAACACTTCACGCAAGCCAAAGATTCCACAGTTCCGATCAAATGAAATCTTGAAATCACACATAACAGAACCAACAATAGTTCAGAACTCCGGTATACCCATTCATATAACTACTAGAGGAGTTATTTATCTTCACAAAGTGTAAAGCTTCCATTCACCAAAACCCTGCCTCAAAGAACCTCTGCAACAGGGAAGTGCATCTTAGTAGGTGACTGCTTGAGAAAACTGCTCCCGCAGAAGGCATCCGGATTACCGACATGAAACCCATCGAGGCTGTCATCTTGGAAAACCGCTGCAGCATCCAGCGGTTTATAAGAACGGTCTGAGATCCCCCCACCTCGACGAGAATGATTCTTGCTGGTACCACTGCGGGGAGAGCTGCTGCTCTTGTGCCTCTTCTTTCCGTTCTTCCTGTCATTGCTCTTCCTAGACTTCTGTTGCTTTCTGCCTCTAAAAGTGTGCAGTGCAGATGTTGGTGGAGGATCGTAAACATCGGGAGCCCATGTTACACTCAATTTCTTTGGTGCTATACCCTCTTTTGCTCGGCTCCCTTTCATTGCTGATTTCAACTTGACAAAACGTGGGAGGTTACATTGAAAGGTCATGAACATGTCCAATGACATCATAGAAACTCAACAAAGTGGACAGTACAAGTAAAATCAACCAACAACCAATATCAGATCAAATGACCTTAAAGACCTATAGTAACACTCAAATACTCACAGTAATTTCCTGACTGAAAAGCTGTCTCAATGCCTCGCCAAGCTCCTCATCTACTTCAGAAGATGCACCATCTGGAGTGGTTGCCAGCTTGTCTACACATAGGAACTGTCGTCCCTGTCCAAGGTTCAATTCTTTCAACCGTGTGGCCAAACCACTACTACCGTCAGCATCAGCCTCGTTATCGGCTTCATCCAAACAACCGTGGAGAAGGGTCTGGTTTTTGTTATCATTGACATGATCCACCCCACCAAAACCAAGAGAGCAAACGTCCATATGCAACATACAGACCGAAATAAGAAGCTAGCTGCATGATACCAAAGCATGGAAAACAATAACCATCAGCTCACAAGATGACACACCATCAACGAGTCAAGCATTCAAGAAACAGAATTTGAACCAGAGATAACAAAATACGAGAAAACAGAAGAGAAATGTCCATGTGCAACATATGAACCAGAACAAACAAGCTAACTGGTTGATGATAAAACATATAAAACCATAACAACCACCTTACAAGACGACAAACATCTGAAAACTGATTCTAAGTTATTCAAGTCATAATTTGGTTGTTATCAATCAGTCAAGAAGCAAAATGTCAGCGATCATAAAAAATTTCCCCAACAAACACCAAAGTTTAGTATTACAACTCGTAAGCATTAGCCATTAGGAACAAACAAAGCATCTTGAAATGGAAATCAATGCGAATATAAAGATCTATGCACCAACGAACAGAAACAAAAGGCCGGAGATTAAAAAACAAACTTCCATTCCAGATTGAATCTTAAAGGATTAGATAATAAATGGAAACACCTCTTCGAGAAACCAAAAAAGCTTATTAACATAATCAAGAAGCGATCTGTACCTTCTCTTCCTTCGGACAAACACAAATGACCAGATTCGAAATCGGTCAACGTTCGTATCCTCCTCTTGGTCAGACTCACAGAATCAAATTTGAAAACCGTAAGATCACGGGACAAGAACAAAGGGAAACGAAAACCCAACACAGAAATGAAGGAAACTCAAAACTTTGCTGGATAAAGCGATTAAACAAGGGAGAAGACAACAAACATTAACTAAGATTCCCACGCCGATCACTCTTTTCTAAATTCTTCAGCCGATGATGACACAAACTACCGGAAAACGGAGTGAGAGAAGGAATCAGAGGAGCGAAACAAACGACTCCAACGGGCAACGAAGACATTTCTTCGAAACCCTAAATCCACAAACGCCTCTCAGTTTCAATATTGATGAATCTGGTGGAATCAAAGGGGTATTTTTCGATCCGGATGAATCTGGTGAAGAAAACCTAGAATCGTGGTTCTGTGTCCAATCGGAGACAACGAAAAATTCTGGATTATTAAGAAGAAGAAGAAGAAGAAGAATGGTGCATATATACCTGAGACTAAATCTGGGACGTACACCTGTGGTTTCGATAGATCTTTTCTTTTTTGGAAATGTTAACGGTGACTCGGTGCAATTTTTAAAATTGAGTTTATTTCATTTTTTTAGAGTATCTCCAACAATTTCTCTAAAAATTTCTTCAAAATCTGGAAGCAAAGGCCACATTCTTCATATTATTTTTGCTATAACTCCAACAGCTTCTTCATTTTAGAAAATCATGCATTTATTATAACAATAAAATATTATATTTTTATTAATAATTGATAAATTATTTGAAGTAATGAGAGAGAGAAGAGAGAAAATATGTTTAAACCAATAACAAATAGCTAAAAGAGATGAGAGATAAGAGATGAGAGATGTTTGAAAAAAGTTGATTTTGAAAGGCTCTCCAAAATTTGAAAAATGCTCCAAATTTGGGCAAGGCTACCATTTTTTCTTCTTTTCCCCCCATTTTGGAGAATGAGATGAGGAAGTTGTTAGACAAAAAAAAACCTCAAAATTCTACAAAAATGAGCATTCCAATAAAATGAGAAAGCTGTTGGAGACGTTTTTACACTTCTCTACATGTGTAATAATTGTAATGATGCAAAATAAGGAAATAAAATAATAGATTTGATACATAAAAAGGAAATAAAAGTATCCTTAAGAAGTGCCCTAGGGGCACCTGTTAACAAGACCGTTCTTTTTTTCATTTTCTCAAATATTTTCGTATGGTAAATGAGGTTTTAATAGTTTATGTAAATATATAATTATGATGTTGTGCATGTGTAAATGCATACCATTTTTCTGTAAAAATCACATATATGTTTGTTGGTGATAAATACTCCATTAAGAGAACAGTCTATAATAAATCACTATAACAAAAATACAGTACAGTAGAAAATCATTCAGATATGAGAGTAAGATGAGTGATAGCCAAAGATGATCTCTGGTGGTACGGAATAAGGCAGCTACAGGACCTGCGAAAGGCAAAACACAAGAAGCTTTCAGGTGCAGAAAGAGAGGGGAGTGAGGGTGTGTAGTAATTACCTTATTTTTTTGGTTGGCATCACCCACTTATAGGGTGATGCCAGGACTCTCCCCACGTTAGGGTAGAGTGTTTGGTGGGATCTTCCCCCACGCTTGGGCTGCTGACATCTGACTTCAGAGCGGTGGATTGGACACAACTGTCCAACAGTGTTGGTCTGACAGCACTTGGGTGTGCTAAGTACAGCTTTTGTGTATTGTGTGCTGGGTGCAGCTTTTGGATATTGTGTGCTGGGTGCAGCTTTTGAGTGTATTATGTTGGAGTACCCATTGGGCCTGGCCCATATGGCATTTCCTACCAATATGGTTATACGGGGCGCACTTATGGGCCGGATACGAGGGGTCTCGTCGTATTTACGAGGGGTACTCCTCGTGCTGATGACATCAGCGTTGCGTTTGGTGGAACGACCATACGTGCCAGACCCATCTATATCAATGAGTAAGGGAAATTTATTGTTATTATGCATCATTGCATCGCATCCACACATTTTGAACGAAGGGTCTGTCTACAGTACTCCGTGGGTATTAATACCTTGCTGACATGGCTGCAGAGTGGCAATTCACGTCAAAATCCGACTAAACTTTTAATATTGTGGATAAATGACAACATAAATCCCTCATTTCTAATATGTTGGTCAAATGTCATGTGGTTTTTGGTTTTCCCAAAATCTATTTCTTTTTCACGTGAAACAACGCTTGCAGTCCGTTGTCTGTTTCACCTGAAGTTGCTGGAATAGGGAGAATTTGGCCTTGACCCGCGGTAGGCCTAGACGAATCCGACGACCTAGGTCGTCGTTCGCACTTCCACGACCTCCGTCAACCCCGTCGTACGTCGTCCGGCCGATTCCCACCACTCAACGCCGTCCGGCCTCGTTTAGGTGGTATCCGGCAAACCCGAGCTCAAACCACATTGAAACTGCACCATTGGCAACGGACAGCAGCAACTCGAAGCGAGGCTCGCCAACCCAGATCACCACCCTTTAGCCGCTCTCTCTCTCTAGCTGAACCCGTCCCCTAGCCTAACGATAGCCTCTCCTCCATCAGTTGTAGCTGAGAATCGAACCAAATCTCAGCATTCCAAGGCGCACATCAGACACCATTACTGTCACAGCCACCCCCGCCCGGTTGCGGAGGCGGAGCCGGCTGCGACGTCAAGAACCGGAACCTACGGCGGAAAGCGCGGCAACGGAGCATCGAGCTCAAATAACATACAACCAAGTGGCAACTAGCAACCTAGATACTCATTCAAGGCAAGCGAACTAGTAAATCCAACTTCTACCAAACATGCAGTTCATGGTGTCAAACATCAAACATCGCCACAACACAGAAACACCAAATCCATATATATATATATATAAACATAAAGTATGAGGTGAGCCGAAATCCAATCATATGCGGTCCAACCGCCAGAACGACCCAAGATGACAGCCCTCACACAGAGGTCGAATATACGTAATGCATCGTAATGCAATGTAAAGCACGGCATCGGGCCGGGTCGCGATCCCCAAACTGTCGTAGGGTCACAGAAGTATATCGGCACCCCAAGTGCGGATATACGCAGAATGTCGGCACCCTCGGTGCATACACCACGCAATGTATCGGCACTCCCGGTGCAGATACGCAGAACAGATCTAAGGAGCACCCGTGTCCTCTCTGACCATCCGGGTCTCGTCACAGAACATAACATATAATAATAATGCACAAATAAACCAGAAGTAACATCACCTGATATACGAATACGAGCAGAATAGGAACCCGGGCCTCCAAGGTCACCCGGCCTCGAGGCGTAACAAACATACGTTTTACCATTTGACGGGTCTCGGGATCACCGAACCACCGCCCTCACCCGGAACCCGCCTCAACTAAACCCGATACACATCATATAACTCCCAGAATGTATAACGAGAGAAGTTGAGCCCTTACCTCAGCAACACCGCTCCGTAGTACAACTCCCGGGAAATCCCGGCTCCCGGCCCGAAAAGTCGCAACTTGCCTTTTATGGTCCCATGCTACTCCACCCATACAGAATTAAGCTGAACAACTATAATTATGTCAGAACACATCCAAATAAACCCCAGAAAGCAATTCCCGCACAAACCCGCACTTTCCCGCAAAAATCCACAGAAAGCTCGGTTTCACGAACCGAGCCTGAACATTGTTATTCATACACCCACAAACACCTTCCCACCTTTAAACCCACATTCCAGACACTTTCATCCTTAATCCCGCATAAAGGTAACTTTCCCGTTTATTATCCGAAACCAACATATCAAACACCAAACCGCACCTAAATCCAACCCCGATACCAATTTAGCATCCAATTCAACCCAATTACAACACTAACATAGAGAAAGTTCCATTTCTTCAATTCGGCCCTAAACCATCTTCTTACCCAACTTCCAATTCAATCCATTCAAGCTACCAAACAATCATTCTAACCACCAATTACACTTCTTAACCAAGATTACTAACCAATTACACCTAAATCAAGCAAAATCAACATAAACCCTAATTGTACTATTCACTCAATTTGGGGCTTTTCTACCCAATCAATTTTCCACCAAATTGAAATCATAGAAAGCCTTAGAATCATGCTAGGAACAACATATCCAAAGCATGATTCAAGAACACAACTCTACATCATTTTAGAAAATTCATCAATAATTCGGGTAATTATGTTTCCCCCATCCATGGTGTTTTTCCAAAATCTAAACATAGATTCTTACTCCCCTCAAGCCCAAGAATAACATACTAAAAGATGGGAGGGAGAGGATCACTCTAGCATGTAGTGAAGAACAAACCCCTTAGCTTGCAACTCTCTCTTTATCCATCCTAAACATGATTTCAACATGGAAAGAAGATGAAAGGGAGAAGCTTACCAATTTTAGAGCTTAAATCCTTGTAGTTTCAGCAAGGAGAGATGAAGAACTTGGAGCTTGGAAGAGGAAGAACATGGCGGCAGAAGAAAGGAAGAAGAAGAGAAGAAGAAAGAAATGAAAATGAATTTCATGTAATAATATTAAGCTTAAATATCTCTTCCCTTTTTCATACTTAATAACAAAAGGACAAGTGTCCTCCCTAAAGGCTGCTGCAGCCGACTCAAGCCCAATTCAGGCCCAACATATTAGTGACTTTTGGGTTAATAACAATTTAACCCCCAAAATCTCCAAAGTTTTGCAATTAAAACCCCAAACACAAGTAACAAACTCCAAATGGAACCAAAACTGACCACAACCCTCAGAATATCATAACATTCATAAAACATTTTTCAAAAATTTATTTACCGTTCCAGAGTGTCCTACCGAGCTCGCTGAACCCGAACGAATCCCGGCGTGGCCGCAAAATAACCCGTACCACAACCCGTCACGACAAAATTCCACAAAAATAACCACAAAATCCACCTTAAAATATAACATGACTTACCCTGGAGCCGTCGGAGAAATTCCATCCCGAGCCCCGGGATTCCGCCCAGAGCCCCGGAAGTCGCCCGGTACCGCACGTCCCGTCCCAAAAAATATGCTCCGTAAAAATCTCCGGGACGCTCCCACGATTCCAAATCCGTAAACGGTTCCTCAATCTGAGATCCTGGGAGCGCTACCGAGCCCGCTGTACGTCCCGCGCCAACCCCGACAACCCCCCCGACGCCGGAAAAATATTTTCGGCGGAAATGTCCGGGAGACCCACACGACCTCAAATCCCGAAGGATTCCCAGAAATAATGCTCAGATAAGTCTCGGGAGCCAATTAATCGCCCAGAAACGTGACCCGCAGGCCAAAACCGGAGCCCCGGGTCACCCGGTCGCAACCCGCTCGGGGTGACCGTAACAATTACAGCCTCCATTTTGCCATAGACCTGACTCGTTGTCTCATTGCTCCTCTAGGCCGTGCAGTAGCCTAATCGACCTTCCCAGCACCTCAGCCAACACCGTTGACCTCCGAAGCATCATCCCCGATCGATTCCGCTCTGAAGTGGCGCATTCCGACGCACGACATGCCGGCCAGACTTGTCAAACAACAAGCTGCTCACGGGCGCTACCTGCAGGAACTGTTGATGAGTCACCCAGCCACCTCCGGCAATCCCTCCATCGCCGTTGCACCTGTTCCGGCCGGAGTCACCACCATCTACCATTGTTCTCGTCGAGAACAAGCAGCCGCCGGAGCTTTTTGCAGGAGCTGTTGAAGAGTCACCCAGCCATCTCCGACAATCCCTCCTGCCGGTGCACCTATTTCGGTCGGAGTCACCACCATCTACCGCCGTTCTCGTTGAGAACAAGCAGCCGCCGGAGCTACAAGTTCATGTAGATTTAGAGATTCATAGCATGATGTGTTTTCCATAATCACGTCTCTCCACTTTCACAAAGAAGAAAGAGGAGAAGGAGGAAGAAGAAGGATATGTAGATATGTACCTTACACCTTTGGAAAACAGCGAAAGGATCTTTGTCCTTGCTCCAAAACGTATGCTCCAAGTCTTCCAAGTTGGTGGCGAATTCCTCTTCAATCTTCAAGCCTTCAAATTGTTTGATGAGGGCAGATTACATGTGATGGAATGTGGTTGTTTTGTGTTGAAGAGACACAAAATAGTTCCACCCGAAATGCTCTAGGAATGTTTGAATAATTCGACCAAGAACAAGAGAGAAGAGAGAAGTTTCGGATTCTTAAGAGTGTCTATGTGTTGTGGCCAAATCATCTATTTATAGATGATGTAGGGAGTTACAAGGAAGGATTACAACTCCCTTATGACCGAAAGTACACATACTTTCGTCCTAGGGAGTGGTTACTCCCTCCTTGTACACTCCCTTGTCCAAAAACAAAATAACTACTCTATATGGCGAAAAGGTGCCTTCCCTTGAGGTGCCTCTTCGCCAAATTAAGGCTCTCATGGCTGATCTATGCTTGGTAACTTCCAAGCGATGTGCACACATGCACTAGGGTGCATACACCATGCATCTCAATTGCCAAAGCCATGTCCTTTTACCAAAATACTCTTATTTTGTATAATAGGATGCTAATAAGTAGTTACTACTCATGAAACATCACAAATGTTCCATATAGCCACAATTCACATAGTTGAATTCCATAGAACTCATTTCAGCTCACTTTGAGCTGAAATCACATCTCCATCTGAGATGAGCTCAAAAGGACTTGGTGCGCTAAGAATTCCAACAGTTCATCGCAAAATCGCGTCTAATAGCTGCAAACTTTTATATCTTTTGTTTTTTCCCAGGTACAAGAAGTTATAGGTTTAGTTTTGTAAATGTGCCGTATTGATACGTCCGGGTCTACCGCGGGTCAGGGCCAAATTCTCCCTATTCCAGCAACTTCAAGCGAAACAGACGACGGACTGTAAACGTTGTTTCACGTGAAAAATAAATTGATTTCGGAAAACCAAAAACCACATGACATTTGACTATATATTAGAAATGAGGGATTTATGTTGTCATTTATCCACAATATTAAAAGTTTAGTCGGATTCTGACGTGAATCGCCACTCTGCAGCCATGTCAGCAAGGTATGAATACCCACAGGATACTGTAGACAGACCCTTGAACGAAGCTCCGTAATGGGATGCGCGGTATTATAGGTACTGTCAAATGCAAATAAGCAAAGTGTTACAATTAGGGGTGAGATCGAGCCGAGCCGAGCTCGAACCTGGAAGGCTTGAGCTCGTGAAAATCAGGCTCGGCTCGAGCTCGGCCCGAACTTCATTGAGCTCGATTTTTCGGGCTCGAGCTCGGCTCGAAAGCTGGTGAGGCTCAATTAGCGGGCAACTCGTTTAGGCTCGATTATAAAGTTCGGCTCGAGAAGGCTCGAAGTAGCTCGTGAAGCTCGAAAAAATTGAGATATATTACATTAATTCAATAAAATATTCTTAAATTTCACGTGCTCGAGCTCGAATCTAACAGGCTCGGGCTCGGCTCGGCTCGAATCTAATAGGCTCGAACTCGGCTCGTTTGTTAGGCTCGTGTAGGCTTGCGAGCCTCATCGAGCTGAACCTCTGAGGCTCGAGCTCGGCTCGTTTAATAAATGAGCCTCAAAAATTGCTCGAGCTCGAGGCTCGACAGGCTCGTTTGAGCTCAAGTCGAGCTCGAAGCTCGGTTCGTTTCTCAGCCCTAGTTACAATTAATTGAACCGGTGCAATAAATGTAGTACGTTATGTGAGCCGAGTTTATTAGGCGACATGTCTGCTATCTCATTTTCATAAATAGATTCTGCCGATGATATAGCTTGACTATAACTCCATAGTCAAAAACAAAATTTTCTATGTATTACTTTCTTCGTATTTAATTAAGTGGTTTATTTATTTTTTCTGTTCTACAGTATATCTATGCTTTTTTTCATGAATGTTTAAAAAATTAAAATTTAATAATTCATATACAGTATATCTAAAGTTTCTAAATATATTTTTCATGAATTGTTTTCACTATTTATCTTTATAAATACTTGAGTTAAACATTACCTTGAAACATGAAAGCTAAATGAGCCAATTAATTGAGTATGAATGGAGTATTAATTACCAAAGATGTTAATATAAACAAAACAATATTATGTTTTATGAGAGAAAGATAAGATGTTTATTGTCCAAAAAATAAATATTAATATAATAAAGGACAAAAGTATATGAATTAATAAATAAAAAGCTAAAATACTCGTCAATGGCACGAGATCAACCAAATTATCCTTACACGTTAATGTTTTTCATACTATATGTAATAGGGGGTTCAAACTTGCAATTTGTGAGGTGAATTTTTCTCAAATTCATCTCCGAATTTTCGGTGATTCATCTCCGAATTTTTCGGACCTTGCGTGAATTCGATCGCCATGAAAAGTGAGAACTCCACGTGAATCACGTCCACGCAAGCCCCCCGGCAGCTGCAAAACGTCTTTGCCTTTTCGCGGAGATGACCTTTGAGTGGAGGTATGAGGGGCCCAAAAATGAAAGTGAATTTTAAGGGGTAATTTAGACGAATTTCCGGTGAAATTTTTTGTCTCCACCTCCACCTCTGAAGCCCCCTAATGATAAATAATCAATTAGGAAACACACAATATTACACAAAAAGGGCTTGAATTATAAAAAAAAATAGAAAGGGCTTGAAATGTATATGTTTTAAGTTCCAAAGATTGTATATCTTGTAGGATATGCAAGCAGCGTGGAGTGCAAGATACTGGCGTGAAGTGCAAGCAACTATTAGTTAGGATTGATTTTTAATTTCAAAGTCCTTCTGTTTATTTACTTTTTAGACAAGTAGATTAGGTTTGGCAATGGAGTGGATTATCCGCGAATATACCTAAATCATAACTGCGACCTCGAACATATAACTATCCGCGGTTAACGGATATCCGTTCTATTAATGAATATCCGTGGATATCCGTTACTCGCGGTTAATTCGCGGACACTGCCTGAAAAATATGATTACAATACAAAACAACATCCAACAAATGTTCAACAGAGTTTAACAAAGTTCAATAGAGTTTAACAAAGTTCAACAAAGTTTTTGTTTGCATCAAACAAAAGATATATCAACAAACACAAACTTAATGAAGTAATATAGCAACAAAAGTTACATGGAAAACATATAGCAAGAGGAAGTTGTTAAGTGTCAACAACAAACATAAAACAATACAATAAAAATATTAATGCTATTTGCATTACAAATGTAAAACTTTGCCAAGGCTTATTTTCTATTGATTGTCCATTTTGCCAATTTGGTCTGTGTTATTAAGATTGCCCACTTTCATAAAATGGGAACTTTCAACTATTAGTTTTACCAATTTACCCCTAAATTTCTTTCCCATTTTTTTATCCACTCTTATTCCATTTTTAAATCCCTTTTCATGTACTTTGCTCATTCGCTGCACAGTGACAGCCCACGTAGGGTGTGCTCACCTTTTCTTTTTCCAGTACACGGGTAAATTTGTCATTTCAGATGCATTCCCCACTTTTCTTAATTTGTGTGTATACACAAAACCTACAATCAATAAAAAAAATGGAGGGAGTAATAATAATAATAATTATAACAACATGGAATTAAAAGATGAGATTAGAAATTAAAAACCGATTTTTAGCGAAGTTTCGAAGCTTGTGTTTCACACGATCTCTTTAACTTAGATTTTCCCCATTCGGTACGAGTTTTCGAGCTTTCAGATACGTCTGTCTCCCAGGATACAACGAAACACGTGAATGAATGCCTCATCAAACTTCCTTTAACATTGAACTTGAACGGAGGACCACCGATGAACACCAACAAAGCGTATGCAAGAATACATTTTTTAACAAGAGAGGGAGAATATTTTTTCACCAAAAATAATGCAAGGGATGAAATATATGAATGATGGAGGTGTTCTTTTGTAGTGATAAGAAGAGACTTAGCCATAGATGACACATAATGTACCATTATGCTAGCCATAACATTTCATCTCAAGGGTCATAATTCATAAACCTCATAATAATTATAGAAATAAAAAGATAAAAAATGACAATATTATTCATATAATTTTCGGTATGTTCATGATATTTCTAACCGTAAATACGTTTAACACACTAATTGATGATGGAATTTAAGAGTTTCTTTGGAGAATTTATTAAGATTAAATTCACTTATTTATTTTTTTAATGCGTAAGGAGAAGATAAAAGCATACTGTGGAAAACATTGTTAAAAGGAAAAGCTGATGGAGCAGAGAACAAAGATAGAGGAGTGGAGGACCGGAGGCGTAATACCAAAGGAAACACGATGGAAATATTCCTATTTCCAAAGTATACGCGGCACGTTTACATTGGATAACCTTCTATCACACGGATCGCTGATAGCTGACTGATCATCCGTCGATCAGACCCCTGATCCAGCGGTCGAAAACACCTTCAACCTTTTCATCCCCGTTCTCAATTCCCATGGTTCTCACACCCCATCCTATATAAATCACCGATTATTTATTCGAGTAGCATATACGACGAACTCTGAACTTTCACATTACTCTCAATTCTCTCCCCTTTCACAGTTCTCAGCAGCCCGATGGAGACTGGAACGACGGCCGGTGGCAAGTTGAAGAAAGGAGCCGCCGGAAGGAAAGCCGGCGGTCCCAAGAAGAAGCCAGTCTCTCGCTCTGTCAAGGCCGGCCTCCAGTTCCCAGTGGGTCGTGTTGGCCGTTATCTCAAGAAGGGCCGGTATGCGTGTTGAGACCGGAGCTCCGGTCTATTTGGCCGCCGTCCTCGAGTACCTCGCCGCTGAGGTGTTGGAGCTGGCCGGTAATGCGGTGAGAGACAACAAGAAGAACCGGATCATCCCGAGGCATGTTCTGTTGGCCGTGAGGAACGATGAGGAGCTTGGGAAGCTGCTCTCCGGAGTGACCATCGCCCACGGCGGAGTGTTGCCGAACATCAACCTAGTGCTACTGCCGAAGAAGACAGGCAAGGCTGCGTCGGAGACGGAACTCAAGTCCCCCAAGGCCACCAAGTCACCCAAGAAGGCTTAATTTGAAAAATCATGTACTTAGATAGTTTTCGATTCGTGGGCTTGTTTATGGTGTGCTTAGTTTTTCGAATTGAAGTTGTGTAATTGTATTCAGAAGTTGAAAAGCAATTCAAAATGGAAAACCGGGTTAGAATCATGCCACGGTTCAGATTTTTTTTGGCTACAATTCCATTCGAAATTTGGTTGTGGCGGGTTAAAATTTTTGTCCTCGATTTTTTCTTGTTTTTTTCAATTAAGCGACATTCAAATTTTGTGATCTGTCTTCAGCTAGCGTCTCAATGGAACAATTTTCAGTGGGAAACAGTTTTCAATATTAAAATTGAAAACTTGGCGGGATTCGTAAAGTTATTATGATCATTAAATCCAAATCCGTTTATTGCCAAACACAATCGGATGAGATGCAGCCCATAAAGCATTGTATCCAAATAGAGGGGTTGAGTTCAGGCTGAAGCCCAACCTGACCACCACAATTTGAGCTCGTTTGGATGGCTCATCAAGCTCGAATCACAGACCCGACCCATCGGAATTGCAAATGTCTTTCGACTTGTTGGTGATGCTCCTCCTTCGAGCCCAAGAGATACTCTCGGTAGCCCTCCATCATCACCAATCAGGGCTTCAGTGCGACCGACTTAGATGGAGGAGAGAGGATCAAGCGGATGGGAAAAGGAGGCGCGCGACTGGGCTATGGAGGATGAGGTAGACGAGTGACTAAGTGAGTGAGAGTAACTGGGATTGTTCACTATTTAATTAAAACCGAAAATATCGAACTTGACAATCTCAAGCTAGACGTATATTAGAAACCATAAATTTTGCTTAAATTGTTTAAAGTTAAATTAAATTAATAACATTATAAGAGAGTTGTACTAGGCTGTGTTATTTTTATTTTAATTTTGGGGAACCTTTGGAATCTTTTGAAAAGTGATATTAAAATTTGTGAGAAAAGAGTAAATTAAAGGAAAATATATTGATTGAACAAATTTTGTTTATTGGAAGTAAACATCCTTAAATTAATTGAAAAAAATGGGAACCGAAGGAAACACAAACTGCAGGGAAAGTGTATTCTGAAAGGGCACGTGTCACGTTTTCATTGGGTTACTTTCCATCACACGGACCGCCGCTAGCTGAGTGATCGTCCGTCGATCAGATCCGTCATCCAACGGTAGAAAACGGCTTCAAGCTCCCGATCCACGTTCTTTCATTTCCCATGACTGTCACCCCATCCCAAATAAATCTCCGATTGTTTCTCTGTGAAGTGAGAACGCCGACTTTTGATCTCCCTCTCTCTCTCACTATCGATTTTTGCCCTCGTTCACTGTTCGGAGCAGCGACATGGAAACCGGAACGGCGACCGGAGGCAAGATGAAGAAAGGAGCCGCCGGAAGGAAAGGCGGCGGCCCCAAGAAGAAGCCCGTCTCTCGCTCCGTCAAGGCCGGCCTCCAGTTCCCGGTGGGTCGGATCGGTCGTTATCTCAAGAAGGGACGGTACGCGCAGCGCGTCGGAACCGGAGCTCCGGTTTACTTGGCCGCCGTCCTCGAGTATCTCGCCGCTGAGGTAAATCTGAGCTCCTCCTCAATTTCTCCATCTATTGAGTTGCTGGGTTAACGCTGTAGCTGAGTTATTGGCCTTTGTTGTTTTTTTCCGATGCGATTTAGGTGTTGGAGTTGGCTGGAAATGCGGCTAGAGACAACAAGAAGAACAGGATCATCCCGAGACATGTTCTGTTGGCCGTGAGGAACGATGAGGAGCTGGGGAAGCTGCTGTCCGGGGTGACCATCGCGCACGGCGGAGTGCTGCCGAACATCAACCCGGTGCTTCTGCCGAAGAAGACTGGCAAGGCGGAGAAGGAGCCTAAATCGCCGACGAAGGCCACTAAGTCGCCCAAGAAGGCTTGACTCTGAAAACCCATTTCTCAGTTTGTATGTAGTTAGCCTGTGGGTAGGTTCTGTTTCTAGAAATTAGGGTTTGATTCTCTCATGCTTATGCGCATTCGAAGATCTTTGATGTGGGTAATTCTGTGTTGTCTTTGTGATTTTGTCCGTTCTAACAAATGTGAATGATTTTCACGAGTAAATTGATGTCAGCATACCCTCTATTGCTGAATTCTTGGTTTTAATATGCATATCCTGTTCTGAAATTCCCAGGTCAGCATAACACAACAGTACTGTTTTTGAGAGCATTCAGTTGTTTCCTCAGATTATAGTGTATGATGATGCTGTTTCTCAGTTTCTTGAGGGTGTTGTCATGGTAGTATTGTTCGGTTTAATCATTTGAGGAAGAGATGTTAATCTGCCAAGTGTTTCACAATTCAATCTCTCATGGTTTGTTCTTTTGAGAAACTTTTGATAAAAGAGTTGGAAGTTCAATCCTTTAATGTCGATTCTGTGAAAGTCGGGGATTTACAGATTTGTTACTTTCAGCTTACATGGAATATCCATTTTTGTAAGACGGGAGAGAATGACAAGAAATTTCTATTTTTTATTCTTCTGTAATCTTGGCAATCATGTGTCACATAAATGAGTTCTTCAAAGTTCCATATCCTTAAAAATTCGGACTTGCCATGGAAGCTGACATCGAAAAGAAAAGATGAAAACTTTATACGCCTAAGCATCGACTTCTTATATTATAGTCCTCTTTGAGAATGTTCGAAGTAGCCCGTAAAGTTTCAAAAAGTTGAGATATATTACATTAATTCGATAAAATATTCTACAATTTCACGCGCTCGAGCTTGAATCTAACAGGGTCGGGCTTGGCTCGGCTCGAATCTAATAGATTTTCCCCATTCGGTATGAGTTTTCGAGCTTTCAGAGACGTCTGTCTCCCAGGATACAACGAAACACATGAAGGAATGCCTCATCAAACTTCCTTTAGCATTGAACTTGAACGGAGGACCACCGATGAACACCAACAAAGCGTAGAGGGAGAATATTTTTTTACCAAAAATAATGCAAGGGATGAAATATATGAATGGTGGAGGTGTTCTTTTGTAGTGATAAGAAGAGACTTAGCCATAAATGACACATAATGCACTATTATGTTAGCCATAACATTTCATCTCAAGGGTCATAAACCTCATAATAATTATAGAAATAAAAAGATAAAAAATGACAATATTATTCATATAATTTTCGGTATGTTCATGATATTTATAACCGTAAATACGTTTAACACACTAATTGATGATGAAATTTAAGAGTTTCTTTGGAGAATTTATTAAGATTAAATTCACTTATTTATTTTTTTTAATGTGTAAGGAGAAGATAAAAGCATACTGTGGAAAACATTGTTAAAAGGAAAACTGATGGAGCAGGAGAACAAAGATAGAGGAGTGGAGGACCGGAGGCAGTAATACCAAAGGAAACACGATGGAAATATTCCTATTTCCAAAGTATACGCGGCACGTTTACATTGGATAACCTTCTATCACACGGATCGCTGATAGCTGAGTGATCATCCGTCGATCAGACCCCTGATCCAGCGGTCGAAAACACCTTCAACCTTTTCATCCCCGTTCTCAATCCCCATGGTTCTCACACCCCATCCTATATAAATCACCGATTATTTATTCGAGTAGCATATACGACGAACTCTGAACTTTCACATTACTCTCAATTCTCTCCCCTTTCACAGTTCTCAGCAGCCCGATGGAGACTGGAACGACGGTCGGTGGCAAGTTGAAGAAAGGAGCCGCCGGAAGGAAAGCCGGAGGTCCCAAGAAGAAGCCAGTCTCTCGCTCTGTCAAGGCCGGCCTCCAGTTCCCAGTGGGTCGTGTTGGCCGTTATCTCAAGAAGGGCCGGTATGCGCAGCGTGTTGGGACCGGAGCTCCGGTCTATTTGGCCGCCGTCCTCGAGTACCTCGCCGCTGAGGTAAATCCGATTTCCTCTTCAATTTTTCTTTTCTATCTATTGAATTTCTGGGTTGCCGTTGTGTGTGAGTTAGGGTTTTTGAATTTTCTTTTCGGTGCGATTTGTTAGGTGTTGGAGCTGGCCGGTAATGCGGCGAGAGACAACAAGAAGAACCGGATCATCCCGAGGCATGTTCTGTTGGCCGTGAGGAACGATGAGGAGTTCGGGAAGCTGCTCTCCGGAGTGACCATCGCCCACGGCGGAGTGTTGCCGAACATCAACCCAGTGCTACTTCCGAAGAAGACAGGCAAGGCGGCGGCGAAGACGGAACCCAAGTCCCCAAGGCCACCAAGTCACCCAAGAAGGCTTAATTTGAAAAAAATCATGTACTTAGATAGTTTTTTGATTTGTGGGCTTGTTAATGGTATGCTTAGTTTTTCGAATTGAAGTTGTGGAATTGTATTCAGAAGTTGAAAAGCAATTCGAAATGGGAAAGTGGGTTAGAATCATCCCACAGTTCAGATTTTTTGGCTACAATTCCATTCGAAATTTGGTTAAAATTTGTGTCTCGGATTATGTCTTGTTTTTTTCAATTAAGCGCCAGAAGTTTAATATCACATTCAATTTTTGTGATCTGTCTTCAGCTAGCGTCTCAATGGAACAATTTTTAGTGGGAAACAGTTTTCAATATTAAAATTGAAAACTTGGCGGGATTCGTTAAGTTATTATGATCATTAAATCCAAATCCTTTTATTGGCAAACACAATCGGATGAGATGCAGCCCATAAAGCATTGTATCCAAATAGAGGGATTGAGTTCAGGCTGAAGCCCAACCTGACCACCACAATTTGAGCTCGTTTGGATGTCTCATCAAGCTCGAATCACAGACCCGACCCATCAGAATTGCAAATGTCTTTCGATTTGTTGGTGATGCTCCTCCTTCTGGCCCAAGAGATACTCTCGGTAGCCCTCCATCATCACCAATCGGGGCTATGGAGGATGAGGTAGACGAGTGAGTGATTGAGTGACTAGGATTGTTCACTATTTAATTAAAACCGAAAATATCGAACTTGACAATCCCCTGCTAGACGTATATTAGAAACCATAAATTTTGCTTAAATTGTATTCAGCTGTCTAAAGTTAAATTAAATTAATAACATTATAAGAGAGTTGTACTAGGCTGTGTTATTTTTATTTTAATTTTGGGTTATTTTAATTTTGGGGATCCTTTGGAATCTTTTGAAAATTGATATTAAAATTTGTGAGAAAAGAGTAAATTAAAGGAAAATATATTAATTGAACAAATTTTGTTTATTGGAAGTAAACACCCTTAAATTAATTGAAAAAAATGGGAACCGAAGGAAACACAAACTGCAGGGAAAGTGTATTCTGAAAGGGCACGTGTCACGTTTACATTGGGTTACTTTCCATCACACGGACCGCCGCTAGCTGAGTGATCGTCCGTCGATCAGATCCGTCATCCAACGGTAGAAAACGGCTTCAAGCTCCCGATCCACGTTCTTTCATTTCCCATGATTGTCACCCCATCCCAAATAAATCTCCGATTGTTTCTCTGTGAAGTGAGAACGCCGACTTTTGATCTCCCTCTCTCACTATCGATTTTTGCCCTCGTCCACTGTTCGGAGCAGCGACATGGAAACCGGAACGGCGACCGGAGGCAAGATGAAGAAAGGAGCCGCCGGAAGGAAAGGCGGCGGCCCCAAGAAGAAGCCCGTCTCTCGCTCCGTCAAGGCCGGCCTCCAGTTCCCGGTGGGTCGGATCGGTCGTTATCTCAAGAAGGGACGGTACGCGCAGCGCGTCGGAACCGGATCTCCGGTTTACTTGGCCGCCGTCCTCGAGTATCTCGCCGCTGAGGTAAATCTGAGCTCCTCCTCAATTTCTCCATCAATTGAGTTGCTGGGTTAACGCTGTAGCTGAGTTATTGGCCTTTGTTGTTTTTTTCCGATGCGATTTAGGTGTTGGAGTTGGCTGGAAATGCGGCTAGAGACAACAAGAAGAACAGGATCATCCCGAGACATGTTCTGTTGGCCGTGAGGAACGATGAGGAGCTGGGGAAGCTGCTGTCCGGGGTGACCATCGCGCACGGCGGAGTGCTGCCGAACATCAACCCGGTGCTTCTGCCGAAGAAGACTGGCAAGGCGGAGAAGGAGCCTAAATCGCCGACGAAGGCCACTAAGTCGCCCAAGAAGGCTTGACTCTGAAAACCCATTTCTCAGTTTGTATGTAGTTAGCCTGTGGGTAGGTTCTGTTTCTAGAAATTAGGGTTTGATTCTCTCATGCTTATGCGCATTCGAAGATCTTTGATGTGGGTAATTCTGTGTTGTCTTTGTGATTTTGTCCGTTCTAACAAATGTGAATGATTTTCACGAGTAAATTGATGTCAGCATACCCTCTATTGCTGAATTCTTGGTTTTAATATGCATATCCTGTTCTGAAATTCCCCGGGTCAGCATAACACAACAGTACTGTTTTTGAGAGCATTCAGTTGTTTCCTCAGATTATAGTGTATGATGATGCTGTTTCTCAGTTTCTTGAGGGTGTTGTCATGGTAGTATTGTTCGGTTTAATCATTTGAGGAAGAGATGTTAATCTGCCAAGTGTTTCACAATTCAATCTCTCATGGTTTGTTCTTTTGAGAAACTTTTGATAAAAGAGTTGGAAGTTCAATCCTTTAATGTCGATTCTGTGAAAGTCGGGGATTTACAGATTTGTTACTTTCAGCTTACATGGAATATCCATTTTTGTAAGACGGGAGAGAATGACAAGAAATTTCTATTTTTTATTCTTCTGTAATCTTGGCAATCATGTGTCACATAAATGAGTTCTTCAAAGTTCCATATCCTTAAAAATTTGGACTTGCCATGGATGCTGCATTCGAAAGAAAAAGATGAAAACTTTATACGCCTAAGCATCAACTTCTTATATTGTAGTCCTCTTTGAGAACTGTCCTCTTTAAATATGTTCTTGCAGTATCCCTACTGCTACAGCTCAAAGGAAGTATAGTCCTCTTTGAGAACTGTCCTCTTTAAATAGGTTCTTGCAGTATCCCTATTGTTAAGATAGCCTGCGAAATGACATGTCATTGGAGATGATCTTTTCCCCATTACAGAACATAAACAAATGACCAACCGCTATTTTGCATACAATGGAATAACCTCCTAATTTTACAGCAAATTCCTCTTTTAGCCAGGTTGCACAAAAATTCAAATATCATTTTCTTACAGGTAATAAGGATCCCAAATTTGACACTAGAACTTTGATAACTGAATATTAGGGGGTTCAAAGTTGGGGGATGGAACAAAGAAAATTAGGTGAATAAATTGGAAATTCATGGTGAAAAATATGAAATCACTGCCTACTGCCTAGTTCGCCGGAAACTGAGCAATACGGCTGCCGGTGACATGGGAAGGTGGTATGGCGCCGTCTCATCGTCTTTGGAGCTAATGGTGGAATGGAGCCGGCGAAAGTCCGAGACGAGAGGAGGAGGAGAGCTTCCGGTTGATTTCAAGAGGAGGCCGTATTCACCGTGATTTTTCGAAACTCCCGTCCGCAAAATTCACGGTAGGTCCGAAAAATGAGAAAGTTCGAAATTCACGGTGAGAAAAAACTCACCCCAAATCAGGCGACTTTGAACCCCCCTATTGTTTACCATCTACACTTCTCATAGGCATAATGTAAGATAACCATATGTAGAGACAAGAAATAGAAGAGGCAAGATCCTGTTATTTTTTAAAGAACAACAGTCCATCTCGACACCCAGAAGTAATAAATCATGCAAGTAATCATTTTTCTTCAGTCCAGAACTGAACATTCCATTTAATAATAGCATTATGAACTGCCAGTGTACATCCCAAAGAATAAAGTAATGAAATGTAGTGAACATATCATCTAAATTATGCATGCTATTCCAGTGTAGTACTAGCAATTAGCAGAAGCTACAAAAAAGTGTAGCTACAATTTTTTTTTTTGTTTTTTTGTTTTTTGTTCTCATCACATTTCCAGAACTTTTTGCTACTTGTCATCAAAGCAGGATAAACCACAAATCTTCCTGGACAACAAAATACGCCAGGCAGTGCACATTCCTGATCCATTACATGTTCAGATCCTAACTAAATATGACTAACAGCATCGAACTGCTTGGCCAGTAGCAACAATCTCAGATCCAGTAAATCAGTTATAAGCTGTTTGATAAGATTTTAAGAGTGCAACTGCAACAATCCGATAGAAAATGAAGCTGCCTGAAGGAATCCAAACAAAAGGCTTCTTGTTGGAAGAACATGTTTCACGATCACAAAACATAACTGGTTAATTGGCTGTACAGAACATGGACATCATTTTCCCCTTTTCCTAGAAAAAGTTGAACTACCAAGAAGTTCCAACAAAACATAAAGTTGGTTATTTCAAGACATGTAGTTAAAATCAATTTTTTTCTCCTACATCCAATGCATCACAGACGATAGTCTAGGATGGCAAAGGTGCCAAATGAACCTTCAGACGTTGCAAATTCATTCTGCCTTGACTTAGGATGGACTAAAATAGCATACTCTAAAATACAAAGCATGACATATCTTCCATATCGCATTTCATACACAAATAGCTGGAGTATAAATCAAAAGGGCATATCCAAAACTTTTTGAGCTTGATATTCTGAACAGATCAACGGAAGGGAAAGCTGAAAAGCAAATGCAAACCAGAAAATTACTTATTAAAACCTCGGAGAGCTTGTGCTGATGTTTCTATGGAGGATACGACGGCCAACAGACTTGCCGCCATCATCAATAAGATCTCTCAACCCTGAAGTCCCAACTTTCTGTTCTTTCTTCTCCTCATCCACCATCTCCTCCTCCTCCTCTTCCTCCTCATCATCATCATCTTCTTCTTCTTCTTCATCATCTTCTTCTTCTTCTTCCTCCTCCTCTTGAACAACCTTCCGAGCTCCTCGCTGCAACCTCTCAAAATAGTTCCCATAAATATACTCAGGCGAATACCCATTCTCTTCATCCAACAGCATTATGTGCCCGTGCCACTCCCATACCCGGTAATCGGATCCCTTCTCCTCGTGAAAGGAGACGCAAATGTGGTGGTCGTTGACAGTGACGGCCTGACCCGAATTGGGGTTCAAAAGGTCCGTGTTCCCGGAGTGGATGATCCGGATGATCTCCTTTTCAAGCTTGGATTCTTCTCTGGAGAGCTGGGTATTGTTCTCGTCGGAATCGGAGTCAGAAAGATTCGCGGCGTCGAGGATCAGATCTTCGAGCGACTGTGTGAGGGCTGGGGTGCGCGGCGGCCGGATTTGAAGCCGACCCATCAGAGTTTGGAGGATTAGATTGTCCAGGTTGGTGGCGTTAGTGAAGGAGCTCATCGTTTTCTGCTCTGTATTATCGCCGATCAGATTAGGTGTCAGGGTTTTAGGGAGGATTTGGGATTTATGAACAAGAAGCTCCGTCTTCGTTAGCTGCCTTCGTCCTTTTCAGGAGGACTGGTGACAACCTCACACTGTAATTTGTACTCCGTCAGTCCTAAGAAAATTCTAAGAATTTTTTTTTACAAAACCTAAAATTTATGATATAAAAATGATGAATATAATAGATTTCACTCAGTTTTTACAAAAATCTAACAATAAAACAACTAATTTTTAATTTTTTCCAGCCAAATTACATACACATTCTCTCATTTCAAATTAAAAAAGTGCCGCTTTGTTGTTAATTTTTTTTATAAGACGAACAAACAGGTGTTTTCTTTATGGTTGTGTTCACCATGGGTTAGAAATTTAGAATTATTTTGGATGTGTTCATTAGGGAGCTTCAAACAAGTATTTTTTGAGGTGAATTTTTGTAAATTCACCCCTCAAAAAATTCGGTGAACCACTCTCTAAATATATTCGGACCTCGTGTGAGAAAGCGAAATGTGAATGTGAATTTGTGTCGTGAACCGAAGAGTGAGTTAGGAAAAGAGTAGTGGAGGTGGGGCCCACCCCAAGCAGCCAATCAGAATCAGGGGGAGTGGGGGTGGGGCCCACCAGTATTTGTTGTATTTGTGTCTTGGTTTCAACTTTGAAGAACCCGGACTACGTGATGAATTTGTTGAGTGAATTTGGCAACAAATCTGGTGAAAAACTTTTCTCCCTCACTTGAAGTTTGAAGCCCCCTATTGAGTTGAGAAAATAATTTTAAGAAATTTAAGGATATGTGTGTTGATTAATGAATGAGAAGTATGTGAATAGAGAAATTTTAGGAAAATGTGATTTGATAGAAAATTGGTGAATTTTGTTTTTAAACAAATAGAGTAGGGGATTCCGGAGACTCAAACTCGAGACTTCTACAAGTGTTCTCAGGAGCATGACCATTTACCCAAGTGCTCAAATTAGGAAATGCGTGTTTTGATTGATGGATGAGATGTGTACGAGTAGGGAATGATGAATGATGAAGAATTGATGTATAAAAGATTAATTTAATATATTGTTAGAAAGTACACAACATAAATTAATTGAGTAAATTTTGTTGTCAGTCCCGTAAAAATAATTAGTGGAGCTTGTTTATCTACCACGTGCGTGTTTTTCCACCTACTTGATCAACTATTAATCTAACTAACTTAACTAACTAACTTCAATAGATAAAGACTAAAATATCATTATTCATAAAATGGACTTTCTAACCACTGTTGGGCCGTCGTTGGACCATCACCGGACCATTGCAGGACCACCACCAGACCGCCGCTAGCCTACGACCGGACCACCGCCGCCGCTACTGCTGTCGTCGCCGCTACAATTTGGAACAAAATTTTTAAAAATTAATTTTCATATTTTTGTTTATTTCCTATATTATCTATTATAAAGTGATATAATATCTGAATAAATACTAATTGGAAACTGTCTAGCTAACTAAATAGGAGTATCTATTACAATCGATTATAGTGTATATTGCAAAATGTCATAATGTCTAAACAAAATAAGAGTATATGTTAGAATAGTGTATAATGTCTATTGAAAAATGTTATAATGTCTAAATAAATATTGAAAACTGTCTGAATGAATTTCGAAGCTGTCTATTTATTATCTAAAATGGTTTACTGATTAATTTTGCACATTTCAATAAATAATGAAACTGTCTACTTAACTATCTAAAATTGTCTAATTTACTGTGCCAAAACGTATGCAAAGACCAGATCGGGATGGCTGAAGATGGAGATCGCGGTGGCGAAGGAGATCTGGTCTGCTGGTGACAGACCGCCGCCGCCGCCGGTGTTAGAGACCAGGTTGGCATCGACCAGGTTGGCATCACCCTCGGGCGGTCCCCTGCATCGGTTCCCCTGCATCTCATAACTCACGGACTTCTCCTACCCGGTTAGGAGTTTTATGCCTCCCCCAAGACTCGAACATGGGACTCCGGGCTTAATGTCTCATTTCACATGAGTTTGAGTACCACTTGGGCTACTCACCATGGCTAGATCTTCCCCGACCATGGCTAGATCTTCCCCGGTCCAACCGGCATCGCCATGCATCGGCATCGCCATGCGTCCCAACTCACGGACTTCTCCTACCCGGTTAGGAGTTTTATGCCTCCCGGGACTCGAACATGGGACTCAGGGCTTAATGTCCCATTTCACATGAGTCAGTACCACTTGGGCTAGTAGCCCAAGTGGTACTGACTCATGTGAAATGGGACATTGCCCGAGTCCCATGTTCGAGTCTTGGAGGCATAAAACTCCTAACCGGCAGAGAAGTCCGTGGATGAGCGCGTGGCGATCGATGCATGGCGATGCGACCGGGAAGATCTAGCCATGGTCGAAGATCTAGCCATGGTCTCTAACAAAAAGGCGCCTTTTTGTTAGAGACCAGTTAGCATAGCCCGAGTTGGCATCGCCCTTGGCGGTCCCCTGTGGCCGTCCCTGCATCTCTAAGTCACAGACCTTCTCTGCCGGTTAGGAGTTTTATGCCTTCCCGGTCTCGAACATGGGACTCCGGGCTTAATGTCCCATTTCACATGAGTCTGAGTACCACTTGAGTCTCAAGTGGTACTCGGTCTCATATGAAATGGGACATTAAGCCCGGAGTCCCAGGTTCGAGACCGGGGAAGGCATAAAACTCCTAACCGGGTAGGAGAAGGTCTGTGACATTAGATATGAGGCAGGAGCGGCTCCCAGGTTCGATATGAGACCGCCAAGGGCGATGCCAACCTGGGCTATGCCAACCTGGTCTCTAACAGCCGGAGCAAGGTCGGCCACTCCATTGCTTCGATTTGCATATCCACGCCGGAGATTTGAAGGTCTATCGTGTACCGACCACTCCTGCGTGACATCAATCTACAGGGTCCTTGTCGGAGCAAGGTCAAGAGCTCCTCCATCATGTCGATCCGTAGGTGAAAAGAAGAAGAAATCTATCTCAAATTGCAAAGATGAGCAGATCAACACAAATAGGAAGAGAAATTGAAACGATGAGCAGATCGTGGTGAAAATTTGGTGGTCCGGTCATCTCTTTGGCAACTGAAGCTTGTCGTTGAACTCTCTGCACCGTGATTTTTATCTGGTTGCGTTGATTTGCAGGAATACATAATAAGCCATTTTAGATAGTGGAGTCCATTGAATTGACATGGAAAGGGTATTTTGGTAGTTTCTTGAGTAGGTGGTAAATAACCCTTCACTAATTATTGTCATGTTTTGGTCCTATTTTAAAAATTTAATCCATTATGGTCATAATCTAGGGTATTCTATCATGTTTTGGTCCTTTCCGTCAATTTGTGCCGTTAAGTTAGACGGATCCTTGTGAATTTACCGTTTTACCATTCAGATTGTTAGGGAAAAATTCCCTTTAGTCATATTACTTATATATTCCTAAAATCTAATCCCTAAATTTCAACTTATACTAAAAAGTCTCAAAACCTCGTCGAGATATACCTCGGAGATGACAACGACGTATTATTCGCCCGACTAACTGCCTTCAACGTGTAGCCCGCCGGAATCATCCCCGTAAACAGGTTGTGCTCTAAGGACAAAGCCAATAGCGTCGGCATCATCGCCATAAACGCCGGTAGGAACCCTCTGATGTTGTTGTAGCTCAAATCGATCGCCCCAATTTACTCTTCAGACCCATTGACCCATGAGCTCTTAGGCCTTTGAAGTTGTTGTAAGTCAAAGTGAGCTATTCCACATATAGGTGTTCGAAAAGAGTCGAGACTGTCTTGCTGGAGAACTCATTCCGACGAAGATCTACCACTTGTAAAAATACGATATCCTCGAAATTCTCCGGAAGTCTTCCCCTCAGTATGGTGTTTCGAATGACTAGTTCCAGCAGAGACGCCGATAAGTACTTCATCGGAATATTACCAGTGATGTTGTTATCGTTGGCGTCGAGGAAATACAGGTTTCTGAGAAAACCCAAATTGGGGAACTTGTCAGAGATGTGGTTTACTTGGAATTTGAGTCTTCTGAGGTTGGTCAGGTTGTTTAAAGTGGGAGGAATGAGTCTAGTGAGATGGTTGTTGTCGGAAGAATGGAGGACGGTGCTTGAACATAGGGGCGACAATAGAGGAGGGGCATGAGTAAATACGGTTAAGTTGAAATTAGGGGTTAGATTTTGGGAAAATATAAGTAATAGGACTAGAGTGAATTTTTCCTAACAATTCAAATGGTAAAACGGTAAATTCACAAGATCCGTCCAACTTAACAGTACAAATAGGCGGAAAGGACCAAAACATGACAAAGTACCATAGAATAGGACCATAATGGATCAAAATTTTAAAATATGACCAAAACAAGACAATAATGATTTTCACGAGACTGCCAACAGAATTTACTCCAAACATAAATAATAAATCCGCTAAAGATGTGACAAATACTCCATCCGTACTACATTAATTGATTAATTTGATTTTCATGTTTCTAGATTCAATGTTTGATTCAATTTTTCACAAATATAAATAGTTAAAAAAATCAAAAAAATACATTTAGAAACTTTATACTCCCTCCGTCCGCTAAAGATTGTCACATTTGTTTTAACAGCTTCACCGTATTTAATCTATTATTTTTTTTCATGACTATTTAAATATTGAAATCAAATAATTCATATTTGTATCATAATTTGAAATATAAATTTTCTAAATATATTTTGTTCTGATTTTGTTTTTCAATGTTTATATTTGTTAAAATTTGAGTGAAACACAACAACTTGAAATAACAAAGTCAAATGCTACAATTTTTAACTGACGGAAAAAGTATTACAAAATATGATATACATATAAATTATTTAACTTTATATGTTTAAATAAAATTATTGATTAAATATTATGAAATAATCAAAATAAATGAGTCAATTAATAAAGTACGGATGAGTACTCCAGAAATAGAGAGACTTGTGAATTTTGGGGCAAATGGACAATATGTGAAAGATTGAGGGTGGAATTTCTTACGCTGGAGGATTTAAGGAAAAGAAAAATAAGTTATAAAAAACAATTTCAGGAAAAAGTTTAAGTTACAAAATTAAAAAGACAATTGGACTTGTGAATTTTGGGGCAAATGGACAATATGTGAAAGATTGAGGGTGGAATTTCTTACGCTGGAGGATTTAAGGAAAAGAAAAATAAGTTATAAAAAACAATTTCAGGAAAAAGTTTAAGTTACAAAATTAGAAAGACAATTGGCTTCGCCCGGGCTCGAACCGGAGACCTTCAGTGTGTTAGACTGACGTGATAACCAACTACACCACGAAACCATTTTGAATGGATTCTAAACTACAGTAGTTTTGTCCCTAAAATCCACTCCGCCACCTGGTCGATATCTCTCCATTCTCATCCTCGCACAGTCGCACTCTAAGTCTCAAGCGAGCAGAGGAGAGGAAGCAAAAACCCTAGCTCGCTTCGATCTCTCTTGCATTTCACAGATCAAATTCTTTAGCATATTCGGAGCTAGGGCTCTTCTTCAAATTTGAAATGGCGAACCGTCTCGACATGTCTCTCGACGATCTCATCAAATCCAATAAGAAGACCACTGGGCCTCCCCGCAGTTCCGGCCCCGGTCCCGACCGCCGATTCCGTAACCGGAACGATGATAGAGTGACTCCGTACTCTCAGGTCAGTTGGCGAGTGGAATTCTGCTTCTTTCGCCCCTTTTTCAGTTTGGGATTCTCTTAAGTTACAGACTTGTTTGGTTGACGTTGAGCATTCCAACAGCCAATTCAAGCTCCGGAAACGACTTGGCAGCACGACATGTTCGTTGAAGATGCAGCTCCATTCGCTGCCCCGGTCATCCGAGCGGCGTCCATCGAGACTGGGACTAAGCTCTACATATCCAATTTGGATATGGGGGTCACTAATGAAGATATAAAGGTTCGAACCTTTCATGAGTATAACTCAAAATTTTGGATGTCGACAAGTTGAAGTGCTGTTATTTGGATCTGTGTTTGGCCTTTGGATATTTCTTGTAGGACTTAGTTCTCTAGCTACGGTGCCTAGAGGAGAAAGGGTAATCTGTCAAGCATCTTAGAGCAGTAGTTAAACGGATGGAGGAGTGATTTCTTACATTGGGTGGACTGAGAGCAATATTAAGACTGTTTTTCTTTCAGTCAGGCTGCATGAAGTCTGTAATTTATGGCCGATATAAGCTATAGTGTTCATATTTATTGGGAGGTTCTTTTGTTTTTGTGTCTGTCTTCATGTTTAACCTTCTAGGCTTATGGATCCTTGATAGGACCAGCCGTTCTGTATATATAGGTAAAAATAGGCCTGTGCTTGCAGATGTAGAAAGGATTTGAAAATACCTCATTGCGGCAAAGCCTTCAGAGGAATATCTTCGTTTGGTTAGAATGGCACTCAAGATTTTTTTAGCTAGCTCCAAGCGGATAATTGTACGATCAGTAATTTTACTTTTTTGGCTTTGCTTTTTCTGTTCCTTTAATCTTATGCATCGGGCTGTATCTGTTTCCTCTCTATATGTATTGTCTGCATTTGTAAACCAATCATCAGCATTGGAATAGTTGGTAGAGGTGCAAACCCTTGCTAAAGCCACTCGGTTCCTCAAATGGATGTCAATTAGATGAAAATCCACCATTCCTTTTTGGTAGGACTGGCAAATCTATACTGTTCCTTGCTGAAAGGGCCCACTGCAATTCAGGGGGCATAATTGAATGTACGTCTGAGATTTTTCCATCAACCCGGAAAAGTTTGACAGAGAGTTACGTTGTTGTTGCCCTTCTGAAATTCCTGCTCATCCCTGTTTTTACTCTTATGCTCAGCTGATTGGTGAAAAGACTACTGAATTCTGTCTCCATTACCCAGTTCTGGTGCCTTTTCTGGGCTCATTTGTTTTATGAGGGCATCTATGCATGAGTTCCATTTTATATCTCTGCAGGAGCTCTTTTCTGAGGTTGGTGACTTGAAGCGGTTTGGAATTCATTATGAGAGAACTGGGAAATCAAAGGTAGTCTTTTGGCCTTTGCATTTCTGGGGTTTTGCTGCTGTTGTTCTGCTGGTATGAAGAAGGAAAATATGTGTATGTCAGGGAACTGCAGAAGTTGTATATTCAAGAAAAAGTGATGCAGTGGCTGCCGTGAAGAGATACAATGGTGTCCAGTTAGATGGAAAACCAATGAAGATCGAAATTGTTGGAACAAATGTTGCTATTCCTACAACAAATGTTGCAATTCCTACTGCAGCTCCTATTCTTGCACACAGTGCATATTATAATGCTAATGGTGCTATCGGAAGGTCAGTCATCAGTGATAAGGCACCTTCATAGTGTATAATTGAGATCTGATAATCTTAGAATGTTGGTCCTTAAAGTTTTTTGGATCATATGCTGCATGTCGATGTATTTACATGAATATGTAATTGAAGGCTAATTTATTAGTAATCGCGCCCACGCACCCACCCACCAAAAAAAGAGCAGATTAATTCTTGTGGTCTGGAACCTTAGTACTTCAGTAATTATGTTCCCCCCCCCCCCCCTTCAAGACATGGATCTGTGGAGATCATCTTGTATGTTTAACTAATGAGTTAGGATTGACAAGGTGGTTACTATTATACCGTTTTATCTGAATGCGAATATGAAAATCTCGAGTCATAATCTGTCCTTTTATCTTCATATTGTCGAAGTCCAATTAACATTTTATGACTTTATACCAGTGACCAAGGAAGAGTTGGTGTTTTTCCAAGACCTCGAGGTGGTGGTTTCCGTGGCAGGAGGGGTCGTGGGCGAGGTAGAGGTAGAGGTCGCGTTGAGAAGGTCTCTGCAGACGATCTTGATGCAGATCTGGACAATTACCATAAAGAGGCAGTGCAGACGGTGACCGAGTGAGGCTGTAATACGGCTTTCTAATCCTGGCTTGTGATGCATCCTTAGCTGTGCGGCTGTGGCAACTGAAGCACCTGATGATGCCTTATGCTGGCCATAGCTTGCTAGAAGGATATTCAAAATGTGTACCTGTGTTTACCTCGGTTGATGGTTAGGAGTTTTTGGCTTTGTGTGGTCCTAATTGCTTCCTTACATTCAACATTACTTGCGTGTTTGTACCAATCTGACTGTAACAAACATCAAGAGTGCATGTGCGCGTGCCATCTATTTGGTTTCATGTCTCTGTGTGAATCTACTACCTGCCTAAGTGCCCTTCATGCTCCGAGAAGCCAATCAAAGTTCAGTTGCAGGTACGTGTTTAGAGGTTGGGAGGGAAGCTCGACTCGCTTCTTGCTGGGGGAAGTATGTTTTATATGATTCAATCAATCAACCTATCCTTAATACCTTAATACCAATTAGTTGGCGTTGGCTACATGAATTTTACATCTCTATTTTTATCTGCAAGTTCCAGAGTCTAAGATCTCTCTCACCTAACAAGTTCATCTGCAAATTTCATCGTATAAAACCCCTCGTAACTAGACTTGTTTATGTATGTTTAAGTCTTACTTTACCTCGTTTAATCTTCCTAAAATCTAACCTATCAGTTCTATGCACTTCTATGCACTGGTGAATGTCCTCTTTCAAATTGGTCATTGAAAGTTGCAGATTGGAAAAGTTTACGGCACAAACCTGGTAACAAATCTATAGGTCCCAACGACAACGGTTTTTTTAAAGGAAGATAACATTGATGACTTAATCGAAAGTTGATCAGAACCTTAGGGGGCTCTAACACAGTTTCGCATTGGACCAATGGCTAAAAGCGTCAAACCCAAAAACCCTAAACCCTTGATGGGCAGAGGAAGACGGAAAAAAACGAGTTCATCTTTGGAATCAAGCATTCAACTTAATTCTTAACGAGTTTATAATTCCTATGGCATTGAGAGCTGGAATCCTCCGGCGATATCTGTCGACTAGTTCCATTTTCTCCACTCCCTCCGCCGCCGCCGGCTCTGCCACGGCGCCTACTAAAGCTCCTCCTTCGACGACGCTTTTCGTCTCTGGTAATTCATTATAGATTCCAATTTTCTCGGGTGATTTTTTCTTTCCCTCTTTCCTTCATTACCCTTCCAGCTCCTAATTCTTCCTCATGGTTTTTTGCAGGTCTTAGCAAACGGACAACGACAGAGGGTCTTCGAGACGCATTTGCTAAGTTTGGTGAAGTTGTCCATGGTAAATCAAATCTCTCTCTCTCTCTCTCTCTCTCTCTATGGTCTGCATTAACCGAAACTCACATAATGTGTTTAAACGAGTCAAAAATGTAGATTGCCATTTCTTCGCCAATGTTTCCAACCTAGATGTGGTGTCTGCTACAAAAATAATCGGTTCCTTATCTAGGCAGCATCGTCATGAAGCAGCCATATGTTTATTTAAGGGAATTCTTATGGAGAATATCGGACCGAATGAGTTCACATTTGGGGCTGTGATTCACTCATCCACACAGCTTGGTGATCTTAACATAAGCAAGCAACTTCATGCTTGTGCCATGAAGATGGGCCTTGATACAAATATTTATGTAGGAACTGCAATTCTTGATTCGTATGTGAAGTTGAGTTCGATTGAAGAGGCTAGAAAGGCTTTTGATGACACCGATAGACCCAATGTGGTGTCCTGTACTGCTTTGATAGGTGGTTACTTAAAGGGGAAAAGGCTCCATGACGCTCTGTTGCTGTTTAGAACGATGCCTGAGAGGAATATTGTCACGTGGAATGCTGTGATTAGTGGGTGTAGTCAAACTGGGCATAGTGAAGAGGCTGTGAATCTATTTGTTGAGCTTCTTAGAGATGGCCTGATGCCAAACGAATCATCCTTCCCTGGGGCTATCATTGCAGCATCAAATATCGCTGCACTTGGAATGGGTAGAATCTTACATGCATGTGCTATTAAGTGTTTGGGCAGAATTGAAGTGTATGTAGGTAATTCATTAATTAGCTTTTATGCTAAATGTGGGAGCATGGATGAGAGTGTCCTGGTGTTCAATGAACTTGGTAAGACGAACATTGTATCTTGGAACGCTGTTATATGTGGCTATGGACAAAATGGCAGAGGAAAGGAAGCTATAGAATTCTTTGAGAGGATGTGTAAAAGTGGTTTGAAACCTAATAGTGTCACATTTCTTGGTCTGTTATGGGCCTGTAACCATGCTGGTCTGGTTCATGAGGCTTATTCATACTTTAATCAGGCTCAACTGATGGATTCCAGCCTGTTAAAACCTGAGCACTATGCGTGTATGGTGAATTCCTTTGCTCGTTCTGGAAATTTTCTAGAAGCGGAAAAAGTTCTTCAAAATTTGCCTTTTGAACCAGGAATCGGGTTCTGGAAGGCATTGCTTGCTGGATGCCATATCCACTCAAACATGGAGCTTGGTGAAATTGCTGCTATGAAAATCAAAGCTTTGGATCCAGATGATGTATCATCGTATGTGATGCTATCAAATGCACATTCTGCAGCTGGTAGATGGCAGAAAGTGTCAACAGTAAGGCAAGAGATGAAAGTCAAAGGGATGAAGACAGTTCCAGGATGTAGTTGGATAGAAATAAAGAACAAAGTTCATGTCTTTGTGAACAGGGATTCAAGCCATTACCAAAAAGATGAGATTTATAATGTATTGAGTCTTCTCATCCAGCATGCTGGAGAAAGTGAAGTTTCTGTTTTAGGGGAACAGCTTGAATCAGAAAGCAATTTTGCATACTTGTTTCATTGTGCCCCCCTATTTTCATAACTCTGCATGATCTCACGTGAATTTTACTGTAGGACTTATGGGGAAGAAACAATTGATATTACTAGGGAATAGGAGAAGTTATTGTTACACTAATAAGAGTTGCATTTACAAAATGAGATAACTCAAACATGCAATTTTTTCAGAAGCTACCTTAGCCAGGTAAATCTGTGCTCAAATTTTGCCCAGTTGTCAAATTAGGTAGGAAGGAAGTTTGTTTAGCAAGAACTTGTTGAATGGACAAGCTTTTAATTATGTCAACCAATGAAGATGTGGTTGCAGCGTGGTTAGTGAAGGGTGTACAAGTAGACCTACTTGGAACTGTGTCTCCTTAGTTGAGAGTTTGCTAGTAAACTGGGGCAGTGAAGAATTTGTTGAATGACGTATGTCATTGATTTTCAAACAATCATGGGTTAAGAAGGCTTGATAGTTATTGCAAGATCTAACTACGAAATTGCATTTCCAGTGAAGGATGAAGATGTTCTGAGAAAGGGAAGAGAAGATGAGGTATGCTTTCCATGTTTTTGTTGCAAACACAGTTAATGGTACATTCAGGACAAGAGCTGTGCCTGCTCCTCTTCCTTGCTGTTGGTGGCCTGGTCACAAGCAAAATAGAAAAGCCTTTCACAACAGCCCAGTGGATGAGTACACAGCTTTCTCCATTAAAGAGAGGAGTACAATTCTTAATGAGTGGCCGCTAAAATCTATTCCAAGTGCGGTTGGATCATGTCTTTTTTTGGCCCCCTCTTGTCTTCTCTTCTTACCTGGCTCCAATTGCTAGATCTAGTTCAATTTTCAATTGTGCAAGAATTCTACTCTGTAGCTCTTATGAAAGCTGTTTAACAGGAGGCAATGCTTAAAATGATGATTAGGGGTGACATTAAGCTTTAATTATCTGTTTAATGGCCAAGGCACCTTAATTCATTTTTTTTGGAAAGCAACTACTTATATTATTTATATATAAAGAATAATAACACTTTATTCTTTTTCATGTCACTGTAGCAAGAGTTGTAACAGATCGCTTTCATGGATACTCAAAGGGGTTTGGATTTGTGAGATATGCCACTCTGGATGATGCAGGAAAAGGAGTTGAAGGGATGGATGGAAAGGTAAGCTAACCATCTATCTTATTATCTTGTATGTTGGTAAGAATTTTTTTATCTGAGATGTGGAAATGGTATTGCTCTGGCTATTCTCATATCTAGTTAAAGTTGTCTGCATCCTTCGCAAATCCTTGAATTCAATATACAAGATATGCTAGGTAATGTTAGAATCAATAGTAACAACAATAGGCTAGTTAATGTTAGAATCCGTATAATTATTCTATTTAGAAAATGAAACTTTCTAATCTTCATATATTTACATTTTGGTACCAAAACTCTTTTAAAAATTACACAAAATCACCCATAAAAATTACACATTTAGTCTTTGAACTTTTCAAATAATTACAAACAGTTTTTATAAAATCACAGGTTTTAGCCCATGTAAATTTACAAAATGGTCCTAATGGATTCAAAAGCCTCCAACCAAACATGAGATTGCTAGAATGAGCATTCTGAAGGCGTGTTCAATTAGAAAATTATTTCCCCATAATTTTTGTATCCACCTATTCCCTCCCATTTTTACTCTCACAGAATTCCTCTCAATTTTTGAAATCTACAACTGTTTTCCCCAAACTCTTAACAAAAGAACACACCCTTAATGAGAGTTGAACCAACATGATATTTTAAGGATTCTCAATGTATGGATTTCTACTTACCGTTATTCATACTCTCTAGTTGTTAGAATCTGCAAACCAAACCCCCCCTTAGTTGTTGGTGAAAGGACAAGTGAAGGTCACTGCAAGTATCTTGACACTTCTGCTTTCTTGGACGTATTGGCTTGGTTTGATGATTAATTCATGATTCCTAAATATGATCAATGTAGCAGAATCTTTCTTCTTGGTGATTTGCATTTTCCAACTTCTATTCGTTTATCTTTTCGCTTCAGAAACGTTATTCACAAGTGTTGTTTTGTATGAGTGATGGCAGTTCCTTGATGGATGGGTTATATTTGCTGAATATGCTCGGCCAAGAGACGCTCCAGGTCCGGACTCGGGCACAGGGCAATCAGTTCCACGAACCGATTATTGATTCACAGTAATTTGTACTCTATCGCATTTACTTCTCTCGTTACTGGAATGCTTAGAAGTTATATCTATACATCTTAACTAATAGTAGTATATTTAAGAACATACACAATTGGTTGTAGACACTAGCCACTTCCTTGTATTGAATATACTTTTACATGATAAGATTGGGTGGCCATCAGAGAATCATGATCCTTTACTATATACCTCTGAAACACTTGATTCTTTAACCCCAAGTTAAATGCAGGCACGTTTTACAGTCCCATATCATGTTACAACATACTTTGTTAGTCCCAAAAGATTGAGACGTTTTATTTTTAGGTCATCCTATAAAACTGATCTATATGGACTCCTATATGGACTCTTTTATTTCATGGTCTTCAATTTACATGACCAAAAAAAATAGTAATGTTTTTGTATCTTATAGTAGTATCTATTTTACTTGCTTAAAATCCGTATCCAGTCAAACATTTCAATATTTTTTTTTGATTGGAACATTTCAATATCTATGCAATGTAGGAAGCATTTTTATTACATGGTAAAGGTTATCTGGGCTAGTTGAAAATCTAAAGTAAACCTTCTATATCATTACCCTTCAATATAACGTGAAATTAACTTTATTAAGAGTTACAAAAGGAAAAAAGAAAAAGAAAAGAAATAGTAGCCAAATAATTGTAAAATGATGAATTGACGTATAAAAGGTAGCTTAACAAGAAAACATTACAAAATAAGTACTAAGAGGAAAATGCTGCAGAAGGTAGAAAGCGGAAGGAGTAGATCACAAACTTGTAGAAGTGTAAAATTTCAATAATTAGTACACTTTACACGAATAATCATTACATAGTATTAACTTAAGAGCTCAATATGATAAGATTAACCTGGAACCCCCTAATAATCTCAGACTTCCAAACAGATCACACTCCAGAGCTCTGAAGAGATCGGTGCATCTTACCATATACTACTAGAATTATATAATTAATCATTTTATATATTCCCCAAGGGAAAAAAAAGCAAAAATTCAGCTATCCAACACAAATAAAAACACTCTTGGTATTAGTATACGTCTGGGTGAAACCTGCCAGAAATGGAGCTACTTTCTTGCGCCCTCTGTAGATGAACCCTTAACGTGTAGTTATTCAGCTGCACAAGAACAAGAAGCAGCAACAATCAACACTCAAAAAACATCATCATGTGAGAGACTCATGAAGCAAAAGCACTAGGATTTCATTAAACAACAACTACCAAATCAAGTGTTTCTAATCACCGACTCTTGAAACATTTAAATCTCGGTGACGCAACACATGAAATGGCGAAGTGGCAAATTCTTTCCAGGAAAAAATCTATCTTAAGTAACGATTGGGCGGCTGTTTCCGTAAGCACGAAGGGAAGGGGCAGGTTATACCTCTAATGTATTGACTTGTTCTTGGTATTGGCTCAGAACAAGTTTCAAGTGCTGGAGTTCTCTGTCTCTATCCTCTTGGTCCATATTGCGCTCATGCTGTATCGCGATGGCTTTCTTCAGTATATGATTGCTGTTTAACAAGTTCTCCAAGCGCTCCCTCAAGGCAGCCAGCTCAAGCTAGTTCAATCAAAAGAAGTCAGTTAAATCAATCGGTGATATCGATAGATTGGGATTCCATCAGGGTGCTCCTTTCATCCTTAAACACCGACAACATAAAGCACAATTAGATTTCTGATCTACCTCTGTGGCCAGCCTCGACTTTGCGGGTATACTTCTTTCGAATGCCTCTAATATCCGAGCTGTACATGCTCTCGCGTCATCAAGATTGGTTGCAGTCCTCATCTCATTGATAAACAGATCAACCCAATCAGTCACATTCCCAGCCTCAAACTTCTGGTTGGCATCATTTCTGCCATGTAAAGTCTGCTCCGGCGACTGACTACCTAAATGAAGAAACAAAGAACGCAAAGGAAGCTGTAAGCTACTAATTCCAGGGACAATAAATTCTCACATTCCGAAACACAAGCAATCAACTCACATGTAGCAGTGTCCTCAGCAGCACCATAATCGCAATTTCCTGCATTCGATGGATAGTTGCAATGTGGATTATTATTATTATCCCTTTCTGCGAAATCCGCAGAAAGCACAGACAGACTCTCCTTTGCATCTTCAACCTTGTTGCCATGGTTTCTGAGGACAGTAGCTACAAACTGGATTAAATACAGAAAGATACTTCAGATAACCAAACTACCCAACCAAGTTGAGGAAAACAAAACACAATTGAGATGCAACCCTGTTTCTTTGGTCTTGCAAGCAATTCAACCTAAGATCACTTACACATCACCATCAAGCACCTAAAAAAGTCATCAGCTCCACAATTTAATCATAATAACGCTTCCATACATAGAAATGAAACGAAATGTCATATATAATTTCGTAAACTGATTCATAAATCGACCTTTAACTCAGTGAAATCCTTGTAAGTGAAAAGGAGAAAAGCAGAGAAATAGACCTCAGGATCCATGGCAGGGAACATTTGCAGGAGACCGAAAACAAGGTCATCGGAACCAGACCCGAATCCGGAGTGTCTGGATCTCTTAGGAGAAGATCCGAAAATTTCCTCGAAGCCCACCCGTTTCCCACAAACCCCGGCGGACATGGCGGCTCAAAAACCCTAACCAAACCTACCCCTCCTCCGTCAACCAAGCGATAAAAGACCAAATCAAGGAAATGGGTACAGAAAATTTCCCTTCTTTTGGGGGATTGATTGAGAAGGGAAGGGTAAAGGAAGGGGCTTTGAAGGGGGAGAAGAAAGTGAGGTGACGGTGGGGCAGCTCACAGGCTTGTTTGGGTGGTGGGGTAAAATAAAAGGAGAAATAGAAATGGACGGAATTTCGACCATCGATTGCAAAAGTTTACAGTTTCGGTAGATTCAAGGAAAGAAGTCATTAACAATTCCCCAATTGCACAAATTATACGATTAACAAAGTAGCAATCTTGAGAGAGAGAGAGAGAGAGAGAGGATGGTATCACTTTCATGATGATCCAGTGCATTGCATCGTAGGGTTCCCTGAAGTAGCAGCGAGTCATAGTTGTGGGATCCAACGACATTGGTTCACTAATCTTTTGATGAAAATTTTAGATAATTGGTTGAAATATTTGAAATTTATGTGATATTGTAAGAGTAGAAATTGGAGGGAATGATTGATTTGATGATTTTTTGATAAAATTTTGATGAAAATATATTTGTAGAATACACCCTAAACTAAATTTGAACAAAATGATTGTGGAGTAGGATTTGAAGTTAATACATCCACCAATAAGTTTAACCATGGTTAGGCAAGAGCTTAGAGGCAATTAACAAAATTATACTACTAAGTTTTAAACACATTTTAAACCGAATTTATTCAATTGATTTTAGGTTCTTTTTAATTTATTTAGGTGAACAACTCGGTATTGATCGTTTCAAAGCTCATCTCTCCACCTTTTGTTGTTACTAGCATCACACCGTGAATTTTGAGGTACGAAATTTGAAACACCCCCAATTACAAATATCTTAGTGATTTTGGTTATTTTTTACTACTTCTTTCAATTAATACTTCTTTCAATTAATGTATACATTTGATTTTCATATTTCAAGATTCAGTATTTGACTCAAATATTTACTAAGATAAATGGTGAAAATAAATCTTAAAAAATATATTTATAAAATTTATACTTCAAATTATGATATGAATAAGAAATATTGAACTTAAAATTTCTAAACACTCATGAAAAAAATGATAGATTAAATAAATGAAATAATGGATAAATGGCCAGTTAGGCCTAAAGATTTTATGATTTTCTCATTTTAGGCCTAAATATTTTCGAGTTTGGGAAAGAGGCCTAGTACTTATTAGGGGTGAGTTCGAGCCGAGCCGAGCCCGAGCCTAGCAGGTTCGAGCTCGAGCTCGTGAAATTCGGGCTCGGCTCGAGCTCGGCTCGAGTTCGAACGAGCCCGAAAATTCGAGCTCGAGCTCGGCTCGAAGGTTCGTGAAGCTTGAGCTCGTTAGGCTCGCGAGCTCGGCTAGGCTCGATTCGGCCCTAAACGAGCTCGCGAGCTCGAGCTCATTAGGCTCGCGAGCTCGTTAAGGCTCGCGAACCTTACGAGCCAAACGTTTCGGGCTCGAGCTCGGCTCGTATATTATTCGAGCCTCGAAACCGGCTCGAGCTCGAGGCTCGTGAGGCTCGGCTCGTTAAAGCTCGAGCTCGAGCCGAGCTCGGCTCGGCTCGATTCGTTACTCACCCCTAATACTTATACAAATGTATAGAACTGAGCCTAAAACTCTATGGAAGGAAGCAAGTTAGGCCTAAAAGTTTAGGGAATCTTTGGTAGAAGGCCTAACACGGTGTTTAATTCTTCTTTAGGTCATTTAGCAAGCGGGGTTCGTAAAAAGAGATACCTAAATATTAATAAAAGCTAAAATTTCGCTCCGATAACATTAATTACCCAAATAGCAACATATAAAACCATATAAATAGCAGAAATGAAACACACAACTTATATATTAAAATTCAAACATCAACTTACAAAGTCTAGTGGACACCAGATGTTCTCAACAAGCTAAATATGGATAAAGACCATTAGATGAATACACCAAACTCCAACAACTACACACGTACACACCAAATTTAAAGCAAACAAAAACCTAGAATAATATTTAGGGTGATTTTTCTTCAATAAAAAATGTTCAACACGTGAACTTGAAGAAGTAGAGAGAAAGATGCAAACAGAAATTGATAGGTGCCAATTGGCTTTCACCTTCAAACAACTGGATTTCTAAGTCCATGGGATTGTCCACATGAAACATTGATTCTAAGAGATCCAAATTGTTGACCTCTTCCATTCTTCATTTGATTTCCTCTTTAGTTGATTCTTTTTTCCCCATTTCTCCTCTAAAAAATTCTCGTGTAGGAAAAACTGATATGATCTATATCAAAATCAAATATATATAACTAAGATTGATTGTCATCTTGCAAATACTTGTTTGAACGTAAGATTTTTACCATCTTTAAGGAGGACACTCTTAGTTGCTTTACAATCCATTCTAACCAAAAAAATTTGATTCAACAAATCTTCTTCAAATTTGGTAACACAAAGAACAATTGCTAATTTTTCCTTTTTTATCGTAGCATAATTTTGTGGGGCTTGATTCCAAACCCCTGATATAAATCGAACCAATTTTTTCTTGTCCATCAATTTTCTGTTTTAAGATTCCTCGATATCCTATATCACTAGCATCTATTTCAACAATTCTGAAAGCTTCAGGGATAGGGATGGTGACACACAAAATCTCTTTGACCTTCCTTTTCACAAGTTTGACGGCTTGTGTCTGTTCTTTTCCCCATTCTAGATGGTTTTTGATTAATCTATCAAACTGAGGTTTACAGTCTTTTGCCATATCTTAGTAAAATTTTGAGACATAATTGAGTCTTCCTAAAAACTTATGTAATTGTTTCTTTTCCTTATTTCATCAAGAAATTTTTCTACAAAACTTATTGATCTATCAGTAGATTTTATATTGCCTCTGTATATTATATGTCCGAGAAACCGAACATTTGTTTGGAACAACACCATCTTTTTTGCTGACACTACCAATCTTGCTTTTTATACTATTTTCATGAATTTATGTAAGTCCTTCCAGTGTTGGTCAATTAATTGAGAAAACACTAACACATCATCAATATAAACAATAATAAAAGAGCTTTAAGGATTAAAAATTTCGTTCATAATTCTTTGGAATTCTGATGGTGCATTCTGGAGTCCGAATGACATTACGTTCCATTTGTAATGTCCAAATGGGACATTAAATCTTGTCTTGTACTTATCATTTTCTGCAATTTGGATTTGCTAATATCTTGACTTCATGTCAAAATTTGAAAATACTGACAGAAAGTCTTTCTTATTAGGTATTAGATACCTAATCCATTTTAACATTTTATTTAAAGGTTTGTAATTAATTACCAACTTTGGTACTCCTCTTTCTATTTCATAATTTGTATTCACATAGAAAGTCGAGCAACTCCATGGTGAAGAACTTTTTCTTATTAATCCCTTATCAAGGAGATCTTGTATTTCTTTTTTACAATGAATTGTTAATTATTTATTCATTTGAATAGACCTTGATCTACTCGAAGTATTTCTTTCTTCAAATTCTGCTTCGTAGGGTAAATTAACAATGTGTTTTTTTCCTTTCGAAAAGACCGCCAACATTCTATTCTCTTATTTCATCACCTCTATAGGCAACAAACAAATCAGGTGACCAAAAATTGTTTTTCTTAATATCTACCGGAGATGGTTTGGTTGTATATGGATGTGAAACATTCCACACTTTTGATGGACCTCCTCTTTCCTTTTTAATCCTATAAATTTGATGAGTCTTGTAAGAAGACTGGTCCACTTCTTGGAGAGTTTATTTTTTCTTTAATTACATTAATTTGGGGTCATTTTCTGCTTACTATCTTGAATAGTAAGTTTTCCTACTTGTTCGACTAACTCTTTCATTCTTTCAGAAACTTCATCGTCTCTTCTTCCCCAATTTAAATGTTGGAATCCTAGATGGAAGATGGATGAGAGGCTTAGAAGTAGCAGACTTTTGTTCTTCCCAACAATTGTAGGTAAAAATTTGTGCAATTATTATGTTCAATCAATGATTGAAGGTCTTTTGTCTCAGCTTGTTTAAAGTTGGTCTCTTTATTGATAATTTTAAAAGGTGAAGCAATTGTTTGTTCTCCTAAGACAATTGTCTTGGATAGAGGGTATGCAGATCCAGTAGTTATTTCCTTCATCTCTTCTTCCGCTTTAACTCTGTATGTATTCCATATTTCTTCTAGGGTGCTTAAATTTGTTTCTTCGTCCAAAACTAATGCTGAGACAAACCATTTAAAGAACTTTAAGTTGGTTTAGGTTTGTCGAATTCTTTTATACCATAACTTTTGTATTTCTTTCCTTTCATTTTTTGTATAATTAATAGATAGCCATTTTCTTTTTATTGTAATTTCTTCTGACCAAAAATTATTCCTTAGACTATCATAGTCTATTTTGAATGGATCTCTTAACATATTTAATTCGAAATATAAGAAACTAATTCTATCATCCTCAACTAGTTTGGATGATTGTCCTTTTTTCATTTTGATTGGATCTATTTTATAAACTGGGCTGGATACTTGCTTTATTGATTGTCTTATTCCACCAATACATCTCTCATAATCTGTTTCTGGCACATGTGAACATGATGCTCTTGGTGGTATTTTGGGAGGTTTTTCTGAAAGTTAACCACTCTAGTTATTATATCTTTACCAAACTTAATCTCAACTCCATTTTCGTATTCTATTATTCTTTCTACTTCTGGTGTTCTCAGTGGTTTTATTGGCTTTTCATATTGCATTATCCACCTTTCAGGTAAACGAATATCACTCCATTTTTTATTGGTTTTGGAAGTACCACATTAGACTTTTCAGCATTTGCTTATATCAAAAGAGTTTCACCCTTTGTGTTAAATTCTAGAGTTTTTGGCTCTATTTGGGTTGTCATTACCTTGTAGTATATTATGTATACAGGGGCTAGATTATAAAATCTTTGTAACATATCAAATCCTGAACTTGAAATAAGGATTTGCAGTCAAGACTTTCATGATATGTGAATCTTTTAAGGACATTGTAAAATTTGGGTGACAGTTAAAATATATAGGTCAGTCATAAAGACTAGATTCCACCATTCGTAACAAGGAATCAGTAAATTTGTTATGTCGTTGATCTCTTAAGACAATAACAACATAATTGTTCAACTCATTCATAGTTAGTGGTTTTAAAGCAATTTGAACCAATCCAACATAATTATAATGATTATCTAGACAATCTTCTATCATGTATTTGGATAGTAGTTCAAATTTATGATATTCTTGCATAATTGGAATAGTTCTTTCTACCGTTTTAATAGCATATGTAGTTATAAGTTCAAAAGTTCCCTTTTGGTAAACTTCGAAATTGTTAATTCTTGGGATGTTTCAATCTCCTAGACTTTTTTCTATATCCCGAAAGATTATAGCTTGAGTATTCTTTATTTTCCCTTTCCTTTAAGTTTTTCTTCTCCTTCATGTTTTTTAGAGGTAGATCTAGACATACTTTTAAAAATTCCAACCATTGGTTAACTCGATTAATCTTGCGATTTAAAGAATTATCTGTCAACGGACTTTTTACTCATTCTTACGGCCTTATAATCTTGAAAACAGGTCTTATTGAGGAATTACAACTTGGGTGATAATTAAGAAAACTTTGAGAATAATCAATTTTACCTTCACAAGCTTGGAAAGTTTAGAGCGAGTGGATAGATTTCTTTTGGTGGTTCTGGAAATTCTGGGGTTGGAGTGACCAAAGCTTCAAACCTTAAGGAAGGAATATTATTCTTTAGAAAGTTTTAGCCCTAAAACTAGAACTAAAAAGTTTTAGGACTTCTTTGCAAAATTTCTAAGTTATAGGATTAGTTTGTGAAAACTCTGAAAGTTTTAGGCCTATTTTGGCAGTAATCCCCTACAAAACAGTGAAAATAAATAATATGCATTTTTTGCGGAGTTGTTATTTTGACCCTTAAAAACTAGTAACAATCGAAGAAAGCAGAAAGGAGGCATGGAGCATGACCCCGTTTAGGAATAGTTGTTTCAATTAATTGTAGTGTTTTGGATAATTTTTTAATGATTGGGATTAAACAGCTTTTGCTAAAGGTTAAAAGCTACCCATGGATAGCTTTTTTAAAACCCAATAGCTATTTGAAAAAGCTGTTATCACCCAAACACTATGATTTACCAGGAACTGTCTATTTGTAATTCTCAAAGAAGCAACCCCATGTTACCAAGTTCTAAACCTTATACCAAGAAGAACAATTACATTAGATTGCTACTGGGATGTAAGCTACGACTTTTGAACTAGAAGTGGCATGCATTTTCTACACCAACAATTAGTGGTGGAGGTAGAAAGAACTCTAATTAGGAATGTCTTAACTGTTCTAGTACTCCCTTGGCTTTGCTTGTGAACGTGTCCGAGGCAGACCGTTCCGAGGAGAAACTCTTCCCTTCTTGGAACTTTCTGTTGCTTTCCTCTTCTGGTCGTGACTAATCTGATGACACCCTGTATCTTTGCCTGCAAGATCATGCAACATTATTAACCATTTATACAAAGTGCTTAAATTATAACTTGAATGAGAAAATGGAAGCAATCACAGCATTTTCAAGTTCACATTCAATGCAACCAGGATTCAACTGAGATCAACTACATATTCAAGTAATGACAGGATCCCTCCAACATAAAGTGAACTAATAGCATTCATACAAAGAGTCCAAAGACATGAAATATATATTTCACTTATTTACAAATTAACTGATTATATATAGTTGAAAATCTAAGCTGATACTAATAACCAGCCAAAAATCTGAAAGTAGCATCCTGCAAGTTTCCAACAGCATCACACAAATGCCTGGACACTATATATAGAAATATCATCTGGTATCAGACTGATATTTAATATAGACCCAAGGGGGCAGAAGTTACGGGAAACGCTAATTAGGTAACATTATATTAGAAATTTAGAAAAGGTATAATCAAGCATCACAAATAACAGACAGAATATGAAGTAATCACTTGACTTGATAGTTAGAATGATTATTGTCATGACTTTTGTCCATTAAGATAACCTTGAGAGTGTGGAGGCGTTTCTGCAACATAAGCCATCTGGTCCTTGTACCTTTTAAGTTCGGAAGAAATTTCTTCTCTTCTTAACTGGTGTGCTGACTTTGTTTCCAGGAATGGCATCAATAGATTCAAAAGGTTCTAAACCGGAAATCTGTTCCAGTTTCATACCGACTTCGGCAGTCAAGTTTTCTTTGTCACCAAGCGTTGATGAACTGGCTAGATTCCTTTTACTACTTCTTAACACCCTTTTCTCCGTATCATTGTCAATCTTCATCTGAACATCAGTCAAATTCCTACTGCTATTGTGTTGTGCTGAGCGAGTGAACCTTACTTGATTTGCTGAACTTGCATAAGAATTTTGCAGGCCTGAGGGTTTAGTTTGAGCACCAGATGTAACAAGTCCAGATGTCTTATTCTCATCAGATGAGTGATCAAGAGTTGAATTAGCATCTTCAGCAGTCTCTTTTTCAGAATCAAGAGTTCCATTTTCAGCATCATAAATAAAACTTTCTCGTGGATGTGTGCCAGCGTTCCCCAACTTATTCAATAAACTTGGAAGTTTTTCTGTTAGTTGAGGATTCTCAGGACCTATGCTGTTGGTTGACATGAGTCCTAATACGATCTGGACCGGTTTTGACATAGCTTTGACAGCAATAGCTGCTCCATCCAACCTAAGCTTTTCATATGTTGGCATGTCAACACAACAGTTGAAGTCTATAACCAGACATCTCTTTGTATTTAACAATGACGAGGCCAGAGCTGCACGTGAGGCAAGAGGACTGAGATGAACTCTATTTCCAGCAAGATTTTTAAGAGATTCAGACACCTTGGTATCTAGAGTGTGCTCATGAATGTGCACTTCTGTTTTAGTTGAAGCCCGAGTTTCACTTCTCAATTTATTGCAGTCACCAGGAACAAGTGAACTAAAAAATCTTGATGCAGAAGTAGGTGACCGGCCTTTAAGCGCTGGCAATTTAGCTCCTGGAGGATCACTGATGGACACATCAACCATATTGTTTATTTGTTCTATTTGCTTCTGTAACAAGGCATCAAGGCAACGTTCACTATCTGAGTCTTTGATGATGTCTGATAGGGGAGACGCATCAGATAAATCTTGATCACTATCTTTTGGTGAATTTAAGAGTGCGACAATCAGGGGATGCATAGTGATGCTGTTGGTGGCTAGCTTTCTGACTGCGCTTGATGGGACAGTTAGACTTCCTGCTTGAATATCTTGATCTAGCCACTTGATCATGAAAGAACATCTGCAACATCTCTTCGAGTGTCTTACTTTATGCACCTAGTAGAAAGTTGAGATGATAGATTGAGAGGCGGAATAATGACCGTACATTAAAAGTAGTACCATAAACCTATTACTGCAGGAAGGAGAAAGATATAAAGCATTATTTGAAGCAGATACAAAAGCTTGTACCCTTTCTATTTCAGCATCATAGAACCTTTTCTCTGGTTTCAAATTGTGGGTAGCAAGAATTGTTTCCCCTTCAACAATAGAGGTGCAGTCATCAACTTGCAAAGGAGTTGAACGAAACCGAAGATGTGTTAGCACCTCTTCCTTATGCAGCAGAACATCTTCCATATCACAGCTTTGGAAACGCACTATGAGATGATCTCCTGGATGGCTGTGAACAGTAATAAGGATTCAGCACACTAAACATAGTCATCCTAGGACCAATTTAAAAAAATTCCTCAAACCAAAACCAGAATTTTAACAATAGACACCGAATACCTTAGAATCCACATCACACTAATCCATCAGATGAAATGTATATACCCTACAAGTTTCTAGTTGCTATAAATAAAAAAGTACTCTACTATCAGAACTGATAATGACGTCTGACTTGGCCCTAAACTCCAAGATGAAGTAGTCAAGACACTCCATACGCAACGATCATCCTCAAAATCCATGTCGAACCTAAAGAGCTTCTTGAAATTTGAATTGTTCACGGAATTTGAAGCTCCAACACACATCAGATCAGATTCGCCTAAAATGTGGCTGAAAAGGAGAATGCGGATCGGAGCTTACTCGGGAGAGACGGAGATGCGACAAGGATGCCAAGAAGAGTCGTCACTGAGCTTCGCTTCCAGCTTCTCCTCCATCTCTTCGCTCCGTCCATCGTCGCCGTTGCTCATCTTCGCTTTCAGTTTCGGCTGACACTGCGAACTGCTGCGGCACATAACTCCTTACAAATGCAGGGTGTAAAGTGCACCGGAGTCCCATAACTTTAATTATCATTTTATCGTGGTCCCATTTTAACTTTTTGTCTCTTTAAGTTCTCTTTTTAACTTTTTACTCATTCGCCCTTCCGCCCATTTTGTTAAGTTTTAATGGACCATTGGGAAAATGATAATTTTAACTACCGAACTTTTCCTAAAAACTTCATTTACACCCTAAGTTTTGAACATAATAATTAAATCACCCCCAAACAATTTTAAAGTTTACAATTTTATCAAAACTTTTCAAACATTGCAAATAAACCCACCACCCTTCTACCCACATCCGGATCGGCCACCCCAGAGCTGGATCGGCAGCCCCGGCCGCCGGATCGGCGGGTCGCATGTTACGGTCACCCTGAGCGGGTTGTGACCCGGGTGACTCGGGGCTTCGGTTTTGGCCTGCGGGTCACGTTTTTGGGCGTTCAGATAGCTCCTGAGCCTTATCCGAGCATCATTTTGGAGAACCCTTGCATTTTGGGGTCGTGTGGGTCCTCTGACATTTCCGCCGAAAATATTTTTGGCCGGGGTTGTCTCGGGACGTACAGCGGGCTCGGTAGCTCTCCCGGGACCTCGGAATGAGAAACCGTTTGCATATTTGGAATTGTGGGAACGTCCCGGATCGTTTTACGGAGTATACTTTTTGGGGCGGGACGTTCGGTCCCGGGCGACTCCCGGGGCTCGGGACGGGAATCCCGGGGCCTGGGATTAAAATTTTGCGACGGCTTGGGTGTAAAGTATGTTATATTTTAAGACGGATTTTATGGTAATATTTGTGGAATTTTAGCATGACGGGATTTCGGTTCAGGTTATTATACGCGCACGTCGGGATTTGCTCGGGTTCAGCGGGCCCGGTAGGACACTCTGGAATTGTGGGAAGATCCGGAACGTTCCCACAATTCCAAATATGCAAACGGTTCCTCATTCCGAGGTCCGGGAGCGCTACCGAGCCTGGCCAGACGCCCCGAGACAACCTCCCGGTCCTGAAAAATATTTTCGGCGGAAATGTCCGGGGGACCCACACGACCCCAAAAATGCAAGGGTTCTCCAAAATGATGCTCGGATAAGGCTCAGGAGCTATCTGAATGCCCAAAAACGTGACCCGTAGGCCAAAACCGAAGCCCCGAGTCACCCGGGTCACAACCCGCTCGGGGTGACCGTAACATGCGACCGGATGTGGGTAGAAGGGTGGTGGGTTTATTTGCAATGCAAATGCAGGTATGCTTCTTGCGGTTTCATGCTTGAGTAACCATTTTACATATAAACTAAAATTAAGAGTTAATTTTATTTTTTATGATTTTTATGTAATAACTAACGATGTTATTCCAAAGGTAGTACTCTGTAATCTGTATCTATTTTTTTAAGGCACAGCTATAGTGTGCCACCCTCAAATATGTGCCAATTTGTGCCAAAGTCATTTAATTACAACAATGCCATTTTTCTCTTCTCCCGCTATTTACGTCAACTTCCACGGAGATTTTAACCATCACCCACCACCTCTCACTTCTAGCCTTTGACCACGGTAGCTCCTCCCTTAAACACCGGCAGTTAGCAACTCAGTGATAGTCTCCCCCTCCATCAACACCACCGGAAACCAAGAATTGTAGGAGATCCGTTCGGACGACCCGTTATCCGATCCGACGAAATCCGCCAACCAAGGCGGTAATCGACCCCGCCGAAGCCGTCAATCTCTTCCCCGGTCGTCGACGCTTCATTCTCAGCCATTTCCTGAGCTGAACGACGAAAATTCGTCTCAAGTCCTGAAACTGCAACCCGCTGCAGACAACAAAATTATGATGCTCCTACATATAATTATGATGTGCTCTCGATTAATTATGATGCTCTTTTGTGTAAAAATGATGTAACCACAAATTGCATACAAATAATGCTTAAATCTATTATAATGAACTTAATAGCACCAATTAGTGATGAATTGCGAGAAGATAAATTTTTCATTGAAACAAGCATCACATACATTGCACCATAAAGGCATACTTACTAGATGAAACACCATTTTAAGTGCTAAGCTCATCATACTTATAAAAGGAGCATCATTTTAACCACATAGAGCATCGGTTTGAGAACTTCATCATTTTGTAAGGTTAAAGAAAACGAGTGCATAATTAAGTTATCGTAACATGTGCACGATGTTTGTAATTGAGAGCATCATAGTGCAACGGAAGTGCATCGTTATGGTCATCAAAGGCATCATTTTAAGAGAATGAAGAAAATGTGTGCACGATTAAGTCATCAAAACGAGTACATCATTTTTGTTAGGTAGAGCATCATACTTGAAACAAAGAGCATCATCCATGACACCAAGAGCATCATATTTAACGAATGCATCATACTTTATTGAAGAGCATCATAATTTTACGAAAGCGCATCATTCGTGACACCAAGCACATCATTTTGAACCAAGATATCATACTTTGTTAACAGACGTAACACTATGTTCAAAGCGCGAGCATCACCATGGAATCTACGAGCATCGGATATGTCATTAAGAGCATTCATAACATTAAAAAGTTGAAAATATATTTTTATCGTCTGGTTCATTTTGGTAACAAGAACATCAATTTTTAAAACACGAGCATTGTACATTTATTAAAGAGCATCACGCTTTCACGAAGTTCATCATTATGGACGAAGAGCACCATATTTTTCTTTGCACCGTTATACCTCAAAGATCATCCATTTATTGACAAAGGGGACAAGGTGGAGCATGGTGATTTATTGAGAAAGGCATCATGATGTTAAATTAGAGCTTCACATTGGTGCAAGAAGCACATCATTTGTGGTAAAAAAATCTAATTAATGTTGGTAATAAGCCGAAATGTTGAGCCAGTCTTTAATAGGGAGCATCATAACTTTGATGTAGAGCATCACTATTAACAGGAAGAACAACTTTACGCGCCTGTAGACTCTGAGTTTTGGCTGTTGAACACTACGGCGTGGCTGGTGGTTTTTGTCGCCGGAGGACGGTGGTTGCTTGTTTTTTGTCGTCCTTTTGCCGCGTTCGTGCGAGAAAGGAGGTCGATTGGTTGATTTGTTGTTGGATTTCGTTTCTGCAAGAGGAAGGAAGGTGATCGACTTACCTTATAGCAGTTCCGAATTTGTCGCCGGTAAACGCGGCGCGTTGAAAGATTCACGTATATCATCCTTCCTTCTTATATCTAGAGGCACACATAGTGTGCCATTGGCACAACCTATCCACACTCTTTTTTAATCAGAAAAAAACTTTCTCATTCATTGATGAAAATTGAGAAGAAAAACTAGGAATAACACTGGAGCAGATTATTAGAGATACGATTCATTCACCCCCATTATTTACGGATTTCTTTTAAAAATAGAAACTCCAGAAGATTTAGAATAAACGAAAAAATCAAGTCTTTTCTTACACTTGCTTTAACTGAGCAAGTAGGGCGAATTATATTTCTAACATTTAGAAATTTGATAAACTGTAAAAGGAGAATGTGGTCGGATGTGGTTGTGTACATATTAGGATGTGGTTGGGTACATATTAGTAGTATGAGCTCAAGTCTTTTTTCCCCTTTATTTGTTAATGAGTTAATAATCTTCTTTTATATATATATATATATATATATATATATATATATATATATATATATTACATTTACAAACCATATATGAACAATAATTAATGGTTATTGGAAGTTGGGATTTGGAGTGATTGGGTGTAGAATGTAGTTTAGTTGTAGTGTAACTAGGGGATAAATTACATATATTACCTCATACTTTCAATAATTTTGCATATTGAATCCAAATATTTTCAATCTTATATTTTAACATATTATCTTTCATTCCATTCACATATTGATCCAAAATATTTTCAATCTTACATTTTGACATTTTAACATTTCATCTTTTGTTGCTTTTTTTTCTTATAAAAAAATTACTTTGCTAAAAGGGTAACTTCATTTTACTTTCATTCATACGTAGTTAGAGGATAAATGTTTCTCTTACCTCATATTTTCGTTCCTTTTGCATATTGAACCCAAATATTTTCAATCTTATATTTTGACATTGTAACATTTTATCTTTCATTCATTTTGCATATTGATTCCAAATATTTTCAATTTTATATTATCTTGCTCTTTTTTTCTTTTTCTAAATTTTTGTTTGCTAAAAGGATAACTTCATTTTATTCCATTTTTTACTTTCATTCCCTTTGCATATTGGTCCCAAAATGTTTCCAATATTATAATTTAGATATTTCAATATTTTATCTTTTCTTTCTCTTTTCTTAATACTTTTTTGTTATAAAGAGATAACTCACTTTTTACCTTTAATTTCATTTTTATAGTATTTATGTTATTTCTTTACATGTGATGTGATGAAATAACATTTTTTGTTCTCTTTTATTTATTGATGGACTAACTCGCTTTTAGTGTACAATTATTTTTTTGCATATTTTACACGAAGTTTTGTACTTATAGTTTTCTCATTCTTTATTTTTTTGTATTATAATCTAATTGATTTAGGGTAAGAGGCGGATCATCCCTACGAAGAATTTGGCCCAAAAATCTTTTCCTCATTTATAACCCAACACAAAAAATAAATAAATAAACTACCCTTAGCACAACCCAACCCTTAAATAAGCATCTAACCCCATATTTAAGCAGACCTAAACTCATCAATCATCAACAACCCTTCTCTATCACCAATAAAGCTTAAATTTCTTTCAATTTTGTATTTTGATTTACAATTCTTATATATTTTTTATCGAATTCATTGTGAATAGTATGCTAAAATTATATTTTCACTTGTAAAAAGTTTTAGGGAATTATCAAAACCCCCGAGGTTTGCTATATTCTTGATTGCCCCCGTATTTCGAGAATCCTTTGTTTACCCCCCTGAGGTTTTAGTAATTTCACAGAAAGCCCCCTGAAGCTAAGTTCCGTCGATTGCCCCGTTAGTTTAGTGGGGCCCACTTGATAAATGACCGAAAAACCCCTGGCGTAAGTTTTCCCTCCAACTCTGGGCACGAGTAACGAAGCGTTGGGTGTAAGAGGACGCTTGTAGCTATAGCTAGGCCGACGTCGATCTGTGAAAGAAAGCTTCTTCTTCTTCGTCGAAAACCCAGGGTTTGTGACGCGTAAAGGTCACCGAGAAGTTTCTGGGTTCGCGATAGAGAAGGAAAACAGAGGAGTTCGCTTTGCTGAGGTGCAATTTTTTTACTTTTGTTAATGGTTTTTGTTTGATTCGGTACTGCTTTAGTTGATAATGATGAGGTTGTTGTCATTGAAAATCAGGGGATGGGAGGGGAGGTAAATGCTGACATTGGAAATCAGGGGGCTAACATTGAAGATCAGGGTAGTGGTATGGAGGTAAATGCTGACATTGAAAATCAAGGAGGCATGAAAGAGATGAATCTAGAGGGTGGCAAGGGAAGGAAGGTTAGGTGTAGGGGTGGAGGTTTACGACGGGGAGGGAAGGTTAGGTGCGGGGTGGAGGTTGGGGAAAAACTTTTGGTGCAGGTAGAACTGGGGTGAGAAATGAAAAAGATGACAGGGGAAATGAGAGTGATGGTGATGGAGACAAAAGAGATGATAGGAGTTTTGAGAATGACATTGAAATGGAGGCTGGTGAAGAACTAGAAGAAGATGGGCAGAGATTTTCAAGATCTGAGGTAGATGACATGAGTGGAGAAGTGTATGTGTTTTCTGATGATAATGATGAAGATTGGTTGTATGCTGGGGAATATGATACAGAAGTTAATGATGAAGAAATTGCAGATGATAATGATGAGCACGAATTATCTGATGCTGGCTCACAATCATCACATGATGGGTATTCGAGAAGATGAAGAGACAGGGAGTTTGTGAAAAGAAAGGGCCGAAAGTTTGATGATCATTTGAAGCAGTTCTAAACCTTTTAAGAGGAACCATGAGGGGAAAATTGTATTTGAGAAGGGGCAGATTTTTAGGGATGTGACACACTTTAGACAAATTTTGAGAGATTATGGAGTTGAGGAAGGGTATGAGTTTAGTAGGAAGAAGAATGAGAAAACCAGGGTCAGAGCACTTTGTGAAGGGCAGGGCTGCAGTTGGGTGATCTATGCGTCAGTGCTTCCTGATGGCAAGACTTTTATGGTGAAAACATTGCAAGGTGATCACAAGTGTGTTCGTCCAGGGAATAACAAGAATGCCAATGCAAAATGGATAGCTGAAAAAATGGATCACCTTATCAAAGAAGATCCTCATATCAAGAACGAGCTTCTGCAAGCACAAATTCTGAAGGATTATGGGTTAACTGTGCCAGATGTGAAACTGTATAGGGCAAAACGTATGGGTAGGGATGAAAATGAAGAGAGGCATAAGAGTGGCTATGCTAAACTGAGGAAGTGGGCTGCGCTATTGATGAAGACCAACTGTGGTCTCTTGTTAGAATGCAATTCAGCATGCATGATCCAAGAGGTGTGCAGCCAACTTTCCGTAAGATTTTTGTTGCATTTAGTAGCTGCATCCAGGGGTTTCTAAATGGCTGCAGGCCTTTCATAGGGATAGATGGTTGTTTTCTTAAGGGCCCATATGGTGGCATTTGCCTTGTGGCTGTTGGGGTGGATGGCAACAATGGGATATTGCCATTGGCATTAGCTGTTGTTGAGTCCGAAACAAAGATTCATACATGTTCTTTTTGGAGTGTTTAAAGGAAGTCATTGGAGATGGTGCTTGGACGATAATGAGTGACAAACGAAGGGGTTGGAAATTGCGTTCTGCAATTTTCCCTCAAGCATGTCATCGCTTTTGCATCGGACATCTCAGATGCCAATTTTAGAGCTAAGTTTGGTGGATTAGCTCTTAGACTGGACTTCTGAGGGCGGCAAAGTCATACAACTTAAAAGAATTCAACAAACATATGAAGTCCATTGAACATTTGACAAACGGTGGTGCAAAGATACAAATGGCTCAAGTCCAAAGACCCTAAGAACCTGGAGCAGGATGGGCTTTGATGATTTCGTAAGGTTTCTAATGTCACCAACAATGTTTCAATCTTTCAACAGTTGGATTGGCAAGATAAGGAGAATGAATATATATACAATGTTGGAAAAGTATCGTGTCAAAGATATATATATATATATATATATATGTATAACTAGGATAATTTCATCCGTGTTTCGCAACGGGATTACTTTGATATTGCGATATACAAAATGTTAGGTATGAAAAGATATTTAATTCTTTTAAAATTTTTAATTTTGTTTAGTAGTATATTAAAATATTAATCTGTACATTTTGTAGAGCTAATATTGAATTTCACCTTAAAATCTGTCAGCGTTTAAGAGTTGAATTGTTAGTTTTACAAATTTTATGTGAAATTAAAATATTAACAATACAAAAGTGTACATTAAATGTCTACATAAATTGGCCAGTGGCACGCTACATAAGCGCCAACTGGGACAAATTAATGTTTAGTAGTAAATTTAACTTTTCAATAAAAACTTGATAGCATTATTGCTACTAACACTACGTACTTGGAGGCAATCGGGTAATGCATGGGGTAACGCCTTTGGGCGTTAGCGCCAGCATTACTCAGTGGCGCTACCACCGAGGCCTGTCGAGCTAGTAGCGCTCGATAACGCCTTGGCGCACGGGCCGAAAGTAGTAGTAGCGACATTACCGAGGGCGCTACTAGTCGAACTTGTCGAGAGAGTAGCGCTACTGTAATGCCATCATGCGTTACGGACGCTCAATTTCAAAATATTAAAATAAATTTCAGAATACTGAAATATTTTTTCAAATATTTAAAAATTTCGATAATTTACAAATTAAGATAATTTACAAATATTAACAAAAAATGATATTAAAAAATATTAACAAATTAATTACGATATTAACAAAAATAAATATTAACTAAATAAATTAATTGGGTGCACATAAAATTAATGATCATTTTTTTGATTAAGTATGTTCATATTTCTTTTAGAAATTCCCATTAAAATTAATGATCATTTTTTTGATAAGTATGTTCATGTTTTCTTTTTCGGATTTGGTAGAAAAATTCATTAGTTTCTAACCATGGAAAGATAAAGAAAATATAATTTTAAATAAAACTTACTCTCATTATTATTTACTAGTTTATCTAAAATAACAGTAATAATAATATAGAATCCCATTATAGTAATAAAAATAATATAGAACAATCCATAATGACTATGACATCTTTTATAAGTACAATACTTGTGAATCATGCAATATAGACAATTGGTGCAGTGGGGAGATACGATTTGCCCATTTTCTCACCCCCAGAGAGCTGGGGTTCGAACCACACGGATGTGGGATGTGGAGGAAATTGCGTATAATAGGAATTTGTGATAGTAACGCCCAAGTAGGGGGTGTGGCGCTACCAGGCCTGTCAGCTTGGCAGACGCGCTGTCAGGCTTGGTAGCGCCCTGGTAACGCGTTGGGCTGAAGTAACGGCTCAAATGGTAGCGCCGGATTGGTAACGAAATTGGCGTTACCAGGCCTTCTACAAATACGTAGTGTAAATATATTGGTTGATTTCTATTGAGTTTTTTGTTGATGTTTCTATCTATTACTCCTCGCGTCCCGTAAAGGTTTGCGTTTGACTTTGATATTTCAAATTGTACTGTTTGACTCAAAAAATTTTAAGTTATATAATGAACAAAAATTATATATATAGGGATTAAGGGTTAAAATGTCACTAAAGTATTCGAAATTTTTAAATTTGCCACCAAATTTCATTATGAAGCTAAAGTGTCATCTCAATTTTGAAACATGGTTAAAACTGCCACTGCCATTAAAAAAATCTGTTAACTATTTGGTTTAATTACAAAAAATTGTACTTCAAGTTTTTAAACCTTAACAATTTTACAACTATTGTTCCCTCTCATCATGAGATCCCGGTTCCTCTCCGTTCAGCCGACACTCCCTCCCCACACCACCACCGCTTCGACCCCCACCACCACTTCCACTCCACCGTCGCCCTTCGCAAGCTCCGCCACTTTAACTTTCTCATTCTCCTCCTCCGCCTCGCCCCAAATCCAACGTGATTTTCCCTATGCCATCAGTTTGAACACTTTCCTTTGGTGAGACGAGCTCTTGATTTTGACTTGAAGAAATAGAAGCCTCAAGTGTTGAAGTTACAGGTTGTTGTGTGGAAGAAAATTGGTGCTTGGTTGAATCTTGAGGAGTTGAGCTAGGGGTAACGAACTTGCAGCAACCGTATGACCTTGGGTATTGGGAGTTTGTGATAAAAGATGGACCCATAAGAATGTGTTACTCACTTGTCTCAACTGACATTTTACTGAAAATGAATTAACAAAAAATAATCATTAATACTATATATTACTTGCATTAAATATTTTTACAGAATGCAGTAAATGGGTTGGGAGTGGGAGGTTGGGTTGAATAATTAAAGTTAGAGAATAATATCTGGTAATGAGCTAGAGCTATTGGGTGGGTTTAAGTTATTAATGTGTTGTTTGGAGGGCGCGGAGATCCGCGAACCAGCGGATGGTGGAGCTCCGCGGTGCGGAGGTGCTTAATCCACCTCCACCTCAACCTCCACCCCCATTCATCCACCTCCACAAACTCATAGTTAAAATCAGCGAGACGCGGTGCGGGTCTCAACGGATTGCGGTTTACTCCAACCACTATCATTCCTATATACTACCTCCGTCCCTGAAAGATTATACACTTTGAATTTGCTGTTTCAAGATTCAAAGTTTGATTCAAATTTTAACAAAGATAGCAAGTTTTAAAAAATTCAGAAAACATATATATTTAGAAAGTTTATACTTCAAATTATGACATGCATATAAATTATTAACTTTAAAGTCTAAAAATTCATGAAAAAAAAATCATAGATTAAATACTGTAAAACAGTAAAAACAAAGTGTACAATTATTCAGGGACGGAGGGAGTATATATTTCTTGGGTCTTGAACATACCCTTAAGTAGTGAAACGTATAATTTCATTAAATAGGTTAATATACTGCGTGAGTCAGTATATTACCTTTTTATTTATATTCTGGCCCCATTAATTTTATACATGACAATAAGATCTCTTTAAAATCTTCCTTCAATAAAAAGTAACGGTCAACCATTACCTCAACGATTCGATACTCTTGTCAGATTTTCAAAAAATCATGGTTCGAGCGGTATGGCGTTTTCTTGAATGCACATGGTGCATTGCACCCAACTACTTTTCCATCCAACTTTCCCTCTAATGACACACATTCTCTCTTCCCAATCTATTAGGGCTACATATTTCTTTTTGCTTTTTATTAAAACTTTTTTTCATTCTTTCGCTTTGTTTTAATTTTGAGGTTATGATTTTTTTTTATTTCTTGTTGTCTTTATTTTTATTTAAATTATTTTCTCCAAATACTTTGAAAAGAAAAATACATACATTAAAAAAAATTAAAAAGAGTGAAAAGTGTTGGAATAAAATATATCCAGTTACGTACTAAGTACATAATACATTCACTTACATACCAAATATATCCAATTACATACGAAATAATACAAAAAATGGAAATTTAATTATTTTTTAACTACGGGTGTGTTTGGGGATGACATTTTGTAGCCAAAACGCGGCTACTAACGTTGATTGTAAAAAATTAGTGTTTGTTTTCCGGTTAAACCAACAGCTAAATGTTGTTTGCTGTTGCTAAACGCATGACGCTCCCCTCCCCAACGTTTTGTAATCATACTAGAGTTAAGGGTCTAAAATATCATTTTTGTCAATTAATTCTAGTGAGCCCACTCCCAGTGGCAATTAATAAATAAGTAAATACTATTTAATAAAAAAGTAAGTACTAGTATATCATTTACTTCATCCGTCTCAAATATGTTGTCATGACATCAAAATATTTTATCCCAAATGAAATGACATTTTTCCACTTGTGTTTTATTTTAGTCAACTTCTACCATTGTAAATGCACACATTTAACGAGTCTAGAGAATGAGTTGGGAGGGGTGAAAATAAGTTTGAGATGGGGTAAAGATGGAAGTTTATGTGAAATGAGTTAATAACCATAGACAATTTTAATCTACACAAAAAAACTAAGGATCCGTTTAGTTTTAGAGAAGTTTCTAAATTTTCATTTCCAAAACTTCTTTGTAAATGTTTGATCATATACCCATGTTTTAAAGAATGGAAAACAAGGCTTCCCAAATTTTGGAAAACTCTAGTATTAAATTAGGAAACATTGTTCGGAAGATTTCCATTTCAATACTAGAGTTTTCTAATCACTGGAAAACAAAGTTTTCCATCTCTTAAGAGCTAGATATGTGATCAAATATTTACAAAGAAAATTTAGAAATGAAAACTTCTGTTGACACCCAATTTTGTCCGCGGTAGTATTTTAGGTTTCGTGATTTTCGATATTTTTCCGTATTTTTATTTCATGTGATTTTTCCGATATTTTACGTTATTTTCGTTATTGTTGTATATTTTATGTGATTTTTGTCATTTCCATTATTTTACGTGGTTTTTATCATTTTCGCGTGCTATTGTCATTTTCGTTATTTTCATGAACTTTAGTCATTTTTATAATTTTGTGTGCTTTTATTATTTTCATTATTTTATGTGACTTTATCCTTATTTTAGTCATTTTATTGTGTTTAATCTAAAATTAAAATGTGATTATTTTATTTTGTTAATTAAAAAAGGGAGAAAAGTAGTTAAAAATTAAAAAAAAGAAAAGAAAAGAAAAAGGAGGGAGAGTAGCAGAGGCGTGCTCCCTCTCCTCCGCGTCCGCCGGTCGTCTCGCCACAACCACCCACTCGCCTCTTCCATCCATCAAAGCCAGCTTCAAATCTTCATCATTGTCATCAAGCATCTGTCAATCAAAGAATTTGGCTATAAAAAGGAAGAAAATCGACATCAACCGGGAAGCCCGGCGAAGAAAACGGCCAAACCGTCCTCCACCGTCCATTTTCGCTCGCCATCCTCGCCGCAAACCACCCTCCATCTTCACCTTCAAGCTTCCAGCAACCCGTAGCCACCCTCCATTTCGCCCGAGCTCGCCGGAATCCGGAGAAAACGGGAGAAAACGGAGGAGGGGCCGCTGGGTTAGCAAGCTAGATCTCACCGTCCCAAGCCTCCTCGCCGCCATCTAGTTGCCGGAAAGCTGCCGCCCGGTCGTCGGCGCACCTCCCGACCCAGAACCGCCGCCGTAAACGATCTCCGCCATCCACCGCCGCCGCCGCCGCCGTATGCTCGAACGCGTCGAAGAGAAGGAAGAAGAAGCTGACTTCTGTCTTTTCGGGCAAATTACAACTTTGGTCCTTTTTCCCTTTACTCTCAGCTTTGTGTCACTTAAACCCCTTTATTTATCCATAGTTTCATTCAAGTCACTGTTTCAAGTTTCAAAACCCAACACTTTGGGCACTAGGCCTAAACCATTTGTGTTTTAATTAATATTTTTTTTTATTATGTCAATCTAAATTGTTTCACATTTTTATTTTTAAGGCATTTTAAGGTTTATTAGCTATGTGAATTAGCAAAAATCCTTTTTCTTTTATTATTTTTAGTGTTATTATTTGTCTTTCTCTTTATGTCTTAAAATCAAGCAAATTTATAAAAAGAACCCGTGGTACCGATTTTGGGCGCTCGGAAATTTATGATTTTCGTAAGAATCGACAAACGAATCCAGATTTCTCGTAGACCATTTTTAGGTTTCCAATCGACCTACGATCAAAAAGATTGGTGGCGACTCTGACGAAATCCATGTCGCTGGATGGCGACTCACTGGGAATCTGTCCGGCCACAAAAGGGGTTTTTTTTTTTTTTATTTGCTTGATTTTACCTTTTTTATTGTGTTTCCATTGTACATATTTTAATTCACGCTCTCACACATACACACACAAAGCATGCATTTCGAGCTCCCTACCCGAGCTCTTCGTAACCCATTTTTGCAGATACCCGGGAAAGGCTAGTTGTGTGTGACAATAGTCACCGCACTTTCTCTAGACCGTAGTGGTTAGTAGCGTTGTTCGGGTGTGGCGTTAGTCACCCAATGGAACCGCGAAAGCTGCGACCCGAATTAATCCTTCCTTACATAACCCTCGTGGGTAAGGAATCGGGCCTTTTCTAGTTCGATAGAACTTAGTAGAAGGATTCGGGAACCTACCTTTGGCCGCTTTCATTCTAAAACCACCAAATGCATGTAATGGCCGTAGACCCATCCTTTAAAGAGTCTCGTATATACTTGATTGATTGTCATTGTATTATGTTACAATCACATTAACGATTTAATAAAGAAAGAGATTGTCGTACTCTCCACGATAGTGGAGGACGCTATCTTAACATCTTGAAGTTTTCTCAAAATGCGTTGAAGTGAGGCAGTTTCGAAGCTTAATGTAACCGAGGAAGGCAAAAGCGCACCAAGCCAGAATACCATAGTTGAGCACCTCGAAATTGATCGGGAATTGTGGTGCAAAGGGCATTGCTTCTTTTAAAGATAGTCAATTCTTACTAATTATTCTTTTGTACTCATATTTATGTATACAGTTTGTACTAATTCATCTTCCTTTTCTTTTTGACTTTTCGTCACATTTTCATGCATCATACTTGTTTCCAACCGGTATTGACACTTCAAAAAATTCACGGCATTTATGCACATAATCACTCATTTCTTGTGATACATCATTGCATATTTTTCAAAAATTAAAAAAGTGGACATTAATGAGCTTGAACAATTTTATGATATGAAAAGTCCGATTTGACCCCCATTTGTGACATGGAAAGACAATTTCTCATGGGTCGCCTTTAAGCCCTGTCTAATACGTCGATCAATACAAATTGATGAATAATTGGAGAAAATCTTTAAATTTTTACTCAAATCTTTGAGAGCTTGCTAAGATAAATTGAAAGTTAAAGTTACCTAGATTTAGTCCAAAATCTAGAGTACATCTTTGTTGCAATGGACCTTCGTTATTCTTTGTCTTGAAATAAGAAGGGGTAAATGTGCAATTTGGCATCCATTAGCAAAGTACCACATCACACTTCAAGCATTCCCTTTTCCGTTTCGAGACTCACTCACCAAGCCACAACATAAACAATGTCATTGATGAGCTAAAGAGAGGACTAGATAGTGGCTATCTCGAAGACATTGCTGAATCTGGTAAGAGCGATTTCGGTGTGACCCTTCAACTATGATATTCTTTCTGGAGAAAATATTGCCTTACGCAATAGCTCGATGGCTAAAATTACCATCAGAGAGCTCTGTTTATGCAGCAAAAGATCAGCCATCTCAAAGATTCTTTGTAAAGAAGAAAACTTCATTCATCAAAAAGAAGAAGTATGAGAACACAGGAACCTTTCAGATCATTGCTACGGTCGAGATCAAGTCAAGTTACATTCATCAATCCCAAAGTCAGATCAACGGTCATGATGTCTTCATCACATCAATACCCATGACTCTCAAAAATCAAAAAAAAGAGAGAAAAGAAAAAGGATCAATGTAAATTCTATTCACGCCTTTAGCTAGAAAATGGCTGAAGTTACGAATAGTGCTAGTAGCCATTTATCTTTGCATTTTAGTCAGAAGTAATCGGGCGTAGGTAGCAACCACTATTTACGCTCGCATGAAAATGACTAAAAAACGCAAGTCAAACAAGGTCCGACCCAAAAAAAAGAGGAGAAAAAGAAAAAAAGAGTCATGGAGTCTAAACTGAAAACCTGCAAAGGCGGTTTAGAGAGAAGGCACAATTTGAAGCAGTTTTCACTAGCTCAACGACCTGGGGGGCAACTCACATCTCAAGCACTATCAACCACACTTTTCAAGTATCCGAGTAGCAGCAGTAACACATCATGACAAATTGGGGCAACAAAGAAATCTCAAGCAGATTAACAAATTCTCAAGTTTCTCAAGAACAATTACGCACATCATCACAAATGGGGGCAACATTTGAGGTCATTCTTGTTGGATAAGGCGGTGATTTCGTGATCGCACTATCAAGTTCGCAAGGAAGTCAATTTTCTCATCAATGACATTACTGTGCCTTTCGCCCGAACTACTCCACTTTTCATCAGCCCATATCAATGGATATCATTTACCTTAAAGAATCATTCGAATGATATTCATTCTTCACCTCGATGTCCACACAAAACAATCCTTCATGCTAAGAAGTCCGTCCGTTATCCATGCACATTCTACTTCTTCAAGTGGAAAAGGGAAAGAATAACAGAGTTATGATAATAACACAAAGATCGTCATATATCTTGTCAAGCTCTACAAATTGATAAGAGTTTTCTTTAAGGACCAACCATTAAACATTAATGAGTATCGATCTCACGGCAGACATGGTTTAAAGACTCTTGTTGAGAATATGCAATTTTGTGACCAAACCTGGGGGGCAAATAGATCATTCACTCATATAATTGCTCTCAAGGGCAAAGGAGTCTAGGAATGGAAAAACAATTTTTCAACGATGAGGTAAGATCACTTCAGGCAAGATGAAAGACATTCATAAAGAAAGCTTAGTAAATGTTTTTTTGCATCTATCATGCATCATTGGTTTAAATATAAGATCTCATAAATGCAAATCTGAACATTAAACATTCACAAAATCATACATCATTGGCATCATGTATCATGTATCATTCACAAAATCATACATCGTGGCATCATGTGTCATACACAATATCATCATTCATTCTCAGAGACAGGTTTTCAAGGAACTCATCAACACAGGTTTTGATATCAAGACGAGAAGATTATGATGAGAAGGTCTCTAAGATGGCAACGATTCATGTTCTCTTCAGCTTGAAAGCTTCCATAGGTTTCACTTAAGCTTTCCACATTACCATGATACGGTAACTCTCTTTCACTTGCCTCATCTTGTATATACGGGGCACATTGCAAATTGCACATAGTCAAAGACTACAACTCTCAGAAATTCGCTCTTTTTATGCGATTTCACATTTTTAGGAAGTTTAGTCATTTTGTCAAAACTTCGCATCAGTCTCACTCACTCGGATTTTTTCATTAAAGGCAATGACTGTTCCTTAGCCTTAACCCATGAGAGAAAGTTTTCTCTCCCTGAATGGTAAGAAAGTTCTTCNATTCCCTTCANCCCATGTCANGGNAGCATCGCNNAAAGANGGNATCGNTGTCGNAGCTTCTCCTCGATCTCATTTCAGTCGAAAAGGTTGATCCCAACTCGGTTTCCAAGCATTTATCTCCGACCATTTTGCAGATCTTGCCCAAGCATTAACAACCCTTGAAGTCGCCTGCTTCTCCACATAGGCGAAACTCTCCTCCAAAACACTCCCAAGTTGCCGGAAACATCTTTTCTGGAGCCTAAAGATTCTTTCCCACCATTTGACAGCCTTTTCTCGTCATCTTCACCGTGCTCCGGTGAAACAAGCGCCGCCTGTGTCGAGTCTCTCGCAAGAAAGAAGAAAACTCTTCTCTTCTTCTAATATTTCAGAACTTTACTCGTTTTGTTGGGATGTCTCACCTTAGAAGTGTAGTCATTTCGTCACACTGAATCACTCAACATTTCACCAAAGACATGGAAAGTTCCTTTGCCAAGTCCGGAGAGAAATTCTCTCCCCATAGGGTAAGAAAGCTCTTACCATTCTTCTCATTTCATGATTTTGACCAATGATCTCTTTTCACCAACAGTGAGGAAAGTTCCTCAATCTTGAACATGAAAGAAAAGTCTTCTTTCGCTGAATGGTAAGAAAGTTCTTACCATCCTTCTCATTTCAAACAATCAACAAAGAAGCAGTGGAAGGTTCCTTTGCTTCACGAATAACAAGAAGGTTCTTGTTATTCGGTCACTAAATGATAGGACCATTTTTCTCACTTCATGGTAATTTCTTGTCACCAAAGGTGATGAAAATTCCTCAACCTTAATCGTGAAAGAAAAGTCTTCTTTCGCTGAATGGTAAGAAGGTTCTCACCATTCACTTCGTCTCGATATTTCAATCAAGTCTTTCAACAAAGAAGCAGGAAATGTTCATTCGCTTCTTAAGGGAAAGAAAGGTTTCTTCCTTCTACGGGTAGCAAGAAGGTTCTTGTTATTCGATCACCACTTCTAACGGACAATCAATCGTACACTTTTCCCGAGCATTAAGAATATTCTCAATCTCGAATTACCGGAGCAAGGAAAGTTCCTTCGCTTCAGAAGGGAAAGAAATATTTCTTCCCTTCACAAACAACAAGAAGGTTCTTGTTGTTCAATTTTTTTATCCATCAGTCATCTGTTTTTTCCGAGCATTTGGAATATTCTCAATCTCGATTTACCGGAGCAAGGAAAGTTCCTTCGCTTCAGAAGGGAAAGAAATATTTCTTCCCTTCACAAACAACAAGAAGGTTCTTGGTGTTCAATTTTTTTATCCATCAGTCATCTGTCTTTCATCGAGCATTGGGAAGGTTCTCAATCTCGAATTATCGGAGCAAGGAAGGTTCCTTCGCTTCACGAATAATGAGAAAGTTCTCTCGAATTACCGGAGCAAGGAAGGTTCCTTCGCTTCAGAAGGGAAAGAAATATTTCTTCCCTTCACAAACAACAAGAAGGTTCTTGGTGTTCTATTTTTTAATCAATCAGCCTTTCATCTATTTCATCGAGCATTGGGAAGGTTCTCAATCTCGAATTATCGGAGCAAGGAAGGTTCCTTCGCTTCACGAATAATGAGAAATTTCTTGTTATTCCATCTCATCAATCAATCAATCAATCAGTCTTTCATCTACTTTCATCGAGCATTGGGAAGGTTCTCAATCTCGCATCTTTGGGGTAGGGAAGGTTTCTTAACCTCGAATAGTGGAAAGGTTTCTACTATTCAACTCAATATGAAGGTTCTTATTGAGAGAAGCAAGGAAGGTTCCTTCGCTTCACGAATAATGAGAAGGTTCTTGTTATTCGATTTCAATCAATCAATCAATCTGTCTTTCATCTTACTTTTGCCGAGCATTGGGAAGGTTCTCAATCTCGCATCTTTGGGGTAGGGAAGGTTCCTTAACCTCGAATAGTGGAAAGGTTTCCGCTATTCAACTCAATAGGAAGGTTCTTATTGAGAGAAACAAGGAAGGTTCCTTCGCTTCACGAATAATGAGAAGGTTCTTGTTATTCGATTTCAATCAATCAATCAATCAGTCATTCATCTTACTTTTGCCGAGCATTGGGAAGGTTCTCAATCTCGCATCTTTGGGGATGGGAAGGTTCCTGTCAGGAGGAGTAAGGAAAGTTCCTTGACTCTAATCATTGGGAAGGTTTCCGCTGTTAAACTCAATAGGAAAGTTCTTATTGAGGCGACGGAAAGAAAGGTTTCTTTCCTTCACAAATAATGAGAAGGTTCTCATTATCATAACACTTGGGGCAAAGAAGGTTCTTTAGCCTCGAATAGTGGGAGAGTTTTCACTATTCAACCCGATGGGAAGGTTCCTGTCGGGAGGAGCAAGGAAAGTTCCTTCGCTTCGGGAAGGTAAGAAATATTTCTTCCTTTCACGAATAACGGGAAAGTTCTTGTTATTCGCCGGACAAAATTTGGAGTCATCCTACTTTGCGTGCTCCATGTTCCATGAATCATGCAAAGGGGGGCAGCTGTTGACACCCAATTTTGTCCGCGGTAGTATTTTAGGTTTCGTGATTTTCGATATTTTTCCGTATTTTTATTTCATGTGATTTTTCCGATATTTTACGTTATTTTCGTTATTGTTGTATATTTTATGTGATTTTTGTCATTTCCATTATTTTACGTGGTTTTTATCATTTTCGCGTGCTATTGTCATTTTCGTTATTTTCATGAACTTTAGTCATTTTTATAATTTTGTGTGCTTTTATTATTTTCATTATTTTATGTGACTTTATCCTTATTTTAGTCATTTTATTGTGTTTAATCTAAAATTAAAATGTGATTATTTTATTTTGTTAATTAAAAAAGGGAGAAAAGTAGTTAAAAAATTAAAAAAAAAAGAAAAGAAAAGAAAAAGGAGGGAGAGTAGCAGAGGCGTGCTCCCTCTCCTCCGCGTCCGCCGGTCGCCCCGCCACAACCACCCACTCCCGCCCTCTTCCATCCATCAAAGCCAGCTTCAAATCTTCATCATTGTCATCAAGCATCTGTCAATCAAAGAATTTGGCTATAAAAAGGAAGAAAAATCGACATCAACCGGGGAAGCCCGGCGAAGAAAACGGCCGAAACCGTCCTCCACCGTCCATTTTCGCTCGCCATCCTCGCCGCAAACCACCCTCCATCTTCACCTTCAAGCTTCCAAAGAACTCAGTAGCCACCCTCCATTTCGCCCGAGCTCGCCGGAATCCGGAGAAAACGAGAGAAAACGGAGGAGGGGCCGCTTCGTTAGCAAGCTAGATCTCACCGTCCCAAGTAGGAGTGGGCATTCGGTCGGTTTGGTTTTAACCGAACCGATTTGGTCGGTTTGGTCGGTTTTCGGTCGCGGATGGTAAGAAACCGAACAAACCGAATTGGACCACAAAACCGAACAAACCGAAACCGAACGGTTTCTGTTCGGTTCGGTTTTCGGCCGAATAAACCGAACGTTTTGTTCATGGCTTTTGCCTATAAATCTTGTCCAAAAAATAAGTGCATCCGAAAATAAATAATACATACATACATACAATCCAATCCAAAAAAACATTTTTTCGCAATGCAAATATGAAATATCCAAAGTCTCAACTCTCAAGCAACTACTAGCATTTCCCGAGCCACCAACCAACCATGGTCCACCACGCCGCCTCCCTCCGAGGGCAAGACCATCAGATCAATGTACCGTCCGAAACTCACATTGTAATATGTGACATATCTGAAAAATTGAAACATCAAAATTAATTGATATATATAATACAATAAGAAAATATTATGAACTTAATGAATACCAGTTTCAATCTTCTCAATCTCCTCCAATTCTTCATCATTCATAGCAGTAGTACTACTAGTGCCAAGATCTTGTCTCCGAAGCCAATCTTGAGAACAAATAAGCGCTTGAACAGATTTAGGAGTTAAGGAACTCCTATATGAATCAAGGACTCGACCACTAGTACTAAAAGCTGATTCTGATGCAACAGTAGAGATAGGAGTAGCGAGTACATCACGAGCCATAGCAGCAAGAATCGGATACCGATGAGAGTTCATCTTCCACCAGTAAAGCACATCAAAGCTCGGAGAACGGTTTTCTCTCGGTTCAAGCATATACCTCTCTAGTTCAGTTTTATTCTCAACATTTCCTGTGACATTCTCAAACTTCCTGAACCGATCCTCAGTTATTCCATACCTCTTTCTCTTACGGGTTCCAATGCAATTAACGTTGGCATTCTCGCCTCTCTAATGAACTCAATTCAGCGAAGTAGAACCAGAATCAGGCTGAATCCTTCGCTTGTAATCATCAAACAGCTTCTTGTATCTACAAAAATTGCAAACATGCTATGACATCTACAAAAATTGAGAACATTACAAACATGCTATGGAATGCATGCCACAAGCTTAGCTAAGCTTATTATAACAAATTGCAACAAATTGGAATGGATTCCTAATCATTTCTAATCACCGAATGAATAAACAAATTGCCACAAGCTTAGCTAAGCTTATTATATGCATGCAACTGATCATGAGCCTCCAACTTGTGGTATGGAATTGGAATGCATGCACAAGCTAGCTCCTGCCCAATCATGAGCCTACCTAATTTATAGTAATTACTTATAATAACTCACGGCATTATTCCCGATCATTACAAACATACATATATAATCAGTCTCGGAGGAACATACAAACATACATATATGATATATACTAATCGATTTTCATAAAAAACACATTACAAACATACAAACATACATATATACAAATTGCAACAAACATGAAATTACTGTGAAATTATGAAATTATGAAATTACAAACATACATATATGAAATTATGAAATTACAAATTGCAACAAACAAACATTACAAACATACATACATATATACACATTTATATGAAATTATGAAAGCTAATGAGGAGACTAGTTCACTTACTGTGAGGAGGAGGGAGGAGGCAAGGGCGAGCAGCGTCGGGTTCCAAGGGGGGCGAGCCGGCGAGGCGATGCGAGGAGGAGGCAAGGGCGAGGAGCGGCCAGCAGCAGCAGCGCAGCAGCAGCGGCCAGCAGCAGCAGCAGCAGCGATGCGAGGAGGAGGCAAGGGCGAGCCGGCGAGGCGAGGCAAGGGCGAGGCGAAGCAAGGGCGAGGGCGAGGGCGAGGCGCGGCGAGGGCGAGGCGCAACAGCAGCAGGCAGGAGGCAGGGCAGGGCAGCAGAACGCGAGGGCGAGAGGCAGCAAGCAAAGCAGCAACGTGCGTGGTCGGGTGTGTTAGGGGAGGAAGGGGAAGAAGGGTTATGGGTTACTCTAAGTTTGGGTTGGGTAATTGATTGGGTTGGGTAAGTAAGTTACTAGATGGGCTTGGGTAGTTGGGTTAATGGGTTATATTTGGGAATGGGTTACAGAAAATATGGGAAGGGTTATGGGCTTGGAGGTCTGGGCTGAATTAGTTGGGCTGGGCATGGATTCGGTTTATTCGGTCACCGATTAAACCGAATGCCAAAACCGAAACCGAACCGAACCGACCGAATACCATTCGGTTTTTGACCAAAACCGACCCACACAACCGAACAAACCGAACCGAAAAACCGAATCGGTTCGGTCCGGCTTGCTTATTCGGTTTAATCAACCATTGCCCACCCCTAGTCCCAAGCCTCCTCGCCGCCATCTAGTTGCCGGAAAGCGTCGCCCGGTCGCCGGCGCACCTCCCGACCCAGAACCGCCGCCAGAAACGATCTCCGCCGTCCCCGCGCCGCCGCCGCCGCCGTCTGCTCGAACGCGTCGAAGAGAAGGAAGAAGAAGCTGACTTCTGTCTTTTCGGGCAAATTACAACTTTGGTCCTTTTTCCCTTTACTCTCAGCTTTGTGTCACTTAAACCCTTTATTTATCCATAGTTTCATTCAAGTCACTGTTTCAAGTTTCAAAACTCAACACTTTGGGCACTAGGCCTAAACCATTTGTGTTTTAATTAATATTTTTTATTATGTCAATCTAAATTGTTTCACATTTTTATTTTTAAGGCATTTTAAGGTTTATTAGCTATGTGAATTAGCAAAAATCCTTTTCTTTTATTATTTTTAGTGTTATTATTTGTCTTTCTCTTTATGTCTTAAAATCAAGCAAATTTATAAAAAGAACCCGTGGTACCGATTTTGGGCGCTCGGAAATTTATGATTTTCGTGCGTAACTGACAAACGAATCCAGATTTCTCGTAGACCATTTTTAGGTTTCCAATCGACCTACGATCAAAAAGATTGGTGGCGACTCTTGACGAAATCCATGTCGCTACAACTTCAAAACTTTTTCACAACTAAACGGACCCTAAAAGTCACAACACATTTGGGGCGGAAGGAGTATTGTTTTCTCCATCTTTGTATCATACACCCGCGCACATGTCAATAGTGAAATTATAGCTAGTCCATATTCAATTTGTTATTCCCTTCATCCTACATCTAATTTATTAATTATCCTTTTAAATTTATAATTAAAAAAATAGCTAAACTATATATGCCTAACTTGTTACTCTATACTAACCTCCAACTTATAGTATGGTACAATTTTTCTTATGTATAGTTTTTTTTTCATAAATATCGTTTGAGTATGATCTAGGGGTTTTGGCCAATTTGTTACCAAATTGCTATTTTACAATTAATTAACCAAATGCAAAAAAAGTTAATCAGAAACAGCTAACGTTAATACTAACAACTAGCAATTACGGTAACAGCTAACCGCTACCAGCTAACGCTAGTTGCCAAACAGACCCTACATCTATAATACATGGTGCATACATTTAAGTGCATAATGGAGTAGATTCTGTTACATATCAAATAGATCCATTTACATACGAAACAGTGATAAAAAAATGAAAAATAATTATTTAAAACTACATCCACATCCCCTAATGCATTCAGTTAAGTACGTTATACATCTGCTCATATACCAAATATATCTAGTTACATACGAAACAATGAAAAATAAAAGCTATTTTTTTCACGCATCCATAACATATAATGCATCTAGTGAAGTATATAATACATCATATTATATGCCAAAGACATCGACTTACATACGAAGTACATAATACTTATATTTACATACCAAATATACCCAGTTACATACTGACATATATTAGATTGAAAATTCAATCAATTACATCAGATTTTGACATCCAAAAAATTAAATCCACACTACGTTGGGAGGACGGCCCTCACTGCGGCCCGCGACGCAGTTGGGCCGTGGTAACCACTGCGGCAAGGGTCGCGGTGAAAATGGCCGCAGTTTCGAACGCACTGCGCCCGAGACCGCGATGCCTACTATGGCCTCACCACGGATACAGCCGTAGTAAGTCTGGCAGCCGCTGTCAGACATCTGACGACGTCGCCATTACGTACTACGGCCTTCACTGCGTCTATGGCCGCAGTAATACGAATATTTTGTGAAAAAAATAAAATCGTATAAATATTTAGTAACTATTATTTAAATTAATAAATATAAATTTAATAATAATGTTAATTAAGAAAGTAATTATTAATTAAAATAAATATAAATGGAATGTATATTGAAGATAATTAACCAATTACATCCTAAAAATATTTACAGTAATTCTAATTCTAATTGTTCGGAGGATTATGTTGGTGCATAAAAACATCGAATTCTTGATCGTCCAACCCGAATAAGTCAAAGAAGTTGATCGGTGGCGTTGTGGGCTCCGGGATCTGCTGGTCCGATGTCCGTGGCAGCACCGGCTGATAATCATCTTGGGCGGAGGTGAGGCTGAGGTCGAGAATTGGAGGAGAAGGCGGCATCGGAGGATGCTCGTGACGTGGGGTGATCCGAGAGGGGGAAGGCTGGGATGATCCGGCGACCAAAGTCGCTGACACGTCGGAAAGTCGGACATGTCCCCCCCTACGTAGCGCCGACCACATGCTGCTGATAGCCGCTTCCGTGGAACGCATCAACTCTTTCACCCGGGCTTCCACTCGGGCTTCAACCTCAGTATGCGCACGGGCACCTTGGTCCTCGAGAGCAGCGACCCTGCATCTCAGGTCACGGATCTCATCTATGTCCCTCCGATGCTGCTCCTCCAGGTCGATCTTGCGCTGAAATCAAAATTTCATTTTGAAAATGTTATACTTATAATGATGAATTGCCAATGTACTGTAAAGGTATGGAATTGGTAAAAAAATTCAATTTTATTACCTGCGACGGTCGAGGTTGCTCGAACAGCTCGGGCTAAGAAAATGTTATCCTTGTAGATGTCCTCATTGATATCGGGGAACGGCCCGTCCTCCCCATACTTCTCGATCAAGCGTTTCTTGTACTCCTCCTAGTTAAGATGAAGAAATTTATGTTAATGAATAATAAATTGAATAATGTAAACATATAAATGATTGAGAAACCACTTAAACTTACCAAGGTCGCATTTTCCTTGCCCAGCCAGTCCTCCCCAAATTGGTCCACCCGCAGCCTCTGTCCCGCCTTTTTGCACTGCAAATTTAAATATGTTAGGTATTCAAAAATTTCACTTACACATACATAATTATACATAAATATTTTTAAAAAGTTACTATTTCTTCATAAATAGTCGCCTTTAACTTGTTGCCATGCGACTTGAATTTTGGGCGTTTATCGCTCTTGACATTTCTCTTGTTCCGGGCGGAGTTCACCTTGAACTCTTCGCTGCAGTAATGTATTCCATAAAACTTGTAACTCCTCAATCAGTGGACATAGAAACACGTCAATGTTACGGCTAGGAGATCGGGGACCTGGAATTAGCAGATGCATGAAAGTGTACGGCTTCTTCATGCATAAATTAGGCGACAGGTTATAAACAACGATGAATACCGGTCACATCGAATACGATTGTCCTGTTTCGGACAACGGGTTAATGCCATCAATACTTAACCCCAATCATACGCTTCGGTAGTCCTGTACGAAATCCGGATAACGTTCGTCGACGTGTTTCCATGGCTCACCTTGAGATGTATGTCCAATAGTGTCAGATACATTTCCACTTGCTCTAATATGATATGTCATGAACTCTGCGGTTTTAGACGACTGGTAAAGCCGTTGTAGCCGCTCAGTGATTGGTAAATATCGTAAAACCTTTTTAGGTTTCGGTTTCTTACCCGGATCACACACTTCATACCTATCCACACCACATATCCTACAATTCAATAACTTGCTGAAGTTACCGTAGGACAACATACAATTATTCTCGTAAGCGTGAATTTTTCTATACGGTAACCCCAGCTCCTTCAACATACCTTTCATACTAAACATGCTCGTTGACAACGAGTTTCCTCTGGGTAATATTTCATTGATATATCCGATCATCTCAGAGAAAAAAGCATAAGATACGTTGTGTTGACTTTTCATACTCAACAACTTGGATAACACCGATAATTTGGTGTACTTATCACCACAACCTTCGTATAAATGTTTTGACGCATCACACAACTAGGGGTGTTCAAAAAACCCGCAAAACCGAGAAACCGAACCGAACCGCATGATCCGAAACCGAAAAAACCCGTGAACCGAAGAAACCGATAACCCGCGGGTTCTAATTTTAGAAACCCGCGGATACCCGAACCGATCCGCATATGCCTATTTACAAATAAATTATCAAAATTGCTTACTTCATCTCAATTTTCCTTTAAATTTCTTTTATATTATGTGTGAAAATCTATTTCATACAACAATAATACATGATTTGTAATATTATATTATTGTTCTATTTATGCAAACTATGTTTCTTCATTTTGATGCTCTAGATATGTACATTTATGATGCAAAATTTTAGAATGTCTCCAAGTAAATTGAAAAAATTTATAGAATAATTATACTTAGGAATACCCGCGGATACCCGCGATCTGAACCGCAAAAAACCGTGAAAATCGGGTACCCGCACTCGATGGGACGAATACTATTTTTTTCACTATCCGCCCCGCCCCTACACACAACAGTTGGAAAAACTATTGTTTCCAACTGTTGTGCCCTTTCGTTTGGCATTTCGGGCGTTGAAACGTCATCATCGTCATTATTCTGATCATCTTCAAAATTATTACAGTGCTCATGAAACCCAAAAGCATCACGAACCATTTCTTCATAAGCTGGCCGTTCTTGGCTATCCTCAGAAGAATTAAGTACTGCAGTACTGGTACTTGCAAGATTTGATGATGTTGACGTAAGTTCATCAAATCGATAACCTCAATAAACACATGGATTGATCTCAGTCGTTCACCATGATAATCTCACACAAGATAATTGGGTTTAAATCCGTGTAATAGTAAATGATTGCCAACTGTAATTTGATCATGATAGTATCTATTTTTTCAGTGCTAAACCGTGCTTTTTTTTCCCTGTATTTTTTCATTTTTAAAAATGTTTTAAAACTAACGATTCTACGTAACGGAGTGGCCTGGTGCATTGCACGGGGTGAATTATATCACAATTCTCGAGCGGTGGAGCCTTTCGGGACCTCGTCCAGTAGAAAGCCCAATAATAATATTTGCATCCACATCAATGGCCCGCTAACTCCTACCTTTCGGTTTTGAGCCAATAAGCGGTCGGATCTCACCCAGTGGCCCACATTAACTTTTTGACCTGTCAAGGAAACGATTCGTGACCGTCCAAGAGAAAGAACTGTAAATCCGATGGCTACCACGTCGCGACGTTCGAACGTTCTGGAATTTCGAAATCCTGGCTCTTTATAAGCTTGCTTCTCCGCAGCACCCTCCTCCACTTGGAACCCTAGCTCATCGCCGCTGCCGCTTTGTTTTCTTCGTTTCTTTCTACTTTTTTCGATTCATAGTTCCGACGTTCTTTTCGCCGACAGAGCTATGGCTGGTAAAGGTGAAGGACCTGCCATCGGAATTGACCTCGGCACCACATACTCTTGCGTCGGTGTATGGCAACATGATCGCGTTGAGATCATCGCCAACGACCAGGGTAACCGTACTACGCCGTCGTATGTTGGTTTCACCGATACCGAGCGTTTGATCGGTGATGCTGCTAAGAACCAGGTCGCCATGAACCCCGTCAACACTGTTTTTGGTGAGCTTTCTGAGATCTTGTGATTTTTTAAATTTTGTTCAAGTATCTCTCAGGACTTTCTCTGATTTCTTTGAATTTGAATTTATTAATGTTTAGCTTGCTGTGCATATAGACCTCTGTTTAAATTCTGAACATTAGATTAGAACTGTGATCAAGTGTTCTTTGATTTTAATATATATTTTGTTGAATTTTGACCCATCGCGTCTATTACTATAATGATTTGAAGTAGCTTTATCTACCTTTTGTCGTGACTAGATTAGATATTGAACCTAAAGTGTTGTTTCGAACTCCGTCTACTGTTAGATATGTCGTATTGTACTCGTGACAAGTGATTTATTTCTATACGTGCAAAGTTATTTGCTTAGTGATTTTGCTAGCAATTGAGCATAGTTTGCATTTGTGGCTTGAATTGATTTACGTCTGAGGATTAAAGTTTTTCATATTTTTTCCAGTTTATGTCTATATGTAGTTTTGTTATCTGCTTTTGCTGATGTGCTTTTATTATCTGTTTAGATGCAAAGAGGTTGATTGGCCGTAGATTTTCTGATGCCTCTGTCCAGAGTGACATCAAAATGTGGCCGTTCAAGGTTATTCCCGGACCTGCGGAAAAGCCCATGATCGTGGTTAATTACAAAGGTGAGGAGAAGCAGTTCGCTGCAGAGGAAATCTCTTCAATGGTGTTGATGAAGATGCGTGAGATTGCTGAGGCCTATCTTGGCTCAACCATTAAGAATGCTGTGGTCACTGTCCCTGCATATTTTAATGACTCTCAGCGTCAGGCTACCAAGGATGCCGGTGTCATTGCTGGCCTTAATGTTATGCGTATCATCAACGAGCCCACAGCTGCGGCCATTGCTTATGGTCTTGACAAGAAGGCGACCAGTGTCGGTGAAAAGAACGTCTTGATCTTTGATCTTGGTGGTGGTACTTTTGATGTCTCTCTTCTCACCATTGAGGAGGGTATCTTTGAGGTGAAGGCAACTGCTGGAGACACTCATCTTGGTGGTGAGGATTTCGACAACAGAATGGTGAACCATTTTGTGCAGGAATTCAAGAGGAAGAACAAGAAGGATATCAGTGGCAACCCAAGGGCTCTCAGGAGGTTGAGAACAGCCTGTGAGAGGGCAAAGAGAACTCTCTCCTCGACTGCTCAAACAACGATTGAGATTGACTCTTTATATGAGGGCATTGACTTCTACTCCACCATCACTCGTGCTAGATTTGAAGAGCTGAACATGGATCTTTTCAGAAAGTGTATGGAGCCAGTTGAGAAGTGCTTGAGGGATGCCAAGATGGACAAGAGCACTATTCATGATGTTGTCCTTGTTGGTGGTTCCACTAGAATTCCCAAGGTTCAGCAGTTGTTGCAGGACTTATTCAACGGCAAGGAGCTTTGCAAGAGCATCAATCCTGATGAGGCTGTTGCATATGGTGCTGCTGTTCAAGCTGCCATTCTCAGTGGTGAAGGTAATGAGAAGGTGCAAGACCTCCTCCTCTTGGATGTGACTCCTCTATCTCTTGGTTTGGAAACAGCCGGAGGTGTCATGACCGTCTTGATTCCAAGAAACACCACCATCCCCACCAAGAAGGAGCAGGTCTTCTCCACCTACTCTGACAACCAACCTGGTGTGTTGATTCAAGTCTACGAAGGTGAAAGAGCTAGAACCAGAGACAACAACTTGCTTGGGAAATTTGAACTCTCTGGCATTCCTCCTGCTCCGAGGGGAGTCCCCCAGATCACAGTGTGCTTCGACATCGATGCCAACGGTATCTTGAACGTGTCTGCTGAGGACAAGACCACAGGACAGAAGAACAAGATCACCATCACGAATGACAAGGGAAGACTCTCCAAGGACGAGATTGAGAAGATGGTTCAGGAAGCTGAGAAGTACAAGTCTGAGGATGAGGAGCACAAGAAGAAGGTGGATGCAAAGAATGCTCTGGAGAACTACGCCTACAACATGAGGAACACAATCAAGGATGAGAAGATCGGAGCTAAGCTCTCACCGGCTGATAAGAAGAAGATTGAGGATTCGATTGAGGCGGCCATCCAGTGGCTGGACAGCAACCAGTTGGCGGAGGCTGATGAGTTTGAAGATAAGATGAAGGAGCTTGAAAGCATCTGCAACCCCATCATTGCCAAGATGTACCAAGGAGCTGGTGGCGACATGGGTGGTGCTGATATGGATGATGCTCCTCCGTCCGGTGGAAGCGGTGCTGGCCCCAAGATTGAAGAAGTCGACTAAGTTATCTGCAGTTTTTCTGTGTTTAGTTTAATTTTCGTGTTTTGGATTTTTTAAGCGTTGGGCGAATCGGGATTCTATATACGTTTTTTGTTGGTGGCTTTTGGAGCAAGGTCTTGATTGGATTTTAAAGGTTGTGTTATTATATTATATTTTTGTTGCTTGCTATGTTCTTTAGTTGTTTTCTTTTCTTTTCTTTTTTAAAAATATATTGTTGACTCAAAATTTTCTTTTGAATCAATTTACAGATCAAAGTTGTTTTAAATTTCCAATTGTTTCCAAATTCTTTTCAAAAGAACAATTTCTTGCAATTTTGCTTTTTGAAATACTACAATCACGGCGTAAATTTGTCTAGTTTTTAATCTTTCTCTTCTATATCTTGTGTAAATGAGTACTGGTACCCACGTTTCCCCGCTATACTAAGAATTATTGCACCATTTATTTTACATGTTTCACCGTATTTAATATATACATATTTTTCATGTATGTTTAAAAATATAAAGTTAAATATGTTTTATGTTTATCATAATTTGCAATATACCTTATTTTTTGCACTATTTATCCTTACAAATATACTTCTTCGATGCCCAAAAGATTTTCTAATTTGACTGCGGTTAACAATCATTTTAACCATTCTAGGAGCAAAAAACAGTTGTCAATTTATGTCTCTTTGTAGAAGTAGTAGGGGTTTGTGTGAACAATTGAAGAAAATTTCGGATTCAAATGGAAATGAGGGAACTGACAACAATAACGGAATAAGGGATTTTTAGAAGACTAAAAGATGGATTTGATTAATATTTTTACTTGGTCCTCAAGCTGGAGAAACTCATCTGCAGCCGTTAGGGGGTTTCAAACCTTTTGATAGGAAAAAAAAACACATCATTTTCGGATAAAATCACCACATCTATTTCACTCTCTCAAACCACCCTAACCCAATCCACCCCTTCAACCCCCTCAGTTCCAGATCCCCACCACCCAAAATCCCACCCCCACTCGTCTCCGACCGCCCCCGGCACCGGAGCTGCGACTTAGGGCGGCGGACCTGGGTCTGGGAGGTGTGCCATCAACCGGTGGTTCCAATGGTGGTGGTCGGGGTGGCCGACAATGACTAGAACAGCAAATCGAAGCGGTTAAACGCGAATTCGTGGTGGTTGGTGGCGCGAAAGGGCCCGGAACGGAGGGCGGAGTTCAATTTCCGGAAATTGTTGCTTCCTCCGTTTCTCTCCATTTCTTGCTCAAATCGGCCTGATTTAAAGCCCGAAATCACGGACAGCAGTAGGGGGAGCTCAAAACATGGAAACAGGAGGCGTATGGGGGTGGAGTGGATCGCTGCGATTTGGCGTGGTTGGCGTGGGCTGAATCAAATGTCACAGCCACCCCGCCCGGTTGCGGAGGCGGAGCCGGCCGCGACGTCGGAAACAGGAATTACGGCAGAAAACGCAGCGGAGCATCGAGCTCAAATACAGAACAAACGAGTAACAACTAGCAACCTAAAACTCATACAAGGCAAGCATGCGCAACAATCAAACTTCTACCAAACATGCGTTCATGGTTTATCCAACATCTATCATTGCCACAAACACAAAATCACTGTGCACCACAGATAAACAAAATTACCAATATAGGCAAGTCGGGGCTCCGCCCTCGACTCAGAAGACAACAGAAGCAGAATATATCTCATATATATATATACATATCCAAAACATGATCTGACCTATATGCATGCAGTTACAGCTACAGAGCCAGTAATCAAAATCCTATAAATACCTAGCGCGGAATGCAGGCGACCTCCGCACGTGGTACCGCTGCTGCAACCCAACCTCAAAATGAAGGAAGCACCGCGGAATCTCTACTCCGCCGGTTGCTTGTCAGGACGGCCTGAAAGTGGTAAACAGATAAAAGGGTGAGTCCTCGAAAGGACCCAGTAAGGGCTTAAGGTAAAAGTGCAGTTTGCCCACAGGGCAACAATCTGAACCTGCAAAACAGAATAACACAGCATATACATATACATACGAACATAAAGCATATAGTGAATCATAATCCATCACATGCGGTCCAACCGCCAGAACGACCCGTTACGACAGCCCTCAACAGAGGTCAGAATATACAGATCAGAACAGAACAGATAGCACGGTACCGGCTGGGGTCGCGATCCCCAAACTGTCGTAGGGTCACAGAACAGAAGTATCGGCACTCCCGGTGCGGATACACAGAACAGAACCAAGGAGTACCCGTGGTCTCTCCAACCATACGGGTCTCGCCACAGAATCAGAACATATAAATAAAACATACAAACACAACAGAGATATCATACCTGATAACATATATGGAGCAGAACAAACGTACATTTTACCAAATTAAGCCCTTACCTCAGAAGCGCTGCCCCGCAGCCCAACACCCGGAAAATCCCGACTCCCGACCCGAAACGCACAACTTGGCTCCTACGGGTCCGCGCTACTCCACCAACGCAGAATCAAGCTGTACAACCATAGTTGGATCAGAACACATCCAAACAAACCCCAGAAAACAATTTCCGCACAAACCCGCACTTTCCGGAAAATTCCACGTAAAGCTCGGTTTACGAACCGAGCTAGAACCTTGTTATTCCAACTCCCACAAACATATTCCAACCCTTAAACCCGCATTCCAGACACTTTTCCCGGTAAACTCGTATAAAACTAACTTTCTCATTTCTAACCCGAAAATGGTATTTCAAACGCCATAACACACCTACTTCCACCCACATTACCAATTTAGCATCCAATTCAATCAACACACACCACCAACATAGAAAAAGAATCACTTCAACAATTTGATCCTTAACCAATTTTTCACCACACTTCCAATTCAAACCGTTCAAGCTTCCAATTAATCCCACTAATCACCAATTTCACTTCCTAACCAAACTTACTAACCAAATGCATCAAAACAACAAAACCCCAATTTTGAATAATTCGGCCTTAATGGGGATTTCTCACCCAACCTCCATTTCAATCCAAACAAAGTTCCATTAGCACTCTTTAATCACCAATTGCAATTATTAAGCAAGGTTACTAACCAATTTCACCTAAATAACCAAAACTACTTCACTAACAATTCGGCCAAAGAGGGCTTTTTCCTTCAACTTGTTTTCCATCAAATTAAAACCATAGATTGTCTTAGAATCATGCTAGGAACAACATACTTGAAGCATGATTCAAGAAAACAAACACACACAATTTTGGAAAAAATCACCAATAATTCGGCCTCCCTAGGGTTCCTTCATCCATGAAGTTTTCCAACAACCAACCATAGATTCCTACTCCCCTCAAGCCCAAGAACAACATACTAAAAGATGGGAGGGAGAAGATTACTCTAGCATGTAGACAAGAGTAAACACATAGCTTGAAAACTCTCTCTTTTCTTACCCAAAACATGTTCTCAACTTGGAAAGATGATGGAAGTGAGAAGCTTACCAAACTTGGAGCTCAAAACCTTGAAGAAACCAGCAAAAGGAGATGAAGAACATGGAGCTTAGAGAAGCTTAACCATGGCGGCAGAGAAGGGAAGAAGGAGAGAAGAAAAGAAATGGAATTTCTTTTGAATTTTAATTGATTTGTTTACCTTTTATAATTTCCCAACTTTAACCCATGCTTCTCTAGCTTAAATAAAATTTGGCCAAGTGTCCTCTAACCCATCCTACTTCTGCCGAAACCTGCTGCCCAAACTGATTTTTTATTTAATTTGCACCCAATTGCAAATTAACTCCCAATTTTTCCGAAAGTTCCAATTCTTTTTGCCCAAAAATAATTACCGAATTCCAAAATTAACGGAACTTGGACACAACCTTCAGAATATTATAACATTCACAGAACATTTTTCAGAAATTCATTTACCTTTCCGGAGTGTCCTACCGAGCTCGCTGAACCCGAACCAAAACCCGACGTGCGAGCGTGTCAACCTGAACCGAAATTCCGTCACTCCAAAATTCTATAAAAATACCCATAAATTCCATATTAAATTAAAACACAACTTACCCCAAAGCCGTCAGAAAATTTCCATCCCGAGCCCCGGGATTCCGCCCGAGCCCCGGAGTCGGACCGCACGTCCCGCCCCAAAATTAAACTCCACAACCACCTCCGGGACGTCTCAACGACTCCACAACCGCACACTGCTTCCCAATCTGAGCTCGCGAGAGTGCTACCGAGCCCGCTGTACGTCCCGAGGCATCCCCGACAACCCCGGCGCCGAGAAAAATATTTTCGGCGGAAACGTCCGGGGGACCCACACGACCTCAAATACGGAGGGGTTCGCCAAAATGATACTCGGATAGGGCTCGGGAGCCGTCTGAACGCCGAAAAACGTGACCCGCAGGCTAAAATCGGAGCCCCGGGTCACCCGGTCGCAACCCGCTCGGGGTGACCGTAACATCCTCCCCCCCTTAGGACTCTTGGTCCTCCAAGAGGGGCATCAAACGCCAATCTTGCTCGGGGTATCGCTCTCTGATGTCCTGCTCGGTTTCCCAAGTCGCTTCCCGGTCCGTATGATGTGACCACTGAACCTTGACCATGGGAATCAACTTGCTCCGGAGTTTCCGAGTATCGCGTCCCAGAAAGGCAATCGGTACCTCGATACGACAAATCAGGCTCGGTGAACCTCCTCCACCGGAATAAATGCACGGGATCCAAGATGCACTTCTTCAACATACCGACGTGAAAAGCGTTGTGCACCGCAGAACATGCTCGGAGGTAGAGCCAACTGTAGGCCAACTCTGCCTATCCGCTCCGAGAATCTCGTGCGGTCCGATATACCTTGGGGCTAACTTACCCCGTCTGCCGAATCATTGTCCCCGAATCGGCGCCACCTTCAGCCAAACCACATGCCGCCCACCTCAAACTCCAAGTCTCTGCGTCGCTGTTCGCATATGAGGTGGTGCGGTGGGTCATGATCTTCAACCGCGCTGAATCAACTTGATCTTTGCGGTGGTCTCCTCGGTGAGCTCGGGACCCGGCTCAATCTGTCGACGCCTCGGTCAGCGGTGCGGTGTCATGCACCGTCGTCCATCTGACGCCTCAAGCGGTGCCATGCCGATGGTACTCTGATAACTGTTATTATATGAAAATTCTACCAACGGCAACTGTTTGTCCCACTCCCCGCCGAAATCCAAAGGACCGCTCCGCAACATAGCCGCCCGAATCTGAATCACCCGCTCCGACTGACCGTCGGTTTGGGGATGGTAAGCTGTACTCAGATGGAGTCGCGTGCCCAGTGCCTTATGAAAGGCGCCCCAGAAATGTGCGGTAAAACGCGGATCCCGATCTGACACAATGGAGTCTGGTACTCCATGTAACCGCACAATCTCTCTGATATACCGATGGGCAAGCTTCTCCAGAGTCATCATCCGGATGGCGAAAGTGAGCACACTTCGTCAAGCGGTCCACGATAAGCCAGATGGCATCGTGGTGAGACCGGGTCAGGGGCAGTGCAGTCAGAAAATCCATCGTGATGTTGCCCCACTTCCTGACTGGAATGGGCAAAGTCTGTAACGTCCCTGCCGGTTTATGATGCTCCACCTTCACCCGCTGACAAGTGGCACACTTAGACACATGTGTGGCAATGTGTCTCCGCATACCCGGCCACCAGAAATGGGTACGCAAGTCCTGATACATCTTCTCACTACCGGGATGAATGCTCAATCGACTCGAATGTGCCTCCGTCAGAATTTCATCCCGTAGTGCCTGATCCCCTGGCACATACAACCGATCTCTGAAGTACAGTAGCCCCTGCCTGTACTGAAACGCTGGTAGCAGTGCCCCTTTGTCCTCTCCGGACAGCTTCTTCAGCTCTGGATCCCTCTCCTGTGCCTCTCGCACTCTGTCCAACCACTCCGAATGAATGGTCAAAGTGTATACCTGAGCCTGCTCCCAGTGCTCCCACCGGTGCCACAGCTGCTAGATCATTCTCCTCAGTCCGATCCCCAATACTGCCACCTCTGACAACCCCAGTGTACTTCCTACTCAGAGCATCGGCCACTGTATTACCTTTGCCCTCGGTGTACTCGATGGTGCAATCGTAGTCCTTGATGTACTCGAGCCACCTGCGCTGCCTCATGTTCAACTCCTTCGAGTGAACAGATATTTCAGACTCTTATGATCTGTGAAAATCTGAAATTTGCTGCCGAGTAGGTAGTGCCTCCATTGCTTCAGCGCATAGATCACTGCAGCCAACTCAAGATCATGCGTAGGATAGTTCTGCTCATGCGGTCGAAGCTGTCGCGACCCATAAGCTATCACGTTCCGCTCCTGCATCAACACACATCCTAACCCCGACCTAGATGCGTCTGTATAGACCACATACGGTAAGCTCGGGTCGGGTAGAGTCAAGATCGGCGCGTTGGTCAGCCGCCGCCGATTCTGGAAACTCTCCTCACACTTCTCTGTCCATACAAACGGCTGCCCCTTCTTGGTCAGCTGCGTAAGCGGGGAAGCCAAAACGGAAAACCCTGGCACAAACCGTCGGTAGTAGCCTGCTAACCCCAGAAAACTCCTGATCTCCCGCACCGAGGTTGGCTGCTTCCACTCCTGTACCGCCTTAACTTTCTCGGGATCCACTGCCAAACCGTGCTCACCGATGATATGCCCCAGAAAAGACACCTCTCGGATCCAGAAGTCACACTTTGAGAACTTAGCGTAAAGCTGGTGTTCCCAAAGTGTCTGCAGAACAATCCTCAGATGCTCCCGGTGTAAATCCTCATCCCGAGAGTAAATCAGAATGTCATCGATGAACACTACCACAAATGAGTCCAGATACGGCCGGAACACTCTGTTCATCATATCCATAAACGCAGCCGGTGCATTAGTCAAACCAAACGGCATCACCGTATACTCATAGTGCCCATACCGCGTCACGGAAAGCTGTCTTGAATGTCCTCCTCCTTCACTCGTGAATCGAAAGTACCCCGATCGCAGATCGATCTTGAAAAGATCTTCGCACCTCTCGGCTGATCAAAGAGATCGTCGATCCTCGGCAATGGGTACTTGTTCTTGATGGTGATGGCGTTCAGCCGTCTATAATCGATACACAATCGGAGTGACCCATCCTTCTTCCTAACAAACAGAACTGGAGCACCCCATGGTGAAGTGCTCGGGCGGATGAAGCCCTTCTCCTGCAGTTCCTCTAACTGCTTCTTCAGCTCCACCATTTCCACTATCGGCATCCGATAAGGTGGAATGGAAATGTGAGTAGAACCGGGTTGCAACTGGATCTCAAACGTGACCTCCGCTCTGGTGGCATCCGGGCAAATCCTCCGGAAATACTGCGGAAAATCCCGGACAAGCTGGAATTTTATCCGGCTCCAACCGAGTGTCGGCGTGTTCAGACCGTAGTACTCCTCCGAATCCACTATCGGGACACGATCCGAACTGCAGCTCCATCTTGGTCCCGACCGCCTTCGTCCCAATCGAACTCGAGAGGGTAACACCTCTCCGAAACCGTAACACTACGGTTGCACATCAATATGCACGGAATTCTTGGACAGCCAATCCATCCCAAGAATAACGTCATACTTGGTGTGTTCAACACCAGCAGATCGACATAATCCGGTGGCGCCAATGGATAGCACGCGATCCGTACCATCTCATTGGAAAGCGGCCCGACTCGGCCGTCTTCACCATGAAGACGCTCGGAAGTCCACTGGTAGTCAGGTGGAGAGACTCGACACACCTTTGTGCCACAATCGAAACAGACGCCCCAGTGTCAAATAATGCACGAACAGGAGTATCGTTCAGAAGTAAAGTACCTTGGAGTGCCCCGCGCTGCGAAGTCTCTCCACGCTCAATCTGAAACACCCGACCTGCTCCGGCCTGCTGTGGTGGAGGCTCACGCTGTGATGTCTCACCCCGCTCCACCTGGAATACACGTCCTACTCCAGGCTGCTGTGGCGGAGGGGTTGGCTGTTACGGTCGTCTCGGCTGCTGTGATGGCCTCGGTCCGCCCCTCGTGAACCGCGCCCCGGGTGCGTTGGGCTGAAACCGAGGCTGCGGACGTGTAGCACTTCTTTGGACCCCTGTCCCAGTGTCAGAGGACAATCACGAATCCAATGATCGCTAGACCCGCATCGCAGACACTGTCCCGACTGCCTGTAACACGGCCGGCCGGGGTGCTGCCCGCCACAACTCGCACAAGTCGGGGATACTGGCGTAGTCCTGCTGCCCCTGCTGCTCTGCCCAGACCTACCTGACCTCCCTGAAGACCTCGCTGAACTCTGCTGTGCAAGAGCCCTCCCTCTGTCACTGGGTCGGTGTGGTAGGTACCGACTCTCAACCTCCTCCTGCTCGAGGAGCTGGGCCTTCTGCACAGCCTCGTGGTAAGAAGTGATATCCAGAGGCCTCGAGCCCACCTGTACTCCGGGCGTAGGCGGCGAATGAACCGCTTGGCCTTCTCCTGCTCCATGCCGTAATACTGTGGCACGTAGCGGACCAATCGGTCAAACTCCCGCTCGTACTCTGCTACAGTCCGAGTCCCCTGCTCCAGATCATCGAACTGTGCCTGACGGAGGTCCCTGACGGCATCCCCAATGTACTGCTGATGGAAGTAGTAAGCAAACTGCTCCCAGGTCAGGTCCGAATCCTGCCCCCCATCACGTGCTGCCTCGGCTCTCAGACGGCCACTGAGGCTCCTCCACCAATGATCTGCACTATCCTGCCCAGTTGAATGTAGCCAACGAGACTCTCACCTCGGACGGAAGGTGTAGCCTCCCAAGGAGCTTGTCAACTCCCGCAAACCATGCCTCGGCCGTCTCGGGTCCTCCACGGCCGTTGAACCTCGGGGGTTCAAGCGCTGAAACCGCTCAGTCTCGATCTCATCGAGGCGGCGTCTCGGCTCTTCCGTCGGTGGTGGGACCGGCGAGAACTCTCAGCCTGCGCAGATCTCCCTCCTCGAATCACTATCCTGCTGATCCTGCGCACCGAGGTGGCTGCTGCCCACCTCTGTGCGGCTGTCTCGGCGTGGCCTGTCCGGCCCTCCCTGTGCCCTGCTGCCCCGAATCCGGCAGGCTGGTACTACGGTACTCGATGGCTGCTGAACTGACCCAACACCTGTAGTATATCAGAGCGGGTCCCTCGATCGCTGATCACTCGGGGGTGTGTGTGATCGCTCGAGATCCCGGGTTTCTCGAACCCGCCTTCTAACCCTTGGAGGTGTGGGATCCCGGTCCCGACCCTCCTGTTCTTGCTCACGCCGACGGCGTGTTCTAGCCATACCTGAAAATGGATCAACCCAAAACCATATAACCAATAATAAACTTTCTCTTCCTAAAGCTAGCAGCAACATTTTATGGCTCTGTAGTGTAATGCAATGCATGATGCAAGGATTCTTTTCAGAATCCCGAAACTAAATAATAAACCTTAACATAGAATCAGATCATGCTTATAATCACGAAATCACTTCATGTATCACCCACACCTTCCATAATGCTCCAAAGAACCGCCACCGCTCCACACGCATTCCGAAATGGTTCAAATAAGGAGTTGATCAGGCTCCGTACCGAACCACTCCAGAATGAGGTGTAAACCAGTAGCTTGCCCTTCGAAGTCATTACTTGTAAAGCTTACCCATGAACTAGCATGACTTGCCTTCCACAACCCATACTTTAACTAACCATGCTTTACCTCTTGGGTCACTTCGACCCGACCTGCTCTGATACCAACTTGTCACAGCCACCCCGCCCGGTTGCGGAGGCGGAGCCGGCCGCGACGTCGGAAACAGGAATTACGGCGGAAAACGCGGCAGCGGAGCATCGAGCTCGAATCACAGAATCGTTGAGTAACAACTAGCAACCTATAACTCATACAATGCAAGCATGTTTAACAATCTTACTTCTACCACACATGCAGTTCATGGTATGCTAACATCAATTATCGCCATCAGCACAGAAGCACCAAGTCTGAGATAAACCAAATCTACTATAGGCAAGTCGGGGCTCCGCCCTCGACTCAGAAGACAACAAAACAGAATACATCTCAAGTTATGCAACATTTACAAATTACATGATCTGATCTATATGCATGCAGTTACAGCTACAGAGCCAGTAAACAAAATCCTATAAATACCTAGCGCGGAATCTGAAGCGACCTCCGCACGTGGTACTGCTGCTGCAACCCAACCTCAAAATGAAGGAAGCACCGCGGAATCTCTACTCCGCCGGTTGCTTGTCAGGACGGCCTGAAAGTGGTAAACAGATAAAAGGGTGAGTCCTCGAAAGGACCCAGTAAGGGCTTAAGGTAAAAGTGCAGTTTGCCCACAGGGCAACAATCTGAACCTGCAAAACAGAATAACACAGCATATACATATACATACGAACATAAAGCATATAGTGAATCATAAACCATCGCATGCGGTCCAACCGCCAGAACGACCCGTTACGACAGCCCTCAACAGAGGTCAGAATATACAGATCAGAACAGAACAGATAGCACGGTACCGGCTGGGGTCGCGATCCCCAAACTGTCGTAGGGTCACAGAACAGAAGTATCGGCACTCCCGGTGCGGATACACAGAACAGAACCAAGGAGTACCCGTGGTCTCTCCAACCATACGGGTCTCGCCACAGAATCAGAACATATAAATAAAACATACAAACACAGCAGAGATATCATACCTGATAACATATATGGAGCAGAACAAACGTACATTTTACCAAATTAAGCCCTTACCTCAGAAACGCTGCCCCGCAGCCCAAAACTCGGAAAATCCCGACTCCCGACCCGAAATGCACAACTTGGCTCCTACGGGTCCGCGCTACTCCACCAACGCAGAATCAAGCTGTACAACCATAGTTGGATCAGAACACATCCAAACAAACCCCAGAAAACAATTTCCGCACAAACCCGCACTTTCCGGAAAATTCCCGTAAAGCTCGGTTTACGAACCGAGCTAGAACCTTGTTATTCCAACTCCCACAAACATATTCCAACCCTTAAACCCGCATTCCAGACACTTTTCCCGGTAAACCCGTATAAAACTAACTTTCTCATTTCTAACCCGAAAATGGTATTTCAAACGCCATAGCGCACCTACTTCCACCCTCATTACCAATTTAGCATCCAATTCAATCAACACACACCACCAACATAGAAAAAGAATCACTTCAACAATTTGATCCTTAACCAATTTTTCACCACACTTCCAATTCAAACCGTTCAAGCTTCCAATTAATCCCACTAATCACCAATTTCACTTCCTAACCAAACTTACTAACCAAATGCATCAAAACAACAAAACCCCAATTTTGAATAATTCGGCCTTAATGGGGATTTCTCACCCAACCTCCATTTCAATCCAAACAAAGTTCCATTAGCACTCTTTAATCACCAATTGCAATTATTAAGCAAGGTTACTAACCAATTTCACCTAAATAACCAAAACTACTTCACTAACAATTCGGCCAAAGAGGGCTTTTTCCTTCAACTTGTTTTCCATCAAATTAAAACCATAGATTGTCTTAGAATCATGCTAGGAACAACATACTTGAAGCATGATTCAAGAAAACAAACACACACAATTTTGGAAAAAATCACCAATAATTCGGCCTCCCTAGGGTTTCTTCATCCATGAAGTTTTCCAACAACCAACCATAGATTCCTACTCCCCTCAAGCCCAAGAACAACATACTAAAAGATGGGAGGGAGAAGATTACTCTAGCATGTAGACAAGAGTAAACACATAGCTTGAAAACTCTCTCTTTTCTTACCCAAAACATGTTCTCAACTTGGAAAGATGATGGAAGTGAGAAGCTTACCAAACTTGGAGCTCAAAACCTTGAAGAAACCAGCAAAAGGAGATGAAGAACATGGAGCTTAGAGAAGCTTAACCATGGCGGCAGAGAAGGGAAGAAGGAGAGAAGAAAAGAAATGGAATTTCTTTTGAATTTTAATTGATTGGTTTGCCTTTTATAATTTCTCAACTTTAACCCATGCTTCTCTAGCTTAAATAAAATTTGGCCAAGTGTCCTCTAACCCATCCTACTTCTGCCGAAACCTGCTGCCCAAACTGATTTTTTTTATTTAATTTGCACCCAATTGCAAATTAACTCCCAATTTTTCCGAAAGTTCCAATTCTTTTTGCCCAAAAATAATTACCGAATTCCAAAATTAACGGAACTTGGACACAACCTTCAGAATATTATAACATTCACAGAACATTTTTCAGAAATTCATTTACCTTTCCGGAGTGTCCTACCGAGCTCGCTGAACCCGAACCAAAACCCGACGTGCGAGCGTGTCAACATGAACCGAAATTCCGTCACTCCAAAATTCTATAAAAATACCCATAAATTCCATATTAAATTAAAACACAACATACCCCAAAGCCGTCAGAAAATTTCCATCCCGAGCCCCGCGATTCCGCCCGAGCCCCGGAGTCGCCGGACCGCACGTCCCGCCCCAGAAATTAAACTCCACAACCACCTCCGGGTCGTTCCCACGACTCCAAAACTGCAAACGGCTTCCCAAACTGAGGTCTCGAGAGTGCTACCGAGCCCGCTGTACGTCCCGTGGCATCCCCGACAACCCCCCGGCGCCAGAAAAATATTTTCGGCGGAAACGTCCGGGGGACCCACACGACCTCAAATACGGAGGGGTTCGCCAAAATGATACTCGGATAGGGCTCGGGAGCCGTCTGAACGCCGAAAAACGTGACCGCGAGGCTAAAACCGGAGCCCGGGTCACCCGGCCGCAACCCGCTCGGGGTGACCGTAATGACAATCGCCGCGACTCGCCAAGGAGGACCGAAATCCGGCCACCTCGATTCTACCAAGAGGAGCTCCGATCAGCCCCGCCAGCGCTGCAGATGCTCTCCCACCTCCGGCGACCCTACTCCGGCCAAACTCACTGCCAGCAGCCGCTCCGTCGCGGTGGCCCGCCGCTGGCCGGCAAGAAGCTCGCGACGCGTGCTTCTGTTCTTTCAGACTTATTTATTTATTTAACATCACTTCAACCCCCTGCTCCCCCTTATCTTTTATATTTGTCATTTAAGTCACTGACATCTTTGCTTTGCCTTTTTTCAGGTTATAAAAGTTTACAGCTTTATTTTGTTGCACTTAGACCACTGTCAGACTTGTGTTTTATTATTTCTAGCCTGTTTTTTTAGCCTATACTGCTCCCCCTTATCTTTTATATTTGTCATTTAAGTCACTGACATCTTTGCTTTGCCTTTTTTCAGGTTATAAAAGTTTACAGCTTTATTTTGTTGCACTTAGACCACTGTCAGACTTGTGTTTTATTATTTCTAGCCTGTTTTTTTAGCCTATTTTACTAATGATTGTCGTGTCCTCTTGATAGCCTCGTTCCTTGACGGCACGGGCTTCCGGATGCTTGAAGGATTGATGTGATGTTGAGAACGACGATCTGTAGCTCCGGAGTAATCTGCAAGAGGTAAAACAGAATACTCAGGAGCAGAAAGAGGAGTGGGGTGTGTAGATAGGGGGTACATTTCCCAAGTCGTCCTTTTATAGGAGGCGTTGAGATGGCGGTTGTCCCATGATCCAGAGTAGTAGGGTGTTTCCCCCACGTTCTGGGTAGTGGAAGACCGGAGGGATGATGAAGAACATGGGTAGGTCGTGGAGGTAACCGTTCTCAGCTTCCTTTCCTCGGTCCGTGACTTGTTGCTAAGTACTGAGTGGCGAAGGTCCTGCCTGGCGAAGCCAGTAGGTGCGAAGCTCTCCTGACAATGCCTTCCTGAGATGCGATGGCATCTCGGTCTGTATCCTTGGTTGCTTATTGCTCTGGATGACGCGAGGGGCGTTTGCTTGGGTAGTGTACCAAGGTGCCTCATCCCAGAGGCGGAGTATGGGCAGGGTCCTGTACTCCGCGTTTTGGCTCGAAGTCGACCGTTGGGGAACAGTCGTATTGACGGTAGGCTGAACGTTTCCCGCCGTTACCTATCTTTGATACGTGGCGTCTCTAGGTTGGGTCTCCGTTTGAGACAACGTTTCGTCTTGCCTGGGATGGTCGTATAAATACCCCCTTTCGTTCGAAATCTCTCTCTTTGTTAGAAATTTCATCTAGCCGCTTTTTTGTATTCTTGCTTTTTCCCTTGCGCTCGTTTTTTATTCCTGATACCGCTCTCTTGCTGTTTCTTTGTGTTCGTGCTCTTCCATCGTTCCGGTTGCTCTTGCACTTGTTCGTCTTCATTTTCTCGACCTTAGGTGAGAATCTGATCTCTGCACGTAAGGTGTTCAATGAAATGCCCGGCTGATTGTTCATCTTCTGACCATGTGTTTTTCTTCTTCTCGATGCAGTAATGGCCGATAAAGGAGTTGCCCGTCCTCTCGTCCCAGCCGTGGACAAAAGCGCTGTAAAGGCCGATAAGCTTCATTAGGATCTCATCAAGGCCTCTTTTCCTGTCGAAAAGGTGGGGTGTACACGGCGAGGAAAGGGTCTGCAGGGCCCTCCGAGCTCCCGCAGACGCTGGAAAACTTGGAAGGCGCTGCGTTGTGCCTCTATACGGCCCAAATGTCTTCTGGGTTGAGGTTCCCCTTGCCTCCCCTCGTCCAAGACCTGTGTACCTTGTGGGGTCTCCCACCGTCACAGCTTGGTCCGAACACGTTCATCCACATCGCCGGGTTTTGCATGGCGTGTCAGATAGCGATGCATTGTCTTCTATTGGTTTACCGTTGAGTTCCCGGGATATTACTCTGTACATTATTTTTGTAGGGATTGCCCCCGAAGATGAGAGTTTTCTTACCATGGTCTCAAATTTCTGAGATTCTACTGGCTGGACTTGCGGACTGGGGGGCAGTTCTTTCATGTTACCCCCATTAGTGTTGGGGGGAACAATTCCATCTCTTTTGGTATTCCGCTGAAATCTCATCATGATTGGCATGGTGGTTTTTTCTTTGTTTGCAGGGACGAGTCCTGGAAGTTCCCAGTGGCGAGTACTACGGAGGCTGTGCAGAGTATGGCTCTGAGGCCGGTTCTGTACACAGATGGGCGGAGGTGGCGGGTGTATGTCTATCTTCTAGGATGGTTGGATGATGTGCTGGCGAGGAGGGCTTGCGATGATCTGTTTCCTTTCTCCCTCTCGCAGCTTCGAGGTGACCCTCAGGTGGGCTAGCGTTAGCACATGCCATTTACTGGATACGCAAGTGCCTCCACCTTATGAAGGTTGGATACTTGCGCATCGTGGAGTAGTGGTGGACGCCCTTCGCGCTGCTCTCGCGGGACCTAGAGGTATATGCCGATTAGCTTCTTTCTTTACTCCCCATGTGAACATATACTGATTCTTTGTGGTATATAGATGCTCCTGGCCGTTCTCATCAAGGAGAAGGGGAAGAAGGGGTCCATGCGCACTGCCCTACAGATTTACCTGGCTTGCGCATACAGGCAGAATGCCCTTCCTTCCGCGGAGAAGGTGTTAGGTGCCATTGAGCCCTCGCGGAAAAAGAGACCTGCCGCTAGCCAGTTGGTGCCTCTCCAAGGTGAGGCGAAGAGGAAGAAGGTGGGCAGCGAGAGGGTGCAGCCCAGTGTGGAGAGGGGCGCTCCTCGCAAATCAGGCCAGGCGAAGGCGCAAGGGTCCGTTCAGGGAGAAATTCCCCTTGCGAAGGACGTGAACAAGGGGGGACTTCTGGAGTCACCCTTGGAGAGGAGACGGTTCGTGAGACTCCCGGAGTTGAGACTATTGGCCCTGCTCCTCGAGATACGGCGGTGGCAGCAGCTGAAGATACCAGGCGTCTGGACGCCTTTGTTTTCGGCTCATTGGCGAGCCCCCCAAGGGCGGCCGGCGAAGGTGGCTCTGAAGTTGCTTCTACTGCCGAAGTCTCTCCTCAGGTGGCCTCCATGCCATCCAAGGGAATAATGTCAACAGGTGACCTCCTGCTCTCCGTGAGAGGGAGGGCAAAGCTGGCCGCGTGGAGAGCCAACAGTTCTGGAACAATGGAGGGGACAATGGTCTCTCCAGAGAGTGGAGCACCCTCACTGGTTGATATTCAGCCAGAGGCGACAGGGGAAGTTGAAGGTACCTCCCTAACAAGTAGCCAGGCGCCCAAAGGGGGAGGGGCTCCAGAGAGGGCACACCTAGCCAGCCAAGTTCCCATCGCCAGGTACGCCTTAGCGGTGGAGAGAGTCCCAGAGAAGGCGAATGCCTGGGATATGGTTCGCCCTTCCATCGAACCATCTGGGAGTGGCAGCTGGGTGAAGCCACAATCCCAGCCGTCGACTGGTGAGATCGCCGCTGCCCTAAACCAGAGCCCATCACAAGGTATGTGTTTTCCTCGTGGGAGGTTGTGTTGGAGTCTTCCTTATTTGCATTAATAAACTGTTTGATGCAGGGAAGGAATCCTCTGATCGACATTGGAGCATTTTCCAAAGCGCGGTGGGCTTGGGCGCAGCAGCGACCGTTCTTGAGAAAATCGAGGTCTGGTCACACTTCATTGAGGAGAAGCGTGTGGCTGCCCAGAAGACCCTCAGGTGGTCTGAGGACCCTGCTACGTTGAAGTCCCTGAGGGAAGATCTTAGGGCGAAGGTGTATCAGAAGGAGGGCATGCCTCTGGAGGGAGCGTGGGATCCAGTCTTTCTGTTGAACAACAAGTCTTCCTTGTTGATGGGCGGGGAGCACACGTTGCTGTCCTGCTTGGAGAGGCTTCACACCCCCTTTGATAGGGAGCTGATGGATTGCAACCTGGACCCCCAATCGAGTTCATGAAGGAGGCAGCCAAGCACAACTTGCAGGTGAGGCATCCCCCTCATCTCCCTGTGCCATTTCCCCGACTTCTGTGCTAACTCATTTTGATGCAGACTGCCATTAATGAATATGCCGGCATCAGCCAGTGACACAAGTTCTTGAGCTGTGTTACGGTCACCCCGAGCGGGTTGCGACCGGGTGACCCGGGGCTCCGGTTTTAGCCGCGGGTCACGTTTTTCGGCGTTCAGACGGCTCCCGAGCCCTATCCGAGTATCATTTTGGCGAACCCTTCCGTATTTGAGGTCGTGTGGGTCCCCCGGACGTTTCCGCCGAAAATATTTTTCTGGCGCCGGGGGGTTGTCGGGGTCGCCTCGGGACGTACAGCGGGCTCGGTAGCGCTCTTGAGACCTCAGTTTGGGAAGCCGTTTGCAGTTTTGGAGTCGTGAGAATGTCCCGGAGGTGTTTGTGGAGTTTAATATTTGGGGCGGGACGTTCGGTTCCGGGCGACTCCCGGGGCTCGGGACGGGAATCCCGGGGCTCGGGATGGAAATTTTCTGACGGCTTTGGGGTAAGTTGTGTTTGAATTTAAGATGGAATTTATGGGAATTTTTATAGAATTTTGGAGTGACGGAATTTCGGTTCAGGTTGTCACGCTCGCACGTCGGGTTTTGGTTCGGGTTCAGCGAGCTCGGTAGGACACTCCGGAAGGGCAAATGAATTTCTGAAAAATGTTCTGTGAATGTTATAATATTCTGAGGGTTGTGTCCAAGTTTCGTTAATTTTGGAATCCGGTAATTATTTTTGGGCAAAAAGAATTGGAACTTTCGGAAAAATTGGGAGTTAATTTGCAATGGGGTGCAAATTTAATAAAAATCAGCATAGGCACAGCAGCTGATATTGTCGGCAGCAGCAAAAGAGGAGGGACACTTGTCCCTTCTTAATTTAAAGAAGTTGAAAAAGAAAAGAAAAATGAAAAAAAAAGTATAAAAAAGGGAGGAAAATGCCAAAAGGGCATTAATTTCTTTTCTTCTTCTTCCTCCTCTCTTCTTTACCGTAAGAGGCAGCCATGGTTGCGCCAAGATGAGCTCCAAAGGTGAACTTTACAAATACTCGGCCAAGCTTCGAGGTAAGCATGTCAAAACGATCCTTGTGTCGTGTAAGTGAATAATCGAGGTCGGTTTGTGAAGTTTCACCGGTTTGTAAACCGTGAGTGCTGAAATTTGGAAGTGATTATAGAATCACAAGGTTTGTTTGATTTCTTGGTTTCTAAACGTTCCCGGCATCTTCTTGTGCATGTTTGATAACAGAGCGTAGGAAGAAACGCTACCGTGGTGGTGCCAAGTGCGTCGAAAAATTTGGTGTAAAATCCAACGGTGGATTCAATAAAGGTAAGGATATATTTGTGATCAGAGCGAAGTTCTGATTCTGATGGTGTAATTGGTTTTGTCAGAAAAGGCTCGGTGTGAAAGCCGTTTTTTCCGGCCCGAGCCTCGGTTTTGGCGCCAATGATATTGGCTGATTCTGTGAATTCTGAACATATATTCTGTATCTGTGGATCATTTGTGAACAGGGGGTAGTCGGAAACGCAGCTGAAACTCTGCCGAAATTTGTACCGGGACGTCTGAACGAGAATTTCGATTCGGACTTGTGTGAATGATTTGGGAAGAAGGTATGATTTGAATGCTTGGTTGTGTTTATGGATGTATCAGTAACAATGTTCTAGCTCGGTCCGTGAAACCGAGCTTTCTGTGAAATTNTCCGGGAAAGTGCGGGTTTGTGNGGAAATTGTTTTCNGGGGTNTGTTTGGATGTGTTCTGATCCAACTATGGTTGTACAGCTTGATTCTGCGTTGGTGGAGAAGCGCGGACCCGTAGGAGCCAAGTTGTGCATTTCGGGTCGGGAGTCGGGATTTTCCGAGTGTTGGGCTGCGGGGCAGCGTTTCTGAGGTAAGGGCTTAATTTGGTAAAATGTACGTTTGTTCTGTTTCAAGGCCCGGATGACCTTAGAGGCCCGGGTTCCTATTCTGTTCTGTATATGGTTATCAGGTAATGTTACTTCTGTTTATGTTTATGTATTCTTATTATTATTATATGTTCTGTTCTGTGACGAGACCCGAATGGTCGAAGAGGCCACGGGTGCTCCTTGATTCTGTTCTGCGTATCCGCACCGGGAGTGCCGATACTTCTGTTCTGTGTCCGCACTGAAGGGGTGCCGACATTCTGCGTATCCGCACCGGGAGTGCCGACATTGCTCGTGTCCGCACCGTGTATCCGGGGTGCCGACATTCTGCGTGTATCCGCACCGGAGTGCCGTGCATTGCTATTCGTGACCCTACGACAGTTTGGGGCTCGCGACCCCAGCGGTACCGTGCTATCTGCTCTGCTCGACCAGTATATTCGACCTCTGCCGAGGGCCGCCGCTACGGTCGCTCGGCGGTTGGACCGCATATGTTGGATTCTGATTTACGTTATGCTTTATGTTCGTATATACATGTATATGCTGTGTTATTCTGTTTTGCAGGTTCGGATTGTTGCCCTGTGGGCAAACTGCACTTTTACCTTAAGCCCTTACTGGGTCCTTTTGAGGACTCACCCTTTCATTTGTTTACACCTTTCAGGTTGTTCTGGAAAGCAATTGGCGGAATAGAGATCCGCAGTGCTTTCGGGTTTCTTGGGTTTCAGCAGCAGTAGTACCACGGGCGGAAAATCTCCCGAGTGAGAAAGTTTCCGATTCCGCACAAATGTATATATAGGTTTTGGTTTAATGGCTCAGAGCTGTAGCTGCATGCATGTAGTTTAGATCATGTATTTGTATAAGACGTATAACTGAGACATACTCGCCTTTGTTGTCTTCTGAGTCGAGGGCGGAGCCCCGACTTGCTTATATTGGAGTTGTGGTTATATCATGGATTTTGGTGTTTCTGTGTTGTGGCGATGTTTGATGTTTGACACCATGAACTGCATGTTTGGTAGAAGTTGGATTTTTTTTCTAGTATGCTTGCCTTGAATGAGTATCTGGGTTGCTAGTTGCCACTTGGCTATTTGTTATTTGAGCTCGATGCTCCGCTGTCGCGTTTTCCGCCGTAATTCCTGTTTCCGACGTCGCGGCCGGCTCCGCCTCCGCAACCGGGCGGGGTGGCTGTGACAAGTTGGTATCAGAGCAGGTTGGGTCGGATTGACCCAAAAGGTAAAGTATGTTTGGTCTTGATATGAAACGTGGAAGGCAAGTATACAAGTCCGAGGGTGGACTTTTGGAGTAAGTTAAGTCTGTTCATGGTTAAGTACCTGCGGAAGATGACTTCGAAGTGCAAGCCACCGTTCTACGTTTCATTCTGGGGCGGTTCTGTACGGAGACTGGCCACCTCCTTATTTGAACCGTTTCGGAATGGATGTGGAGCGCGGGCGGTTCTTTGGAGCATTTTGAAGGTTTAGAAGTTGGACTTCCGTGTGATCCGGTACTTTAATTCATTGTTTGGTATATGGTGTGATTTCGTGATATGAACATGATCTGATTCTATGTTAAGGTTTATTATTTAGTTTCGGGATTTCAAAAGAATCCTTGCATCATGCATTGCATTACACTCTGAGCCTTAGAATACTGCTGCTGGCTTTTGGATAGATGGGGAAGAGTTAGTTGATTTGGACTTTTGGATATGGGATAAGTTGGCTTTGGTTGGACTTGGGTTAAGGGAATGTTTACTACACGCGAATAGCGTGATTTGGTACCGGAGGGGCGGGACTGGGATCCCACACCTCCGTGGAATGGGATACGGGTTCAGCGTAACCCAGGGTCTAAACAACCACACTCACCGCCCCGAGGCTTAGCCGTCGTAGGGACCCCTCTCTGATTTGGTATTACCGCCAGCCTAGCTGGTTCAGGGGCGGCAGTAGGCAGGGGAAAATCTGTTTATGCCACAGTAGGGGCATTTTGATCAGGTGGTGATAGCGAGACTTTAGCCACTGCTCGCCATAGCTTTGGGATTGGTATGTGAGTGACTCCGAGGAGGATGGTCACTACGACACCTAGACTTCTCGTCGGTCCTTTTAACGACGGGGAGATCTGAGGCACCAGTCTGACGAGGTCAGACTTCTGGAGAGGTTTCAGAGTTTGAATCCCCCCGAGGTTCAGCGGCCGAGGAGGGCCGGAGGTAGTAGAGACTTGGTTTGCAGGAATTGACAAACTCCTGGAGGGAGGCTATTCTGAGTCGGTTGGCCGCCGGGGCCAACGGCTACTCCGGTCAGATTGCTTCCAGATTCTGAACCGGAGTTCGGATTGACCCGATATCTGATTTCTAGTGTTCTGGCAGTGTACCGGACATTTCCGCGGAAAATATTTTTCGGGTCGGGGTTGCCGTCGGACGATTTTCGGGATTCTCAGGCGGAGAAACGGCTCCCGGGAGTGACCCGGGACTCGATTTGCGATTTTGAGGAAGATCTGGAGTCGGGATATAATTTACATTTTTCGTGAAGAAAAATGTTCGGGTCGAAATTATGGTTTCGGGCGGTTTTCGGGCTCGGGCGAGCCAAGTGTGACACTTGGCGAAATGTGATTAGTGGAAAGTATTGGACTTGGTCTCTTGTTATTTCTAGTGATTATGATTCACTATGATGTCAAAAAGGATGTCATGTGCAAAGCACATGACTTATTATTACAAGACTTAAGTTTTGGCAAGTCTTGCAAAAATGCAAACGTATTCTTCTTCCTTCTTCACTGCCGAATTCTTCCTCTCTCTAAAACCACCATTGTTGTGTTTTACAAGCTTCCAAAGCTTGCTCTAGATTGCTTCTTGGTCCGAGAGTTCAACTGGGAAGTTGATCAGCAACTCGAGTACTACGCCTGTCTGAGGTATGGTTCGATTCTGTTGAGTATTTGGCAATATTGGAAAGTTGATGTTCTTGGCTTAGATCTGAGTTTTGATGGAATTGAACCGTTGGATCGTTGTGTGGTTCATATATGTTGATGTTGGGTAGGTAAGGATTAGGGAAATAACGTTGGATCGTTGGGAACACAACACGGGTGAGAACTCACCTTTTGGCCGAATTTTTGACCGATTATGTTGGGAATTTCGTTGAATTTGATGTGTTCGTGGATTGATTTGTGATTATTGAAGTGAATTCTTGCTTGTTCTGAATCGGTTCTGAATTCTGATGTTTCTGCGGAAAACTGGAATTTTACCGAAATTCTGCCGGATTTTCGACTATGGGTCGGGGGTGTAGTTTGGTAGTGTGGTTGGTAAAGTTGCTAATTCAGCTTGAATTGACAGATTCTGAGGTCCAGAAGGTTGAAAAAGAAAGGTTTCCGGGTTTCGGGTCGCGGGAAATTGTGTTTGAGATCCACCTGCAGTCGGGTACTGCTCCGATATCTATTCCTCCTTATCGGATGCCTATTTCTGAGATGCAGGAGTAGAAGAAGTAACTGGAGGAATTACATCAAAAGAGTTTCGTCCGACCGAGCACTTCAGCGTGGGGTGCTCTGGTATTGTTTGTTAAGAAGAATGATGGGACACTCTGACTTTGTATTGATTACAGACGGTTGAATGCTCTTATTGGGAAGAATAAGTATCCGTTACCGAGGATTAACGATCTTTTTGATCAACTTCGGGGTTTGAGGGTTTTCTCAAAGATTGATCTCTGATCTGGGTATTTTCAGCTTAGGGTAAAGGTAGAGGACATACCTAAGACTGCTTTTCGCACCCGGTTTGGATACTTTGAGTTTACGGTCATGCCGTTCGGGCTGACCAATGTTCCGGTGGCATTCATGGATCCGATGCATCGGGTGTTCCGACCGTACTTGGACTCATTTCTGGTGGTTCTATTGATGACATTCTGATATATTCTCGGGATGCGGACTCGCATCGGGAGCATCTGAGGGTAGATCTGCAGACACTTTGGGAATATCAGCTTTATGCTAAATTCTCAAAGTGAGTTCTGGATTCGGGAAGTCACCTTTCTCGGGACACATTATATTCGAGCATGGTCTGTCTGTGGATCCAGAGAAGGTGAAGGCGATTTGGGATTGGAAACAACTTACCACGGCACGGGAGATCGAGAGCTCCCTGGGGTTAGCAGGATTTTTATCGGAGGTTTGTACTGGGATTTTCTATTCTGGCATCTCCGCTTACGCAGTTGACCAGGAAGGGTCAACGATTTATCTGGTCTGATAGGTGTGAGCAGAATTTTCAGGAGTTGAAACGGCAGTTGACTAACGCTCCGATTCTGACTTTTTCAGATCCGATCTTACCGTATGTGAATTATACGGATGCTTCCACACCTGGTTTGGGATGTGTGTTGGTGCAGGAGCGTTTTGTGGTAGCTTATGGGTCGAGGCAGCTACGACCGCATGAGCTGAACTATCCGCCACATGATCTGGAGTTGGCTATAGTAATTTATGCGCTGAAACATTGGAAGCAATATCTGTTTGGTAATAAATTTCAGATTCTTACCGACCATAAGAGTCTGAAGTATCTGTTTACACAAGAAGGAGCTTAGCATGAGGCAGCGCAGATGTCTCGAATACATTAAGGACTATGATTGTAGTATCGGGTACATCTCTGGCAAGGGCAACACGGTTGCCGATGCTCGAGCAGAAGTATACCGGCTTAATTAAGGGAGGAAATGTTGGTGACCGATCTGAGGAGAGTGATTTGATATGCCTTTGGCACGGGGGGCAGCTCTGGGAGCGTGCTCAGGTTATTACACTTATTATACATTCTGAGTGGCTTGACAGGTGCGCGAGGCGCAGGGTAGAAATCCGGGGTTGAAGGAATTATCTGGGGTGGATAAGAGTTCCTTGTTACCGACGTTTCAGTATGGCAGGGATTGCTATACTTCCGAGACCGCCTTTGTGTACCAGAGGATCAGGAGTTCTGGAATGATATTTTAGAGGGGGCACACTCGAGCAGTGTGAGCATCAGGAACCGGCAGGGACACTGCAGACTTTGCCCATTCCAGTCTGGAAGTGGGGTAATGTTATGATGGACTTTCTGACTGCACTGCCCTGACACGGTTTCATCATGATGCTATCTGGGTTTTTGTGGATCGGCTGACCAAGTGCGTACACTTTCTGCCTATTCGGGTCATAGACCCTCTGGAGAAGCTTGCCCGGCTTTACATCAGTGAGATTGTACGATTACATGGAGTACCAGACTCCATTGTATCTGACCGTGATCCGCGTTTCACGGCACGGTTCTGGAGGGCTTTTCATGAAGCGCTGGGCACGCGACTCCATCTGAATACAGCTTATCACCCATAGACGGACGGGCAGTCGGAGCGGGTGATTCTGATATTGGAGGATATGTTGCGAATCTGTACTTTGGATTTTGGAGGAGTTTGGGGACTGGCAGTTACTTTGATAGAGTTCTCATACAACAATTGCTTTGACTACGTTTGACATGGCACCCATGAGGTGTTGTACGGGAGGTGTATGACACCATACCGCTGGACAGATGCGTCGATCGGGTTAAGCCGGGACCCGAGCTTTTGAGGAGTCTACGGCAAAGATCAGATTGTTACAGGCGCGGATTAAAACCGCGAATGACTACACCACTGTTTGTACGAACCGTCGCCATAGGGCTCTGGAATCTGAGTTTGGTGACAGAATTAGACTGGAGGTAGCGCCGATCAGAGGGACAGTAAGATTGGTTAGGCGGGGCAAGTTACCCCGAATTTTATCGGTTCTCATGAGTTTCCAGAGTAAGTTATTAGGTTGGCCTTACCCCCTAATGCTTCGTTTTATGTGGTATCTTCCAGTGATAGCCTGTTGTGGATCGGTTAGATTTAGGTTCGATCGTCTGGGGTTGTCTGGTAGAAATACCGCAACCGACTCGGGTGCAATAAGATGCACCCGGAGGGTGGGACGCCGTGAGGCTCGTATGGTAGTCTAAACTACCACTCCCGCCGCATACGGTGGTCCGATTGTTCAGGTTAGAGGAATGTTTATATTTTCTGGTTGGTAGCGACACACTGCTGGTTGGTTCAGCTACTCTTGGAGGACCAAGAGTTCTAAGGGGGAGAATGTTACGGTCACCCCGAGCGGGTTGCGGACGGGTGACCCGGCTCGGTTTTGGCCTCGCGGTCACGTTTTCGGCGTTCAGACGGCTCCCGAGCCCTATCCGAGTATCATTTTGGCGAACCCTTCCGTATTTGAGGTCGTGTGGGTCCCCGGACGTTTCCGCCGAAAATATTTTTCTCGGCGCCGGGGTTGTCTGGGTCGCCTCGGGACGTACAGCGGGCTCGGTAGCGCTCTTGAGACCTCAGTTTGGGAAGCCGTTTGCAGTTTTGGAGTCGTGAGAATGTCCCGGAGGTGTTTGTGGAGTTTAATATTTGGGGCGGGACGTTCGGTTCCGGGCGACTCCCGGGCTCGGGACGGGAATCCCGGGGCTCGGGATGGAAATTTTTTGACGGCTTTGGGGTAAGTTGTGTTTGAATTTAAGATGGAATTTATGGGAATTTTTATAGAATTTTGGAGTGACGGAATTTCGGTTCAGGTTGTCACGCTCGCACGTCGGGTTTTGGTTCGGGTTCAGCGAGCTCGGTAGGACACTCCGGAAGGGCAAATGAATTTCTGAAAAATGTTCTGTGAATGTTATAATATTCTGAGGGTTGTGTCCAAGTTTCGTTAATTTTGGAATCCGGTAATTATTTTTGGGCAAAAAGAATTGGAACTTTCGGAAAAATTGGGAGTTAATTTGCAATGGGGTGCAAATTTAATAAAAATCAGCATAGGCACAGCAGCTGATATTGTCGGCAGCAGCAAAAGAGGAGGGACACTTGTCCCTTCTTAATTTAAAGAAGTTGAAAAAGAAAAGAAAATGAAAAAAAAGTATAAAAAAGGGAGGAAAATGCCAAAAGGGCATTAATTTCTTTTCTTCTTCTTCCTCCTCTCTTCTTTACCGTAAGAGGCAGCCATGGTTGCGCCAAGATGAGCTCCAAAGGTGAACTTTACAAATACTCGGCCAAGCTTCGAGGTAAGCATGTCAAAACGATCCTTGTGTCGTGTAAGTGAATAACTGAGGTCGGTTTGTGAAGTTTCACCGGTTTGTAAACCGTGAGTCGCTGAAATTTGGAAGTGATTATAGAATCACAAGGTTTGTTTGATTTCTTGGTTTCTAAACGCTCCCGGCATCTTCTTGTGCATGTTTGATAACAGAGCGTAGGAAGAAACGCGCGCTGTGGTGGTGCCAAGTGCGTCGAAAAATTTGGTGTAAAATCCAACGGTGGATTCAGCGAAAGGTAAGGATATATTTGTGATCAGAGCGAAGTTCTGATTTTGTTGGTGTAATTGGTTTTGTCAGAAAAGGCTCGGTGTGAAAGCCGTTTTTTCCGGCCCGAGCCTCGGTTTTGGTGCCAATGATATTGGCTGATTCTGTGAATTCGAACATATATTCTCAGATTCATGGATCATTTGTGAACAGGGGTAGTCGGAAACGCAGCTGAAACTCTGCCGAAATTTGTACCGGGACGTCTGAACGAGAATTTCGATTCGGACTTGTGTGAATGATTTGGGAAGAAGGTATGATTTGAATGCTTGGTTGTGTTTATGGATGTATCAGTAACAATGTTCTAGCTCGGTCCGTGAAACCGAGCTTTCTGTGAAATTTTCCGGAAAGTGCGGGTTTGTGCGGAAATTGTTTTCTGGTGTTTGTTTGGATGTTTTCTGATCCAACTATGGTTGTACAGCTTGATTATGCGTTGGTGGAGAAGCTCGGACCCGTAGTAGCCAAGTTGTGAATTACGTGTCGGGAGTCGGGATTTTCCGAGTGTTGGGTCGCGGCGCGTTTCGAGGTAAGGGCTTAATTTGGTAAAATGTACGTTTGTTCTGCTTTCAAGGCCCGGATGACCTTAGAGGCCCGGGTTCCTATTCTGCTCGTATATGGTTATCGTGTAATGTTACTTCGTTTATGTTTATGTATTCTTATTATTATTATATGTTCTGTTTCGTGACGAGACCCGAATGGTCGAAGAGGCCACGGTGCTCCTTGATTCGCTTCGCGTATCCGCACCGGAGTGCCGAGCATTGCTCGTGTCCGCACCGGAAGGGGTGCCGACATTCTGCGTATCCGCACCGGAGTGCCGACATTGCCTGTGTGTCCGCACCGAAGGGGTGCCGACATTCTGCGTGTATCCGCACCGGAGTGCCGATACATTGCTCGTGACCCTACGACGGTTTGGGGCTCGCGACCCCCACCGGTACCGTGCTATCTGCTCTGCTCGACCAGTATATTCGACCTCTCGCCGAGGGCCGTCGCTACGGTCGCTCGGCGGTTGGACCGCATATGTTGGATTCTGATTTACGTTATGCTTTATGTTCGTATATACATGTATATGCTGTGTTATTCTGTTTTGCAGGTTCGGATTGTTGCCCTGTGGGCAAACTGCACTTTTACCTTAAGCCCTTACTGGGTCCTTTTGAGGACTCACCCTTTCATTTGTTTACACCTTTCAGGTTGTTCTGGAAAGCAATTGGCGGAATAGAGATCCGCAGTGCTTTCGGGTTTCTTGGGTTTCAGCAGCAGCAGTAGTACCACGGGCGGAAAATCTCCTGAGTGAGAAAGTTTCCGATTCCGCACAAATGTATATATAGGTTTTGGTTTAATGGCTCAGAGCTGTAGCTGCATGCATGTAGTTTAGATCATGTATTTGTATAAGACGTATAACTGAGACATACTCGCCTTTGTTGTCTTCGAGTCGAGGCGGAGCCCCGACTTGCTTATATTGGAGTTGTGGTTATATCATGGATTTTGGTGTTTCGTGTTGTGGCGATGTTTGATGTTTGACACCATGAACGCATGTTTGGTAGAAGTTGGATTTTTTTCTAGTATGCTTGCCTTGAATGAGTATCTGGGTTGCTAGTTGCCACTTGGCTATTTGTTATTTGAGCTCGATGCTCGCCGCCGCGTTTTCCGCCGTAATTCCTGCTTTCCGACGCCGCGGCCGGCTCCGCCTCCGCAACCGGGCGGGGTGGCTGTGACATGGGCTGGAGTTGTTCCCTGGGGAGTGTTCTGAACACTCATTATCCCTCAAAGTACAAATCTACGAGAGGATACCTCGTTTGAAGCAAAAGATTGAGGAGCTGAAGACCCAGGGCGAGGTTGGAGCGCAAGCGTGCGAGGAAGGCTGGTTGTGATGCCGCTTTCAGATGGAGAAACTGCATCCAATGTTGAACTTTGAAGCCTTGGGTGCTACAAAGACCGGTGATCATGAGGTGAGTGCCCTGCTTGACTGGGGCAAGCAAGGGGAAAAAGATGGGTGCGGCGTGGCACGCCATGTTAGAGTAGGATGGGGTTTTAGGTCATGTGTATGACCCCTCTTAAGTAGGCCGGCCTGAGAGCAGTTGTAAGTACCTGTAAAGAATGCACAGTTCTAATAGTATAAATGTACAAATTTCAGTTTACCTTGATTGTCGTTGGTTTACCCCATTCTTGCGATAGCTTTGTAGAGAACGTTAGCAAACTGCTAGATTTTAATGATTACACAATAACCCAATAGAAAAGTTCTTATATGGGCGAATAAAAGAAACCTTTCTTTTCTTCACAGATAATGAGAAGCTTCTCATCATCATAGCAGTAGGGGCAAAGAAGGTTCTTTAGCCTCGAATAGTACGTAGCAAAGAAGGTTTCCGCTGAGCGAAGCAAGAAAGGTTCCTTCGCTTCAGAAAAGTAAGAAAAATTTCTTCCTTTTTAGAATAATGGGAAAGTTCTTGTTATTCGTCGGACAAAATTCAGTGTCATATCACTTTGCATGCTCCATGTTCCATGAATCACACAAAAGGGGGCAGCTGTTGACACCTGATTTTTGTCCGAAATTTTAATTAACAACCGCTTTGACCTAAACTAATTAACTTGGGATTTGATTTTGGGAGAGAAAATCTATAAAAAAGGAAAAAAAAGAAAGTGAAAATAAATATAATAATATAATAATCCGAAAATAATATAGAAATTCGAAAATAATATAATAATAATATGATAATAATAATAATAATAATTTAATCTAATCTACCTCTCTTAAAATTAGGATTTTCAAATTAATCTCAACTCTCTAAACCTTCTCTAACTCTAACTCTAACTCATTCTCTATTAATAGATCTTATAATTAAACCCTAAAAACATCAACTAACTGAGAGAAATTCGATAAAAAAAATCATCAAAAAAGTGTTGAATTACTGCCTCTTTTCGTCGCGTCCCGAAGCAAAATCTCCAACAACTTCAATCTTGCAATCCAGCCTCTCAATCTCTGAAACTTGGTGCTTTAGATTCGTGTCACCGTCAGGAGTCCGAATCTACCACCCTTGTCGCCTGAAGTTTCCGGACGGAGGAGAATTTCGCGTCGACCCGCTATCCTCCCGCGGCACAACCCGAGTCAATCGAGCGATCTAGATCGACGTTCGATGCACCGCCGCCACCATCGACCTCGCGCCGCGCCGCTTTGCTGACCGCCGCTTCTCTCCGCCGCCGACGTCGCCTGGAAGCTGGAACCCGAGCTGCTCCTCCTCCTCTCTCCTTCGCGAATTCGCGTCCGCAAGCAGCAGGTAAGTTTTTTCTAATTTGTTTTTCTTTTCTTCTCTTTTATCATTTCAGCCCCTCATGTTCTCCCCTTTATGTCACTTAGGTCCCTAAGTTTTTAAAAAGTTTCATTTGAGTCAATAATGTCCACTTCCCTAATATTCTTTAACAAGGTTTAAAAACTAACATTTTGGGTACTAGGCCTAAACTTTTAATCTTTATTTTTCTTAATCTTTTTCGCTAATTCTTTCATTTAAATGGCGTTAACTTATTTATTTTATTATTGATTATTGTCATTATTTCTAGTGTCATTAGAATTAATTATTTTGTATATCATTTAATAAAGGAAAAAATAAATAAAAAAATCAAGCAAAAATATGAAATAAACCACGTGGTACCAATTTTTGACAATCGGGAATTTTTATTTTTGATTGTAACTGACTAATGATTCTAGAGCTTGTGCAGACCAGTTATTTTAGGTTTCCAATCGACCTAAGCCAAACAGATTGGTGGCGACTCCTGTCAAAAATCTCGTTGCTACAGCCACAAGTATTGTTACGTGCCAGTGAGTATTTGTGTGTGAGGTTTGTTTGTGTGATTAGCCGGTGATTGCGAATCTAGGTGGAGTGCTTTGTGAGGTTGAGAGAATTAGTGATTGTAATTGTTGAGTTGAGATTGATAGTGGAATAAAGACGTGAAATCGTCACAGTGAAAAATTATTTTGTGTTGTTTGCCCACGCTTCCAAACCCCAACAAGTGGTATCAGAGCGAGGTTCGCAAAGGCTGTGATGTCGGGCAATTTTTCGATTGATCGTTTTGATGGTTCCAGAGATTTTAGTCTCTAGAAGTGCGTGGTGAAAAATGTGCTCATACAACAGAAGCTTGGTAGTGTGTTCGAGAAGACAAAGGCAGATGAAATTAAAGATGACAAGTGGAAAGAGATGCGGAAAATTGCGGTAAGCACGATTAGATTGGCTCTTGCACCATAGTTGAAGTATGAAATGTTGAATGAGACCTCTCCGACGAGTTTAATGGCAAAGCTTGAAGGTATGTATATGTCAAAGTCCATTACTAACAAGTTGTTTAAAGAAGCAATTATATGGTTTGAAGATAAAAGATGTCACCGGTTTGGTTGCGCACATGAATGAGTTTAATAGATTGGTTACACAGCTTGAAAGTATTGGTAAGAAAATCAAGGAAGAAGATAGAGCTATAATTTTGATTAAATTTTTATCAAAATTTTATTAAGCCGATTGTGTCTCCGTTGATGGTTGGAAGGGAAACTTTGAAGTTAGAAGATGTGACTACAGTGCTTTTGGAGCATGACCGCGTTCGAAAGTTTGAAGAAAAAGAATGTAGTGATGTCGCTGTGATGGAGTGAGAGAAAAATAGCTGGAGAGGAAGAGATAATTCTAGAGGAAGAAGCGATTCGAGAGGAAGATCGGGTTCGAGACCAAGGAAATATTGGAGCAAAATTGAATGTTGCTATTGTCAAGAATTGGAGCATATTAAATTTTATTGCCTAAAATTAAAAGAAGACATGGAAGATTTTTTAAAGACAGGGAAGAAAGGAAAAGAAAAGAAAGTAGAAGAAAAAGGAGATGCTGGTTTGGTGGAAGATTATATGAGTGGTGATGAATTGTTAATGGTGCAAGAGACTAAAGTGAAAGATTCAGAAGATGTTTGGATATTTGATTCAGCCTGTTCGGAATATGTTTGCTCCAGGAAAAAATGGTTCACAAAATTTGAACATTGTCATAGGCCAATTTATTTGGCTAATGGAGGAGAACAAAGAATTGAAGGGATTGGTAATGTGAAGATCAAATTGCATGATGGAAGTACAAAGACATTTGGTGATGTGAGGTACATTCCAAAATTTAAGAGGAATTTGATTTCACTTGGTAAATTAGATAAATTTGGTTACGGATTTTCTGCTAGAGGTGGATGTTTGAGAATCTCGAAGAATGCATTGATTGTAAAGAAAGTGGTGAAGAACATCAAAAATTTGTATGAGTTGGTTGGAAGTATAGTTGTTAGAGGATAGCCAAAGAGTGACATTGCGGATGTAAAGGTTCCTACAAACAAGAATGTTATGTTTGCGGATTTGATGAAAATGTGGAGTTGAATACATAATTTGAATCAAGGTGGAGATTGTTGGAGTGTGTCTCAATGTTTTTGTGTTTGAATGTTAAAGGACCATAGTTGTGATTGTTCAAATTGAAAAGATGGGCCGCATAACAATTGAAGCTGATTTGGTTCGGGTAAAATGGAAGTTGCTTGCTTGCTAAGAAAGCATGGAGTTAATTACTATTGGTAAAATAGTCCTAGTTGGTATTGGTTTTAGTGTCCGTAGCGACGTAGTTCTGACAAGGAGTTGCACCAATTTTTTTAGGTCGATTGGAAATCTGAAAATGGTCTATGAGAGATCTGGATTCGTTTGTCAGTTACGTACAAAAAAAATTAATTTTCGTACACCCAAAAATTGGTACCACGAGTTTTTTTTTTGTTTAAAATTTTTGCTTGATTTTAAGAAATAAAGAAAAAAATAAATAAAAGCACAAAGAAAAGAGGACAGGATTCTTAGCAAATTACATAGCTAATAAAACTCAAAATATCTATAAAATAAAATAAATTTTTTAAACTGATACACACAAAGTTTAGGCCCAGTGCCCAAATTGTTAGTTTTTAAACTTTTTTAAGAAAACTACCTGAAATGGGGATATTATGATTTATGAGTGACTCAAAACAATAATATAAGAGCAAGGGGGCTAAGTGAACTAAGGGGAAAACATGAGTGGCTGAATTAATAAAAGGAGGAAAAGAAAAAAAAAAGAAAACATAAATAGAACACGTACTTGCAGTATTGAACTTGAAGATGAAACCTTGGAGAAGCAAAGGGGATCGCTGCTTCTGCGCGGCATCGGCGACGGAAGGCGGCGGCGGTCTACCGGGTGGCGAGGCGGCTGGTGGTGGTCAGAGCGCAAAACGGAGGTCTGAGTCGTCTGATTCAAACGGGTCTGTCGCGGGTCAAGTAGCGGGTCGAGGCAAAATACTTCTTCGTCTGGAAACTTCAGGCGAAAAGGAAAGTGTATTTGAGCTCCTGACGGCGAGGCGAATCTGATGGACTGAGGTTTTGTTGTTAAGAGGCAAGATGGAGAGATTGAAGTTTATGGAAGGAGGCTTCGAGCAAGAGAAGAAACAGAGGCTTAGAGTGCGTTTTTTGTTGTTGATCTCCGAAAACCACTCAATATATATGCAAGGTCTTGAGTTTTGATCATAGGATCAAACATTTGTCCAATGGTAAGCAAAGGATCCTACTCCAACATGTCGGTGGCTCATGGCAGTGAGCAACAACACTGAAGACGTCTCTGCAGCACAAAAACCTGTTGGTGCGCTGAGGCTTCCCAGGTAAGTCCTCCCTCCTTTTTTTTTAATTCTTTTTTTTCTTTTATTTATTTATTATTATTAGTGAATTATTTCAAACATTAAAAATTATAAATAGATCTGAAATAAAAAGGACAAAATGCACATGAAATAATGACAAAAATTCCAAGATAATAAAATTAATAAAAGCTCACGAGACAAAAAGTTTGAAATTAACAAATGCGGACGAAATAAAAAAAATGACAAAAGTTAACAAAATAACTAAATTAACAAAAGCGCACGAAATAATAAAAATGATAAAAAGTTAACGAAATAACTAAATTAACAAAAGCACGCGAAATAATAAAAAAAGTTCATGAAAATAATTAAAGTGACAAAAGCGCATGAAAATGATACAAATTACGTAAAATAATGAAAATGACAAAAGTTACATAAAATAACGAAAATTGACAAAAAAAAAATACATAAAATATTGACGAAAATCACATGAAATAAAAATATCAAAAAACACAATGTAGCGACGTGGTTTTTGACATGGAGTCGCCACCAATCTTTTTCCTAGGTCGATTGGGAACCTGAAAATGGTCTACGAGAGATCTGGAATCGTTTGTCAGTTACGTACAAAAATAGTTAATTTTCGTACGCCCAAAATTGGTACCACGAGTTCTTTTTAGATTTTTGCTTGATTTTAAGACAAAGAAAAAAAACACAATTAACCACACCAAAAAGAAAAGAAAAGAATTATTAGTAATTTACATGGTAATTAAACTCAAAATATCCTAAAAATAAAATTAAAAATGATTTAAATCGACATAATAACAAAAATATTAACTAAAACACAAAAGGTTTAGGCCTACTGCCCAAACTGTTAGTTTTGAAACCTGTTAAGTGACTTGACTGAAACTGTGAACAACTCAAGGGGGTTTAAATGACAAAAGGGCGAAAGTGAGGGGACAGGGACTGAGGTTGTAATTTTACCAAAAATTAAGAACTACTGCAGCAGCTTTTCTCCTTCGCGTTGCGTGAACTCGGCGGCGGAGCGGACGGCGGCCGACACCAACGTCGACTTTTCGGCGGCGGAGCAGCTGCAGGTGAATGGCGGCGGAGCAGCCGGAGAGGGTGGTGGCGTCGGTGGCGCGGTGAATGGGGCTCCGGTTGGAGAGAAAACGGGCGCCGACGTCGGATCGGATTGTGGCCGTTTTCTCCGTTTTCAGGCCAGCTCCGGCAGCACGAATGGTTGGGTTGGCTTCGTCTCGTCGAGGCGAAGCTAATGGTGATAGATAGGATGGATGAAACAGAGTAAATCGGAAGGGATGGTGGAGGAGGTCCGGCGGGTCGGCGGCGATTTCTCCTCCGTTTGGTCACCTCCGGCGACGTGGGATGGATGGTTGAGACCGGTGTGGCGTCGCGGTGCCGATGAATGCGGAGTTTTGTGACGAGAGGAAGTGGATGGGGAGGAGAGATGGACGGCGGCGGTGATTGAAGCTCCAAGGCAAAAGGCTGGTTCGTTTTTTTGGTTCTGTGATCTTTTTTTGATTGCAGCTCCTCCTCCCGTTTTCTTCAACCCAGGCTCCATTTATAGGTGAGTTTTGTTTGACATTGATATACACAAGCCTCTTCCTTTTGTTCATAGTTAATTCTTTTATTCAATGGATAAGAGTTGGATGATTTAACTCATGAGAAGCACGCTTACCTGCTGTTGTGTGCGAGAAGACTTGGCAGAGAAAGCTTGAGCTAGGCTTGGTTGTTTTGGAAAGGCAAGTTGCAGCTATGTGAACTACCTAGCAAGAGGTTGTGCAAGTCAAGTCTTGTGGTGTTGGAGGGAAGCTGGAGCCACGCATGCTCATGCCACTGCAGGTTTTCTCCTCTCTTTTTTTTTCATTTTTTTTGTTAATTAAACATAACACATTTAAATTCTAGACTAAAAACGAAAACACATAAAATAATTAAAAATGATAAAAAAATATGTAAATTAATGAAAATAATCACATAAAAATGAGAAAAAAAAGACAAAAAGTACGTAAAATAATGCAAACGAGTAAAATCACATAAAATGATAGAAAATGACACAAAATCACATAAAATAACGGGAGTGACAAAAATACATAAAATAAAAATAAAAATAAGGAGAAATACCGAAAATCACGAAACCTAAAATACTACCCCGGACAAAATTGGGTGTCAACACACAATTATCAATTAGGTATTACTACAACCTAAATTACTATCTTGGATAAAATCGGGTGTCAACAGTGTCAGTTTAGGATTCAAATTGTTTCTCTTTTAAATAGAAACATGTTTTCGTTAGTTTTAGGTAGAGCCGCAAGTGTTGTTGAGTCGCAATGAGTATTTGTGTGTGAGGTTTGTTTGTGTGATTAGCCGGTGATTGCTAATCTAGGTGGAGTGTTTTGTGAGGTTGATAGAATTAGTGATTGTAATTGTTGAGTTGAGATTGATAGTGTAAAATAGGCGTAGAATCATCACGGTGAAAATTTATTTTGTGTTGTTTGCCGACGCTTCCAAACCCCAACAGATATAAACCAATAGAATTAAGAAAGTACAATAAAGAAATTAAGAAGCCATAAAAAATTAAAATTTATTGATTTCTGAAGTAAAAAAAAATGTTGATGATGGAATATATATATATATATATATATATATATATATATATATATATATATATATATATATATATATATATATATATATATGTGTGTGTGTGTGTGTGTGTGTAGGGGTGTAAGCGAGCCGAGCCCGAGCACAGCGAGTTCGAGCTCGAGCTCGTGAAATTGGCTCGGCTCGAGCTCGGCTCGAGTTCGAGCGAGCCCGAAAATTCGAGCTCGAGCTCGGCTCGAAGGTTCGTGAAGCTCGAGCTCGTTAGGCTCGCGAGCTCGGCTAGGCTCGAGTCGGCCCCAAACGAGCTCGCGAGCTCGAGCTCGTTAGGCTCGCGAGCTCGTTAGGCTCGATTCGGCCCCAAACGAGCTCGCGAGCTCGAGCTCGTTAGGCTCGATTCGGCCCCAAATGAGCTCGCGAGCTCGTTAGGCTCGTGAGCTCGTTAGGCTCGTGAACTTTCCGGGCTCGAGCTCGGCTCGTATATTATTCGAGCCTCGAAACCGGCTTTAGCTCGAGCTCGAGGCTCGTGAGGCTCGGCTCGTCGGGCTCGTTAAAGCTCGAGCTCGAGCTCGAGCTCGAACAGGCTCGATTGCTATATGTGTGTGTGTGTGTACTCCATCCGAACTCCATTAATTGATCCATTTGTTTTGACCTTTTTCATAATATTTCATCTATAATTTAATTTAATCAATATTTAAACATGTAAAGTTAAATAATTCATATGTGTATCATAATTGGAAATATAAAGTTTCTAAATATATTTTTTGGAATTTGTTTACTATTTATCTTTATGAAAATTTGAGTTAAATATTGAATATTAAAACATGAAAGTCAAATGAATCAATTAATGGACTACGGAGTGAATATTATATACATATATATATATATATATATATGAGATTAAAAGTGAATTATTCCTTTAACAAACTAAAAATAAATAATAAAAATAATAATAATTAAAAAAGACAAATCAACCAATTATTATGCAAACCCACCAACCCTTATGGTACATCAAACCACACATTATCAAACACTCAAAACACTATTCATTTCTTTTTCATTACCACTCACTGTGTTCAAAAATGTGTGATGGTGTAATATAATATAATATAATTAACAAACTAAAAATAAATAATAATAATAATAATAATAATAATTAGAAAAAGACAAATCAACTAATTATAATGCAAGATCACCGACCCTTACGGTATAATATTATCAAACACTTAAAGCACTTTTTCATTTGTTTTCATTACCACTAACCATGTTCATAAATGTATGATGGTATAATATATTCCCTTCGTTCATGACTATTTGAAGGATTTGATTTTTATGTTTTGTGTAGCATAGTTTAACTCAATTTTTTTCCCCAAAATAAATAGTGAAAATATTTTTTTTTTAAAAAAAATATATATTTATAAAAGTATTCAACTTTAAATGTTGTGGCGACGAGATTTACAATGGAATCACCACCAATCTATTTATATTAGGTCGATTGAAACCTAAATTGGTCTACAAAAAAAACTCAATGTCCGTTAGTCAGTTATATATAAAAATTATTAATTTTCATATATTTCGAAATTGATACCACAAATTAATTTTATTTCTTCTTCGGCTTGATTTAATTGAAGAAAAGCAGTCATCTCAAACTACATGCAAAATGCGTAACTAATCAAATGTGAAGACAATTAATAAAAAAAAAAGGTAAAAACTCTTAACACAAATATGGGCCAAAAGCGGATAAATAATAATTAAAAAAAACTCTTAACACAAATATGTGAAGAAAAAAGAACGGATAAATAATAATAATTAAAAAAAAGCATGTTCAAGCATGGGCCAAAAGCATGTCAGGACTCAGTAGACGTTGAAAAGAAGAAGAAAGAAAAGAAATGTACGAAATGTACAACGTACCATAAAACAAACAAATATCACACAGGCATAAATACTTGAAAGCTGTCAATATGAGACCAAAGAAAAACTGACTGCAATTTAGGCATCATTTCAACACTATCAAGTATCAGGCATCGGTATTACTGTATCAGTGTATCAGGCTCACTCTCTTATATGAATGCTTTAACCAAAAGGAATTAAAGGAGAGGGGCCTGAACAAAATAAATGACAAAGATCAAGGACAAACTGTAATTATACCTAGCCCAAAAGCTTGGCTTCCTCCCCAAATTACTGATTAGAGAGACTGGTGGCTTTTGCGATGGTCTCCGGTGATGACTCACGGTGGCCAGGGCTCAATCAACAATTTTTGGCGTGACACTGGGGAGGAGTGAGCGGAGAAATAGACGATCAGGCGCAAGACGGGCTTGGAAGCAAAACGGCATCAGCTCCGATGGCAATGTACGGGAGTTTAACTAGGGGTGAGTTTCGGCCGAGCCAAGCCCGAGTCTGGCATGTTCGAGCCCGGCTCGAACTTAATCGAACTCGATTTTTTCGGCTCGAGCTCGGTTCTTTAGAGGTTCGACCTCAGCTCGAGAGTTCGTGAGGCTCGAGCTCGCTTGAGCTTAATTTCCAGTTTGGCAAGATTGGCTTGGCTCATGGAACTTGAAGAAAAATGGAATACCAATTAACAAAGGGACTAAAATTTAAAGAAAAACTTAAAAGAGCCTAAAAATGTTAAGTAAAAAAACTCAGGGACTAAAAGAATATTTACCCCAAAAATTAAACAAAGCTTCCCATCCCCATCCATCCCAGATCTGGTTTTTTCATCGACACTTCACGTTCTCTGTCACTGCCGACAAGGAGGAGCTCTCCGTCGAGGAGCGCAACCTCCTCTCTGTCGCTTGAGCAAAAGGAAGAGAGCCGCGGCAACGAGGATCATGTCGCTATGATCCGCGACTACCGCACCAAGATCAAGTCGGAGCTTTCCAACATCTGCGGCGGGATCTTGAAGCCTCTTCAAATTGACCTGTGAGTTGTTGATGCTCATGGCGGGATAATTGCTTGCAGGATATTGCAAACGCTGATCTGGCTCTTGCTCATCCGATCCATCTCGGACTGCGGCTACTAGAGGCGGAGTCGGAAGATAGAGAGGCAACAAGTTGAAGGTGGAGGGCTGGAGGTGAAGTTGAAGGGGGTAAACTTGTAATTTCATTGGACTCGTTTAGGCTCGTGAGATCGTTCGAGTCGAACCTCTGAGGCTCGGGCTCGGCTCGTTTATTACATAAGCTTTAAAACCGGCTCGGACTCGAGCTCGAGGCTTGTGAAGCTTGGCTCCTTAGGATCGTAAGAGCTCGAGCTCGAACTTGAGCTCGAGCCGGCTTGATTCGTTTCTCAGCCCTAAGTTTAACTAGACGACAGCTTGCCGGAAATGCAACCATAAGGGCAACCATAAGGCCAATTGGCGGCGGAATGACAATTGATGAGAGAGGGCGAGTAGAAAATAATCACCGGCATCAGCTCCACTGGCGAACAAACTCAAGTGATTGCTTTGATTGCTTTTCTCTGACTATGAACTCTTTTTTTTGGGAATTGTTGTATGTTGGTTCGTATCTTGCTGCGGTGTTCTCTACTTGCCTCCGTTCTCGTTTGTTTGCTCAAGCCAAACTTTTAAAGATGAGAGAATCAATTGCTCCACCTCCTCCACAAACCTGTAAACCATTCATGATTGTGTGCAAGTTGTGGGTGTTCCTCAAGCCTGCAACCTCTTCCGCCTCCACAATCGTCATTTGCACCAAACAAATTTAAGGGAAAATTACAAAGCTCGTCCATAACTTTTTTGAAATATTCAATTTAATCCAGCGTCTTCCAATTTCACCACTAATGCCCCATTTCTTTATAATTAGTCACTTGAGCCCTCCTACAAAATATTTTCAAAACCATCGGGGCAAAATTGGGTGTCAACAAATGTCAAAACATTCATGAAAATAAATCATAGATTAAATAAACTTAAAACAGTAAAACAAACCATTCATTTATTCATGGACGGAGGGAGTAATACCTTTGCTTTAGATCTCAATGTGTCATGTTGGAATTGTTGGGTATGCTTGTTTAAATTTGAAAAGTTGTTGGGTATGTTTGCTCATATCTACGAATTAGGTTGTAATAATAAAAATGGTAAATTACATAAACTCTCTAAGGTTTAGTGAAATCTTCAATTTGTCCATTATAATTTCGAAAACCTTAAGTTACCTCTGTGAGGTATAGTGAAACATTAAGTTACCTCCTTTGACCATTTGTGGTATTAATTGATTGTTGAACCTTTGACCGTTTGTGGTGTTAGATTATTGTTAACGATTTTAGGGGTAATTACACAAACTATACTTCAAAACGGTCAAGGGGCGGTCTAGGTTCACCTACGTTGCGGCGGCATGTGCTCACCTGCATCGTTGCGGCTTGAGCTTGTTCGTGTCGCAGCGACAACAATGGCGGGCAGAGTGGCCGGTTGGGGAGGGAGAAAGGAGAGAAACAAAACGTTGAGGTTGAAGTGTTAGAGTTAGACATAGTAGTGGCAATAATAGTAGTAAACCCTATAATTTTTAAAGGTCAACTAACACCACAACACAGTCAAGGGGCAAACCTCGGGGGTAAAGGCTTTCGAAAATAGTGGGAATAAACTGAATATTTTACTAAATCTTGGGGTTTTTTTTGTTAGTCACCCTAATTAAAATATAAGGTGTGAGAGATGAAAAAGGAAGATAGATAACTTATTAGGGGTTTCAAACTTAGGGTTTTTCGGGTGAACAACAGACCTTTTCGCTCCTCATTCTTCACGTGAGTAGGATCGCGTAATTCACCATTTTCTATGCGGACCTCAAGCGAGTAGGATCAAAGTGAATTTAGTTGTTAACGTGAGTAGCCCTTCGTTATTCGTCTGAAGTTGTGCGCTGCGCACGACAGTCCGCACATAGTTTCGCACAAAGTTGTGCGCGACACATAGATGTGCGCACAAATAAGTGCACAATATAATTGACACACTTTCATTTTATACTGATATAACTAGGTAGTGATGTCGATCTAACTAGGTAGTCATGTCGATCTAACAAGATAGTGATGTCGATCTAAACAACTCATCATTTCGATCACCATTTTATGCTAATCAATCAAGTATGTATGTCGATCTAACAAGGTGGTCATGTCGATCTAACAAGATAGTGATGTCGATCTAAATAACTCATCATGTTGATCACCATTTTATGCTGATCAATCAAGTATGTATGTTGATCTAACAAGGTAGTGATGTCGATCTAACTAGGTAATGATGTCGATCTAAATAACTCATCATGTTGATCACCATTTTATGCCGATCAATCAAGTATGTATGTCGATCTAACAACATAGTCATGTCGATCTAACAAGATAATGATGTCGATCTAAACAACTCATCATGTTGATCACCATTTTATGCTGATCAATCAAGTATGTATGTCGATCTAACAAGGTAGTGATGTCGATCTAAACAACTCATCATGTTGATCACCATTTTATGCTAATCAATCAAGTATGTATGTCGATCTGACTAGGTAGTGATGTCGATCTAAACAACTCATCATGCTGATCACCATCAAATGCTGATCAATCAAGTATGTATGTCGATAACAAGGTAGTAATGTCAATCTAAACAACTCATCATGTTGATCACCATTTTATGCTGATCAATCAAGTATCTAAACAAGTCATGCACCGAATTCACACCCCAGCCCCTTCAATTTCACGGGCTCCTCAAACTTGGGCCCTCTTTACTCAATTTTCTCACTCACCTCTCAAATCCTTAGTTATTAGGTGAAAAACTCATCCCACGATTTCTAAGTTTGAAACCCCCCCTATTATGCTAATAGAATTAGTTTGTCACGGGTCCACCAATTGATATGCGTTTGGGCCATCAATCAAGTATCTAAACAAGTCATACGCCGAATTTATACCACAACCCCCTTCAATTTCACGGGCTCCTCAAACTTGGGTCCTCATTACTCACTTTTCTCACTCACCTCTCAACCCCTTAATTATTAGGTGAAAAATTCATCCTCCAATATCTAAGTTTGAAACCCCTATTATGCTAATAGAATTAGTTTGTCATGGGTCCACCAATTGATATGCATTTGGGCCATCAGACTAGTTCCTCTAAAATTTGAAGAAAAAAAGAGTCATGAGACTGATCCAAACCTAGATCTAAGAGCCAGTAGGTGGATGAGTCTCAGTCGTAACATAATGGACCCATTTGACAGTTAAAGAACTTTCTTTGGGCCGCGAGTGATTGCTTTTTTCTCACCCAACTTCAATGCTTCTTCTTTCTACATGCTCGTTGCTCAAGATGTTAAATAAATAAAAAAAGTGTCTTCTTTTGATGATAATTTTGAAATATTTGATGAAATATTTAAATCTGATGTGATGTTTCTAAAAGAAAGAAAATGAAAGGAAATTATTGATTTGGTAGTTTACTATAAAATTTCAATGAAATTATTATTTGTGTAGAATACAACTATACTTTATCTCATTTTATCATTAACTCTTTCTCTCGTTTAATTTAATTAATTAACACTGTTTAATCATTCATTTTGGTTGCCTAAGGTCACCCCGTAGTGCCCTTATCGGGTTTAAGAATGTTCCTTTTCAACTTCCTCTCATTTTCTAATGTACCTTTATTTAGAAGTCTTCTTAGTACTAAATGTTCATTACGCTTCGATATCATTGTCCATGCAATTTCTAATCAAAGATAATTTATTAGGTAAAGTATAAAAGTCCTATATTCACGTTATTCCATACTTCTATTTAACATATGTGTCATCTCAATGGAGGAGAACTAAATTAATTTTACTCCTCCCTTTAATTTTCAATTTGAACACTGTTTTAGGATTGTCGCTAATCATTTTTAGCATCTTTAGTTTAATTTCATGAGCACTTTTAGACAAGGTGATGAAAAATAAAGTGGAATAGAGACGCAAGATTAATTATGTAACCGACCCTACAGGTGTTTGTTCGGTCGGTTTAGATATACCGTTTGAATAGAGCAAAAATGATCGGTTTATGTACAATTGAATTACAAACCAAATCGTCTGAATAAGAACTAATAATCGAAACTAAACCGATCGAATAATATTTTGGTTGGATCGGTTCTGAATTTCAGTTTGTTGGCCTAAAACACATTTGACCTAATATTTTGGTTGGATAGCAAAAGTTTATGTTAAATTTCCAAATTGTGATCGACAAAACACAAAAGAAGAAGAGAGTTGATATCCTTACATTTAAGGTGAACGAAGATGAAGAAGACAAAGTTGACACTGAAGACATGTTAGATTAGTGGTCGTAGTAGCATGTTGTGATGATCCAAATCCTAGGTGTGTCGGAATCTTAGGTACTTTGTGATTGTGGATCTTCAAACTGGGGCACCTGCAGCTACAACAAAGAAGAAATGGACTCGGGGTTTTGCGTACGGAATTCCACTCCGACGCTGCAAGTCAGTGCGGGGTGTCCAATGAGAGGTGGGAAGCTAGGTAGTATAGCTTAATGGAGATTCAAAGAGGTGATTCCTTATATAGGGAGGAGCCGAGGCGGTTGCTTCAATCATGCCTTGATCACGAGGCATGATTATGGAAGGTGGATCATATCCCATAGATCTTGGTCGCAATTAAGTGAAGTGGGCTTTGATAGATCTTGCAGATCGTCATTGGAGTGGAGGAAAATGACAATTTCCAGCTGTGGCGGACGTGGGCTTTGATAGATTGGGAGTCCCCTCCTAGTCTTATACATAATCTAGCCAAGTGATAGGTGGTCACCGTGGGAGAGGACTTGCCCAGGCCTCGCGGACGACCCCTTCACAGGCATCCGTGCCTTGGGAGTTTAGCGATGATCTCTCCGCGGGGACGACAGCCCAAAGGTGGTAGGCCTTTGGTCACGTAGGCCCAGGCCGCTGGTTGGACTAGAGATACCACGTTGAAAGTTTTGGAAGTGACAAAGAGAGTTGGCAAGTTGCAGTTGAAAGAACGGAATGATTGTCAATTATTTCTCCAAAACGCATAAATTAGTACTAATAAAAAGTTAAAACATATTATTGAATATTAGTATTTTGGTTGTGAACAGTTAGGAAACGAATGGCAAATTTGGCCGAATATCAAACTAAGGTAATTAAAATTGCTTCAAAAATCTAATATTGTTACCACGTGCATATAAATGCATGGAAAAGATATAAAGATGATCAAATTGTGGTATCACATAAATATGAATGACAAAAGTAGTCATTTTCCCTAAATACTAGGTTAATTTATCATAGTCAAATTGCGGTATCACATAAATATGAATGACAAAACATAGTCAAGAAAAGATAAAGGTGATGACTATGTTTTAATTACTAGGTTAGTAATGATGACCCCGTATTCTTTAATCAACTCATTGAACAATGAACACCAACTCAGATTCTCCTGGTTAATTTATCATTCTTTAATCAACCAATATCATCATTATTTCCTTCATTACTTTGCAAACACTCTCTTCATGAATCTTTCCCTTTGTGTAGTACTTCGGAAGAGTGCATTTCAATTACACAAGTTTTCTTACATCACAGCATAGGTGATCTTAAAAGAGTAGCGGATTTAGCTGTGATCAAAATGGTTGTTAAAAATCCTTACCGTTTATGGGTGTTATACTTTTTTTTTGAAGTTTGTGGGTGGTATAAAAAAATTTTGTAGTGAATTTAGCAGCAACTTAACCGCTACAAAGAGTAGTAGCGGCCTGTTCGCTACAAATCATTTCCCAAGACTTAATTTTAATCTCCTCATCCTTCATCTTTTTCTCTCTTCACCTCCTCTCTTCATATGTATCTTTATCACCGCCATCATCCTTCTCTCTCTCAAACTCACTACCACTGTCCTCTCGCTCTCACCCATGCGTTGGTCTCTTGCACTAGCATCATCGCCGATCTTCTAAAAGGTGAGACCAATTAACTTGTGTTTTTTTCCCTTTTTCTTTTACTTGCAATCATTCTCATCTTTCTTTTCTTCATACTGACAACAATGAACAAAGGAGGACATAGATGGCTGATGGACAACACAGGTTGGAGCTCTTTTCTTTGACTCCTCCAAATCTGGCCATTGAACAAGAGAAGACAAAAGTAAATAACGAACAACTTGTGGTTTGATCTGGGTTTGTCACTATGTACTTGGTTCCATCTAGGCAGCGGTGGAGAAGGCCATTACCAACATTCACCGCCACATTTCGCAACACGTGACGCTTTTACAGGAGATACGGTGTGTAACTTACGGTTCATGCAACAGAAATAATAGCGGCTACGACCGCTATAAGCATGGCAATGGCAATAGCTTCACGCTTTTGACGTTGCTACCAACCTTGTTAATTTATCACAAACGTGATAAATGTTGTGCATCTGCTGGTAACGGCTCCGACCGCAATAACACTTAAACTCTATAAGCACTATTTCACACCATTTTCAAAACACACAAAAACACCTAACGTTTCTTTTTATCTGGTGGGAGATCTCTTGCTCTTCAAGCTCTCCGGTATGTCTTTTTTTTCTCTCTCAATATTTTCAACTGGCAAACATTTTAAAGTAACAAAGAATAGCAGATTTTATTCAGGTATGAATAATATTATTTATTTAGATTTTTTACATGGTTATAAATATGAATTGTTTATTTTTAGATGGGAAATGGGTAAAAATGCCACTAAAGTATTCGAAATCTCCCAATTTTCCACCAAACTTTATTTTGAAGCTAAAGTGCTATCTAACTTTAAAACTGGGTTAAAATGTCATTGCCGTTAAAAACGTTAAAATATATGTTAACTCTATGGTTTAATTACAAAAAGTAGTGCTTAAAGTTTTTAACCCTTTACAATTTGATCCTAATGATTTTACACAGTAATTTTCATCACCTTGCTCCACATTGCCTTCCTCAAATTCATGCCTCTTCAGCACCGCCTCCTCATGCGGAGCACCCTTGCATTCCTCAAATTCGCACCACCACCGTGAACCCCCTTGCCTTCTTCAGCACCTTTCGTCATAAACCACTGTGAACCCGATTCTGCTTTTGTTTCTGCCATAAACCACCTCACCATTACCTTCTCCTCGCCAACCATACTCCTTTAAGTAGTATAAATACTCTCCATTCTTCAGCCAAAAGAGAATTACCACAGCAAAGAAAGAAGAAAAAAGAAAGAGAAAAAAAGGGAGAAAGAAGCAGATCGCATAAATCAGCCATCCATTCCCTCCCCTCCAACCACCTTCTTCTTCAACCTTGGCCACCATCAGAACCGCCTAGTCACGCCGGAGCTCCCCCAACCAGCCCTGTGGACGGAGATGCCCCCACCGACAAGAAATTTAACAAAAACCGTTAACTCGTTTCCAAGTATGACCGCTTCGATTTGTCGTTCCAGTCGTCCTACACTGCTCCAACCACCATCATTGTCACCGCCTGTCGCCGGTGAACCATCTCGGCCCAAGTCCGCCGCGAAAACTCGACTGCCGCCGTAAATTACAGTGTAAAATCATTACGATCAAATTGTAAATGGTTAAAAACTGTAAGCACTACTTTATGTAATTAAACCATAGAGTTAACAGATTTTTTTAACGGTTTTAATTGCGGTGGCATTTTTAACCCAATTTCAAAAATTAGATTGCACTTTAGCTTCAAAATGAAATTTGGTGTCATATTGAAGATTTTGAATACTTAAGTGGCATTTTTACCCTTTTTCCCTTTTTAGATTGCGTGGCTGAAGATTTTATAGTTTTAAGTTATAGTTGAGACATAGTTCTCGTTTTTGAATATTTTTAGAAGATTATATACATAGTATTATTTTTCATTTTGTAGAATAATATTGTAAAATAAAATCTTCTATTGGATATTCATGAATTAATGTACAGTTTGGATAGTTTATAAAAGTAAATTTGTATATGAAACTTTTATGTATAATTGATATTATCGCGTAAATTTTATGGAATATTTAGTCTTAGTCCTTGTTATATCTCATTTGGAAATAACAAACCCCAAAAAATTTTCTTAAAAATATATTATTTTAAATATTGTCCTATTAAAGAAAAAAATAGATAAATTAATATTAAATATCAAAATTTTAATTAATGTTTAAAAAATATGGAAATGGAAAGAGTAGCATACAAGTTAAATAATGATCTACATTCTTAATTACATTCTTTTTTTGAGGGAGATTATATTACTTTAGAAATAAAGTAATTCAGTGCTAAAATAGCTACCTAGTCTCGAGTAAAGTGCACCGGAGATCCATTAACTTTTAATTATGTCTATTGGGGTCATATTTTAACTTTTCGTCTCTTAAAGTCCAATTTTATGTTTTTTGATGCACCTATGGTCCTTTTGGACAATTTGCACCTTAGGACAAAAAAGATAAATTATAGAAATCCCTTAAATTTTAGAAAAACTCTCAATTTACCTCTCTATTTTCATAAACATACAAAAAAACTAACAATTTCTCTAAACAATTAGAAAAATTATCTTAGTTTCCCCAAAAAATTTAAAACCTAACAAATTCTACCCTATAGCTTTTCCCATCTTCTTCCTCCCACCACCACTACCGGACCTTTTCCGGATGACCACCCTCCCTTCACCGGCGACATCTATCCACTTCACTGGGCCGCCTTCGACAGCCTAGGGCTGCGTATCGCGACCCAAGGGCGGTGAATCACAGCCCCTAGGCTGCAGATCGCGACCCTAGGGCCGTCGATCGCGAGCCCAAGGCCACCGATCGCGGGCCCAAGGGCGTTGATCGCGAGCTCGGGGCCGTCAATCTCGAGCCCAAGGCGGTCGATCTAGAGCCCAGGGCGGCCGATCTTGAGCCTGGGCTGTTGAAGCGCCGGTGAAGGTCTGGCAAGGTCTGGCGGTGATGGTGGGAGGTGGAAGAGGGGAAAAAGTATAGGGTACATGTTATGTTTGAAATTGTTTGGGGAAACTTAGATAATTTTTCAAATTGTTTTGAGAAATGTTTTGTTTGTTTTTTTGTATGTTTATAAAAATTGAGGGGTAAATTGAAAGTTTTTCTAAATCTCAAAGATTTCTATAATTTACCTTTTTTGTCCTAAGGGGTAAAATTATCGAAAAGGATCACGGATATATCAAAAAATTTAAAATAGAAATTTAAGAGGATGAAAAGTTAAATAAGACCCCAATAGAATGTAATTAAAAGTTATAGGACCTCCGGTGCACTTTACTCACCTAGTCTCCACACAAACGTGCTAGACAAACCTATGAGAAGAAAGGAAAATAACAAATTAAGCATGCAACCCTGAATATATGCGGTAAAATAGCTACCTAGGCCTCTTAATAAGCGAAAATAGACAGGAATGTTAGGAAATACTCCATCCGTCATAGCAAAATTAATACATATTCCTTTTTGAGTCGTCCCAGCAAAATTGATACGTTTCCTAAAAAGAAAACATTTTTACACAAATTTTACTTTATTACCCTCCATTTCCATTCCCACTAAAAAAGGTACTTTTGTCTTACTTCCTCCATCCCACAATAATAGCACCGTTTGACTTTTTTACTTGTATTTGACTCAAATATTCATTAAGAATAATTTATTAAAAAATTCTAGAAAAATATATTTAGAAACAAGACACATTAAATTTTTATTTGGATATAAATTTATGCAATTTATAAGTTCAAATACCATAAGAAAAAACTATAGATTAAATGCTGAAAAACAAACGTGGCTAATTTTCTGGGACGGAGATAGTATATGATTACTTTACATTTTTACCCTCTAGTCAACAACATTTCTTAATATCCGTGCCCAATCTAATGTATCTTCTTTACTGGGAAGATGGAGTAAAAGATAGCAGATGAAACATTCGAAGCACTAACACAACCCCCAACGCGCAGCTGGCCAACTACCTGCAGGCATATGCGAGGCCAACTCTAGACTTGACCCATTGCACACTCCCACAACATACTCAAGATGAAATGTGGCAAAACGCAACTTACTCAAAGCTAGAAAACGTCAACACCTTGTATAAGCACCCATGGTCTGAGCTGGTTAAAAAGCAACTCCAAAACAACACCAGGAGAGAGAGCCAAACATACCAACAACAACCGTGTCACTATGTCGAGCAAACAGCGTTTACCGCAGTCTCTCCCGCGGTAGTGCCGCGGTAACAACTGCTGGAGACGTCGTGGTATCTCCCGCTGTAAATCAGCTCATGATAACCACCATTACCGCGCACAAGGCCGTAACTATTACCGCGGCTTACCGCACCACGGGCCATAATAACCATTTTTTTAATTAAAAAAAGTGGATAAATCTGGATCAATTCATCCATATACCTAGAAATCTTCATGTACCAACCCAGATCCTTCATCCAAACCCATACATTTAAACTAACAAACAACAAAACTGAAATCCTATGATTATTTAATATTAAAAAAACTTAAATAATTAATTTACCAATTAAAACTAAGAAAAAGTGTGAAAATTTAACTTTAATTGTGACCGGAGGCAAGGAAAACGGAGTATACAGTGACGGCGACAGCAATGAAGGCGGATCAGGCGGCGGCTGATTCTGTGGAGGTTTTCGATTTGAGGGTTAGAAATTGAAAAAAAAACTAAATCGTGTAAAGTTATGACATACTTGCCGGAAACGAATGGATGGTTGTGGCGATGAATGGACGCAGTGGATGATGCAACAACGGCGGTTGGGAGAGCAGCGATTCTGAAGAGGGATCGAGAGGGAGGAACTCGAGTTGCAGAAATGGAGAGGAAGTAAAGTACTAGCTTCTGGCTTTAAAGGCCTTACCGCACGCGTTGTCGCGGTAAAGTCCAGGCCCATGGGCCTTACTGCGCTCTTACCATGCAACAAACCTTACCACGTGGGCAGAGCTAGGTTTATCGCGGCTCTCGCCCTAGTAACGACCGTGGTAAGCTTTTCATTCTCTACGTAGTGTGTCCTGAGTTCTTGACGTCCTTTTATATTATAGTCCCTGAGTCCCTTTTTTTGAACATTTGACTGGACACATAGATTAAAGAGTATTGAAGACTTAAGGTAATAAAGTAAAATTCTCATATAGGACAAAAGTAACTTTTTGGATGAAGAAGGAAAGTTGAGGGTTAAAAGGTAAAAGTGATGTGAAAAAGATTCCTTAAAAGGAAATTATCAAATCTTTTTAGGATAACCGAAAAATGAATATGATTGAATCTTTTTTGGACATAGAGAATAGTTTACATATCCATTGGATTTTTTTTACTTATTTTAAAATTGTAGTTCACTAAATTTTCTTTTTCTTTCTTTTCAGGTGGATACAATTATCAAATACAAATACATACTCCTATCTTTTAACTAATACTATTAATTTCAACGCTTATTCAGACTATACAAACTTTCTAGGTACTCAAAATTACTCTATACATCCTTGAAAAAGTACATACTTTTTTTTGGAGTTATTTAAAATAAATTTTACATTTTTCTTTAAACGGAAACTTTATCCGTTCAAATTAAAATAATTAAATCATAATCACTTTATTTTTATTATTTTTCTCTAGATCATCTTTTGTACAATTTTCACTAAAAGGTTATTTATAATGCATATAATTTGCATTCATGTTCTTCATGTCCAGTCATTTTAATTATTTAAAGAAATATGGAGTCTTAGATTAATCAAAAGTGGAGACTATTTGTAAGATTTTTGTAGACCGTTTGAATCCATGCATTTACCCAATCATAAAGGAAACCAAAGTGACTAAGGCATGAACAGTGTAGATACAAAGAGACAGACAAAATAGACCTTCTTTCTGCATGGACATGATCAGACCACTAATTAATTTTCCATTTCCCTATACATATATCATCACTATACATACAGAATCAGCAACAAGCTTATGGGTTAAGAAAGATATATATGTCTACATAGCTACCCTCCTCACAAACCCTAAAAAGCAGCACACATCAAAAAGATAGATATAGGCAGAGTATGAAGGAAACAGACTGTATATTCCATACCATATTATTGTAATTATATACATATAAAGCTAGCCACTCGTTTGCTTTAATGTACTCAGGCCTCTCACTCATCCTCTCTCTCTATCTTCTTTCTCTTTCTCTTGCTGATGTGATTCTCCACTATCTTGTATTCAATATCCCTGGGGAACAAAAAAGAATCAAAACCTATCTACAAAAGTAGTAGCAAAGAAGAAACTAACAAGATCAAGATTTCATCACCATGGTTTTTTCTTCCATCCCTGCACCTTACCAGCTTCATGATCCACCCAACTGGCACCAACAAGTAAGTTTAATCCTTTTTCTCTTTAATTTGCTTTCTTTTTCTAATTATTCAAGTTTTCCTCTTTAGCTTTTGATGAGAAAAGTAAGAATGAAAAAGGATGGAGGAAAAAGAAAAAGAATATTGTATATATAACGTGAATTCAAGCTCGATATACTCTTGTTATTTTCATGGTTAATTTAATTCCTATATATCCTCTAATATAGTTTAATTTCCATTTCCATTTGATTTGATTATATATGTATAGCAATTAAATGATCAAGAAAATGGATTGAACAACAATAACCAAGGTTGTGGACAACTTCTACCATCTGCACCACCTCCACACCTTTTAGGTTTGCAGCCACATGGAGAAGGTGGTGCAGCTGGTTTCATCAAGCCGGGTTCGATGACAGAGCGAGCCCGGCTGGCAAATATTCCGATACCAGAGACGGCACTGCCGTGCCCTAGATGCGAATCCACCAACACCAAATTTTGCTACTTCAACAACTACAGCCTCTCTCAGCCCCGCCACTTCTGCAAGACGTGTAGGAGGTACTGGACTCGTGGCGGTGCATTACGGAACGTCCCTGTTGGCGGAGGTTGCCGGAGAAACAACAAGAGAAGCAAAGGCGGCGGAAGCAGCCGCAGCGGCTCCAAGTCATCTTCAGCCACCACCGGCGATCAAAGCTCCGGTACTGCTACTATCACAGCATCCACGTCGAGCGTGACCGATATTCTCGGGCTAGGTGCGGGCATCCCGCCGCTACGTCTCATGGCTCCGCTGCAAAACCTAACACATTTTACCGACGCCGATTCAATCGGGTTGAATTACGGGTCTGTTTCGGATCAAGCAGGTGGCGGATCGGGAGACTTGGTTTTTCCGATGGGACGAGCCGCCACTGGAAGTTCATATTTTTCTGGGTTAGACGGCCAGTGGCGGTTGACTCATCAACATGCGCCGCAATTTCCGTTCATGGGTGGTTTGGATTCTTCTGCTGGAATGTTTTCCTTGGAAGGCGGAGCGGGTCCGGCGACGACAGAGGCAGAAGCGAAGATGATTGCGCGTTCTAGGGCGGCAGCGCCGACGGATTCCGTTAAGTTGGAAGAGGCTCAGGAGCTCAACTTGTCTCAGCAGATACTTGCAATGAATAATGATAATGATAACAATCGGCCGCAGGGAAATTATCAGCACTATTGGAACGCCGGCACCGGCGCCTCTGCCGCGAACTTGTGGACGGAGCTTTCTACAAATTTTAGCTCTTCTTCCACCGGCAATCCGGTATAGACCCGTCGGTGGTTAAGAGCTTTTTACTTTTCCTTTGGGGGTGGTGTAGTGAAATTACTGATTTTTTTCTTTTGGTCAAAAGTAATTACTGGAAATTGGTATTCAAAAATCTTGTATTATTATATGAAAAATAGATACAAATACCTAATTTACATGTGTATGTCTTTTTTCATATTGCTGCTAGCTAGAAGTGCCCTAGGGCATCATTTAACCCATTAGCAATTACTAGTAGTATATACTAGTATTTCCTTTAAAATTATTCTCTCTTTTTTAAAAATAAATAAATAAATAAATATATCTTGGTCGATTGTTTATTAAACGGTTCATCGGAGTGTTATTTAATTAGTCATTCATTAATGGAAAATATTTAGTTACATTTGTTTCGATTTAAAATTTCTCATGTTTTTTTGTTTTTTTTTTGGTATACTTTCACCTCTCCAACGATATTATTTTGCATTTCCTTTCAGAGTACATTTATTTACCACATATGTGGAAAAACACCAACCTAAATATATTACTCCCTCCGTCCCACAAAGGTTGTAGGATTTGTTTAGGCACATATATTAAGAAAAGTGAGAGAATAATAGTGTGTTGACAAAATTACCCTCATGAAAAAGAAAGAATGAGAAAATTGTGGACCCCAATTTTAAGTTGAGTGGGAGGAAAGAGAAAATCATTTGTATACATTATTTGAGATAAGAGGATATAATGGTAAAAATGGTGATAGAAAGTTTATTTTAGGAAAGTTGACAACCTTTGTGGGGACTACCAATATAAGTAATGTTGACAACCTTTGTGGGACGGAGGAGTATTAATTAACTAACTCAACTAACTAACCTAATAAACTTGACATATGGTGTGTGTTTTCCCACATATGTGATAAATAGATGCGTACTTTCGCGGAACATGATCAGTTTAACAATACTTTGCACACTCTTTATACGGAGTAAAATATTTTACGTGTGTGTTCATTCTTTTGAACAAAATGCAAGTGAATCATGGACAATATAATTTTAGTATATATGCTATGTTTTTTTATCTTAAAAAAACAAATTTAGCACTATATGTTATCTGGGTTCAAAAAAAAGTGGTCATGTATATCGAATTGGTAATGGGAGAGTGCACATGCAAGTGACTTTAAAGTAATTGTGTTAACTTAGGATTTGTAAATGACTGGCATTCTGGTTAATGAATACTATATCAGTTTCTTAAAAAATGATGCATTCTTTTTTAGCATTTGATTTAAGATTTTCTTCGATATTTTGAAATAAAAAGTCAAATAATTTAGATGCAAATTATAGTTTCATGTGAGTAGTTTGTAAATATATATTTTTTCAAAATTTGTTTAATGACTAGTAATAATTTAAGATCTCTCATAACTTGGAAAAATAAATGCACAAAGTTTTCTGGGACGGAGGAATTGAAGTACTACCTTCGTCCCTAAAAGGATGCACAGTTTGATTTTCGCACTTGTGTTTGACTCAAATTTTCTCTAGGAAATTTTTGTTAAAAATATACATTAGAAACTAGAAATATTCATTTATCATTTACAGATAAATTATTAAATTTTATATATGAAAATATTGAAGGCCAAATATCATAGATTAAATGCGGACAAAATTATAATTTCTTTTTAGGGATGGAGGGAGTATAAACTAGGATTAAAGTGCTGATTTACCATCCAGCTATATCGAAAAAGTGTCATTTTAACGGCTTGATTTTATCACTCAACTTAGCTCCACAAGTGTAAAATTACCACTGCTCCTTTATTGATTAAAATTGATCCATATCTACTTCTTATTTAGTGTTAAGCAGCAAAACATTTTATTTGCACAAAAACACCTTCTTCTTTAAAATTTTGTGTTAATTGTAATTAAACTTTTGAATACTTTAATTTCAAAATAAAATGCTAGTATGAAAAATGCACCTTTTAGAAAGTTTAGCATTAAACTTGCACTGTGTTTACATGGCGGGTGATAAAATCACATCAATACATCATTCAAAAGCATGCTGAAGAAATAACATATTTCTGGACAATTACAAGAAACATCTTTGCTCCTATTGGACAATCAAAGATGACTAAAACTTTGTATGTCCGAAATCACTTCAGAGGATCTCTAAATTAAAGAGTCTTGATATGATACACATATGTGTATGTGTAGGTACACATAGTAGATTAGATGTCTAATTTACAAAACAGTTTCACTCAAATCTACTAAAAAAATACTAAATGTCTAAATTATCCCTACATACTTTCTTCATATATTGCTATGTGTACCTACACATATGTGCACCATATAATTGGTATAAATTAAAGGCCTATATTTTTCATGACCAAAGAATTTCACACCTTGTTTGTCCAACAAGTGGCGAATGCATGCATGTTATGATCACTTGGCCATTATTTTTCATGAAATTAATCGAAGCCGAGAATGCATGAAGGATCCCTTTCAAATATTATACAAAGTCTGGAATATTCAACATATTGCTCAAGGGAACATTCCACCATTTAGCCTTTATTTTTAAAATCATGTGCATGTCTAGCTAGGGCAAAAGGGCACTACACCAGGACGGAATAAACCTCATGTTCACTAAGCCTAAGAATCCACTTTTGATTGTGAGGTTGTCACCTATTTTAATAACTCAAGGAACCTTACAAAATTTTTCACACTCCCTAGCTACCCCTCAACTCCTTCCACCAACCCTAATTATTCCACACCCATAGAACCATATATATTCTCTACAATACACTCATTCATTCCTTTCCAACATCCTCCTAAAATTTGATCCCCTTGTATTCCCTAAATCCTTACTGAATCTAATACCCAAATGAACAGCTTCACACCTCATCACCATACAAAACCCTAATAAGCTTCACCCATAACCAATGCTACAAGGTTTTGCGCCTTGAGACTTCCAACCCCCAAATATATTACTGAAACTACATGGGGAAGTCCAGGTCTACTGTGGTCTGTAATGCAGTAAAGGCCGCAGTAGACCTCGTCCCACAATAAATGGACGTCGAGTAGAGCACAGTTAATTTTACCTTGGCTACACCCGCAATAGATCCACAGTACAATTCTCGTGGACCACGTGTTCCACCTACCACCTCTTGTACTGCGGCCTTACTACACGGGTAGCCGCAGTAAGACAGCTCTATATAAACGCCCTGTCTCCTTTTCTCACAGCAATTAGAAAATTTTTTCTTCTCCTCCCCTCCTAGCTCTAACAACAATTCAAAATATATGATGCGGATTGAGTATATTTCCACTATCAACTGTAGCTCTCATTTGATTATCGTACCTGTAAGGTAAAAAATATTTATTATTATACTTTTTTACAGTTAGTGTAATTTTTTGTTCACATTTATTTTTGGAATATTCAGTATAATTTTATTAAATAGTTCATGTCCATATGAAAACTTGTAGAAATATATATTTTTACATTGTATTTCAAAGTTTTGGAATAACGTTGTAAAATAATATATTGTATGGGATTTTCATGGATTATCCAAGTTTTCGACGTGCCATAGTTTCAACAGCATGTGGTCGGCGCTATGTAGGGGGGGTCATGTCCGACTTTCTGATGTGTCAGTGACTTGGAACATCCCAGCCTTCCCCCCGGATCACCCCACGTCACGAGTATCCTCCGAGACCGCCTTCTCATCCACAACCCAACCTCACCCTCAACTCTGTCCTAAATGATAATCAGCCGGAGCTGCCACAGATTTTGGAGCTGCAGACCCCGCAACCCATAGCGCCACAGTATAATCTCTTGGACCTGTTCGTGATAGATGATCAGGAGTTCGATACGTTTATGGACGGTGTTCGTCCGAACAACTAGAATTAGTATAAACATTTTAGGATGTAATTTGTTAATTTTCTTAAATATACATTCCATTTGCATTTATTTAAATTAATAATTACTTTCTTAATTAACATTATTATTAAGTTTATATTTAGTAATTTAAATAACATATAGTTAGTAATTATTTATACAATTTTATTTTTAAAAAAAATTATATATCAACTGTGGCCTCAGACGCAGTATAGGCCGTAGTACATAATGGCGGCGCCGTCAAACGTCTGACAAGTAGCTGCTAGACATATTGCGGCTTCACTCGTGGTGAAACCGCAGTACGCACCATGGCCTCAGCCACAGTGCATGAGAATTAAATGCGGCTATTTTTACCACAGTGTTCACCGCGGCCCTCGCCGCAGTGAGTGCCATGGCCCAACTACGTTGAGGGCCGCAATAACACCCTCCCCTCCACATAATGTGAAACACTTACTTTTCAGTAGTTAATCTATCATTTTATTTTTATATTATTCTGAATATAAATTCAAACCTTTTGTTTATAAATGTTAATTTGATATGCCAATTTTATGAACATATTTTTTTTTCAAATAATTTAAGGATCTCAACTTACCTTGCCCTAAGCAGCTCTTGGAAACAACCTCATCATGACGAGTTGATCCACTGTACTTTCATCACGGTCGTTGCACATTTTCCAAGGATTGTGCTTTGGTCATTCTACTCTAAAAACACCTCGATCCTGAACAATTCTGAGTACTATAATTAGAATATAAATCCTTATATATATATATATATATATATATATATATATATATATATATTCTTATAAATTCTGAATAACACAGAAACACCATGAGCAAGTGTATCATAGGATCGGAGATATGTATGAGTAGGTGAATGATTGTGGTAATCCCACCCATTCTGACTACTCGCTCATTACTGACTCAAGTTTAACTTTTAATGGAAAAACTTAATTTCTTTTTTTTTTTTTTTTTTGAACAGCGAAGAAATTGATTTATTAAGAGGAGAACAGAAAAAGAAAACTTACAGCCCATGAGATAAGGGCAGAAACAAAGGAAAAAACAGAACACACCAACTCCTAACAAAATTGGCCAGCATTTCCCCTGAAAAACTGACTAGCCAACCACCTCCTGCAAGCTAAAGACAACAAGAACTAGACTGAAGCAGCCTACACCAACAGAAGAACACAACACATCAAAAAAAAACACCGAATAAAGCAAGGAGAACAACACAACACATCCAAAAAGCCTAGAACGCTTCTGCAGCCCGAAGAAGCGGAGCCGTCAACCAGTCCGTCCAAGGAAAAACTTAATTTCTAGTATAAGGTTGCAAACAACAACAATTAAACCAATAACTTTTTAAATTTTGATCATTCCAAAAAATTTTACTCTCACAAATTTATCTCCAAATTCAAATTAATAATAATTTGTTGTCAAAAGTTTTGAAAAGAACACACTAAGAAACCTTCTGATACTGACTGAGTATAAATATATAATAAAAAGAGAGAGGAGAGCAAAAAGAAAAAGTGATGAGTTTGAAGGAGGGGGCAGCTTTCAACACTCCCGGCTATTTCCAGCAAATAGATGTTGGCTTTTTCATACAGAAATCACATGAGTTTTACTTATTTTTGTTTATCTGCTGATTATAAATCCAAGGGAGATCCACATGGAGTACACAAGCAACTTTAGATTCTCGAATTCCATGCCAATGATTCCCTCGTTTCAACCAAAAGCTAGCTACATATATCTTTTTTCATCAAAATTTCATCAATAAATTACCAAATCAACTATTTCTTTCCAATTTTCCTTTCACATTTTTTTCACATCAATTTCAAATACTTCACCAAATTTTCCAATTTTTTGATCAAAAGAATGCACCCTTAATTTATTAATTGCATTGAATATGTGGACTGATTTGAAAGTGCTTGCTCTTGAAAGGGCTTTTGCTGATCACTGCCCAATTGTGCTTAAGTCTCAGAAAGTAAACTTTGGGCCGGTGCCTTTCCGTTTCTTTAACCATTGGCTTCAGGTTCCTGGGTTCAATGAGATGATTTCGGAGGCTTGGGAGAGTGCTAGTTTCGTAGGCAGTGCTGGGTTTATCCTAAAAGAAAAGCTCAAATATGTGAAGAAGGTGATAAAGGCCTGGAAAGAATTGAACTCAGGGAATGGTACAGCAGAGGTTAGTGCAGCCAAGAGTGCTATGGTTGAGTGGGAGTTAAAAGCAGAGCAGAATACTCTTTCTGAAGCCGATAGGGAGGCGTTTTTGGCAGCCAGAAGGAATTACTTTAATGCTGAAAAGGCTCTCTCTCTCAGTTTAAAGCAGAAATCAAGAGTCAGATGGGCGGTCGATGGGGACGAAAATACCTCGTTCTTCCATGGAATTATTAAAGGGAGATTGAAGCGTAATAACATTAATTTTAATTCAAACGAAAAACTTTTAGAATCAGTTACTCAAGCATCATAATTAAGGGAGTGATTCCGGATTTGGTGTCCGAGTGCCAATCGGCGTTTGTGGGTGGGAGACAGATTCTGGACGGAGTTCTTATTGCTAACGAAATCGTTAATTGGGCAGGATCTGCTAATAGAAAATTGGTCTTGTTTAAGGCCGATTTTGCTAAGGCCTATGACTGCCTTAATTGGAATTTCCTAGATTCAATTATGGAGCAGATGCGGTTTGGGCTGAAATGGAGGAAATGGATCATGGGGTGTGTTTCGTCAGCCAGGATTTCTGTTCTTGTCAACGGGAGCCCAACCCAAGAGTTCTCGATGGAGCGTGGCGTCCGTCAAGGTGACCCCCTGTCACCGTTCCTTTTCATTTTAGCAGCTGAAGCCTTGAACGTGATGATGATGGAAGCTTTGGCTAATGGCGACTTTAAAGGTTGTTTGGTCGGAGAGGGTAGTGAAGTGGTGTCCCATTTGCAGTTTGCCGATGACACGCTCTTCACAGGTGAATGGTCTGTTAGGAATGCGACAAACCTTTTGATGTTGCTAAAGTGCTTCGAGCAGGCGTCGGGCTTGAAAGTTAATGTTCAGAAAAGTCAGCTGTATGGTGTGGGTGTCATGGCAAGTGAAGTTGGGCGCCTTGCCCAAAGGCTTCACTGTGCTGCAGGTACCATTCCGTTTATGTACCTTGGGCTTCCGGTTGGCGCCAGTATGAAAAGATTAGCTTCTTGGAAGGAGGTTGAGCAGAAGATGGCTAAGAGGTTGAATAAGTGGAAAGAAAGGTGGTTATCTATCGGTGGGAGACTCACTCTGATAAAGGCAGTGTTAAACAGCATCCCCTTGTATTACTTCTCTTTATTCAGAGCGCCGGTAACAACCTTGAAAGAGCTGGAAAGGAGGCGGGTTAATTTCTTCTGGGGGGCAAATAGTTCTCCCCGAAAGATTGTGTGGGCAAAATGCTCAAGGCTGATTGGCTCATTTGAAGAAGGTGGGTTATGTTTTGGGAGCCTCAAAAGTCGGAACCTAGCTATGTTATGCAAATGGCTGTGGAGATTCAAAACTGAGGGGAATGTGCTTTGGATCCGGATAATCAAAGCAATCCATGGTGCGGATGGGTGTATTAACGTGCAGCAGGCGTCAGGTAGTGGAGGGCCTTGGGCTGGTATCATCCAGGCAGGCTTGGATGTGGGAGGCCTGCTTCCAGGTTTCGATACCTCGTTCCATCGGGTTTTGGGTTGTGGCAGGTCCATCAAGTTCTGGCATGACATTTGGGTTGGCGATACCCCCTTGCGCGATAAGTTTAAGAGGCTTTATGCCCTCGACTTATATCCTCATGCGGCAGTTTCAGATCACATCTTGTGGGATGGGTCCTCGGCCTCTTGGCAGTGGTCGTGGCGTCATGATCCTCGGGGTAGGCAGGAGGCGGAGTCGTTCTCTTGGTCTCTGTTTGCTTTCGGTATCTCCTCGATCTCCAAATCGGATTCACAGGCACAGGAGATGGGCGAATGACGGGTGTTTTACGCCGGGTTTTGTCTGCTACTTTGGATGGCTCTTGGGCTGATTTCAGCAATATCCCAACTGTCTGGAACAACTTGCTGCCAAAGAAGGTGAACCTGTTTCTTTGGAGAGCTAGAAGGCACTTTCTCCCTTGCCGGCTTCAGTTGGCAATGAAAGGGATCTCAGTTCCCTCTACCTTGTGCCCCCTGTGCAATCTTGCAGCTGAAGACCCGGATCACGCAATCATCTCTTGCCCGGTCGTTTGGAATGTCTGGAAGGCGATAGCCAGATGGTGTGGAGTGGACCTACACAGTCTTCTTGAGGTATGATTTATCCTCGATCACATTTTACACACAGTGCTGCTTCTTGTAGAGGGTCTTTGGGAGGTGATTATATGTTCTGCTTTGCACAGGTGGTGTGGAAAGCTAGGAACTTAGTAGTTATGGAAGGAGGTAATTGGTGCTTATTGAAGATTATCTCGGATGTTCAGATTTTTCCCATTTGTGGGTCATCTGTAGGTATTCAAAGGGAAGGTTCCAAATTGGACGGAGTGGGTTTTATGCCCTTTTGTCCCTTGATATGGGACCCTTGTAGGAGATTTCTTTGTATGTCTGGTGTAGCGTCTGCCCCCTATCTCATTTTATTAATTCATAGTTTCATAATTAATTCATTTTATTCAATTAAAACAATTAATTTATGTCATAATATTGAGATCATAATATTAAAAATATATATTTTTGCTTGTTAAATGAGGATTGACAAATCTACTTGCTAATTAATAGAACAACATCATTTGTTGAAAGCATGTTTTTTTGCAAGAAAACATGGACCATACAAATGTTTGAAGTGTTCTGGTACCAACGAGCTGCCCTGTTGGTAATGTCAGTGGTACCAACGGCCAACCCGTTGGTAGTGCCTATGGTACTGACGGGTTGCCCGTTGGTAGTGCCAATGGTACCAACGGGCGGACCCGTTGGTAATGTCTCATTTTTTCAATTTATCCATTATAAGCATTTAAAACAATCATTCTATGCATGCTTTAAAACCTTTTATTTCTAAAATATGAATATGATCAAGTTTTAATGTGATTAAAGGAGTTGGTATGCAAAAAATATAAGTTGGTATGATCAAGTTGGTATGCAAAAAATATGAATATGATCAAGTTGGTATGATCAAGTTTTGTGATGAAATAATCGTAATTAAGAACATAATATTGAGACAAAGTAATTTTTTCATTTTTCATATCAAAGTTGGTTGGAATATAAGAAAAAACCATCGAACAAAGTCAACATCATTTATGCATGACAAAGTCAACATCATCAAATTTAGGGGTCTGTTCTTTTTATTTTTTCCCCTTTCGAAACATAAGAAAGAGGATTGGGGATGATGAAGCTTGAACTCAAGACCTCCACGTTCATATCTTCTCGGGATCTTAACCACTATATATACTAGCTATAGGCTATACGTACTAGAGATTCTGTTGTTTAATTTACAATCTTAATTTGATTTTTTTCAGATTTCACATTTTCCCTCCCCTTCTTTTTCGATTTTATGAAGAGGACTATATATCATCTCATCATCATATATATGCTCAAGTTAGGTACGTATAAATATAACTAGGTTTACTTTACCCTCGCTTTGCAGCGGATGTAGATTGTAAAATTTATAACAATTTAATAAGTTTATAACATCGAGAAAAATTTAATTATAGATGAAAGTATAATTTCATGAAATAAATGGTAATGTAAATAATCATGACACGTAAAAACAACATTAGGCCTAAACAATTTCTCATTTGATTATTTGTTTTAACATTTCAGAGATCAATGTGCTCAAGGGTGAGAAATAAAAGTTAAATGTGAGAGTTAGTTATTTCGACAATTCAAATAAAGAAAACTTTTGTAACATATTAGGATGAGTTCGGCTAATTGATGAATACTTTTTATCCAACATAATTTTCAATAATTATGTAAAGTTATAATTGGTCATAAATGATTGTGTAATTTCATGAAATATGTGTGAAAGTAAAAATTAATTAGGTAAAAAAAATAGGCCTAAGACTTTTTCACATTTTATCGTATCAGTTATAATGTGATTTTTAATCATTAAAAATTAAATATGTGAGTCAGTTCTTTCAACAATTCAAAGCAAAACATTTGTAACAAATTAGGATGAGTTCGCTTTATAGATGAATACTTTTTAACCAAAAGATTTTCAATAATTGTGTAAAGTTATAATTGGTCATAAATGATGATGCAATTTTCATGAAATATATGACAAAGTAAAAATTAATTAGGTATGCCTAAGACTTATTTTAACTTGTTACCTCTAATGTGATTTTTAATCATTAATCAATGCATATAATTTATTTCCATTCTCACCATCCATACAAATAGAGGAAAAAGGGAAAAAAATATGAGTAAGAAATTTCATGAGCCTAACAAAAAGGTAAAACGTGAAACTAAATAAGCAAATTAGACCATTAAATAAACAAATGAAGAAAAATAAGAGATGAAAAAATGAATGCAAGTGAAGAAGGGTATAAAAGGAAAAAATAAATATATTGATTTTTAGACCTTGTCAAATTATCAATATTTTTATGTCATTCATTTTCATTTAAATCACTAACATTCGAAAAAATTATAAAATTTTCCATTAAAAATGGTTTTTCATAATTGCACTATTGCTAGTTCTCAATACTATGCACATATTGTAGTGAAAGAAAATTTAATTCCCTTAAAACTAAATGGAAATAAGAAATGAAATATAAAAAAGTGAAAAATGGTCTGAATTAATGAGATAAAAATGTAAAACTAAAAATATGAAATTAATTATTTTTTGAGACATAGAAATGTAAGAGAAACAAATTTAAATATTTAATTATTTATTGACATATATTTCTCTTTATTCAGATTATTCATGCTAAAAAAGGAAAAGTTGATAAAACTATATAAGCTGGAAAATTTAGGGGTATATATGGAAAAAGTAAAAATTTGAAACAAAATTGGAGAGTTAGACCTTTGAACAATTTGGTAAAAAAAATGTATAAGAAACAACAAAATGACTTCATTATAATGAGGTCGCACAATATTATTAATATATCAATATTTATATGTAGTAACAACATCCATAAATGTATATATAATACCACCCTACATCCATAAAATAAAATAAGGTAAGACTATATAAATTAAAAACTATATGGATCAGTGAGTAAAAATAACAAAAATAAAAATTAGAACATAATTATATCATTTAATAAATAAATAAAAAAGATGAAATGACCCAACTCTATTGGTTTGGCACTATTCATCCACAGTACCGTATTGTGGTGTGGTTATAGGACTGGTGTCTTGTACTTGAAGGCGCTCCCTACCCTACCTCAAAGATGTAGGGCAAATTTATAATCATGAATTCATTATTTTGTCGTCAAACCGAAAACATACGTACCACCAATCACAACACATTTCAAGGGCGACAAAGGAAAATGAAAAGTGAAAGGGTGTGTTCAAAGCACAGTTTTTCTTAATTTATTTTTCAACTTTCTCAATATTAATATATAAAATAATTTTAAATTCACTAATTTTTTTTTATCAGTTTTTTATTAAATCATTTTTTCCGCAAATTTCTATACTCGCATGTATTTTATTCATCAATCAAATTAAACACACATCTCCAAATTTCTATGATGGCAGCTGAGCTGCATGGTGCAAGCTTCTGTTCTGGTCCTGCATGCTCTATCTAGTCTAGCTAGTCCCCACCATGAATAACTTAAGGGCCAAAGTTGCAAAATTGCCGAAACAAGTAGTAGTACTTATAACTTATTTGTGCCTTCGAGAACGGTCCCCAATTACTGGTTTACTTTTCCAACTTTAATGTACCACTACATGAATCTCAATCAAGCAACTCTGTACCATTTACCACCATCCAACTGTAGTCTCTTAAGTTGTGTCCAGGGAAGTTTTTTATTTGAGAAAATTCTCCATTTGTAAAATCTTGATCTATAACTAGTTAATTAGTGATGGAAGTCCCTGTTTTTCAGATTTTGGAGAACTCCAGTATTAAGATAGAGAACTTCAAAATAAGATTTTCCAAATTAATACTAGAGTTCTCTAAAATTCTGAAAACAAGATTTTCTATGTAAATAACTAGTCATACATGCAAATATTTATAAAGAAAATTTGAAATGGAAACTTTTTCTAACTAAACGGACCCTACATGTTTTTTAAATTTGAAGGAAAATTTCGTGAGATCTAAGTTTGTCAGCAAAAATTTGATTTCGAAATTTCTGTTATAAAAATTTATTTAATAGCTGAAACAACACACTTTTAACGATTATGAATCCTTTATATGGGCATGTTAAGGCACAACGTTAGTGTTTTATATCATTAGAGATTGAGAAAACTATCTAAAGATAGCTTTTAGTATTTGAGATTCGAAGAAACTATCATATCGTTCAAAACATTTCTTTGTTGGATTTTGACTCAAATTATCAAATTAAAAGAGTTGAGGGACTGAAGTTGTAATTGATCCAAATTGAAGATGATGCGTTCAATAACAAGTTGAAGACGTAAGGTAATTGATAACCAAGAAAGAAGTTAATTATCACTACATACTTAAAGAGAGTTTTGTAGCGCTACGAGCACAAGATAGTTGATTATCACTCTCCATGATCGTTGCCTTTATTTTTTTTATTTTTTGATGAATTCTGGGTTATGGTTTCTATAGGATGAATAGTTGATGAACTTTGATGATTTTGTTTTTCTAATTTCGGGATTATCTTGAATCTGAGTATGTATGTCACTACGTGGGGAGGAGAGGCCTCACTGCGGCCTCAGGCGTAGTTGGCCCGTGGTACCAACTGCGGTGACGGCCGCAGTGAATGCCGCGGTTAAAATGTTCGCAGTTTCGAACTCACTGCGGCGTCGGCCGCGATACGTACTGCGGCCTCATTGCGGCCATGGCCACAGTAACCGGTTTGAATAATTAAAAAAAAAGTGGACGAATCCGGATGAATGTTCACCCGGATTCGTCCAATGAAACCCAGAAAATGAAGAAGAAGAAGAAGAAACAGTAGAAGAAGAAGAAGAAGAAGAAGAAGAATTCGAAGAAGAAGAAGAAGAAACTAAAGAAGAAGAAGAATAAGAATAAGAAGAAACATAGGAAGAACAAGATGAAGAAGAAGAAGAAGAGGAAGAACGAAGAAGATGAAGAAGAATGGTGGAGTTGTGCGGCGGATGAAGAGAAAGGGGAGTTTAAACCCTAAAAAAAAAAATTTACTGCGGTCATCTGCGGCCAACACTATGTACGTGGGGGGACATTCGTAGCGCCATAAGAAGCGCATAATAGCGCTACCAAGAAGCCACCGAACCGTTGCGCTACGAGGCGCTTCATTGAGCGGCTATGAAGCGCGTCCAAAGCGCCAATACGCGCTTCAACCAGATGAAGAAGCCATCTAGCGAAGTTGCGCTTACGGGAGCGGGTAAGATGCGCTTTTGTAGCGCATAAAAGCGGTTCAATCAAGGCACAGCTGTCGACTCCGATATTTGTGAGGTAGTAGCGCCAATGTAGCGTAAATAAGCGGTTCATGGGCCTTTAAATTGACCAACCCATCTTCTTCCTCCCTCTCCGCATCGATTTGAAACGAAAACCTTCGTTTTGCTCCGTTTTTTGCAGATCTTGCTCTCCTTCCTCCCCATTTTCATTTGTGAGTTACAAATCTTGCTCCATTTTTGTTCTAGCAACGTAGCTTATTTTATTGGCTTATTTAGGTATGAATTTATATACTCCCTTTATTTTCTCTTATTTAATTATATAGATTTTGTTATTCTTAGTTTATGTTGTTAAAATTAGTGGAATATGATATTTTAGATTTCAGCCATAGTTCCTGTCTGTGAATATTATGTAGAATATTATATGCATAATATTATTTTCACTATTGGAAATAATATTGTAAAATATAATATTTAATTTAATATTCATGGATTGTCCAGGTTGGACAGTTTGTAAAAGTGCAACTGGTATATTGAAGTTTTATGAATGTATATGTATAAACTATACAGTTGCATAATTTTCGCTGCATTTTACGTCTCGTTCCTTGTTATACCTGATTTGGGAGTTAAAACCAAAAAAATGGTATAATGAGGAACTGAGATGAAATGCTGTCGAAATTTATGTAAGTTGTATGAGTTATACATGTACAATCATAAAACTTCTTTACCGATTGTACTTTTATGAATAGGATAGGACCCATGCACCCTTTATAATTAGGAGGAAATAAGTTATACAGTTTGCATGTATAAATCGTATATTTAAGTAATTAAGTTTTTTACCTTTTAAGTTTTGTTATAAAGTAATATTGATATGCAGGCGTAAAATATGGTGCTGAACGTGATTGGATGTATCAACGGTTAGAGAAGGGAACCCGTACGATCGGTCAAAGATTCTTTGAGGGAGTCGAATATTTTCTAAACTTTGCTTTTTCAGTATCTGAATCGAATGGAATGTCGACAGTGAAATGTCCGTGTAAAAAGTGTAGAAATAGATTCTATAATGAAAAGGTGACTATTGGAAATCATTTATGCGAGTATGGATTTAAACCAGATTATTATATATGGGATTGTCATGGTGAGGCAATATTGATCGATCCGACTATTGTTGGAGGTCATGATCGATTCGTTGAGGGATCGTCGTCTAGTAATTCACGTGGAAGTACGCAAAGGGACTCGATATCTGCTGACTATGAAGGTTGGAATGTCCGTCAAATGGTTCATGAAGGTTTGGGAATTCGTCCTAATAATGTTGACCGGATGTTAATGATCATGATGATGAAAACGAATATTGTTACAATAATTTTGGGAGACTCAAGAAGACATGCAAGTTGATGAAGGCGAAATTCCAAATCCCGAGGCACAAAAGTTTTTGCGTTGTTGCAGCGGCATCGCAACCTCTTTATGATGGGGCTCGCACGGAACACAAGAAGCTATCGGTTTTAACCAAGTTTTGAGCTTGAAAAGTCAGCATAATATATCGATGCCGTTTTCTCAAAAATGATTAATTATATCAATGAAATATTACCTGAGAAAACTCACCGCCCACGAGCACGGTGAAGGCGAAGAAAATGATCGGGGACTTAGGGTTACCGTACTTGAAAATTCATAGTTGCGAGAATAATTGTATGTTGTTCGATGGTGGATTCAGTTTGTTGAAGTGTGTTGTGTGCGGTTCGGATAGATATACTTTTAAAGGGGGTATTGATCGGCGTGGCCAGAAGAAACTGAAACCGAAGAAGGTTCTACGTTATCTCCCAATAACCGAAAGACTTAAACGTCTTTACCAGTCGTCGAAAACAGCTGAATTCATGAGTTATCATGTAAGGGCAAATATAAATGCAAATGGTACCATTGGACACCCAAGCCAATCACAGGCATGGAAACATGTCGATATGTTATACCCTGATTTTGCTGAAGAGATCGGGAATGTACGATTAGGTTTATGCACCGATGGATTTAATCCACTATCAGATGATGGTAACCCTTATTCCATGTGGCCGGTATTCATCACAGTTTATAATCTACCACCTGATTTATGTATGAAACAGCCGTATATCTACTTGGCATTGTTGATCCCGGGTCCTCGATCTCCAGGGCGAAATATTGACGTCTTCTTGCGGCCATTGATCGACGAGTTGAATAGTCTATGGACCGTAGGCGTTGAAACTTGGGATGCGCATCGTAGGAAGTATTTTACAATGAGAGCATGCCTGCTTTGAACAATCAGTGACTTTCCGGCCTACGGTATGCTATCAGCTGGAGTACGCATGGAAAACTTGCATGCCCATAATGTATGGCTGATGTATCTAGTTTCCAAGAAACATATGGGCGTAAACCTTGTTGGTGGGGGTGTAATAGAAGATTTTTACACCGTCGACATTCTTATCGACATCACGGTCGAGCATGGGGTAGTCGAGAGCGGGCAGAGCCCTTTGAATATAAGTCCGGTGTTGAAATACTAACAGAGATTGAGCAGATTGAGTTCCCGCCTTTTGGGTCATATTGGGACAGACAACGACCTGAGGGCTTCGGTGTGACTCACAACTGGATTAAGAAATCAATCTTTTGGGAGTTACCGATCGGGACATTTGTTAGTAAGACATAACCTCGATGTAATGCATATTGAGAAAAATTGTTTCGACAATATATTCTATACTGATTATGAATCAAAAAGCGAAGAGTAAAGACAATGCGAACTCAGACGTGATCTGCAGAAAATGAACATCCGGCCGAGTTACATTTGGTTCCCGGGCGCGATGGAAGACCATGTCAACCTAAGGCAATTTATACATTGAGTGAAGATCAGATTACGAATGTTTGCAAGTGGTTGAAGACCACGCTCAAACTTCCTGATGGATATGCGTCAAACATTGGAAGTTGTGTCAACATGTCTAATAATTCATTTTACAGCATGAAAACGCATGATTGTCATGTTTTTATGCAAAAGTTGCTTCCAATCATCTTGCGTGGGAACATACATGATGATATATGGATTCCAATAGCTGAATTTAGCAAATTTTTAGAATAATCTGCGCCAGGAGTTCCGTTTAGATGACGTGCGAAGTTGGATGAATTTATTGCGGTGACGTTGTGCAAGCTCGAGAAGATCTTCCTCCATCATTATTTGACTCCATGGAACACTTGACCGTGCATATACCGTTTCAACTAAGGATTTGTGGTCTGTCCAATATTGGTGGATGTATGGATTTGAACGGATGATGAAAACTTTGAAACATAAATGTACCAACAAACAGTTTAAGGAAGGATCGATCATAGAGAAGTATTTAGTACAGGAGGTGGCATATTTCACCGAGCATTATATGGATGACAATTTCGGGACTCACATCAACCCTCAGTTACGTAATGAAGTTTATACTGCAGTGCCTGATGAAAACGGTCTTTCTATTTTTAACCATCCAGTGAAAAACTTCGGAGAATTACGAAATAGACAACTGTCGGAGAAGGAGTTGCACCATGTTCGGACCTATATTCTCCGTAACTGCCCGTAAGTTGATCCCTATATAAGGTCAGATTCGTTTTATTTAATAATAGTATACGTTGTTTTAAAGAATTAAATAAACTGGTTACATTGATGTTTCATGCAATTGCAGTCAATTCAATGAGCTCTCATGCTCACTTTACCCGGATTTGGCTCAGGAAGGGTTGAATGATTACAGATTAGCAAATTTCGCCGGTGGTTCAAGGAGTTGGCTCGTGCAAAGCAGTGGTCCTTCCCTCCGTTCGCACGATCTAGCTTGTGGTCCACACTCGACGGCCAAATCTTTCGGTGGCTCATATGTTAACGGCTTTAGATTCCATACGAGAGAATATGGGAGTGGAAAATTGACAGCTAATTGGGGTGTCTGTGTCTTTGGCGATTTGAATGATGAAGAGAATTGCGAGGATTTTTACGGGTGCCTTGATGAGATTCTCGTCCTTCGCTACAACGAAACAAACTTACGGTGTTCAAGGGCACATGGTTTGACCCGGCAAAGGGTGTGACCACGGATAAATATTCTGGGATTATTGACGTTGATCACACATCTCGATTAAAGTGGTATGATCCTTTCATCCTTGCAAGTCAGGCCCAACAAGTTGTGTATATTGAGTATCCCTCAAAATTTCGGGATCTAAAGAAGCGATGGACTGTCTTCAAAATGAAACCTCGACATTGGACAGGTGAGGGTCGACGAGGGTCCTTATCAATTTCATCATCGAATAATAATAATAATGCACAAAAATCCACCGATGATGACCCTCTTCAAGAAACACGAGTTGAGGAACTCATACTTGTGACGGACGACCATGATATAAATATATCTCTCGTTGATTGTCAAGCGGAGCCGAGCAGTTGGAATATGGTAACGTTCTTGAAGGCGAGGATGACGATTAAATTCTCAATGTTTTGTAATGCTACATTTACGAAGTACTCTAGACTTTCAGAATCTTAATTTATCATGATATATATCATATATATATATATATGTATAATATACATATATATATATATATATACATATGAGTTATTAGATGAGTTATTATAGATATGTATATATAAATATAATTATAGATATAGTTATAGATATATATAATATATATATATATCATATACATGTTATTATAGATATATATATATATATATAATTGTGGATATATATATATATATATAATTATAGATATAATTATAGATATATGAGTTATTATATATGTATATATGTATATGTATATATAATTATAGATATGTATGTGAGTAATATATATATATATATATAAGTAATTATATATATAATTATACATATATAGTAGAGCAGGTTCTGGAAGAGGCTAACAGCGCTTATGAAGCGCCATATTGCGCTTCTAAGCGCCGCACGTTAACAGCGCTTATGAAGCGCTAACTAGCGCTTCTAAACGAAGCTTCCTTGAAGCCTTGCCTTTCCCAAAATCGGATTTCCTCCTCTCCATCCTGCCCCCATTCCATCCGATCGATAGCCTCCCTCCCTCCTGCCTCCCTCTCCTTCCCATCCCCTGCCGCTAGTTGCCGTCGCCGTCGCCCTCGTCGTCGCCCTCGCCGTCCGGTCCGCTCCTCGCCTCGCGCCCTCGCCGTCCGCGCGCGTCGTCCTCTCCCTCCTCGCCGTCGCGCGCGTCGTCCTCTCCCTCCTCGCCGTCCGCGCGCGTCCTCTCCCTCCCTCCCTCCCTCGGCGTCCCTCCTCGACGCCGCAAGTCTCGTTCGCCGCCGCCGCCGTGCTCGTTGACGCCTTCCTCGGCGCTCGCTCCCGGTAAGCCGCCCGCATTGAATTTGTATATATAATTTGTATATATAATTTGTATTTGTATATATATATATATACATGAATTTGTATATATAATTTGTATATATAAGTTTAATTGAATTTGTGCATTGAATTTGTATATATATATATATAATTGTATATATATATATATGTGTGTGTGAATTTGTGCATTGAATTGTTTGTTAATGATGATGAATTTGATGAATTGATGAATTTGAGCATTGATGAATTTGATGAATTGATGAATTTGTGCATTGAATTTGTATGTATATATATATATATATATAATTGATGAATTTGTGCATTGATGAATTGTTTGTTGATGATGATGAATTTGATGATGATGAGTTTGATGATGATGAATTTTAGGGCTACATTGCAAAATTTAAAAATTTTAGGGTATTTTAGTGAAATTTAAAGAATTTTAGGGCTAGATTGCAAAAGTTATTAATTTTAGGGTATTTCAGTGGACTTTAAAGAATTTGAGGGCTAGATTGCAAAAGTTATTAATTTTAGGGTATTTCAGTGGACTTTAAAGAATTTTAGGGCTAGATTGCAAAAGTTATAAATTCTATTGTATTTTAGTGGAATTTAAAGAATTTAAAGAATTTTAGGGATAAATTGCAAAAGTTATTAATTTTAGGGGTTAACTTGTTAAATTTGAGAAACTTAAGGGTATGTCGAGTTCTCGGGACTCATTGAGTGATCGGTCCGACGGCGCTTCACGCGGTGGCGCGCCACGTCGTGGGGGACGGGGACGTGGCGGGGGTACACCTGATAGAGGATCTTCTCGCTCAACTCCTCCGGTGCCTCCTCTGGATGATGCACCCAGTGCCACCCCCGCCCCGGGACGTAGACGCCGTGGTCCTCGTGCCTCTAGTCATGCCATGCCTACGACCACCGCTCCGGTGCTCCCACCACCGAGCTGATGGAGGATGGAAGGAAGCGGATTATTGTGGGCGATAAGTATTTCATGTACTATTATGTAAATTATAAATAATATATATGTATGTGTATATATGTTTATAACTACTTTTCTATATACGCAGCCTCAAGCAACCGGCCTCGCTATGTCCATCCACCATCAACAACATCCTGGAGGGCTTCGGACCGGTTGGCCGCCATCTTTTTACGATCTCCGCAGAGGCTCAGGATGCGTACGTGACGAAATTTAAGGTAATAATTCCACGTAGGTTCAAATACCTTTTTTATAGAATTGTTACATTATTACTTAAACATTTCTTTTTGTTGAAGCTGAGTTACGATTGGGTGCCACGGAGTGGAGCAGAGGACGTGCTGAAGGCGCTCATATCTCGGTTCGGTGAACTGTACCGAACGAAGCTCTCCAAGATCCGGCAATGGCACAACGACCGTTACCCTCTCACTGAGGAGAACCCGGACCACAACCATTGGCGTCAAGACAAACCCTGCCGAGGTATCTCGGGAGGTTTGGGACAAGCCGATCGACTTTTGGAACTCGAGGGCTTTGAAGGCCTCAAAACAGGCGATCGCAAACGCCAAAAAGGTCAACGAAAAGCCGAAAAGGAAGAGGCACGGGCGGTTGTCGCTACAGGGGGCGTACGAGCGATACGTAATTACTTACTCTATCTTATCTTCCATTTTCGTTAATTTTTGTTAAATTCATTTTAATATATTTAAATGTTTTAATGGACAGAGCGAACAACGAGGTCGACCAGTCAGCATCGTGGAGTTTCGGAAAGAGTGGGGTGGCGAAGTTGCGGATTTCGAGGTTCTTCGTACTTTCTCTTTTAATACTAGTACTTTCATATCGTGAATTTCTTTTAAAACAAATTAATGTTATTTTTCATAAATTAGGAAAAATATATCGAGGCTATGCGGGAGAAGTATGGAGTTGACGATGACATGCCACTTTTTGATCCCGACGTCTACCAGCGGTCACCGGTCAAAATCCCACTAGAGGTCGTTGGAGATCAACACCCCACATGGTCCATCCCGACATGTTCCAGCCTCCGCAACCATCCGAGGTAACTATTATACATCGTCCACTTTTGAATCGTTCTAAAAACTTTAAGGACTAATTTGTTACTTTTACATAACTTGTAGCGTGAGCTACTTGAGGAGGAGCGTCGGAAGGATAAGGAGCGCATCGACAGACCGGAGGAAGAGATCCATACTCTACGGCGCGGTCACCGAGCATGAGATGCGCTACTTGCAACAAGCGGACCTCCGGCGCCGGACAAACGCGGCCCTAAGCGCGTGCCCTGGGAGAGCTTGAGCATGGGCCGATTGTCGCATACCGAGGTGCCAAAGACACTTAGTTGCATCATCATCGAGGCCACGGTCTTCGTCTCCAAGGACCACCGCCTTCCACACCGGTCCGCACGAGGATGTTTATACCCCGCGCATGGAGGACCCTCCTTCACATTTCAAAGACCGAACACTGCTGCTCTAACTCGGCTCATGTCGACACTGACATGATGGAGGCCTACATCGAAGCTTCTTGCAGGGCACACTTCTCACCGGCCTCAAGAGCGGTCCTGGTGGTCCTAATGATGATACTCCTCCACCTCCACCTCCATAGGATTTAGATTTTATTAATTCAACTTTTTGTTGTAAATAAAACAATTTAGAAATTTAAATATATATATATTGAAATGAATTTTGCAAATATTATTACGTTTTATTTTTTCGTTGTAAATAAAACAATTTAGAAATTTAAATATATATATTAAAATGAATTTTGCATTATTTTTGTACATTATTTATTAGTATTATTTCATTTACTATATACAATATTTTGAAATCTGGTATGTAATATAAAATACAGCCTTTGTACCGCTTTAATGCGCTTCATATGCGGTACAAAGGTGGTTGATGTCGCATCGACGTGGCCATTCAAGCGCCGTTAAGCGTTACTTAGCGCTACTACTGTAGCGCCGTGAAGCGCACAGATCAATAAAAAGCGCCCCATGTAGAAGCGGCGATAGAAGCGCCAATAAGCGCTTCTATAAAAGCGCGTATGAAGCGAAAATTGCGCTACAATAGCCCTCACAAATACGTAGTGCAAGGCGCGATAAATCTTCTTGCGCCCGCCAAGAATCGGGCCATTCTTTGCGTAAATGGGCTTACTGCGGCCCAAACCGCAGTACGGGCCGCAGTAAGAAATGTCTTCCCCACGTAGTGTGTTGAATCTTGCACTACGTAGAGAAATCCGCTTACTGCGGCCTCCGCCACAGTAAATCTTGACTTCTCCACGTAGTGTTGGTGAAATATATGGGGTTTTTGTTCCTAGCTTTTGTGACTTTTTGTTCTCTAGAGGGCTGTTTGATTCGTGTTTTGGGGGGTGGGTTGGTTGTGTTTATGTAGTTATGTTTTTATGTGTTGTATTGCCCTTAGGTTGATCCCCTTCCTCATGGGATTCCAACCAAGGGTCATGTCTCTTTTGTTTCCCCTCCCCTTGTTTATCCTATTCCAACCAAGGGTCATGTAGTCATTTCTTGTTGTTGGTTTGAGAAATTAAAGAAAATGTTTTAGTTTGTTCTATGGAATCAGGGTTCTTGTTGATGGGATGAATCCGGATGCATTCATTTGGATTCATCCAATTTTTTTATTAATAAAATTCGTAATGCACCCTGAAACGCAATGAGACCACATTACATAATGTCTTCCTTAGCTGCATTAGCCGAAATAAAACAGTTTAAAATATTGTGGCACTTAATGGGGCCTTTGCCGCATTAGTTATAATGCGGCAATGTCGCATTAAAGACTGCTTCAACAAGGTAGTGAGTACTAATTAGCATGCGTAGCAATATACTCCCTCTGTCACTAAAAACATGTACATGTTGACTTTAATTTGCACTTATGATTGACTCAAATTTTCATTAAGAGAATTTTATTAATTAAAAAATTCTTAAAATCTATATTTAGAAATTAGAGATATTTATTTGTCAATTTGCATATAAATTATATATATAACTTTTATATTAGAATATTAAAAAAATTATAGAATAAATGCTGTAAAATAATTGTAGCGTCGATGAATTAAGGGGTGTGAGCAAGTATTAATTTACGTGTCCGGTTATATAAATAAAACGTATCAAGCTTTTTATGAGGGTCCTGAATGTATAAATGAACAATATCAAGTACAATATATGGAATTTAATTTGATTCATACATGAAATAAACATGTTATTCTGATCATCTCATTTTTTAAACATTTTATGAAAGAGAAATAAGAGAACATGAATGCATAGTTGAATTCAAGATGGGTTGAAAATCGACAAGTTGATAAGTTTGTTTTTAAAAGCAAAGCAACGCACCCTGGCTTGTCGCTTTCATTTCATTGCATATATGGAAGTATTTCCCGCTAAAGTTAGCACGATTTCCGCCGATATTAACAAGAAAGAAAAGGTTTCGTTAATAATACCGAGTTTTAATTATAAGTCCTAATGATCTATTAATCCCTTGAACTATATTGATTCGTCTATTTTAATCCATGAATTATAAATGGTACTCGCTCTGTCCCATAAATATGCAGTTTTTGTTTTGTCAGTTTCACAATATTTTTCTATTATTTATGTTTATGAATTTTTAGACATGTAAAGTTAAATGATTCATATGTTTCTCATAAATTGTAATCTATATTTTCTAGATATATATATATATATTTTTTTATAATTTTTATCACTGTTTATCCCAGTAAAATTTTAGATTAAACATTACAACTTGAAACATTAAAATCAAACACCACAATTTTTATGGGACGGAGGGAGTATAACTCAATTTCTGAACTATGTAGATTTAGGTACTTTAGTCCTTTGACTCGATAACTCGGTCCACATGGCGTTAATGCCGCCGTCAAATGTCTAGCGGTTTAGTGTCCAATTTGTTAGAATTTTAAACCTCTAATGGTTAAAGCTGACAATGAATAGAAAATTGTGTAAGAATGTAAAATTGTGAGAGTTTGAGAGCATCAATAGAGTTTAGCCATAGTTTAGATTGTTTTGTGCTGAAACTGCACCCAGTTTTGTCCTCAGTTGAACTCCTTGCATCAACCCGTCACTCCCTCCTAGCGCCCAAACACTCGCAACAGCCTCCACTCGTGCCATCGAAGTTGTAGGTCAAAGAAGCCGGTTGCCGCCTCGATTTGGTGCGACGGCGGTTCAGGTGAGTAACAGATCATTTGGCCTAACAATAATACTACTTCATAACTAATGAGAAGTATTTACATGTAAGAGTATTAATTACATTCCTTGTGTAAAAAAGTCATTTAACTAAATCGAAAAGTGTAAATTGCCTGCTTTCTTTTTTATCAGTCTGTTTTAACCATTCACCTTTGTCGGCTCGAGCTTCAAACGAGTGTCAGCCGAATTTAATCGAGCCGTTTCGAGGCTCGAATTAAGTCGATTCAACTAACGAGCTCGCGAGCCTGCGAGCTCACGAGCCTGTGTGATGTTTGGAGCCGAATCGAGCCTAACGCTCGGCTCGGCTCGTTTACACCCCTACCGCCATATGTGTGGTGTGGGACCCACTTTTGCTGATGTGGCACCCACTCAGCCTCCACTATTTAACGAAATACTCTCATATTTAACAGAATATTCCTTTTGTTATTCCCTCCAGTATTTGTGTTGCACCTTTTCTGATCGGAAGTCTTTAATTTACACTTAGTAAGTAAAAGTGAGTCGTTAAAACAGGCCGATAAAAAGATTGGTGGATAAATCATATTTTTTGATCTAATTAAGTGACTTTTTTTTAAATAAATATAAAAACTCTTAAACTTTAAATTTCACGATAAATGTTACTAGAAAACTTTATTCTTATTTCGTAAAAATTTCCCGAAAATACAAGAACACAAGGTGAAGGACCCAAACAGACTTAAAAACGGTAAGTGGCTAAATGATCATCGAAGTAGAAACTTCCAGGGACTATATTAGTATTAGACCATTTACATGCTCGAGCACCTGCAGTGCACCTGCACCACTAGTGCTGGAGTGGCAGGTGCTCTAATCACAGTCCAAAACTAAATAGAGCATGAAATCTTTTCTCCTGAGTTTTATGAGAGATTAAATTTGATGCGAAACGGATCAAGGTGTTTCTAGGGGAAGGATTCTGTCATAAATGTGTGTGATATACAACTGGAGACAAGTTGCAGTTCAGATTAAGGATCTTTGAGCCGTTTCCTTTCTCCGGTCTCGACCGATCTCATCAGGTCAAATCACCGCCGCAGTCCGGTAAGTTGGTCATCGCCACCACCGCGAGAGGCGGCTCCTGAGGCGCCGATTTGCTGATGGGTCAGGGAATCAGCTGCAGGGAGCGACATGAGACTGCTTTCTTCAGAGCTGTGCAGACCGGTGACCTGGAGATGGTGAAAGCCATGGTGAAAAAAGACCCACGACTCTTGAAGAAGAAGAATACTGGATATTCGAAGTCGTCTTGCTTGCATATTGCAGCTTTGAATGGTCAGATCGAGGTGAGTTATGGTTTTTATTGATCGGAAGTGGATGATATTGGTGGTCTCATGATACTTAGGTCTTCATTGATTTTTGGTCGTTTAGGTTCTCTGTTTTCTTCTCGATTGCTATGGCAGGCCAGACATTCTCAATCGCTTCAGACAGGTAACTCAGTGTTTTGTTTCTCCTTTTTTTGTAGTTTCTGTCTCAAGTTCCGTTCTGATTTCTATTAGTAATTGTTTAGTTTTTTGGTTGTGTTAGACTCCATTGATGTTAGCTGCAAGGACTGGGAAGAGCAGTTGCGTCAGGAAGCTTATTGAGAGTGGAGCATATGTGAGTTCTGTTTCAAGGGCTTGTTTGGATTCAGTTTTCCCTTCATCTGCATCTTTCTGTTTATTTGGTAGAGGGGTTTTAACATTTGATTGATCATGAGATTGGCCTTGAAACTTGTCAGGTTTTGATGTTTGATTCTCTTCAAGGAAGGACTTGCTTGCATTACGCAGCGTGTTATGGTCACTTCGATTGCCTTCAAGTTCTTCTTTCAGCAGCACGGGACAGCTCTCTTGCCGATTCTTGGTATTGCTTTCTCTCTCTGTCCACAATGTCCAGTGTCCAGATGGTTTTTCTTGCAGTCAATATCTAATGAAAATGAAAACATGTTGCAGGGGCTTTTCGAGGTTTGTGAACATAAGGGATCAGAGTGGTGCAACTCCTTTGCATCTCGCAGCCCGTGAAGGTTTCTCTAACTGTATTCGAATCCTCTTAGAGAATGGGGCTCTAGTTTGTGCTTCAACCAATGGGAATGGGTAATTTTCTTACTTCAATTAGAGTATCTACCAGTGTGGGTTTGGAATGACCATAAAATTTTGCAGTTTTCCGGGCAGTACAGCTCTGCAGTATGCTGCTCGCGGGGGCTCTTTGGAGTGTGTCAGAGAGTTGCTGGCTTGGGGAGCAGAAAGGCATCAACCTGATTCTTTTGGGTAAGCGTGTTAATCCTAATCACTAATTTTCTTTCATAGTCTGATCATGGGGGTGTATTGGTGGAGATAGCAAACAAATCTCCTACAGTCACATGTCAAGTAAAAATCAGTGAAATTGTGGAGTGGATCATTAGCATATTGTCTTGCCTTTTATCTTTGAAAGTTCATAATAAAGGGAGAATGGAGAGAGGAGCACAACAGGTCTGGGGGGGGGGGGGTACGAACTTAAGAAGATGATTGGCGAGCATAGGAGTCAAAATTACTCATTGGAACAGAAAGTGCACCTAATGCTGCTGGAACAGGAAATTCAGAGAATGTTAAGCACTATGAGTGTTGGTTGAGCTTTAAAATCCTTTAGAAACTCAGAAAGATGAAGTGCTCCTTTGATTTAATTTGTAAATGGGTCTTTCAGGTTTTGCTTCACCAAGTTCCATATTTATGCAGGAGAATACCCTATGTAATTGCCTTGAAGTACAAGCATGAGGCTTGTGCTGCTTTGCTGAATCCTGCATCTCCAGAACCTCTCGTCTGGCCATTACCTGCACGGTTCATAACTAGTCGAAATCCAGAAGCTAAAGAATTGCTAGAGAAGGCTTTAATGGAAGCAAACATGGAGAGGGAGGAAACCATCATAAAGGAAATTAACCACTCACTTCCCTCTGCTTTAAATACTGTGGTTAAGACCGAGGATGATGTATCTGAGTCTGAGGTGACATTCCCTCCGTCTTACTTTTTACATTCAATTACATGGAAACAAAAAAACTGGGCAAAAAATAAGAAGATTAGTGTCAAAGATGGAAAAAAATGCAATTATTTGTTTGTTTCAAGTCAAACTAGCATATTTCAGAGACAAATCCTGATGATAGAATAAGTCATCTTTGATTAAAAGTGTGTTACTTTTGCTTTAACATTCGCTGTAATCGTGTTCTTCTTCTTGTAATCTCCCTCAAACAGATGGTTGATGTCAATGTCTGCTGCATATGCTTTGAGAAGGTATGCACAATTGAGATCCAAGAATGTAGTCACCAAATGTGTGCCCACTGCATTCTAGCCCTCTGCTGCCACAGGAAGCCTAACCCCGAAACTCCAGTCTTCATGGCTCCACTTTGCCCTTTCTGCCGCAGTAACATTACACAAGTGGCAGTTGTCGAGCTCTCCATTGATGATTCGGAAGTAAAAGTAAGTCCTAGGATGAGCTCTCCAAAGATTATCAGCAATGACACAGATGGAAAAGCAAGCCCACCAAGAGCAAGTGTGAAGACACCTGACAACGAGACGGAACCTGGAATGAGCCCTCCAAAACCGATCAAGTTGAGGAAGTCCAATCGCATAGAAGGCAGCAGCAGTTTGAGAGGTTTGTCAGCCATAAGCTCATTTGGGAAAATGAGCAGCCGAAACTCGGGAAAATTTTCATCTGAAAGCAAATAGTTGGATGAATCTTAAGGCTTATTAGTGAAGGGTATTCTATTATGTCAGCCAATTATTGAATCCAATTGTTCATGACATGTACAAGAGCTATCCCAAAACAAGAGTTCAGGAGAAAATATGAAGTGATGAAATGCAGAACTGTTTTGTGTACCCTAATTTTGACAAGTCTTACAAAAGCATCAACTTGGGTTTTTGGTGCTGTTGGCTGATTTTAGAACACAGTTGCTGTCACTAAACTTTTCCCACTAACAAGTTCTCAACGTATATCTGTAATCTTTTTGGATTTTGTTTCTGTTTCATTCAGGCTATATAGACTACATACAATTTTCTCTGGCAGAAAGAGAACATAAAAGAAGAGATAACAAACAGCTGCTGGCAATGATTCAGTGAACAGGTGCACTCATCTTAAGAGATATAGTACAAAACAGGTTATAGAAAGCGAGTTTGCTGGCAATTTCCCTTGTATTGGAGAAATTGCTGCCAATGATTCACTGAACAGCTGCACTCATCTCTGCACATTGCTGAGGCCAGGTTTATATTCTCCTATTCCTAGTAAGTCCTGCAGATTAAGTTACCAAAATGTTTACCAAGGAGCTGAGATGAAAAGTAATTGACGATAAAAACTAAAGAGATAGTAACAAACAAGCGCACAAGAGCTGAGAGGTAGAGTACATGAGACAAAATGCAGGAAAAGAAATGAGCGTTAAACTTAAATGGAGAGTATCAGGATCGAGCAGAAATCAGATACTTTCCCAAGTACCATATAATTCCATAACTGACTAACAATGACGTTAAAGCAACTGACGAAAGTGTTAACCAAGCAAGGCAACAGAAGTTACTTCTGATTCTAAAATACTTGTCTCCCTGGCTGTTTGGTTGGTCTAGGAGCATTATATGGTAGCTAACATATTTCTTGACTCCATGTCTCCATGAGAATTAGAGAAATACAGAACAGAAGCATGAAATGAATGTGTATGCAGAGCTCTGGCCATGCATTGATATCATTATAAATTTGTAAACCTCATGTTGGGAGCTGTATGAGTCCATTTTGCCATCCTATTGAATCGTGTAGGTGGGACTAGATGAGGAGCATGTACAGGATAGTGCAGCTTATTGTTGTGTATCTTTTCCAAGAACAAAAATTAGAGGCAGAACAAACATGAGAGATGAACTAACCTGACATGCTTTATTTTTTGCTCTAGTTTCCGCTGTGCTAGGGACATCATGATTTGGCTTCAAAAATCTCTTCTCACGCCTGTCACATGATACCCATCCATCTGAAAATCTTCCTCCCCTAGCACATGAATTGAAAAACATGCTGAAACCATGGCAGAAGAAAGTTTTGCAGGTTTAATTACAAATGATAGCTTGAACATACTGCATATAAGCCCGAACAATGAATTCAGCACTCTGAACGTTACGATTTTCATCGAACTCAATTGTCTTGTCCTTGATTTCAAAAGAGAGATTGAAATAGAAGGATATTTTCCTCCACCCTGAAGACGACAATGAACTAAACTTGTTGCATATTCCATTCCTCACTTCTAAGAAATCAAGGATACAGAAAGTAACCATATTACCTGACTTTTTTATGAATGGGTTCCCAGAGATCATCGTGTAGTCTGATTTCTCCAAAATCTGCACATAGTATGGAAACAGAATTGATCACCATAAGTCAATAGGATAGGAAATTGAGGCCATCAGAAGAACAGAATTTCAACTCCATTCATACATTTCTCCATATAACTTAAGGATTGCAGAATCTAAAACAATGCACAAATGCAACACATTAGCTAGGTTTGTTTCAGCTAATGGATGGGAACTAATTTACCGCCATAGCTGAATTCTGGTACTCTTTAAAAAGCTCGACAGATGGAAAATTGCCTGACAAGCTGTGCCTCAGAATTCCCTCTTCTTGCTTTTCAATACTCCCCGGAGAAACCTCCGATCCGCCGTAGCTCCCGGGGGAAAACCTTCCAATACCTGGCGACATATACGATTCCGGCGATCTGTAAACCAACAACGGCGAGGCAGCAGGAGGAGGAGTCCTGTGAACCACGGCGAGTGGGCTGGTCTCCGCGACCTCAGAAGCACAAGAGCGTGTCATCTTCTGTGGGCGATCATAATGTTGAGCGGAAGAATCTGGAGGACCGTAACGATAGATCTGGTGAGGGTTTTTAGTGTTTTGAGGAGGCGAAGCATAGGACACGGGGGTGGTCGGGGATTGTTGGTTGGGGAACTTAACAGCGACGGTGCCGCGGTGTTTGGTGGAGGAGTAGGTGGCGGCGGCGGCGGCGGCGTCGATTACGGCCCACAATGCAGCGTCGTCTAGGTCTTTGTCGTCGAAGGAATTGGGATTTGTCGAGTTCATTTTCCCGATAGCTTCTCTTTTTCTCTTTTCCCGATTTGTCGTCGTCGAAGGAATACAGCGCGCTCAAAATCGCCGGTATTCAAATTTGAAATATAGACAATTAAACGATGTCGTTCTACAAATGTGAGAAATGTGTGTGGTGGTATGCTACCTTGGCCAGGGCCAGGGTTGATACAAGCAAGATCCTTAGTAGGGAAGTACGTTCCTCTAATTGACTTATAGTACATCTCTAAGATTATGTAAACCAAGCCTTAATCAAATTATATTTTAAGATTAAATCTCAACCCAAGCCTCCAAAACCTTAGTGATGGATCTGAATCATGATGTAAACTTGATTAGTCAAACACCGGAGGAAAATGACATATTTTATCACTGAGGTTTGTGAAAATATCGCATTTTATCACAACAAAAAATGGACTTTCTTTGCCATGGACATTTACTCTTTGGACGCTTTTTACCATTGATATTTACTATTTAAACACAATTTACCATTGATTTCATTAACGAAGGGAATATTCCGTATCGGTTTGACACATGTAGGGATGGTAGTGGGTCGGATGATATCCACCAACCGCGGATAACCGCGAGCTATGTAGCGGTTATATCCGCGGTTATTGACTAGTAGGTGAAATTTAATAACTGTGAGGCGAACGATTACGGTTACGGATATCAGCTATCTGAATCGTTGATACTCGTAACCGTAAACCAACCCATTAACACTAGGCCACTAGCCCATTTCTCAGTCCATTCCCATTCAAAAAACTACATGTATTAGGTTTGCTATCAGTTGAGGTATTTTATTTACTACTCATCATATTGCACAAGGTTGTTTGTTTTCAAGGTTATTGCACATAGGTTTCCATTTTTCAAGGGTTTGTTGATTTGTATTGTTCATATATTTTCAAGCAGTATCCGCGGATTAATCGTGGATGCCGGATATCCGCGAATATTCATTAATGGGTGTTAGAGAATAACCGCATTGGTGGATATCCGTTAACTGCAGATAGTTATATATTCACAGTCGCGGTTTAGGTATAATCGCGGATAATCCGCTTTGTTGCTATCCCTAGGCACGTGACATCCATGTTATTATTCTAATAGTCAATTGAACCCAAACTTTTAAAACAAACAAATTGACCATAAACTTGTAAAAGTTACAATCTAACTCTCCATCTCTATCCGAGCCTCAAATCTGCTCCTTTCGGCCACCACCTTCGTCGATGCTGCCCCATCCCACCCTACCTCGTCGGCTCTGCCCAACATCACATTGCAACTCACCTGCCCTACCAGAACTGGACCTTGGTCTCAGTGCAAGCAATGTTCTCGAGAATTCTTGACCGGGTTCTCGCAGAGAGAGTATGGTATGAGCTCGAGGTAGGGAGGGTGGGTCGGCGGCATAATGACGGGCTTCCATTGGGCGGCAGCCCCAACATTTGGGATGGTCGAGGGAAGTTGCAAAACAAAGGAGGTAGTGGACTTGGGGTGGCAGAGTACTCGTCGATGAGCAAAGGGTCGCCCCTGGCAGCCCTGACATCTTGGGTGGTCGAGAGAGGTTGTTGAGCAAAGGATGTAGTGGACTTAGGGTGACTTGTGAGGGTAGTGGCCCAATGGAGCAAATTTCGAGCTTAGGTAAGGGAGATAGTTAAATTATAACCTTTACAAATTTAAAATCAATTCGTTCATTTTTTAAATTTTGAGTTTAAATCACATGACAACAAAAACAAGCATATCTCAACGAATCGTAACTTTGAAATTTGGATGGAGTACGAAAAGCGAAACAGGGAAACAGGCTCTCTCTCAGTCCAGTTCATCGTAACCGAAAAGCGTACTCACCGCTTGAACCGCTTTAGCGCCGTCTGTTCAAACCATTCAAAAGGCGTGCGCGTTGATCTTCCGCCGCCGCCGTAGGAAGTTTTGAACTCGTCGTTTACTTCGACGGCTTCACCGCTTCTCTGATCGGCTCTGTGTTTCCCTGACATTTCCGCGAACACCTTAAGCTCATCAACAGGCCATTCGAATTCCTTACCAGCAGCTCTCATTATATTCGTCTTCATCGCAGTTCCCTTCTTTGCGCCGCTGATTCTGGCTGAAACCGTTGCGAGCAGAACAGGATCAAGGTAATCCACCAGCTTCCTCTTCGTCGATCCTCTCTCTTCATTCCGTTGCAGTTCCGGTCCATTCTCCTCCAGTCGCCGGCCGGAATCGTAACTTTGGAGGAAAAAAAACGATCAACGCTATTCAATTCATATCACCAGTTTCAACTAAAATTTCATTAGATTGAGAGATATATGAGAGAGTACGATGAGTGAAGAGACGGAGGGCGGAGGAGACGGTGCTGGATGTCTTCCACGGTGGCTACGGGAGTAAAAATGGAATCTGCCGGTTGAGTTTGCTCTGCCATATTTTGGCGCCTGAATTTCGGAACCTGAAGCTTCTCGTTGTTCAAATAAGCAAATGCAGTGATGGATTACGTTGCATTGCCTTTTGCGTGAAGAATTTGTGAATACTGCTACTGTTCTTACGATGGTCTGGAAGGTTGCTTGGAAGAAAAGAAACTTGTATTGTATGTACCTATAAGCTCCTTGTACACCAATGTACAAACCAAACAAGTGAATGCATTTGGGTTTACTTACAATTCTACTGTCTACAAAAAACCGTAATGAATGAGAAGTTTACTTTTCCTGACTAAAAGTACAAACGGAAGCTCATGCAGGTGTTAGAAAAGAGGAGTCTGGCGCCCAACTTTCCTTGGAGTTCCAAAATTTTGGTAGATTCTGATTTCACCTCCATGAGTTGCTGTGACGATCACCATCCCCCACGCAGTTGGCTGAATCGCTTGGTTGGCATGTCCATCGAACCATGAGAACGCGGGAGACCCAAATGGAGACCAACCAGCAGACCATGATGTAGCTGTGGGAGCTGCTGCGGCCATGGTGGATGAGTCCTCTGTTCGTGTCGGGTTTTGATTGGAATCAGCAGCAGGAGAAGTTGATGATGAGTCTCCTGCATCTACAGAAGGAGAAGCATTCCGGTTGGCATCTACAGCATCATGATCATCAACTCTTGTGGAAGAAGATTTCTGTAATGTATCACCAGTCCCTTCAGGTTCAGACTGAGAAGGTTGTGGTTGGGGTTGTGCATGGTCTTCTTCTGCCGGGGTTGTCTCTGAAAGATGATCTTTCTTCTTTGGAAGAGGTGGCAGCCCCTTTTTGTTGTGTTTGCCTACACTGTCTTCCTCTGCCTTTGGTGAATCAGAAGAAGTAAGTGCTTGCAAAGGATTGATTCGTTTCGAGTTTCTTTTCGAGTTAGGCACTGGCATGGGTGGAGGGTCACCTTTTACAGTACCAGGCCAAGTAACAGCTGCGGATACATCTCTGCAAGGGAACTGTTCATAAGCTCTTGTGATGACAACACTTCTTTTCCCAGTGGTCGCATTTCGGGTTTCTTCCTTCCTCCAAACGTAAACATTTGAATCTTCACTTGCAGATACAATGTATTTACCGTTTGTGCTGAATGAAGCTGCTATTTGGCTTTCAGTATTTTTTAATCCTGGTGAGCAACAAGTTCTCATCATATAATAGAGAAAACCATGAACAAATAGGAGGAACAGGCATTTCTAATTAAACCGTACCTCTTAACTTACTAATGACTTCAATTCCATCCATAATTCGAACTCGCGAATCAGCAGATGTTATGAGAACTTCAGATGGATTGGTTGGACAAAACTGCTCAAAAATGAGCTTAAGTTACATGATTTGATGAGCTTAAGACCACAGATACAGTAACAAGCAATGCAAAACAGGAAAAGGACCTTGGAACAAAAAACTAAAGAAGCGTATATTACTTGAAAACCAGTGATCTTTTTAGCCGCTTTCTTCTTGTTGACAACCTCCAAATCGTGCATCTGTTCCAGTTTTCCATCTGGCCGCAATATAAAGTAAGCAATCAAGAACAAGAATTGGACATTTTTGCTCACTTGAAGCTAGATTATCATCAAAAGGAAAAGAAGTCATACCCTCTGTGCAAAACATGCGACAACTTCCTTTATGAGAGCCTATAAAAGCAGACTTCAACCATAGAAAAGAACAGGGAAAAAAAACATATCATTATAGGTTGGTAAAAGGATTACAAAAGGCAATGACAGAGGTTGAACTGATAAGTGGGTAGCGAGGTTACTTAGTAGCACCTGGCCATCAGGGGCATAACATGCAGCAGTGACCATTTCATGAAAGTCTGTCCAATCAACAACTTGACGGTTTGTTATGCTCCAAATTCTAACTTTCGCATCGAGAGACCCACTTAGGAAATAATTGTCATCAACTGGATTAAAATGTATGCAGGTGACTGCCAAAACAGATGCAAGTACAAAGCTACTATGAGTTAGAAAATGTTTGATTTGCATTATTAGATTCACATACCATGATGTTTATTTGGAGAGCAGGACTAAAACAAATCCTACCATAATCATTGTGAGCAAACATCTTCAGACAGCTCTTGCTTTCCATGTCCCATAATCTAACGGTTTTATCCATTGAAGATGAAAGCAATTGCTACAACCAAAAAATCAATCTCCATTATCTCACTGTTTTATCCATAGCAGTATGATGAAACTTACTAGCAGCATATCATCCAAAACAACAAAGCAATGTGTTCAAGGTCTGTATACTACTTCAAATGAAAGTTATACAGAGAAGTATATGCCTGCACATAGAACAAGAGAATATTGTGGGAACGAACCTGTGATCTAGACCATGACAAGTCCAGAATATCCTCCTGATGACCATTTAAGGTACAGATAGGTTTATCTGATAATGTGCATACAGTCTCGGGCACATGAACATACTCAGGAATAGGGTTGGCCTTTGCTTTTGCCTTCCCTTTCTTCTTGACAGGATTATTATCCGGAGAACCTCCTCCGGGGACAGGAGGATGACGTGGTGTTAAACTCCCTTCGTTGTTCATTGACATTACTTCACAATCCTGAACTTCCCAAATTTGAATCACCTTATCCTCCCCTGCACTAGCTAAAAACCTCGCGTCGAAGCTAAACCTGATAGTCCAAATAGAACCCTTGTGTGCTTGGATCTCTTGGCACAAATGGAGTGCAGTCAATTCTTTATAAGACTTCCCGGTCTGCCGAACCTTCACCCACCCATCGTTCGAGTTCTTCCCTACAGGTCTCATCTCTGGTGGTAATGGAACTTCTTTATCCTTGTCTGCTTTCATGGAGACCACACCTTTGAGGCTCTTCAGCACTGCTGCACCTCTCCGCTTGCTCATCCTCAAGCTCCTAGAAACTAGAGAATTCATGGCAGTCATTTTTTCCTTTCCATCTAGTCTATTCTCTCTCCTCATCAGTTCCTTCACAACAGGAGAATGCCCAACACAGTTTTCAAATTCCTCCATTGTTAATTGTTTTCCTGTCTGGATATCACTCAACTTGTTCCACATTCCATCCTGATCGTACCCTTTAACTATAAACTCTGATCCGGTGTCGAGGTTCTTGATTAAAAAAAACTGACCAAAGCCGCTGTTGGACACGCAACTCGACAACGAGCCTGTATGCGAATGACGGGGCTTGTGGCCGCCACTCTTTGGTACTTTCGGCGACGCTCTGACGGAAAGTTCGTTATGCGGGAAAACCCAACCTGCGCGGGTGGCGATCATGGAAGAGGTCCGCGTGAGACGCTGCTTTGATTTCGTGCCGAGCAGATCCTCTTTTCGTTGTCGATCGGATGAGAAGGTGTCGATTTCTCCGAGGGATCGAGACCGGACGAACATAGGCCAATCAGAGGAAGTTTCAGATGAAACCGGTTCAGGAACGTCTTTCGGCAAACTCGCTGCTTCTGTTGGCTGATCCTCAGGCTTCTTCTCCGGCAAAGAAGTCGAAACCGTAGCCGGAGCCTGAGCCGGAGCCGGAGCCGGAGGCGGTTGCCCGTTAGGAAGGACTGAATCAATGCGTTTAAAGCTAGCGACCTGTTTGCTGCCTGTGAGCCCCATTCCCTGAAGCAATTTCTTCCGGCGCTCTGTTATGGATCCAGGGGCGGTCATCCAGATGTTATAATCCGGCATCATCCCGGCGGAGGACGGTAGAGGCGAGAGAGCGCGTTGCCCCTGAGCATAATCAGGGACGGAAGATAACGAGAGACGGGCGTCATCGAACTCTTCTTCACCAATATCGGATTCCATATCCATGAAGCGAGCGTTGGACATTCTGTCGGATGACTCAAAGAACTCATCGTCGTCGTCGTCGTGGAGGCCGGCCCAATTCATCGTCATAGTCTTCCGTCTCTCCATCTGGGGGCGGTGGGTGCGAGTGCCGGCCATCGCTGCGCATTTGGGAATCGAAGTTTTCCGGTTTGGTATGGAAAGTGTTCGACGATTTGGCGCAGAGACGGAGGAGAGATCTGGGAATTGAGAGGGGAAGAGGGAAAGAAGGGATTGTGGTGGTGCGATGAGAAAGAAGACCGTTACTAGAAACGGAAATGGTTAGAGCACCAAATCCGCTTCGTTTTGCCGCCATTGTTCTGGTGACGGGCGAGCGCACGGAAACTCCATAAACCCTTCCACACGTCACTCACCTGGACATTTCACCTTACAATTTCCGATTTGTTTTAAGAAAAACTTCTCTTTTTAAAAGGAAGCTGAATTTACTAAGCAAATTAAGTTCGACTGAAAAAATGCTCATTGATATTGATATTGGTATTGATATTGAGTTAGTGTTTGAATTGATAATGGTATGATGGGGCTACACCCTACTTAGTCCAGACCCAATCAGGTCTAGGAACATTTTTTTACAAAGGTAAATCCCACACCCTATCGAGCCCAGACCCAGTCATATCTCCGGATATCTTTTACAAAGCTAAATATGAGTTTAGTGTAGGGATTGGAACATACTAGGGGTGAGAAATTAACCAAAGTTTGTTCGAGCTCGGCTCGAGCTCCAGCTTAATCGAACCTCAAGCTCGAGCCATTTTTTAGGTTTGTATATTAAATGAGTTGAGCCCAAACTTTCAAAGGTTCAGCTTGCGAGCCTACAAGAGCTTGACGAACAAGTTTAGTCAAGCTCGAACCTGGTAGATTCAAGCTCGAGTTCGTGAAATTTAACAATATTTCATTTAACTTATGTAATATATCTCTATTTTTCAAGCTTCTCTAGCCCATTTGAGCCTAATCGAACTGAACATTGAAATCAAGGCTAAACGTGCTATCCGCTAGCTGAGCCGAGAGCTCAAACTTGTCACGAGCCGAACTCAAGCGCAAAAATCGGGCTAAATAAAGTTTAAGCAAAACCTAATTTTCATGAATTTGAGCTTGAGCCTGTCAGATTCAGTCTCGGCTCGGCTCATTCTCACTCCTAAAACATACCTAACCTAATAAAGTATGCATACGATCTTCTTCTTGAAATATTTTATTGACTTTAGCGTTGGAATGGACATCAAAACACATAACATTGATCCCCTGAAATCTTTGATCGCAGATTGCACTTGAATTCCACCAAATGTAACTGAAATCCTTGGATTTACCAGACCGAGACTATCATATAAAAATATGGACTATTTCCAGGCGAGAGATGTATAATAATTGTTTTCTTTTTATGGGTTAGATATAAAATTCAATGAAAATTAAGAACTACTCCTAAAATTTGAGAGATGACAAGATTAATGCCCCCCCCCCCCCAAACAAAAAGAAGCTATTTTGTCCTTACAAAATATAAGGACCAGACAGGTTTTAGCCAATTAGAGGGGTCGTGCTCTCGTACCTCTAACCCAATTACCACCTAGATTCAACCCTGATCCCTTTTAAAAAAAACATGTGACCCCCTGAACATTAGTGAGTTTTACACTGATTTCGCATATATTAGTTGAACTTGAAAAGCATGAGATCAAGTATCTCAAAATTAGACTAAATATTCATTATATTTTTTTGACCAAATAAATGCTAATGTTCGTAGCTAGGCCTAGGTAGCATGCATGTTCGAATTGGTATACATTTTGCTCCTTAGTTTCCAAAAAAAAAAAAATCGATACTTTTATTTTTGGTATTTAAGCCATTGATTTTCCAACATTTTAACATATAAACTTAATTAATTATTATATTTAAATGAAAAATTATCTTTGTTAATTTCTATATAAATTTTTATAAAATTCCTTTAAGAAATTCTTCCTATATTAAACTTAGACTTGGTAAAACATCTATATAGTGTTTAAAAAAATCAAATGTATAAGTACTTTTCTTGCCACACAGATGGAATAATAGCAAAAGGTAAATATGCTGAACTTCGAACCTTGAAGTACACGGTATATAAAAGAGTTCTCAACGGAATTAAAGAGTAGACACCAAGTTCCAACAATTATCTAATTGTTAAAAGTCCGTAGTGAAAGGAGCACAAGATTATAATTAGGACAACTATTCTCTTTTTAGATAAATTTACTCTTTTCCCACAGAGATTAAATAACCACAATTAATCTTCTTTATTTTTTATACAAAGGGGATAGGGGGTTGAGATATCGAATGCTTGAACTCGATACCTTTACAAATGTCCTTAAGAGCATGACCAAGCCAAGTGTTCAGGACAACCACAATCTTTCTAATTACTCATAGATTGCATATATCCCATTCATAAAAAAAAAAATCATAACCTTTTTTTTTCTTTGAAATATACCCATCATATAAAAAACAAACTTTTTAGACAAAATTGCTTAATATGGTACATGTAAAACTCCCCAAGCTTGCTGGCTTAGCAAATAGACTTGTTTGTTTTATTGATATGTACCATATATCTCCTTTTTGCAGACAAGAGGAATTTATTATGTTATGCTAAGAAAAGCAATTATGAGGGATGTTTGCTTCTCTTGGAAAACTCTTATGCCAGCCACTGCAAATTCTAGTAGTTATATTTTTTTATTACAAGACAGGAAGCATCTTGCTAGCTAGCTAGGGATCTGGGCTTCTAATTCTATTCCCTTGTTTTCCACAAAATTAATCAACCGTTACTCTATACTCCCGAATATTCCTCAAATCATCTTTATTTTGTAATATATACCAATTCCCTTTTTCTTTTTTCCTTCTTCTTCTTCTTCCACAAGAACATATATAGCTTTTGTTCTTCATGTAACAAAAAAGTACCAATCTCACAACAACTGGTGTACAAAAGTAGTGAAACTATATAATCCATTATTGGTTTTATGAAATTTAAGTAAATTTTTTAGCATAACACCAAAATAAAAATTTATTATGTAAGAGAAAGCAAAATTAAATAACAGTAATAATAATAAAAATGAAATTAAGAGAGGGAAAGATAAGGGACTTATTTTATGCGAAATTTTATATCTTATTGTCTTGCTTTCTTGATCTTCCGGCGGAAATCGGCGAAAAGAGCCGGCGGGAAAAGGGCTTCAACCTCTCGTGATAGATCGAGCTGCTCGGAGATGATGTCGGAATCCCTTCCGTCGACACTACTGCTCTGATCAGCCGACGCTTTCCTTTTACGGCTCATCGTCGTTGACGAGAACACACAACACCTCACCGGTCTCCGTTTTCTCGGCGCCGGTGGGCATTCTCTTAGCACAGTACTAGAATACGTCGGAGTCCTGAACCCGTCGCCGTTTTCCACATCTGTCACGGAAACCTCCCCTAGCGTCGACGGCTTCTCGCCGGAGCACTGATCATCATGATCAACTTCATCTTGCAACGACGACGACAACGTAATTCTGTCCTTGGCATCTTGAAACCCTACTTCCTCTTGATCATCATCTTCAACTTGCTGCCGCTTATGATCATACTCTGAGTTTGACATATTGGAGATAGAAAAAGAATTGGAAGAAATCCAGAGAGCATATAGAGAAGAAGATGAGAAGGTTTGTGATCACAAATATAAATCAATAATTAATGAGGTGTTTAATGATATATATATAAATATATATACAAATAGTTTTTTTAATGAGGTGGTTTGGTTGGAGTGAGATTTAATTTCTAAGCTTTTGGTAGAGGGGGATGGAGTTAACGAAAAGGCAGATGTTAGAGTTCGTATTGGATCCTTCACCAAACTTATAGCTAAAGATAACTAGAACCACTCCAACAATACAAAAAGAAAAATTGCTTTCAACCCCCATAAACTTGTACACTATCTACATTTGATACCGTTTATTGTACATACGATTAAATTACACACATATTCCTCCGTCCCCATAAGATTTTAAAGTTTGATTGGACGCAGAGATTAAAGTGAATGTATCACTTTATGTAATTTGACATAATTGTCCTTAAGTTGAGTTTGCACAAAAATCGAGATAGAAAAGTAAAAATAAATTATGGATATATATAGTTTGATAATTTTGGAGGAGAGAAGTTCTTGTTTAAGAAAAAATGTATAATTTTTCAAAGAAAGTCCGAAAATGAAATGTATATAATTTTTCAGAAACGAGGAGTAACAATTTCCCCTTAATTTTCACTTATAGCAATTTAAGCAGTTCTATATAGTATTGTGTGCAATTAATGATAGATTTCACTTAATCATTACTTTTCTTATATTTATACTCCCTTCGTCCTCGATTAATTGACTCATTTTTTGTGTTGTTTCACAGGATTTAATCTATGTTTTTTTCATGAATGTTTAAACATTTACAGTTAAATAATTTATTTGCATATCATAATTTGCAACATACTTTTTCTAAATCTATTTTAATTGAATTTTTTACTATTTATCTTTATAAAAAATTGAGTTAACATTGAACTTTAAAATATCAAAGTCAAACGGGCCAATTATTTGAGAACATATGCAGTATTATATTTGAGATTTTGCTTTTATTGTAATTTGTAAATGGTTAGATGTGTATGGTTGAGAGTATGAGGAACCAATGAAAATAGTATGGAACTTTTGGAGATGAATATAATTTACCCATCAATCTCTACTAACTTTGATGCATCCATTGCTAGCTGCACGTGGTTTGCTATAACATGGGGACCATGATAACGATATATAAACCTCATAATAATTAATGTAAATGGTTATAAATATAACATTTATCAAATAATTAGTCTGATTACTTTCTAATTTTGCTTATTAAAACAAGATTTAGGATAAAGTGTACTAAAAAGTGCACCCATAAAAATAAATTATCAAATTGTAGAACTCATCACTTATGTCGGCTCCTTCCTTCTTACTTATCATTATGGGTGCATACTTTACATAGGTTAAGGAGTGCACACTGTATAGTTACTCTTAAAACAATGATATCTGAAAACTCATTTCGAATTCAAATAAGAATGTCATCATTAGTAAAACAAAAAAAAAAACCAATAATTGACCATATTCTAACGAGTAAAACTTCAATTAAATTACAATAACACGACAAATTTCAATATTATGTCTTGAGATTTATATATATATATATATATATACATATTTATATATATTTAAGTATGTATATAGAAATATAAGTTAAATTTTAAAAGATCTGAAGCTTCTAATATTAATTTGAGCTTTTATCATGTGAATCCTATCTCGTGATATATATATATATATATATATATATATATATATATATATATATATATATATATATATATATATATATATATATATATATATATATATATATATATATATATATATATATATATATATATATATATATTTCGGTCTTCGGATTCTTTGGTTATTCTCACAAGGCAAGCAAACAACTACTAATTCCTTTGACTTTGCGGTTGATTAAACTTATTAAATTAGATGCAAGAAAATAGAGTCCAGTCCATTTATGACTACTGTAGCTAGATTACGGAGTTACATACGGTGGAGAATTAATAAGAGTAGCTATACGTTTAGCCGACTCACTTTAAGAGCCCCTTACAGTAACTAAAAAAGAAGAAACATGGAGCTCATCTCATCGCCGTGTTTCTCGACAACGAAACCGGAATCGTCAAATCTTCACGGATCTATCATTCTTTCTACATGTATGGAGTAACAAAATTAAATCGAAATTCAACCGATTTCTTATTGATGCATTATGATGCGTTCCCGTAACAATATGATGCATTATGATGCGCTTCCGTAACAATATGATGCACTCGTTTTGATGACTTATTGATGCATTTTGTTCTACAACCCACAATAATGCGCTTGATTACCACATCGATGCATTCACGATGCAAAATTATGTTCTCCCGTAACAACATGATGCACTCGTCATGATGACTTAATGATGTGCTCGTTTTCTTTAACCTTTCTAAAGGACGCGCTTGTTTACCAAAATGATGCTTAGGTTTTAAGTATGCGCTAACATACAAACATGATGCACTGGATTAAGAAACATACTTGAAGATCTTTTTTTTCTAGAAAAATGATGATAAAATTGACCAATACCCCCTCTTGAATCCAAGAAATGGTTCAAGCAAAAGTGAAGTTTTTCCAAGGGAAAAAAGATGGATCCAACACTTCTTTCTTCAAGAGAAAGCAACCTTGGATTTAGACAACTTGATCAAAACCTTTGAACAAGAGTTGAGTGGAAACGTTTAGAGAAAATAAGAGAGAATTGCTCTCAAAATCAAAGTGATTTCTTCATATATCATGTCTTCCTAAAAGTGTAAAAATAACTCATATTTATAAGTAGGGAAATGACCTAGGCTAGGAAGAAAAATAAAAATTACAAATAAAATTAAAGGAAGAATTAATTCTTTACTAATTGTCCAATTTATTTCTAGCATTAGTGGACAATTGATTAGTTGAATCATTAGGAGTTGAAAGGTGTAAATTTTATGAAATTATTCATTCTTCTCCAACTTGTTTCATCTTCTAACTTGAGCCCTCCATATTTCCAAAGTGCCTTGTTCTTATTGGGCTCAAATTATGATGAAGAAGATTTGGGTCACTATTCCTTCATATTCCTTAGGCTTAGCTCTCGAGTCCTTAAAATTCAAGGAAGTTGCATACACGTCACTAGGTAGATTTCCATTTCCATTTCCATTCCATTCCATCACACTCAAATACAAGATTAGAAATCTTGGAAAATTTACCAATTTTTGAATTTTGTAGTGGTTCTACTTGTTATCTCTGCTTCCAATACCTTCTCCTCCGAAATGGGGTTTGAGTACTCCATTGTATACCCAAGTGGTTCACTCTCCCAAACCTGTTCATATGACAAAGAAGAACATGTTTGCAAGTTATCAATGGTTAGTAAATCATAAGGTTTAGTTGGAAGCAAGATTGTTTCTTTTTTACTCATTTGGGCTAGTGGAGGTCTCTCTTGTCTTCTCCCATTATCATTTTCTTTTCTCTCAAAACACTCGATGATATTTTTCTCTTTGATCCCTTGGATCAATGCCTGACTCTTTTCACTCAATCCCTCTTCTCTTTCATCATCTCCTTTTTTCTTACTCTCGACCTCACATGATTTACTATGATTGTCATCCCAACAAGGTAAGAATGATTCCTAAAATTCTTCAAAAAAGTTGATCTATCCGAGCAACAAAGTCAGTGGCATTTCGTTTGGGCTCCTCTACATGATGGTTACTTGATGTTGACTTCTTAAGAAACGGTTGGTTGGTGGATGGTAGTGGCGGAGCTTGTCGGATGTATGCATATCTCCTCATCATAAGGATTTTCAAATACTCCCATGATTCAATGTCAATTTCACCATACCATCCAATTAAACTGGATTTTGGAAAATACCAATAATTTGCCTCTCCTTGCAACATATCTAAAATATCTTTTGAATTCCCTTAATGTTATTTTGGGCAAAGAAAATCTCTACAGGTTTCTCCAATGATAAATAGTCATAGGTATCATCATATCCCTAAAATTCCAACATCAGATCCATGACAAGATCTTTCTCTTCTCTCTCACTCAAGAAATTATCTTAAAAATATATGATATTGTCAAAATGTTTTTCAAGATATTTGCACTCACAACTAGATAAATTGCAAGAAATAAATTGCAAAATAATAAATTACAAGATCTAAATTGCGAGAAAGTAAAAGTTAGGTGCGGAAATGTAAATTGCAGAAAGTAGAAGTTAGGTGCAGGAATGCAAATTGCAAGAAAGTAAAGAGTTAGGTGGTTAATGGAAAAGATTTAATGATGGTTAGGGGTGAAAGTTGAACGAAACAGCTCGAGCTCAGCTCTATTCCGGCTTGATTAAAAGTTCATTCGAGCTCGTTCATATTATTTTCAAGACAAGCTTGAACAAAATTTTAAACTCGATACATTTATCAAGTCGAACATGAAAGGCTTAGTGCTCTACTCGACTCTATTTAGCCTAACTTTTCCATTGATATTTGTGAACAGCTCGAGCTCGATCTCCACTCGGCTCGATTTAAATGTCGTTCGAGCTCATTCATATTATTTTCAACCCAAGCTTGAACACAATTTCATGCTCGATATAATTTTCAAGCTTAACATGAGCAACTAGTACTTGGCTCGGCTCGTTTTCACCCCTAATGATGGTGAAATCATTTTACATCAAGAACACAAAAACTCTTTATCTTAAAAAAATGGTTGTGATGATGGCTCTGATACCAATTGATATTTTTTTCTTATGGATTAAGAAACACAATTTGAAGGATCTCTTCTTGGCTAGAATGGATTGATAAAATGGCCAACACCCCCTCTTGAATCCAAGAAATGGTCCATAGGTGGATTCACATCAGATGTTCTCCATTATAAATATGATGCACTTTTTTCCACTAATTATGCAATCCAGCTCACACATCATTAAGGTACATAGAAGCATCATAATGAGTCAATGCACATTATTAAGGTACATAGGAGCATCATAATTACATCATCTACAGCAGGTTGCAGTTTCGGATCATGAGATATGAATCGCATTTTTCAGCTAAGGAAGTGGTTGGGAATGGATCGAAGACGCCTCAGGAAGCGATTGGGTGCTCTGGCATAGTTGGATTTCGTAGTATCGACGCTTTTGGCCTCCAAAAGCTTGTTCTTTGCCGATAACATAGAAGGGCCGTCATCGGTGGCGGTGATGGACATGGAAGGGTCGTCGTCGGTGGCAGAAGGAGGCTTGTGTGAGTGGTCTCGTTGCAAACGTTTATGGGCTGAGGTTATCGACGTTGAAGGAAGGCGCCGATGAAGAGTCGTAGAAGAAGATGCGTGTCAGTAATGACATTATTGTAAATAAAAGGAACACGGCTCACGAAGACTCACTTAAACGTGAGGCGCACCGTACTCCGTACCTATTAATATATAACTCATTCGTACGGATCTTATTACATCTTTTTTGAACAAATCTTATTACATATCTAAATGTTTAATTTTCATAAAGGATAATTCTAAATAAAAAAGATGGAAGGATAAAGTGGTAATTAAGATTGATAATTAATTTTTTTTTTAAAGAAATACTCTTAAATTAAAATTTGTTTGGATAACTAAACTAAAATGACAAAACCGATAATATTTTTTATGTGATGGAGGGAATACTAAAAGGGTAAAACTCTATAAATCATGACTTTCCTTTATATGTCCAATCAATTGTTAATAGGACAATATTTTCTTTCAACCAACCTGGATTGGAGGACCGTGGCATGATGTTATTTTCTTTTTTCAAAAAAGATTGAAGGATTTGATTAAATTTCAAGATGGATGTAAGTCTTATATATATATATATATACATATATATATATATACATATATATATATATATATATACACACACCTGTTTGGAATACACATATGGCACCACCATTATCTAATTCTGAATTGGCATCTTATAATTAGGTTAACAAGAATTCTTGTTAGAGGATTTTGGATTGATCTTCACTTTCTTCTTGTCAAACTTCGCCATGCTTCCTACTTTCATTTCCCAAAATTCGTACTCGCAACTTGTAAATTAATTTGATTGAAGCTTAATTATTCTGCTTTAGGTGTTGTAATTAATTACTAAAAAGTACTGATCACACATTCACTCAAGCGCTTTTAAATTGGGTAGTTTTTGTAAACAAATGAGGTAGGATATGGGTGTGTAAAGTTGTGTGAGGTTTACGTTTCATCAACCACTGTTAATGCAGTAGCTATATGGCTAACTAACTTGTTCACCAAACGCATAACTAAGGAAAGATAGATGACCACCACATGCATGATATATGATGAGTTAAAACCGAAGAGTGCTAGAAATCGTGACACCGGGTTTCTCCGAGGAAGGAGTATATAATATATATATATATATATATATATATATATATAGTACTGATCACACATTCACTCAAGCGCTTTTAAATTGGGTAGTTTTTGAAAACAAATGAGGTAGGATATGGGTGTGTAAAGTTGTGTGAGGTTTACGTTTTATCAACCACTGTTAATGCAGTAGCTATATGGCTAACTAACTTGTTCACCAAACGCATAACTAAGGAAAGATAGATGACCACATCACATGCATGATATGTATATATATATATATATATATATATATATATATATATATATATATATATATATATATATATATGATAGCTAGTAGGTAGACTTGCTAATAATTACTACTATAATTTCTAGAGCTATAGCTATATAGTATAGTAAATATGTTTAATTTGTTTAATTGTTGGTACGTACCACAACCACTTAATTACTACTACTAATTTATACCTAAACTAGCTAGCTAGTGATTAATTTGCTTCCTTCATTGTTTATCCTAAATGAGTCCTATGGTCCATCCACTTTAACTTCTCCATCCTTTTCTTGATCTTAGCTAGCTTTCTTCTCTTTTTCAACTCCCTATACACGATCTCGATCGTCCCATGCAATATATATACACTTCTAGATGCATGGGAACAACTCTAGCAGTAATTAATTATGGTGGCAAGGCTAGCCCTCGTCACCTACATATACAAATAGATATATTGAAAGGTCTAATTTAAAACCAACAGTCAATTAATTGTGATATGTGTGAAAGAGAAAATTAGGGTTGTAATTTTGTTTTTGTTTTTGTTTTTGGAAAAAACTGTGAAGATTGGTGTGAGATGAAAATATTGATTTGATAGAATAAAAAAATGGAGGAAAAAGACATAAAATTGATGTGAAAAGATTTGTTGAAAAGAAAACTTGCCAGTTTATTATAGAAGGAGATTGTATATACTGCAAATGAAAACATATGTTAGAAATATTTCATGGATGAGTAGAGTAGTATTTATGTTACAGTTGCAATACAAAGTTATTCAAAGTAATGGATACTTATAAATAAAAAAAAATCAATCTTTCCCCTCAGAAAAAAAATCATTCATTCATTTGGGATCCAATACGTTTGACCAATCAAATCCAATACTTTTGACATATATGAATGAAACAATATTTTTTTTGAATAGCAATGACTTTTCATCAATGGCGAATAACCTGAGGCTGGATAAACCGACTAATCATGTATGGGCCCCGAGAAATAAACTTACTCTAAGCATAGAGTGAGCAAATCTAAAAAACCAAAAGTTTAAATCTAAAGAGAGTGACAGCCTGAAACAAAATAAACAACTTAAGGTGAAGAAAACAAAACATAGTAGGATCATCAGGATGACAAGGGTACCAAACCAACAAAGGATAAACATTATCAGAGGAAGTCGTTGAACGTAGGCCCTTCCAAATTATGCCACTTGGCTTGAAACATGATTCCGTCCGTAACATTCTCAGGAGAGCTCGAGGCTACTGACCACCTCCAATAAAACCACATCAAGTGGAACAAAGAGAGTCTATTCCTTGCAACGAAACCTGGAAAGGACATGACACAGTTGACCACACCTACATCGATCTCATCCAAAGCCAGCTTAGCACCAACATTATCCACTGACACATCAATTCATTGTGCAATACGAGTGATTGAGGCAGCCTTTAAACTCCAATCACTTTGGAGTAAACCCCTCATTGAACCAGGCAGGGAGGTTGCCGCCCGTCCCTAGCGTTTCCTACATCAACTCCAACTGATGATCACTTTCGGTAGCAGCAACCCGACATGCTTACACCGGCTCCCACCATCCACTACACCACTTCAAGCTAAGCCCATACCATAACCACCCTCCACACCTGCCAGTAGTTGGAGAGGCACCAATCCTCCGACTCCATGCTCCCTTGGTTGCGTCGGTCACCAAGCCAAACCAAGGTCGGCGCAACCGTACGATGGAAGCTGCCAACCAACGTCGTTTGACCCTGCCCTGAACCACCAAAACCAGAGGCGCCTCCGTCGAATCATCAATCAAAGCCCCATCATGGATCAAACTCCTTGGGGAAGACTGACACCGGAGACTCGGATCGAGCCTAATTGCCTCCGATATCTGTGCGCCAAAAACAGCGAGATAGCCAAGACAACCACGAGCCCCAGCAAGGCAAGGTAATGGTGGGAGGGAAGATCCCGAACCCACATGAAAAAATCCACCCACCATCGGTGGAGACGAGTCGCCACAGCAAGAGAGCAAACCCTAGAACCCATAATAAGCCTTGAATGAAACAATATTAATCTTTGTATTATGATAAATCATTGCCCAATGCACACTCCTAGCTATTTTGTTTTTTTTTTAAAAAGAAAGAACTTAAGGCCACGCGTTTAGTTTTAGAAAAAATTCCAAGTTTCCTTTTCCAAAATTATTATTCAAATATTTGAGCATATAACTTTTGTTTTATGAAAGGATTTTTTTTCCAAAAATTAGAGTAGTATAAGATAGAAAACTTCAAAACATGTTTTACATTTTAACATATGACTTTTTCAAAATTTGGAAAACATGGTTTTCTATCCTTCAAAAACAAACTATACACTCAAATGTATAAAAATTTCAGAAAACAAATCTGGAAAAATTTCCAAAACTAAACTCCTCCTAATTACTATATATCGTGTCTTATATGAATATTGTGTGCAACATTTTTTTCTAACATTTAATCTATAAAATTGTTTCTCTATAAAAAATTCTACTAAGGAATAATATATATAGATATGTAGAATAAAGTCAAACTGACATATAATGTCAAACGTTACGCCACTAATAAGGTACTCCACAAAGTATATATCATGTATCCATTTCAATCTATGTTTGAGTTAAAAAATTGAAGGCAAAATGTCCTTTTTTACCACTAATATTTGGTCAAAAATTCTTTTTTGTTATTATTTTAAAAAAAGATCTTTTTTTGCCATCAACGTTATTGTTTTTGACCTCCATTTGTCGCTCTCCATTAAATTAATTACACACTAAACCTTAAAGTTTCTAAAAATCAACAAATTCATCCACATTCTTAACCACTCTTTCATCTTCATCCCTAGCTCTCGCCCTTCATGGAGCCTGTAGTTTCACACCAAAATACAATATAAACAAGATGTATTAAATTCCTTCTCATTTTCACATATAAAATTTAAAGAGAATCGTCAATTTATCGCTTCCTAATTTATCGACAGATCTTTGGGTGTTTATAATTTTCAGGGAACAACAAAACAATTTAACGATCTTTATAAACCTCATTGGTATGATTTTCAGGCATCTTTATAAGGATTGTTGATAATTTTCACTCAATTGAGAGCACTTTGAGATCGGAAAGGTCTCAAATGGCTGGGGATATGAATTTGGCAGAACACCTAGCAGAAAATGTCATCGAGAGCGCAGAGGTTCCAGCATGAGAGGGGGTTAGATTGTAACTTTTACAGATTTATGGTCAATTTTTTTCATTTTTAAAAGTTTTGGGTGAAATTGATAATGAAAATATTGTCCGTTACGGAATATATATTTCACGAATATTCCATCCACTAACGGCCTCAGTGGTAAATGTGGTCCAAAAACGTTGATGGCCTCGGTAGTTAACAACTCTTTTGCTGCAAACAGAAGAAAATATACGCCTCCTATGTTATCAGCAAAGGCTACCGATCGATTTGGTAGCTGTATGAAAAATTCTGGCAGATATACATTACTATAATTTAGTACTAATTGATTTCCACTTTGGGTCTGAAAGTGATCAGTCCGATAAACAAAAGCAAAAGATTCTTCTCCCCATCTGATCAGACACCGTTGGTTGATGATCATGATTATTGAATTTATGATTTTATGCTTTGCTTGTATATTTCTGGAAATATATGTGTAAAAACGCAAATATTGACTTTAGTTATAGTAAACTGATATACCTGGGATTCCTCCGATCTGATAGTAAAACCGGAAGTTCGTCGGATTTGGTAACTAATCAGACTTTCCTCTCCTTCACCTAACCACCACCTCCATATCCTTAATTACAATTATAGTAGTATATCCTTAATTAGGTTCCTAGCTAGGGTTAAAATATGTTTACGCGTTATTTAAATTAAACTTATGGGGTAGATTAATTTATGCTCTTTTTCACCCTTTGAACGAAGACCAAAAAATACTAGAGAGTGTTTGGTTCAAAGTTGTTTTTTAAAAGTAGTACTCTAATTAAAAAATATGACAAAATCGTATTTCTTTTTCATTTTAATTATGAGTATTCACCGAAAAATCGATGGTGTGATATGTTTTTGCATGTGGTGCATCTATTATTTTCCTAAATTTTTTGATAATATATATTGGCGAACCTTTCGAGTCAAATTAAACAAGATTTAATTGTGCTTTGTTCGATAAAAGTTCAATTAGCTAGCTAGGTCGAAAAACTAAGGTACGTAAGATGATCTCGGGAATGGCTTGATTCGTTTACAAAATTTATAAGCTAGCTGGTTTCATCCTTTTAAGTGAAGATTTTTTTATTTTATTTTATACAAATGAGGTAAATTAATGAAGATTAATCAAGTAGTACTGTTGGTGAAATGGTTGAGGGCGTACGTATATACATAGGGGACCAGTAAAAAAGCGTAAAAGAAGATGCATGGTTTTCATCATCAAAATACAATCAACTTTTTCATGACTTCACAAGAACCACATGCAATGCATGCATGCTCCTTTTATGCAACACAAAATCCAAGTGTAATCAGTTTGAGCCAGAATACATACATACATAATTATAAATTAGTTATCTGAAAATATTAATTCGGACAATTAGAAATTATACGTGCTTAATTACATAGTTACATTTAGACTTTTTTTCTGGCAACTCATCGAAATCCATTTTCGGTGATATCATAATACAGACCTTTGGTGCAACCACTCCATGCGTCACCGTCAAGTAAACTAACAATTTACCAAGCACACACACGTGTACACAAATATTCTAGTATTTATTATTTATTTATAGAAACTAATTAAATTAAGTTGACTCTTATCATAAAAAAAACAATAAAAACTAAGTTGACCAATGAACGTATAATTAGCGTTTGTGAAACCATCAACACCCTTAATTATTATATAATCATCTTCTTTGAGATTTCTAATATTTAAGGGCTAATAATGCATGCCCTTCATCTCTATACCTAAGAACTCATTATCATTTTGGCTTAAAATTAATTAACTTGTTTGTTCAGTTGCAATGCATGACACTATGACAGCATGTTCTCCTCTTGGTTCTCTCAATAATCGTGTAGAGGACGATCCAAAAAAACCTTGTTATTTATTTTTATTTCCTAATATATATTTCTCGTTAACGAAAAAATCAATTCCCATATAGTAATTAATATTTAAGCAAGTAGTTAATCATGTGATGAATTAAAGAAAAAAGTGATTAATAAGATGCATAAACCTGAAAGGGTTGATGATGGTGGAACAGAATTAAGCACATGGCTCATGATTTTGCCTCATGCATCTCTGCAGCATGAATGTTCTGAATCTTTTAAATTAACTGGCCCGAATCTCCATATATATATATATATATATATATATATATATATATATATATATATATATATATATATATATATATATATATATATATATATATATATATATAAAATATCCACTACTTTAATTTTCCCTTCCAACCTTGATTCACTTTTTCGTACCCCTCCTTTTCTTAAAATACTTAAATATTTCATCGTTTTTATATTAATCCCATCACTCTTTTTTACAGTTTATGATGAAACAAATGTGACTACATATGCAAGGAATCAATTCAGGACCACCTCTTGGAAATTACTATCATCGTATTTGCTCTGATCAGTTGATTGATAAATTCGGGAAGGCTGAGTAGGAATATTCTAGTAATTATCACCAATTTAATTCTTCATTTCTTTGCTAACAACATTAATTAATTGTTACGTTGAGGTTGGGTACTTTTCCTCTTCCAGATTTATCAGTTGTACCTACATAAAAAATTACTCCCAGACTGCAGTTTGGTTTTGAATTTTATGTTGAATAGAATAACAAAACTTTTGTTCAAAAAAAAAACTAAACAATTAACAAAACTCAAGAAAATGGAGCACTCAACACTTATTTTTCTCATTAATTCATGAGCTCTTTATATAGAACACTAGGCACAACAAACTCAAAATTAAAGTAAGGGTAAATTACAAATACCCCTGAGGTTTAGTGAAATGTTCAGTTTACCCCCTCTATTTTCAAAAACCTTCAGTTACCCCCCTTGACCGTTTGTTACGTTAGTTGACCGTCAAGAATTTGATCATCACTCTTGCAATACACCAATTCAACCACACTATCATTGCTTAAATTGTACAAAAAAGTCAAAGACCTTTGTAACATATATAATTGAAAGATCGATGATGTGAAACCCCAGTGTTGGCACCACTGTCGCCTTGGGCCTTCATTCGGCACTGTGGAGGACTGCCCCTGGGCAGGGGCGAACCCATGAAATAAGTTATAGGATGGCGGGAGACACATATCAAAAAGTACTTTTTGACTAGACATATGGATATCAAAAGCACTCAAAATACATAGCAAAAGTCGTCTAAATTTAACACGACGTTCCTTTGTAATTTCTTAAATTACCGACCAACTCTTATAAACTAGTAAATTAATTTCATAGCAATATCTCTCTCAATGTACAAAATAAGAGTATTAGGTAGAAAATTATTGTTCATACTAAATCGAAAATTAAAAATATACACACGTCGTCATCAAAAAAATACATACATTTGTTTTTATTGTTTCACGGTATTTAATTTTTTTCATAAATGCTTAGACATTTTAAGTTCAATAATTCTTATTTATATTACAATTTAAAGTATACATTCTCTAGATATATTTTTTTTATATGAGTTGGACGATTGTAAATGAGTGAAGCCGGACGATTGTAAGCGATGGATTCCAAGGAAGCATAAGATGAGCTCCATATGGCCTGGCTTAGTGTTGGAAAGCTAGTCATTCTGGCGGTTCTTTGGAACAAATAAGACGGCGACTCGAGGGACGTCTTTGCGTTCGATGGGGGAATCCAGCATGAGGACTTGGAGGGCAATACATTCTATCCTGCTCATCTTGGTTATTGTACCAACTGAAGTAGACTCTCAAACTCTTTTTATTTATTTGATAACCCCAACTCCATGAGTCCTTAAAGCCAGAATTATTCAGAAGAAGAACTATCACAGCTGTCACCTTTAATTTCCTCCAAAATTAGGACCCAAGGAACATCAACACCAGGCCCTAAACTCCTTAAATGATCAGACCACAAACCAGGGCCGGCCTTGAGATTTCAGGGGCTCGAAGCAAAAATAAAAATCGGGATCCTGTACATAATCTTTTACTTTAAAATATGTACGTCATAACATAGAAGTAAAGCTTTCAATTATAATAAAATGATATAGTATTTGAAAAAAAAATATGAAAATTGAAAATACTAGTACCTGTTACTGAAAAACCGCCCTGAGATTTTTTGGTTCAAACAGATCTGACCAACTACCATGAGACTAATCAAACACAATTATAAGTAAAGTGAAGCTAATATTTATATGAAAAATGCTCTTAACTCGTGCTAATTTTGCTCACATAAATAGAGAGCAAGGTCACATAAATAGAACATGCTCAAATAAATAAAAGAGCAGTAGGGCAGAATTGGTAAACAGAGAGCAAAGTTTAGGTCAATATTAATGAATTGAGTGAATTAACTGATGATCAAAGCATGATTAACTCAAAACTAATCAACTTACAGAACTGATTAAATGGAATATTACCTTAAGCTCAAGAACAAGATACTAAAAAGAAACATCACCCCACACCCCTGCCTTTAATCGTTTGTTGCAGGCTGAATAATCAAGGAAAGAATTAGTGTAAATTACCTTCAATTCAATGGCGCAACAGCAGGTTGCTTGCAGCGGATGGGAAGTGATTCGTCGTCTCGTCGTCTTCGTCGAGCGTTGCTGTTGGCTGTTGCTGTCGTCGAGAGAAGAGAAACAGATAAGTGAAGACTGAAGAGGAGAGTTTGTAGAGTGGGTCTGTTGGGTTGGGTGTGGGTTAGGGTACCTAAAAAATAAAATTGGGGGCCCAAAGCACAATACTTATGGGCTTCAGGTCAGGGCCGGCCCTGCCACAAACTAACTCTTGTCATCACACTATTTGAAACATAAACTGCAATCAACTCACAATACCAACTTCCACCATATGAGTAACTATAGAATTTACAACATTCTGCATATCAATGGAGAGCTAAGCATGGGCTGAAAACTATTGCTTTCAGGTGATTGGAATAAAAATGTCATGAACAACTCTGACAAAACTTTTAGCTTATGGGAACTATGCCTGAGAAGCAAAATACTGTATAAAACTATACCGTCTCCATGCTACAAAATCCATTAAGGTCTTATAGGTCCATCCATGTATTTTCTAGGGCATGCAGATCACAGTTTCCCCGAGAAATGATTTGCACATCAACAATTGTAGTTCAATGAGGATCAGCCTAGGCCACTAGAATAATACTCTCACCAATTTTGACTATATAAAAAATGGGGAAAACATCCCAAGTCGTCCTGCAAATCCGTCTAATAGTCAAAAGAATGACTCTTTCTAAAAGTCCCCAAGGTGGAATTATCCCATTAGTCAAGCTATAATAGTCCTGATCAATCATAATCAAGTTTGAATCATAGACATAAGCTAAACTGATGTGAAATCTTGTCTTTGCATCGTTATCTTTAGCAATGGTAAGCATCTCCTTGAAATCCACAACATAAATTGTGAGAGTGGAGTCAAAAGAAACCGGGGAAGATGGCAGAATCCGGATGCTGGTCTGTTCAAAAGAAGGCATGTGATTGAACAGACCAGCATCCAGATTCTCACTACGTAGTTGAGGGGAGCTCGGTAGCGGGCCTGGTAGGTGGCGCCGTGGTGGCCCGCTACCGAGCTCCCCAAAAGGCCTCTGACAGGCTGGGGCGGGTTGCCCGCTACTGATGGCGCAACTCGGTAGCGGGCGTGGTAGGGGGTAGCAAGCTACCATGCACTGGGCGGGCGTTTTGAAATTCAAAACGCTCCTCGAAACCGTAAAAAGCAGACGGTAGCGGGTTGAGTGGGGGGAGCCCGCTACCATCTGCCCGGTAGCGGGCTTGGCGGCGGGCTACCCGCTACCGAGCCTTTTAAATCCGTTTCAGCTTCCTCTCCCCCCCATTTCTTCCCCGACGCATCTCGCAAAAATCCTCCAAAAACCTCCGCCGACCACCGCCTCCTCCCCCATTTCCGGCGCCATTTCACTTGTTTTTTAGGTGGAACTACATCAGCAAGTTCAAGTATCTTCTTCTCCTCTTTTTTCGGTTTTTTATGGTTAGAAAGAATGTATTTGACAAGTTTTTTTGATGGTAGAACACCGCCGCCGGCCATCATCGAATTTCCGTCGCCGGCCGTCTCCACCGCCATCTACAGGTATTTTTTTTGGTATTTTATGAATTTTAGTATTTTAGGAATTATTTTAGTATTTTTGAATTTATTTAGGTATTTTAGGTATTATTTATGAATTTGTTGGTATTTTATGGAATTTTAGTATATACTTTACGTATTTTAGGAAAAAATGAATATTTTATGAATTTTAGTATTTTTTGAATTATTTTAATATTTTAGGAATTATTTCTGTATATAATGAATTCTTTTAGTATTTTAGGAATTTCTTTGGTATTTTAGTATTTTAGGAATTATTTTAGTCTTTTGGAATTTATTTAGGTATTTTAGGTATTATTTATGAATTTGTTGGTATTTTATGGAATTTTAGTATATATTTTACGTATTTTAGGAAAATATGAATATTTTATGAATTTTAGTATTTTGTGAATTATTTTAATATTTTAGGAATTATTTCTGTATATAATGAATTATTTTAGTATTTTGGAATTTTTATTTTAGGAATTATTTTAGTATTTTGGTATTTTATTTTTATTATTTATGAATTTTTTGGTATTTTATGGTATTTTAGTATATACTTTACGTATTTTAGGAAAATATGAATATTTTATCAATTTTGTGAATTAAGTTAATTTTATAGAATTATGTTGATTAGCATGAATACTTTGTTAGATCAGCGTCAATACCTTGTTAGATCAGCATCAATACCTTGGTAGATCAGCGTGAATACCCTGGTAGATCGTCATACCTTGGTAGATCGGGCCAATATCTTGCTAGATCGGCGTCAATACCTTGCTAGATCGGCGCCAATAACTTGCTAGATCGGCCAATATCTTGGTAGATCGGCGTCAATACCCCGGTAGATCGGTCCATACACTCGGTAGATCAGCGTCAACACCTTGTTAGATCAGCGTCAATACCTTGGTAGATCAGCGCCAATACCTTGTTAGATCAGCGTCAATACCTTGGTAGATCAGCGTATACCCTGGTAGATCAGCATGAATACCCTGGTAGATCAGCGTTAATACCCTGGTAGATCAGCGTCAATATCTTGCTAGATCAGCGTCAATACCTTGCTAGATCAGCGTCAATACCTTGCTAGATCAGCGTCAATATCTTGGTAGATCAGCGTTAATACCCTGGTAGATCAGCGTCAATACCCTGGTAGATCAGCGTCAATACCCTGGTAGATCAGCGTCAATACCTTGGTAGATCAGCGTCAACACCTTGTTAGATCAGCGCCAATACCTTGTTAGATCAGCGTCAATACCTTGTTAGATCAGCGTCAATACCTTGTTAGATCAACGTCAATACCTTGGTAGATCAGCGTCGATAGCTTGGTAGATTAGCGTCGATAGCTTGTTAGATCAGCGTCGATAGCTTGTTAGATCAGCGTCGATACGTTGTTAGATCAGCGTCGATACCTTGTTAGATCAACATTAATACCTTGTTAGATTAGCATCAATACCTACATAAATTCCTAAAATACTAAAATAATTCCTAAAATACTAAAATGCCAAAGCAATTCCTAAAATACTAAAATAATTCAATATATACAAAAATAATTCCTAAAATACTAGAATAATTCCTAAAATACTAAAATTTATAAGTAATACATAAAATACCTAAATAAATTCCAAAAACACTGAAATAAATTCATAATTCTAAAAAATTTGTTGATCAATCTTCTTAGAACGTTGATCTATCTTCTTTGTCATGCTGATCTTCTTGTTCACCATGTCGATTTATCTTCTTGCGCAGGACTACAGGGTTCTACACGCCCAACATCCGCGGTGCTGATTATTATACCCCGATGATGCCGACGCCACAACAGCAAGCACCTCAGCAGCCGCCGCACAATAACGTGTACGACCCGGAGTTGTTTAGGCGGAGTAATGTGTCGTTTAACCCATTCTCTTTGGGGTTCAACGTATAGACAGGCGTTCGACGATTCGGAGCACCATTCCCCGCCGCGTGAGAATCAGGGTGACGATTACGATTTGCCTCCCCCGTAGGACACTTTTGTAAATACTATTTGATTTTGGATGTTTTTTTATTGTAATTGATACATTTGGTTAATTTATAATTAAATTTATTTCTGTTTTTAATTATAATCTATAAATACTAATAAATAATAATATTTTTATTATTCAATCATTTATTAAATGATGCAAATAAAGAAATCATTTTTTTTTAAAAAGATGGTAGCGGGAGGGTAGGGGCGGGGAGCTACCAGCTCTGTCAGCTGGCAGCGCCCACGTGGCTCTGTAGTAGCGAGTTGCCCGCTACCGAGCCCCCTACTACTGGTAGCGGGTGGGTAGCGCCAGGATTGACGGAAGCGGCCCAAAAAGGAGGTTGGGTAGCTGTTCGCCCCCTACCCAGCTCCCATTAAATACGCAGTGTCTGCCATCTTCCCCCGCTTCTTTTATCTATACTCTCAAAATTTATGTTGTGGATTTTAAGGAGACACTTACCATTGCTGAAGATAATGATGCAATGACAAGATTTTCCATTAGTTTAGCTGATGTCTATGATTCAGACTTGATTATGATTGATCTATGCTGTTATAGCTTGACTGATGGGGGTAATTCCACCTTTGGGAAATTTAGAAAGAGCCATTCTTTTAACTATTAGACGGATCCTTTGCGGTCATGGAGTTTTGATCATCTATTTCAAACCTCAAATAATATTGTCCACGAGAAGGTTTGCAAGAAGATTTGGGATATTTTCCCCATTTTTTATAGAGGCAAATTAAATTGGTGAGAGTATCGTTCTAGTAGCCTAGACTGATCCTCGTTGAACTGTAGTTGTTGATGGTGAAAATCATTTATTGGGGAAATTGAGATCTGAATGGCCTAGAATATACATGATTCCTAGAAAATCTTAATAGATTTTGTAGCATGAAGACCGTATAGTTTTATACAATATTTTGCTTCTTAGGCATAGTTCCCATAAGTTAAAAGTTCTGTTAGAGTTGTGCATGGCATTTCTATTCCAATCACCTGAAAGCATTAGCTTTATGCATGTTACATTGAACCTTGTGTTAGTTGCAGTTCTGAGCCCGTTCTTAGCTCTCCATTAATTTGCAGAATGTTGTAAATTCTACAATTACTCATATGGCGGAAGGTTGTGTTGATTTTAGAGATCCCTCAAACATACTTTCATGTTAATCTTTCTCATACACATGTAATGCTCCACTTTACATAACATACATTGGCGGTTTCTTTTTTACAAGCATGATATTATTTCATCAAATCTTGCCATAAAACCAACAAATCCAGCGACAAGAGAGTATGAAGATGAAGAACTAAACATGATACTAAGAGGAGAATGTGTTTACCTTGCACCAATGGAAAAACGCTTAAGGATTATTAATCCTTGCTCCATCTTTACGTAGGCTCCTTCCTTTGTGGTTGAAGCTTAATTCAATGGCAGCCCTTGCTCCAATGAGATGAAGATGGTGGCGGCCTTGCGTCAAGGAATAAGAAGAGAGGGCGGATGAGGTGGAGGCACCTTGAAGTTGTTGTGTTGAAGAGCACCAAATATTCCACCCTTAATGCTCCAAAACTACCATGAATTCGACACTTAGTTGAGAGAGATTATAAAAGAGAAGAAGAAACAATGGAATTAGGGATGATGAATGAGGCACCCCCTCCCATTTATTTATAGATGGAGGGAGGTGATGAGAGTTACCAAAGACTCTTCATTAAATGGTCTCCTCATTGAATGTGCCAACCACAATGTCAACTACATTGTCAGTCTCATAAATTAGCAATGATGTAGTTATTCAAAGGTGCAAGGTACATACACTTTGTACCAAAATTACCAAAATACCCTTACTTTAATAAATGATGGTAAAAGTGGTTATCTTTACCAAATGAGGTTGGAATTACACAAAGTAATTATAATCATTTCTATTTTATATATTTGAGCTCTTTTAAGCTTATTAGTGCACATTTACCAAAATACCTCTACTTTGATAAATTGTGCTCTATTTGTTTTTTCTTCGTCAAGTTACTCCCAGCTCCTCTGAGCTGGAGTACTAGCTCAAAAGCTCTTCGTGCGCCAAGGAATTCCAACAAACTCCAACTCGCACTAAGATACTTTTGAGTTCCAACTCCCACTGGAATCAAATCTCTCAATCACAAGTGAAACCAAGGCATGTTCTTATAAATAGAGTTAAGGGTGCGACCTCAAGACACTCACACCAAATCTCCTTCATTATGGTTGTTAGACTTACAATGAAAGACTGTCCTCTCATAAATGCATTTGAACTGATCAAGCACTTTTGTGTGTTATGTTTAAACTTCTTCAAACATAGTTGAATACATCAAGCTTACTTGAACTCATAAAGTAATTCCTTTATAAACCCCAGGTACAATTATACATCTTCTTAATCACAATCAGTCTCTTTCTTAAAATTTCAAGTCTTTGAAACTCATGATTGTATTAAGAAACTGAGATCTCATTATAAACACTCATAAGCCAATCCAAATATACACATAGTATGTGGGCCTAAGATTGAATATACCAGTGTCTTTACTATTAACTTGAACCGCTTAGATAATTGCACCAATTTGACTACCCAAAAGGAGGATACTCCAGTCTTATTTCTCCAAGACCTTCGACAACCAATCAAAGCACTCTTATTAATGCAACTCACTAACAGTAGGCTAAAGTCACTAAGGGTTTATGTCAAAGAATCTCACACTAAGCAAGAACAGAGACAACTTGCATACATTCTTTCTTTTGGTCGCATTTCATAGACTTGGAACTCTAGGAACACATCATTGATGAACATATCTTCAAGGAACACATTCTAGGGAACATATCCCACAAGTTCAATGAATCTCACTGGTAATGATGTCCACCAATGTGGAGGGATGTATCATTTTCTCCCTCTTAAAACACCAATAGTGTACTCACTTTAACAAATAAATATGAGGACATGTCACAAACTATGAAATATCTCTATGCAAGCCCCAACTTACTTCAATCATAGGCTAGGATGTATGGTGGCCATACAAACTTGATGAACTTGTTCATCTCATCTTAATTTCATCAAAATCAAGGCGACATATAGCTAAGATGTCTTGTGTTAGTTCAAGACTCCCACACATACTTTGAGTCCATAGCCGTTTCATCCATAATCCACCCAAGATTAAGGGAAAAAGACCTATGTGAGAAAGTCTTTATGGGCCTATGTTTGACATGTTCTAATGAGAAGTATGGGGCGGACAGGCCGTTCCCCGAGATCGATGATGACAACTACAAGGATGTCATGGGCCCGCCCACGTGAGGACGATGGGTTGGTGTATCGTCACAGCTTTTCCAGCCTGAGCTATTCGAGCAACCTCGACCATCGCAGGTAATAAAATTGAAATTTTATCAATTTCATACCTTTAGGGTACTTTGGCAATTAATCATATATAAGTTTAACGTTTTCAAAATAAATTTTAATTTCGGTGTGAGATCGAGCTGGAGGAGCAGCATCGGAGGAACATGGATGAGATCCGTGACCTCAGATGTAGGGTCGCCACGCTCGAGGACCAGGGTGCTCATGGGCATGCTAAGATTGAATCCCGAGTGGAGGCTCGGGTGAACGAGGTGACGCGTTCCATGGAAGCGGTTATCAGTAGCATGTGGTCAGCGTTACGTAAAGGGGACATGTCCGACTTTCCGACGTGCCAACGAATTTGGTCACTGGACCGTCCCAGCCTTCCCCACCTCGGATCACCCCACGTCATGAGCATCCTCTGAGATTACCTTCTCCTCCACAGCCCAACCTCACCCTCAGACCATTACTATCAATATAGAATGGCGGCGTCGTCAAACGTCTGACAACTGACCATCAGACGTACTGCGGCCTCTTACGTGGTGAGGCCGCAGTACACGCCACGGCCTCAGCCACAGTGCGTGAGAAACTGCGGGATTATATATATATATATATGAAACTTCTTCCTACAAACATGTCATACTAATACTAGTTGTTAGGACTTAGGAACATATTTTTCTCCTACCAACACCACCACTATTAATTATCGAGATTAGTATTTATTATATCACCATCACCAACACTACGTATAAAATGGGTGCCTGGTAGGGGGCAATCCGCCACCAATTCCGCTACCATGGTGGCGGGCTAGCCCGCTACCGAGGCCCGTTAGTAGGGGGCATGGTAGCGGGAAGGGCGCTACCCTGGGGACACGGTAGCGCTCACGGTAGCGGGCTGCCCGCTCGGGCTGCCTTGGCGAGGGTGGTAGCGGGCCGCCACCTACCAGGCCCGCTACCGAAGTCGAACCAACTACGTAGTGCAACATGAAGTATGCTGGAAGGAAGAGTTACTTCTGACCCATATTAAAGGAAAATATTTTCTTTTGGATAAACATCTTGTTATATGCCTTCAGTTGATGAGATTGTGATCTGAGTGTGATACATTATTGGATAAAGGACACCTACCGTGTAACCGTAACGGTTAGAGAACAAGGTAAAATATGCCCGCGCTTCGCGGCGGGTACGAATTATCAAAGCATTGATCATAGTTGTTGTTCATGCATAAGGATACACTTGATGTTGCAACTACATGATGGTTGGTGGGGCAAAAGATAACAAGGTAAAGCTGCAAGATAACAGGACAAGATCCAAATTGATGCCACTGACCATGTGTGTAGAGCTGAATGATCAGATGAAACAAATTAATTGTTGTCATTATAAACTTCATGTCACCAACCCAACAGTTGGGATTAAGGTGGTGGTGGTGGTGATGATGAACACTACTCATAAAAGCATAAATGGTCTACCGTGCAAAGTTACATAATCTTATTAATTACGTACTGTGTTAAAATGGTTTACTTCATCTTGATAAGTGATTTGAACCATGACAAGAACTATGTTAGCATCAAATCAATACAGAACAAACAGTTTAACTGGAAATCATAAATTGACAGAAAGCATGAAATAAAAGAAGCAGAGATAGACATATCAAGTTTTAAATAATAAATGTAATTAGTTACCCAGTCGATGGCTATTCTCTGCTCATTCCTTCAACTGCACCTACAGCAAGCCATAATACACTTCACTGCTGAAACTGATAAGTGATTTGAACCGTAGCTTTAAAACAGCCATTGCTTCCACTACTTCAAAATCATCTTTGATTCATCCTCCCCCTCGTCTTCTTCGTCGGATTCAAAGAGCTAGCGTAATCATTTTTTTCAGCCATCGTCGTCATTCCATTCTTTTTCATTTGCAATTTAGTCAATATAAAATCCAAGCAGATAAAGAAACAAGAGAAGGAAGCAAAACGAAAGCTTCAGATAGGTGCGAGAAGTAAAGCGATTTGAAGAGGAGAAGTGATGAGTGCAAATAATGTTATATATTATGCCCCTAAATACATACTTTAATTGAGATAATTTGCGATATTCTTTGCGCAAGTATTTTTGTAGGAATATATTCTGGAGATATTTGTGTAAGAATTGTACAAAAATGACAAATTGAAGTGAGGAATAAGAGCTATGGACTAATTTGGCAAGAGGAGAAAAGTTAAGGACCAATATGGACCAAGAATAAAAGGTGAAGGAGAAAGGAAGCAAGAGGACCATTTTCTCAAGCCAAGCACGTGAGGGCTTGGTGGAATTCAAGTCCGCAATTTGGGTTTCTATTTGGCTTGGAAATTAACTAGCCAAATTGGACTTGGACTTGGATTTGGATTGAGTCTTAGGTGCATGTTATAAAAGCCTATATAAGCCTAAAAAAAGAGGAGCTCGCCAGAATGGAGGACGCAAATAGGAGAAGCAATTCGGCGAGAGCAGCAAGGCTGCTTCGATGGCAACACTAGTTTTCTTCTCCTTTTTTATTTTAATTATGTTTTGTAGCTAGATTATTTTATCTTCTAGGATTTATTGTGAAACTTGAACCTAAGGTTTGATATTTTAGTTCTACATATTATTATTTCATGATACTTGTTTAATTACTCTGATAGTTCATGTATTATTCTTTTGACCAGAGAATATTTGTGGTATGCTTTTGCTCGATAGAGAAAAGTACTATTAGACCACTTGGTAATTATGCTAGACTTCGTCATAGAGTGATTGTTTGCCATGAGTCTAGGAATGAGATAGATTACTTGAACAATTAGAGTGAAGCGATGGTTGTGCTTTAATCATATAGATGGAACTCTCGATAGAGGACATCTAGAATTGATACATCGACTTACATGTTGAGAATAATAATTATGGGTAATTCTACATTGTCAAACCTGAATTTTAAGTGAATCAATAATCCTAGGAGGTAGCTTTAGTATTTAATTTCTTAATCTCTTCTATTTTATTAGCTAAGTAATTCTCTCAAAAATCAATCAATTCATCTTCTTTATTTAGTAATTCATCACATTTTGCTAGAAACACTAGTCCCTGTGTATTCAACTCGATACTTACCGGTTTTATTACTTGTTTGACAACTGTACACTTACAGTGTCCTGACCACGGAAACCAAAACTTAGATGAGAGGGGAAAGACGGAAAAGCACTTATTTTTTTTTTGAAGGGAAAAGGGTGGGACCTGTTGCCGAACGAGCAACTGTTGCCGGAACCTGTTTCCTTTGTTTGCTATCAACCGATTCCGAATACGAGTTCGTTTTATAATCTCAAAGACCAGTGCCTACAACAGCGCTTTCCTTCCTTTCTCCCTTTTTTTTAGGAAAAAATTTGAGGACTCATAAAATATGAATTCGTTTTGTAAAATGTAATAAAGAAAGAAACAAAGAAAGAGAAAGGAAGGAAGAACAGATATAAACCACAAAAAGAACACATCCTAAACCTTGAAAGTTCATTTACAAATGATGAGAATGTTACCAATAAAACAATAAGATTAATACATATAGTACTATAAAAAAATTAAGGATCTATAAAAAAAATAATTAAAGCAATTCATTTGTTAAGTAGAACAAAGTGTTGAAGATTGAAAGGTCTAAATCAAAAGATTTAAAAAAATGAAAATATGAGATAGTGAGTTATCCGCTTAACAAACTTAAATAATAAATAAATCAATCAATCAATAACCCAAAATGAAAGCCCACCAACTCATATGTACATCACCTCACATCACCTCGTAAGCTCACACACTATCAAACACTCAAAACACATGTCATATGTATTTTAGTGCTACTTATCCTATTTATTTCATAAATGTATTATGGTTTAATGTGTCCTCTCTGTATGTGGTCATGTGTGGAATTTCACTCTGTGTGTGTTCTTTGCATGAAAATTTAGGAAAATTTGGTGAAGTATTAAAATTTTAATTTATATTTATGAGAGAAAAAATTAGGGGGAAAAGTTTATTAAATGGTTTGTTGATGCAAATTTTAAGCAAAGAACACACATTCTATGTATCTCAACTGAGTGGTCTAGACTTGTCCCATAGAAGGTGAACATATTCTTTATGGAGTGCAACAAGTCTTGGCGTTTTTGTCCTTTATTGTTTTAACAGTTTTAAGAGAGTCCGTTTATTTACCATATATGTGAAAAAATACCTACATAAATATATGGTATATACCTTCACCTCAACTAAAATATTTTCACCTCTCCAACGTTATCATTTTGCATTTCGTTTCGGAGTCCATTTATTTACCATATGAAAAAATACCTACCTAAATATATTATTAATTAACTAACTCAACTAACCTAATAAACTGAAATACTAAAACACCATTCATAGACATTTATTAAGAGGATAAACTTGACATTTTCATTACGTGTGTTTTTCCATGTATGTGGTAAATAGACACACACGTTTTAGGATGATTATTGACACAACATTAACCAAGAGTTTGAAAAGATTAAGCAACATGGATAATAGTTTAGGGATGTATCGTGCTATTAGTCCGAAACTTAAGACACATATAACAATGATGAGAAGTCAATTTGGAGGGGAAAAAAACCATAACTATGGTTTTGTTTGGAAAAACTGTTTAAGATTAACGTTAATATTTGAGCTAATGTTCAAACGATAATGATAACTTTGTCAAACTGTAACGCTAAAAGTAACTGTGAATATATAACAATTCTAATCATTAAACAAATGGAACCTATGTGTGGTGTATGTGGCCATGTAGCACAGATGTGTTGCATTCACAATAAATTGCAACTATATATGGTTGCTGTAATTTTCCAAAACTGGGAAAACACAAAAAAAAAGAAAAAAAAAAGAAAGAGAAAGAGAAAAAGAAGAAGAAATTAATAAGGAAGTTTTTTTTTAATTGCCATTTTTATCGAAAAAACTATACTCCTGACCCTGGTATCAACAGACGCACAACTTTTGTGAACCAAGTTTACCTTTCATTTTCCTAAACATTAACAAAGAGCTTTTGATTTTGCCATCCCCCTTGTTAATTTCTTCATCAAAAACTTTTGGGAAGAAGAAGTGTAAAATCCGAATTTCAACGTGCGATTCTCCTTCACAAGGTATATGCATCATTTACATTCAAAATGTTCTCTCTTCAGAAGAATTTTTTAATTTTTTACTGTTAATTAATATTACAATTAACCCTTCCTTGATGTCTGTTCATCGAAAAATCACAATCACGTTTGAACATTGTTCTTTACAATTTGATGCTGTGTTGGATTGCAAATAACAGAATTAGATTTATCAATAGGGATTGTTGATTTCCATAAGTTCTTTTTCTTTTTGAAATTCCAATCATGCATAACATCCTTATGTTTTTGTTCTTTTTGACGTCCTTGTTGAAGATTAAAGACAATAAGATGGGATTAATTAAGATTGTTGAATGTTCATCTCTTTGTTAATCTGAACTTGTATGACCAGGATCAAATATAATAAATAACCTGAAAAGAAGTTAATGATCCTGCTGCATCCATGGGAAAGCATAAGAAAGAGAGTAGTAATCAAGGTCCAACACCAAATGAAGATGTCCAAAGTGATCAAAATCCAAACCCAGGTGCTAATTGGGGGATAATGCATGTCCTCAAGTATCACCATTGGCATTACGTCAAGAAGAAATTTCCACACCGCAGCAAGCATGGTGGTAACAAACATGACACCGGTATTAATTGACATTAATATCAACTTCATGATTTGGATCCAAATTAAGAACAAGGATGTTGTGAAGACTGATCAGAGATTTTGTTCTTGTATGCTTTTCCAATTACATTTTAACAGAAAACCCTGGAGACAACACAAAAGCCTCACAGGTAGAGGATTTGCCACCAAAACCACCACAAAGTGCTGAAGCAGCTTCAAGTTCTAAGGTAGTATTCTTTCCATCCTCGATTAATCAAAGAATTTGGTTTGACGCGGAGGTTAAGGATAGTGGAAGATTGAATAGATTGTTTATGAGACTCATTTGTGTTAAGGAAAGTTGTAAGAGAATTCAAGGTTGATTAAAAAAACTTTAATGGTAGTCCTTAGGCTCTAACCAAGTTGGTTAAAGTTTAAGGGCACAAGTTGGAGGTTTTGAGTTCAACTCCTACGTTCATCATCCTGTGCAGATTCGTTCACAAGATGTATATGAAATGAGACAACTAGTCTGAGAGGGATGGATTATGTGCGAAATAAAAATCATGTCTTTTGTTTGGATTAACAGGTGAAAGGTAAGAAGAGAAATCCTGGTCCAGTATTAAAAGATTCAGTGAAGTACATACTGAGGGCAATGAAGGAAGAGAGATCCAGAGGAAAAGAGGAGAAGTCGAAAAAGAAGGGGAAACACAGGAGAAGCAAGACATGTCCAGAACAAGGTAGATCAGAAGAAATGGATTCATCAGATCAAGCTGATCCTGAACATGAACCATCTACAGATCAATCACCATCAGCCCAAACAGATGAAGAAACCAACAACAAAATTTCCAATCATGAGATAGAGCCCCATGAGCCATCAGAACTGAAAAGTGAGGACAATTCTGAACATGAAACGATTCTTGAGGACAAAGGAAAGCAATTTCTAGACAAGGAAGAAGTGACTGAACATGATCATGATGAACAAAACCAAGTTCGCTTGACAGCCAAGTTACTAACAGAAGGTGTTTTCGAAGGTCAAGCAAAGGAGATAATGGATGCCATGGATATCATAAGCATGAACAAAGAGTTTCTATCTAGGGTTTTGCAGGATCCTGGTTCACCTCTAGCCCAACACTTCCAGAAACAGCAAGCAGCTAGTGCTAAAATGGCGTTGAAAAGGTCCGAGTCATTCCCTTTACCGGTACATGATACCACAAGACCTCCAGGACCCAGCAGGCTCAAGAGCATGCACACTCATGATAAACATGTAACCATATCTCCATCTTTTGAATCCAAGAATTTGCCTAAGGGTATCATCGATCAATCTGTCCCGAAAAGGGTCGGTGGGAATCCACAAGTTATCAAGCGGTTCAAGGACATACGACAGAAGATAAAGCATGTGGTGAAGGAGAGCAATAAGCAAGAGGAGCGGAGGATCACCATGGATGCCGTGATGGACAAGATACCCAAGGATAAGGGTGTTTCTAATGACTTCTTGAAGAAGGAAACTACTAGAGGGTTGATGTATGGTAAAAGAGATAACCTTTCTATGCCTTTCAGCAGAAACAAGACAATGCAGCACTTTGACAGATCCCCATCTCTGAGAGAGTCCATGGATAGGTACATTCAACTTTATGAATCAAGCTTCCAGAAAACTCCTGAGAAGCAAGTTTCAAGAATAGAAGGTGCATTAACCATGACCAAATATAATGCCAAACGGTCCCTTGCTAGGATCTTTTCTTCCCCAGAGCTTAGATGTTATCTTCATTATACTCATCAAGACTCTAGTCATCTACTCTCTCTAGATGCAGAGGTCAATGTAGAAAAAAGTACAGATCTTCAACAAGAACCGGACCCAGAAGAGAATCTTTCACTGTCAGAAGGTACAGATCACTGTCATAAAATTTTTGCCTTTTTCATTCTGATAAAAAAAGATTAATTTTCATATAAAGCTGAACAGATAAAGTCTCTTTCAGTTTCTGCAGAATGCAGAAGATCAACTTCACGGACAGAGGAAGAACCAAATCAGCCTGCAAAAGATGGAGATGAACACAACCAATCAAATGCGTCATTGTCACAAGGTAACAGCTTTATACAGCATTTAGACATACATTTACTGTTTCATGTCAAATTTATAGTATATTCAAAGATGAAATCGTTTGACTTTTGAGTAGAAGCGAATTTGGATGCAAAGCTCAGCAACATGGATCTAGATGCCGTTGAAGAGGATGATTATTCAGCAACCATGCAATCTGAGCTTGAAAAGGCAGAGCTTTTAAGCAAAGACTTGCTTTTACAGATCAGTGACCTTCCACAAGCACTCATAGTAGATGAAAAAGATGAAGCTAGCTTCAACTATGTCAAAGATGTTCTACACCAAGCTGGTTTCGGTGGAAACGAATCATCCTCCCTCGAGAGACCATGGCATTCAAGTGACCAACCTTTAGACCCTTCAATGGTGGATCAGCTTCAGGGTTGCATGCTGCATGACCCCAACTGTCCTGGGAACGAAACGAATGGTGGTTACTGCAGCCACCTGATGATGTTTGATCTGATAAACGAGGTGTTGCTTGAGATATATGAAGGGACATACAGTTACAACACACTGTTGTTGTCTTCTAGAATCCGACTGAAGCCTGTGGTTGAAGAAGTGTGGATGCATATAAGTTGGTACTTGGGTTTCAGGACAGGGAAGAAAGTACAGGATCTGGGCTATGTGGTTTCAAGAGATTTGATGAAGAAAGATGGGTGGATGAATCTCAACTTTGATGTGGAGTGTGCTGGGCTGGAGTTGGAAGAATTGATTTTTGATGGGCTTTTGAAGGAACTTGTTATTGATCTTGCATTTCAACCTTGCATTGTACTAAATAATTAAAAAAAAGGGTATGTTTTACAATACAAGAAGTACTACAAGAGTAACTAGTAAATCTATTATTTGTAATGCAAAGAGATTAGGCTACGCCTACATTAACTTTTGGGAAAGCGCTCTAGATCTTGGAAATGGAGTACTCGGGCGTTTTAATCACCAACTAGTTGGTGAAACAACTAGCACCATGGGTCCCACCATTTAAGTCACTAAAGTTCTTATGAAAGTACAAATAAGTCCTTAGTAAATAAAACGTTCATTTTATGCACAACCTGACTCTGATACCATTTACGTCCAGAATTAAACTGATATTAAACAGAGAAATAGATAGATATGAATCACACAACTGATATTTGAATATTAAACATGAACTTACAGTAATCTGGTGAGTACTAGATGATTACAACAAACAGTGATTGTTGGATAAACACACTAAGCACACCAAGCTTCCAATAACAGCACACACATACAAATTAAATTTATCAAACCACTGATGAAACCAGTTTGAAAATCTTATATGACCTGTTTTAAAGATTATTAGCCAAGAATGTCTTAATTCTGAATTTTGGAAATTAAAGACTTCTTCCCATGCTTGAATATAGTCCCAATAAGTGTAAGCATGGTTACTAAAACCTCCATATAAGAATCTTTTTCTAGAATGAGCAACTCCCCATTCTTCTGGAGTCCATACCTTCAAGACACCCAACTTAAAAATTCATATTTCCTTGAAATATCAAGGGATTTGGTATTTCTGCTATTGTGTTCTATCTCCGATGATCCTATTTCTAGGAGAATTAATTCAAAGAATTCATTGATGAAACTCTCATATTGGAAGTCTATATCTAGGCCGGTACTTACTTGCTAATTACTCAAGGAGTCAAAGCTTTGAGATCTTTGTCCTCTACCGAGAGAGAGATTCTCTTTCCATTTCTCTTTTCTCTGGAGGACTTCCTAGAGAAAATAAAGTAAAATCCTGAGTTTTTGCATTAATTCTAGGGACCAGAGTTCCTTCAAAATATTTATTATCCTTGCAATAAGCATGAGGATAAGGGTAAGGAAAACCTTTCCTCTTTTTAATTCTTTAGGTGAAATAGGTGTTATAGAAACATTCTTCTTTGCTTTTTCCGAGAGGGTTCTCCTCTTTCAATATTATGGGAGGATTCTCCTCTCTCAATCCTTAATTTCGTCAAGTAGATAACTCATAAAGTTCCTCTTGAAATGGATCCTAAGCTCCTATTTGGAGATAGGGAGCTAGCTAACTTTCTTCTGAGAAGATTAATATTCTATATCCATAGGATTACTCCCATGAAACAATGTTTCTAGAAGATCTTCCATGTTTCTTTTTATTTCATTCTTGGATTTTCCCATGTCCTTCCTGCAAAAATTCTCGGGTCAGAAAGTCAGGCAAACAATTTTTTAATCCATCAATATGTTCAATATCAAAGTAAAAAACAGCTAGTATTGATTGCCATCTAGCAAATATTTGTTTAGACGCGAGATTTTTAACATCCTTAAGCAGAACATTTTTTTTGCTTTACAATTAATTACGAAGAAATCTCGATTTAGTAAATCTTCTTCAAACTTTGTGACACAAAGAACTATTGCCAATATATCTTTTTTTAATGTAGCATAATTACTGTTGAGCTTGATTCCAGACTCCTGATGTGAATCTTACCAATTTTTCTTTCTCGTCCATTCTCTGTTTTAAGATTCCTCCATATCCTATTTCACTAGCATCAATTTTTACAATTTTGAAAGCTTCAGGAATAGGAAGAGTGACACAAGGGATTTCTTTAACTTTTCTTTTTACAAGTCTCGATCGCTTGTGTTCTGCTTCTTTCCCCATTCTCGAGGATTTTTCTTTAACCTATCAAACAGAGGTTTGCAATCCTTTGTCATGTCTTTATAGAATTAAACATAGTTCAAGCTACCTAAAACCTCTGTAGTTGCTTCTTTTCCTTGATCTCATCAGAATTTTTCGTAAAACTTATTGATCTTTCAATAGATTTTATCGTACTCTATATATCATATGTCCGAAAATCGAACATTAGTCTGGAAAAGTTCCATTTTCTTTGCGAAACCACTAATCATGTTTCTTTAACTATTTTCATAATTTATGTAAGTGTTTCCAATGTTGATCAACAGATTGTGAAAACACCAACACACCATCAACATAAACAATAGTAAAAGAACTATAAGGATTAAAGATTTCATTCATAAGTCTCTGAAATTCTGAAGGTGCATTCTTTAAACCGAATGACATCACATTCCATTCATAAAGCCTGAAAGGAACATCAAATCTTGTTTTATATTTATCATGTTTTGCAATATGGATTTGCCGATACCGAGATTTCATGTCAAATTTTGAGAATACAATGACTGTATAGTCTTGACAAGAGGTCTTTCTTATTAGGTATTGGATACCTAATCCAATTCAACACTTTATTAAGAGGTTTATAATTGATAACCAACCTTGGAACTCCTTTTTCTATTTTTGCATTTTTATTGACGTAAAAAGCTGAGCAACTCCATGGTGAGGAACTTTTTCTTATTAAACCCTTATTAAGAAGGTCGTGTATTTCCTTCTTACAATTGACCGTTAATTCTTCATTCATTTGAATGGCTCTTGATCTAGTGGATATGTTTCTTTCTTCAAATTCTGCCTCATAAGGTAAATTAACAATATGTTTTTTCCTTTCCCAAAACATTTTGGGAATATCAAAGACATATTTTTCTATTCATAATTTCCTTAAAAGTCTAAATTTGTTTATGAACTTCTTGAGTCTTAATTTTTCTTCGACACTCTTGTGTCTAATATCTTCTTGAAGACTCATCGTGTTTCTTACCTATTATTCAAATTGGCGTAAAGTTCTTCTAGTAAGTGGTTCTAGGAGGTTCAACAAACTTAAAAACTATTCTTCTCCTAAACTTCTTGGTAGCTAAACCATTTCTCACAACCTTATAGGGTGTGGTGTGATAGCAAGAAGGAACGGTGTTCCAAGAATCACATCTTGGTTCATCCGGGCAAACATCAGAAATGCCGTGAGATACAAATCTCCTCATTGGAGACATCTACATGAGTTAATTAAATCTCATAGGCATAACTTGCTTATTGGCTGCCGTGATGTAACCAAAAGTTTTTTCTAAATATTTATGAGGAATTAATCCTTCTTTGATCACATTCCTATCTGCTCCTAAATCAATTAAAACGACAGTGTGATCTCAAATTGTTCTTTAACCTTCAAAGTAATTAAACTAGTATACCTTTGATTAGGTACATATTCAATTTCATTTATCTAAAATGGTTTATTCTCAAGGGGTAATTCAATATATTCTTCTTCTTCAAGCATTATCCCTTTTTTCTTCTCGGTCATCGAAACTATCTAGATTTTCAATGACAGTGTCATCCTCTTGAGGATAATTCTCTATCCCATGTAATTCTAAAATCTCAATCTTTCTTCCGAGATCTTTTACTTCATTCTTAACCCGATGAAGCTCACTCTTTAATTCTTTGACTGTAGGTTCTCTATAGTTTATCCGAGTCCGGTCAACTCTATTTAAAATTTCACTAAAGCTATAAATCTAGGGTTTATTTATTTATTTCCAATTTGTCTTCTTCTTTTGCCAGTTTGGGGTATTTTGTTCTTGACTGTTTATTTTTTCTAGATACCTTAAAAAGATTTCTTTTCTTGTATTTGGATCTTCTATATTTCTTGCTATTTCCAGAATTTTTTCATCTTCTTCTGTTATAGCATTTATTTGGATCATATTTAATTCTAGTTTTCCAAATGCCTTCTGAATATCACAGGAATCACATTGGCATTTTGAATCACAGCTATTGTCCGATTCTTGACTCTGCTCACTACTTGAGTCTATTTCATTGAAGTCATTAGAACTTTCCGAGCTTTCGAATCTTCCTCAATTAAATCTTCTCATGAATCACTATTTAACATAATCTGCAAAAGACTACGCTTTAAACCTTCATCAATCTCAAGAGAGTTTATTTTCTGTTTAGTCCTACATTTATTTTGGAAATGTCATATTTTTCCACATTTCCAACAAACTGGTTGTTTAGAATCATTTTTTCTAAAATATTCAGGCCGATTCTTCCTGAATTTTCTTTCTCTAAATCTATTGTACATTTTAGGCATTTCTTCTCTTCTTTCTTTATACCTTTTATAAGGTATATATTTTCTATATTTCTTACTGTGATTATCATCCAGACTATCCGTATTGAGCACAAAAACTTCTCATCTCTTTTCTTCCTTCAAGTCTTCCCTCTTAACTTTCTTTTTCCATTTTAACTCATGATACATTTTAAGACCGACTTCTTTTATTTCGAGAATATTTGGCCATAAGTATAATATTCTAAATTCAAGGTTCCTTGATTCTTTTCCCTTAAGTGATTAATAACTAATTGACCAAAATGTCTTGATAAACACTGAATGAATTTTTCTTTCCAAATAATGGAATTGCAATCTTCTCTTTCATAGACTCTTGAAAGAAAAAAATCTTTATACTATTTTAAATCTGACAAAGTCTTACTTTTAAATTAAGCAGGAGTTTTCCCTTTAACTTTTGCTTAGACTCTCTTGATGCTATAAAATGCAAGTAAATAGTCAAAATTAAAGTGTTAACAACATCAGATTCTGATGATACTAAGGTTTCATTTCCTTGTATAATTGTTATTTCATTCTTAGCATTTCTTATTTCATGCTTAGCTTGTTCTGACATACACTTATCCTACCAATTTCTCAGTTGCCCTTAAAAACTAGAGATTATCATTTCTACAACTTGTATATCAGATGGGTTAGTGGATGTACTTCTGACAGCTATCCCATATATTATCATATGATGAATAATATGAGATATTTGATATTCTGAGAGACCATCAATATTCAATTCTCTTAACTCATCTCCTCTATAAGAAACAAACGGATCAGGCAATCATAAATTATTTTGTCTGATATCAACCGGAGATGGTTTACTGGTGTATGGATGTGAAACATTCCATACCCTTGAAGGACCCCCTCTTTCCATCTTAATTTTATTAACCTGAGGAGTTTCAACAGAAAGTTGGTCTTCTTTTCCAGAAACTACTTCTTTAATAACATTAATTTGAGGACCTTTCTGCTCACTATCCCTGATAGTAAGTTTACTGACTTGTTCTGATAATTCTTTTACTCTTTCGAAATCTCATTATTTCTTCTTCCTAATCTGAAAGTTGGAACTTTAGAAGGAAGATGAATATGAGGTTTCAAGTAGTAACCTTATGTTTTGATTTCTTATTATCTTCAATTCTACACATTTGCTTTCCTAACGATTGTAGGTAAAGATTAGTGCAATTATTTTGTTCAATTAAAGATTGAATATCCTTTGTTTCGCCGGCTTAGAACTAGCTTCTTTGCCAATGGTTTTAAAAAGGTGAGGTCACCGCCTGTTCTCCCAAAACAATTGTCTTAGAAGGAAGATGTATAGTAGTTACCTCTCTTACCTCTTTCCCTTCTTTGACTTTGTAAGTATTCCATGTTTATTCTAACACACCAAAGTTATTCCATCCTTTTTGATAAAAATTGGAATAAACCATTCAAAGAACTTTAAATTGGTTTTAGTCTATCTAATTATTTTAAACCAATGTCCTTGTATTATTCCTCTTTGTTCTTTGGTATAATTATCACCTAACCATTTTCTCTTGATCGTATTTTCTTTCGATACAAAATCTTTTCTAGGAGAATCTATTCTGAAAGGTTCTCTCAACATATTTATTTCAAAATCTGAGAAGCTAATTCTATCATCCTCAACTAATTTGGATGATTTTTCTTCTTCTAATTTAACAAAATTCATTTTATAAACAAGGTGAGAAACCTGTTCTCTTGATTGTCTTACTCCTCCAATTACTTTTTCATATTTTGATTCGCACATGTGAACATGGTGCTCTAGTAGGAATTCTATGAGGTTTTTCGAGAAAATGATCATTCTAGTTATTTTATCTTTCTCAAATTTTATCTCAACTTCTCCATTTTCAAATTCTACTATTCTTTCTATTTCTATTGTTCTCAAAGGTTTAACCGATTTTTCATTATGCATTATCCATCTTTCAGGTAGACGAATATCACTCCATTTTATCGGCTTCGAAAGAACAACATTAGTTTTCTCAGTATTAGCCTGTATTAAAAGGGTTTCACCCTTTGTATCAAATTCTAGAGCCTTTGGCTCAATCTGTGTTGTCATTACCTTGTAATAAATTATGTATACAAATGCTAGATTCTGATATCATTCTAACATATCAAAACCTGAAGTGAGTATATTAGCAGATAAAACATTCATGATATGTAGATCTTTCAAGGACACCGTAAAATTACGATGACAAAGTATATGGGTCTATCACAAAGACTTGATTCTACCATGCCTAGTAAGGAATCAGTAAACTTGTTATGTCTTTAATCTCTCAAAACAATAACAACAGAAGTGTTTAAACCATTCCTTGTTAGAGGTTTTAAAGCAATTTAAACTAATCCAACATGCGATAGTTATAATGATTTTCTAAATGATCTTCTAACATGTATTTGGACAGTAGTTCAAACTTGTGATCTTCTTCCATTATAGGTACGGTTCTTTCTACCGTTTTAATAGCATAATAAGTTTTGAGTTCAAAAGTTTCATTTCAAGAACTTGAACTTATTAATTCTTGGGATATCCTAGTTTCCCAAAAAAATTTCAATATCTCTGATGATTAAGCCTTGAGCATTCTTCACTTTTCCTTTTTCTTTAGAATCTCCTTCAAACTTTTTAGAAGTAGATTTTGACAAATTCTTAAAAATCCCAGCCATTGAAGAATAATCTTAATTTCAAAATTTTAATGGTAACTGTTAACGAACCTTTTACTCTTTCTTACTGCCACACCTTGGGTCTTACGAAGGAAACGACTTGGGTGATAGTCACAAAACCTTAAAGTAATTTTGAAACTTCAAAAGCAATAAAGTTAAAGAGAATGAGCAAAAACTAACTTCTTCGTGTTGAAGAACAAAATCTAAAGTTTTGGGATAAAAGTGATGAAAGCTTAAAAGTTTGAGGAAGACAAGTTGAAGGGTAAAAATGTCTTTTATTAGCTATGGATTTTCCCAACTAGTTGGTAATTAGACAAGCTCATTTGTTTGTCTCTCAAACTCACATCTTTTTCGTTTTCTATTTTTCATGTATATCACACCCTTTATCCCACTATAGTTGGTACCGTAGTGACGAGGTTTTCGATGGAGTCGCCACCAAACTATTTGTACTGTGTCGATTAGAACCTAAACTGATTTACGCTCGAAATTTGTACCACGGGTTAATTTTACTTTCACTTGATTTAATTAGCCAAAAGATAAATTTCCCAAATTCAACAGGAATAAACAATCAAAGAAAATGAGTAAATCAATGAGTAAAAATGAATAAAGAAAGAGAGTAAAACAAAAGATAAAAGATAAAGATAAAAATAAAACGCATGATAATTAAAATTAGGGAAAAGGCTAAGTCCAAATTTGCCACTAATGTTTGTCTATTGGCACCTTTTACCGTTACTCCAAAAAATGCTCGATTTTACCATCATTTTATGTTTGAGTGGTTAACGTTTGAGGTTCTTATATGCCATTAAAATGGTTGATGGCGCCTATTTGCAGCGGCCGGTGCGGTGGCGGTTGAGTGTTCGTGGTGGACTTCGCCAAGATGGTTAGTCGGAGGCCGGCGGTGACAATGATGGTGGCCGGAGCGGCGTACGGCGGGCTGGAACGTTGGATCGAAGCGGTTAAACTTGAAATCGTGGTGGAGGTTTTTTGCCGATTTCTCCGCTGTTTCGAAGGCTTTGGTGGCAGAAGACGGACGATTGGCTTCGCCTGGACACACCGGAGATGATGGTGGTGGTTGATTAGACCATCTCCGTCGACCGCCGCACTGGCCGCCTCAAATAGACACCGTCAACCATTTTAATGACATATAAGAACCTCAACACGTTTTTCAGTGACACAAAAGAATCATTCAAACATAAAATGATGGTAAAATCGAGTCTTTTTTGGAATAGTGGTAAAAAGGTGTCAATAGGCAAACGTTGATGGCAAATTTGGATCTTTTGCCTTAAAATTACTATGTATCTACAATTCAAACAAGAACGAGATGGTTGTGAAGTCCAAGATAGAAAATAAATAATAATCCTACCTAGCATTAGTTGTGTTTGAGAACAGCTTTTAAAGTAGTTTTTGTGTTTTGAAAAAGCTATTAATGGTAACTTTTTGAGTTTAGTTTGTTAGTTGTTTGATCTCAATCATTAAAAAAATATTTAAAACACTACAGTTAATTTGTTGTATCTCCTTTTTCTTTCTTCTTTTTCAATGAATATGCTTTTGCCGGTAAAAAAACACTACAGCTTAATTGAAACAGCTATTTCCCAAACGTATCATAAAACGTCCTACACACATAAATGGGGAACTTGGATGAATTAATGTAAAAAGTTAAACAAGAGGAACAAATATTTACATCAAGCATATGCATCAAACGATTTCTAACACGAGAATTGAGGAGGAATGCCATAGTTGTAACATAATGTACTATCAATGACTGAAGTAAACTAATAGCATTAGAATAGGGACCAACTCGTAATTATACCTAGCCTAATAGCTTCCTTTCTTCTCTACGCAGCTTTTATCATCTTGAACAGTTCTGCAACTTGGGATTTGACCAGGAAAGGAAGATCCATGGTGGGAAGAGGCAACCAACGATCGATTCAGAAACTCCAGAGAACGAATCACAGTGAACAGCAAACGACTAGCAAACCGCTTCTAGCACCAGACAGTTGGAATTCAAAGAGAGACGAACACGAGCTTGACGAGCTCGGCAGTTCGCCGGAAACGAAACCGTAGGATCAACGGCGACAGCACGACGACTGGTGGAAGAAGATGAACCGGAATAAACTGGGCGGCAACGGGAGTAACACCAGCAAGATCACCGTGTCAAATTGCTTTCTCTGTAAATCAATTTTTCTTCATGTTGTCATTTTACTCTGTAAATCAGTCCACAACTTTGTATAACTTTTCAAATAAATCCCAAGTTTTCAGTATCACCCCCAATAACTTGTTTCTTTTCAACTAGTCGTCTAAACCACTGAAATACTCGACGCTCCTAATATTCAAGACAAAATTGGGAGTCAACAATTTGACACGAAATATTCAAGATAAAATTGGGTGTTAACAATTTGACATGAAATAAAGATTAAACTATGTAGAAGAGTTGAGATAATAAATTAAAGGCCAAAATACAAATCAATACCCTGAATTATGGTAAAATTGGCGATTAAGGGCCTCAACAAAAAAACACTGCAAATAAGACCTTGAACTATAGAAAAATGTTACAAATAAGAGCCTAATTGAGGCCCTCATCTACTCCAAATCAGTATAGTTCAAGCCCTTATCTGCAGTATTTTTTGTTGAGACCTTCAATCGTTCATTTTACCATAATTCAAGGTATTGATCTATATTTGCCCTAAAACATACTCATATAAGATGCACCTACTAACTAAAAGGTCCGAGGATAAACTAATTGCGCATGTCTAAGCGTTTCTGTTATTTACAAGTCTGTCATTAGCTAAATATGATCAACATAATAGCAGTCTCTGATTAGTATGATTAATCGATCAACAACGTATCTTCTTGTGAAGAACATCAGCTGATCAATATGACAAACTACTAATCAACATTGGACAGAAACAGATCAACATAACAACATTATTGATCAATATTGGGAATAAAAAAAGATCAACATGACAAGATTAATAATCAATATTTGAAAGAAACAGATCAACATTGGACAGAAGGAGATCCACATGACAAAACTAGTGATCAACATTGGAAAGGTGAAGATCAACATGACTAGTGATCAACATTGGACATAAGCAGATCAACATGACAAGACTACTGATCAACATTGGAAAGAAGCAGATCAACATGACAGGACAAGTGATCAACATTGGAAAAGAGTAGATCAACATGACTAGATTACTTATCAATATTGGATAGAAGCATGTCAACATTAGACAAAAATAGAACAATATGACACTAATGATCAACATTGGAAAGGTGCAGATCAACATGACTAGACCAATGATCAACATTGGACAAAAGCAGATTAATATGAGAAGAATACTGATCAACATTGGAAAAAAGCAGATCAACATGACTAGAAGCAAGTCAACATGACTACTTACTGCGATCATCATAGTTTTATTCAGATATTTTAAGTTAGAAAAATATCAATTTTACATCATTTATGATTCTAGTGGTTCTGAAGTTTCGTCGTGGTCAAATTTTGGTGGTGGTTTTGTTGCTGAATTGCCCTGGTTTCTAGAAGCAAATTTGAAATCGTGACAGAAAGCTTCGCCAGAAGGGACGGTGGCATGTCTTGGTGGTGGTTGTGTTCCTAAGTTACGTTGGTTTAGTTGGTAGAAGTATATTGAAAATCACGACGGAAGAATCAGGATGGAAAGCTTCGTCGGAACAATGATTAGATGAGGTCACGAGAGTCGAGATGACAGAAGATAGTGAGCCAGTTTCCGAGCTTAAGATTGAGCACTTGAGTGAGAGAGGTCGCATCCCTTTGTACAAACATGTTGCATGAGAGATTGAGAGTGACCGAGCTCCATCTCCTCCCTGCCTTTGCATCATTGGTGATTCTGATTTTAAATCAAGGTTCAATCAAAGCTTCAAATGGGAGAAGCAAGGCCAATATTCAAGCAAGGTTCAAGGTTAGGGATTTTCAATTTGGGGAATGAGAATTCTGATTTCGGTTTGGGCATTGGGGTTGGGGATCAACTCTGATTCAATTTTTTGGTCAATAATATGTAATATGATGAATTAGTGCATATTGGGTTTTTGTGTTGGGCTAAAGGGGTGGGTAGTTGGGCTACAGGGAAGAAATGATAAGCTGGACTAGTGGCAATGGGCTGCCAATATTTCAGTTTTTCGGGTTGGGTTTCGGTCTTAGGGTTGCGTCTGATCCGAACCTGGAAAAATACAAAAAAATCAGGTTCCAATCGAGTTCAAGTTATCCAATACACTTTTCTCCATTAAACCCCTTATTCCCACTAAATCAATATAACCCGACATTTTCATATTGGGTTTTACTTACACCTCTATTGCTCTCTCAGGTATGTATGACACGTTTCCTGCAAGATTTTGGTTTCTTGTGTGAGATATGGTCGTGATATTAATTTGTTGTAGTGATGGACAGGTAAGTACGTCCATTCTTTCAAAAGGCCAAGGAAGAGGAAGGGGACGGTGTGTAACTAAAGAGAAGGGTTGCAACAAGGACCACAGAATAGGCTAGAGGCCACGCCTATGCCATGGCCTTGTAAAAAGTAGGCTTGATGATGGTGGATAAGATGGGATAAATATGTAAATTAGGAACCATGAGAAGAAGTTTGTAGTATCTTCATACAAAAATGTAATGATATATATATATATATATATATATATATATATATATATATATATATATTGATACTTAGGGGTCCTTATATCCTTAGATCTATGTTACAAACATGAGTGGTTTATCCCGGTAAAAAGTAAAGAAGGGTGGCCATTATGAGCCGAGTGGAAAACATGGGTGGTTTTGTTGGGAGTTCGGCTAACAAAAGGTAGATATTTTTCTCATCTGAACAGAACAGATAGCCTAAAATCCAACGAATCACATTTAACGACCACGTGGTATCGAGAAAGCACCAGAACAACGCCTCTTGAAGGTGCGATAGAAGATAAAGTCAAAAAAAGAATCGTCGGGTAAGAGTTTTTCTCGGTACCACAAAGTGATAAGTGTCGCATCAGATCATGACACGTGTACGGTGGAAGCTCCCTCTCCCTTCACTGCCACCCGTTTATAAAAAGGCGGCCCTGCTTCTTCGCCGAAACAAATTCTCCATCATCGCACCCGCTCATTCTCGCTCTCCTTTCACACATTTGATCGCTTCCTCTTCTGAAGTTCAGTTTTTTCGCCGGAAAATGTCGTGCTGCGGAGGAAACTGTGGTTGCGGCTCCGGCTGCAAGTGCGGAAGCGGCTGCGGAGGGTAATCAAGTTCTCATTTTTTGAAACCGACCCTGTTCTGATCTTGGCGAGTTTACTGTGTTTCTGGACATGCATGTGTTGGAATTGCCTGTTTTGATCTGATTTCGGTTCCATTTTTTTCCCGATCTTTCAGTTGCAAGATGTACCCTGATATGGGCTACACCGAGGCCACCGCCGCCGCTCAGCCACTCGTTCAAGGCGTTGCGCCGGTTAAGCAGTAAGTATTTCGAACAAAGAAAATAAATCATCTTTTTTTAATTATCTGGGATTGTTTGATTTATGATGAGGTAATTTTGGCAGGAGGTTCGAGGGATCTGAGATGGTTGGATCAGCTGAGAATGGTGGGTGCAAGTGCGGACCGAACTGCACCTGCAACCCTTGCACCTGCAAATGAGATCGTTGGTTGCAATCTCGTTCGAGTTGTTGAAAATAATGATGCATGATGAGGAGTAAAGTGTTAGCAACGTGTAGTGGTTGTATTGTGTTTGAATGTTTTGTATAATAAAGTTGCTGAAAGTCTGCGCCTTTATCGTGGCCATGGCTGCTTATTGTATCTACTTGATGTTTATGGATGAGTGCTAGGGTTTCTTATGGGAACCCCAGTGTGAGAGATGATACTCCTTTGTCACTGTGGTGTGATCAGCAAGAAAATTTGAGTCTGTTTATTTACCACATATGTAATAACGCATACTTAAATGTTCTATTAATTAACTAACTTAATTAACTAATTTATTAAATTAAAAGATTAAAATACCCTTTGTAGAGATTTATTAAGAGGTAAATTTGACATTTTAAATGGTATGTATTTTTCTACGTATGTGGTAAATAGACACCCACAGAAAATTTTGTGTGACAAGTCGGGTGTTTTTTTACGAAATGTGGGAATTTTAATTAGAGAAATTGAAAGTTGGATTTTGAAAAGAAAATATCAGTTAGATTTTGTAGAATAAAATTTTGCTTGCTATTTTAATTGTTGAGCTGCATGCATCATGTTAGATATTGTGCAGAGATTGAATTGTCATCGAGTCTCTTTGAAGCTAGCATTCATATTCGTCAAAATTGCAAGCTATAATATTTCACCCAGCATTTTCCACATGACCCCTCCTCCAACCGCAACCCATCTGGCATCACTGCCAGACATCAAGGTTGTTGTAGTCTCGTTGTCGTACCCTTCTTCGTTCGTTCCAGTAGCCTTGTTGGTCGACCTCCTCTCACAGCCACAACCTAAACGGTCAGGTCGCAATTCAAGGACTCAATCATGCTGTACCGGTCATTCGCTCCAATAGTCTTGCCCGTCGTTGTAGGCTTCTCCATCTCTGGGTTTAGGAGAAAGAGGTAGGATTTCTGGCGAAGAACCTAGTCGGAAGGGTCTCGATCGTATTGACAATTGAGGTCAGGTGAAGGACATCATCGACGGAGCGACAAATTTGGAAGGCAAGTTCGGAGATGGGATTGGGAAAAAGCGGTGATGGGGGTGGTAGCGAAATGGGGCTAGGTTGGTTGAGAGGGGTGCTGGTTGGGGAGCAGTATATTTGATTGGGTAAGGGAAATGGTAAAGTTGTAACTTTTACAAATTTAAGATTAATTTATTCTTTTTAAAAATTTGTTGTTAAATTGAATATTAGAATAGTGATTTGAATGACATGTATTGCACGGAATATTTAGGAAAATTCATACTTGATGATAAACAGTGGTCCAAAGCAAAGATTAGTGGTAAATTTTATCTTCTAAATACTTTATTTGCAAATGCCACCCATAAAGTGTTTGGTTTGGAGGCTACATGTGACCATTGGCGAAGGGGTATGGTTGGGGATCGCCTGTATCATATTATTAATCGTGAATACCAAAAAACGTAGTTATTAACGGTGTAAAATCTATCACTAATAACATGTCCTATTTTTTGGTATTCACCCAAAATTTGTTGGATTGATTCTCCAAATAATAGCTGTGAAAATTTATAAATTTCACATCCAATGAATTTATGATGACAAATCTTGAGATTCAAGTCAAATTATAACATAAAAGTTAATTATATCATAAGCATAATTTAGAATTTAGAACACACATAGGGACCTAGCTGCTAGGTCCCCTTTGCCACATGTAGGATTTTTTCCTTTTTCCCCTCATCGTGCTACTTGTTCTCCTCTGGTCGAGTGTTCCCTACACACCATGGCCATGGAGGATTTGGATCATTAATTGGCTTCTATGGAGCATTCAAAGGAGGATGATGTAGTAATAACTACCGAGATATGGTCGACCAAGGCGATGTCACTATAGTTCCTGGCTCTTGCCTTTGATTCGTTGGTCATTCTCCACTGGGTCGTTGGTATGGTTATGGGTTTTTTTGGTAGGGTTGAGCTAGGTTTCTCCCAGTTTGGTGACATGAGATCTAAGTCTGTGAACTGTTTGAGAGGTGGGTCTCCCCGGACAGTTCAGGTGTTGTTGGAATTGACCCCTGAGTGTTGTCAATGATATGGATCTTTCAGAATAACTCGAGCTCGTTCAACGGGAGATGAATTGGTTCCAACTTTGTTTGTTCTTGTCTATAGCCAACCTAGCGTGACAGTCGTTCTTTGGTATGGAGGACAATTGTCAATTGTCAAATGGAGAACGTGGTTGTTGGAGTGGACATTCCATAGGCCCCTCTATCAGACCGGCTTCAACATCTTAGGCTCCTGGTTTAATAAGCCGTATAGATGCTCTCTTTCTTTTATCTCTACTCTATCTCTACTTTTGTTTCCAGTTGGTCCTTCAGCGCTCGAGACTATAAGTTCTTTTTTCAATTTAGACCTCTTGCACAAGGTTATTTGATTTTGCTTGTTGCTTTCTTTGCTACTATGATGTTTTGGCTTTGTATTTGTTTTTCCGCCTGATTTGATAATATGAAACCTTTAACCCCTAAAAAAAAAAAGAGAACCCATATAGTATATAAATTATTCTAGATTCACCATATGCAATCAATCTCTCTTTTGTCCTTAGTATCTGACCTAGTGATTACTTTAAGGATATGAGGTAAAGTTATTGAGTTTAAGCCTCCAATATCCTCATACTCTACCCCTAAATGTATTTTTTATTAAAAAAAATGAAATCGCACTTTTAAAAATCGACTGTTTTTCTACACTATCTCACATTTTTAATATATTCATATCATTATTTATTCTCATATTCTACTCTTATAAGAATCTTCATGTCTATAAAACAAAGTATTTTTCTCCATTTCTGAAAATTGGTATGACTCTTTTTTATATTGTTTTAATTTATATTCAAATTATTACTAAAAAGAATCATGAAAAAATTCAAAAAAAATATGGAATATTTATAAACTACAAATATTAATCTGTAAATCTTTTTAAATTATTTAACTTTATATATTAAAATATTGAATAAAATAAATTTATAGTTTACTGTAAAAGAAATGCACCAAATGGAGGTAATTTGCGATCGAGAGAGTTATTTCACAATTTAAAGATTGCCCCTATACATCAAAATTCTTCTGAATATGCCACCGTTTGCAAGCAATCCCTCCTTTTGCCTTAAATATTGAATACTCTTTGGGTGTGTTTGGTTGCAAGGATAAAGAGGGATGAGATAACATTTATCTCATTCTCCCGCGTTATCCCTCATTTGGTGTGTGCAAGGCTGGGATAAAAGTTATCCCTTTTAACCATTTTATCCCTCAAATACGAGACTATATTATCCGTCGCCCCCACGTCATAAGGACGGATGGGATAAAATGTATCTTTGTCTCTCTTGCTTCTCATCAATCGGACGTTGGCCTCGCGTCTCTCATCGTTGCCTGCCTCGCATCTCTCACTGGCCTTGCATCTCTCACCACCGCCGACCTCGCGTCACTCACCGACACCGGATCCGCGTCTCTCATCGGTGACAGAAACGATGGTAAGTTGGTTCATTGCTACCAAAATCCGAAGACCCTCGTTGCGTAGCTCTGCGCACCGATTCCTACTCTTTATTCCTTTCAGTCTAGTCGGAAATGCTCGAATTGGCGGAGTTGCTCAAATCGGAGGACATGGATGCTAAGGAGAGTTGAGTTGGACTTAATTAGCGGTTATAGATCTGATCTACAGGGCTCGATCGGCGGTTATAGATTTGATCTATAGGGCTCGATCGGGCTTGCCGACAATAATGTAGTGGCAGACTGTGGCGGTAGCTTAACTGCAACGTTTTGGTAGGGGTGTGGTTGAGTAAGTGATTGAACACGGCAGTTCATGGTGGAGAAATATATCAGAGATGATACTTGCGTTTTAAGTTGAAAGGCATGGATGATTTCAATTTTTTTGTCAAACAAGTGATAAATTTTGATTAATCCTATCCAATCTTATCTTACACAATCATATCCTATCATATTTTAATCATCCAATTCTACTATTTTTTATTTGTATGTACAACCAAACAAGCCCTTTGTTTATATATATATATATATATATATTATATATATATATATATATATATACACACACAGACATCTGCTTTTGTGTTTATACATGTATGTGCATTATTTGCCACCATTGATTTGGGTAAAATAGATATCACATAATCATCTAAAACGTTGATATCTCATAATCAATCATAGGTCCCAAGTCAACATATTCTTGATAAACTCAACTCACAATTTTAATACTTTTAGGTGCGTTTGGTTGGAGGGATGAGATGATTTTTATCCCGTCATCCTCCTTCATCCCTCGTTTCAGACGTCAGGGATGGGATGAGATTATCCCTTTTAATATTTTTATCCCATAAAAGTGGGATTAAATAATACCTCACCTACCAATGGATAAGGAAGGATGGGATAAAAAAGAAGAAAGAAATTGAGACTACGACAAATTTATTTGATATAATCCCATCCAATCCTACCATAAATAATCTCATCCAATCCTATCCTAGATAATCCCACCCTATCCCATCTTAATTATCCCATCCCACTATTTTTTATCCCTGCAACCAAACGGTTTTAGCATCTCAAACCCGAACCGGATCAGGTTAAACATATCCTATTCGGACTCAATCCAACGGTCAATAATCCCCCGCGAACGACAACTTAACCCGATGTGGAGAGTGCCGTTTGAGGTTCAAACCTGGCTTCCTTAACGTCACCGCTAACCGCCGTTACGTGATCAAAGCGTTTCGCAACGTCATCGGCAGAGAGACAGGCTGCTTTATCTAACGGCCGTTAACGGAGACGTCGGTGCTCACATATTCGTTAGATTTCGAGTTCTCCTTTGTGGCTTGTTTGGTTCTTAGTTCTCGCCTTTTCCTTGTTTCAACGGGCGACGATTTTTCGAAACCAAAAGATTGGTTTTTTTCCCCTTCTTTTTGGGTTCCTTCTCTGCGGAATCGTATCGCGCGTCGACTTCGATTCCGGGCAGTTCATGAGAAACGCTGGTGAGTTTTTTTTTTGGGTACTTTCCTGAATCGGAATTCGGTTATGTTTATGCGTTTCGTTATTTTTCTCAAGTATTTCTTCCTGATCATGTCGCCCCTTGTTTTCTGGAGACAAGCTACTTTGAGTTACGGGATTTTAACTGGGTTTTGTTCTATGTCTTGTTCGGTGGGCTGGAATTCGGTTAACTTGTGGGTGCTTTGTTTTGGTGGATTCGTATGTTTAATATGCTTACTGAATTCAAGATCTGGTCTTTAAATTTGTTGCGTTATGAGGTTGAGGTTTTTAGGACTTCACCTGTTGGGTTTTAGGGTTTCTGGTGACTGGAATAATGAAGTTCAGGTCCTTTCTGTTTGGCTTGTGATTGTCTTTTGCTTTGTTGATAAGGAGTTGGGAGATGATTTCCGAAGAGATGGCTGAGTCAAAGGCAGATGAATGTTGCCTTGAGAATAAACAACTAATCACTACACCGAGTTCTTCTGTTTCTGAAGGCAGTGGCAGTGCCGTTATCAAATCTCCAGCAGTGTCTAGTCCAGCCCCAACTTCTCCAATTCATCGGTATTACTCTATCGATTACACTATTTATGTTTCCACAAGCTTTCTGCTTTTAGAGTTCATATTGCTCTTCAGTTACTTGTTTCTTATTTGACTGGCTCTCCTGTAAAATACTTGTTCTTCTTGCAGTTGGATTGTCATGTGTTGGATTATATTATTACATTGCAATCTTTAACATGTTTGTCTTCTGCTAGTTGTTTTGCGGTTATTTGTAAGCGATTTCTTCTACTATAAAATCTTATGAATATTGCAATGACAGAAGAACCAGTGGTCCTATCAGGCGAGCTAAAGGTGGCTGGACACCAGAGGAGGTAATTAATTGCTGCTCTAGTTTCCTCGACTCCTGATTTTTTGGAACGTTTTAGAGTTCTTTGTTTTGTTTTATCTGACCACACAATTTGTATAGTCCGAATTCTGATCTACAAAGCTTAAAGAAAGTGGCATACTTCATTCTCATGTTTGTTTCACTCTGCTGCTTCTTATGCCATTGACCTTGTTTTCATTTGCAGCTTAATGTATTTTTATCTTTTGCAGGATGAAACATTAAGAAATGCTGTAGCAGCTTTTAAAGGGAAGAGTTGGAAGAAAATAGGTTTCTAACTTTCACTTTTATCTCTTTTTTTCACAACCTGTTCGGTCTGTTGTGATAATTCATGGGTCCATTTACTATAAAATTGGATAAGTATACGTTTACTCAATTTAAGAATGAAAAGCAAATAAGTATTTAGTAATATAATCCGCTTAATCCAATGGATTAAGTTGAACAAAATAACCCCTTAATATGTAACTCGACTGGCCTAGATTTGAGTGTTTTTCCATTTTAATTTAAATGCACTTGTGTTTTTCAGTCAGTATCCCATTCCATACTAAATCCAACATTTGACTGCATCATCCCAATAAAGTTTCTACCTTTCGTTATTCAGCATTTAATGTATGATTTGTTTCTTTAACATTTTGATATAGTCAAATAACGTATATTCGAATGATATATGGATTTTTTTAGTTTCTAAATAAAACTTTGTAATTTTTTTAACTAGTTCTTTGTAACAAAAATTTGAGTCAAACACGGAGTATCAAGTCAAACCAAGCAACTAGTTTGGGACGGGGGATTTATTTGTTAGTAAAGAACTTGCAAGGAGTTTTATCTCTCCTAAAACACTAAGCTCCAAATTTTTTTGCCTTAAAAGTAGGAGAAAATAAAATGTTTCTGTTGGATATGCTCTTAGTATTTAGAGCTTGTCCATCATCTGAGATCTTGTATCCTCCCAGTTTAACTATACCGCAAACCAATTCTTAATGAAGCATGTTGCTAAGTTGCAGTGTAGTATGCATATGATATATGATTACTGACAATCATGTCTGATATATTTAGTACTCCCTCCGTCCCAAAAAGAATGCTACGTTTCGTTTTCAGCATTTAATTTATGATTTTTTTCAACCTTTTGTTATATAAGCTCAAACAATTTATATGCAAATGATAAATCAATGTTTGTAGTTTTACAATATATTTTTGTATAATTTTTTTTATCGAATTCTTCATAGTAAATATTTGAGTCAAACACATCAAAAGTCAAAAGTAACGTTCTTTTTGGGACGGGAGGGAGTACAATATAGTTTGATAGGAAGTTCCATCATCAAATTGTAGATAGCTAGCTTCTAAAACAATGTGGAGAGTTTAGTATTTCTAAGGTGAACTTATGGTTTTCCTACTTACTGTGATAGTCTATCTGCCAGTTGTACAAAGAAGCCGATGTAACTACTTTGGATGCTTCTATCCCTTTCTCTTTTGTAATTTCCTTGAAACCGTGCTTTTGGTGAAAGGTAAGTAGGGGAAAAGAAGGAACCATGCAGCTACTGTTCTAGGAATCTTATAGAAGTAGTGAGATCGCATGTATACAACTTGTTTTTTGCCAACATTTTGGAGACTGAATTAGGGCTTCAAATGTTATAATCATTTTTGTTTCCTTATCGTCAGATCTGTGACTATCCTCTATGACTTGAACAGCCAGTTGCCTTGCATCTGCCTTAGAGTTAACATTTTTTTTTAAAACATTTGCAGCTGAATACTTTCCTGACAGATCAGAAGTCCAGTGTCTACATCGATGGCAGAAAGTTCTTAACCCTGAACTTGTTAAAGGTCCTTGGACTCAAGAGGTTAGCTTTTGCAGCATGCTTTTTTCTTTTATGTGTTTACTGGTGCAAATGCAGCACTTAACATTTTGGTCCTTTTTGTTCCCGAAGGAGGATGAAAAAATCATTGAACTTGTTTCAAGATATGGGCCTACAAAATGGTCTGTGATAGCTAAGTCATTGCCTGGACGTATAGGGAAACAGTGTCGGGAAAGGTAAATGTTCTGTGTTGATGATGTAAATTTCCACACTCTCTCTTGCTCTGTCTAGCTGTATGCTTACTGTAAGCTTTTAATTGGAAGGTGGCATAATCATTTAAATCCAGAAATAAAGAAGGATGCTTGGACATTAGAAGAGGAATTGGACCTCATGAATGCACATCAGGTCCATGGGAACAGATGGGCTGAAATAGCTAAAGTTTTGCCTGGAAGGTATTCTGTTGCTTATTTATGTGATGTGCTTAATGGAACTGTTGGTTGAAACCTGAAAGTGAGGCAAATGCTTTCCTTAAAGTTGCGATTACACTTTGCAGGACTGATAATGCAATAAAGAATCACTGGAATAGTTCTTTGAAGAAAAAGTTGGAATTCTATTTGGCAACAGGGAAACTCCCACCAATTGTGAAGAATGTTGTACAAAATGGCACGAGGGATGGTTGCGGCCCTGATGGAGCTAAAATTCGTGTCTGTTCTAGTAGAGAATCTGATTCAACTGCTCAAACATCATCAGGGACTACTGATTTGTCTAAAGTGGAGGAAGATGGAAAAGATCAGTTGGAATCCGTCCCAGTTCAGGACGTGGCAGCTTCATCAAGGATTGTTCCTCCTAATAATTATACTTCTGGAGGCACTGAAAGGAAGCTACCTTCAGTGAACACTGATCCTAACCATACTAAGCCAGATCCGATTCCTAATTCTGAGAAGTTTTGCGTTAGAACTGAAACAGCTAGAAACAGAATAGTTGGGTCTCATGTGCAGTTTGACACCCCACCTTATGGATCTTTGTACTATGAGCCACCAAACTTCGAAAGTATTTCTTCCTCAGATTCAAGTCTTTTCTGCACGTACAACAGGTTACCTGGATGGAATTCCAGTCCTCTTGCCTCACCAATAAGCTTTTCCACTCCACCTTGTACCAAAAGTGCTAGTTTAAACATGGATAGCCCTGAGTCTATACTGAGAATTGCTGCCAAGACGTTCCCCAACACTCCATCCATTTTCCGAAAGAGAAAAGTCCATCTCTCAGACAAAGTGCAAAAAGGCGACAAGGTACCAACTATTAACCAGAATCTGTTCTCATCTGCTCAGGACTCAGTGAAGAATAGTCTGGTGACAAATCAACTACATGAACAAAGTGTTTATGAGAGTCCTAATTGTCAAAGCAATGGTAGCATTCCACCTAGCCATGAGTCCTTTAATGCATCCCCTCCATACCGATTAAGAACGAAAAGAACTGCTGTTATCAAGTCTGTGGAGAGGCAGCTTGAGTTTTCTTTTGATAATGAGAAGGTTAACGGAAACACGATATCTGCCGAGTCACCACCTGCTAACGGGAGGACACTTGGAGCTGAAGATTGTTTGCGGGCAGAGAAGGTGGGAATCACATAGTAATGAACTGTAAGTTGACATCCAAACTCAATGCAGTTCAAAGCATGTACAAAGACATCATATACCATTTTTTTATGACCATGCTTTTTCAACTGTTCCATCACATTTCATTGCAACTTGCTTCTGTGTAAGATTTGTTGTGTGGTAATAAGAGTTAGGTTAGGATTGCTGCTCCTTGCATGATAGCTTTCAGATGTATGGCTCTCTGAATAGATTCTTATGTATTTTTCTATATGATATTTGTTCTAACTAGCTTTTCTTGCTTCAGTTGTTAATCTGTCCTGTTAATGTTCACTAGCTTGCTCTTTGTCCCTTTTAGCAAATTTCCTTTTTCGAATTAATCCTTGTGTAAGTCTGGTTTTTTTTTCATTGATATGCAAATGACTTGGGGTTAGAGCTACTTTATAACTGTATCTTTGGCTTTAAAGAGAGTTAATACTCTATTCACCGACGGTGGAAAACTTTATTTCACCATCACATATTTCTGAAATAAATCTGTAAGACCACAGACATGTTTCTGAAATTATGTTTCCTTAGGCTGATCCTTTGACCATGTCACTCTTTTTTTTTCCAATCATGCTAATTTCTCCTCTTTTCCTGCTACTCACAGCAGAGAATGCGGTCGGAGATAACTGTCGGAGCTGGAGCAGGCGCGGCAATCGAGTTTTGAGTATTGTAGTATAGAACAGAAATGAGTCGTATCCTCAAAGGTGCGCCCCATCAACGTGACGGCTCGATCACTGTGCAAAGTGCAAACACATAGTTAGTTAGTTAGTTAGTGTCACCCTCTTATATAAGTTACTCATGTAAAATGGAAAAAATTGTTTACATTACACGAGAGGTTTATTTAGGGGTTCAAATTCAATTGACGTAAGATCTTGTTCATTCTTGCCACTCAAGAATAATGGAGGAGGCAGAGTTTTGTGCATAGCCCCCCATTAATCAGGGGGAAACGTTAATAGTTTATTAATGTTTAACCTAATTAGCTTTGCATTTGGAGAATAAGGAATTGGTAGCAACTAGCAAGTGGAAATAAGTTTAATTCTTTTTTTGTAATATTTGTATAATATTGTTTTAAAATCCATGCATTATTTGCAATATGGCATTATATGTAGTTCTTGATTGTTTAGGAGTGGAAATTTGGGACGAAATTAGTCAGAGATTAACTATAGTGTCGATAGTGTTAATTATTTAAAAAAGAATAATAGCATTGGTAACTAAATGGGTAATTGTGGTGAATTAATCAAATTAACGACGGAAATGTCCTAATGGAATGGTTAGGAGAACAAACTAAGGATGAAATGTCAAGAAACTAATACAACTTAGTGAATTGAAGATTTAAATTAGTGTAGATAGTCTTAAAAAACACTACTAAAGTCTCAAAAGTCTTAAAAGTGTAGTGTCAAAGGAAACACTACTTTTAAAAAATGGCAGCTTCATTAATACTCTTAAATAGAAAGCCCAGCACCAAGTAGTGTTTTTAAGGATTCGTTTTAACCAAAATTAATTTTTACACAGAAACTTTTTAATTTTTTAAACACAAGTCATATATATTATTTTTATATTTATCCAAATGAGTTTTGTAAGATGAAGAAAGGAGATTAGGGTAAAGTCGAGAGAGAAGAGAGGAGTCTGAATATTCTTTCCTGCCTCTATTTCATTCATACCAGCACATGTATCACCACGGAAACGGTTTCAAAAAAAGACTAGGGAACTACTTAGACACATTTCCGTGGTTAGACTCCACCTAAACTTGCTGAAGGAGTAACAAAGCCCGAGAGGAGTCACCTAACTTGGTGAAGTAAAGGGATTCCAAAAGATGTAAGGATTCACATACTGCTGAGAAGAATCAAAGCACAAGTTTAACTCCAGGCCAAAGACAAACCTAGAAAACCTTTTAGTCAGATCTAAAACTTAACATTACACGTCACAGCTAGGAAACATACAAGGAAGAAGGCACCTAGAGCCGTGATTTTGGATTTGCAGATCTTGAGCAAGCTTTAGGTCCGCATAAAGGACATTTTCTTTCTTCCCCAACTCAAGATCCATCGAACTAAGATCAGGCTGTTGGACACCACGCCCGCAACAGAATCTACAGCTTCTCAGAACTGCACACAAAGCAACAGAGATTCTGAAGTATCAGTACCCAGAAAAGAGTTACCTAATCGACCTAGCCATCTGTCATTAACCAATATCCACTGAAACAAGAAAGCAGAGAGCAAAATTGTATGGAGATATTACTGCACAATATGAAACATCAGCAGAAGATGAGAACCAGTCAGAATCCCTATGGTCAATTTACCTTTTTCTGCAGGGTCTACCTCGCAACAAAAAGTGACGCTACAAGCTCCTTTGTCATTAATCACCTCTGCAAAATACAGTCTTTCGGATAACTCATTTTGAGGCCCTTGGGGCTCAGCCTTAAAGTTAAGATGATGGAACGTGCGTTCCCTACATTTAAAGGTAGAGAAAACTAATCCCTCCACGAGATTTAAATCCACACCCTGAAATAACAGATAACACACATATGATTGCATTCACCAAACATTGTACAAAAAATGTAGAAAGAGACACTACTCCATAGAGAAAACCTTATCCTTTTTCAGGTCCTCCACAACAGCTTCAGAAAGTTGTTGTACCCGAGTCTTTCGAAAATTCAGGTACTCCTCCAGTGTCATCTCCCCCATAACCCCTTCATCAGCCAGGTAATGTCCTGTGACCAAAATGAAAACCCTATCAGTAAAACAACACAAACTAAACTGGGCCTTTACAACTTCAAGGTTCAAACATAAAAGCATCAAACTGATGAATAACAGATCTCTAAAGCAGAAAGAAGCGACAAAAGAGTATAAGTATTAACATAATATATTCACCAAGACTCACCCCCTTCTCTACTATTGTATGATTGGACAACACCTAGACGGTTAAGCTGATAGGGTGGGATCCCTCGTAAACACCTCGCCATATCTTCAAACTTCCCAAACCTGATTTCCATACCAGAAGAGAACCTCTTATCCCGTTTGATCACATCAGAAATGGGATGAATAGTTAAACTACCCCGATGACAAAATATACAGCCTTCTGTAACTACAAATTATCAAATAGAGAAAATACATAAGTTAACAGCAAAGAAAACAAGGGTCAGAAATCAGGAAAGTTCTGAGTACCTTTATCTGAAGGCTCAATTAAATGACAACATGTGACCACCGGATAATTGGGATGGCCAGAAATTACTTCAGCGAAAAATAGCTTCACTGAGGGCTCGGCATCACCAGGGTTGTGAGGCCTGGCCTCAAAGTTGATGTGACAAAAAAAGTTATTTGCATAACTAAATATATCATAACATCGGACGTGAACCATGTCGAATGCTGCACTCTGAGATATTTGACAAGAAGAAAACATAGACTGCATCAATGAAGTGTTTTGTCCAAAACCACAATAAGGAAACAAAGAGAAAACGGGGAAAAAAAGCAGAAGCAGGAAATAAAAAAGAGTAAAACCTTTTCTTGGCAAAACTGCCGCAGAGCAAATTCTGAAATTGTCAAACCATCCTCCTTAGGGTTATCTTCCACTTCCACGGAAAACATTGGTGTCTTTTGAGCTTTGCGATGGTCAGACAAACGCTTCCTCTTCTTGTCACCCCCCTCATATTTAGGTGTTTGCGAACACCTGGGAGTGTGTAAAAGGAAGCATTACGAAACAGCAAAAGCATAGCAGTAACCACGATTCAGAGGAATTAAAGCTAAAGATTAAACCGGAGTTTCTAAATTCAATATGTCAATTAAGAGTTTCTAAATCGGAAAACGCAAAGAGGCACTGATTCATTATCACAACCATATGCTTTCTCTTGATTAAAACGTTGTGGTGTCGATCTCGCAGAAATCAAAAACCAAACAGTGCTAAGATAGTTTAATCGCAGGGTTTTACAGGCCAGGAACTTACACATCTTGACCGGAGGATGGAGAACACCTGGGAGTGCATAAAAGGAAGCATTATGAAACAGCAAAAGCATAGCAGTAACCACGATTCAGAGGAAATTAAAGCTAAAGATTAAACCGGAGTTTCTAAATTCAATATGTCAATTAAGAGTTTCTAAATCAGAAAACACACAGGCACTGATTCATTATCATAACCATTTGCTTTCTCTTGATTAAAACGTAGTGCTAAGACAGTTTAATCGCAGGGTTTTTAAAGGCCAGGAACTTACACATCTTGACCGGAGGATGGAGAATCCCTTCTCTCCTCCAGGTTCGCACCTTCTGGTTCCATTTCTAGGGTTTCGCAATATTCGTGGTACGGAGGGAGTCGCTATTCTTCACGGTTCCCACAAATTTGAATGTGGATGGCACAGATAAGAGGAGGAGGAGGAGGAGGAGAAGGAGGCAACGCGATCAGTTTCTTGAGGCACCGACGTAGCGATGGTGAGAGTTGGAATTAGTGGTAGCGGCAGCGGTATCAATTTTCTGTTCTCGAAACAGGTAGAGCTTGCTAGCAGCGCTGCATGACTGAATCGAAAAGGGAAGTTGCGCACCGGTGATTCTTCTTCGACGATGAAGGCGAGCTCGTGGCGGAGGCTTGTGCGATGGTGCGACGGTGCAACCTCGCTTTGGTTGGGTTATTCCTCTAGTTGATTATTTCGGTATGTGTGATTGAACTCGGATTTTCAAAAATTTAGTTAATTTGGGTTCTTTATATGCAATCTGTCCATTGAACGTATGAATTACCCTGAAATTAAGAATATAGTGTATATTTATATAGTGTATATTATTAGGGTTAATGAGATAATTTTACTACTAGCCCCCTCTACCCAACTCAAAATAAAATTAGGCCATAATCATAATTAAAATTCAACCCAATTTTCTCTATCTTTCCCACACAACTTGATCGTATCCTAAAAAAAAACTAAATCACTTGACTAAGTATAATAAGTTTTGGTCCCTATTCTTTATTTGAAATTTTATTTAAGTAATTGACATTCAGTAATCAGTATGATGCAGTTAAGACACTTGTCATGTAATAATTTACCCACTAGCCCCCCACTCAATCCAAAATAAAAATTTACCCACTTATTATTAAACCCCAACCTAAATGGTCTTTTTTTCTCACATACCCAAATTGCATCCATAAAAGAAGCCAACTCAACTTGGTTAAGTAAAAAAAATTTGGTCCCTATTTTCTATTTATAGTTTTATCTAAGTCATTTAAATTTTATATGTTGTGGTTTGGGACCATGTCTAATTAATCTTTAATTTTTCGTTTTAATCATCTTTTAGTACATTTAAATTTCGGATTTATGCGCGGTAGTTTTTGTGAGATTGTTTATATATAATTTAGATTTTATTACTAATCCATTTTTATTTTTGTAATTGTCATGAGTTTGAGTTTATTATTACACACAATTCTCTTTTTTATTAATTTCTCACTGTTTTTTGTTTCTTTATTTGGAAATATTGCTTTCTATAAAAAATCAAGTAAAAGAAATAAAAATGAACCCATGATACCAATTTGGTTGTATGAATTTGTATTATTATTTTTCTACGTAAAAGGTTGGCGGACTCAAAAAATTTCGTAGGTCGATCTTTATGTTCTCAAACGAGTTAGAAGTTAATGATTAGTGACGGCTTCATTGGAAAGCAGCGTTGCTAACCTCTATTACTTCAACTATTACTATATATGGAGGTCGGTCTGCGGTCATTATAAAATGGGTTAAGGCCGACGTTTTATGGTTGCAAATTCCAACCCATAATTTAATCTACCCACCAACCCCCCAACTTCAAATTCCTGGTTCCGTCACTGCCTGGAAGGAGAGGTTGCGTAATCTTTTGATTTCGATGTCTAAAACTGTAGGCAACAAGTTTGGCGAGTGGAGGCCGAGAAATAAGAAACCTTCAATGGAAGCCGAAACGCCGAGGTTTGGACGGCGGAGCAATTCTGCACAGGAAGAGCGCTAGTTGTGGGATTGGTAATGGTGAGGGTAAATGTCGTGGATTTATCTAGGGTGGGTAACAATATTAAGAGCGGGATTTAATGTGATTTGTCTCCATCTTTTAAGAAGAGTGATAATTATTGATTTATTTCCCATATATATATAATATATATGTGTGTGTGGTTATATATATATATATATATGGTTTATGTTCGCAAAATCTTGATTTCGCTGAGAACCTGATTTTAACTAATTCTTAAATTATTGTTACCCCTAAACTTGAATAAGTTACCATTAAACCCAAATACTTATTTTGCAGCTCAAATTGGTAACGCTCATGGCTCATCCACCGGACAAGCTCATCCACTGACCAAGCCACCTCCGCCCAATCCCTACTCGATATTCTCACATCCACCATCATTCTCAACTATCGCCTCACCCAGCTCTCCATCTTGACCGTCGAATAGGCGGCGACCATGGACACCAACCTCGGCATGATGTTGGGTCTCGCTGGCCTCGCTCCCTTCTTCCTTGTCCTCTTCATCATGATAATTCTAACATCGATCTGTGACCATTTCTCATCCCTTTCGCTTGGAGGATCAACAAATCGGAAATGGGAATCTCGCACTTGCAGCGAATCGAGGATGGACTGTTCCTCTTGATAATCGCGTTGAGATCAAGAGGAAGCGGGTTGCGACGAAATCAGATCTCACTCAAGTACCTGTCAAGGGTCGGCCAGTCTGTTCACCCAGTGGGAGGTGACGGCGTGGTAGGGTAGGGGGTGACAGTGCAACATGGATTGGAGGTGGTAGCACGGGGGGAGGCGGTGGTTGGGCATGGTGGTGGGGTGGGTAATACACCAGTAAAAGAAGATTTGGGGTTTAGTGTTCAACTGTATAAGATAGGGGGTTAGTGTAGGATTTAGCACTTAGTTCTGAAATCACGTTTTGGACAAAACTTAAGTTTTGCGAACAGACTCTATATCATTTGACAGACAGAATAATAAGGGAGGTGTTAGACTAATTTTGCCTAGGCATACATAAGCATATCCGATAGCAAGTATTGCAGTGAGACTGAGAAGGTACAACTAATAATGAAATTTTCTGCTTTTAAATCTACTCATGTTATCTTTTCAAGACTACTCCAGTTCAATAAATCTATCACACAACGTAGAAGACAGGCCTCACTGCGGCCCATCGCGATTGGCCCGTGGTACCAATCGCGCGATGGCCGCATGAACGCCGCAGCTTAAAATGCCCGCATTTGAACTCATCGCGCGTCGGCGCAGACGCATCGCGGCCTCACGCGCCATGGCCGCAGAACTGCTTTGAATAATTAAAAAAATGGACGAATCCGGATGAATGTTCATCCGGATTCGTCCAAACCCGAAAATGAAGAAGAGGAAGACGAAAAGAAGAAGAAGAAGAAGAAGAAGAAGAAGAAGAAGAAAAAGGAAGAAGAATTCAAGAAGAACTAGAAGAAGAAGAAGAAGAAGAAGAAGAAGAAGAAGAAGAAGAAGAAGAGGAAGAATTCAAGATGAAGAAGAAGAAGAAGAAAAGGAAGAAGAATTCGAAGAAGAAGAAGAAGAACTAGAAGAAAAGGAAGAAGAAACAGAAGAAGAAGAAGAAGAAGAAGAAGAAGAAGAAGAAGAAGAAGAAGAAGAAGAAGAAGAAGGATGAAGAAGAATGAAGATGATGATGAAGGGGAAGATGAAGATGGAAGAATGAAGAAGAAGAATGAAGATGGAAGAATGAAGATGAAGATGGAAGAATGAAGAAAATGTGAAGGAGACGGATGAAAAAGAGAACCGAAACCCTAAAAAAATTTATCGCGCCTTATCATGGCTATCTACTATTATAATATATTAGAGGAGATTCCCGCCCAAAGTGTAAAAGGAAACTTTTTGAATACTAAAAAAATAGAGCGTCACGTCAATTCCAACTCAGCGACATGTCAATTAAAAAAACACATCATCAATGCGTTAGTTACATATAAAATCGTAACAGCCGAAAATGCAAAACATGCATTTATTACGTCAATCAGGGCTATGAATCCCTAATATTTTGCGATTGCAGAAATCACTAACATGCCTTTATTACAACAATCAAACTGCAAATTAATGATATTGTTTCCATTTCCCAAAATTGAAATAGAAAGCTACAAAATCGAAAATCATCTATAAATTCACGAAATCTACAGCTATTGTTCACAAGAGTAGCAGCCAATGGATTCTAAAATTGAGATGGCGGAAATGGAGGAGTGGGAGATTAGGGAGGCCATGGTAAAGGAGTACTTTGACCACCTTATGAGGTGGATTTCCGGGAGATCCACAAGAGATATGCCTTGGAAGATGAGGTGCAGATGTTACGGGCCAAGCTTGCTTCTTTGGAGAGTGTCAACAACCAGGTTTCCAACACAGTTTTTATGATCAGAGTCCATGTAAGATCTACAATAGAATTTACAGTATATCTGAATGTTTCAATCGTTTTAATATATCTAAACATATAGAAACAAATTTTATTCTATGATTTTATGTTAGCAGATTATTCTTTATTCCTCGATTTAACATAAAACGAATCACATTTTATTCTATGATTAATTTTGAACAGACAATATAATGTTTTAAAAGACATGAATTCTTATTTTGTGTGCATAGCTCTTCGAGATGAATACACTTCTGGAAGGAGTTGGTTCCGCATCCACGATTGAGAAGGGAGAAACTTCAAGGGTTTATAAGAAGGCACGTACAATAGATTGTGATGAAGGGACTAATGTGAGAGACTGCAAGGTTGGGCCCGAGGCCTTTGAGGTGTTCAAGATGTGGGCTGGAAGAAAAAGACTCAAGATCGAAGGGGTCAACTGATGGGATGACTGTTTATTTCAAACTTAGAATGTTATCATTATGTCACGGATTTTGGTTACTAGGGTTAATTGGCCCGAAATTATGACTAATTATAATATATATTTCAAAGGTTTTGTAATAAGGTCATAATAAATTAAACAACAATTCGTTTCTTTTATTTTGCCATTCCGAAACAGTGACAAAACATGATTTCGTGCAATGAACACCAAAGTTCTTCTCTGGTACATAATTTTCTGAAACTAAATGATATAATTGAGACTCATAAATTGAACTTAACTAAATGATATAATTTTCTCTAAACCTACTTGAGGATATTCAGAGGGTTATGCGCCTGGATGGAGGTGAACTTGGCAGTGAATATGTTGAAAGCTAAGGTTCATCAATTGGAAAAAGATAATAAATTTTATATTGACAATATAAAAGAGATGGTAAGATGGACAAAGAGTATAGAGAAGTTCAGCAACGAATATCGGACAAACTGCGGATTTGCATCAAGGGGTTGCAAAAGGAAGCGACGGAACTAAGAGCAGCCCTAAAGAAAAATTCTACATTAGTCTCCTATAATTTTTATGATTTTCAGTACTTTCATCTTTACTATTAATGTTTTATGAACTTATTTAAACTTGTGCCTCAATTTTAATGAAATAAAATTTAAGACTACTTCATAAAAGTTTAAAATGTTCGTTTCGGTGAAAATCATTCAACAGAAAAAATGGGAGTACAAAGAAAGGGAAAAATTATATAGCCCTAACATGCGGCACAATCAAATAAGAGTTACGGCCCACTCACTAATGAAAGTTACGACCCAATCTTAATCTTTATGCTTTGTGTATTTTAGGATGACTTAATTATAATCATTAATTTATAAAGTCAATATAATCCCTTTCTATTTAGATCCCCTAATTTACAATATAGAAACCCTAAACCGTCTAATTACTTACCATGTAAACGTAGTACTAAAATCCCTAACTTTTAGCTCGCACTGACATATGCAGAGTATTTTAGGATGATTTAAGTGCAGCCTTGATTATAATCCGATAATTAAGCATACGTTATGCATACATACATATATGTGTACTAACATCCTTTAGAAAACTTCTTCCAACTCGACCTAAATATCCTAATCTCATTGTCATCCTTCAAACAACCCTCTATATTGCAACCATTTTAGATCTATTGTTCTTCATATTTTAAGAGAAACGAAGTATTCAGACAATCACAAACACTGTCATCAGAGGTAACTTATTTCAATTACACACAAATTTTCTGAATTAGGTTTACATTTCTCTACAATAAACACTAATTTTTCACCCAATTACACAGGAAGTGTGAAACACATCAACAAAGAAACTACCCATTAAAGGTACGCCAGTTTGTTTTTCGTTAGTTATATATTTCTCTAACATAAAAACTAATTTTTGCCATTGATTCACTCAGGAAGTGTCAAGCACATCAACGCAGAAAAAATCCATTCAAGGTAAGTGTTTTTAATTATATGACTGGCGTTATTAATTACTCTAATTTTTTTTATGAATTCATATATGGCATGCATCAAGTAATAGAAAATCCGCAAAATGAATTAGGGGTGTAGGGATAAGCTAGAGACTACGCATACCAACTGAGGAATGTTTCTGTGAAGTATGTTCATCATCCTATGAATAAAATTGATGGTTAGATTTTTATAAATAAAAAATTGGAAAAATTAGAATGCATAACAATGAAATAACATTACCTCTGAGAATTAATAGGTTAGATTGGGTATGGAGAGATGAGATAGGAGCCGAATGCATGTCCAACAGAAACCTATAAACTACATGACCCTAAGTTCTAATTAGATTACATGCCAAATTACATAATAATGAATATTTACATAATACAGAAAGGTTCATAACAAAATTACATAACAGAATTAAAAAAAAACATAATTTAGCTTATTTGGCCAATGTTATTAAGCCAAAGGAAAAGTGTTTTAAACTAACCTATATTTTATATTTTATGCGGACTCAGTTTTAAACACAAGCTTATTTGGCCACAAACACTTGATCTTAATAATTCAATAAAAAACATTTATGCTTAAATTTAGTCCGAAGCTTGATGTGTCATTTATTCAAGATATAGTCTACTAAAATGAAAATCTTAGCACATTTAAGCCCAATAATGTTAGGCCCAATGAAATCACTTTACCAAATCTATTAATAAGAACTCAGTTTTTTTTTATAAAAAATGAGGTATATAACCAGTGAATCTGTTTATTCATAGCCCAACCTTATATTTTATACCATTTGAGCCCAACAATTTAATGTATTAATGGAAAAAAATGGTGTTTAAAAGTTTTTTAGCTTAAACCATTTTGTCCAAATCTTGAGTTAAATTTTTGGCTTATTCAAGTTCTTATTTGATGCATGTATGAAATAAATGGAAAACGAAAATAAAAAATTAAATGGCTTTGTAACAAAAATAAAATTATTGAGAAACAAAACTCATTTTCTAATAGAAATAATCAGATACACGAACATCAATTATCGAAAAATAAACTATACCTTTACTGATAACATCAAAATCAAGTTTTAACATAAAAAATTATTTTTTAATGTAAAAAGATAACATCAACATAGAATGAGAATTTACAGAATCAAATTATTTTTACTTGAGATGGATAGCCCCCGATCTAGCCGGATCTACACCCATCATATGAGATCGTCCCACAAAGGTTTTCAACATTCTTTATATTGGTAGTCCCTACAAAGGTTGTCAACTTTCCTGAGAACAAACAAACTTTTACATTTAAAATTAATATCAGAAAATTGTTTGATATTTCTTAATGGACTTTTCATAATACTAATTAACAAATTAATACAATTTTTTTCCAATGATAGTTTGCCCCGGATCAAACCAGATAGACACTGATCGACTTAGATATGATGAAAAAATTTAGTTAAAACTAAAATAAATTCCCGAAAATGGTTTACACGTTTTTAATGGAGTTTTTACAACATAAATGATATTAACTAACAAATTAAGGAGGAATCTAATACTTACAGTTAATACAAATGTTTTCCAATGGTAGTTTGCCACGGATCTAACCTGATCGGCACGGATCTACTTACATCTGATGAAAAAATGAGTTAAAACTAAAATAAATTCCCGAAAATGGTTTACACATTTTTTAATGGAGTTTCTACAACACAAATGAAAACACCAAAGAGGACCAATAACTTGTCGGAAAAAAAATTTAAACCATCCATCGTCTGGCCTGGATGTAAACGGATCTACAGAGATCAACCCAGATCTGATAAAAACGGACGCTCCGAGAACAAGATGTAACAAAAAAATTAATCTTCCAAATACGTAAGGAACGCGTGTGAATATAGGCCTTGATCTCGAGATCAGGCCAAGACTAAAAAACCCACAAAACTAAGAAGATAAAGGAAAAACATGAATTAAACTCCGAAATGAACAGATCCGTCCTTTATATATGGTTCATTTCATTTGAACCGAAAGAAAGGAAGAAAAATGAAAAAGCAAAAAACCAAAGTTGTGTTACGGAAATGATCTAAAAAAACAAAAGGTAAGACAAAAGATCTGATTAGGAACCAAAATATAGAGCTCCACGGATTTTGAAGAACAATCGGTTTCTATCTTTGTGTGAAGGAAGAGGTGAGGTATGGCTGAGAGAGAGAGAGAGTCAAATATAGGGTTAGAAGATGTTGGGAATGAGTTGAAAATTAAAAGTCTGTACGCATGATGAAGTGATAGGGTCAATTTCGTAATTTCGTATGTAATACCACATCTGCCCTTAAAGTTCCGTGTTAGGGATTGGTTTATTCGGTATTTAACTCCTAGATATTTTTAGCTTCAAGTATTAATTACAAACAACACCTATGACTTTCGTTTTATCTTCAATCTGAGCCCTTTCAAACTCAAAATTAAAATTTGAATCATAGAATTTTAAAATGATGTTAAGTAAACCACTATCCAATTTTTAATAAATTATTTTTACGTATGCTATTGAATTTTGTGATTTAAAAAATTGAGTACCTTATAACTATCAACCTTTATTTGTGAAGTCTGATTAAATAACATGAATGTAAAAAACTATCAAATTTCAAAATTTCACGTTTTACAATTTTTTTCGTTAAAGTCATTAATTAAAATATTAGTTCTGCACACTTTAATATTATTTAACCATTTATTATAAGAAAACTTTTGTTATTTCTTATTCCACATAAATACAACCAAAACATTTATATTAACGATATTTATTATGAAATTGTTTCATGGATACATTTTCTTATTAATTATTCTTAAAATAAGTTTAACAATTCAGCCATGGTGAAATAAAGTATCTTTTTAAATGATATAATGTTGTGACTTGAGACCAATGTACTCATAACTACATTAAAAAAATCATTGAAATTAGGGATTAGATATAATTGTAGTGAATACTACTATTTAAATGTTTCACGCATATGTATATGGTTATAATTATCATTTACATTGTCCATTTTATTTCCAATATAATTATCTATATTTAGATGCATGTATGATCCTTTATTTAGGACAACTAGTTCGTGGACTATATGTTCACTATTTGTTTGTACATAGGTGTACAAACATGAGTGAGAATAGGGCAGAACGTGCACGACTTTTACGTTCTCGTAGGTCTACGTCTCGATTATCAAATGGACCTCGATCTCATACCCGTGGTGCCAATTGTATGAACGAGAATGTTGTCGGGATCTCGAATAGAGCGTATCCCAACAACATTTCACATACGTACATGGATTTCCGAGCTGTACAAGGGGGAGGAAACATAGTTCCAATTGCTCAAATAACAAGTACCACTCATGAACGGGCGGTCCAACCAATGTTACAGATGGATCGTACCCCTTTTTCTGATATAACGAATAGGGAACCCATTAACTACATGACACCATTGTCCCAAACAAGTACACAGCCTCCCGTGTCTTGTGTAACGCAACGAAGTACCCAGCGCCCACAACTCTTGGTGTTTTGAGCACGGTGAATCGTCACCGCACCACAACGGATCGATAAACGGAGACGCATCATTGATGAGCATTGGTCTGGTGGTCGTACTATTGAATTCATTACTACTGATGATACTACAATTGAAGGTATTTTCGGTTACTTTGAGTTGATTTAGAATCTACATTCAATTGATTTGACATGTTCAATTCACATGATTGCTTGGATTAATAGACAATGGAACGCCTGGACCAGATGAAGAGGATGAGGATACGATAATTCGAACCTATTCGAACCGACATGAAAGTACGGTCATAGCTTTCTTCCTTCCTTTTGACCACTTTGAATAGATGATGCACGTGTAATGATTTGTGTGTATCTGTAGGGAGGGTCACTGAAAAGGAGGATTTTGGTCCACCAAATCACGTTTGCCCTAATCCGCATTGTCGAGCAATCGTTTGGGAATTAGAACGAAGTGCTCGGACAAAATCACCTAGGAACCCGACATTCTCAGTGTGTTGCATGAATGGAAAAATTCAGTTACCCATGGAGATTGAACCACCTCAGTATTTGAAGGAATTGTTGGATGGTAATGGCAGTGCAAAGGCATCTCATTTCCGGCGCAACATACGAGAATTTAACTGTCGGTTCTCTTTCACGTCTACAGGCGGTGAAATAGACACTCGCATAAATGATGGGGGCGGTCCATATGTATTCCGCATAAAAGGAGAGAACCATCACCGGATTGGGTCATTGGTGCCTCCTGAAGGTCATCGACCTAGATTTGCACAGTTATATTTTTATGATATGGATAACGAGGTGGAAAACCGGTTGAGAAGTTTTGGTAACGGTAATCATATGCAAACTGATGTGGACATTGTTGAAGGCTTGACGAACATGTTCAATGACCACAACCAACTGGTCCACCAGTTTCGTTGTGCTAGGGACATGCATCGCCAGTCCGATGTGTTACCTGTGAAAATAAGATTGTTGTCATCCCGATCTGGGGATGGTCGTAGATATAATCTCCCAACATCAAGTGAGGTGGCTGCTTTGACGGTTGGTCTTGACGAGGAGGAGGATTATACGAGAGATATTGTTATCTTTGATAGAGATCATGGCGCCCAACGTATACAAGTTGACCACCCAAAATTGATGGCTCTTCATTTTCCGTTCTTATTCCAAATGGTGAAGATGGATACAGCAACGTATAGAGCAACGGCAAGGCATGGGAAATGCTGTTCGAAAACACGTCACAATGCGCGAATTTTACGCATTCCAACTGCATAATCGAACTGGTGTGTATTCTACGATATTACGCGGTGGGAGGTTGTTTCAGCAATATGTGGTTTACGCTTACTGTTGTATTCTGGAGGAGCGTTTTGGCTTTCTAAGGAGGAACCAGGACAAGTTTCGCTGTGAGGTGTTGTATGGCCTGCAGGACGCGGTTGCTCGAGGTGATTCAGATGCAACACGGTCCGGTCGACCGTGTATATTACCGTCATCATTTACAGGTGGTCCTCGATATATGATTCAAGCATACCAGGATGCAATGGCAATTTGTCGATGGTTAGGTCATCCTGAATTGTTCATAACAATGACATGCAACCCTAAATGGAATGAGATCACAAAATTCCTCGAACTCATACCTGGTCAAAAACCCGAGGATAGACCGGATGTAATCGCACGAGTTTTTGAGATGAAATTGCATTCCCTACTGGTTGATGTCACCAAGAAAGAAATTTTTGGAAGATGCACTGGAGGTAAGTTATACATATTCGTTATATTAATTCTATAGTTTAGATTGATACTACATGCAAACTAATAGTGTAGCCGTGTGTCGTATTGCAGTTGTTGTGACTATTGAGTTTCAGAAACGCGGACTCCCACATGCACATATCGCGGTGTTCTTACACCCTGATGATAAGTTAAAGGATCATGAGTCCATTGATCGATATATATCTGCCGAGCTACCCAATCCAGAGACAGACCCCATTGCATTTAACGCTGTCTCTTCACATATGATGCATGGGCCATGCGGTAATGCAAATCCGCGATGTCCATGTATGTTGGATAAGAAATGTTCAAAACGTTATCCAAAGAAATTACAAATGGAGACATCAGTTGCTGAGGATGGTTACCCAATCTATCGGAGACGGCCCACTGGTTATACAGTGGTTAGAAACGGGACAATCTTAGATAATGGGTGGGTCGTCCCCCATAATGTGGATCTGGTTGTGAAGCATGATTGTCACGTATGTGTGGAAAAGACCAATAGAGATATGTGCGTTAAGTATTTATGCAAGTACATGCACAAAGGCTCTGATCGTTCAACGGTTGTAATTGAACGGGATCAAGGTGCATCGCAAGCAGGTGGACGCACAGTAGTACAACAAGTTGATGAGCTTAAACAGTATATGGACTGCAGGTATATTTCTGCGTCTGAGGCGTGCTGGCGTATCTTTGGATACTTCATACACAAGCACAAACCTGCAGTCGATCGGTTGTCATTCCATCTTCCGAACGAGCGAGCATTGTGTTTAATTCAGCATCCGACCTTAACGATGTTGTCCAGACACATGCTGAAAGTGTTACGAAGTTTCTTGGTTGGATGGAGTGTAATCGGACCGATCTGGAAGCACGTCATTTGACGTATGTCGAGTTCCCGAGTAAATACACCTGGAATAAGCAGACAAAGCGGTGGTCACGACGTATAAGGGGTAAAACCGTCGGACGTCTTTATTTTGTACATCCAACAGCTGGTGAGCGTTACTACCTTAGGTTATTACTGAATGTAGTACGAGGGCCTACGTCGTTTGATGACATCCGAACAGTAAATGGGGTTCTCCATCCGACGTACAGAGATGCTTGCATGACATTAGGTTTGTTGGAAGGAGATGGTGAATGGCATGAGGCCATACGTGAGGCGTCCCAGTGGGCCATGGCGACCAATCTACGAGAGCTTTTTGTCACTATCCTTACGTTGTGCAGCTGTATCCGACCCGATCGCTCTTTGGATGGATAACAGGGAAGTGTTGTCTGAAGATGTGCTATTTAACCAGCGGAGGATTAGAGGCATTTCTGATCTTATGTTAAGCGAAGATGAGATCTTTAATTTCGGTTTATTTGAGATTGAAAAGTTATTAAATCGGTTGGGTCGTTCACTTAAAGACTATGAGGGAATGCCGTATCCTGATTTGAGTTCGATGGTGCTAGAGGATAATTCATTGATTTTTGAGGAACTGAATTACGATAAGACTGTATTGAAGGATGCACATAAGACTCTATTCAATGGTCTCAATGCGGAACAACTCACCGTGTACAACTCTATCATTCAGTCATCTGATATGGGTGATGAGGGTTTCTTTTTTGTGTACGGTAGTGGTGGTACGGGGAAGACATATCTCTGATGTACTATATTGGCTCTAATAAGATCAGAAGGAAAGATAGCACTTGTTGTTGCGTCGTATAGTACTGCCTCTTTGCTATTGCCCGGTGGTAAAACAACGCATTCCCGGTTTAAGATACCAATCGAGATTGATAAAGACTCTCTTTTAAACGTCAAGCAATCGACTCCATTGGCAGAGTTAATATGTCGACTGTCGCTTATTATATGGGACAAGGCCCCAATGGCACAATGATATACTTTCAAAGCAATGGATCGGTCGCTTCGTGATTTGATGCGTACGGAGATACCAGGGTCAGATCGTATCATATTTGGTGGTAAGACTGTTGTTCTTGGTGGTGATTTTAGGCAGATTTTACCGGTCATACCATGTGGCACCCGCGGTGATGTGTTGCTGCAACGATATGATCATCACGCTTGTGGTCACACTGTCAAATACATGTTTTGACGCAGAACATGCGTGTCATTAACTCATCGTCGAGAAATGTTGCACTGTTCAGCGATTGACTTCTTAAATTAGGGGAAGGGAAGCTAGCATTGCCAAAGTTATCGATGACGAGGAGGATAGTACATGGCTTAAGATCCTAAAGCGTACTTGGTCGAAACTAATGGGAACGACATGGACAGTGTGATAGACATCACTTACCCAGATATGTGCAATATGATATCCGATAGGGAGTATCTTCAGAACGTGCTATTTTGAGCCCACGAATCGAAACCGTTGACAATATTAATAACCGAATGATGGCACGAATCGAAGACCGAGTATCTCCAAGAAACAGACATATCCATCATACGCTCCACCGCACGCTTAAGTGATCCACCTATGGTGGAGCTATGGTGGATCGGGTCGTGGATCCGAGTGTCACCAACAAATTGGTCCTCAAATTTTTAAAAATTTACATTTTGGCCCAAAAATGTTTACATTTTTAGTCCCCGAACTTTTGAAAAAATAAAAATGACCAAAACTTTAAAAAGTTACACTTTAGTCAGTTAGTGGAGCGGGTCGGATCAATACGGATCGATCCACTAGTAAAGTGGAGCGGGTCATGGAGTGATCCACCACCATGCGGATCAAGGCGGATCTAAGACCCGCCCAATTTTAGAGCTATACCCCGTGAAGTATTTGAACACACTAAGCTTTTCGGATGACCGAATCATGAATTACTATTGAAGGTTGGTGTCCCTATCATGTTGATGAGGAACATGAACCATGCAAATGGTTTGTGTAATGGGACCAAAATGGTTGTAACTAAGTTGTCGCAAAGGGTTATTGAGGCGTGGATACTATCTGGTAGTTCCGTTGGACAACGTTGTTTGATACCACAAGTTGAGATTGTCCTATCCGATACCAAATTACCATTTAAATTGTCGAGGCGCCAATTCCCAATTAAGGTGTGATTTGCAATGACGATAAACAAGAGCCAAGGTCAAACTTTTAACCGAGTTGGCTTGTTCGCCTCACCAGTGTTTACTCATGGACAACTATATGTTGCTATATCTCGTGTCACTTCTCCAGATGGTTTCAAATTGATTATTGAATCGATGATCCATCTTAAAATGAATTCACCATAAATGTCGTGGTACACCGAGATATTTGACCGCTTGTACAGATAGTGTCATGTTTACTTATATGAGGTGCATATGCGCTAATATTTTATAATGTTTTATGTTTTCTTGTTCGATTACCTTTCAATGCACATTGTTGAATGCGTATAGGCATCATGATTATTATACTTTTTTGTAATAAGTTCTCAATTAATATTTGATGCAGATGTCAATGAGGAAGGACAGTACCAACATGATATCTGAACTTCAAAAGTCTGGCTATAAATGGTCGGTCAAAGTTCGAGTGACACGAATATGGGATGCTGTTAATATAAAGAATGGATGCTTCCTCGGATTAGAGATGGTCCTGGTTGATCAAGATGTGAGTGTTCTTATACATAAAGTAAATTTAGTCAAGCAGTATTCTCCCAATTTTCATTTTACTACTTACTATAATAGATGCTTTGTTACTGTTTTATTCATGCCCTTGAATTTTTTACAGGGTGATCACATATCAGCTCGAATTGGTCCCTCTTTATGTGACAAGTTCCGTACAGTATTCACAGAGGGATCGGTGTATAAGATTAACAATTTTGTTGTTACATCAGCACCGCCAGTGATGATGACCGTCCTACACAGTTTGAAAATATTTTTCACTCCGTACACAGAAGCAAAATTGGTTAATGGCGACTGTCCAGAGATTGCCAAACATAGTTTTGAGTTCGCCGACTTTAAAGATATACCTGGACGTTATCCCAAGAACATCGTGTGCACAGGTTATTATTTGATTACCATATTTGTTCTTATTACAATATAAACATTGTATTTGACTTTGCACTAATTAGATTGCACTTAATGCGTGATGATGTCATAGGTATATTACAACGTATTGATCCTTCAAGAGATCAATCACTGAGAAATGGTGGGACTTCGAAGCTTCAAACAATTTGGCTTACCAATGAGAGGTAACTATTACAATTACTTTAATATAACAATCATGAGTTTTTTTGTACTTACAATTGTTTGAGTTGTTATGATCAAGTGGTTTGCAAATGGAGATTGTTATGTGGGGAGATTTAGTTGAGCTGGCTCGGGATATGCTTCCAAACGATACTACCGTGCCAACTATAGTGGCAGTCACCACAACTTATGTAACATGTTTCAAAGGTATGTTCGATGTGTTCTTTAATTTTGCTTAAGTCATGTTCATGCTTATGATATATATTGATATATTTAGTTTTCATGTTCTAGCAACAAACAAGTATTCCCTATCATCAACTTGTGGAACGAAACTGTACGTGAACCCCGATGTACCTGAAACAACGTTGTTGCTCAACATGTGAGTGTAGTTATTATTTATTGTCATAAATGTGTTGTTTAGGGTCACTTTCGGTTATAATTGTTATTACGTGCTCACTTAATACATATATGGTTATGCCGATAACAGCAACTTGAGCTGTAGTATACAACATGTCCCAAGCTCATCCGTAGTGAAGACTTATCCTAGACATATGACGTTATCAATGCTCGAAGAAATCCGTGAGCATCGTACTTCTGAGGTATGATTAATGCATATCATACATATATGTTTCATTCGATAACATACTTATTTTGTTATGTCCTCAAATAGGAGCGGACTTTCAGGATTCGTGCTGTGATTCTTGGCGTTAACACTCAGTACCCCATGTGGTATCTGACATGTCATGTATGCATGCGAAAGGTTATTGCTATGGGGCCAAAGTATTACTGTGAAAATTGCATGACTGAAATACACGCCCCGGCCACCAGGTACTAACAATATGTCTAGCATGTCAAGTTATAATTCATTATGTATGGAAACTTAAAACACTCATATGTTGTTACAAAGATTTGTTCTATATCGTATTCAGTTTGTACATGATTCTTTTTATAGGTACAAGCTCGAGGTTAAGGTTCATGACCGAACACGTGGGGGGAAACTCGTGCTATTTGACAAGGCGGCAACTCAACTCCTAGGACGTGACGCACGTACGTTGTCTCGAATCGTGTCAAATGTATGGTATAATTGTGTTATTCTCATATTTAAATGTTAATGTGTGCATGGTTTACTCATATCTTTTATAAGTATATGTCTGCTAATATATAGCTTGATCATGTAGGATGAACTTAATCGCATAGTGAATAGATTATGTGGGTTACATCTTATGTGGGACATCCAGATAACTGAGTATAACTTTTCAAACAAGTTTTCTGGATTTACCGTCAAGAGAATTATGGAAACTGACTATGCATCGGAATCTAAAAGGCTGCTTCGATCGATACGGAAGGTTGGTATATGACTTTAAATGTAGTATAATTATGTGGTCATTCTGATTTGGGCATATTAGAGGTGATATACTATCGGTGGTGTGTTTGTATTTGTAGTTTCAGATTGCCACACCGAAGTATCAGCTCGGGAAGAGAATGGTACGAGATGAAAGTGATCCGAGTGAATCTTCAATGAAACGGTAAGAATAGTGCGTAATTTATATATGTCTAAGTGGCCTTTGGATAATATGTTAGAATAGTATATTTATACATATGGAATAGGTCATTTGAGTTAATCCAACTAATTTTCAATGAAGGAGGAGTAGTTCACAAGGTGAATCGTCGAAAATTGTGAACGAAGAAATTGGTGAGTATCGAAATCAAGAGTATAATGACGAATTGGAGAGGTATTTCACAAACACTATTGAATTATATTACTTATAATATAAATATAATTAATCTGACATTAACAATTGTTTACTTTACCTGTATATAGCTTTGTAATTGAAGACCATCCAATCTTGGAGCTTCAACAATAAATTGGTGTCGATAAATGTTTATCTTATTCAATATTCTTATTCATTCAGTAGTTGCTTTGATTCAAACATGTATACACTTTTGGAAAATTATTTCTTTTTTCTTAACAAGTTATCATGTAGTAATAGTAAAACACAAGACCCGTGCCGAAGGCGGGCATGTAAACTAGTTTTCCTTATTTCGGTGCATGTATGTACGTTTAGGCGTTTAGGCCTTTCTATTAAATATATTTTCTTATTAATAAATCTTTTTTTTTTCGTTTAGAAAAATTCTTGTTTTATCATTCACAAAAAAAGAAAGAAAAAAAAGTCTACGTGGATAAACTTGCGGGCTTTTATGATAGGTGAAATAGAGCTAGTTTCATTTTACTTTACCAAAACTTTTGAAACATAGTATTTTCAATCTTTAATTTATAATTTTATGACTAAAATATTTTCAATTATAGATTCAATTCTTATAGGCCTAAATATATATTGGTACCCTGAAGTATGCTGACTCGGTGATTTAAAGGCCTGAATTTTGGATCAGGCAGACTAGTACCTTGAACTATTAGATTCGGTGCAGTTAAGGGCCTTGACCTAACTTTATTTTGTTGACTAACGGGAAAAATAAAGAAAACTACATATTTAGTCACCTAACCTTTCCCGAAACCATTGGTGCTGCTCCTAGCTGAATTGAAGAAGATTTGTCTGTGACCCGTGGGATTCGGCCATCGTAATATCACTAATCAAAGCACCTGATCATCCGGGCATAAACTGCCACTTATTGCTTTGACCAGAGTCAGACATTTCCCAACTTTTCTTGTTGCCAATCACTGTAAATCGACGATGACCCGTTTTCCTTCCTCGATTTGTAAAATAGACAGTTTGGTCACCAAACTCTTGAAAATTTGACAGGGTAAGTTGAGTTAGTGAGTCAATGCCCTTAACTGCACCGAGTTTAATAATTCAGGGTAGTAATTTGCCCAATCCGAAATTCGGGCCCTTAAATCACTGAGTCATTATAGTTCAGGGTACAGTTTTGCCTTTTTTATATAAGCACAAATAATAATTTGATATGCCTAGTTTATGAACTTATATTTTTTTAAAAAAAATCACTAAATAATTATATAGATAAATTTAAAGCTGAATGAATATAAAAGAAAAACGCTTCAAAATAATTGTGAGGGAGGAAGTAAAACGTAATTAATGTCATGACAACTTTAGAGTGCAAACATGTAATTTCATTCTAATAAAAGGCTGCAAACATTTAATAGCATATCTGGGTGCCTCAATCTGACATTAAGTTCTTACCTTATATAGGACAAGTAAATTCTAATTTTCTTTTATTTTTCTGTCAAATTCAACAAATTCAACAAAAACATAAAAAATATACCTGAAAAGTTTCACATTGATCTCCAAACAACTCTTATTTGTGATCATTACATTTTCACCACTAAAATTTTGTACTAAGGATAACTTCATCTCAAGTTTTGTTGCATACGATTAAGCCAAAAAAATCTGTTGTATGTATGAACTAGATTCGTGTGCTTTAAAACATGTAACACCATGATTACTCTATGCATTGTCCCGACATAAGATAAATTACGCCGCATTTAAAATACCGTTTATCGTTAGATCGATATCAGTTAACCGTTTAACAAGTAACACGTGGTGCACTTGCCATAAATCAGATCCATTGACTGTTCGAGTTTATTTATGCCATGAAACAGCGAAGCATATCTAACTTATTGATATGTTCTTAAAATCCACATGATAATATTTTGAATGCATTTTACACATGAAATAATATGCATAGACGTATATTACAACAGCAAATCATGCATAAATTTTCATGCCTTTTTTATTTCACAACACATACTTATTTACATGTTTAAATATTATATGCAACATGTTTAAGAATATGAAAATGTTTTTTATTTTCTAAATTTTTTGAGAGACTCCCGTCCATCAAATAGAAGTATATGAGTTTTCAAAAATCTAGAAAATAAATTTCTCCACATATTCTTGAGGTCGTTATCCACTTCAAACTTTCATGAAAGAAATTTGGGGAAAATTTTTAAAATGGAATTGAAAGAAAAGTTTCCACAAAATGGTGACACCTAACCTTTGTTTAATTTCCCTCATATGGTACATGTACAATTTCATCTATGATGAAATTGTCTATGTACATGGATGCAAACATTAAAATCTCATACTACTAGGTTAAGAGAACTAAAAAAAGCAAACAGTTTGATATCCCATCCTCAAAAGGAAGTAGGATCAATATATGTAGTTGTATAGGTGAAAATTCCATTCTTAAAGCTATATATTGCTAGAAGTTTTAGTTCATGAGTTACTTTGTTGTAAACAATACAATAGTCCATGGACCTTTAAATAAGAATCTAACTTTTCCATTCTCCTATAAATACCTCCTCTTCAACTTCATCACTACAAACACAATATATATATATATATATATATATATATATATATATATATATTAGTTGATTCACTAATTTCTTCTTCTTCTTCTTCTTCTTTCTGATATTTCCCAAGGATGAGCATCCAATGAAGCTCAATTATTTGGATTCATCCCTACAACCCCCAGAAATTGAAGCTATTGATGATCAGATGAATGATCTAAACGTCACAGATGATGAACAACTTCTCGCTTGGCTGATTAGCATGATTAAGGAACGTGTCAAGGTGAAGCACTACAAAATTTTGAAACATGTAGAAAATTTAAATGGCATTGGCTTTTTTTTAGTACTAATTAATCATTTTGTAAATATATGTTTTAAATCATTTTAATCCAGCAAGCGGGGGCAGATGTGAGGAGACTGTGTCCATCATCGAACCCGGTCGCCGGAAAGGAACCATCGTCGTCGGAAGTGCATGCGGAGGCCGGTGGTGGTGGTGGTGATGATGATGGTGATGAAGTCATTGATGCTGATCCAATATCATACTATGTGCCTGATGATTTTGATCATACTAACATTCCGCTCAATATTGGAAAGGTAATGCCGAGTATATAAATTCTACGTTTTCTCCCACTCGACCTAAGGCAATGCCGAGTATATAAATTCAACATATATCTTTTTAATTATTGGATGGAGAGACTATGATTTTCTACTTATAATTAGATTTTTTTAATTAATTTTTCTTTAGTTGAGTTTGGCGGTTAAGCCGATTCAAACGAAGAAGCGGGAGAGGGCAGATCTTAGAGCCTCCATTTTCAGATCTTTCAATCTACCCCAAGAGTTCACAGATCATGCAATGAATTTGCAGAAGGTAACTAAGCAAAATTATAATTTCATTTATTAATTTTTTTCAATTAGTTATATTAACTCTTTTTTTTTCTGAAATATAAAAGGCCAACAAGCTTGGAGATGTCAAGGAACAAAAGTTCTCCTTTACGGACCGACTAGAAGGGTGGCTTGTTGAAAGGAAGCAAAGAGTTAATGGAAGATTTGACACGGTAATTTAATTAATTACTAGAATTTATCTATATCTAATTACCAGGTTTAATTATATTACTTTTTTTTAATTAATATCTTAATTCTTTTTGGTCCTGATCAATATATATAGTACTACATCCACCTGAAATCAAATGCGTCGTTTCGCTCAAATGCTGAAGTCACAAACTTCATACTTTATGAATCATACCCAAATAACATGATGGTAAGTGGCTTGAGTGATTAGCACAATAATTAATCATCCTGTATAATTAAATGTGCATGGTTTAATTAATTAAGATTAATTAATGGGATGATTGCAGAAGAGCGGTGAGGGTTCATCTTCATCAATACGAAAGTGCAGGAAAAGAAGAGCTCCAAAGTTTGTTAGCAATTCATCATCAGCAGGTGATCTGTTGGTACCTGAGGAGCTAAGAAAGGATCTAGAATCATTATTTCCAGGTTCACCTATGGCAAATAATGAAGAGATTGATCAATCCAAATTGCAAGAAGAAATGGATCTTATCAACCACATAGAGACCTGCAACATAGATGAAGTTGAAAGAATGTTTGGTTGCTAGGGTGTGTTAATATATAGTTAAGCCATACACAGTACAAATATATAAAGAAAAAAGAGGGGGGAAACGTTGATTGAGAAGTAAATATTCAGTGAAGTGGGGAATAAAAATCATCCCCCATGTACTAGATAAGCCAAACTGAAGTCAAAGATTAGTTCTTTTTCATCCATTTTGTTAATTTCTTTTAGGTCGTGTTTGATTCATAGAAATATGAATTTTCAAAATCCTAAGAATCATTTGTTTGCTACATTTTTTAAAAGTCATTCTCCAATACTCAAATTCCAATTAACGGCAAGTTTTTCGGCAAAACCTCTGTTTGGGTTTCTACCGATTTTTTCCCTACTGCCGCTAGGGATTGCTTCATCCTCATAGCGGCACCTCTCATCCATGGTTTTAAAAACCGAACCGGAAGTAGAACCATCCAGGCACTGATTCATGGTTCACCTGTTTGGACCACTGATCTAACCGGTTACTTTCTTAAAGTCTGCTATTATTATTCACTATATAGAATTATCATGAAATGATCTAAATATTAAATAATAATAATAATGCACATTTTTTATACTAAAATAATAAATTAAAATATAAATTAGTCATTTAATAAGAAGAAAAACAATATTCTATATTTTAATTAATTATCTAATTGAAAATAAGTAATTTAAAATAACAGATTTTTTTATGTTTATATTATAGTTTACAAATTTTTTAAAAGAGATTATGAGAAAATGTTTAAAATTAAGGTGTTAAATATGAATTTATAAACAAATCTGGAATAAATTAAAATTAGTAATAAAATTTTGGGAGTTTTGGAAAAATTTCTTCAAAAAAAATGCAAATAAAAAGGAAAATCACTGGTTTTGTTTTGTTCTTCCGGTTCTTACCGGTTCAACCGATTATTCCGGTTTTGACCAACCCTACTCAAAATCGAAAACTGGGTCGTCAGTCAAACCGGTTCGCGGTCCGGCCGGTTCGGTCCGGTTTTCAAGACCGTGCTCTCATCTCATCACGTTTCGGTTGCCATGGAGGCAGGGGCGAAGGTGTGTGTGGGCATGGGGTGACAGTGACTACCCTGATAATTTTTAGAAAGTAGGGTATATAGTATACAATTAGAATAATTTAGAGATGTTACTTTTTACTTTTTATTTTATTCACTAATCTCAACCCACTAAACTCACTATCAAACCCATAAATTATCATTTATGTTTACTCAATTCAGCCAATTTGTCAAACCTAATAGTCTTCTTTTATATATTGAGAAAGATATTGCAAAAACCTTCAGTATAAAATAGTTCATTGATGATTTCAGAGATTTTAAGAAATATCGTGTTAGAATATGAGTACTTCATATATGTACTTTTATCATATGTCAGGATTTTTAATACTCTTGATATGTATTACTTTCATTTAACTCAAATTATTTGCATTATATTACTTGGATCGCACTCCCTCCGTCCCAAAAGTATTACAACACTTTCATCTTTTGGACGTCCTAAAAGTAATGCAATACTTTCTTTTTTGTAACTTTTTACATATTAATTTACAAAATCATCCGTACCTCTAAAGTTTAAGAAATAAAACATCAAAAAATAGCCATAGAGATATCTTTCTTCTACAAATAAAATATTTTATTCAATATAATTTTTTAATTTTTTCTTTGAATATTTATCGTTATAATTTAATTTTGTTTTACTATTCTTACTCGATTTCTGTGTTTGATTACATCTTCCTCGATTTTCTCACCATAATCTCTGTATCAAGTCAAATTGTTGTATTACTTTATCTATGACAATATTTGAATAATTTTCTCCACTGCATGAAGACCTTGGACCCACATCTAGCAAACGTGGCTCCTCCAAGGACGAGGGCACGGATAAACGGTGATCCATGCTGAGGGTGATAATGCCACCACTGCGAAGGTGTTGTCGGCGAAAACCATCAAGCTGGAGTACTTGGCGACGACTCTCCGAGCGGTGTGGCACGATTAATGTTTGGTACTTTGTGTCTAACACTCCTCCATCTAAAATAGGGGTGAGAAATGAAACGAGCCGAGCTTAACGAGCCTCAAGCTCGAGCTCGAGCCGAATTTTAACCTCTTATATCCACTACGTGGGGAGGAGGCGTTCACCGCGGCCCTCAACGCAGCTTGGCCGCAGTAGCTCTTCGCGGCGAGTGCCGCAGTGCACGCCGCGGTAGAAATGGCGGCAATATCACGCTCACTGCGGCTGAGGCCGTGGTGCGTACTGCGGCCTCACCACGCACGAAGCCGCAGTAACCGTTTTCAGTAATTAAAAAAAAAGGTGGATGAATCCGGATGAAATTCATCCGGATTCATCCATCTTTTCCCAGAAATACCCAGAAACCGACGATCAAAGAGGAGCAAGTGGCGGTGGCGACGACGTCAGTGGAGCGGCGAAGAAGAAGGAGAAGGGAGAAACCCAGAAGAAGAAGAAGAAGAAGAAGAAGAAGAAGAAGAAGAAGAAAGAAGAAGAAGAAGAAGAAGAAAGAAAGAAAGAAAGAAAGAAAGAAAGAAGAAGAAAACAGAAGAAGAAGAAGAAGAAGAAGAAGATGATGAAGAAGGAGAAAATGAAGAAGAAGAAGAATATGAAGAAGGAGAAGAAGAAGAAGGAGAAGAATAAGATGATGATGATGAAGAATTAGAAGAAGGATTGAAGAAGAAGATGAAAAAGAAGCAAAAAATGAAGGAAACGGCGGATGGAGAAACCCTAAAAAATGGCTTACTGCGGCCTTACTGCGGTCAAAGCCGCAGTAAAGCTGCTGCTTGTGATTTCTGCGTTTTTCATCTTCATGCTGCTCAAACCGCAGATAAAGGCCGCATGAAGATTTGTTTCTCTACGTAGTGATCAAATGAGCTGAGCTTGAGCTTGATAGGCTCAGCTTGAAAAGCTCGTGAGCCTTATCTAGCCCACATGCAATACTCAGATACCTTTCTAGTTCATTGGGTGTGTATGGAATTTTCGAGCCCGATTAGTCTTTGAGCCTAGCCAAGTCGAACTGAAACGAGCCTACCCGGCTCTTTTATCGAACCTGACGAGCTTCCGAGCTGAGTTCAAGCCCGATTTTGGACTCTGATGGATTTTGAGCCGATCGATCAAGCTGAGCCTAATCTTCACGAGCTCGAGCTTTTGTGCTCGGACTCGGGTCAGCTTGCTCACAATCCCTTAAGCACGTACGCAGGGCTCAGCTCTTTCTAGGCTGCTTGTATGTGTGATGGGTAGATCACAAATATTTATTATTGCTTTGCTGCAGTTTGGTGTGCTCTTTGGCCTATGTGTTGACTTTTGAACTTGACGTGGTGCATCTTTGGGTTGTTCTGGTCTACCTTCCCCTCTGAGTTGTTCCACCATCGCTAGTATTGCATATCATTAATCTCTAGTTGATTAATTTCCTCATCTTTTAGCGTTGTGCGATAGCTCTCTCGGGTCGGTTTGTGGCCGTTTACTCTCTTAACGAAATTTGAAATAATGATTAAATTTTAAAGATTTTCTATCCATAAATTTCTAGGAGTAAAATCGCGTCTGATCAGGTTAAGTCTCGGCTATTTTAGTTTAAGTATTTGAATTAGTGAATCCATTTTTGAATTCGTGACGCAATGGGGTCCTTTCCGTCCAACCCTTCCGTTATCTTGGACGGAAAACTGTGATATGTCGATTTTGCCTTATTATGCGACATGAGTGAGGTGGATATAAAATCTGAAAAATAGGAATAAAATCAGAAAAATAGGAATAAAATCCGAAAAATCCGAAAAATAGAATAAAATCCAAAAAATCCGAAAAATAGGAATAAAATCTGAAAAATCTGAAAAATGTACTATTTAATTATAATTATAAATATTTAACTTATAATTTCAAACATCGACTTAACTTATTATTAATAAGCTTTTATCAAATAAAATCTAAGAAACTTATTTAAAAATGTCTTTGTATGTTAAAATATTGTTAAAGAAATTAAAACCAAACATCAAATGCTAAAACTAATTAAAGAGTACATTTTTTGTTTTATATATACATGAAGGTAGTATTTATAATTAAATGATAATTATAATTATATGATTTTATTCTCGATTTTATTTTGGATTTTTCGGATTATTTAATTATTATCGGATTTTTCGGATATATAATTATATGATAATTATATAATTAAATGATTTTATTTTGGATTTTTCAGATTATTTAATTATTATCGGATTTTTTCGGATTTTATTCCTATTTTTCGGATTTTATTCCTATTTTTCAGATTTTATATCCACCTCAATTTGCCAAGTCCTCCAAGCAAAATCGAATATCAGCTTTTCGTCCAAGATAACAAGGGTTGGACTTAACGAAATTTGAAATAATGATTAAATTTTAAAGATTTTCTATCCATAAATTTCTAGTTTCCATTATTCATACTAACCATTTTTTTTTGGAAAGCATTATTCATACTAATTACATTTTTACAATTCACGGAGAGTTCTCAAACCAAACGTCAGCAATAATATGAGGGACAACGGTCTAGCGAGAGATCAGAGAAGCATAGAGTGAAAAGTCCTATACGTCCAAAAATAATTGTTACATTTAAATTTTGATATTGTGCTTAATTCAAATTATTGGTAGAAAGAGTTTATTAAAAATTTCAAATGAAGATATTTAAAAATTAAAAATATCGATTTATCATTTTAATAGATCAAAATGATGAAAATAAAACGGGCTGATTAATTATTCTGGCACATAGTGAGTATATGTACCTATAGATTATGAGTGAAATCCGCGAACAGCCACTGTTTTTAAGTTTGCGACTTAATCTGGCCCCAAATTAAGTTTTTGATACAATCCGATCCTACTTTTAAGTTATGGGTGTTGTTCTCGTCCTTTCCGTCTAATTCCGCCGTTTAAATGAATGGTGGCCATGAATTGTCGATTTTGCCCTTGAGATTCTCTTAAATTAGTGGCCTAATTTAAAACGGATAAAATTAAGTGCTTAAAAAGGAAAAAATAAAAACGACAGGGGCTCTCTTCCGTTAAACCAAAAGCTGTTGTAGGGACGAGTTGGCGACTCTCTTCCATTGCCGGCGAGATGGAATCGACGGCTTGTCTGCCTGGAGGCGTCGGTTGGCGGTGGAGAATGCAAGGCTCTGCTCTCTGGAGGTTAGCGAAGTTGATGGTTGTGGTAGCGCGGCGCGGATCGAGCTTCGGTTGAAGAGAAATTAGAGGCTGATTTCTCATTGTTCGGGTCAAATCTGGTGCAGACAAAAGCTTGACGTGACGGTCCCAAGCTGCTGGAGTATTCGCTTATTTTAACGAGCTGGGTTGGGCTCCTTCCAAATTCACCCCACCGAGATTCAGGCTCTGCTTGTTTTTTCTTTCAAATATAATTGTCGACTAGATCGGGCTTTCGCGTTACTGTTTTCTCCGATGCCGGCGTACGAGTGGAATTGCTCACTTTATGTTCTCGAGCCTCATTTTGCTTGATTGATTGCTTGAACGATTTGTGTCAAGTTCTCCAAAATGACATCGATTTGTTGAATTCTCTGACGGAGCTCGAGAGGAAGAAACACAAGCTCAAGCATTTGGTATTGTCCTTGAAATACGACGACGTCCAACGCCGGAGATTTTAATTAGCCCACCCATTGTGGCAAGAAGACCAAGCGGCGACAACAGCGGAAGATGGCGGAGAAGAATTCATGCCCCCGTTTCCAATTTGATTGTTTAACCTCACAGTTGCATAGGGAATATGATCATGGTGAGCGGCGGAGGAGGGCGAATCCTAGCGGTGAAGTTTGTGGGTGGTGAGGTTGAGGTTGAGGAGAGGTTGGCGGCGGAGAAGGGTGGTAAGAGTGAAGTTTTGTGGAGTTTGAGAGTTAATGTGTAAGATTTACAAATGTTGGGGTAAAATTGATTAAGTTTAAAAAATGGGGTGTATTTTATCAATGAAGGAATAATAAAATTGTCATTTCACACTCAACCGTTCATTTAAACGGTGATCTTGGACGGAAAGGACGATAATAGTGCCCCTAACTTAAAAATAGGATCAGTTTGTAACAAAAATTTAATTTAGGACCCGATTATGTCGCAAACATAGATTTTACTTTATAGATTATAATGTATCCATTCATCCATTCTCTTTTGTAACCTTTCCCTTTTTTACACATATTCCTATCCATTCAAATTAATTTTTTTTCTTTTTGGTAACCTCACACATCAACTTACCTTATTATGCTTATTTTAATTATCTTTCCACCAATACAACACAATTTCAAATAAAGTTCATTTCCATTTTTTTAATCAAATCTACAGTATTTTCAAGTAATTTTTTAGAATGATGTAAAATATTGAATTCGTATCCCTAAATTCATAAAAATACAATCTGTCATCCCATCTTATCCAGGTCCATAGATCAATGTAAGATTTCCACTTAACAATTATTTCTATGTTTTTTTAACAAAAAATAATGATGGGAAATTCAGTGAAACCTTCGGTGGCTGCTGTAAAGTACTCGAACCATAATACTGGAGCAATATAAAATTAATTTATGGATATAGGACAATCTTTTTTTTTTTTTCATGTTCAAACAAACATTGATTTGGGTTGGCTAGGTCTAGGTCTGAAGATTAAGTAGGTTTGAAAAGCAAGTCAACCGTTTACTAGTCTTGGTGGTAGGCTGAGCTCCAAAAGCCACCAAATACGTAGCGCATAGAAATTGGAAGCTTATACCATTGCTCTTTCGTTAACCTTCAATTTTTTCTCCAATCCCTCTAGAAAGAAGTGCAAATAATCCAACACCAACCAAAACCAACTCCTAAAAGTGAAGAAAATAGTTGTCAAGTTTCCACTTTTGGGTGATCCCTTTTGAGCTTTTGTCCTGTGGGCTTTTCTGTCGTAAAAGGAAAGATCTGAGCTTTGTTGCGTTTTGATGGGAGCTTGCTGGAGCAATCGGCTCAAAGTTGTTAATCCTTCTTATCCAGGTTCTTGTTATATTTGTGTTTAGCTTATAACTTTCGGGTCTTTTTTGTTCTTAAGCGTTTTTAGGTGATCTGAAGATAGCTGCTTGGAATCTGGAATTAGCGTGTTGGCCGACCTTCAATTTATTTATTCTTAAGATGTGCTTTATTTAGATCTTCTCGGAACATGTTCTGTGGTGCTAGAATCTGAATCAAAACTGTTTTGTTTCCCGAGAGAAGTGCATAGATGAAACAGTTTATTGGTTTGAGAAAGATTTGAAATTGGCTATCATCATGTAGGAGCAAATTCAAGGAGCCCTAGTGCAAATGGTAGCAAAGCGTCATCATCTTCGGCTTCAAGAACCCTAATGAGTGAGGGAGAGATTCTGGAGTCTACTGATTTGAAGAATTTCAGCTTCAGTGAGCTAAAGTCAGCTACAAGGAATTTTAGGCCAGATAGTGTATTGGGAGAGGGTGGTTTTGGTTCTGTTTTCAAAGGGTGGCTTGATGAACACACCCTTGCACCTTCAAGGCCTGGAAGTGGCATAGTTATTGCTGTGAAACGCCTCAATCAGGAAGGTTTCCAGGGTCACAAGGAGTGGCTGGTATGAAATTTCATATCAGTTTTGTGTTTTCCTTCTTTCTCATCAATGGTCATGTTTTTTGAATCATTCACTTTGGTCTGTGTCTCTGCATGAATTTAACCAGGAAATCAAAGAAGTAGACTTATTTCAACTTCATGGAGACAGAGTTGATTATTTTATGTGTTTTTTTTTTATGTGCAGGCTGAGATAATCTATCTTGGTCAACTTCACCATCCTAATCTTGTTAAACTGATTGGCTACTGCCTAGAGGATGATCACAGGCTTCTTGTGTACGAATTCATGCCTAGAGGTAGCATGGAGAATCATCTATTCAGGAGTAAGTTTCTTCTATCATTTTCCATTAACTTCTTCTGTATAACCCACCTAACCTTTACTGAGAGTTTATAAGTTTTTTGGGAGTTTGCTTCCATTTGTTTGTTTAAACTCTTATTAGATACTTTGATTGGTCTTTGAAACAGAGGGATCTCACGTTTCACTGCTTCCTTGGAGCATTCGCATGAAAGTCGCCCTTGATGCTGCCAAGGGACTTGCCTTTCTTCACAATGCTGAACAACAGATCATATATCGCGACTTTAAAACTTCCAACATTCTACTTGATTCAGTATGTCTTTCCACTACCACCTTTTTCCTGAGTATATCATTTACCTGGTCCAGTGTTCGTTAATATCTCCAATTAATCCTTCTTCATTTTTCCCTTTTTCAGAACTACAATGCAAAACTTTCTGATTTTGGCTTAGCTAGAGATGGTCCTACTGATGACAAAAGTCATGTCTCAACTAGGGTCATGGGAACATATGGATATGCTGCCCCAGAATATCTATCCACAGGTTGAGTTTACTGATCTAGTTAGCATGCCCTTTGTGATTCATTCCCACTGAATCTGTCAATTTGCTTTTGTGAATATAGGAAACCCACTTTAAAATCCTTTTCAATGACCATAGTATCATTTGACTCTGGACAGGTCATCTTAGTACCAAGAATGATTTATATGGTTTCGGTGTTGTTCTTCTTGAAATGCTGACTGGCAGACGAGCGATAGACAAAAACCGACCAGCTAGAGAGCACAATTTGGTGGACTGGGCGCGACCTTACTTAGCGAACAAGCGTAGAGTACTGTTTATCATGGATGCTCGTATTCACGGACAATATTCTGTGAAGCAGGCTCAGAAGGCTGCTAATCTTGCAATCCAGTGCCTGGCTGTCGACCCTAAGTTACGGCCAAACATGGATGAGGTAGTAAAAGTGCTTCAGCAGCTTCAAGAACCAGGAGACGCAGAAAGAAGTGTGCAATAGGTTCTAAGTTGGTAACATTCATGGACATCAGTACATTGGCCCCTGATACACAGGCCTCCTGCTTGGCCAAACCTCGCGGAGTTGTGTATTCTTTTGACATCTATGTATTGTTTACAGAGGAGCCATGTACAGTAGTGTTGTTTTTCTTTTTGACCTGTGGCTTGTCTCAGCAAAAATTTAGCGTTTTTGTGCCTAGATAGATTGTAGAGCGAACAAGGATCTGAGCATTGGTGAATGATGTTTGTGGTTTTATTTACTGTTTTGTGAATTCAAGGCTTGTGTATGTCAAAGAGTTCACATCTTCTAGGCATCTCCATCTCATAGTAATGGGGACAAATCCAAAAAGAGTCCTATAGGTTACCATTTCTAACGAGTAAGTTTTAAAAATTTTATAGGTTACCATTTCCAATGAGTAAGTTTTAAAAGTTTTTGAGTTCACAATTAATGTGTTTTTTAACCTCATTTTACAAATAAACTAACAAAATATTAACAACTATTTGAATTTTCTCTCAAATTTATCTATATCTCATCTCAAATTCAAAAGGTGTCACTTTTTTGCTACTTTTTTTGGGACAATAAACACATCATCAACGTTACAAATCGTAGCTTAAAAAAGTCCTAAGTTAACGTTTTTTGTACAAATGGCTGTGGCATGATGTTAACGCCGTTTATTATGGACACATGAACGTCGATTCAAGTCCTATAGTTTTTCGAGATAACATTCTAGTACTAAAAGTTTTCGAGATAACATCTTAGTCCTGTACATAAAGGCTCTTTAATTTTCTTTATATCCTATAGGTTATCGACTTAACATTCTAGTCCAATAAATCTTTGAAAATTATATTTAGTCATCAAAGTTAATATCATCAAGCGTTGAAGAGGTATGGTTTGTTTAACCTATAACTTCTTGCAAGGAGTTGCTGTTGAGGCCTGGTTTGTTTAAGCTATGAGCCTATGATATCAACAATGAACATTTGAGAAAAGTGTCTCTGCTCATGGGCATGTACAGTTGTATAGGAGTGGTGACACCACTAAAAGAAGCAAAACTCTACCTAGGTATTAGTATTTTTTTATGGACGACACTAAAACATTTATTTGGATATCACTAGTATTATTGAATTTTATTATGACCTTACATGAACCCCTTTTTAAATAAAAAAACCCATATTCTTTTCAGCAACAATTTTTTAATCCAATTTTATATTGATTTAGTCACAGCTACCATGGAACGATCTTCTCATCCACGAAGATTAGAGACGGACCAAGTAGGATGGAGAAACATTTTTTGACAGATTGTTTAGTAACTTATTGATGCGTGCAAAGGATATCACTTTCTAGCACAAGTTTTATATTTATAACTACCATTTTTAAACCCTCAAGTGTAAGGATCACGAGTAATATAGTAAGTAAGAGCAAAGGGTGTCGAACCCAAAGGAACTGGAGCGTTGATCAACTAAAAGGATTAAAAGTGTAATTTAAGCTAAGATGTAGAGTAATGAGTCATGAGATAGGTGTGGATTGATCTAATGTTGGAATGAAGGTAGCTCTACAACATGAACTATAACTTAACAAGACATGCAACAATGACTTAACAAACAAGAAACACACAATAGCAAGACTTGGGGGTTTTCAAATATAAAAAAGCTCCTGGGGTTTGCTAGTGTTCAAGGGATTCTCTATGAGTTCATCACGTGATCTAGAGGTGACTTACTACATCTAACATGCTTCTTTCTCAAGCAAACATGTTAATCTCTCAACAAATCAACCTAGTCCTTCTCTTGACCTAGCATTGACTTTCAAGGCATGAATAGATCCTAACTTAACCACCAATCTACTCCTAAAAGGTATCTCTAGCTAGAAGCAAGTAGAGCTACTGATTCCCACTAGTCTAGTTCATATAAATCCCACTTAGGCATTTCATCGAACACCTTGATGCATATGAATAGATATGGCCATACCCACTCATATTGTATTGACAATGATGTTTTGGAATTAATTACGTAAACAATTAATTCATAAAATCAAAGATCATTCATGTCAAATCCATAAAATCCATATTTTTTTCAACACGATGATGTTAACATTGAGGATTAAATGTAATTTTCATAAAGTTATAGCCTTAATGTTATCTCGAAATCTTATAAGACTTGAATCAACATCCACGTGTCCATAATAAACAACATCAACGTCACATGTACAAAAACGTTAATTTAGGACTCTTTTAAGCTACAATTTGTAATGTTGAAGACTTGATCATGAGCTCAAAAAAATTTAGGGCTTACTCGTTAGAAATGACAAACCTATAGAATTCTTTGTATATTCCCCCAATAGAAAAGATTCTTGAGAACGTAGTCCGTGTACAATTCATAGATCACTTTCAAAAGTGCCTTAATGTGCCGTGTTCCTGGTTCAGAAACTTCATCCCTACATACGGAACAAAGACTCAAAGAGGATACTTGGAAAACAAGTCAGTCGTTTACTAGTGTTGGTAGGTTCATTGGGAAGCATGGTACCAAGAGCACTTTCTATTTAGGGAAAAAGGAGAATTCTTTTTGCATGTTCAAACGTTGATTTGGGTTGGGTGAAAGCTTGTACCAAGAGCACTTTGGGAAAATCAACCTTTGAACATGAAAAAGAAAAAAAGTTTTCCTTTTTCCCAGAATGGAAAAACAGTGTTGAAGCAGTGGGAATGGCAGATGGAAACCTCGTACCAAAAGCACTTTTAAGAATCTTAAATTGAGGTAATGGCTGATGAGCTCTTTGCCTGTTGGGTGGAATCAGAATCTTGAGCTTTTGTCCTGTGGGCTTTTCCATCTTAGAAAGAAAGATCTGGGTTGTTGCATTTTGATGGGAGCTTGCTGGAGCAATCGGCTCAAAGTTGTTAATCCTTCGTATCCAGGTTCTTGTTATATTTGTGTTTAGCTTGTAAATTTGTGTATTGATGAAACCATTTCTTGGTCTGAGAAAAATTTGAAATTGGCTACCATCATGTAGGAGGAGCAAATTCAAGGAACCCTAGCGGAAATGGAAGCAATATGAGTGGAAATGGTAGCATCATCTTCGGCTTCAAGAACCCTAATGAGTGAGGGAGAGATTCTGGAGTCTACTGAATTGAAAAACTTTAGCTTCAGTAGCTAAAGTCAGCTACAAGGAAATTTAGGCCAGATTATATGTTGGGAGAGGATGGTTTTGGTATTGTTTACAAAGGGTGGCTTGATGAACACACCCTTGCACCTTCAAGGCCTGGAAATGGCATAGCTATTGCTGTGAGACTCCTCAATCAGAGAGGTTTCCTGGATGACAAGGAGTTGCTGGTATGAAATTTCTTATCAGTTTTGTGTTTTCCTTCTTTTTCAGTTTTCATGTTTTGAATCATTCATTTTTGGCCTGCATCTCAGTATATATTTAACTTTTAAAGAGTTTCAACTTCATGGAGACAGAGTTAACTGTGCTTTGGTTTGCAGGCTAAGATAATCTATCTGGGTCAACTACACCATCCTAATCTTGTTAAGCTGATGGGTTACTACTGCCTAGAGGATAATCACAGGTTTCTTGTGTATGAGTTCATGCCTGGAGGTAGCTTGGAGAACCATCTATTTAGAAGTAAGTTTCTTCTTTCATTTTCAAGTAACTGATCAGAATTAATAAGTTTCTTGGAAGTTTCTTATTAGATGCTTTGCTTGGTCTTTGAAACAGAGGGCTCTCATGTTTGTAAAAGTGCTTCAGCAGCTTCAAGAACCAGGAGATACAGGAAAAAGTATGCAATAGGTTATAAGTTGTTAAGATTCATGGGCATCAATCAGTACATTGACCTCTGATATAAAGGCATCCTGCTTGGCCCAGTTTTGTATTCTGACATGTTTGATTAATTATTTCCAATTCACCATAAATCTGAATAAATATACATTTAGAGATGACAACTTTACTCTATTTAAGAACTGATGGAAAATTTGTAAGGATATATAAAGCAGGATTGAGTTCAACCAAATAGGATCTAAATGTAACTCATTAGCGGTTATAAGCTCTAAATCCAGAGAGCATAGGCAACTGGTTTAATCAACAATCTCATTGGCATCCTGGTTCCCAAATTCACCATTTACCAAATGGGAATTATGAAATATGTGTGCTGACACAACCAGCAAAACTTCTGTTTCTCAATAAGGCTCATGGTTTTCTTCTACTAGAAATGTACAAAAAATAACCAGTGTAAATCATTTTTCTGGTGCAGTCTAGCGGCCCAGCAGGGCGACGCGATCCTTCTGTATTGCCTGGTTCAAGTGTATGTCAAAGAGTTCACATCTAATAGGCATCTCCATCTCATAGAAAGGATTCTTGAGAACATAGTCCGTGTACAGTTCATAGACCAGTTTCAAAAGTGCCTCCATGTGCTGGGTTCCTGGTTCACAAACGACAAAAAACTTCGTCCCTGCGTACGAAACATAGAGGAAACTGGAATTTCAGAAACTCAAGCTCAAACGCATGATCTTCATACAAGCAAGTCAGAAGAGTTCATGTCCACAAATACAGAACCCCTCTTTCTGCAGATGCAGCAACACAAATGCATGCGAGGCATATGATCTAGACAATAAATTGCCTGTTTTTGTTACAGTTAAGGTTTTAAGGGGAACAAGGGAATGTCACAGTTGCGGCCATGGAGATCCACAACTTGTTATACACATGATAATATGAGCAAAAAATCTCCTAGCTTGCATCAATATATACCACGAAGCTACCAGATGTGTTTCTACTTGAACTCGTCTGTTTGGACCAGTCAAACTTTCCCCCCTAAAACTAGCTCTATCTGCTCTTCCCTCCTTGCCATTAAACCTACACATGCCGGTCACTTTACAGTGGAAGTTCCGTTTTCATCATGCCTACATAGCTCTGCAATACTTTATAATACTACAATGTATTGCAGCATCCAACAACAGACTCCACATGCATAACACCCATTAGACCCAACATCTCCCATGATACAAAAACAATAAAAACGCCTCAGGATGAAATACCGGTAAACGTAGGTCTAATTGAGAACAAATGATGAAAACAATCTAGGATGCCTTTTCATATTCAGCCTGGATTGAGAGGGGTTAGATTGGTAAGAGAGAAAATAAGGGTAGACCTAAATTCACTTGACTAGAACTAGCACAATAAGATCTTACTGTCAGAATTTCTAGGGTACCTTGCTTCCGATCAACATAAAGGAACACTGTAATTCTTTCAGCTTACTTCAACTACTCAGAATTAAGGCTCTACTTCAACACTTGGTATCCTCATGTTTCAATCATAGGTAGGAATCTTTTGATTTCCCTAGATATTCAACAGTCCGTAGCCATCATAAACATTTCAGAAAATAAAATGAAATCGAAATCTGGAGCTAAAAGAAACGTGAACGGACCAGTGAGTGCCTGGAAGCAGTGAAGATCGAAAGTATCGGCCTCGAGAAGTTCGATCCCTGAGCAGCCGTTGGTCGGAGAGAGCTGCTGGGAAATGGCGTGCATCGAATGCCACAAACTAGCCACTCGAAGACTATCGTTCGTGTCCATTCGTCCCTTTGTACCACAATCCTACAGTAGAACGGAAACGGTAAGTCAATTACCGGAATCAAAATCGACTGATCCTCGGCTAGATTTTGTGGACGAACAGACGTGAAGAAATACCTTGTAGAAGATCAGGCCGCCCGATTTGTTGATGATGTAAAGGCTGTAAACTGCCGCCATAGATGTCGTTCGAGATCCGAAATCAGTCGCGCTAACGAGAGAAATTGCTTGGATTTTGTTCAGTTAGAGGAGCAGAAAAGAAATGACATAGGGGCTGAAGCACCAGGGCTTAAGCGTGCGTTTATTTATTACTTGAAGGCTTTTCTTGAAGTTTACAAGAAGCTTGATCCCCCTCTCACATTTTCAAATATATTTTCTTTATAATTTATGGAAAAAAATTAGAAATTTTTTTGAATTACTAATGTGTAAGCTTTGTTAAAGAAAAACAGAAGAAAAATTTAGGATCCGTTTAGTTAGTAAGAAGTTTCCAAATTTTCTTTTCTAAAAATCATTTGTAAATATTTGATCATATACCTAATCTTTAAGAGATAGAAAATTTTATTTTCCAATGATTAGAAAACTCTAGTATTAAAATGGAAACCTTCCATATAAGGTTCCTAATTTAATACTAGAGTTGTTCAATGTTGGTTTTTCATAACTTTAAAACTAGGTATATGATCAAACATTTACAAAGAAGTTTTATCTTTGAAAATGAAAATTTATAAACGGCTAACATTTATTTATCAGATTGAGATTTTTGTTTTTCAAAAGCAAACGAATACTACAACCCAAATCAAAGGATGAGGTGTCATTTGATGCTTGATTGTGACGTTCTTTAAGTCTCGCTAGTTCATTATTAGGGGGTTTCAAATATTGGGGATGAGGGGGAAATTTTTCACCGAATTTCGGCCTCATTCACTATAAAAAATTCACCCCAATTTTTTCGGACCCTCACACTTGAGCGAGCGACTTTTTCAAATTTGAAGCCAGCAGGCAAGGGGCCCACCAGGCAGGTGAGTGGGAGGCAGGGGTTTGTTGTCCCAGGATAGGCGGCCAAGAGGGGGTGAATTGGTTGACTCTAAAACGAAATCTTTTTCTTAAAACTAAGATGTCAGCACACTCAACCCGTTTACAAAAACACGACAGTAGAGAGGTAAAATGAGAAACCAAAATAAAATACTGAAAAGAATGACACAGCAATTTATAGAGGTTCGGTCTACGACCTACGTCCTCTCCTCAAGCTCACCACTTGAGAGTTCCTTCCACTATACTTTAAAACGGTTACACAAACCTAAAGTATACAAAGTTTTTCCCGAGGCTCAACTAAAACCTATTTTTGGTTTTCCCAAGGCTCACCAAAACAACCTAACTCTCACCAAAATAGTTTTCCCAAAGGCTCACTAATAACCTAACACTCACCAAAATAGTTTTCCCAAAGGCTCACTAATAACCTAACAAAATCCCTGTTTGGTTTTCCCGAGGCTCACCAAAACAAACCTTACAAAAACTGTTTTGTAGAAAACTACTTAACCTGTTGAGGTTTTTCACGAAAAACTCACAAAAACTTTTTAGACCAGATTCTCTCTCTCTCAAAATAAAGTAGGCAAACTAGAACGAAGTAGAAGCTTTGATCTTGGAATATGCAGTGCTGGAGAGCTTTAGTATGATCGGCTGTTTCTTTGCAAACTTAGAGCTTTTTCTTCTTGATCAATCTCTGAACATGTTCTTCATGAAGCCTTGCACTTGATTAAATAGCAAGAGAGAGGAGCGTCCCAACAACTATTTCTGTTTCTTCTTGACAGAGAATGCGCACGAAAATCTCCATGGAATCAGCTGAGGGTAACGTTTAAATTTGAAACGTATTACAAGCAAGAGTCCTAAACAATTACAACTACTGCACTATTTTTCTTCTACGTAAACACTTTTACCGAATGGGCTTTTAGTCTAAATAGCAACTTGGGCTGGCAAAACGTAGCCGAAATACATAATACATTTGGTCGAACAAAATGCATAACTATTAACAGCCCACCGTGTTTTCCAAAACTTTTCATAAAACATCTAAAACTTTTGTGATCATCAAAATCGTTTTCTTGCAAAAGAAATAATCCAACAATCTCCCCTTTTTGATGATGACAAAACTAAAGTTTAGATTTTTGAAAAGACTCCCCCTGAACAAATTCTCCTTGAGACATTTGAAAACGTTTGAAGAAGCTCCCCCTGAACTTCACACAACTCTTTACATAAAAGAACAAATAACAGTAAGCCTCATTTGCAATTTTGCAAAGGAACAGAATCATACCAACACTCACCAGCACACATTTAACAAAAACATATCCAATTCTAACACACATATAAATCTAACACATATAAATCTAACCACATATAAATCTAACACATATAAATCTAACCTTCCCATATTTCTCCCCCTTTTTGTCATAATCAAAAAGTGCAGTAACCATCATAAAGTATAGAGGAAGGAGAGTCAGAAGGCAACAAAATATTCGTGCATCCCAGAAGTTTTAAACAAAAACAGCTTGAACATAATAAAAACGATTAAAACATGAAAAAAGTTCTTGACACAGGGCAGTAGGGGTCTGGTTTAGCAGGAGCTTGGTGACTGTGGTGGAGTGCTCCAGAGCTCTGGAATCTCAGGGATTCGGAGAGGATTGTAGACAATCATGGCTCTTTCAGTCACAACCTCTTGATCCTCAACAACTCTGTCCTCTGGTGCTGGGTCAACAGTTTTAGTGCTATCCTGTTCTTCCTCTTTCTTCTTTGGTTGCTTCCTTGCAACTATGCTGCTGCTGATCTCCCGTAGCCTCTGTAAAGCTCCAGCATATTTGCTCTCAATCCTGGTCCACTTGCCATCCTGACCTTTCTGAAACCCACTCTTTTTCACAGTCGCCGGAATGAGATAAGTGTAGCTTTCCCACTTCTCTTTCTTTACAGACGTGCCAGGGACTTTGCTCTCTTTCAGAAAATTACTGAGCAATGTAGCATAGGGCATGTGCTCCTTATGCTTACCCTCTACAGACAGTCCTAACAGTTGCACAACCCGTTTTCCAAATCTATTTCCAATCCCCTTACTATCTTATACATCAGGCATATATCTCCCAAGTTACAGTTGGGTACCTTCCTTTGGGAAGATAATTGCTGTGAGAATCCAGTCAAGACTCTGTGTTTGAATTTCTTAAACATCATGCAAGTAAATTGATATGGTAGAGTTAGAAAAGGAACTCCCACATCCCCAAAGAAATACTTAAAAGCTTCTTCCTTAGACTCACTGTCATCAATAGGTTCTTCAATGTAATCAAGAACTCCTAGGGCAGCAGAGAATCTGTATGTGTGTGATTCTTACCAATTTCCCTTGGACCTTGGACTCAACACTATTTCGTCCAAATCCACATGCATTTTGGACAAGAATTCAGATACTAGATTTGTATAACCCTTAGCATGTGTTGAGACAAAGGGCATCAAGCCATAAACATCCAACCATTCAGCTACCTCGAAACGCCAAAAGACTCAAGAATTTCCCTAGTCACATATGAATGCCGAAGGAATTTGGTAAACTTTGGATGTACCTTTGTGACAGAGATCTTTTGTCTTTGCAGGTCTGAGTTCGTTTTCTTTGAAGGAGGAGAGGTCTTCGTTGATTTTGCCTTTACTGGCTTGACCTTCACAATAGGAGAAGGGAGCTTCGGTTTCTTTGGTTTCTCTGAAACCGTGGAGCTTGATTTTGAGCGAAGTGACCGCAACCCATCTCCCCTAGTCCGTTTTCTTTGGATAGGGTAAGATGGTTTTGGAGCTTTCCTCTTTCTAGCACTGTTCTGGAAGTCTGCTAGAGTCATTGCCATATCGAAGCTGTCAAGGGAGGACGAGGGAGAGTGCTGACCAACAATCTTTACTGACTCTTCGTCGGAACTCATCAGGTTGAGGGTAGCACAGGCCATGGTTTCGATTGTTGCAGTTTTCTCGAGGGACTGTGAATGGCGGTCCTCTTCGTCGCTTGAATCACTGGAATAATCGACAAGGGTCTGCTGGAATTTGGGATTGTTGGGGCTAGGGTTTTGAGAGGAGGAGGCCATCGTGCTTGGCTAGGGAGTCTGAAGGTTTTCGGCTTTCAGGAGAGAGAGAGAGGTGGAGTGTCAGGGACGAAAAGAAGAGTGTGGAAGAGGGGTTTTATTACACTGTAAAATATTTGAAAAAATACTCTTTTACCCTTAGTAAAAAATCTGATTTATCCCAAAAAAAACTTCTCCTCTTCTCAAAGTTTCCTTTGACCGAAAATACAAAAAACAAGTCCAAAAACACTGTTTTAAAAATAAATTCTGGGAATATTCATGCACCAATTTACTTTCAGAAATTTAGAACACATATATACGAAATTAATTTTCATATTACATGTCCTTGTTTCATTCGACAGGACACTAAACAGTTTAGGAATATGTACTGTAATTACCTTGGATTGCTCATGCCCAATTCTCTCCTTATGTAGCTGAATCTCTCTTCACAGAGTGGTTTTGTAAATATGTCCATGACTGATTATTAGTATCAACAAACTCAAGCAAAACATTCTCATTAGCAACATGTTCTCTAATGAAATGGTATCTTATCTCAATGTGCTTGGCTCTAGAATGATGAACTGGATTTTTAGCCAAACAAATTGCACTTGTGTTGTCACACTTAATGGGAACTTTCCTGAAGTTAAAACCAAAATCCTTCAGTTGTTGAACCATCCACAAAATTTGAGCTACACAGCTTCCTGCCGCTATGTACTCAGCTTCTGCAGTTGATAGAGCAACTGAATTTTGCTTTCTTGAAAACCATGAAACTAGACAACTTCCTAGGAACTGACATGAACCACTAGTAGATTTTCTATCTACTTTGCTACCAGCAAAATCAGCATCTGAAAAACCATAAAGTTCAAAAATCGTTTCTTTTGAATACCACAACCCAAGATTTGGTGTGTCAACCAAGTATCTAAAAATTCTTTTGACACAATGCAAGTGAGATTCTTTTGGGTTTGACTGAAATCTAGCACACAAGCATACACTAAACAAAATATCAGGCCGACTTGCAGTTAAATAAAGCAAGGAACCAATCATGCTTCTAAACAGTTTTTGATCAACCTTTGTTTACCGTTCGAGTCTTCATCTAACTTGACCGTAGCGCTCATTGGTATGGGAACTGGCTTTCTGATGTATAGCCAAACTTCTTCAGAATATCTTTAATGTACCTGGCTTGACTTATAAAGATCCCTTCTTTTGATTGCTTGATTTGAAGTCCAAGAAAATAGCTAAGTTCGCCCATCATGCTCATCTCGAATTCTCCCTGCATTAGCTTAGAGAATTCCTTGCACAAGGATTGATTAGTAGCACCAAAGATTATATCATCAACATAAATTTGAACAACCAAAATGTCATTTTTAGAAGACTTTATGAATAGGGTGTTGTCAACTTTTCCCCTTGTAAAACCATGATTATCCAAGAAGGTACTCAATCTTTCATACCAAGCTCTTGGAGCTTGCTTTAAACCGTAAAGAGCCTTTTTAACTTGTAAACATGGTCTGGAAAATGAGGATCTTCAAAACCGGTAGGTTGTTCTACATAAACCTCCTCTTTTATAAACCCGTTTAGAAAAGCACTCTTTACATCCATTTGAAAAAGTTGAATGTTCATAAAGCATGTAAAAGCACAAAGCATTCTTATTGCTTCAAGTCTAGCTACGGGAGCAAAGGTTTCATCAAAATCAATCCCTTCTTCCCGTGAGTAGCCTTTAGCAACTAATCTTGCTTTGTTTCTTGTGACAACACCATTTTCATCAAGTTTATTCCTAAAAACCCATTTGGCACCAATTATAGAATGATTCTTTGGTCTGATAACCAAGTCCCATACATCATTCCTTTTGAACTGATTCAGTTCTTCTTGCATAGCACTTATCCAGTTTTCGTCTTGTAAAGCTTCATCAATAGTCTTAGGTTCGACTAGTGAGACAAAAGCTTGAAAAGCATAGAAATTTCTTAAGGAAGAGCGTGTCATTACCCCTTGGGTCACATCACCCAGAATATTCTCTTGAGGATGACTTGATTTGTGCTTGAATTTCCACTCATGAGGCAATGTTCGTGAGGGCTGTACAGAGTCGAGTTTTGTTCTTCTGTTCTTTCTGGAACATCCTCAACAGTTGAGCATGATCTTTTGCTTCAGAACTCTCATCTGCTTGGCCTCCAGTCAGATTCTTTTCTTCACTGCTCTTCTGACTTGTGTCTGCTGGACTTCCAGGAGTATCATCATCTTCTCTGAGAACATTGTTAGCCTCATCGAAAATAACATGTATTGATTCTTCTACCTTTAAAGTCCTTTTATTGAAAAGTCTAAAGGCTTTACTCTTTGAGGAATAACCAAGAAAAATAGCCTCATCATTTTTCGAATCAAACTTACCAAGATGCTGCTTATCCAAGTTTAGCACAAAACATTTGCATCCAAAAATATGAAAGTGAGAAATATTTGGCTTTTTACCTTTCCAAAGCTCATATGGAGTTTTGTTTAGGATGGGCCTAATCAAAACTCTATTGAGTATATAGCATGAAGTGCTTGCTGCCTCTGCCCAAAAATACTTAGGAATAGAGTGGTCATTTAACATGGTCCTTACCATTTCTCCAATGGTGCGATTCTTCCTTTCCACAACACCATTTTGTTCGGGTGTTCTTGCACAAGAGAAATTGTGAGTAATACCAAGTGAAGCACAAAAAGATTCCATTTCGTATTAACAAACTCACCTCCATTGTCGCTTCTAATTGCAACAATATTATCACCTTTCTCATTTTGCACTTACTAAAAAAATTTGACAAATACTTCATGAGTTTCACTTTTCTTAGCAAGGAAGAAAGTCCATGTATATCTTGAGTAATCATCAACAATAACTAAACAATATTGTTTACCTCCAAGACTGGTTGTTGAGATTGGACCGAATAGATCCATGTGTAACAACTCTAGAATCTTTGTCGTGGTCACAACCTGTTTAGCTTTAAAGGAAGCTCTTGTTTGCTTTCCTTTTAGGCGGAGCTTCACACTCCTTGTCTTTGTCAAACCCGATCTTTGGCGGTCCTCGTACCAAGTCTTTCTTTGTGATTTTGCAATTGTATGCATGCTTGCATGTCCCAATCTCTTATGCCAAAGCCAACTATCATCTTTGTTGGACGAATAAGACATTTCACGTTAAAAGAAGATAAGTCATCTAAATCAAATGTGTAGACATTTCCACACCTTTACCAATGAACTTAATGTTGTTTGACATTCTGTCAATCACATGGCACCGGTCTGATTTGAAAGTGACATAATAACCACTATCACACAATTGATCGATACTCAACAAAGTCAAGTTGTGCTTCAGTCCTTCAACTAGCAAAGACATTATTGATAGTAGATGATCCAATCTTACCAACCTTACCAATACCTAGTACGGCCTTTTGTTGTCACCAAATGATACTGTACCTCCTTTTCTTGGTGTGTAACTGAAGAACTTGCTCCTGTCTCCAGTCATGTGCCTTGAACAGCCACTATCCAAGTACCATGTATGCTTCTTCAAAACCTCCGATTCAGCGGTGGCCATTAGGCATGTTTCAGCAGATTGATCTGTCTGCATTTCATAGTCAACAGGTTGTGACTCTGGAAGGTGCAGCTTTCTTCATCGTCATCAGACACAAGTGTGCCTCTTCTTCTCCATTTGAGGATGATTCCTCGTATGCGAACAGCTATCACTCCATGCTGCCATTCCTTTCAATCCGGTCTTCTTTTCTTGAAGAATCTTTTCTTGTCCGAACCTTCTTTTTCTTTTTGCTTTTTGGAGCTGCCTTCATTTCTTTGGACAGTCAAATTGCATATGACCTCTTCCGCTACATTTGTAACAAATTGGAGGTTTGAAGGGGCTGTTCCGTTTTTCCTTCATTTGTTGATATCGCCCTTTATATTTGAGCAGTTTTTGATTTTTCTTGCAATCATTGCCGCCTCATCACCGACTTCTTCCTCGTTTGATGAACTTCCTTCTGATTCACTTGCCTTCAAGGCAATTGTCTTTTGTTTCTGTTCATCCTTTCATCTTCTCTATCCTTCATTTCATAAGTCATTAGTTTTCCAAATAATTCATCAACACTTATAGTTTTGATACTACCTCCTTCATTAATGGCTTCAACAAGATTCTCCACGTTGAAGGTAAACTCCAAAGAATTTTTCTTACCAACTCTTCATTTGTATAGATCTTACCATACCGCCGAAGTGGTGTGATGATTTCATTGAACCTTCTATGCATGTCTGAAATTGTTTCTTTTGGATCCATTGCAAACATTTCATATGCCTTGACCAACATGAACATTTTGGTATCTTTAACTTGATCCGTTCCTTCGTAGGTCACTAGTAGCTTATTCCATATCTCATGCGCCGTCACAAGCGAAACAATATTAAAAACATCAGAGTTAAAGCACATAAAATCACATTTACCGCCTTTGCGTTCATTGTGCACATTTTGTCATCATCTGGAGTGTAGTCTCTAAGAGGCTTGGGTTCGATTTTTCCATCAGCGGTAGCGATGGTTGGAATTTGCGGTCCTGCCTTGATGATCCTCCAGAGATGGTGGTCTTGTGCCTGAATGTGATTTTGCATTCTGGTCTTCCACCAATTGAAGTTTGCGGAATCGAAAAGTGGAGGTCTTGATGGATTGTAACCTTCAAGTATCATGCTTGGGACGGATGCCATTTGATCTTTGGATCTGAAACCGTGAGGTTTTGTCACGATCACTCTGCTCGATACCAATTGTTGTCCCAGATAGGCAGCCAAGAGGGGGTGAATTGGTTGACTCTAAAACGAAATCTTTTTCTAAAAACTAAGTTGCTTTATAACACTCAACCCGTTTACAAAAACACGACGGTAGAGAGGTAAAACGAGAAACCAAAATAAAATACTGAAAAGAATGACACAAAGAATTTATAGAGGTTCGGTCTACGACCTACGTCCTCTCCTCAAGCTCACCACTTGAGAGTTCCTTCCACTATACTTTAAAACGGTTACACAAACCTAAAGTATACAAAGTTTTCCCGAGGCTCAACTAAAACCTATTTTTGGTTTTCCCAAGGCTCACCAAAACAACCTAACTCTCACCAAAATAGTTTTCCCAAAGGCTCACTAATAACCTAACACTCACCAAAATAGTTTTCCCAAAGGCTCACTAATAACCTAACAAAATCCTGTTTGGTTTTCCCGAGGCTCACCAAAACAAACCTTACAAAAACTGTTTTGTAGAAAACTACTTAACCTGTTGAGGTTTTTCACGAAAAACTCACAAAAACTTTTTAGACCAGATTTTCTCTCTCTCAAAATAAAGTAGGCAAACTAGAACGAAGTAGAAGCTTTGATCTTGGAATATGCAGTGCTGGAGAGCTTTAGTACGATCGGCTGTTTCTTTGCAAACTGAGAGCTTTTTCTTCTTGATCAATCTCTGAACATATTCTTCATGAAGCCTTGCACTTGATTAAATAGCAAGAGAGAGGAGCGTCCCAACAGCTATTTCTGTTTCTTCTTGACAGAGGATGCGCACGAAAATCTCCATGGAATCAAATTTGAGGGTAACGTTCAAATTTGAAACGTATTACAAGTAGGAGTCCTAAACAATTACAACTACTGCACTATTTTTCTTCTACGTAAACACTTTTACCGAATGGGCTTTTAGTCTAAATAGCAACTTGGGCCTGGCAAAACGTAGCCCGAAATACATAATACATTTGCCTGAACAAAATGCATAACTATTAACAGCCCACCAGGTTTTCCAAAACTTTTCATAAAACATCTAAAACTTTTGTGATCATCAAAATCGTTTTCTTGCAAAAGAAGTAATCCAACAGGGTTGGCAGGGGCCAGCAGGGTTGGTAGCAATGAGGACACGTTGGGCGGCGGGTGGGGCTAGGGAGGGGGGCAGCAGCAATTCGACGTGATTCACGTCTGATTTGCGAAATTCGGACCTCCCGTATTCACGACGAGGTCCGAAAAATATGAGGTGACTCACAGAAAATGATGAGTGAATTTGATAAAAATTCATCTTAAAATTACAATGTTTGAAGCCCCCTATTGTCTTCTGTTGTTAATGTTTACCTTACTTTAGATAAGTTGGATTTAAATATGTTATAATCAATGCGCAACATAATGAAAAAATAACAAGAAAATGACATACAGTATTTACGTTGTTTCGTTAAGGTGACCAATATTCACATAGACGAGAGAGTTGCACTATCAATGAAAGAGAATTACAAGAGAACGTTCAAATTTCTCACCACCCTTAAGTTCAATTACACTTAAGCACTCAAGAGAGTTTCTAGTGTCAACCCTTAAAAACAAGAGTTCACTAAAATCTCTACAAGCAAATACAAGTCGACATTTGCTTCTTTGTTGGTGTGTCTTTACAAGGTGAAGAATAAGACTATTTGTAGACTTCAAGCATGACAAATAAATGAGATCACCCTCATGACAAGAATATCATTTCTTGTCAACAACTTCACCTAGCAATGCAAGTAGGGCTGAGATAGAGTTGAGCCGAGCCCGAACCTTGAAGGTTCGAGCTCGAGCTCGTTACTATTTGGGCTCGGCTCGAGTTCGACTCGAGCTCGTGAAACTAGCAAAATGGGGCTCGAGCTCAGCTCGAAAAAAGTTCGGGCTCGGCTCGAAGCTCGTTCGAGCTCGACTTGTTTGCGGCTTGGAGCAGACTGCAGAGCATCGGACGACTTGGAAGATCGACAAAGAAGCTCGCTAGAGTGGAGACGCTTCCGAGTCGCGAGTTCTCGCCAGATTGACGCCTATTTGTGGCGGAGAGGGCTAGGACTAGATCGTCGGAGCCTGGGGAGGGCTTCACCGGCCCTGCTGTAGCTGATCGGAACCCCCTTGACATGCTGGAGGCGGAGCAGAGGTGGTCGAGGCGGAGCGACGGTGGATTTGGAGGCGATGCAGATCGACGACGGAGGGTAGTGGAGGCGGAAGGTTATAATGAAGGGTATAAGTGTAATTTCAGGTGGGCTCGAAAAAAGCTCGTGAGCCCATCGAGCTGAACGTCACGAGCTCGAGCTCGGCCGTTAATTATTCGAGCCTATAACTTGGCTCGAGCTCGAGCTCGAGGCTCGTGAAGCTCGGCTCGTTGGGCTCGAGCCGAGCTCGGCTCGACTCGATTCGTTTCACAGCCCTAAATGCAAGCATGCAGAAATTAAAGACAATTATCATTCACAAAATCAAATGCAACAATATTGAGCTGTTGATATTCAAATATCATTTATTCGACTATTTTTATATTCATGTTATTTTGGTTACAAATTAATCGAGTTCATGTCATTTCGAATTTTAGATTGTTTTGGGTTTGACATCTTTTTTTACCAGTTCGGATTCTGACGGGTTGTTCGGGTCCGATCTGTCTTTTACATCCCTAATGGGAATCAGGTTAATGGTAAAGAACGAGGGTAAGGATGTAAACTAACATGTAATCCCATAGTCTCATAAAAGAGTCATTCATTTCATTTTCAAAATTTAATTTATGATTTATTTTCTTCAACATGTTGACATACAAAGTCAAATAAGTTATATGCATGTGTTATTTCAATGTGTCTAGTTTCTAAATATTTATTTATTTTATTTTTTTAACAAAATTTTTCTAGTTCAAAATTGAGTCAAACACAAGTACAAAAGTCAAACGGATCAATCTTCGTGGGACAGAGGATGTAAAATCTTATTCCCTCGATCCCAACAAACTGACACGTTTGACTGACCATAAAGATTAAGGAATAAAGTAGGCATATAAGATAAAAATAGTTTTTTTTCTAGTGTGAAGGGTAATAAGGCAAAATTTGTATGAAAATGTTTTTGTATTTTAGAAAAAGTATCAATTTTGGTGGGATTATGAAAAAAATAAAACGTATCAATTTGTTATGACATATAAGGTATTATACTATTATTGAAGGAAATGTAGGAAACCTTTGTAGCATCCATTTTAGAAATTGCATTTAGAGGTTGAAACTCTATTCAATAATATTTTTTAGTTTTGAAGGTTTGAAAAAAGTTATCACAACCGTTGACTCTAATCCCTTTTAATCGTACAAAATTATTGTGTTTGATTTTGATGTTAACTCAAAATTTCACTAAACTAAAGAAAGAAAAAAATTAAAAAAAATATTTATAAATTTTAAATTTTAAATTAAGTGAAACATATAAATCATTTTACTTTACATATCTAAAAATGTCTAAAAATTCATAAAATTAAATTATAAATTAAATATTGTAAAATGACAAAAACAAAAGATACAATATTTGTGGGAGGGAGGAAGTAATATTTGTGGGTGTCTATTTATCACATATGTGAAAAAACACACACCATGAAAATATCAAGTTTACCATCTTAATAAATATTTACGGATGATGTTTTAATCTTTTAATTTATTAAATTAGTTAATTGAGTTAGTTAATTAATAGTATATTTAGGTTGGTATTTTTTCACACATTAAATAAACGGACTCGTAATATTTGGAGACTTTTGAGTGATAAATCGTCTATTTAACTTTTGTGAGACACCATTAAAAAAAAACTTTTGTGAGACAACAAAAGGTTGAAAAATATGAGTAGAAGAAATTAAAAAGAGAAAAAGTAAAAGAGATAGAGAAACACGCAGCAGCAGTATGAGCGCCTTATTAATCTTGAAGTTGAGATAGAGACACGTAATAACTAGATGATTACAGATTTCTCTCAAAGTTTATTCTTCAGTTGTACTTTACCCATAAAGTTTGAAAACTCACTCTTAACCCCCCGCTCCCCTTTTTCCCAATGTCCGCACGTAATGTTTGTGTTGAATTTATAAGAAAGATTTGTGTAATTGAATTACTAATCCAATAATATTTACTAGAAATTTTGAAAAATTTAAGGCTCCGTTTAGTTGTGTAAAATTTTTCAAATTTTCAACTTCAAATTTCTTTTGTTAATATTGGATCATATAACTAGCTTTCAAATGATGGAAAACCTTGTTTTCCAAACTTTGGAAAACTAGTATATTAAATTAAGGAATCTTGTTTGAAAGGTTTCCATGGTAATACTAGAGTTTTTCAAAGTTTGGAAAACAAGGTTTTCCATCACTTGAAAGCTAGTTGTATGATCAAATATTTACAAAGGAAATTTGAAGATGAAAACTTGAAAAAATTTCAACAACTAAACGGACCCTAAACATCCCAACCTTATACTTTAAATGGATAGAGTGTAGGAGTATTAGAATCAACAAAAATCTAGAGTTCACCTTCTATCTTCCACCAAATCTATCAAATGACGTGCCAATTTAAGTGGTTTGACACCATTTAAATAACCATTTTCATTATGATAGTGTATTATCAATTCAGCGATGGAGAGATGACAGACGGGGTGATCGAGGACTTGCAAAGGGAGATAGAGGGATCTTTTAAATGTATAGTGACAAAGGAGGTGTGTGTATGTATTAGGTACCTTTTGTGTGGTATACACCACCCAATAAATATGGTGGTGTCAGAGCCCATTATGGAAGGTTTTGATCACGATGATCGTGTCATAAATGTGACCATGTTTGCTGGGATGCTGATTCTCCCACGTGGAGATTTGACATCTATAGGTGGCATTGATTGGGGTCCTGATTATGACACATGAAACCTCCGCTCGTCAAGGATGCTTTGGACGCATCGAGGTGGGTCTATCGAGGGGGCGTCAATATGACGCCGTGAGCGTTTTTACCATCGTGAGTATTGGATTTTACCCATATATATATATTACATTACGTCTTCTATCATATAAATTTGTTGATATTGTACTATGTAGATTTTAGAAAGTCCCCTTTTTTATTTATTTATGGTCTCGTTGTATTGAATGAAAACCATTAACTTAAAAAAAAAAAGAAACTTGAAAATCTAGTGTTATGTAATATTCTAAATTTAAGGTCAATATTGTAAGTCATATTAAAATGTCAGGAGACAAGTGTGATTCATTATTCGAGTTGGTTGAAGACTTGAAGTTCAGCATGAAGGTTATTTATACTCCCCGATTCATTTCGTCCAAGAACTTAGCTTACGCCTACTTAGCTGAAGAAAAAATGGCGGTGATCGAGAATTCGAAACCAACGGTGGAAATCAACGGGCTAAGATTCACGTACCCTGGAATTGATGGCCACCCACCACCGGGCTCCACTCCTCTGATCGAGGATTTCTCTCACAGTCTCTATGCCGGCGATCGGTGTCTCCTCGTCGGATCCAACGGCGCTGGTGAGTTCCTGCATTTCGTTTGCCTTCTCAGAAAGATGACAGTAGTTGTGAAAACGCGAAGCTCGTTATCATCGGTAAACAAGTAATTGCTTCGATTGAATTGAACTGATTCATCAGGGAAAACAACGATTCTGAAGATATTGGGCGGGAAACACATGGTGGAGCCTCACATGGTTCGAGTTCTTGGAAGATCAGCTTTTCACGACACAAATTTGACTTCTACCGGAGATCTCTCTTATCTGGGAGGAGAGGTAGATTTTTTTTTTTTTTGTTGTTGTTGGAATTTTCATGTTTCTTTTACGTTTTGCTCCCTCTCCTTTTCGGTAGGTTAGGTGCTTGTGTTTTCTGTTTAACTTGCACATTCTAAATTGTTCCTGTTAATACGTATTTGCATCCTGATATTTAATCTTTGGTCAGTGCTTGTAAGTGCTTGATGTTCTGAGTGCTATGAGGTTTTGGTCGAATAACGTAGCATTGATGAAAACGAAGTGCTAGATGGCAAATTGAGAAAATATTGAACTTCAGTTCATTTTTTCCATTTGATAGTTTGAACTAGTTAACATTGTAACAATTTAGCACTGGGTGGCATTATTATCAACTTCATCTCTTCAAGCGTAATTCAACATCTCCAAGAGTTGGGGATCCAGTGAACAGAAAAGCAATTTGAGTTTACTAGCTTACTCTCTCATGGGTGACAAGTTTGAGAAATCAGACAAGGTCATGAGTGATTTCAGCGTTCTCCTCGATGTGTTTCTGAATAACTAGTTCCACTTCTCTGTGGAAATTTACAATTTTCTCTTTTCTTTGGTAAATTGATTATCCATCTTTGAATGTCTAGATGTGAACTGCAGAATTTGTTGTTGTAGAAGTCTCGTGCTCGTATAACATTTTTTTTACTCCCTTTGTCACATAAAAGTTGCAGCTTTTGTTTTTGCTGTTTCACTGTATTTAATCTATGATTTATTTTGATGAATGTTTAGACATATAAAGTTAAATAATTCATATGTTTATCATAATTTGAAGTCTAAGTTTTCTAAATATATATTTTTTAATTTTTTTCACTATTTATTTTAGTTAAATTTTTGAGTCAAACACCGCAACTTAAAATGTCAAAGTTAAACACAACAAATTTTATGAGACGGAGGGAGTACAATTTAGGGGGATAATAAATCTATTAACAATGCATTAGACTAATCAAAAGTAAACACCATTGGTTGCACTTTTTTAAGATCTGATGCTCATTCTGCTGGCTAATTCTAATACTGTTTGCAACTAAACTGAATTCTTTCTTTCTTCTTACTATCGCTACTTTTCTTTTGGGTTTTCAGTGGAGAAGAGATGTTGCTTTTGCAGGATTTGAGGTGCCAATACAAATGGATGTTTCTTCAGAGAAAATGATTTTCGGAGTTGCAGGTGTTGATCCTCAAAGAAGATCTGAACTCATCAAGGTACTCATTCTCGTCTTTGTGCTTGACACTCCTGCCTAGAGCTGTCTCAACTCTCAAGTCAGACGTGGATTTATAAGCTCAATTACAATCTACTACATGATTTTCCATGTACAAGGTTAGGCCTGAAAGCCCAAAACTTTCTCAAACTGAGTATTTTCGGTAGTTGCCATAATTATCCATCAGAGCAGGTATATCATATATTCCCTTTGTCCCTAAATTTTGTAGACATTTTTCTTTTTGGGATATTACAATAATGCCTCTCAAAACATGAACTATAAATGCATTCATTACTCACACCTTAAGGGGTAACGTTTAACAAAAACTCTCTCGCCACCGTCAGAATATTCCCAATACTCACTAAATACAAACAGAGGACCCCCCTCTATTTCTTTCTCTCGAATTCCGAACTCATGGCGTCCAGTAACGTTAGAACACGTCAGCATCGCAAAAACGTGGCGGCTGCCCAGACAGATCCGCCACCACCAACATTTGATACTATGTTGATGTTGGTCCAAAGCAAAGTCTACGAGTTCTCAGATCTACTCTAAAAACAGAAAAGCTGAATATTTTCCTTTCTGTTTGTTTAGTATATGCACAACATTAGCAACAAAGAGCGGAAAATAACTTTGACGCTTTGTTTAAATTTTTGACAGACCTGAACTGTGTGATGTGTGTGTTCAAATGTCACAGGTCTTAGGTGTTGATCTATCATGGAGGATGCACAAGGTTTCTGATGGCCAGCGAAGGCGTGTCCAAATCTGTATGGGTCTTTTGAAGCCATTTAAGGTACTTGATTCTCACCTGTAACAGTAAAAAGGGCAAGAAATCTTTTTTGCATGTTTCTCTTTCCAAGTATCTTGACTGTCTTCCATCTGGAATATGACCGAAGCCCTCATTTGTCATCTAGGTTCTTCTTCTTGATGAGATTACTGTGGATCTTGATGTGCTAGCAAGGGCTGACCTTTTGAATTTCCTTAAGAAAGAATGTGAAGATAGAGGTGCTACCATCATATACGCTACACATATTTTTGATGGTTTAGAAGCATGGCCATCACATATTGTATGTTTCCTCATAATTTCTTACATCTGCTTCTTATTTTTCACCTCTCCACGCTCAAGAAGTCTTCAGCATACCTTCTACAATTACAAAATTGTTACATTTATTTTAATCAGGTTTACGTGGCTCATGGAAGGATGCAATTAGCAATGCCCATGGATAGGGTTAAGCAAATCAGCCATTTGTCGTTAATGGTTAGCTTTCATCACTTAAAACTTTTGAATCAAGTTTTACATGCCTGAAATATGAATACATTTCACTCCCTTTGTTGTTTGTGAACATCATTTTGTGTCACCCAAATGCCTGAAGAAATTTTTGGTATTTGTTCTGAAGGAAAAAAACGTAAGAGAGGAGAAAAAGGGAGATATGTGCAAGAGAGCATTGCTGACTTGCACCCAATTTATACATGAAAGCGACTCTTAAAATCAGCAACTAATAGCTAAACAAATCGCAAATTATCAGCTGGAAACTAACCACTAACTAATCCCTTCTCAACTAACAGGTAACTGTCCACACACTTTCTAACATCCATAGGCAAACTTAACAAACATTTTTTTGGGGGCTGACGAAGTCAGCTTCTCCACATCCATGTCAGCAGGTTTAAGAACATTTTTCAACACTCCTTGTTCCTGTAGTTGCACGTAGACATGCATGATGCTGTGAACAAATGATCCTCCTCCTGAGATTGATTCTCAGCTTGCTTGCCTTATGCAACTTCTTGTTCTGATTTGCAAATTTTTTCAGTATGACCCAGCTGGCCACATTTGTTGCATTTTCTATCAGGTTTCCACCAACACCTTTCTAGTAAGTGATTTGTCTTTTTGCAGTAAGGACAAGGAGTCTGCTTCTAAGGGTTATTTGCTAGTTTTCTGTTAAATCCTTCCTCTTTGCCCTTGTCAAATTTGTAGTTGTGTATTTTAGCTTGCAAAGCACCTTCTAGGAGCCTTTCCTGCCTCATGAGTTGCCTTTGTTCTTGAGCCTGTAACGCACTCAAGAGCTCTGTCAGTGTGATGCTTGAGAGATCCTTTGTATTTTCCAAAGACGACAGCGTGGCTTCAAATCTTTCTGGAATAGTGACCATGATCTTTTGCACAATTCTAGCATCCTCCAATTTTGACCCCAGTAACCTCACCTTGTTTGCTATACTCATCAGCCTGTCAAAATACTCCTTGATAGACTCTGATTCCTTCATTCTCTGCACCTCAAACTCACGCAGTAGGTTGAGTGTCTGCATACCCTTTATCCTCTCACTTCCTTCATACTCCTGTTTCAGAAAATCCCAGATTTCCTTGCCAGTGTCATAATCCTGTTGAAGATTGACGATGACACGGCGCAGAACAAGGTAGCTTTGGCCTTTGACTTCCTTTGCTTCTTCTCCTTATGGTTTTTCATCCGAGCCATGGTGGGGTTTTCAGGTAAAGGAGGAACCGGATAGTCTTGTTCAATGGCTTCCCATAGGTCATTTGCTTCAAGATAGGCCTGCATCCTTTTAGACCATGCTTGGAAGTTTGCACCATTAAACATAGGTGGTGCTAGGACATGTTTCACTGTCCATGGATGTTTAAAAAGAGCTTGATACCAATTTTTGGGACTTTTTAGCAGAAGGGAATGTTACGAAAATTGGGACTGGAATCTACATCTCATTTATGAAATTCAATGGAATTTAAACATGAGTCCTAACTGTCTGGCTTAAGAACAGCAACTAACTAGCATAAAACATCATTAACTTATCAATAACTGACCACTAACATAACTTCCGCAGTTACAGAAATGAACTTCCAGTAAAAAACTCCATGTTCTGTCCACGTTTATTTCTTCATGCATGCTTCAAGGGCGTTCCGTTAACAGAAATCACACTTTGTATTTTTTTGTTAAGTTTACCCAGACTTTTTATCATCCTGTTTATGGTTATTTTCTGCTCTCATTCCTGCAAATGTTCTTACAGAGGACAGTTGAGAGCTGGCTCAGGAAAGAAAGAGATGAGGAGAGAATGAGAAGAAAGGAGCGGAAGGCTAGCGGTCTCCCAGAATTCGAGAACAAGATCGAGGGAAGCCGCGTTATTGGGGATGCAGCTCAGGTTGCTGTTCGGCCGTTGAACAATGGGTGGGCTGGGGGAAGGCTTCATTCGACCATTGCTGGTGAAGAGAACTTTGTCCTAAGCTCTAACAGAGTGTTAAGGCAGTAAGTACTCAGCACCCAGATATCATTCCCAGTAACCATATGCAGTCATCTTGATTCAATCTGCTCTATACATGCTGAGTAGACTCACACTTGATTATTACATTGTTTTCATAGTTTAGCCCTCATTTATTTATAAATATACTGAGATTGGTGCTGAAATATCAAAGGGTTAAAGAGTGTTTCCCCTTTTTTTATTCATTTCTCTTCTGTAATGTATGTAACAATAGGCTGATGTTGTGATCAATGAATAAAGAAGGCTTCGTTCTATTATGTTTGTGCATAGTGCACATATTTATATATGCACCTCGGATTTCCTTTGTATTTCTCTACATTTGTTTCTACAGACCACCGTTTTCCACTTTCAGTTCAATGAAAGGGAAGCTACGAGGGAGAGTGAGAGAAAGGTATTCAACATGTTTACGTATACGTACGTTATTCTCTCTCGTCGTATAAGAAATAATGATGAAAAAAGGGTGACAGTTACATTTGGTTATTAAAAAAAGGTTTTTTTCCATTCCATTTTCATTTTTTCAATAAAACGTTAATTGCATAACATAATATTCCAATGATATGACAATTTGAAATTCTAAAACTTTGAAAAGACAAATCCCCTATGCTATGACAACAAAGGCTTCTGTAGCTATGAATAAAACCATTCACTTATTTTTTGCATAAAAATATAATAATCTATATAAAAGAATGAAAAGGCTTTTAACAAACTTCATGATTTAATAAAAAAACATGATGAAAACAATCAATATATAAGTACCAAAGCCTATATGCTCAACTAGCCGTCTTAGCTCAGCCGGTAGAGCGCGTGGCTTTTAACCACGTGGTCGTGGGTTCGATTCCCACAGACGGCGTTTTTGACTTGTTAACAAGGCACCAAACGTGTCTTCCTTTTTCTGTCCGAAGTCCTCGGATTTTTGTCTTTGACCAGTAGAGGTTGTGTGATTGGAAAATACTCCCGTAAATATCAGTGACACATTAAACTAAACACACACAATGAAAAATATAATATATAGGTTTTATACATAAATGTTACCTTATTAACCTGTTTCTTTTTTTGAAAGGTCTAAACTTATCACTTAGCTTACATATTGAATACAATTTTATGATTACTCTTTAATTATTACGGTTCTTCATTAATAAATTAATATTTTATACTCTTTATTAACAAAAATGTCATCTCCATCATTAAACACCACTCAATGTCATTGTTCTTTCACGACCGAAGGTCCGAAGCTACTTCTCCATCACTTCTTCCTCAAATCTGCTTCTTCTAACCCATGAAGCTTCGCGTACGTCTTCCATGGCCACCATTGGAGGGTCTATTTTACGGATTTGGGGTGCACCTCAAAGTTCAAAAAGTGTCAAAAAGAATATCCCTAACCCGATCCATTAACATCATTACGAAAAGGGAAATTATCAAAAAAAAGCACTTATGAGGTTTATCATGTCTCACTTTCATGCATTTCGAGTCAAAGCGAGATTTGTGAAAAATATACAGAAACCCTGCCACTAACCACCGTTAGCTATTTCATTAGAGTTTTAGGTTTAACTACAAAAATTAGACCATAACTTTTCTAACCCTAACAATTCTACCCTAAATTTTTTACCCATTTACAATTTCAACCCTCACCTTCTTCACCTTCACACCAATAGCCACCTATAGCTCTCGACAGTTGTTCCTACATCTACAAAAAAAACAGACTTTTTTTTATAAGAAACTGAAGAATCACTAGCGAATCACAAGCGACCCTTCATCGGACTGATTTTGAACTCTGTCAGATCATCTACCATGTCATAAGTTTTCGTTAGAAACGGCGGACGTCTGGTGTCACACTGTGCGGCGGACGTCCCTTCATGCTTGTGCGGCAGCGAGCTCGAGCTCGAACCAGGAAACTCCTCCTTCACCGTAAAATACGGATTCATCACCAATCAATTACAATTTACACCCGGAATTAAGAATCACACTGTCGACCCGATTGGATTTTCCGTCCAACGAACACCGGTAATAATAACCACTGTTGGATTAGAAAATGGTGTGAACATATGTAGAGGTAGATTCCGAAGAAGAAGTGGACAATTGGGTCTGGGAAAAAATCTTGTAGCCACTCATACGAGTGTGATGATTCTTTTGAAAAATTTGGACCAGAATTGAAAAGGATGAATCGAAGACAAAGGGAAGAGCTTTCTCCGCTTCAACTGTTCCAAAAGGATGAATTGTATTGTTATTTTTTTCCATTGTTTTTGGATCTGAATTTGGATTTGAGTTTGTGGTTGTGTCAATTCAAGTTTCTTTTGAGAGCTCTAGGGTGGCTATTGGTGGTGAGAGTGGAGAAGGTGGGAGTTCAAATTGTAAAGGGATAAAAATTTTATGGTAGAATTGTTATTAGAAAAGTTATGGTCCAATTTTTGTAGTTAAATCTAAAAGTCTAACGGAATAGCTAACGGTGGTTAGTGGCGAGGGGTTTTTGTATATTTTCACAAATCTCAGAGATTTTTCGAGAATTCCGAAAGTATAGGGGGGAGTGGAGATTATAACAAATCTCATGGAGGGTTTTGATAATTTCCCTTACGGAAAACGTGAAAAAGAGTGACGGACGTCAGGTCAGGTGATGGCTCGTGTCGAGTTAGGTGAGCCAAGGACCTTATCTGCCCCAATTTGATAGTTTAGGGGTACCATTTTACCCGTTTTGAAGTTCAGGTCCTGAAGTACCTGAGTCACAATAGTTCAGGGTACCATTGTGCATTTTGGCCTAAAAATTTGGGTGTTAAATGTTTCATATGAAAAGTGTAAAAAATGTAATTTCTTAATAGATTCAATATCTAAGTTGGATGAGTTTTTTGCACTGAAGCCTATTTTCATCTCGAGGAGAAGGGATGTAATTTTGCTGCCAAACTATAGGTTGAAGAGCAGTTTTAATACCATACTACTCCCTCTTTTTCTATTGCACAAATAATTTTAGTACGAAGATGAATGTAGAATTAATAAATTTATATATATATATATATATATATATAAGAGATTGATCTCACACAGAGATTGAATATGTTACACAGTATATCCTCCTACCAGGCCAAAAAAATGGCTCTGATACCATATGGGGAACGGGACCCAGGATACATGATTATAGAACTGATCTTCAGAAATTAATAAGGAAGATGGAGGGAATATTGAGAGGGAGTATTACAAAGTTTGAGCGGAAGTAGATGAGAGAGTATCTCATGAATTCAAGCGCGTCCTCTACAAATGAGAGAGGCATCTATATATACAAGTGAGAACTGGATTTGAAACCTTTTGAAGTCCGTGCTGATGTCATCCATGACGTCTTCCGGATTTGAACCATTAATTTTGAAGTCCGTGCTGATGTCATCCATGACGTCATTTGAACCATTTTGAAGTCCGTGGTATTTTTGAGCTTTATGACAAATCTTCATTACTTCGTGACAAATCTTCATCATTGCGTCCGTGATACCTTTTGAATCCTCTGAATATCTTACATGTCTAGTATAAGATCTTCATAAGGATTTTGAGCAAATTGTATTGTCATTAATCTTGAGTCTTCACTGTCAGCAGACATTGGTCTTTTGGAATCTTCTTGAGCACTAGCATTAGCTAGAGAATTTATTATCTTCATCCAATCTTCAGGATTGGTACAAGCGGCTAATTCTGCATGTATCTTTGATTTTGCGGTGAGGAACGTGGCGGCCTCATATTGATTCTTTTTGGTAGGGACTTGGAAGTCCTTTTGAACTCTTTCTTTTGAACCGTTTTCGGGATTAAATTTCTCCCACATTTTGATTCTATACTCACGAGCCAGACAGGGAACATCATCGTCCAAGAATTGAAATGTCCATGCCATTATCCAGGGAATTTTGTACTTAATAGAGAATTTTATTAGTAATAGGGGTTCTTTTGATTAAGGGAAAAAAGATTGAAAAAGTTGAAATCCTTCTTGACACTTATCAGAAAAGAACTTCTTTTCGAATCCCAGAAAAGTCCAACAATTATGAATAAACCATAATGGTATAGAATTTTGATTTAGCTTCTCATGGAAGAATAACAACCATGAGTGGTTGAAACTGCGCAAGTACCAGCAGTTGGTCCAAGCTGTTTGGTAATCATAATAATTATATTGATGGTAATCTTTTGTAATATTAATGAACCGTCTCGGGTTCGATAGAGGCATTCCCCAATCAGATGGAGAGATGAAACTGTCTATCCGAACTTTTGAATAATTAATCACTTGTGATCCAGAGTTTTTGAAGTGAGTAATAACAGCTGATTTTGAATCAGTAAGTATATACTCATAAAACTCTCTGGTCTTTTGAATCGTATCACTGGCATAATTAAAGGCAGGATAAAAAAGTTTTGCTACTACGGAATCGTAAGCAACTTTTGATTTATTTTGGGTACTGAAAAAGTCTTTTTCAGCATAATAAAGAAAATCATATGAATCCATTTTGACATGGTAAATTTGTTTTGGAAGGAAATCTAGCCGTTTTGAAAATGTAGCAGCTTTTGTATTTGGCGAAATATCATTTGGAGAAGAAGCAGGCAGATTAGTTTTTGGAAAAGTAAGTTTTGAAGATAAATTTTGTAAATCGACAAAAATTTGATTTCCTAAAACCGTGAATCGAGATGGAGATACCAACTCTAAACTTGGTTTTGGAACTGAAACAGCTTGTAGATAATTACTAGGAGAGCTAGAAGAAGCTCCCTTTTGTTCTTCTTTTGAAATAGATTTTGGAGCTACTGAGATCTTCTTGCTATTCATTTTGAGTACTCTTGTCCCTGCAAAAATTCTCGAGATAGGAAGTCAGGCAAACAATTATTTTCTCCTTTGATATATTCTATCTCAAAGTCGAAATTACTTAAAAGGGTTTGCCATCTGGTAAAGATTTGTTTTGAAACTAAATTTTTGACGTCCTTTTAAATTATATCTTTTACAGACTTACAATCTATTCTTAATAAGATTTTTTTCATATAAAGATCGTCTTGAAACTTATTAACACAAAGTACTACTCAAAGGATCTCCTTTTTTATTGTACTGTAATTAAGTTGAGCTTGATTCCAGAATGCCGATGTGAATCTTACCAGGGATTCAGATTTTTGTCCTTCTAATTTTTGTTTTAGTATACCGCCATAACCAATGTTGCTAGCATCAGTTTCTACAATTAATGCGGCATTTGGATTTGGAATACTTAAACAAGGAAGAGTTTTGATTTTTTCTTTAATTGTTTTAACTACTTTTGTATGCTCTCCAGTTCACGGTTTTGGATTCTTTTTAAGTCTTTGATATAGAGGTTTACAAATAATCCTTAAGTCCTTAAAAACGTCTGAGACATAATTAAGGCAACCTAAAAATCTTTGTAATTGAGTTTTGTCCCTTATTTCATTGGGAAATTTTGTAGTAAATTCAAGACTTCGTGATATTGGATTAATTAAACCATTTTTAATATCATGACCTAAGAATCTAATTGCTGTTTGAAATAACTTCATTTTTGGAAGGGAAACGACCATTCCATTTTGTTTTATTGTATTATAAAATTTCTCTAGATGAGAAAAATGTTGATTAACAGAATTAGAGTAAATTAGGACATCATCAATATAAACAATAGCAAAGTTTTGAATTGGTTGAGTGATATCATTCATTATGTTTTGGAATTCTGATGGAGCATTTTTAAGACCGAATGACATAACATTCCATTCGTAATGTCCTAAGGGAACATTGAATCCTGTTTTGTATTTATCTTTTTCATTAATCTGAATTTGCCAAAATCCAGATTTCATATCAAATTTTGAAAAGATTTTTGTGCTATCTAATTTTTTTTATTAAATCTCTTTTATTAGGAATTGGATATCTAATCCATTCTAATACCTTATTAAGCGGTTTGTAATTTATTACCAATCTTGGAGTTCCTCTTTCTAACTCGGCTGCATTCATTACATAGAATGTTGAACACGACCAAAGAGACTTAGTATTCCTTATTAATTTCTTTTCTAGTAATTCATTAATCTCTTTTTACTAGATTTTGTAGGAATATATTTTTCATTTAAATAATTAATATATGGAAGATTAACAATATGCCTTTTTCTGTTCTAGAAAGCATTTGAAGCACAAACTTCCCTTTCTAATTTTTTTTTAATCTTTTGGATTTTATCTTTTGTAGCATATTGATTAATCTCTTCTTCAATTCTTAATTCTTTAATTTCTTGAACTAAGTAATTGTATTGCTTTTGTTTTGAATGAAGTAAATTTATCGAAGGTTTTGTAAAGGAATCTTGTAATATTTTGATGCTCTTTTCTTCAACAGGATATGCAAATTTGAATCTTATTTCTTTTCCAATAATATTAGTTATTATATCTGTTGGAGTAACTTTAAAGGGATATAAGCTTGTGATAAAGGGAGTTCCTAAAATCACATTAGTATTTAAAGTTTTAATTAATATGAAAGGCATTTTGAAACATAATCCTTCATTACAAATTTTTACATTACTAAGTTTATAATTAATATGCAGATTTTGACTATTAGCAGCGTAAAGAATTTCTTTAGTCTTCTCAAAATATTTAGTAGGAATTAAACCTTCTTGAATACAATTTTGATCAGCTCCTGTATCTACAAGGGCTTTGGTATTTATGTGATATTCATTATTGATTATTAGACTTATATGAACAAACCACTTGTGGTAATAAACTTTTGACACAATATTAAGAAATGAATCCATTTCATTATTCAGTTCTTTGGGTTCATTTTTATTAGAACATTCACCTTCATCTATATTCTCTAGTTCTTGTAAACCTTTCATCCATAGAGCTTTTTCAATATTTTGATTATGTAGTTTTAACTCTTTGATCTCAATTTTTATATTACTAATTTCTTGTTGTAAATCTTGAATGGTAACAGGCTTTTGCCGTTTACCATGTGTTCTTATTATTTCAGAAATATTTATAAATTGTTTTGGTTGAGGATTTTTAACTTCCTTTTCTCTTTCAAGAATTCCTTTTAATGCTAAAAAGGCTTCCTTTCTTTTTTCTAAATCATCGATTTGAATTATTGCTTCATGTAAGGAATCTATATTTGTAGAAAGCATATTACAGTGACATTTTTCAAAGCATTCATTAGTACTAGAATCCTCAGATTCTTCTTCTGAATTATCAGTAGATTGAATTTCAATAATAAAAGGAAGAATTTCTTCTTCTTCACTATCTGAAGTATTAGACTGATTGTAATTATATTCTATTGGAGAATCATAAGTCATTAAACTTATTAACTGATTTTTAGTTTTATATGATATTTCTAAATAATTAATCTTATTCTTCATTTGGGAATCTCTTTCGAAATGACATACCTGTCTGCATTTCCAACAGACTAGAGGTCCTCTTTTCTTTTTAAAATATTTTTTAAAGAATCTTTTATTATTATTTTTATTCTTCGAATACTCAGGTTTTCTGTAATTACTCTTGTAATTATTATTATTTTTATAACTTATTTTTTCTAAACTTATGAATCTGTTTATTTCTTTTTAACCTTTTTGTAGAAGGGACGGAAATCTTTTCATACCCATATTGAGTACAAAAATCTCCTAATTGTTTTCTAGTTTGATTTTATCATTTTTAATCTTACTTTGTAGTTTCATATTAGTACATAATTCTAATCCTTCTAAATTTATGATATTTATTAATTCTCCAAAAGTCAAATTATCATAAGGAATTATTCCATCAAATTTTGATTTGATTCTCATTTTGACTTTTTCAACAAATAAATTTGGAAGTCCTGCGATAAATCTTTCTTTCCAGAAAGTATTAGCACAATCATTCCTATTATAAACTTTTGTTAAGAAAACATCTTTATACCATCTAAAATCATGTAGTTTTGGACATCTTAAGTTCATTAGTATTTCAGAATCCTTTTGCCCAAGCAATTCTGGATTGCCTTGGAAATATTTTAATATTGCCCAAAGTAACATTTCTACAGCATTACTTTCATTAGTATCAATTTCCATGCCATCTCTAATTATTCTTTTGGTACTATATCTAATTTGATTTCGTTTATCTTCATCAAGATAATTAAACCACCAACCTCTTAGTTGTCCTGTAAAACCATTTACAAGTAAACAAAGAGCTGGTTGATTGGTATTATCATTAGACATATAGGCATTAGCTGCCATTTCCATTTCGCAGGCTAAATTAACAATTTGGTATTCTGTAAAACCATCTATGTTCCAAACATTTATGGATCTTCCGTCGTAATTAATATTAGTATTATTTATTTCTTCTAACAAAGTATCTGGTGGAGTAGGTTTTCCATACCAAGCTTTTGTTTTGTAATAATTTTGATTTTTAATTCTATTGATTTTCGGAGATGGTACATCAATATTCATTTGTCTGAATTGATCTTCCAGTTCATCAATTTCAGAGATGACATTAATATTTTTACCTTTTGCTATTTGTTTATTAATCTTTTCTATTTCCGACTCAATCTTTGTTATCGAATTATTATTATTAGGAAATCCTTTTAACCTAATTTTTTTTTCTATAGGTGTAAACGTACCTGCTAAAGCTGGAGTGATAGAAGAAGGGATTGAAGGTGGAATATTAGTTTTACTAGTTGAGGGAAGACTAAGAGTTTTGAAATTATTAACAACTATTTGTTCCATCCTATTATGTTGTTCTCCGATAGTTATTAAAGATTGATTCGTGTAATTAACCTGAGAATTTATTGAAATAAAAGGTAGCTTTACTGGATCTTTTAATTCTTTATTAGGAATTGATTTATATGGCTGTGCCACATAATTATGTTCTTCAGAATGATGGGGGGAAATGTAAACCGACTCAGGTGGGGGATGAACATATATTATATCTTTATTATTAAGAGTAGTCCAATTTTTTGTAACTTCAGTTACAGGATTAATATTAGAAAAAAGATAATCTATATTTTCCTTTTGAGCGTATGACTCAAACCAAACGAAAATGGGAATATTCATCCTGAGATTTTCCATCTCAGCATACCATTTTTCTTTGAATAAACTGGTTTCTTCATTAGAAAATGTTTTGAAAAACCAAGCAGTTTTATCTCTATTTTCGATTTCTTTTAAATCCCTTTTTAAAAATTCTTTATTAATAACAAATTCTTCGATAATAACATTAATAAAACCTTTTGTAGTAAAAACTTCCATTTCACTGGGAGTAGGATTTATACTAGAAGCAGCTTCATCTTTGATATCATAATTAGGTTGAGGAATCTCATCATTAAAATCAACATTTCTTAATTCAGTAGGAATAGAAATATTTTCAAAAGAAAGTGATCTTGGAATCTGATTTTGAAAAGAAGAAGTAGGCTTATAAATTGAAGATCTAGAGGCCTCAGATTGATTAAACCTAGTTTGAGGGAAATAGTTTGAAAAATCTATTTTGACAGAACCATCCGTTGATTTTGTGATCGAAGCCTTCTTATTCATGATTTCTAATGGTTGATGTGGGATATGATTCTCTAAATCCCATTGATTAGATTTTGAAATCTCATTCCATTTTAGATTCTTAGGAACATGTATTAGTGAGTTTTGTGAATTAGCTTCAAAGACAATAGTTTCATTTCTTAATGAGCTGAATCTGACTTTTGGTTCTATAGTAGTAGTCATAACTTTGCAATAAACTCGATAAATTACACAAATTGATTTAGCATTAGATACGAAATTCATATTTTAGTCTTGATTGTTAAACTTAAGGTATCAAGTATATTTGGGTCATAAGGGGAGATTGTAAAATTTGGATAACAGTTAAAGAAAACTGGACCATTAGCAAGATTAGATTCTGCCATAGCTAATAGAGAATTATTAAAGTTTAGATGTCTTGCATCTCTTAGAATCATTATTAAAGGAATATCTATTCCTATTCGGAACAGAGGTTTGATTGCTATTTGAACCATTCCTATATGCATAAACTTATATTTATCTTTTTTATGGTGATTAATAGCCTGATTACTTATTAAACGAATTGTTTCAACTTCATGATTTAGAGGAATAGTTTGTTGAGTTTGTTTTATTGAATAACTAGAAGAGAAATCAAAAGTTCCTATTTTGTAAATAGTTTTTGGATCAACTTTTGGAATATACCAATTATATAATCTTTGTTCTATATCTGCAATATTAATCTCAGTAGAGTTAAAGTCTTTTATATTATCAGTGTTAACTCCAGAAAATGAAGCAGTTTCTTTAGAAGAGAAGAGTTTTGTCATTTTATTCATCTTAAAGATTAAATCTTAATCTAATTAACTTCTAAGTATTTCCTCTAAAACCGAAAACTCTAGATTGTTTCGATCGGGAACACCATCACCACAACGGGAACACGGTCTTACGCCTTCTGCAGCTTACCAACGCTGTCCAAGCTACACCGGCTTACCAAACGCTCGAAACCACCCATTATCTTAAATTTCTTTAGAAATCTTTAGAAATCAACAGACTTTTATTTTTTCTTTATTAAGAATAACTTAACAAAAGTCTTTCAACTTAGAAAACAGTTTCTTAAACTGGATTTAAGCAACTACAATAAAACTTTTACATTATGGTAATGAGTCCCGATGTGAATCTTACCAAGGATTCAGAATTTTTTCCCTATATTCTGGGATCAGGAATTTTAACTCAGATTTTCTATGATATAAATTATATCTTTCTTGAATAGTCATGTTCTCAAATTATATAAAGTTTCGTCTATGGTAGCCAATTCATCTTCATAAATACTAATAGTTTGATGAAGAATTGTTAAATCATTCAAAGCTTGATTTACAACGTTTTCGTACCACTGGACACCCATTAATCAGTATTTAAGATGTCAACAAGTCTTTTTCTTTGGCATCTAAGGTTAACGATTGTGATAGTCCATCTATCAATCTTACGTTTTTCACAATTAATCATGGTGTTGTAATAACGAAGATCTAAATCTGACAATCTTTCATTATTTATCTTTTGGTTGTATGCTTCTATTATTCTTTCAGATATTCTAATCTTTTCTCTAAACGAATTAATCTCATTTATGAAATCCCACATGATTTGATTTAGAATACATTGATAATGAATAAAAGGATGCATAATTAGAATCAGAAAGATAAATTGAAACAACGATACTTGTATTGAAATACTCACAAAGAGATTGATCTCACACAAAGATTGAATATATTACACAGTATATCCTCCTCCCAGGCCGAAAAGATGGCTCTGACAGAAAGAGGCATATTGTTAATCTTCCATATATTAATTCTTTTAATGAAAAGGATATTCCTACAAGATCTAGATCAATCCATATGAATGAAGAACTTGAAATAGTATGTAAAAAGGAAATTAATGAGTTATTAGAAAAGAAATTAATAAGGAGTTCTAAGTCTCCCTGGTCGTGCTCAGCATTCTATGTAATGAATGCAGTCGAGTTAGAAAGAGGAGCTTCAAGATTAGTAATAAATTACAAACCGCTTAATAAAGTATTGGAATGGATTAGATATCCAATTCCCAATAAAAGAGATTTATTAAAAAAAATTACATAGTGCAAAAATCTTTTCAAAATTCGATATGAAATCTGGATTTTGGCAAATTCAAATTAATGAGAAAGATAAATACAAAACATGATTCAATGTTCCCTTCGGACATTACGAATGGAATGTTATGCCTTTATTCGTAATGTTATGCCTTTCGGCCTTATCAGTATTTAAGATGGCAGCAAGTCTTTTTCTTTGGCATCTAAGGTTAACGATTGTGATAGTCCATCTATCAATCTTACGTTTTTCACAATTAATCATGGTGTTGTAATAACGAAGATCTAAATCTGACGATCTTTCATTATTTATCTTTCGGTTGTATGCTTCTTTTATTCTTTCAGATATTCTAATCTTTTCTCTAAACGAATTAATCTCATTTATGAAATCCCACATGATTTGATTTAGAATACATTAATAATGAATAAAAGGATGCATAATTAGAATCAGAAAGATAAATTGAAACAACGATACTTGTATTGAAATAACACAAAGAGATGTTTTGAAAAACCAAGCAGTTTTATCTCTATTTTCGATTGCTTTTAAATCCCTTTTTAAAAATTCTTTATCAATTACAAATTCTTCGATAATAACATTAATAAAACATTTTGTAGTAAAAACTTCCATTTCACTGGGAGTAGGATTTATACTCGAAGAAGCTTCATCTTTGATATCATAAACAGGCTGGGGAATCTTATCATTAAAATCAACATTTCTTAATTCAGTAGGAATAGAAATATTTTCAAAAGAAAGTGATCTGGGAATTTGATTTTGAAAAAAAGAAGTAGGCTTATAAGTCGAAGGTCTAGATACTTTAGATTGATCAAACCTAGTTTGAGGAAAATAGTTTGAAAATTCTATTTTGATAGAACCATCCGTTTCTGTGATTGAAGCCTTTTGATTCATGATTTCTAATGGTTGATGCGGGATAAGATTTTCTAAATCTCATTGATTAGATTTTGAAATTTCATTTCATTTTAGTTTCTTAGGAACGTGTATTAATGAGTTTTGTGAATTAGCTTCAAAGACAACAGTTTCATCTCTTAATGAGCTGAATCTGGCTTTTGGTTCTATAGTAGTAGTCAAAACTTTGACACAAATTAGTTTAGCATTAGAAGCAAAATTCATATTTTTAGTCTTGATTGTTAAACTTAAGGTATCAAGTATATTTGGGTCATAAAGGGAGATTGTAAAATTTGGATAACAGTTAAAGAAAACTGGACCATTAACAAGATTGGATTCTGCCATAGCTAGCAAGGAATTATTAAAGTTTAAATGTCTTGCATCTCTTAAGATCATTATTAAAGGAATATTTATTCCTATTCGGAACAGAGGTTTGATCGCTATTTGAATCATTCCTATGTGCATAAACTTATACTTATCTTTCTTATGAAGATTAATAGCTTGATTACTTATTAAACGAATTGTTTCAACATCATGATTCAAAGGAATAATATATATATATATATATATATATATATATATATATATATATATATATATATATATATATATATATATATACCCATATTCCGTAAAAAGTGAAACGTAAAGCTACAAACCGTAAAGCTACAAACCAAAAATGGGGTAAATAGTAAATTTAAAGAATAAACATTACTATAAGTGGAACGTTTCATAACTAAAAAGAAAAGTGTTTTAATAAAAACGAGACACATTTGAGTATTTTATATCCAAATTTTAGCTTTTTGTATTTGATTGCTTAACACAAATAATAACTAAAATGAATACTAGAAATAAAAAATCAATATATATGTCTTAAACCAAGACCACCAACCGCGGTTTTTTTGGTATCCACGGTACACGGTTTTACACGTCTCGGTTATAGATTTATATCTACAATTGATAACCACGGATATCCACAGTTAGCGGTTATTTAGATGAGAACTTAAAAATTATCTAAATATCTTAAATCTATAAATTTAACATAAACATTCAAACAACATTTTAATCACCTAAATCAACAAAAATATTCATGGTAGTAGGGAAAGTGAGAGATTGGAAGTTTTAATGGGTTTGGGTTAAGATCAATGCATGAGTTGCATGAGTGACTATTGATGAGAACATGAGGGCTTGGTCCACTAGGGTTGGGTAAATGTGAGTTGGGATGTGTTAGGTTTGACACTAAAAGGTGAATTGGCAGTTATATAGCCAAACTGCTATTATTAAGCTTGCAATTAAAAAAAACCCATAACTACTTACAGCGTGGTTTTAACAGCAATTGAAACCGCAAAAAAAATGATCCAATTCACCACAATTAACGAATCTTATCCACCCCACTATCATGCCTAAATGCAATATTCACATCAATTATATAATTAACAAATCTTATATCCACCCCACTATCATGCCTAAATGCAATATTCACATCAATTATATAATTAACAAATCTTATCCACCCCACTATCATGCCTAAATGCAATATTCACATCGATTATATCATGCATCATACTAATAGCATAGAAACATGAATACCAGAAAAGACATTCAGCTAGAGAACTTCCTGAGATAAATAATATCATAAACTTCATCAGAAAAAGAAAAAAACAACACCTAGCAAAACTATTCAGGTCTTTCTCAGCAAGAGCATAACCAGTCTATATTGCTGCTGTAATTAACTAAAACCCAACATGTGAGAATACAAGTAATTCCACAAATGAGCAAGAGCATGGGGAACTCAAAGCTTGTCCTCGAATTCAGAGAGAGGGGTCATTTGCTCCTTCAAACCCTTCCTCTTTCTGATGCCAGTAACAATTTCCGAAGCCTGAGAGCCTGCCTCCAGAGGATCAGAGCTCAACATATCCCAATGATCAAACACACATTGTGGGAAGGCCTGCCCAGATGTAGCAGCCCTCAAAGTGCTAGAGAATCCAAAAGACTCGATAACTGGAAGGTATGCCTTGATGTTGTACAATGGAGTACCAGGCCTCTGCATTTCCTCAAACACATGCCCACGTTTCTGATTAAGCACACTGTAAATACCACCAAGAGCTCCCTCCGGGGCCTGGATCTCCACCAGATAGACTGGTTCGAGAAGCCTGGGCTTGGCTGTAATCTGAGAGGCATATATAACTCTCCTGGCAGTTGGAATCACCTGACCACCACCTCTGTGAATAGCATCAGTATGCAGAACAACATCACATATCTCAAAGCAGATGCCCCTCATGTTCTCTTCCGCCAAGGGTCCTTCTTTCGAGGCCCACTGGAAACCAGCTACCACAGAATCCTTAATTTCATTCAGGTACTGGACTCCCTTACACATATCAACAACCATGTTCGGACCGGTGGTTTCTGGACCAAAACACCAGATCTTCTTGGCAAGATCCTTATCCCACCCGAACTCCTCAGACAAGATCTTTGACCGAACCTTTGGATCATCCCTTGGTCCGATACGACCATCATCAATAGCCTCTGCAAGTCCCTCCTCCAATGGTCTGGCCTCCATGTATATGCGGTTGTGCTTGTTTGGAGATTTGCTCATTACAACACGACATGACCTCTCAAGCACAGTCTCACGGAAGGAGACAACAGGATCCGACTTAATGATTTCTGCTCCACCCATGAAATCTTCTTGCAAGTCCTTCAAGCAGATCTCCAAATGCAGTTCACCAGCACCAGCAATGATGTGCTCACCAGACTCCTCAATTGAACATACAACCATAGGATCAGACTTTGCCAGACGCTTCAGACCTTCAACAAGCTTCGGCAGATCTGACGCAACCTTGCACTGAACAGCCACGCGAACAACAGGGGATACGGAGAACTTCATGGCCTTAATAGGATGGGCGTCAGCCTCCTTTTCACCAGTAAGAGTGGCATTCTTAGTAATGAACTGATCCAAACCAACCAATGCAACTGTGTTACCACAAGGAACATCTTCAACCGTTTCTTGCTTCTTTCCCATCCAGATAACAGTTCTCTGAATGTTCTTCACATACAAATCCTTCTTCTCACCAGGGACGTAATTTGGTCCCATGATCCTTACCTTCACACCAGTTGCAACCTTACCAGAAAAGACACGACCGAAAGCAAAGAATCTACCCTTATCTGATGCAGGGATCATCTTGGACACGTAGAGCATCAGGGGACCCTCCGGATCACAGTTCCTGATAGCTGATGCATACTGATCATCTAGAGGGCCTTCATAAAGGTTCTCAACACGGTATCTCTGAGCCGTCGATGGTGACGGAAGATGATAGATCATCATTTCAAGAAGAGCATCACTTGCTGGAAGCCAAGTCTGCATGACACGCTTCATCAAATGCTTGCCCATTAAATCCTTTTCATCAGCCTTCATTTGGATGTTAAGCTTCTGCAACATCGGCCACAGCTTGTCCTTCTGGTCATTCATACAAGTGTTAATGACCTGCTTGATTGGCTCATAGCAGAACTGGACAAAACCACGCTTGCACGTTGCAGACCCTGTGTTCTTGGTGGTCCACTTCTTAGTAGCAGGGTCAAAAAAGTTCTCACCCCACAGCCTCTCCATCATCTTGGCCTCATCAACACCGAATTTGGAGGCATACATCCTGGCAAAATTGGTTAGAGTGAAAGCCCATCCATGTAATCCAGCAGAGAAAGCAACAGTTCCTTTTTCGGGATAGACCTGAACATCTCCAAGAAGGGGATCTTCGTAAGTAGCCATAATCACATTCGCATTCTCGATAACCCTTTGGAAGGTCTGATAAGCCTCCTCTCCATCAACCTGGAGCTCGAGGAAGCACCTATCCATCTTGTTGACAGTTAGCACAGGCCTGATCCTCTCACCAAGTGCTTGTCGGAGCACTGTCTCTGTCTGGACACAAACACCTTCCACACAGTCCACAACCACAAGCGCACCATCAGTAATCCGAAGGGCAGCTGTAACCTCAGATGAAAAGTCCACATGCCCAGGTGAGTCAATAAGATTGATGAGGTACTCATTCCCAGCTCTCTGCCCCGTGAAGGCTTTCAGCGACGCGTCACTCATCTCATAATATAGAGAGATGCCAGTGGACTTGATCGTAATACCTCGTTCAGCCTCATCAGCACGGGTATCCGTCATCCTAACATCACCAGCAACCTCTTGTGCGATAATACCGGCAGCAGCGACAAGGGAGTCAGTAAGAGTGGATTTCCCTGTAAAAAAGCAGATTATGATAAGTATATCTTAAACTTTTCAGGTGGAAACGCCAAAGAAAAGAGGGAAAATGAAGAGGGTAAATTTGTCCAATGTGTGACAGATCAAATACTGGAGACAGTCAGGCATTGAGTAGCAATGGTCACAGATGACTGAAAACTTAATAGTGAAATTTAAGGACTAATGTGCTAAACCATTACCAAGGACAAAGATTAGAGTTTTTATCAGTGCAGTTTAAAAGAAACTGCTGTCATCTGGGATCAGTGAGAATGCATATACAAAGCAGAACAAGAGTGTCATTTCATTGGAGTTTACCATCCAGCTATAGATCAGACACAAGAATTAACCCTAATAAAAGCAAAGCAAACTACAAGAAATAGTATAATTTCCATACCGTGATCGACATGGGCAATGACAGACATGTTACGAATATTATGTTTCCTATTCATGATTTCACGGAGCTGCTCCGCTGTAAACTTCACCTGTGGAGATAAAGAAGTAGAGATCAGAAACCCAAAACCATTAAAAAGCAAGTACATGAACAGCTTGAGATGAGAGAAGTTTTACCATCTTGACGAGACTGATATGCCACCAACAGAATTACTTGAGCCGCCTCCTACAGATACATATCACGAGTTAGACTTTCTCTCACAGCGCCAGGCAAACAGATAAGGAAACAGCATAAACATTTCATAGATTTGGTTTTACCACCGATCTTATACGATAAACCAAAAAACATGACTAAGAAACACAAAACTTTATCTATGCTAGAATTCTATAATCAACATGGACCTGCCTGATTATGCCCAGATCGAAAAACCACCCGAAAACGCAAATCGAAATGAAACAACGTCGATGAAGATCAAAACGCAGTAGAAGAGGTGAAGTTTATATAACGAATCTATACAGAATCATGAAGAATAATAAAGTCGGAGGCAGTGAAGGAGATGCGTACCTTGAAGGTGGCGAGTGATGAAGAAGCTGAGTTGCTTTTGTGGCTACGAAAGAAATGACGGGCGATCAAATATGCGATACGAGATTGAAGCGCACGGCTAAAGTCGGCTAGGGTTTTAGTTTTCTTGCTGGGCTATGGGCTTCATCCTCCAGACTGCACTGGGCTTGCCGTCTGTTTGGGTCATAAAGTTTTTTTAAAAAAAAAACAAAAAAAACTTTCTGGCCAATTGTGATTTACTCCACGAGGTTTGACATAGGGATAACTTTGTTCCCGCATTTTTCGAATTCATCCTAAACCTTTTAAAGGTTGGCATAACGTAGAAAAAACCACGAAAGGTTAACTACCGTTAAGATTTTCATTAGATTTTAGGTTTAACTACAAATAAAATAATTATGGGTAACATTGTTAAGGTTAAATATTTAGGGTCCAATTTTTACCGTTAATCCTGAGTATAGTTAACCTTCAAGATTTTTTTTTCCATACTACGTCAATCATTACTATACTCCCTAACTTTTTAGTTAAGGCTTATAGATTTACTCAAGTTTTAACAATTAGTCCTGACATCAAAAGGAAAAAGGAATGAAAAAAACCTTCCACTAAAATTAAACGGAATATCAGATTGGTCATGTCATGCAACACTAAGTGTTGGGTAAACAAGATATAACACATGAACAAAAAAAATGTTGTAGAAATACGAATATTTGATGGATGAGTGGACATATATTCAGAGATAGAATAAAAAATGAAAACATTCAGGATTTAGTGAGACTAGTGTCAGTTGAAGACAAAATTATAGAAGGTCAACTTAGATGGTTTGAATATGTACAAAGAAGACCATTTGGTGCACTACTATGTAAAACTGCTAGGTTAGATTTAGGGCAGATTAAACGAGGTAAAAGAAGACTTGCAAGTTACATGGATAAATCTAGTTGAGAGGGAGCTTAGGCTATCGGAACTTTCGAAAGAGAACTTTCGAAAGAGCTCGTTATGAATAAAGCAAAATGGAGATGCATGATTTATGTAAACGACTCCAACAAGTTGAGATTAAGACTCATATGATAGATTCCTTGATTGATATTTCACTAAAAGTGTTAGTGCGAAGAAAAAAAATTGTTCGTTACTTTAAAAAATATATATATTTATAAACTAAAAATGTTGATTTATCGTATAAGCTAAATTGACTTCATATATAAAATGATGGAAGACAAAAAAAATCATATAATTAGATGGTGAAAACAAAACGCATCTGGGACAAAGGGAGTATAATTTAAGAAGGCCAAAATATCCTCCTAAACCCATTCCTTTAGTACTTCCTTACTAATCATCTTCGATGGCGGGATCCGGCTTCTGCCGGATCTGGCCAGCTTTCCCTTTCTTTTTATTTCTTAACTTTCATTCTATTGTTTCTTCATTCGTCTAGGGGTTATCAAGAAAGTAAAGTAAGTTGGGTTGCAGCTTGCAATTACAATGGGAGTTTGTTAAGGTGTGGTGAACTTTCTTTTGAGTGGAGTTCTTTGAATTTGAGGAGATTTGGGTAATGGTTCTAGACAGTGTTTGCTCGGAGCAGCAACTTTGCTGGTGTGTCTGCTTCACCGGCTTGGAGAACTCGGAGAGGAGTGATGTTTATCTAGGAGTTTAATCTCATTTTTATAGGAATTTGGTGTAAACTTTTTTTATTAATAAAAAAAAATTGTTGTTCGAAAAAAAAGAAGGCCAAAATATCGGTTAATAGCCTCGATTATCTTGACTCAGTGATGGAAGGGTCCGAATTCTGAATCGTTCAGATTCGTACTTTAACTATTAAACTTGTTGCAATTAAAGACCTTAACTTAGTAACTCTACCAACCCCGGCAACAGTTCGGTGACCTACCCGTCACTTTTACAAACTGATTGAGGTCAAAGATGAAAAATAAGCAACTTTGAGGTTATTCTTTAAGCCTTCCCAGCACAAAAATCGCGAGTGGCTCATGCCCTTGCCCAGATCGTGATTGGCTCTGCCCTTGACTGTTATCGAAAACCTTCACCTCCTGGGGCGTCAAGCCCGACACCAAGAACATCTACAACCTTTGGCTCAAGCTGTCGTAGGGGCAGACCTATCTCGCCAACGCATACCCTTTGCTCTATACCATCAATGTCGTGATGGTTCAAGTCGATAAAGCCCGGTGAAAACCCTAAAGACATTGCCGCCCATGCTGTCAGAGAGGAGCTGGCCTCTGAGAATGTGAAGATTATGCCAGTGTGGTATAGAAAGAAAGTAAAGTGGACGTCGTACCCTGGATTACCTAGAGTGATACCTGCTGCATTTGGTGGAAACGATGGTGGAGGGTCTTCCAGAAGGAGAGTACTTTTGTATGGAAGCAGGCAGCAAAGTACTAGGATTGTGTCATGAGGAAGCATTACTAGAAATGGGTTAGTTTTTATTTTGCTCCTGATTAAATTTTCTCCGAATTTCAGCCAAGTTTTCATGAATACAACAAAAATTTGTTTAAGATGCTAAGTAATGTGGCCTTCCCCGGTAACATAGGAAGGATCATGGACTTGATTTGAAAGTTAAATTCATGAAGCTCGGTTCTTTCTTTCTTCGTTAGAGCAAACTCCGCTCATAGTCCCTTAAGTTACATGATTGTCCTATTTGGGTCATGTTTTAAGATTTTGTATTACTTTAGTCCCTTAAGTTACAATCGTGTGCACCGTTGGTCCTTCCATTACTTTTTTCTGTTAAAATTGTCATTAAATGGTAAAATTACGAAAATTTCTAAATCTAATATTCATATTAACATCAATCTCTTAAAAAAAACCATAAATGTTGTTCCCAATTCACAAACACACCCTCTCTTTCCCCTTCAAACTTACTGTGATTGTAACTCAATAGAGGCCATTGTCCACATCCCTCCCTCCGGCCGTCGACCACACCACCCTCTTTCCTCACCCTAGCTTAATCGAGACGTTTGCCTCCGCCAAGTCCGGTTTGCCTTTCGATTCATCCTCACAATGACCACTTCCGAAGCTTGAAATCAGTGGGACGTTGTTCTGGCAAAACGCCTCCGCCGTCGTCCTCCGACTTGTAAATTTCGTGGGTGGTGTCGTGTTGATTAAGCGGTCGTCAAAGAAGCTATTCAAGCTTGTCAATATATACAGGAAACTAAGTCTTCTATTCCAGAGATGGACGACGAAACGTGGTCGGACTTGATGGAGAAGACGATGGCAGAGCGTTCTCGAATCGGGGAAGCGACGATGACTGTTATCTACAAATTGGAAACTTCAATCAAGAGCGACATCGGCCAGACTCCGCTCTCGTCTGGTGTTGTCCACCCGATGACGCGCTACATCATGAATTACTTAAAATAAAGTTGCAAATACAGAGAAGTGTTGGAGAAAATCTTCCAACAAAACCAAAGCACCATCACAATCAAAAGAAAAGGTTCTGAAATCAGAGAAGAGTTTACGGAGAGTTTGTAGTTTATTAATTCATTTTTATTCTCTATAGCCAGATAGTTTTTAAAAAAGGGCTTAGTCGCGATTAACAAAAGATTTTTCGAGATGCTGGTTGGAGAGGAGCGAAAAGCATGACTTTTGACCGTTGAATGTGGTCGACCATTAGGCGTGGATTAACCCATCTTCAATGGCAGTCCTAACTAAAGAAAGAGCAATCCGCTGCGCTAGTGAGACTGATCGGGAAGTACTTGACCTTTTTCATTTCAAAACCTGTGCTTTCATGCTCTACTTCTGCACTGGGATTTTCTTCTATTCTAGGCTAGAGCCCAAAATGTTACCCCCTTCGGTGGAAGCGTATATAAGTTTGTCATAAAATATATTTTGTTTTTATTAAAGCTTTAATTTATGTGCCAGTAAAACTAGAAAATGGCAACAAAAAAAAAACTCCCTTCAATAGGATTCGCTTTACCTCCTACATTTCCTTCCATTTCTAGATTAGTAGCATAGCTGGAACCCTAACTCTCACCCATTCACTCTCCATTCGTTCACTTTCATATCCCTAGTTCCCTTCCTGCTCAATCGTTCAATTAAAGACTGGAGACATTCGGAGACTCTTGAGACTCGCCGAAATTTGGACTCTCGGAGGCTCACGAAGACTCGCCGTATTCCTTCACAAGGAGAGTTGTAAGTTGGAGATGGAGGAGGCAATATGACCGGGCGATTGTCCTAACCAGTCACTCCGAGAATTCAAAGGCTTCATGTCCGATTTGTTAAATTTTTCATATTAAATTCACCACCGTCTTCTTTGTCCTTGTCGTGGATTCATCTGCTGTCGGTCCTTTTCGTTGTTACTTCTTAAAAACAGGCTTCCTGTTCTTCCTCTGATCGGTGAGTCCTCTTTCTCTCACTCTCTTTCTTAGCACTAATTCTATACACTACTCGATTACTCGTGTCATTTATTGATCCAGATCCTAATCTCCTTTTTACACGAGATTTTCAGTCCAATATGAGCTTGATCGGTTTATTCTAGTTAAATATGGTCCTCGTGTTTAGCTCAGGCCTTTGTATCCGTGGACTCGAGCTCTTTTTCCTCTGTTTTGCTGGTTAAAATTCTCCATAGTTTGCAATGCATTGTTGGATTTGGAGACCTGACATGCTGTATGAGTCGTTTGTCATGAGAATAATGTTTTCTTAATTTTATCGTGATGATATTCATGTATATTCCAATACTACGCTATTTTGACTTCTAAATATCGTTTTGGGCAACAATTGCTACTTAGGTTATGTTCACTACACACTACAAGCCTGAGTCACCAAGAAAGGATTGGAGAGAGTTTCTCATAGATGGAGGAACCAAGAAATTTCATGTGCCAATATAGGTATTCAAGGTTAGGATTCTTTGTTTCTTGTAATTCTATTTGATACCTCAAGCATCAGTAACTTTGTGTCATTGTTTTCATACCTTTTTGAAAGTGTGAAATCGGATTCATAAATATTTTCAGGTAATTAGTTCTTTTGGGAAGTTCAATCTTTACTAAGACTTTAAGCCCCTTAGGCTTGGTGTGCTGCTCTAAGTGGATATTCCTTTTTTCATCAAGAATGAAGTTCTCATGTTAAAATAAGTTGTTTTAGTTTGCATGTTTGGAACAATTATTTTTTCGCAAGGTGATTGGAAGAATGGTTGCTGGTAGTATTACAGCTTCATAGTTCCTCTGGTTCTTCTTCTTGCTGATGGTGATGATGACCTCTGAATAATACTGAATGTAACTTTTATCCTCTTACCCTCTAATAGAGTTTTTTTTTCCTGCCTTTGTAAATTTTAGTTAGCAGTCCTATTGATGTTACCAATCCAAGGTAGGAGTTGTATCTGTTAACTCAGTAACAAGTAGTTCAGGACCAGCTTTGTTTTATAGTAGTCTATCGATTTTATCACTTATTGACAGTTCATATGACGACTCAATCAGGTTTGTTCCCCTGCTGTTGGTTTTGGTTGCTAGGTGTTTGAGCACTGTTTAAATTTAGTTATTTGACTTGTTTTACATTGTGCACTTGATGATGTCCTTATTTGCAGCTACTGAAAGTTCTTTATTGGGTGTCGGTCTTGCCTCCTTATCAACGCATGGGCTATGGTATTTACCAGCAATGTTGCAATACATGAAAAACTTTATGATTGAACTATTGAAGACCCTTTAGACTACTTCCATGTAAAATTTGTAGTTAACTGAAGTTACTGAAATATTAAATGCAGGTTGTGCTCAAGGTCCTCATTGAATCCTTCTTTGGCAGGTACAATTGCAGGTAAATATTTTGGCGTGCGTCTTTGTCATTGTGTCAATATGCTGCCAGACGTGCTACTGCTCGTTATCTACTTTTCTAATTTTTTTTGAAAACTCCAAATCATGCTCAAGTACTTTTGTGATAGATAGGACTGAATTTGTCATACCTATCTTGTGATAGAATCCTGTAGCTTAAACATGACCAAATAATAATAAAGAGTTTTTATTTGAATTTTTGTTGCTACAGGGAGCTTTATAACATTGTCGCGAGGTTTGTGTGAGTAACTTCTCATAAGTAAGCTGAAGTTTTGACTTCTTTGTTTTATCTCTGTTGATTTTGCCACACAACCATCATTCTATGCATTAAGTTCAACTTTCTTTTGTTTCTTTGTTTATTTCCAACAGCCTCATAGTATCATTTTTGTTTTACATAAACTATGCATATTCTTTATCTCTAACCAAAAATGTTTCATGCTATATTATTGTGAGTTTAGCCTTTTAGATGTTGCTTTCATTTGATTATTTATTTGTCTTAGTCTAATTCCTCTCTTAGTACACCATGGTTCATTCATGTTGATTGAGGCGCTTATAGTATTAATTAGCTTCTATAGGTAGGTTTTCTTTTCATCCTTTGTTATTTGCAGGTGAACATTTTGACCAATAAAACAGATGTAGTCTTGGATGATGAGCAACATTGAACAAAGAGAACCTATATTACACTAGAAAATTACAAGTTTGAAATACTAATTTCCGATTTGAATCCACAAGATCCTCTTTGAATCGTTTGGCAGGTAAATTTGTAAGTAAATTTATTCAATTTGATGTTTTTTCCATCACGGACACTTAACCATTGTTTCACCTTATTGTTTACAGATCTCACAACACTTAACCATTGTTTCACCTTCTTGTTTTACAGATCTCACATCTCTTTTGCACGCTCAGAATTTTGTTCGATGGTAGTAGCAAACTTTGAGCATCGTTTATGTTGTATTTAAACAAATAGTTTGGTACTTTTATTAGGTTCCTAGTTAGTATTTAGGTACTTTGGATACTTCATGTGTATACCTTTTTTTAATACTTCATGTGTATACTTTGTTTCAAGTAATGTGATTAAATTCTTAAAGTTTTTCATGAATATTTTTATTATATTTTTCTACATTTGATTAAATGAAGTAGAAAAAGTGAAAATCTAATTTTGCTATTATGGCATACGTTTAGTGCCACTAAAGTAACCTCCCAATTATTTACGTGGATGCATTCAATGGCAAAAATAATGTGCCATTAATTCTAATAATTCTTTTATGATACATAAAAATGTGCCACGAAAACCTAGATGGCTGCAGCAACACACGCTATAAGTGCCACTAATAGGCTTTAGTGTTAGGACTTATCTTGGCACTTTTTCGCACTTTTTCGCGTGTTCATTTTTGTAATTTCCTCAAGCCATTAAATCTTTATTTGTAGTGGCACATTTTTGTAATTTAGTGGCTAGGTAGAGATTAACATTATGTGTGCCATTAAATGGCATTTTATTTGTAGTGCATCATCTATGGAAGCCTTAAGCAAGCCCAACTATAATCTCCTAATAATCTAAATTACCTTACTCAAATAATCCTAGAATACCTAAACATTTCTCATGGTAAATTCAATGAAATGCTCTCTCAAGCATTTCATCAAACACTTGGTGAGTGTTAAGGAACGTGTAAGCTTCCACCTCCCTTTACACCTTCTTAAAGCTCAAGAAATGCTCACACATCATGCATGAACATCCACCCAACATATCTACATCATCCAACAATCATGCAACTACCTAAGCAACCAAGGAGATGGAAAACTACTCCCTACTCATGCTCAACACGTTTTGCATAATCAATATGAACACAAATGCAAAATGGAAGTAATAATGATAGAAAGAAGCTTAGGAAATGGTGTAGAATCCTTCAATCTTCCAAAATACAAGTCAAATCCGAATTACAGTGAGGTATGAGTTGAGAGCTTCTAAAACCCTAGCCAAAACTAAAAAACTGAGAATGATGTGAGAGAGTATACAAAAGAGGGCTTACAAGCTTGCTCAAACCTCCCATCAACATGTCAAATCATTGAGATGTTAGGGTTTATAGCATCATACAACGCAGCGGAAAAATAAAAACTCTTCCAGGATCCAGGTACAATCGTAAACGGTATAATTATTGTTCAAGAGATTACCTGAAAATCTCCTAATCAGCGTTCTTCCGGTAGACCTAAACATACAGATCCTCTACGGTATCCACGCGCGAGCAACCACAGAGTCCTCGTTCCTCCTTCTGCCGTGCTAGCAACAGTTCCTCGGAGAACGGAGCACACGAGACTGATCAGAAAAATCACATATAATTTTCTGTATTTTTCTGACAATTTTCAGCTTCCCAACCGGAAAAACTATTTAGTGAAAACTGTATCAACACGATACACGAGGCGGAGAGCGCAACATGCATTCACAAACTGATGCGGCTAGGGTTATAATTAACTCAACTTTTGGGTTAATTACAACCTTAGTCCCTGGCCCCATTCTCTATATTACTTAAGTGTTCAGCTTTCCCAAAGTGACACTTAAGTCACCAAACTTTTTCTCTTGCTAAATAACTCCATAATTCACTCATTGTACGTGCGACCCTATAGGTTCTTATTACGTTGACAGTAATTATGATTTCTCAATCATAATTACAGACAGTGAGCGGTATCTAGCAACACATCACTGCCACCCAAGTAATATAGAATTCGTTTCAAACACGACGGAAACTTTACCTATCGGTATGATCATACAGTGTACATGATATGTCCTTTCATTCAGATTCTCAGATTGACACGAGGTGCAGATTTTATGCACGCTCGTTCCAGTTCAATCTTGCGCATGAGAACTCTCTCCCATGATGAGGGAGTGAAGAATCTCGTCTTGGTTCATGACAGTCATACTCCATGATATTGTCACACACCCAAAACTAGCACACTCCCTCGGTCAAGAAAGGGATAGAGCATAGAATCAAAGCATGCCACTCACATGAGCAGATCTTCATAACCTCAGGTCTAAGGACTACGCGTACTATGATCCTTGAGAGACACTTATGATATTTACACCACGATCCCATAATGCTCTCAGTCCGGTCGCTCCAATACATAGTTCCTCTCATATGTATTCATAAGTCGCATTCACAACTCTTATGTGAATCTTCCCTTATGCTAGTCTCAAGGGCGTTATAGCAACCCACGTTCGCTATAAGACATCGACTAGGGAGATTTAGGAACACCAACATATATTCCAGGGTTGATACATTGTGTTATTTGTTTAACGCATAAATCCAAACTAACACAATAATCGAACTATTTATAAATAACATGATTCATGTCCAAAACCCACATCACCGCGGATTGGATTCTGGGCACTACTACTACATGAGAAGCATGGAAAGATGGCTTGGATGGGTTTCCTCAGAGATTTCTGGTCAGAACCGGCGAAAATTCGGGGGAGTTGGTGAAGAGAAATGAAACAAAACGGGTTTGGAAGTCTAAATATCGAGGTGAAGCATTTCAGGAAATCAGGGTCAGGCGACCGCCTGATCCAAGGTTCGGGTTGCCTGACCCTTCGCCTGGCGTGATGTCTTCTTGAAGGCAGGGGCCAGGTGACCGCCTGATCCAGGAGGGGGGCTCGCCTGGCTCTCGCCTGGGCGCCTGTCTCTTGCAGCTATGAGGCCGGGCGATCGCCTGATCCAGGAAGGGGCTCGCCTGACCCTTCGCCTGGCTTAACGTTTTCTTGGCCACAAGGGTCAGGCGATTGCCTGATCCAAGGGCTTGGTCCGCCTGATTCTCGCCCGGGCCGCTCCCTCATTTTGTTGTGTGCTCAGGCGACCGCCTGATTTAAGGGATTGGGTCGCCCGGAACTCGCCCGGACCCTTTTCTTCATCCTTTCTTGAACCTTTCCAGATTCTTCAATTTGGTTCTCAGCTTTCCTTCCAAGGCGCTTTTACAACCTAATTCATCGATTTTGACCTCTGACGCCAACTGCAAAATAGACTTGCGCCCACACTAAGTACTAACAAAACTCAAATAAAAGCATGTGAATGGAGGGAAAAACATATGCATTATGTGCAATTATCAGAACGCCCGGCGGTGTCAGCGGGAACCGGAATCTGGGTAACAGTAAAATAGAGTTCCCTCGGTGTGGTGGCCCAGAAACCAACCCGATTAAAATTTTTCTTTTACTCTACTCATGCTATTAACTTGTAATGCAAGTCACGAGGATCGTTTGAACACAACACACGTATGCACATACATACAGATATGACAACACAAGTTCTGTCCCGTAGGCCTCAAAATGCAGCAGAATACTAAAAATTCTCATACTGATACATTTGTGATGCAACCTAACTTTACATGCATGTGTTCACATATACATAGCCAGAACCTAATATCCAGAATACCTACGTGTGTGGAGGGATCTAGTGCACCAAGATCCTCAAAAAGCAATTCCACGTAGGTCACCGCTGCTGCTAAACAAATAACAGAAGACATACCGTCATTAACCTCAGAATGTGCTCAAATCATAATTGGATCTTGCAGAATAGCAGAAAATCTCAAACGAGACTACTCTTTTTCCAAATCAGTAGTCAGGCTCGAAATTAACAATACCTGAAAATCAAACACCAGAAAAGCACCGAGAGACTCTACTCCTCGGGCTTCTTATCCGACGAGCCTGAAAAAGTGTAAATATATAAGGGTGAGTCCTCGTTGAGAACTCAGTAAGGGTCAGACATAGGATAGAGCATCTCAGAAATCCAGAATACTCGGAACTAATATACCTGCACAGAAAACACAGATATAAACGGAAACAAATATACATATAATAATAAAACGATGTCAGAAATGTTAGTAGTCAGACAAAATCGGCAGACCTTTGAGGCTTTTAGCCTTACAGAAGAGGTTTTCAGAAATCCCCGCTGCCGATGGAATAGATCTAAATAGCAGAATACAGAAGGATACTTGCCGGACAAGTTATCCCGAGTGATGATGGGAGGTAACTTGTCGGAAAAGATATCCTACGCAGATAAATCCAAATGCCAGAATGCAGGACGTAACTTGTCGGACAAGTTATCCCGAGTGATGACGGAAGGTAACTTGCCGGACAAGTTATCCTACGCTGAACAGATCCAGATGCTGAAATGCAGAAGGAAACTTGTTGGACAAGTTACCTTGAATGATAACAAGAGGTAATTTGTCGCACAAATTATCTCGGAGTGTCCACCCCTATACCCGAGCCTATGCCATTGATGGCGGCGCAGATTGGACTGGCACCGCCACGTGTTTACGTAGTCGTCGTGTGTTGACGTTGCTTGATGCCATTGGTGCGTGAACGTAACGCGTTTCTCGGGATTCGAGGAATGGGGGGTCCTTGGTGATGGGTCCACTGATTTTCTGGTTAATGAAGTTATATCAAGAAAGCGAGAGAGCTGACTTATGTTGCCGACGTTTGTTATATAGTAGGTTTTAATGGTGGTATTATTGTAATAAGTCAATGGCATTATCGTAATAAGTCAATATTTCGTTATTTACACAAGTATCCTGTGTTGTCCGGGAAGTGGTTATCCGGGAACCTCCCATGCCTTGTCCGGGTAATAAGTTTTATTAAGTCCGGGAATATCACGAGTTTCGTAATTACTGAGTTTTTTAATGGGGCCCTTATGGTGGGCTATTGTTTTGGGCCTTTTGGTAGGCATGTTCAGGTGATTGGGCCTATCGGCCATCAAGTCCCCCCTTTGTCAAGCGGCCGATTGGAAGGAGTCCGCATATCTTTCGGCTGCTTTCTGAGTAGTGCTGGAAGAATTCCGACTGTTTTCCCGAACAACTATGGTTCGGGATTTGCATCCTCTTTTGAAATATCCCGGACAACTGAGGTCCGGGATTCCATTGAAATAGGATTTGCATCCTCTTTTGAAATATCCCGGACAACTGAGGTCCGGGATTTCTTTGAAATAGGATTTGCATCCTCTTTTGAAATATCCCGGACAACTGAGGTCCGGGATTTCTTTGAAATAGGATTTGCATCCTCTTTTGAAATATCCCGGACAACTGAGGTCCGGGATTCCATTGAAATAGGATTTGCATCCTCTTTTGAAATATCCCGGACAACTGAGGTCCGGGATTTCTTTTGACAGGATTTGCATCCTTTTTTTAAATATCCCGGACAACTGAGGTCAGAGATTTCTTTTGACAGGATTTGCATCGCCATTTGATGGCGGCGCAGATTGGACTGGCACCGCCACGTGTTTACGTAGTCGTCGTGTGTTGACGTTGCTTGATGCCATTGGTGCGTGAACGTAACGCGTTTCTCGGGATTCGAGGAATTGGGGGTCCTTGGTGATGGGTCCACTGATTTTCTGGTTAATGAAGTTATATCAAGAAAGCGAGAGAGCTGACTTATGTTGCCGACGTTTGTTATATAGTAGGTTTTAATGGTGGTATTATTGTAATAAGTCAATGACATTATCGTAATAAGTCAATATTTCGTTATTTACACAAGTATCCTGTGTTGTCCGGGAAGTGGTTATCCGGGAACCTCCCATGCCTTGTCCGGGTAATAAGTTTTATTAAGTCCGGGAATATCACAGGTTTTCGTAATTACTGAGTTTTTTAATGGGGCCCTTATGGTGGGCTATTGTTTTGGGCCTTTTGGTAGGCCTGTTCAGGTGATTGGGCCTATCGGCCATCAGCCATAAACTGAGTTCGGTATCACCGGGCCCCACCCTCAACTCGAACTCAGCCCCAGTTACCCCGACACGCATAAATAAGCATCCCAGAATGTAGAGCCAAGGAAAACTAAACCCTTACCTTATACAGCGAAAATTCTTGAATCGGGCTTCCGCGCAGATTCCCAGAAACCTATTTCGGCAGAGTTTCGGCTTAGTTTCTGCCTAACTCCGTGTTGACAATTCATCAAAAGATCATAGAATAAACATCCAGGAATCACAAAATCACAGATCTGAGCAACTCTGCCACACACCAGAAATTCAGACGTTAACGGTTTTACACACAGAAACTCATTTACAAAAACTGATCCACAGAGAATGCATAACTCTTCACCGTGAACAACATATATCATTACCTCTTCACAAATTTGAAGTTGGGTTCCCGTGCAGAAAATCAGAAACGGATTTCAGCAGTACTCCAGAATCGTTTCAGCTTAACCTCCTTTTCAGGACTGATTCAGAAACATATAAACAACGTTTAGAAACCAAGAATTATACACCATATGTGTGGCGCCTCAACATGTAGAAAATTTCAGAAAAAATGGCTTTCAAACGGAGCCGTTTCAAAAAACTCTAATCCGTAGGATGTTCCTAACTTCTCCCAAGGATTAGTTTAAAATAATTACCTCAAAGCTTGGGCCGAGATTTGGGAAGATCAATTGAAGCTCAAACATGGAGGCTCTCTTGGTGACAGAGACGAGATGAAGATGAGATGAAGAAGAAGAAGGAAGAAGGAAGAAGGAAGAAAATGACAAACACATGTCATTTTCCACCTTTTTTTCCTTCTCTTTATCTCTTTACTTCCTTTTATTTTTATTTATTTATTTTCCTTTCATGTTAAATGGGCAATCAGCCGCCCACTTGTCCTCTTCCTCCATTATTGGTTTTCAACTTTTCAATTTTTCTTTTTGGCCCAAAACTTTGCAAAATTGTAATTTAGTCCAAACGCAACTTGCATATTTTCCAAACGGGAACACCCACGGAACTGAAACTCCGACACCAACTCCGAGATTTCATAACACACAGAAAACATGTTTAACATGTTTAAATTGAAGTGCCGATATTCACAAAAATCAGAAAACGGATCGTCAATCGTACATAAATTACCTCGGAAGTCGCCCGGCGCGTGGCGGCTGTAACACAAAGTCTACTAAGGGTAGCAAACCGGGGAAGAAGCCCTCCCCTACAGAATGAACCCACGGATAGCGCGAGGAAAGCCCTACAAAGTAAGTCCTCAACGTCTTTTCTTTAAGTTAAGGAAGCCGAGTTGAACAGAGGATAGAGTTTAAGTTCCAGTGAAAGCCCCTACTCCCGTCAAGTTCAAGTGCCGAAGTCAAAGAGAAGTTTCTTATTTATGTGGTCGCGGTTACAGTTGAAAAAAAAAGTACTTTAAAGCTCAACAAGGCTTTAAACGAAAGCCTTGCTAAAGCAGATCAGGTTCCCATTGACTGAATGCGGATCGAGCTTATACTCTTTATTATCTTGTCTCAACTCTTTTGGGCATGCAGGAGATAATTTAATCAATAAGCCAGCAAATATCTGAGATCCTGTCCTCACTCATGAATGGACTCTTTCTGTCCGACCTTTTGGTATGTTAGCTGCCCCCTCTGCTTTGAAGTGCGCTCTCTGCGAATATGGTATCTCAGGCTGAATCCGATCAGACGATTTTGCCCTTGTATTCTCGTCTTGCTAATAGAAGAGTGAGGGTTGTTGTACCGTCGCGATAGCCCATCCATTAAGAAAAAGAAGACCCAAACCTATAAAAAAGGAAGGCACAATGAAGCTGACACTTGCTCCTTCTCACTTAGTCGTCGAGACACCAGCGGCCCTCCACACCCTGGGAATAGGTTTCGCCCGAAGCATCGGACCAATGATCACCCATGACTTCTGTGTACCACTAGTGCCACAAAGGCTTTTGGTGGTCTTATTGGCGCATACCACGGTGGGGTCTTCGACTGGGGTGAAGTCGTAACAAGGTAGCCGTAGGGGAACCTGTGGCTGGATTGAATCCTTCGCGATGGAAATGCCCTCTTCCCCCAACCAACTAAGGGCAAGCACCTACTCCTAATCCCACATTAGTCAGTTTTATCATAGTTTTCTTTAAGAGAGAATAGGGATACCTTGGATAAAAGGACGAAAACTTCTTCTCAAAAGGAAAAGGATATGGAATAATCGATTCACCATTAAGAGCATTAAAAAAAGGGAAAAGGACGAAGATTGTACTAAGAGAGGTCCTGAAGCTTTTGCATTTTTCAAAGGCCTTCACTCGATCTTAATTCGACTAGAAGAAAGAAAACCTGAGTCAATTACGCAGAAGAGAGAGAATCCTTCTTTCTTTTTTTAGTGCGGATGGACTTACTTTTCTCGCACAGGGTTGATCAGTACATGTTGTGTTTGTGGGTGGGTTGGCTAACAAGAGAGGGTGTGTTTATAAATTTTGGAATTATTTAGGGTACATTTGTAATTTTTTAAAAAGATTGGTGTTAAAAATAAATAATTATTTATGGTACATTTGTAATTTTACCACTTTAACAGTGATTTTTAACGACAGAACCAACGGTGTGTAACCTAAGGGATTAAAATGATATAGAATGTTAAAACAGAACCCAAATAGGATAATCGTGTAACTTAAGGAGGGACTGGGCGGAATTTACCTTCTTGGTTAGCATAAACAGGTTTCCAACAAATAAAAAATGAAATTCATAGAATCAATATGTAAAGAAAATACAATTTTGAAAACGTTTTGTTTTAAAAACGTGACTATGTTAGGAGGGTAGATTGTTAAGTGTAGAATCCTGTAAGTGATGAGGTTAAATAGTGGTTTTTTGGTAAACCTGGAAGGTGGGTGAGGGCAATTTTTGGTAAACCTGGGAGATGGGAGGAGCTTCTACTACAATCAGTAGGCCATATGCCTTACTCATTATCAAGTTCTCAATTGAAAAGTGTGGAAGTAACTGCAAAAGCAAATGTGACCACCATTTACCAATGAAAATACACCCTTTTCAAGCCTGAAAGAACATCTAATGTAAATGCCTCAGCAGAACCGATACAATGAGAGTTTCACTTTGCCAAACAAGAGGAACAAGATTAAACAAGTATCACCAGACTAGCAACAATAACGCCACCTGCTACTATTACACCAGTATTTCACGAAGAAACAAAATAAAAACTGCGACGACGATAAACATAAGACTACACGAAACACCCAGCAGGGGAGAGAACAACACAAAGATGAAAGTTGGGGGGCGGGGAGCAGGAAAAAACAGTATCCACCGAATGAACCAATGAGAAACTCACAGCTTGTCCTCGAAATCGGAGAGTGGAGTCATTTGCTCCTTCAAGCCCTTCCTCTTTCTGATGCCAGCAACAATTTCCGAAGCCGGAGAGCCTGCCTCCAGAGGATCAGAGTTCAACATATCCCAATGATCAAACACACATTGTGGGAAGGCCTGCCCAGATGTAGCAGCCCTCAAAGTGCTAGAGAATCCAAAAGACTCGATAACTGGAAGGTATGCCTTGATGTTGTACAATGGAGTACCAGGCCTCTGCATTTCCTCAAACACATGCCCACGTTTCTGATTAAGCACACTGTAAATACCACCAAGAGCTCCCTCCGGGGCCTGGATCTCCACCAGATAGACTGGTTCGAGAAGCCTGGGCTTGGCTGTAATCTGAGAGGCATATATAACTCTCCTGGCAGTTGGAATCACCTGACCACCACCTCTGTGAATAGCATCAGTATGCAGAACAACATCACATATCTCAAAGCAGATGCCCCTCATGTTCTCTTCCGCCAAGGGTCCTTCTTTCGAGGCCCACTGGAAACCAGCTACCACAGAATCCTTAATTTCATTCAGGTACTGGACTCCCTTACACATATCAACAACCATGTTCGGACCGGTGGTTTCTGGACCAAAACACCAGATCTTCTTGGCAAGATCCTTATCCCACCCGAACTCCTCAGACAAGATCTTTGACCGAACCTTTGGATCATCCCTTGGTCCGATACGACCATCATCAATAGCCTCTGCAAGTCCCTCCTCCAATGGTCTGGCCTCCATGTATATGCGGTTGTGCTTGTTTGGAGATTTGCTCATTACAACACGACATGACCTCTCAAGCACAGTCTCACGGAAGGAGACAACAGGATCCGACTTAATGATTTCTGCTCCACCCATGAAATCTTCTTGCAAGTCCTTCAAGCAGATCTCCAAATGCAGTTCACCAGCACCAGCAATGATGTGCTCACCAGACTCCTCAATTGAACATACAACCATAGGATCAGACTTTGCCAGACGCTTCAGACCTTCAACAAGCTTCGGCAGATCTGACGCAACCTTGCACTGAACAGCCACGCGAACAACAGGGGATACGGAGAACTTCATGGCCTTAATAGGATGGGCGTCAGCCTCCTTTTCACCAGTAAGAGTGGCATTCTTAGTAATGAACTGATCCAAACCGACCAATGCAACTGTGTTACCACAAGGAACATCTTCAACCGTTTCTTGCTTCTTTCCCATCCAGATAACAGTTCTCTGAATGTTCTTCACATACAAATCCTTCTTCTCACCAGGGACGTAATTTGGTCCCATGATCCTTACCTTCACACCAGTTGCAACCTTACCAGAAAAGACACGACCGAAAGCAAAGAATCTACCCTTGTCTGATGCAGGGATCATCTTGGACACGTAGAGCATCAGGGGACCCTCCGGATCACAGTTCCTGATAGCTGATGCATACTGATCATCTAGAGGGCCTTCATAAAGGTTCTCAACACGGTATCTCTGAGCCGTCGATGGTGACGGAAGATGATAGATCATCATTTCAAGAAGAGCATCACTTGCTGGAAGCCAAGTCTGCATGACACGCTTCATCAAATGCTTGCCCATTAAATCCTTTTCATCGGCCTTCATTTGGATGTTAAGCTTCTGCAACATCGGCCACAGCTTGTCCTTCTGGTCATTCATACAAGTGTTAATGACCTGCTTGATTGGCTCATAGCAGAACTGGACAAAACCACGCTTGCACGTTGCAGACCCTGTGTTCTTGGTGGTCCACTTCTTAGTAGCAGGGTCAAAAGTTCTCACCCCACAGCCTCTCCATCATCTTGGCCTCATCAACACCGAATTTGGAGGCATACATCCTGGCAAAATTGGTTAGAGTGAAAGCCCATCCATGTAATCCAGCAGAGAAAGCAACAGTTCCTTTTTCGGGATAGACCTGAACATCTCCAAGAAGGGGATCTTCGTAAGTAGCCATAATCACATTCGCATTCTCGATAACCCTTTGGAAGGTCTGATAAGCCTCCTCTCCATCAACCTGGAGCTCGAGGAAGCACCTATCCATCTTGTTGACAGTTAGCACAGGCCTGATCCTCTCACCAAGTGCTTGTCGGAGCACTGTCTCTGTCTGGACACAAACACCTTCCACACAGTCCACAACCACAAGCGCACCATCAGTAATCCTAAGGGCAGCTGTAACCTCAGATGAAAAATCCACATGCCCAGGTGAGTCAATAAGATTGATGAGGTACTCATTCCCAGCTCTCTGCCCCGTGAAGGCTTTCAGCGAAGCGTCACTCATCTCATAATATAGAGAGATGCCAGTGGACTTGATCGTAATACCTCGTTCAGCCTCATCAGCACGGGTATCCGTCATCCTAACATCACCAGCAACCTCTTGTGCGATGATACCGGCAGCAGCGACAAGGGAGTCAGTAAGAGTGGATTTCCCTGTAATAAAAATTATATCATGATAAGTACATTTTAAGCTTCCCAGGTGGAACAACAAAGAAAAGAGGAAAATTAAAAGGGTAAATTATTCAACGTGCAACAGATAGCGTACTGGAGACAGCCAGGCATTAACTATGGTAACAGATGACTGTAATTTCCATAGCTAAGAATAATACGAATCTGTACACATACAACTCGCAAAAAAGTCCCACTAAAGAAGAAATTTAAGGGCTAAGCTAAACCATTACCAAGCAAAAAGACTAGAGTATTTCAGGACAGTTTAAAAGAGACTGCTCTCATCTGGCATCAGTGAGAATGCATATACAAATCAGAACAAGAGCATCATTTCATTGGGAGTTTACCATCCAGCCATCAGATCAGACACAAGAATTAATCATATTATTAGGAAAGCAAACTACTACATGAATTAGTATAATATCCATACCATGATCAACATGGGCAATGACAGACATGTTACGAATGTTATGTTTCCTATTCATGATTTCACGGAGCTGCTCAGCTGTAAACTTCACCTGTGGACATAAAGAAGAAGAGATCAGAACCCACAAACCATTAAAAAGTAAGTGCATAAACAGCTTGAGATGAGAGAAGTTTTACCATCTTGACAAAACTTCAAACGCCACCAACAGAAATACTTGTTAGACCTCCTACAAACACAAATGTGATGAGTTGACTTTCTGTCGCAGCACAAAATACGAAACACAGCACTATAAACCCACTGGTCCGATTTCAGTGCGTCACAAAAATGATTAAGGAAGAGAGAGGGGTGAGGGGACGAGATTTAGATCAGAAATCTGAAAATGAGCATTAGGATGAATTTCGAGGTGAACTTTGTTATGCGCATGTAAAGAGAAAACAGAAATCAAAGATCAAACATGGCGAGAGCCGATTGAAACGTAACATAAAAAATGAAGTTTCAGATGCAAAATTGAGAGCGGTGGAGACGATGGAGTAGAGCGTACCTCACAGTCGGGGAGTTAAAGCAGAGATGGAGCTGCTTTGACTCGCTTGTGGCTGCAGAAGAGACGATGGGCGATGATCAATATACGGGGCGAAGCGTGCTAGGAGTCGGCTAGGGTTTTAGTTCCTTTGTGGGCTGAGCGCTGCAGAAGTAATTATGGGCTTGTGGCCCGGGTGTCTAAACTTCATGTATTATAATTATGCTTCAATATATTAAGAAAAGTTTCATACAATTAATTTAATGTACACGCAAAAAACTCGTATACTTATTTCCTAATATGTATATAAAAAAAATCAGATCAGGGCTGTGGTAGACAAACATTACTTATGACAATAAATGTTTTAATAAGTCGTGGTTTGAAAAAACTGATCAAATGTTTGGTTTCTTGCATCATCTACTTTTGGGTGGTGTTACAATTAGTGTTCACTCGTTATTCAAGAAAACATACAGTAAAGTTTTATCATATGTGCATCAACTGGAATCATCCTGCATATGTGCTTATCACATTGACGTGTTACTGGTAAACGGATGCAATGTTCCATTCAGCTTTCATGCAATGAAAATGGTCTCCAGCTTTCTACATCTAAATAAACAATTTCATCACTCCGTCGTCTCATTCGTGTTGTCCATTTCCTTTATAAAATGTGAAGGAGAAGAGACAACACGAAAAAAGACGGAGAAAGTACAACATAGGAACAATAAACACCTCATTGTAGTCAAGAATACAGAACGCAAGAATGGGGATTATGGTTATAGGAAGCACAAAAGTTACACGCATTTCAGTTGAAAAGCCTTTGCAGGATTGTTTCCGTCGATTTCCGAGTGGTGAGGAAAATCGTACGGCATCTCTGGAGCAGAAAGCCAGGACTCACTGAAGATTTTTGCAACTTCATGGTATACCACTTCATTTCCTTCTGAAGTCAGATGCAATCCATCACTGTCCATAACAATGAAACATGAATAATTCACCATATAGTATAAAACTAGAACTAGCTGAGTTACTAGTTGAGATGTTTCCAATCCTAACAATCTATTTTCCAGCCAAAGATGGCTGGCTCTTATCCAAAGGGAACGACAACGAACAAAAAGTAAACCCCTCAATTGATAAATTCACTTTGTGCATGGAGAGGAGTACTGAAGTTCAGCCGGTTAAGATGCATTTAGGGCAACATATGAAACAGTAGTATTATATGCAAATTGCAAATTGATTTATATTTCACGTTTTTAGGGTGAAAACACAAACCTCAGGTACTTTTTCTGCCAACCCTCAGTTTTCTGCATCTCAGACCACAGATTAATTGAGCGGAGACCCAATTCGTCAGCTAGCTCAATGCACTTCCTAGCATATTCTCCTGCGGTTTCATTTGTTCTTTCTGGCTGTGTCATAGCTTTCTCTCCATACACAGATCTGCAAGAAAGCAAACAAATTTTTGGAACATAAAATTCATAAATACTAGAAGAACATGGAGACTAAAAATTAAAAGTTGTTCAACACAGTCCAATGGGACTGCTATGCTCCATTCCTGTATTGGTGATGAAAACTAGTAGCCAGATAGTGCAAACATAATTAAAGCAATCAATAGATGTAGAAAAACAGTAACCAAGGTCATGGAATGGATGTGCTTATGGAAAACTCCTAGCATGACTCATCAAAAATAATCCAACACGTCAAAGTCTCACTGAGAAATCATTTTATTCCAAAGCCCCTTTAGAGTAAAAAGCTTGACCTCTATAAGCTCGGTTTTCTTCCATTTTTGGGGGGAGACAAAATTTTCTCTTTTGATCTTCTCCCAGGCAGCTATATGTAGATAACGCCATAAACAAGGCAAGCTGAGTCGAGCACTGGTTTGATCACGTTCAGCTTGAAGTAAATATCAAGCATGAAACTAAGTCCAAGCTTGGTTTGCGAATAATATAAACATACCACAAACAAGTTTTTAAATTATTCGAACTAGAGTGGAGCTGTAGCATTATTTAAATGCCAAGCCGCGTAGCAGGAAGTTCAGACTTGACTTGAATAATGTATCAAGTTTAAAATTGTTTTCAAGTTTGGCTGGCATTATAACAGCTTGAATAAGCCCCAGCTCGAGCTGTTTTCAAGCCTTGCATGTTAGTTGTCTGCCTCTTATGCCTTTCAACTGCTGAAAAACAACCCTGTTTGAAACTCTCTTAATTCATAACAAAACAAAATTCCTACACATCAAGTAAACATAATGTATGGATGACATAAACATAGCAAGTGCTTCAATATTAAACTAACATATTTGTGGTGGATGAGGGTTTATGGTGATATCATTTTTGTTGTAGATTTTGCCCAAATTCTCTTTTGGGTATTGTTGTAATTTTTTAATAAAATACGTTGCCTATCCAAAAAAAAAACTCAAGAACTAAGTTCCTTCATGGTTCTGTTGGCTGCAAAACAGGACAGAATAATTGTTTTGCTGGAAATATTAAAATAGTTGCACAGGCATCAATCTTATAGTAATGATAGAAAAAGATGGCGCTGAAGATACAAAGTTTGCAGCCTCAATGCATGAAATGATAATTTTGGAAGATTCATGCAAAAAGATACAGTTGCCAACAAATTGATACTCCACTCAAAAGACCGAAGAACTAGAAATACGTTACCAGAAAAAGTCCATTACTAGAAAGAAAAGAAACAAAAAAATCTGTAAGACACAATAAGTAACCAAGGATTTATTAAATTACTAAAAAATAAAAAGAAAATGCTTTTGCAGAGGGATCAGTTACGCTTAAGTATATCTTTTAACACAGCTTTGCATTCATGAAAAAGAAAAACAAAAAAAAGAGAGAGAGAGAGAAAATGCATTTAGAAAGAAAGAAAGCAAAAACCGGACAATTCAGTTAAGAAATATTGGCAATGATGTTGTGAAATAATAGACAATCACTCTTCCCTGGAAGCAAACAGAAATAGAACATAGTACCGTGCATATTGCATACGCCCTTCCTCATCAATGGGAGGTGGAGTGATTAGCACAATCAGCATGGTGGGGGAACATTCCTGAAAAGAAAAAACAGGCAACTTATTTCACATGGTAAGGAGTAATGGCACAGCAAGAAGTAGCGGTCAAGGCTAAGGAATTGCACAAATGTGTCAGACCTTTTGCGGAGAATGATGAATTTGAATAAGGACCAAAGAACAAGGTTGAATGCATCGATTGCCATTCTAAATTGTACTAAAGTAAGAAGTACTTCCAGTCCAATTCAACCAAATAACCATGTCAAGGGTTTAATGGAATCTAAGCTTCCTAGTTAGCAACAGACGGCGGGACATGATGAAAATACAAAGTTGACAAAGGTTTTAAAATAGTACTAGTAGTATTTAACATAATAGCAAGCTAATGTCAAATGATTAAAGCAGGAACATTTGAAAGCTATTGCTTACTAAAATTAGTCCATTAAACATGGTAAAGAATGTGTCATGTCATTGTCAATACACTTGGTCAGAAGCGTATAAATTCTTCATCAGTTGAAGGACAAGATACAAAGTGTAAAGCTATTGTTCCATTCAACGCAAGGAATGGAACTCAAATCCTCTGGGAAAAAGTTCCCCATTCTAGCACCTAACCCTCGATAAGGCCATTGTAATCTGATTCTTGAATCTTGATAGCACTTAGTTTCATTTACCAATGTTTTTGGCACTCTAGAGAAAGAATAAAACTAGTATAAGCTAAGATTAATACAATGAAGGCCACAAACACTGACAGATAACGAAAAAACATGTAAGCCAGGAAAGTTTGGATTGTTTCATCTTTTATTTATCACCAAATGTAATTAAATATGCCAAAAACTAGGAAATTAACCTTCAAATGAGTGACAATTTTCCTGAGGTTGTCCTTGTACTCTTCTAAGGGGACATGCTGCCTTTCACCGGTTCTCCCAGGAAGAGCTGCGTCGTTGGCCCCAAAGAAGACAGTTGCAGCAACTGGGGGCTTGGAGGAGTCCTGGACGACTCAAAAATAAGCTCACCAATGGATGCATTCATATACAATAATACAAAACCAAAAGTGAAAAGCACAACAGCTGAGAGAGTACAATAGGATCTCGTCCATGTATCATCTTAGGAATGAATTACTCACCAGGGGAAATAGATGATGGAGCAAGAACAAGGCCCATCTGGTGTTGTACCCTCCATAACCACGTACCAGAACATCAGCCTGGGAGTAAATCACGAAAACAAACAAAGGAACGGTCGAATCAGAACATGGTTCAGCACAAGATCGTCCTCTTAAAGAAAGAAAATCGAGACCATACTTTTCTTGAGTAAGTGTTTGCAAGAGAAGCTCCCCAGCCACCGGATCTGAAAGACTGCTCCGTTATGGAGTCCCCAAATAGTACAATTTGAGGCCTCATTTCACCTTGTAACAGATTCGATACGTTCAATCAAGTTCCGCACCGATTGGGTTTCTTCACGCACCTTTCAGCTTCCTCATCTTCCCCGAATAACAGCCATTGTTCGGTTTTTGCCGTGTTATGCAATATCCCGGCGACCAAAGATTTTACACCACTTAGATCAACATCCAACAGCTGCTCGATCTAAGCGACGACGGTGGCACGAAATGCTACCGCCGTCCACCGTTGATTGCCACCGCCGTCCACCGTTGATTTCAGAAGCCCGCTCGATGTTGTCTCGACGAAGTCCCTTCACCAACACATCGAAGAGCAATCTGCAAAATAAGCCACTTGTTTTCACAAATTAGGCCACAACGCGTACTCTTATTTTTCTTTTTTCAATCCGTGTGATACATACTCTTATAATTTCTTACAATTAGTTCAATTACACGTTATTTCTATAAACTGAAACATATTCTTATAATTTCTAATTTTAGAATATAGTTTTGGTTTACTTACTAAATTCAACAATATTTCATAATTCTTGATTAATACTCCATGTTGCATACTTATCATGTTCAAGTAATCTGAAGCTTACAAAAAAATTCTTTAAATTAATGGATTTTTTATTTATCAATTTTTCTTTTTGCACATGATAAAAAATACTCCGAATAAAAAGCTCCAAACAAACTACTTAATTATCACTATGATTATCACCCCTTGTAGTGATTATCACCCCTTGTAGAAACATATTCATCACATAAAAAAACTTTCTATATTTATGACCATCAACCTAAAAACATGAATAAACTGCTTCCTTTCTTCTGTTCCATGCTAGTTGTCTTTTTTGTGAAGGGAACATAAAAGGGATATTGATAGCCTCCGAGTGAACAGGCAGTCAAAGAAGCAGAGTGAGAGTTGTAGACGGAACCTGCAAGAACCAAGACACAACAAACTCTCAGCAAACTCTCAGGTGCAGAAGAAATGAGAGAGTGTGGGTGTATAGCTAATACCTCATTTTGGGTTGGCATCACCCTCTTCATAAGGTGATGTCAGGGCTCTCCCCATGTCGGGGTAGAGTGTTGTTAGGATTACTGACTTCCAGGTTTTTAGGGATTGACGTATCTCTCAAACAGTAGTAATCTGACATTACTTGAGTGGTCCTTTGACTTGGGGTTGGAGTGCTAATTGGGCTTTGCCCATGCCTGTCAGCCAAGCCCATGACAAGACGGTATTTTCCCGCCAGAACGACCATACAGGGTGTGTTGTTGGCTCGCCTGCCCATTATACGAGGACCCCCATCGTATCAACGAGGGGGACTCCTCGTAGCGATGACGTCAGCGTTTGGAACGACGACTCGGTCCCCTATATATCAGTATGTCCTCCTTCCATAGCGGAGTATGGGATGGGCCCCCGTGCTCCGTTTTGGGCTTTATTTGGGGGAAGTCCAAGAGCTGGCCCACCCGCTTTTTGAGTTATGGCGGTTGAAATGTGTAACTGACCTTTTTGAATTTTCGGCGCAGTGAAAAGTGACTTTACTGTGCTGTAATTATGGGGGAGTGAGATGATTTTTCGTCTTCCCCCTATTTAAACGCAACTGCACGTGGAAGAAGTCAGTTTATTTGATCATTGTCACCTTTTCCTAGTTTTGAACTTCCGGCGAGATTTGTAGAGATTTCCACCGCGCTATTGTCCGCTCTGTCGCTACGATTTGAACCGGTAAGAGACGTTTTTCCTTTGTTTGTGTATTCGTCTGTGATTTAGACAAATATGTGGTTATGTAGTTCGCGTTGCTCGGGTTCTTGGGTTTAGGGTTATTGATTTTTGAATTTGTGCATGATTTTGTAGATGGCACCCAATAACTCGAGCAATCCCAGTGTAGGTCCCGATATTGGGGAATTATGGCCCCGATCGTCACTATCGGAGAAGAAGCTGGCCGACATTTGTAGAAACCACCACGTTTACTCGCGGGCGGTTTGCGGAGTATCCCCGACAGATGTGTTAAGGAAGGCAGGGATGGAGTTAAACGACGATGCCATGAGGGAGCACATGATGGTTGTTTACGAGGCCTAGCTGAAAGCTGGTTTAAGGCTTCCGCTCTGCTCGCTATTGCTGTAGTTGTGCGAGTGGTGGGGTGTTTGCCCTAGGTAACTGGCCCAGAACGTTTTCACCATTATAAATGCGTTTATAGTGGCTTGTTATCTGGCAATGCCCGAGGTGTTCCTTCAATTTTACACTTTTAAAAGGCCCATTGGACACCCTTTTTATCAGCTTACCCCCGAAGAGGTGAAGGTGGGAAACAAGATGGTGAAGATTGGCGTGTTCGCTGACACCACCAGCTCGTGGGGGAGTTGGAAGAAGGGAAGAAGGTCCTCGATACACTGTGCGAATGGATTTGCGCAGTGATAAGGATCGAGGACTGTGATGGTGCGTTTTCCTTCACTTTGTCGAGCATGGACGAGGTGGTGTTGAGGAAGGTGAAGATCAGCCGGGCCTACCAGCTTTTGGGCCATGTGGACACACTGGAAAATTTGGGTCGAGGGCTTGGACGGAGACCTCATCGAGCGCTTCGAGAGCTCCTTTAGAAATCCCTGAAGGAGGATCATTACGTAGTTGCGGTGATGTCGTAATGCATGCAGTAACGCCCAGGCGTTCGTGGGGCCGAAATCGTCGTAGCGCCAAGGCATTCGAGGCGCTACGGCCGAGCCTGTCAGAGCTAGTAGCGCCCTCGTAACGCCTTATGGCGTTACCAGCCACCTTTTCGATTCCCGGGCATTAATCTGGTTCAAATTAAAGTTGAATAAAGTAATGTCCTAGTAACTTCCTAGGCCGTTACCAGCTGCCTAAAAGTAAAAACGCGTGCTCTCTTCAGAACGCGAACCCAAAAGCCTCCCTCTCAACCTCCACCTCTCGGCCTCAGATCTGCCGCATCTATCACGCCGGCGCTTCCTCCCTCCATTTTGACGCCGAAATCAACGCCGGCTCCAGGTAAGCCCCTCCTATTTTTTTTTTCATTTTCGGTTTCCATTTCAAGAGAAATGACGTGTTCTTCGATTTTCATTTTCGGAGGCTCACCACCGCGCCCACAACCGCGCCGGCCTCCGTACACCCTCCATTTCACTGAGCCTCTTATTGAAGGTAATGAATTAAGCGATTATTAGATAATTTCAGTGATTATTAAATAATTTCATGATTATTATATAATTTCAGTGATTATTAGATAATTTCGATTATTACTTTATAATTTCGGTGATTATTAGATAATTTCGGTGATTATTAGATAATTATTAGATAATTTCAGTTATTACTTTATGATTTCAGTGATTATTAGATAATTTCAGTGATTATTAGATAATTTCAAAGTGATTATTATATAATTTCAAAGTGATTATTAGAACATTTACGTGATTATTAGAACATTTCTGTGATTATTAGATAATTTCAGTAATTATTAGATAATTATTAGATAGTTTCATTTATTACTTTATAATTTCAGTGATTATTAGATGATTTCAGTGATTCTGAGTTAATTTCTGTGATTATTATATAATTTAAGTGATTATTAGATAATTATTTGATAAGTTCAGTTATTACATTATAATTTAATTGATTATTAGATAATTTCAATGATTATTAGATAATTTCAGTGATTATTAGATAATTATTAGATAATTTCAGTTATTACTTTATAATTTTAGTGATTATTAGATAATTTCAGTAATTATTAGATAATTTCAGTGATTATTAGATAATTTCAATGATTATTATATAATTTCAGTGATTATTAGATAATTTCAGTGATTATTATGCAGCGGGACCAGGTGCCTCCGGGTCTGGTTCCGGGGGGATCATCATCATCCCCGCAAACCCGGGACTACACGAGGCCGCCCAACTTCCTCGACTCAGTCCGATTTCCACACCAGCAGCCGCCGCCGCACCAGAACCCTTTCGCCAATACAAGTCTCATCCGCGGTAATGATTACTACGAGCCTCAGATGCAACAGCGGCCGACATACCAAAGGTGCAATTTGGAGACAAACACATACTTGAGAGAGAGTATCGAGCATTTCGACCGTTAAACAATGGGTTTAACCAGAACAACCGAATCTGAGCAACGATCGGAGAGTCAAAATCCCGCGGGATAATTGGAATTTCGCCTCCGTAAGATCGTGATTGTATTACTACTCTTTTTTGGATGTTTTTGAATGTTTTAATTGTGTTTCAAACATTTAATTAAAATATGTTTATATTCAATTATCTTTTATTCCAAAATATCAATTCAAATATTAATTAATGATTATTTCTATTTATTTTATAATAAACATTTAAGATTTAATAGATTAAATGTTAAAACATAAAAAGGATTTTGGATAGTAACGCCAAGTAGGGGCGCTACTGTGCTGTCGTTTACAGAACTGTCGCCCGGTAACGCCAAGTAGGGGTGAGGCGCTACGGACCTATCAATTTGGCAGCAGCTCATGCCTGGTAACGCCTGGTAACGCATTGGGCTGAAGTAACGCCTCGATTTGTAGCGCCCTGGTAACGCCCTTGTGCGTTACAATTCGTAATGGATTGGTAGCGAATTTGGCGTTACCAGGCCTCCTTCAGATACGTAGTGGATAGCTCGTGGGGGAGTTGGAAGAATTCATTTTTCTTTATCCTGAAGGAGGATACCTGGTGCTTCTTAGCTTATTTCGTTAGAGAGAGGGAGTCGCGGGTGTTTGCGAAGCCCTCCCTATGGGCCAAGAGTGAAGGGAAGAAGGTCCTCGATACACTATGCAAATGGATTTGCGCAGTGATAAGGATCGAGGACTGTGATGGTGCGTTTTCCTTCACTTTGTCGAGCATGGACGAGGTGGTGTTGAGGAAGGTGAAGATCAGCCGGGCCTACCAGCTTTTGGGCCATGTGGACACACTGGAAAATTTGGGTCGAGGGCTTGGACGGAGACCTCATCGAGCGCTTCGAGAGCTCCTTTAGAAATCCTAGACGTTAGTTGGATTGTTCTCCTTTACGTCGCTTGTTGGTTGCAACTGAATTTGTGATTCTGCTCTTGTATTTGTTTTGCAGTGCCGATGACAAAGATTAACACACTCTTTGCGAAGAAGAGGGACCTTCGAGAGGCCATCATTAAGAAGATGGCGGAGTCCTGCGCCATGGAGCTCGTTCGAGGTGTATACGATGGTTCCTCGGGAGGGGCTTCGAGTACCGGGGCTCGAGGAGCCCCTGAAGCTCTTCTGACTAAGGCGCAACCAGTCTTTGTGGTTGCCCCTCAAGTCACTATTGAGAGCAGTGACGACACAAAAGAGTCAGGTCTTCAGAGGAAACGTCTTCGAATTGAAGGTATGACTTAATTTAGCAAGATGCTGCTTGTGAATTTACAAGATTGTTATCCACACTCCAATTCTCCTTAGCGGGCGATGGGGTGGCCGTGTCCTCGGACAGCTGTCCCTCCCCAGCTTTGGACAAAGGCAAGGGCTTGGCAACTGTAGAAGAGCTCTCGAGACCTGTTGAGGGTATCGAGGCGTCTGTTGGCTTTATGGCGTACGCCCGAAGAGTTGGAGCGGCTCCTCGGATGCCCGCTAAGATGCCTGTGGAGGTTCCAAAGACCCTGGAGGGGATCGACCCGAAATACAAGCCCCATGCGTGGGAGGATTATCGACGGAGAAACAAGCGAATGTCTTTACTCGAAAGGGCATGGACACGATGGACGCACGGGATCTGTTATGGGTAGACTCTGTCACCCCACCGCCCCAGAAATATGCGGAAGCGTCGGTTGGAGGTTTCGGCGGCGGGTGAACTCGGAAATTTCTCTTAAAAGGTTGTGGGCCCGAATCCCGACCCTTAAAACTTTTTCTTCCAGTTTTAAGGTTGTTACGTGTTTGCAGATTTTAAGACGTCTTACTAGTCCTAAACCTGCACTCCGAGACACGTTAGTGGTTTTTACAGGATATCGCGCGTAAAAATAATAAAGTAGGAAATATAAAAAAATACAGGCCGAGAAGTTCCGCCTAGACTCCCATAAAATATACAGACCGAAAGTATGAAAATACTAGAGTGTCTACATGCACTAATTATACAGAGCAGAGCCAACAAGGCGGAATTATACCTCGCTACTAGATGTCGCCGCTAAACATACACAGAGAAGAACGTCGACTTAACAGAAAGATACCAACATAGAAAGGATTTTAACGAGAATTTTCCCAAACACAAATATACCTCAAAATAACGAAGTGCAGAACGAGCACCGGAAATCTAGTCCGCAGTCGTTTGCCGGATCCCCGAAAATATTGTAAGCATGGGGGTGAGTTCTCGAAAGAACCCGTAAGGGTAGGTATGAATTGGTCAAACCAAAACTTTTAAAACATTTTAGCCTTTGCACAAAAGGGTTAGCGTGCAATGTTCTAACAGATAACGCAACCCTAAATATCATGATGTGATATGCGAGATGCATGTATACGTAATCCCATCGATCGAGGGCACGGCACGTGGATAGATCTTCCCGGCCCCGCCCGCATCTCCATGCGCCGTGAGCAGATAACGAAGGTACGACCATGGGTAGTTCTTCCCGGCCCGGCCGGCATCCCCATGCGTCGTTAATGAAGCGGGAATGGGTCCGTCTTCGACCCTCGATAAACAGATCCGATATAGCAGAAGTCCAGAAATAATAACAGAAATGGGTCCGTCGTCGACCCCCGATATGCATATATTCCAGAAATAAAAACCCTGCAAACCACTACGTACCAGTAACTAGTCCCGGGAGTCACTGGGCCCCACCCTCGACCCGAGTACTAGCCCTTAACTAACCTAATACACATTTAATGCGTATTAAGGAAGTTAAACCCCTTACCTCAACAGAAATCGGATATCTATTGTGGCATCATGACGCACAAGCAGTATCCCAGAATTGCAGATTTAATCTGCCAGAATCAGAGACACAGAAATAGCTTAAGTTTCTTTACTAAAGTTCCAATGTTGGGAATTTATCCTTAATTACAACCTAAGTCCCTCAACTTTTCGTAACTTGCAAAAGTGCCCCAAAATTACCAAGTGTCCAATTTTATCCGAGCGTGATAGAAACCCTTGTTTCCACAATTCTTAGTGACATCCTTCCATATTTACCAAGTTTACACTTTTACCCGAACTTTTCCATATTTCACAATTTAGTCCTCCAATTTTCATAAAATTGCCAACTTTACCGGTTTGGTCAACTTGGTCAAAAAGTCAACTTCTATCCATTTTTACCCCAAATTTCGCCCAAGCCCATACTTTTGACCCAACTTTCATTTCAACCCAACTTTTTCTAAACTTCACACTTTAGTTACTTTTCGTTTAATCCTTCATGTTTAACCATTTTTAACATGTTTTAATCAACTTTTCATCACCAAAACACTATTCACAGCAAACATATTTTTCCTTCCAAGTGTAGGATTTTCGGTTTTAACTCCAAATTTCACCCAACTTTAAATCTTAACACTTTCATGTATAATCCTTTATGTACTTCCATTTTCCAACACTTTAACATTTAAATCTTCAACAAAGCTTCATCAAACATACAAGCTCAAATTTTCGGCCAGCCCTCAAACTTTCACCAAAGTGTTCTTTTCACAAAATTTCAAGAACAAAGCATGCTTCAAATTCAACCAACAACAACATGCTTGAATATCACAACCCATCATTAACACAAATCATAAAACTTGTCAAGAGTGATCCTCACCTTGAAGAAGTTCCACCCAAAACTTGATTTAGCTGCTGGAAACTTGACAACACCACCACCAAAGTTTCCTTCAAAGATTTGGCCAAGAACAATCAAGAGTAAGCATAACCTCCATACATGTTCTTCTTTAAACATGATGATTAACCCAAGATAAACTCACATTTACCTTGATTGTCACTGATTTGTGAGGTTAAGAAAGTGGTAGAACCAAGCTTGTTGAACCTCAAAACCCGAAACTTCAAGTTTGAGTTTTTTGCTCAAACATCACAGCAGACCCGTTTTCGTGCATCTCATATTTGGAGGTCTTCCCGACGTTTTGGACCTTGGCCCCTTCAGCAAAGTTGTAGCCAAGAGGTTAAGAAAGATTTCTTCTGACTACCACCAAAGCCAATTCGAACCACAGAATAACAGAATCAGCCACGAACACAAGAGAAGTATTCTGGCCAGCAAGAGAAGAGAGAGTTCTCTACTTGTTTTTCTTTTCTAAGTGTGGAGAGATAAAGAAGCTGGAGCAAATGGCTTGTAAAAGGCCTTAAGGGCTGGTTAAAATGGAGGGATAAGGGGAGGGGACAAGAGCTCTTATCTAGGTTGGTATTGGGAAGGCAATGTGTAAGAGTTGTCCACAGATATTTCTTCCTCCAACCTTATCACTTCAAAAAACTAACAACCACACAAATAAAATAAAATCCTATCCCATACCAGCCAAAAACGTCAGCAAGGTTACTAACCAACAAAATATTTTCCAAAATTTTACCCAACGGTGACCATTTTGCCCTCCAAAACCAATTTTTCGCAAAATGTCCCTAACTCGAAAGTTTTCGTCTAACATGTAAAACACTTATAAATAACACCAAATTCACTTCCAACATTGAATTCCAATAATTTATCATATTCCAATATTGTTCCGATAATTTACGAATTCACAACTCCTACCGACATTCACGAAAATTACAAAACGTCGGGGTGGGTGTAACACTCGTGATGAGTCAATCTTCCTGGATGACGATGATGTGACATTAAGGGCGCTGGAAGGTTTTTTTCCTTCCCCGAGATCGTCACTTCATCAAGCATACGTCTGAGTGGTCCGTGGGACTGGCGAAGATGCTATGCCAAAACATGACTCGTGTAAGTGTCCTCATTAAATAATGTTATATGTGTTATTTGTGTGTTTTTGAGTTTATGATTTGTGCAACTTTGTTCCACAGGGGGCCGTTTTATCGTATGGCCTTTTAGAGAGGGCCTTGCAGGATTGTCAGGTCATCGAGGACCTTGGCGAAGGTGGGGAGCCTCGAGTCTCAGGCGAAGGCCCTTGGAGAGGTGGAGAGCCTGAAGAAGGCCTTGGAGGCGAAGGAGTCAGAGATTGCCTCTCTGAAGAAGCTTATGGAGGACAAGAGGGTCGCTCATTCCATGGCCGTAGAGACTCTGGAGTTTAGGGTTAAGCTCCTCAAGGATGCTGAAAAGACTTCTCAAGCCAGCATCCTCGAACAGAAGGCTTTGGGTGAGAGCTACAAATTTGAAATTGACCAACTGTCAAAGGTGGTCGAGGGTCAAGAGGCCCTTATCAGTGAGCTGAGGAGGGGTGCTGAATCGAAAGATAGTCTGATCGAGGAGCTATCACTAAGGGAAGCTAAGGTCGAAGAGTTATCCTCGAGGGCGATGACCAACTTAGGAGCATGCACCACAAACCTGGGGGAGGCCGCTGGTTCCGGTGCAGCCATTTGCACGCCTCGAGGACCACCCGAGCCTTGAGCTATTCGAAGGCGAGTGTGTCGAGCCACCCAATTTTTGAAAGCCCATTGCAGAGCGGGTTGGCCGTGTGCGAAAGCCATCGATTCGATGACCGATACATGCCGAGGCTAAGGCAAACAAGGGTATTCGTTTCTTTGAAGGATTTTTTTGCCGACACCAAGTAAAGTCGATGGGAGGCATTAGAGCTGCAAGCACTCGATGCCACGAAGTTGAAGGAGCCCGATGAGGCCACCTTGTTCGAATGGGGTAGATCAGAGCAAAGATTGGGGCAAGAGGGCAAGAGTTTCCTTAAGTTATTTTACCCGGTCATATAGTAAAGGATGTTGTAGATCTACCTCCAAACGATGAGGTCCCAAAGTAGTTTTTTGGGCGTAATTGTAATTTGGCGTTGTATTTTCACTTTACAAGGTAGTGAATATTCTTTTAGAATTAACGCTATTTGTTCGATGTGCCAAAGTTGATCACATAACACAAAGATTTGAACTTTATTGATGCCGAGTGTACAATTTACACGTAGTAAGGCTTCAAGTCGTCGATGTGATAGTCGTTCTTAGGGACTTTGCCTTGGTGATATTTTATTTTGTAGACACTGTGTCTTTCTCTGCTATATGCGACATAAGGTCCTACCCAAATGGATCGAAGAGCTCCATGTCCGGGGTTGTGGCCTGATAGCTATGCTTTTAGTTATACCATGTCCTCGACATGGATCTGTTTGGCTCGAACATTAGTGTTGTGATCGAGGTTTGCACGTTGTCTTAGGGCCATGAGCCCGAGTCTAGTCCCTTCACGCAACTCTTCAACGAGGTCTAAGCGTGCCCGGAGGCCGCTTTCATTGTGAGGCGCATCATAGTAGAGTGTTCTGACTGTTGGGACAGCCACCTCGATCGGCAGTAGGGCTTCCGTGCCATAGACGAGGGCGAAAGGTGTTCCACCTGTTGGTCCTCGAGCGGTTGTTCTATAGTCCCAGAGGACACTAGGCAACTCGTCAACCCATTTTCCTTTGGCGGCATCGAGTCACTTTTTTAGCCCTTCTTTGATTGTTCGATTTGTAACTTCCACCTGACCATTTGATTGCGGGTGGGCTACGGGCGTAAAACATTTCAATATTCATCTTGTTGGCCCAGTCCACTGAGTTTGGAGCTTGCAAACTTGGTTACATTATCTGTAATTATAGCCTTTAGAGTGTCGTATCGAGATACAAGGTCATGCCATAAGAAGTGTATATCTTTGGAAGAGCTGGTTGTCTTGAGCAGTCTAACTTCGATCCATTTGGTGAAGTAGTCAACCGTTACTATGCAGAATTTAAACTGTCCCGGGGCTTTAGGCATTGGCCCTATGAGGTTGAGGCCCCTGAACTCAAATGGTATCGGGTAGGTTTCCGTGATCGCCTCATTTGAAGGTTGTCACTGGATGTGGGAGTTAAGCCGCCACTTGTGACATTTTGCACTGATCATGTGCATCCTTCCTTAATGTTGGCCAATAATAGCCGAGGCGCAATCATATATGGGCCAAGGCATCGTAGCCGATGTGTGCCCCGCACACCCCGGAGTAGACCTCATTTAATATGAATTGGGAGTCCTCAAGACTCGACACATTTTTGTAAAGGGCCGTAATACCTTTTACGTCACGGTGTTTCGTCTATGACGATATGGCGCGATGATTGCGTTCTTATCTTCTTTTGGAACGTCGGAGGGCCATCGATCCCGCCCGATTGGGGTATTGAAGGATTGGTTTGTTTCGTCCTATTCCTTTCTTTCTTTCTTTTACGTTTTGATCCTATAATTGACATGTTATATATTTAGGTCCATATTTTTCTTATGCATTATATAGTTCACTCAAACTTTATTCTTAAGACATCAAATTTATGAATAAATATGGATATTCTACAGTGATACAAAAAATGAACTAATGACCGTTTTCAATGACTCATTAAGGTAAAATGGAGTACAATTTCATAAACTATAGAAATTCAAATTTTACAATTATAAAAAAAAACAATAGGGTATTTTAAAATTCCTTTCCTATTTTTATTTTAATTCTACAGGTTTTTAAAATTTTCTTATTTACATACTTATTAAAGTATTTTACCATGACAACATCAAATTATCTCATAAGAGTAACATTTATGTACATACTAGAATAAGATTATTCAATCATGCATGTGAAATTTTAGTTCAACTTTCAAAATTCTCCTAAATCCTAAACTTCTTAAAAATTGCATGTAAACCCCAAACAATTAACATGAAAACACTTATATTCAATTTTACTTTTCCTACCCCAATCACCTAATGAACTCGAAATTGAAGTTGTGAAGTATGAAAATTCCAAACACTTCTTATAAAAACGGATCATGTTTCAAAACTTAAAATATCTAATATGACTTCTCTTATAATATTTTATTTTTATATCAATTACCAAAATGAAAATCTGAAATAGCGTTTACCAACAATTTTTTCAACCTGTCCATGAAAATTTTCTCAATTTTCTGAATTTACATTCATTACTTCTTTTTATTTATTTATTTCCCGTTGTTCAGCGCAGATGAAAATAAAACTAGTAATGTTACAAGGCTCATTTTCTAGATCTTACTACAATCTAAAGTGTATAAGTGGGCCAAGTTGAGCCCAAGCCCATTATATCGAGTTCGATGCCTTTGGTTATCTATGTTTATAGAGCTCGAGCGTGATTTGCTTGAGTCCAATATTTTTAGGCTCAAGCTTAATTTGAATGTCTTGATAAACCCGAATAAAACATTTGAATAGTTAGTTATAGAATTAAAATTTATAAAAAGATGAGGATAGTTTGACATCCATTAGAAAGAAAATTGAAGAAAGAAGAAAGGGAAAACAAGAATTTACCATTTTTGTTCATTTACTAATAGTTTTGAAACTTTTATATAAAATCTTTTATATACACATGACATGTGAGACGTGATACGGAGACTGTAACTCGAGATATCTGAAGTCAGTTTCAAGAAAGCATTTACCACTGGCTAGGACTGTGACGAAACTTTTAAAATCTTATATACATATGATAATTTAATACTCTCTTCATCGAATAATATATATTTGACTTTCATGTTTTAAGCTTTATTGTATGCATGATTTAAACATTTACAAAGTTAAATAGTGAAAAAAATTCATAAAAATATATTTTAAAAATTTATACTTCAAATTATGATATGAATAAGAATTATTTAACTTAAAATACCTAAATCCTCATGAAAAAGTTATAGATTAAATATCTGAAACAACAAAAACAAATGAATGTATTTTTAAGGACAGATGAAGTATTATTAATATTTTTTAAAAATATTATATTAGTAAAAATAATACACAAAGTTAAGTGACATAAAATATACTTCATTCGTCCTCAAATAATTTATCAATTTAACTTTTATATTTTAAGATTCAATATTTAATTCAAATTTTTATAAAGATAAATAGTGAAAATTCTATAAAATAACAAAAACAAAATGGATCAACTATTTGAGTATAGAAGTGGTATAAAGTTGTAAGATTCATGCTGCCGATGTAGTAAAATTTAAGGGTACACATTGCTCACCGTATAATCAACGCAAATGGTGCCACGAATGCTTGGTTAGAGATGAGCAAAGCATTCATTTTCAATATAATCCACTTCCTTAAAAAGAAAGAGAAAACAAATGAAGTATATTCTGTTTTAACTAGTTTTAATATCCGATTTCACGCTCATCAATTAATAATTACCAAAGTTCCCTTATCAAAAGAAACTAATTAACAAAGTTCTTAATGTATCAAATAACAATACATAAAATGTTACTTCGTTTATTATCCAAAATCTAAACGTAAAGTACATAAATTGATGAAAGTACACACAATAGTAAAACACCGCCTCCTTCAAACCATGTTTTGAGTGTGCTTAACTACATTACACTTGATCCCTAAAATCCACAACCAGTGATCTGGACACCCTATCACAAAAACGAACATAAAATGTTTTAACATAATACATTAACAACACCACAATGACACTACAATCAATAACGTGTAAAATAAAAAATTAAATGAAGAGTAAATTTTATTCGCAGTCCCATAAAAATAATCATTATCTTGTTTTGAGACTACAATCGCAACGTGTAAAATAAAAAAAAATTAAATGAAGAGTAAATTTTGTTGTGATTCATAAAAATAATTATTATCTTTGTTTTGATCATATTTTAAAATTTTGTTCGATTAAGGCTCTACACAACGATACCGTGTCACGTTTTGGTCTTTTCCATTCATTTGTACTGTTAATTCTAACGGTTTTATATGAATATACTCTTTTACCCTTCTATAAGAGGACTTATGATTGAAATATATCCTTAAAGTTGTTAAAACATTTCATATCTAACCTAATGTTGAATATTTACAATCTAACACCCTTTTCTTCCTAGCCCGCCCCGAAGATGTACACGAACCGAGATCTGAGTTCTGGGTCAGAAGCCGGGTCAACGTCAACACCAAGCCGGGTCCCGTATTTATCTCCAACTCCGCAGTTTCCTCCTACCAACAGCAAAAGAACAGATACCTAACCATAGCAATGTTTCCAAAGAAAACTTCTCCATAAGCATTTTTAAATTAGAAATTAAAAATTCCCTTATCAAGTAAAGAACCAAGCTATATATTGCTTAGTTAACCTGATATTACCAGTACTGTTATCTTTTGTTTGGTATGACAATAAAGGTGACAAATGTACCTTCAAAGCTCATGTTTCCTTCCCATTGTCGCCAAAAAAAAACTGCAACATGTTACCTCATCTAAGACAGAGATTAGCACGATAGAAACTTATGGCGGGGCAAGTTCGAAAAATTAAGTCCGTTTAGTTATGGAGAAGTTTCTACAGTTTTCATTTCTAAAATTCATTTGTAAATATTTGATCACACACTTAATTTTTAAGAGATGGAAAACCTTGTTTTAATGATTAGAAAACTCTAGTATTAAAATGGAAACATTTCAAACAAGGTTCCCTAATTTAATACTAGAGTTTTCAAAGATTGGAAAACCTTGTTTTCCATCTCTTCAATCCAAAGATTGGAAAACCTTGTTTTCCATCTCTTCAAACTTAGGTATATGATCAAATATTTACAAAGAAGTTTTGGAAATGAAAAAAGAGAAAAACGATTCTATGCGCAGACGTGACCCCTAAACATTATGTGTAAAAAAATTTTTAAAAAATCAGGAAACTACTTCATCAGGACATCTAAATGGAGTATTATGTTCTCCTTACCCGTATCATTCTCAAATGGATTCACAACATTAATGTCATCAAACCCTTCATCAGAACATCAAACTCTGGCAAGAGGAACCCATTTTATCACTACAGTTAGGGAAAGACCAGCAGTAAGAGTGTCGACATTTTCCTAATTAAGTGAAAATACCATTTTGCCAGACAATAATAATCTAACATTGTAAGGTTAAGCAAAACATTCCTGCAGTTCTTTACTGGTCATATAATTAGATGTTTTGTATGGGACAATATTCAAGAGAAGAAGCAAAGGTCCAATATGTCCTCAAAGGGTTTCTAAATATCCCATAACATAAAATGTAATGAAACAAAAGGTCTCGAAGGTACCCTGTTAATTCATCTATACCGATAATTATTCTAACTTTTAGATTAATAATAGCCTAATGTTTACTTCTACTAGTTTAGCATAATTAAAAGAAAATATGATCAGACCATTTATAAATAAGAATGAGTGTTTTAAAGAAAAACAATAAACAACAAGAAATCTTCGCATGAAAAATTAAGAAAATTATTGAGAGAGATCGGAAGAAGAGATAAAGAAACCATAATTTAAAGAAAGAGGGATGGGTAAGAAAAGAGATGGAGTATAAACAATTGATCACAATTAAATCAGACAATTGAATGGAGTTGATTACACGATATAATTACACATATATTATGTAAAGAAGAAAACTTCTTTTTTTTTTTTATACAAGGGGGGTAGGGCCGGGATAGGGGATACCCGAGACTCGAACTCGAGACCTCTATAAGTGTCTTCAGGAGCAAGACCACTAGGCCAAGTGCTAAGGATGTAAAGAAGAAAACTTGTTGTAATGTTGAGTTTTAATTGAATTAATTGCAGTTTACCAAGTTTCAACTTACCATAATTTGCAGGATGATTATTTGGGATGGTTAATGTAATTGATCAATGATTTAATTAGGAGATTTAATGTAGGTAATTAGCTGTTAGAAATAGGATTAGGAATGTGATCTCCATAATTAAGCTAATCATCCATTACAATTTGGGCTAACTAATTGCCACATATGGGGTTTTAAACTTGACATTTTTTAAGTGAATTAATCAATTTTCACATTTTTATTCACTAGTGAATTAGTTAATTTTTCATCCTCACTTATTCGAACCTGAGGTGAATTTTGCAAAAGTGAATTAGCCTAATTCACGTGAATTAGGCAATTTTTTCACATGATCGTTGTCCCTGTGTTTTAAATTTCAGTCTCAGACCCGGTAAAATCCCTCGTTTTTGTTTTTGTTTTGTTTTACTCGTGATCATGGTGGCATTGTTTTTTGGACAAGTGTTTGAGTTATTCACCACCAACTTCTACGTTTTTTCATGGATCCTCAAACCTATAGTCCTATTTTTCACCGTGAATTATAAAAATAATTCACTACTGAATTACTCACAAATCCGGTGAATTATATGTTCCTCTATTTTTAAGTTTGAAATCCCCTGATGTAGGAAAAAAACACGAATCCTAGATGGCGTCTATGTAGATCCTAAGTGGCTTCATGAGAATGCAGTGTTCACTTTTTTTTTCTGACTATTTTTTGTAAGTCTCCTCTATTACTCCCTCCGTCCCATCAAGATTGTTCCTTATTCCTTTTTTTGGCGCCTCACAAAGATTGCACCATTTCCCATTAAGGAAAGTTTTCATTATCAAATTTACCTTTCTATCCTCAAATATACTCTTATTAAAAGGAGAGGTGAGAGGTGAGAGCATGAGAGAGAGAAAGATTTGGGGAAGGGTGAATTTGGAAATTCACTAGTAGTCAACAGCTTCCCTTAATTTGCGTGCAAAATGAAATGGTAGAATCATTGTGGGACGGAGGGAGTAGTAGATAACTAGCTTAAATACCCGACTTCGTCACGGGAATAACTTTTTAAATATAATTCATCAAAGCAAGCAACTGTCTCATTAAACGTTTTCAATGTATAGAATATATATCATAGTATTAAATTTCGTTTGCATCGGCCGATACGCGGTTCGTTGGTACCGCCGAAACGCACCGTTTAGACCAAAATTGTATCGGCGGTCGTCGCATCGACTCAGACCGCCGTTTCGGCCGTTTGCCGTGCTGTACCGGCCGAAATGAAGAAAACGGCAGACAGGGTTTAAATGAACATTTTTAAAAGTTTGAGGATGAATCACGAATGAAAAATATCTACTAAATTAAAGAAATTAAAATACAAAATCACAAGATTCATAAAAACTTCTCACCGATTGTTTTGGAATATGTTAATTACATTAAAGAAAAAAATAATATATTAATCTATTTGAGATCCATGCTATTTAAGTTTGTTTTCCATACTTAAGTTAGTTTCGATGTTGACTAATGAGATCAGTTAGAATTATCATGTTTATATTTCTTCAGACTCCCAGTTTGTAATTTAAAAAAATTAATTTACCTCATTCATTTTTTAATTCTTTTAATTAGTATATTTAGTTCTTGTATGTAGCTAGTAAATACTTGTTTATTACATTCTTTTTCTCTTAGTCAAATAGGTGATCACCCAAGTACTCCAGGTAAAAAATTTAGAATCTCAGATACTTTTACAGGTATATATATACACACACACCGGTACAGTTTTTCCGGTACAACCGGTATATCCCCGATGTCTGTGACTGTCTCGTATCGGCAAACAAAGACGATCACCTGACGATATTTAATACCTTGGTATATATGTATATTTAGAGCAAATTTGAACCATATCTTTGCAATTTACCCCCACACATTTAATACTTACAACTTATTACACACATATCCTTACACTATACCTGAATTTACTCAACCCTTACCCTTAGAAACTAAACATTTAAACCCCTATAATCCCTCCACCCTTAGAAACTAAACATTTACCCACCCTTCACGGCAAGGGCGGGAATTCAATATGAAGACATTGCATTTAGTCTAGATCTATTTACATAAATGCTATATTAAATAAATTGAAATTGTATAGAAATTCCAATACATTTGCAGTAAACCAATTGACAGTGACTAACTGCAAGTGTGTGGTGGTTGCAAGTAATAAAATCGGGAGTACCGGGTCGAACCACAGAAACTTGGATATATTTTTTTTTGTGTTTTGTGTGTGAATTACTAATAAACTTGATGATAACTAACATGCAAGAACGATAATTGAATTGATTAAACGACTAGAGCAATTAAACTAGAGCTACAATTTGGATGACTAAAACATGCAATGAAATTAAATTATCTATTAGGAATTTTGTTCCACTTGGATCATAGGTACATGGATAAGAACTAGCTCATGAATATTGTTTAAGTCTATGTAGGAAAATATATTTGGTCTAAATCAATCTCTCAAGAGTATTTAAAGATAACAATGTCTTGTTTCCTAATTTATTGTGAATTAATCAATTTTTCTCCTATGTTAATTATGAACTCTCATGAATAATAAAAGTCATTATTTATGATCTAGCTCATGAATAATAAAAGTCATCAATTTTCCTCCTATATTATGAACTCTCATGAACTAGCTCATGAATAATAAAATTTTCTATTTATTACGTGGAGTATTTGACTCAAATTTTAATTATGCATATACAATAGTATTAATGTATAAATGTATTATAAAGTCATTATTTATTTGTATAAACATGTTTTCGTGTGCACAACTTTTCTTCTAACCTTTTATTTTTATGATTTGTTCATATTAACCTAAGACGTTTTTAATTGACTATAATGAGCAGTTCTTTTGCTTCTTTAAATGTTAAAAAACTATTTCCAATATTTGTGTACAATTTTTTTCAAGAACCCTACTATATTTTGTTAAAATTTTACAAACATTCCCAACGTCCACAATTTTCTTAATTACGTAAACAGTCATTTTCCTTTATAATGTTTGCATGTAAACCCCAAATACTTAACATGAGAATAGTTAGATTCAATACTTTTCTCCTCATACACCTAAAAAAATGGAAAAGACTGTATCAGCCGACGCGGTAACGCTTGAAAATTCCAAATAATTCTTAAAAATGGATCGTGTTGCATAAGTCAAAATGTCTAATTAATATGATTCATTTTATGATATTCTATTTTACATCAGTTACCCCATGAAAAAACCGTACCAACATTTACCATCAATGTTTTCACTCTGATCAAAGGAGAAAATGTGTTCTTAATTCCAAACATTTTCATTTATCGTTTTATTTTTTTTAATTGTCCATTGCTATGCGGGTGGGAAAAGAAACTACTCCCCCCGTCCTAGCAAATATCCAACATATTCATTTTTGGGCCGTCCTAGCAAAACTCCAACATTTCCTAAAATGAAACTTTTATACATCAACTTTGCTTTATTACCTTCCACTTTTCTTCCCACTCAAACAAATTATTTTTGTCTTATATACCTACTTTATCTTATTACCCTCTAGTCAACCACTTTTTTTAATCTCCGTGCAAAGTTAAATGCTATATTTGGTGGGACGGAGGGAGTAGTAAGTCAAATATAAATTTTCTTACATATAATAGAGAAATCAAAGATAATAAGAAACATACATATTAGGAAAGGAAAATTTAAATATATTTAGAAAAAAGAGATGGAGATAGTTTCTGAAAAACGTTCAACCAGTTGAGTGTTTCACTGTTACACTTAAAAACTCTTTTAAAATTGTCCTTTCTCCTATAAAACGATTTTCAACACCAGTATAAATATATGTCATAAAGTGTCTTTACAAATTAGCACCGGAATACTTGAGTTTGGGCTTGAATTCTTTGAGTAGAGTTGATTGGGAGTACATGGGAAGAGTTGTTCTTCAAGCTTTGCTTCCTTCTTGTATATAAAGAGATGAAACGTCATTTTTAGTTGGAGAATCATTGAGGTATAGCTGCTCAACCTTGTCAATCATCACTCAGGTGATATTTCACCCACTAGTCCAAATAGCTCATTTACAAGATTATTTGGAAGCCCGAGCCTAATTAATTGAACAATTACATATCTATCCCTCATTTTCCAAGTGCTCTAAGTGAGTGAAAATTCATCCGGTGATAAATAACATTGACAATAGTTGCTGCCATTTCCACAAAATCAACTAATCTTGAAAATAGATGTTAATATTAAAACCTAAGAGGTTAAAACAAATAAGAGTTCAAAACTTTATACTTCTCTCTTTAATCTAATCGGATAACTACTAGAAATATTCTAGAAGTGGGCTTTTTATTCAAGAAACTAGAAATGGGAGCAAGATATAAGCATAAATAGCAAGAGTGAATTAAGAAGGTAAAATTTAAACACAATCCACTAACTTTTCTAAACTTTACAAAAATATCTCAAAGTTTTGTTATCATTAAAATCTAAGTTATATGAGAATAATCCCAACAGTACTACTACTATTTATTTATGAGTAGTTTATAAAATATAATATTTAATATTATTTTTATTAATAAAAAAGACAATTGTTTTTAACTTTGACCATTCAAAGTTTTGTTGTATTAAATTTTTTTTTGATAGGGTTTTATATTAATATATATTGATAACAATTTCTTACATAATTTTACTTTATATCGAGTATCTCAAAATGCTGAGATGAAAAAAAATACAAATGTACTATCTATATATCCCAATGGAAGAATTGGCCCTGGTTATGCACATTATGCTCGTGAATTAATTATTAGAAGGGAAATTTTTATACGCATTAAACAAGACAAGAAGTATAGGTGAAGGATTAATTAACATGAAGAATTAATAAATAAAAATTTGTGACTACTTGTTCACATTTCCCTTGCGAAGGAGACCACCGTCATCCAATTAAAGGTAGACACAATATTAACATCATCCGATTTATTATCTATTATGGTATGGGTCGATATTTATTAAGATCATGCCCACCACTTCACACACATGCTTTGTTGCTTGCTTGTCTCATGCATGCATGCGCACGTCAAAATGTTATGGGAAAATGAATACAAAATAAATGGTTACTAAATTAAGAAGAAATATGTATAGAAATTTTAAGACTTAATTTTTATAAATAATTTAAGGGATGCGGGCTCCATGTTTCTATTTCATTTTGCAGCCACTTCATCCCTTAAAATAGTTTCACAATCGCTGGATTATAAATTATTAACATTTTTCTCCTGTGTAATTATAAATTGACTCTTTTAACCTGTCCAAACTTTTACTTTCACGGTTTTACTTTTAACCTACCCACCACTTCAAGCTTTTTTTGGCCCCGGAAAATAGAGGGAAAAGAGAAGGGGGGCTTTCTGTGAATTATGTAAAATTCTAGACTCGGAAATTACGTCCCGAGAAGGTCTGCCCAAACTGCCAATTAGCAGGTGCCACGTTGACAGACGTGGAGGTGCGGTGGTCACTGCCCGTGACCCTAAAAGAAAGAGCCTGGCCCACCAAGATGGCGTTAGACTGCCAGTTCTGGCCCCAGTTACGGCTCATGGGCAGCCAGTCGGTGTTGGTTCCCTTCACGCTCACTTTAACGAGGTCCCCTGCGCCTGCCACGTTGGTGACCAGAACCAGGTTGAAGTAACGGAATCCGTTAATTGTGAACCTGATTCCTCCTTCCTTCCGGCATGCCACTCTGGAAAAAACAAAACAAAAAAAAAACGGGACGAAAGAGTACTTTTTCAGAAGTGAAGGATCTCAGTAACACAAAAGTGAAAGATTAAGCCCTTGCAAGGGCGAAAATTTTGGAAACTTACCGGCGGTAACTGACTGGGACGATGCCAGCTTTATACTGTGCGATTTTGAGGAACATGGGCATGGCGAGGTCGAAATGAGGGCGAGGAGGGTTGCACCAGCCGCCGTTGTCGGAGGGGAGGTCGTAGTTGGGTGGACAGAAGTTGGTGGCGGTGATGAAGATGGAAGGGCTGCCGGGATTGCACCAACTGGGGTCATCGGCGCACTTGATCTCGAAGCACGCGCCGCAGCTCAGCCCGTCGTTAAATAGCGCTGTACTCAGCGCCGCCGTGTTCACGCCGTACCCCTGGCTGTACAGATTTCCATACCCACAAGCACCACCTGATTATTAACACAAAAAGAAATAAAGTTTCAATCTTTTCGCAATTTCCAACACACCCAGAAACGGATTTGTGAAAAAGATCACAATTTTGACAGAAAAAATGAGCAGAGCAGATTAAGCAACAAGTGAAGAAAGTGGTGTGGATATGTGATTCTATGTGAAAGTACATACCCATAGTCCCGGAAGCGTCGCTGCCGCCGTAGAAGGTGGCATGGGCGCTCTGCCAAGGGCCGCCGGTGTAGACGCCGGGGATTTTGGCGTCGACAGCCGTGAAGAAAAACAGATTTGAAGCAAAGCAGAGGAGGGTGATGAGAGAGCAGTAAGAGAAAGCCATTGATCAGAGGTTTGGTTTGTGCAGTACTTATGATGTGCGCGGAGGCTGAAGACTGGTGAAAAGCGGGAAGGAGGGAGGGGTATTTATTGAGGTGGGGCTGAAAAATGAAAATAGGCAACAATGGAGATTTATTATTACTACAATAAATGCTAAACTATTTACTACACTATTTGTTTCTTCCTACTACTATAAAGTTAGTAAATTGGGGCTTCAAACTTAAATTTTTGGAAGTGAAAAATCGAGTTATTTGTTCTTCATTTTTCACGTGAATTAGAGCTCGTGATTCACCGTTTTCTACGCAGACCTCAAGCGAATAGGACCAAAGTGAACTTAGTTGTTCACGTGAGTAGCCCCTTGTTATTCATCGGCGCTTCCAAACCTCTCGTTTTTGAAGGTCATCGTTAATTCCATCTGTTTTGCTGCCGTTGAGTAGCAAGGTCTTCTCTTTCCACTTCCTATACTTCATTCTCCATCGTTTTAGCGCTTGATCTCCCTCAATCGTCTCTTCCCAACTTTAGACGGGTACAAATTCTTCCTGGGTTAAGGCAGAAGTTGCTTAATTTTGCTTGGGTTTGCTTAATTTGTGCTGACCTGAAGTTTATTTTGAACGCTGGTAGATCACAAATATGTGCAATGCGCAAGGAAGTCTGCACATACTTTCGCACAAAGTTGTGCGCGACACATATGTGCGCACAAATAAGTGCACAATATAATTGACACACTTCCATAACTAACTCTAGCCTTAAAGACGATGATGATCTAACAAGGTAGTCATGTGGATCTGACAAGGTAGTGATGTCGATCTAACTAGATAGTGATGTCGATCTAACAAGATAGTGATGTCGATCTAAACAACTCATCATGCTGATCACCATTTTATGCTGATCAATCAATTATGTATGTCGATCTAACAAGGTGGTCATGTGGATCTGACGATGTTGATCTAAACAACTTATCATGCTGATCTATTATCAATGCTGATCTATCAAGTAGTTATGTCGATCTAATAAGGTAGTCATGTGGATCTGACGATGATGATCTAAACAACTTATCATGCCGATCTATTATCAATGCCGACCTATCAATTAGTTATGTCGATCTAACAAGGTAGTCATATGGATCTGACAAGGTAGTGATGTCGATCTAACTAGGTAGTCATGTCGATCTAACAAGATAGTGATGTCGATCTAAACAACTCATCATACTGATCACCATTTTATACTGATCAATCAAGTAAGTACAATAGGTAGAAGAACAACATAAAAGGTAAGGAAAAAGTGGCGGGAAGGGCTGGATCACAAATATGTGCGCGGCGCACGACAACAGTTCGCACATAGTCTCGCACAACGTTGTGCGCGGCACACATCTGTGCGCACAATATAATTGACACACTTCCAGTAAACGCACAGTGAAGCACACAGACTAGAAAAAGGTAAGGGAAAAGAGGCGGGAAAAGGCTAGGTGCGCGAAATTCACGCCCCAACCCCCTTCAATTTCACGGGCTCCTCAAACTTATTCATTTTTCTCATTCACCTCTCAAATCCTTAGTTATTAGGTGAAAAACTCATCCCCCAATTTTTAAATTTGAAGCCCCCTAATATTATATGGCACCTCCCTCCATCAAGATCGTTTCATTTAACCTTTATGTTCGTGTTTAACTTAATTTTTCATTATAAAAAAATAATTAAAAAAATTAATATATATATATATTTATATATATATATATAAATTAGACACATTTAAATAACATATACATATCGAATTATCAAAGGTACGTTAAGCTTTTAAATTTTCAAATGACATTAGATTGGAAAAACCTAAAAATTGAAAATCATCCATTCTGAACTAATTGACATTAGTGCACAAAAAATCCATTATTTATTCAAGGACGTAAAGTCAACCTTCTAAATCTGGTGCATGGCCGTTTTGGAAATCATAAATGTCTTTTTTTTTTAATTTAAAGATTTTTAGGAGAAGCTTAAAAGATAAGTAACTAAATTACTTCAAATACTGCTATATATATATGGAGAAAAAACCGTTGGGAGGACTTCCCCTCGAAAAGATCCAACTTAATGCTATATAAACCCATATATAAACCTTAATTAAAATTTTTTTTTGTGAGGTCGTCGTGTATTTATTTTGAGAAAAAATTAAGGTCCATAAATAAATTAACCCATATCATAAACGTATGTCAGCCTCTGTTTTTATGCGAGGGTTAAGAAACGTTTAGGGTCAGGTCACCTCTTTGATTGAAGGCAAAGTAACGATCCAAGTGGGCGTGCAAATACACATGGGCATGCATAATTCATCATTTCGTTTTTTGTTTGTACGTATTTTCATTATTTTTTTCATTGGTGCAAATTAACTTATTATCAACAGCCAATTAGAAGCACATGCATGCATCCATGAAACAATTATGAGCCAAGAATGAGAACTGTCGTGACTCTTAATTTCTGTCTGGTAATGGTATCAGACCAGACCAGACTAATTGTGAACGTGTATTTCACACTAACTAGCTAGCTAGCTAGCCCCGGTTTGGTTTTTTAATTCATTTATTTTAGTTTTAAACTGATTTTTTTATAATTATTAATTATATATGGGGTACAATTAATCATCCATTAGTTTGATAATTATATACTCGTATATATGTTTTTGATACTACATGCACTTCATATTTTATGAACTTGAATTACAGTATCAAATAATTAAGGGCAGGTGTGTTCACACTAGACTTATTGTATTAATGTAATAGTGTAATGAAATGACTGATCAATGGTTGCACTATTATGTTTGGTATGCTCTTAATAACTTTGATAATGATCATACATACAGATTATAGATAATAAAACAACAATGAAAACATTTTAATTAGGCTTGGATGATCGTGATCATCTTTTCTTCGAGTGTTCTAATTCAAGACGTGTACATGAGTTAATTGCGTGTTGCAAGCTTGATTGGCCTTATCATTAGTCTTATTAATTACGGAATTACTGGATATTGAAAGGCAACGAAGAACAAGGCCGATTAAGGCTAAGGTTCAAAAATCCTTTTTTTGGTGTTGTTTGTCTATCATCTTTGGCTGAATTAGAGGAATGCCTGACTCCATACTCACTTGCAGGGTAGTTGGCATGATCAACTTGTTGGCAATATTGTGTGATCTCTAGTGTTGATATAGTACTGATTTGTTTGATTGATTTTTTGTTTGTCATAAATTGTATTATATATATAGCCCTGATTTTGTTGTGCAATAAAGTAATATATATAATTTCATTTTTGCTTAATTATTTTTGAGATAGCTAGGTTTTGCCATTTTTACTGTTGGTTATCACCCTTAGCCGAAAGTACATGTATTTTCGGCCAAAAGGGGTGTGCCAACCACCACTTGGCACCTCTCCCTTATCTATAAATAAAGGGAGAGACACCACAACACATAGACACACCAAAACGGAAACACTTGCTCTCCCTCTCATTCTCTTGGCCGAAATTACTAAGCATATTTGTTAGAGTTTTCGGGTGGATTAATATTGTGTTTACTTCAGCACAATTTCGCCTCTTGGATGCATCCTCAATTCATCCTTATCGAGCGATTCTTTGAAATTGAAGATTGCGTAAGGCAGAATACACACTTCATCTTCAACATATCCCTTGGAGCACAAGGTACGCTTTCGCCTTCTTCTTCTTCTTCTTCTTCTTCTTCTTCTTCGTTCTTCCCTTTCTTCTTCCGATGATGAATGGTGAAGAACGGCATGATTATGAATAAAACACATCATGCGCTGTTAATTAGAATCACTATATCTAAACGTGCATGTAACATGATTGAAGTCCTGAAGAACTTCAAAATCTTCATCGAAATCCCCCCAAACAGTGAAACAACCATCCGGTACAAACACCCGCCTCCATGGCGGTGTCCTTCTGCAATGCATCCAAAACGCTAAAGCAGTGGCGCCCAACACGCGAAGGAGGCCTGACTGAGCGGACATTGGAAGCGGATCTGAGAGGAAGATCGGCGCTGCCGGCATCCATGCTTGCGGAAACCTTTTCCTCAATAGATTCACTAATGAGATTCCAGCTCCTAAAGTGCATATAAGGTCAGCCCCATGCCCCCTTCACAACCTTGGGGCACCAATGACAAGGGCTTGGGCTAGGAAGGCAAGAGAGGCACTAGTGGTGTTCATGAAGATTTGGGCCGAAATTGAGGAGCATGGCAGGGAGCATCAAGGCTTGGCTGGAAGGATTGAAGACTTGGGCTTGAAGATGGGAGACCAAGGAGGAAGTTTAAGGTGCAAAGGCTTGCACCTAAGTGTAGTGCACCAAGCGCAAGGCATTGGCGCGGATGCATGCACACCAAGGTTGGAGACTCATAACATCAGAATTGGGCGGCAACTTGGAGAGCCTCTAACTCCATTATCTGAACTCCAAATTGAGCTTTCAAATACACTATTTTGTAGTTCAGGAAGTGAGGAATCTAACAAGATCATTTACAGCCCATTTGAAGTTCTGTAGCATCCGTGAGGCCCGTTACAAGAAGGGATGTCGGGCTGGGATCATGAAAGGGCCTATTTGTATCTTGAACTCTATTATTTACTTGTTTTCACTTAGTTTAGCTTAAGCCTAGTTAATATTAGCTTAAGTTAAATTAGAAAAACTCAGGAATCTATGTGAGGAGAGAGGTTGAGGGGTATATCCAAGGTCCTGTCTCACTTATGCAAAGTAGATCTCATATGAAAGCTTTCTTCAACATTGTGAAGGAACTTGAGCTCTCAACTCTATGCTTTTCATCTCCAACCCTTAGGGTTTGTTCATAGCCTCGAGATACATCTCTAGTGTTGCCTTCACATCGTTGGAGGAGGTTCTAGAGCCATCATCCACCCACATCCGGCGCTATAACCCTTGTTGCCAAGCCATCCGGACTTGGAGGTGAGGGTTCCCGGCACATCTATCTGCCATTGTTGTGTCCAAGAGCTAGATCTGTTAGAACAAGACCTCCTAAACACCAAGGAGGTTGTTATCATTCACCCATGGGGAAGAGCAAATCGGTCGATGTTCGAGCTGCAGCGGAAAGCCCCCAAGGAGAAACAAAGCGCAAGCGGAGAACCCCCAAATGCGACAACAGCCTGAGCAGAACACGAACGATGAATCACATGGAGAATCGGATAGAAAACGAGCCACCAGTCGACAGCCCCGCCTCCGCCATCGTGAAATCGAACGCAAATGAGCCTCAAAGGAGCAAACTGAAATGGCAGTCCGAAGGCAACCCTGACCAATACAACAAAGAGGTCAGGCGGTTGACCCCGAAAAGCATCGACCGGCCGGTGGAGCGACACCGCAGGTGACGAGAAGCCCTAGACGGATGCAAGCACGCCAAGGAGAAAAGCTTGAGCCGGCACTGGCCAAGGCTGGAGGCCCTGGAGCAAAGCGGCGGCGCATGTTTTAGGTTTTTACAAGCTCCGGTCTTTAACCTAGCTACTAAATCTATCCTTAAAAAGGGGATATGATATGACCAATCCACAAATCACCGCTCTTCTAAACCCAGATTTTAACCTTAATTACACTTTTTTCTTTTAATTCAAAACTGCTATTAATTTCTGTTATGTCCTCCATCAATAATCTCCACCACTTTACATGCATATAATGATTGCTCGATTGATACCTATCTATTGATAATTTACAATAATCTACAAACAATTAAACTATTGACCCTAACCGTTGGTTCATGTCTGTTTTTCTTGTTTTCAATGTACACATGGTTTCATTGTTCCTTTAATTGGAACAAACACATTACATGCATGTTAAAGATTATAAACAAATGTTTTAGTTTTATTAGGTACACAAGTTGGGTACAATTTAGGACGCAAAGAAAGTTTAGTGCTCCATAATAATTTAAGGGAAATGTCTAAATTTGCCATCAACGTTTACCTATTGGCATCTTTTTACCACTTCTCCAAAAAATGGCTCAATTTTGCCATCATTTTATGTTGGAGTGATTCCTTTTTGCCTTTTAGTGAAAAATCTTGGTTGATAGTCAAATGATCAGAATGATAAGAACTTTCTTACCATTGACAAAGAAACGTGTTCTCTTCAGACTAAGGCTAATGAACTTTCCTTACCTAAAAGACGTGAGATTTAGAACCTTCCCAATGCTCGGCGAAAATAGTTGAATGACTGTGGCAAGTTGTGATCGAATAACAAGAACCTTCTTATTATTCGTGAAGCGAAAGAACTTTCCTTACTTCTCCTAGTAGGAACATTCCTATTTAGTTGAATAGTGGAAACCTTCACACTATTTGAGGTTAAAGAACTTTCCTTGCCTCAAGAATTTGGGATCGAGAACCTTCTCGATAAAAGCTACTGAATGACTGGTGAAGCTTTCTCGAATAACAAGAACCTTCTTTTTATTTATGAAGGGAAAAAATATATCTTTCCCTTATGAAGTGAAGGAACATTTCCTGCTTCTCTGGAAACTTGATTGATATCTTGATATAAGAAAAATGGTAAGAACTCTCTTACCATTTGAGCAAAGAAATCTTTCTTTCTGGACCTTGACAAAGGAACCTTCCTTGCCTTTGGTGATTTTTTTTTGGTATCCTGAAATGAGAAGAATGGAAAGAACCTTCTTACCATTAACGAAGAAAAACCTTTATCTTCGAATTAAGGTTAAAAAACCTTTCTTACCTTTTTTAAAAATCTGAGTATTTGAGATTGATGGAAAAATTGACAAAATGACTAAACTTCTGAGAATAGAAATTGCACCAAATGAGCGAAGTTTTTTGAAAATTAGGAAAGTTTGATAGAATGACTAAACTTCTCAGATGAGAAATTGCACAAAACAAGCAGATTTTGAAAATGACGAAGTTTGACGAAACGACTAAACTTTAGTAGATTTCTAAAAATGTATGAAAGTTTGACAAAATGACTAAACTTTCATAAATTGAGAAGTTGCACAAAATGAGTGAATTTCTAAAGATAAGAGGAGTTTGACAAAACGACTTGACGCGAAACCGACAAGTGATCTAGATGCACCCATGTGCAACCTTGAGGATTCAAGAGCTCACATGCCAAAAGAAGAGGTCATTGGCTTTTGTGACACTTCTACCTTCAATGAATCAAATGATAAGGAGCAGCCTAGAGCCAAATATCAAGATCCATTCATTGTTCTTGGAGGATCAACTACAAAAAGTCAAACCAAGAAGGCAAAGAACATTCTCAACCTGTTGATGGACAGTTTTGAAAGCTTGAGGAGCAAAATGAACATATTCTTGGAGATGAAGGAAAAGTGCAAGCACTCCTCAATTTGGGTCAACCCAATTCTCAAAGTGTGCAAACAATTATCAACATTTCAGTTTGGGCTCAACCAAATGACAATTTGGCCCAAGTGCATGGTTCATGAATTTCTCAACCTGTTGAGTTTCCAGCTGGCGCATTCAATGCACTTCAAAGGCTTCCAACCGTTCACTTCTCATCAAGGACGAACTTCAGCAGCCTTAAGAACTCAAGAGTCATCCAAAATCATCCAGAAACCATTGGGGAAGAAGGAGTTACAAGCCTTGAAGCCCCTCCTGTCACGACCACCCCGCCTGGTTACGGAGGCGGAGCCGCCCGCGACGTTCGGAAGCGGAAGCTACGGCGGAAAGCGCGGTAACGGTACTACCGAAACCCGCTACGCGCAGTGGTCCCATGACCCGGCCCGCAAAGTCTCGTTCTCGAAGGCCCGACGCTTGAGAACACTTTCCTCACTGAACAGATTGGTCGTACTACGACCCGCAACCTACAAAACTCATACATGGAAAGTATACAAAATAACTTAACATTCCATGATGAGCCCCGCCCCACTGAAATAGGCGAGAGCTCGACCTTCACCAAACATGCAGTTCATGGAATAACATACATTACTCATGATAAACAGAACACGGAACCCATTTCAGATACATATCCAAGATACGCAAGTCGGGGCTCCGCCCTCGACTCAGAAGGAAATACAGAATCAGAATATATCCCAGAGTATACAGAAACCATAACATGATCTGTGTACTAACATGCATGCCACTACACCTACAGAGCCATCAAAGCAGAAACCCTAGAATACCTAGGTGCAGAATCTGGAAACCTCTCGCTCAGAAGATTCCCGCACGTAGTACTGCTGCTGCTAAACCACAACCAAAGAGAGAAATGAGAGTTAGTCAACCTCAATATCCAACAGAACAGAAATATGGTTCACCAACCGAAACCTCTACCGAGACTACCCCTTATAACAGAACAGAACAAAACAGAACAGAGGTTCCTCAAGGGAACTGTCGATACTTGAACACCAAAAACCAACCGAAAGCACCGCGGATCTCTAGTCCGCCGGTTGCTTGTCAGGTCGACCTGAAAGGTGGTAAACAGAAAGGGGTGAGTCCTCGGGAGGACCCAGTAAGGGCTGAGGTAAGATACAGTTTGTACAAGTGCTGCCGAGCCGAACCTGCAAAACAGAACAAACACAAGCAAATATACATATATAAAACCAAAAATTCCACGGGAATATCACCAAACCCCGTAGAGAAGTACCACCAAACCCCGTAGGGAAATACACCACCAAACCCCGTAGGGAAGTACACAACCAAACCCCGTAGGGAAGTACCGAACCAAACCCCGTAGGGAAGTACCAAACCAAACCCCGTAGGGAAGTACCGAACCAAACCCCGTAGGGAAGTACCAAACCAAACCCCGTAGGGAAGTACCGAACCAAACCCCGTAGGGAAGTACCGAACCAAACCCCGTAGGGAAGTACCGAACCAAACCCCGTAGGGAAGTACCGAACCAAACCCCGTAGGGAAGTACCAAACCAAACCCCGTAGGGAAGTACCAAACCAAACCCCGTAGGGAAGTACCAAATATCCAGAACAGATAAAAGATATACAGAACAGATAAGGAATATACAGAACAGATAAGAAATATACAAAACAGATAAGAAACCCGAGGTCTCCAAGACCATTCCGGGCCTTGAGACTACAAGCATGTACCTTACCACGTGACAGGCCCCAGAATCACCGAACCACCGTCCTCAACCCGGAACCCGCCTCAACTAAACCCGATATACATATAATCCAGCCCAAAATGCATAACGAGAGAAGTTGAGCCCTTACCTCAGAAAAACCGCTCCACAGCACAAACCCCGGAAAATCCCGGCTCCCGGCCCGAAATGTGGCAGTGTGCCTTATAAGGTCCCGCACAACTCCACCAACGTAGAAACACACTGAACAACCACATACAAGTCAGAACTCACCAAAACAAACCCCCAGAAACCAAACCTGCACAATCCCGCACTTTCCCGCAAAAATCCATAGAAAGCTCGGTTTCTCAAATCGAGCTAGAACATTGATATTCAAACATCCACGAACACAACCAAACCTTTAAATCATACCTTCTTCCCAAATCGTTCACACAAGTCCGAATCGAAATCCTCGTTCAGCTGTCCCGGTACAAATTTCGCCAGAGTTTCAACTGCGTTTCCAACTACCCCCTGTTCACAAATAATCCACAGATACAGAATATATGTTCAGAATTCATAGGATCATCCAATATCATTGGCGCCAAAACCGAGGCTCGGGTCGGAAAAAATGGCTTTCACCCTGAGCTCGTTCTAACAAAACCAATTACACCATCAGAATCAGAACTTCGCTCAGATCACAAATATATCCTTACCTTTCGCTGAATCCACCGTTGGATTTTACACCAAATTTTTCAGACGCACTTCGGCACCACCTCAGGCGCGTTTCTTCCTACGCTCCTGTTATCAAACATGCACAAGAAGGTGTCGGGAACGTTTAGAAACCAATAAATCAAACAAACCTTGTGATTCCATAATCACTTCCAACCTTCAGAAGCTCACGGTTTCCAAACCGAGCTGAATATTCACAAACCGACCTTAGAGTATTCACTTACACAGTACAATGATCGTTTGGTACCCTTACCTCGAAGCTTCTTCGAGTTTCCACCAAGTTTAGTTTTGGCCCAACAATGGCGTCTCCATGGAAGCTTTCACGGATGAAGAAGGAAGAAGATGAAGAAAAGTGAAGAAAATGTAATTTTCTTCCTTTATATATATTTTCTTCTTTTTTTTCCATTTCCTTTTCCATCTCTTCTTATATGATGCCAAGTGTCCACTTTCTTTTCTTCCTTTCAAGTAGCCGACCTTCTCTCCTTCTTTTTCCAAATTATTGCTGATTTTTGGGCCAATTACAAATTGGTCCCCAAACTTTCCAAAAGTTGCAATTTAGCCCAACCGCAACTTTCAAACCGCTTCTCCAACTGGAACAAAAATTGAAAACAACACTCGGAACATCATATCACACACAAATCATGTTTCACATGTTTAATTATAAGTCCCGAGTGTCATACCGTGCCAGCTTAACCCGAGCAAATCCCGACGTGCGCGCGTGCTAACCCGAACCAAAAATCCCGCCATGCCAAAAATCCTCGATTATCACCATAAAATCCGTCCCAAAATATAACATACCTTACACCCAAGCCGTCGCAAAATTTTCATCCCGATCCCCGGGAGTCGCCCGGGACCGAACGTCCCGTCCCAAAACACATACTCCGTAAAAGGATTCGCGACGTTCCCACGATTCTAAATATGCAAACAGTTTCCTTTTCCGAGGTCCCGGGAGCGCTACCGAGCCCGCTGTACGTCCCGAGACAAGTCCCGGCCCCGAAAAAAATATTTTCCGCGGAAATGTCCGGGGGACCCGTGTGACTTCAAAACCAGAAGAATTCCCAAAAATAATACTCAGATAAGTCTCGGGAGCTGTCTGACTGCCCAAACACATGACCCGCAGGCCAAAACCGGAGTCCCGGGTCACCCAAGTCACAACCCGCTCGGGGTGACCGTAAGACCTCCATCAAGAGCACTTAAATGAGGATCATTTACTCCTCATTTATTTGGCCAAAACTCATCCCTCATCTTCCAACTCGAATTTCCATCATTTTATTTCAATTTTTAGATATATTTTTGGCTATTTCTACCCCTTAGCTAGCCTAGAATAAGTTTAGAAATATTTGTTTTAAATTCTCATATTTACATTTCCTTTTAATTTCCATCATTAAGAGTGGAGATGAAGGGACTTGTAAATTGATTTGGATGTTTAGCTTCCTTGTCCTATAAAAAGGAGTCTAGGTGAATTTGCAAGAGACAATTCAATCATCACATATATTTCACCTTTTTTCCTTGGAATTGAGAGTGATTCTATTTTCAACCTATCTACATTTTTCCACTCAATTCTTGTTGAGTTTTCTTGACAAGTCCACTAAGACCAATATTGCATTCTTATTGGAAGAAGGAGGTGTTGGCCCCATCATCATTCCCCCTCAATTTTGGCAACGAAGATTTTCTTTGTCTTGGACCTTTTTTGGTATCAAGAAGGAGGAGTCGCCAAAGACATAACACCATCTTTGTCTGGGCAAGGATCGAGGAGGATTTGGCTGCCATATCCGTTTGTTTCACAAGCTTCCGCATCGTTTTGTTTCTATGCATTTCGGATCCACAACCTGTTGACATTTTTGCCTCGTCAATCATACCTACCCCATATTGCTCCTTTGTTGGCTAGATCTACTCTTCGTGTTCTAGGATTCCCTCCCAGTTCACATCGATTGGTATCAGAACAATCTGACAACCACATCAATTGGTATCAAAGCATACTGACAACCACATCAATTGGTATCAGAACCACTTGCTCAACAAGGAGAAGTTTTTCTACCATTTTCTTTTTATTTTACAACATATATCATTTTTGTTATCATTGTGTTTTTCTCGGTTGTTCTTGCCATTTTTAATTTATTGTTTCAGTATTGTGCAATCTGCATAGAAAAAAAGAAAAAAAATCGCATCTTATTTGCATTGAAAAAAATCTAACATTGGTTCAACCTGTTGACAGATTGCAGAAAAGCCAATTTAAAGAATTCTTGGAACAATCTCAAACAAAAGGCAAGAAAAAGAACAACCTCAGAGCCTTTTCAAACTTGTTTTTTCAAAATTTGCGGAATATCCTTTTCCAAAACCTACAAAAGAACCATTTTACAAAAAGTAACAACACTTCTTTCAACCTGTTGAGGTCTGTTGAGGTTTTATTTTATTGTGTCTTTTGAGTCTTGTTTTAAATCACTTTTTCACGAATTTTGAGCTAGAAGAAGTTACTAGGTTTATAAAGAGAATCTCGTGAGAATCTGAGTGAAAATGGCTAACGAAAGATTGCTAGTACAATTCAAAAAAATGTTGCAGGAACAAGTTGCTCCAATAAATGAAAGGTTTGCCCGATTCGATAATGGTTAAAAAGCAGAAAAGCCTCATGACCGAGGATGTCTCAAACGCCTTTAAACCATTGTCCAAGGCACTAAATGTGTTGAAGACTACCATAAAGAGATGGAGACAGCCCTTCTTATGGCAGGTATGGTTGAGAAAGGAGAAGCCAAAATGTCTAGGTTCATTCAAGAACTTAGACCCGCGATTGTGGAGATCTTGAAGTTATGTGAGTATAATAGTTTTCATGAGTTGTTGCAAAAAGTCATCAGAATAGAAAGAAAGATTGAGAGAGGCAACACTTCCGCCAAGGTTCGACGATACAACACTTTACCGAAAACTCCACAAAGATCCCGACCATCACCAGCAAAGCAAAAGGTACCCCTTCCAAACCTTCCATTTCTAGCCCTTCCACTTCCCAAGACCATTTCAAAAATCATCAACCTTTTAAATCTCGTCATGGGATTGAATTTCTGGAAGTAATGACCATGAGAAATGAAGAGAGCAAAAGTACTCAACTTGTTAAGACAAATGTGCACAACATGTGTTGCCGAAGAAGAATTGGTCTTTCCAGTTGAAGGTACTTTGATGACAAGAAGGAAAGTTCTACTTGTGCAAGCGAATCCTCCGGCTTCTCAAGAAGATACTCCTCTTCATTCAAGAGTGCGTGTTGTTGGTGTGACCAATCAATACACTCAACTGTTGACGAGCGTTCGCTGTGGTGCCTTTATCCCAACAACAAACCCATGACAACAAGATCCACCTTCAAAGTGAGTCCAAGGGTAAGATGGGTAAACACATGAGAAACACTGAAAATAAAATGAAATCCCAAGTGGATTTGCAAGAATCAAGTGTCTTTTGGGATGGTGAGAGAATAACTAGGAAAAAGAGAGATGAATGCTTGAGAGAAAATAGTGAGCAAAAGACCCAAGTTGTCTTATCAAAAGAAAGAGTTAGTGTTTCGAGTGGAAAAATAATGACTTTGAGAGAAAACAAGAGCCACCTCCACTAGCTCAACATGTTGAACCAGAGAGCACCTTGCCTCCAACAATCCCAAATGATTTACTAACGTCTAATGAATTGCAAGTTTGTTCTTCTTTGATGTTTGCGCAGGAGAATGATGATGTTCAAGAAGGCAAAAACATCAACCTTAAAGAAGAGCAAGAAGTTGAGGTTGAAGTACCACTTGTGCCACCTTTGAAAATTGTTTCTACAATTGTCCAACATGTTGAAAATCAAAGTGAAAAGTTGTTGTTTGAAGCATCATCTAGAAAGGAAGAAAAACCGCATCAAGAAGAAACGTCAGTTTTGAGGGATGATAACTTCTCTCTTTACTCAAATAAATTATTTGTTAAAAATGTTTCTTTGAGTATTAATTTGCTTGATGTTGGAAAATCAAAGCTGTGCATGAAATTATTCCATTGAATGATTTGTGCTCTAGTTTAGGATTGGTTCTGTCTTCTCAATGTGTTGAATATGTTGACTCATATGCTTCATTGTTATTGCCTAAGATTGATTGGAAAATTATTCTTAAACATGCGTTGTTTTCACAATCTATTCTTACTATTGTTGAAAGCAAATTTGTTGCTAATTATTGTCTAACACATTCTCAACGTGTTGACTGTGATTTGAAAATTGCACCATTGAATTGGTCACATGCAGATGTTAAACATGTTGAATATTCCGGAAATAAATTGGACAATTCTAGAATTAGTGTTGAATTCAACTTTGATCAGGAATTGTTCTTATGTGTTAAGATGAAGGATGCATACATTTTGTTGTTGAATGAAATGAATGAAAGACCCATATTCGTGTTTGATCCGGGAGTATGTTTGCATCCATTCAACCTGTTGAGTAAGCATGAGAAAAATTTCTTTCCAAGTTCATTGCTTGAAAGTGGTGAAGTTTTATCTACTACCATGTTTCGAATTGAGTTGATTAAAAATGGTGATACTTTACGATGTACTTGTTTCAGTTTAAGTTCACCATATGATGATTTGTGTTATGACGTCTTCATTGAACGTGTATGTAAGCATGTCTTGATCTTTGAAAAGCAAGTTTTGGATGAATTTATGTGTTTAGGGACACATGCTAAATTAATTGGTCATAATTTGTGCATTGAACTTGTCGTATGTATGCTAAATCTTGAATATCTGGTGGTATCAATTTTTGCATATTTGTTAGCTATATGTTCAATATATGTTCATGTTAATGAATCATCCCTAAAGCAATCATGTGATGTAAAGGATGAACTAGGTACCATATCATGTGAAATTGTCACTTCCAATCACTTAGTTCATCACATTGATTTTTCCAAGTAATTACATATTTTGTTCTCATACATTTTATGTGTTGATATTTCTGCCCATAATGTTTATAATCTAGCCAAAGAGAAAGGGCTACATTTCTTTTGCAGATTCAAAGGATTCATATTTGAAGTCCTGAGCTTCCAAAAAGATGTCCACATTCATGAGAAATTACTTCAAAAAATTTCAAGACATAAGAGGGCTACCAAGGGAAGTAATTTGTTTCTCAACTTCTTTATGCATTGGATGTACATGTTTGGAATTTCTTCATCTAACCTCCTATATTTTTCTGTTACAGAACATTATGATTCGAGGTCGAATCATTTTTAAGAGGGAGGGAATGACGCGAAACCAACAAGTGATCTAGATGCACCCATGTGCAACCTTGAGGATCCAAGAGCTCACATGCCAAAGAAGAGGTCATTGGCTTTTGTGACACTTCCACCTTCAATGAATCAAATGATAAGGAGCAGCTTAGAGCCAAATATCAAGATCCATTCATTGTTCTTGGAGGATCAACTACAAAAAGTCAAACCAAGAAGACAAAGAACATTCTCAACCTGTTGATGGACAGTTTTGAAAGCTTGAGGAGCAAAATGAACATATTCTTGGAGATGAAGGAAAAGTGCAAGCACTCCTCAATTTGGGTCAACCCAATTCTCAAATTGTGCAAACAATTATCAACATTTCGGTTTGGGCTCAACCAAATGACAATTTGGCCCAAGTGCATGGTTCACGAATTTCTCAACCTGTTGAGTTTCCAGCTGGCGCATTCAATGCACTTCAAAGGCTTCCAACCGTTCACTTCTCATCAAGGACGAACTTCAAGAAATTTCGAGGACTCAAGAGTCATCCAAAATCATCCAGAAACCATTGGTCATGAAGGAGTTACAAGCCTTGAAGCCCCTCCATCAAGAGCACTTAAATGAAGATCATTTACTCCTCATTTATTTGGCCAAAACTCATCCCTCATCTTCCAACTCGAATTTTCATCATTTTATTTCGGTTTTAGATATATTTTGGCTAGTTCTACCCCTTAGCTAGCCTAGAATAAGTTTAGAAATAATTGTTTTAAATTCTCATATTTACATTTCCTTTTAATTTCCATCATTAAGAGTGGAGATGAAGGGACTTGTAAATTGATTTGGATGTTTAGCTTCCTTGTCCTATAAAAGGGAGTCTAGGTGAATTTGCAAGAGACAATTCAATCATCAAATATATTTCACCTTTTTCCTTGAAATTGAGAGTGATTCTCTTCTCAACCTATCTACATTTTTCCACTCAATTCTTGTTGAGTTTTCTTGACAAGTCTACTAAGACCAATATTGCCTTCTCATTGGAAGAATGAGGTGTTGGCCCCATCATCATTTCCCCTCAATTTTAGCAATGAAGGCTTTCTTTGTCTTGGACTTGGACCTTTTTTGGTATCAAGGAGGAGTCGCCAAAGGCATAACACCATCTTTGTCTGGGCAAGGATCCAAGAAGAGTTGGCGGCCATATCCGTTCGTTTCACAAGCTTCCGCATCGTTTTGTTTTTGTGCATTCCGGATCTGTCAACCTGTTGACATTTTCGCCTCATCAATCATACCTACTCCGTGTTGCCCCTTTATTGGCTAGATCTGCTCTTCGTGTTCCAGGATACCCTCCTAGTTCACATCGATTGGTATCAGAACAATCTGACAACCACATCACGACTAAACTTCCCAGATGAGATATTGCAAAAACAAATGAGCGAATTTCTAAAGACAACTGAACTTCCCAGATGAGAAATTGCACAAAATGATCGAATTTCTAAAAAACGAGGGGATTTTGACAAAACGTTGAGGGAAGAAACTTTTCTTTCCTTCATGAAGCCTCTTGTTTTTAGATTGCCACCTCCCCTTTGCTCCAATCTTCAATCCAATTTGTAGGTGAATTCGTGACTTCCATTAGCACAAGCTTCATCCTTCAGTCCAATCTTGAGGAACAGGAGTGATTCATGGGGGAGTGTTTCATGGAGCTGATGAGTTGCCACCATATTTCCTGGAGGAATAACAGCAAGCTTTCACATGCTGCTTCTTCTCTCGCTTTTTTGTTTTGTTTTCGTTTATTTAAACTGAATAGAGCACCCCTTAAATCGTAAAATAATGAAAAATCACAAAATAGTCAAAGTGACAAAAAGTACACAAAATAATGACAAAAAATCACATAAAATAAAAATATCGAAATATACAAAACAAAACACAAATACAAATTAGATATTACTACAACCCTAGTGACTGTTAACCACCACGATGCGAGCAAACCTCCACCACCACGATGCATGTAAACCTCCCACATTCGCCACTACTCCACCTTCCCCTCAGTCGCAAACATGGGCAACCATCCCACTACCTCAGGTCATGGGACATCCAAAACCTCAAGGTTGCCTATAAAAGGACAACTTTGGAAAGGTATACCCTATCTACACACCCCACTCCTCTCTCTGCTCCTGAGTACTCTGTTTTATCCTTCGCAGATCACTCCGTAGCTGTCGATCGTCGTTCTCAGCACCAAGTCACTTCATCCAGCATTTGAGTGACCGGACCGCAAAGGAACGAGACTATCAGGATGCTGCTTTGAATAACCTTCACAACTTCATGATTTTTTTTAATTTACTTATACTACTTTAAGCAGCAAGAGTATACTACATTTGTCCCCAAAAAATTGATGCTTCTTTTTTCGCTTGTTTCACGTGATACATGCTGACTTGTTATGTTTTTTAAGTCTCCCTTGACCAATTCATGTCGTTATCCTGTGTCAGTAACCTGCTAAATGTTTACTACCTGCAAAAGTTACCTAATAGCAGTAATCTGTTTATATTAAAACATTACTACAGATTATACTCTCTCCTTCTCATAAGTGGTGCAATGTTTAGCAAACCAGCAGTGCTTTCCACTGTTGTCATGGGAGCACTGAGCTTTATTATTCTCTCTGAGTTGTGATTGTTGTGCTATATTCTTACAGTTCTGAACATGAATCTGAACTTTGAAACATCGGTGCAATTTTTTTCAGGATATGTACTTGGATGTAAATGAAATTTTACCCTTGTTTTGTGATTGAAGTCATATTTTGGCTTGTCTAGACTTTTGCATTGAAGAAAGTGTCTTAGTGAGTGCCTTATCCTTTTCACTCTTTGAAAACTTATTTCCTTTTGATACAGGAATCAGTATGTCATTCCACTTGTCTGGGCTTCATGGCATTTTTTTTATCTAAAAAAAAGTAAGTAGCTGCAAAGGTCAAGAGAATTTTTTTTATCAAAGATAGTTTTGAAGTACTAGCAGCAAAAGTAAGTTTGACGAATGGATATTCTGGGAGCAACATCAAGGTAGGTTGTTGTCCCCAGGGTTTGATAAAATCTTGTCCAATTTCCATGGTCTGGGTGCTTATGTGTGCATTCTTCTTTTGCAGAATCTTTGTGTAACTGCTGCACACCATCCAATCAAGGAGATTTTGGAAAAAAAGAAAAAGGTAGGTTTCCTAACCCATGCTTGAGTTCTTATATGCTTCTGGAATGTTTGTTTGTAACTTGGATAGCTGTAACTACGCATGGTCATTGGCTTAATTAAAGCTGTCAAGGATACTTTTCACACAGGATACCATGGGTCATTCTTGTTCACTGCTAAGGGTTTGAAAGAGTCCCCTTTCAATCTTCCCTCTGCCAGATTATTAAGTTTTTGTTTCTTTTAAAGCTCAATTCCTGTATTTTCTCTGTGAGGATGTGAAGCAACGTATCAATTAGATTTTCCTTCATGACAAAAACATGACCATTCATTTGGATTATTACTCATTTTTGCTCTCTTTCTCTCTGTACACGCACACGCATGCATACATACTGGTTACATTCACAAGAAAATCGAAAATTCTAGGTTCTGTTTTTCGAGGCATGCATTTGTTTAATCATTGGCTTGAAAAGGTCATGAACTAATACTTGGAAGGAAAGTAGACATGTTAGAATGCTCAAGGAAATCAATCATAGATTAAATGCTGAAAGTAAACTGGATAATGTATTTTATTTGTAAATTGGATTCCTTACAAGGGTTTAAGCGTAGGAGTGCTTTATACTTGGGGGAAGGGGGCCTCGAAACCTGGTGGCCAACAAGGTGGGCTGGTGTCCCATAGAACTTCGCTAGCTTTCCATGATGGTATCTCTTAAATTTTGTTTTTGTGATTGATGTTTCTGTCATGTGAATCTGAAATGAGACCACACCTCAAAGGAAATTGTAGCTTCAATGGCTTGAGCTTGATTGCTTGGGTTTAATTTGAAAACTTGATATGATTCAGCCAGCTTGAACTCGATGAAAAGAACGGTGCATGAGCTTGAATTTGGTGATTCAGTTTAGTTTTAGTTGGTGGTGAACTGGCTCAGCTCAACTTAGTTATGCTTACCAAATAGTATTGACAACCAGAGGAACGCAACACAGCTCTCCAATGGTGTTAGTTTGTGTCATTGACAGACTTACCTGTTTAACTTTGCATTGGCATGATGACTGTAAATGGTATGGAAGAAATGTGAGGCCACCTAAAGATTGAATTGAACCTGCATGTAGAGTTGTGAAGATCTGCCTAGACAGCACAACACAGAGGACTTGGGCTTGAAGCTCGGTACAGAAATAACAGTTTCGGTGGTGCGCTTATTTTATGAAATAACAATCCTGGTATTCAGTTTAGTTGACATAATATGTACATTCTACTTCCAAAATTATAATCTTCACGTGGAGATTTGGGGGTTTAAGCGTTGGGATAATGGTTCTGATGTTAATCAAATGTTTCCTTGGCAGAGAAGCTCATGTGTTGGAAATAAGAATGGACATATCCAACGGGTCACTTCACGATAAAGCGGTTTAGGTTTGTGATCCACCTTTGGTAGAGCAGATAGTATCGTAGCTCCATTGACAAAAGTATTATTTACAACATAGTACTTAAAACTTTCAAAATATTACAAATTGGTTATCAAATTTTATAAAAACTTACAAATTGGCCCTTCAAATTTTAAAAAATTTGCGATTTGGTCCAAAATCATTCACATTTTTGTCCTTGAACTTCGTTAAAAAAATTAAAACAAAATTTTTAAAACTTACACTTTAGTCACTATGGGTGGAGCGGGTCGGATCTATACGGATTGATCCACCGATAGAGTGGAGTGATCCATGAAGGGAACCACCACAAGGCAGATCAATGCGATCGATCCATGGAGTGGGTTGATCTGCTCAAATTCCCATCATTGAGGGATTAGTCTAATTATTTCTTGTTGGGCAAGAGGTGCCTATGGAGAGTTTTGAGGTCTTCGCACCCTGGCATAAGTACAAATAATTTTTTGGGTATTTCGGAGGAGCGAAAAGTGAATAGGAGTTCATAAAGAGTGGCACCCTCTCTCATTACATTAGACACACTAGTCCGAGATGGTGTTTTCTGTTGTTCCCGCCAAATGAAAACTACCATATCTTTTTATCATGACCCTAACCCTAGCACACCAAGGCAGTGCACTTCGTCGGCAAGGGCGTCGCTAATGGCTCCGAATCCCTTACAGTGCTTGTCACCGCTGCCCCACTCCTTACATACCCTTGCCATCACCACCGGAACCCTAAGGAAGGTGTGCGGGCTAGGGACGAAAAACCCAGCTCAGGACCTCTATTCCATCGACCCTAGCACCATTGGTAGAGCTCGGGGGAATGCAAGCCTCGCCGCTGTCGATCTCACAAAGAGAAAAGAGGGCAACAAAAGCTGCCTTTGTCCCACCGTCGCCGACCGTGGTCGGCCTTAGATGTTGTCGTGCAACGTTGTCTCGAGGTCACATCGCGTAGCATCGACTTGCCGCCACCGCTAGATGCTAAATTTACCGCCGTTAGGTTCTTCCCGATGTGCGGTTTAGCCCGTTCTTCAAGTGCGCTCATCGTTCTTCCCAAAATCTAGATTTTCAGAACCTGAATTTCTAGACAAAATTAATTTCAAATTCATCAATGTTAAAATAAATCCCAAATGATAGAAAGCTTTATTTTTTTTCATTAGAAACAATCAAAGCATTGAAAACCCATCTTAGGATTACACGGAAAAGGCTCTGATACCCATTGTAGCCTATGGGGTTTTCAGGTAGGGCTGTGATATGATCCTCACGAGCCCTGATTCACTTCGGATGCAAGCTTGAAGATCAAAGGAGATGGATCACATTTTGAAGCTCATTTTGTTGAAGAAGACTGGACAGTCAGGTGTCTAGCGCGCCCCCTTGGCGCGGCCCATCCTGCTCCTTGGCGCGATGAGCGACTCTGGCACAAGCTAGCGCAACCCCTAATGCCTCGAGGCACCTCCTTCTCTGGACCAGAGCGCCCTCTAGGGCGAAGGGGTGCGACCCTGGCGTGCCCTTTCTGAAGCCTCCTCCCTTCTGAAGCAGGATATTCAGCGCGCCCCCTGCACCCGCGCGCTAACCCCTACACTGCACAAAAACCTACCCACGCGCTGAAACCCGCCCTTTTGTGGAAATTACCATTTTTGCACTTTTGTTGTATTTCTTTAAGTTGTAGTTTAAAATAGGTATGGGTAGCCATACCTTGGCCCATACCTCCCACCATCCCCTCCCTTACTCATACCCCTTGCCAATGCTTGTACCTTCACCCATACCCCCCATCATCTCACCTTTCCCTTATTCATCTATAAAAGGAGGCTAGATTGTATGTTGTAACTTAGAACTAATTTTAATGAAAGCTTGAGAGGATTCGCCCCTTATGGTTCTCAAACTCTTCTTCTCCGCCTCTAGCCCTTGAGGCACCATTCTCAGCCCTCAAGATGTATCTCGAGCATTGCTCCTTGACCCCAAGCGGGGAGGTGCTAGAGCCACAACCATCGACCCCGGCGCAAGTTCGATTATTGCCCGTCATACAAGCGAGGAGGTGATTGGAGCCACTTCTACCACTTCCGCCCTTTTTAGGCCTCCCGCAAGCTAGATCCGCAGGAGTGTGAACCCCAGCTTGAAGGTTCACATGAATTGGTATCAGAGTCATGCTGCTTAAGGGAGTTCATTTATGTTTCTTCACGGAGTTGTCGAGAAGCAAAAAAGATGGCGCGGCTCGTTTTGCTCCACCTCGGTAAGCTCCATCTTCGTTGTCCCTGTGCTTCTTCCCGGATCTGTTGAGAAGAAGAAGAGAAGGCGTTACCCATTCTGCTCAACCTTAGCAAATCCACCTATGTTGCCTTCGTTGCCTCTGTACTTTCTTCTCCCGGAGCTGTTGAAAAATAGTGAAGAGGCGCCCGTTGGAGGATGGAATCTGGTATTGCCTTGCAATGTGAGCAGGGAGGCGCTCGGTGCTCAAAGACGGAGTTGCCGCTATTCTGTGAGCATAGACCGAGTATTGCTTAACCTTTGAGTTGAGAGGTGTTTGGTGCTCAATCTCTACAAACTCTACAACTCATTCCTTGTTACCCTTGTAATTGTGTTATTATATGTGTTTATGTAATTTGATCTTTCTTTGTACCGGGAGGAACTCTCACCTTGGATTCGAGAACGAATCCTTTCCAAAAGGAAGAGTGATATAATCCTCAGGAGACCCGATTCACTCCGGATGCAAGCTTGAAGATCAAAAGACATGGATCACATTTTGAAGCTCATTTTGTTGAAGAAAACATGACCTTCAGGCGCCCAGCGCGCCCCATGGCGCAACGAGCGACTCTGGCCCAAGCCAGCTCAATCCCCAATGCCTCGCGCCCACCTCCTTCTCTGGACCAACGCGCCCCCTAGCGCGAAGGGGTGCGACCCTGGTGCGCCCCTTCTGAAGCCAGATGTTCAGCACGCCCCCTGAACCCGAGCGCCAACCCCCACGCTGTATGAAAACCTACCCACCAGCTGAAACCCGCCCTCTCGTGGAAATTACAATTTATGCACTTTTACTGTATTTCTTTAAGTTGTAGTTTACAATAGGTATGGGTAGCCATACTTTTAGCCATACCACCCACCATCCCCTCACCCATCCACTAACCCTTACCCCCATCATCTCGCTTTTCCCTCCATCATCTATAAAAGGAGGCTAGCTTGTATGTTGTAACTTAGAACCAATTTTAATGAAAGCTTGAGAGAATTAATACCTCAAACCCCTTATGGTTCTTAAACTCTTATTCTCCGCCTCTAGCCCTTAAGGCTCCATTCTCGGCCCTCAAGATGTATCTCGAGCATTGCTTCGTCACCCCGAGCGGGGAGGTGCTCAAGCCACAACCATTGACCCCAGCACTAGTCTGATTATTGCCCCGTCGTACGAGCAAGGAGGTGATCGGAGCCACTTCTCCCACTTCTGCCTCTTTTGGAGCTCCCGCAAGCTAGATCCGTCGTAGAAGTGTGAACCCTGGCCCGGAGGTTCACATCAAATTGTTAATGAGTTGAGTTTTTATCAAAATTTCTAGAACTTTAACTTCTGTCGGGCCTTATTGAGTTTGAGTTCGAGCTCGAGTTGAAATGAGGGCTTGATGCGTTTCTTGAGTCGAGTTCAAGGGGACATGAGTTTAATTTGAATGCGTAATATAGAGTAAAAGGTTTCTAGGAAGATTCATATGTAAGTAATACAAGTTGTAGGATTTACTTGACTAAAGTTATATTGTATAAGGACTAATTTGATAAAAGATACTCCGTACTAATTAGGGTAACTTTATTGAGACTCCAGATACCAAGCCATTTCTCTATCGTGGGTCATCCTCATGGAGCCGTGATGGTCGTCATAGCAGGTGCTGTGGTGGTCGAGCTTTCCTTAATCTTTGACCTTCAACCAGAACCATGAGCTCTTCCTTTAGCAGCCTCTGTTCTCTTTCGTCACTACTGTTCTCTCTGGCAAGTTGTCCTTGATCGTCAAGGCTCGGAGTCTTTCTTCAAGTTCAAGCTCGCTGTCGCAGGAGTCTTGAAGCCTTTGTTCTCATGTTACGTCGTCGCATGAGTTGCGGTGGTCAAGCTCGTTGATCTTCAACAGGAACCCTAGGCTGAGTATCTCTGTTATTTCTTCCTCTGTATCTCTTCGCGCTTGAGCATTCCTCACAGGGTTCACGTACCGTATAGTCGGTTTAAGTGAGTTCAAGTAATTTTCTGCTTCAATTGATGGTCGACTGCCTATAGTTTTGCTAGTTATGTTCATTCGAAGCTGAGTTATGGTATTTTTGAGATGGACATAGGTTTATGTCCTCTTCGCTGCCTGAGATTGTTAAGCATCTAGATAAAATTATCTTAAGTATTTGTAGTAGTTTTCCTGTTCATATTGCGTTATGAATTCTTTTAGGAATAGCATTTCGAATTAGAAGTTAAAGGGGTTCCAAACACTTTATTAAAAGCAGCTAATTTCTTCATTCGAGTACCTTATGATTCTTGGATATGATGCATTACAATCCTAAGTGTGAGGCTTAGGACCCTTGTTAGCCCCTTGTCCTAAACTCCATCCTCTAGATAATTGGTGTCATGTAGAATTATAGCAACACATTCTTGAAATGGGAATGTGAGTTTAACTTAACTTAATATTGTTGCTTCCAGTTTATCTTCTTTTTTTAATGGTATGCTGTTAGTTTCTTATTGTTACTGATGTCACTGCTATTTTCGCACAAGTTGTTAGTACTTATTAGACACACTAAGTAGGAGAAGAAGTTAATGATTATCAATGTTGTTTCATGTCTGTATCAGTAAGTTCACTTAAGTTTAGTCTTTAGGTTGTTAATTTGCTACTTTACTTTTAAGGGCTGGACTGGGTTTAATTAGGGGCTTAAATGAAGGTTGCAGTTAGGATTTTAACTATTTAAAGTATTAGTATTTATAGTAAATAAGGCATAAAACATTCTCTGTGGAAGGCCAATGTGGCGAAGGTAAGGGTGTCATGTCCCACAAGCTTTTGTTGGAGAGATGGTCAACAAGTACACTGATGCTGCTACAGTCTATACCCAAAACGTATCTGGAAGATTCTTTGATTTTAACATGCACATTGCCATTTCAAACACTATTCTCTTCTTCCTCTTGCTACACTGTTTTGTTCTTGTGTATATGGTAAATAGTGTATGTCAAGCAAGTGTCGTTTAGAGGCTGCTAACTAGTTGTGATTGTTTTGTTGCTATGGGATCTTGGGTAGTAATTGATTGTTTCAATTTAGAATTGATAACTATTGCGTTGAATTGCTTATGCTTAGAGTATTTGTTTTATACAGTATAAAATCATGGAGACTTGTCAATACCTCAAGAATCAAACATACATGTTAAATGAGTTAATAGCATGAAAATTTCTAGATGGGCAGTACGTTTTGCTTAGTTGTGTGTGTACACACACATTTTTAGTTTATTTGTTGAAAAATTAGCCTACTAGTTAGAAGTAAAATTCATTAGTGTTAGACAGCTAGAATGAACCATGAGAACTAGCGTAATAATGTTTTGTTTAAAGCAGGATGTATTGTGTGTTAGTGTTGTTTTTTGCTACTCGTGCTATATTTGTGTGTATGGTCAAGTTGCTGTAGTATGGGATGTTTGAATTTGCTTACATTTTGTTATTAATGTTTTCTGGGATGTCAAATATTATGGTAGAAAAACTGCTAGTAAGAAAATTGTTTGGTTGTAAAGTTTATCTAATCTCTAATTTTTTATGTAGGAAGATGTACTCTGGCAATATTCAGTTTTCTTATGAGCGTGATGTGCGAGTAGGTAATGCATTAATAAGTGCTCCCCGAAGTACTAGATCAGGTTGGTGAAAAATTCATTTTTTTTATTGCTAGTCATTTTTTTCAAAAAGAAAATACAAATACTTGTTTAATACATCTAGAAAATAAAATTACACAATGTACCAAATCTAAGCTGATGATTAATTTTTTTCCCCAGTAGATGAATAATTTCCTTTTTCATTTATTTTATCTATATTATTTTATATGATAACAATGTGTAATTTATATCTTTTAGATATGGACAGCAATTCACAAGCTATAATTGCTTGCATGGAAGCGAAGTATAGAATGCATTACTCAAATATCAATGAGCAGTTCAAATATACATTATCCGTTCAACATCTTCATGACATGGCCGTTTCTGCCGAGAAAGTGCTTCTCAGTGACACTTTGGACATTGTGCAAAATAATGGAGTAACAAGTCATTGCTATTACCCGTAAAGGAATGAGCACACTGTCTTCCTTGTCAGGATAATAGCAATGACTTGTTACTCCATTGTTTTGCACAATGTCCAAAGTGTCACTGAGAAGTACTTTCTCGGCAGAAACGGCCATGTCATGAAGATGTTGAACGGATAATGTATATTTGAACTGCTCATTGATATTTGAGTAATGCATTCTATACTTCGCTTCCATGCAAGCAATTATAGCTTGTGAATTGCTGTCCATATCTAAAAGATATAAATTACACATTGTTATCATATAAAATAATATAGATAAAATAAATGAAAAAGGAAATTATTCATCTACTGGGGAAAAAAATTAATCATCAGCTTAGATTTGGTACATTGTGTAATTTTATTTTCTAGATGTATTAAACAAATATTTGTATTTTCTTTTTGAAAAAAATGACTGGTAATAAAAAAATGAAATTTTCACCAACCTGATCTAGTACTTCGGGGAGCACTTATTAATGCATTACCTACTCGCACATCACGCTCATAAGAAAACTGAATATTGCCAGAGTACATCTTCCTACATAAAAAATTAGAGATTAGATAAACTTTACAACCAAACAATTTTCTTACTAGCAGTTTTCTATGCTAATATTTGACATCCTATGAAACATAATTAAATGTTATCAAATTCAAAAACCTCATACTGCAGCAACTTGACGTAAACACAAATCTAGCATCAGTAGCAAAAGAAACAAGACTAACACACAAGCTATCCTGCTTTTGACAAAATATTATAAGACTAATTCTCATGGTTCATGCTAGCTGTCTAACACCATTAATTTCATGCTAGCTGCCTAACACCATTAATTTCACTTATAGCTAATAGGCTAATAATTCAGCAAACAAACTCAAAGAAAATATGACAAAACAGAACGTACTTTTGATCTGTAGTTTTCCATGCTATTAACCCATTTAACATGTATAGTTTTTACTAGTACTCTTTAGGTATTAAAAAGTGTTCATGATTTATACAAACAAATCCTGTATTGTTGTAAGCAGAAGTAATCCAATAATACCAAGATCACATAGCAACAACACAATTACAACTACTTATCAGCCTTTAAACGATGTAGACAGCACGATTTACATATTAGCTTCTTTGTTTGAGCCTAATACTGCTTCTGCATGAGAGAGGGTACTACACTCCTTATATTCTTAATAGGATTTATGATATTTACAACAGTTACCACCAAGCATACAAGCTTTTACCAAACTACATCAGAGTAGTGGACGTGTGAATTTTGATTGCCAGTCCAAATGCAGTCTTTTCTCTCCCTCTTACCTCAGGTAGTAAACTCTTCTTTTTTCCAATATTCTAAATGAATTTGATTAACTAATTTTAGCTAACTTACATGACCAAGATTCATTCCACTTGGTTTAAATTAAATCCTGAATTAGATTTTATAAATTCTCTTCTGAGATATTATAGTACCACTAATTAGAGCTGAAATACAGTAGAAAACTAAATTTCCAACAAGAGCAGAAGATCCCCAAACACTATGAACAGAAATACACCCAGTAAAAGTGAAGTAGAAAACATTTTTAATGAATGGTCACTTTCAACAAAAAGGTGTTCCTTGAAAATGCACCCAACAAAGTGAAGTGTGTGTGTGTGTGTGTGTTCCTGACAATTTCTGTTCAAAACTAAATCCTTCTAGAATTTCTAGAATTCAAACAAAAAATACAGCTTGCAAAACAACTTACTTGAACAAGGATGAAAAACCATGATTATTGAGATATAAATAATAATCAATAAGGCTTGACCGAGTTCAAAAGTAATAGCCCATTCAACAAGATTAATCAGGGAACCAAGAGCTTAGGAAAAGCTCCAATTAGAAAACTATTGAGATGCATAATCTATCATAACTAGTGATATCAACTGGGAGGGTCATTCGGGTTTCGGGTAGCTTCAGGTCGAGCTAATTTCAGGTCGGGTTGGGTTAGCTTCAGGTCATTCGGGTTTCGGGTTTCGGGTTTCTTCGGGGTAAAGCTGATTCCGGGTCAGGTTCGGGATTGAATAAGATTAATGTACTATCATAACTTTAAGTTGCAGCTCGATATTAAACAATGAGTCGGCGACGTTCTCTAAGGCTCGGTTACGTAGTAGTCCATTGATGCAGTCTATTATCATGGTGTACCTTGATGTATGTGAGTTGGATTTAAATCAAATGCAATAACATTTAGCTATATTTGTGTTCGGATCATTTTGGTCATTTGGGTTCCTTCGCGTTCGGGTTGGCTGGGGTTAATCAGATTGGGTTATTCCGGGTTCGGGTTGAGCTGCTTTCAGGTCGGGTCGGGTTCAGATTCGTGCCAGTTGTTCAGGTTCAACAGTTTTTGACATCCATAATAATGATTATTGAGATATAACTCTTAACCAATAAGGCTTGACTGAGTTCAAAAGTAATAGCCCATTCAACAAGATTAATTAGGGAACCAAGAGCTTCAAAAAAGCTCCAATCAGAAAACTATTGAGATGCATAATCTATCATAACTAGTGATATCAACTGGGAGGGTCATTCGTGTTTCGGGTAGCTTCAGGTCAAGCTGATTTCAGGTCGGGTTGGCTTAGCTTCAGGTCATTCGGGTTTCGGGTTTCTTCAAGGTAAAGCTGATTTCGAGTCGGTTCTGGATTGAATAAGATTAATGTACTATCATAACTTTAAGTTGCAGCTCGATGTCGAACAATGAGTCAATGATGTTCTCTCAGGCTCGGTTACGTAGTAGTCCATTGACGCAGTTTATTATCATAAAGGTGTACCTTGAGGTATCTGAGTTGGATTTAAATCAAATGCAATAATGTTAAGCTATATTTGTGTTCGGATCATTTTGGGTCATTAGGGTTCCTTCGAGTTATTCAGATTGGGTTATTCCGGGTTCGAGTTAAGCTGTTTTCGGGTCGGGTCGGGTTCGTGCTAGTTGTTCAGGTTCGACAGTTTTTGACATCCATAATCATAACAAGAAACATACTAAAAGTATTGCATAATCTATCGATTGCAATCAACCTTACTGCTACCATGTTGAGTTTAGGTAAGTTGGTAATGTTTTGTCTGAATTTGTAGATGAATGTGTGCCATTGGTCTCTGACCGGTTAGGCCATGATCCAAATATATTTATATGTACTAAAACCATTAGGGAGCTGTGAATTAAATTGAACGTTGCGTTAAAAAAAGAAAGAAGGAAAGAAGCTTTACTGCTAGCATTACAAACGGAGTAAGGAGGATAAAAAAAAGCTCATTGAATCCTAGTTGCTTTACTAGCCTAAGATAGCCTTTGGGTCAAAATGACTTAGGAAGACCTTATAAGACATAAAAGTAATTTAATCACAACTTATATTTTTAAAACGTGGTAATTAGGTTTTTAGTTGAATAAAATAGTTTTAAAAAGTTAGGCATTTCAAAATTCAAAAACAATTTCACAGTAACCATATTACACCACAGAAACTCACTTGCACAAAAACAAAATTTTCTCCAAGTAAAATATTTTTAATGAAACGGGACAGAAATAGCAAAAACTGTAAAACACATAACCAGCCATACCAAATCACATACTTTAATTCTATAATATCCGATACACAAAGATTGACATCTCTACCAATTTTAACAGCAAGAAGTTCAATATATAACCAGATATGAATTTCTAGAAATAAATCCCAATAACAGTAGCAATTAGTCATAATAATTAAGAAATTATGTAGATAATGTAATTTCAGAATCTAAATTCTAAACTAACTTGTTTAGTCACAGAATTTAATAATCATGCTAGTTAAATGATTAAAAAGATATGACATTTTTAATAAACCTAACAGAATTTGGAATAAAGTCAATAAACCAAAATCAAACCTTTTTAACTCACAAATTATAAGGTCCAGCTTCAAGGAAAACCCAACCATCCACATATTAGTCAAGATCCAAGCAATAAACAAAAATAAAATTAAAATACAAGACTATTAAGAAAACTTAAGGACAAAACCTTAGAGACTCAGATGGACAATGAAGCAGACTTGAGGGGCTGCTGGGTCAGAAAGTGGGTTGGCTGGGCGAGTTAACCAGTACACCTAGTGGCAAGTCGACCTAGATATGGGTGACCCGAATCAGTGGTTGGATATAACGTCGACGGTGGCGATGTTCTGGTGGAAGGAGTTCAAAGGTGAAGACGAGCAGCCTAGGGCTCTACCAGAAGGCTGTATCTGGCAGCAGCGTGACTGGGCCTTCGCAAGGCCTGGCTGCCTGCGCATGGCCTCAGCAGCTGTGCTACTGCCACGTGAGCTGCTGGGCGAGGCTGTGCTCTGCCTGAACATGATGGAGGCAGAGCAAAGAGAGGATGGTGAGCAGTCGGAATGGCAACGTCACGGATAATCCACAATCCCCTAAACCATCACCGCAAACCACGGATATTTTACCATCCGCATTGCGGAAAGTACTAGGCCCCCATATATGGATAACCATGGATATCTGCCATCCGCAGTTAATCAACGGATACTACAACACTATAGCAAAAGTACATGAAAGAATTGACATGTTTTCATCTCAAACTACATCAGAGATAAATGTAATATATCAGAATTAGAAAAACGTATTTACAAACCATTATCCTTGCAAGTTTCAGTAGCATGATAGTGGAAAAGACATTCAAAAATAACACGTTTCAAGAGTGTGCGAGTTTACATCACAAAATTTATGAATGGACCTATATGCTTAATGATGATGTTGACACTAAGGCCATTTTTATTGATGCAATGCTTGTTAATTATCACTAGAACAGCCATACTAATGAAGTAGTTAACATTTGAAGACTGACCAAAACCTTCTTCGTAAGTTTGAATTCAGAAAATGGTTACTACTTTGGACTCATTTGAAATGCAAATCTGAGAACATTAGGAAGTTGAGATAATTTCATTTCCGTTAGTAACTTATACTGTACTGAAAAACATAATCATATAAACAGCAAGGTCTCGGTTGGCGAGTCAGAAAGAATCATGCAGGTATACAAGGTTTATGTAAATCAAGCATGAAACCATTTTATAGAGTTCAGATTAATGGACTGAAAGGATTTTTAAATAGTAGTAACATTTTGGCACAGCAAAACTCACAAAATAGCTTAGGAAACCCCTCATCAAGAAGCAGAATTAGACTTGCACAGCATATCCCTTACAATAACTTTGAGCTCGGACCAAATCCGACAAAATTCACTGGAATACCCAGTTCATCAACTACACTAACCTGAAAACGTTTTATGCATCCAAAACCAACGCAGTATAGGTAGAAGTGATGAGACAGAGAACGAATTAAACCAACATAGTCATTTTGAGATCTAAAAACACAAGTAAATCACCTCCTTAGAAAAATAGACAACATTAACCGGTGAAGCTAACATTTAAAATTCTAAATACAAAATAACCATAACGAGAGAATTGAAGATGAGCTGGGAATGGGAGTCTCACCTTAGTGGGTGAGTCACTCTGCCGCGCCGGACTTGTGGAGGTGGAGCTGCGAATTTGGGTCTTTGCGCCGGGGAAGACGGATGTGAAACGCAAAACTTGCAGAAGAGAAGGGGCGAGTCGCGAGAAGTGGCCGACGGCCGCTGGCCGACTGGAGAGAGCCAGCTGCCAGGCGTTGCGACCTTCGACCACAACGAGAAGTGCTGAAGGAGAATTTTGGGTTGAAGGTAGTTTAGGTTAAGTAGAATCACAACGGTTCGGTTTACTCGCCTATTGGGTATAACCATGGTTTATAAAACTTAACCGGACACAGAACCGTTCAAGTTACCGATTCACGGTCTGATCGGTTTGATCGATTGAGTTACTGGTTCAACCGGTATTAGTTAAATACGCGGGATATCTAACCTTTATCATTCATCTTAAAGTAAATAAGTAATTTATAATAAACTCAAGAACATAGACCCATCAAAGCTCAAAATAGTTAGCACATATATGTTTTAAAATTACAATAAGCATTTCCATAACCACTTTAGTACTTTGTTATTAGTCTTAGCACCAACTAAAAAGTAGCAACACCTCATAGATTATCAACAAATGCTCTAAGATCAAGTTCATTTTCCTCTGCGGTGACATCTTTATTTGCATTAGTTGTTCCATCACCTAGAAGAAATCATCCACAATTATTATTTCAAGATAAAACTATCTTACTAAAGAATTGTTTTTTTACTTTTAGTTTAGATGTCAAATTGTTTTTTCATTTTTTCTAATTTTATTCTATATTGCTACCTAGGCCTGTTGGGCTTTGAATTAGGAAAATTAAAAATAAAGCCCACTAACCCAGCAGGTCAATTGTAATTTTTTAATTTTTTTAAAGCCCAAATGTTCTTAAGCAGGGGGTCCGACTGGCCGGTCCGGTTTTCTCAACCATGGTATAACCACGATTTTAAATTACGGTTTTTTTATATCTATGGCTTTGTGGATTTTTTTATATATTTTTTAGTTGATACCCATAATCGCATAATTACAGTTATCTACGGTTTGCAGTTATAACCAATACAAGATATTTTCATTAATTACAAAATATAAATTTAACTATGTAATATAAGTTAAACTCTCAAGTAAAATTCTACATCAATTACAAGTACATATAAAATACTCTTATACATTACTTCCTGCAAGCACATTGACCATTTTATTCCACCACATACATCCGTGCATATGTGGGTTCGATTTTGATTCAATTTTTAATTACTAAATAAATTAGTAATTATTAGGATCAAGAACGAAAATGGATTTAGATGGCTGAGCTTTGGTGGGTTAGGGTAGTGGTCGTAGTGTAGTTTTAGTGGATTGGGAAGGGATAGTCAGATTGAACTTAATTGAATCCGGCTTCCCGGTTAGTGGGAATGCACTATTCGCGGTTAGCGGATATCCATGGTGCGGATACCCCTCAACCACAACCGCAACCACCAAATCGCGATTTCTCGTAGCCACCACAGAGCCATCACCACAGAGAACCGTGGCGATGGCCACCACAGAGCCGTCACCAAATGGCACCGTCTGTGGGAAAGGCGGTGGCCCACAAAACCAAACCCCTTATACGGAGCCAGAGGGTCCCTCCCGTTCCCAGCCATCTCTAGCGGAAGGAAGAGATTCCACCCATGGCTTCACGGCAGACCCTGACTACCAGGGTACATCAGAAGAAACCACTTACGGAACAAGCTTCTTATGGCCCACCTCCGCCGGAGTGAGGAGCGAGTTCAGAGAAGGAGCCAACTTGGACTCGGCTCTGGTCCAGGCTGTACAGGCCGTGCTCAGGGAAGAACAGAGGATCGACCGCAGGTCCGAACATTCAGGCAAAATGCGCAGGATGCATCGTCAGCGACAACCTTCACCAAGCCTGGAGGTTGCCTGTCAGCGAGCTTGACAAGGGTCTTCCCTGGACCATCGGAGGTACAGCAGGTCTAGGTCACCAAGACCGAACATAAGGGACAGAGCGCGATCCCCAAGACCAGAACGATTGGACTTAGGGGATCCGAGGGATGAAATCATCCGCCACATGCTACACAGCCTGGAACAAGTGGAACGAGACTCCAGGAGAATTAAAGATTGTATGGAGATCACGCAGGACGACGGCCCGTTTGGTCAGCGTATTCGTGAAAATCTGATGTCGAGGACGTTCAATCTGCCTTAACCGCTCGAGATTTACAATGGAACTAGGGACCCGAATGCCTTCATCCGAAAGTACAAGAGGGCGATGGAGTTGAAGGGGGCCAACGAGGCAACACTTTCCAAGTGCTTCGAAATGGCATTGGGAGGACCAGCTTCGGCTTGGTACAATTCTCTACCCCCTGATTCCGTCAACATGTTCGGGGACCTGGCAACCATGTTCACCACTTACTTCATCGGCTGCAAAAGGTCAGCTAAGAGGGCCATGCAAATGTTTGATATCAAGCAGAAGCCAAATGAGAGCATTCGCAAGTTTGTGGAGAGGTTCAATGTTAAGTTGTTCATGCTTCAGACCTTACAGACAACATCAGAATCATGACCTTCACCAAGGCTCTCCTCCTAAACTCGAGGTTGGCTTATGAGCTGTCCCGGAAGAACATCACAAGTGTAGAGGAAATGTACGCAATTACTCAGGAGCATATGATCGCACAAGAACTGTTGTCCCAAAGGGAACGAAAGCAGGATACCAAGGATAATCCAAAGCAGAAGCAGGATACCTAACTTTGGTTTTCCCAAAGGCTCACCAAAAAACCTAACACTCTCCAAAATAGTTTTCTCAAGGCTCACTATTAACCTAACAAAAATCCATGTTTGTTTTTCCCGAGGCTCACAAAAAAACCTTACAAAACATTTTTCTCGAAACAGTTCAACCTGTTGAGGTTTTCCAAGGAAACACTCAAAAACATTTTAAATCACTTTTTCACTCTCCCAAAAATAAAGTAATGAGACTAAGATGAAATAGAAGCTTGATTTTCGAAAAACACAGTGCTGGAGAGCTTTTAGAATCCTTGATTGCTTGTGAGATGAATGAGCTTGTATATTGGAGAGATGTATTTCTTCATGAATACTTGATCTTGATTTATATGGAGAGGAGTGTTGTGTTCAACGTACAAATTTTCTATTTTTGATTCCTGATATGTTGCTTGAAAGACTTCACCAAATCTGCGCCACCAAAAATGCTAGCTACTTCACGAATCAAGAAGAGTTTGAAACCTACACAACTCTTGTCTAACAACAAATCTAAAATATCTAACTACTGGAGTAAAAAATGGCCCAAACACATTAGAAGGGTAAAGTATTAATTGCTTAAACACATTTGAGCCATTGAAAACCTATTCCTAATAGATTTGCACGTGAAGGGCTTACAGGAGAAGAGAAGTCCAAATTGGACTTGGCTTTGTGGCTTGATATATAAAAGGATGCACAGAGAGTGGGGTCGCACTTCGCACAACAAGAAGGGCTACGCAAGGAGCAAGGCTGCCTTCACCGGCAACATCGTTTTGTTCTTCATCTCTTTTATTTTAATTATGTTTAGTAGCTAGTTAATTTTATCTTCTAGGATTTATTGTGAAACTTAAATTTAGGGTTTGATACTTTAGTTCTATATATTATTATTCCATGATACTTGTTTAATTACTCGGAGAGTTCATGCCTTATTGTTTTGGCTAGAAAATATTTGTGGTATGTTTTTGCTCGATAGAGAAAAGTACTACTAGACCACAGGGTAATTATGCTAGATTTCGTCATAGAGCGATGGCTTGCCACGGGTCTAGGAAGGAGATAGATCACTTGAACAATTAGAGTGGAGCGATGGTTGTGCTTTAATTACCTAGGTGGAACATTCGACAAAGGACATCTAGAATTGATATATTGACTTACATGTTGAGAATAATAATTGTGAGTAATTCTAAATTGTCAAACCTGAAGTTTAAGTGGATCAATAATCCTAGGAGGTAATTTTAGTATTTAATTTCTTAATCACTTTCATTTTATTAGCTAATTAATCCTCTCCGAAATCAATCAATTCATCTTCTTTATTTAGTAATTCATCACATTTTGGTAGAATCACAAGTCCCTGTGGATTCGACGCGGTACTCACCGGTTTACTACTTGTCTGACAGCCGTACACTTGCGGTGTTGCGGTGTTGTTATGTCTGAAATATGAGCATAAAGTTCACTTTTATGAGGTCCCGATAACACTCCCGCGCTTACTGATCGACAGAAAATTTATCCTACGCCCGAAAAAATATTTTCCACGGAAAGGTGCGGGGGACTCGTGCGACCTTAAATATAAAAGCGTTCCCAAAAATATTACTCAGAAAAGATCCGGGAGCTGTCTGACCAACCGAAGACATGCCCCGCATATTTGAAACGGAGCCCCGGAACACCAAAGTCACCACCCGCTCGGGGTGACTGTAACAGCCATAGCTTGGGTGGCCCTCTGGTCGGCCTGGGTACTAGCCGAACCCATCGATTGAACTGTCCATTCCATAAAATCACTAAGACCGCTAACCTGCATGAACAACCTGAATGAGGGTTTAAAAAAGGATACTTGGGTAAAAAATTAAGCAAACGAAAGAAAGGTACGAACCTAAGCAGAAAGAACAGCCAACTTAGACGAGGCCACGTCCAGGTCCGAGAAGGATTGCTCATAGCACTCTATGGTCCGGGCGGTGGTCGACCATTTCCACAGCTCCGGAGCCATCTCCTTAGCATCCTCTTCATCCATGAGAATCTGGTCCTCATGAATGACCCATTCGTGCTCCCAGGGGATTAGATTAGCACCGAAGGTGGTGAGCTCGGCGTCACGATCTTGGCGTTTCTTCTCTTGGCCCTCCCTCCAATTCAGACCTAGACAACGAAAGTGTGTTCGGACCACATCATGTAGAGGATCGATACCAAACATTCGAGAAAGGTTCCCGGATATGTTCCAGAAACACAAGTTATTAAGTTGCACAAACTTATTCCCTAACTAGAAGTCCATCAGAAGGACTCTAGGAGCCTACTCTCCAGCCATGACAGTGGCCTTGTACTTCCCTTAAACCCTCCTCTTTTCAAAGGAGCCTTCAATTGCATCCATCACATCGTCGATTTAAGTTCCTTCCTCGACGATGACTCGAGACAGCACCTCCTGGTGAGGTTCGGCTTCAGGGCGTTCAAGGAGGGCTGGTTCGGCACCCCTGAAAGGTTCAAAGGTGCCATCTCTTTTCCTCTTCTTCGACTGGGAAGCAGCTGCCTTAGAGGAACTTGCAGCTGCCTTAGAAGAGTACGAAGGCTTTTGAAGGTTGCTAGAGATGTTCTCCAGGTGAATTCGTTCTCCATCTCTACAAAAAGACAGAATAATTAGATTTAATACAAAATGAATGCAAAAGTGATAGCCAAAGTACGATCTCCGGCTGAGAAAGATCTTCCGACGGCTAGGACAGGTGGCTCTGATACCTGAAGGACAAGACAAAAGACACTTTCAGGTGCAGACAAAGGAGGAAAGTGTGGGTGTGTAGTAATCACCTTATTTGAGGCGGGCACCACCCAATATATAGGGTGGTGCTAGGTCCCGTTACGGGCCTTAAACGCTGGAGAATCTCCATAAATGTACCCATAATTGGAATGGCGGCGTATTAATGGTGTAATAACAGCGGAGTTATTAGGGAATTACTCCCTCTCCTTTGGCTTAATGCCATAAGTAGTGTAACGGCTAGTTTGAGGGAGGCAGTAAACGTTTCGTGACCAACGGCTTTATACGGGGCGCCCTTGCTGGTAAGAGAGGCTCCCCGTAATGACGAGATCTGCTGTGGTGGGACGCGCCCATATGGCTTTTGCATTTGACAATACAGCCGTATGGGCTGGCCCATATATATCAAGATGCCCTCCCCCACAGCGGAGGATGGGTTGGGTCCCTGTGCTCCGGTTTGGAAGGAAGTATGCCTATAGACACTGAGCCCACGTGGTATTGTGGTGTTTTGGAGCCTGATTAGGAGAGGCCCAAGAGCTGCCCCCAATGTTGGCCCAAAACTCTGGCCCAATATCAATTGTGGCGGTTGGCAAAAAAACACTTTTCAAAATTTGCGCTTTTTGCGCCGTTCGTAATTATGGGGGAAGTCGCTTCACTTCCCATCGCGCTCCTTTTATACGCCAACCCAAGTGGGAAGTCAGTTTCCCGAAATCTTGCTTTCCTTGCTTTTGCGCTTCAGCTTCCTTTGCAATCTAGTTTCCATTTTCGGCAATTACCGAAGAATTTCCCGGCGAGATTCGAAGAACCCAGCCGTTGAATCTTCGTTTCGTCTCCACCGCATGCGAATCGTAAGTTGTATCCCTTTTAATTTTCGTTTTCGTCGCGGCGATTGTCGCGAGTGAGGCGTCGCCGCGCCACTGCCTGGGTTCTTGGGTCTAGGGTTTAGTTTTTGAAATTTGCGGTTTATTTTTGTAGATGGCTCCCAAGAATCCAAGCAAGCCCGGCGTCGGCCCCGATGTCGAGAAGGTGTGGCCCGAACAGTGCAGCCGGGAAGAAAATGGCAGATATCTGCGTAACCATCAAGTGTATACCGGGGTGGTTTGTGGGATTTCTCCGGATGTGTTGAGAAGCGGGGATGGAGTTGAGCGACGAGGCCATGAGGGAACAGACCATGGTGGTCTACGAAGCCCAACTCAAAGCCGGATTGAGGCTCCCCTTTGTTCCTCGCCGCAGCTATGTGAGGATGGGGCGTTTGCCCTGGGCAACTGGCCCCGAATGTGTTTACCACCGTAAACGCATTTGTGGTGGTCTGCCACTTGGCGAAGACGGCGGTGCTACCGGAGACCTTCCTGCAGTTCTATACGCTGAAGAGGCCGGTGGGACACCCTTCTACCAACCGACCCCGAGGAGGTGAAGGTGGGGAATAAAATGGTGAAGATCGGAGTCTTCGCTGAGACCACCAGCTCGTGGGGGAGTTGGAAGAGCAATTTCTTCTTCATCTTGAAGGAGGATAGTTGGGGGTTTCCTGCGTATTTCATCAAGGAGAGAGACGCAAGGGTGTCGGTGAGGCCCTCCTTGTGGCTGGGCAGCGAGGGGAAGAAAGCCCTCGACGCCCTATGTGAATGGGTCCGTGGTGTTGAGAGGCTCGAGGAGTGAAAGGGTAGGTTTCCCTTCACTGTCCCGGCTGGACGAAGTGGTCCTAAGGAGGGTAGGGGTTAGTAGGGCCCACCGTCTTCCGAGCCATGTGGATGGCTTAAAAAACTGGGTGGATGGGTTGGATGGGGACCTCATCGAGCGCTTCGAAGGCGCCTTCAGCAACCCCCACTGTCTGTTTTGCATTCCTTTTTGTTTTTGAGTTTTTGTGCTTGCACCTTTTAAGTGCTATTATAATCTGACTTTGCGTCTTGCTGCAGCCAAGATGTTGCATCCCAGCACCCTTTTTGCCAAGAAGCAGGATTTGCTGGAGGCTCTAAAGGCAAAGATGGAGGAGGAGGTCCCTGCAGAGCCTGCCCAAAGGGCTGTCGAGGGTCGATTGCAGGGGACCTTGAAAGGCGGAGAGGCCCGAGATGCGGAGGCCTTGGTGATGGTAGCTCAACCAGTCAACATTGATGGTCCCGTCATCGTCGACGAGCTGACCGATGACTCCGAGGATGAGATCCTTCGACGGAAGCGCCCCCGACTTGCAGGTACTACTCTTGCTTCCCTTGGTTCTTTGGTGAACTTTTCTTTACATTGTGTTCTGATTCCCATTTAACCTTGTAGCGGCAGAGGACTTAGTTGTGTCCTCGGATAGCAGTCCCACTCGCCAAAGATAAAGGGAAAAACCAGCCCTCGAGGAGTCTCCCAGTAGCCTGTTTGGGCGCTGGGAACCCGTCGGCCTATTGGCAAATGCTCGGAGGGCTGTTGTGGCCCTCGAGTATATGCAAGAAGGCCTTCGAGGATCCCTAAGACCCTGAAGGGCATAGATCCCGTTTTCGAGCCTCAACTGCTCGAGGACTATCAGCGGGAGCTGCGGGAGAAATCCTTCAAACGCAAGGGTCTGGCCCTTGTGGAGGCCTGGGACCCTGTCATGAGGGTGACTCGCGACGAGTCAATACTCCTCGGGGAAGGGGACGTGAGACTAAAGGTTGCAGAGGGTCTCGCACTTCCCCGAGACAGTCATTTTTTGAAGTACACCTCCTCGGGGGCCCTAGACATGGCGAAGTACATCTGCCAGGGCCTCACTCGAGTAAGTCACAAATCTGGATTCCCCCTTTGTTACTTATCTTTTTGTTGGCATGTTTTGTTTATATGCTTTGCGTTTGTAACTTGCGTAAAATCGTGTTGGCCCGAGGGCTGGTGGCAAAGATCGAGAACCTTGAGTCCTCGTGAAGAGCATTGAGGCCAAGGCAAAGGACTCGAGGAGGTGGAGAGCCTAAAAAGGCCTTGCCGACAAGGATGCCAAGTTGGCTGAAAAAGAGGCCGAGTTGGGGTCTTCGAGGAATGAGGAGGCTAACCTCCTTAGAGCCACAGGTGTGATGGGCAAGCAGCTGAAAGCTTCCATGGCCGATGGAAAGAAGCACGAGGCCCTCTTCCTCGCCGAGCACCATGCGAAGAAAGAGCTCGAAGCTGAAATGGAGCAAGTGCTCGGGGAGTATCAAAGAATGGAGGCCGAGGCTGAGGCGAAGGGCAAACTCGCGGAGGAGTTGTCCTCGAGGGTTGCCCAGGCTGAGGATCTGGCGTCTAAGGCTGCAATCCAGATCGAAGACTGCACCCAGACCCTTAATGAGGTGACGGGCTCTGTGGTGGCTGATCATTTAGCCTTCGTACAACTAGAAAACCAAATTGGTTTTAAGTTGTACGATGGTGAAAGTGTTCAACCCCCCGTTTTTGTAAAGCCCATTGCTGAAAGGGCTGGTCGAGCGCAGGTCGTCGAGGTGTCGATTGAGAAGACCGCGAACGCACAAGCCATGGAGGGTGTCCGTTATCTTTGAGGGCTTCCTACGATGCCGCCACCAAGTGGAGGCCATCGTTGAGAAGTCCGATTTGGAACCCTTAACGCTATGAAGGTCGAAGACCCTCCTCGAGCGATTTTGTTCGAGTGGGGTAGGGCAGGGAAGAAATTAGGAGTAGAATATCCTTATGATATTCTGCCCGGGCATGTAGAGGATGCCCATGTTGTACCTCCAAACGATGATGTCCCCAAGTAGTTTGTGGACTTGTAATTAAATTTGTGCCCATTTTTGATAAAATATACAACATTTCAGCATTTGTTGCCTTTGTAGTTGTTATACGAGTATTATTTGCACAATGCGAAGTGTTTGTACTTGTGCTGGGTAAATTTGTGCAAACGAATTTTCGTAATTCTTCGTAAAGTGATTTTATTCGATGTGCACTGGTCGAGCAGTGACCTTGCAATCAATTTTTAAACTTACCCACTAAAGTGGGGGGACACTCTTAGTAGAGCGATTTTATGTGAACATAGCTTGCACAACGTAAAGACTTGGAATATTGCCTTTCCTTTGATGTACGAACAGTATTTTGTACAACGCAAAGACTTTGAAAGCGTACAACTTAAACGTAATAAGGCCTCAAGTCGTTGACGTGGTAGTCATTTTTGAGCTGTTTGCCTTGATGGTCCTTTAACTTGTATACACCCTCTCTTTCTTTACTGTGTACCACCTAAGGCCCTGCCCACCGGGAACGAAGTGCGCCATGGCCAGGATTACGACCTGACAACTCCGCCTTTAGCAAGACCATACCACCCACGTGGATCTGCTTTGCCCGAACTTTGGCGTTGTGATCGAGGTTTGCCCTTTGTTGTAAGGCCATAAGCCTAAGTCTAGCACCCTCGCGGAGCTCCTCGACGAGGTCCAAACGCGCTCAAGACCGCTCTCATTGTGAGGAGCGTCGTAATATTGTTGATTTTAGGATCGTCTTTAACATGCTTCTCATGTTCGCATTCTATAATCTTGAAGTAAGGATTAAGGATGTGTACCTTTCTTACGGACGCAGCTTAAGAATCTTAGAGATTCTTGCTCCTTGTTGATGTAGAAGACTCGGCTCGGGGAACACCTTAAGGGCGGATTGGAGAGGATTTGTCTCCAAAGTGAGTTCCACTCACAATGCTCCTAGAATACCTTCTAGCTTGGAAGAGGAAGTATGAGGAGAGAAGAGAGAACCAATGCTGGTTGTGGGATGATGGAAATGGCGCCACCCTCCCTCTATTTATAGAGGAGGATGGGCTGCCAATGAGTGGGCACAATGCCTCCTCATTTGCGAAGTAACATTTCTCTAGGGCCAATGGCTGCACCCAATGCCCCTTGGTCCATGAGACATGTATCAGGTCTTTTGCTTTTTCAATTAACTAATTATTTAGAAAAGGAATTAATTAATAATTGTTTCTTATAGGAAATTAATTAACTAATTAATTATTTATCCAAATATGGTGAAGAGGCAAGGAGGTGACCCATGCCCCTTGCCCGTTCGGCCATGGGACATGAGACATGTCCCTTTGGCCGAATGGTGCAAGGCATGGGTGCACCCTTGCCTAGAGGCACCTAGGGCGAAGGGCACTCACACCCCTTGCCTATGGCCGAATGGGTGTGAGGCCCCCTTAGGGTGCCCTTTCGGCACCCAGGGTGCTACGCACCCTTCGGCCTAGGCCGAATGTGAGCTTGGCCCTCTCAGACACCTTTTCACCAATTTACGCACCTTTCCGCCAAGAGACACGTCTCTTCGCCAAAAGGTGCCTAGACACATTTGTACCGAGCTCACATAGAGCTAGTCCAAGACATATTAAATCATCCATTGAGCTCCTTGAGCTCATATCAGCTCACTAAGAGCAGATACACATCTCTCTAGCTCAAACACTCAGTTGAGCTGAGTTGAGCCGTGCTTAGCTACCTTTAGCTAGCCCAGTCATCTTGGTGCGCAAGAATTCCAACAAACTCCCACTCGCACCAATGATGATCTTTGAGCACAAGCTCCCACTCGAATAAAACCCTTTCTCATACTAAACCAAACACTTTGGCAAACTATATAAAAGGAGTTGTGAGTGCGACCTTAAGGCATCCACACTGCGTACCTCTTCCATTGAGGTTGTTAGACTCTCAAATGGAAGATTGTCCTCTCAAACTCACTTGAACACTTCAAGTGTTTGTGTGTTATTCAAACTTTCTTGAACTTAACAAGACATGCTTGAACATCTTCAAGCTTTCCTTGAACTACTTCAAGTAGTGCCTTTAGAACCCCAAGACATATGGTACATATTCTTAACCACAGTCAGTCTCTTTCATTTAAATGATGACTGTGTTAAGTCTCGAGTACTCTTTAATTCGTATTATCCCCAATTCAGACCTTATCATGTTGTACCAATGCAACATGTGAGCTCAAAGGTTGAATTTAGGACTCATGTACCAAGTTTCACTTGTATTTACTTTACACTCTACCGCTTAATGATCCATATAGATTTAGTTACCCAAAAGGAGGATACTCCAGCCGCATTCATCTGCGACCTTCGACAACCAATCAAAGTAACTTTGTCAATGTGAATCATTAACAACGAGTTAAAGTGATTAAGGGTCCAATCGAAGAATTCTCACACTACGCAAGGTTAGAGACAACTTGCTTAAACTCTTCTTTTAGTCGAATTTCATGGTCGTAGGATCTTTGCAACATACTCACAAAGATTCTATTAACACTTCTTAGGGTGTTTTACAAACACCACTCCCACTTGGAGTGATATCACTTAGAATGAGGGGTGTGTCATTTCTCCCTCTTAAAACACCTCAGAGTGTGCTCCTTCTAACATATAAAAGGAGGACATGTCACAAGCCATGAAATTTCGTGCAAGCCCTAGCTTACACTCACACATAGGCTAGAATGTATCGAGTGTCATACAAAATCAGTGCAGAGCACCTCATCTTGATTATTCAGATCAAGGCGACATAAAAGTATACCAAAGTGTCATGTGTTGTAACATGACTCCCACTCAATAGAGTAACATTGTATGTCACATGTTTCCTGAAGAAACAACACCCTATTTGAGTCTTTGGTAGTCTCATCCTTGGTCTACTTAAGATCAAGGGCGAATGACTTGGTGTGAGAAAGTCATTCTCAATGCCTATAGTGGACATGTTCATTTGTTCATTGTGTGTTATTAATGGAACTAAGTAAATGACATCAAATAATTACTTTATTGATCATCATTATACATATATACATGTGTGACACCAAAGTGGTGAAAGTCATACAACAATTAGCATATTTACAATCTCCTAAGACCCATTGCTCGGACATGACGAGCAAACACAATGGGTGGCAATGGCTTAGTGAGAGGATCTGCCACCATAAGGTCTGTTGAGATGTATTCAATTTTGACTTCACCTCCTTCAACTGCATCTCGAACGAAATTATATTTCATGCTAATGTGTTTGGTTTTTCCATGATACTTGGGGTCCTTGGTGTAGGCCATAGCTGCCATACTATCACCGTAGATAGTAATGGGCTTACTTATTTTGACCATCGACTCCAAGTTTTTAAGAAAATAACCAAGCCACAGGGCTTCCTGGACAGCCGAGGCACAAGAAACGAATTCTGCCTCCATGGTTGATAAGGCTGTACAAGTTTGTTTCTTACTACACCAAGTAGTAGCGCCCCCATTTAGCAAGAAAATATAACCACTTGTAGATTTGCTAGAATCTCTATCTCCTCCCCAATCGGCATCAGAATAGCCGTGTAAACCAAGGGTTTTTCCTTGATAACATAGCCAATAATCCTTAGTACCTTTAAGGTATCTAAGGATCCTCTTGACATTCTTCCAATGCTCCATGCCAGGTTCAAGAATATCTAGCAAGTAAACCGACCGCTTGACTTATGTCTGGCCGTGTACAAATCATGGCGTACATAAGGCTACCAATGGCACTAAGGTAAGGTATCTTAGTCATTTCTTCCTTGTCTTTTGGAGTCTTAGGACATAAGTCCTCTCCAATTTTGCAACCATATGCAAGTGGGGTGTTCATTGGCTTAGAGTTGGTCAAGTTAAACCTCTCAAGAACTTTATCTATATAAAGCTCTTGTGAAAGTCCTAACATATGCTTCTTTTCATTCCGATGTATCTTAACACCTAGGATATAAGAAGCTTCCCCCAGGTCCTTCATTTTGAAGGTGGAGGACAACCATCCTTTGATGGCGAGCAACAACTCCAAGCTACTACTTGCAATTAAAATGTCATCGACATATAATGTCATAATGGCAAAACTGGACTCTTTGAAGAACAAGTACACACAATGGTCTTCATGCATCATCACAAAACCATAGCTTGTGACTGCATGATGAAACTTCAAGTACCACTGTCTTGAAGCTTGTTTGAGACCATATATAGACTTCTTTAGTCTACATACCTTGTCTTCTTGACCTACTTGTACAAACCCTTCGGGTTGTTTCATGTAGATCTCTTCACTCAACTCACCGTTGAGGAAGGTTGTGGTCACATCCATCTGATGCAACTCAAGGTCCAAGTTTGCCACTATCGCAAGTAGCAATCGATGGAATTAAACTTAACCACGGGAGAGAAAGTGTCTTTGAAATCAACACCTTCCTTCGTAAAGCCTTTGGCCACCAACCGGCCTTGTACCTTTCGATACTCCCATCGAGTTCTTCTTTATTTTAAGAACCCACTTATTGCCGATCGCTGCCACGAGGAAGATCAGACAATTCCCATACCTCATTTTCATGCATTGAATGCAACTCATCATTCATTGCCTTTAGCCACTCTTCTTCTGTGCCCTTCAAGAGCTTCTTTGACATTACTTGGCTCATCGATCTCGCACGAGACCAAGTATGTCTCACCTTCCGATAGTCCCCACCTTTTAGGTGCTTTGGACTCCCGAGTTGATCTTCTCAACCGGGGTGGAGGTGTTGGCTCTTGAAGTACCTGATGTGGTTGTCAGAATGTTCTGATACCAATTGATGTGATTCCGGGAGGGTATCCTGGAACACGAGGAGCAGATCTAGCCAACAAAGGAGCAACACGGGGTAGGAATGATTGATGGAGCGGAAATGTAAACAAAGTTGATGATCCGAAATGCACAAAGCAAAACGATGCGGAAGCTTGTAAACAAAAGGATATTGCCGCCAACTCCTCCTGGATCCTTGCCCGTGCAAAGATGGTGTTATGCCTTTGGCGACTCCTCCTTCTTGATACCGAAAAAGGTCCAAGACAAAGAAAGCCTTCGTTGCCAAAATTGAGGGGGGGATGTAGATGGGGCCAACACCTCCTTCTTCCAATGAGAAGGCAATATTGGTCTTAGTAGACTTGTAAAGAAAACTTAACAAGAATTGAGTGGAAAATGTAGATAGGTTGAAAAGAGAATCACTCTCAATTTCAAGGAAAAAGGTGAAATATATTTGATGATTGAATTGTGTCTTGCAAACTAACCTAGACCTCCTTTTATAGGACAAGGAAGCTGGAATTCTAAACCTATTGACAAGTCCCTTCATCTCCATTCTTAATGATGGAAATTAAAGGAGATGTAAATATGGGAATTTAAAATAATTATTTCTAAAAATTATTCTAGGCTAGCTAATGGGTAGACCTAGCCAAAACAACTCTGAAAACTGAAATAAAATGATAAAAATTCGAGTTGGAAGATGAGGGATGAGTTTTGGCCAATAAATGTGGAGTAAATGATCCTCATTTAAGTGTTCTTGATGGAGGGGCTTCAAGGCTTGTAACTCCTTCCTCACCAATGGTTCCTGGATGATTTTGGATGACTCTTGAGTCCTCAAGGCTGCTGAAGTTCGTCCTTGAAGAGAAGTGAACGGTTGGAAGCCTTTGAAGTGCATTGAATGCGCCAGCTGGTGTCTCAACAGGTTGAGACATTCGTGAACCATGCACTTGGGCCAAATTGTCATTTGGTTGAGCCCAAACCGAAATGTTGAAAATTGTTTGCACCATTTGAGAATTGGGTTGGCCCAAATTGAGGAGTGCTTGCACTTTTCCTTCATCTTTGTGGATATCTTCACTTTGCTCCTCACACTTTGCAAAACTTCCTTAGCCTTCTTGGTTTGACTCCTTGTCATAGGTCCATTGAAGGTGGAAGTGTCATAAAAGCCAATGACCTCTTCTTTTGGCATGTGAGCTCTTGGATCCTCAAGGTTGCACATGGGTGCATCTAGATCACTTGTCGGTTTCGCGTCATTCCTCCCTCTTGAAAATGATTCGACCTCGAATCATAATGTTCTGTAATAGAAAAATATAGGAGGTTAGATGAAGTAATTCCGAACATGTACATCCAATGCATAAAGAAGTTGAGAAACAAATTACTTCCCTTGGTAGACCTCTTGAAAATTTCAAGGGGCTTATGTCTTGAAATTTTTTTGAGTAATTTCTCATGAATGTGAACTTCTTTTTGGAAGCTCAGGACTTCAAATATGAATCCTTTGAATCTGCAAAAGAAATGTAGCCCTTTCTCTTTGGCTAGATTATAAACTTTATGGGCAAAAATATCAACACATAAAATGTGTGAGAACAAGATATGTAATTGCTTGTAAAAGTCAATGTGATGAACCAAGTGATTGGAAGTGACAATTTCACATGATATGGTACCTAGTTCATCATTTACATCACATGATTGCTTTAGGAATGATTCATTAACATGAACATATATAGAACATATAGCCAATAAATATGCAAAAATTGATACCACCAGATATTCAAGATTTAGCATACATACGACAAGTTCAATGCACAAATTATGACCAATTAATTCAGCATGTGTCCCTAAACACATAAATTCATCCAAAGCATGCTTTTCAAAGATCAAGACATGCTTACATACACATTGTTCAATGAAGACGTCATAACACAAATCATCATATGGTGAACTTAAACTGAAACAAGTACATTGTAAATCATCACCATTTTTAATCAACTCAATTCAAAACATGGTAGTAGGTAAAACTTCACCACTTTCAAGCAACGGACTTTGAAATAAATTTTGTTCATGCTTACTCAACACGTTGAGATGACTCAAACATACACCCGGGTCAAACACAAATATTGTTCTTTCAATCATTTCATTCAACTTCATCAAGCATGCGCCATCAAGTTTGACACATAAAAAGAATTCATGACCAAATTTAAATTGAACACTGAATCTAGCATTGAGAAATTTCCTTTCAGAAAATTTGGCATGTTCAACACGTTTAGCATCTTTATATGCTCCTGATCCAATGAATTGTACAATTTTCAAATCATCACAATACATTGAGAAACTGCTTCCCATGAATTAATTACAAATTCACTTTCTACTCTAGCAAGAATAGAAGGTGAAAATGAAGTATTCTTGACAATATTTCTCCAATTCACAGAAGGCAGTGACAATGAAGCATAAGGGTCAACATATTCGACAGGTTGAATAAAAGACTGAACAAATCCTAAACTAGAACATAAATCATTCAATGGAATAAATTCATGAATAGTTTCAGATTTTCCAACATCAAGTAAATTAATACTCAGAAACATTTTTAACAAATAATTTATTTAAGTAAAGAGAGAAGTTACCATCCCTCAAAACTGATATTTCCTCTTGATGTGGCTTTTCGTCCTTCATGTAAGATGCTTCTAAACATGATTTTTCACCTTGACTTTTTGTTCTTTGGAAAACTATAGATACAACTTCCAAAGGTGGCACATGTGGTACTTCAACCACAACTTCTTGCTCTTCTTTAAGGTTGATGTTCTTACCTTCATGAACATCATCATTCTCCTGCACAAACATCAAAGAAGAACAGACTTGCAATTCATTAGATGTTAGTAAATCATTTGGGATTGTTGGAGGCAAGGTGCTCTCTGGTTCAACACGTTGAGAAAGTGGAGGTGACTCTTGTTTTATCTCAAACTCATTATTTTTCCACTCGAAACACTCAACTCTTTCTTTTGATAAGACAACTTGGGTCTTTTGCTCACCATTTTCTCTCAAGCACTCATCTCTCTTTTCCCTAGTTATTCTCTCACCATCCCAAAAGACACTTGACTCTTGCAAATCCACTTGGGATTTCATTTTATTTTCAATTTTTCCCATGTGTTTACCCATCTTACCCTTGGACTCACTTTGAACATGGACTTGGTCAGCATGTGCGTGTTTGGGGGTTATGGAAGCTGAAGTGACCATTCTGTCAACAGGTTGAGTGATGTATTTACTGGTCACACAAACAACACGTGCTCTTGAATGGATAAGATTCTTTTGTTGACAAGCTGGAGGAATTTGTTGAACATATAACACTTCACTTGCTGCCATTAAAGTACCTTCAACAGGAAAAGCATATTCCTCTACAACATGTACACATCTGTCTTCAACAGGTTGAGAACTTTTGCTCTCTTCATTTCTCATGACCATTACTTCCAGAAATTCAATCTCATGATGGGATTTAAAAGGTGGATGATTTTTGAAATGGTCTTGGGAAGTGGAAGGGATAGAAATGGAAGGTTTAGAAGGGGTACCTTTTGGTGGTGATTGTGGGGATTGTTGTGCGACTTTTGGCCATGATTTGGATCTCGAAACTTGGTGGAAGCGTTATCTCTCTCAAGTTTTCTTTCAATCCTAATGGCTTTTGCAACAACTCATGAAAATTGTTATACTCACATAATTTCAAGATCTTCACAATCTCGGGTCTAAGTCCTTGAATGAACCAAGACATTTTGGCTTCTCCTTTCTCAACCATACCTGCCTTAAGAAGGGCTGCCTCCATATCTTTGTGATAATCCTCAACACGTTTAGTGTCTTGGACTATGGTTTGAAGGCGTTTGAGACACCCTCGGCCATGAGACTTTTCTGCTTTTTGACCATTCTCGAATCGAGTAAGCCTTTCATTTATTGGAGCAACTTGTTCCTGCAACATTCTTTGAAATTGTTCTAGCAATGCATCATCAGCCATTTTTTTCTCTCAAAACTCACAGATTCTCTTTTATAAACCTAGCAACTTTTTCTGGCTCAAAATTCTTGAAAAAGTGATTCAAAACAAGATACAAAAGACGCAATAAAATAAAACCTCAAACAAACCTCAACAGTTGAGGGAAGTGTTGTTACTTTTTGCAAAACGGTTCTTTTGTGGGTTTTGGAAAAGGATATTCCGCAACTTTTGAAAGAACGGGTTTGAAAAGGCTCTGAGGTTGTTCTTTTCCTTGCCCTTTGTTTGAAATTGTTCCAAGAATTCTTCAAATTGGCTTTTCTGCAATCTGTAAACAGGTTGAATCAGTAGCAGTTTTTTTTCTTTTTTCTTTTAAATGCAAACAAGATGCAAATTTTTTTCAATTTTTTTTCAATGCAGATAGCAGAACACTGGAACAAGAAATTAAAAATGGCAAGAACAACCGAGAAAAACACAATGATAACAAAAATTATATATGTTGCGGAATAAAAAGAAAAGGGTAGAAAAACTTCTCCTTGTTGAGCAAGTGGCTCTGATACCAATTGATGTGGTTGTCGAATGCTCGATACCAATTGATGTGATTCCGGAGGGTATCCCGGAACACGAGGAGCAGATCTAGCCAACAAAGGAGCAACACGGGTAGGAATGATTGATGGAGCGGAAATGTAAACAAAGTTGACAGATCCGAAATGCACAAAGCAAAACGATGAGGAAGCTTGTAAAACAAACGTATATGGCCGCCAACTCCTCCTGGATCCTTGCCTAGGCAAAGATGGTGTTATGCCTTTGGCGACTCCTCCTTCTTGATACCGAAAAAGGTCCAAGACAAAGAAAGCCTTCGTTGCCAAAATTGAGGGGGGGATGTAGATGGGGCCAACACCTCCTTCTTCCAATGAGAAGGCAATATTGGTCTTAGTAGACTTGTAAAGAAAACTTAACAAGAATTGAGTGGAAAATGTAGATAGGTTGAAAAGAGAATCACTCTCAACTTCAAGGAAAAATGTGAAATATGTTTGATGATTGAATTGTGTCTTGCAAACTAACCTAGACCTCCTTTTATAGGACAAGGAAGCTGGAATTCTAAACCTATTGACAAGTCCCTTCATCTCCATTCTTAATGATGGAAATTAAAGGAGATGTAAATATGGGAATTTAAAATAATTATTTCTAAAAATTATTCTAGGCTAGCTAATGGGTAGACCTAGCCAAAACAACTCAAAACTGAAATAAAATGATAAAAATTCGAGTTGGAAGATGAGGGATGAGTTTTGGCCAATAAATGTGGAATAAATGATCCTCATTTAAGTGTTCTTGATGGAGGGCTTCAAGGCTTGTAACTCCTTCCTCACCAATGGTTCTGGATGATTTTGGATGACTCTTGAGTCCTCAAGGCTGCTGAAGTTCGTCCTTGAAGAGAAGTGAACGGTTGGAAGCTTTGGGAAAGCATTGAATGTGCATTCTTGTCTCAACAGTTGAGATATTCGTGAACCATGCACTTGGGCCAAATTGTCATTTGGTTGAGCCCAAACCGAAATGTTGAAAATTGTTTGCACCATTTGGGAATTGAGTTGGCCCAAATTGAGGAGTGCTTGCACTTTTCCTTCATCTTTATGGATATCTTCACTTTGCTCCTCACACTTAGCAAAACTGTGCATCAACAGGTTGAGAGCTTCCTTAGCCTTCTTGGTTTGACTCCTTCTCATAGGTTCAATGAAGGTGGAAGTGTCAGGAAAGCCAATGACCTCTTCTTTTGGCATGTGAGCTCTTGGATCCTCAAGGTTGCACATGGGTGCATCTAGATCACTTTTCGGTTTCGCGTCACCGTTTCCACAAACTTGGCGTTTCTTGCATCAAACACCAAACCCTTCTTTAAACTGAGATCCAAGAACACATAGCCCTTGGATTCCGTACAATATCCGAGAAAAGCACACTTCTTTCCTCTTGGTCCCAATTTTCCCAACGGATGGTCGGGATTATGTACGTAAGCTAAGCAACCCCAAGGCCGCAAGTAGCTTAAGTTCGGGGTCCTCTTCATCCATAACTCATATGGAGAGGAGTCGATGTCCTTGGTAGGTACCCTATTGAGAATGTGCACCGCACATAGCAGCGCATCACTCCAATAGGTCACATCCAGGTTGGCTTTAGCCATCATGGAACGTACCATGTCCATCAAAGTTCGGTTCTTTCTTTCGGACACACCATTTTGCTTTGGGGTGTCCAAGAAAGGGTGAACTCTCTAGCAATGCCTTTTGACTCACAAAAGGCCTTGAATGCAAGTGAACTGTACTCACCACCTCTGTCAGTCCTTAAGGACTTCACCTTCTTATCTACTTGGTTCTCAACCAAGTGTACATATTTCTGAAAATATGCTAAGGCCTCTCGCCTTGGTTTTGAGTAAGAAGACGTGGGTGAATCGTGTACAGTCATCGTAAAAGTGATGAAGTACTTGAACCCATTTCTGGATTCAATTCTCATAGGTCCACAAAGATCAGAATGGACTAAACTTAGTGCCTCGGTTCTCCTAGTTGCCCTCCCAAAGGGCTTTCTCGTTGCCTTGCCTTCTAAGCAAGGTTGACAAGTTGGCAGGACAACCTTGGTCAAGGATTCAAGCAAGCCACTTTTGGCTAACTTATTCATCCTATCTTGTCCTATATGTCCCAACCGCTCATGCCACAGATTTTGATCTATGACTTTAGTCACGTGGCAACTAGGAGTTGCAACAGAATGGCCATCGGGCCTTAACTCATACAGTCCATTATTAACTAAGCATTTTGTGAGAACTTGATTATCCTTTAATATAGTTACACTATCATTAAAGAATTGAAAGCAATAATTGTACTTCAACATGGCGAAATAGAAATTAAATTTCTACAAATATTAGGTACATATAATGTGTCCACAAGATACAAATATCTATTACACAAGGGAACCTTACAGTTCCTATTCCTACTACTTCTAATTTTGCATCATTCCCCACCGAGACGTGCTTCACACCTCTTGGGAGCTTGCGGTACGCCACAAACCAGACTTGTCCCGAGCTATGTGGTATGTTGCTCCCGAGTCTACAATCCACAAAGAATTGCTTTCGATTAGCATAGTACATGACGTCACATGTGCTATTGAAGTAGAAGGTTCAAAATGTACCTTAGGTGCACTTTTGCAATCTTTTGCAAAGTGTCCTTTCTTGCCACAGTTGAAGCACTTGAGCTTCAAACGCCCCTTTTCTTCTTTCCGGCCCGTTTCCTTTTCCCTTTCCCTTACCCTTGCCGTTGAAGCCGCCCTTTTTCCCACCCTTGAACCGCTTCTTCTTTTAACCCCCGTTGTTCTCGGAGGTATTGGCAACATATGCCTTGGAGTGGTCCTTGAGAGCCATTACTTCAGCCTCAAGTAAAAGGTGATGGGCGATGTCATCAAAGGTCTTAATCTGAGGTTGTGGCGTAAGTTGACCTTCATCAACCGCCACTCCTCATCAGGTAAGGACCTTATTATTGCTTGCACCTGCTGCTCGTCGGTGAGGTCGTGCCCAGCTTGTTTAAGCTGATGAATCATTCGTGACATCTCACGAAGGTGGGCACTCATGGTGTGATCTGCTCGCTTACCATAGTTCTCAAACCTTAGTATCATTGAGCGTTGTTTCTCCACGGAAACATCTCCATACTTGGCCTTCACAAGATCCCGCATGCCTTTGGCCGAGGGTAGCATGGAGAACTCCACCATGATCTCATCCACCATTGTGGACAAGAGTGTGACTCTACACATAGAGTTCTTTTTAAGGTAGGCTTCATAAGCCACCCTACTTCCCCCTTCCTGCGGGGTTGACCTCGATCGAGCACCTCAAGTGTCTCTTGCTCGCTTAAGATGAACTTGACCTTCTTTGCCAAATTAGATAGTTTTCACCATCCAATTTGAGGTCACGGTTCAACTCGCTACTATGTTCTTAGTAGCCATCTACAAATATGCAATTCACATGTTTTAGATTCCAATTCACACAATTAGACTTATTCAAGCAATATGTTCATGAAATAACTTAGTCTATACCCAGACGTAGCAAAAGGTATGCATATAGCATCCGATCAGAAACGCCTAAGCATAACTTTGCCATTTTACGAACATACCCTTAACAAGCCTATACATTCAATCAATCAAGGGCAACCAAACATACATCAGTTTATAACCTCACTTGACCTTCCAAGAAGGCTGAATCACGCACTCATGCGTTATCGTAACAACCATAGCACTTCACTTAAACCTTAGTCTCATCACCCATAAGTCTCCTTAATACAATGCCCAGGTCGTTGGTGGAGTCACAAACGGTCTCACTTAAGTACCACTTCCTTAGACAAAGATTATATCACTTGACAGGTCCCTAGAGACCTTAGTTTAATGAAGTGTCTCATCAATTGAATCAAGTTTCAAGTCCTTCAAGTTCACCGTACAAGTACTTGAACTATCTTAAGGTAGAATCTCTTGTTTCAATAGACGTATGTTCCCTCACTTAATTTAAGCTTCAATTCCTCAAGTCCATGATAGTGGTACAAAACCAGATTAAGACTATCAAGGGGCTGAAATTCTTAAATTAGGTAAAGAATAAATGTCACATGCATGCCAAGTCTACGTCACACATGGACCTTAGGAACCACGAGAGGAGCGCTCCCGGGGAAAGATGGAGGGTCACAGACGGTCCCACTTAAAACCCACCTACTAGACAGAGCACATTCCGGCAATTACCTCAATGTATAATGTGATATATAAATTTGGAACACATTTTCTTTAGGTTCATTTAATAATTCATGGAACAAATAGGCAAGTCAACATGTTATACAAACATTTTATCATACAACATTCATGCTTCCTTTTCCATTTAAACGAACATGACCCTTCGAATAACCTTGCAATCACTTTTAAACTTACCCACTAAAGTGGGGGACACTCTTAGTAGAGCGATTTTATGTGAACATAGCTTGCACAACGTAAAGACTTGGAATATTGCCTTTCCTTTGATGTACGAACAGTATTTTGTACAACGCAAAGACTTTGAAAGCGTACAACTTAAACGTAATAAGGCCTCAAGTCGTTGACGTGGTAGTCATTTTTGAGCTTTTTGCCTTGATGGTCCTTTAACTTGTATACACCCTCTCTTTCTTTACTGTGTACCACATAAGGCCCCGCCCATCCGGGAACGGTGCGCCATGGCCGGGATTACGACCGACAACTCCGCCTTTAGCAAGACCATACCACCCACGTGGATCTGCTTTGCCCGAACTTTGGCGTTGTGATCGAGGTTTGCCCTTTGTCGTAAGTCCATAAGCCTATGTCTAGCACCCTAGCGGAGTTCCTCGTCGAGGTCCAAACGCTCTCGAAGACCGCTCTAATTGTGAGGGGCGTCGTAATATTGTTGATTTTAGGATCGTCTTTAACATGCTTCTCATGTTCGCATTCTATAATATCAAGTAAGGAATAAGGATGTGTACCTTTCTTCTCGGACGCAGCTTAAGAATCTTAGAGATTCTTGCTCCTTGTTGATGTAGAAGACTCGGCTCGGGGAACACCTTAAGGGCGGATTGGAGAGGATTTGTCTCCAAAGTGAGTTCCACTCACAATGCTCCTAGAATACCTTCTAGCTTGGAAGAGGAAGTATGAGGAGAGAAGAGAGAACCAATGCTGGTTGTGGGATGATGGAAATGGCGCCACCCTCCCTCTCTGTATAGAGGAGGATGGGCTGCCAATGAGGGGGCACAATGCCTCCTCATTTGCGAAGTAACATGTCTCTAGGGCCAAGGGCTGCAACCAATGCCCCTTGGTCCATGAGACATGTCTCATGCCTTTTGCCTTTTCAATTAACTAATTAATTAGAAAAGGAATAAATAAATAATTGTGTCTAATAGGAAATTAATTAACTAATTAATTAATTATCCAAATATGGTGAAGAGGCAAGGGAGGTGACCCATGCCCTTGCCCATTCGGCCATGGGAAATGAGACATGTCCCTTTGGCCGAATGGTGCAAGGCATGGGGTGCACCCTTTGCCTAGAGGCACCAAGGGCGAAGGGGCACTCACACCCCTTGCCTATGGCCGAATGGGTGTGAGGCCCCCCTTAGGGTGCCCTTTCGGCACCCAAGGGTGCTACGCACCCTTCGGCCTAAGCCGAAGGTGTGCTTGGCCCTCTCCGACACCTTTTCACCAATTTACGCACCTTTCCGCCAAGAGACACGTCTCTTCGCCAAAAGGTGCCTAGACACATTTGTACCGAGCTCACATAGAGCTAGTCCAAGACATATTAAATCATCCATTGAGCTCCTTGAGCTCATATCAGCTCACTAAGAGCAGATACACATCTCTCTAGCTCAAACACTCAGATTGAAATGAGTTGAGCCGTGCTTAGCTACCTTTAGCTAGCCCAGTCATCTTGGTGCGCAAGAATTCCAACAAATATAGCGTTCAGATTGTGGGTATTGAGACTTCGATTGGTAGTAAGGCATCGACGCCGTAAACCAAGGAGAAAGGAGTTTCTCCCGTGGGTCCCCGTGTAGTTGTTCGATAGTCCCAGAGGACGCTGGGTAGGGCCTCGACCCACTTTCCTTTTTTGTCCTCGAGGCGCTTTTTTAAGCCCTCTTTAATCGTGCGATTTGTTACTTCTACCTGGCCATTTGACTGCGGGTGTGCCACAGGAGCGTAGAGCATTTGTATGTTCATCTTAGTGGCCCAATCCTTAAGCTTTTTGCTCGCGAATTGAGTCCCATTGTCTGTGATTATGGCTCTTGGTGCCCCGTATCGTGCCACGAGGTCGTGCCAGAGGAAGTGTATGACCTTGGCGGTTGTTATGTTCTCGAGTGGCTGGACCTCGACCCACTTAGTGAAGTAATCGACAGCCACTATACAAAATTTGAATCGCCTTTGGCCGTAGGCATTGGGCCGATTAAATCGAGGCCCCACAGCGCGAAGGGTATAGGGTATGTCTCCGTAACCACTTCGCTTGCCGCTGTCGTTGGATGCGAGAATTGAGTTGGCACTTATGGCACGCTCGTACCAAATCATGCGCGTCTTTCCTCAAGGTTGGCCAATAATAACCGAGGCGCAAGCATTTGTGTGCTAGCGCATCGGAGCCAATGTGTGCTCCGCAAACTCCTGAGTGGACTTCGTTCAGGATGAGTTTGGAATCGTCGGGGCCAATACATCGCTGCAAAGGAGTAGAATATCCTTTACGCCATAATGTGCCATCTATGATGACATGGCGGGCTGACTGCGCCCTTATTTTCTTTTGCAACGCTGGTGGGCCTTCGATTGCGCCGGTTTGGAGATCTTTGGAGGATTGGGTCCCTCCAATCAGCCTCTGCGTTGGCGCGATTGCATGAATTGTATTTATCGAAGGTTGTGCTAAGGTTTCGAGGAATGCATCCGCCCGCGCCTTAGACAACCTGTCACCAGTGTTTTGATCCCTTGGGATCTTATTAATATTTAGCCGCTCGAACTGCCCTTGTAAGTTTTTGACAAGGCGCAAGTACCTCGAGTGTACTGGATCCTTGCAGTCATTGGTCCCCGTAAACGGCTTACGACGAGCCGTGAGTCACTGTGTACGCTTAGACGCCGCAAACCAGCTTTCAGGGCAGTCTTGAGACTGCTACGAGTGCCTCGTATTCGGCCACATTGTTTGTGACGGAAACCGGAAAGCTACTCGTAAGCTAGCCTCCATGCCATGTGGGCCTCGATATGAACGCCTCCTCATGGGCGATCGGCGCTGGATGAACCATCCACGAACATGTCCCACTCGGGAGGCTCCATCTCCGGTGGTGGTTCCCTCGAAGGACCATGTTCGAGGGGGTAAATAGAAAGCTCGGCCATGAAATCCGCCAAAGCTTGTACCTTTATTGCTCGTCGAGGCTCAAACTTGATGTCATACTCCCCAAGTTCGATGCACCAACGAGCTAAACAACCACTATGCTCCGGTCTGTTTAGAATGTCTCGGATTGGTAAGTCCGTTCTGACAATGATTGTGTGGGCTTGGAAGTATGCTCGCAACTTCCTGGCAGCCACGATCAAAGCGTAGATCGTTTTTGGAGGAGGGTAATTAACCTCAGCCCCTCGTAGCGTGTGGCTTATGTAATAGACGGGCCACTGTTGTGGGCCTTCCTCTTAACGAGCACCTGCGGATACAAAGTGTTGTTCAAGTGGAGAGGTAGATGACGAGTTCATCCCGGTTGCGGACATTTCGGTGTTGGCAAATCGAAGAGGTGTTTCTTGATTTGCTCGAATGCTTCTTGGCATTCCGGTGTCCAAGTGAACGCCTTCTTCATGCGAAGTCTGTTCAAGAACGGCTTACACTTGTCTCAACTTGGAAATGAATCGCCCCAAGGCAACAATTCTTCCTGTAAGTTGCTGGATTTCCTTAATGTTCCTTGGTGGCGCCATTTCCGTGATGGCAGATATTTTCTTAAGGTTGGCGTCGATCCCCCTTTCGGAGATCATATAGCCCAGGAAATTCCCGGCTCCAACAAAGAAGGAACACTTGGCTGGATTGAGCCTCATGTTATATCGCCGAACGATTCGAAGGTCTCGGCCAGTCTTGAAGGTGATCTTCGAATGTCATGCTTTTGACAATGACATCGCCGACGTACGCTTCAAGGTTACGGCCCATCCGGTGGGCAAAGACCTTGTTCATTAGACGCTGGTAGGTGGCTCCAGCGTTTTGAGCCCAAAAGGCATTCGAATGTAGTAATAGACTTCATCACAGTCGTGAACGCCGTTTTGAAGGCGTCCTCGGGATCCATGTAGATTTGGTGGTAACCACTCTTAGCGTCCATGAAAGACAAGTATTTATACTTGGAAGTTGCGTCCACGAGTTGGTCGATGACAGGTAACGGGTAGGGGTCCTTTGGACAATGCCTATTGACGCCCGTGAAATCAACGCACATACGAAGTTCACCATTTGTTTTGTCAGCTAAAACTATGTTAGCGAGCCACTCGAGTACTGAATTTCTTTTATTATTCCAGCTTCGAGGAGTTTAGAAACCTCCTCTGTTACAAACTTCTTCTTAGAAGGGGCCATACCCCTTTTCTTTTGCTTAACCGATTTTGAGTCCGGGAATACATTCAGTTTGTGGGTGATGACGCTAGGGTCGACACCCGGCAGATCCTTCAAGCTCCAGGCGAAGACGTCAAGGTTTGCCTCGAGGAGGTGGATGAGCGCCATCTTCTCCTTTTGCTCAAGGTTTTTGCCAACCTTGAACTTCTTGCCTGGAACGACGTCGATCTCCTCTGTCAAGTCATCGAGGCGTGGCCTGCCGCCGGGTTCGCAGGCTCCTCGACCGTCTTCGAGGCCCGTGGATCCACCGTAGAACTCAAAGAGGCCACGTAGTTCGCCCTCGCCATTCGCTGGTCAATGTAGATGCATGCATCTCCACGAGGCGTCGCAAATGTGACCGTGAGAGAACGGATGTCACACCTCATGTGGAATTCGACCTGGCTGGGCCGACCAACGATGGCGTTGTATGTGGAAGGGACTTCGAGGACCAAGAACTCCGTCATAATGGAGTGGCAGTCAACCGTGCCAAATTGTGTGTCCCCAATCAGCATGAGGGGCAGGTTGGCGACCCTATTGTTGGCACAATGTCCCCGCCGACGCCAAAGGTAGGGCGGAGTTCCTTGAATAGCGGACATGTGTACCCGAGTTTATCGAGCATGTCCTTGAAAATGACACTGGTGTTTGCACCAGTGTCGATGTAGACCCGGTTGGTGTCATAACCGGCGATCCTCGCTGTGATAAGCAGTGGATCGGAGTGCGGTACGACGACCTTTGACCCATTGGGTCGGTAGATGACGTTCTCCTCGAGGTGGTCGATCTGCAAGATTTCTCTTGCATACCGTTTCCTGGAGGAGGCACCTTCCGACTTCGTGAGCATGTGAATGACGCCCGCGGGTGGTGGTGGTGGTAAGTTTTGCCTCCGAGGGCTGTTGTGTCGACGGCGCGTTTTGTCGCGATCGTCGCTGTCATCATCCCTCTTGCGGCTTTTGGGGAATTCCTTGCAGGGGGAAGAGGAGTCGGACAGGAATTCCTTGAGCTTTCCCTGCTCAATCATCTCGTAAATGAGATTTCGAGCTGAAAGCACGCCTCCGTGGCGTGGCCACGGTCCTTGTGGTAAAGGCAGTACTTGGCAAACCCCCTCGTGTACTTATGTTGGATCGGCTGAGGCCATTTGGGGACCTTGTTTTGCGTCTCCAACATGAGACGACTGTTCGTGCGGGTGTCACGCAGGGCGGGGTGGTGGTCGGGGACCTCGGACCCTTGTCAAACTTCTTGCTGCGGTCGTTTGCGGGGGGCCTGTTGTAAGGCTTATTCATCTCCTCGGAGTTCATGAACCGGGTTGCCCGATTGATGAACTCACCCATCGTTGTGACAGGGTTTTCATTAATATTGTACGCGAGCCTGGACTCACGTTGAAGGCCTTGAGTGACGGCCAGGAGCTGCATGTCCGAGGAGAGACCCTGGACTTGGACGGCTTCTGCCTGAAACCGCCGGATGTAATCACGGAGTGGTTCCTCCCTTTGCTGTTTCACTCTTAACAAGTGTTGGACAGTCTTGGGGGGAGGTCGAGCTCCCATGAAGTGGCGCAGGAACGACGAGGCGAGGTCCTTAAAGCATTTGAAATGCTGGCCTCGTAACGCTCCAAACCATGTTGAAGCAACCCCTTTCAAGGTGGAGCTGAAAGCTTTGCAGTATGGGGTCGGAGGCGCGAGCCATCTCCATTTGAGAGATGTAACGCCGCAAATGGTCAACGGGTCCGTCGTCGCGCCGTAGCTTTCGGCGACCGGCATTCAAAAGTCGGCAGGGCCTTGACGGCAATAACGCCCTCTGTGAAGGGTTGAGTGAGGAGAACCTCGATGTCGCCGAGGACCGTGTTTAGCGCCTTAACCTGTTCCTCGACCACGTTGATTCTTCAAGAAGATCGCCGACATCCGTGTTCGCAGCAGACGGGTTTTAGTTCCGGGATTGTTCATCCCGGTCGTTGGGAGGCGGGAGGCGAACAGCCTGCATTTCCGCCTTGATGGTTTGCACCATGAAAGCCTTCATTTCATTGAGCATGCTCGCCCGAGCAAGGCTATCTCGAGCGGATCGACGATGACCCTTTGGGGGTCGTCGAGGTCCCCGCGAGGTATGTCATAGTAACCGCTTGTGGTCGTGGGGGCTGCTGCACCCCTGGGATGCCAGCAGCAGGGAGTGGCGGGGTTGCCGCCAACTGGGAGTTGTGGGGCTGTTGCGTCCCCGTTGCCCCACCAGTAGGGAGTGGTGGAGGTACATCGGAGGAGCTGGAAGCAGCATCCTCAACATGCACACCGTTGTGAGTTCTTCTTGTTTTCGCCATGAGAATGGTTAGAGGAGGAAAAAGTTGAGTAGAAAAGGAAAAACGGCTTGCTTTTGGTTCCCACAGACGGCTCCAAATTGATAGCCAAAGTACGATCTCCGGCTGAGAAAGATCTTCTGACGGCTAGGACAGGTGGCTCCGATACCTGAAGGACAAGACAAAAGACACTTTCAAAAAGTGCATAAAGGAGGAAAGTGTGGGTGTGTAGTAATCACCTTATTTGAGGCGGGCACCACCCAATATATAGGGTGGTGCTAGGTCCCGAAACAGGCCTTAAACGCTGGAGAATCTCCATAAATGTACCCATAATTGGAATGGCGGCGTATTAATGGTGTAATAACAGCGGAGTTATTAGGGAATTACTCCCTCTCCTTTGGCTTAATGCCATAAGTAGTGTAACGGCTAGTTTGAGGGAGGCAGTAAACGTTTCGTGACCAACGGCTTTATACGGGGCGCCCTTGCTGGTAAGAGAGGCTCCCCGTAATGACGAGATCTGCTGTGGTGGACGCGGCCCATATGGCTTTTGCATTTGACAATACAGCCGTATGGGCTGGCCCATATATATCAAAAAGGAAACCAACGGAAAGAAATGAACCGCGGACGAAGCCCTCATGGGACATTTCACCCCAAAAATGCTAGATAACGGCCAGGTCTCAGGACGAAGGTGGATTCTCCCGAATGGCCAACTCTCATGATTAGAGATAAGCCCCAAGTGGGAGAGCACGCCTTGGGTTATTAGCTTCCAATATAGAGGCACTGAGAAAATTTCTTCAAGGTCATCGCCAAACCAATTTACAAGACCTCAAAGCTTATTGTGGAATCTTTCATAATTTTCTCGGGCCTCCGCCTTCTTCAATAGACACCTTTGACATCGACCAAATCGCCAACTTTCTGGGCGCTTTCTAGACCCCACGAGGTATCGGATTCCGTGAAGAAAAATTCTGATGCCAGCCTTTCCTGCTCTAGGGGCAATTCCACGCAAAGTTGAACTTTATTGTGGCGGTTTCCATAAGCCCAAAGTAATAGAAACAGTTCTGAGGGTTCGGCACCACCTTGTAATACTGCAGAAAAGTTGAAAGCTTGGGGGCCAACCTGAACACCGCACAGTGCGTTGATGTGGCAATAGGTGTTTGGGCTGAACTGGTTTACTATTAGGCCATGGGATTCGGCCAATTCTTGAACAAATGGGTGAGGGAAGAACCTATGCCCACACTCCAATTAAGTCTTGAAAATTACAAAACTAGCTAGGCTTGGCTAATAGAAGTGGCATTCAGGTGATAGCACCCTTGTTCAGACTATCATGGGCAAGAAGGCCTTACCTTGAAAGTGTTCCACCTCAGACCAAAAATTCTTCAAGCACGGGCCCCTTGTTAACTAAAAGACATGTCCCGAAAGGACGAACATTAGAGGGGTAGGATATTTCGGGGTCATTCTCATTTACCTTTGCAAACTAGCCGGAGGAAGCTGTTTCTAGACGCTCGGTGAAGGAAAGCTAGAGTCTCTAACGCCGCCGCGTCAACCGCATTGTAGTGGCACCGGTAAAACTGTCTGACGAAGGAAGATCCTTCGTGGCCCTCAGGAAAACGGAGGTCCGGCTGAAGAACGGTGGAAGAAACTCTTTGCCGTTAACTTTCTTGAGGTTCCGCCACTTCCTAAAGAAACTCACTGCCTACTTGAGCATTGGGTTTTCTGTCATGGATAGATTCTTGCAAGAGAACAACGAATGAAAGAAAGCACGAGAGCAAGAATGGGTGAAGCCAACACCCTCAGGGACTCATTATTTAAATAGGGTTCGGGAAGACAAAACGTCACAACTCAATCATAACCGTCGATCAAAAAGGAGCAGTTAATACATACTGAAATCCGTGCTGAGAAATTGAAAGGTCAAGAAACCGCCTCAAATGAACGAATGTTAGCATTCGGGATACAAAGGGAGGCAAATCAAAGCTCCCAAGAATTCAAATGATTGAATGCTACGCATTTGGGATACTAAAGGGGGGCAAATCAAAGTTCCCAAAAACTCAAATGACCGAATGGTATGCATTCGAGATACAAAAGGAGGCAAATCAAGGCTCCCAAGAATCCAAATGACCAGTTGTGATACATTCGAGATACAAACGAGGGGATCAAAGCTTCCAAGAATTCAAATGACCGAATGCTATCCAATCGGGATATAAAAAGGGGGCAAAACAAAGCTCCCAAAAATTCAAATGACCGAATGCTATGCATTCGGGATACAAATGGGGGGAATCAGAGCTCCCAAGAATTTAAACGACCAAATGCTATGCATTTTGGATATGAAAGGGGGGTAGACCTCCCAAGAATTCAAATGATCAAATGCTATACATTCAGGAAGCAAAACAATGGGGCAAATCAAAGGTCCCAAGAATTCAAATGATTGAATGCTATGCATTTAGGATATAAAAGCAAGGCAAATCAAAGCTCCCAAGAACTAAAATAACTGGGGAACAAGCCAAGAAGTCTGGATACATGCATCCAACACATTAAGTTCTAAGTATCTTCGGAATCCTAGTCGGCCGAATGACTAGGGGTAGACTTGATGGCCGCCAGACCTAATTATTTAAATAAGAAAGCCCTAAAAGCACAGTAAAAGGCTAAGTCTAGAGCCCAGAATAAGGTGTCCATTAAAACTCAAACACACCACCCGAACACAACAAGGGGCTCATCTGAAGGCACACATTCAGTACCCTACTACCATGTGTCCACTGGCACACATCGCCTCTTCATCTTGAAATATTATGATAATGCCACTCTATTAGAAGGGACTATAAAAGAACACCTTATTCACTCATTTTGAGTTAATTATTCACACTCTCACCCTTGGTGCTGTCAGATCCCTTTCCTAAATTCACCAATTCTAACTCGAGTGTCGAAGTACCAGATAGTGGGCAACCCCATGTTTGGTCTTCAGCTCACCACTTTCTTTGCAGATTCCCAAGAAAAGACCCTTGACTTCCAGCAATATTAGGACACGACTGAGGCAACATCAAAGGCCAGTGGCAACAACCACAGAGCCGCCACCACCAACGCACCATGCTACTCTACACCGACACACATCATAACAAAATTGGGTAAACTCCAAGTTTAGTCCCTTACCTTTCAACTTTGTCCTATTTGAGTCCTATTTTAAGATTTTGTCCTATTTCAGTCCCGTAGCTCCATAAATCGTCTCAATTGTAGTCCTTCCGTTAAAGTCCACGTTATGTTGACCGTTAAAGTCTTAAGTGTACAGTAAAATGACCATCAAACCCTTCCTTTTTTCGATCTGGATCGGAAGCCGGCGCCGGATCGGCAGCCCAGACCGCGGCCTAGGCTGCCGTTTGCGCTGCTGCCGCTGCTGCCGCCGATCCGGCGGCTGGGCTGCCGATCCGCGGCCTGGCTGCCGTGGCTGCCGCGGCGGCTCGGGCTGCCGATCCGGGGCTTGGGCTGTTACCGCGCTGCTGGCTGCTTCCGCCGCGTCAACCGATCCAGATCGAAAAAAGGAAGGGTTTGATGGTCATTTTACTGTACACTTAAAACTTTAACGGTCAACATAACGTGACTTTAAAGTTGACTACACTTGAGTTTTAACAAAATTACCAAAACCCAAACCCGTAAAACTAATGCACCATCCTACTCCACACCTTCCCACACTATAATAAAAAGTCACTTTACTATTCATCCTAATCAACAAAGTTTCTAAACATTGATACTTTTTAGGTGAAAAAACATAGGTACTTTTATATTACTGTTGATTGAAACATGGTGTTGGTTTGTTCCACTAGGACAACTAGGTTTAGTATTAACAGATACACTCATAGGCTCCACTTAGACTCTTGTAATCAGTCACCTTACCGAAGGAGTAACGAATACGCATTAGGGGTTTCAAACTTTGAAAAAGAGGGGAATACAATTCACCTGATTTGTGAGTAAATGTCAAGTGGATTGTTTTTTTAATTCACCCTCAGAAATTGGAGCGTAGGTTTGACACCCCATGAAAAAACGTTGATGTTTGGGGTAAACTCAAACACCCACCCAAAAAAAAACTTGGGTGTTTTCAAAACTGTCGGCACAGGTCGTGATCCGTTCACGAAGTACCGAATCTCTCCGGAACAGGCGGTTTCGACTCAGACGTCGAAAGCTACGGCGAAGGCAATCAAGCAACAGGAGCTACAGTCGGAGTTGAGGAACATTCCTAGTAACAGTGGTGCTTTGTTTCACAAACTCTTTCCGTCACGAAGATTAATCTCGATTCCTTCACCAATCCACTTGAGCCATCGTCGATTATGCCCTCCTAGCTCCGCCTCGCCTTCAGTTTGCAAGAATTAATCGTTGGTCTCCGCCAGTAGGAGCCCTCGCCCGACGCCGCTCTTCTCCACAAAATCGATTTAGGCTAGAATCGTAGGTTGGGAGTGGACCTCAAATCAAATTTGGGGCAATCGATCGACGGACTGCTTTGTTTCACCGGTAGAAGAGAAATCGGAGCCAGAGATTTGGGAGTGGGGCTCGAATCGGATTGACGAAGCTCTGTTTCAACAATAGAAGAGAAATCGGAGCCAGAGAGATCTTGTGAGATTTGGGTGGTGGTGAATAACATGCCTAATTCACAGTGAATTAGCTAATTCACTTCTCGGTAAATCATGCCAGGTTCAGAAAAGTTCAGGTGAAAAACTGTGCAATTCATTAGTAAATAAAATATGTTAGAAACTATTTAATTCACTTAAAAAAAATGTCAAATTTGAAACCCCTATTTTCTCTATTTTATAACTTGAAGTAAATAATTCGATTCAAGCATGTAGGAATTAAAAGATGAAAGGGTTCCAAAAGATAAAGTTTCATGTACTGCAGAGAATAATCAAAGGACAGGTTTAACTACCAGGCCCAAGACAAACCCAGATGAACTTTGTTCGGCATGACGACTGTTGACGAAAAAATGACCACTTTTCAAATTTTAAATCCATTCTTAAATGGGGCTACATTTTCGGAATTAATGGAGACATAATGACTGAATTTTTTTCTGTTATTACAATTTTACCACTCCACTGCAACATAAAGCATAAAAGAAATGAAGGTAAAATGGCAACCTAGTTTTGGACTCCAACGATTCCATCCTACGCTCTCCAAAGTCTGTACGCACACAAATCTAAGCTAGTATTGAATTGTTGCAGTTTTGTTTTGCTCTCTAACACACCCAAATCAGATTTAAAACTTAAAATTTACATCCCAAAAAGCATATCATCGTCACAGCTAGGAAACATGCACGGAAGTCCACCTGAGCGATCTTGATAAAGGACATTTCTGGTCCAAAACTCAAGATCCACCCCCGAACTAATATCAGGTTGCTGGACACCACGGCCACCACAGAATCTACACCTTGCCAGAACTGCAAACAAACCAACATAGATTCTAAAGTCTCAGTACCCAGAAAAGTATTACTTTGACTAATGTAGCCTGTTGTCATTAGCCAATAACCACTGAAAAAAGAAACCAGAGAAAAAAAATGTATGGAGAAATTACTGCATAATATGAAACCTTAGCAGAAGATGCGAACAAATCAGAATCCCTATGGTCCATTTACCTTTGTCTGCAGGGTCTACCAAACAACAAAAAGTGACGCAATAAGAGCCTCCGTCATTAACCATCTCTGCAAAATACAATCTTGTGGAGAGCTCAAACTGAGGCCCCTGGGGCTTGGCCTTAAAGTTAAGATGATGAAACTTCTTTCCTTCATATTTAAAGGTAGAGAACTCTAATCCCTCTACAAGATTCAAATCCGTACCCTGAAAATTGCAACAGGAAGATAATATACACACATATTGAATTCACCAATCATGCCAGCGGACTGAAATCTTGGTGAATGCAATGAATTCCAAGCTAAAAGAGCAAGAGTGTGTAAAGGAGAATAAAGATGGAATCAGGACACGGGCATGTAAAGAAACCATCAAGACATGAAAGAAAAAGGGAATTTACTGTTGGATTGTAGATCCCTAATCTTATTATGTAATTGTAAATTCATCCTGTCCTACTAGTTGGTAGTAAACTTATTTCATAAAGTAGCAGAACTGAACAGATGAGTCACCTCTTTGAAAGCATATTTTTTCAAAGAAAATAGAGAGAACCCAGAAGCATGCCCCAATTGTAGAACAGAAAACTACTCCATGTAGAGAACCTTTTCCATTTTCAAGTCCTCCACAACGGCTTCAGAAAGTTGTTGCACTCGAGTCTTTCTAAAATTAAGGTACTCCTCCAGTGACATTTCCCCTCTAACCCCTTCATCAGCCTGGTAACAACCTGTCACCAAACCAAAAAATCCCAGCAGTAAAACAACTCAAATTGAAATGGGCCTTAACAATTCAAGGTTCAAACATAAAAGCACCAAACCAATGAATAGCAGATCTCTAAGCAAAAGAAACGAAAAAAGAGTGTACATAATAAGTTCATTAACACTCACCATTTTCATTAGCGTCATATGCTTGGACCACTCCTGGATGATTAAGCTGCCAAGGTGGGATCCCTGGTAAAAAGCTCGCCATATCTGGATACTTACCACTAGTCATATGCTTACCAGGAGAGAATCTTCTGTCACGTTCCATCACATCAGAAATAGGATGAATAATTAAACTACCACGGTGACAGAATACGCACCCTTCCGTTACTGCAGATTATCAAATAGATAAAATATATAAGCAAACAGCAAGGAGAACAAGGATCAGAAATCAGGCAACTTCTAAGTACCTTTGTTTGTCGGCTCTATTGGATTACAAAAAGTGACCACCGGAGATTTGGGATGTTCGCAAATTAATTCCGCGAAAAACAGCTTCACTGAGGGCTCAGCAGCACCAGGGTTCACAGGCCTGGCCTCAAAGTTTATGTGAGAAAAACACTTACCTGAATACCAAAAGTAATCGTAACAACGGACTTTAACCAGGTCGAATGCTGCTCTCTGAGATATTTGGCAAGAAGAAAACATAGAGAGCACCAATGAAGTGTTCTGTTCAGAACCACATAAACGGAGAAAATAAAAAAGTAGGTAACGAAAAAAGTAAAACCTTTTCTTGAACAAAGTGTTGCAGAGCAGATTCTGAAAGTGTCAGCCCAGGGTTCTTGTGCTTATCTTCCTCTTTCAATGACAATCGGCGCTTCTCATCAGCAGCTTTGCAAAGGTCCACCAAAAGCTTACGACGCTCCGGTGTCAGAGGATGGCTTCCTGAATATTCACCCTGTAAAACCTTCCTCCTCTTGCTGCCCTCCTCATAGTCGGCTGCTTGCAAGCACAAGTACCTGGTGTGCGTAAAAGGAAGCATAGATAACTACGATTCGAAGGAAACCACAGCTAAAGATTAAGAGTTTCCAAATTCAATTTGCTAACTAAATTTTCTAAATCGGCATACGCACAGAGACGCTGATTCATTATCACAACCGTCTGCTTTCTATTCAATAAAAGATTGCGCTGTCTATCATCATAAAAGCAATAGCCAAACAGGACTAAAATCGCTTAATAACAGGTTTCTACAGACGAGGAACTTACACATCCTTGTCGGGCGACAGAGAATTCCTTTTCATCTCCCGCTGCTCACCTTCTTCTAGTCGGGTTTCAGAACTTGGCGTTCGAAATTCGATTATCGGACAAAAGGATTTACTATTCGCCCCTCTTATTAGTCCTGGTATTCCATAGCTAGTGAACTACCCACCGGTCCACCCATCCCAAGTTCTGGCCACTCAACTTCTGAAAAAAAAAACAAGTTTAAAGCCTCCACCAATTGAAAAGATATCTAACATGCCACTAACCAAGACTGAAACCACGATTCTATACAGTTAAAGGAATCACCACTCAACTTATAAATACAAACTATTTCTAATTAATTGATTTATTTACTTCAAGCAGTTCACAACACATACGTGAAAACTCAAAATAGAGCTAGGGTTAAATTCAATTGACTAAGTAATTAATGCCCTAGTTCGGACTTACTTGCGAACGGAGAGAAGCACAAGGAGCCTGCGACAAGATTGAGCTGCTTAAGGTCAAGCAATCGAACTTACTTGCGACCGGAGCCTGTTTCGAGTTAATTGCTTAAGGTCAAGCAATTTCGAGTTGTTTTGGGTGCGGATCGGATTTCTTTGGATCCAAGTTCGGGTTTCTTCGAATCTAAGTTCGCTTTACCTCGTCTCCAAGTTCGGGTATGTCAAATTTTCAAATTAAATTTCTATTCTTTTTATCTATATTCTTCTTTATACATATAGATTTTTCATTATATATATAATACTACCTTCATTCCAAAAAAAATTGATGCGTTTCATTTTTAGTATTTAATGTATGATTTTATTTCTTTGACACTTTAATATGTAAAATCAAATGATTTAGATGGAGATTATAGATTAATGTGTTTAGTTTCGAAATATATTTCTTTCAAAAAATTTAAATGAATTTTTTCTATTAATAATTTAAATCTCTCACAACATTAAAAAAGAAACACACCATTTTTTTTGGGACGGGGGGAGTACTACGTATTTTATATGCATATATATAACAATTATATACTCAGAAAATTATTCACACATTCTCATCTCCCGTTTTTGTTGGAGTTCAAAATAAACTTATTTTGATGAGTCTTTCAAACAAAATTGAAGATAAATTAGACATTGTTAGAACAAAATTGGAAATCGAATATTGCTCCAACAATTTTAGAAATTGAACACTAATAAAATTGGATATTAGACATTCCTCCAACAAAATTGAAAAATGAACTTGGTTAAAAAATTCAAAATTTAACACTACTCAAATAAAAAAGGATATTGAAATTCGTTCAAAGAAATCGGAAATTGGACATTCCTGCAATAAAACTGGAGATTATCCATTCCTCCAATAAAATTAGAAATTAGACATTCCTACAACAAAATTGGAAAATGAACATTGATCTACAAAATTTGAGATTGCACATTGTTCCAAAAGATTAGAAATTTGACATTGTCAATTCGTCACAACAATTTTCGAAATTTGACATTGCTCTAACAATTTTAGAAAATGGATATTCCTCCAACAAAATTGGAAATTAGATATTCCTCCAATAAAGTTGGAAATTGGACATTCTCCAACAAATTAGAGATTGCACATTATTCCAAAAGATTAGATATTGGACAGTTATTTGATGGAGTAAAACAAGAATTTTATTCATCTCAAAACTAGAAAAAAGAAAACCTTGATTTTTTTCTCTTCATCATCCTTGATTTTTTATCTTCGTCTTCTTCCCTCTACATTAACATAAAATGAAGTAAATCAACATAAACTCAGATGAAATCATATAATCATAAATTACGTAAATCTCAAAAATCATACAAACCACATAATTGATATAAATCACAAAAGTAAAACAAAAACAAGGCAAATCATGATTAAAAAATGAAACTTAACTGAAACAGTGATTCCTTCAATGGCAACGGCTCGCAAACGGAAGAAGAAAATGAAGGGGGTCAGGGGTTAGTTTATGGAAAATGAAAATAGATCATGAAAACAAGAAAAAAAATCAATTAAACTACAAACCTTTATTTTCTCGGCAATGGATGATGAGACAAAGACGAGGTGGCAGTGGCGGTTGATGAGGATAAAGACAAGACGACTGAAGACTGAGAGAGGGAGAGAAGTCTAGATGAGGGAGAGGGAGTTGTGAGAGAGTGAGATCTAGAGTAAAAGGTCAAGACGATGGAGGAAAAAGAAAGGTCTGATGGTGGTTGGTAAATGGTGGGCCATTACCAAAACCACTATCCAGGGAAAAATATCTAAAGTGTCGTTTTTGTTAATGGCGTTGTAGCGGTTTTTAATTAGTAGCTGACTTTCCGCTACCAAAGTCCCAACAATGGCATAGTGTAGTTCACGAGGTTGTTGTGGATTTACGAGGTGGAGAGGATGACATTGAGAAGGTAAAAAAATCTCTTGCTCCCCAAAAAGTGGTGCTCGGGACTTTAACACTTCTTCAATTGTTCAGTTTGGTCCTGGACTTATTTGCTTTCAGAGCATTGAACTTTCGATGAATTTGCATGGGAAGATCAAACTTTCGAAGAGATCTATGGAAGGTTCTGGTAACGCTACTTTGGTTTTTTATAGAAAAGTTTGAAAATGCAGAAAAAGTGAATTCTCGAACAAAGGGTTATTAGTTATGGGTTTGTTCACCAAATTTATTTCCCTGAAACTTTCCTACTTTTCCAAATCCTAATATACAAAACATCTTTAAATTCAGCAAATCATATTTTCCTCAAATTTTCATTTTAGCATACATCTCATCCATCAATAAAAAAAGATAAAATAATTTTCTCAAAATAATTCTCCCTCTTGGGTGACTTGGGAGTTTAGCTTTGGGATCTTTGGTTCCGGTTAAATATGTTAAGAGTTTGGATCTTAGGTGCTTTTTGAATGGTACTTCATCATATTCTTATTGATGAAAGTTTGTATTTTTTTCGCTTATTAATAAAATTTTATTTTCATTAATAATACTCCATTCATCCCTAAATAATTGATAAGTTTAACTGAATACAAGGATTAAGGTGAATATAAGATATTACTCCCACCGTCCCAAGTGGATGTCACAACATCAAAATATTTTCGTCTCAAATGAAATGACATTTTTCCGCTTGTGTTTTATTTTAGTCCACTTTTACCCTTGTATGCACCTACTCAAAGAGTTTAAGGAATGAATGAGTTTGGAATGGTGTAATGATGGAAATTTATGTAAAATGAGTTAATGACCACATACAATCTTAATCTACACAGAAAAAGTTAAAAGTGACAATCCACTTGAGACGGAGGAAATATGTAGTTTGACATAATTGTCATTAAGCAGAAGTTGCGTAAAAATGAGATAGAAAAAGATAAAATGATGTTAATTTAGTAATTTTGGAAAAAGAGAAGTTTTCTTTAAAATATTTCAGAATAATCCAAAAAGGAATATGTTCAATTTTTAAGGGACGCGAGCAGTAATCAATATAGTTGTTCATGATTCATGAGTCTTAACCCTAGTTGAGTATCAATGGATATGAATTAGATAACATCAACTATGGAAACCCTAATTTATGTAGTACTATAGAAAAGGACAACTAAAATATTTTCTCCTACTGTCCCAAAAGTAACACAACAATTGACTTTTGATTTCAATTTGACTTCAATTTATCTATATTATTTTTTAATGGAAAAAATATCAAAAAATATATTCATAAAGTTAAGACATCATTTTTTATTTATATATAAAAGTTTCAAATTTCTAATTTGAATTAATATAGAAATAAAATCATAAATTAAATGTTTAAAAATAAGTGTTACAATAGTTTTGAGACGGATGGAGTATATATAAGAGGTAAGTATAAGACCATACCTAGCTACATATACATTTACCAACACTCACTATGTGGAGAATACAATACTGTACTGCGGCTTTACCGCGGCACAAGCCACAGTAAAGGGGTTGGCGTGGTAAAACTCGCAGTTCAAGTCATGGTAAAGCCTTTTTTAGGTTTACCCTCCCCCCCTTTATTCACAATCCACCGCTCCTTCATCTTCTCCTTCCTCTCATACTTCTCCATCTTCTTCCTTCTCCACCTCCTCCTCTTCTTTTTTATGTTTCCTTCTTCTTCTTCTTCTTCATTCACAATCAGCCGCTCCTTCACCTTCTTCTCATCCTTCTCCTCCTCCTCCTCTTATGTTTCCTTCTTCTTGCTTCTCCTCCTCCTCCTCATTTTCTTTTTTTTTGTTCTCTTCTTATTCTTCTCCTTCTATTTCCTCTTCTTCTGCTTCTGCTTCTTCTTCTTCTTCACGCAACCGCTGCTCCACCGACGCCGCTCTCGCCACCACCAGTCCACCGACACCGCTCTCTCACCTTCACCTCTCGCCACCGCCGCTTGCTCCTCTTGAGCCATCAATTTTTGGGCATTTTTGGGGGGAAAATAGATAAATTCATCTGGATTTATCCATTTTTTTAATTAATTAAAATGGTTACTAAAGCAAGGGCCGCTGTAAGGCACAGTAGCTACCACAGCTCGAAGCGCAACTAGAAGTTTACTGCGAAGCTATTTACCGCAGCGATTGCCACGGACATCCCCGTAGTAATTAATGTGGCGTTATCACGGCTTTGACCGTGGTAATACTTGTTTTCCCACGTAGTCAGGGGCGGACCCACCATGGGGGCAAATAGGGACATGTGCCCTATTAAAAAAATAAAAGATTAGGATACCCCAATAGTATTTTTCTGGAAAAATAAAATATAGGGAGTACTTTGATAAAACTTGAAAAGTTTATGGAGATAGTTGGGGATAAAACACATGGTGGAAACTGGCATGGAAGGCTTGCGAGCTCTTTTTAAGCAGAGGAAAGTGGTGTGACATATAAAATATATAATGAATGAGTAATTTGATCAAATCATTCTAATTCTAATTTAAGTACATGTAAATTCATGGGTCCTGGTGACTGAATGTCTGTCTCCATGTAAAGGAAATGAGGACATCGTTGTCGGACGAGATTCTTGATAAGCAAATTTGAAGATTTGCTACGTGCATGCAGTGAACTTTGAAATGGTAGAAATGTATGTAATGAAAGAGATAGAATAAAGAGACAAATTACTGGAGCTAGGCATGCATGCATGCATGCATGATGACCCAAATCTAGAGCACTTGCATGTGCCTCATACGGTCATACCCACCCCACCCCAAAACACTCCAAATTAAATGGCCCCAAAACCTAGCCTCTTATCCATTTTGTTGGTCTAATAATTCAACTGCTGCTCCATCATCCATGCATTTTCAATAAACCCTAAACCTTGTGTTTTTGAAAAGTGAACGTGATATTTATGACATAAAAAGTTGTAAAGAAGTTCGAAAGTTGATTTTATAGTATTTTTTGATGTTTTGTTTGTGAAAATTAAGTTTCCCAACTACAAGCTATATATAGCTAGTTAATTAAACAGTACTCCAATATTACACTTCGATCTTGAACCAACTTATATATACAACATATGCTCACGTTGTTTAATTATAAAACGTAACACCCTTTTATAACTCCATAGAATACAAAAAGTTGCTCCATTGATCCTAAATTGTTTACCTGTGCTCCTTGGGGGAAACAAAATGGGCAAAGAGTAAATTTAGAGAGGAAAACGGGAGAAGGAAAATTAAAAAGTTGAGGTTTGTTTTTTTTTTTAAATAAAAAATACGCAAAGACACGACCTATAATTAGTATTAGGGCACCTTTAGGCCTAAACATTTTCGTGTTTTGATAAGTTAGGCCTTTAACTTATCTTTTTCACATGTTGTTGAATGTTTTAAAAAATCACATTAAAAACTCCAAGTTTGAGGTTTCAAATGATAAAACATAATGGAAACTTCTAGGGTACCTAAGCATGAAACTTAGGTACAAATACTTAATGACTCCTTGCTTGACATATCGTCACATGCAACCTGATAACCTGATTAGTAGGTTTCATATTTTGTAAATTAAATTGAGCAAAAAAAGTTGAATGTAATATTTTTGTATATGTTTACCTATTTATCCTTTAGTCGAAAATGCAGAAAGAACAAACTCGAAAAAGTAAAGATAAAATTGAGATAATTTAGTAACTTTGAGAGTGAGAAATTTCGGTAAAAAAAACCAAGTAGAAAAAGTAAAGACAAAATGGGTATAATTTAATAACTTTGGGAGTAAGAAATTTCCTTATAAGGAAATGATCAATTTTTCAAAGACAACCAAAAAAAAATGTGTTCAATTTTTAAGAACGGAAGGAGTACATGGTTAATATAGATTAATGAAAAGGTTAATATAGATGAATGAAAAACAAAAGTAATCTTAATTTCCTATAATTTTGAATCTTATTCTTATAACCATTTTGTATTTGCTTTAGCCTTTAGGTTTACTCGATTTTCACACATCAGGTGCATGAATTGCTGCACACAAAAATAAAACATTTAAAGTTTCAGCTAGTGATGAAGTTTATAATAAATTTGCAAATTTGATTCTATAAGTTCCAGGATCTATAATCTATTGATGATAAAACTGAACCTCCATGTAAGTTCTTCAATAATTACATCACTTGACTTACACAGACAAATGTGGTCACAGCTGTGGAACTCATATCTGGAAGAGCTTTTGTAAATACTAAAAATCTTGGTTTTTTTGTGATAAATTTTGGTTTTGGATGAGGTGGCAAAGCAATGTATTGATTAGTTTCAGACACTTTTCTGTGGTTTGATCATCAAACAATGAAAATAGTGACAAAAAGGTCCAATTTTTACATACCAATTCCCAGACGTTTCTGTGCCTCTACTAAGTACTAACCATCAGGTGCAGAGCTGAGAACACAAGCTCTGGATCCGGGAGCTAGTAGCATCAGCCAAGATGTATGTCCCTGATTTCCCACTGTTTGAGCATGTAATGTTCACCTGGTTGCCCAGCTGGTCGGTCTGTAAACGAAATTATCGAAAAAAAGACTCAACAAACAACCCCACATGCAGACAGGATTTCTTGAAAAGTTTCAAATGTTTCATTAACTCTTTACGATAGATCAATTAATGAATCTAACAGTTCTATGCAGTTTTATGTAGAGTATAGAAAGAAAGGAGTGATGGATGACATTGGTTACCATGCAATAAGAAGGTCCATTATTGCAGCTCCATCTCGAAGTAGGGACACAAGACAAGTAATGACACCAAGAACAATGATCATTTGCATTAAATCCACGGAGCAGAAGAATGAGAGCAATGGCAAAGCTGGAAAGGAAAAAGAAATTGCATGACACTTCAGGTAAAAATTTTATGCATACATAATACAACTACCTTAATACACAAACAACTACAGGAGAAGGGCTGGGAAGTATTGAAGCTTACCCAGCAATAAGAAGGACCAGAGAAACAACCCAGAGTGCGCACTGATAAGTCTTATATCTTGGTCGAGTTGAATGATTTAATCCAGCAGAAGCATATTGTTGACTAACCCATCCAAACTGCGGTCGGATCAGAAATACAAACCCCAGAAGAAAACCAGAAACAAACCCTCCGATGTGAGCAAAGTTGTCAACATGAGGGAGAATTCCCACAGCAAGATTGACAACGATTATAATTATGAGGGTCAGAAAGGCTGCCACCTGCATAGATTGAAGCAGTATGAGCTACTACATTTCAGTTCACCCATGGAGCCACAATTGCATATTGTGAATACACACCTTATTGGCATAAATCGACCAGTTTGTAATAAGTTCAGATAGCATGCTGCCGAGTAGCCCAAATAGTGCACCAGATGCGCCAACTGAAATATTTGACTGCAGGAAAAGGCCTGATAGCAAGCTTCCACCAAATCCAGAAATGACATAAAGCAAACCAATGCGAACTGCAAACAACCACAAGAGCATTTAGTATCAGAAAATATGTGATCACGAATAGAAACCAGCATTTTCTGTTTCATATTTATCTCAAATAAAGCTGGGTCTAAGAACACCAGACGGGCTATTGCAGTATTGCATCACGCTACTGTGGCTGGAAGAAAGGATCAGATCAATCAATGTGAGCTTCAGAGGATCCTATCTACGAACGTATACATCAGTGAGCATGAAAACTTGCAGTCTGTTTTACTGAAGAAGATCAACCCTTTGGGAGGAGTTACTTTCTTTTTCTCTCTGTTTTTTTTATACACAGGGGAAGGGGTAGGGAATGGTGCATGGTGCATGGAGGTAGGTCTTGAGCTCAAGACCCTTGTGTCCTTGTTGCTTAACCAACTAGGCTAGAGGCGGCTCAGGTCAATTTCTAAATTGTACACGCAGAAAAATCTCCATTAATATGTGAAAGCTCAAAGTCAAGTGGCAGACACATATGTGTTTCTCAGTTGCTTTAAAATCAATAAAAAAGATTATTAAAAAAAACACACATCTTAAGCCATCCCAGCTAGAAGGGAAGAACTATGGATCTTTTGACCTGCAACCATTATGAAATATTACCAACTAGTTGCTGAACTACCCTCAGATAAATTGCATGCCAAAAGAGAACTCTCGCAAAAGGAACATAACTTCACAAGGTTCCAACTAGAATGGAAGAGCAAGAGCTACTGATCTACTGTACCACACTCACTTAGAAACATCAACAACTACTTCCTGAAATGGGGGGGAAAACTCAGATTATTGCATATACAAACCAGACTCTTATTCACACAACATAACTTCATAGATAAGGTTCCAGCAAGAAGGGAAGAGCTATGCATCCATCAAGCCAAAACCGATAATAAATATACTACTAACTTGTTCCTGAGATGTGATGATACTTTAAGGTAAATTGGATACAAGAAGCAAAATTCTATTCAAGTAACATAAATTCATAGAAATCTTGGACAATAGCATGGAAAAATCAAACTCTCATTCATGCAATGTAACTTTAAGGGTAAGGTTTGAACTAAAAGAGAGGAGCTATGCATCTTATGAGCTGTAATCTGTATGCAACATACAGAATCCTAACTCTCACACAAGCAACATAACATCACAGGTAATTTTACTACTAAGATAAACGAGTGTGCATCTGGTGAGCCACACACACTAAGAAACATTGCCAAGTAAAAAATGGGAAGAAATTTCAAACAGATTGCATACCGAAACCAAACTCCCGTTCAAGCCGGATTCCAATTACTAGGAGACCCAACATGTTTGCCAGCAAATGAAGAAGCCCACCGTGTAGCCAGTTGCAAGTGACGAGACGCCAACCCTGGTGCCTCTCAACAACTCTCTTTGCATCCAGAGCACCCATCTTCTGCAGCCTGAAGCGAATAAAGATACAACAGCAAAATCAAACCATATCCTCGCAACAATTAAACGCGTTCCACAAAATCCCAGATAAAGCACACCCGAAATTATCAAAAGCCACTTAAATTCAAGAAATCCCAAGGAAAACAGCATCAAATTACTCACGTAGCAGATGAAGGACCCAGAAGAGGATTCTCCTTAAGGGGCTGAAACGAGAACCTGCCCAGGAAGCCGGCGACGCAAGACCCCGAATTCTTAGGGCAATCGTTCACATACATGGTAACGACAAATACTGCTACGTTTGCAATGACAAAACTCAGGACCAACCAAGGACGCCACTTTTTGAACTCTTTGGTCTGATCTGCATATACGACCGAAGTGTGAGCCATGGCCGGAGTACTCTGCATCTCTGCTGGGTGAATCGAGCTACTTCTGCTGCTCCTTGAACTGATCCCGATACGCGTCTCCGCCATTGGAACCGAACCGATTGGGTGCGTTTCCTGGTGGGAAGATGATCAGACTTTTTCAGAATAAATTCTCTTTGAAGTAGTTCAACTAAACTGGGTTAAGTTACGAGTGGAAAGATTACCAAAAAAAATATATTGGGCGGCAAAGTCAATATCAGGCCAAACTCCATTGTTTGTCCCCCAACTATTTGAGTTGTCCTAACTAGACCCCTTACAGTTATATTACCCTTTAAAGTTCATCTCACATCACATGTACCCCTTACATTCACGTGAGCTGGAGTTCTATGGAATTATAGTAATACCCTTATTCTTAATTTAAATCATCTCCATTAAATCTAACAACTCATAAATATTTATGTCAATCATATCTTTCTTTTTAAATATTCTGCCAATGGATTAAGCCATGACTTTACAAGGTGAAGCCTCTCCAAATTAGCTCTTCATTGACAAGAGGGTGAGGAATTTAAGACCACAAAGATGGGGTAAGGGATCACATTAGAACAACTCGGATAGTTATAGGACTACCAATGTTATTTTACTCCCAAGACCATCTTAAAAATGAGGTGTATGGATAAAGTCGACTCTTACTTTTCATACTCTCCCTCTTTCTTTTTCTGAACAAGAAAGTGCTCATATTAATAATTTAACGGAAACATAATACAAACTCAAGCTAAAAGAGTATCAGAAACATAATAAGGAGTAAAAGCCTCACGCACGAGGACTGGAAAAACGGAAGAAAAACAAACGCAACCAAATAAGTAAAATAGCAAAGGGAAAGAGCTAGCAGAGCAGAAAAAGTAAACATCTATACGACTATAGTTAAGAGGCTAAGATGTTGAATAGAATATGTGAAAGAGGGGCATGAGGAATTCCTTCTCCAATAGCGAGGAGCTCCATTTGACGAATAACAAAAATTCTCCATGCCTCGAAATCTGCTATGCTGGATTGGGTACGAGACATGCACCAAATAAGAACAAATATCTCTGAGACTAATTCATGTCCCGTAAAATGGGCTTGAGTTGTCCTAGAAGATTCAAGTCTTTAATAATACCAAGGGATCAATTTTAGCAATATGAGAATTGTCTGGGGAGACCCACCACCCAAATAGTTCTTGAAGATGTTGCTCATCCCTTCAAGCAGGGTGAATCTCCGCTCAGCCGTGTTGATGATCCAGTGAAAACACAACCCAACATACCACGTTCCCGTCCCTCAATTAAACTCTAAAAACAAGCAACATATAGAGAGAAATTCGATTAAAAAAAATTGAATTCATGCATCTGTTCATCGCGTCCCAAATCAATCTCCAACAACTTCAATCTCGCAATCCGGCCTTTCAATCACTAAAACCTAGTGCATTAGATTCGTGTCACCGTCAGGAGTCCGAATCTACCTTCCGTTTCGCCTCGAAACGTGACCCGCCTGCTGCACGACCCGCTGCAATCCGGCAATCTAGGCCGCGGTTCAGCCTCCCATCGCCGCCGTCAAACTCGTTGGATTCCGCCCTGAAGATCCCCACCGTTTTCCGCCATCCACGCTGCCTAGAAACAGCAACCCGAGTTGCTCCCTCTCTATTTCGCGAGTTCGCTGCAACAAGTACGTGTTTGTTGCCTTTATTTTTTTGATTTATTTGTTTAGTCCCTCACATGTCTCCCTTTTACTACTTAGGTCCCTATAACTCTTTACCAATTTTGGGCAATCGATAATTTTTATTTTTTATTGTAATTGATTAAAGGATCTAGAGCTTGTGCATAGCAATTATTTTAGGTTTCCAATCGACCTAAACCAAATAGATTGGTGGCGACTCATGTCGAAAATTCTGTCACTACAGTGCTCCATCCTCTCATGCCAGCAGCAAACCTTGCTGCCAAAGACAGCAGCTGGCAACAGACTCGCTCACCAAAGTGGCCAAACAATGCACAATAATTCATCCCTAGTCGCAACAGAGCCATCGATCTGATCCACGGCGGCAGAACAGATCCACTGGGATAGAGGAATCCCAGGTACAAACGCCCGGGTAGTGAGCGGCAGTCTCACACCTCCATGCCTCGCAGGAGAGGACACCGTAGGGGATGTCCAGGTTTGGACTAGTGAAGGCCATGGCGACAACAGCGCGGCTGGAGGATGATTAGCAACATCGTCGACGGTCAGAAAAACCCTAGGAGAAGATTGCATCGTTTTTTCTTTTGATGTGAACGACGGTCCAAGGTTTTCAAACTAATTAAACCCGGATTGACGAGTGCAAGAGACAAAAAATGTTTTGATACAAAAGGGGTAGGGGTTGGGGATACCGGAGGCTCAAACTCGAGATCTTTACAAGTGTCCTCATGAGCATAACCACTAGCCCAAATGTTTAGACGCAGGAGACAATTCTTTCCTTGTACTCTCCCTCTTTCTTTTACATTAATCTTTTTTGCAGTCTTTTTCTAATTTTAATTTTATTTTTTGTACTCATATATACTTGCAAGAATTTTTGTTAGAAAGAAAGAATGATTTCCAGTTGGAGTTTTGGTGGTATATAAGATCAATTAGATCGAAACTAAAAAACTCTTAATATATAGAAAAAAGATTTACATGATGCATTGCAAACAACAAAAAAGTTTGCCAAAGTTCTTCAAAGGTAAACTCTAGTTTTAGTCCTTTAATTTTTTTATTTGTCCCGCCCATATCTCATTTTAAAAATTTGTATCATCCAAGTCCCTTGATTTTGTTTTTTATCTCAATTAGGTCTTACCGTTAATTTCTGTTAAATAAAACATTAAGTTAGTGAATTTTACATAAATACCCTTATGATTATAATATAATTACATGTTTAATAAATGCATGATCATTAATCTTTTAGTGAATATACATACACATCCTTAAAGGTTCTCAAATATATAATACAAGAATTTTCTTTTTAGGACGTCACAAAATAAAATAATGCAACGTTTCTCTTTTAGGAAAATTTTTACATTAAAAATTACTACATTACCCTTTTACTTTTGCGCTTTCTCTCACCCATATGTGATCTCTTCTCTCTCCATTACTGCATCTATCTCCTCTGCAACCGTGAATCATCTCTTCATCTCTCACAATTGCTCACTCACCCTTCACCCGAATCACTCATTTACCTCCACCACTTGATTCCAAGCTCGCCGAGGTTGCAGATCCACTACCCACCATGTTGGCTCATCAACATCAAGCACGCCACCATTTAGAACCAGCATTGACATTCTAAGTTTGACCTTTCTCAGGCTCCCTCCACCGTCGAATTCAACCTCACATCCACCGTCGGGTTCAACCTCACCTCCGCCTTCAGGTTTAACCTCCCTTTGTCGTTGACCCACAAGCCTTCGGATTCAACTAGGCTTGGGCACACCATCGACTAGAAATTGAAGCCGCCGAACAACAAAGAACATGAATTGAAGCTTGAATTTGGCCATCGGAGGTGAGGGGATGGAATTTGGGTGGTCACGGGTGGGCTTCGGTTGTCAGATAGATGGAAACGGAGCCGTTTGCCCCTATCCAGCAATCGTCATTGCCGACCAAACAAGGCGCCAGCGGTCGTAAGTTCCCGGCAATGTCGTACGGCCGGCCTCCATCCTCAAGCCTAGCGTGGTAGCTAGCTCTCCAGGTTGGTCGATCTGGCCTATCGTCTCCACTCTAGCAGCGCGTAGCCTTCCTTGGAATAGATGAGTTCGAGGCTAGTGGACCAGATTGACGTTGCGGGAGGACGTGTGGCCATTCACAGGTGGGGGAATTGGATTTGTTGGTGGGTTTATTTATGGGTAAATTGGAATGATAAGAGATTAAAAATAGAGTTTATCCATTCTTCAAAACACCATTTAAAAATAATCATATCGGTATACCAGTAGCTAAAAAACTAAAGAACAAATGTAGTTACATTCCCAGCAGTTGGTCTTATATACTTGGAGTTATGTAGAGTAAAAAATATCAATTAGATTGAAATTACAATATATATATATATATATATATATATATATATATATATTATTTCATCAGTCTTATAAATGGTATACCATTTTTTTAATCATGTAATCTGATGGCGGGTCTATCACAGAATGACGCGTGTTAACATACTGACGCCATGGGATTAGTGCGTTGCGCGATTTTCTAATTCGGCGAATGGGGGTTGGGTTTGTCGTGTTTTTGTTTCACAACGGCCGATCAAAAGATCGATCCCTTTAACTTACGCCATAAATGTCTTATTCGTAATATTTCAATATAGCTTTATTTGGACGCGTGTTTTGTATATCCGGGAATGTTCCTTCGCGGATTCCTCACGTTGTGTTCGGGTAAGTATCCATTAAGTCCGAGAATGTCAATTAGGTTTTAGGTATTACTTAGAGTTTTTAATGGGGCCCTTATATTGGGCGGGTGATTGGACATTTTGCTAGACCTTTTTAGATGATTGGGCCTGACGGCCATCATAATCTATGATTTTTTTCTATCATTTTCAATTATAATATTATAATGATAATTCAATGCTTATTAATTTATAAATATAATTTATAAAGAATTCTTTACTAGAGAATTAATTCATCTCCAACAGCTTCCCCAAAATTTCTCCAAAATGGAGAAGTAAGAGCCATATTCTCCAAATTATTTTTGCTCTAACTCCAACAGCTTCTCCATTTTGGAGAAGCCTGCATTTATTACAACAATAAAATATTCTACATATTTGACTAATAATTAATGAATTAATATTTTTTATTTGAAACTGATTTTTGTATCCAATTAAATGTTGAGTTCACACCAATGAGAGGAGAGAGAGAATGACTATTTATGTTGGAAAAACAAATTTGGAGAAGGCTTTAAATTTTGGAGAATGTTCCAAATTTGGGGAATGCTATCCATTTTTCATTCTCCTTCCCTATTTTGGAGAATGAGATTGAGAATCTGTTGAACCCAAAAACAGTCCAAATTTCTCCAAAATTGAACATTCCCATAAAATGGAGAACCTGTTGGAGATATTCGGGGTAATGCTCAAACACTTTAAGTCACACGTGCGAGAGTGAAATAACAAAGTTATCCTTTCTTTGCAAAGTTTAACATTACTGTCAAACTTAAAATGTAAATGGTATATTTGTGATCAATTTAAAAGTTTTGACCATTTATGATTAATTTTAAATTTGTTACCATTTATTGGTTATTGCACGTGTTGGGATTTCAGCCAAGTGCTTAGTGTTTATGAGCATTTACAACAATGTTAGTCATTAAGCTCCCGAATTAAATATAATTAGCAAAAATATGAATAACGGATAAATCTCCAATCCAACGATACTAGCTATCACGTTAGTTATAATAACTTTCGCTATTTAACTTTCCATACAAAGGAGTGAAGAGAAAGAGATTATTGCTACGGTAACAATGTTAAACTTATTAACCGAAATATTTTTTTTTGACATTCTAATTATAATTTAACTTAAAATTAATTAGTATTCCTATAGATGCTCTAAAGACTTGGCTTTCCACCTTCCAAATGGCTTGTTAGTCAATTGATTGTAAAAGTGAACAGTGTTGGAGAGTGAAAAAAAATCAAATATGGCCCTGACCCAACCCCTACGAATCTTAGAGTATGGGCTGAGCTCAGTCCAGCTAGGCCCATGACAGCTGAGCCCAGTACAGGCCCATTAACACGTCCACACGAAGGAATTCGAAATTTCGAATTCACGCACAGCCTGTGATCGGCTGGCTGCGGCCGTCGTTGGCCGGCTGAGGTGGCGATGGGGTGGACGGAGTGGCCCCGCTGGCAAGTGGCTCCGTTTCGTGGGTCCTTCTGCTCTCTTGTCGATTCTTCTCCCAAATCGGCCGCCCATTTGGATTCCAAGTCTAAAACCTCGTTGGCATTCACGCGCTCGCCAAATTTCTCACCCCTTTAAAAATCTTCGCTTCGATTTCAAGCTCTTTTCTTTTTGACTTCAAAATTGCAGCTCCAGCCGAGCAACCGCCATTAAGCTTCAACTTTCCCTTCTGGCTCTCTTGCTTTATAAAATCACAGTATATTATTATTCTTCTCAATTATTTCTACTGTTTTTTTCATCAGCAATTAGAGTGTTTTTAAGGTTGATACAGCCTTGATTCGGAATTGTGAGAGGTTTCTGAGCTCTCGGGAGAGTTGGTTTTGTTTGATTTGATCTGGGTTTCGGTTTGAAGATCATGGCTGCTAATAATCCTAAGCAAGGCGGTGGTTTCTTTTCTTCCCTTGCTTCTAGTTTGTCAAACTTCGGCAGTGCAATGACCAAATCCGTTAACGGGTATGTTGATCTGAACTTCTTTAGCTGCTTTTATTTGCTTTCCGTTTTCAATTTTCCTTTTCTGCGTACTTTGGACCATGGCTTTGGTATCCAGTAGATCTTTTACTGCTTGCCTCAGTTCAGACTTTCCTTGTTTGACTGTTCTGTTCCACTTCCATTGTGGATTTATTACTATATGTTTGATCAAAGAATTTGTACAACATGCATGTAAAGAGTTGGATTAAGCAGTTTAGATTGTTGTGATTCTTCTCCACTGATTGATCTGCTGTTGACTTTTTTTGTGGTCCGCATACAGTTTAATAGGGTACGAGGGCTTGGAGGTTGTCAATCCTGAAGGAGGCACTGAAGATGCTGAAGAGGAAGCAAGCAAGGGACGGTGGAAACAAGAGGTGAGGTGCTTTGTGTGCTATTCTATCTGTCCTGCAACCAACGGAAATGGGATACAGTTTAAATTCTTATGTTCGTTTTCAAGGTTTGAATTTGAACCTCAGGATCCTTTCAGCTTTGTAACTATAAATTTATTATACCACACTAATACTCCCTCTGTCCCATTCATGTTGTTCCTTTCCCCTTAAAAAATGTATAAGGAATGAGACAACATGAATGGGATGGAGGGATTATGATTCAGATAGTGGCAATGCATAATGTAACAGGTTGATGGTTCAGTCTTTAGTGAAAACAACTGGTGGTATCTGGGAGTGAAGAGCAATCAGTCTTAAATCCTGTTTATATTGACTTGAAATATTGCTCTAGGCAATACCTCGAGTAATTGAGTGATACCATTGGTAGATCTTGAATTTACTGCATATAACCTTTAGCATTTCATGCAAGAGAGTGTAACACTGATGTTCTAAGTAATGGTAACACTTCTAGAGGAAAGAGATAAGTCTATGTAAGTACAGTATAAATGCGCATGCATTTCATCTTCTCGTTCTTATTGCAGGATAGGGACAGTTATTGGAAGATGATGCAGAATTATGTTGGAGCTGATGTCACCTCATTGGTAACACTTCCGGTGATTATCTTTGAGCCAATGACAATGCTACAGAAAATGGCAGAGGTGTGTTCTTATTAATTCAATTTTAAAGGCATTGATGTTATCTTCCCTTTTGGTACACATCTGTGATTTCTAACTTTGGATTTTTTTCTCTCTTCCAGTTGATGGAATACTCCTACTTACTGGATTTAGCTGATAAATGTGAGGATCCTCATATGCGATTGGTCTATTCGAGTAAGATCCCTTTCATTTCCGTCGTGTGTGTTTTTTGTCCTTGGATATTGTAACCTGGGATTCACATTTGTTTTTTGCAGCTGCTTGGGCTATTTCTGTCTACTATGCATACCAGCGTACATGGAAGCCATTTAATCCGATTCTTGGAGAGACTTATGAAATGACGAATCATGGTGGAATCACTTTTATTTCTGAACAGGTCATTCTATTTGTTACTACATACTGCACAAATTTCTGACAAATTTTGAGTGATATACTGATGTGTTATTTTTTCCTGTGGTTTGTACTCATCTTTCTAGTTTCCCATTTCAGGTTAGCCATCACCCTCCAATGAGTGCTGGTCATGCTGAAAATGAACATTTTGTATATGATATAACTTCAAAACTAAAGACCAAATTCTTGGGGAACTCAATTGATGTCTACCCGCTTGGAAGGTAAAATCATGTGGTGAAGCTATTTTATCCATAAAACACTTTCTTTTCCTGATACCAGCAATTTCTTCCACTTCCAAGTTCCAAAATTAATGAGAGAGGGTGGGAGGAAGGCAGAGGGACTACACTGGTAAATGAGGGAGTATTTCCCCTCTCTGATGAATGGCTAACTATTTAATGGTTCATTGGCTTTTACGAAGAACTGGTGTTTACATTCATTTTACTCTGGAACTTCAAATACACAGACTATGCTGGTATTTGGCTGTTCTTTGATAGTTGATAGAAGTGTTATGCGTTGTATCCATACATTTTTTTCCAGGCTATGGTTTAAATATTTGGGTTTGCATCTTTATAGGGAAAAATACAATTTTTACAGTTGTCTAATATGAACATACAACAGGACCCGTGTGGTACTCAAAAGAGATGGTGTGGTTCTTGAATTAGTGCCTCCTCCCACAAAGGTTCATAATCTAATTTTTGGACGAACTTGGATCGATTCACTGGGGGAGATGGTCATGACTAATCAGAGCACAGGGGACAAAGCTGTACTCTACTTCCAACCATGTGGCTGGTTTGGGTATGTATATAATGCCGCTGTTCTACTTTTTTATTTTATTCTGTATCTCGTCTTTAACTATGTCTTGCTGATATTGCTTATTCTGAACTGTTAAAATCTACAGATCTGGTCGCTATGAAGTGGATGGGTATGTATATAATGCTGCTGAGGAACCAAAATTTTTGATGACCGGAAAATGGAATCAGTCAATGCATTACCAGCCATGTGACAGTGAGGGGGAACCGCAACCAGGCACTGAACAAAAGGAGGTTAGTCTTCAGTGCCACACTGCCTAAAAGAGGAGCACAGTTTTCTCGAATAACAGAAAGCAAAGAAAAGGGGAAAAAAAGAATTGGTCTTTGTCCCTGCTGTATTAGGCGGTGCTTATTTCCTGAAATAAGTATTGCTTACCTTCCAACAGTTTATGTGCTGGGGAAGAGATGCATATAGGTTTTCTTTTTATTTATCTTATTATACGTAAATTTCTTAGGATTCAGTAGGATTCTTTGCTGCATAAAGTCATTTAAGCTTTGACTCGCAATTCTATTTAGATTTATATCTCCTCTGAGGTCAAGGTCTGGCATATGCTGCTTAAAGGTTGCTGTTAAGTTTGGTAATAAAACTGGTGTTTTTCCTGCAGGTGTGGAGAGTTGCAGAGACTCCTAAAAATGACAAGTTCCAGTACACTTATTTTGCCCACAAGATCAATAGCTTTGACACTGCACCTAAGAAGCTGTTGCCATCTGATTCTCATCTACGACCTGATAGATATGCACTGGAGAAGGGTGATCTCTCGAAAGCAGGTTCTGAAAAGAGCAGGTAGCTCTCTCTCTCTCTCTCTCTCTACTTGTGAAGGCATTCCTTCTGTTTGTCGGAACTGATGTCTTCATCCATCTGGTCCCGTGTTCAGTTTGGAGGAAAGGCAAAGAGAGGAGAAGAAGATCCGGGAGGCGAAAGGAGAGCATTTCACCCCAAAGTGGTTTGATCTTTCTGATGAAATAGCTCCAACACCTTGGGGAGATTTAGAAGTGTACACATACAATGGCAAGTACACCCAACATCGAGCTGCTGTTGATACCTCAGATAACATCATAGAGACGGACCAGACTTCTGTAGAGTTCAATCCATGGCAGTACCAAGATGTGGCTACCGAATGAACATTACTATTGCTTTGCTCTTTGGCTCATAGTGTTATTGTACTAATATCATTTTACTGATTCCAACAGCACTTCTTCTTTTCTAGGTTTTGCCCCTTTGATCTGGTGCGTGTATCATTATAAATATTAAGTACAACTTTACTTTGTGTCCATCCTAACATGTTCCTAACTCAACGCCTTTCAATTTGGTACAAGTCCACTCACTTTCTCAATCACTACCAGTTCGGAGATCACTCTGAATATTGTAAAAAATAAAAGAATTTTTAGGAGTAATGTAGCAATAAGAGTAATAAAATAGAGGGAAAATGTAAACTAGAAAACATCAAATAGGGAAAATGTCTCTTTTTACCACTCACGTTTCCTCAAAAGTCCCTTTTTGTCACTAGTTTTAAAAAATATCTTTTTTGCCATCGAAGTTTTATTTTTGGGTCTTTCTTACCATCCTCCGTTAAATTAGCCACTATGGTGCTTATGTGGCGAAATTTTCGTTGAGCTGACGCTTACCTGGCTTAGGATGAATTTGGCCCTAAACCCTAATATTTCTAAAAGTCTACAAATTGACTCCTCTTCAAAATACTAACTCTTTCATCTTCATCATTCTCCTTCCCCTCATCCTTTTCTACGCCACCGCCAATCACCTCTTGGCTACTGGCGAGCCCGTTTAGTAATTTTAAAGCTTCTCGCTTAACTTCTTTAGTAGGAACTATACAGATTCGGCAAAGTGATCTCGACATTGAAAAGAGTTGACTACAACCTAGATATTGGAGTGCGTCCCAGATGCTTGCTTTTATGTCCAAGTGAAGCTGAGAGGTTTGTTTTGCTCTGTTTTTGCAATGCAGGTTCAAATTCTAGAGTTGTTTTAGTAATATGTCGCTTACTGAAAATCGGGGTTTAGCCAAGATCAATGGAGTAATAGTGCTAGTGTGTGAGATTGTTGTTACTATTTAATTCTCTTAATATAATATGGTGGACAAAATTTAGGTGTAGTGGATGTTTTGTTGTGTTTAATGCTTGGTCTTGCATAAGTTGGCATTTGAATCATGGGTGATGATTTGGATAAACCATTGTTGAATTCTGAGAATTTCAACCGGGAGGGGATTGATCTGGTGAGCTTTTGGGAAATGGAGTATTGTATCTGTAACTAACCAGGCTTAGATCATTGAAATGCTTCATCTTTGATCTAAAATAAAGCATAATCACTTGCCTGGTGATAATTCTAGGCAATTTAGATACGACTGGCTGATGATCTCTGTTCATTTCCAGGTGATAATTCTAGCCAGGGAAACTGGTTTGAAGTTGGAACTTTCAGATATCCCTGTTCAGAGCCTGGTGTCTGAACCTTTAAGAGTAAGGAGCAGCTCTGCCAATTGAACAATAAGCCGTTAGGCGAAATCTCTATTTTGACATACGACGTTATGTTTTAATTTTGTTTAGGCAAGCGCATCTGCTGAAGACTTTATGCAGAAGTTGCCTCTGTTTAATGAAGACTGGGCTAACAAGAGGCAGGAAGCTGAGCAAGCAGGGGAGGTACGTATTTAGACGCTGTAGGAAACTGAGATACAAGTGAACATTTTTTTTTTGAAATGTTGAATCTTATGCTTCTAGGACATGTTCCAGTGAATTGCACATACTTTTTTGTGATGCATATAGTTCAGCATGATATTTGGTTGCATTCTCTTTAGTTTTTCCACTGGCGATCATTTAACCAGACAGTTTTAAGATGTACCTATGGCAGAGATATAGGTACTTGATAATTGTAGTGATAAAGCATACAGGTTCAAGTAGCATTAGAGCTGAATTTCGTAGCTCAATATTTTGATTAACCATGAAATCTGAAGGTCTTTACAATTGAGTATTCCTCCCACTGGCTACAGTTTTATGTTAAATCTGATGTAAAATCCTGTCACTTTGCTGTTGCAAGTACAAAACTTTGACTACGAATTTCTTGTCACATTTCCATCATAGTTCAGAATTAAGCTGTAGTTTGATTATAATGAACATCTTTGCTTTAATTTTAGTAACCACCTTATCAAAATCCTATTAGCAATGAAGGAACAATCAAGGAGCATTCTCAATTCTACGCTGGTTACAGACTTGTACGAGTTAAATTTCTAGGGACTTTTCAATTCACATTTCAATGTTATTTCCCCCCTCTAGGTACTGAGATATGTGGGTGTAGTTGATGCTGTGGGTCAAAACGGCCGTGTTGAGCTGCAAAGATACAAGAAAGATCATCCCTTTGCACAACTCTCGGGTTCCGATAATATCATAGCTTTCACAACTAACAGGTACAAGGAACAGCCTCTGATAGTTCGCGGACCTGGTGCTGGTGCTCAAGTTACTGCAGGTGGTGTATTCAGTGATATATTACGGCTAGCTTCATATCTTGGTGCCCCATCCTAGTTGGTGTATTCTAGTGATAATAATCTCAGCTAATTCCATCCTCTGAATCGCGTCTTGTGTGTGTTTGATTCAGAACCCATATCCAATAAATTGGTTTTCCCTTGCATTTTATGGTAATATCTTTGTATTGTTAGAGGAAGGAGCAGTTGCTGACATTAGCCGGAAGGGCCTAACTTTTCCTTGTACTGGTTGCTAATCTCCTCTTCTTTTTTTCCCTCCCATTGCTACGCGCCTGTCGTAAATAAAGTGGCATTAAAAAAAATACTAGTAATGATGCAAGGAAGTCTATTCCTGCAACTATTTTGCTTTCTCCTAAATCGTTAGTTTTACATTGTTTCAAGTTAGTATTATTTCAAATCTACTAATACCCCTCCCATCTTAATTTAGGTTGCCATTTTTGTGTGTAGAAAATGTGTTTTTTCAAGTTAGTATGCCTTCAATTTGTTTTTTTCCTGTTTTTGTCTAATGCAATTACAAATTAAATGGACTGACGTGAAGATCAGGAAGGGAGGTGAAGGTGATCGAGTGATGGTGATCGGGGAAACGTAACTGCAGGTTTTAATATACAAGCGTGTATGGGTAACATATAATTACACGATTAATAATGCGAAGTTAAAGTACTACCATAAATGCCGTATAATCCAATTGGATAACTATCATATAAGAATAAAGCGAAAGTAATTACATTTCGTATGCCACTAACACTATTATTCCATTACTGTTCAAAAACAGTATTATTCCATTCACTTTTAGTGTAATCGTACAAGTCATATTAGTGTAATCCTACAAAGTTAGCTAATTTTAAGTTAAATTGTAACAAAAAATGATAAAAAAAGTTATATCGGTTAGTGAGTTTAACATTGTTATTGCAGCAGTGCCTATTATAGCTAGTGACATTTGTTATTGATTTGAAATCAACCATATTTATTATATAGCCAACAATAAAATCTCTCATCACTCCCAAATTTGGAGAGCCAAATAGCTAAACCTATTATAGCTAGCATGATAGCTAGTGTTGTTGGATTAGAGATTTGTCTACTTTTCCTATTTTTATCAGTTATATTTGACTTAGGAGTCTAATAACTAGTATTATTGTAAATGCTCTTATAGCTTTGTGCATATTTTAATCGAGGAGCTATAGACTGCGCATATGCGTAGTCTATATGCACAAGACTTCATACTATTTACAGTTTGTGCTACTCTTAAAGAAATCATGCCTTCATCTCCGTCTTCGTCTTCCTCGTGCATATGCACAACCTGATGCTCCATGGTAATCTAGTAACTTTCAAATCTTTATCACAGTCATGCTTCTTGTTTCCGTCAATATTCAACTCCGATCTAGAAAACACAAACTCATGCATCTCCACAATCGCCGTCATGCTTCCGATGGCTTTGTATTACCTTCTAAATCATCACCTAGACGACACTTATCGTTTCCAACAAGATTCGGTTCCGACTAAGAAACAAATGTATTCACATTTTCTGGCCGCCGCTACCACCACCATGGTTCTGGTGACACTATCTCGTCACTACCAATTTCTTGATAAAATGATGATTAGACTTCATGAAATGATGATCACAAAGTACAATATGTTGATCACGATCAAAATATATAGTCACGATGTTCATACTTCACAAAATAATGTTCAACCATGTTGATCAATATTTATTCTGGCGATGTTCAATAGAAGTCATGTTAATGATCAACATTTAAAATGCTGATCAAGCACAACAATGTTGCAGATCGGGTGTAAGGAGATGTTGATCAACCATTTATTCTGGCAATGCTGTTCAAAACGAAGCCATAGTGTTGATCAACATTTAAAATTCTGATCAAGCATGACAACGTTTCTGATCACGTGTACGGGGATGTTGATCAACCATACGGATTAACATTTATTCTGGCGATGTTATTCAAAAGAACTCTTGTTGTTGATCAAGCACGACAATATTGTCGATCGGGTATAAGTGGGTGTTAATCAACCATGCAGATCAACATTAGTTATGACGATGTTATTCAAGAGAACTGTCATGTTGCTGATCAAGCACGACAACATTACTGATCAGATGTACGAAGAATTAATGTTGCTGATCAAACACGACAACATTGCTGATTAAGAGAGCTCATGTTGCTGATCAAGCATTGCTTGATCAAAGGGGGTGTTATAATTTCGCAAACTCCATGTATTAATATGTGGTAGACTATAGAGGTACCTGAAGATCTCTGAAATAGGAGGAAAGTGTATTTTAGAACAAAAGGGACATCTAAAAATAACCCTAAAACAATATTCCAAATAATGTACTACGCCACATTTAAGGAAGTCAAACAAACGTATGACTACTCCATATAATCAGTCGTAATTTGATCACTGCTGACTCTGTCACTATTAATTCATACTACGCCTGTGTATCAAAAAGGGAGAGTACTCTGTTACTCAATAGTACCAGTTGAGACCCAAAACAAATTTATTCCCATAAAATCCAATGCAGAACTAACAGTAAGGTGATAATCAAATGTAACAGTCCGTGAAGTGACCTATGAAGCATATGTACACTTACCGTATTTTTTGGGGTATGTACACAGTTAGAAGTTGATTATTCCATTAACACAAACTAGTTGTTCACCTATACTCTGCACAATTCAAACATATAAAGAATCTTTCCGCGAGAATCCACCACAGACTAACAGAGACACACACCCTCTAGAAGTTGCCCATGATTTTAGCAGATGCCGAAATGATTCAGCCTCCTGACAACCATAGGAGTTTCAGCTCAACCATGGGAGCAATTCAAAACCATACTGAGAAACCATAGTAAGATATTCACTTTTTCAAAGGCTTCTTCATGAATTTCTTTGCTGTTCTTGAAAAACTTCTGATCATAACCTTGTCTGAAAATGTCAACGGAAGTTCTTCCTCCCTTTGATCAGGCATGCTGGCAGAGCAACTTTCAACTTTAGTGCTACAACTAGAATACTCCTCGGATGAGCTTGCATCTTCAGGAATTTCTCGATACAAGTGTTTCAATATGAACAGAGCAGTATCATGATCTCTCCAGTAGTTCCTGCGGGCAGTTCACAGGTATCATCATCATATCACAAAACATCTTAGTCCCTCTATCTTATGTCTTATGCTTGATGCAATGATGTTCATTGACATGATTGTTTATAATCCTCTGAATTCATACCATAGGGAAGACAACTTATGAATATGCAAGGGGATCTCATATGATAAAAACAAAGCTTTAACCAATGGACCACACACGAGTATTTTTTGTGCAGCTAACACCAAAAAGATTAAAGAGCAATCCCCCCCCTCCCGAATTTATAGTGGTAAAATAATTAGCACTATAAGTTCATATCATCGACCCCAACATAGGTGGAATTTAGGTTCGGGATGATGGTGATGATGATGATGAGTTCCTCAAGGCACTAGTATAAAGTTAGTGACATTATCATGTATTGTTTGCGATATACTCCGTTCGGCCCATTAAAGAAGTGGTGTCTGACTAGATGCGGAAATTAAGGTGAGTAGTTGAAAGTGTATTTAACAATTTTACTTCTATTTGATAAAGAAAAAAATTTATATTTATTATGTTTTTTAAAAAAAATTTAAAATTATATTTATTATGTTTTTTTAAATTATATTTATTATGTTTTTTTATTATATTCAAAACAGAATGGTTCAGCAAGCTTACGTATGCGATCCTATGGCCTGTAGATATGGATGTTCAAATGTTTTATCCTGCATCATCCGAGAAAAAAAAATAACATTGAGACAAAGCAACAGAAGCAACTCATTTTACTGGATAAAGCAAAGGCACTAAACAGGCTGCAGATCTTATAGTTTTGAGGTCCTTTCACTGTAGCAACTTCTACATTTATTTTATAGATAAACATTACTAGACACAAATAGACCTGAAAACAAAACCAAGTACGGGATATATAATCAAAAAAAATAATATCAAGACCTAAATGGCAAGTGAAGCATAGACTACCATCCGACATGATAACTTACCTAAAATTGATTATCCTTCAATATGCTATTAGTTGTATACCGACTTACATGCCTAAATAATACTCCCTCCATCCCACAAAGGTTGTCAACATTACTATATTGGGCCGTCCCACAAAGGTTGTCAACTTTCTTAAAATAGAAACTTTCTATCATCATTTTTACCATTTTATCCTCTTATCTCACATCATGGACCCACAAGTTTTTCTCTTTCCTCCCACTCAACTTAAAATTGGGATCCACAAAATTCTCCTTTCTTTTTCATGAGGGTAATTTTGTCAACACACTATTATTCTCCCACTTTCCTTAATATATGTGCCCAAACAAATCCTACAACCTTTGTGGGACGGAGGGAGTATTCCACTCCAGAGGCTGGAGTTGAGCTTGAGCATCTGAGTTTATCCATTGAACAACATGGTTGTTGTAGTCTTTATAAATATTGGTAATTTCTGATGCAAGAGAGCAGAACAGTAGAAATCCATGGCGGGATGATTGCCTTTTGCGGCCAATCTACTTAACCTCCTGTTCTTTTTTCCACTGTCCAACAGTAACTTCTAAATTCCTCAGACATCCTAATTTACGCGGTATGGTATCCATCTTTTAATAAATTAAATCTGTCCAGTATTCTATCATAATTGATGAATATTTTGAATTCACAAATCCCCCCAGCCCCACTTTCTCATTCTGAAACCACATAAAAAAGGTAAATCCCACTTAACCAAAGTTCTACATACCTGGAGTACATGATCTATCCGACCCTCACTGCTTCCAGTTAGTCTCTTCATCATTAAAGCACCATAAGATTTTTCATGACTCTCCTCGGAATTATCTTTACCTCCTGCTGAGCATAATTAATTTAAAAATAAAAATAAGCAAGAAGATCTTGCCAAAGGGAATCAACCATCTCATGAACAGGTGCAAGAAAAAAAGATGCAACACAGAAGGGAAGGAGTCTGTGTCACCTTCCTCATTGTCCATGTCACGAGACGTGCAAACGGTTAACACCCTTGCCTGATTAAGAAAAGAGAAGATCTCCAAAACTTGTCACAAACACAAGAACACACAAGTTGGATTTTCCAATATCATTCACTGAATCTAGACACGCCATAAAATAGCTAACACTTGATTTTGACAGATAAGATGAATAACTACAGAGAACAATCAATATCCATGCATGTTAAAAGAGGAGATATTAACTCAGGAAACATCTACAAGAAGAATATTAACTCTGGAAAGTTTAGCGGAGCCCACCCTCACATAACTAAGTTGACCCATTATTGCTTGAGAACGAGCAGCCAAGTCTTCAGTAAATTCCTAGTTGCACAATAACAGATACAAACTTAAAACATAAAAGAGGAAACAATAGAAAATATTAAAAAACTTGGAAAACAATACAAGGAGCTTATTAGACCCTTGAGCAGTGATTAGAAATTTAGTACCAGGGAATACCTGAAATCCAATATGCAATCGTTTTCCACCTTTATGATAAGGGATGATTACTGGACGTTTGTCAACATACTCTTTACAAACAAGAGGTTCCACTCTGCACCAAAATGCATACAGCTCCTCATTGTTTTGATACAGCTCCTCATTAATCAACTATTTACTGATTAGCAGCAAATTATGAATATGACCATTTTCTTTTTATTATACTACAAAAAGAGCAGTCTAATAACTACAACTGTTATGACTTGGAAGAATAAAGAAATGTTGTATTGCTATCCATTTAAATGGTTTGGTGAGAGAGATAAAAGAGTTCTCGAGACTTTTGTCTTTATTTCAAACAAAAGATGGACAAATTTGAGTGAGATAGGGTTGATTAAAAAAAACAATAGACCATCTATCTTGTAATTAGTGCAACTTATTTGATGTCCTAATAAAATTCTTTCTTATCATCATACCCTAATCCCAGCTATATCGGGGTCAGTGGCAGTAAGTTTATAGTGTCAATTAATTGTCTGATACTTGACTCTATATTTCATGCAAAGAGCATAGTGGCAAAGTTCTACGGCGGATGCCTTTCTTGCCGTGAAAAAAAATCTTTATACAAAAAGTATAGATGAGTATATAGTAAAGGCAAACCTATATGCTACAGGATCGAATGGGTGAAAAATGTTGAACATTTGACGGCAGCCTGGCAGTTCTTCACTAATGTTCTCATTCCAATAATCTTTTCCTCTACCTGTAATACGCATACCAAATGAAGAACAGCTAGTAAGAGTGAGTTTAACAGCCTACCCTAAAGTGGGGAAAGATGAGATCCTACACAGATGACAACAGCGAAACAAAGAACCAGTGAACAATCAGTAATTTTGAAACAAGTAGCCAGTGTTGGTTATTTCCTTATTCATGCTAGGAAAAGTGATTTTTGAAAAGGCAAGACTTTTTTAAAAGCCCTTCTTCTTGGAATGGTGTCGTTGGGTAGCATGGTACCAGAGTCCAAGGATTGTCACTTACTGCTGGAAGAGTGGTCAGGACTCTCCAAATGATGCCAGTTGCCTTTTCAATGGATATTTTATGGAGCAATTTCTGAATGTTACTCTACAACTTGAAGCATATGTATAAATAATTAAAGCAAGAAAGAAACAGGAAAGCACATTTACCAATCCCAATACGAATATTTCGTAGAGCAAGGAAGACTCCAAGAGGAGATCCGACAGCAAAGAATGTGTCAACCTGACATGAAAAGTGTATTGAAGAGAAAAAAATGAGACAATTGGTTGTCAATAGTCAGGCTAAAATGCACAAGAAATGAAAGCCTATGTGTGAACATCAAATTGTATACATAAACAAAAAGGGAATCCGAGATAGTAAACTTTTTGGATCCATACCTTGAATTCAAGCTTTGTGTATCTAATATAAGGGGTATAGCTCTTTGGAATCTCATCCACACATGCTGGTTGACTATCCACAAACTTTTGAGGTACGGGTTGCTTTGTCATAGTTTCCACCTTATTCTCTTAAACAACAATCAACACCCACAAATAAGCTCCCTTTGATGACAATACGCACAAGTAATACAAAATCCTTCATTACAAAGAGCAAACATCTTTTGGAAGAAACATACCACTCATATCACAAGATTTGCACTGTAACTCCAATTCCACAATCTTCGCTTTGAGTGAGTCAATCTGAATATGAAATTTCCAGTGATAAAATTGTTTTCTTGAAAAAATATTTAGATATTCTATTTCATAAAAAACTATTTAGACACTGCAACCCCCTTACGACATAGAATGCACTTGTTCCTATGATATATGCTCACTTCCAAACAAATTTAATACTCGTATTTAAAGCAACATTTCAGAAACATGAAGTAGATCCTGCAACAAACAGTATAGTCTTATGCTTAGAGCAGTTTATTTAGTTAAAATGGCCTGGATTCTAATTTCAAGTCACTTAATTCTTAATTGTTGCAAATCAATGCAAGAACCAAACCAATATCCCCAGTTTGACATACACATAATAATATACTCCCTCCGTCCCTAAAAAATTGATCTGTTTCTTTTTCGATGTTGTGGGAGATTCAAATTATTACTAGAAAGAACAAATTAAAAAATTCGGAAAAAATATATTTAGAAACTACACACATTAATCTATAATTCGCTTCTAAATTATTTGACTTTGTATATCAAAATGTTGAAGAAATAAAATCATAAACTAAATGATGAAAAAAAGAATCGCACCATTTTTTTAGGGATGGAGGTAGTATGATTTAATGAAATTCTCGGCGTAGAAACTCTTTATGGGACAAAGCCCTGCTTTCATATTTGTGTGTATTGGTATCGAAGGAACATAATAGCATTAAAATAGAGCACCAAAGAGATAGCTGCGTCAAAGAGGAATGGAGTTGGAATCAACCATTTGCCCACTTTGTGAAGCGTTGGTCGAGACCCCGGGCCACGTGCTAGTGCGATGCCCATGTGCAGCAGAGATATGGCAAGTAGTAGCTACGTGGTGTAATACGGACATCTCAACTTTCCATGATGTTACGGACGTGCTCCAGGAATCCTTCCTTGCTCAAGGCCCACCAAAAACCGGTCAGCTATGGCAATCAATTGTCTATGTTACGGCTTGGTCGATATGGAAAGCTAGGAACAAAGTAGTGATGCAGAACATCCCATGGAGAGTTGCTGCAATCTTCACAGACGTGCAGGTATTATCCTTTCTCTGGACCTCTAGCAAAGACAGAAACATGAAGCTGTCATGGGTGGATTGGCTTCAAGACCCTCTGTTAAGAGTGGCAGATGGGATTGGGTAGGCGGATTGTAGGCCTCAGTTTTGTAGGCGTATGGTCTGCCGGGTGTGTTATGGTCTGTTGTTCGGGATGGTTCCGTCCCTTGCTGTGCTTGTAAGGTGAAGGTTGTCAGGTGCAATGTAGCTCCCTATCTCAAGGGGCTCACAGACATGATAACCAGCCCTTTTTTCTTTTCTTTTTTTGTACTTTGGTTGTATTTGATTTCTCTATTAATTGAAATGAATATGTTAGCCATACAAAATATGTTTCCCATAACCCAACATCTAGCACAGTTCAGCCATCATGATTTAGCAAAAACAAATGAACAATTATGAACTCCCTTCATACTATATAAAAAAAAATTATAAATCATTATATCATTACAATGAGAAAATTTAGAAAAAATATCATGTAACTGCAAAGCGATGTTTTCTACTAAAAATGTCATTATACAGGTTCAATTATCTTTCGCATAAGCATGGGATGTCAGTCAGAAAAGGAGCAAAAAAATTACAGAAAAAAAAAACAATCTAAACATTTCTTATCAGCTTTGCTAATCAGAGACATAGCTGCAGCAAAAAACTGGGCAATCAGTTTTCTCAAAGGTGCAATGGAGCGCAAAATCAAGCACTTGAGTGATGATACAAGGTTTAAAGAATTTATCATGTGCCAGAAAATAGAAGGGAGCTTTTTTTCATCATTACCATTTATCAATTCTAATAGAAAGCATGCTCTTCCAAACTTCTTCTTTTCCTCTTAAGCGGTACTTCCAAAAGTGCACCTACTGTGCCACAAGAGCACCTAAGGTGAAACATGTTGGATTAGAGATGGGTCATGGGCTAGGCTAAATTGACCCAATTTAGGCCAGGAAGAGTCAAACACGACTCAGTTAAAATTCGGCCCAGTCCATCTTCCATGCAGACCAAATAAGGGCCCAGGCAGGAAGGGTTATTGGCCCAGAATTAAGCCTGGCTTGCTCAGCGTCAAGTATGCCATGAGGTGGGCCCACATTGGAGTGGCCTTATCATGGCCCACCTCGGCCCACATTACACCAAAGGCCCTCATTTTGCTAGCATCATGCACTCTTTTTGACAAAACTTATACATGTCCAAAAATCAAGTTACCACACACAACACCATGTAGAAAACCTCATCCAACAAAAATGATACAAAGCAAAATAAAATGAAAAACTTATACCTCATTGGTTAGCAGTTTAATTTTTGTGCCCATATTGCTGACATCTTTGCTCTCTTCATTCATGTGCTCCGCACTGCTGCTCGACTCATCGCAGAAGGTGTCTGCAGTATCCTCTAGTCCCTCTCCCTCCTGAGCGTGGACAGGTTCAATGAATCTTTCACAAACATCTTCATTGTTGATATTTGGCACAGGGTGGCTATCTATTGAGCTTATGTCAATATGGTCCATTCTGTCCTTGGTCACACCAGTGTTGTTATTCTCTAAATCAGCCAAAGCATCAGATGCCAAATGCTGATCATTTGAAAGATTTGAAGATTCCTGGTCAGGAGAGTGACTCTTGAACATCCAGTCCATTGCAAATGGGGAATATAAGTTCTCTTGATGGCAGAGGATGTCATATGATAAGACACTTCCCAATGAATGGCCGTATATAGAAACCTAAAATATATTCAGTGTTACCAAAATTCTACATGTAAAGTACTATTGATCAGCAAATTAAGAGCAAGGAAAGATTTGGCTGTTCAAGGACCTTTCCATCATAACCAGGATTTCTCTTCAGAAACTTCAGATATAGACAATTCAACTGGTTAGAAACCTGCAAAGAAGAACAATAATTTGTACTAAGCCAGGCAGTTCGGCCAATGGCACATCAATTTCTCAGTATGAAGTGTGAAGCAATATAACATGCTTCTGGTATTTTGTAATCTGTACACTAGTCTTATGCCATAAACCTATGACAAATATGAGATACCATGTAGAGAACCAATTGATCACAATAAATTTTTACAGGAAAAGAAAACCAACAGAAAAAACTCATTTAGAAGAAACAAAGCTCTTAAGGATATCTTATGCACTACCGAGTCAATTATTTTGTGGCAGTATACAGGGCTCATGTAATATAGCACATCGTGAACAGTAGCACCCAACATCACACGAAGCCCTCGCACACCATCTAGTGTACATTTTTCCACAGCAGATTCACCACTGAGCTTCAAACCCTTTCTCCACTGTAAGGCACAAATATCAGTTCCGAAAAAACACAAAAGTGCATAAGTATGTCCGCTTGTGTGGAAATATTGTTAAATACAAGCATTAATATCATAGACGGCGTAAGATGAACCATACTAGAACCGTATTATGCATGCATATTGCATACCCACAGGTCAACGTGCATGGGCAGTAGACAAACTATGTAAAGAAACAATTACACGCGAAAAATTGTGTTTATTTAAGAGCACTAATAAATGCTCCTATCATGTTTTTTCATTTTTTTAACCGCAATAAAATATTATTAAAGAAATGCTCCTAGAATGTGTATGACTCAAACGGAAACTGAGGTCAGAAAATTTCACACCCTACATGATTACAAAATGAAACTACTCACTTATAGAAGAACGCATCAAAGACTAGAATACACAAAAACTTATCCAGTAAATTGAAGAACAGAAAATTTTGGAATCTGAATTTTGGAGAGAATGACAGATATTGAGACAAAAGCTGTAGCATGTTTTCTCCTCAAAACAAGAAATATAACAGATAGATTTCGAAATTATAAATCTGGGAATGAAACTTTCTTTTCTTGTTTCTTTAGGAAATTTGAGCATGTGAAGGTGTACAAAAAATAATCCAACTGAACTTTGCACATCTTACTGAACCAAAAATCACACGAGTAAGCGACATTGGTTAACTGAGAATAAAAGTTCAATATAGGCACATTCTTTATTCCCCATATTGATACTGATTGGCAGAAGTAATGGCCATATTTGTAAAAAAGGATTGTATTCAAACAAGTTCTTAACACAGCACATGCTTATGTACCTGACATGGGATAAATAGCACTCTCTGGGTGTTTAACTGACATGGAGAAAGATGTTGTTCTGATAAGCTTGCAGTTATATGGCGAAAGTTGCCAACGTCATCAACCAAATTTGATTTTGCCAACCTTTGACCAATACCATGGACCATGAAAACTAGGTGTCGAACAGGAACCTGGATGAAGAATAAGGTTTACAGCTATTACAAATAACAGAATATACATTTGCAGACATAAACAAAAATAAATAGTTTATCACTCCTACAATCTAAAGAAACAGTTCATATTTCCAAGATTTTTTGCATCTGTTCATTTCACCAAAAGAATAAGTAAACTGAATATAATCTTTTTTGCGAATATCTACAACTCGATGAAAAAAGAACTTAGTGTAATGTAATCTTCCCACAAAGCTCCTCGTTAATGTTGCTCCAACAATAACTACACCTCTCTAGTTCTCGAATTATCATTATCTTCTTTCCCTGTAAGAATTTCTCTTTACCATTCTATCCTCCACAGAGAAAACCAACATTTATTTTCTTAACCATTTATTCTCAAAGTGGCATCTCTGAAACAAAGGTATCAAACCAGCCATGGGCAGATTGTGACTTGAGAAAAACAGTCCATGGGACTGGTCTTACCATTCACAGAGGATTGGAGGACACTAAGATATGATGGTAGAAAAGACTACTATTTAAAACATATAATCCGGTGTAAGTTAACTATATAAATCAAAGAGAGAACAGCAGGTGAAAAAGGAAGATTGAGCAAATAGATGAATATAGAAAATCTAAAGAACGGATGCATCAGCGTGAGGGCCTCCCACCACCCAAAAGAAAATTTGAAGGGAAAAAAAGCCCGCTTCAATTTTCTGGTTTTTATGTATTCAAGAAGCAGCCTCTCGGTATTAAGAATCCAACATTTGTTAGGCAATGGAATGTTCGTCTATACTTTTCCCATTCTCAAAATCTTCGAGTATTTCATTTAGTCCTTGTTCTATAAGTGGATAGTCTGATTGATTGAATTTCATTCTGATACTCTTTTAATAGGTTTCAGTTAAATAAATGGATAAAACTTCTAATTACCAAAATGAGGCAGAAATTCCAAATTCTTCAAGGGCATGATTTCAATTGAAATGCATGGAAACGTAGATAAGAAGCTCTATCTTATACTAAGAAAATGAATTCTATATAATTAACTTTCACAAAGATAAGATTAAAGATATCAGCCCCATTCTATTGCTCAAGGGTTGACTGTTTTCTCTAGAACCTCAGGTTTACACGTAAATGAGCAGAAAAGCAATGTAATTTTTGCTGGTAGTAGCCCTTCTCTTTCAGACCAGATCTTGGACATTCTGGGCATGAATAGAGGTTCCCTTTCATTCAGATACCTTGGTGCCTCTGATCTCCTGTAGGTTATCCTCTAAGCATTGCAAGCCTCTTGAAGAGAAAGATCCTCTCCTTACTTCAGAACTAGTCTACAGGGCTTCTCTCCTATGCAGGGCGTCTTCAACTTATCAAATCAGTCATCTTTAGTGTCCAAAATTACTGGACTGCTATCTTACCCTTTCACAAGAAAGTTCTGGAATCATTAGACCAGAAATGCGGGTCTTTATGGAGTGGGAACCTTTCTTCCTGGAAAAGTCCTGTAGCTTGGAAGAGAATCTGCCTCCCTAAAAACCAAGTGGGTCTAGGACCTCTAGGTGTGTATGGCCTGGTTGATTGGAATGTTGCTTTTAATGCAAAGAAATCTGGAGATTGATCATGAACAAGGAGAGTCTTTGGGTGAAATGGGTCCACTCCTTTTACATAAAGGGTGCTCAAATATGGGTAGCTGATGTCCCTGATTCTGCTTCTGTTGTCTTCAAGCGTATTACGACTTGTAGGAAGTATATTCAGCCCTGGATTATGTATCTGATTCATGCTAGAGCTACAAAATTCCCAATGAACTCTACTTATCTGCATTTTATTGAGAACTATGATGCTGTCTTTTGGAGAAACAGTGTTTGGGGGCCTCGCCATGTCCACAAAAACTTTCAATATCACTTCGATGGCTGCTATGAACAGGTTGACAACGTTGGATAGGGTTATGAAATGGAATCCTGAAGTAAGCCAACTCTGCATTCTTTGTGCTTCCTCAAATTAGTCCAGAGACCACTTATTTTTCAAGTGTCCTTTCTCTACTCATGTTATCTCGTCTGCTTTGAAGTTAGTAAACCTTAGTGATCTCCCTCTTGGCTCGAATTCCCTCTGTGATGGATAGTTCGAATTCCCTCTTGGCTCGAATTCCCTCTATTGATGGATAGTTTGAGCGCAATTCCAGAATTTTTGTAGGACAGAACATTCTGAGGGTTTTCTAGTTAATAGACTTAGAGATAAGGCCAAGATATAGGTGCTTTCCATGCTTATTTTGTTCCTGGGTTTGCCATTTTTTTGTGAGGCCCCTGGAACTTTGGGCGTAATTGCCGCTGGGCGTTTATATCAATATAATATGAGGCAAGAGTCCTCTACTCTAAAAAAAAGAAGAAGAAGTTAACATTAAAGATATTGTATTTGTACCCCAAGATTTGTTAGTGATCCTTCTATGCCTAAACCCATTCCTACATGAAATATAAATAAGGGCGTTAAGCAAGCAGTAGGACAGACCTGAGAACAATAATCATCCATTTCTTCTTCCTTTCTTTGCCGTAATTCATCCTGTTATTAGAAAGGATGATATCAACAAAAAATGTAACCCAGGCTCAGATAAATTAGTATTGCCATCAAGCAACAACTTTTTCTAGATGTACAGAGATTATATGAAACAAGTGCAAAAATGAAAGAGGTGAATGAACGCAAAATCCAAGATGCGATTACTTGAGTTACAATTACAAGTGAAGCGCATCAAAACATAGAAAAGTGGCTAGACATCAAGGAGAAACCTGGGAAGGTTTAGGGGAACGTGATGCTGTATAACCACGTCTTAACTTAGTTCCATTCCCATTGAAGCTAATAACAGCGATACTGGAAACATCAATATTGAGCCAAGCCTCCCACGTATCATCTTCTCCAGTAAAAAGTGCATGGAGCCCCTATGATGACAATGATTGAATCATGACCTAATATGGAGTATTTAGAGAATCACATTTAACAAATGGAAAGTGTAAATTTACCGGAGTAGAGCCTTGTAGATCAACTCGGGCTGCAAAGAGTCCTGATGGTTGAAATGTCCTCCGATGCCAAACCTTGAATACAATGAATTGAGTTGATATTAAACAAAATAGTGCAAGAAAACATTTCTTTTAACATGATGTTCTCTCAAAGAGAAAGGCGCAGGCAAAGCTTCTCTCCTAGATTGGTCATAAAGCAACACACGCAGGAAAAAGAAACAGTTTTTCCTTTTTTTCTTTCTTTAAAAAAAAAGGTTAACTCATCAAAGGGAAAAAAATACTGGCTAACTTCAATAACCAAGCCTCAGCTTTTTTCGGCCTAGATTTCCAATGTCTGTGGACACTAAAACTTTATCCATGGTCACAAGACAATAAGAAAAGTTGTACACATGACAAATGTGTATACAAACAAATTTCAGGAAAAGAAAAAAAACTACAAATGAAAAGGAGACAACAATGTTCTCTTACCTGGCTGCGATAAGCAATCTCTAACTGTTCAGCAACATCTTCACGTAGAGGAAGCCAATCTACCCCCTTACAAGCAAACCAGTGACCTCTTAGGACACGGCGATTTTCACCATTCCAGTAAACAGGAAAGCAATGTCTTTTCACTAGATCTACCTACATCATTTGTATGAACTTACATAAGAAACAGAACATAGGTTTTTAAAGAAGAGATCGATGTAATACAAGTTATATAACAAAGATGGTGTTCGCCAAAGTTGCGAGAATTTACACAAGAATTTCCATGGAAGAAAAATCATAACATAATTCAAATGCTAAAATAATAAGAAACCCTGTCAACATTTCATAGAAGCAACTGGTTCTTGATTAACTTTCAAATTTTATTCTATACAATTAAACCGGTCAACAGTTGAGGGGCATGTCCTGCCAAAAACAAAAGCTATATAATATGCACCAGATGAGTGCAGCGTTACGAATTCAACACCATTCACATGCAAGCCCAACAACATAACGGGAATACGCATGTCAAATGGACAATTATAACTGGGTAAAAACAAATTGGAGGTTTTTGATGATGATTAAACATCTGAATCCAGACAAAACTTCCCATGAATTAACCATACAAACAATTCCTTTAAAATTAATCATGTGACATTAACTCACCTATCAACTCTGAAGCAGTTGAAAACACCATGTCACTGAATTACAAACAAGTACACTCTCAAGATGCAAACATCCTGCCTCAAGATCAGATGAGACTCAAACACTAAACGAAGGCTCTAGGATCCATCCAATCACACAAGTACGCCAGCTTAAGATTGATTTAAAACTCAAATAAGACCTCCTTGTGCAATAAAAAAGAATCCCAATTCGAGATGACGGACACTAGAGAAATTAAATGAAAGGTCACACAAATTCATGATGTAACGGCAAGTGCAGTTCTTTTTTCCATTTCAAAGCATGCAAGCTTGTGTACGAGCTCTCATTAATGATACTCCTACTATTCTGCATACTTCATTGAATTCAAAAGATGGCCATGAAAAACAGCTACCAAACAACACCCTAAATTGTACAAAGACAGACTACAGAGGAGGATAAGTTTTCACATGCATCGGAGGAGAACAAGAAACAGTAGAAAAGAAAAATTAAACACTGAACCTCATAGAGGCCACCCTTGACAGGGACGCCCACCCTTTCATCCTCAACTTCATAAAGCTCGGAGGACCCCATCAACTGGGCATCAGACTTCTTTCCCGAACTGACATGTGGCTTTGGACCTTCACTGCATTCTGCGTACTCTCTCCACCAACTAGAGAGCAGCTCTTCTTCTCTCTTGGAATACATTTTCATCAAATGAGTAACTTATAACACAAACTCAATATCAACATTCAAAAACAAAGGGCTCATGGTGAAAGTGTCAACAGAATGATTTTTGTCATACCTTCTCAAGCATTAAAGTTTCACGGTTTCTCCCACAACTCACATATTTAGCATGACAAGAAACAGAGTAAGATAAGACATATCATAGCTTATCTTACCGACCTTTTGGTATACTAACAGAGTTAGATTGAAACAGAATAAGATACGACATATTATATCTTGCCTATTATTTCTATAATAACATAGATAGATTCCATAATTTCTCTTTTACCAGAATACAAAAGAAAAGGCAACATAAAGAACATATAAACAGAGAGAGGGGCACGGAGGGGAGCGGTATGATGACCACCATATAATCTTTTTCATTAGAAACTTATAAACACTCAAAATATTATGTGTTCAAAACAAAAGATGTGCCAGCGGGGTTTATGTATAAAAAAAGATCGAAATTGTAAACAATAGTAGTATGAGTATTTAACATTGGGGGCAAACACTGATCCAGAATTCTACCTGCAAGAATGATGCCTCTATTGCAAGAGAATCCCTCATCCCAAACCGCAAGTTGTCGCTCTTACCAACTATCTCCGCACGCGGAAATGAAGCAGCAAGCTCTGTGAGAAATAAGTCAAACACACAGGTGCTGAGTGGGGAAAAAAAACTCTTGATTATCAAGAAGACTTGAAACCATGAGCTTCTTGATGCCAGTCTATTTAAAACATAAAAAAGTACTTGAACCATAATCTGAAGCAGATTTTGACCCGACTATTACTCTAAAAAGGAAACACGAGAGCGTTCCACAGGGAAAAAAAAGTTTGCCAACTTCCCACCCACCCATGAGATCTACTGTGCACACCCTCTTCCCCCACCCCCAAATAAAAATAATATAAAATTTAAATAAAAAGAATAACCTTCCTTGTCCCTGTGGAAATTCTAGACTGTCCATCATTCACGTAATTCCAAGACCATTACCTTAATACCTTGATGTTTTAATTTCTGTGAGAGGACACTGATTAACCAATTTCAAAACTATAAAAAAACCAACAATAAAAATAGCATGAGCGATGGTGAACCAGAGCGCCTCAATTATGCTGAAAAACATGAATCGGAATCCACAACACCACTGTCTATAGATCATTCTACAAGTCGCCTTTCCCATTGCAGAATTAGATTTGGTAGTAGCTGTGCCTACAATACCAAGCTACCACATATCATTGGTAAATTCAAGACCCCGAATCTCCAGTTCAATACTGAAATTTTTATGTTTAAATTATCACCAAGACAATCAGACCGCGGACCCTCAAAACAACCCAACAACTAGAGCAAAAGCCCAACTCAATGAGCTGTATCCCCAGTCCAAGTGGAACATGCATGAAGGTGACATAGTTCTTCTATTTTTTCCTGAACATATCTGCCCAACACAGGCTAAAACCAGAGTCATCTGCAGATGAATCATCAGACCTTCTACCATAGAAACCAAGGCGTGCTTGAAATCTTAATTCACCAACATCTCTTTTAGCATATTATGTTTACCAAGTAAAGACTTTTGGTATCAGTGCTGCTCAGATATGAAAAAAGTATCATACAAACCTTGTTCATCTTCAGAGCTGCAAACTGCAACCCTGTTCAGAGGATATTGAAATCTTACTTTCTTCACATGGGAGGTACTATCACAGAGGACTCTCATCAGTAACAATTTCAAATAAACAGGGAGAAGTGTTGACAGATGCTACCTACACATGGCACCAACTAAATTGGTATTGACAGTCAAACAAACATTGGAACAGGTATCAATCATTTAATTGAGATTAAGCAAGTTCAGTCAACGAGGAAGTTGGTCCTGCCCTAAGAAATAGTTTCTAGGTTTGTTAAGCTTCTGAGCGAATCTTCTGCTGATGAATTTTATGCATGATATTATGTTAACGACAATTATAAGAATGAACAAGAAAGTTGTAAAAGGTAAAACGACTTAAATTTAACATTCACCAACTTACCATTTTCAGCTAGAGGGACCTTGCAGAAGTACCAACGGACATCACTGCCATCAGAAGGGCTTCTTGTCTGAGCAAGATACTTATGGCGACCTTCAGAATGCTCTATAAGGTCCTCTAATCTTGCTATGTTTAAGGGGGTGTTTCTGAGCAAATCAGGTGATGTCTCCTCCTCTCCATTTCGTCCCGGAGTACTGGCATTTACCCCAGAATCATCCATGTAAAACGATTCTGCAGGAGACATTTACACAGGTTAGAAAAGCAATAATGCAGACTCACCTAAATTTAAATGTTCATAGCATCCGTTTTACTTCTTGCTCAAACAGTTTGTTCTGCATTCAGAAGCATTTCAGCTAACCCGCCCTGATCAAAACAAGTCCTATTTTAATAAAATTATTCACGTTTTATGTATGGTCTTTCCGATACGCCTTGCTTACTGGAAACAAAGAAAACCTAGCGACCGAATCAAGAGGTCGAGCTCAAACCGACATCCAATGAGCGATCAAAGTGAGATGCCCACGCTTTGAGGGACGAACTAAAAGAACAGAAGAATGGAGAGTAGAGAAAGCTAAACTAGAATCCAAATCATATTAGGAAAACAATTGGATAAGTGGATTTCATTATCGAAATCGAAGAGGTAAATTAGTTCAAAGTATAAACCGAAAACCAAATTATCCAAGTGATATTGCTGTAAAACTTACCTGAGAATATCGAATCAGTCCTCCAGTCCAGCCTCTTTTTCTCGCTCAAGTGGCTGGCATAGAAATAAAATAAGGGCAATCGGAGCTGAGAAGCGAAGAACATATGCTCAAACTTCAATGTCTACTTACGAAAATCAAAGCCAAGAAGAATGGTAGTTCCAATTCCAAGATTGAATGGGCGGTGGAAGAGATCATGCATAGAAGGGAGGTTAGTTGCGTGATTCTTTTACTACATTCGACAGTTGTGTCAATTGGCAACTTTCGGTGGCAAAATTGACACAACTGTCGAATGTAGTAGAAGAATCACGCAACTAACCTCCCTTCTATGCATGATCTCTTCCACCGCCCATTCAATCTTGGAATTGGAACTGCCATTCTTCTTGGCTTTGATTTTCGTAAGTAGACATTGAAGTTTGAGCATATGTTCTTCGCTTCTCAGCTCCGATTGCCCTTATTTCTGCGCCAGCCACTTGAGCGAGAAAAAGAGACTGGACTGGAGGACTGATTCGATATTCTCAGGTAAGTTTTACAGCAATATCACTTGGATAATTTGGTTTTCGGTTTATACTTTGAACTAATTTACCTATTCGATTTCGATAATGAAATCCACTTATCCAATTGTTTTCCTAATATGATTTGGATTCTAGTTTAGCTTTCTCTACTGCCCATTCTTCTGTTCTTTTAGTTCGTCCCTCAAAGCGTGGGCATCTTACTTTGATCACTCATTGGATGTCGGTTTGAGCTCGACCTCTTGATTCGGTCGCTAGGTTTTCTTTGTTTCCAGTAAGCAGGGCGTATTGGAAAGACCATACATAGAACGTGAATAATTTATCAAGTTGTGACTTAAGCTCTTCAATGTGGAACATTTATCAAGTTGTTTCAGCTCTTCAATGTGGAACCTATTTTAGTTAAGATAACAATGATCAAGTAGGACTATTAAGACTTGGGCAAAGCGAAAAGATAAAAATCTGAAATGTAAGTTACATGATTGCATAATTAGTAACTTACATGATGCTGAAAATAAATAACTTAAGAACATGAATACATGAATACGCATACATGAATACATGATGCTGAAAATAAATAACTTACATGATGCTGAAAATAAATAACTTAAGAACAATGTTTACAGCACAACAAAAAGTATTGCAGTACATACATGAATACGCATACAGTGTCAATAGAATCGGATGATAATATGAACTTGATCAAGCACAACAGCTGAGATTTATATTTATATAAATTAACTGTGACTAAACTGATGATTTATACTTAGCAATTCAACTTCCAACCAAACCCATCTACGCAACAACAGATGATATATTTATATAATTAGGTTAGTAATTAGGTTAGTAAACTTTGGCCTTTTGTTTATTAAGGCATGATAGCTGGGCAATTGCCTTGCAAGACAAACTGTGAATTGACCGGTTAACATAAATGACCAAGATAACAACAACAAATGGAGTATACAGGTTTCATTCAGTGTCTAGATGCTCTAAATAAGATATACTGGTCCCTTCTCTATACTGTAGCTATGAAAAATGTATGAAACAGTTAATCATTAACAGTTAATAGCTACAGCATCTAGGCACCACAAACTCTAATTCCCATCTGCATTGTTACTGCCCTTTATTTTATGTTTCTGTATCTCTTTTCTACTTCATCAATGCATTTTAAGTCTCCCCCTAGCTCCTAAACCATCTCAATCAATTAGCCAAGAACAGATGATATATTTATATAATTCAAGCACTTGAAGTGAAAGGGCTAAGCTGCCCCTACAACTTCCAACCAAACCCATCTACGCAATTCAACTGAAAGATATATATGTATTGCAGCAAAATTAACTGTGACTAAACTGAGAATTAACTGAGATCAACTAATTAACCGACACCAACAGCACTCCAACAACACTCCAACACCAACAGCACTCTCCAACACCAACAACAATATTCCTTCGAGTTGAGAATACGCACTCTGACAGCAACAGCAAGCAAAAATACGCACTCTAACACCAACAGCAAGCAAAAATACTTTGTATCATACTCTGTGTAAGAAAGAGCAAGGCAAAGTAAAAAGAAGCCCCTTACCGGACGAACGGAGCTGCGAACCCTTCGCTGCGAGAATCGTCGGGAGCGGCGAACCCTTCGAGCTACGAACGGAAGAAAGAGTTTGTTTGATGGTGGAAGGAGAGGATAGGAGATGCGATGAGAGGGAAGAGATTGATGAGAGGAGAACGCTGCTGCTGGTTGGAAGTTGCTGGCGGCAGAGATTGACAGAATGCTGCTGAGACAAAATGTGGTGCTACTACTGATAGCAGCAATAAGACAGCAGGCATCTCCTGTCACAGCAGCAAGGCATCAGTTCGAAGACATTCTGTCAAGAACAAACTGTCATCTAAAGATGAGATTGCAAAAAAAATTGAAGTTCAGTTCATATGTAAGACATTTCCTCAGTCCCATTCCCTATACATTTTGTGAGGAAAAAAGGACAACCAACATGAGACAGAGGGAGTACAATTGACTCTTAATGACATCTGGCTGAATGTTCTGATTTGGGTAATTTCATCCCAAGTCTTTGGTTCTTCGGACTCTAACCATTTTAATAATCCTTGTTTGTTCAGGAAAGATCTTCAACTAATGAAGGTGGCAATAATGAGTCTGTTGTCTCTCCAAAATTGATATCTCCAAAATTGTCAAGATCAGGTGCCTTACCTGCATGATTCATGAAACTTTTACGTGTCCCCCATTGAATTATATAAATCTGTAAAATCCCAAGAGAGCCAAAAGAATCATTACTATTCTTCATTGGAAATCTGGCTAATGTTTTATCAAGAGCACATTTATAACTTTAAGTATGGGTACTATTTTCAGCATATCTTCTCAAACAGAACAAGTGTGTGGGCCTTAATTCCACTAGAACCCCTTTATCCAACATCATCTGGAACCATCTAGTGCCCATTTTAATGAGCCCTTTTCTGCAGCATGCATATATAAGAACAAGCTTACAAGCAGTAACATTTCCCACCATATTTCCATTACGATTCATCCACCTCACAAGCTGTTTTAATATGGAACTACAACAATCCAAACTAAGGAGGCTTGATAGCAGTGTAATCAACATCCAAATCACCACCATGGCAGAACAGATATCGTTCTACTTCACCAACATTACTCCTAAGAGCCACGTCTCCTCTGTAAACCTTCCTAACACCCTTAGTTATGTATCTTTTAGGACATGGATTGGGGAGACCAACTGGGCTCGAATCAATTTTGTCCAATGAGACAGAAAAGCTCAAGGAAGCCATTGATCAAAAAGTGAAAAGGCTACAATCTCAGAAAAACCGGAATAGAAATGAGATTGAAAGCAAGCTTCATTTTTTGAGAGAGAAGATGATGAAGCGTATTTAGCCAGTTTCGCTTACCTTGTCCTCGTAGTCGTCGGCCTCGTCGTAGTCGTAGTCGTAGTCGGAGTCGTCACTCGTCGTCTTCGTCTTCGTCGAGCAGAGGCCAGAGAAGGAGGAGGAGGAGTCTGCTCCGTGTGTGCGTTTTTGGTTTGGGATTGGGATTTGGGGGTGGGGTAGGGTTTCGTTTGGGGTTCAATTGGGTTAACACAGAATTGGGTTTAGTCTATATTGTAATGCATCAGGTAAGTATAAAATTGGGTTGGGCCTGATGGGTTTTAGGAGTGGGTGTGGTGTGGGCTAGTGTTTAAGCCCAAGGACAAGATATACCATCCGGTTTTCAGTTAACCGAACAAACTGATACACACACTCGGAACCGGACCGAAAACCGTATTACTTAATTTCGGTTTCCACCGAAACCGAACCGAAAACCGAACAGATCGGACCGAAAAAACCGAATCAATTCGGTTTTGCGGTTTATTCGGTTTTAGTCGAACTCTGCTCACCCCTATGGGTAAGTGAGTGAAGGTAAGTGTGTAGGGTTACTACACAAGGGTGAGATTGGGTGTGTTAGGGTGTATGAGGCTGATGGTGTAGATAATTATTTGTAGGGGCGGGTCAGAGCGGGTACCCGCGGTTTTGTGAAATTAAAAACCGAAACCGACCCGCAACAGACCGGTTATCCATTTATCGGTTACCCGTTTGTTCGGTTACCCGCTTTTTCGGTTTTTTTCGGTTTCGGATTGCACGGTTCGGAACGGGTTCACGATTTTTCGGTTTTTTTGAACACCCCTGCTAAAGTTGTACCAGCTAAAATTTGCCACCCAAAGTTGATTTTGATTTTTGAGGGCTTGGGTGGAGGCTTACAGAGTTACAGGGCAGATTCGAACTTGCAGTAAAAAGCAAATTTGCCACCGCATATAGGTTTTTTGTGAATTTACCACTCCATATTTAGATAAAGACTGCATTTGTTACTGTACTTTTCAATCATACCATATTTGCCTCTTAAGTCAATTGAAATGAAAATTGTCAAGAAGGGACATCCCTAAAATGGATTACAGGTTAACTACCTTTACTTTTTCTATTTACTGTATTCTAAATGATCCAAAACTTTTAAAACTACCAAAAAAGCCAATACTTTAAAACAACTCATGTCGCAGACTGATGTCATTACTTACTACTTAGTGACGATCGTTTTGCATTTTATCGACCCTAGTTTAATAGTGTCGGCTGATTGTACCCCGAAACTTTTAACATTAACAATTTACATCTAAACTTAATTATTTACACGTCTACCCTCCCTCCCTCCCTCCCTAGCCAAATCCGAAATGTGTGCTATTGGCTGGTGAGTTGGTTACTATTGGCTGGTGAGTTGGTTAGTCGACTTTGTCTGTTCGGAAGGAAATATTAGGGGTAGCAGTTACAGTGCAAACTACAGACTTAAATGCAGCGGGTGGCCTAGAATGTGAAAGCTACAGACTGCAATGTGCAAGCTCAGTTCTAAGGTAATTGCAATGTTGAAGAGGTACCTGCAAAATCGAAGATGGATGGCGTTGCGCATACAAAGTTACAAACTACAAATTGCAGCCCCTATAAAATAGATGAACCAAGAACCAACAAGATATCATGCCAGTAGAAGCAAATACCGCATGATATCACCAAAAATCCAAATCCAAAGTGTTGCTTGATACCACGAGAGGCATAGACCCTGTACTATATGGTTACGCCAATGAATTTCCAGATATGATCTATGTACATGCTAGTAGTAAAAATGGAACCATTGACCTGATGGGTTCCGCTTATTATCTTCCACACATGATACAATTTTGATTAAAGAATGGAACATGTATCATTTTTTTATATATGTAGAAACCATTAAGATGCTGTAGATTCCTTCAAATAAGCAATGAGGTCGGCACGATCCTGTGGTTTCTTTAGTCCAGGGAAAACCATTTTTGTTCCAGGAATGTACTGCATCGTAGACGACAATAATCAGTAAAACAGGTTCCAGGAATGTAAGCACAAGATTCCATAACACAATTGAGCACAAGAATCAGTATTAAAAAAAAAGTGATGGGAGAATTAACAACAGCACGTTGAAACAAAGAAACTGCATGCAAGGGAAATTCAACTTTCTCCTAATCTCAAGCTGAATAACAAGACTTAAGATATTGTTGATTGATGATAACAAAGGAACCTTATGTGAAACCAATTGTCTGTGTCAACCAAGGATCTCAAAAGAAGAAACAAAATTTTCCTTCCACCTCATCTGGCAACGTCATGAGCTTTAACTATTAGCTATAACAGTTTGATCTCGTCATTTAAAAAGTATCCAAAATGCTAATGCTAATCGTTAACGCAGCGGACAAACTGGGCCTTCGTTTTAATCACCAAGGAACCAGTAGCAAGAAGAAAGTCATGACAAGCAAGTCTTACTACAGATAGAACACATTATCTAAAAGAAGCACTAAAGAAAGCACTTATAATCCACAAAGACTGAATAGATAAGTACCTTTTTGGGGTTCAACAAATAATCATACAGCGTCTTCTCTTCCCATATCACAGCCATGCCCTTGTTAGCAGCAGAGTAGGAATATCCAGCAGTAGTACCAGACTGCCTTCCAAAGAGGCCATTCAGATTCGGTCCTAAAAGGCGAGCACGACAAATTTGAGCACACACGTAACTACAAAAGCCTCGCTGGCACGAACTCTAGCAGAGTACGAAGAAAATTTTCCGAATGACGATGATACAGCAACACAAGAACGTAATCAACCAATCGACAGATCCACTATTCATAGCTTTTTTCAGACATTAACACAATCAAATTCACAAATATCTCCCAGATCTCATTCGAAAGAATTGGCAAATTATAACCTATACCACCACTGATCGGATCAATTGAAAAACAATGCCAGGCAGAATATGGTAAAGCGAAGAGAGAAGAAACGTGATGCGGGCCTTAATATGGGTGAATTAAGTAATGGGTATATTAGGGTATTTAGGTATTGGATATTTGTTCATCCTATTGTTCATCCTCCATCAATATCTCAGGCCCCATCAAAACGCAAACCAGGTACCTTGTTTGTGACCAGCACCTTTCTCGACTGTGTGGCACTGAGCGCACTTGGTCTTGAAAATCTTCTCGCCGGATTTGGGATCTCCCGGCGGCGCTTGATCAAACGATGCCATTATTTTTTTTCTCTACCTTTTTTTTTGCTTGACGCGGCCCTTTGCGCCTAGAAGTTTTATTAGTATTACTTATTGGTTAGAAGCTTCTCGCGCCTTTCCAGGGAGAGAAGATTCCAAGGCAGGCGGTCGTCGCCGCCGTTGGCCTACAGTTCCCGAAGGTACCTTCTTCTGCCTACGTGGCAATTTGCCATATATGGGTTGCACTTGTCCTACGATCAAACTTGCTTTCTAAATATTTAGATACAGAGTTTTTTTTTTATTTTGAACCGTTTGACAAATCTACTATTATATATTAATACAGGATACATGCATTAATTACCAAAAAAAATGAATTCCTGCCTCCTTATGCTGCCACATGTGCTCCATCTCAGTTCCACGTCAGCCTGTGTTTTTTTTTTCGCATTAAAGTTGTGCTATTGTACATTCCTTTTACTACACGAATTCCTTTTAATGTACACTCCTTTTATACGAGTTCCACATCAGCCCGTTTTTATTTACGCATTACATTTACGTTAATGTACATTCCTTTTAGTACCACTTTCCAACCAAACAATTACACGAGTTCCACATCAGCCCGTTTTTTTTACGCATCACATTTATGTTAATGTACATTCCTTTTAGTACCACTTTCCAACCAAACAATTACACGAGTTCCACACCACACTATAAATACCACTACCAGCTTCACCCTATTATCTGACCATGGCATCCAGCAGTCGGAGCGGAAAGGAGGTGATTGTAATTGACAGTGATACTGAAGAATATCACTATGATGATAGCTATTGTGCATGTATCAACCAAGAACTGAAGATGATGAATGGCATGCTCGAACAGCAGGTACAAGAATTGACTACAAGAAGCAACCTGCTAATTCAAGAAATCCAATATTTACGTGAACACGTGGAAAGGCTTCAAGACCAGGTAATGTATCACATGTTAAATATTATAACATATATGAATATTGTGTTGTACATTCCACAACTTATGTATAATTTACAGATTGTGTATAGAGACTTATCAATAATAATCCTTATCTTTCAAAACTTATGTATAATTTACAGATTGTGGATAGAGACTGCATAATTGCAGAACTGTCAGCATCAAACTTTGGACCGATTATCAATGCACCTGTGACTATTAATGGAAGAAATAGAGTGAAGAGGCCACGACATGGAGATGAAGGGTGCATAGCTGGTCATCAAGCTTTTGATTTTTTTTCTTTCTGGCACAATTTGAGTTAGTTTTCATGTTAATTGAATGGATATTATGAAACGTAGTCTGATTGCTGGTCAGTTTTTATATTCAAACAAGCGAAGTAAGAATTCACTTTTAATGTTCTGGGAATAAATATTTATAATGCACTAAGTTTCTATTCTAATAACTCCCTTTTATATATCATTGTGTAATTTATATAAGGATTATTATTATTCACATGTGGGGTATAGAACCAACTCATGATTTTAAATAGCCTCACAACACTCGATGTTATTTATGTTTACTAACATAATCAACCGAATGAATCGAAATCTCAATGTTAATTATTTATGAGAAATAATAATTAAATTAAATTATTACACGAAACAGTACTATTAATTTAATTGACGATATCTTCCGTCATTTATTTTATATAAACATTTCTTATTTAATCTACATGTACCATCGTTTCAAATTGGCATGGAATCACATTGCCATTACCCCCAATTCATGTATTCCATTAGTCTGACTACAATTAATGGACAGTGAGTGTACAATAAATAGCAATAGACTAACGCGAAATCTTATTACTACTTATTTATGAAAAATGAATATTCATTCTATATTAATATTTATTTAATTATGTATGAGAAATAATAATTAAATTAAATTATTACAAGAAACAGTACTATTAATTTAATTGACGATATCTTCCGTAATTTATTCTATATAAACATCTCTTATTTAATCTACATGTACCATCGTTTCAAATTGGCATGGAATCACATTGTCATTACCCCCAATTCATGTATTCCATTAGTCTGACAACAATTAATGGACAGTGAGTGTACAATAAATAGCAATAGACTAACGCGAAATCTGTATACTACTTATTTATGAAAAACGAATATTCATTCTATATTAATATTTATTTAATTCATGTATTCCATTAGTCTGACAACAATTAATGGAAAGTGTGTTTACAATATATGTCAAGAGAATGAATCGCAATGTTATTGCTACTTATTTACGTCAAACGAATATTCATTTTCCGTTTATGTAATATTTATTTAATTATTTAATTATAATATTATTGGGTTAATGGTGTCGCTCTATAAATGCATTTGAGACGAGTCACCTGTTACTCACCTTTCACTTTAATTGTTTACCAAGCAATTTGCCGCACCATTAACTTTGCATCTTAAAGGAGAGGTATATCTATATCTTTATAATTAGCATGTGTAATATCTAATATACATAATACATTTAATCTGTAATGTATTCTCTCATGCAGATGTCAGTGTTGAAAGTCAAATATGTAGGTTTATTGAAAGATGTACAGGATGCTATGGAGCTTCCTGATGCTGTTTTTAAGATTGAGCCTGTCAGTGATCATAAGTTCAAAGGGGTTGTCTCTGTGCCCATAGACAATGTTGGTGGTATGATGGCGTTCAAATCTACTAAGGATACAACAACGATCCAAGAAGCCTATGAAGCGGCAGCTTTGAGGCAGTCTACGCGTTGGTGATGTATCACAAGCTTGAGGTCCATGATTACAACTACGACACCATAAGAAGGATGGAGGCCAAACTGGCACACACTACTTGGAGAAATATGCTGACAGAAACCCAGAACCAACATATGGTTCATACGGTATTCAAGATGATGGAGGATGTGGAGAGACTAGGACAAAGGGTCACAGGATTGGAGGAAGACAAAAGGAGGTTGATCTCCATGCTAGATGCACTGAATAAGTTTGATTCTGAGGCCAATGCTGCCCAGGACAGACTTCTTAACAAATTGGAAGAGTGTGATAACCATATGGTACAGGACTTGGAGGGTTTAGAGGCAATCGTTAACCGACTGTCTAGGTGACCATTTATGTGTATTTCTAAACATTTTGGTAATTTTCATCTGGTAGGGGCAGACAGGTGATTTTGGAAGAGTGTGATAATTTATTTGCATGTTATTTTATCTGCAAATAAATTTGAAATTGAATAAACAAATTTCTAAAAATAGTGAAATTAAGGCGTCGTGAAAGAATTTTAAGTAAATATATCTTTCCAATTTCTTGAAAAATACAATATTTTAAAATGTTGCAACTATTCGTACCCTAATTGCATATTTAAATTTGTGTCATAAGGAATAATAATGCTAAAAATAGTCAGTGTAGTAAAAAATAAAGTAACGAGATATTGTAGTTTCATAGTCCAATCATATTTGATATAAGCATCACTAATCAGTTGGGAGTGGAACCCATTTGCCATATTAACGTAAAGGTAATTAAATATCAACTATGAGGTATCAAATCATACATTTTTGACGAATAGGAAGGGAATAGAAAGGAAATATCTGTAATAAAAGTACTTTAACCGAGAAAGAAATTTAAGTAAAAATGCCTTTATGTTTTTGTAAAAACAACAATATTTTAAAAGGATGCAAATATTCGTACAATGGGTAAGTTTTAAATATGGGGTATCAAATCATTTACTTTTTACACAGGTGAAGGGAATAGAAAGGGAATGTCTGTAGTTAAATTAGGAGGCAAAAATCATGGGTGTGATAAACGTAAGTTTTAAATATGCAATATGAGTTGATTCATCCAACAAAACAAGTAAAAATGCCTTTACGTTTTTTTTTGTAAAAACAACAATATTTTAAACGGATGCAAATATTCGTACAATGGGTAAGTTTTAAATATGGGGTATCAAATCATTTACTTTTTACACACAGGAAGGGAATATAAAGGGAATGTTGTAATAAAATTAGTAGGCAAAAATCATGGGTGTAATAAAGGCAAGTTTTAAATATGCAATATGAGTTGATTCTTCCAACAAAACAAGGAAAGACTCTAATTTGAAAATGTGGACTTATTGTACCATAAATTAAACCTACCTCTCCCACGATCTTCCACTGTTATATTACAGACATTCCTAGGTGCTCACACTCTCTGTTTCACATTAGTCATCGTTTCAAAACATCCTTAGTACCTGTCTCTCTCTCACCGTTCTTATTTCACATCATACCCATTTGTTTTGCTCAAAAACATGAATTGCTATCCTCTGCCTTGTGCCAGAAGTCCATAAATCTTATAATCAGACTGCCATCCAGTGTTAGTAAAATAACTTATCTTCAGGTATACACGTACATCTATTTTTGATAGGTGTTTGATTCATAATATTATGTTTGTTTTCGTCGTGAATATTAATACTACCCATATTATTGAAGCTATTTTTATATCTTCACGTTTTATAGGTGGCAGAAGAAACTATAGCAGATTGGGTATTTCCTCAGAGCATTTAGTCCATTTACTGAATCATTATAAGGTATGCATTTATATATTAGCTGTTCAAAGTGTTGATCGTATACCATTTATTGGCATGGTTTGAGCAGATAATATTCGATTTGAATACAAAACATTATAATCTAAGTGTTACCTCAATTATAACAACAGAACACCATTGCTTTGTATGTGTGATTCTGACTGATGTGGTGCTAGGCCCAATGGTTTGAAGCCTCTCTGTATGCACATAAAAGTATAATATAAGAAGTGGTAAATGCATACAACAATGAAACAGGTTTAATTTTACGGGCTGATTCACACTATAAAAAACACAAATGACAAGAATTAGAAGTATTTTATTAATATATCAATCACACTGATTCAATCTAATACTCAATTTGAAATTCTGAAGATTGAGCCTATAAACTAACAGGATAGTATGAGTTAAATGTTTTTTGGCAGGAGACTTATTATGACTCCTTTTTTTGCAAAGATATAGGTGAATGGGATAATCAGTATCACTTAAACTCTCATTCAAGCAGTAGGATCTTTATTTTTTCACAACTCACTCAAAGTGAAAACAAACTCAAAACTAATTCCTTCCCATCCTATCCACAATCACAAATGGAACTAAAATAAACGGGAGAGCTAATACATATAATAAAAATGGTATAATGACCTCAGAAACAGCTACAGATAGACGATTCCTAACAAAATGACACATAAATGGAATTCAAAACCTGAGATTGGTGAAAACCCACCTGTTCTTTCCAGTATTGAACCGTTCCTTCATCCTTCAAATCCACGTCAAGAGTTTGCCGATTCGGCATCAGATGCTGGTAGTACACTGGCTTGAGGAAGCACGTCACGCGAGACTTCTTCGCGGTCTTCTTGGACGAGTCTTTCCGGATAACCTTCATCGAGTACTTCTTCAGCCTAGCAACCATCCGCTCCCACAATATTCCATTACTGCTCCTCTTTGCAGCCCCAAACACTCTACTACCCGTGATCACCGCATGCAGATCCAACCTCTCCACCTCCAATCACAGCCCCTCCCTCATATCATGATCATTCATTATATGAATCTGATAAGGAATCTTTCCTCTGTCACTGGTTTTCATAGATCCGCGACCATTGAAGCCCTGAATACATCCATATGGACCTCGAGTTGTTGTTGAGGCGGCTGTTAACCGGTTCTCGGAGTGTGGGGAAGCGGATCCCAAACGGGCCCGAAGAGGACGGAGGTATAAAGGATTAGAAGGATATGAGAACGGCGTCGCCAGATCGGATGTAGTCATACACAGCCGTGCTGACCGCGTATGCTGATTCATCGGAGATCAACCTCCGATACACCAATCTTTCGGTGGATTCCGGCGTTGGGGGTAGGGGTAGCGACGAATGAGGGGGAGGATGAGTTGCGGATCGTGAGATCAGGAAGCTCGGGATATGGAATATCTGATAGTGGGTTTGTGTAGTTGGGCCTTGGGCGAGGATATGGGCTGTGTAGTCAGGAGTGTCCAAAAATTGAAATTACCCATTAACTTTTTACAAATTTAATCATCAGTTTTTTCCAAATAAAAAGAACATGGGAAAATGAAACAAATTTAATCATCAGTTTTTTCCAAAATAGTAGATTGAAATTTGGAAACAGAACATGGGAAAATTTTAGGGTTGATGTGATGAATAAATTTTAAAAATGAAACATTCAAGGTTAAACTACATGAATAAATGAAATATGTAAAAAAATGGAGATTTTATAAATGTGACAATAAAAAGTCAAATGAAAGATTTGAAGTTAAATTGAAAATAAAAAATGGAGAATGCAAAAAACAAATAACTAACGAAGAGAGATAAATTTAACATATAAAAAAACTAAGGAGCAAATTATTTGCAGATTGATAAAAGAGAAAAAACATGCATTTTGTTGAAAAAATGACCATCTACTTGGAATAATTAATTACCAATGCACAATTGGATAAAAAGTGTGGAGTACAAATGAGATGTAAAACTACTACACCAAATGAAAAACCGACAATGAATAATATCAAATCCCCGATAATTGTATAGATGTATAATATAATATAATATAAGGAGAAAAGTTTGGGTTTGAAACGATAAACAGAAATATAAAAAATGAAAGTTAAAGTTTACTAAAATATATAAAAGAATGGGAATTGCATAATTGTCACAAAAATAATCAAATGAATGACTTTAAGATAATTTGAAAAGAAAAGAAAAAAGGAGAATAGATTTTAACGGAAAAAATAGAGAGTAAATTTATAAATTGGAAGGAAAATGGAGATTACGAAAAGAGGGAGTAATGAAACCTAATAACAGTTTATTTTAGTCAAATAACGAGTCTTCTAAAATTGATCTCACCATGTAATACAATCATAATCCTAACCATAATGCTTTCATATCATTAATGTTTTAAAATATGTAGTACAGAACCCTAAGTTTTGCTTGATTATGACCGAGTTATATAATCCAAATAATGTACTTAAGATACGTACACCTATAGATTTGTTTCAAGTTAGTCATACGGCATAGTTTTACCTATAGATTTGAACGGGCGCAAATCTTACGAGCCCGTCGATCTGTTGAGCTGACATCTAATGGTCAGCGTCGATCGTCTCGTAGATCGAGACGTGATGATGAAAATGATATTCGGTCAAGTGGGACCCGATGTGAAACGTCGGTAAGGGTTACACGCGCTTGGCGTGACGGGAACGTGGGAGAATTGCACCACGGTGGGATCAATCTGTCATCACATGGTGTTGGGGACACTCAGTTGTTGCGTCGAGAGTATACAGATAGACTAATCACGGACCCGTACAACCAGCATATCATTCGGACTCCATTGATGGATATAACGAACCGAGAATCAAGTGGTGCGATTCCAACTGGGGAGTTCGTCTCACCGTCAACTGGTCCACGATCATGCCTGACGGATTTAGGCCTAAGTAGTGTTTCTAATTTCAGAACATTTGAGGTTGGTGAGTCGTCGAATGCTCAAGCACAACATTCCAAGAGGGCAAGGGTTGCTGCTCTTGACATGGAACCCGTACGAATGCATGACTAATTTGGGTTCATTGATGATACAATGGAAGGTATGTTTAATGACTATTGTCCTGGTTTCATGCGGTTCAACAACTTAATGACATGTGTCTCACCCGTGTAACAGATGTACTGGATTTCGATCATTCCGATATTGATGAAAATGTCACAACTGTAAATGAGAGCATTCGTCATCGGAGTAAGCCGAACTTCATCACCAAACATCCTATAACTTATACGATGTGTATGATAGAGACTGCATATTGACTATGTTACGTGGGTTGTAGGGAATGTGACGGAGAAGGAGGATTTTGGTCCACCCGATTGTGTTTGTCCGTATGCACATTGTGGAGCTGTTGTATGGAGTATGGAGAGGAGCGCAAGATCTAAGCCGTCCCGTAATCCCAAATTCTTCGTGTGTTGTCAGAATGAGAAAGTTCAGTTACCATTTGAGCATCACCCTCCCAGTAGCTTGAAAGATTTACTTCATCCATCCAACGGGCCGTTTGCGCCGTATTTTCACCGAAATATCCGGGAATTCAATTGTCGATTTTCGTTTACATCTACTGGTGGTGAGATTGACAATCAGATAAATGATGGAGGTGGTCCTTTTGTGTTTCGATTAAAAGGTGAGAACCATCATTGTATTGGGTCTCTTATACCTCCAGATGGTCAGTGCCCTCGGTTTGCCCAGCTTTATATATATGACACTGAACATGAAATCGAGAATCGATTACGGTGTTTCGGATCAGGTGTATATAATGACACTGATATCTGTATCGTACAACAGTTAAAGCAGATGTTGGACCAACACAATCAGCTTGTACATGAATTTCGTACTGCGAGGGACTACCTACGTCAGATAGATGTCATACCAGTAACGATTAGGTTACTTTCCTCCCGTTCAGGTGATGGTAGAAGGTATAATCTCCCGTCGTCGAGTGAGGTTGCAGCGTTGACGGTAGGTCTTGATGAGGATGAAGGTAATAGGCGGGATATTGTCATTTTCTCCAGAATGGAAGGTGCCCAACGCATTAGTGTATGGCATCCTTCTCTTATGTCCCTACATTTCCCAATTTTATTCCCATATGGATCGGATGGGTACAGGGTTGATATCTCACATAGAGACGGTTCTCATACAGCAGTGAGGAAAAGGGTTACAATGCGTGAGTACTACGCCTTCCAATTACACCATCGTCAGGGTGTATACTCTACGATCCTTAGAGGTGGACGTTTATTTCAACAATATGTTGTTTATGCATACTCCTGCATATTGGAGGATCGGTTTGCATATCTCCGACGAAATCAGGACAAGTTTAGATGCGAGGTTTTATATGGATTGGAGGATGTTGTATCTCGTGGTGATACTGATGCATCACGGTCTGGGCGACCTTGCATACTACCTTCATCGTTCACTGGCGGACCACGCTATATGGCACAAGCATATTAAGATGCGATGGCTATATGTCGATGGTACGGTCACCCGGATTTGTTTATCACTATGACCTGTAATCCTAAATGGAACGATATTACGAAATTTTTAGAATTTATTCCCGGACAGACTTCTGATGACAGACCGGACGTCATCGCACGTGTGTTTGAGATGAAGCTACATTCATTGCTGCATGATATAACAAAGAAACATGTATTTGGCAACTGTATGGGAGGTACGTGAACACGTAATGTGATGTATTAATGTACAATTCATCTTGACCTTAATCTAATATGTTGTCAACATTTCGAAAATTAAAATGCAGTTATCACCACTATCGAATTCCAGAAGCGTGGTTTACCGCATGCACATATTGCACTTTTCTTAAGTGCATCAGACAAGTTAAGAGATGCAGATTCTATTGATCGCCATGTGTCAGCGGAGCTGCCCGATAGAGACAAGGATCCTATTGCATTTGAGGCTGTTTCCAGACACATGATGCATGGTCCGTGTGGTAATGCAAATCTGCAATGTCCTTGCATGAGTAATGGAAAGTGTTCGAAACGTTACCCTTGCACTATTCGGATGGAGACATCGATCGGTGATGATGGTTATCCCACATACCGTCGGAGATCCACAAGTAATACTATTATTAGGAATGGGGTTGAGCTCGACACTAAATGGGTTGTCCCACATAATGTTGACTTGGTGGTTAAGCACGACTGCCATGTGTGCGTTGAGAAGACAAATAGGGACATGTGCGTGAAGTATCTTTGCAAATACATGCACAAAAAGTGCGACAAGTCTCTGCTATAATTGAAGCGTTCGGGTGGTGAACATCGTCGGGAACAAACACGGATGTCGCATGTTGCAGGTCAGCGGTACATGGATTGTCGATATATTTCCGCGTCGAGGCGTCTTTGGAGGATATTTGGATTCTTCATTCACAAGCATTCCCCACCAATTGAGAGGTTATCATTCCATCTTCCATCGGAGCAAAGTGTTGTATTTGATGCGGATGCGAACATAGAAGATGTTGTACAGAACCACCGGGATAGCATGACTAAATTCTTGGCATGGATGGAAGTGAATAGTACTGATGTGGATGCTCGGAGTCGGCGTATGTTGAGTTCCCGACTCATTACGTGTGGAATCAACGGGATAAGAAGTGGACAAAACGTAGGAAGGGCCGGAGTGTAGGCCGTCTTCGCTTCGTTCATCCCACCGCTGGAGAACGCTACTATTTGAGGATGTTGCTAAATGTTGTCCGTGGGTCGACGACTTTCGAGGACATCCGGAAGGTTAATGGTGTTGTTTTACCAACATATAGAGAAGCATGTCTTGCATTGAGTCTTCTCGAAGGTGACAGTGAATGGCATGATGCGTTGGTTGAAGCTTCACATTGGGCTATGCCCGGCAGCAAGGAGTTATTCGTTACAATTATGTTGTTGTGCCAAGTGGCGAACGGTCAACCTTTGGATAAATAATCGGGAAGTGCATGTGACGACATCCTAATGGTCAACGACGCTTCGGGATGACAATGAGTTGGTGTTGACTGATGAAGATATTTTTAACTATGGGTTATATGAGATCGAGAAGATAATGAACAGATTGGGTAGATCTCTACGTGAGTTTGAAGGAATGCCTTACCCGGATTTGAGCAATTTGGTGCTTGAGGATAACTCAATTTTTGATTGGCTGCATCGACGGTAGTTGGCTGAAAATGATATTTTATTGTTGCTTATATGTGCATTATATAATTTTTATTTTTCCATGCATTTTACAGATGAGCAAAACATATGATCCAACATTTGTCATCTGGTGGATATAAATGGAGCATCTGCGTGCGTGTAACACGGATGTGGGATGCGACTAGCATATCCAATGGTGCATTTCTCGGCATTGACATGGTATTATTGGATGCCAAGGTTGTTACGTTGTGCAACTATCATTTGCGTCATTGTATATGGACTGTTGTAAATTTTGTGCACAACTTAATTATTGGTGTTTTAAATGGTGAATGCTTTTTTCTTTACTTGCAAAATGATCACATTTCGGCACGCATTAGACCCGATCTGTGTAATAAATTCAGGGCTATGCTCAATGAGGGAGATATGTATGTTATTAAGAACTTTGCTGTCAGTAAAAGCCCATAGAATATGATGCTTGTAGATTGTAGCATGAAGGTATTCTTCACACTACGCACAAAAGCCTTTCAGATTACATGTTGTCATGTTGATATCACATCATGCTTTCCATCGAATGTGGTGTGCACTGGTATGTTAGTATGTAAATGCTATGTTTGAGTTGTATTGTTAATAATTTGATGGATATTTGGCTGTCGTGCATAACGATAAAGAAGCGTGTTAACTGGTTTGTGTTATATTTTTTCCAGATGTCATTGATCTACTGCACAAGATAGTTCGGAGACGTCATTGAATAGTGTGGGGTCATCTAAACTTCAGTCTGTATGGCTTACCAATGACACGTGAGCTCTATGAAAGCTTCGTTTTATATCATTTGCTTGACCTATGTATATGTGTTATTTGATTTAAGTATGGCATTATACAGAGGATGTCGGTTGGAGGTTATCCTATGGGGTGATAAGGTTGATCTGGTTTCTGGAATTGATGTATATGAGCCGGCTGCGCCCGTGATTCTTGCCATTATAGGCACATATGTCAAATTCTTTAGGGGTGTGTATTTACCGATTTTGTTAAAAAATTATCCACAGACGCTGTAGTTGGGCAAAGAAAATATTTATTTTGATTTTTTATGTTTTGTATATTCGTAGGAGCGCACCATTTATCTTCTACATGTGCCACGAAAGTATACATCAATCCGCAAGTTCCGGAGAAGGACACGCTTTTGCGAAGGTTATCGTAGTTTTGTTTGTATGTCTTTGTTCATTTATGCTAATTGTGGTATGATTCCACTGATTATTTTTTCGTTTTTAGTGATACGATGGTATGTCAAGAAACTCAACCATCTTGCTCTATGGTTACACAACCTCTTAAGCATATTAAACGCATCGAACTACAAGATTTCGAGCGCATACGTAGTGGTGGACCTAGCCAGGTGTGGCCCTACAAACAATAATCTTGATTACTTTATTAGTTTGTCATTATCTGTTAGTTTATTTTTTATTTGTTTATACAGGAGAGGGTATTTCAATGTCGCGCAACCATATTGTCAGTTAACGATAGAGTACCATTGTGGTACATGGCATGTGGGGTGTGCATGAAAAAGGTAAATGTTGTCGGACCACGGTTCTATTGTGAACGATGCAAGACAAATGCTCGGACTGCAAAAACCCGGTATGTATGTGTTTCATGTTAAATCGTAATGTCATTTTCCCTGATTAGTTGTGCACAACAAAGTTTGTATATCTTTTTGGGTGTTTTTAGGTTCAAGATTGAAGTTCGAGTAGGGGATTGGACATCTCAAACGTCATTTATCCTGTTTGACCACATCGCAACTAAACTGTTAGGTTGTGATGCTTTAACCTTTTCTAGGATAACCAATCAGGTATAGTGATGGTAAATGTCTTTGTGCTCATATGTATTGTGATGTCATTTTAATAATTTACATGCATGTACATACAGGTTGAAGTGAATCGTAGAATTCGTAATCTGATCATGCAACGGTTGATGTGGGAGGTTCAAATTACTGATTTTAATTTTCATAATCCCGGATCGGCATTCACAGTGAGGAAGATAGCCGAGGTCGACTATGTATTTGATATGGACGTGATTGTGACAGCGATTGAGAATGTAAGTTCCGTTAAATAACATGCAGAGTATGTTATTATTTGTGTATGATACTTATTCAAAATGCTAATTTCACAGGCGATGTATGAAAGGGAACCGTGGCGCTGGGATTCAGATGTACCGCCTAAAAGACAGATCAATTGTGTAGATTAACCAGACAAGGAATCGGCTAAAAGGTATTGTTCTCAATTTCATCCTTACTGATCTTTTAGTTGAATACATAGCAATGAATGTGTCTGGTTTTTATGTTAACTATGATGCAGACTGAAGAAGGGAAAAGAAAAGTCATATGATCATGAGCCACCCAATGTAGATTGTCTTGAAGTGACTTTAAATGATGATCATACAGATGTTAGGTAATGCTAATTTATTGTTTTATGTGGCTAATAGCGGTTAAATGCCAACGTTTTAAAGTAATTTCCGTTCTTTTATATGGCAGAGGAGACATACTAAACCACCCTATTACGGATCTCGCCGATGAAGATTGATGAATGCTATCACATTTGATTAAATGTTGTTGCATCATCGTGTTTTGTTGTTGCATGTAACTTCACCGGTTTATGTCTTCCTTATCAGTACATATTTTTATGATCAATGACGTGACTCCAAACTAATTGTCTTTAATATTTTACGGAACGCATCTACAAACATGCCATTATTCTTATTATTTTTAACTCAGAATAGTTAAAAAAAGTAAAACTCTACCCTAAAAAATGCACATAATACAGTGAAACTTTATACGGAATGGTAGCTAAATATTAATATAGAGAACCCGTGTCGAAGACGGGTATTAGAACTAGTTTCATTAAAAACATAAAAGAGTTCGTATAAAGGGGGATACAATACAAATAGGCACAGTATCCATGATATGGCCCTTCAATGGTTGATTGGAAGCCACATGAAGTGTTGATCTTTCTTGAGGAAGGAGTTAGGGGTGGATTGTTGTGGCCTTCTTTATCTTTAAGCTTTGAAGCTTGACAACAAAGAAGATAGTGCCAAAGGAGAGAAGATGATCCTAGCATCATTTCTAACGATATAGAAGTAACGCTATGAATAATCCTTAAAGACTTAATTGAGCTTCAAGAACTGAAAATGGAGATAGAGGATTTGAGGATTCAAGAATTTATCAACAAGAAGAAGAAAATCTGTAATATGAGTTCTAGGGTTTAGTTGTAATTACATCTCCAAATGAAGTCTAAAATACCGAAATTACCCTTAGCTAACTCTTTGAACCCTTTAGGAGTAAGTAGGGACAAAGTAAGGGGAAAAAGTGAAAGTTCAAAAGTTAAATCTCCAATTCACAGCTCTGTGGCACCATCGTGGAGCGACGGTGGCAACACGCGAGCCCTCGGGTTAACGTTCATCTGGAGCTGATGGCTTCAATGTGGCACCAGGATGGCTCCGCGTGACCACTCTAGTCTCGAGGCTCCATTGTGGCACCAGGGTGGCTCCGTGCGAGCTCTCTAGTAGGACATCTGAAGCTGGGTGAGCCATTGTGGCGCCAAAGATGGCTCCGTGGCTCCGCCGAACCAAGCTCAAAGTGCGTATCTTGGGCCCGAAGCCTTCCTCTTCATCAACCTTCACTCCAAGGATGCTAAGCTTCAATTCCATGACTTGAGACTCTTCTAGATGCTCTTCTTTGAAAGTTATGATCCTCATGAAGAGTTGAAGTCCTTCTTTAACCTTCTAAACCTTTGCATGCGTCATTAGTCCACCAAAGTCTTGAAGCGAGTTGTTGGCGGGTTTTTTGTGCACGGATGAGGCTTGGGCCTCATTAACCCATGAGGTAGATACAAAGAATTAAGGATGAAAACATTTTGTTTACCGAGCTTTTTTTGACATTAAGACAATCAAATTTTCCCAACTAAACGGATCTTACACTATTTTTTCTATTTTTGAAAACTTACATAGGGATTATCAAGTTTTCGGTTTTAACTAAAATAACCGAATTAATTTGGTTTTTTTGTTCGGTTCTCGGTTTATATTTTTTCTGTTTTCGATTTTGGTTAATGATAATTCAGTTGGCTGAAATAACCGTCTATTAGAAAAAATTACAAAAGACCCCCTAAAGTTTATGCGAATGTTCAGTTTTACTCTCATATTTTCAAAAACTTACAAGTACATCCCTACAAATTTAAGAGTTCTACTTAAATTTCGGTTAATCGAAAAATAAAAAAATTTTGATTATTTCGGTTTTGTGTATTAATTAGGGGTGTTCAAAAAACCCGCAAAATTGATAAACCGAACCAAACCGACGATAATCGAACCGATCCGCATATGCCTATTTACAAATAAATTATCTAAATTTGTTTACTTCATCTCAATTTTTCTTTAAATTTATTTTATATTATGTGTGAAAACTCATTTCATATAACAATAATACATGATTTGCAATATTATATTGTTTTTTTGATGAAGGCAATATTATATTGTTGTTCTATTTATGCAAACTACTTTTCTTCATTTTGATGCTATAGATATGTACATTTATGATGCAAAATTTTAGAATATCTCCAAGTAAATTGAAAAATTTTATAGAATAAGTATACTTAGGAATACCCGCGGATCCGAACCGCAAAAAACCGTGAAAATCGGGTACTCGCATTCGGTGGGGCGGATACTATTTTTCTCACTATCCGTCCCGGCCCGTGCACACCCCTAGTATTAATTCGGTTATCATCACTAAAAATCGAAAACCGGATTATTTTGCTTATTCGGTTTTAGTTTTAACGAAATAACTAAATAGGCACCCCTAAACTTACATGGTTTATTAATGTTAGTTGACCAGTTGGGTTAATTACAATAATTAATTCTACCCTAACCCTTTTAACCTTAACAATCGTAACATCATATTCTCAAACCTTCCACCTTAGTCCATCTATCGCACCGCCTCATCATTCGGTAGTCCACTACTACATCCACTAACCCTTACAACCACCATCCCCTTCATCCCTAGCTAGTAATTGGTTGCGCGCTACAACAAAAACATGTACGCATGCCACCTGGCCTCAGCTTGCACAAAGCCGCAACATGGACTAGTGTGATGCCACGGTCTAGGCTTAAGTCCGGAGTGGGACGCGCAAAGAGGGTGGTTACTAGAGCAGGTGGCAGTAGTGGTGGTGATTAGGGCAGACACATAATAGGGGCATGCTAGGGCACGTGTTGTTACCTACTCCCGATATGTGTGTGTGATCAGTGTGTGATTAGTGTGCTAATCCGTGTGATTAAGAACTAATGTCAGGATTAGTAAATTTTGTGAAGTACGAGACTTAATTTTAAACATGTTTTGTGTGTGTTATGAAGTCCCGGTAATGGTGTTCAGATTTCATTTCAGTTGGTAGAGTGGTTTGAAAGATATGCAAATTGCGGTTGGATAAAATTGCAACTTTGCAAAGTTTGAGGGCCAAAGTTTGAAAGAAGAAAAATTGGAACGACGATCATTGAAGAGAGGGACAAGTGACGCCAAAAGAAAGAAAAAAAAGTGGAAAAAATAGAAAAAAGAAAGAAAGGAAAGAAGAAACATGAAAGAAAAAGAAAGAAAAGAAATAGAAAAGAAAAATAAAGGGAGATAAAAGAAGAAAGGGAAAAGTAACCTTATCACTTTTCATCATCTTCTTCTTCCTCCTCTCCATAACCTCTATGGCAAGAGAGCTCCGTGGATGAGCTCCATGAGATCTTGAAGAAAATTTGGCGAAGTTCCGAGGTAAATATGTTAAACTGATCCTTGTGAGAAGTTATGAAAATCCTACGGATCAGATTTTTCAAATACGGTTCCGTTTGAAAGCCGTAAATTCTAGATTTTTGACATGTTGATGGCGCCACATGTATGTGTGATTTTATGGCTTCTAAGTGTGTGTTGCATGTTCTGTTGACCAGTTGTGAAGAGATTGTGAGCTAAAACTTTTGCCGGAGTTCTGCCGAAATCAGTTTCTGGTTTCCTGCACGGGAACAAAAGTTCAGTTGTGTAAAGAGGTAATGATATATAATAATCATGGTGAAGAACTATTCTACGGATCATATTTTGCAAATAGGGCTTTGTTTGAAAAACCGTTAATTCCTGATTTCCGATATATTTTTGGCGCCACTGGAAGGTGTGATTTTATGGTTCTTGAGTGTGTATTTTGTGTTTAACTGATCAGTTGTGAACAGGTGGTGGGGCAGAAACTCAGCCGAAACTCTTTCGAAATCAGTTTCTGAAAATCTGAACGGAAGCTTAATTTCAGATTATGTGTGTAAGGTAAGGTTTCAATGTGTCTCTGGATATTGCATTTTGAAATATTTTATGAAATGCATATCAGAGTATATTGAGGCTAGGTTTGGTTGAGGGGTGGCCCCAGTGATGCCAAACTTAGTCAAATTGTATAAGCATTGGTGTGCAGATTTCGGGATCAGCATTCGGGATGTGTTACTACACCTAAATAGTGTTGCGTTGTGATACACCTTTAAGGTGTTTGTGATATAACAGTGGGGATCATGCCCCCGAGCTGACCATGCTCTTGTGTGTGATTATATGTGTATGCCCCGGCTACGGCCGGGAAGACCATCATTGTGTTTTGTCTAACCTTATTGACATCTGTTGGTTGGCTTACATTGCATTTGATTGAATTTTCATTGGCTGAGTATGTGTATGTATATATGTTATTGTATATCTGCTTTTATCGTTGCTTGCAGGTTTCTTGTACGTCAAGAAAACCATGCTTTATACCTCAGCCCTTACTAAGTTCTCAACAACGAGGACTTACCCCTTATATTATCATTTTCACGAGTACCTGATAAGCATCCCGCTGAATAGAGTTCAGGGGTTGGATTTTCTGTTGTAAATTTTCAGGTACACGTGTGTGTGTTCTGGTCAGTTGTGTTTCAGTGTGTGTGAATTAAGGAGTAACGTCTGTTGTGTGTGATCAAGTGTGATCGAGAATTCTGTTGTGTATGGTATTCAGTTCTGAGCTTCAGTTATAACTGAGTACTATGGTTTTCTCACGGTTAAACTTTCTTGTGTGTGTAGCAGCAGCAGTACCTGCCACGTCGAGGATTTTGGTTGGACCTTGCAGTGTCACCACCTCGAACGTTCTGTATGTATTCCAGTAGAGATCTTTTGGCTCTGTATATTGTAAATGACATTCATACATGTAGTAGTATCATGTTTAGGGTTTTCTGCTGGAAATCATATGTGTGTATGTGTTTGTGGTATCAGACGGTGTTGAACATCAGTTGTGAGTGTGTAAACATGTGTGAGAAATGAAGATATTTGTCATGTATGACATTTCAGCCCCTTGGGGCCCACGTGGTTATTAAACGAAAAATTTAAGATATTTGTCATGTATGCCATTTGTTAGGCTCGTTTATTAAATGAGCCGAGCTCGAGCCTAAGAGGTTCAGCTCGATGAGGCTCGCGAGACTACACGAGCGTAAACGAGCCCGAGCCTATTAGATTCGAGCTCGAGCTCGTGAAATTTAAGAATATTTTATCTAATTAGTGTAAATATCTCAATTTTTTTGAGTTTCGCAAGCTACTTCGAGCCTAACGAATCAAACTTTATAATCAAGCCTAAATGAGCTACCCCCTAATCGAGCCTCATGAGCTTTCGAGTCGAGCTCAAACCTGTCACAAGTCGAGCTCGAGTCCGAAAAATCGAGCTCGATGAAGTTTGAGGTGAGCTAAATTTTCAAGAGCTCGAGCTCGTTCTCACCCCTAATTTCATCACAATATTTTGAACAGATAAAAATAGTTAAAATATTTCTCTATTTAATTCAAATTGATTTAAAACATTATTACACACTTTCAACTTTTAATAAACTACAAATTTATACTTGAAATTAAATACAGAGTAATTCATATGGTTATTATCTAGTGCAACATGCACACATCTTTTTGTCTACTCGCCTATCTTTTACTTGTTATTATTACAAATAGTTTTTAATATTAAAATTATAGGAACTGTGAGTATATAATGCTCACTTCCTAGGACAAAAAAAATCATTTTATGCACGAAGAAACCTCAATCACATTTAACTTTACCACAGGAGAAGCGTTTGGTAACAATTAAAGTTGGTGATGCCGCATGATGGAGACTAATTTTTTTGAATAGCAATAAATTTATTGGATTATTAAAATGTACAAAAACTCCAGCGAACAAAAAAAGCATTGAACTACCCCATCGCAAAAGAGAAAAATCTGTATCGTTTACAACCCTGATTCACCATTAACTTCTAGAAAACTACGATCGATGTAGGTCCATGAGTGCTCCCAAATCCCTCTTTTCGCCATTTACTCCCTAATTTTTGAAATTTCATCGCAATCTTCTTAATTCGTTTTTCATTTTGGCACGAGACCCAGAATTCGAAGCTCCTCTTTTTACTAGTTTGAACGTCTCATCATAAATCTCTAATGCAACTCCTTCACAACCTTCAAAAGTGCATCCCAGAAAATTGCTAATTTTATCAACACGCCTCTTATCTCTAATCGGTTTTTCGCTCCTAATAGTTTTCCCTGATCCATTTGACCCGCTATCCTAAAAAATTGCTTCCTCTTCCCTTATCTTCAAGCCAGATAAATTGTTGTCTAGAGAAGGTAACACTCTTGGAAAAATAAAAGTTTGAGCCTTGGAACCTGAAACTTTTTGTTTAGATTCCACCTTCTTCATCCCCTTCTTTTTCTCCTTATCCAAAACACCTAAAACAGTCTCCTCCGAACTCCTTATTGAGTCAGATGTAACATTTGGCTCCCCATGCAAATTCCCACAAAATTCAGTGATCTGGATAAGATTACCACCACCGTTACTTTGACCATATTTGAAATGGTCAAAAGAAAAGTCTTAATTGTCCAAAGCTCCAGTTTTTGAGGAGCAAGGCTGTAAATTTTCTTTCCCAACACAATTAAACACGCACTACGTAGAATAAGCACAATTTACCGCGGCATTTACCGCGCAGTAGGCCGCGGTAAACTGGTTTTCTCTACGCAGTGAAGCTTGCGTGATGGAGACTCTAATTATAAGCACTTATGAGCTTTAAGATACTAGAGCCTTAGATTTCTGCTATAATTAATTGGAGATTTTCAGTGATGCAAATTAAATCCTAAGGTTGAGGTGTTATGCTCAACTGAGTTAGGGTTGAAATATATTTAAGCATCTAAGTTGAGTATAGTTGACATGTGTTGACACCCGATTTTTGCCCGGACTGCTATAATCTTGTTCGTAATTGTGATTTTCGGTATTTTTATTTCACGTGATTTTTGTCATTATTTTATGTGATTTTTGTCGCTTTCATCATTTTTGTCATTTTTATTATTTTACGTAGTTTCTTTTTTATCATTTTTCATGTACGTTTTTTTCTTATTTCATGTGTCTTTTATTATTTCATGTGCTTTCGTCATTTTATTCTGTTTAATGTAGAATTAAAATGTGTTCATCTTTTTTTTACTAACTAAAAACAAAAAATAAAAATAAAAAAAGAGAGAAAGAAACGTTTTTTTAAAGAAAAAGGAAAAAAGAAGAGCAAACCTTGGGACTTGGCAGCATGCTTGGAGGCTTGGCAGCATGCTTGGAGGCTGCTGCAGGTGGCGCTCCACAACCTTTGTGTGCAGCAGAGGAGTTGTCAAAATTGGTTGGAGATGAGTTCTTGTTGACCCTTGCACAATGGTTTAATCTCTTGGGTAAAAACTTTGAAGTGTGTCTACAAATTGGAGCCATTGATCGGAAGAGAGTGAAAGCTGCAATCCAACAAAAATCCAAAATAAGCAAAGAACGCAGCAACCATTTTCTTCCTCCTGGATCTCATGCCATCATCTCTCAGCCCCTTCGATCCTCTCCATCTCTTCCTCCCAGCCGCTGCCATCTTCTCCATCTTTTTCCTCCATTGATCACCAGCCCCTGGCCTCACCTCCTCCACCTCTCATCACCAGCCCCTGGCCTCACCATCTCCACCTCTCATCACCAGCCCCTAGCCTCGCCATCTCCGCCTCTCATCACCAAACCCGACGCCATCATCTCCCCAGCCCCTCCCATCCTCTCCTCCACGTCCGCCGTGGACGCCGTCCGGTGGCGTTTAGCAGCAGCAGTAATCGACTAAAAGAAGAAAAATCGAAAAAGGGCAGTAACTTCGCCTCTGTTCTTGCGCGAGTTGCCGACCCAAGCTTCACCTCGCACCGTGGCCGTCAGCTACCTTTTTGCTGCCTCCAACCAGTTCAGCCATCACCGCCGGACCACCAAGAGGCTGTCGATACCTACTTCATCGCCGAAGGCTACCGGAAACACCCAAGAAGCGTCGCGACCCGCAGCAGCAGTCGGATCCGGACCAGTCCTTCATCTCCATCCGCTGCACTGTTTCCAACCTCCCACCTCCACTCTCCTCGCAGTCCGCCGTGCCTCCGATCCGCACCGCCGTGGACGCCGTCCGGTGGCGTCCCTGCCGGAGCCAAGTTTGGAGCTCGGCACTTTTCGCGAGTTGCAGACGAAAAAAAGAAGAAGGAAGTCTGTTTTCTTCTATTTTTTTTATTATTTTCGGGTAAAACTACACTTTCAATCCTTTCTTTGTTCCTTGTATTACTTAGGTCATCTTATTTTCAAAAGTGTCAGTCCAGTCATCAAACAAGTTTCAAAGCTAACAGTTTGGGGCACTAGGCCTAAACCTTTTTTTTGCGTTTTAGTTAATATTTTTGTTATCACGTCAATTTAAATCACTTTTAATTTTATTTTCAAGATATTTTGAGTTCAATTAGCCATGTAAATAACTAATAATTCTTCTTTCTTTCATTTTTAGTGTCGTTAATTGTTTTTTTTTATTTCTTAAAAAATCAAGCAAAAAATATAAAACGAACCCGTGGTACCAATTTTTGGGCGTACTAAAATTATTCATTTTTGTACGTAACTGACAAACGAGCCCAGAACTCTAGCAGACCATTTTCAGGTTCCCAATCGACCTAGGAAAAAGATTGGTGGCGACTCCCGTCGAAAACCACGTCGTTACAGATGGCGACTCCGCTGGGGACTGGTCGAGCCACATAAAGGGTTTGATTTTTATTTCTTTGCTTGATTTTTTTTTATTTCATTGCTTTTCATGATCATTTATTGTACAGATTATGCTTCACTCGAGCACACACAAAGCATGCATTTCGAGCTCCCTACCCGAGCTCTTCGTAACCTATTTTTGTGAATACCCGGGAAAGGCTAGTTGTGTGTGACAATAGTCACCGCACTTTCTCTAGAACGTAGTGGTTTGTAGCGTTGTTCGGGTGTGGCGTTAGTCACCCAATGGAACCGCGAAAGCTGCGACTCAATTAATCCTTCCTTACATAACCCTCGTGGGTAAGGAATTGGGCCTTTTCTAGTTCGATAGAACTTAGTAAAAGGATTCGGGAACCTACCATTGGCCTCATTCTTTCAAAAGCCACATTTGCATATAATGACCATAGATCATTCCTCTAAGCTTAACCATGACAGGACACATTATGATACTAATTTGTGTATATGTGGATTTTTTTTTACTTGATGTTGTAATGCAACTAACAGGTGTTTCCTTTCTCTTTATACTTATACATTTTTGTATATACCATTTGTACTAATTGTTGTTCTTTTTCTTTTTGATAACATTCACATACATCATTTTTTTTTCAATTATCAATGACACAATTATTCATCGATCATGCATTTGGTCATTTCTTTTCCACACATGTCCGTACATTTTCATTCATACACAAATAAAAACATCTTGCAAAAGAGAAGTGGACATTAATGAGCTTGAACAATTTTATGATATGAAAAAAACTGATGACCCCCATTTGTGACATGGAAAGACAATTTCTCATGAGTCGTCTCTAAGCCCTGTCTAATACGTCGATCAATACAAATTGATGAATAATTGGAGAAATCTTTAAATTTTTACTCAAATCTTTGAGAGCTTGTCAAGATAAATTGAAAGTTAAAGTTACCTAGATTTAGTCCAAAATCTAGAGTACAGTCTTTGTTGCAATGGGCCTTCGTTATTCTTTGTCTTGAAATAAGAAGGGGTAAATGTGCAATTTGGCATCCATTAGCAAAGTACCACATCACACTTCAATTATTCTCTTTTCCGTTTCGAGACTCATTCATCAAGCCACAACATAAACAATGTCATTGATGAAGCTGAAGAGAGGACTAGATAGTGACTATCTTGAAGACATTGTTGAATCTGGTAAGAGCGATTTCGGTGTGACCCTTCAACTATGAGATTCTTTTTGGAGAAAATATTGCCTTACGCAATAGCTCGATGGCTAAAATTACCATCAGAGAGCTCTGTTTATGCAGCAAAAGATCAGTCATCTCAAAGATTCTTTCCAAAAGAAGAAAACTTCATTCATCAAAAAGAAGTATGAGAACAAAAGAACCTTTCAGATCATTGCTACTGTCGAGATCAAGTCAAGTTACATTCATCAATCCCAAAGCCAGATCAACGGTCATGATGTCTTCATCACATCAATACCCATGACTCTCAAAAATTAAAAAAAAGAGAGAAAAGAAAAAGGGTCAATGTAAATTCTATTCCGCTGCGTTTAGCTAGAAATGGCTGAAGTTACGAATAGTGCTAGTAGCCATTTGTCTTTGCATTTTAGTCAGAAGTAATCGGGCGTAGGTAGCAACAACTATTTACGCTCGCATGAAAATGACTGAAAATCGCAGGTCAAACAAGGTCTGACCCGAAAAGAAAAAAATGAAAAAAAGGAGTCATGGAGTCTAAACTGAAAACCTGCAGAGGCGGTTTAGAATGAAGGCACAGTTCACCATCTCAATGAACAAGGGGGCAACAAAGAAATCCCAAGCAATATCGACAAATTCTCAAGTTTCTCAAGAGCAAGTCCACACATCGTGAGAGCTGGGGGCAACATTTGAGGTCATTCTTGTTGGATAAGGCAGTGATTTCGTGATCAGCACTATCAAGTTCTGCAAAGAAGTCAATTTTCTCATCAGTGACATTACCAGGCTTTTCGCCCGAACTACTCTACTTTTCATCAACCCCTATCAATAGATGCCATTTACCTTAAAGAACCATTCAAATGATATTCATTCTTCACATTGACCTTCACATAAGAAAATTCCTTCACATTAAAAGGTCTTTTGGCTACCCTCGCACATTTTACCTCTTCAAGTGGAAGAGATAGAGAATAACTGAGTTATTTTAATGGCTACACAAAGACCATCATATATTTTGTCAAGCTCTACAAATTGATAAGAGTTTTCTTTAAGGACCAACCGTTAAACATTAATGAGTATGGATCTTACGGCAGACATGGTTTAAAGACTCTTGTTGAGAATATGCAATTATTCATATAATTATTCTTAGGGGCGAAGGAATCCGGCCATGGAAAACAATTATTCAACGATGAGGTAAGGTCACATCAAGCAAGATGGAAAAGATCCATGTGGAAAGCTTAAGCAAAGGTTCTCACACCAATCATGCATCATTGGTTTTCATCAAAGAACACTGTGTTCGTTTTTTATGACGATATCAAACATCAAACATTCTTGTCATCACGTGTCATACATAATATCATCATCCATTCTCAAAGACAGGTTTTCAAGAAACTCGCCGACACAGGTTTTGATATCAAGACGGGAGGATTCTGATGAGAAGCTCTCCGAGATGACAATGATTCATGTATACTTCGACTTGGAAGCTTTCAGGTTTCATTAAAGCTTTCCACATTACCATGATACGGTAACACATTATCTTTCACTTGCTTCATCTTGTACATGCGGGGCACATTGAAATTGCGCATAGTCAAAGACTACAACTCTCGGAAAATTCGCTCATTGTGTGCGATTTCACATTTCTGAAGTTTAGTCATTTCATCAAACTTCACCATTTTCCAAATTCGCTCATTGTGTGCGATTTCACATTTCTGAAGTTTAGTCATTTCGTCAAACTTCACCATTTTCCAAATTCGCTCATTGTGTGCGATTTCACATTTCCGAAGTTTAGTCATTTCGTCAAACTTTACCGCTTTCCAAATTCGCTCATTTTGTGCGATTCCACATTTTTTTATGAAGTTTAGTCATTTTGTCAAACTTCATATCAATCTCATTCACTCAAATTTTTCATTAAAGACAAAGATAGTTCCTTAGCCTTAACCCATGAGAGAAAGGTTTCTCTCCCTGAATGGTAAGAAAGTTCTTCCATTCTCTTCATTCCAAGTCAGCGGAGCATCACTCAAAGAGGGCATCGGTTTTGTAACCTCCCTTCGAGCTCATTTCACTTCAAAAGGCTGGTCTCAACAGAATCTCTGGTTTCCATGCATTCATCTCTGACCATTTTCAGCTCTTGCCCTAGCATTAACAACCCACTTGGAGTCGTCTGTTTCCCTCTACACAGGAGAAACCCTCATCCAAAACACTTCCAAGTTACCGGGAACATCTTTTCTGGAGCCTAGAGATCCCTTCCCACCATTCGACAACATTTTCTCGTCATATTCACCGTGTTCCGGTGAAACCAGCGCCGCATGTGTCAAGTCTCTTGCGAGGAAGAAGAAAGCTCTTCTCCTCATCTAATATTTCAAAACTTCACTCATTTTGTGAGATGCCTCGACTTAGAAGTGTAGTCATTTCGTCACACTTCTCACTGAATCACCCAGCTTTTCATCAAAGGCATGGAAAGTTCCATCGCCAAAGTCTGGAGAGAAAGGTTTCTCTCCCCGTATGGTAAGAAAACTCTTACCATTCTTCTCATTTCATAGTCTTAATCAATGATCTCTTTTCACCAACAATGAGGAAGGTTCCTCAATCCTAAACGTGAAAGAAATGTCTCTCTCACCGAATGGTAAGAAGGTTCTTACCATTCACTTCATCTCGATACTTCAATCAGGTCTTTCGACAAAGAGGCAAGGAAGGTTCATTCGCTTCAGAAGGGAATGCAAGGTTTCTTCCCTTCACAAACAACAAGTCTTGTTGTTCAATTTTTATCAATCAGTCATCTATTTTTTTTCGAGTATTGGGAAGGTTCCCAATCTCGAATTACCGAAGCAAGGAAAGTTCCTTCGCTTCACGAATAACGAGAAAGTTCTTGTTATTCCATCTCAACTTTCATTCAATCAGTCGTTCATCTTACTTTTGTCGAGCATTGGGAAGGTTCTCAATCTCGAATTACCGGAGCAAGGAAGGTTCCTTCGCTTCACGAATAACGAGAAAGTTCTTGTTATTCCATCTCAACTTTCATTCAATCAGTCGTTCATCTCATTTTTCCTAGCATTGAGAAGGTTCTCAATCTCGAATTCCCGGAGCAAGGAAGGTTCCTTCGCTCCACGAATAACGAGAAAGTTCTTGTTATTTCATCTCAACTTTCATTCAATCAGTCATTCATCTCACTTTTCCGAGCATTGGGAAGGTTCTCAATCTCGAATTCCCGGAGCAAGGAAGGTTCCTTCGCTCCACGAATAACGAGAATGTTCTTGTTATTTCATCTCAACTTTCATTCAATCGGTCATTCATCTTACTTTTCCGAGCATTGGGAAGGTTCTCAATCTCGAATTCCCGGAGCAAGGAAGGTTCCTTCGCTTCACGAATAATAAGAAGGTTCTTGTTATTCGATTTCAATCAATCAGTCAGTCATCCATTTTTCCGAGCATTGGGAAGGTTCTCAATCTCGAATTATCGAAGCAAGGAAGGTTCCTTCGCTTCACGAATAACGAGAAAGTTCTTGTTATTCCATCTCAACAATCAATCAATCACCATTCATCTTACTTTTGTCGAGCATTGGGAAGGTTCTCAATCTCGCATCTTTGGGGTAGAGAAGGTTCCTTAACCTCGAATAGTGGAAAAGTTTCCGCTATTCAACTCAATAGGAAGGTTCTTATTGAGAGAAGCAAGGAAGGTTCCTTCGTTTCATTAGTAATGAGAAGGTTCTTGTTATTCAATCCAATCACGACAGTCATCTATTTTCACCAAGCATTGAGAAGGTTTTCAATCTCGAATCTTCAGAGTAAGGAGAGTTCCTTAACTCTAAATAGCGGAAAGGTTTCCGCTATTCAATTCGATAGGAAAGTTCCTGTTGAATGAAGCAAGGAAGGTTCCTTTGCTTCAGAAGGGTAAGAAAAGTTTCTTTCGTGAATAATGAGAAGGTTCTCGTTATTCGCCGGGCAAAAATTCGGTGTCATCCTACTTTGCATGCTCCATGTTCCATGAATCACGCAAAGGGGGGCAGCTGTTGACACCCGATTTTTGCCCGGACTGCTATAATCTAGTTCGTAATTGTGATTTTCGGTATTTTTATTTCACGTGATTTTTGTCATTATTTTATGTGATTTTTGTCACTACCGTTATTTTATGTGATTTTGCTCGTTTGCATTATTTTACGTACTTTTTGTCATTTTTATTATTTTATGTAATTTTCATCATTTCGCGTATTTTTATTATTTTCATTACATATTTTTATTATTTTTAATTGTTTTAAGTGTTTTTCTTCTTTTTAGTCTATAATTTAAATGTGTTATTATGTTTAATTAACAAAAAATGAAAAAAAAAGAAAAAGAAAGAAAGAAATCCCAGCCGCTGCCATCTTCTCCATCTTTCTCACCATCTCCACCTCTCATCACCAGCCCCTAGCCTCGCCATCTCCGCCTCTCATCACCAAACCCGACGCCATCATCTCCCCAGCCCCTCCCATCCTCTCCTCCACGTCCGCCGTGGACGCCGTCCGGTGGCGTTTAGCAGCAGCAGTAATCGACTAAAAGAAGAAAAATCGAAAAAGGGCAGTAACTTCGCCTCTGTTCTTGCGCGAGTTGCCGACCCAAGCTTCACCTCGCACCGTGGCCGTCAGCTACCTTTTTGCTGCCTCCAACCAGTTCAGCCATCATCGCCGGACCACCAGGAGGCTGTCGATACCTACTTCATCGCCGAAGGCTACCGGAAACACCCAAGAAGCGTCGCGACCCGCAGCAGCAGTCGGATCCGGACCAGTCCTTCATCTCCATCCGCTGCACTGTTTCCAACCTCCCACCTCCACTCTCCTCGCCTTCCGCCGCGCCTCCGATCCGCACCGCCGTGGACGCCGTCCGGTGGCGTCCCTGCCGCCGCCGGAGCCAAGTTTGGAGCTCGGCACTTTTCGCGAGTTGCAGACGAAAAAAAGAAGAAGGAAGTCTCTTTTCTTCTATTTTTTTTTTTATTATTTTCGGGTAAAACTACACTTTCAATCCTTTCTTTGTTCCTTGTATTACTTAGGTCATCTTATTTTCAAAAGTGTCAGTCCAGTCATCAAACAAGTTTCAAAGCTTTGAGTTTGGCACTGGCCTAAACCTTTTTTGCGTTTTAGTTAATATTTTTGTTATCACGTCAATTTAAATCACTTTTAATTTTATTTTCAAGATATTTTGAGTTCAATTAGCCATGTAAATAACTAATAATTCTTCTTTCTTTCATTTTTAGTGTGGTTAATTGTTTTTTTTTATTTCTTAAAAAATCAAGCAAAAAATATAAAACGAACCCGTGGTACCAATTTTTGGGCGTACTAAAATTATTCATTTTTGTACGTAACTGACAAACGAGCCCAGAACTCTAGCAGACCATTTTCAGGTTCCCAATCGACCTAGGAAAAAGATTGGTGGCGACTCCCGTCGAAAACCACGTCGTTACAACATGTTTGGACAAGTCGGTTACAGTCACTCCGTCTCGAATGGGTTATTATGTTTGTTGTCCCAAATAGGCTACCAAGAGGGGGTGAATTGGTTGGCCTCAAAAACTTTTCGAATTAACAAAACCGAAAGTACTGACTCGATGTTTAGAAAAGCGAATTCTAGCAAGAACAAGAACGACACCAGAATTTATAGAGGTTCGGTCTGAGACCTACGTCCTCTCCTCAAGTCCACAACTTGAGAGTTATTCCACTATACTTTAAAAAGGTTACACCAAGAAAAAGTACAAAATAGTTTTTCCCAAGGCTCAACTACAAACCTAACTATGGTTTTCCCGAGGCTCACCAAAAAACCTAACACACACCCAAAATAGTTTTCCCGAGGCTCACCAAAACAAACCTAAAAACACTTTGACTTTTACAAAAATCTAAACCTGTTGAGGTTTTATCAAAAACACACAAAACGAATTTTGAGAACAATTTTTCTCTCTCGAAAAATAACCCATAAAAGCTAATATGGAGATGAAGCTTGTTCTTCGGAAGATCAGTGCTGGAGAGCTTTGAAACAACTTGCTTGCTAATGATATGAAACTTGAATGCTTGTCGAGAGTTATTTGTTCTTCGAAAACTCAAGTCTGTATTTAAAGACCGAATGGAGGAGCGTTCTGGAGCGTCTTCTTCAACGTCTCTTCTGTTCTGAAATCCAGATTTTTCGCCAGGGTTGTTTCCTTCAGAAGCTGCTGAACGTTTGCAACGAAAACAAAAGAAGAAGAGTCCTAACTGAACTCATCTTTCTATGACAGCTGTTAAACCTGTTTACACGAAATGGGCTGTATTTGAAATTTAAAACCGAGGCCCAATTAATAATAAAACGGAGCCCATAAGAATAGTATGACTAATAAGTAAAATACACTAATCATAACACATACTTTTCTAAACTTTGCAAAAAGTCCCAATACTTTTGTAATCATCAAAATCCTTCAAGTCAACAATCTCCCCCTTTTTGATGATGACAAAACTCTTTAGACTTTTGAGAAACTTTTTGAAAAACTCCCCTTAGTAAAACAGATTTTTTTAAAATCTCCCCCTTAGTGAAACAAACCTTTATCATAGGCATAAGCAAGGAGTCTAAGCATCTCAGCACATCAGCATTAGAATAAGCTCATCTCACAGAGTAAACTCAACTCATTTTCTCACCCTATAAGAGCCCTTTCTTACCTTATAACTTCTCCCCCTTTTTGTCATAATCAAAAACATATATAAGAAACAGATAGTGCAGCCAATTTAAAGCATAGTAGGAATATCCAAGTAGCAGCATTTATGTACAGTCGCAGATTGTTTAAATAAAGAAAACAGTTCTGATTTGCTTAAAGGTGATTGGGGAGGTGTGGTCCAGGATTCTGGGATGTCAGCAGGTGGAGAGGCAACTGGTATAGGATCTGGCATGTTGGGTGCTGAGGTTTCTGCAGTGGTTTCAACGGGTTGATCTGTCAATTCAGTTCCTGCAGTGGTGTCCTCAACGGGTTGAGACGCCTTTTCCTTGTTAATTCTTTCTCTGTTTTGCTGCCTAGCAACCCTGATTGCACTATTCTCCCGCAACTTAGTCAAAGCCAGTTCATGTTTGGTTTGAATCCTTACCCATTTGCCGTTGGTTTCCTCCTTGAAACCACTTTTCTTGACTGTGGCGCGAACAAGATAAGTAGAATTGTCCCAGTCTTCCATTTTCTGATTTGTTCCAGCAACCTTATGCTTTTCAAGCATGTCACTGATGAGAACATCATATGGCATATGCTCCTTGTGTCTCCCTTCAACTGAAAGACCAAGCAGTTCAACTACATGTCTACCAAAATCAATGTCCATCCCTTGAACCATTTTGAACATCAAACAGAGATCACCCCATGTTACAAGTTGAGTTCCCTCTTTAGGGAAAAGAATAGCAGCAACAATCCAATGTAACACTCGATGACTCAACTCTGTGAACATCATACTAGTAAACTGATATGGCAGGGAATCAAAAGGAATACCTAGATCTCCAAAGAAGTAGACAAATGCTTCATTCCTTAAATCTGGAGTGTCAGCTACTTCATCTACACAGTCTAGTACTCCTAGAGCAGCAAAGAATTCCTCATGCGAAATTGCTAAGGTCTTACCTTGCACTCTTGACTTGATGGACAATCCATCTGAAGCTACTCTAAGTGTAGAGTAGAATTCTGAAGCCAAATGTGTATACCCTTTTGCTGGTGTGAACATGAATGGCATCAACCCGTAATGGTCCAGCCATACTGCCACTTCTTCTATACCAAAGGTTGCAAGAAGATCCCTAGTGATGTATGAGTGCCTTGAGAACTTGGAAAACTTAGGATTTACCTTAACCGTTCGATAGATTGATGATGCTTGGGCCACTGCCTTCCTCTTTGCTGGCATGACTTGTTTCTTGGAGTGAGGGGCAGATGGTGAGGTCTTTTTGCGTTTCACAACAAAAGGAGAGGCTGATGGAGTTCTCCTTTTTGGAGTTGAAGGAGAGGGTTTTACCATAGTCTTTCGCAAGCCATCTCCCCTTTTTCGAGTTCTGCTCGATACAGGGGCTGGACTCTGTCGCTTTCTCTTCTTCAACCCAGCCAGAAATTCTGCAAGCGTTACTTCGAAGCCGTCATCCTCTTTTGAGGAAACACTCATCACGGATGGAGACGACGCACTGCCAACTGGAGTCGCAACCGGACTGAACTCCGGCACTGCTAGTGGTGGTGCAGTTAGGGTTTTCCCCAGTCCAACTCCGAGCCGAGCTAGGTTCTCTGCAACTCGAATCAGAAATTCCTGATCGCCCAAGGATGAATCTTCCATTTCAGTGACCATATTCTCCGATCTCATCAGGTTGAGATCAATCTGAGTTCCTGAGACAACTGGTTTTTCTCTTGCCTGAAGACGAAAATCCCCTGCACTACTGGAACTACTCGACTGTTCCGAACGATCAACTGGCGGCTGATATAATTTCTGTTCAGCCGATTTCTGGTTGGAGGAGGAAGACATGCCTTCTTGATTTGGGGGTTTTTGGCAATAGGGGAGAGGAACAGTAAGGGTTTTGCGAAATCTGATTTTGCATAGACTGAAAAATACGTTTTTGCAAATAAGACCTCTCTATTTCCGAAACTCAAAACTCCTTTTAAGAATTTAAGAGGCGTGAAAAGAAAACGTTTGGCATTTTTTTTCTTTTAAAAACACTTAATTAATTAAAAATACCTGGGAACATTCATGTACACATTTAATTTAAGAAATTTATGTTATGCAATTATGAAATCAATTTTCACATTGCTTAACATTTTTCTTTCTGACAGACTCTCAACGGGTTTACAGGAACATACCTGTCTATCACCTTGGATTGCTCATGCCCAATTCCCTTCTGATGTATGTGAACCTTTCTTCATTGAGTGGTTTTGTGAAGATGTCTGCTAGCTGGTGATTTGTATCAACAAACTCAAGTAGAACATTTTCATTAGCAACATGTTCTCTAATAAAATGATACCTTACCTCAATGTGTTTAGCTCTAGAGTGATGAACAGGATTTTTCGCTAAACATACCGCACCTGTATTATCAAATTTAATGAGAACTTTTCTAAAATTGAAACCAAAATCCTTCAATTGTTGAACCATCCACAAAATTTGAGCTACACAACTTCTTGCAGCTATGTACTCAGCTTCTGCAATTGATAAAGCAACTGAGTTTTGTTTCTTTGAAAACCAAGAAACTAGACAACTTCCCAAGAATTGACAAGTTCCACTTGTAGATTTTCTATCTACCTTGCTACCTGCGAAGTCTGCATCTGTAAAACCATGAAGCTCAAACAATGTATCTTTTGAATACCACAAACCAAGAGTTGGTGTATCAACTAAATACCTAAAAATTCTTTTTATGCAATGCAAGTGTGATTCTTTTGGATTAGATTGAAATCTTGCACAAAGACATACACTGAAGAGAATATCAGGTCTACTTGCAGTAAGATAAAGTAGAGAGCCAATCATGCTTCTATAAAGTTTCTGCTTAACCTGTTTACCATTCGAGTCTTCATCCAATTTTACCGTTGCACTCATAGGTATGGGGCTAGGTTTTCTTTGTCTTGTAGCCAAACTTCTTCAAGATATCTTTTATGTACTTGGCTTGGCTTATAAAGATCCCTTCCTTTGATTGCTTTATTTGAAGTCCAAGGAAGTAGCTTAGTTCGCCCATCATACTCATCTCAAATTCTCCCTGCATTAACTTAGAGAATTCCTCGCACAATGATTGATTAATTGCACCAAAGATTATGTCATCAACATAGATTTGCACAAGCAACATATCCTTTTCACAAGACTTAATGAAAAGAGTGTTGTCGACTTTTCCTCTTGTAAAACCATGATCAACTAAGAAAGTGCTCAACCTTTCATACCAAGCTCTAGGAGCTTGCTTTAAACCATAAAGAGCCTTTTTTAATCTAAAGACATGGTTTGGAAAGTGAGGGTCTTCAAAACCTGGAGGTTGTTCTACATAAACCTCCTCTTTTATAAACCCGTTTAGAAAAGCCCTTTTTACATCCATTTGAAAAAGTTGAATGTTCATAAAACATACAAAAGCACAAAGCATTCTTATTGCTTCAAGTCTAGCCACAAGAGCATAAGTTTCATCATAATCTATTCCTTCCTCCTGTGAGTAGCCTTTGACAACTAACCTTGCTTTGTTTCTAGTGACAACACCATTTTCATCTAGTTTGTTTCTAAAGACCCTTTTAGCACCAACTATAGAATGGTCTTTTGGTATTTGTACTAGTGTCCATACCTCATTCTTTTTGAATTGATTCAGCTCTTCTTGCATAGCGTTTATCCAGTTTTCATCTTGTAGTGCTTCATCTATTGATTTGGGTTCTACAAGAGAGACAAAGGCATTAAACGCACAATAATTCCTTAAAGCTGAACGCGTCATTACCCCTTGGGTTATATCTCCCAGAATGTTCTCCTGAGGGTGACTTGCTTTATGCTTGAATTTCCATTCATGAGGTAGGGCTTGAGAAGTCTGTACTCCAACTGAGTCTTGGTCTTCTGGTACCGTCTCAACAGGTTGAGACGTATTTTCCGCATTGCTTTCTTTCTGAGTATCAGCTGGATTATTTTCCCTTTGATGTGCGTTGTCCTGATCTTCAGGAGCATCATCTTCTTCTCTGACAGCAATGTTAGTTTCATCGAAAACAACATGTATAGATTCCTCTACTTTTAAAGTCCTTTTATTGAAAATTCTAAAAGCTCTACTTTTTAGAGAATAGCCAAGAAAGATTGCCTCATCATTTTTTGAATCAAATTTCCCTAGATGCTGTTTATCCAGATTCAAAACAAAACATTTACAACCAAAAGTATGGAAATGAGAGATATTAGGCTTCTTACCTTTCCATAGCTCATAAGGTGTCTTGTTTAGGATAGGCCTAATCAAGACTCTATTGAGTATGTAGCATGATGTACTTGCAGCTTCTGCCCAAAAGTATTTAGGAAGAGAGTAATCATTGAGCATTGTTCTTACCATTTCCTCGATGGTGCGATTTTTCCTCTCTACCACACCATTTTGTTCCGGTGTTCTTGCACAAGATAAATTGTGAGATATACCAAAAGAAATATAGAAAGATTCCATTTCAGAATTAACAAATTCTCCACCATTGTCGCTACGTATGGCAACAATTTTCTTACCTTGCTCATTTTGTACTTTCTTGACAAAGTAGACAAAATTCTCACAAGTTTCACTCTTCTTAGCAAGGAAGAATGTCCAGGTATATCTCGAATAATCATCAACTATAACAAGGCAGTAACGTTTACCTCCAAGACTTGTTGTAGAGCTGGGACCGAAAAGATCCATATGTAGAAGTTCTAGAACTCCTGTTGTTGTCACAACCTGTTTAGACCTGAACGAAGCTCTTGTTTGTTTACCTTTTAAACAGGTTGCGCATTCTTTATCTTTGTCAAACTTGATCTTCGACAGTCCTCTCACTAAGTCTTTCTTTAGTAGCTTTGCAATCGTGTACATACTCGCATGACCTAATCTTTTATGCCACAACTAACTTTCATCTTTGTTAGAAACAATGAGGCATTTTACATTGAACGAAAATAGATAATCTAAATCAAAAGTGTATACATTTCCACATCTTTTTCCAATGAACTTAGTGCTGTTGGACGATTTGTCTATCACATGGCATTGATCCGATTTGAATATGACATGGTAACCACTATCACAAAGTTGACTAATACTTAATATGTTGTGTTTTAGTCCTTCAACAAGTAAAACATTGTTTATAGCCGAAGAACCAATCTTACCAACCTTACCAATACCGAGTATTTGTCCTTTGCTATTGTCACCAAAGGATACCGTTCCTCCTTTCCTTGGGGTAAAACTGAAAAACTTACTCTTGTCCCCGGTCATGTGTCTTGAGCACCCGCTGTCCAAGTACCATGTGTGTTTCTTCAGGACCTAAACAGGTTGAACATCGCGTCTGACTTATGGTACCCACACTTTCTTGGGTCCATAAGGGTTAGTCACATTCTTAATGACCCAAACTTGTTTGATTCCATGCATAATACGCCTATTTCTGAAGAGACATTCAAATTTACTGTGTCGCTTTTATGGCAAGTCTCACAAGTTACATAGGTTACATTAGCAAACCTAGTTTGAAAGCTAGGTTTCTTTTGTTCATATCCTATTCCGGTCCTATCATAGTAAGACTTCTGACTTCCTAGCATGCTATTCAAGTTCTTTTCGCCATTCACAAATCCAGATAAAGTCTTCTCTAGCTTTTCATTTTTAACTTTTAATTTCGTTACTTCTTCCAACAGTTTTGCATTATCGGGTTTAAGCCTCTTAATAAGAGTATCATAATCCTAACATACTTCAGCAAATTCTTTAAGCATTTGTGCTCTATCATCAACATATGACGAACTGGAAGAGTTAAAGGATTCGGCATCACTCATTACCTCCGATTCTGCAGTAGCCATCAGGCACGTCTCAACAGTTGAGAGGTCTGGAGCTCACTGTCAACAGGTTGACAGCTCTTGAATGTGATGCTTTCTTCACCATCTGTTAGACATAGGTGTGCTTCTTCCTCTTCATTTGTGGATGAATCCTCTGAATTTGAACAGCTATCGCTCCAGGCGGCCATTCCCTTCAATCCAGGTTTTCTTTTCTTGAAGGTTCTCTTTTTGTCCGAATTTCCTCTTTGTTTCTTTGAGCTGCTTTCGTTTGCTAGGCAGTCGAACTGCATGTGTCCTTTTCCACTGCAGTTGTAGCAGATTTGTGGTTTGAAGGGGCTGCTCTTTTTGTCTTTCATTTGTTGATACCTTCCTTTGTACTTGAGCAACTTCTTGATTTTTCTTGCTATCATAGCCGCTTCATCGCAGGTTTCTTCCTCATCTGAGGAGCTTTCTTCTGACTCTTTTGCCTTCAAGGCAATCGATTTGTTCTTCCTGTTCATCTTTTCATCCTCTCTATCCTTCATTTCATAAGTCATTAGTTTTCCAAATAATTCATCAATACTAATGGTTTTGATACTACCTCCTTCACTTATTGCCTCCACAGTGCTTCTCCATGATGGTGGTAGGCTCCAAAGAATTTTTCTTACCAATTCTTCACTTTTGTAGATCTTACCATATTGTCGCAGAGGTGTGATTATCTCATTGAACCTCCTGTGCATGTCAGTAATAGTTTCCTTTGGATCCATGGCAAACATTTCATAAGCTTTAACCAACATGAACATCTTGGTGTCTTTGACTTGATCCGTTCCTTCGTAGGTTACTAGAAGCTTATTCCATATCTCATGTGCACTATCACAGGCAGAGACAATATTAAAAACATCAGGAGTTAAAGCACAAAGAATTACATTTACCGCTTTGGCGTTCAAGGTGCATAGTTTGTCATCCTCTGGAGTGTAATCCTTGAGAGGTTTCGGCTCAACTATTCCATCATCAGTAACAATGGTTGGAATGTGAGGTGCTGCTTTAATGATTCTCCAAAGATGATGATCTTGCGCCTGAATGTGATTTTGCATTCTTGTCTTCCACCAATTGAAATTTGCTGAATCAAATAGTGGTGGTCTAGATGGGTTGTATCCTTCAAGGATCATGCTTGGAATTGATGTCATTTGATCTTTGGATCTGAAACCGCGAGGTTTTGTCACAGATCACCGTGCTCTGATACCAATTGTTGTCCCAAGTAGGCTACCAAGAGGGGGGTAAATTGGTTGGCTTCAAAAATTTTTCGAATTAACAAAACCGAAAGTACTGACTCGATGTCAACCCGTTTAGAAAAGTGAAATCTAGCAAGAACAAGAACGACACCAGAATTTATAGAGGTTCGGTCTGAGACCTACGTCCTCTCCTCAAGTCCACAACTTGAGAGTTATTCCACTATACTTTAAAAAGGTTACACCAAGAAAAAGTACAAAATAGTTTTTCCCAAGCCTCAACTACAAACCTAACTATGGTTTTCCCGAGGCTCACCAAAAAACCTAACACACCCCCAAAATAGTTTTCACGAGGCTCACTAATAACCTAACAAAAATCCATGTTTGGTTTTCCCGAGGCTCACCAAAACAAACCTAAAAACACTTTGATTTTTACAAAAATCTACACCTGTTGAGGTTTTATCGAAAACACACAAAACGAATTTTGAGAACAATTTTTTTCTCTCGAAAAATAACCCAGAAAAGCTAATATGGAGATGAAGCTTGTTCTTCGGAAGATCAGTGCTGGAGAGTTTTGAAACAACTTGCTTGCTAATGATATGAAACTTGAATGCTTGTCGAGAGTTATTTGTTCTTCGAAAACTCAAGTCTGTATTTAAAGACCGAATGGAGGAGAGTTCTGGAGCGTCTTCTTCAACGTCTCTTCTGTTCTGAAATCCAGATTTTTCGCCAGGGTTGTTTCCTTGAAGGAGTCTGAGCGTTTGCAACGAAAACAAAAGAAGAAGAGTCCTAATCGAACTCATCTTTCTATCAGACGATTGTTAAACCCGTTTACATTTTGAACAGCCTTTAAATATATATAAAAAAGAAGACATATTCATCCATAGTTAGAAGAAAGACAGGGAGAGTTATACAGAAAAAGATCAACCAGCATGGAATCCACAAGGTGTGGTTCCATAGATGATCACACGCCAAGCGAACCCATCCCCTCAACCGAGACTCTCAGCAGCCCTATGAAGAGGAGCTAATAACCAATCCGTCCATGAAAAACTTAACTTATGACATCTGCTAGTAATCCAAAGAAAAGAGAGCACCTGAATTTGACCAAAAATGGTGGCTACCCTCCATGGTATGTTTTGCATCACCGCTGCGTTCCGTGCTTTCCACACCGACCATGCAGTAACAAAAACAATCGCTTGCCACACTTGAGAAACATTTGGAGGAGTTTGGGAAATAAACTAATTAATTATACTCTAATTAACATTGTAATTACTCTGATAATTCTACCCTATAATTATCCTTCCACCCTTAATCCACTGCTCATTCTACTACAGTATGGTCGGCTACCTCGCCACCCTTCTCCCTGTTCCCATTTGGATCTCAAGAGCTATCGTTTCAATATCTACGTACTTTGGGAGTAGATATTGGGGGTTTAGAAACATTGGGCTTGGGGTGTAATTTGTAGGGACATTTGTTGGTGCTTATTTATCAACTTTCCGTTAATTAAAGGATGTTGAGAATTTAGAAAGAGTTCATTTCATTATGGTGTGTTGTTTTGTATGAAGAGTTTTTTTCCTAGTTCTCTTCTAGGAATGTTAAGTGTAACACTACTTGTGTTTTTAATAAAACTTTATGTCTAAAGCCTGCGGTTGATCAGTACTCAACCATGCATCATCATTCATCCATCCGTGTGATCTGTATTCTCTAGATGTATTACGAATTATATTAAATGAAATAAATGACATTGTAACCAAAAATAGAAACAATAGTGTGCACATATCATGGGCATCTTTAACATGTTTTTCATTATTTTCGGGGGGCAAAATCAGAATGAAGTCTTGGAATTCCATGCTACTACCAGACTCTACATCTCAGCTGTAAAATTTTACATCGACAGCAAACATTAAAATTCCACATGAACACAAAATTACTGCTATATATAATGATTAAAGATGTAACGAAACATATAACTAAAAAAATTAGTAATTATGAGATTCGTGTATAATTAATGTCCATCTCCAAGGGGAGAAATAAAATGATCGTAGAGGATGAAAGCTCAACGAGACTCTTTCTTTTCTTTTTTTTTTTGAAAAAGGCAGACGAAAAATATAATAAAATATATCACAACTCTTCAAGTTGAAGAAGTGACTCAGGGAGAACCGGTACAAGAGTTCAGGAAAGAGAAACAAGTGACAGTAGTTACAGATTAGCGATAGAGGCTAACGGATTTGTGAGCCAATCTACCCATGTAATGCTGAACTTACTCCATCTGCTTGAGAGCCAAAGGAAAGATAGAAATTGAACTGATGAGACGGAGACTTTGGGCGGTGGAACCTGTGACGGGAATACAGCTGCGTTACGGTCTCGCCAGATACACCAGGCGGTTACTATCCTTATTGACAACCAAGCTTTGCTTTGGTGTTTGTTGAGATGATTGAGGTGGGCAGTTGAGAGGACTTCTGGAGCATCAGTACCTGTGAAGGGGCCGAGATCACACCAGAGATAAACGGAGGACCAAAGTTGCATTGCCGGTGTGCAGCCAACAAGGCAGTGTGAAAGAGACTCAGTGGAACGACAACCACGCGGGCAGCAAATGTCCGGGAGTGCAACGCCACGCCGGGATAATTGTTGACGGGTTGGAAGCCTATCCAAAGCAGCCCTCCAAAGAAATACGTTGAGCTTTTTGGGCAGCCATGTGATCCATGTCGTTGTATGCCCTGCAAGTGAGTCGGAAAGTGTTTCGTCATCAATTTTCCTGGAAAGAGCGGCAACGGAAAATCGTCCTTGTACATCCAAGTTCCAACTCCAGCTGTCAGAAACGCTGCTTCGCAATTCTACACCCTGCAAGAAAGCTGTCAGTTCTTCAAGCTCGCCTAGTTCTCTCCCCCTAAGACTTCTCCTCCAACTCCAAAGCCAACACCAGCCCTCTGAACCCCGGACCACTCTATCCACCACCTTACACTCCACCACCGACTCTAGCCTAACTAAACGTGGGAAACGTTCTTTCAAAGTTCTATTCCCCAACCACTTATCTACCCAGAAAAGTGTTTCCTTGCCATCTCCTAAACTCCTGGTAAAAGAGGTTGAAAAATTTATGCCAGCCTCATCGATTAAGACCCCTATTTTCAAAATTCTACCCCAAACTCCTCCAATCTTCTTACAGCCAGCCCCTTCCCAACCCCCCTTTTCTCCATACAACTCCTCTATAACCCGAACCCAAAGAGCCCCTTTATCCTGGAGAAATCTCCACTTCCACTTCCCGACCAACCCCCAGTTTTTGGCTTTGAGGCTTCCCACCCCAAGCCCCCCATCCTCCATATTACGTAAAACTGATTCCCAATTCACCCAATAGATACCTTTCCCATCCCCTTTTATTCCCCAAAAAAATTGTGATCTGAGCCTCTCAAGTGTTTTGGTTACCTCTACTGGGGCACGGAACAGCGAGAAGAAGAACAACGGCATGCTTCCCAAGACAGAGCTGACCAGAGTAAGATGACCCCCTACCGAGATCAAATTTGACTTCCAAGATGCTAGCTTTGATTTGCATTTATCGATAACTGGCTTCCATGCTGCAGCTGTCGCCATATTTGCCCCGACTGAGAGGCCCAAGTAGCTGAAAGGGAGGTTTCCAACTTGGCAACCAATATTCCTTGCAACCGATTCCACCTCCTGGGGAGAGATGCCAATACCAGAAATAGTGCTCTTGGAGAGATTGATTTTCAAGCCTGATACTTGAGCGAAGCATTTCAAGACTCGAACCAGATTAATTGCAGTGGAAGTTTCCCATGGCCCGAAGAAAATAGCGTCGTCGGCATACTGAAGATGAGAAATGGAGAGACCTGAAGGGTTGAAGTTAAAACCTCGGATGATCTGTTAACGTTTCTCTTTGGCTTCCTCAATCATGACGTGCATTGCTTCTGCGGCAATTAGGAATAGGAACGGTGACAGTGGGTCGCCTTGTCGCAGACCCCGTTCAAGATTAAACTCCTTTGATGGGCTTCCATTTACTAGCACGGAAACCGAGGCAGAGTGAAAGCAGGAGCTGATCCAACGAATCCATTTCTCATTAAAACCCATCTGTTTCATGACATCCAGTAAGAAGTTCCAGTTTACACAGTCAAAAGCCTTCTTGAAGTCAACTTTCAAAATCATGGTCTCTTCCTTTTTTTGTTGCACATTGGACAAGTTCGTTTGCAATCAAAACTCCATCCAAAATCTGACGGCCTTCGATGAAACCGGATTGGACGTTACTGATAATGGTTGGGATGACCTTCTTTAGTCTTTCGGCAAGTAATTTCGCAAGGATTTTGTACTGACAGCCAAGGAGGCTGATTGGGCGGTACTCCTTGAGACCGATTAAGTCCTTAGATTTTGGAATTAGCACAATAAAGGATGCATTGCAGCCGCGACCCAAGCAGCCTGAGGCTTCGAAGCACTTAATAAATCTGATAAAATCATCACCGATAATGTCCCAATTTGACTAAATTATGTTGAAAGAGATCCCATCGGGCCCGGGAGCCTTGGAGCCGCCACATGCCCATACGGCCTGCTTTATTTCATCACCAGAAAATGGAGAAGTCAAGTAACTCGCTGATTGGGAGGAAAGAACGAGACTCTTTCTTTTATTTAGGAGTATTTGTTTGACTGGCTAGCTACTTGATCCAGAAACGCTTGGTGAATAGAATAAGAAAATGCATGGTTATTATATGGTAAGATTAAGCCCACGCAGGCTTGCTTGCAGGGGATTACGAAAGTTAATCGAAAATCTAATCAGAATCTCGCCTTTGACAAATTGTTATGTCTCGGAAATAATTCCTATCATCAGTCGTCTTCGTCCTTCAAATAGTTACAAGGCACTATATTTTCCTCAAAAAAAGTTACAAGGTACATCATCAGTCAATATTGCTCATACCTAGTGTAGGGTTTAGTAGTGCAAGAAGTGTTTTGTTTATGTAATTCTCCACGCTCTATTGAATAATTAGACTTGATCTTATATAGATCTTACAGATTACTACTCCTAATCGAACTATACTTCCTAAACAGTAAGGAAATCTAACATAACTAGTTGCTGAATACTTAGAACTCCTACTCCTATCAGAACTAGGACTACTTGTTCTGCACGCTACTGTTAACTTCAACCTCAAGCTTCCCATCTTCTCCAACTTTCTTCTTTCCAGCTGCTGGATCAACACCATTTTCTCCAATACTCCCCCTTGGTCCAAAGCTGGTAACCTGTAGCTTCTTCTTAAGTTCTTCAAACCTTCCACTTGCTAGAGCTTTGGTGAATATGTCTGCTATTTGTTCCTCAGTTGGGCAATATTTGACTGTTATAAGATCCTTTTGAATTAATTCTCTGATGAAGTGATGCTTCATTTCGATGTGCTTGGTCCTTGCATGCATGATAGGATTTCTAGCAATAGCTGCAGCTGATTTGCTATCACATAGCGATTCAAGAGGTTCTTTCTGCTCCTCACCAAGATCTCGCTAAAACTCTTCTTAACCAAACAGCTTGACAAGCTGCATTATTTGCTGATATATATTCAGCTTCAGCTGAGGATAAGGCCACCGATGTTTGCTTTCGTGAAGTCCAAGATCCAGGACCAGAACCTAAAGAGAAAAAATTCCCAGTGGTGCTTTTTCTCTCTACTTGGTCCCCTCCCCAATCACTATCTATGTATCCTTGAAGAATAAAGTTTTGTTCTTGGTGCAGATTCCATGGGTTTTAGTTCTGCTAGGTACCTTAAGATCCTTTTGCTACACCCAAGTGTTGTTTAGAAGGTATGTGCATAAACCGAGATACCACTCCCACAAAGATAACTGATATCAGGCCTTGTATGTGTAAGATAGATTAGTTTCCCTACCATACTTCTAAACCTTCTTGCATTAGCTTCACCCGTTCCATCATCCATTGTTAATTTTTCATTTGTGTTCATTGGTGTAGCAACTGGTTTGCACTTGTCCATTTGAAACATGTTCAGCATCTCTATTGTGTACTTTTCTTGTGACACAAAGTATCCCCCTTCCTCTCTCTTGATTTCCAGGCCTAGAAAGTAACTCAAATGTCCAAGGTCTGTCATATCAAAGGTCTTCATCATATTCCTCTTGAATTCTTGAACTAGTTTTGTTGATGAGCCTGTGTAGATCATGTCATCTACATAAAGGCTTATTATAATGATTTTTCCTTCTTCATCTGTCTTCTTGCATAATATAGGATCACTACCACTTTTCTTGTACTGGTTTTGATGAAAGAATTCATCAATTTTTCCATACCAGGCCCTTGGTGCCTGTTTCAACCCATATAGAGCCTTGTATAATCTGTAGACCTTTTGTTCATGTCCTTGCTTTATAAACCCAACTGGTTGATCTACATACACCTCTTCTCTTAACTCACCATTCAGGAAGGCTGTTTTAACATCAAATTGAAAAATATCCCACTGATTTTGAGCAGCTACTGCTATAATTGTTCTGACTGTATCAAACCTGGCTACTGGTGCAAAGGTCTCCCCATAATCTATGCCTTCTTCTTGGTTGAAACCCCTTACTACTAATCTGGCTTTATGTTTTTGAAAAGACCCATCAGCATTGTATTTTACCTTGAATATCCACTTGACACTGATGATGTTCTTGCCTTCTAGCTTGTCCACTAATTCCCAAGTCTTGTTCTTTTCAATAGATTGAATCTCTTCCAACATTGCTTTCTTCCAGACCTTCTCCTGTAATGCTACTTCAGTAGAGACAGGTGCTTCAGTGAACATTACAAGATTGGTGTCATATGCTGCTAAGTAGGCTGGTGGCTTTCTGATCCTTCCTGATCTTGTTACTTTTCTTGATTCTTCTTCTTCTGACTCTATTTCTTGTGCACCTTCTTGTTCTTCTTCATTTACTTCTGTTGTTATTACTGGAATTTCTTCTTGTGTGGTTTGATCAGTTGAAATAATAGGTTGACTAGTATGACTTGAGTCCCAGCTTCTTTCTTCATCAAACTTGACATCTCTGCTTATTACTAGTTTCTTTGTCTCAGGATCAAAAACTCTATAGGCTTTTGAATTTGAACAGTAGCCCACAAATACATATTTCTTGCTCTTCTCTTCAAGCTTGTGTCTAGATGTAGATAGAGCATAGCACACACAACCAAAGATTTTAAGATGAGAAACAGTAGGTTTGTAACCATGCCATACCTCAAAAGGAGTCTTGTCCTGGATTGCTTTGGTGGGAGACATGTTGAGCAAGTAGATGGCTGTAGCCACTGCTTCTCCCCAGTAGTCATCTGATAAGTGCCTCGCCTTTAACATAGACCTGGCCATCTCCAAGGTAGTCCTATTTTTCCTCTCAGCAACTCCATTTTGCTGAGGAGTATAGGGAGCTGTTAGTTGTCTCTTGATCCCTTGTTCCTCACAATATGTCTTAAATTCCTCAGAGAGAAATTCTCCTCCTCTGTCTGACCTAAATGTTCTCAGTTTTGCACTTGTTTCTCTGTTGTTTGCAAGGGAAGGTGTTCTCATAGGCCCAACAAGATCTCCATGTACTAGTTCCAATTTCTGGCAGGCCCTTTGAGCTTGATTATGTGGAAAAGACTTTCTTGTTTGTTTTCCAAAGATACATCCTTCACATACTTCACTTGCTTCTTTAATGGTAGGCAATCCGTTTACCATGTTCTTGCTGGCCAAGAGCTGCAATCCCTTGTAGTGTAGATGTCCATATCTTAGGTGCCATGTTCTTGAATCACTTCCTTTGTTACTGAACAAGACAAAATCTCTGGTCACCAGATTTACTGGGAACATTTTGTTCTCAGTCATGTGAGCTTTCAGCAAAGGCTCCCCCATGCTATTTTGAACCATGCATCCTTCATTACTGAAGTTCACATGATGACCTGCTTTGATTAGTTGCCCAATGCTGATCAAATTATGAGCTATTCCTGGTGCATACTGAACATCTGATATGTATTTGATTTTTCCTTCAATATACACTTCAATTGTGCCTTTGCCCTCGATTTGAACCTGTTTGTCATCTCCTAGTCTTACATGTGACTTATATGTCTCATCTAGGTTCTTGAACCTGCTCTTATCACCTGTGATATGATTTGAGCAGGCGCTATCCAGATACCACACTCCTGTGGACACTTGGTGATCCTCTTTTCTTGTCATAAACAGGTAGTCCTCCTGGTCTATCTCTTCTTCAGTGAATCTTGCCTGAGTTTGCTTACTCCAACAATCCTGTGCCTTATGCCCCATCTTCTTACAATGTGTGCATTGTATTTTATTCCAACAGTCATCTTCTTTGTGACCTATTTTATTACAATGAGCACATTGTATCTTACCCCAACAATCTTCTTCTCTGTGACCAGGCTTGTTGCAGTATGAGCAATAACTTGCTCTTCCTCTTCCACGTCCTCTTCCTCTAAAAGAGAACCCCCCTCTTCCTCTTGCATTGTTTCTCCTTTGATCTGCTGTGACTTGAAAGGCCTGCTCTTTTGTTTCAGTTTGGGATTTATTAATCCTTGCTTCATGAACAAATAGAGAACCCATAAGTTCATCAACTGTTAGTTTTGACAAATCTTTGGATTCTTCTATTGCTGCCACAACATGATCAAATTTGTTTGATAGGCTTCTGAGGATCTTGGTTACCACTGTCTTGCTTGAAATTACTTCACCATAGCTTCTCATCTTGCTTACCAGTGCAGTAATTTTGGCAAGGTAAGCATCCACAGATTCACTTCCCTTCATTCTTGAATTTTCGAATTCAGTTCTGAGATTTTGAAGTTTGACTTCAACAACTCTTTCTGATCCTTGAAACTCCTGCTTGAGAGTATTCCATGCTCCTGCTGCTGTTCTTTGATCTGATATTCTTGAGAAAACTTCATCAGTAACGGCATGTTGAATGAACAGCAAGGCCCTTGCATCTTTCTTTTTTGCTTCTTTCCTGTTAGTGGAGGATTCCTGTTCATTGATAACCACCTCCTTCTCTACCACATCCCAGAGATCTTGAGATTGGAACAAGGTCTCCATCTTGATTCGCCAAAAATCATATGAAGCACTGCTGCTTAGGATTGGAACTTGAGGTTGAATATATTGTGCAACCATGTTAAAGATTTCGAAGAACTTGGCTCTGATACCACAATGTAGGGTTTAGTAGTGCAAGAAGTGTTTTGTTTATGTAATTCTCCACGCTCTATTGAATAATTAGACTTGATCTTATATAGATCTTACAGATTACTACTCCTAATCGAACTATACTTCCTAAACAGTAAGGAAATCTAACATAACTAGTTGCTGAACAACCCTGTTAATCATCACCCCGGGTGATTTTTCACCCATTTATTCAAATGACTTATCTATAAGGTAATTTGGAAGCTCAAGCCCAACTAATTAAACAATTACATATCTATCATCCATTTTTCAAATGCTTTAGGTGGGTGAAAAATCACCCGGGTGATAAATAACATTGATGGTTGCTGAATACTTAGAACTCCTACTCCTATCAGAACTAGGACTACTTGTTCTGTACGCTACTGTTAACTTCAACCTCAAGCTTCCCATCTTCTCCAACTTTCTTCTTTCCAGCTGCTGGATCAACACCATTTTCTCCAATACCTAGCTAGCTAATAAACAAGACTCGGTCACTAATTAATCGGATACAGCAGTATAGTACATAAAGGGGGGGGGGGGGGAGAACATACAGTAACTTGCTGTTGAAGGAATTAATGTTATATGAATAGTAGTAACGTACGTATATGAAGTTTCCTGCATATATGCACCAACCGCTCATGAGCAGAGTACACATTATTATGTCTTGAGATCAAGTGTGGCGATCGACCATATCAATTTATCTTAAAATTGCGGGATGATAGTCAAATAGGTAAACCAACTTAAGGCCTCCAGGAAAATGTATCGATTTTGTTTTATAAAAACAAAATTATTACTCGCTCCCTCTCAATCAAACTGGTTGTTACCACATTATATATATATATATATATCAAATGAAATTATCATTCTCCACTTTTATCTTATTTTCCAATTTTACTCTTACACTTCAATGGCACATGCACTCCAAATTGCCTTTAGAACTATTACATTAAGCTGTTTTGACAAAATGGCGAAACTGACATTCAAATATATCTCAATCGTCATTTGCTTAGTTTTGTCAATGTACAAAAAAAAAAATTAATTACATCATTTCTACTCAGGTTTTTTAATAGAAAGAAATACAATAATTCAAACAAAAAGTAAATTAATCACAAAACCTTTCTTATGAAAATATACTACATTCATTCATAAAAAATGATACATTTGCTAAAAAGTGATACATTATTTTTAATACTTATTTTATTTTTTATTTTATTTTTATATATTTTAATTAATATATAAAATTAAATAATTTATATGAATATATTAATAATGATAGTTTCAATCAATAGTAATACACTGCGTAGTTGATTTATCGTTTATGACGGCCGTATCCGTCATTTATCCGTCACAATATGACGGCTGAGGCCGTTGTTTGTTTCGTTATTATTTTGGGCGTCACATTTAGTTATGACGGCCTCAGCCGTCATATTTGTGACGGCTTTGTGACCAATACGGCCGTCATAAAATGTACGCGTGTAACTGTAAACGGATGTTGATTATGACGGAAATATGACGGTCTGGGCCCTCATAATTATGACGGCTTTATGACCACCATGGCCGTCATAACATGTCCACGTGTAAGTGGGAACGGATTCTGGTTATGACGGCTTTATGACGGATTGAGCCTTCATAAACTACTCATCCGCCCGAGTGTTGATAATTTAAAATTTTCGAATATAACATTTTTTACAAAGATAAAACTACTCATCCGCCCTAGTGTTGATGTACTCGTCGACATCCTCCTCGTCCTCCTCGTCGCTCTCCTCATCCCGCAAATCAACCAGAGCCTCGCGCGCCGTCGAGCCATCGACCTGTATCGGGGTCTGAATAGGCAGTGGCTGGGAAGGAGGTCCGTGGGTTGACAGGATTAGTTGTGCCTGCTCCCTCCGCTGACGATCCAATGCCGAGTAGAAGTTGTCATGGCTGAGGAGATCGGTGAACGTCATTCCCGCCGTCTACCGATAGTCAAAACCAAGACTGAGACCAAGTCCGAGCCCAAGGCTTTGCTGATGCAAAGGCTGTGACTGCGGTGGAGGCTGAGGTCTATACGATGTAGACGGAGTCGGCATAGGAGTAAAAAACGTATGGAACTGAGGCTGAGACTGAGAGAAAGGAGCAAAACCAGGGATGCGGTAATCCGAGAAAGGAGTGACGTGCGGCTGGATCGGAGTTTGGAATGAAGGTTGTCTTTGTGAGGAGGCTGGATCGGAATGCAGGGTGAAGGCTGCGATGTACGTGGAGGGACATATGATGATGCAGAGGCGGCAAGCGTCCGTGGAGCATCCTCTGAGCGAATAACTCTGTTCGCCACCATAGCATTCCACATATTGCTGACCGTGGCCTCCAACCGACTGATGACACTGTCTGGTCTGAAGGCATTCTTTGCATCTCGGTATCATGCTGTAAATGAAATTAAATAGATGAATAGTATGCAACACCACAAATAAAAAGTATATGAATTTGTAATAAAAATTTTGAATCAACTACCTCACACAGCGACGGAGGCTCGAACATCTCAGGGTGCGTCAGTTGGGGAGGTAGGCCAATGTAGCGTCCACGTGAAGGTCCCCCCGTCACCTCTGTGTAGATGTCGATGTCGAAAGACGGTCTCTTTTGATCAGGACCGTACTTCTGATCCATCAATTCCTCGTACCTCTCCTAATTTCAATTTCACAATTTAATTAAGAACATAGTTATAAATTATGATGAAATTATATTAGTTTAAGTTGTAGAAAAACATACCCCATACGTGTGCTGACGAGCCGTCCGTGCCGCAGCTTGCTCTTCTGTTTCATCGGGCAATGTTACACCCCACCTTTTCCGGCAACAATCTCCGGTGAATAGAGTTCTGAAGGTATGTTTAAATCTGTAATTTGTGGAGTTTGATATTTGTTGTTTTGTTGTTGATGTTGTTGTGGGAGTGGAATTGTTTTGGTATGGTTTTGGTTAAGTTCATTTTAAGGTTGAATTTTGTGAGTTTTGGGTCCAGCGATCGCCCGAGCGAGGAAAGCGGTTCGCCTGCGTTTCCCTTGGACACTTGCCGAGTTTGAGTCTTCACGGAGCAGGCGATCGCTTTGAGGCCCTGGGGATGGCTCGCCTGGATCTCGCCTAGGTGCCTGGCCAGTTGGAGATTTACTGGACCAGGCGATCGCCTGCTTGAGTATATGGGTCGCCTGGTCTTCGCCTGGGCACCTGTATCGTTTTCTTCAGGGGTCAGGCGATCGCCTGATTGGGGAATCGGGTCGCCTGGGCCAGCTATTTAAGTCGAGCAGCTCGTTTTCAACCTCAGTTTCGCGATTTCAACTCCGAAAATTCTCCCAACTCTCTCCCAACTCGGTTTTGCTCCTATCCAAGTGATTTTGGACTCTTTGGTGCGTGGAAACGAAGGATTCGTGCGGGAATCACTACAAGAACAACGAATCAACAAAGGTTTCACTCCAACAACACTTTGTGGATGAATTTGAGAAATTGCCCAAATTGTGAGGTTCGAATTTTCGTGATTTCTTGATTCAATTGAGTTAGTTGTAGTGTTTCTATGTTGGATTAGAGATAGAAACACACTTTATAACACGAATTGAGCATGAATTGAAGAAATTCGAAATTAGGGTTCTTGACCCGGGATGAACGAATTTTGGGGATTTGTGAAATTGACCTCAAATTAGTGTTGTTGGGTAGTTTTGGAACAACATTAATACTTGGTAAAAGATCCAACAATGGTTTAATCTATGAGCTAAGAGAAAATTCATAGGTTTTATGGTGGAGAGTTGAAGTGTGTTGTATTGTTGAATTCAATCCAAATTGTTGTTATTGGGTATGTTTAGAGCAATATTGATAATTGGAACATTGTCCAAATATGCTTCGATTACATACCTAAGGCAATGTTCATCCGGGTTTTTGGTGGATTGTGGAAGCATGTGTTTTGTGTGGTTTAAGGTTTCAAGCATGTTTAGACAATGTTTTTGAGCAACTTTAAGTCTTGGGGTGAGGTCCAATTGTCAATGGATATTGTTGTGTTCAATAAAAGTGTAATGTGGAAAGTGTGTGAATGTTTAGGTGATATGTGAAGCAAGGATTGAAGTTGGATAAGGAAGAAGATTGGTGTGTTGGTGCTTGGCTGCTACCCTCTTCGGTTGCGTTTGCTTTCGATTCGAGGTAAGGGTTCGACCTACCTATATTAATATAATGTAGGATGGTTGAGGCAAGTCTTGGGCCTCGGTCTCTGACTTCGGTCTAGATCGGGATAGTGGAGCCCCAAGGCTAGTCCCATGGTAGGAGTAACGGTGCGTAGGTTCTGTTCTGTGAGTGGATGCATGGCGAATGCCGACGCATGGCGATGCCGGTTGGACCGGGGAAGATCTAGCCATGGTCGGGGAAGATCTAGCCATGGTCCGTGACTTATGGTGTTTGTTGGATGCATGGCGAATGCCGACGCATGGCGAATGCCGGTTGGACCGGGGAAGATCTAGCCATGGTCGGGGAAGACCTAGCCATGGTCCGTGACATTCGGGGTTTGTTGGGTGCATGGCGAATGCCGACGCATGGCGAATGCCGGTTGGACCGGGGAAGATCTAGCCATGGTCGGGGAAGATCTAGCCATGATCCGTTACATTCGGATGTTGTGCACACATCATTTATTTCTGTATATGTTCTGATCTGTATATTGCTATCTGTATGTATATCTGCTCTGATCTGTCTTTGCAGGTTTGTCGGAAGAACATCGTTACTGCTGCCTAAGCTCTTACTGGGTTTTTCTTTAAGAAAAACTCATGCCCTTACTTAACATTTTTCGGAGATAAGGACTCGGGCGGTGGAGTAGGATTTCCGCAAGGCTGTCTGGTTTGCTATTTTGAGGGTTTAGCAGCATCTGGACCTAGACTTCGAGTTCCTCGTCGGTTTCTTTATCCGACGCCCGACTTTTGTACGGTTGCACCTTCTGCCTGTAGTTAGCTCTGTAGCATGATACTCTGTTGGCATGTAGTTTTACGTTAGCATGTTATCATAGGTCTGTCTGTTAATCTGAGTTTGATTATGGTTATGTATATATATGCGTTCTGCTCTGAACTGATTGAATGAGTATGTTGATCTGTGCGGAAGCCTCTGTTCGGTAGTGAAAGAACAGACTTCCTTTATGATAATCTGATTTTGATATCCACCTTACGATATTGTTTATGGCGGAGCCCATTGTTTTATTGTGGTGATGCTTTACGTGCATGAATTGTTATAGTTGATCTGTTGTTAGAAAGGGACCTACTGGGTTAGTTTAAGGCCCGCGAAATAATCTCAAATTAGCTGCGCGATCCTGGTCCCACCTTGCTCACCACCGCCCCTCCGGCCGGCGACCGCTTCCCGCCGGGTCCGGAAGGTGTCTGACGGGGGAGGTGGTGACAGGCAAGCTTTTTTTGTTGCCGACCCAGCTCTTTGAAAATGTTCCCATATCTGGGTTAGCACCAGCCTCAAGCTGTTCAACAAGAAAAAACATCAATCATTTCCTAATTAATAAACCGCACATATTAATTAAGAAAAACGTACCAAATCATCATAAAAATCGGCCTTCGACTTTTCCTGATTTGCTATAGCTCCACCGCTCTCATCCTGATTTGCTGCAAATCAATTTCTAAAGTTATAAGTTTTTATAGTTACAAGAATTTTACGGTATACCATAAAATATAGTAATTAGAATTTACCTGCTCTATTCAAGGTATTCTGAGCTGATAACTTGTCGAACTCCTCGCTATTCCAATATGTCAGAAGCTTATCCCAGTCCTCCTGGGATACGTATCGAGGACGCTTGCCCTTGAACCTCAGGTAATCTGGCTGCTTCGCCCAAGATGGGTTCTTGGCCTTGCTCTTCAAGGTGGTGCGGATGTTCGACTGCTTCGTCTTGTATTTCTTTCCCATCATCATGTGGAAGTGCGAGATCATGTCGGTGTGCTCGTTTCTCATCGGGGGCCATCGGTACCGCTGAGTGAACCGACTGACATATGCGTCATGCTCTGTCTGGCTCATCATACTATATGTCGGCGGCCAACCACGGTACCGCTCCTTCAAGATGAGAAGCAACTCGGCCGGGACCCCCGTGCTCTTTCTGTAAAGACTATATAAAACAGAAATATCTTTAGTATATTTGAAAAATATAGGCGCATTAAGTTATTTAATGAGCGAAGGCATATTATAACATACTGTCCGACGTATATGAGTTCTCGAGTCTCGGGGCGTTCTGGTAGTGACACCTCTTGTGGGCCCTCCTGTGGGTCATTCTGTGGGCCCTCCTATGGGCCCTCCTCTTGACGGCGTGATATAGAGGCGTTCACCGTACTGCGGATACTGCCCGCGGAAGAAGCTGGTCGCTGCCCACGACCGGTACCGGCAGTACGACCGGTACCGGCACTACGACCGCTACGACCAGCACTATCATGATGGTCCCCGGGTCCAGGCATATCTCTCAAATACAAAGTCCGGATATTACTTAAATTACAGAAAATTACTTAAACAACATAATATTACTTAAATTACAGAAAATAGAAATAAATGACGTAAAACAATATTTGAAAACGAAAATTACTTAAATTACATGGAAAATATAAATAATAACATAATAACGTAAAACAATATTTGAAAACGAAAATTACTTAAATTACATGGAAAATATAAATAATAACATAAAACAATATTTAAAAACAAAATTTACTTAAATTACAGAAAATAGAAATAAATGACGTAAAACAATATTTGAAAACGAAAATTACTTAAATTACATGGAAAATATAAATAATAACATAATAACGTAAAACAATATTTGAAAATGAAAATTACTTAAATTACATGGAAAATATAAATAATAACATAAAACAATATTTAAAAACAAAAATTACTTAAATTACAAAAAATAGAAATAAATGACGTAAAACAATATTTGAAAACGAAAATTACTTAAATTACATGGAAAATATAAATAATAACATAAAACAATATTTTGAAACAAAAATTACTTAAATTACAGAAAATAGAAATTACCAAAATAAATAGAAAATAGAAAATATAGAAAAACAGAAACGTAATTTTTTAAAACAGAAACGTAATTTTTTAAAACAGAAAATATAGACAGCAATAATTTTTTAAAATAGAAAATATAGACAAAGCAGAAAATAGAAACATAAATTACCTTCCCTGTTCGCAATAATTTTTTAAAATAGAAAATATAAATAATGACAGCAATAATTTTTTAAAACAGAAACGTAAATTACATGAAATATAGACAAAATTACCAAAATAAATAGAAATAAAATGACAGAAAATTACTCCAGCAGTTGTTTCTCATGATGAACGCAAGCATCATGAACCCAGAATGAAAATGAAAATATCAAGGGTTTAGGTTTTACCTTCCCTGTTCGCAACGGTTGCCTCGGTGAAGGACGAGAACGGCGACGGCGATGGCGGCGACCGCAGCGAACGACGAGTACGACGGCGGCGGCGAACAGCAGATGCAAAAAAAACGAAACCCTAAGGTGAGATGACGAAGAGAAGAGAGTTAAACTAAAACAAAATAGAGGAAGAAATTACCTGTCGATGTCGCTGTTGCGGGACGAGTTACAGAGGGAGGGAGGGAGGGGACGAGTTACAGAGGGTCGGATATTCATACGTTGAAGATCTAGTCTCGCGTTTGCATTGTCCTTAGTCTTACCTTTCACGTTCATAACTGTATAAAAAACATTATCAAAACAATTTTTCTCAATATGCATCACATCTAGGTTATGTCTGACTTGCAGATCCACCCAATATGGCAACTCCCAGAAAATTGATTTCTTAATCCAGTTATGCTTCGTTCCAAAATCAACAGCTCTTTCATGATCCCATGGTATCCCAAAACGTGGGAATTGAATCCCCTCGATTTGCATCAAAATTTGATGACCAGACAATGGTTCACTATGACCTCTACGATCTTGCCCAAGAATACTACCCCATGTCTTACGATCATTTTGAAATTGGTGACCAGGGGGTAGAAATCGTCTGGCAGCCCCACCAACAAGGTTTGCGCCCATTGGGTAATCGATAACCAGTTACACCATCTAAACAATATGGACATGCGAGATTTCCATGCGTGCTCCAGCTGACAACGTCTTGTAAGCTGGAAAGTCACTGATAGTCCAGAGTAGACAAGCCCGCATCATAAAGTTTTCTCCACGGTGCGCGTCCCAAGTTATTACACTTGTATTCCATAGAACTTTTAATTCTTCGATCAATGGACGCAAGAACACATCAATGTTACGACTTGGTGATCGTGGACCTGGTATTAATAATGCCATGAAAATGTATGCCTCCTTCATGCACATGTTGGGTGGAAAATTGTATACAGTGATAAATACCGGCCACATCGAATATGGGTTACCTGTATCTGCCATTGGGTTGAATCCATCAGTACATAACCCCAACCGTACATTTCTAACATCTTCTGCAAAATCTGGAAAAACGTTATCAAAATGTTTCCATGCCTCTGATTGACTTGGATGTCCAATACTACCATTTGAATGCTCTTTTAAACTCGCATGATATGTCATATGTTCAGCTGTTTTGGATGACATAAAAATTCGTTGCAGCCGCTCAGTTACCAGTAGATATCGTAAAATCTTTTTCGCCTTCGGTTTCTCACCTTCATTCATGCTCCCCTCCGAATATCTGCACGCACCACACACATTGCAAAACACTTCGTCGATATCACTACCGTAAAACAACATGCAGTTGTTCTCGCACGCATGAATCTTATGATACGGTAAACCTAACTCTTTGATCGTTCTTTTCGTTTTATCCATGTTTGCTGGCAATGCTTCATTATTGGGTAACACACGATTCACATACTTCAGTATGCTATTAAAAGCTCCATCAGATATGTTGTGTTGATTTTTAATACTCAATAACTCGGTCAAAGCTGATATTCTCGTGTGTTCGGTACATCCATCATATAAAGGTCGTGCCGCATCTTTCAACAATTGAAAAAACTGTTCTGCCTTTTCATTTGGAACGTCGACATTCATGATATCTTCATTCTCTTCAAAGCCTGACATGTTAACATTATCATTTCCACTATTTCCATGTCCAAAATTATTCGATGAAAACAAACCGTCTCGAACCATTTGCTCGCAATCCCATCCCCTGTCATCGCGACTAATAGTCTGCTCATTTCCATATGAAGAAACATTGTTTGATGATGAAGGTTCATTAATTTCCTCGTAACGTCGGTAAATGATTGGATTGATACGCGGTTCCTCACCATGAAGATCTCATACATAATAATCATCTTTAAATCCATATCTCAACAAATGCTTCTCAATAGTACTTTTATCAAAAAACTTGATATTTTTACATTTCTTACACGGACATTTAACCTCGCTTTGTCCAATGCCTTGAGCAACATTAAAAGCAAATTCACAGAACATCTGAACTCCATCACAAAATTCCGGATTTAGTTGACCAGTCTTCCGACTTTTACGCTGGTACATCCAAGCACGCCCTTCAGCCATAGTTACTCCTACGTATAAGAATATTAAAGACTACCAATAATGAGCTTAAGACAAAATTTATTAAATCACCTAAAGGGTGCATGGGTCCTATCCTATTCATAAAAACCCAATCAATGCTAAACTTTTGGATCTGTATTTTATTCACAGTTACCAAAATTTTGGCAGCACTTCGTCGCAGTTCCCCATTATACCCATTTTTAATCTGCTTTTCGCAAATCTTGTATAATGAGGAACAAGACAAGATGCTAACAAAATTAACTTAACTTTGAACAACAATACAAATCCAAAACCAACCTAATCACTGATTGCGTTTTTATGAACTGTCCAATTTGGACAATCCATGAATACTCGATAGAAGTAATCTTTAACACAACTATTTCCAGGTGTAGCTTGGAAATAGTCTGTATAACATAGATTCATCTTCTAAAGAGTATTCATAGACAGGAACTATGGTTCATCTACAAAATATAACTTCATATTACAATATCTAAGAGATCTAGTAAAAAAACTAAATACCCAATAAAATTTAATTAGAAGAGAAAAAATTGTACGTACCGGCATCAATAATATCTTCTCTATTGTTAATCAACCTTCTCGCTTCAAGATGAAGAAAATGAGATTGAAACCATGAGAAATACTGAGCTGCTTCAAGGTTGGAGATGGTGAGGTTGGAGAGCAAATCTCTTCTCTCTAATGGAGTTTGAGAGCAGAGATGTGTTCTCTGTAAGTTTTGGTTTTGAAATGGCGAGGGGAAGTCTTTTTAAAACTGAATTATGAGGGCCCGGTTGGTCATAAGTCCGTCATAAGTCTGAAGGAATCTTGAGTGCGTTTTTCAAAAAAGTTGTGACGGCCATAGCGGTTATACAACCGTCATAATGTGTTTTCCGAAAATTTAATGACGGGCAAAGCGGTTATAAAGCCGTCATAATTAATATGCATAAATACGTATATAGTATGAAATATTTTATGACGGCTTTATCCGTCATAGAGCCGTCATAAAATTTTGGGAAATACTTTATGACGGCCGTATCCGTCATAGGGCCGTCATAACATTTTAGGAAATAGTATATGACGGAAATAGCCGTCATAGAACCGTCATAAAATTTTCATACTACGGATATGACGGCTTGGGCCCTCATTTTACCGTCACAAAAGTTGGGAAAACTACGTAGTGATAGTATGCCACGTTTGTTGTTAGAAATAGGACTTTCCTCCACAACATCCTCGTGTAAGAGGAAAACTTTTTCCTATTCTGAATGAATCTGAGACATGTATGTATGTAGTACGGATCGTGTTGTTTCTTTCTTTCTAAATCTCTCGCTTTGTCGTCCAATGTGACTGACTATAAGCTAGCCTAGGTATGCATGTGCCAGATCGAGCAGCAGCTAGAGTACAAATAATTTTAATCCCATATGGAATAGTCGAATTGCATTTCCTCGCAGTCGTCATCACCGTCGCAAAACGCCGTGTCGCCACCAAAAAAGAGCGCACGCCCATCCAACTCCGTCCACATGGTGGGCGAATCCATCGGAAACTCATTTATGGCCTGAATCTGTGTGGGCGACAGCCCTACCCGGATGGGACCGAGTCCTCCGCCGGCCGCCGCACCTACCTCGGAGCTCCTCATCACCTTCACCTGCGTCGACGTGTGATGATGGGGCCCTCTTTTTAACATCAGAGCCGCTTGTTGAGCCGCCATTTGTGTTAGAATAAGTTAATTAAGTTTTACTTACTTACTTGCGCCATAAGTAGCTGGCTTGCTTTAGAAGCAATGTCCCTTAAGGACTCGTAAGTGTTTTCGGTTTCCACAGACTTGATTATAGTCTAAGTCTACTTGTATTAGAATTCCAATTAGGATTAGGATTAGGAATCAACTATGCTATATATATGCATAGATTATTTCAATAAGATTTAGAGAAGTTGTTCCAGAGAAACATTGTTTTCTTAAACTTGCTCCCAACATCTGGTATCAGAGCGGCAGGACAACCATGGCGGATTCAGGGTTTGCTCAAGCTGCTATACCTAAGTTTGATGGAGACCATGAGCATTGGAGTATGCTCATGGAAAATCTTCTAAGATCGAAGGAATACTGGAGTGTGGTGAGAGATGGATTCACTGAACCTGCAGAAGATGCAGTATTATCTGATGCACAAAGAAAAACAGTAGATGAGATGAGGCTGAAGGATTTAAAGGCAAAGAACTACCTCTTCCAATCCATTGACAAGACAATTTTGAAGACCATAGCTTCTAAAACCACATCCAAGGAGCTGTGGGATTCAATGAGAATCAAATACCAAGGAAACGCCAGAGTTAAGAAGGTGCAGTTGAATGGTCTAAGGAGAGAATTTGAGGTTCTGGAGATGAAGCAAGGAGAAACCATAACAGACTACTTTGGTAAAGTAATGCTGATTGCAAACAGCATGAGGAATCTCGGAGAGGACATGCCAGATAAGAAGGTAGTGGAAAAAATATTGAGAACTCTACCTGAAAAATTCAACTATATAGTCTGTTCAATAGAAGAATCCAAGGACACTGATGCGTTAAGCATAGATGAACTTCAAAGTTCATTATTGGTGCATGAATAGAAATTTAGAAAGAATGAGGGAGATGAGCAGGTGCTGAAAGTTACAACAGAAAGGTTTGGTGGAAGAGGTGGTGGTCGATGGAGAGGTGGAGGTTTTAGAGGTAGAGGCAGAAGACAGAACTACAATTACAATTACAGGTCCAATGTGGAATGTTTCAGGTGCCACAAACTTGGACACTACCAGAGTGAATGTCCAGATCAACAAGAAGCTCATTACACAGAAGGCAATCGAGATGAAGAACTCCTGCTCATGGCACAAGGAGAAGAAGAAAAATTTGAAGGTAAACACAATGAATGGTACTTAGATTCTGGTTGATCAAATCATATGTGTGGCTATGAAAATATGTTTGAAACTCTGGATAAAGATTTTAAACATTCAGTAACTCTTGGCAACAACAGCAAACTTCAGGTAAGGGGTAAAGGCATTGTGAGAGTAAAATTTGAAGGTCTGAGCACTATCTTGACTGATGTATATCTTGTACCAGACTTGAGAAATAACTTGCTCAGTTTGGGACAATTACAAGAAAAGGGGCTTACTATAGTATTCAGCAAGGGAACATGTAAGATCTATCATCCAGAGAAAGGCCTAATCATGAGAACCTACATGAGTAACAATCGTATGTTTATCTTGATTGCTGAAAAGGGTGATGTGGCAGAAGCTTCATGCCTACAAACCACTTCTCAAGACACAGCTCATCTCTGGCACAAAAGATTTGGGCATCTAAGCTACAAAGGACTTGAGACATTGAAAAAGGAGAATATGGTACAAGGGCTGCCAGATATAGTTGTACCAACCAGAGTATGTGAGCAATGTATGAAGGGTAAGCAACATAGACTGGCTATACCCAACAAGAGTACCTGGAGAGCAACACAGAAGCTGGAGCTTGTACACACTGATCTGTGTGGACCAATATCACCAGAATCAAATGGGAGAAAAAGGTATGTGTTGTGTTTCATTGATGACTATAGCAGAAAAGCCTGGGGTTATCTACTTTATGAGAAATCTGAAACACTTGATCATTTCAAGAAGTTCAAAGTGGCAGTTGAGAAGGAATCAAACTGTTTAATGAAGTGTCTGAGATCAGACAGAGGAGGTGAGTATACCTCCGAAGCCTTTAATCTCTTCTGTGAACAAACAGGGATAAAACATCAGTTGACCACACCCTACACACCACAACACAATGGTGTGGCTGAGAGAAAGAACCGAACAGTAATGAATATGGTGCGCTCAATGTTAACAGAAAAGAATATGCCTAAAGGTTTTTGGGCAGAAGCAGTTAAATGGGCTTACTATGTTCTAAACAGCTCACCAACTTCAGCAATCAAAGGTAAAACGCCACAAGAAGTGGGGAGTGGTCTCAAACCCTCAGTGCAACATTTTAGAGTTTTTGGAAGCCTTGCTTACACTCATATTCCTGATGTCAGACGTGCAAAACTTGATGACAAGAGTATTGTATGTGTTCTACTTGGTGTAAGTGAGGAGTCTAAAGGGTATAGACTTTATGATCCCAAAAACAAGAAAGTCATTATAAGCAGAGACACAATATTTGAAGAAGAAGAGCAGTGGGATTGGGACAACTCTTATGCCAAACAAATTAGTACCAGCTTGGTGTGGGAAGATGGAAATAGTGATGATGAAGATCCTACAGGAGAAAAGGGACCCGAGATGCCAGCCAATAATGAAGCAGAAGAAAACACCAATATGAGAGCAAGGGAAGGGAGGAATAGGGCAGCACCAACTTGGATGAGAGATTATGTATCTGATTACTCTTCATCAGAAGAAGAAGTAAACATGGCTCTCACATTGATGACATATGAAGTCATACAAACAGAAACATTAGATATGGCTCTTGCATCCATCTCAGGAGATCCAGTGAGTTTCGAAGAAGCAGTAAACAGCAAGGAATGGAAAGAAGCAATGCAGAAAGAGATTGATTCAATACAAAAAAATCAGACTTGGACCTTGTGCAACCTACCTCAAGGAGCTAAGAAAATAGGAGTCAAATGGATCTACAAGACAAAATTTAATGAAGAAGGGAAGGTGGATAAACTAAAGGCTAGATTGGTAGCCAAGGGCTACACTCAAAAGCATGGTGTTGACTATACAGAAGTTTTTGCTCCTGTAGCTCGCCTAGATACAGTCAGAATGATCATGGCTATAGCAGCAAAGAATGGATGGAATATACAGCAATTGGATGTTAAATCTGCCTTCTTACATGGTGAGATTGATGAAGATGTCTTTGTAGAACAACCGAAGGGCTTTGAGGTTCAAGGGAAGGAACATATGGTGTATAAGCTACATAAAGCTCTTTATGGATTAAAACAAGCCCCTCGAGCCTGGTTTAGCAAGATTGAGCACCATTTTCAGAAAGAGGGCTTCAGAAAGTGTGACAGTGAGCAGACACTCTTTACTAAACGAAGCAAAGACAACAGGATACTCATTGTTAGTGTGTATGTTGATGATTTAATTTACACGGGCAATGATGATGCTATGATGAAGGATTTCAGAAAGAGTATGGAGAAGGAGTTTGACATGAGCAATCTTGGACAGATGAGATACTTCTTGGGAATAGAAGTAACACAACACCCTAAAGGCATCTCAATTTGTCAAAAGAAGTATACACTAGACATTCTGAAACGATTTGGAATGATAGATAGCAGACCTGTGAAAACTCCTATTGTTCCAGGAACTAGGATTGACAAAGATGAAGGAGGGGTGGCAGTGGATGAAACAACTTTCAAGCAAATTGTTGGAAGCCTCATGTACCTAACTGCTACAAGACCTGACATCATGTATGCTGTCTGTCTTGTAAGCAGATACATGTCAAGACCTACACAACTGCATCTCCAACTTGCCAAGAGAATTCTGAGGTACTTATGTGGAACAACTGACTTCGGCTTGCACTATGGGAGAGGTGAAGAGGGTGTGTTACAAGTCTTCTCGGACAGTGACTATGCAGGAGACTTAAATGACAGAAAAAGCACAAGTGGCTATGTTTTCTTGTTAAGTGGTGCGGCAATCTCCTGGAGCTCGAGGAAACAACCTATTGTGACCCTTTCAACCACTGAGGCAGAGTTCGTTGCAGCTGCAATGAGTGCTTGTCAAGTGATCTGGATCAAGAGGATACTTCAGGAGCTTGGACATCAAATAACAGGAGTTGTTCACATTAATTGTGACAACAGCTCAACTTTAAAGCTTTCAAAGAACCCGGTGATGCATGGAAGAAGCAAACATATAGATGTGAGGTATCATTTTCTAAGAAACTTGACAAAGGAGGGTGTGATTGAATTGGTATTTTGTAGAAGTGAAGATCAACTGGCGGATGGATTGACAAAACCCCTCAAATTGGAAGCCTTTCTCAAACTTCGAATGCTGATAGGAATTGGACCTGTTGGTAGAGTAAACTAGCAGTAAATTACTACTAGTTTAAGGGAAGGAATGTTAGAATAAGTTAATTAAGTTTTACTTACTTACTTGCGCCATAAGTAGCTGGCTTGCTTTAGAAGCAATGTCCCTTAAGGACTCCTAAGTGTTTTCGGTTTCCACAGACTTGATTATAGTCTAAGTCTACTTGTATTAGAATTCCAATTAGGATTAGGATTAGGAATCAACTATGCTATATATATGCATAGATTATTTCAATAAGATTTAGAGAAGTTGTTCCAGAGAAACATTGTTTTCTTAAACTTGCTCCCAACAATTTGGACATCTTCAGGCCTTGAGGTAACAGGGCGGGGAAGGGTGTCCACAAGGTCCGGGAAATTGAGCCTGGCCGCTCGACCACGGAGGTGCAATGCCGCGACGTCGTACGCCGCTGCTGCCATCTCCGGCGTCTCGTAGCTCCCGAGCCATATCCGGGTCTTTTTCCCGGGTTCTCGGATTTCAGAGACCCATTTGCCCCATTTTCTTCTCCTCACTCCTCTGAAGGAAGCAGCTAGTACGTTTTCGTGATGCTCATCATGATCATGATCATGAATTGATCCGTTCATCATCGATATCATCACCTCTCTGTCGTCAAATAACTTGATGTTAGGTTACGCGTCCGTCCGCAGAGTGGAAAAACAGAGTGAGTGGCAGGGTGATCGTTTTGAGCTTAGCTAGAGTGAAGAATACATAGAGGATGAAGGTTTATATATATATAAGTAAGCTAGTTGAATCACGTTGAGGAAGTACATATGATATGAGAAGATCATGTGGGGACTTAGAAATTATGGAAAGCGAGGTTCCAAGTAGCTACGTAAATGCGAGAGAGGCTGTCAATGCGTGCATGTGCACCTTTCCTGTCAATCCCCGTGTGATTTTTCACCCACTTGTTCAAATGATTCATCTATAAGGTAATTGGAAGCTCAAGCCCAACTAATTAGACAATTACATATCTATCCTCCATTTTTCAAGTGCTCTAGGTGGGTGAAAAATCACCCGGGTGATAAATAACATTGATGCTTTCCTGTACGGTTTCAACCGTGTAATGACCCTACATGATGATGTCAGGATTCATTCAAAAGTTTACTAGTAATATAATATAAATAGTGAAAAAAATTTTTAAAAAATATATTTTGAATGTTTAGATCGTAAATTATGAAAAACAAATAGATCATTTAACTTTACATGTCCATTAATAATTTATAAAAATAAATCGTAAATTTATTACTGTGAAAACAGCAAAAAAGCTACAATTTTTATGGAACAGATGAAATATATATATATATATACTCATATACTCCCAACAAATTTTGAATTTTTTTCCTCATTTAAAAAAAAAATCAAATTATTATATCGTCTATGGAGTTATGTTAATTTATCGTATTTATTTAAATTCTCCTTTCATCAAGTTTACATAAATTATATTTTCATCCCGTTGTTGACAGCAGGTTCTCGAACAATTTTACTCCTTCTGTATCTGAAATAATAGTGCACTTCTTCTTTTTTTAACAAAAAAATTAAAAAATTCTGTTATTCAAGTAAGGTTTATTAAAAAAATTCTGAAAAAAATATATATTTAAAAACTGCAAGTATTAATATACAATTTTTATTTAAATTATTTAACTTCATATATTAAAATTTAAATAAATAAAATCATATATTAAATATTAAAAAAATAAACGCATCAATTTTTTAAGGACGATGGGATATAGTATGATTTTTCATTCATTAATAAACTTCTTTATGAGTATAATTTCGGATCCGTGGCAATTTTCTCTATTTGTGACCATATTCATGGGTGAGAAAGGTGTGTTCTAGTATTTCATGACTTGAATTTCTATAGTATTTTATATTTTACTAATAAACTTATTGTTGTTTGAAAACACAATGATTTTAAGATTTTAGTTACTCCATATTTTGAAGGGTATAAATAGAACAACGATCACATAAACAAATATCTAAGTACTTTAATCTTCACGCCATGTGAACAATTAACAAAAATGGAACGAACGCAAAAATTGCTTCTGTATAGCTCCTTTTTTCACATAAACAAAAGAGTACGCAGTGTGCTTTAACCGGTATGATCCTATTAACAATATTTTCAGTTATTATATTAGATTTTAACGTTAGATATATAGTTAGTTAATATCTATAAAAAAGTAGATGGTTAATATAAAAAAGATCAACTTTTACATAACTAATCATGAAATTAACATACATGGTTATAATAAGAAAGTTTCTTGGTAGGTGATAGTATTATCTCCGTCCCCAAAAAAATAGTGTGTTTATTTTTCAATATTTAATTTATAATTTTATTTTTCAATATTTTGATGTGAAAATTCAAATAATTTAGATGCAAATTGTAGATTAATTGTCTACAGTTTCTAAATATATTTTTTTAAATTTTTTTAATGAGTTATTTCAGATGATAATTTGAATATCCCACGATATTTAAAAAAAACGAACCAATTTTTTAAGGAAAAGTGAGTAATATATATTACTTCTTGGCTAGCTTCCAGCAGAAATTTGATCTCGTATCGTAATGTTTGTATATACAGTAGTTAATTAATTTTGTCAATCACGTGACCGTATAGTATTTATTAATTATAGATTACGTGGTCTAAGAAGTTGTTAAACAATAAGATTTCTCCGTCAAATTATGAAAGATAAACACAGAAACACACACAATATAGAGTATTAACAAATCAACTCTTAATTTCTCACGCGATGGAGCTAGTTGTACCGCTCCAATATTGTCAAAGTGAGCTCTTCATCATCACCTGCCGCCACAAAAACTACGTATGTATGGCCTGCATATGATTTACAGTTAACGAGCAGAAATCTGATTATTGTAACACTACCTTTTTTCTTCTGTTTTTTTGGATAAATTTTATTAAATAAAACATGGTGGTATTCAAAAGGGAATGAGCACACACCACTAAGACCAAGATACAAAAGTATCAACAAACAAGAATCATAACACGCACGAGCCGGAGAGCACAACACCAAACCTAACACCAACCACACACCCAACACAGCCTAAACTAGAGAAGACTCATACAGAGAGAGGCTGAAGCACCTATCCAGACCATGAGCCAATTGCTTTAGGTTGACGGCTGGATATCCAAAGATGCGAAAAAACCTGGATATCTGAAAGGGCATCTAGCAACCTCCAGCTCTTCTTCTCCTTAACTAAGCGGTTTCTTGCCCTCCAAATTACCCAGGCTGAAACAAAGAGCACCGCCTCCCACACCAGTTTAGCCGCTGCCGAAACTTTATTGAGCACCTCATGAGAAAATAAATCAAGAACATCCATAAGAACCAAATGGGGATAAACCAAACCACTTTGCAAGAGCAAACCAAACATTAACTACTATTGAACATCTTAAGTGTCACAGCCACCCCGCCCGGTTGCGGAGGCGGAGCCGGCCGCGACGCCGGAACAGGAACTACGGCGGAAAGCGTGGCAACGAGCATCGAGCTCCAAACAAAACCGTCAAGTAACAACTAGCAACCTAAATACTCATGCAAGGCAAGTATACGAATAATCCAACTTTCACCACACAAGCGCTTCATGGTATCAAACATCAAACATCGCAACAACCACGTAAACACCGAATTCATATCATAACAAACTGATATAGGCAAGTCGGGCTCCGCCTCGACTCGTAAAACATCAAAGGCGTAATATATTTCCGATCATATGGCATATACAAATTCATGATCGACCTACATGCATGCAGCTACAACTACAGAGCCATTAAACAAAATCCTATAAATATATACCTAAGTGCGGAATCGAAGCCTCTCGCTCAAGAATTCCCGCACGTGGTACCGCCGCCACAGAACCCAAAATGTCGAAAGCACCGCGGATCTCCATTCCGCTGGTTGCTTGTCGATCGCCCAAAGATGGTAAACAAATAAAAGGGTGAGTCCTCGAAAGGACCCGGTAAGGGCTTAAGGTAAAAGTGCGGTTTGCCCATGTGGCAATAATCTGAACTCGCAAAAGCAGAACATCACAACATATGCATGTACATATAAACATAAAGTATAACGAAAATCGAAACTAACATATGCGGTCCAACCGCCGTAACGACCTGTAACGGCGGCCCTCACCAGAGGTCGTAATATACAGATCGTAATGCAATGTAGCACGGCATCGGCCGGGGTCGCGAGCCCCAAACCGCCGTAGGTCACGTAAGGCGTATCGGCACTCACGATGCGGATACGCAGAATGTCGGCACCCCTTCGGCGGACACGTAACAGAAGTATCGGCACTCGGTGCGGATACGCGAATGTCGGCACTCTTCAAAGGCGGACACGTAATGTAACATATAATAATAACAAGAATACATAACATAAACAAGTAACATTACCCGATAACCATATACGTAATGTAATAGGAACCCGGGCCTCTAAGGTCATCCGGCCTTGAAATGTAACAAACGTACATTTTACCAAATTAAGCCCTTACTCGTAAATGTCGCCCGCAGCCCAACACTCGGAGGATCCCAACTCCCGACCGAATTGCACAACTTGGCTCCTACGGGTCCGCGCTACTCCACCAACGCAGTAATCAAGTCAGACAACCATAGTTGGATCGAACATATCCAAACAAACCCGAAACAATTTCCGCACAAACCCGCACTTTCTCGCAAAAATCCACGTAAAGCTCGGTTTCACGAACCGAGCTAGAACATTGTTACCGATACATCCATAAACACAACCAAGCATTCAAATCATACCTTCTTCCCAAATCATTCACACAAGTCCGAATCGAAATTCTCGCTCGACGTCCCGCATAAATTTCGGCAGAGTTTCGGTCCAATTTCAAAACAACTCCTGCTCACAATCAATTCCATATACGTAAAACGATTCTAATTCACGGAATCAATCACTAACAATGGCACCAAAACCGAGGCTCGGGCCGGGAAAAACGGCTTTCACACCGAGCCTCTTCTAACAGAACCGATTACACTAACAGAACCAGAACTTCGCTCTGATCACAAATATATCCTTACCTTTCGCTGAATCCACCGTTGGATTTTACACCCAAATTTTCGGACGCACTTGGCACCACCTCAAAGCGCGCTTTCTTCCTACGCTCCTATTATCAAACATGCACAAGAAGATGCCGGGAACGTTTAGAAACCAAGAAATCAAACAAACCTTGTGATTCCATAATCACTTCCAAATTTCAGCACTCACGGTTTACAAACCGCGTAACCTTCACAAACCGACCTCGATTATTCACTTACACAACACAATGATCGTTTTAGCATGCTTACCTCAAAGATTCCTCGAGAAATGGCAAAGTTCAGTTGTTGGAGCTTGAAGCTTCAAGAATGGCGGCAGAGAAGGTGAGAGAGGAAGAAGATGAAGTTGTGCGTGTGTTTGTTGTTTTTTTTTCATTTCATTTCTCTTCTTTTATATCTTCTTTCTTTTTCTTCTTTAAATTAAGAAGGGACAAGTGTCCCTCCTATCACACACACACACACATGCTGCCGACAATGGGCTGCTGCTGCCCATGCTAATTTTTATTAATTTGCACCCTTTGCAAATTAACTCCCAATTTTTCCGAAAGTTCCAATTCTTTTTGCCCAAAAATAATTACCGAATTCCAAAATTAATGAAACCCGGACACAATCTTCAGAATATTATAACATGCACAGAACATTTTTCAGAAATTCATTTGCCTTTCCGGAGTGTCCTACCGAGCTCGCTGAACCCGAACCGAAACCCGACGTGCGAGCGTGACAACCTGAACCGAAATTCCGTCACCCCAAAATTCTACAAAAATACCCATAAATTCCATCTTAATTTATAACACAACTTACCCAAAAGCCGTCAGAAAATTTCCATCCCGAGCCCCGGGATTCCCGTCCCGAGCCCCGGGAGTCGCCCGGAACCGAACGTCCCGCCCCAAATATTAAACTCCACAACCACCTCCGGGACGTTTCCACGACTTCAAAACTACAAACGGCTTCTCAAACTGAGATCTCGAGAGAGCTACCGAGCCCTATGTACGTACAGAGTCGACCCCGACAACCCCCCCGGCGCCAGAAAAATATTTTCGCGGAAACGTCCGGGGACCCACACGACCTCAAATACGGAAGGGTTCGCCAAAATGATACTCGGATAGGGCTCGGGAGCCGTCGAATGCCGAAAAACGTGACCCGCAGCCAAAACCGAGCCCCCGGTCACCTGGCCGCAACCCGCCGGGGTGACCGTAACATTCTCCCCCTTAGAACTCTTGGTCCTCCAAGAGTAGCCTGAACCAACCAGACAGTGACACTACCCACCGTAATATACAAACATTCCTCTAATCCGTAACAATCGGACCACCGTATCAAGTGCGGCGGGAGTGGTAGTTTAGACTACCATACAGAGCCTCACGGCGTCCCACCCTCCGGTGCATCTTATTGCACCCCCGAGTCGGTTGCCGGTATTTCTACCAGACAACCCTGCACAAGATCGAACCTAAGTCTAACCGATCCACAACAAAGCTATCCTGAAGACATCACGTAAAGCGAGAAATAGTTGGGGGAAACCAACCTAACAACTTACTCGGAAAATCATAAGAACCGATATAACTCGGGGTAACTCGCCCGCCTATCAAATCTTCTGTCCCTCCGAACGGTACTACGTCCAATCAAACTCTATCACCAAACTCAGATTCAAGAGCCTACGGCGACGGTTCGTACAAAAACAGTGCGATGTCGCGGTTTTAATCCGCGCCAGAATAATCTGATCTTTGCCGTAGACTCCTCAAAAGCTCGGGTCCCAGCTTAACCCGATCGACGCATCTGTCCAACAAGATGGTGTCATACACCTCCCGCATAACACCTCATAGGGTGCCATGTCAAACGTAGTCTGAAAGCAATTGTTGTATGAGAACTCTATCAAAGTAACTGCTAGTCCCAAGCTCCTCCAAAATCCAAAATACAGATTCGCAACATATCCTCCAATATCAGAATCACCCGCTCCGACTGCCCGTCCGTCTGGGTGATAAGTCAGTATTCGGATGGAGTCGCGTGCCCAGCGCTTCATGAAAAGCCCTCCGTAACCGTGCCGTGAAACGCGGATCACGGTCAGATACAATGGAGTCTGGTACTCCATGTAATCGTACAATCTCACTGATGTAAAGCCGGGCAAGCTTCTCCAGAGGGTCCGTGATCCGAATAAGCAGAAAGTGTGCGCACTTTATCAGCCGACCCACAATAACCCAGATAACATCATGGCGAGACCGTGTCAGGGGCAGTGCAGTCAGAAAGTCCATAGTAACATTACCCCACTTCAGCATCGGAATGGGCAAAGTCTGCAGTGTCCTCGCCGGTTCCAGATGCTCAAACCGCTCGAGTGTGCCTCCTCGAAAATCTCATTCCGTAACTCCCGATCCTCGTGTACATAAAGGCGATCTCGAAGTATAGCGATCCTCGCCTATACCGAAACGTCAGAACTCCATAAACCCTTATTTTCCCGGATAACTTCTTCAATTCCAAATCTCTACCTTGCTCTTCGCGCATCCTATCTAGCCACTCAGAATGTATTATTAGTGTAATAACTCGAGCACGCTCCCGTAGCTGCCACTGTGCCAAAGGCACGTCGATCACTCTCCTCGCATCGGTCACCAACATTTCCTCTCTTAATTAAGCCGGTATACCTCCTGCCAGAGCATCGGCAACCGCGTTGCCGTGCGTAGATGTACTCGAAACAACAACCATCGTCCTTACTGTATTCGAGCCATCCGCAATGTCACACATTAAGCTCCTTTTGCTTAAACAGATATTTCAGACTCTTAGGGTCGGTAATAATCTGAAATTTATTACCAAACGGATATTGCCTCCAATGATTCAACGCATAAATCATCGCAGCCAACTCTGAGATCATGTATCGGTCGATTCAGCTCATGCGGTCGCAATGCCTCGACCCATAAGCTACCACAAAACGCTCTGCGCCAACACACCCCAAATCGGATGTGGAAGCATCCGAATAAATCACATACGGTAAGTTCGGATCTGGAAGAGTCAGAATCGGAGCGTTAGTCAACTGCCGTTTCAACTCCTGAAAATTCTGCTCACACCTATCAGACCAGATAAATCGTTGACCCTTCCTGGTCAACTGCGTAAGCGGAGATGCCAGAATAGAAAATCCCAAAGACAAACCTCCGATAAAAATCCTGCTAACCCTGTGGAGCTCTTGAACTCCCGTACCGTGGTAGGTTGGTTCCAATCCCAAATTGCCTTCACCTTCTCCGGATTCACTGCATGACCATGCTCGAAATAACGGGTCCTGCAAAGGTGACTTCCCGAATCCGTAACTCACACTTTGAGTATTTAGCTTTTAGCTGATGTTCCCTATGTGTATGCAGATCTAACCTCAGATGATCCCGATGCGAATCCTCATCCCGAGAATATATCGAATGTCATCAATAAAACCACCGAAATGAGTCCAAGTACGGTCGGAACACCCGATGCATCGATCCATGAATGCCACCGAACGTTGGTCAGCCCGAACGGCATGACCGTAAACTCAAAGTATCCAAACCGGGTGCGAAAAGCAGTCTTAGGTATGTCCTCTACCTTCACCCTAAGCTGAAAGTACCCAGATCGAGATCAATTTTTGAGAGAACCTCAAACCCCGAAGTTGATCAAAAGATCGTCGATCCTCGATAACGGATACTTATTCTTCACCGTAAGAGTGTTCCACCGCCTGAATCAAAACAAAGTCGAGTGTCCCATCTTCCTTCTTAACAAATGTAACCGAGCACCCCACGCCAAGTGCTCGGTCGGACGAAACTCTTTTCTTTGTGATTCCCCAGCTTGCTTCTTCTACTCCCGCATCTCGTAAATAGGCATCCGATAAGGAGGAATAGATATCGGAGCAAGACTCCGACCGCAGTGGATGTCAAACACAATTCCTCGCTCTTGTGGTAATCCGGGCAACTCCTCCGGAAATACCTGCGGAAAATCTCGAACCAACGGTAAACCATCCAACTTCAACCTAATACTAGCTTCATTCAGATCATAGCATTCCCCTACACCAACTATCAACTGATCCTCGAATCAGAGCTCCTCATCGTGTTGTGCGATAGTCAAACCAATCGGAGTCGTGGGAGGTAGTACCTCTCCAGAAACCATAATAGTACGAGTTGCACAATCAACGTGCACAGAGTTCTTGGATGGCCAGTCCATTCCAAGAATAACATCATAGTCCGGCGTGTCTAAAACCAACAGATCCGATACTATCATGTCCGCCTACAGATATCGTACAACCCCGAACCATCCCATTGGAAAACAGAACTGACTTCCTACAGCTTTTACTAAATGCGTTTGAGGCAAGGTACTAACAGACAGATACGTAAATGTAACACATTTCGGTGTTACAATGGAAACAAATGCTCTGTATCAAATAACGCAGAACCGGTATCTCATTCGGAAATATAGTACCTTACGTAACTTCCTCACGACTCGCCCTACAATAAGAGGGCAATACCGTACCCAAAGAGTGTCGACTGCAACGTAAACATCGGCCCTCCCGCCGATAACAAATTCAACCGAATGATACCTACTTCAAATTGGACAAGATCGTGCCGGTGGTGCTCCTCTCTACCTCTACTAAACCGCCCAAACCGTAATTTCGACCGTAACATTTTTCTTCACGTAAAATGTAAATTATATCCCGACTCTGCATCTTCCTCAAAACCGCAAACTGAGTCCCGGGTCACTCCCGAGCCGCTTTCTCCGCCGAGAATCTCGAAAATCGTCCGACGGCAACCCCGGCCCCGAAAAATATTTTCCGCGGAAATGTCCAGACACTGCCAGACACGAGAAATCGATATCGGGTCAATCCAACTCCGGTTCGAATCTGAAGCAATCGACCGAGTAGCCGCTCCCCTGCGGCCAACCGGCTGTAATAGCCTCCTCCGTGAGTTTGTCAATTCCTGCAAACCAAGTCTCTAATACCTCCGGCCCTCCTCGGGCCGAACCCGGGGGATCCAAACTCTAAAACCTCTCCAAAAGTCCAACCTCGTCATTGGTGTCTCGGATCTCCCCGTCGTTGATAGGACCGACGAGAAGTCTAGGTGTCGTAGTGACCACGCTCCTGAGTCACTCACTTACCAACTCCAAAGTCAGAGCGAGTAGTGGCTATAGTCTCGCTATCACCACCGATCAAAATGCCCTTACCGTGGCATAAACAGATTTTCCCCGCCATCGCCGCCCCGAACCCGCTTAGGGTGGCGGTAATACCAAATCGAGAGGGGTCCCTACGGCGGCTAAGCCTCGGGGTGGTGAGTGTGGTTGTTCGACTCGGGTTACGCCGAACCCGTATCCTATTCCACGGAGGTGTGGGATCCCAGTCCCGCCTCCGGTACCAAATCACGCTATTCGCGTGTAGTACACAATTCCTCAAACCAAGTCCAACCGGAAAAACAACTTATCCCAAACCAAATTTCCAAACCATATACCAACTCAACCCATAACCAACAGTTCAAACTCCTATCTCTGAGGCATGGGATTACAATCCTCCTCCGGTCACAAAACACACCGCCACGCGTGTGAATCCAACTCGAGACAGCCGGACCAAACAGAGTCCAGACAAAAATCGGTCACTCCTAATCTCTACGTAAGCTAGCAGCTTTTCTAAGGCTCAGTAGTGTAATGCAATGATGATGCGTAGATTCTTTTTCGTAATCTCACAACCAAATATTCAACTTTAAACCACAAAACCAAACCATGCTCATAACACGTAAACACCACACAAATCACCCAAGATTCATAAAAGTACCTCAAATTTTCCAAAGTGCTCCAAAGAACCGCCCGCCGCTCCACATCCATTCCGAAACGGTTCAAATAAGGAGGTGGCCAGCCTCCGTACGTAACCGCCCTGCAATGAAACGTAGAACGGTGGCTTGTACCTCAAGTCACTTCCACGCTACTTACCCATGAACAGACTTAACTTACTCCAAAAGTCCACCTCGGACTTGTATACTTGCCTTCCACATTCCATACCCAAAACCAACATACTTTACCTTTTGGGTCATTCCGACCCGACTCGGCTCGATACCAACTTGTCACACCCACCCCGCCCGGTTGCGGAGGCGGAGCCGGCCGCGACGCCGAAACAGAACTACGGCGAAAGCGTGGCAACGGAGCATCGAGCTCCAAACAAAACCGTCAAGTAACAACTAGCAACCTAAATACTCATGCAAGGCAAGTATACGAATAATCCAACTTTCACCACACAAGCGCTTCATGGTATCAAACATCAAACATCGCAACAACCACGTAAACACCGAATTCATATCATAACAAATCCGATATAGGCAAGTCGGGGCTCCGCCTCGACTCGAGAAAACATCAAAGGCGAATATATTTCCGATCATATGGCATATACAAATTCATGATCGACCTACATGCATGCAGCGACAACTACAGAGACATTAAACAAAATCCTAAATATAAATATATACCTAAGTGAGGAATCAGAAGCCTCTCGCTCAAGAATTCCCGCACGTGGTACTGCTGATGCTAAAGAACCCAAAATGTCAGAAAGCACCGCGGATCTCCATTCCGCTGGTTGCTTGTCAGACTGCCTGAAAGATGGTAAACAAATAAAAGGGTGAGTCCTCGAAAGGACCCGAAGGGCTTAAGGTAAAGTGCGCTTTGCTGTGGCAATAATCAACTCGCAAAATGTAACATCACAACATATGCATGTACATATAAACATAAAGTATAACGAAAATCGAAACTAACATATGCGGTCCAACCGCGAGCGACCAGAACGGCTGCCCTCACCAGAGGTCGAATATACTGGTCGATGCAGCGTAAGCACGGTACCGGGCCGGGTCGCGAGCCCCAAACCGTCGTAGGTCACGTAACGTAAGTATCGGCACTCGATGCGGATACGCAGAATGTCGGCACCCCTTCGGTGCGGACACGTAATGTAAGTATCGGCACTCCGGTGCGGATACGCAGAATGTCGGCACCCCTTCAAAGGCGGACACGTAATGTAACATATAATAATAACAAGAATACATAACATAAACAAGTAACATTACCCGATAACCATATACGTAATGTAATAGGAACCCGGGCCTCTAAGGTCATCCGGCCTTGAAAGCAGAACAAACGTACATTTTACCAAATTAAGCCCTTACCTCGTAAATGCCGCCCGCAGCCCAACACTGAGGATCCCAACTCCCGACCGAATTGCACAACTTGGCTCCTACGGGTCCGCGCTACTCCACCAACGCAGTAATCAAGTCAGACAACCATAGTTGGATCGAACATATCCAAACAAACCCCGAAACAATTTCCGCACAAACCCGCACTTTCTCGCAAAATTCACGTAAAGCTCGGTTTCACGAACCGAGCTAGAACATTGTTACCGATACATCCATAAACACAACCAAGCATTCAAATCATACCTTCTTCCCAAATCATTCACACAAGTCCGAATCGAAATTCTCGCTCGACGTCCCGTACAAATTTCGGCAGAGTTTCGGTCCAATTTCAAAACAACTCCTGCTCACAATCAATTCCATATACGTAAAACGCATTCGTAATTCACTAATCAATCACTAACAATGGCACCAAAACCGAGGCTCGGGCCGAAAACGGCTTTCACACCGAGCCTCTTCTAATGTAACCGATTACACTAATGTAACCGTAACTTCGCCCGATCACAAATATATCCTTACCTTTCGAATCCACCGTTGGATTTTACACCCAAATTTTCAGACGCACTTCGCACCACCTCAGCGCTGCTTTCTTCCTACGCTCCTATTATCAAACATGCACAAGAAGATGCCGGGAACGTTTAGAAACCAAGAAATCAAACAAACCTTGTGATTCCATAATCACTTCCAAATTTCAGCAGACTCACGGTTTACAAACCGCGTAACCTTCACAAACCGACCTCGATTATTCACTTACACAACACAATGATCGCTTTAGCATGCTTACCTCAAAGATTCCTCGAGAAATGGCAAAGTTCAGTTGTTGGAGCTTGAAGCTTCAAGAATGGCGGCAGAGAAGGTGAGAGAGGAAGAAGATGAAGTTGTGCGTGTGTTTGTTGTTTTTTTTTTTCATTTCATTTCTCTTCTTTTATATCTTCTTTCTTTTTCTTCTTTAAATTAAGAAGGGACAAGTGTCCCTCCTATCACACACACACACACATGCTGCCGACAATGGGCTGCTGCTGCCCATGCTAATTTTTATTAATTTGCACCCTTTGCAAATTAACTCCCAATTTTTCCGAAAGTTCCAATTCTTTTTGCCCAAAAATAATTACCGAATTCCAAAATTAATGAAACCCGGACACAATCTTCAGAATATTATAACATGCACAGAACATTTTTCAGAAATTCATTTGCCTTTCCGGAGTGTCCTACCGAGCTCGCGGAACCCGAACCGAAACCCGACGTGCGAGCGTGACAACCTGAACCGAAATTCCGTCACCCCAAAATTCTACAAAAATACCCATAAATTCCATCTTAATTTATAACACAACTTACCCAAAAGCCGTCAGAAAATTTCCATCCCGAGCCCCGGGATTCCCGCCCCGAGCCCCGGAGTCGCCTGAACCGAACGTCCCGCCCCAAATATTAAACTCCACAACCACCTCCGGACGTTTCCACGACTTCAAAACTACAAACGGCTTCTCAAACTGAGATCTCGAGAGCGCTACCGAGCCCAGCTGTACGCCCCGAGGCGACCCCCGACAACCCCGGCGCCGAAAAATATTTTCGGCGGAAACGTCCGGGGACCCACACGACCTCAAATACGGAAGGGTTCGCCAAAATGATACTCGGATAGGGCTCGGGAGCCGTCTGAATGCCGAAAACGTGACCCGCAGCCAAAACCGAGCTCCCGGTCACCTTGGCCGCAACCCGCTCGGGGTGACCGTAACATTAAGAGAGCATGTTCTGTACTCTCGAATTCAACAGAACACAACGGGCACAAAATCGAAGAAATAGGCACCCCTCTCATGGCCAGCTGTAAGAAGCAAGGCAATAAATCTCTTCTAGCTCACCACATAAAAATATTAATTTTTGGGGGGACAAACCTTGACCAGATTGTGAGAATTTCACTAGACGCGGCCCATTTTAAGTCGATTTTGGAAGTAAGGTCACCAATAAAGAACGCTCCATCTGATAAAAAGGAGCACTGCCAAGAATCTGCTTTATGAGGGGAAGGAGAACAATTTCCCAGCATAGACAAAAGGTTTTGCATCTCACCTATCTCGCGGCCACATAACGCCCTCCGCCACCGCCACTTCCACCTAAAATCAGCACCATCCCAATCCAAACAATCGCTTATAAGAGCATCTTTCTCTTGTTCAAGCGCAAACAATCTTTTGAATTTGTAACATAAGCTGCCTTCACCTATCCAATTATCCATCCAAAATTTAATGATTTTGCCATCACCCACAACACGAGAGAAAGAGGAGGAAAAAGGGACCCCTTTACTATCAATTACTTTTCCAACTTTGACGATTTCCAACCATGGGCCACCTACTGACGAAGTCCGCCCTGGCCAAAGCCCTCTATCTGAGTCATACAAAGCAGAGATAATGCACACCCATAGACTCTTCTCCTCCGAGCGAAACCGCCACCACCACTTGCCTAAAAGGGCCAAATTTTTCCCTTTTAGGCTTCCAACTTTTAGGCCACCAGCGGAATAATCACCATAAACTTTAGAATTACTCGCCAAGATCATTTTTCTGTTTGTTCCAACAGCTCCCCAAAGAAATTTGTTGCGTAGATTTTCCATATTCTTAACAACTGTAAAGGGCGTACGAAATAAAGACAGATAATAAAGAGGCAGACTATTAATAACAGATTTAATCAGAGTTAAACGGCCGTCTATGGAGAGAGCATGAGCCTTCCATGAGTTCAACCTCTTTGTAGCATTCTGCTCCACTGAAGACCAGCTTCCAACTCTTCTCATATTGGACCCAATTGGCAGCCCGAGATAGGTAAAAGGAAAGGAGCCTGCATCACAATGCAAGCGGCTGGCTAGCCTCTCGACTTCTGATGACTGAACACCCACGCCGAACAATCTGCTTTTATGAAGATTAATTTGAAGCCCTAAAGTAGCTTCAAAACATTTTAACAGTTTGATGAGGTTTGTAGCATTAACACTAGACCATTCCCCTATAAACAAGACATCATCAGGAAACTAAAGGTGGGATAATTCGACAAGACCATCGCCAACAGTACAGCCTTTAAAAACCCCTTTCTCCATTGCTTCTTGAAGCATAACAGCAATAGCCTCCACTGCAATGATAAAGAGGAAAGGCGAGATGAGATACACCCTCTGATCCATTTGCGCCACTTCTCACCAAATTGCATATGCCGCATAATTGAATCCAAAAAATCCCAGTTTAGGATGTCGTAAGCCTTTGAAAAATCAACCGTTAACAACATCATCTTCTTCTTTAGATGCTCCGCCCATTTCATAACTTCATTGGCGATTAGAACTCCATCTAAAATCTAACGCCCATTTATAAAGGCTGATTGACACTCCGATATAACTGAAGACAACACTAATTTTAAAATCTGCCAAAATTTTAGAAATTATTTTGTACTGACATCCCACCAAGCTAATCGACCGATAATCAGATAGTGTCAACGAATCACTCACATTCGGAATCAGCGTAATAAAAGTGGGATTGCAACCTTTAGAAAACTAACATTGGCTCTCAAATTCTCTGACAAAGGCTATAACATCGGCTTTTATTGTGTCCCAATGGCTTCTGATAAAAGTAAACGTGAATCCGTCCGGTCCGGGGGCTTTTGAGCCTTCACAATCCCAAACAGCTTGCTTAATTTAAGATTCGCTAATCGGAGCCTCTAGAGTAGTCCGCTGACCACTGCTGATCTTCCTAAATTTCTCGCTGCAGAATTCCGGCCTCTGAACTGGGGCTTCGTTGAGGTGACGCTTAAAAAATTCAAATATCTCATCTTTCAAACATTTTGGATCAACAACCCAAGCTCCATTGACTGTCAGCCCTTTGATCGTATTTTTTTCAGTCTACCTCTGAGTATTCCATGGAAGAAGGCACTATTTTCATCTCCATCCAACGCCCACTTAACCCTTGATTTTTGCTTGAGAGCTTGAGCATACATCTTATCTGCGCGGAAATAATTATACCGGGCCAAACACAGGTTGTTACTTTCTTCCGAAGATAAGTCTCTTGACTCTGCCAACTTGTCCCAATAATCCATGTCCCCCTTTAGCAAATTTAACTCTGTAAAAGTCGGATCCACATTTGCTGCTTTTCAGGCTTTGATTTCATTTTTAAGCCATTTCAGCTTTTCTTTAAAGATGTAGCATGCCGAGCCAGGTACATCAACCTCCGCCCAGGAGGTTTTAACCAACTCATCAAAGCCCTTCAATTGAAGCCACTGATTGAAGAAACGGAAAGGGGTTGGACCAAAATCAACAATCGTAGGCTTTAATAAGATATGGCAGTGGTCTGCGAACGACCTTTCCAAAGCCACAACCTCAAGACCGGGCCAGATATCCAACATTTCCCTGGAAACTAAGAACCTGTCTAACTTACTAAGTTTGGAACCACCCTTACCGATCCACGTGAATTTCTTCCCCCCCATTTTCACATCAACCAGTTGCATAGTGTTAATAAAGTTATTAAAGTCTTCGGCCTTGCGCTGATTAAACACACTGCCTTTTCTGTCCTCCTCCTTGCGCACAACATTGAAATCCCCCATAATACACCACAAAAGTACTAGAATTAGATTTGAGTTGAATCAACGCATCCTACAGACTTCTTTGCAGCTGCCTCTTGAGGCCCATAAACGTTTACAAGAACCACCCTTTGAAGACAACCTTTCCAGACACCTTCAACCCCTAGAAAACCTGCACCAGAAAACAAGGATTCGACAGAAAGCATGTCACAATTTCAGATACAAAGCAAGCCTCCAGACCTGCCAATAGAGAGAATTTGGCAGAACTTGAATTTGCTATGATTCCACAATAATCTAGCAATGAACACAGCATCTCCAGAAATTAAGGATTCTTGCAGCCAGAAAATCGATTGATTCTTTGCGCACCAGCTCCCAAAGATTTCTTACCTTCTGGCCACCCCCAAAGCCTCGAATATTTACAGACAAGCACTTCATTTAGATGATTTAGACGCACCTGAGACATCATTTTTGACGGAACGACCTGACCTTGATGGGAATTTGAAGCCCACAGTCGAACCGATTATTTGAGCACCATCCGAATTTTTTGACATGACCTCCAAAATTGGTGAGCTGGCATTACTGTTGTCGGACGGAGCATTCAAACTCTCGCCCGAACCAGAGAGCTTCCCATCGCCACAACCTGCTAAACATGACTTGGGATTGTTTCTCAATCTTTTCTCCTTACCTTGACACTGACCTTTCATCCTGGCAATCTTTTTAATCTCACGCAAGGAAACTTTTCCATCATGTGCCCCTGCCTTAACTTGACCATCGAACCGGTGAATGCCTTTAGGGGCCGCCGTCTTGGCGTTTTTGACCTTTTGGGTAGCATCGTCGTGATTCCTATCAGCTGGGACAACAATAGGGTTATCAACAGAGATGTCTTTGTGAGTTGTGACTTCCGGACTGGAGCTATCCTTATTATGAAATGGGCCCAAAGGAACATATGTTTCCTGAGTGCAACCAGGCCCAATTGGTAAAACCCCCGAAGGCCTAAAATTCTCCTCACCACCGGATGACACAGCAGACTTCGAATCTCCTTGGACATGCATCGAATGCCCACATAACTCCGGCCCATCAGATGTGGGGAAACCAACACCAAGTTGTTGCCCTTGCCAAATAACGTATCTGCATGCTTCTCTCCTTCAACACAATTACCTTTATCTGCACGCAGGGTATTAAATGCTCCCACAATTTCCAAGCCTGCCTGTTCCTCCTCTTCCGAATAGTCACCTTTATCCGCATGGTGTAGGGAATTAATTGCTTCCACAACTTCCAGGCAGGTTGTCATACGGAGTCTTTGTCCCTTCTGATTATGTTCCTCCTGACTCTCCGACGGTGAGTCCGGCACAAAACTGTCGAAATCCAAAAATGGCTCTGACTCCGCCACCGAATCAACTTTATCAAATTCATTGGACATTTCAGATTTTCCATCTGAATCTTCATATCTGGGCAAAAGTCGATGATTTCAGCGACGTCCTCTAAAACCCTGATCTTAAAAAGTTCACCATCAACATCTATACTGACAACTTCATTGATAAAATTGTAGGACTTAGCATGAATACAGACTCTCCCAATGTGGATTTGGTCACGGAGCTCTGTGATATCCTCTACTTCCACAACTTTTCCCCACTCCGACTTTATAGCCATGAAATTACTTGATGACCAAGTGTGCAATGGCACCCCCTCTAAGCTTAGCCATACAAGACGTCCCGGCCTTTCTAGCTCCGTCGCAGGTTCCCATGGTGCCGACCACTCAAACCATTGTGTCAACTTTTCTTTTCCATCAACCAGTGTCTTGGCGAGAAGGTCAGGGGAGAGCCATTGAAGAAGATAACGAAAGCCCCCAATATACTTAGCCTTGCAATTCATAAAACCCTCTTCCTGTAACAGACAAGGCATGTCATTTAAAATATCGCCATCTCGAACGTCACCAACAGCACAACAACTGAGCCATCTTGTTTCATCATCCCCCATCCTCTTCAGTTTCACACACTTGTTTACCATCTCCTTCTCAGAAGCACCCTTCATCCCAACCAAAGTCCCAGCGTAGCTATTCTTGAGTTGTGCCGATTCGGCTTAGACGTTTTCCACCCGGGAGATTTAATGTGGTCCTTCTTCTCTGACTGGCCATAATTGTCCAGCACACTAGATCAGCCGAATCTAGCTAAGTTGATGGTGATGGTTTCCGGACCAACAACTATCGCTTTAATGCTTTCAACAAGCTTTTCCGCATCACTCACACCTTTATAACGCACAAACCCGAAAGCTTTGCCATCCTTCAACCGTTTCTGAGGTAGGAACAGATCCACCACCCCAAACTGATTGAAAACCTTCCACATACTAACTCTCATCCAATCGTCTGGGAAGTCCGTGAAGAAGAACGTGGTGGATATCTTGTCGATATCAGCCGTTGTTCTGGATCGAATTCCCCCAAGATGTCCTTTGGGAACCGTCAACGAGTGTCCACGCCACCTCTGACCGCCGTGTCGGACCAGCTTGCATTCACGTTCGTGTCCCCGGCGTAGATCTGTCGTTTTCTGCCTCTCACGACCCTCATCGTTTTTTCTCTCTCGCTTTATTGTAACACTACGTACTTAATCTTTTTTTTGTAACGGCATTTTTACGGCTCATGCCGTTACAAAGCAAACATAGCTGCTTCCCTCAACCATTTCGTTTCAAACCCGCTTCAAATGTAATTTTTCAATTTTTTCTTCTGATTTTATTTTTTTGATACATTTTTCTTCCGTTTTAAGCTAGCCTGCTCATTAAACTCCACGTCTCTAGCTCTCTCTCTCTCTCTCTCTCTTCACATCTCTCATTGATTCCTTTCCTTTTCCCCACTCTCTTCATCCGTCTCTCTGTCTCTCTCTCTATCGCTTCTTGTTCATCTCCATCCACGCTTTCTCTGTTTATCTCTCTCTTTCACGATTTATTCATCTGCCTCTTTTCTGAAAAAATACTTAGATAAGTTATCTTTAACAAAAACAAAGATGGCTGCAAAGATCAGGTCCCGATCGAAGTTCAACATTGATAAGATCTACTTTAGAGTTCAGATCTGGCGATTTTTGGCAAGATTCAAAATCTTGTGATGATGCTTTGCTAGATAAGATCCGATGAAGGTTTTCAGGCAAGATCCAAAGGAGGTGACCGTTGATGGTGGCGTTTTTATGGGTTTTTCAAGATCTGGTGATGATGTTTTTCTGGATTTTTATGGTGATGATTTTGGACGAGATCCAGGTTCTGTTATGACCTGGGTATGAAGTTTACTTTGTATGAATTTCTCTTGCTTTTTTCTTGATTGTTTGACTCATATGTAAAGTTAAAGCATTTATGGGTTTGATTTTGAATTGGATTTATGAGTTTATTCATTTTTTAGTGAAATCATCGGATGAATAATTGATGAATTCGCAAACTCAAATTTGGAATTCGTTTCCAAATCTGAGTTTTTTTTAATTTGTAAAAAATGTTTGAAGCAGTGTTTTTACGGTTTCAAATCGCAAAGCGAGCCTTAAACGTATTAGTAAAAATCACGGTCCGTACCGTTACGATAGAAGCGACGTTGTAACGGGAAGGCCGCTTTAAGCGGCCCTTCAACTACATAGTGTAATTAGCATATAAGAACCTTTATAATTAGATTTGGACGTAAAAAGAAATTAGGATCGAAGGGAATTATTGAAAATTAATCATGCAATCCTAGAACCTTGATCCTCTATTTCTATCTTCTCATGCATCTAATTAGGCTTATCTTCTCATGCAATCATGGCTTTTGAGACTGATCTACTCCCTTTATCCTTCTTTAATCGTTACGTTTGACAGTCAATCTATATTTGATTTAAGTTTTTACTATGATAAATTTGTTTACAGTTTTTGGATAAATAACTTCTTCTTTTTTTAGAAATTGAAAACAATATTTACCATTGAAGAAAAACATCCATAAATTCGATATTGAAAAAAGAAACGAAACAGGGGATGGAGTAAGAAAACCTAAGATCTATCCACGTGAATTTCAATTCCAAGAGTGAAATTGTATGCAAATTGAGGTTAATAGAAAAAACATCCTGAAAGGAAAATGAACAACCGATATAAAATAGAGAAATGAATCATACTCCCTTCGCCCCAGTGAAAGTTGATACATTTACTATTCACAATATTTAATATATGATTTTCCTTCTTCATAATTGTAAGATACAAAATCAGATAATTTATATACATTGAATGTGCCTACTTTCTAAAAACACTTTTTTGGAATTTTTTTCAACAATTTTTTCTTTGTGGAGAATTGAGCCAAATTAAATATAAAACCAAAAGCAAAACTATATCATCTTTCTTAAGACGGGTGAAGTATAACTTAAAACCAAATCTAGAATTCTGAATTCTCTTATCAATATGGGAACTGAAGGAACAACAAAAGTTGCTATACATATATATATATATATATATATATCGGGTAAAGTGCACTCATGGTCCTGTAACTTTAATTATTGTACCACTAGGGTCCTATTTTAATTTTTAAATAAAGTCCTGTTTTCAATTTTTTTTCATCCATAGTCCTTTTTACGATTATTTTACTATTTTACTCTATATATATATAGGGTAAAGTGCACTCATGATTCTGTAATTTTAATTATTGTACTACTAGGGTCCTATTTTAACTTTTTGTACTAAAGTATATATATATATATATATATAATTACTGATTAATTGGGATATATATGTAAAATGCTACTTATTAAAAAATGAATTTGCGCTAAAAAAATGGAGCATGACATCAATCCGACGTATGGTTTGCATGAATATCATGGAATTTTTCTGCTGAGAGGTCTTCTAGGGTTCTCATGGTCACTAACTAGCATTTCACTCTTCACCTCTCACCTACCACCAATGTATTGCATGTCCAATAATTAGGAGGTTTCAAAGTATTGCATGTCCAATAATTAGGAGGTTTCAAAGTTAGAAAATGATGGTGATGAAATTCGGTGAATTTATGTAGAATTCACCAGTGAATTATTTTTGACAAATTTGGGATGCAAGTTTGATAGCCCGTGAAAAACGTTAGGAGTTGCTGGTGAAAATAAAATGAAACGATGCAGATCAGGATCAGAAAGCAGAGGCTGGAAAGAGGAAGCTCCAAGCGAGCAGTCAGTAGCCAACAGTGAAGATGAAGATCGATCAGATCAGGATCGATCGATCGAATTGAGAGAGATCGATCAAATCAGGATCGATTGATTCGGCAAAGGAGGATCAAGAAAGAGAGGGGAGTCGGCTTGAAAGCAAGATCAGAAAAGAGAACGAAATCCACCGCAGAAGCCGACTCCTTTAACGAATCGACCACCGGCAAACCAGAGGCGGCGGTGTCTCAACGGTGCAAAGCAGAGCTTGGCCTAGCGGCACCGATCAAGAGCACACGTGCGGCAAAGCCCAACTAAGAGGCCAGAGTGCATTTGGGTTGTGGGAAACAGAGTTTTTGGTTGTGGTGAGTTTCTTTGCCTCAAATCTGCCATAGTCTCGCCGCCACGTTTTTCCCCGACCTCCGGCGAGTTGCTCTGGTGAATTTGTTGCAAGCGCGATTTCTGGTTTATGCTCGGCATCGACTTCCAAAGACAAGGCAGGGCGAAAGTGAAAAATTCGCCGGACTTCACCATGAATTACGCTTTCTCACTTTTGCTAAAGTCACGTTAGGTCCGAAAATCTAGAAGTGAAAAAGATTCCCATTCATTGGTGAATTTTGGGGAGGGGATTACTCAGTTTTTCATCTAAAAAATGTGATGTTTGAAACCCCCTATTGGCTAGCTAGTTACTACTAGAAGCATGCATGAATATTCTCCATATTCCAACAGATGGTTATTATTGTAATAAAAGCAAGACATAGGTAAGTTTAATATGAATGTCGTCAATTTCATCAAGTCCATTTCAATATCATATCTCTTGTATTGTACCTCCTAATTTGCGATATGACCACACCATTGCCCATCCTCCCTTTTTTTTCTCTCAATTTCCTGAAAATAAGGAGAGTAGAAGGATCGATTGATTCGATTCCTCCCATTAGGCCACTTGGAACTAAAAAACTATACCCTTTTTTATGTACTACTCCATGTAATAGAAGTTCACTGATCGATGATTACTTATACATCTTAATTAAAATGTGGTAAAGATAATTTATGTAAAGAGATGTAAACCTTATTGAAAGTTTATGCTGCATTTATATTTATGGATAAAGAATTAAGGTGAGGATAGTATATGTATGATCAATGAGGTTGAGAAAAATTTCCTTAAAATGAAACGTAACAATTACTCTATATATTTAGGGGGTTACTAAAATGAAATATTAATGTAATAATTGGTAGGCAACATGCAATTAATAAATGAAGGAAATTTTAATTGCTTTTGTTGACATTTATTTGGATAATACTTCGTTCGCCCATAAAAAATTGAAGAATTTGACTTTCAAAACTTTTGCGCAACATGCAATACTATGAATTCTATCCGTCTCCAAAACCTTTTTAAACATATATGCTATGCCTCTATTATAAATGGTTTGTCACATTTTCTTTGTAAATTACAAAAAAAAAAATAGTATTGACAATATCCATTCGAGATGAAGGGGACATGAGATATGGGAACAAAAATTTTTGTCACCGTATCATTAATATTGTCTAAATGTTAGTTGCATAAACTATATAAAGTAATGTTGGTGTTCATTTTATTGTTCTATAACGTACGTGGTTTTGACACGAGACACATTTGATCTTGTGTTCGGTACTTGGGGTGTGGACGTGTGGTGTTCCTTTGGTTAATATTCTTACTCAGATGTTGATGTCACTACGTGGGTGAAGCATTACTTACGCGGCTGTACCGCGCACGAGGCCGCGGTAAGTGGCGGCAGCAGCGATCAGTGGCTGCTAGTCGCGCGCGCGCAAACGCGGTGCAGGCCGCGGTAAGTTGTGTACCGCGCGCGTCGCGTGAAGGCCGCGTAACTCCGCGTTGTTTACGAGGTCCTTTGACCGGTCCGTTACGCGCCATTTACGCGGCCGTGGCGGGTAAAACTCCTATATAAGCACTCGGGTTCACATTTTCGCCGAACACTTACATTTTCTTCCTCCAACTATTCTCCTTTCAATTTCTTGTTAATTGAAGAAAATATATAGCATCTCGTTATTTCAGTTGGAGATCTACCGGCAGCTGTTATTGTGTCTCTTTCAGGTAATAAATATTATATTTTAGATTTGTTTATAAAAATTGTTATCATTTCTTTTATTTTTTATAATGTATTTCATGAGTTGCCTAATTATGTAGTTAAATTAATTAAAGTAGTTCATGAGCCATAGTACCTGTCTATGAAAACTTGTAGTAATATATTATTTTACAGGTTATTTCAGAGTATTGAAATGACGGTGTAAAATTATATATTCTACAAGGTTTTCATGGATTGTCCCATTGGACAGTTTGTAAAAGTATACTATCGGTTAATTCATCTTTTATGATTGTGTATGGAGAAATGATAAGAGTTACGTAAATTTCGGATGCAATATTTCGTCTTGTTCCTCTTTGTACCCGCTCTAGGCGTTACGCCGGAGAAATGGTACAACGAGGAACTAAGGCAATCTTTGCCAAATTTACGTAATAATATCGATTTCTCCATACACAGGATAAAAGTTTGATTAACTAATAGTACTTTTATGAATAGGTTAGGACCCATGCACCTTTAATTAGGACATAAACCGGTAGTGTAAATTGTGGAATTAATTAAGTTCTGTATTGCTGAATATATATATTTTATAATTGTTATGTTTTTTATTTATCATATTGTTTTATTGACACAAATGTTATAGGAACTATATAATGGCCGAAGATCGTGATTGGATGTATCAGCGTTTTGAGGAGGGGACTCGCGATATTAGTCAGAGATTTTGGAACGGGCTTGTGGAATTCCTGTATTTTGCGTTTCGTGTTGCTCATGAAAAGGTAGAACAATTTGTCAAATGTCCTTGTAGAAAATGTAAAAATAGATATTACCGTGATCGAGAAACTATTGGCAAGCATTTACTGTTAGATGGATTTCAACTAAATTATCATGTGTGGGATTGTCATGGTGAACGACGTCAAATAAATCCATGTGTTTATCGAGGTTACCAATTTGATGTGGCATCGTCGTCATCATCATCATCGAATATTGTAAGTACGAATAATTTGTTTGAGGGTAATGTAGGAAGGAGTGATGATTACCGTGAAATGGTTCGCGAGGCTTTTGGGATTCGTGATAATGGAAATAATTTTGAGGGTGATGATATGGAGCATATGGATGAGGATGAGGTCACACCGAAATGCCAAATGCAAGGACTCAAAAGTTTTTGATTTATTACGCGATGCGTCGCAGCCTCTATATGAGGGATGTACTGATAAGCACACCAAGTTGGCTGTTATTTCTAAGTTCTTGAGCATGAAAAGTCAGCATAACGTATCGGACGCGTTTTTCTCGGAGTTGATTGAATTTATCAACGAAATACTGCCCGGAGAAGAGGCAACCTTGCCTACGAGCATGTGTAGTGCAAAAGCGATGATGAAAGAGTTGGGGTTACCGTACAGAAAGATTCATGCATGCGAAAACAACTGCATGTTGTTTGATGGTAGATATGAAAAGTTAAATAATTGTAGGGTATGTGGTGCGGGCAGCTCGAAGAACGTGAGGCGAATCAAAACCCAAAGCTAAAAGATTTTACGTTATCTACCAATTCGAGCGGCTCCAACGACTTTACCAGTCCGCGAGAACCGCTAAATTTATGACGTATCATCTTAGAGCTAGTGAGAATTCGATGGGTATTATTGGACATCCATCCCAAGCCGAGGCATGGAAACATGTTGATAAGTGTTATCCTGATTTTGCATGTGAGTATAGAAATGTTCGATTGGGGTTATGTACGAGATGGTTTCAACCCGTTGTCGACTCGGGACAATCATATTCTATGTGGCCTGTATTCATCGTGGTTTATAACCCGCCTCCCGATTTATGCATGAAGGAGGCGTACACTTTCATGCCGTTGCTAATCCTGGTCCAAAGTCACCGGGCCGTAACATTGATGTGTTTTTACGTCCGCGCTTGACGAGTTGAAACATCTATGGAATACGGGCGTGGAAACACTGGGATGCACATCGTAATCGAACTTTAACATGCGGGCACATCTGCTGTGGACAATTAGTGATTTCCCAGCGTACGGAATGTTATCAGGGTGGAGCACGCATGGAAGACTTGCATGCCCGTACTGTATGGAGGATGTTCATAGTTTTCAGCTGACTAACGGGAAGAAAACGAGTTGGTTTGGTTGTCATAGAAGATTTTTACCGCAACGACATGCGCTCCGTAACAACAAGCAATCATGGAAACATACAGATCGAAGGCCAAGATGTGAGTTCAAATCAGGCCACCAGATATTAAGCGAGGTCGAAAACATCGTGTTTCCACCATTCGGGACACCGTGGGATCACATGAGGGCAGACATGTTTGGGAAGCAACATAATTGGATTAAGAAATCGATTTTCTGGGAATTGCCATATTGGGCAGATCTGAAAGTTAGACATTGTCTCGATGTGATGCATATCGAAAAAAATTGTTTCGACAATGTTTTCTACAAAGTTGTCAATCAGAAAGGGAAAAGTAAGGACAACGCAAATTCGAGACGTGATCTAGAAGATTTAGGACTTCGCCCTGAATTGCATTTGGTGACTGATCCTCATAGGAGAGAACCGTTCAAACCAAAGGCGACGTATACTTTAAATGCAGATCAGATTGCGAGTATTTGCTATTGGTTGAAGCATACCGTCAAACTTCCAGACGGTTATGCTTCTAACATTGGGAGGTGTGTTAATACGTCGGTAACACGTTCTACAAGATGAAAACCCATGATTGTCATGTCTTCATGCGAAGTTACTCCCAATCGCTTTGGGGCTATCTCGATGACGGTATTTGGACTACAATATCTGAATTCAGTAAATTCTTCCGACTAATTTGTTCAAAGGATATTCCATTGGACGATGTCGAAAAGTTAGATGAATTTATCGTCGGTACACTTTGCAAACTAGAGAAAATATTCCCTCCATCGTTCTTTGACTCGATGGAACATCTCACGATGCATCTCCCTTGGCATCTTGAACGTGTGGAGTCTGTGTCATCTTTGGTGGATGTATAGTTTCGAAAGGAACATGAAAAGATTGAAAGCAAAAGCGTGAACAAAAGATTCTTGGAGGGCTCCATCATTGAAAAGTTTCTTATCCAGAGGTTGCTATATTCTGCGAGCATTACATGGCAGATAATTATGGAACACGTGTGAACCCCAACATACGTAACGAAATTGTTCCGTTCACAATCCGAGCGGGCTATCAATATTTGATCATCCATCTAAACCAATGGGCGAGCACATTTTCGGGAGTTGACGGTTGCGAAAGGGAACATGTACAAACTTATATTCTGCAAAACTGTCGGGAAGTTGACCCACTTATAGATCGATTCAACGAGTTGGCCCGACGGAATTTTCCAGACTTGGATGACGCTGGTATTGACAATCTCAGACTTGCACAATTCCCTAAATGGTTCAAGAACATGGTTAGTCTTGCACTTGATTGTTTATGGTTTTAAAGATAACCCCAATATGTATGTTGATCTTAAAGCGACATTATTTGTAATGTGCAGGCCTTTGCAAATGAGACAACTCTACCGCCAAAGATTGTACGCCTTGGCCTGCGGACCGAAAGTGCGAGCTAAATCATTTCTGGTCTCGTATGTGAACGGGTACAAGTTTCACACAAAACAATACGGCCAAAGACAAGATGTACGCTGGTGGGCGTCTGCGTCCTCGGAGATACAAATGCGAGAAGACTATATGGATTTCTACGGTTGGATTGACGAAATCATTGTCCTTGATGCAGAGTAACTGAGTATAACGGTCTTCAAGGGTACGTGGTTCTGTACGAATAAAGGCGTCCGTTACGATAAACTTTCAGGGATCATCGATGTTGACTGCACATCCAGACTGTATCCAGAAGATCCATTCATTCTTGCCAGCCAAGCAGAACAAGTGGTTTATCTCGAATACCCTTCAAGAGGCAAAATCTGAAAAGCGGTGGGCAGTTTTCAAAACTAAACCGAGACGCTTTAAGGAAGATTTGATGCAAGTGCCTGAGATAGGTACGGCGAATCCATTGCAACCGTCGACGACAGTTGGTGAAAGTATACGTCCAGGACCAGATGTGACCCCAGTATTATTGGATCGTCAAGCACATCCCGAGCACATAGATCATTTGGACAACCAATCGGACGAAGATGACGATGACGATGATCCGGTCGGAATATAGTAAAATGTATGACGTAATTCGATAATTTTAGATAAATGTATCTTTCGATAAACAACAATTTTAAATTAGTAATCATTCGAATTACAATTTGAGGATGAAATTGCAAGTTCTCAAAACATTTGGATCAAATTATATATTTTTAACGCGTGTACGCCGCGGTATGCCTTTTCAAACCGGCTAAACCCTTCTTCTTCCTCTTCCTCTCGTTTCTTCGGCCTCCTCTGCTCTCCAAACTCCCGGCGACCACCGCTCTCCTCCCTTCCACCGGCGTCTCCGGCCGATTTAGAGCCTTTTTTGCCGCCGCACCGTCAAGATACATCAGGTATGTGTTTATCTCAAGTTGTTTTTGATTTTTTCGGCCACCTCTCGTTTTGTCAAATTTTTTTCTCTAACTTTCGGTTTTTTCGTTTTGCAGGTGCTCCACCATCCTCATTTGCATCTCCAAGTCCATCCTCATCACCAAAACAGGAGGTAACTAGTTTTCTCATTTTTCCTATTTTTTTCGAATTTTTATCTATTTTGTTCGGATTTGATTAAGTAATAGCATTTAATTTATTTAGTTTTTATTTGTTGGGTTGTATTTAGGTTGTTATTAGTTTTTCGGATTTGATTATGTAATTTAGGTTGTTATTAGTTTAAAAATGTTGTTATTAGTTTAAAAATGTTGTTATTAGTTTGTGTAGTTTAGAAATGTTGTTATTAGTTTGTTAGTAAAATGTTGTTAGTTTAAAAATGTTATTAGTTTGTGTAGTTTAGAAATGTTGTTATTAATTTTACAAAATTAGTTTAAAAATGTAATTAGTTTAAAAATACATTTTTACAAAATTAGTTTAAAAATGGTGTTAGTTTAAAAATATAATTTTACAAAATTAGTTTAAAAATGTAATTAGTTTAAAAATACAATTTTACAAAATTAGTTTAAAAATTGTGATAGTTTAAAAAAATAATTTTAAAAAATAAGTTTAAAAATGTAATTAGTTTAAAAATACATTTTTACAAAATTAGTTTAAAAATGGTGTTAGTTTAAAAATATAATTTTACAAAATTAGTTTAAAAATGTAATTAGTTTAAAAATACAATTTTACAAAATTAGTTTAAAAATGGTGTTAGTTTAAAAATATAATTTTACAAAATTAGTTTAAAAATGTAATTAGTTTAAAAATACATTTTTACAAAATTAGTTTAAAAATGGTGTTAGTTTAAAAATATAATTTTACAAAATTAGTTTAAAAATGTAATTAGTTTAAAAATACATTTTTACAAAATTAGTTTAAAAATGGTGTTAGTTTAAAAATATAATTTTACAAAATTAGTTTAAAAATGTAATTAGTTTAAAAATACATTTTTACAAAATTAGTTTAAAAATGGTGTTAGTTTAAAAATACAATTTTACAAAATTAGTTTAAAAATGGTGTTAGTTTAAAAATATAATTTTACAAAATTAGTTTAAAAATGTAATTAGTTTAAAAATACAATTTTACAAAATTAGTTTAAAAATGGTGTTAGTTTAAAAATATAATTTTACAAAATTAGTTTAAAAATGGTGTTAGTTTAAAAATATAATTTTACAAAATTAGTTTAAAAATGTAATTAGTTTAAAAATACAATTTTACAAAATTAGTTTAAAAATGGTGTTAGTTTAAAAATATAATTTTACAAAATTAGTTTAAAAATGTAATTAGTTTAAAAATACATTTTTACAAAATTAGTTTAAAAATGTTGTTACTTTAGAAATATAATTTTACAAAATTAGTTTAAAAATGTAATTAGTTTAAAAATACATTTTTACAAAATTAGTTTACAAATGTTGTTATTACTTTAGAAATATAATTTTACAAAATTAGTTTTAAAATGTTGTTAGTTTAAAAATACAATTTTACAAAATTAGTTTAAAAATGTTGTTACTTTAGAAATATAATTTTACAAAATTAGTTTTAAAATGTAATTAGTTTAAAAATACATTTTTACAAAATTAGTTTTAAAATGTAATTAGTTTAAAAATACATTTTTACAAAATTAGTTTAAAAATGTTGTTAGTTTAAAAATATTATTTTACAAAATTAGTTTAAAAATGTTGTTACTTTAGAAATATAATCTTACAAAATTAGTTTAAAAATGTTGTTAGTTTAAAAATATAATTTTACAAAATTAGTTTAAAAATATAACTTTACAAAATTAGTTTAAAAACTTCTGCAAAAGTTTACAAAATGAAACTTATGTTCGTTTTTAAATGTTTTTGAGATATGGCGTCCACTCCCGATGGTTCGGTAGGGATGAGTCGGGTCAGTTCCCGGGGCGGACATTCGACCGTAGTTCCCGTGGTCGATCATCGAGGTTATCCCGACCACGTACGACGGACTCTCCTGGGGGGTCCGGCGATTCGGTGCATCAGGATGCACCGAACGATGACGCTACACCTCCACTGCATGATGATGTTGCACCTCCACCGCAGCGGCCACGTATATTGTCGCAGCCCCGCCTCCACTACCTCCGCCGGTCGCAGCCCCGACGGACGCCTTATAGTCCGCATCGCACGGTAAGTCTCTAACATAGAAGATTTTGCTATATCCTTTAGTTACATGTTTCATTACCGATCACGGTTTCGTTAATGTGCGGTTTGCATTCGGAGCGAGATCACGCGCGCGCTTTCGAATGTCGTCGCGAACCACTTCTCCGATTCCCTCCCAAATACTACCAGCAGACGGCGGACGAGCTTGCCGCTTGGGCAAATAAGTTCGCGGTACTTTAATAATTATTAATATTTCATATATTACATTAATTAATACTAATACTTGTTATAAATTACTTAGGATAATGACGTTGTCTTTTAAATTTAAATGCAGAACAACATGTGTGGGATGAGCCGGGCTTTACGGAGAAGTTGCACTCCGGTTTGCGGAGTTCTACGAGAACACGCAGAACAATATTCGAAAGAAGTGCAAGCGATTGCATCCGCTGATCCAGGACAATCGACTACTGGATTGGCTACCGCTCATCCCGGCTCGCCTCAACCGGACAAGTGGAGGATCTTTGCTCGAGTACTACAAAAGAACGACTTCAAGGAAGAATCCCAGAAGAACAAAAGGAATGCGAGTAGCCTGAATCGTCCGAAGATTAAGTCGTTTGGCAACAAGTCCAAACAGAGAGTTTATGAGGACTTGGTAATATTCTTTACCCAGTTCATTATTTAAACATCTAATTTTAATTTATTTAATTTATGAACAAATTAATTACTTTATAAATATTGTTGGACGAGCAAACAAGTGGGCACGGCTACGGCAGGAGGAGTTCGGGAGGCATGGCTTGGGAAGGAATCGGCCGTTCTGGTATTATTCATTCGTTTTCCTCAATTCAAATTACCGTCTCTTTTAATATTATTTAACGTAAGTTTATTTTTGTTATTACTTAGGAGGAGTATAGGACGCGTCTCATTACCAAGTATGGGCCAAATGGACCGTTCCCAGCGATCGATGACGAGATCTACAAATCTGTTGTGGGTGGGCCCACTCGAGGACGCTGGATCGGTGTCCCGCCACAAATTGCCCATCCGGAGCGGTTCGAGGAACCTCTGCGATCTCGTGTAATTAAATTGTCGTTTAATTAATTTCTATAATTTGAGTTATTTTTTTATGTAGTAGATTTCAATTTTTAAAACACGTTAACTTTCAGCGAGAATGAGCTTGAGGACCGTCATCGGCGGGATACGGATGCGATGCGTGACCGCCCGACCGGCTTGCCGCGGCCGAATGTGAGGTTGGTGATCTTGAGGCTTGGAAGACGGATGCATTGCGATCCTTTGATTCAGCCGTCGGCAACATCCGGTCGGCTATGCGTCTGGGGTATATCCCGCCTAACGTGATGCCGCGAGATCCCTTATCACTGGATCTTCCTCCGGGCCTCCGCCCTTCCGGCAGCGGCCGCCTCGGCACTTCCGGCACCGTCGTCTCAATACTACCAAGATCCGCCGCAATTCCAGCGGCCGCCGTCGCACCACTTCCGGCCGCCGCGGCACCACTTCCAGCAGCGCCGCAAAGACCACATCCAATGGCCGTCCCAAAGCCCTTCCAAAGGCCCTTCCAGCATCGCGACCTAATGTCACTGGGCACGGGCTTCACACACCCGACGGGATTATCGGCCGGAGATGCGAGATCCACAACAAATCCCACACCCGGCGGCAGCAGCAGCAGCAGCAGCGGGCCATTCATGGACATTGGGGACGACGACTTTGTTGATTACTTCAACCCTACTGACCCAAACGCGGATCAGACCGACGGTTTTTAGGGTTTCTGTAAATAATAATTAGATTTTGTTGTAATAAACTATTTACTATATTTATAATTATATTTTTGCATTGTTATTAAATTTTAAATACATTTTACTATATATATGAACTATTTACCATATATATAAACTATTTACTATATATATAAACAATTTACTATATATATAATTATATATATAAACAATATACCCAAAAAACGCTTACCGCGGCCTTGTGCGCATCCAGGCCGCGGTATACGATGCCGCCGTCATAGTCATAGTCGCTGCGCGCGGCAAAGCGCGGGCAAAGCGCTGCGTGCCTCGGCCGCGCCACCGAAGCAACCGGGGACGATTTTACGCGGGAATACCGCGGCCTATCCAGGAATGGCACGCGTGCGTGCGGCGTTACCGCAGATTTGGCAGCGGTACACGCTGCTTTAACGGCGTAGTGTGTTCATGATTAATAATTGTTGTTTCGAGTTAAACGGATCACCTAATGAATGATTAAGGCCATTGATGTATGATATATAATTTGAGTGTGCAAAGTTTGTCAATGTTTCATACTCCCTCCGTCCCATAAAGGTTGTCAACATTATTATATTGGATTATCCCACAAAGGTTGTTAATTTTTATAAAACAGAAACTTTTCACTATCACTTTCACTAAATTACCTTATTTATCATTACCATTTTAAACACTCATTTTCATACACTTTTTTTATACCAAGGGTAAAAAGGTTAACACATTACTATTCTCTTACTTTACTTAATATCTGTGCTCAAACAAATCCTGCAACCTCTGTGGGACGGAGGGAGTATTACAATGGTATAGAATATACTCGTGTAAATATAATAGATTAATCTCATAATTTATAATCCATATATATGTAAAACTAATTTGCAATTCACATTTAAGCATAGTAAAGTCCATCTATAATTAGAAAACATAATTTAATTATTTCAAATAGTACGCGCGAGTAATTAATTTTTTTAATTCGAGAGATTAAATATTCAAGTGATTAGTGCACTTGAATTAATATACAATGGTGCCATATCATATCAACCAAATTAATCAGCTCAAAGTCATTTTCATTGTTGAAGTCAATTGCTTTGCTTGACACAGCTGGGTCAAGCTATATTCCATTATTTCCTCTTCACTTCACCACTTCCTCTTCCGTCGTCCTATGATTTTTTCTTCTCCCCTAGGCCCAGCTTTATATGTCCCATTTTCATTATCATTTGTTATTCTATCTACAAAATACTCCTCTCGAGTCTTTTTATTTGTTACATTTTCCTTTTTGAAAAATGACTAATTAGTAACTGCCATGTTTTTCAGGAAACATTTCTACATTCATTTAGTACTATATATATCACTGTTCTTTACTTTAATTTTATTTCCATTAATTTAGTTCAACTTAATTAATTCTAATAAAATTAAACTTCTCCTCCACTCATTTCTACACAATCTCCAATAACTCTGCTAAATTATCAAAATTATACTATTAGATGGTTGGAATTGAAAAACTATAAATCTTTGACTATGAAGCTTCAATTTTTGTACTCAAAACAAACAAAATTATTAAATTGGGACAGATGAGATGGATATAAAAAATAAATAAAAGTAGGACGGATGGTCCTAGGTGTCAAAAGCTAACCCGGTCTGATTACCCTCCCGAACCCGACCCGATCTGACAAAAAAAGTAACGACCCGAATGACCCGAAACCAACGCAATCCGAAATGACCCGAAACTCGAACCCGACTTGACCCAAATCTCAAACACGATTAACCCGAATCCAAACCTGATCTGACCCGAATCCGAACCCTAAGAAACCCGAAATAAACTATCATCGTAACAAAACATGATCATCTAATGCTTACTATCATCATAACAAAATAAACTACTATCATTCATTGTCTAAACTCTAAAACAAGAAAATGGTAGTAAATAACGTCAATTGTGCATAAATGACCAAAAACAATTGTGCATAATGTCTGATTTCTCTTCAATTTTGTTAGAACGATTCCGCGAAATAGATTTATTTTAAACTCCAACAAAAATGAGAAAGGAAAATGTGTGAATAATTTTCTTAGTATATCATTGTTGTATATATGAATATAAAATACGTAGCATTATTTATAAAAAATATAAATATAAAGAATAAAAGTTTAGTTTGAAAATTTCAGCTACTCCAACTTAGATCGACGAAACTCGATCTTAAACCCGTAGAAACCTGAATTTGGACCAGAAGAAACCTGAACTTAGACCAGGAGAAACTTGAACTTGGACCAGGAGAAACCCGAAATTTGACCCGAAGAAACCCGACCTGGACTGAAAAAACCCGAATTACCTGAATCTGAACCCGACTTGACCTGAAGTAAACTCAACCCGATGACGACCTGAATCAGAATAACACGAACCCGACATGACCCAAAATCAGCTCAACCCGAATGACTCGAACCCAAACCCTACCCGACCAGAAAACAGCCCAACCCAAAACCCGACCTGACCCGTCCAATTGACAACCCTTCACTTGCTAGAGTGACCGCTTTATTTTCTTTCATTTCATTTGGTAACAATTTGGTCATTGTTTCGTTTTAGTGATCAAACCAACTTCTAATGCACAGAAACCTAGCTCCCTCTGAAACCTAATAATAAATTAATCAGCAGATGTTTGATTAAAAAGTAATCCATATGTAGACCTCCACCACTTTTTGTTGTTAAAAAAAATAAAATAAAAATAAGTACGTACATGATCATATATATAAATACTACTAATTTACTACTAATTTGTTGATGATCTATTTTTGAAACAATATTAATTATAGTGGTGCAAATTTAAACAACACACACATGCAGCAGTGGGTTAATCCAGCTAGCGGAAGAAAAGATGAGTAATTAATTGAGCAGGTTATTGGATGGATTAATTGCATGCAAAATGGTCAATGTCATCGCGTGAGGTTACAGATCTATTAACCACCCACCACCCACCACCGTCTTCCAGTACCGCCCCGATATCCGTAGCCAACCAAAGGAACGGCTTGCTTGCGCGTCCACCAGGTTGACCGGTCAGCCACAGGCTCGTGGTCGTGTGTGTGTGTATGACAATGAACCCGATCGAAGACTGACTGTTTGACCACCCACCGGCCAGGGCCAGTGATGATGGGAAACATTTGGACTTTATTTCGCTCGCTTTTCACCGGAGGACTGGAGGAGGAGACCACCTTCCATTCTCTCTTGCCTCATTGTTTTTTTCTTTTTCTTTTTCTTTTTTTTTCAAATTTGTGTCGGAAAAATACTACTGCACGCACATGTCGTAACGAAGAGCTCTCCATAAGATTGATTTGTTTGGAGATCAATCGTTGGACCAACTCTGGAGTCAATGGGCCAACTATGGTTGGGCTCAAGTCCAACATTCAAATTCATTCTGTCGCTATGAGGATGACTTGGCCCAGACATCGGCCCATACATTGGGCCTAACAGTTCTACCTCTTTACCCCATTCAACTTATTACAATCTGCACTCTATAGTCTTTACGTTATAATCCGGGGTACGGTAGCTCCAATACCCAGAGTAAAAGACTGTAAATAATTCACAGGTATACATGGAGTTGAATTATACAGGACTGCAATTTTAGCTGCTCCCTTTATAGGAGCCCTCCCTAAGGATGATAGGAAGTAATTTTCCAATTGACTTTTACATTCAAGACCCTTATCAGCAGCCTTGTGGTAAAATTCAAGAAGAGACAACTTAGTGGGTCGCACACAAAACTGTACCGTGAATTGAAAGGAGAGTGACCAAAAAAGAGAGGGAGAAATAAAAAGAAAAAGGACTTTCACTTTGTAGCTCAAGTTTATTTGCCTCTCACTGCCAGCTATATGTCTTGCTTATATTTTTAATCTCTCTTCGTCCTCAAAAAATAGATATGTATTTGTCTTTGTTGCTTCATAGTATTTAATCTATGATTTTTTTCATGAGTGTTTAGGCCTTTTAAGTAAAATAAGTCTTATCCATATAATTTCAAGTTTAAATTTTCTAAATATATTTGTTATGAATATTTTTTTACTATTTCTCTTTATAAATATTTAAGTCAAACACTGAACCTTAAAACATAAAAGTCAAATGTATACTCCTATATCTTTTGAGGACGTAGGTAGTATAAGATTAGATTAATTCAGAAGTGTCTCTTTCTTGCATACACATTTAGCGCATCCGAATCAAGAGCAACGCAAAAGAGACTTAAGAGACTTGCAATGCAAGATATTCCAAGAAAGAAGGGCGCAGACAGATTAGAAACAGTATATAGTATATCATATATACTACAACATAATTTTCGTTTTGCTTTGTTTTGTTTTGTTTTGTTTTGTTTTGTTTTTTTCTAGACGGTAAAGAATCAACCAAACCAGAGACTGGCCAAAGTTAAACCTGCACCACCAAGTTGTACTTGCCTCTTTTCTCATCCCGATTGTCCGTCCATCCTCCGAAGCAAGGTCTAAGTTTCAACCTGAAGATTGTTCTGCCAAGTCTACTCCATCTTGATGCTGGGTTAATACAATGTCAGGTACTTCCTCAATGTCCCGTTCTGGCTGATATTTCGTGATAAAGTTGACAAATGAAAAAACAATAAAGTTAACTTCACAACATGAACAGAGGGTGACAGTGTTTACTACCTGACAGAATTCCAACAGACGCCATAGGAGAAAATCGATGATCATGACGAAGCAAAAGATTTTACCAGCCCATGCACCACAAGAGAGATGCCTATCACAGAAGCAAAGGCACAAAGCTTTATATCATCTAACAAAATAAACATATCAAAAGCTTAATGTATTTCCATAGTTTACCACTAGATACAATCCAATTGCTTTATTTATGAGAACATGCACTGGTATTAGCGCTAGAGCAAGTGACTGATCACTTTGTTTCTTGATAATTATCTATATAAAATGTGTGCCAAAACCTCCAGCTCATTAGAAATCATACAAAAGTAATAACATAAACATCACATGAGATATTGGATTTTCAGATTATAGGACTACTTTCCATTGATATGATTCAAGTTGATGTTACAATTTTAATCTTGTAATGGGACATGGCTATAGCAATCATCTCAACTCATCGCCATCTCACGATATTTTCCATGCAAGTTGTGAGAAAACCTATGATGAATTGACAATACGATTTGAAATTTCATCTCATTATTCCTTCATAAGAGGTTGCAATCTTGTTGTCCCAAGTAGGCAGCCAAGAGGGGGGTGAATTGGTTGGCCTCAAAAACTTTTCGTTTTAACAAAACCGAAAGAACCAACTCGATGTCAACCCGTTTAGAAACGCGAAACTTAGCAAGAATGAAAACGACACCAGGGTTTATAGAGGTTCGGTCTGAGACCTACGTCCTCTCCTCAAGTCAACAACTTGAGAGTTCTTCCACTATACTTTAACAAGGTTACACCAAGAAAAGTACAAATAGTTTTTCCCAAGGCTCAACTAAAAACCTAACTATGGTTTTCCCAAGGCTCACCAAAAAACCTAACACACACCCAAAATAGTTTTCCCGAGGCTCACTAAAAACCTAAAACAAATCCCAGTTTGGTTTTCCCGAGGCTCACCAAAACAAACCTAAAAACACTTTGATTTTTACGAAAATCTAAACCTGTTGAGGTTTTATCGAAAACACACAAAACGGTTTTTCAAAACAATTTTTCTCTCTCTCGAAATAACCCAGAAAAGCTACAAAGATGATGAAGCTAGTTCTTCTGAAGATTGATGCTGGAGAGCTTGACTTGACTTGCTTTGCTTATGAAACGAAAACTTGAATGCTTGTCAAGAGGAGAAGTTGTTCTTCGTAAGTTCGAAGTCGGTATTTAAAGACTCATAGGAGGAGCGTCTTGGAGCTTCTGCAACGTCTTTCTTCGTTTTGAAATCCAGGTAAAAACGCCAGGTTTATCTCCATCAGAATCGGCTGGAAGCTGAAGACGAAAACCAAGGAGAAGAGTCCTACACGAACTCAACAACTTTTAAACCTGTTTATGCGCTAATGGGCTGAATTCGAAATTCAAACAAGAGGCCCATTAGGAGTAAAGCGAAGCCCACAAGCAGTTTATGAATTTAAAGACTAAATGTTTGAAACATACACATACTTTTCTAAACTTTACAAAAAGTCCCAAAACTTTGTTATCATCAAAATCCTTAAAGCCAACAATCTCCCCCTTTTTGATGATGACAAAACATTTTAGAGTTTTGAGAAATTGTTTGAAAATCTCCCCCTAAGTAAAACACATTTTGAAAATTTGTGAACATCAAACTCTTTGAAAACTCTTTGTAAAATCTCCCCCTTAGTAAAACATTTTTAACTCATAGGCGAAAGCAAGAATTTAAGCAACTCAGCATCAATAACAGAATAAGCTCTCAGTAGCACAGTAGCATTTTCTAAACTCATCACTTACCTCATAAACTCCTAAACAACTTCTCCCCCTTTGTCAAAATCAAAAACAATAAATCAAATAAGACAAGTGATGCAACCAGATTAAAGCATAGTAGAAGTGTAGCAGCAATATGTGTGTACAATCCCAGAGAATTTAAAAGTGAACAAGTTCTGAAAAGTAGAAAGGAGAATCCAGAATTTAAAAACAGATAGGAACAAAGTAGTTGAAAACAGGTTTTTCAAGGCTGGGTTGGGGACTGGGGAGGAGTAGTCCAAGACTCTGCTGGGTCGGCTGGAATGGTCTCATCATGAACAAGCACTTCTGGTGTCACAGCTGGTGGTGTCTCAACGGGTTGAGCTGCTGATTCAGATTCCTCAGCTGCAGCCTCAACACGTTTAGATGCTTGTTCCCTGATGATTCTTTCTCGATTTTGCTGTCGAGCAACCCTTACCGCACTGTTTTCCCTTAGCTTAGCCAGAGCCAGATCGTGCTTGCTTTGGATCCTCACCCATGTGCCATCTGCAGCTTGCTTGAATCCACTTTTCTTTACAGTAGTGCTGATGAGGTATGTGGAGCTCTCCCAGGTTTCCATCCCAGCTTCTGTTCCGGGTACCTTGTTCTGCTCAAGGAATCCACTGATTAGAGTAGCGTAGGGCATGTGCTCTCCATGACTTCCCTCAACAGAGAGTCCGAGAAGTTGGACTACTCTTCTGCCGAAGTCTATTGGCATTCCGTGAATAACCTTGTACATTAGGCACAAGTCACCCCAAGTGACTATTTGTGTACCTTCCTTCGGAAACAGAATTGCTCCAAGAACCCAATGCAGTACCCTGTGGCTTAGCTGAGTAAACATCATAGAAGTAAATTGGTAGGGCAGGGCATCCAAAGGAATTCCTAGATCACCAAAAAAATATACAAAAGCAGTGTTTCTCAGCTCTGGAGTGTCGGGGTCCTCTGCCACACAATCTAGGACTCCTAAAGCAGCTGAAAACTGATCATGTGTGATCTTTATAGTTCTCCTTTGAACCCTAGTCACTATGCTCAGTTCATCCGAGGTCACTTTCAGTCTAGACAAGAATTCTGAAACTAAAGCTCGAAAACCCCTTGCTTTTGCTGAGACGAATGGCATCAGGCCATAAAAGTCTAACCACTCATTCACTTCACTTATCTTGAAAGCCTCAACTGATTCCCTAGTTATATAGCAATTTCGGAGAAAGACTGAGAACTTAGGGTTTACCTCAACAGGTTGAAACCGTGCTGTTCGTGGAGTCTCTGATTTCTTTGTCTTCTTGGCGGTGGCAATGGCAGTCTTTGGTTTCTTTGCAGAAGGGGAACTGGAGAAGGCTGCTCGCTTGCGTTTCCCAGAGGAGGAAGTGGCAGGAGCGGCCAAAGTAGACTTCCCCTTTGAAGAGGGTTTTGTCGCAAGTCTTTGCAAACCGGCCCCTCGTTTGCGGGTTCTGCTCGAAACTGGGGCTGTAGGCCTACTTTTCTTGTTCTTTAACCCTGCCATGAAGCTCGCCAGAGTTTCTTCAAACTCATCCTCCTCCTTCGAGGAGACGCTAACCACAGATGAAGAAGCGCTACAGACTGGACTCGCCACGGGGCTGAACTCTGGTGCGACCGGCGGCGGTCCTGGGAGAGTTTATCCGAGCCCAAGTCCTAGCCGAGCTAGATTTTCGGCAACTTGGGTCAGGAAATCCTGGTCTTCCAGGGATTTATCTTCAACTTCAGTGACTGATTTCATCGGGTTGAGACCTACAAGGGTTTCTGAAACAGTCGTCTTTGCTCGCGCCTGAACTCGAAAATCACCGTCGCTACTCGTACTGCTTGTATAATGCGGTTGATCCGCCGGTGAAGAACCAGAAGTCGGAGCAGCAGGATTCGAATTTGAGGCTGAAGACATTCTGAGCGATTTGGGGGTTTAGGGTTACAGTGAATGGGAACAGAATGGGTTTAGGAGAGGGCTGAAAGTAAAAACCGATAAATAGGTTTTTGCAAAATTAGACCTTTCCCTTTTCGAAACTCAAAACATCCCCTTTTAAAAAAAACTCTTTTAGAAGCGAGAAAACGTTTGGTTAACAAAAACGTTTGGCCTTTCAACAAAAATGACAATTCTGGGATATTCATGTACACAATTAATATAAAGGAAATTGTGTTTTGCAATTTGTGAAATTAATTTTCACATTGCTTAACATTTATCCTTTTTGACTCTCTATGGGTTTAGAGATACATACCTGATTTTCACCTTGGATTGGTCATGCCCAATTCTCTTCTGATGAAAGTGAACCTCTCTTCATTTAGAGGTTTTGTGAAGATGTCCGCTAGCTGATGATTTGTATCAACAAACTCAAGTAGAACATCTTCGTTAGCAACATGTTCTCTAATAAAGTGATACCTTACCTCAATGTGTTTAGCTCTTGAATGGTGGACTGGATTTTTGGCTAAACAAATTGCACTTGTATTATCGCAATTAATGGGAACTTTTCTAAAATTGAAACCAAAATCCTTCAATTGTTGTACCATCCACAAGATTTGAGCTACACAACTTCCTGCAGCTATGTACTCAGCTTCTGCGGTTGATAAAGCAACTGAATTTTGTTTCTTTGAAAACCAAGAAACTAAGCAGTTTCCCAAAAATTGACACGTTCCGCTTGTGGATTTTCTATCCACTTTGCTTCCTGCAAAGTCTGCATCAGTAAAGCCATGAAGCTCAAACAAGGTATCTTTAGAGTACCATAATCCGAGAGTAGGAGTGTCAACTAAGTATCTGAAGATTCTTTTGATGCAATGCAAGTGAGATTCTTTAGGGTTAGATTGAAATCTTGCACAAAGACATACACTAAAGAGAATATCAGGTCTACTTGCAGTAAGATAGAGTAGAGAGCCAATCATGCTTCTATAAAGCTTCTGCTCAACCTGTTTACCCTTGGAATCTTCATCCAATTTTACCGTTGCACTCATAGGTATTGGGCTAGGCTTTGCTGTAGTGTAGCCAAATTTCTTCAAGATATCCTTTATGTACTTGGCTTGACTTATAAAAATCCCTTCCTTTGATTGCTTTATTTGTAATCCAAGGAAGTAGCTTAGTTCGCCCATCATGCTCATCTCGAATTCTCACTGCATTAAATCAGAAAACTCCTTGCACAAGGATTGATTAGTTGCACCAAATATTATATCATCAACATAAATTTGCACAAGCAACATATCCTTCTCACAAGACTTAATGAAAAGAGTATTGTCGACTTTTCCTCTTGTAAAACCATGATCAACTAAGAAAGTGCTCAACCTTTCATACCAAGCTCTAGGAGCTTGCTTTAAACCATAAAGAGCCTTTTTTAATCTGTAAACATGGTTTGGAAAGTGAGGATCTTCAAAACCGGGAGGTTGTTCTACATAAACTTCCTCTTTTATAAACCCGTTTAGAAAAGCACTTTTTACATCCATTTGAAAAAGTTGAATGTTCATGAAGCATGCAAACGCACAAAGCATCCTTATTGCTTCAAGTCTAGCCACAGGAGCGTAAGTTTCGTCATAGTCAATCCCTTCCTCCTGTGAATAGCCTTTGGCAACTAGCCTTGCCTTATTTCTAGTGACAATACCATTTTCATCAAGCTTGTTCCTAAAGACCCATTTAGCACCAACTATTGAGTGGTCTTTTGGTCTTTGTACTAAAGTCCATACCTCATTCCTTTTGAACTGATTCAGCTCTTCTTGCATGGCGTTTATCCAGTTTTCATCTTGTAGTGCTTCATCTATGGTTTTGGGTTCTACAAGAGAAACAAAGGCATTAAACGCACAAAAATTCTTTAAAGCTGAACGAGTCATTACCCCTTGGGTTATATCACCCAGAATGTTCTCCTGAGGGTGGCTGGATTTATGCTTGAATTTCCATTCGTGAGGTAGGCCTTGAGTCGTCTGAACCGCGACTGAATCTTGATCTGCTGGTTCCGTCTCAACGGGTTGAGACGTACTCTCCGCATTGTTTTCTTTCTGAGTTTCAGCTGGATCGTCATTCTGACCTTCAGGAATATCATCCTCTTCTCTGAAAGCAGTGTTAGTCTCATCGAAAACAACATGTATAGATTCCTCTACCTTCAAGGTTCGTTTATTGAAGACTCTAAAAGCTCTACTCTTTAAAGAATAACCAAGAAATATTGCCTCATCATTTTTTGAGTCAAATTTCCCTAGTTGCTGTTTATCCAGATTCAGAACAAAGCATTTACAACCGAAGGTATGAAAATGAGAAATATTCGGCTTCTTACCCTTCCATAGCTCATAAGGGGTCTTGTTTAGGATAGGCCTAATCAAGACTCTATTGAGTATGTAGCATGAGGTGCTTGCTGCTTCTGCCCAAAAGTATTTAGGAAGAGAGTAGTCATTGAGCATTGTTCTTACCATTTCCCCGATGGTGCGATTTTTCCTTTCCACCACACCGTTTTGTTCGGTGTCCTTGCACAAGAGAGATTGTGAGATATACCAAGAGAAATACAGAACGATTCCATTTCAGAATTAACAAATTCTCCACCATTGTCACTACGTATAGCAACAATTTTCTTACCTTGCTCATTTTGAACTTTCTTGACAAAGTTGACAAAATTCTCGCAAGTCTCACTTTTCTTAGCAAGGAAGAATGTCCAGGTATATCTTGAATAATCATCAACAATAACTAGACAGTAACGTTTACCTCCAAGGCTTGTAGTTGAGATGGGGCCGAAGAGATCCATGTGTAGAAGTTCTAGTACTCCTGTTCCTGTAGTCGTCACAACCTGTTTAGACTTGAATGAAGCTCTTGTTTGTTTGCCTTTCAAGCAGGCTGCGCACTCTTTGTCCTTATCAAACTTGATTTTTGGCAATCCTCTTACTAGATCCTTCTTCAGCAGCTTTGCAATTGTATACATACTTGCATGACCTAATCTTTTATGTCACAACCAACTTTCATCTTTGTTAGAAGCAATGAGGCATTTTACATTGAATGAATATAGGTCATCTAAGTCAAAGGTGTACACATTTCCACATCTCTTTCCAACGAATTTAGTGCAGTTGGACGATTTATCCAATACATGGCATTGATCGGATTTGAATATAACATGGTAACCACTATCACAAAGTTGACTAATACTCAACAAGTTGTGTTTTAGTCCTTCAACAAGTAAGACATTGTTTATAGCCGAAGAACCAACCTTACCAACCTTACCAATACCAAGTATTTGACCTTTGCTATTGTCACCAAAGGATACCGTCCCTCCTTTCCTTGGGGTAAAGCTGAAAAACTTACTCTTATCCCCGGTCATGTGTCTTGAGCAGCCGCTGTCCAAGTACCATGTGTGTTTCTTCAGGACCTAAACAGGTTGAACATTGCATCTGACTTTTGGTACCCACACTTTCTTGGGTCCATAAGGGTTAGTCACATTTTTAATAACCCAAACTTGTTTGACCCCATGCAAAATACGTCTATTTCTAAAGAGACACTCAAATTTACTATGTCCCTTTTTACGACAGGTCTCACAAGTTATATAAGTGACATTTGCAAACCTTGTTTGAAAACTAGGTCTCTTTTGTTCATATCCTATTCCGGTCCTATCATGGTAAGACTTCTGACTTCCTAGCATGCTGTTCAGGTTCTTTTCACCATTTACGAAACCGGATAAAGTCTTTTCCAGCTTTTCATTTTTAACCTTCAGTTTTGTTACCTCTTCTAACAACCTTGCATTATCGGTTTTAAGCCTCTTAATGAGAGTATCGTAGTCCTGACATACCTCAGCAAATTCTTCTAGCATTTGCTTCCTCTCATTAACATATGAAGAACTGGAAGAGTTAAAAGACTCAGCATCACTCGTTACCTCAGATTCCGCAGTAGCCATTAGGCACGTCTCAACGGGTTGAGATATCTGCTGCTCGGTGTCAACAGGTTGACAGCTCATGAATGTGATGCTTTCTTCGCCTTCTGTCAGGCATAAGTGTGCTTCTTCCTCCTCATTTGAGGTTGAATCATCTGAGTTCGAACAGCTATCACTCCAGGCGGCCATTCCCTTCAATCCAGGTTTCCTCTTCTTGAAGGTTCTCTTTTTGTCTGAGTTTTCCTTCTGTTTCTTTGAGTTACCTTCATTTGCGGGGCAGTCGAACTGCATATGACCTTTTCCACTGCAGTTGTAACAGATTGGTGGTTTGAAGGGGCTTCTCCTTTTGTCCTTCATTTGTTGGTACCTTACTTTGTACTTGAGCAACTTCTTGATCTTTCTTGCTATCATGGCCGTTTCATCGCCTGTCTCTTCCTCATCTGTAGAACTCTCTTCTGATTCTTTTGCCTTCAGAGCAATAGACTTATTTTTCCTGTTCATCTTTTCATCTTCTCTATCCTTCATTTCATAAGTCATTAGTTTGCCAAATAATTCATCAACACTAATGGTTTTGATACTACCTCCTTCACTTATAGCCTCCACGGTACTTCTCCATGATGGTGGTAAGCTCCATAGAATTTTTCTTACCAATTCTTCACTCTTGTAGATCTTACCGTATTGTCTCAAGGGTGTGATTATCTCATTGAACCTTCTGTGCATGTCCGCAATGGTCTCCTTTGGATCCATGGCAAACATTTCATAAGCTTTGACCAACATGAACATCTTGGTGTCCTTGACTTGGTCCGTTCCTTCGTAGGTCACTAGAAGCTTGTTCCATATCTCATGTGCACTATCATAAGCAGAGACAATATTAAAAACATCAGGAGTTAAAGCACAAAGAATTACATTTACCGCTTTGGCGTTTAAGGTGCATAGTTTGTCATCGTCAGGAGTGTAGTCCTTGAGAGGTTTCGGCTCAACTATTCCATCATCAGTAACAATGGTTGGAATGTGAGGTCCTGCTTTAATGATTCTCCATAGATGATGATCTTGCACCTGAATGTGGTTTTGCATTCTTGTCTTCCACCAGTTGAAGTTTGCTGAATCAAAGCGGTGGTGGTCTAGATGGGTTGTACCCTTCAAGAATCATGCTTGGAACCGATGCCATTTGATCTTTGGATCTGAAACCGCGAGGTTTTATCACAGATCACCGTGCGCTCTGATACCAATTGTTGTCCCAAGTAGGCAGCCAAGAGGGGGGGTGAATTGGTTGGCCTCAAAAACTTTTCATTTTAACAAAACCGAAAGAACCAACTCGATGTCAACCCGTTTAGAAACGCGAAACTTAGCAAGAAACAAAACGACACCAGGGTTTATAGAGGTTCGGTCTGAGACCTACGTCCTCTCCTCAAGTCAACAACTTGAGAGTTCTTCCACTATACTTTAACAAGGTTACACCAAGAAAAGTACAAATAGTTTTTCCCAAGGCTCAACTAAAAACCTAACTATGGTTTTCCCAAGGCTCACCAAAAAACCTAACACACACCCAAAATAGTTTTCCCGAGGCTCACTAAAAACCTAAAACAAATCCCAGTTTGGTTTTCCCGAGGCTCACCAAAACAAACCTAAAAACACTTTGATTTTTACGAAAATCTAAACCTGTTGAGGTTTTATCGAAAACACACAAAACGGTTTTTCAAAAACAATTTTTCTCTCTCTCGAAATAACCCAGAAAAGCTACAATGGTGATGAAGCTAGTTCTTCTGAAGATTGATGCTGGAGAGCTTGACTTGACTTGTTTTGCTTATGAAACGAAAACTTGAATGCTTGTCAAGAGGAGAAGTGTTTCTTCGTAAGTTCGAAGTCGGTATTTAAAGACTCATAGGAGGAGTGTCTTGGAGCTTCTACAACATCTTTCTTCGTTTCGAAATCCAGGTAAAAACGCCAGGTTTATCTCCATCAGAATCGGCTGGAAACTGAAGATGAAAAGCAAGGAGAAGAGTCCTACACGAACTCAACAACTTTTAAACCTGTTTATGCGCTAATGGGCTGAATTCGAAATTCAAACACGAGGCCCATTAGGAGTAAAGCGAAGCCCACATGCAGTTTATGAATTTAAAGACTAAATGTTTGAAACATGCACATACTTTTCTAAACTTTACAAAAAGTCCCAAAACTTTGTTATCATCAAAATCCTTAAAGCCAACATATCAGGCTATAAACAAATGAAACGAAAATATACTACATGAAATAATGCATGCAGTGTATAGCATAACATGTGAAACAGGTTTACAGTCCATTAAAAAATTATGGCTGTACATGAATTAGCTGGGTAAACACTAAACCCAAAGGAGGGGGGTGGGGGTGGTGGTGGGTTGTGGGGGAGTACTCTTGCAACCTTCAGACAATCAGGGAAGTTATGTTTAACGCCAAGGCCAGCAGAAGGAGCATCAACGTGCAATCAAGATAAAATATGGGATAAAGAAAAACACAATCTTACCTGTTCAAAAATATATGGCCAGAAACCAGAACATCACGTACATGAGCATGTGGCACAGCACCTAGCATCTCAACTCTATCTTGAAGTGAATGTTTCTCCCTCATCTCCTCTAACCGCACTCTTTTAGGTCCATCTCCTCCAACAATGAAACGAACCTTTAAAAGAATTCCAATGAGATAAATTTTCCCCTTATGTAGTACGCTATTTCTGAATCAATGCCATTATTAGTTTCTATAAGAGGACTTTATGCAAGGATAAATACTCTCAAACAGGATAAACAAACATTATAAACTGAGAATAACATGGAAGCAGAAGTTATTTACAGAAACATTCAAAGAAATAGACAGCAAAAAGCTACCATAAACCTATTTTCTCAATGTATTTAGCAAGTTACGAGATTTCCACTTGACCAGAAAAATTCATTTCAAGTACAGAACCCTATTGTCAAGTTGGTATTATCAGTTCCACACATCAATGGTAATTTGAATCAGTTCCCAACATCTCGCTTTCCTTTTCAACTCAAATGTACCACATTCTGCTTAGTCGATGCAAGTTTGAAATGTAGAACAGTCTTAGAGAAAAAAAAATAGACCATGGAAGTGTTATTGCTCGAGAAATAATGTGGTGAACTGTAATTCATGGAAAAACATCGGCACATTTGAACCATCAAACACTATGTTAATTGGCCACAATTTCATCTCCCCTCAGACTTGAAAAAGGATGGCATGTTTTAAATTTGTTTGACACCATTTTAGTGGCATCAACACATACTTCAACCATGGGTTTTCAACTTTACCATAGTATATACACTATTAAAGCTTCGATCATATGCAAGACATGTTTTCTTTACCGCTGCACAAAAATACTCTGTTGGGAAGAAATGAGACATTAAGGAATCGTCCATATGTAAAACCATAGTTCTTAATACGGGCCTCTTCGACATTAGAAGCAAGTCTTTTGTAATTAAAGCGGGTGAAATAACGTAAATTATGCATCAACTGAGTCGATTTGCATTATAAAACGGCACATGCAATAAGAGCATCAAAGAGAAGCTTGCATTAAAGTGATGGTGCTCTTACATCCTAATTTTTTTATGAAAACAGTGTTATTCTTTTAGATGGAGGAGCGGGTAAAATTAGCATGGCAGAAAAAAAAAACTTTTTCAGTGAGTTATACTGAAGTTTTTCTGCTAAGAACCTCGGACTTTTAGAGTATAATATCAAGTATAAAATGTATTGCAGTTCCATTTTCTGGCGTAGTACAACATATGTAGGCAAGAGCAGACTAAAGTCACTAGTTACTAATTTAAAAGAAATTGCTATAAATCCAAAAAACACATGAGAAGTGATGTGATGTATGAACTCACTTTAGGGAATTGACGGCATACTTCCGGAATGACTTCCACCAGAAGATCTGCACCTTTCCGATAAACCAGCCTACTTATGACAACAATGACAATTTCACCATTGCTAGGTCTCTCAGAAGCAGGCTTGAACATGGCAGTGTCCACAGCATTAGGGATTACAAACACCTTTTTAGGTGGCAGACCTGATCGCAGCACTGTGTTTTCCTTGCTTGTATGGGAAACACATATGGCTTGGCTTACATCAGCTAAAGTAAACTGCAACACCTTGTTCATATGAATACTACCAATATCAGAGAAACCATAGAGCGAATGATCTGTAAAAACAACTTTGTACCCCATAATGCGAGCATGCATTAGAGCCTCATGACAAAGAGCAGAAAAGGCTTGATGGCCATGCACCAGCGTTATCTTCTCCCGAAGAAGAATGTTCCTTACAATTGGAAGTGTGTCATATATAAAGGGTAGAGTGCTTTGTAGGAGATAAGCTCGCAAAGGAACATAGTACACTTTCAATCCGTTTGTCATGTATCTTACCCCTGAACGACTTCCATAAGCATGAGTCACGACAACCACCTGAAAGAGAATTTATTTCATCACAAAAATGAAGTCAATTTCATTACAGAGAACCGATGTGAAGCAGAAAACTGCACCACCAGAAGAAGAAAACGGAAGCAGCAATTTCAATTTTTCCACTGTGAGACCACATACAATCTCTGCTTCTGATATGAGTTACAAAAGTGTGAATTAAAAAAAAAATAAAAAGAAGAAGAAGAAGCTAACACCTAAAGGACTGAAAGAGAAAGCTCGCTGACCTTGTGCCAAGCTTTAGTAAACATTGGGAAAGATAATAAACATGATTCTCCACGCCACCGAAGTTAGGATAGAAGAAGTCTGAAACCATTAGAATTCTGTGCTTCCAGTCAGCCATCGGGTAAACTCTGACCGGGAAAAATGAAGCGTACCAATACATAAACTGAAATTCTCAATCATACAACGAAACGAGAAGAGATTTGATCATGGCGTCGGGGGGAACGATGGCTAACCGGTACAATCCTTGCCTAGTAACTAGTTGGTGAATGGCGAGGATCTGCGAAGCGCGGTGGCTAACGGAGCAACTGAGGCCTTAATCGAAGAGGAGGAACCGCCATGGTAGTGACGGAGCGGCTACGTCGTTGGATTTGGGGACGAGGTCAGCGGCGGACCGCCTGGCGAGTGAAACCGAGAGGCGGAGAGACAGAGAGCAGTCGGCACTCACCAGCAGATGGACTTGTGGGCCTGTATATGGGCCTATGTAATTGGGCCGGGTTTGGTTCCGATGCCCGAAACTCGCAAATCTTACGCCACTTCCCTACGACTTCCCATCATAAACACCCTCATATTTGTCGAAATCTACATTATTACCCATTAGTTTCCCGAAACATACACATACCTCAGATTTGGGTAAACCTATATATATGCTTTTATATTTATGTCCGTTACTTTGCCCTCAGACTTAGATATCTTTGGGTCTGTTCAAGAAAGAAAAATTGTGGGTTTTTTTTTTGGGTGTGCTTTTAATTGGTGGATGTAATACAATAACATCAAGTCAAAATTCAAAACTGAGAGGCGCATGTAGGTCGTGTTTGACATGTGGCTTAAGTAGGCTTCATAATCATCAACCTTGATTATTGACTAAAACAAATTATTAATATTCATGTTATGAGTTAATTAAAGATCACAATAAAGAAGTGGTTTTGCTATGGATACGAAGGGTTTTGGTAAGGTTGAAGGTGTGGCTTTTTGGCGTTTCTTGGAGGAGGTTGGGTGTGTGGCGCTCACAATTGTTTGACTACTCGGACGAGCTGGTGTTGATGGTTATACTGGATTAGTGCCAGGGCTGAGCAGGGTCTAGCCCTGCTGGGATATACTTCGTATGAGTTTGTGCTAGCTGAACTGTCTAGGTTTTGGGTACCCTTACACAACTCGGTCGGGTGTCAGCTTTAGAATGGACTCAGGCTGTAGGTTATTCGAGACTTGGCCCTTCCTGGATAACTAAAGGCCCTTCCCTGGGGATTGAAATGGACCCAATGTCCCTTATTCTTGCTGGTACAGGTTTGCCAGTTCTAGCGTAGCAGATGCTTCTAGCATGGATGGACTGCTATTCTTAGGAGAGGATTGGACATTGTGGGAGATGGCTTTTCGTCATCTTCGACTCCCAGTCAACTTTCATTGTTTTTCTGAACTCAAGGCATGCAAACTTAGCCGTGGAGTTTTCAGTTTTTTTTGTTCTTTGTAGCTGCTTTTGGTTATCAACTTATTGCTTTTTTTTTTTGCTCTCGCATTAGATCATCGTATCTTCCTTTCATTTCGTGGATACTGTTGGTTCTCGTTTCCTTCTGTTTATCCTATAAATCTATTTTTTTCACGTCTTAAAAAGAGCTTTTGGGACATGGAGTATTTGATGAAACAAAGTTGTTGACTAAATGCTGAAAAGTAAAGTGGAGAATATTTTTTAAAACAAAGGTAGTAATGTCGAACTGGATTTGCATCAATGTTTTATCTTGAAGGAATGCTTGCCACTAGAGGAAGTTTTTGAGCAACTGAGAACATTCAGGCAATGACTAGGGATGGGCATCGGAGCGGGTGACCCGTTCGCTCCATGGATTGATCGGCATTGATCCACTTTGTGGGGGATCGCTCCGCTTTATAGGTGGATCGATCTGCATTGCCGACCCGCTCCACCCACAGTGTTTAAAGCGTAACTTTTTGAAGTTTTGGTCCTCTTGATTTTTTAAACAAAGTTTAGAGACTAAAAATGTAAATAATTTTGGGCCAAATTGTTAATTTTTGAAAAATTTGAGGACTAATTTGTAGATTTTTAATAATTAGAGGACCATTTTGTACTTTTTTCGAAACTTTAAGGACTATGTTATAAGTATTTTTCGTCCATGGAGCTCTGGTGGATATCAACAACCCGCTCCACCATAGGTAGCTCACAAAATTGACCTGCTCCATGTGTGGAGCATGGAGCTATCCGGCGAATATGCTCATCCCTAGCAATCATTGACATCTGAAGATGTTGAAGTTCGAATATAGATTTTCGATAGAGAAACTAATGAGCATTACAATATATTTGGACGAGAAATCTAGCGGAAAAGGGTAGGGCATATTTGAGTTGAGTATGGAAGATGGCTAGACCGTACCTTTTACAAATTCGGGATCAATTTGTTCATTTTAAAAAGTTTGAGGTTAAATTGATTATTACAATAATGACATGGATCCATGTGGATGTCATTACGGAATGTTCCTTCCATTAACGAGTCGGTGGTAAATACGGTCAAAAAAATAAATATCAATGGTAAAAAGGGTTAAAAGACAAAATATTAATACCAAAAAAAGATTTTTTTAAAAAAAAATAATGGCAAAAGGGTTTAATGAAATGTCAGTGGTAAAAAAAGATTTTTTCCCATTAAATATTATGGATTTATTTGGGAACAGTGGAACAATGATAAATACTTAAGTGTTATAGGTTTAAAAAAGTTGACTATTTTTTAAAAAAAAACAAAACAAAAAACACTTTTTAATCAAAAACATTTAACCAAACGAAAACTATAAGCAAATAAAGTTACTGAAGCAGTGAAGGAATTGCTTTAACCTACGGAGTCATCTCAGAATGGTTTTGTAGCATACTTTTACCCTACGTTCTTCTGTTCTCGATAATTTCTATATTATTCGTGAACAATCTGAGTGGGTTTTGTAGCTTGATTTTGCATTGAGTCGGAGTTTTGAGAGGTCCAGGACCAGGAGCTTTAAAGTTAGTGAGATTGATCTTGGTTTGTTCTAGATCATGGCTCCTAATGATCCCAAGCAAAGCGGCGGTTTCTTCGCTTCCATCGCTTCCAGTTTGTCTAACCTTGGCACTGCCATGACCAAATCCGTTAATGGGTATTTTGATCCGAACCTAATCAGCTGCTTTTCTATTGATTTTTTTTTCTGGGTATTTGGTTTATGTTGGTTTGGTATTTAGTTAATCCATTACTGGTTCAATTCGACTTTTCCTAGTTGGAAGGTCATTTTGCAGTATTTGGTGATCTTTGTTTTTATGCATCTCCTGGATTTGTAATTCTAGAGTTCGCAGAAGCAGGAGGGAAAAAAAGAGGAAAAAAAGGCTTAAGTTGGCTAATTGTTTTTCCCCCTTGGGGGAGATTAATTCTCGACTTAATTTCTTGTGTTCTATTTACAGTTTGTTAGGCTATGAGGGACTGGAAGTTATCAATCCTGAAGGAGGCACTGAAGATGCTGAAGAAGAAGCACAGAGAGGAAGGTGGAAACCAGAGGTGAATTCTTATGCTTGCTTCTGTTTTCTGTTCTACAACATAAGAATGTACTAACATTTTTTTCCTTTTCCTGAAACACAAGAACACCTGTTCAGTGGCTGTGCATAACATAGTAGTAGGTAGTGCAACAGTTGGTTCTTTGTAAGGGTGAGCATTATTCAACACTACGGAAAACCCGGAGAAATTGATTGCATTCGACAAAATGGTTCAGTTATTTTGCTACACAAACCAATTTCATGTGTGGTTATCATATTGGTTTTTGTTCTGAAAACTGGAAACCGAATAACTCGAATAGTTATTTTTCGTTACCATATTAACTCTTAATTGCTTCTCCCCTAAATTAAAGCATATGTTGTTGATCCTTCTTAATTAGGTATGACATGTGAACTTTTATATTATTTTCTTTCATTTATTCGTGGATGTATAGGTTTAGGGAAAGTGAAGCAGTAAATAGATCTTGGTTTATTGCTTAAATGTATGGTAGTTTTCATGCAATAAAGTGTCATTCTGAGCTAATAAGAAAAGGGAGGACTTATTGTGAACAGAGAAGTATGGTCGAGTTGCTCTTGAATTTCAGCCTTTTGTTGCTCTTGCAGGATAGGGACAGTTACTGGAAGATGATGCAAAATTATATTGGAGCTGATGTCACCTCATTGGTAACTTTGCCAGTTCTTATTTTTGAGCCAATGACAATGATACAAAAAATAGCTGAGGTACGTGCTAATATATTCAATTTGAAGGGCATTGTGTTTGTTCAACTGTCTTGAAAGTTTCTAACTGCACAATTTGTCAACAGTTGATGGAGTACTCCTACTTACTAGATCTGGCAGATAAATGTGATGATCCATACATGCGATTGGTCTATTCCTGTAAGATCTATATATTCTCTTGGTGTACACTTTTTTGTTTGTGAACTTTGTGCTTGTGGGTTTATTATTTTTTGTTCGCAGCTTCGTGGGCTGTTTCTGTCTACTTCGCATACCAACGTACTTGGAAGCCATTTAATCCAATTCTTGGTGAGACCTATGAGATGGTTAATCACGGTGGAATTACTTTTATTGCTGAACAGGTAGGTTTTTCCATGACTGTATATAATTCTTGCTGGTTACTCCTGTATGGCTAGTGGTTCTGCATATAGTGTCATGTGGATTGCGGTTGTGCATATTTTCTTGTGGATTCCAGTAATTTTTGTTACTTTTTTCCTTACAGGTTAGCCATCACCCTCCAATGAGTGCTGCACATGCTGAAAACGAACATTTTGTGTATGATGTAACTTCAAAATTAAAGACCAAGTTTTTGGGGAACTCAATTGATGTCTACCCACTTGGACGGTAAAACAATTCACCCTTGGGACTTTGATTGTCTTTATGGCTATTGGACTAAATTTTCTAGTTTATTTCCCTTTTAAGATTAGATAGTAGTAAATTGTAGTGTTGTTCAAATTGGCATTAGCTGTTCTAATCACAAATATACTAGGAATGTCCATCATCCTCTAACCCAGTCTTAAAAGAAAAATAAAAAGGGATTTTCTGATGTGATTATTCAACAGGACCCGTGTGGTACTGAAAAGAGATGGTGTCGTTCTGGATTTGGTGCCACCTCCCACGAAGGTACAGAATCTAATTTTTGGACGAACCTGGATCGATTCACCGGGAGAGATGATCATGACCAATGTGAGTACAGGGGACAAAGTTGTTCTATACTTCCAACCTTGTGGCTGGTTCGGGTATGGTTCTTCGAGCGGGGCTTAGTTCTTGCTAATACTCATTTTCTGGAGTTTTTGCACCCTCTAACTGTTAAATTAACAGATCTGGTCGTTATGAAGTGGATGGATATGTATATAATGCTGCTGAGGAACCAAAGATTTTGATGACTGGAAAATGGAACGAGTCATTGAATTACCAACCTTGTGATGGTGACGGGGAACCACTACCAGGCACTGAACTGAAGGAGGTTAGTCTTTGGCACCACACTATCACTATGACAGCATCTCTTTGGAAGAAAAATAATTCATTAAAAAATAAAGCAATTTCTTTTACTGTACTTGCATCAGACTCATTATGTAACAGATGGTAATACTCCCTCCGTCCCATGTGTGTTTCCACTTTTAGCAATTTGTATAGATTAGTGTTTTCTTTGGTAATTAGCTCATTTTACATGAATTTCCACTATTACCCCTGAACTAATCCCAAAGTAACATCAGAAAACTAAACTTGCCCGCGGGGAATTTCATTTACTTCAGGGTTGTCCTTCCGCACTACAGGAGAGCTTGCAGAATGCATTTGAAAACTTAACTTGCACGTAGAGTATTTTCATTATTGGGAAAGGTTTTCCCGTGTTTCTTTTTTTGTCGAAAACATTCATAAATTTCCATCAGTTTTGTTTGTTTTATCAAAAATGCATTTGGAGTGGCATTTGGTAGTCAAGGATAAAACTGGAAAGAAATAAAACAGATACAGAAAAGGGACAATACATTTGGCACAAAGATATTTAGGGAAAGACAACACACATGAGACAGACAGAGAATTGGATGATAATGCCAATGAACCAATGCAATCTCCTAGACTTCCTGAAATTTGTTGGTGCCTAAATGTGATTTAGCTTTTAGTGGCATTTCTATTTATTTTTGTATCTCCCTTGTGGTTTAAGCTCTTAAATTAACCTTGGCGAAGCAATGCATTTTCAAGGCAAAACTTTTATTGCAACCAACAATGAAGAGTCTTTCATAGGTCATGCTGCTAAAATGCTTGTTCGCGTGCTCAAGGAGTATTGGTCTTTTCCTTTTTGTTTTTTGTTTTTTTCCCCTTCAATCAAAGACTAAAGCTGTTTCCTACAGGTTTGGAGAGTTGCTGAGACTCCAAAAAATGACAAGTTCCAGTACACTTATTTTGCCCACAAGATCAATAGCTTCGACACCGCACCTAAGAAACTGCTGCCATCTGATTCTCGTTTACGACCTGATAGATACGCTCTGGAGAAGGGTGATTTGACGAAATCAGGTTCCGAAAAGAACAGGTATTGTGCTGCCTTCCCTGTGTTGCATGCATGACCAAGCATTTCTCAGAAAGAACTGCTTGTCAGAAACAGGGCTAATCTGTCTTTTTGTTTCTGCTTTATTCAGTTTGGAGGAGAGGCAACGAGCGGAGAAGAAGATCCGAGAGGCGAAAGGAGAGCATTTCACTCCGAAGTGGTTTGACCTCACTGATGAAATATCGCCAACCCCGTGGGGAGATCTAGAAGTGTACAAGTATAATGGTAAGTATACCGAACATCGGGCTGCTGTGGACAACTCGGATGACATTACAGAGACAGACCAGACTTGCATGGGGTTCAATCCCTGGCAGTACCAAGATTTGGCGACTGAATGAATCGCTAGCCGTCGACACAACTTTGCCTGTAATGTACCATTACACTGAGTTCAATATCAACTTTCCTTTAGTTTATCTTCTCTTCTCTTTTTGATTTGGTCCGTGTGTATCATTCTGAATAGAACTTGTTTTGATATATAGAATAGAAAATGATTTCCCTTGAGTTACTGTACTACTAGCTAAAGTTTCCATCACAAGCAAGCCGGACTGTTTGGGTAACTTTTACTGTCGTTTGAGTAAACTAGATATCTTGTAGATTGGAGTATTATTTTTGAAGAAACATGATTTTATTTTATTTTTGTCATTTTCTCATTCCTCAAATTGGCCTTTAATGTCTATTGAAGTAGTTTAAAAAATTTCAGAAGGAATGAAAGGCATGTCTGCCATCATAATTGAAGACACAAGAGTTTCTTGAGGGTCAAGAATCAGAAACGAGCCATGATCCTTGAAAACAATGTTTTGTAATCATCCGTTGGGATGCCATCTCCTTCAGCCTTTGATGCCAGATCGAATGCCTTGAACTTGGCCTCTTCAAACTTGAGAGCCTGTAACCAAAAAATGAAGAAATTGCTAACAAAAACCCGGACCATTTTTTTTTAAAATGAATGGTGAAGGTACCTGTATACAAACTTCTGCAACATCCTCTCTAGTAATTGTTCTTGTTTCAGTCTGGAGGAGCTCATCATCCTTCCCAACCATCAGCTCTCTGATCCCGCCTTCCCGGTCCTGTAACCCTCCGGCCCTGGATCACACCGCGAAACAATGGTCTCCGGCTTATAAAAATCAAACACTTTCAAAGGCTTGCTTATGGACATCAAAGGGAAGGCAGGTGAGACCTGATAATAGTGTAGGGGACACCTGAGTCGGCCAAATACTGCTCCGCCTTCCTCTTCCACACCTGAACTCATCACATTATTGTGATTATAGTACTAATGTCCGTTTGTTTGGGAATAACGTTAGCTTTCAGTGTTAGTAGGTCCGTTTGGGAATAACGTTAGCAACCGCCGTTTATACTTTTTTCTCAACCTCTAACGCTAATCTAATATGAATGTAAACTTTTTTTTTTTTCTGTAGAAATACACGCACCAGAATGTTCCCATTTGCCAACTTGTTTATGCGGTTATCAGGATCAGTGCCTCCCATGGAACCAACCAACACAATGTGCTTCACTCCAGCAGACTTTGCTAATGCATGCAAATCATAATTAACTGTCACAAAAAAAAAAAAAAAAAAACTACAGCTACTTGTAGCCAAGATTGAACATGACACTCACCAACATCTATCTGATTCTTCTGACCAATCCAGTCGATCTGGCACATGAGAGAACACAAAAGAAACGCAGACATATACATGTAAATAGTTTGATGAATTGATTTAGGAAATTCTTGTAGAATGGAGAGTTAGCAGTACCTGCTCAGGATAGGCTCCATCTTCAAAATAAATCTCAGGAACTCCTCCTTTAATGGGATCAAATCCAGGCCTCATCCTGGGCACAGCACTGGTAAGTATGATGAGAGCATTAACACCTTTCATGGCTGGTGTCAAACTACTAGGATCCCTAATATCACCCACATAAACATCATCATCATCATCATCATCTCCTCCCACAATATTCCTTCTGCTCTCCTCACTTCTAACCATTCCTCTCACAACATATTCATTTGACCTCTGCTTCAGCTTCCTGTACAGAATCTGACCTGCCAAATTCACATTCAACCACAACCCCCATTGATATTTATCAAAACCCCAAACAGAGAAAGAAGCAACAAACAAAAAAAGTATCACCTGTTCTGCCAGCAGCACCAGTGACAAGGACAGTGGGCCGATCCGAATCCGCCATAGATGTGCAAGAAACAAGTACAGGTCTTTGGAGGAGAATCGCTCTGTGTGTGTGTGTGTGTGTGTGTGGATGGCTGCTGAGAAGAGGAGGCTGTGTAGAAATAGACATGCTACCAGGTTGTAATTTTGATTGATCATCATAATGGCGCGCAACAACCATATTTATGACTGTAGGCTTTAAAAGGCCTATTGAATCAAGGGGGTTGACTTTCTTACATTATCATGACATTATATTAATATAGAGAAAGTTTATACAAATAAAAAAACATATTATGGGAAATTAAATTTATGATATTAGAGTTTTCAAAGGAATACACCATCATTGACCCATTAAACTTCTACCCCCATTAATATTGATGGCTTGAGTTAAAAGTAAACTTAATAGGAGGATCTGTCATACTCATACCTGCACTTTAATCCTTAAACTAGTGGCACTATATTTAAGTTTATAAATTTAAAAAAAAAAGGGAAGAAAAACGATAACTAGTGCATATTTATTCACAAAAACAGTTTATGAGTAGTTTTTAACATTTAGTTATAGTTGCTAGATTTGAACCACCCAGAATTTATTCCATTGAACCAGTTGTTACCAAATGGGATATAGAAATTAAGTGGAGATTGTTGCAAGTGCAAACGAAACAGTGGAAGCTTTGTGCATTTCCCCAAAAGGAGAACTTTCTTTCCCATTACTTTTAAAATTAATGCTCCTATGAAGATCAGAAGAAGATATACATAATTTGGACAAGAACAATACACCTACATGACTGGACAATTACATTAAGTGAGATCTACATGGACCCAAATCTGCCATTAACACTTGAGGAGCTCAAGCTGTCACAGAAGTCTCCACACCAACTTGTTGTCCAGAGTAACCAACCTCTGACTTCACCTCCACTTCCCACAACTCTGGCACTGCTTCCCTCAGGTTGTGGATACTTTCCAATGCATAATCTGCCCCTTTAGGCCTCTGAGAAGTCCCTACCTGCATAATTTTGCCCATTTCTCACTCAGCCTAACTTACTAAATTTTGCATTTAAATCAAGCATAGTATAATAGATTTGCTAAGGACTTACCAGCACGGTGCTGAGGCCTACACGTTTCCCAGCTTGGATGTTGCGAACACTGTCATCGAAGAACAACTGATATGGAAGCAAAAGACATTCAATCATAAGAATCAGAAGAGTAGGGTAAATTGCAGCCCAAAAACCATGAAATTGAGAATCTTCTTACAGTTCTCTGTGGATCAATGTTGGCGATTTTTAGAGCAAGTTGTATGGCATTTTCTTGGGGCTTGCAGATGATGGGTGTCTCTGGCAAGCTGAACTCAGAATTCAGCTGAGCAAAATGGCCAACAATGTCAAAAATATTGTCACCATTCTCATTGGCTGATTCCACAAACTCACTGTCATCTGATGCAGCTATCTTCTGCGAAGGGTTGAGAGTCTCGAAGCAGATGATCCCTTCAAAACAGTCTTCTAATCCTAGCCTGCTAAGAGCTTTAACGGCATGGACCTTGTCTGCATTTGTGAAGATCTGTTCAACAAGGGAAACGAAGCAATGTTAATGAATGTGAACATCTTACAGGAGTTCTCGAATCGCTACATGTATGTATTGAATATTCTAGCACTTACAATCTTTCGGAATGGCAGGCTTAGCAGTAGATTCCTAAGAACAGGATCTGGTTTCAGGTTCTCATATGGCAGCCTTCCATGAACATAGCTGTACGAAGCAACCGAAATATAAAGAATCGCAACTTTGACTACATAACAAAATGGACTGTTTCAAATGAACATCATCCATTACCTATGGTAATCATCATAGTCAAAGTCATAACCAATTGCCTGAAAGAAAGATATTATCAACAGTTACTTAGAGTGCTTGATTTCCAAGTTCGAGAATGATACAAAGCAACAGAAAAACTGAAGACCAACCCAGAGACCAGCCATTGTAGTTCCATAGTTCTTGTATAGTAAGTTTGAAAGCTCGACTATCTTTTCTCTATCAATGCCAAGCTTTTCCACCATGTAATCTGAAAAGAAAAAAATGATCCTTTCAGATAAATGTGAAATCTTTGCAGTAAAGAATGAAACATCTTGCTTGAGTTCTAAACATGATAAAAGAAAAGCCATCTCCAAGCTAGTACCTTTGATGTTCTTTCCACATTCTCTAGCTAATCCAGAACTAAGAGGATAAAGAGTATCATCAAGATCTGCCATTGCAACAGATACCAATCAGATTCTTCTTAACCTTAGCTATCACTTCAAATCACTCCATTCACTTAGCAAAAACTACTGAGACTAATCGTCTTACCGAATAGAAGACAATCATATTTAGGCCTCTGAGCTACTCTGAATCGATCCTCGAATTCTTCCATTCTACTATCAGTTGGTTGTAGACTGAGCGGGATGAGGAACTAAATCACAAACCTTAAATAGGCAATACAAGGAAATGTCAGCAAAAATTAACATTTAAAAGAAAATTCCAAACATCAATAATACATGGCTTCCATGGAACCAAGGCCCTTTTATGACTCAGATCATCACAGTCAAAGAGAAAGGAGGCATATTGAGTGGACAATCTTGCCCAAGTCCTAGGTAGCCGGATAAGGCCTATTTGGAGCTGGTGAAAGATTCATGAGTAGACAAACCACAACCACAACTAGAAACTGAATAAAGCTGGCAAATTGTTTTACAGGTATCCAATAAAAGCAAATACTATAAATTTCCACAAAAACTCAGAAGTCCCATCAATTGAGCCAAAACGGCCATTTTACAAATAAAAAGAAGGGGAAAGCAACAAAAAGCTACTACATTTTCTTAAAATAGGGAACTTGAAAAGTGCTGGCACTGTAGCTAGCAAACGAGAATGAAAAAACGTATATGAAAGATTCGAGAAAAGGCATGAAAGATTCGATTTTGGCAAAATGGGAATGTCGCACCTCAAAGTAGCTCAATAAAGTACAGAACTTTATGAGGAAACGGTATGATGCAGACCCAGAACAGAACAGCATTATATGATCAATAGAAACCAGAGAAGCTTCGAGGGATCAGAAAATGTAAGACAATGAGAGATGTATATCGAGAAAGGGCCAAGCGATTGCGTACCAGAATTAGAAGCCCAGAGAAGAATGAAGGAAATTTTTGAGAGAGGGAGAGAGAGAGAGAGAGAGAGAGCAGACTTGAGAAGGAACATAGGAGATACAGAGCGAGGGGGGAGGGAATAAGAAAGCAAGGAATCGGGGTTTAAATAGAGTCGGACAAACATTCTAGATAATCTGGATTTGAATACTCTATTTGGAGACAGAAAATTAATGTGAAAGAAAAACAGTAAATAGTAGTCAAAACATATACAAATGATAAATGAATATTTGTAATATTTAAATATATTTATTTCGAACCTTTTCTGTTCCTTGTTTTTATTGTAGCATTAAATTTTACAGTTTTCAATCTATTATTTTATTTTTCTAACACTTTTAAATATAAAATTACAAATTTTAGCAAACAAAAAAATTAATATGTCTAATTTCTAAATTTATTTTTTTAATTTTTTTCAATCTTAAATTATTGTAGATAATTAAAAATCAAAATGTTGTAGTAATAATAAAGAGATGGTGGCAATATTTTATTTGCAGAAAGTAACATGGAAGCCCTGAAACAAGCTTTCCTATTCACATTAAACCCCTATTCTAAAATTTTCCTATATGGATTTTTGGATTCTAGCATTGCCTAGAATCTTTGAACAAAAGTCTGGCCAATTGGGTAAAAACCAAGCTGTGGAACATAATGACACGGAAGAATATGGTCGTTTAGTTATGGAAAAAAAAAAAAAGAGAAGAGTGTTACATAATGACACGCAATGCTATTCCCTTCATGGAATGGCATCAACACGAGATACCCAGTTTTAGAAGAAACGAAAACGATCATGAAGAAAATAAGGAATTCCGATCTTTACTAAAGCTAATTACATGAGTAAATTCCATATTAGTTTGTTATTTTGTGCGTTTGTGGGTGTCTATTTATTACATTTGTGGGTGTCTATTTATTACATATGTGCTTAATAAATCTCGAAGAGTGTTTAAATCTTTTAATTTATTAGGTTAGTTAGTTGAGTTAGTTAATTAATACTTCTTCTGTCCCAAAATTATTGAAACACTTTTCTTATTGGACTGTCCCTAAATTATTGACACTTTCCTTTTTTAGTAAACTTTTGTACATGAGTTTACTCAATTATCCTCTATCACTCTCTTTCACTTACCAAGTCAACTCAAAATCAGCTCCACCTAAAACGTGTCCAGTCAATATGTTTTAATAATAAAGGGACGGAAGGAATAATACATTTAGATCGGTATTTTTACACATATGTGGTAAATAAACGGACTTTTAGCTTTTTATTTTTGAAAATTGCCTTAAATCAATTCTATCGTTAAGTTTTTGTTATCTACATTGATTCTACCGCGAATGACCGCACCACTGCTTATGCGAACCGCCGCCGTAGGGCTCTGGAGTTTGAGGTTGGGGATAGGGTTTGGCTCAAGGTAGCACCTATCCGAAGGACAGTCAGATTTGGGAAGAAGGGCAAGTTGGCCCCACGATATATCGGTCCATATGAGATTCTGGAAAGGGTCGGTAAGGTAGCATACCGGTTAGCATTACCTCCGAGTGCATGCTGCTGTGCACAATGTCTTCCATGTTAGCATGTTGAAGAAGTGCATTCGGATCCGACTCGACGGTTTCGGTGGAGGAGTGCAGTGGAACCCGATCTTTCCTATCGGGAAGAACCGGTAGCCTTCTACGGATAGAGATGTCGGGAAACTTCGTAGCAAGTTGATCCCCGTAGTCGAGTTCATTGGTTACATCATACCAAGGCGACTTGGGAGACGGAGAAGGACATTCAGGACCGATATCCCGATCACTATTAGCGCTTGAGAGGACTCTTGGAGGACCAAGAGTTCTAAGGAGGGGGGAATGTTATGGCCGCCCGTGATGGCCATTCAAGTGGTTGGCCGGGCCAACGGGCACTCGGTCGGATCGCTTCGGAATCTTCACCGGAGTTGATTATTTGGATATTTGATATTTGGTGTCTGGTGGTGTCTAGGACATTTCATGGAAAATAATTTTTCGGGCGGGGGTTGCCGGGTGATTTTCGGGGTTCTGCGCGGGAAGCGGCTCGGGAGCAACACGGTCTCGGATTCGGGGTAGAGAGGCAGTTGGAACCGTGAAAATATTTTACATTTTTCTGCGAAGAAAAATGTTGCAGGTCGGGAATTTCGATTTCGGGCGGTTTCGGGCTTAGGACCGGCCGAGTAGTGACACGTGGCGAGTGGTGGTTGGTGGTAAGCCATTTGACTTGGTCTTTCATGCTTGTAGTGATTAATGATGGTGTTATAACATCATTATGATGTCATAAAAGCAAGTCATGTGCTTGGCACATGACCTAATATTACTTAAGAGTAATATTTGGAAAGAAATGAAAAAAAACATAAGTTCTTCTTCTTCCTTCTTGGCCGGCGCTTCTCTCTCTCTCTCTCTAGCCACCATTGTTGTTTTCTTCAAGCTTCAAATCCATGGTTTAACTTGCTCTTTGGCTCGGGAGTTCATCTGGAAAGTTGATCAGTAGCTGGAGTACCACGTCTGCCTAAGGTATGGTTCAATTCTGTTGGTTATTTATCAAGATTGGAAAAGTAGATTTTGAAGTTGTGATCTGAGTTTTGAAGAAATTGAACCGTTGGATCGTTGTGGGGTTCATATATGTTGATGTTGGGTAGGTAAGGATTAGGGAAATAACGTTGGATCGTCGGAAACACAAACCGGTTGAAAAATCTCAAATTGGACTAATTCTTAAATGAATTTACGGTGAATTTCTGTTGAATTTGTTGTGTTACGTGGATTGATTTGTGTATATTGAAGTGAATTATAGCATGTTACGAATCGGTTCTGAATTCTGATGTTTCTGCGGAAATTTAGAATTTTACCGAAATTCTGCCGGATTTTTGGTTTTGGGTCGGGGGTGTAGTTTGGTAGTGTGGTTGGTAAAGTTGCTAATTCAGCTTGAATTGACAAATTCTGAGGTCCAGAAGGTTGAAAAAGAAAGGTTTACGGGTTTCGGGTCGCGGAATGGAAATTGTCCAAAATCGGTCAATTACTCTGGAATTGTGCGGTAAGGGTTTGGTTCTGTTGTTTTGGTAAGATAGGTGTATGTTTCGTTGCACTTTCTGTTTTACAGGTATTTCGGGAATATGTGCTTTAAGGCATATTCTGTGATCTGTAAGTGTATGCCTTGTGGCATACTCTGTCTGTTAACCCTACGACAGTTGGGGTTCGCTACCCCAGCTGGTGCACCATGCTTTTGTCATAGCTTCGGCTTCGGACTCCCTTGGAGGGAGGCTGTCGTTTTGATTCATTATAAGGGTTTATGGCGATTTAGAATCGCACATCCTTCGGAATTTTGATCTGTGTCCATTGCATGCTTTGTACTTTGTATTCGGTTGCTTATATTCTGTGTATTGCTAACTTTCTGTTTTGCAGGGTTACATATGCTTATCTTACCCCAAATCCCTTACGGGTCCTTCCGAGGACTCACCCTTTTAGTGTTCTGTCTTTGGGTTTCGTAGACTGGCAAGCTCAGAGTAGAATTCCGTGAGGCTTCATTTTTGTTGTGTGCGTGAGCCGAGCTTTACCTTGCGGGCCGGGATTTTGTTGTGGTAGCGGTTTTGATCCGGATCCCGCGAGGTATCGACATATAGGGCTTAGGTTGGCTCTGTAGCTGCATGTGCATATACGGATTGATGTGATTCTTGTATATATACATATATTACAATCGTGTGTTCGAGCGCTTGGTAGATACCCTACCTTCGGGGAACTCGGAGTGTATCCATGGGATGTGCGTAAGCACTCGTCCCCGGAGGGCGGGGCTTACTTTGTTGTTGATGCATGAACTGTATATATGGTGATGGTGATGTGCTCGTCCGTTTCCGAGGGGCGGGACACACCATGGACATTTTAGTTATATGTATGAAATTTTCAGGCTGCGCGCACAATCACGTTATGGGTCCGCTACGCGTGGTAGGTCTCGATGGACCTGCCATCCCATGTCATTCGGCTTCCGTTTCCGAAGTCCCAGCGCCCCTGTCTCCGCAACCGGGCTCGGGTGGCGTTCGTGACACTGAGCAGGGGCTTGTCCTGCCAGATCTATGTGTGATAGGTTTTGGAATGTGTTGGGGCTTCGACCAACCGAATACATTCCTTCCTGCGGATTTTGGTCTTCTTTCGTTGTGTTTGTTCTAGTTTATTTTTATTCATGTTTTTTTAGGAATAAGTGAATAATTGCTGGTTCATGTGTCTACTGGCTGGCTTACTTTGATGGAATTGGTTGGTCTTATGTTTTGCGCAACATCATGGCAAGCTGGCGTTTAGCTCCTGTGCAGCGGAGTTCGTGCGCCCCGGATTTAGTCCGGCTCAAATCTTCCATGAGTAACTCTAGCGCGTTCAAGCCTCCGGGCTTTGTTGGAAGGCCTCTACTAGCTTCTTCGGAGGATCCGCTGCATTGTACGGACAATCGGGAACTTACATGTTTTTCTCCTTTAAAAACTTTTATTTCTCTGATAGGTTTTTATCTTGTTGAATATTTGAAACCTGATTGCTTCCCCTGGCTTGTATCATTTTTATTGGTTTAATATTAGCCGTTTTACCTCAAAAAAACTTTATGTGTTAGTCTTCTTCATCTTCTTCAGCACCGATGAGCATTGATGCTCCTCCTCAGCATCGCCACTCTTTCACCATCGCTTACCACTGAATTTTTGGGTTTTACTGGGAATTTGGATGAATATATTCATCTAAATTCATCTAGTTGTTTTTTTCGTTAATAAAATTATTTAATGTTACATTATGCGCTTTAAAGTCGTATTAGGTAATGTGGTTGACGTCGCGTTATCTCACCTAATACGGGCTATTTCAATGCGGCAGAATGCGCCTTTTGTCAATATTTAATGCGGTATTAATGCGTTCACCGCATTAAACACGATTTTAATTACATAATTATTTGGTTTTCAACTTTTCATTTTTCTTCGATTTATTTTTGATTTTATGACCGTATCCTATCCATCATACCAAAAAATTATATTCACACTCATTATACATCTATATATTTATGACTAATGTACTGTATGTGAATAGTAACCTAATCAATTAAAATGTGACACATCACAAGAAATAAGTGGTTGAATGCTTAAGACATTCTTTAAATTTATTAAAACTTACAAAATTACCCCACCTCCCTATTCCCATAATTTCCCACATGAACCTTCATACTTTAATATGCTTTACTTTGAAACCCTAGTTTTGTAAATGACAGATTTGTAATAGGCGATGAAAAGTTTCAATTTTTGATGGCTTTTCCCGTGATTTCCCGTCAAATGTTTTGGAACATTTACGTAATGATATGAGTTTGGAAAGTGGAATATAACAATTAAAAAGTATCTCGTAAAATGATTCTATGATTGTAGATAATTTAGAATCTTAGAGATTTAAGAAACGTAAGAATTATCCCTTCAAAAAAAGAATCGTAAGAGATTTTTTGTGTGGTCCATTTTGAAGAGTACATTATTCTCATTCTCGAAATCCAAAACACAAATTCTTGAACTCTAAATACTAATAATAGGCTATATATAAAACTTTGTTAAATTATTAGATTAAAAAATTACAATAAAATCCTCAACTTTCATATATGATGGTCTCTATTTTTTGAAAAAACCCACACAATAATACATAAAAATTGCACCTTTAATCCTTGAACGTTTAAAAATATTATGGAATGATCTTTAAAAAATTACAAGTTTCACTGTCGGTTCTTGTTCACCGGAATTATAACCTACCACTGAAACATCAAGTCATTTTTACGGTAGATCCGATCGAGCGATCAGTTTTTTTTTACCACTTCTAGTGGTGTCTAGATGCATGTTTCTCCTTCTTCATAATTAATGCTATATTATACTACCTCTGTCTCATAAAGATTGACACACTGATTTAGAAAAAATAATATGCTTTTATAGAGCTTTACATAAGTAACTTCCATAGGTAATATATTGTGCTTAAATTAAAACTCTTAACTCCTATTAAATTGTAAATGAGAGTTACAGAAAACTAATGACATGAAACTCTTAGTTAACTATTGAACTTCTTCAGTTACTTATTCCAACACTTGCACTTCTAACATTCTCCCCCTTAAACTGATAATGATCAATATCAGTTTATACCACCATTGATGAACACCTTTGAAGAGCACATACCCAGTAGACTTCTTAGCTTCAGAAAAGTAACAGTCTTAAGAGGTTTGGTAAGGATGTCAGCTACTTGATCTTCATTTATGCAATAAACCAGATAAACAACCTTATTTCTTATCAAATCACATAAGAAGTGATACCTCACATCTATGTGTTTGCTCCTCCCATGTAATACTTAATTTCTGGACAACTTGATGGTTGAGTTGTTGTCACAGAAAACATAGTGGGTTCATCCTGCTTGTACTTCAGTTCAGCAAGTAACCTCTTCAACCATACTCATTGACAAACACAGTAGGCACCAACAATAAATTCAGATTCAGTAGTTGACAATGAAACTATTTGTTGCTTCTTAGAACACCATGAAATTGCACCTCCACTCATCAGGAAGACATAACCTGATGTGCTCTTTCTATCATTGACATCTGCACCATAATTACTATCAGTGAAACTAATTAAAGCTGACTTCTCACTCTTCTTGTAAAATACACCATAATCAGTTGTACCTTTAAGATACCTCAAAATTCTCTTGGCTGCCAGCAGGTGTTCTTCACTAGGTTTCCCAGAAAAACGAGAAATAAGACTTACTCCAAATGAGATGTCTGGTCTAGCAATAGTAAGGTACACCAAACTACCAACCATCTGTTTGAAGAATGTGGTTTCCACTCTTTTACCTCCATTATCACATGTCAATTTAAGTCCAATTTCCACAAGTGTAGCAAATGAATTGCACTATTTCATCTCAAATTTCTTTAATACTTCCAAGGTGTGTGTGTGTGTGTATATATATATATATATATATATATTTGCATGATAAATATACCTCTTGTAGTTTGCAGCACTTCATTCCCAGGAAATAGTGCATTAATCCCAAGTTAGTCATCTCAAATTCCTCCATCATTGATCTCTTGAAGTCATCAATCATCTTCTGATCATTTCCTGTATAGATGAGATCATCTACATACAAGCAAACAAACAAACACTTGTTTGCACCATTAGTTTTGATGTACAAGGTAGGTTCATAAGGACACTTCTTGAAGCCATATGACTGAAAGTAAGTATCTATGCGACTATACCAGGCCTCGGGTGCTTGTTTTAGTCCATAGAGAGCTTTTTTAACTCTGACACCAAACCTTCAGTACCCTTCTGCACAAAACCTACAGGTTGGTCAACATATACTTCCTTCAAGCTCTCCATGCAAAAAGTCAGATTTCACGTCTAGTTGATAAATAGACAATGAATTTTGGGCAGCAACTGAAATTAACAATTTAATGGGATCCATTCTGGTCACTGGTGCATAAATTTCTTTGTAGTCCATACCAAATTCCAGATTGTAGCCTTTTGCCTTGTGCTTCCCCACTTCACCTTTCTCATTGATTCCCATATTTGTCTTAAAGTATTCTTTTTAAGAATAGTCTCAAGAATTGTGCGTCAATGGCTTGAAAGAGGTGATTTTTTACCTTCAAGTTCCTTAACTTTTGTTCTCCTAATGTCCTTCTTTGTGCTTCTGTCAACACAACACCAACATCAGGCTCTTCATAGTCTATCTCGACTAGCGTCCAGAGTTCTTTGGAGCGTAGAAAATTCTCCATGAGCATGTTCCAATGATCATAGTGGCTGTCAAAACGTGAAATGGCAGGTTGCACATGGCCGCCATTGTTTCTATTTTCAGCCATCTTCTCACACTCTACTCACTTTGTTTAAAAGTAATCACTCACACAAAAGCTTAAAGCTTTTCTCTTTATGGACCTCAGTGGGAGGCTCTGTTACCACTTGTTAGCGGAATAAAGGTGTTGAGCAACAAACTCAAGAACACAACAATGGAGGAACGTTGTTTTACTTCCACACATTGATTCAGAAAAAATAATCTCTTATAAAGCTTTACATCAGTAACTTTCATAGATAATTTATTGTGCTTAAACTAAAACTTTAACTCCTATTAAATTATAAATTAGAGTTACAGAAAACTAATGACATGAAACTTTTAGTTATTTAACTCTTGAACTTCCTCACTTACTTATTCTAATTAACACTTACACTTCTAACAAGAGGGAGTGTATATTTCTGGTAACAGTTGCTCGCTGAGCAAACATTTCTTTAATGGGGAAGGACATGGGGACCGTGTGAATATATCTGCCTATATGGGCAAGAAGTGCATGTTACGGTCCTAGCTAGCTATCTCATTTAAAATGTCTTTACGCATGTGTATCATGCATGGTTGCTTGTCTTCTTTTATACACAAAAAATTATTTCCTCCACCAAACACATTTTTGACTGGATATATAGATTAAAAAGCTGTTATTGATTAAATGATAATAAAGTAAGTAAGCATATAAGATATAAATAATTTTTTGAAGTAAGAGAGAAAAGAATTGTAATAAAGTTTAAAGTTGATATATTACTTGAGACAACCAAAAAAGGAAGACGAATTAGTTTTGCTGGGTGGAATGAGTACAACAAACTAATAACAATTCAAATTTGTATCAATCCAAAAAACTTTTACTTTCACACTTTTCTTTCCAAATTTAAATAGTTACTTTTTTGCAAATATTTGTGTAAATAAAACAACCATAGTTAGTTTTAGGTACCTCTCCCGAAAAGCCAACAGTACTCGCTCCGTACTTTAAAAATTAATACATTTATTTTTACTGTTTTACAATATTTAATCTATAACTTTTTTATAAATGTTTATACATTTAAAATTAAATAATCCATGTATATCGTAATTTAAAATATACTTTTTTATATATTTTTTTTTACTATTTATCTTTTTAAATATTTAAATCAAAGTTAAATATACTCCCGTTTCAATTTTTGAAACACCGGTGGAGTATATATTGTACATGATGGAAATCAAAACATGCATACATCATCGCTTCCACCAATAAAATGGGAGTAGCAGTAATTAATTACTTTCACCCTCTACGATATATATATTCACCATACCCCATACTATCAATCGCACAAATATGCCGCGGCCCACCACAAAGCAGATCTCATTACGGAGACCCTCTTACCAAGAAGTAAGGGCGCTCGTATAAAGCCGTTAGACACGGCGCCACCGCCTCCTCAAAGCAACTGCTTACACTATTTGCGGGCATTAAACCAAAGGAGAGGGAGTAATTCCCTAATAACTCCGCTATCATTACACCATTAATACGCCACCATTCCAATTATGGGCACATTTATGGAGATTCTCCAAAGACTTAAGGTCCGTAACGGGACCTAGCACCACCCTATATATTGGGTGGTGCCCGCCTCAAATAAGGTAACTGCTACGCACCCACGCTTCCCCTCTCTCTCTGCACCTGAAAGTGTCCCGTGTCTTGCTTTTCCAGGTACCGGAATCATCGTGTCACCACCACCGGATCACCCTTGACGGTCAGAGATTATCCTTTGGCTATCAATTTGGCGCTGTCAGGAAGCGAAAAGCTGTCGTTTTTCTTTCCTAAGCAACTTACTTTCCTCTCCTTACCATTTTCATGGCGACAACAAGGAGAACGCACAACACAGGCGCACGTTGAGGACGCTGCCTCAGCTTCCTCCGATGTGCCTCCACGCCCGCTGGTGATGCAATGGGGACTCGGCAGCCCCACAACTCCTGGATTGGTGGCAATCCCGCCACTCCTCGCTGCTGACACCCGGTGGTGCAAGCCCCCACAACCGCATAGCGGCCTACTTTGACGTACTGGAACATCGAAGACCCCCAAGCAGTCATCGTCGACCCCGGTCAGATGGCATTGCTCCAGCGAGCATGCTCAATGAAATGAAGGCTTTTATGGTGCAAACCATCAAGGCGGAAATGCAGCTGTTCGCCTCCCGCCTCCTAACGACCGGGATGAACAATCCCGTAACCAAAACCAGTCCGCTGCGAACCTCGGATGTCGACGATCTTCTTCGAAGAATCAACGTGGTCGAGGAACAGTTAAGACGCTAAACCCGGTCCTCGACGACATCGAGGTTCTCCTCACTCAACCCTTCACGAGAGGACGTTATTGCCGCCAAAGCCCCGCCACTTTGAATGCGGTCCATCGAAAGCTACGACGCGACGACGGACCCGTTGACCATCTGCGGCGTTACATCTCCCAAATGGAGATGGCTCGCGCCTCCGACCCCATACTGCAAAGCTTTCAGCTCCACCTTAAAAGGGGCTGCTCAACATGGTTCGAACGTTACGAGGCCAGCATTTCAAATGCTTTAAGGACCTCGCCTCGTCGTTCCTCCGCCACTTCATGGGAGCTCGACCTCCCCAAGACTGTCCAACACTTGTTAAGAGTGAAGAAGCAAAGGGAGGAACCGCTCCGTGATTACATCCGGCGGTTTCAGGCGAAGCCGCCCAAGTCCGTGGTCTCTCCTCGGACATGCAGCTCCCGGCCGCCACTCAGGCCTTCAACGCGAGTCCGGATCGCGTATAATATTAATGAAAACCTGTCACAACGATGGGTGAGTTCATCGATCGGGCAACCCGGTTCATGAATTCCGAAGAGATGAATAGGCCTTACAACAGGCCCCCCGCAAACGACCGCAGCAAGAAGTTTGACAAGGGGTCTGTTCCATCGAGGTACCAGTCCTCGAATACTGGTCTGAGGACCCCCGATCAACACCCCGCCCTTCGTGACACCCGCACGAACATTCTTCTCATGTTGGAGAAGCAAAACAAGGTCCCCAAGTGGCCCCAGCCGATCCAACATAAGATTACGAGGGGGTTTGACAAGGCACGCTTTACCACAAGGACCGTGGCCACGACACGGAGGCGTGCTTTCAGCTCGGAATCTCATTTCGAGATGCTTGAGCAGGGGAAGCTCAAGGAATTCCTCTCCGACTCCTCCTCCTCCCGCAAGGAATTCCCGAGGACGCAAGCGGGATGAGCGACGACCGCGAAAAAACGCGTCGTCGACACAACAGCCCTCGAGGCCAGAACTTGCCACCACCACCACCCGCGGGCGTCATTCACATGCTCACGAAATCAGAGGGCGCCTCCTCCAGGAAGCGGTATGCAAGAGAAATCTTGCAGATCGATCACCTCGAGGAGAACGTCATCTACCGGCCCAATGGAACAAAGGTTGTCGTTCGCACTCCGACCCACCGCTTATCACAAAGAAGGATCGCGGGTTACGACACCAGAGTCTACATCGACACGGGTGCAAACACCGGTGTCATTTTCAGGACATGCTCGATAAACTCGGGATACACATGTCCCGTGCGAAGGAGCTCCGGCCCTACCTTTGGCATTGGCGGGGACATTGTGCCAACGATAGGGTCGCCAACCCGCCTCATGCTGATTGGGGACACACAATTTGGCACGGTGGATCGCCATTCCGTCATGACGGAATTCTTGGTCCTCGAAGTCCCCTCCACATACAACGCCATCGTTGGTCGACCTAGCAGTCGAATTCCACATGAGGTGTGACATCCGTTCTCTCACGGTCACATTTGCGACGCCTCGTGGGGATGCGAGCATCTACATTGACCAGCGAACGGCGAGGACGAACTACGTGGCCTCGCTGAGCTCAACGGTTGACTCACGGGCCTCAAACAGATCGAGGAACCTGCGGAGCCCGACGACATGTGCCACGCCTCGATGACGCCATCAAGAAATCGAGGTCACCCCGGGCAAGAAATTCAAGATCGGCAAAAACCTTCAACAAAAGGAGAAGATGGCACTCATCCACATCCTCGAGGCAAACCTCGACGTTTTTGCCTGGAGCATGAAGGATTTACCGGTGTCGATCCCAATATTATTGCACACAAGCTTAATGTATTCCCGGATTCCAAGCCGGTTAAGCGAGAAGAAAAGGGGTATGGCCCCTCAAAAACAATTTGTAAAAGAGGAAGTTTCCAAGCTCCTCGACGCGGAATAATAAAAGAAATTCAGTACTCGAGTGGCTCGCTAACATAGTTTTAGCTGACAAAACTAATGGAGACCTTCGTATGTGCCGATTTCACGGGCCTCATAGACATTGTCCGAAGGACCCTTATCCGTTACGGTTATCGACCAGCTCGCCGACGCCACCTCCAAATACAAGTACCGCTGCTCATGGACGCTAAGAGTGGTTACCACCAAATCTACATGGACCCCGACGACGCTTTCAAAACAGCGTTCACAACGGGTGACGATGTGTACTACTACGTCAATGCCTTTTGGGCTTAAAACGCCGGAGCCACATACCGGCGTCTCATGAACAAGGTCTTTGCCCGCCAAATGGGCCGCAACTGAGGCGACGTTGACGATGTTATTGTGAAAAGCATGACATTCAAGACCACCTTCAAGATTTGGCAGAGACTTTTCAGTCATTCCGACGATATAACATGAGGCTCAATCCAGCCAAGTGTTCCTTTTTCGTGGGAGCCGGAAAATTCCTAGGCTACATGATCTCCGAACGGGGAATCGACGCCAACTTAAAGAAAATTTCAGCCATCACGGATATGGCGCCACCAAAGGACATTAAGGAAATCCAAAGAACTCACAGAAGAATTGTCGCCTTGGGACGGTTCATTTCAAGCTGGGAGATAAGTGCAAGCCGTTTTTGAACAGCCTTCGCATGAAAAAGGCATTCACTTGGACACCGGAGTGCCAAGAGGCCTTCGAACAAATCAAGAAACACCTCTCGATTTGCCAACGCTGAAATGCCCGCAACCCGGGATGAACTCATCATTTACCTCTCCACTTCAAACAAGACTGCCTCGCCCGTGCTCGTTAAGCGAGGAGGGCCCGCAGATGGCCCTGCCTATTACACAAGTCACACATTACGAGGAGCTGAGATGAACTACCCTCCTTCGTAAAACAATCTACGCTTTGATCGTGGCTGCTAGGAAATTACGAGCATATTTCCAAGCCCACACAATCATTGTCGAACGGACCTACCAATCCGGGATATCCTGAACAGCATCGAACATAGCGGTCGCTTAGCCCGTTGGTGCATCGAACTCGGGGAGTATGACATCAAGTTTGAACCTCGACGAGCGATAAAGGCACAAGCTTTGGCGGATTTCATGGCCGAGCTTTCCATCTATCCCCTCGAACACGGCCCTCGAGGAACCCTCCAGAGGAGTTGGAACCTCCAGAATGGGACATGTTCGTGGATGGTTCATCCAAGGTCTGATAACCTGTGGGGGCGTTCATATCAAAGGTCCTCACGGCATGGAGGCCAGCTTACGAGTGGCTTTCCAATTCCCGATTACGAACAACGTGGCGAATACGAGGCCCTCGTAGCGGGTCTCAAGACCGCTCTAAAAGCTGGTTTCATGACGTTTAAGCGTGCCTGATGACTCGCAGCTCGTCGTGAGCCGTGTTACGGGGACCAACGCATCGCAAGGATCCCGTACTCTCGAGGTACTTGCGCTTGGTAAAAAGCTTGCAAGGGCAGTTCGAGCGCTTAAATATTAATAAGATCCCAAGGGATCAAACACATGGTGACAGTGTCTAAGGGGCGGGCGGATGCATCCTCGAAACCTTAGCACAACCCTCTATAAATACAATTCATGCAATTGACGCTAACGCAGCGCCTGATTGGAGGGACCCAATCCTTCAATACCTCCAAACCGGTGCAATCGAGGCCCACCAGCGTTGCAAAAGAAAATAAGGACGCATCCCCGCCATGTCATCATAGATGGCACGTTATGGCGTAAAGGATATTCTACTGCTTTTCAGCGATGTATTGGCCCCGACGATTCCATACTCTTAATGAAGGAGGTAGTCTCAGGAGTTTGCGGAGCTCTCATTGGCTCCGATGCGGTAGCACCCAAATTCTTGCGCCTCGGTTATTATTGGCCAACTCTGAGGAAAGACGCGCATGATTTGGTACGAACGTGCCATAAATGCCAGCTTAACTCTCGCATCCAACGACAACCGGCAAACGAAGTGGTTACGGAGACATACCCTATACCCTTCGCGCTGTGGGGCCTCGATTTAATCGGCCCAATGCCTACGGCCAAGGGCCGATTCAAATTCGTATAGTGGCTGCCGACTACTTCACTAAGTGGGTAGAGGTCCAGCCGCCGAGAACATAACAACCGCCAAGGTCATACACTTCCTCCGGCACGACCTCGTGGCGCGGTGCGGGCACCAAGAGCCATAATCACGGATAATGGTACTCAATTCGCGAGCAAAAGCTTAAGGATTGGGCCACTAGGATGAACATACAAATGCTCTACGCTCCCGTGGCACATCCACACCAAATGGCCAGGTAGAAGTAACAAATCGCACGATCAAAGAGGGCTTAAAAAGTGCCTCGAGGACAAAAAGAGAAGTGGGTCGAGGCCCTACCAGCGTTCTCGGGATTATCGAACAACTACACGGGGACCCACGGAGAAACTCCTTTCTCCTTGGTTTATGGCGTCGATGCCTTATTACCAATCGAAGTCTCGGTCCCTACAATCCGAACGCTATATTACGACGCCTCACAATGAGAGCGGTCTTCGAGCGCGTTTGGACCTCGTCGAGGAACTCCGCGAGGGTGCTAGACTTAGGCTTATGGCCTTACGACAAAGGGCAAACCTCGATCACAACGCCAAAGTTCGGGCAAAGCAGATCCACGTGGGCGGAATGGTCTTGCTCAAGGCGGAGTTGTCGGGTCGTAATCCTGGCCATGGCACACTTCGCCCAGATGGGCAGGACCATATGTGGTACATAGCAAGGAAAGATGAGGCGTCTACAAGTTAAAAGATTATCAAGGCAAAAACTCAAAATGACTACCACGTCAACGACTTGAGGCCTTATTACGTTTAAGTTGTACGCTTTCAAAGACTTTGCGATGTACAAAATACTGTTCATACATCAAAGGGAAGGCAATATTCCAAGTCTTTACATTGTGCAAGTTGTGTTCACATAAAACCGCTATATTTAAGGGCCACGCATTGCGCAATTGATACTCGATAGCAACTAGAAAGGCATCAAATGCTGAAGCGTTGTTTATTTTGTCAAAAATGGCCAAAAATTCAATTACAAGTCCACAAACTACTTCTGGACATTATCGTTTTGGGGTACAACAGGGGCATCCTCTACATGCCCGGGCAGAATATCATAAGGATATTCTGCTCCTAATTTTTTCCCTGCCCTGCCCCACTCGAACAAAATCGCTTGAGGAGGGTCTTCGACCTTCATGGCATTAAGGGCTTCCAAATCTGACTTATCAACGATGCCTTCCACTTGGTGGCGGCATCGTAGAAGCCCTCAAAGATAACAGGCACCCGCCATGGCTTGCGCGTCAGATCTTCTCGATCGGCACCTCGACACCTGCGCACTCGACCAGCCCTTTCAAGCAATGGGCTTTACAAAAACGGGGGCTGAACACTTTCACCATCGTACAACTTAAAACCAATTTGGTTTTCTAGTTGTGCGAAGGCTAAATGATCAGCCACCACAGAGCCCGTCACCTCACTAAGGGTCTTGGTGCCGTCTTCAATTTGACTGCAGCCTTTGACGCGAGATCCTCGGCATGGGCGGTCCTCAAGGACAACTCCTCGATGAGTTTGTCCTTCGCCTCGGCAGGTCTCCATTCTTTGATACTCCCGAGCACTTGCTCCATTTCAGCTTCGAGCTGTTTCTTCGCATGGTGCTCGGCGAGGAACAGGCTTCATGCTTCTTCCCATCGGCCATGGAAGCTTTCACTGCTTGCCCATGACACCTGTGGCTCTAAGGAGGTTAGCCTCCTCATTCCTCGAGGACCCCAGCTCGGCCTCTTTCTCGGCCAGCTTGGCATCCCCTCGGCTAAGGCCTTTTTAGGCTCTCCACCTCCTCGGATTCCTTTGCCTTGGCCTCAAGGCTCTTCACGAGGACTCAAGGTCCTCGATCTTTGACACCAGCCCTTGGGCCAATACAGTTTTCTGCAAATTACAAACGCAGACCATATAAACAAAGCATCCCAACAAAAAGTTAAGTAACAAAGGGGAATCCAGATTCGTCACTTACCCGAGTGAGGCCCCGGCAGATGTCCTTCGCCATGTCTAGGGCCCCGAGGAGGTGTGCTTCAAAGTGCCTGTCTCGGGAAGCGCGAGACCTTCGCAACCTTTAGTCTCACGTCCCCTTCCCCGAGGAGGATTGACTCGTCACGAGTCACCCTCATGACAGGTCCTGTGCCTGCACAAGGGCCGGACCCTTGCGTTTGAAGGATTTCTCCCGCAGCTCCCGCCGGTAGTCCTCGAGTAGTTGAGGCTCAAGACGGGATCTATGCCCTTCGTGGTCTTAGGGATCCTCGAAGGCCTTCTTGTATACACTCGAGGGCCACAACAGCCCTCCGAGCATGCCAATAGGCCGACGGGTTTCCCAACGCCCGAGCGGGGCTACGTGGAGACTCCTCGACGGCTGGTCTTTTCCCTTTATCTTTAGCAGATCTGGACTGCTATCCGAGGACACAACCAAGTCCTCTGCTGTCAAAAGGTTAAAATGGGAATCGAACACGGTGAAAAGAAAAGTTAGCCAAAGAATCAAGGAAAGCAAGAATGCTACCCGCAAGTCGAGGGCGCTTCTGCCGAATGATGTCCTCCTCGAGTCCTCGGACAACTCCTCGACGATGACGGGGCCAGCCACGTTGACCGGTTGAGCTACCGTCACCAAGGCCTCCGCACCTCGGGCCTCTCCGCCTTTCGAGGTCCCCGCACCGCAGCTGACCCCTCGACAGCCTTTTGGGCAGGCTCTGCGGGGACCTCCTCCTCCATCTTTGCTTTAAGAGCCTCCAGCAAATCCTGCTTCTTGGCAAAAAGGGTGCTGGGGTGCAACATCTTGGCTGTAGTAAAACACAAGGCCAGGTTATAATAGCATTTCAAATGTGCAAACACAAAAACACAGGAATGAAAAGAAAGGCAGAACAGACAGTGGGGGTTGCTGAAAGCGCCGAACCGCTCTACGAGGTCCCCGTCCAATCCTTCCACCCAATTTTTAAGGGTGTCCACGTGGCTCGGAAGACGGTGGGCCCCGCTAACCCCTACTCTCCGCAGACCACCTCGCCCAGCTGGATAGAGTGAAGGGAAACGCACTTACACCCCTCGAGCCTTTCCACACTCCGGATCCATTCACAAAGGGCGTCGAGGGCTTTCTTTCCTCGCTACCCGCCCACACAGAGGGCTTCACGACACCCTTGCATTCTTCTCCTTTATGAAGAATGCAGAAACCCCAACCTGTCTTCCTTCGGGATGAAGAAGAAATTGCCCTTCCAACTCCCCACGAGCTGGTGGTTTCAAGACTCGATCTTCACCATTTTGTTCCCCACCTTCACCTCCTCGGGGTCGGGTTGATAGAAGGGGTGTCCGATGTGCCTCTTCAGCGTATAGAATCGTAAGAAGGTCTCCGTAGCACCGCCGTCTTCGCCAAATGGCAGGCCACCACAAATGCGTTTACGGTGGTAAACACATTCGGGGCCAGTTGCCCAGGACAAACACCCCATCCTTCACACAGCTGCAGCAGCAGGGAACAAAGGGGACGCCTCAACCCGGCTTTCACTTGGGCTCCGTAGACCACCATGGTATTCTCCCTCATGGCCTCGCCACTCAACGACATCCTCGCTTTCCTCAAAGACATCCCGGTGAAAGCCCACAAACCACCCCCGTATACACATGGTGGTTCCGGCAGATATCTCGCCATTTTCTTCTCTCGAGACTTGTTCGAGGCCACATTTCCTCGACATCGGGGCCGACGCCGGGCTTGCTTGGATTCTTGGGAGCCATCTACAAAAGTAAACCGAAAAAATTCAAAACTAAACCCTAGACCCAAGAACTCCGGGCGGTGGCGCGACGCTTACTCGCGACAACTGTCGCGACGAGAAATCGAAAATTCGAAAGAAAACAACTTATCGATTCGTACGGGAGACGAAAACGGAGGATTCAACGGCTGGGTTCTTCGAATCTCGGGAAATTCTTCGCTAGTCGCCGAAAATGGAAACTAGATTGCAAAGGAAGCTAAAGCGAAAAGGCAAGGAAAGCAAGAATTCGGGAAACCGACTTGGTTGGCGTATGAGAAGAGCGCGATGGGAAGTGAAGCGACTTCCCCATAATTACGAGCAAAAGCGCAAATTTTGAAAAGCGCTTTTTGCCAACCGCCACAATTACTATTGGGCCAAATTTTTCGGCCTGCATTGGGATGACTCTTGGGCCTCCCTAATAAGGCTCCAAAACATCACAATACAATGTGGGCTCAATGTATGTTGCCATACTTCCTTCCAAATCGGAGACAGTGACCCAACCCATCCTCCATTTGTGGTGAGGGCATCTTGATATATATGGCCAAATTTACTACGGTCATTGTCAAATGCAAAGCCATATGGGCGCGTCCACCACAAAGAGATCTCGTCATTACGGAGACCCTCTTACCAGTAAGGCGCCTCGTATAAAGCCGTTAGACACGAAGCGCCTCGCCTCCTCAAAGCAACTGCTACACTATTTGCGGGCATTAAACCAAAGGAGAGGAGTAATTCCCTAATAACTCCGCTTATCATTACACCATTAATACGCCACCATTCCAATTAGGCACATTTATGGAGATTCTCCAAAGACTTAAGGTCGTCCGTAACGGGACTCCAAGACCACCCTATATATCGGTGGCGCGCCTCAAATAAGGAATCGCTACGCACCCACGCTTCCTCTCTCTCGCACTCGAAAGTGTCCCGTGTCGCTTCCGCGCATCGACTGGAATCATCGTGTCACCACCACCGATCACCTCGACGAGATTATCCTTTGGCTATCATCTTCTTCTTGTTTTTTTTTTTATGAGTTTCACCTTCCAATTAATTATACTGAATGAACCACGAAAAATTTATCTCAGGTTTAGTAGTATCAAGTAACACCGTTTGTAGTTGGCCCTGTCACAATATAAGGTTGGTAAGTGGCCACGTTTCTATTGTGCCAATTTACTTACACTTTGGTCGGTTGCAGGCTTACATCTCTACAACCACACACACACACACACTACAAACTCCAAAATGTCATGTGCTTTGGTTATTGTCCCTATATAATAGCAAAGTTGACTAGTCTGTCATGTTTTATTTTCCTTAATTTCAATACTAGTAATTACACTCATTGCCTCATTCTTTTTGTACATGAGTTTCTTAAAAAGGTTTTTTTTAATGAACTACAAGATTCTAAGAGTTTCCTTGTACATGAAAAGATCATACAAGACTAGATATACTAGTTTGGAATTGTTACCCAAAAAAAAACCTAGCTTGGAATTACTTAGGTCTTCCTTATTGTAAATGACCTGAAATGAAAGTAAAAGAAGCCAATTTACATGATGTTTGTAATTATTGTTTGTGCTTATAACAAAAAATGGGGAAAACTAGGAGGCCAAGAGAAAGAAGAAGGTGAAGTGGGTGGAGAGTGGGAATGGTATGATGAGCAAGAAGAAGAGTCATTGGAGTAAACATACTTAGGCAATGTTGTTGGGTTCCTGATCATCAAAGGCACCACGTCTTCAAGCAAACCCTGAGGCCCAAAATCCCTCTCTAGGCCCAACTCTTGTGGGTTTTCCTGACTGGCTGAATTGGGCCGGTTCTGTGTATCATGGGCTTCTTCTCTGCGTGCTTCATCGGCTCTCTTGGGCCTTTTGGTTGCTGGGTCGGGCTGATGTTGGGCCTGGTCCTGTTGGAAGTAAGGATAGGTGAAGTGGAGATGAAGACCTTCGTATGTAATGATAAGTGTGTCGGGATCTTCACTTGACCTCTCCACTTGCTTCTTCGCACTACACCTTGGGTTCGTGCACTTGTAATAACTTCTGTTTTATCCATGAAACCGTCAGAAAACTTAAACTTATGATCCACTTGATAAAAAAAATTGCACATATTCCAATAGTATATAGAAATTTTCATACCATATACTCCATTTGTAATTTAAAGATTGCATCATTAGTCTTTCATGTTTCAAAATTTAATGTTGAACTCAAATATTTACAAAGATAAATAATACAAAAAAATCTAAAAAAATACATAGAAAATGAATATTGCAAATTACGTTACACATTAAAAAAAATTTAATTTTAGATGTCTAAACATGCATGAAAAAAATCATAAATTAAATACTGTAAAACAGTTAAAACAAATGGCGCAATATCTTTACGGAATGATATATATCTTATACTTTTCAGGGAATTTTTATTTGAGATTAGTGTAATTTAAATTATATATATTCAGTAATTTTATAGCTAGTATATACTATATGAGTAGTTTTAAGATACTATTTATTCTTTTGTAAGAGATAAGTAAACATTGTTTTTATTGATTACAAGGATGGAGAGTATTACCGAGGATGTGGAGTGTTCTTGATAGATTTTTGGCCATATTTGCGCCATTTGTAGCCATCATCCCCATTGCTGCTGCTGCTGCTGCAACATGCTGACTTAATCTTCAACGTGTACTTGTTCTCTATCTTACTACTATTACTATTAGTATTATTCAGACCTCTTGCTAGGAATGATAAGTGGCTCCTGCATATATATATATATATATATATATATATATATATATATATAATATATAGTCTTAATTAAAAGGGATATATATATACACACACACATGTATAGTATTAGTAGTACGTACGTACTTATATTCATGTTAATTATCTTGTAAACTAACCTGCTGGTTAATTCATCATGATCATCATGTTGTTGGGGTCGGTGGTAATTATGATGATGACGGGTAGTGTTGGATAAAGCTTGTTCAACGTCCTGGATTCTGGGGCCGGAGTAGAGGACGCCAGAAAGAAGCCGCGGGCGATAATTGAGAGCCTGCAGCTGCTCTAATTTGCTGTAATTAGAATTAGTAGTTGTCAATAATATTGGTGGTACTGACGATGCACCAACCGGATGATCATGATCTTCCAGAAGCTCGATTTGAACGACGTCGTTGGTGGAGTACTGCTGCAGGTTGTCGTCGTCGTCAGCGCGGCGGCGGCGGCTATTCAAGGTGCCTGCAGCTATATTGATCATGCGCGTCCCCATTAATTAAACTTTGAGAAGCCAGCTATGAGCTAGCTTAAGTGTGCATGCATGGTTCATATATAGCTAGCTAGCTAGCAATATATATATATATATATATATATATATGGAGAATATATGCAAAGAAAGATATATAGGAGATAATTAATTAATTAATTAATTATATGATGAAATAGTACTGGAGTGGAGCAGATCATGTTGCAGTTTCTAATTAAGTCCACTCTTGATCTAGCTAGCTCTTAATTTATAAATTTAGAAATTAATACTCCGTATAAAACTTGGATAATCTATCTTCCATCATTTTTATTCTAAATCGTACGTACCATGGCAAAAGTCTTATAAACAAGATCAACTCATCATTTCTTAATCAAAGTTTTAGATTCAAGTTTGTGTATAGAGAAAACACCGCTTGGAGAGTTTTCCACCTAAGAGAGTACTTAATAATGCTCGATCCCAGTAAAAACTGGAACAATTGTTGTTCAATAATAATAATAATAATAAAATTTAAGTCTTGCTCCGTCTCAAGTATATTGTCACAACATCAAACTATTTTTGTCCAAAATAAAATGATCGCTTTTCCATTTTTTTATTTTAGTCTCATTTTACCTTTGCATTACACTCATTTGAACAAAGAGTCTAGCTAGGGAGTGGGTTGTGAGAGATTAGAATAAGTTTGAAATGTCGTATAATGATTGAAATTTATGTAAAATGAGTTTATGACCAAAAACAAAATTGATCTACACAAAAAGCTAAAAGTGATAATCCATTCGGGACGTAAGGGGTGGTTAAAAAAACATTAATGATAAATTAAAACTTGGATTCGTACGTCTTGCATATTATAAGTGGTTGACTTTCTCTCTTTGGCGTGGAATGTTGGTCCACCGACGACTTGTTCATCTGTTACCATCAATTATCAGAACCATACATTTCAATTTTTCCATTAGAACTGAAAGAAAATAAATTATCACTTTTCCACCAAAGGAAAAAAAAATAATCATCATACTAGTAGGAGTATTTCAGTATCGGACAAAATAATTCATATAATAATGCATATTTTTAAGAATAAATAAGAACTATTATTATTTACTTAAAAGATGAAAGGTTAAAGTAATAATTGTAAAGAATATTTTATTTGTACAAAAATAAAACTTTGTGGATGATTTAGAGTTAAGTAGATAAAACCCTAATTTGACTCTCACTCCTCAATTAAATTTGAATTTTTTCCTTATTTGAGTTTGTTTTTTTTAAAAATAAATTTGAATTTTTTCACCTCATTTTGGTTGAACCGCCGGTTCATTTGTTTTCGGTTTAATTGGTTTTGAATGATTTTTTGTTTTTCCCGATTTTGACCGGTTTTTGACCATGGTGGTGTAAAACCAATAACCGGACGGACATGCGGCAGTTCACGGTTTAACGGTCCGACCGCCGGTCCGGTCCGGTTCTTTTAACTATGATTAGAACTGAAAGAAAATAAATTATCACTTTTCCACCAAAGGAAAAAAAAATAATCATCATACTAGTAGGAGTATTTCAGTATCCGATCATCTTAGTACTATTTAATCTAATGTTGTATATTATTCTTCATATATATGCATTCAACATAAATTTAGGGGGAACTTTTTTCCATGCTATAGCTTAAAATACATTATAGTAGTACAGTACAAGTTATAGTTGGAAAGATTAATTATTTATAAATTGAAGACGATGCAGTGTTTTAACAAAAAAAATGATGAAAAAAATTCAAATAAAATATCTATGTAAAATCTTGGTTTCATTCTAAGATACTATTTATATTATTGCTGTTCATGAGTGCGTACCGGTCGGCAACTCCGGCTAGAGGACATGTTTTGGTGAATAATAGAGTCAAACGACTCAAAACTTTATAGTAGTATTTTTTAGTAACGCGCGTAACACCTGTTTTCTTTTTTAATTAATGATTTTATTTCTATATCATTTTAAATTTTAAATTTAAATTTGCATGTAGAACTAATTAAAATTTGGTGAACATTCACTAAGTTAATTAGAAGATCCGCACGTTTTGTTGAGCGGCGCCGCTCATTTTGCTGATGATTTGTGCCCGCGTCTTCGTCGGTGATATTGGAGTAGGCCGATTAAGCCTGTCTCGACATTTACTCATCCTTCTATCTTCATCGTTTTCGCTTTTTCTGGCCGGTTTGCGGGCATACGCCGCGGCTCCAACTCGGAGTGTCAAGCGTGGGTCGTTGGATTTCTGGTGGTCGATCGATGCTCCTGAACGCAAGCCTATACGGCGATGGTTCGGGTTCGAGAGGAGGATTAGGTTATGTTGCTTTGTATGGTGATCGGTTCGGTGAGAGGCCGCAGACAGTTGGTGTGGTTGAAGCTCCTGAGAGACATTTGCTTGGTCGGGGGAATCCGATCCAGACAACGGTCATTGATCGATCATTTTCCAATAATCTATTTTGCGAGGGCCTTCTTATTTTTTCGTTTCATTAGACTTTGCTAGTTTCATTTTTTAGTTTATTTTCCAAGACTCTCGTATGTTTTTTTATTTCGGTTAGACTTCAGTTATTTTTGTTTGTTTAGCTTGTTATCATGTAGGTGAGTTGTCTTGGTTGCCACTACTTCCATGATTAGTTCTCTCCTTAGTCCACTATGGTGCGTCGGTACTATTTAGCCTTTTGGCATGCAGGGGTATCAAGAGCCGGATTCAATATCTTTTTACCACCATAGTGGTTATGACCATCGACATAATTTGCTTTACCTTTTGAGGCATTGTACGTAGTGGTTTTGGTATATTCTTAAGTAATTCCATTTATGTGGAGATTTTTGCATTTATGAGCATGTTTATTTGTAGTCCCTATGGGTGCCTTACTTTGTGGTCTACGACTTATTTTGTAATAATTTATCATTAATAAAATAGGTTTTTTGTTCAAAAAAAATGATGTCTTAACTTTATATATATATATATATATATATATTTAATATTTTATATGCTAACAAATAATATAGATATGTTGAAGTCAAATTGACGAGTTAGCATTTCGTTTTGGAATAGAGGGAATACCATCCAAGTTATAACTTAATTAATTTTTTATTTGACATTTTATTTTCCTTTACTTCAATAGAGTTATATTGTCGTTTAGAAATTAAACTATTGAAAATACTGAAAATGAACAGAAATGGTATGTGTGTTATACTCCCCAGTCCCAGAAAAATAAACACATTTGTTTTTCAACATTTAATCTATAATTTTTTTATTACAACATTTTAATTTATAAATTGTATAAATTTATATCAAAATAAAAAATTAATGTGTCTTGTTTCTAAATGTATTTTTCAAGAATTTTTTTTAAAAAATATTCTTATTGAAAAATTGAGTTAAACACAAATGTAAAAGTCAAATGTGGCTATTTTTGTGGGACGAGAGGAGTATGTGTGTGTGTGTGTATATATATATATATCACTCTTCTTTGCAAGGTGACAAATTAGCTAGTTTTGGTGAAGCTAGGTATGCATGCAGAAGATGAGTATTCGGAGTGGTTGCTTCAAAGTGAGGGAAACGCTTGGAGCTTTCTGCCTTTGACTTTGAGCAAGATTCCATTCCATTTATATGCATGAGTAAGTAACTAATATTAACACAAATAATTAGTTATGATCACTTATTTTACAGTACTAAAACATGTACTACAGTACTGTTATAGTATATATTTACTCCCTCCATCTAAATAAATTTATAAGCATTTTACTAGCTAGACATATAGAGATTAACGATTGTTAAAGACAATTGAGAGTAGTAAAATTATAATGTCATAGGAGTATAAGATAAAAATATAGTGAATAAAAAAAAGACAAAAATGGTGTTAGAATGTTTTAAAAAAATAAATGATAAAATCTTTCCTAAGAAAGAATATGATAAATTATCTTTGCGAAGGATATATATATATAGAGTATATTATACTTTAATTCATTAAACTATAAAGGGACAACATTTACTATTCTATACATCTTTTGAGGACCATATATTAAGCAACATTTAGTAATTAATTTATGAAGAATTACGCAAAATTTAGTAAATACAGATCAGAGCAATGGGGCATACATATGCCTGTGAAGAAGAATGTGGCTGTATCTCAAAAGTCAACCCCTTCCTTATCACGTTCCTTCCGCGGAGGTGATTTTGACCCATTCATCATGTCGGGGTTCACGGGCGCTTCTATGGAGCCGTTGGACCTGTCCCCTTCTTCATCTTTGGCTTCTTCTTCTTTCATACCCGGCCCCATTTTAACTTCTTATATATTTCCTTTCTACTTGTAATTAAAACTTTACCCAAAATTATAAGATTAAAAAGTAGTAGCATAGTATAGGGGTGATAAACGAAAAGAGGCGGCCATAACTCCTATATACGGCTGAACGAGACGATTTCGGCGCCAAACTCGAGTTTGGAATTTCTGCTCAGATAAGAAATGCCCAAACTGAGCAGAGACTCTACCAAAAGCTCGCGAGTCTTATCGGACCATACGTGGAATACTCATGATACATTTCTAATTCATTGTGCGAACCTCACGAGCTTGGTTCAAGCCAAGTCAGGGTTCGAACCTGATCGAGCCTAACTGAAACGAGCCTACCTAGTTCTATTATATATCGAGCCTCAGCCGAACTCAAGCTTTTCATGAACTGAGCTCGAGCCCGATTTTAAGCTCGGATAGATTTCGAGCCGAACTCTAGCTGAGCTTGATCATCCTGAGCTCGAGCTCGAATCAGCCGGGCTTAACTCAGCTTGACTCGAATCGTTCTCACCCCTAATATAGTACCACTCATGTTATTTACTGCTTCCTTCGACCCAATTCAAATTCAATTATTCCTTTGACATTTTAAAAGATATGGAACATTAAGGTCGAGACATATAGTTACAAGTTAAATTTTAAGGTAAATTTCAGTATTGTAATGCATGAAAGTAAAAAAAGGTAGATATGGGGATATAATAGGAAGATAAAAGTGAACATAGAGAAATAGCCAACATGTGGGGCGTACGTACGTAGCAAGTGATAGCCTATTTGGCACAAGACAAGGTCAAGGGCTTAAGCAAACTACCTGAATTACTAAATTTTTGTTGAAGTTCCTGTAGAACCAACTACCAATAAAAGACCAAAATCTTTAAAATAACCACATTTCTACCAGTTTAATCAGTTCATCATATCTCAGTTGATTAGTAGGGATACTTTTGTAATTTAACTTCTGAAAAGGATTGTTGGGTCTAGGCTTATCATGGAGAATGGGTTGGGCTAGCTAGTATCAAGACTAGAGGCCCAAAACACTAACCAATTACCAGTGTTTTAAAAACCGGACCGAAAATAGAACCGTTCAAGGTACTGGTTCATGGTCCAACCGTTTGAGCAACCGGTCCAATCGGTTATTTTCTTAAAACTATCCATCATCATTCATTATATGAAATTATCATGAAATAATCTAAATATAAAATAATAATGATATTTTCTACACTAAAATGGTAATTTTAAATATAAATTGAATATTTTATAAGATGAAAAGCAATATTCTAATTAACTATTTAAGTGAAAATAATATTTTAAAGTAACTGAAAAATTATTATAATTTATTTATATCACGGTTTACAAACTTTTTAAAAGGTACAATGAGAAAATATAAAAATATTTATGATGTTAAGTATGAATTTATAAACAAATATGAAATAAATTAAAATTAGTTATAAAAATTTGAAAATTTAGAACAAATTTCTTCAAAAAAAATGAAAAATAAAAAAGTGAAAAACGCTTTTCCAATTCACTAGTTTATCCGATTTTGACCAATGTAGTTCGAAACCGAAAATCAGACGGGTTGCCTCAACACTGGCAATAACCGAATTGATTTGCCTGGCCTTGCCTCGCACGTAACATAAAATAGCTTTCCCGGGCAAATAGCAACCCGACCCGAGTAGGCGCCGCCATGTTTGGAAACCCGCAAACGGTTCAATGTTGGAACACACACAATTAGTGCAACACGACCAGACCACGTAACGTAGATCTTAACTCCCCCACGTTTGCTAACGACCAGGTCATTTGACCCAACTGATGATTCTCTGTCACCGGTCTCAGCCGTTAGATCTACTACTAGCTTCAGATATATATATGCTACGTAACTAAGAAGCTTGATTCTACAACATCTCTATTAAATCCCTCTCTTTTGTTTCCTTTGTCTTCTACAACGACTATTTCACACACTCAGTGTCACACATACCTAACCTGATGGGAAGGCCCGATTTGAATCCGGATTGTGACGACGAATGTGCAACGCCGAGGAGTGGCGAATTCCGGATCCCAGCAGCGGTGGAGTGTCCGCCAGCACCGACTAAGAAGCGGAGTGGCGGCTGGAAAAAGCGAGGACCTCCGAGGACCGGTTACTTCCAGCCGTCGGATCTTGATGCTCTGTTCGCTGACAGCATCATCAGAGTATCAGAGCTTGGAAGCGTCGGGTCGGATCTTCATACGCTGTTCTAGTTGCTTTTGTACTCCTCATTGTAATTAATTATGTTTGCTATTGAATCATATACAAGAATTTCTTTCAAAAGAATAGAATAACCTTCAAGACAAAGAAAGAATGCCATGACAAACCTTTGCTCCTGTTTCAGTTACAATGTACAAATAATCTTAACACTGCTCTTAATATTCATCTCATTTCTCTTTACACAATACAAGCAAAAAGGATCATCTCTTGGTTCATGTATCCCAAAATTAAGCATGGTTCTTCAACAGACTAAACTTGTGGATCATGCGTTCATCATTTCAGGGGATTCGAATCACATGGCAGCTACAAGATACCGGCATTAGAAATATCACCATCTACAACTGGAGCATTTGCGTCATGAGCTGTTCGAAATCTAAGACCATGATCACCAATATGTTTAGATGTGTGGGGGGGGGGATAAAAGCTAAAATGACCTCGATTGGTGTTTTATTTTGTAAAACAAGAAAGGTATGCCAGCCCATGAGAACACATAACGCATTGATGGAGCAAAACCTGAAAGGTACGTACGTACGTATATTGAAATAACACTATGTACTTGGGGGTAGCCTAGTAGCGCCTTAAGAAGCGCCAAGTAGGGCAACAACCAAGCCACCAGCCATCTAGCGCTACATGGCGCTTCATTAAGCGGCTATGAAGCGCGTATGAAGCGCCTCATAGCGCTACGAAGCGGCGGACTGTCAGTTTTTAATGTAGAAGCGCGTATGAAGCGCCTCATAGCGCTTCTAAATGACTCTTCCTCGAGAAGTTGCAGACTCTATTACAGACTCTGAATCTCCTTCCCTCTCCTTCCCTCATTCTCCCATTCTCCTCCCCCCTCCTCTAGTTTGCCGCCGGCGCAACCTCCGTCAACCACACACGGTGAGCTCGTTCGCCTGACCCTTCGGCTTCCTCTCTCCGCGTCGCCCAACCCTCGGTTCCCTCCAACGTCGCCCAACCCTCGGTTCCCTCCGTCCCGCGTCGCCCGGCCGATCGATTTCGTCCCTCCTTCCGGCCGGCGTCCTTCAGCCCGCCGCACCACCACATCTCCACCATTTTCTGTAAGTATTAGAGTTTATGATGATTTGTAACAAAATTATTTTAGCTAATTGTACAATGAATTGTAGTTTGTGAATTCCAGATTTGGGTGAGATTGCTCCATGGTTATTTCTCAAATTAATCCAGTTTGCTTGATTATTTCTTAATTACTTTTCTCTAATGTTCTGATTCTGACTACGTGTTGGAAACACATTTATAATCTTTATATTTTGACTTGGTTGTGATGAACTTAAATCTGTTTATTTGTTTTTGGAGCAATATTTCTGTCCTAGTTTTATGAACATGCTTTCCTTGTTCTTCCTCTTGTTTTACCGATCAAATGATTCTTCTGGTTGGTTGGCTGTAGCATTAAAATGGTGAATTTATTTTAATAGTATGTCTATATGTTGTTTTTTTTAGCATTTGAAGTGCTGCTTATATAAATAGATGGCTGGACTTGTTTCCATTTACAACATTATGTGAGTATAGAGCTCTTTGTAGAAAACTAATTTATCTCCTTTGTAGTTCCACATTTTAGGAATTTCGGAAACTTGCTTATATTTAAATGTTTCGGAAACTAAATAAATTAATGTTATTTTTCATAAATTAGGAAAAATATATCGAGGCTATGCGGGAGAAGTATGCTGAGGATGTCATGCCACTTTTTGATCCCGACGTCTACCTGGCGGTGACCGGCCAAAATCCCACCAAAGGTCGTTGGAGATCAGCACCCCCGCGACCCTAAGAGTTGTCTGGGGAGAGCTTCGCACCATGGGCCGACTGTCGCATACTGATGTACCAGCACACTTGGTTGCCTCATCATCCAGGCCACACACGGTCTTCGTCCACTGTCATAGGACTTGAGATTTTTCTTATTCAACTATTTTTGTTGTAAATAAAACAATTTAGGAACTTAAATATGTATTGTCAAATTAATTTTGAAATTATTATTTTGTTTTTAATTTTTTTACAATATTTATTAATATTAATTCACTTTATAATTAATACAAAATTCCAACCGAAATAAAAGAAATTAAAATAATTTCGTTGTAGCGCTAAATGGCGCTCCATAAGCGGTACAAGCTCCATCTATGTCAGCTGCCAACGTGGACTTTCTGAAGCTCCATTTAGCGCTACTAATGCGCTACTCTGTAGCGCCATGAAGCGCATGTGTCCATTAAAAGCGGCATTCGTAGAAGCGGCGCTAGAAGCGCCATTATGCGCTTCTATACCAGCGCATATGAAGCGCAAATGGCGCTGTAAACGAACTTTTAAATACGTAGTGTAAAAAAGTAGAGTTACAAAAACTTTGTTATGACAATTTACAACAATAGACTTACAAGCACATTATCCCCATTGTAGATCCTCTACGTTTCTACATTCCGCTAGTTTTTTTTTCTTTGACATGTTTTTGGCTCAAATAATTATAAACAGCTAATGGTAAACTTGTTGGTGTTTTTGGTGGTGACAAAGGTGAAGAAGAGAGAACAAAGAAGAAGAAACCATATGAAACGAGAGAAACTTCATTGATTTATTGTGCTTAAAACCTTAAGCTTATATAGGTTTGTAGCAAACTAAATTCTAATTGATATAGGAATCCTAAAATAATATTAATTCTATTTCTAATTGCTAACGACTTATGACTTATCTAATTCTCCTAAATAAACTAAATAGTAATAATGATAATAATAGAGATCCTAGAAAGTAGCAATTAAGCAGCGTAAATAACATAACCTAATTTAATACTCCTAAAATATATGCTAAAGAAACAAAACATGTAAAGTTCTAGTAGAACTAGTACTTCTTGTTGTAACTTGCGGACTAAGTTGCTTCTTCCTCTCCAAGCACTTATGCTGAACAACTTCAGAAGCACATCTCAACAAAACTCAAGTATGCTTGTGATCATGTGTCATATGCACCTCATCAAACCATACAGATCATCAATCGTCCTAGAGTGCCAATGTACTGCAGTGTAAGATAATTGTGATTTTTCTATAAATTACCGAGAGATATCTAATTTCTGAATTTCTCAAACCAATTGATCAGGAACAAGAAAAACGTCAACATTCTTGATCAAACTTTGCATAAACTCGATCATTAGGAAACGAGAAGGTTTCAAGCAGGAACACATGATAACTGCAATAGGAAATCGATCTATTACAGTCAAGTCTGGCATGCTTTCTAGAAATGTCAAAAAGAAATCGAGAGAAATGTTTCAGAAGAAAAATGGAAGGGCACTTGCATTTCTCATTTGAAATGTACCTCGTGGACGGGACGAGCAATTTCGATGTCGGGCAAATACGTAGCTGGGACTTGACCCGGATCTGTGAAAACGCAGATTACGTAGTTGAAAATGCACATTGCGGAGATGGCGGTGAAAGCGCCGAAGTTCATGATTCCCGGCGAGGACAAGAAACCGAACCAATGATTTACACTACGTAGAGAAGGCAGGCCTCACTGCGGCCCATTGCGCAGTTGGCCCGTGGTACCAACTGCGGAGGGCCGCAGTGAACGCCGCAGTTGAAATGTCCGCAGTTTTGGACTCACTGCGGCTTTGGCCGTGGTAATTACGAAGACGAATATCATGCTCAAATAGACAAACACAATGGCGGAAACGGTGGCGGTAACAGGGAGAGGAAAGGTGAAACGCCGCTCCATTGCGGTGGTTGTGAGAAAGGTTTCTGATAGGGTCGTAATAAGGCGGAGGTACCGGCGTTTGAAGACACCGTCCCCGTGAAGGTTTTTTCGGGCGGAAGTCTCGTTTATGCAAATTTTTATTTTTTATTTTCCATTAACGTTTGATTTCTTCTTGAGCGTTTTTTTAAATTGTTTATTGTTTTTCAAAAAGATGATGTTTATGTTGGTGGTCAAGACTGATGGTAGCTTCTAATCTAATAGTTAAATTTATGGAGATGTTGTGTTCAAGTCTTCATCATTTCCAATTTCTATACATCCCATGTATAAAAATAAAAAAAAAAATATTTTGTTATCTCTGATCATTTTGCGCAAATTGCCACAAAAGATTATAAGTTGTGTGTAATTCAATTCCGTCATCATTTGGAATAAGATTATTCTTCCCCAATTTTTTTATTAGCAAAAATTCAAAACAACATTTTTCGTCCAATTTTTTCACTTACAAATATATTTATCAGTTTTTAAATACTTTTATTTTCTTCAAGTTTTTCTCACAAAAGAACACTCCACCTTTCAGTGAAAAAAAAACATACCACATCACTTTCTACACTTAGACCGGTAGATGAAACAAAAAATAAAAATAAATATTTAAGAACTATAGATGTATTTCATTTGCTAAAAAAAACATAAATAGATTTAGCTTGCACAAAAACTTGATCCCTTTTATTTTCCACGTTTAATTAATAATTTCTTTACTTCAGTATTTTGATATTAAAATTTAAATTATGAAAATGATGAATCAAAGTTTATAATTTTTATATAATTTTTTTATTATGTGTTTCTTAACAATAATTTAAGTTAACCACAAGATCAAAAATCAACTTTACCTTGTTAAAAAAAAATCAACTTTACAAATATTTTGATTTACAACTATGTTTAATTAAGACTCTTTTATTCCCCCTCAAATCGTATGCTTATATTCAATGACAATGTGTTCTGAGAACTAATTTGAAAATAGTTCATGATTTTGAAAAGTGAAGGAAAAGTTGAAAATTAAGATTGAGAGAAAAATTTAAATCGAAAAATTTCTCAAAATTCTTATACTCTAAAAAACATGGGCTTGATGGGCTTGAACCAAATACAGAAACTAAAATTCCAGCCCAAATGTAGACCGTTCCCTACCCTCATACGGACTACATATTTGGTCTTTGGTCTGTGTTGTTGAAGAAAATCAAACGCAAGAAGAAGAAACATCAGAAAAACGCAAGCTTCTCCCCGTCGAGTAACCACAGAAGCGAGGAGAAGACAGAAACAATGGCGGCGGCAGAGGAAGAGAACGAGGAGTTCTACCTTCGTTACTATGTCGGCCACAAGGGAAAGTTCGGCCACGAGTTTCTCGAGTTCGAGTTCAGGCCAGACGGCAAGCTCCGGTACGCCAACAATTCAAACTACAAAAACGACACCATGATCCGCAAGGAGGTCTTCGTAACCCCCGCCGTTCTCAAGGAGTGTCGCCGCATCATCTCCGAGAGCGAGGTCTCCGCTTTCTCTTTAATACTTTCCCCTTTCAGCATTATAATTGCGACGCCAGTTTCGCTCTAGGGTTTATACATGTTTCTGAAAAAGTTTCAGCTTGAAGTTGTTTCTGAATTTCAGCTTTGTTCCGGGGGTTTCTGGAATATTTTCTGATCAATTCTGTATGTTTTTAGGTATAAGAATAGTGGGTTTTGCGTTGGCTCTTTGTAGTTGTATTTTTGTGGAATTCTGTTTTCCCCTTTTCTTATTAGTGTCCTCAAGCTCCATGTTGTTGTGCAGATCATGAAGGAAGATGACAATAACTGGCCGGAACCTGACCGGGTCGGAAGGCAGGAACTTGAGATTGTAATGGGGAATGAGCATATTTCATTTACTACTTCCAAGATTGGATCTCTGGTAGATGTCACAAGCAGCAAAGACCCGGAGGGTCTCCGGATTTTCTACTATCTTGTTCAGGTTAGCTAGACTGCATGGTCGTTATGCTGTTATGTCCGTATTGGTAATTAGTCTATCGTTTTTGGTTTATTGGCTAGCCTACCCTGATTTAGTCAGCCCTTTTCCCTCAATGATAGACCAATATAATTATTGCATGGCAACTTTTTGTCATCCAAACCTAATTGAGACAGTTAGACAACCTTCAAGTTAACTGGGGTTTTCCCAGGCAATCTTTTGGTTCTTTTATTGGATAAGCAGAAATCTGAAAGGGGCTTCCAGTAATGGTCTTTAGCAGAGATGTAGAAGTTAGCTAGATATGAGAAGTCACAAATAGGACGTTCTTCAGAAGAAGCCACCTCTGTCGAGGAGGCTTATCCCGTTTATTATGTAGATTTTATTCATCTTTTAGTTGGACCCCATAGACTTTAATATGTGTACCACTATGATTATATGAATGAGTAGCTACGGTTGATATAATCGTACATCTCTGTCCGATATGAATGAGTAGCTGTAATGTGTAATTTTACCCAAATGAAACAAAAATGAATTGCAATGATGCAAAACAGGTTCCATTGTTCTAAAAAACAAAGATCAGCATTGGAGACACTGAATAGCATTTATGATTTTCTTTGTTTGTCATTGCTGTATGAAATCATCCAGAAGTTTTCCAGCTATATGAAGACTTAGGAAGCTTAATGACAGTTGATAGTGTTAGCACTGGTGTTCTATGACATCGAACCAGTTTCTCTTATTGACTGTTGCCTTAAGAAGAAAGAAAACATTTCTCGAAGAATAACTATAATGATTAGAGTTGTTTGGAAGGCTATACCTAATACCTTTTCATCGCTTTTGTTCTCCCCTCCCATGTGCCTGAGCAAAAAAGTCTCTCTCTGGCTATGTGTACTTGAGTTTGTAGTTGTGGTTGTGGCCCTTTGTTATGCACCTGTGACCTGTCCCTGGGTCTCCTTTTAACCATCCAGAAATGCTCTGTAATTTCTCTTATTGGTATGTATGTGGTGACTGTACTCATGTCTTCATTTCTTGTATTACAGGACCTGAAGTGCTTTGTATTCTCTCTCATCTCGCTCCACTTCAAGATCAAGCCAATCTAAAGCATTGCTGCTGTACGGCCAGTGTCGGAAGAAGTCTAGAATCTGTGACTGGAACTGTCTGTCATGTGTGATTTGTTGGGGTTGGATGCATGATTAAATGGTTTTGGATATGTTGAATGAGTGGAACTTTAGGTTGTCATGAAATTCTTCGATCTGTTGTTTCTACTCAATTCATTCCTTTTTGTTTCCCATCCAATGTTCAAATGATGAAACATTCCCGAGTTGATTCATTCGAGTACCTGAAGGATGAAAATGTTTTCATTTGGCTATATATAGTGGAATTCCGAAACATCGTTTGCTAGACTAGCTAGCTAGGACTCTGAACTGGAACTGAAGCCTCCCTTCTGGCTTTTCCAGGGTGTCATGAAAGAATAAAAGAACATAGAATCTGTAAACAGCCAATCCCCAAAAATCCCACCACCCAAAAGAAAGGGGAAAAAAAAAAGAAAGAAACGTTGAGTTCTAGCATTTTGGCAGATCAGCAGGTGGAGGAGGCAGCTTGTGCTTCTTCCCCTTCCCATCGTTCACAACCCATGCCATTTTCAGCCCCCAGCTTGTGTGTACTTCCAGGTGACAATGCATTAGCCAAACGCCTGGAGAATCAAACAAGTTGGTTCAGTCTTAAGAAAAGTGAACCTACAATTTCCATACAAGTTCAGACAGTTCAACTCACCTGGGTTGTCAGCAAGGAAGCGAATTGCAACCCACCCACCGGAGGGTACTCCCACAGTGTTCCTCTCAACCGGGTCGACAAGGTTAAACTTTTTTGGATTGAAATTACCAATTCCTTGACCCACCACAAAGAAGTTAAACCCATGAAGATGCAAGGGGTGGCTCTCTGGTGTGATAATGCTGGTGTCTTGTAGCACAAGCTCCACACCTGTGTTGAATGGCAACACCACAACCTTTGTCCCGGTGCGCAGATTGGTATTGTTTGGTGGTGTGCCTGTGTAGTTGAACTTCACAAGAGGGTTAGCTGGAAAATCTGTGGTGTACACTCCTCTTGACCTGTTGAAGAAATGGGCTTGTAAAAGCGCAGTGCTTGGCTGGACAAAAGAGACATTATTGATTCCAGCCCCGATCATGGTGTTGTTTTGGCATGTTTGGTTCGTGGAACACGCCAATGTTCCAAGGCCAACTGTGAAGAAGAATCTTCGATCAACTTTCTTGGGGACATTCGCCGGGAACTTGGCAGAGTTCAAGCTCCGGAGCTTCTGACTGTATCTCATGGCAAACGAGGAATCATTGAAGACTGGCAATTTAGGCCTCAAGAGTGGGAGCTTCTTGGTGCTGGTGGAATTCTTGGATGTTGCTTGGTACTCAAGAGAGGCGGTTGTGGTTGTGTTGTCAAATGCTGCAGGACCAGTGGAGTAAGGGCGAGCCGCCATAAGGAAGTTGGTGGTTGGAGCTTTGTGTTTGGTCTTCAACAGGACATTGGTGGTCTGGCCTGGGGTTATGAGGATGATGTTTGTTTTCACAGGCTTCACGTACACAGCGTCCACTTCCACCACTGTGAGTGTGTGGTTGGCCACGCTGAAGAAGAGCTCATCATTCAGTGCAGCGTTGATCAAGCGGAGGAGGTAAGTTTTTCCAGGCTTAACCTTCAGCTTGAATGTATCTGCATCGGTAATGATTGTTCGATTAGCATGATGGCATCATAGTTTAAAAAGTTACAGTCTTTATTGATAAGTCAACGAAATTCTTGAATTTGATCATAAAGTTTGTACCTTTGGATGAACAGCTGTATGAAGGTCCTGGGAGGCCATTAATGGTGTAAGCATCAGAGATGTTAGGTGCACTTCCAGTCTGCATTGCTTGGTTGATGATTGTCTCTGTGTCTGCTTTCCACCATTCACCTGCAAATAAAATTCACCCAAAATCCTTGTCTAACTAATTGAAAATCACATACATTAATTGGTTAGGGGATAAGTACTAATTATTTACCAAAAACAATGGGAACTTCTCTGAAGGGCTGAGGAAACGGGTATGATTCATGTCGTTTTGGGAGGATAACAATGGGGCCATAGAGAGTTGCCCTTAGCCAAGAAGTATGTGCATGCCAAAACAAAGTGCCTCTTTGCCCTACTAGGGTGAAGTTATACACATAGGACTGCCCTGTTTGAATAGGGCACTGAGTGACATATGCAGGCCCATCTGCCCATCCACTTCTCAGCTGCCTAACTCCATGCCAATGAAGTGTGACATTGTATTGAACATTGTTAACCACATTGATTAGAAGCCGATCGCCTTCTCTTGCGATGATTCGAGGCCCCGGGAACTGTCCATTGACCGTCACGATGCTCTTGGTTTGACATAGTCTTGTAACCTTCTGCATCTTAATCTGTAAAACATTGACACTCATGTGTGAATGATAATGAAAGCAGCTCATTAAGTGAATGATAATGAGTTAGAAATGAATACTTACATCAAACTTGTAGTGCCTGGTAATTCCTACATGTTTTGCAGATGAATGACCAGACATTAGGCACAAGAGGGCACAAAAGGCACCAATTGTGGCCTTCAAAAGGGTATGACCCATCTCACCTTTTTCCCCCTTTTAATGCTTTTGGGTAGACAATGGAGAAGAAATGATGAAGAAATGCTCAAACTTGTTTGGATGGAAATCAGGAAGTGAGAAAGCTATTGATTATATAGTGGAGGGGAGAACTAATAAGTTTGTTAAGTGATTAACTGATGCAGAAAGGTACCTTTAGCCTTACAATCTGACACAACTTTGGTCTCAAATTGCTGATATGGAATCACTTTAGAGTAATGTACAAGCCAGATACTAATTGCTCTTCAGAAGCTCATGGAACTTGTATTTCCATTTCCACGTTTTCAAGCTTCATGTACAAACTTTTAATGGCTTAGACAGGCAGCAGAGAAAACACAAGTACCTTAATCTGGTCATTGGAAGTTTCTATGTTAAAATGGATTACATTTTTTTCATACCAATTAAGTCTGTATTTTAAAAACAAAAGTTTTCAATAATGTCCTGGTTTGTGTGATCTGATCAAAAGTCAGACATCCATAATCATAAAACAAAAGAGGATTACTCCTTGTGTGACAATTTACAAATCCTCAATTAAGTGCTCGTTTTACTGTCTGATTTGCAAAAACCAGTAGGTATTTATTTACTAGTCAATTGAATAAATTTAGATCCCACTCCTTCAGCCCTTTGTATCTGCAATAATTTACAGGTTGTAGTTGAAATTAAAAAATAAAGTAAACAAAAGTAGAAAAGTGAAAGGGTATATATGATTGAATATGAATATAGGGAGTTATGGAAGAGATGGATAATTAATTATCATTAATACCAATATGATGAGGAAGCTTCAACCCCCAAGAAGTGCTGCTTGGTGATGAAGCCTCTAGCTAGGTGGTGGTGGTAATTGAACAAATTGAAGAAGAAGATGATGATCTAATAACAAACACACTGTGGTTAGTTTTGTCGGTTGTTCCCAACTGTTGAAGTCACAACAGCTTTTGATGTCTACATGCTTCAACTCCTGCTTTACCAACATACTTATCTCACAACATATACTACCCTAAATTTACTAGCTAGCTATATATGCAACACATACCCTTTTAAGAATTGAAAAAACTTAAGATACACCATCATGTAGATTTGATTGAGATTAAAAAAAAAGAAGTTGAAAATAATGATACTCCATCATCTATGATTATTTTCTTAACCAAGTCTTTAAATTTTATATCTAAATAATGATAATTCAAGAATTCTAGTTTCCAGCTACTTTTTAATTATTTTAAAAAGTTGTTTAACAAAAATATGAGGTAAATAGATCAATTAATGATTGACGAAGGAAATGGTGGGTTAGTTTGGAAAACAATTTAATTTAATTACTACCTACATCCTCACAAAACACATACATTTGTTTTTACTGTTTAAAGTTTTTAATCTATTACTCCCTCCGTCCCACAAAGGTTGTAGGATTTGTTTGGGCACATATATTAAGGAAAGTGGGAGAATAGTAGAGTGTTGACAAAATTACCCTCATGAAAAAGAAAGAAGGAGAAAATTTTGTGGACTCCAATTTTAAGTTTAATGGGAGGAAAGAGAAAAACTTGTGGGTCCATGGTGTGAGATAAGAGGATAAAATGGTAAAAATGGTGATAGAAAGTTTCTGTTTTAGGAAAGTTGACAACCTTTGTGGGACGGCCTAATATAGTAATGTTGACAACCTTTGTGGGACGGAGGGAGTATTTTTTTTCATGAGTGTTTAAGTAATTTAAGTTCATAAAATTTATCCATATCATTTTTTTATAAATTCTTTTTCGTTTTTTTACAATTTATCTGATAAACATTTAAATCAAATATTAAACATTGAAATATGAAAATCAAATCAAATGTATATATGTGGTGGCGGATCTGTATGGGCAGCCGCTACGTGTCTGCGTAGCTGTCGCGTGTTGACATTGCTTGATGCCATTGGAATGAGGGTTGGGTTTGTCGTGCTTTAGTTCTTGTTAACAAAGTGACTGAAAAGATCAATCCCTTGACTTATGCCATAAATGTCTTTATATAGTCAGTATTAATGGTGGCAAAATCGTAATAAGTCAATATAACGTTATTGGACACGTGTTCTGTATTTCCGGGAGTGCTTCTCCGGGAATTCCAATGGCTTGTCCGGGAAAATTCTTATTAGGTCCGGGAATGTCATTGTTCCATTAGGTTTTAGTTTATCACTACTTGGATTTTTAATGGGGCCCTTATAGTGGACTATTAATTTGGGCCTTTTGGTAGACCTATTTGGATAATCGGGGGTCTGTCGAACACACGCCATCGCCAACAGTCTGGCGAACACATGCCATCGCCAACAGTTTGGCGAACACATGCCATCGCGAACACAGACTTGGCGAACCCTGTCACCGCGAACGCCTAGACACCCGCGAACATCCATACTTAAAATTTATCACAGATGCAACACATATATCATCAAGGCCGAAATCAACATACATTCGAGTTACTCAACGTGATGAACAATCGGCGGTTATAACATGAAGCATCACAACTTTTCGCATTTACAGATAATTCTCAAACATATTTCGGTTACATGTGTTACTATGAACAACCATTAACAAACCGAAATCATTATTAAAGTAAGCATATAACATGAATTTCGAGACCAAGCTCTGATACCATTTACGATCCTCCAACGAACTCCATAATTCAGCACCGTGCGCCCCGCTAGAATACTTTTCCAAGTCAGAGAAGGGTTGTTCCCCTCACCTGCATTAAGAAAATCTGTATATCTGTAGTAGCGGTGTTTAAGAACCCGCGCGCACAAGGATTCCGGTTTTGTGAGCAATCTCCAGCCTTGCTTCGCAAGCATGGCCTTGTTGAAGTCATATAAATTCCTGAAATCCAGATCACCCATGCTTTTGCTTTTACATAAAACAGACCATTTTGTCCAGCAGATACCCGTTCCAGATCGGTTGTGAGACCACCAGTACCGATTCATCTTACGTTCAATTCTCGCACAAAGATCGGGTGTAATAAGAAAGATTGACATTGTGTACGTCGGGATGGCTTGTGCGATAGCTTTCAGTAAAACCTCCTTGCCTCCCTTTGAAAGTAATTTATAATTCCAACCTGCAATTGCTTTTTCCACCTTGTGGACAAGATAACCAAAAGCCTTCTTCTTGCTGCGCCCCACAATGGCCGGCAAACCCAAATACTTCTCCATATTTTTGGCTTCACTAACTTCAAACATTGTGAGGATGGTATCTCGCTCCCTGCTCATTGTGTTTGGAGAGAAAAACATATCTGTTTTATCAATATTAACACATTGGCCCGAGGCTTCTTCATAGTGATTGTCACCCCCACCGCCCGGAATGCTGGAAGCGCGTTTGTCGAGTGGTTGCGGAAGCTTGCTAAGCCGGTGGCGGGTGAAAGCGGAGTTCTCTTAAAACGGTTTTTGTGTGGACCCGAAACCCAACCCTTAAAACATTTTCCTTTCAGTTTTAAGGTTAAGTCGTGTTGCAGATTTTACGACATCTTTCTAGTCCTAAACCTGCACCCGAGACAAGTTAGTGATTTTACAGAATATCGCGCGCGCGGAAAAGCAGATAATAAGGAATACAGGCAGAAGAAGTTCCACCCTCTTCGTAGGGTCGGAAACTTCCTACGAATAAGATACAACCCGAGTGCTGAAACTAACCTATATGCATAACATATACAGAGCCGAGTCCAAAACAAGAATAATACCTTGCTAGCTAGTATCTCGTGTCTTGAACATAAACAGGAGAATATATGTCAAACCCAACTTAATAAGATCACAAAAGTATCTAACGAGAAAACACCCCCAACTTAACAGATAAGTACCTTAAAGCCAAAACGCACAACGATAACTGCGGGAAATCTACACCGTAGGTCGTTTGCCCGGATCTCCTGAAAACATAAAAAGTGGGGGGGTGAGTTCTCGAAAGAACTCCGTAAGGGGGTAGGTACGGTAGCGGTAAAACCTTTAAAAACATTTGCCTGCATAAAAGGGTTAGAATGCAATGAACTAAATAATACAGTCCTAAGTATTTCAGGATTATGACATGCACATGTGATGATGCTCTTAAGTCCCGTCGGACTGGTGGTACACCAATACAAAGGTTCCCCGAACCCTCGACAGCACCCTACAGCGGCTTATTAAGCTCACACTGATGATCGGGTCATAACGCGTGGTACCAGCGAGGGGATATCGCCCCTAACTGTCGGACCCAAAATGGCATAAAACCAGCACATAACATCGTGAGTTAACGACTACGGTTGGCATACCGGCTTAGATCCTGACGTTCCCGTCAGCCGAACTCACGGACTTCTCACGTAGAGAACATAAATATGGGTCCATTGTCGACCCCCGATAAGCAAGTCCGATATGATATAAGTCCAACCCATATTTAAGCAAAAACCCTGCAGACCACTATGTACCATGTGACTAGACCCGGGAGTCACCGGGCCCCACCCTCGACCCAAGTACTAGCCCTTAACTAACCTAATACACATAAAATGCGCATTAAGAAAGTTAAACCCCTTACCTTGGCCAAACGGAAACTCTACTGAGGCCACCTACACACCGCAGCAAAACCCCGGGAAAATCCCGGCTCCCGGCCCGAAAAGTTGTAGTGTGACTTTCGAAGTCCCGTACTACACCACTAACGCTGAATTAAGCTGAACAATCAGACAGCAGTCAGAAATTACCAAAATACATCCCCGGAACCCAAACCCGCACAATCCCGCACTTTCCCGCAAAATTCCACAGAAAGCTCGGTTTCTCAAACCGAGCTAGAACATCCTTACCCAAACATTCACAACCACATCCAAGCCATTAAATCCAGATTCCAGACACTTTACCCGTAATCCCGCAAAAAGGTAACTTTTTTTCCTATTGTCCGAAAATGACGTTCCAAACATCATTACGAACCTACTTTCATCCACGATTCCAAAACACCAACCAAATTATCCAAAACACAGCACAAACATAACTAAAGTTTCATTCAAAGTTTCGGTCTTAACCCCAATCTTCATCAAATAATTCCAACTTTTTACCCTAACTTTAAAACATGCCAAACATGCTAAATACATGCTTCTTTTCCATGTTCAACCAAGAAAACATCATCAAATACCATCCCAAACTTTCGGCCCCTTGCTGATTTTTCCAAACACTTGTGTTTTCATGATTTTCCAAGAACAAAACATGCTTAACATGTATCAAACACCAACATACATGAAGATCAACACCAACCAACAACCAAAATTTCATAAAACTAAACAAGGGGTTCCTCACCTTGCTGAAACTCACTCAACCCTTAGATGGTGCTGCTGTTGGAACAAAGATAATCTCCAACTCTGATATATATGGGCCAGCCCATACGGCTGTATTGTCAAATGCAAACGCCATATGGGCCGCGTCCACCACAGCCGACCTCGTAATTACGGGGGGCCCCTCTTACCAGTAAGGGCGCCCCGTATAAGTCCGTTGGTCATGAAACGTTTGCTGCCTCCCTCAAGGCAGCCGTTACACTAGTTATGGCATTAAGCCAAAGGAGAGGGAGTAACTCCACAATAACTCCACGATTATTACACCATTAAATACGCCGTCATCCTAATTATGGACACATTTATGGAGATTCTCCAAAGCATTTAAGGCCCCATAACGGGACCTAGCACCACCCTATATATTGGGTGGTGCCTGCCTCAAATAAGGTAACTACTACACACCCACACTCCTCTTCTCTGTCTGCACCTGAAAGTGTCTTTTATCTTGTCTTTCCAGGTGTCGGAGCCGCCCTGTTTCGGTTGTCGGAGAACCCTTGATTGCCGGAGGTTACTCTTTGGCTATCAATTTGGCGCCGTCTGTGGGAAAGAAAAACAAGCCGTTTTTCCTTTTCTACTCAACTTTTTCCTCCTCTAACCGTTTTCATGGCGAAAACAAGAAGAACTCACAACAGTGTACATGTTGAGGATGCTGCTTCCAGCTCGTCCGATGTGCCTCCACCACTCCCTACTGGTGGGGCAACGGGGACGCAACAGCCCCACAACTCCCAGTTGGTGGCAATCCCGCCACTCCCTGCTACTGACACTCCAGGGGTGCAGCAGCCCCCACAACCGCAAGCAGCTACTATGACATACCTCGCTGGGACCTCGACGACACCCCAGCAGGTCATCGTCGATCCCGTTCAGATGGCACTGCTCCAGGCGAGCATGCTCAATGAAATGAAGGCCTTCATGGTACAAACCATCAAGGCGGAAATGCAGGCTGCTCGCCTCCCGCCCCCCAACGACCGGGATGAACAATCCCAGAATCAAAACCCGTCTGCTGCGAACCTTGATGTCGACGATCTTCTTAGAAGAATCAACGTGGTCGAGGAACAGGTTAAGACGCCAAACCTGGTCCTCGACGACATCGAGGTTCTCCTCACCCAACCCTTCACAGAGGACGTTATTGCCGTCCAGGCCCCTGCCAGCTTTCGAATGCCAGTCATCGAAAGCTACGACGCGACGACGGATCCCGTTGACCATTTGCGGCGTTACATCTCCCAAATGGAGATGGCTCGCGCCCCCGACCCCATACTCTGCAAAGCTTTCAGCTCCACCTTGAAAGGGGCTGCTTCAACATGGTTTGGAACGTTACGAGGCCAGCATTTCAAATGCTTTAAGGACCTCGTCTCGTCGTTCCTGCGCCACTTCATGGGAGCTCGACCTCCCCCCAAGACTGTCCAACACTTGTTAAGAGTGAAACAACAAAGGGAGGAATCACTCCGTGATTACATCCGGCGGTTTCAGGCAGAAGCCGTCCAAGTCCAGGGTCTCTCCTCGGACATGCAGCTCCTAGCCGTGACTCAAGGCCTTCAACGCGAGTCCAGGCTCGCGTACAACATTAATGAAAACCCCGTCACAACGATGGGTGAGTTCATCGATCGGGCAACCCGGTTCATGAACTCCGAGGAGATAAATAAGCCTTACAACAGGCCCCCCACAAACGACCGCAATAAGAAATTTGACAAGGGGTCTGCTTCATCGAGGTACCAGTCCTCGAACACTGGTCCGAGGGCCCCCGACCACCACCCCGCACTTCGTGACACCCGCACGAACATTCTTCTCATGTTGGAGAAGCAGAATAAGGTCCCCAAGTGGCCTCAGCCGATCCAACATAATAACACGAGGGGGTTTGACAAGTACTGCCTTTACCACAAGGACCGTGGCCACGACACGGAGGCGTGCTTTCAGCTCTGAAATCTCATCTCTGAGATGATTGAGAATGGTAAGCTCAAGGAATTCATGTTAGACTCCTCTTCCCCCGCAAGGAATTCCCCAAAAGCCGCAAGAGGGATGATGACAGCGACGACCGCGACAAAACGCGTCGTCGACACAACAGCCCTCGGAGGCAAAACTTACCACCACCACCACCCGCGGGCGTCATTCACATGCTCACGAAGTCGGAGGCGCCTCCTCCAGGAAACGGTATGCAAGAGAAATTTTGCAGATCGACCACCTCGAGGAGAACGTCATTTACCGACCCAATGGGTCAAAGGTCGTCGTTCCACACTCCGATCCACCGCTTATCACAAAGAAGGATCGCGGTTTCTGACACCAACCGGGTCTACATCGACACTGGTGCAAACACCAGTGTCATTTTCAAGGACATGCTCGATAAACTCGGGGTACACATGTCCGCTATACGAAGGAGCTCCGGCCCTACCTTTGGCATCGGCATAGACATTGTGCCAACAATAGGGGTCGTCAACCTGCCCCTCATGCTGATTGGGGACACGCAGTTTGACACGGTTGACTGTCATTCCATTATGACGGAGTTCTTGGTCCTCGAAGTCCCTTCCACATACAAAGCCATCATTGGTCGACCCAGCCAGGTCGAATTCCACATGAGGTGTGACATCCGTTCTCTCACGGTCACATTTGCGACGCCTCGTGGAGATGCAAGCATCTACATTGACCAGCGAGCAGCGAGGACGAACTACGTGGCTTCTTTGAGTTCTGCGGTGGATCCACGGGCCTCGAAGGCGGTCGAGGAACCCGCAGAACCTGACGACAGGCCACGCCTCGATGACGTGACAGAGGAGATCGACGTCGTTCCAGGCAAGAAGTTTAAGGTTGGCAAAAACCTTGAGCAAAAGGATAAGATGACGCTCATCCACCTCCTCGATGCAAACCTTGACGTCTTCGCCTGGAGCTTGAAGGATCTGCCGGGTGTCGACCCTAGCGTCATCACCCACAAACTTAATGTATTCCCGAACTCAAAGCCGGTTAAGCAAAAGAAAAGGGGTATGGCCCCTTCCAAGAAGAAGTTTGTAAAAGAGGAGGTTTCTAAACTCCTCGAAGCTGGAATAATAAAAGAAATTCAGTACTCGAGTGGCTCGCTAACATAGTTTTAGTGACAAAACAAATGGTGAACTTCGTATGTGCGTGGATTTCACGGGCGTCAATAGGCATTGTCCAAAGGACCCCTACCCGTTACCTGTCATCGATCAACTCGTGGACGCAACTTCCAAATATAAATACTTGTCGTTCATGGACGCTAAGAGTGGTTACCACTAAATCTACATGGATCCCGAAGACGCCTTCAAAACTGAGTTCACAACGGGTGATGACGTCTATTACTACGTTCGAATGCCTTTTGGGCTCAAAAACGCTGGAGCCACCTACCAGCGTCTAATGAACAAGGTCTTTGCCCACCAGATGGGCCGTAACCTTGAAGCGTACGTCGGCGATGTCATTGTCAAAAGCATGACGTTCGAAGACCACCTTCAAGATCTGGCCGAGACCTTCAAATCGCTCCGACGGTATAACATGAGGCTCAATCCAGCCAAGTGTTCTTTCTTTGTTGGAGCCGGAAATTCTTGGGCTATATGATCTCCGAAAGGGGATCGACGCCAACCTTAAGAAAATATCAGCCATCACGAAATGGCGCCACCAAGGAACATTAAGGAAATCCAAAGAACTTACGGGAAGAATTGTTGCTTTGGGGCGATTCATTTCCAAATTGGGGGACAAGTGTAAGCCGTTCTTCGACCAGCTTCGCATGAAAAAGGCATTCACTTGGACACCGGAATGCCAGGAAGCCTTCGAGCAAATCAAGAAACACCTCTCTGATTTGCCAACATTGAAATGTCCGCAACCGGGATGAACTCGTCATCTACCTCTCCACTTCGAACAGACCGTATCCGCAGGTGCTCGTTGAGGAAGGCCCGCAATGCTGACCCGCCTATTACATAAGCCACACGCTACGAGGGACTGAGGTTAATTACCCTCCCCTCCAAAAAACGATCTACGCTTTGATCGTGGCTGCCAGGAAATTACGAGCATACTTCCAAGCCCACACAATCATTGTCAGAACGGACCTACCAATCCGGGACATCCTAAACAGACCGGAACATAGTGATCGTTTAGCCCGTTGGTGCATCGAACTCGGGGAGTATGACATCAAGTTTGAGCCTCGACGAGCAATAAAGGCACAAGCTTTGGCGGATTTCATGGCCGAGCTTTCCATTTATCCTCGAACATGGTCCTTCGAGGGAACCACCACCGGAGTTGGAGCCTCCCGAGTGGGACATGTTCGTGGATGGTTCATCCGGTGCCGATCGCCCGGAGAAGGCGTTCATATCGGGGCCCACACGGCATGGAGGCTAGCTTACGAGTAGCTTTCCGGTTCCCGTCACAAACAATGTGGCCGAATACGAGGCACTCGTAGCAGTCTCAAGACTGCCCTGAAAGCTGGTTTGCGACGTCTAATCGCACACGATGACTCATAGCTCGTCGTAAGCCGTGTTACGGGGACCAATGATATGAGATCCAGTACTCTCGAGGTACTTGCGCCTTGTCAAAAACTTACAAGGGCAGTTCGAGCGGCTAAATATTAATAAGATCCTAAGGGATCAAAACACTGTGGCTGACAGGTTGTCTAAGGGGCGGGCGGATGCATTCCTCGAAACCTTAGCACAACCTTCGATAAATACAATTCATGCAATCGATGCCAACGTAGCAGCTGATTGGAGGCACCCAATCCTCCAGTATCTCCAAACTGGTGCAATCGAGGGCCCACCAGCGTTGCAAAAGAAAATAAGGACGCAGTCAGCCCGCCATGTCATCATAGATGGCACATTATGGCGTAAAGGATATTCTGCTCCTTTGCAGCGATGTGTTGGCCCCGATGATTCCAAACTCATTCTGAACGAATTCCACTCAGGAGTTTGCGGAGCACACATTGGCTCTGATGCGCTAGCACACAAATGCTTGCGCCTCGGTTATTATTAGCAAACTTTGAGGAAAGACGCGCATGATTTGGTACGAACGTGCCATAAGTGCCAACTCAACTCTCGCATCCAGCGACAGCCGCAAAGCGAAGCGGTTACGGAGACATACCCTATACCCTTCGCGTTGTGGGGCCTCGATTTAATCGGCCCAATGCCTACGGCCAAGGGGCAGTTCAAATTTTGTATAGTGGCTGTCGATTACTTCACTAAGTGGGTCGAGGTCCAGCCACTCGAGAACATAACAACCGCCAAGGTCATACACTTCCTCCGCACGACCTCGTGGCACGATGCACGGGCACCAAGAGCCATAATCACAGACAATGGGACTCAATTCGCGAGCAAAAGCTTAAGGATTGGGCCACTAAGATGAACATACAAATGCTCTACGCTCCTGTGGCACACCCGCAGTCAAATGGCCAGGTAGAAGTAACAAATCGCACGATCAAAGAGGGCTTAAAAAAACGCCTCGATGACAAAAAAGGGAAGTGGGTCGAGGCCCTACCCAGCGTCCTCTGGGACTATCGAACAACTGCACGGGGACCCACGGGAGAAACTCCTTTCTCCTTGGTTTACGGCGTTGATGCCTTACTACCAATCGAAGTCTCTATACCCACAATCCGAACGCTATATTACGACGCCCCTCACAATGAGAGCGGTCTTCGAGCGCGTCTGGACCTCGTCGAGGAACTCCGCGAGGGTGCTAGACTTAGGCTTATGGCCTTACGACAAAGGGCGAACCTCGATCACAACGCCAAAGTTCGGGCAAAACAGATCCACGTGGGTGGTATGGTCTTGCTAAGGGCGGAGTTGTCGGTCGTAATCCTGGCCATGGTGCACTTCATCCCGGATGGGCGGGGGCCTTACGTGGTTCACAGTAAAGAGAGGGAAGGCGTCTACAAATTAAAGGATCATCAAGGCAAAAAGCTTAAAAACGACTACCACGTCGACGACTTGAGGCCTTATTACGTTTAAGTTGTACGCTTTCCTTTAAATAAATTGGCAAGGGTATTCAAAGTCTTTGCATTGTACAAAGCAATGTTCATACATCAAAGGAAAGGCAATATTCCAAGTCTTTGCATTATGCAAGCTATATTGACATAAAATCACTCTACGAAGAGTGTCCCCTACTTTATACAGTAAGATTAAAAATTTATTGCAAGGTCACTGCTCGACCAGTGCGCATCGAATAAAATCACTCTACGAAGAGTAACGCGATTTCATTTACACAAATTTACCCAGCACAAGTACAAACACTTCGCATTATGCAAATAAAACTCATATAACAACTACAAAGGCAATAACTGCTGAAACGTTGTCTATTTTTGAGCAAAAATTTAATTACAAGCCCCAAAACTACTTCGGGGCATCATCGTTTGGAGGTACAGCAGGGGCATCCTCTACATGCCCAGGTAGAATATCATAAGGATATTCTACTCCTAATTTCTTCCCTGCCCTACCCCACTATAACAAAGCCGCCTGAGAGGGCTCTTCGACCTTCATCGCGTTAAGGGGATCCAGCTGGGCCTTCTCAACGATTGCCTCCACTTGGTGGCGGCATCGTAGGAAACCCTCAGCATAGCGGACACCCTCCATGGCTTGTGCGTTCACGGTCTTCTCGATCAGCACCTCGACAGCCCTGCGCACTCGACCCGACCCTCAAAGCAATGGGCTTTACAAAAACAGGGGGTTGAACACTTTCACCATCGTACAACTTAAAACCAATTTGGTTTTCTAGTTGTACGAAGGCTAAATGATCAGCCACCACAGAGCCCGTCACCTCATTAAGGGTCTGGGTGCAGTCTTCGATCTGGGCTGCAGCCTTCGACGCCTTGATCCTCGGCTGGGCAACCCTCAAGGACAACTCCTCAGTGAGTTTGCCCTTCGCCTCAGCTTGGGCCTCCATTCTTTGATACTCCCCGAGCACTTGCTCCATTTCAGCTTCAAGCTCTTTCTTCGCATGATGCTCGGCGAGGAAGAGGGCCTCGTGCTTCTTTCCATCGGCCATGGAAGCTTTCAGCTGGTTGCCCATGACACCTGTGGCTCTAAGAAGGTTAGCCTCCTCTTTCCTCGAGGACCCCAACTCGGCCTCCTTTTCAGCCAACTTGGCATCCTTGTCGGCCAGGGCCTTTTTAGGCTCTCCACCTCCTCGGAGTCCTTTGCCTTGGCCTCAAGACTCTTCACGAGGGATTCAAGGTCCTCGATCTTGGCCACCAGCCCCTGGGCCAGCACAGTTTTCTGCAAGTTACAAACGCAAAGCATATAAACAAAATATGCCGATAAAAAGGATAAGTAACAAAGGGGGAATCGAGATTTGTGACTTACTCGAGTGAGGCCCTGGCAGATGTCCTTCGCCATGTCTAGGGCCCCCGAGGAGGTGTGCTTCAAAAAATGCATGTCGCGGGGAAGTGCGAGACCCTCTGCAACCTTTAATCTCACCTCCCCTTCCCCGAGGAGTATTGACTCGTCACGAGTCACCCTCATGACGGGGTCCCAGGCCTCCACAAGGGCCAGACCCTTGCGCTTGAAGGATTTCTCCCGCAGCTCCCGCCGATAGTCCTCGAGCAATTGAGGCTCGAAAACGGGATCTATGCCCTTCAGGGTCTTAGGGATCCTCGAAGGCCTTCTTGTGTATACTCGAGGGCCACAACAGCCCTCCGAGCATCCGCCAATAGGCCGACGGGTTCCCAGCGCCCGAACGGGGCTCTTTGGAAGGCTCCTCGAGGCGGGTCTTTTCCCTTTATCTTTTCCAGTGGGACTGCTGTCCGAGGACACGGCCAAGCCCTCCGCCACCGCAAAGTTAAATGGGAATCGAACACAAAGTAAAGAAAGTTCACCAAAGAGCCAAGGGAAACAAGAATAGTACTGCAAGTCGGGCGCTTCCGTCGAAGGATCTCCTCCTCGGAGTCCTCGGACAGCTCCTCGACGATGACGGGACCAGCCATGTTGACTGGTTGAGCCACCGTCACCAAGGCCTCCACACCTCGGGCCTCTCCGCCTTTCGAGGTCCCTGCAACTGTCCCCTCGATAGCCCTTTGAGCAGGCTCTGCAGGGACCTCCTCCTCCATCTTTGCCTTAAGGGCCTCCAACAAATCCTGCTTCTTGGCAAAAAGGGTGTTGGGGTGCAACATCTTGGCTGCAGCAAAACACAAAGTCGAGTTATAATAGCATTTAAAAGGTGCAAGCACAAAAACACAAAAACAAAAAGGAATGCAAAAGCAGACGGTGGGGGTTCTTGAAGGCGCCTTCAAGCGCTCGATGAGGTCCCCATCCAACCCATCCACCCAGTTTTAAGGCATCCACATGGCTCGGAAGACGGTGGGCCTGCTAACCCCTACCCTCCTTAGGACCACTTCATCCAGGCTGGGGCCAGTGAAGGGAAACCCACCCTTACACTCCTCGAGCCTCTCAACACCGCGGACCCATTCACATAGGGCGTCGAGGGCCCTCTTCCCCTCGCTACCCAGCCACAAAGAGGGCCTCACCGACACCCTTGCGTCTTTCTCCTTGATGAAATACGCAGGAAACCCCCAACTATCCTCCTTGAGGATAAAGAAGAAATTGCTTTTCCAACTCCCCCACGAGCTGGTGGTCTCGGCAAGACTCCGATCTTCACCATTTTGTTCCCCACCTTCACCTCCTCGGGGTCAGTTGATAGAAGGGTGTCCGACCGGCCTCTTCGGGGTATAGAAGCTGCAAGAAGATCTCCGGTAACACCGCCGTCTTCGCCAAGTGGCAGGCCACCACAAATGCGTTTACGGTAGTAAACACGTTAGGGGCCAGTTGCCCAGGGCAAACGCCCCATCCCTCACATAGTTGCAACAGCAGGGAACAAAGGGGGAGCCTCAATCCGGCTTTGAGTTGGGCTTCGTAGACCACCATGGTTTGTTCCCTCATGGCCTCGTCGCTCAACTCCATCCCCGCTTTCCTCAACACATCCGCCGGAGAAAGCCCACAAACCACCCCGGTATACACATGATGGTTCTGGCAAATATCTGCCATTTTCTTCCCCGACAGACCTGTTCGGGGCCACACCTTCTCGACATCGGGGCCGACGCCGGGCTTGCTTGGATTCTTGGGAGCCATCTACAAAAATAAACCGCAAATTTCAAAAACTAAACCATAGACCCAAGAACCCAGGCAGGGGCGCGGCGACGCCTCACTCGCGACACTGTCGCGACGAGAAAACAGAAATTAAAAAGGATACCACTTACTGGTTAATACGCCGGAGACGAAAACGGAAGATTCAACGGTTGGGTTCTTCAAATCTCGCCGGAAAATTCTTCGGTAATCGCCGAAAATGGAAATCACAAGCAAAGAGGAAACTGAGCGCAAACACATGGAAAGCAAAAATTCGGGAAACTGACTTCCCACATGGGTTGACGTATAAGAAGAGCCCGATGGGAAGTGAAACGACATCCCCCATAATTACAAATGGCGCAAAAAGCGCAAATTTTGAAAAGTGCTTTTTGCCAACCGCCACAATTGATATGGGGCCAAAACTTTGGGCCAACATTGGGACAACTCTTGGGCCCTCCCCAATTAGGCTCCAAAACGCCACAATACCAAGTGGGCTCAATGTCTATAGGCATGCTTCCTTCCAAAACGGAGCACGGGGGTCCAGCCCGTCCTCCGCTATGGGGGAGGACATCTTGATATATATGGGCCAGCCCATACTGTATTGTCAAATGCAAATGCCATATGGGCGCGTCCACCACAGCCGACCTCGTAATTACGGGGGGCCCCTCTTACCAGTAAGGGCGCCCCGTATAAGTCCGTTGGTCATGAAACGTTTGCTGCCTCCCTCAAGGCAGTCGTTACACTAATTATGGCATTAAGCCAAAGGAGACGGAGTAACTCCACAATAACTCCACGATTATTACACCATTAAATACGCCGTCATCCTAATTATGGACACATTTATGGAGATTCTCCAGCATTTAAGGCCCCATAACGGGACCTAGCACCACCCTATATATTGGGTGGTGCCTGCCTCAAATAAGGTAACTACTACACACCCACACTCCTCTTCTCTGTCTGCACCTGAAAGTGTCTTTTATCTTGTCTTTCCAGGTGTCGGAGCCGCCCTGTTTCGGTTGTCGGAGAACCCTTGATTGCCGGAGGTTACTCTTTGGCTATCAAACTCCTTGAACTTGTCCAAGAAAACAAGAACACAAGTGAGCTCCTTTCTATGGTTATTTCAAACACAAGAAGATCAAACCAAACCACTCAACCTCACCTTGAAAACAGCTGATTTGGAAGGTAGAAGAAGTGGTAGAACCAAGCTTGTTGAACCTCAAAACCCGAAACTTCAAGTTTGAGTTTTCAGCACCAACATCACAACAGACCCGTTTTCGTGCAGCTCAGAATTGGAGGTCTTCCAGACGTTTTTGGACCATGGCCCCTTCAGCAAAGTTGTAGCCAAGAGGTTAAGGAAGATTTCTTCTAACTACCACCAAAGCCAATTCGAACCACAGAAGAACAGAATCAGCCACGAACACAAGAGAAGTATTCTGGCCAGCCAATGAAGAGAGTTCAAGAACTTACTAAGAACATGGAGAAGAGAAGCTTACCAAATTCTTAAGCCCAACCCTTGTTGATTTCAGCCATGAATGAAGAACACATGAGAGCTTAATGAAGAAGAAGATGGCGGATGAGTGAAGAGAGAGAAGTAGAAATGTGATTAAATGGCATTTTTAACATAAATCCATCCTTTTATGTTATCTTAAACTAGCTTAAATACCCGCCGATGGCACGGGATAATACTTTTGAATTTTAAGTTATTAAGAAATCAAACGAAATGTCGTATGAACACCGACCTACGGTACGTGACAGCGATAATAGAAACATGTAATTTGTTATAGCTGTAATAATATATCGAAAACATTGGTAAAAGGTTTCAGATACATTTATCAGTGCATAACGACCTAATGTCTGAAAATGAATTATATACTTCCGTTCGTCGATTACTGCTGAAGCTCCGAAATCGGGTGTTGCTCAATAACAACACTGTTCAAAATGTTATAAAATGTAGTCGTCGTTAGAATAAAACATAGTAATTAATAAACATGGACCATGTTCAACTTATACAATTGAAATACCTGCCATGTTGTTCATCTTCAGTTTCGGACTGTCCAGTCTCACAGATGTTCGCCGATAATATCTCTGATGAATCACATTGTGATTGGCTGCAAGTGTTAATAGGAGAAAGCGATATTTGATCAACTTGATCAATTTAATATAGCTAAGATGCATAATGAGACTAATTCTTCGTAATGCATACCGTTTCGATGAGGGTCCACTTGAATCATTATCAAGTGGTACTTTTCTTTTACCAACTACCCCAACCGGTGTTCCGTACCACAACTAAGTTTATGAAAATATCAACAAAAAAAACATTACACCACTATAATAATAAAACAACAAACAAACACTATGTAGTAATAGTAATAAGTTAGAAGTCATCCTCGCACCTGTCTAATTGAGCGTAGTATCCGTTTACTTTACGACGCAAAATCTATTTGATAAACTTTTTCACGGTGAACCACGAGTACTTGTTCCTGAAATTATATTCGGTAATCTGGATGTCCCACATAAGACGTAACCCCACAATCCTGTTAACCGTGCGATCAACTTGAACCTACATGAGCACAATACCAATTGTATATATATATATATATACTTATAGTCTATAAATTGCACATGACATATGTGTATACTTAAACATATATATATATATATATATATAAACAAACGCACACGTTCAACAATAGAGATGATCGATCATACATTTGACTCGGTCCCGGATAATGTGAGCGCGTCACACTTTAAAAGTTCAGTTGTTGCCTTATCGAACAACACCAGTGTGTCATCGCCAGTATTATCATGAACTTTAATCTCAAGTTTGTACCTATAAAAAAACATAGACAAATACAACTTGATTAAGTATACACATGTGTTAATGGTGGGCGCATTACGAGTAATACGGTTTGGGAAACCGGTATCTGGATACCTGGTTGTTGGGGCACGGATATCAGTCTTACAACTTCCACGGTGGTATTGGGGCCCCATCGCAACCACTTTGCGCATACATATATGACAGGCTAAATACCACATTGGAGTGCTGCGTGTTCACACCAAGTATGACAGCGCATATCCTAAAATTCCTCTCTACACAAACACATGACAACGTCGGTATAAATCAATAAAGACATAATGTTTAAAGTAATCTGATTATACCTCGGTTGATTTTGTGTGACGTATATCCTCTAGCATGGCCAATGTGATCTGTCTTGTATACCTCATCACCGCCGGTGTGGTTGCCAACGATTGAACACTACTAATGCCGGCTTCATTTGAACTATTTAATTGATTAAAGTACCGATTAGAAATTCGATATACTTAGGTTGAACATGAGGATACACAACATATTTACGTGTATTGCATATGACATACAAACCTGCTTCCTAGCATAGTTGCCTCTCGGCATATCAGATTCAAATATAACTTCGTCGCGCATGTTGATGAAAGACTATATGTAGCTGTTCAAACGACATACAATAAAGAATACATTTCCACGCCTAATAGTCCAAAAGTAGTGAAGTAGGTATTAAAAGAACAAACGTACCTTGGTAGCGTTTAACATACGTGCTAGTGCAAACGACGATCTGTGAGGCATTCTGATCCAACTGCAGAGTATTCTTGACCATATCAACCTTATCTCCCCACATAGTAATCTCAAGTCGAGAACCACTACATAGAAACAATTAAAAAGACTGTCAGCACTTAACATTTCAAATCATTTTAACGAACATCGTTTATATTCCTAACCTTTCATTTATAAGCCAAAGTGATTGAACCTTCGTCATCCCGCCTTTCTTAAGCGACTGATCTCTGGGTGGACCGATTTGACATAACCGACCAATCACATCTGTGACACATTCATATAACATAATCAGTGCAGGTACGCTGGTCTGAGAATATTCACACGCAGAAAAAATGACAACGACTAACTGTGCAAATGACATTATGAGGGAAACGTGCACCAACCTCACCAAAATTGACTAACTCAAACTTATGCCTTGGTATATTTGCGAATCATTAAGCAATGCTACCTTTGTGTGGCAGTGAAGAAAATCTTAAAGGCGAGGCGTATGTGATCTTCGATGACGACGGTGCACCTCCAACAACGAAGTTACTAATGTTATATACCGACCCTTCATCCAGTATTGGTCGAAATTTGTCACACAACACAGGTCCAATCCGAGCTGATATGTGGTCGTTCTGGGAAACATGCATCAAAGTATATGTAACGTTGAACAATAACTACATCTATGCTTACGTAATATATTGAACATATTGAAATTGGAACACAAAATTATTAAAATGGTGATCATTTACTGACATTTGCATCGAGCAGGACCATCTCTAAACCGATGAAACATCCGGTTGTTGTGTTGACCGCTTCCCACAACCGGGTGACACGGACATGGATCGACCAGTTGTAACCAGTTCGTGTAAGACCAGATATCATATGAGTTGTACCCCTTGCATTGCGCATCTATCAACCACAAAAATATAAATGTACATTAGCAATAATCTTGGTAAGACCAGATATCAACTCCGGATTAATTCACCAATGCATTCAAACATCACAAAATCAGGAAAAATATAACTACGAACAATCATCAAATATCTCGGTGTATACAACATTTTTAGTGAATCCCTTTTAGACGGATCATCGGATTCAATGATAACTTTCAAGCCTTCAGGTGGCGTTACGCGTGATGCGGCGACGCATAACCGGCCGTGACTAAAAACAGGCTGATGCAAATACAATCCAACCCGGTTAAATGTCGGCCTTGGCTCTTGTTAATGGTCATTGCAAAACAGACTTTAATCGGGAACTGACGACGGGAAAGTTTAAACGGTAACTTCGTATCAGAAGGGAGCATCTCAACGCGAGGTATCAAACACCGTCGCCCAACGAAACTACCAGAAAGGATCTCTGCTTCGATAACCCTTTGCGACAACTTTGTGACAACCAGTCGAGTCCCATTGCACAGACCGTTAGCATGGTTCATATTCCTCATTAATATAATCGGTACACCAACCTTCAATATCAGCTCATGATTGGGTAATCCGGAAAACTTCAATGTGTTCAGATACTCAACGGGATATAGCTCCACTTGTGCATCAACGTTCTCAGATGTTGGGGAAACTCGATCAGCACTTAGATACGTCACACTTTCTCCATCAATACGTGACATGATGTCTTTGGTTAATGATGTCAACAGTTTCGTTACGTGGATTTAGGATAGCTCTTTCCCTAAGATATTCCATATCAGACATCCTATTATGCAGATCTGGGTAAGTGACGTCTACGACGGTGTCCAAACCTTTTCCATTTGTATCGACCAGTATGACTCTGGGATCTTAATCCATTTTTCATCCTCCTCATCATTCGAGAACTTACGCAGCGCGAGCTTTCCCTCACCCAATTTAAGTAACCGATTCTTGAACAACGCTGCATTACCCGATGAAGAGTTACGAACTCGCATGTTCTGGCGCAACACATGTATCTGACAATGTGACCAAAGATGCGATGAACAGATCGTCGCAGCGACCACATCACCATGACTTCCACGTGGTATGACCGGAAGAATCTGTCTAAAATCACCACCAAGGACAATAGTCTTACCACCAAAAATGGGAACATCTGGTCCAGAGACGTCCGAGCGCATCAGATCACGGAGCGAGCGATCCAATGCCTCAAATGTATATCGATGAGCCATGGGCGCCTCATCCCATATAATCAATGACGCTTTACATATGAGATCAGCAATTGGAGTTGATTTGCTAACATTCAATAACGAATCTTTGTTGATCTCAATCGGTATCTTAAATCGAGAATGCATTTGTCTTACCACCGGGTAAGAGCGGAGCGGCTATACCAGATGATGCAACAGCAAATGCAATTTTCCCTTCATATCTAATACGTGCTAGTATAGTATGCCATACATATGTCTTGCCGGTCCCACCACTGCCATATACGAAAAAGAATCCACCGTCACCACTTAGTGCCGAGTCAACTATAGAGTTATATACATTGTTCTGCTCTGCATTTAACCCATTGTATAGAGTATGATGCTCGTCTCTCAATGCAACTCTATCGTAATTTAGCTCCTCAAAAACCAATGAGTTATTCTCAAGAAGAACCAAACTAAGATCGGGAAAGGGCATACCTTCATAATCCCTTAAGGATCGTCCCAGCCTATTCAAGGCCTTCTCAATCTCATATAGTCCGTAATTGAAAATATCAACATCCGTTAACACCAGCTCGGGATTGCCCTACGGATCCTCTCGATTATATAAAACATCGTCACACAACATGTCTCTATTCTTCATCCACAGCTCAATCGGATCGGATACTTGGCATAAGGTAATTATTGTGACGAAAAGCTCACGTAGGCTACCGGGCATCGCCCATCGCGCTGCCTCGTGTATTGCACAGTGCCACTCACTATCACCTTCCAGCAATCCTAACGCCATGCACGCGTCTCTGTACGTAGGGTACAACTCCCTATTGACAGTTCGAATGTCTTCGAAGCATGTCGTTCCACGCACCACATTAAGTAATAGCCTGAGATAGTAACGCTCACCGGCTGTTGGGTGCACAAACATAAGGCGTCCAACACTTAGACCTTTTTTACGTAACGACCACTTTTTCCGGGCCTGTTCCAAACATATCTACTTGGGAACTGCACATATGTTAGTTGCCGTGCTTCCTGATCAGTACGGTTACACTCCATCCAAGCAAGGAATTTCGTGACACTCTCGGCATGTTGTTGGACAACATCATTAAGGTCTGATGATGCTTGAAAAACAATGCTCTGTTCGTTCGGGAGATGGAATGTCGATCTCTCTTTGGAGGATCATGCTTGTGTAGAAAGTAGCCAAATATTCGCCAACATGCCTCGAAGCGAGATATATATCTACAATCAAGATATTGCTTTAACTCATCAACCTCTTTGTGTCGTTGGTATGTCTGTTTGATCGTGATCCGAGAGTATCGATTCAATTATAACCGTTGACCGGTCAGACCCTTTGTGCATGTATTTGCATAGATACTTGACGCACATATCACGATTGGTCTTCTCACACAAACATGACAATCATGCTTAACAACCAGATCAACGTTATGTGGAACTACCCATCCATTGTCAAGGATTGTTCCATTTCTGACCACAGTATGGGCAGTCGGTCGTCGACGGTAAATAGGGTACCCATCCTCACCAACCGATGTCTCAATTTGTAGTTTCCGTGGATAACGCTTTGAACATTTCTTGTCTACCATACATGGACACCGTGGATTTGCATTACCGCATGGTCCGTGCATCATGTGGGTTGAAACGACATTGAATGCAATTGGGTCAGTCTCTAGATCGGGTAACTCGGCTGATATGTATTGGTCGATGCGGATAGAATCCTTCAATTTGTCATCTGGGTGTAGGAACACAGCAATATGCGCATGCGGGAGGCCGCGTTTCTGAAACTCGATGGTCACTACAAGCGCAATATGACACAGATTAAGTATGCACATCTTACACAACCAATGTGTACTACATAATATCATGTATGCGTGTAACATACCTCCGCTACATCGGCCGAACAGTCCTTTCTTTGTGACATCAGTGATCAGAGAATGAAGTTTCATTTCAAATACTCGTGCTATTACGTCGGGCCTATCTTCAGGTGTCTGGCAGGATCAGTTCCAAAAATTTTGTTATCTCATTCCATTTAGGGTTGCATGTCATTGTTATGAACAATTCGGGATGTCCCAACCAACGACAAATTGCCATTGCATCCTGGTATGCTTGAATCATATACCGAGGACCACCGGTGAGCAGCGAAGGCAGTATACACGGTCGACCATACCGTCTTGCATCAGAATCTCCTCGTTGTACAGCATCTTGCAAGCCATACAACACCTCACAGCGGAATTTATCTTGGTTCATACGTAGGTAGCTGAACCGTTCTTCCAAAATGCAACAATATGCATATACAACATACTGTTGGAACAACCTTCCACCACGCAATATAGTAGAGTATGTGTCAGCTCGGTTATGCAATTGAAATGCATAATATTCACGCATTGTGACATACTTCCTTACAGCGTTTGACCGACCTTCACGTTGCTCTATCGTTGTCTATATCCATCAGCTCCATGGGAATAAGAATGGGGAAATGGAGGGCCATAAGTTTCGGGTGGTCCACTTGAATTCTTTGCGGACCATGATCTATGTTGAAGACAACAATATCTCTCTTGCATCCCTCTTCCTCATCCAAGCCAACCGTAAGTGCAGCTATCTCGCTCGATGTTGGGAGATTGTATCTGCGTCCATCCCCCGAGCGAGATGAAAGTAATCGTAACCTAACCGGCACAACATCTGACTGTGCATGTCCCTAGCAACTCTGAACCGTTGTACCAGCTGGTTGTGATCATTGAACATGCTTGTCAGTCCTTCAACGATCTTCACATCATTCGACGTATGGTTCCCATCCCCAAAACTGGTCAACCGATTATGAATCTCGTTACTTGTATAAAAATGTACAAGCGAGCAAATGCTGGGGCGTTGACCTTGTGGAGGACCCGGTGATCCAATTCGATGATGATTTTCTCCCTTTACACGAAACACATATGGACCACCACCATCATTTATGCGATTATCAATCACACCCCGGTGGATGTGAAAGAAAATCTGCAATTGAATTCTCGTATGTTGCGACGGAAATAAGTTGACATCCACCACCATTATAGTCCATTAGCTCTTTCAAATAGTGTGGCGGGTTAACCTCCATAGGTAGTTGGACTTTCTCATTCATACAACATACGGCGAATGCAGGGTTCCTTAGTGGTTGGGAGCGAACACTCCGTTCTAATCCCCACACAATTGCTCTACAGCAAGGATTCGGACAAACATGATCCGGTGGACCAAAGTCCTCTTTGGCGTGTACATTCCCTGTACGGGTACACAATTCAACAGATGAGCACCGTTCAACTAAGGTTATCAATAATTCATACGAAATATAGGACGTACTTTGATGTCGATTGCCACGGCGTCCAACCTCCGCAACACCTTGAAAGTTCATGTCAGTAAGCCCACAACGAAGACCGCGACCACCAGTATCTTCATTATCGGGAACACGGCTCCTTTTGTTATTACAGCGTCGTGATGTTGATGACTCGCCACGTTTCAAATGAATATTTTGACCCGAGGGTTGCCCACTCAGTTGAGTAACACAAGACAAAGGGGTTTGTGTGAAATGTTGCGACATCTGGGTGGGCCGGTTAATATTATGGCTGTTTGTCACGTCAGCCAGGCGTACGGCCAATGTGCAAGTGTTGGCCAAAGAGAAATTCCCATTGCGGTGTGTGTCATTAATGTCACACACACTATTAACCAATCCAACGGAGTTCTCATCCGTATTCTGGAGCGCCGATTACGGGAGCCGGGTTGATTTGATAACCGTGACGCGGACTACGTGAGCGTAGGATCTGCGCACGGACTGCCTATTCTCACTCGTTGTTCTCTGCCTATTCTCACTCATAGTTGTCTGTCTACCGAGAATGAAAGCAAGCACAAATTGTTCACAAAATCTGATTGTATGTCCCTATATCTAAAACCAATTAACGTATAAAAAAACATACACAACATTAAATACGTCAACATCTTTAAAAATCAATTTCATGCTCAGGAATGTACATTTAGCGTAATCAAATCAAATAAAATTAAAGACCTCAATGTGTATGCTAAACGTTAATACAAAGTTTTTACTGATTTCGTTGCTTAAACCGATAAACACTTTCTTATATTTTATTTTCAGTTCTTAAATTGGTAAGTATTTTATTCTTACGGTCAAGAAAAGAATTTTAGGCGTTTTGTACACCTTTGAAACTATCATGGTGTAAGATAGACTTCTTTGGTCCTTTATCTAATTATCTAATTAATTAATTAATTAATTAGCTATACATTTAAAACTAATTGAAACTATGATTTTGTCATTATTTATTTGTTGCTTAAACCGATAAGTACTTTCTTATATATTATTTTCAGTTCTTAAATTGATAAGTATTTTATTCTTTTGCACATTGGCCCAATTATTCATAATTTATTTGTAATTATTTGTAATTTAATATAATTTCAAATGCTACTTATATATATGTATATATAACAATTTATACATTAAAGAATACTAAATTATGATTTTATATGGTGTTATAGGAAAAGGTTAAAAGCGTTAAGCCACTAATTTATTAATTAATTAATTAGCTATACATTTAAAACTAATTGAAACTATGATTTTGTCATTATTTATTTGTTTCTTAAACCGATAAGTACTTTCTTGTATATTATTCTCAGTTCTTAAATTGATAAGTATTTTATTCTTTTGCACATTGGCCCAATTATTCCGAATTTATTTTTAATTATTTGTAATTTAATATAATTTCAAATGCTAATTATATATATGTATATATAACAATTTATGCATTAAAGAATACTAAATTATGATTTTATATGGTGTTATAGGAAAAGGTTAAAAGGTATGTTTGCCACTAATTAATTAATTAATTAATTAGCTATACATTTAAAACTAATTGAAACTATGATTTTATCATTATTTATTTGTTTCTTAAACTGATAAGTACTTTTTTATATTTTATTTGCAGTTATTAAATTTTTAAGTATTTTATACTCTTGCACCTTGGCCCAATTTTTGTAATTTATTTGTAATTATTTGTAATTATTTGTAATTTGTAATTTAATATAATTTCAAATGCTAATTATTTATATGTATATATAACAATTTATACATTAAAGAATACTAAATTAAGATCCTATATGGTGTTATAGGAAAAGGTTAAAAGCGTTAAGCCATTAATTAATTAATTACTTAATTAGATATACATTTAGAACTAATTGAAACTATGATTTTGTCATTATTTATTTGTTTCTTAAACTGATAAGTACTTTCTTATATTTTATTTTCAGTTCTTAAATTGATAAGTATTTTATACTCTTGCACCTTGGCCCAATTTTTCGTAATTTATTTGTAATTATTTTTAATTTAATACCATTTCAAATGCTACTTATATATATGTATACATAACAATTTCTGGATTTCAGAATACTAAATTAAGATTTTATATGGTGTTATAGGAAATGGTTAAAAGCGTTAAGCCATTAATTAATTAATTAATTAGATACTAAATTAAGATTTTATTTATTAAATGGATAACTCCTTTTTTACATTTTATTTTAATTTATTATGCACTTTGATCTAAGTAAGTATGAGATTAAAACGTCAAGAACATAAAATTGAGGCATTTTGTGAACATCTCAAAAGTCGGGGGTGATTGAGCGTTTTTCGCCGAAATAATATGTTCGGCTGGCGAAATTACCGAACGACCGGCCTTGGACGCGGAAAAGCGAGGGCATTTACGTACTTTCCTACGTAATTACAGAACGACCGGCCTTGGACGCGGAAATGTGAGGGCATTTTCGTACTTTCACTATGAAATTACGAAAATGCCCCATGTACCAAATAAAACACCCCACTTTCCTTTCTCGGCCTCAGTTCATCCGACCTCCAAACCCTAGAAACCTAAATTCTCTCAACTCCAGCGGCCGCCATCGCCAGAACTCCTAGGAAATCTTCTTCCCCTCTTCAAACAGCCCCTTATTTCCATGTTTATCGCTTTCTCTTCTGTTGATCTATCATTTGTTCGTCCGTTTATCCCTTGTTAATAGATTTGTCATTTAAGATTACGACCGACGTGTTCTGTCGGATCGAAACCACCGATCTCTTTCGGTAATCACCGGTTCTTTGACCGGTACAGTCACGGCCATGTATGGCCAACATTTTTTAGATTTTTGTCTATCTCCCTTTTTCCCCCTGTACTCGCCGGTTTATTTCACCGGTAACATTCACGGCCCTTCGTGGCCAACATTTGTTTTTTTATTTTGTTTCTGTCTCGTTAATTGCGATCTTTAAATTTGTCCATACATTTTTCGGTTTTCCGTTATTATTTTTTCATGATTAATTTTTTCATGATTACTGCAACTTTTTTTAATTCTGTTATCATTGTTCTTACCTATGTATAGCGGATCTTAATTTTTTCATTATTAAAGCTTCTCCAACGTTCTTCTGGTAATATTCACGGCCCTTAATAGTTTTTAAAAAAACTCTGTGGTTGTCTGTGTTATTTTTGTTCAGTAATCATGAGACTCATGAGTTACCGATCATTTCTCCTCGGATGTTGCCTCTGTGTCCATTTGATTTGATGTATTATTTTACAGAATCTGTTTCAACGTTAAATGTGTTTCCGATTTCCTAACCATTGTTAATTCCTCTGTAAATGTTTATTGAAATACTATCTTCACAATACTTTCGTTAAATTCATATGCTTCTGTTGATATAATTCGATGCTTCTGTTCATATGCTTCTGTTGATATACTTTTTATGCTTCTGTTCATATGCTTCTGTTTCTTGAAATACTATCTTCAAAATACCATCGTTAAATAGTAGTCATTCTCATTCATATGCTTCTGCCTACATGTTTCTTAATCATATATGTTTCTGCCTACATGTTTCTTATTCATATGTTTATACTTGTTCTAATTCCGTGACTTTGAAAACTGTTTTCAATCATGTGATAATGCCTCTGTACTCGCAATAAATGAACTCTAAACTAAAGGTAATGTTTTTTATTGTTAAATTGTTTCTGCCTATATATATGATATGATTCCATGTCTTTAAAACTGATCCCATCCTATGATTCCATGTTTCTGCCTATACACTTGCTCTCATTACATGTATATAAAATTGATCTCATTTTATGATTCCACGTTTTTCTTATTCAAACAGTATTCTGCCTATATACTTGTTCTGGTTCTATAGTTTTTGTTATTCAATTGTTTCTGCCTACATGTTTCTTATTCATATGTTTATACTTGTTCTAATTCCATGTCTATAAAACTGTTATCAATACGGTGGATAATGCCTCTGTACTCGCAATAAATGAACACTACACTAAAGGTAATGTTTTTTTTATTGTTAAATTGTTTCTGCCTATATATATGATATGATTCCATGTCTTTAAAACTTATGTCATTCATATGATTCCATGTTTCTGCCTATCATTCCATGCATATAAAACTGATCCCATTTTATGATTCCACGTTTTTCTTATTCATTGTAGAATTCTGCCTATATATTTGCTCTGATTCTATGGTTTTTGTTATTCAATTGTTTCTGCCTACATACTTGATCTGATTCCATGTCTATAAAACTGTTATGAGTTCTCTGATTACATGTTTTGTTAGTGAATAACTACAATCAACCATGTTTTTAATTGAAGTACAGTATGCAAAATAAACACATACCTTTTATGCTTATATCAGAAACCTAGAACTGATATTTGGGATTCTTGGTTGTGATATTCCAGTGACTGCAAACTAAGTAAACATCATATGAATAGTTAGTAAACATCATATTCCAGTGGTTGGGATTCTTGGTTGTGATATTCACATGTCTCTGCCTACATACTTGTTCTGATTCCAAAATTCTTATTCACATGCTTCTGCCTCAATAATTGTTCTTATTCATATGATTATGGCTACGTGCTTCTTATCCACATGTCTCTGCTTATATACTCCCTAGGATTCCATGTCTATAAAACTTATCCCATTCTATGATTCCATGTCTCTGGCTATATACTTGCTCTGTTTCCATGCCTCTAAATCTGATCCCATTTTATGATTCCACGTTTCCCATTCTATGTTTCTTCTTATTGTATACTTGCCCTGATTCCATGTCTATAAATTCTATGGTTTTCTCTTGAATAACTACAATCACCCATGTTTTTAATTGTAGTACCATATGCAAAATAAACACATACCTTCTACTGATATATCAGAAACCTAGAACTGATATTGTGGAATCTTGATTGTGAAATTCCGGTGGTGCAAAATGAGTGAACGTTATATGCATAGTTAGTAATTGTTAATAGACATGATGTAATGTTTTCTTGATGGATGCATAGTTTGTAATCGAATAAGCGCTAGTAGGAAAACATACCCGGCGAGATGGATGAAACGTGCTTGTGATACTCCGGTAGCTTGCTTGTGATATATCGATGCGGAGGCGGAGCCGCCGCGACGTCGGAGAAAACTCATGCGTGATTACTTCTTATAATTTTAGGGGTTTTTTAGATGGAACAATTCTTTGGAGCTTGAATAGAACTAAAACAGTGTTTAGCCCCTTCTGGTGTTCATATATGCGTGTAAGATACAGTTTTAGGGTTTTGTTAGACCTAAATCGGTTATCTCTTTCCTTTTTTTGATGGAATGGTTTTCCTATAGAATCACTAATTGTTAGTTTGATTTCAATCACACTAACAGTTTCCTTTTTTATTTTGCATAGTAGTCCAATAAGCGGAAATACAGCACAATTCATGCTGACATTAGGTAAATTCCTTTCCATACATTAGTAGTAGATTGTGGAGTAAAACAATAATGTTAATTGAATGTACAATTTCAATCAAAATAACAATTGTTTTTTAATTACGCAGAATACTCAAAAAGCGTGATTTTCGGACAATTCAAGATCAATCAACTCAAGGTAAATTCCTTTTCGACGCTTTCAATTAATTAAATTTCCATTAGTAGATAAATGTTCGCCCCATCTCAGTAAAACAATAAGTATGTGGGGTTAGGAATTCTTTGTAAATTTACTTTACCTCTATTCCTGATCTCGTTAGGCAAAAAATTAGGGCACGTTTTCGCTAGAAAAAAAAAACTTAGGGTACGGTTTGATGAGTTCGACACCGCGCCGTTAGGTTAAATTGATGACGGTAGATAGGTTAATATCTTTTAACAAACAATTACCTCGCCGTATTCTACAATCCAACTTTTCTCGGTTTGAATTTGTTTAGAACTCAAAAAGTTTTTGCTCCCATATTCTAAAATCCAACGTTTTTTAAGTCTGAATTTGTTTCGAACTCAAAAAGTTTTCGCACCAGTATACGGAAATCCTACTTTTTTTAAGTTTGTGTTTATAACTCATAAAATTTAAGCTACAATATATATCTTAGAACTCATCGTTTTCATTATAAAATGTATGGAAAACAAATTATATCTTTGGAAAAATCAAGTTGTTGATTTGCACTTATTATTATTCTTAGAAGCAAAAAAGCACGAATCCTAGGAGTACATACTCTTTCTAATTTTTAAACTCAATCTTGCGGCTCACGCCAGCAGAACAGTTGCCTCGTTTTCTCTTGACGCCGCCGCCGCCCTTTTTCACTGATTCCTCGCTCTCTACATGTCTGTATTCGTTGTCGTAAGCCAACAACTCCTGGAGCTCATCCTTAACCTTCAGGAGTTCCATCACCTTGTCCTTCTGACACTCAGTGTCATTTACGGCCTTCGACCTCTCAACTTTGAGCTTCTTATTCACTTCTTTAAGCTTCCTGTTCTCCCTCTGTGTCTTCGCCAAAGTATCCAACAGAGTTTTATTCGAGAGATCCAACTGAGTATTCCTTACCTCTAGAAGCATATACTTGACTGCCAGTTTCTCTAGTGCCTCATTCTTTGTAGTCTATAATGTTGATGCCGTAGGTTGATATGCATGAATCAATCGCCTTCTTGGCTGCGTCATCGGTAGCCTCTCTAATTGTTTTCTTCACGTCTGATATGAATTCAATGAAGGTGACAGAGTCGATGAATATGCATACCTCGGCAACATATCCACCGTCCTTCTCTGTTATCAAGTACTTTGGATCTCCGTTCTTCTTGCTCCTCTGTATGTCTAGTAGTAACTCTGTCATCTTGACTCTGATGTTCCCTTCTCCTGCAAGCCAAATAACTTTCGTCAGTCATAACCAAATTGCCTTTATTCTATAATTTTATAACTAATCTCATTTACCTGACTTGTCTTCGGCCATCTTTATTCCCACCGGATATCTCTTGCTCCACTGCTGTGCTGTTTCCGCTGTTGTTTAGTTGCACGAATATTTATAGGGCAGATTAACATGTTAAAATTAGAAAGTAACAGTAATAGAATTGGAAAATTTCCAAATAGGAAACAAATAAAAAATACGATCGCGACATTAAGGGGAAATCTTCATATTCCGAATAAATGTCCAATATCAGTTCTGACATAACTTTATTATTGAAATATCTTATTTTATAGTTTTATAATTTATCGACTATATTTCCACTCCATTCTTAGTGGCCCATTTCCTGAAAATTTCATAGGCTGCTGGGCCGATGTCACAGTTGTGAACCTCCCTGTCAAGTCCTGCTCTGACTCTCTTCGTCCTTTTGGATCCCACGCACGTCCATGGAAATTGCTGTTCGTCGCCGATCAGGTAGTTCATCTCATGCATCTGGTTATAATACAAAGTAAAAGTTAAAAGTTGAATTGTATGTAGTTGCTAAATCAATTAACGTTAGAATAACTTTCTTACATGGGTCCTCAGCATGAAGACTGTGTTCTTCATCTGACGATTGGCACTTTCTAGGAACAGAACGCGTTCTCGCAGCCTCGTAATCTCGTCCTCATACTCGTACCTCTGGTGAATCTCCCTGAAATCAAGCTCCATAAGATAGTCAAACTGGTCTTCTGCCAAAGCCTCTTGGATTTCCTCGTCCGTCATAGTATTTGAATCCATGCGTTCTCTCTGCCGGTCCACCGTCGCTTCTGCTGCCCTAGAATCTGTAATGTAATGTACTTTAAATATAGTGGAGATGCCTTAAAAATAGAATTTTCTAATCAATTGTTAGACCGAAATTTAGGTTAGTTTTTCTTTTTTTCGTATTCTGTTTCAAATGGAAATGTAATCACTGAGTTTTCCGAAATGGTGGTTTGTAATAAGTTAGTATCCCGAAATTTATGTTTACTGCTGTTTGCTTATGTGGAACCGAAAAAACGTATTAAGCTGATGTGGCGGTAATTTAGTCTGATGTGGCGCTCTAATATTTCAGCATTCAAGTTAGCCTGCCAGCGAATGTATCCTGTAATAAGATATAATAATAGATGGTGAGTCATGAGACACTTGTCCCATGACAAATTAGTCACATCCATGACTCACCCCTTAGCCAAAAAAATCTGAAATAGCCAAGTGTTGGCGCGCCAAACCCGCGCCAACGCCAACCGCGTAATTCCCGACGTACGCGCGTGGAAACCCGAACCAAAATCCCGCCACGCCAAAAATCCACAAATATTACCGTAAAAACCATCTCGTGAAATAACACGTCTCACACCGAAGCCGTCAGAAAATTCTCATCCCGAGCCCCGGGATTCCCGTTCCGAGCCACGGGAGTCGCCCGGGACCGAACGTCCCGTCCCAAAAAATATATTCCGTAAAAAGGTGCGGAATGTTCCCACGATCCCAAATATGCAAACAGTTTCCTTTTCCGAGGTCCCGGCAGCGCTACCGAGCCCGCTGTACGTCCCGAGACAAGTCCCGGCCCCGGAAAAATATTTTCCGCGGAAATGTCCGGGGGACCCGTATGACCTCAAATCCAGAAGGATTCCCAAAAATAATACCCAGATAAGACTCGGGAGCTGTCTGACCGCCCGAAACCATGACCCGCAAGCCAAAACCGGAGCCCCGGGTCACCCAGGTCACAACCCGCTCGGGGTGACCGTAACAATTTGCCCACTTCGCAAACACTTAAAACAACCATATAATTAACATTCAGATACTGATTCCATAAAATAATCACAGGTCGTATGTGATCAGAAAATTACAGTATTTGACCTTCCGGCCGAAATTTACAGAAAAGTGCAAAACGTCGGGGGTGGGTGTAACAGTGATGAAGAATATCCAAGATTTGACCTGTCTCTTGATCATTGGCTGCGCAGAATAATAAGGAGTCATCAGCAAATAATAAGTGAGATATTCGCGGACCATCATAGCTAACCGAAGCACCTGATATCCGCCCCTCACTGGCAGCCTTGGGAAGCTGAAGGCTTATCTACAGCTCTTGGGAAGCTGAAACGTTTTTATACTCCATTTGAAATAAGGATCTGAATCCTTCCGTTGAATTTCTCGGATCTCTTGGTCCGGGCTTTTAAAATAAGGATTTTCATCCTTTGAATTTCTCGAACCATCATGGTTCGGGATTTTGAACTGAGGATTTTATCCTCCCTTTGAATTCCTCGGACCTCTTGGTCCTGGCTTTTGAAATAAGGATTTTCATCCTTTGGATTCCCCGAACCATCAAGGTTCGAGCTTTTGAAATAGGATGTCCATCCTCTTTTGAATTCTTCGAACCATCATGGTTCGAGATTTTGAAATAGGATTTTCATCCTTTAAATTCCTCAAACCATCAAGGTTCGAGCTTTTGAAATAGGATTTTCATCCTCTTTTGAATTCCTCGAACTATCATGGTTCGGGATTTTGAAATAGGATTTTCATCCTTTGAATTCCCCGAACCATCAAGGTTCGAGCTTTCGAAATAGGATTTTCATCCTTCTGTTGAAACCGTTTCCCTCAGGTTAACCTTCGGAAAGCCTTTTGAAATCGTTTCCCTCAGGTTAACCTTCGGGAAACCCTTTGAAACCGTTTCCCTCAGGTTAACCTTCGGAAAGCCTTTTGAAACCGTTTCCCTCAGGTTAACCTTCGGGAAGCCCTTTGAAACCGTTTCCCTCATGTTAACCTTCGGGAAACCCTTTGAAACCGTTTCCCTCAGGTTAACCTTCGGGAAAAACCCTTTGAAACCGTTTCCCTCAGGTTAGCCTTCGGGAAACCCTTTGAAACCGTTTCCCTCAGGTTAGCCTTCGGGAAACCATTTGAAACCGTTTCCCTCAGGTTAGCCTTCGGGAAACCCTTTGAAACCGTTTCCCTCATGTTAGCCTTCGGGAAACCCTTTGAAACCGTTTCCCTCAGGTTAACCTTCGGGAAACCCTTTGAAACCGTTTCCATCAGGTTAACCTTCGGGAAACCCTTTGAAACCGTTTCTCTCAGGTTAACCTTCGGGAAACCCTTTGAAACCGTTTCCCTCAGGTTAACCTTCGGGAAACCCTTTGAAACCGTTTCCCTCAGGTTAACCTTCGGGAAACCCTTTGAAACCATTTCTATCAGGTTAACCTTCAGGAAACCCTTTGAAACCGTTTCCCTCAGGTTAACCTTCGGGAAACCCATTGAAACCGTTTCCCTCAGGTTAACCTTCAGGAAGCCTTTTGAAAGCGTTTCCCTCAGGTTAACCTTCGGGAAAAGGAAACCCTTGGAAACCGTTTCCCTCAGGTTTGCCTTCGGGAAACCCTTTGAAACCGTTTCCCTCAGGTTAACCTTCGGGAAACCTTTTGAAACCGTTTCCCTTAGGTTAACCTTCGGGAAGCCTTTTGAAGTCGTCTCCCAATATGAATGTCCGGGAAAATGAGAATGTCTTATCCTCCTCTGGTCTATATATGGTTCGAGCTTCTGTAACCGTTTTCCAACAAGAATGTCCGGGAAACTGAGTCGGTTTGATGTTTCATCTTCAACGCTTCGTTATTCGTGCCCTTTCTCAACGGTCCAGATCTTTGTCATGTTTCATATTCCCGAATGTAACGAATGGAGTGAACAGTCTCTGTTTTCCTGCTTCCCCTCCCTCTGGGACTGCAGTTCCTGTGCGATCATGTGTTCCTGAGTAACAGCGTACATTTCCTTAACATCGGTGAAGTTCTTTCGGGAGAACTCATAAGCTAATCGGGAGTTCGGGAGGAGCGCCTTTGTGAACGCCATGATCCGGATGTTATCCGTCAGATCTGATGCATGTACCGCTTCCTTGTTGAACCTTTCAACGAATTCCCGAATGCCTTCGTTCGGTGTCTGTTTGATGTCGAACATTTGCATTGCCCTTTTTATCGATCTTTTGCACCCGATGAAGTGCGTGGTGAATTTGGTGGTCAAGTCCTCGAATGAAGACACGGAGTCCGGGAGAAGAGAATTATACCAAGCTGAGGCCGGACCTCCTAGAGCTACCTCGAAACATTTGCACAGGGCCGATTCATTGGCCCCCTTCAGCTCCATCGCCCTCTTGTACTTCCGGATGAAACCATCAGTGTCTCCCGAACCATGGTATATTTCTAATGGGTGGGGCAAATTGAACATCCGGGGCATCTTACTGTCCCGGATTCTGCTGGTAAATGGTCCATCATCAGAAGTCGCTTCGTACTTGGGTTCGGGCCTGCTCGAATTCCTCTCGACTTGTTCCAGACGATGTAGCATTTGCCTGATAATCTCGTCCCGTGGGTCCCCTATTGTCAGCTTTTCGGGTCTTGGGGACTGCACCCTTTGGCTATGTCTGGGGGACCTGGACCTCTGCCTGCTTCGTCGGCTTAGGGTGTTAGTTTGTTGTGATTGTTGCTCGTTCCGTGTCCTCCGAGATCTTTCAGACTTGTGTTTGTTGTTGCGTTCTTCTCGGAGTACCGCCCCTACCGTCTGGACAAGGTCCGGGTATAAATGATTGTTGCTCCGGCGAGAGCTGGAAGTTGGCAGCAAGGAAGTCGCTCCGTAGGATGTCTCTTCAGAAGAGCTCCGATAACTGGGATCGGCCGTTCGACCGTCAGTGGAGCCACCTCCTTCCGGTGTAGATGAGTGGGACTGTGAATGACCCTCAAGCCCTGTAGAAGGGACTCGTCTATTTGGGCCTCCACGTTTCCCACAGACGGCGCCATTTGGTGGCGGATCTGTATGGGCAGCCGCCACGTGTCTGCGTAGCTGTCGTGTGTTGATATTGCTTGATGCCATTGGGATTAATGCGTCGCGCGATTCTCGGGATTCGAGGAATGAGGGTTGGGGTTGTCGTACTTTAGTTCTTGTCAACAAAGTGACTGAAAAGATCGATCCATTGACTTATGCCATAAATGTCTTTATATAGTCAGTATTAATGATGACAAAATCGTAATAAGTCAATATAACGTTATTGGACACGTGTTCTGTATTTCCGGGAGTGCTTCTCCGGGAATTCCAATGGCTTGTCCGGATAAATTCTTATTAGGTCAGGGAATGTATTGTTCCATTAGGTTTTAGTTTATCACTACTTGGATTTTTAATGGGACCCTTATAGTGGGCTATTAATTTGGGCCTTTTGGTATGCCTATTTGGATGATTGGGTCTGACGGCCATTAATATGTATTACCCTTATTTGATTATAATACATCTTTGCTATCTAAAAAAAATTCAAATGTATATATTAAATGAGGCCGGATGGATTTAGCACAAAACCCGACCCACCCAGCCCAATATTAATTTATGTGTTAAAACAATTATAAAATAACCCAATTAGGCCCAGCACCCACAGACTCACTACCCAATTCGAATCCAGTTCCAAATTCCAATTCCGCATTAGGCAGCAATTTGCAATCCGTCCGCCTCACGCCGCCGTCCTTAACCTCACCGGCGCCGCCTCCGCCTCACGACCAGGACCAGCAAGCCAGCAACCACCCGCACGCAGCTGCTCCAGCTCGCTCTCCGTCGGCGGGCTGCGGCTCCGCGTCCGCCACTCCTCCTGGCCACCGGCTTCGACCTCCGGATGCGGGCTGAATAGAAATTACCAACCTGAGTGATAAAAGAACTCTGAGGAAGGAGATCACCTGACTCTCCTGAAACCCCTTTCCAGTTTCCTTCGGGTCATTTTTTCTCCTGAGCTACGGTTCTACAAATCCCTACATGATGATGCGCTCTATAGCTAAGCTTTCTAGAGTTTCCGTGTTGGCGCCTGTGTTTTCTCGATCCCATCCTCTTCTTCCTCCGCCACCATGGCCACCGACGAGGTTCTTACACGGCGAGACCAATGGTTACGGCGCCAATCCAGTTGCCCTGCAGATGATCAACTACGCTCTCTCTCACGCCAGGTCTCAGAAAACAGGTTTGTCCTTTTCCCTTCTTGAAGACCTAAAAGTTTATCCTTTTCCTTTTCCTGGTGTGCTGAAGTTTGAAGTTTTTCTTTGTGTTCTATTTATTCCAATTATTGTTTTTTAGAGGAATCATATGCCCAAGGTATGCTGGTGCTGGAGCAGTGCCTTTATACTCAGTCAAGTGAGGGTCAATCTGGACAGGATTCAGTGGGAACTGTTTTGCTTGCAATGTCTAAATTATCATATGAAAGGTTCTTTTCTTTTCTTTTTCTTTTTAATTGTCTTCCTGTCAATTACAATTCCATGGATAATTTTTTTTTTAAACATTTGCTTTCAGAGGAAGCTTTCAAGATGCTATTGAAAAGCTTACCCGAGTTGAGGAATTAACAGAATCTTCTCTGGGTGTTAGAGGTGATTGTTTGGTCATTTATCTGTTTTCTGGTTATGGTTTTTGTTTTTGTTTTTGTTTTTTTTTTTTTTGAGTTTTATGATGCAAAATGGTGTTTACACGTAAGGCTATTAATTATGTTTGCTTTTATTATAGTTTCTGCTATGGAAGCTCTTATTGGGCTGCATTTACAATTAGGCCAGGTCCGTAATGTTTCACCTCTCCTACCGATTTAGTTTTAACAAATGTGACCGTGTCAATTTCAATTTATGTGGAGATGATTCCCCATATAGGATGATGCTTCATCAGTGCTCGCAGATAAATGCTTAGGAATTTTGGAGAAAGAAGGACCTAGTGGTGAAGGCTTGGAGTTGGCAAGTAGCCGTGCTCGAGCAGTGAAGGGTTTGGTTGAGCTTGCCAATGGTAGAGTTGAATCAGGTAAGCATGAAGGCCTACCCTACTTTTAGCTCACTATTCTTTGGAGTTTGCTTGTACTGACTATTTGTTGCATTTGTGCAGCTAGGGCATATTTCGAACGACTTGAAGATGACAAGGTCATTGATGGTAAGCTGCTCTTGCGTTGCTTTGTTGGCAAGTAATGCGATGGTAGTCATAAAAGTGTATGGTCTTGGAAATGCAGGTAATGTTGCTTTGTCATGTGGGGAGTATTTACACGTGGTTCGGAAGTTTCCGCTAGCCAAGGAATTTTATCAAAAAGCAATTCAAGCAGTTCCTAGAAAAGAAGACTTCAGTGAAGTTAAATCTTTAGCTGTTTGCAACATGGCATCAGATGAAGTTCTGATGGCTTCTATTCTTGCTTTGGGGCAGCTTGAGTCACACATGGGGTAAGCTTCAAGCTTCTGATCATCTGGGGATGCTCTATATAGTAACCACGCTACATCCACTTGCAATCTCATCATTTCATTTTTTTAATATGTGATATAGGAATTTTAAGGATGCTGAAGCAACGCTTACAAAGGCATTAACTAAAGCAGAAGAACTATTTGGTACACCACTTTGCACCTACTATAGGATAAATGAAAACATGCGTTGGAATCTACCTGCACAAGATGTATTCATTTATGGTCGGTAACAACCTTTTTGCAGGTTCTAGTCATCCCAATGTTGGTATAGTCTTAACCTGTATAGCTCTTATGTTCCGTGATAAAGCAAGGCAAGAACGTTCAAGTGCTCTTCTGGTGCAAGAGGTTAGGACCTCTCAAAATTCCTTAACATTACACATACAAAAGCATACCTTTCGATATTCCTCCTCACTATGGTTTCAGTTCAGCTACTTGTTTGGCTTTAGTATGCTGTACGTTTTATGTTATATGGTCTACATTGCTCGGAGTAACAAAACTGACACATAATATGGCTTGCAGGGACTGTATAGAAGGGCCTTGGAATTCCTCAAAGCTCCACCAGTGGAATCCGAAGGTATATGTGTACTTTTTTCTGTCATGTCTGATGGCAGTAGATTAACTATAATTCTGTATGTATAGGCGTGGACTATACACAAACTGGAAGAGATATTGTGGCGCTTGCAAGAGGTATAGACATGCACTTCATATCTTTTTTTTGTTTAACAATCTTGGAACATGCATGCAGAAATTAACCATATTTGTTCAATTTTTCTCTTCCAACTTGGCTCAAGTATTGTTTCCAAGACACATCTGCATAAAATTTTCAGTTTTCTTTCCTCGAAGTTTAAATGTACTAGAAATGAGAGAGAGGAAGATATGCCTTTTCCATTTTATGCAAACTTGTACATGTTGGTATTGCTTAACCTGTCATGTGGTCAGTCATCAGTGTCAGCGGGCTTCTGATCTGACACAATTTCTTAGCTACTCTGATCCATGGATTTGATCCTACAGGTGGATATGCAGAAATACTCTGTGTACAACAGAACAGGAAAGGTGAGGGGGAGAAGATGAAGAGGTGGGCTGAAGCTGCGTGGAGAAACAGTCCGATGTCCCTATCAGAGGCATTGGATGTCTCGGGACATTCTGGTAAATTCCCCATTGTAGATGCACGAATCAAACGGGTTATTTGAACTCATCTCAGCGTTTGCTGGTGATAAGAAGTTGTTACATGTTGAAACAGAGTTTATCTACTTGCTCGTATTAGGTCAACTCTCATCTTTTTTTTTTACTTAAGATATATAATTAGAGTTTTCTGGTTATCATATATTGTATACCATTTTTGTGCACTTAATCCATCTCTTAATCAACACCATCCATGGAACCAAGTACTCCAATCATCTGATCTTCATCATCTCATGGCACCTCATCATTTCATCCTACAAAATTCATAGGAAGGCAAAAGTTAAGATTTTTCTACACTGGGTTACTATGGGGACTATCCTGCAGATGAAATAATTGTGATTACCATTTGATTTCTGTCAAAGAACCTTGTAAAGCAAGTCATGTTTGCGTCAAATGAAGATGGAATAAGCTCTTCCAAACCGCAATACAGAGCAGATATGGCTATAATGCTCGGTGGATACCGCAGAAATTCCAAACCTGCGTGATGTGATTCTCATTCTCATCACTCAAAATGACAAATAGAAGCATGAATTGTTCCACTGTTCTCTGCCGGTGGTTTGGCAATAGCGTTTGTGATTAGTGTTAGAAACGAAAACCATATAATATGTAGATGATTCAGGAATGAAATAGAGAAACTTTTGAAGTTACCAACCTAGAAGGGCTGTGAGAAGCTTGTCGTTGACTCGGTCAACCAAGCCTTGTGTTAAGAACTGGGGTTCCATGTTTGATTTCAGGAGCTCAGCCATGGAGTAGCTTGTGATGGAAGAAACACGCCAGTCTATCGCCTTCAACACTTTTAGTTCCATCTCTGCAATTGTGCTTGATTGGAGTGAATGCTCCAGACCCTCCTCAATCTTCAAACACATTGTCAGGCATTGTAATTACCTCCACATTTTCTAAAGTGCAGTTAATTTAACATGCATCTAGATTATTCTTGGTGACCTGAAAATGAAATCAAACATGAATCTCTTTATACCAGAAGAATTGAGAAGGAAGGGACCGAATTATCATTGAACTTGGAGGCAACAGACAAACAGGCGATTAAAAGCAACTCAGCCATCCAGTTGTTGCTGCCCTGAAATGTTACAGAGAAACAACAGTTATATGACAGAAGTTGAAAAGGCACAATTATTTAGCCATGTATGAAGCCAAAGTGTTTACAACTTACATGACAGAACTGAACATTCTTTGACATGAACCTGTCAAAGTAATTCGCTGCGTAGAAGATTGTTCCGGTACAAACATTCAAACGATGGCATGTCTGGAAACAAGAAGATGATCTGCTAGGTTCGAACTGGTGTGACAAAAGACGACGAAAATCGAATTGAATAGGTAAAGTTGAATCACCTTCACAAGCCAACGAAGGGCTTTCAACCTGAAAACTCTCAAACTTTTGCAACTCGAAACACTGTCCAAATAACCGGTCTCCGGAAGGAAACCGGATTCTCTCTCCAACAAAATCTTGAAACCCATTTCATCCAAAACTTCGCATGTCTTGCGGCACAAGCAACGTTCAGAGATGAACTCTGTTCCGTCCAGTTCATGGCAGTCACTGCCAGGGTTCGAAAGCCAATCTTCATGACAAACTAAATTAACCTCCATGCTTTGAATCTTGTAAAAAATTTGACAGTTTCCCCGAGAAAGTTGGTTGAGCAGACCCAAAAAGGGATGAAACAGGAAATACCCTTTTTAATTGCTATTGATTTTGAAGCTGAACAAGTGCTTCCATTGTTGGTTTGACGAAGATCTTTACCATCTTTCCGGTTTTATAAGGTATATTTCGTTCATGGTGCTAGTTGGCTGAGAGGTATGGTGACATAAAAGGGAGGCCACGTCCCTCATGAACTGAGGTAAATGCGAGGGAATGTCCAAAGTAGCAATCTTATTGCTTATTTTCAGATTGGTCATCAACTTCCAATTTGGGTCAGAGAACAGTTTCTTTCGTATCACGCACGACGCACACACGTTGGGATTTGGGAAAGAATGGAGAGAAGCGTTTTAAAGTTCAGTGACCAAACTGTAATGTTCTGAAAGAATGGAGGAGCATCTGCGGGGTTTTGTGCGGTGTAAAATGACTACAGTAACCAACCGCGTGATCGGGCACGAGGATAGGAACGTACAGTCGAGGGCTTCAGCTTCAGTTCAGTCTAAATTTGTGTGGTGGGGACCACCCACTTCCTCACGTTTCATAATTAATTCATCTTGTGCTCAAAGAAAGTACAAACTTGCAATCTAGTCCACATGTATGGACCATCTAACCTCATGAGTCATGACACCATTCTAATAGTATTGCAATATAGGAATATGCAAATATGCAATGTGTGTTGTCCCACAACTGTTAAAGGATCTGTTGTTGTGAAAGATTGCATTAACTTTTTGCATGCAGACCTCAAAGCGGCCGAGGTTAAAATGCGGACAATGTACGTGTGCGCATAAGCGCTTCGTTTATTTATAATTTTGTCACTCGTGTTTTTTGATCGACATTGTTATTTTGATAGATCAATATTGAATATAGATCAGCATTGAATATAGATCAGCATGACATGTTTCGATCGACATAGCCAGAATGAATATCCATCTGTATAGTGATCGACGTTGTTGTCTTAATAGATCAGCATTGATAATAGATCAGCATGATAAATTGTTTAGATCGACATCGTTAAGTCCACATGACTACCTTGTTAGATCGACATAACTACTTGATTGATCAGCATAAAATTGTGATCAATATGATAAGTTGTTTAGATCGACATGATTACCTTGTTAGATACACATGACTACCTTGTTAGATCCACATGACTACCTTGTTAGATTGACATGATTACTTTGTTAGATCGACATCACTACCCTATCAGATCTACATGACTACTTTGTTAGATCGACATAACTATTTGATAGGTCAGTATAAAATGGTGATCAACATGAATATAGATCAGCATGACATGTTTCGATCGGCATCGCCAGAATGAATATCCATTTGTATAGTGATCGACATTGTTGTCTTAATAGGTCATCATTGATAATAGATCAGCATGATAAGTTGTTTAGATAGACATCGTTAAATCCACATGACTACCTTGTTAGATCGACATAACTTACTTGATTGATCAGTATAAAATGGTGATCAACATGATAAGTTGTTTATATCGACGTCACTACCTTGTCAGATCCACATGACTACCTTGTTAGATCCACATGACTACCTTGTTAGATTGACATGATTACCTTGTTAGATCAACATCACTACCTTGTTAGATCTACATGACTACCTTGTTAGATCGACATAACTATTTGATAGGTCAATATAAAATGGTGATCAGCATGATGCGTTATTTAGATCGGCATCATTAGATCCACATGACTGCCTTGTTAGATCATCATCGTTTTTCACAGATTTTTTAAGTCAGAAAAATTTCAATTTTTTATTGTTTGTAAGTCTGGTAGTTCTGGAGTTTTATAGCCTGAAAATTCTGGTGTTTTTTATGTTGCTTAGTTGAGCATGTTTGATTTTCAGAAGCAGATATGAAGTTCACGATGGAAACGATGGCGACACAATGACATATTTTGATGGTGGTTGCTTGTTGAGTTGTGTTTTGTGGTGATTTCGGAACTGGAGAGACGGACCGAAAGTTTCGCCTAATGTCACGATGACGATTGCCGGCAGGATGGACGCGCAATGACATAAGAAGATGTAATGATTACATCTTATGCATATCGCACCCTATAGCTACTCAAAAAAAAAAGAAGTAAAAATACATCCAGAGAACTCTGCAGTCCAACAGAAATCTAATTATGAATGAAATGACAAGTCTTGTGAATCTTGCTGGGAATGAGCTGGCGGCCGGCGGCTTGCGGTGTCCAGGGGAACGGTTGCTGGCAATGAGCTAGCTGGCGGCGGAGCTCTCGGCTGGAGGCAGTATACTTCGATCGGCCTGAGGCGAACAGGGGCTGAATGTGGCGAGGCTGGGCTGCTTTCAGCCGACAAGACCCGTAATCAAAATACTCTTGGTGACTAATTACAGTTTTCACCCTCCTAGTTTATCATAAATTGCCAATGCAGAATTGGACTATGAAAACTTACAAGTTGCAACGTTGGTTGATGGTTGGTCCATTCAAGTATCAAGTACAATTACATTCTTTTATGGAGTACTAAAAATTACTACTCTATTAGTTACACAATTCAACATAAAACTCTTATCATATACTCTATTTAAAACTTGTACACACAGCTCCCATCATCACTTCTAGCAGTTGGATCAAAGTTTGTTGCTGTTGGATCTGTGCATCCTTCTGGGACAGGAACCTTCACCTGCTGAGCAGCTTTCCCTGCATCACAAGCATTCCACACAACACAATCTTAATTAGCGTTCTGTTAACACTTGGTAACTTTAAAGTACTCAGTATTCATGCATGTCTTCAAGGAACATGAGTGAGTCTACCATAGAAGCTTCCGTTCTTCATGGCATCGTCGTTGGCATCACCAAGTGCAGCCTCCTTCAAGTACTTATCAGCCAGCTGAACTCTCTTCACATTCTCTTGCTCTTGCACAAGCATGTTTCCATACTCGAGCAGATTTTCCAGAGTCATTTTCGGTTGCGCAAACGTTGGAGGCCCTTCTCTCGAGTTCACTAGCCTCTTCCCCACGTTTTGGATTCCAATTTCAGATATAAAGTTCCTGACTTCATCATCGTATACTCTTGCTCTAAGGGCTCCAAAGAAATCTGTCACAAACACAAACATGTCATTAACCAGTTATTTAAGTAAAGTTACTGTTTTTGAATGTATGTTTGTGATACTACTGACCGATAGATTGTCCTGGGAAGGTGTCCACCAGCTTCACAATGTGTTCTTTAGGGACATTATCATTCCTAAAGATCCCTTGGCAGACCCCAATCCTGTCCTCCCTTGTAGGTGCCCAGTAGAACTTCTCCATCCGGCCATCACGAATGAGAGGTGCGTAGAGCGTTGAGAAGTCATTCCCAGTGACAATGATGGGCACTCGGGGATTCTCCTCCTTGTTGTACATACCGGGAAGCTGAACATTGGTGGGATTATCAGCAATGTTCATGAGTGTAGCATTCACCATCTGGTTGTTCACAGTGTACTGTGTGGTTCCACCCATCCTGCCTGCTCCTGCGTCGAGATCATTGATGAAGAGGCAACACATCTTCCCCTTCTTCTGGATGATGTCTGCTGCCTCACGGTATCTTTGTCTGATCAACTTTGCCGGCTCTCCAGCATTCCCGCTTTCTAGCTCACCAGCACTCATCATGATTGGGCTGATCATCAATATTCAAATACTAACATATTTACAACAAGAAGTGATAGTAACTAGAGATGATGGATGAGATAGGAGTATTATGAAACTGACTTGATTCCCATTTTCGCAAACACGAGCTCGCATTGGAATGATTTCCCTTGACCTTTGCCTCCCCAGATCCCTAAGATAAGAGGAACCTTGATGTTTGGTAGATTTAAGAAGTTCTTGGTGATGTGAACAACCACCTTGTCCATAAATGCAGGAGCAATGTATAACCCATCCAATGTGTTATCCATATTGAACCTAACAATCACATACACATAACAACATCAGCATTTGACATTAGAGGTTGGAAACGCTATTTAATCGCAACTTTCAGCGTTAGAAGTTTAGAAAAACTATCCCAATTATTAAAAGTATTGGTAGAGGTATAGCTTACGTTCTGAGGCCTTGACTGATATAATCATAAGAACTCATGATTGCATAGTGAGTTCCAGACTCCATGGGAGCCTGGAACAAGGAGTCCACTTTTCCTTTGCCTCTGGTAATGTCTTGTTGGTCATCTGAGGTGTCGTACGAGAGCCCCATCCACCTGTCTTTCTTTGTCTGCTTCTCTTCATCGTACTCCGCCACAACATTCAAGCTCCTTGCTCTGGTCCTGATATGTTTGGTGGTCTTAGGGCTTATGACCACCTTCTCCAATCTGTTCCCTAAGAATGAGGAGGAGCTTGGTAGTGCTGCTGCTCCTGCAACACTGGGTCTGTTCATGTAGTACTTCAACTGTAAAGTACACAGGGACAAAGGCCTTGGTTTATTACTCAAAATTAACATGTGGTCAAAGTACCAATAATATCATGAGTTATATATTCATTGCTTTCTACTGTGTATGGACTAAAATTTATTCTCATAGTGCTCATAAAAATGGCTAATTTATAAGGATATCATCATTCAAGCAACACACATAGATTAAACAATACTAGTATTAATGAAAACTTTGAGTATCATACAATACATTAATGATCATCTATACTCCTATTATAAGGCTAGGTAGCGCCCATATATAGTAGCAAACAAAGATATTGTGAGTTTACATCTACATGAACTTGTAGCTAGCTAGCATATATGAGTTGTGATTAGTAGGTAATTAATGTACTTAAGGCAAAAGTAATAGTAGTAAGATGGAAGAGAAAAATATATATACCGGAGTTGTATCAACAGCTCGGACGGTGGAGATTGCAGCCATGAGTGGGGAAGATAGTAGTACTGTTGATCTGATCTGGTGATTGAGTGAGTGAGCTAGCTAGATATGGTGGCTGTGTTTTGTTGCTGTGTTCAAGAGGATGGGTTAATTGGTTGGGTATTTATAGTGAAGAAGATGGTGACTCATGATGATTGAGCTAGCAATTTGAGAATTCAGTTGGGAGTGGTTCAATTGGAACAATTACAAGATTCGCCACTATTTCAACGAAACAAATAAGTTAGGGACCGGAAAGGTAGTTTAGCTGTTAAATAATTGTAGGGATCTCGAAATCTTGGGTCACAAACAAAATGGAGTCTTCTCGGTACTCCATTGGAATAGAGGCTGCAATTCAATCTTCTCTCCTCACCACTGATTTTGCACTATGCTCATTCATAATTACACTCCATAGCATTTAAGGACCATATTAATCAGATTTCACTATCCTTTTTTTTCTAGAGGAAAATAACAATTCCCCCCCCCCCCAAAAAAAAAGGAGAATCCCAAAGTATGTTATTGTATTAAAGAGCAATACATTCTGATATTTGCAAGTTCTCCTATTTTATGAAGTAGGAGTAATCAATAAGTTACTATATAATTTGTATCTTTACTTCTACTTGTGTGATTGCCTATGGATAAATAACCTAACTTGATAACAAAAAATAGACAAATAAAATAAAATACTAGACAAATAAAAAAGTATGGTGGAGAAATTGAAATCCAGAAACTTCGGTAGCATAGTAGAAAGAAAGGTTAGTGGAGAAAGTTGAGGTCTTTCGTTTTCTTATCCAGTTTGGTTTGGCCCTCTTAAATGAGGGAGTAATAGGAACATGAAAGAAACAAACTTAGGAGGAGTTTGTATGTACTTCGATTCTACACACTTCTGTTCTGTTTGTCTCTTTCTTTATTTTTTGCTCATGCCCCTTTTCCTCCTTCTGGAAGATGGGCCTCTTCACTTGTTGGTGATGAAAAGCTGTAGGCCCATTTATGATGGGCTATTTTCCCTTAGTCCTTGTATGAAAATGGGTTTCACCCAATTTGCTTTATATACATATATTTTTTATTACCTTGACCCAATTTTCTTATTGGGTCTGCTTATTAGGTCTTTTTATAAAAATAAAAGAAATTTAAAACTGTCCAGTCTGTCTCATGCAGTAAATTTATGTCCTAAAAGCCCAAAATTAGTTATATACAAAAAGACGAAATGAAGCCCAAAGCCCACCAGAAACTAAAACCCTCGTCTTCTCTTCTCTTCTCTTCTCTTCCCAGAAAGGTTCGACTTTGCTGAGGTTTCGCGTATCATTTGGAGGCAACCCTCGAGGCTGCAGAAATTGTTGAAAGAGGAAGGGCTTAAAGGAGCAAATCGCGTTCTTGAGCTGGTGAACCACTTGTGTACCTCGCTCGTTTGATTGATTGGTCGCCGGATATACGATAAGGTTTGTGTTCTTCAGCTAGCTTTTTCTTAAAATCACAAGAATGTCTGCTTTTTTTTGCTTGTTCACTTTAATTGCATGCCCTTTGAACCGTTCGAAAAAGTATTGAACCATTCGAAAAAGTATGGAAAACCAGTTATAGCATGCCCTTTGAACCATTCGAAAGGTTTGTGTACTCTGCATGTGCTTCTTCTGTAACTCTTGCTGCGAATGTGCTCTTTAAACATTGCAATTGCAATTGGGAGATAGTAACAATGGCAGCATCTGTCTAATCAGGTTTTGAGATAATCGTTTCGTGTCAATGTGTATTTGTAGGAGGAGGGCACACATGGAGACACAGAGCGAGAATCAGTACCATGTAGACCTTGGCAATCTTATGGCTTACGACCCTTCTCACCCTTTTCCTTCTGAATCGATTTCCAGGTTTCCTCTCACTCAGTCTTAGCTTGAACATGTTTGGAACATTCAAGACTCTCATATGGGCACTCTTTTCGTAACTGGCTGATTCATACAGACTACAGAAGGTTTTGTTATTGTATTCTCATCTTTTACTTGTTTTATGTGGCCAGGGAGGATCTTGTGAAGGAATGTCTTCATCAAGGTACCAAATTGATTCAAGCTATTGCAGATTCTCTGTTCACCTTACCCTCCACTGAAGATGTTGATGGTCCCCTTGTGAAGTTGCCTCCCCCAACAACAAAACTTCCAAGGGAGAAGTCTGTAAGACAATCACTTATGTTTTTTTTGTTCTTGGTTTTGTTCAGTTCCTTTTTACTATTAGACCTATCTTTATATCTTTGTTTGACCTCAAAATAATGGAACTTGGTTGTTAGTAGTCTGTAAGATGGTTGTTTTTTTATCAATCAAGGGTGGTGATCATCATCATGTTTCAACTTTATCCCAATTTCTATTGAGTTGACATGAAATTCAGCTTGAAGAGACGCTTTAAAGCTGCATTTTATTGAACAACAGAAGTTCATGTAAAAGCTAAATGACAATTTTTACATTAGATGCCCTTTTTAAGCAACCCTTTATGAGGGAATTTGGTTTGTTTAACTCGATGCATCTTCTGATGTGTTGAACATTTTCATGCAAGTTTGATGAGATCTTAAGTTTGTTTTTTCATATGCAAGTATTCAAGTTTGGTTCTTTTAGTACTTTCAGAACTTCAAATCTAGTTTGTTTTGCCAGTCATGAACTGAACAGCCACCATGGTTATTTTTCCAGCTGCCAAAGCCTAAACCTCCAACAAAATGGGAGGCGTTTGCCCAGAAGAAAGGTATGTTGCATCAGTTACCCTGTACAACATGCTGCCTGAAAAGCTGATTTTCTCTTGAGAAGCTCTCTGTCTTTTCACTTTTTGCCTCCTAATCTTATAATCTAGGATGAGTTAATTTCTCAATTTCTGGTCCCAACTATTCATTTGATTGAAGGTATAATGAAGCGCAAAAAAGACAAAGTTCTCTGGGATGAGCAAACTGGGTCTTGGAAACGCAGGTTTGGCTATGATCGTGTCAATGATGATAAGGACGTGCCTATTATCGAGGCTAAGGCAACAGATGGTAATCACAATGGGTTGTTGCTTTACTTAAAGGATTTAATTTTGTAGTCCTCTTTTTTAAAGAAAAGATTATAATGAGCAAACATGAGTCTTTTAATCATCAATTGTTTCTTTTACAGAGCCTGGAGAAGATCCATTTGCAAAGAGACAAGATGATAAAAAGAAACGAGTTGAAAAGCAAGAGAAGAATCGCCTGCAGAATTTGAAGCAAGCTTCAAAAGTTGGCGCTTTGCCGAGGTGTGATGTTTAATCCTCTACTGCTAGAATGACTTATTTTGGGAATTGTTGTGTCAGTAGAAAAGTAGTATTTGATTGATGAATTACAAATCATTTGAGACAGGGATTTCATTTCAAAAGGAGCATGTCATGCTGATGAGTTTTTTTTTGTGGCATTAAATCTTCTGAACCTTTTCTTTTAACAGCCACATACAGCTGGCAGCCACATCCTTACCTATTACTGGCACTCAGGCTCCACCTAAAAAAATTTCTAAAGATGAGTTGGGCAATGTGGCTGGAATGGCAGCTACTTCTACTGCAAGTGGTGGGAAATTTGACAAGAAATTGCCAGGAGAAAAACCTGCTAAAGATCGGGGGAAGCATCGGAAGGTTTGTGCATTTGTATTGGCCATGCTAAGGCTTCATTGCGGTAATGTCAATATACAAATATTAAGATCATTTTCTGTTTTCTTGCGTTTTCTTGCCATCCTTCAGTTCCTACCTGTTGTGGAGGGATCAGGAATTGGTTCTCTAGAAAAGGAGCAAACCGATAAAGTACTTAGCAAGCTGATGTCCAAGAATTCCCATGAGATACTTAATGTGAATAAGGTATATTTAGTATCCTGATCTTTTCCATCTCAAAAAAGGATCGGAATTCTACAACATTATCTCATTTCCTGTGACCCCAGGCTATCAACATGTACAATGTGAAGAGAGAAAAGAAAGCAAGGAACAGAAACAACGACGAAGGGAAATCATCAGGAACCTCGAGTAAGTTGAAACCAAAGAAGCAGCTCCATAAGAAAGCTGGGAAGAAAGGGTCTCATTCCTCGAAGAAAGAGTCTCATTCGTCGAAGAAAGGGTCTCATTCCTCGAAGAAAGGGAAGGCCAAATGAGAAGACTGGCCATAGTTATGGAGGTTAGCCTGTAATGTTATGCTGGCTAGGATGTTAAAGGCTGTCTTTTCTTTTCTTTCTGTTTTTTCTTTTAAAATTTTCCCCCTCCCTTATGATGAAATGATGCTACGAGTTTTGTTTGCTGCTACGATGTTGCAAGTTTTGGCTCACTCGACCATAGGAATATCCGACGTTTACCTTTAATATGAGATAGGGAACTAGCAACATAGATTGAAAATACCCTAGTTCGTTTAAAATGTTAGCTCAGATTGAGAATGAAAATTTATGACTTTCTAAAACTGTTTAGAACTTTTCATTAATACCAATAATAAAATATATTTAAAATTTCCTCAAGCTTTTGGATATTGTACAGAGTGGACAAAAGGAAACTAAACTTAGTTTGGAGTTTTGTAGAATTGATGTAAAGAAAAGGTATTTGTCAAAGACAAAAGTTAGGGTTACATGTATATGTTCTTGCTTCTAGTTGACATAAATTACTGTACAGCAACAATCAAGCTGTGATTACATGATGAAACAAAAGCCAAATGGAAAATTCTCATTTGATGTACATTAGACAAAAAAAGGACAAAAATAAAGAAACCAAACTACTAAGGGAAATTAACAAACCCCAAGGTTTAGCATAATCTCCACCCCACATTTTGGGAATTCTCAAAAACTTTCCCCGTGGTTTGGCTAATTATACAAATACCCCCTGCCATCCACTTTTCGTCTAATATCCCGTTAGTAGTGTGTGACTCACCATTTAATCCACCTGAAACCCGAAAATACCCTGGTGAAGGAAGTGCCTTCTGAGACCGTAAGTATATGCGCTCCACTCCGCATGCTGTCAAAAACGCTGAAGAAATGAAATCCAAATGAACTTTTATTGTTCGAAAGCAGAGGATGAATTGAAACAAAGTCTTCCATATCTCTTCTCCAACCACACACGGAAGTCGTCCCGAACTTTGGCAACGCTTCTACTTCCTCTGATTTCGGCCCCCGGCTTGGAGGAAGAGATTATCGACATTGAGCAAAGCATGGAGTGGAGGGAGAAGGGTTGGAGTTGTAAATGGGTAGTGGAAGTGGAGAAAAGGTTCCGACCGGGCGAGCGAGAGAGGGAATTGGTGTGACGGCTGGATTGGCTAATTTGAGGGGGAGAGGGTTTAGGGTAATTTAGTCATTTCGCATACAAGTAACAGGACAATTGACGGAATGTGACTGCCATGGGGGTTTCTGTATAATCTCACAAATCTCATGGGTTTTTTTTCGAGAATACTGAAAATGTGGGGAGAAAGTGGAGATTAGAACAAACCTCAGGGGATTTTTTTGATAATTTCCCAACTACTAATAAGGTGGAGTAGTACTAGTAGTAGTCTCAAAATCATGGTAACCTCTGATCTCAACCTGGATGACTTCTTCTTGCCTCTCATCTTCAGGCTTCACAATCTCGCAATACTGTCTTCTTGCTGCCTGCGAATCATTTTAAAAAATAATCATTCTTATTAAAAAATGAAGAATACTGCAAGTTAGTCCCTTAGCTTTAACTTCATACCACTTGGTCCAACACTCTGTGAGTTAGTCAATTCTCTAACTTTTGCTCTTTCTATAGAATAAATCATACTCTACTTCCTCCGTCCCGTAAAGATTGTTGTGTTTGACTTTGATATTTCAAGTTGCAGTGTTTGACTCAAAATTTTATTAGAATAAATAGTGGAAAAAATTCAAGAAAAAAATATATCTTGAAAGTTTAGATTGCAAATTATGAGAAATAGATGGATTATTTAACTTTACATGTCTGTAAATTCATAAAAATAAATTGTAAATTAATTACTGTGAAAACAATAACAAAAAACTGCAATCTTTATGAGATAGAGGGAGTATTATTTAGAAACTTCCATTTGAATCCTTTTCCTATTATCCTTTTTTTTTTCTTATGCACTCAAAACATTACTTTATTTTATATACTAACTTTAACTTATCAAAATCAAGTCTTCAATAATAATTTAATGTTTTTTCTCATTTAAACTTTTTAAATATTTGTGTGATGAAGGCAGTAATATGTCTTTTTAGAATTATTTTAATAAATTCTTGTACATATAGAGCTTACCATATGCCAAGTTTTGGGACTTAAAGTGGGAGCCGAGACGTTAAAGGCCTTAACGGTCATGGCAAGTCCGTAGTCACATTTATTCTCGATGGTCTTTTGTCGGGTATACGTGGTTTTGCTGTCGCTCAGGCCCAACCTTTCAAGCCCATCAAAGAAATACAAAATTGGGCCTTTGCGCGGGCCTGACTCAATGGGCTGAGTGTCGAAAGTGAAGTCACTTGGGCCTCTCCATGGCCGAAATGTCAGAGGCGCGGCCTGTAGTTCCTCTGGGCTCAGTATGGATTGATACAGTTGCACAGCGTAACCCCATGATACAGAAATTGACCAATTTCTAGTCAAATCGTAGCAAAAACTTTGCTGGAGGGTCCGACCCGGATCCATTTGATAAGCCTCGAATAGCTTGGTGACAGATTTGACTTTGGTCATGCCAGGAAATATGTTTCCTATGTAGCCTAGATGATGGAGCGACACTAACGGAGCTAATGGGTGTGCCATTAGTAATCCGTACGGACTTCCTCTTATGTCCATCTGCATGCAAAAATGAGTGACTAATAAATGGAAATCAGAAGAACGTTTGAAACTAACGTTAAATAACATCATTCAAGCAATAGGATGATGCGAAATGTTAATTATGAATGCAAGTCAATTGGTAAATGCAATCTTTTTAGCATGATGGGTCAAAAAAGAGAGTTAAGCTTCTCTCCATTCGTTGGAGGGAGTAGTGGGGATGGATGAGTGACACATCACTCTCTTAACTCAATTTTTCTAATTTTAGGGGTGATATGTTACCATCCAATCTCATTGCTCTCTCGATGTATGGAGAGAAGCACAACTACAAAAAATATGTATGGGTTAGAAAATATGGTCATTTTAAATTTTTTAATGAGCAAGTAACTGTTATGTTTAGCATTTGGATTCTTAAGATCATTTTTCCAAAATCACCAAAAGGTTATGACGTACTCCCCTTCAATTCCAAAAAATTTTAATCATATTTCATTTTTAGTTGTCCCAAAAGATTTAATCGTTTCCTTTTTACACCAATTTTATGTTTTAATTATCAACTTCCCCTCTCCACAGGGGCGGTGCTCAGGGCCGACCCTGAGATTTCCGGGGCCCCAAGCGAAAAGAAAAATTGGGGCCCTCGTCAAAATGCTCCACCCGTCCTTAAAATTTTGGTATGTTTTTTTTATTTTGTGGAAGATTCAAATCATTATTTGAAAAAATTCATTAGAATTTGGAAAAATATATTTTTTCTGAAAGGCAACAAAAGATTTTATCATAATAAAATTACACCTGAGTCCAACAAGACAATTGAGCTTTAAAAATATTTGGCTTTACATATTAAAATGTTAAAGAAGTAAAATCATAGATTAAATTCTAAAAATGAAACGCACCAGTTTTTGGACGAAGGTAGTAATATTTACATAATATTTAACTTTAAAAATATTTATATGTCACAACACGGTAATAAAACTTTCAATAATACTAAAATGCTATAATGTTTAAAACAAAAAGATCAAATTACAAATATTAGTATCTACTCACGAGCTTGATTCGAACCGGGAACCCGCTCTCAACCTTGAGCTTGATTTTGATATTTTTGTTTTAAACATTATAGCATTTTATTATTATTGAAAGTTTTATTACTATGTTGTGACATACATATTTTTAAAATAAAAGATTATATAAAAATTACTACCTCCATTTTACAAAAGATTATGTAAATATATTCTATTATTGGGTTTTTTCTATGTGTATAGTATATATGTATATATATAATTTTTTTTTTTGGGCCCCTTAAGATTGGGGTCCAAAGCGGATGGCTTACCAGCTTTGGGCCAGGGTCGGCCCTGGCGGTGCTACATTGTAACCACCCACTATTTTTTGGGCTAATATAGGTATAGTTTATAAAATTTTATAAAATATTCATTATGGTCTTTATAAGTTTCTTTGTTGTGCCTCCACTCACATCAAATGTTTACTAGTTATCCCAACTTGCTCCCACTCGTAAAAAAATTTTAGCTCCATCCCCTGCTTCTTCATCCAAAAAGTTAATTTTATCTTATATGATAATTTTACTTTATCAACCTTAAGTGTTTAATACTCTTAATTTTTGTGTCCACACAAATGGCCAAATCAAAATCAATTCAGGATTGAAAGTAGAGATGTCGAAAGCTGATTCGACCTGAGCAACCCACCCGAACTTGAACAGACCCAACCCGAGTTGACTTAAAAAGTCAACCACCCGAACCCAATCTGAAATGAACCCGACCCGTGTAAGTTGAAACCAAGATGCCCCGAACCTGAAAGAACCCAAACCCGAGTAACCCGAACCCGGAAAAACCTAATAGGACCTGAAAAGACCCAAACATAATAGTATATTGAGAAATTATATTCAAGTTACAAGTATCAAAATTTTCATTTTTATAATTTGGTCACAAATTAAGTTATTTTACCTTATAATGTTTTTTTTCACAAACTAATTTCTTTTATGTTTTTCTATTATTTAGATTTAATCATTTAATTTTCACCTATAATTTTTTAATTGCATTCATATGGAGTATATATATTTTAAAAAAATAAAATTTGTTTGAGCAATTTCCAATTTTTTTGGAGCAATGATTAATTTCTGATTTTGTAGGAGCAATAACTAATTTTAATGTTGTTGAAGCAATGTCTATAATTTCCAATTTTTTGCAGTAGTTTCCTATTTATAATTTTTGTTAGAGCAATGACCAATTTTCAATTTTTTGAGAGTAATGCCCAATTCCAGTTTTATGGGAGCAATATCCAATTTTCAATTTTGTTGGAGTAACGTTCAGTTTCCAAACTTGTTGGAGCATGATCAACTCCAATTTTGTTAGGCCAATGATTAATTTCCAAATTTGTTGAAGCAATAACCAATTTTAATTTTTGTTGAAGTAATGTCTAAATTCCAATTTTGTTGGAGCAATATCCCATTTTTAGTTTTTTTAGACCAATAATTAATTTTCAATTTTGTAAGTAATGCCAAATTCTAATTTTTTGGGAGCAATGTCCAACTTCTAATTTTGTTGAAGCAATGGTCTATTTCCAAATTTGTTGGAGCAATGCTTAACTCCAATTTTGGTGGACCCATGTCAAATTCCAATTTTATTAGATCAATGACTGATTTTTAATTTTGTGAAAATAATGTATGATTCCAATTTTATTGGAGCAATATCCAATTCTCAATTTTGTGGGAGTAATGTTGAATTTATATTTTTTTGGAGCAATGCACAACTCCAATTTTGTTGGAGCCATGTCCAATTCCAATTTTATAAGAGCAATTTTCAATTTCAATTTTTTTGGAGCAATAATCAATTTCCAATTTGGTTGGAGTAATATCCAATATTTAGTTTTTGTTAGACCAATATCCAATTTCCAATTTTATGAGTAATGCTCAATTCCAATTTTATGAGAGCAATATCCAACTTCTAATTTTATTGCAGCAATCTTGAATTTCCAAATTTGTTGAAGCAACTCCAATTTTGTTGGAACCGTGTTAGTTTTATTGGATTAATGATCAATTTTTAATTTTGTGAAAATAATGCCCAATTTCAATTTATGAGAGCAATATCCAATTTTCAATTTTGTTTGAGCGATGTTGAATCTTCAAATTTGTCAGAGAAATGTGCAACTCCTATTTTTGTTGGACTCATATCTCCATTTCTAATTTTGTTGGTGTAATGATCAATTTCAATTTTGTTGAAGCAATAACCAATTTTAATTGTTGTTGAAGCACTATCTAATTTCCAATTTTGTTTGAGGAATATCGAATTTTTAATTTTTGTTAGACTAATAACCCATTTTTGTGAGTAATGCAATATCCAACTTCGAAATTTTTTTGACGCAATTTTAAATTTCCAAATTAGTTGGAGTAATGTTCGACTCCAACTTTACTTTTGCCATATCCAATTCCAATATATATTTTATCAATGACCAATTTTTAATTTTTTTGAAAATAATATCTAATTCCAATTTTGTGGGAGCAAAGTCCAATTTACAATTTTGTTGGATTAATATTCAATTTCCAAATTTGTTGCAGCAATGTTAAAGTACAATTTGATTGGAGCCATGTGCAATTATAGTTTTGTTAGAGTAATGATTAATTTTGAATTTTGTTAGAACAATCACCAATATTAATTTTTGTTGAAACAATGTCTAATTTCAATTTTGTTAAAACAATATCTAATATGTAATTTTTGTTGGACAAATGACTAATTTTGAATTTTATGAGAGTAATGTCTTCCAATTCCAATTCCAATTGATCAATCTTCAGTTTCCAATTTTATTAGTGTAATGTTCAACTCCAATTTTGTTGGTGCTTTGTCTAATTCCAATTTGTTGGAGAAATAACCAATCTTAATTTTTGTTGAAGTAATGACTAATTTCTAATTTTAATATAGCAATATCCGATTTTTTTTACCAGTGACTAAGTTTCAATTTTGAGGGAGTAATACCCAATTCCAATTTCGTAGGAACATTATTGCATTTCCAAATTTCTCGGAGCAATGTTCAACTTCAATTTATGCAATTGATGGCCAATTCTGTTGAAGCGATATTCGATTCCAATTTTGTTAGAGCATTTTCTATTATTGATTAAATTTTAGCATATAGATTGTACTTGGTTAACTTATGTTTTCATTTTTTTAAATTCTGATTACTTTTGGTACAACAAAGAATTTTTTAAGATTCACTAATTTAAGAAATCCTTTATCACTACGTAGAGAAATCCGCTCGCTTACTGCGGCCTCCGCCGCAGTAAATGTCATTTACCGTGACATTTACTGCGGCGGAGGCTGCAACAAATGGGTTTACTGCGGCGTCTCTACGTATGAAATTTTATATTATTTTTCTCTTTTATAGAAAATATATTTAACTATAAACTTTTTGCATTTTGATGATATTTCTTTAGAATCCATGAATGTGTAATCTAACCTGAATTTGCCTCGAAGTAACTTAAATATGAAATTGTTCCAATCTGATCTCAACCCCCGAACCCGAAGGAACCCGACCTAACCCGAACCAGAAAAAGGCAAACCCGATCTTAACCTTAAACCAACTAGAACCCAACCCAAAAATAGCTATAAACCATAGCTTAACCCGAACCTGAATGACCCAACTTAAACCCGCCAAATCAGGGAGGAGAAAAGTCCTCCTTCCTTTATACATGACATGTCAGTATTAGCTTGTGTCATCACTATTAATTAAGAGGATGTCATTATTTATTACGATGGGTGATAATCCGTAATTAATAGTGGTGACTTCAACCAATAATAATATGTCACATATGCATGAAGTAGGACTTTCCTCCCACCTAGGTTCAGGAGCAAAATTTTGTTGTTGAAAGAGTAGCTTTTATCACACAAAATAAAAGCTAGCTAGCTAGCTAGCTAAAGTTGTTACCTGATGGAAGCCAAGCTCTTTGGTGAGAGGCACACCAATTTGAAGGATGCAGGCATGGATCTTCTCGTCGGAGCCATAAAACGATGCGTACCGGTTAATGCAGCCGTCGAGAACTCTTACGAGCTCCGCCGCAAGAGGGTAGCTAACGGCGAACCCCCCGCCGCCGTACGCCATCCCGTACGAGCACAACACGTCCTGCCTAACACTCTCCGATTCCGAGCCAATGTAGTACATCTGGTTGTGATCGTACTTATTCAACACCGTCAATAAATTCTCCAGGAAGAAAACGGTGTCGTCATCGCCCATGACGAACCACCGCACCCCCGGCAGCCCCATCTCGAAGCTCTCCTTCACAATCCGGGCGATCCGAACCGCCGACCGCGACCCGTACCAGCACGAGTACTTGAAGTGGGCCGTGTCACCGGAGACCCTGTACGGCGGCGACGACGCTGGCCACGCGGGAGGCTCCTTTTCCAGCCAGACGAAGCCGCGGGTGATGTTGGATTTCCACCAGAGCTCGCTGTAGTGGCGGCGCTCGTCCCACGTGTGGACGGAGCCTCCGATGCCGATCTGGATGTGGGAAAGATCGGTCCTTTCGGCGGCGGCAGCGGTGGTTTGTATAAAGCTGCTGTCTTTCACTTTGGAACGGACAAACAAGATGAAGAAGATAGCGGTTGAGGAGAGAAAGTAGAGAGCTGTGATGATCACTCTCAGAATTGTTTTGGGTGAAGAAGCCATTAAAATTTTCTCTTTTTTTTTCTTCCTGCTTTAACTTATGGAACCAGAGGGAATTAATGTGAGAAAGTGAAGCAATTACCTTAGTTAATGAACCTAATTAGCTAGCTCTGCTTTGATCAAGGTGATAATGAGACAAGTAGTAATTAACATAGTTACTATGATAGTTCGATATTAGTGTGGAATAATTTGTCGCTACGTAATGGTTCCAGTGCAGAGCAAAAATCGAACGAAACGTTCGAGATAAAATACATATACGAAACAATAATCCAAATAATAGCGGCGCAGATAGTGATGTTGGGATTTCGGCTGTCTTTTTGGTTTATGTCAATTCTAACTAACACATACCTGTTTTTCAGACCGAGCAAGTGTAATGTGCCCTCCTTACTCACAACACTATATATGCCAATTATCAACAACATCTTGCTTTACCATCAAATATTGATTTGAGTCATAATTCAGCTTTAAATTCTTTAATGGAGGGAATATTATTGATGAATATTTAAAGGAGCTCCATGTGATTCCCCAACTTCATCTCCCCACACCTTTCCTCTCTCCAATCTTCGTCAATGGAGTACGATTTTAGGAGTATTTGTTCGTTTTAAAAGTCACTACATTGTTATTGGGATGGAGGTAGTGGCTCTGTCGCTCCCTTATCCGCTTCTATGGTAGCGAGATTGATCGCACCCAAATCCACTGCACCCCACATCAAGAACCGCTCTTAGGCCGCTACCAAATAATTTTATGAAATAAAAAAAACTGGGAATTCATTGAAATTCATCACCAACCAAATTCATCTACATAATTCAAACCCAGAATTCAAAGAAAATCAGAATTGCATGAACTCAATATACAAAAAAAACTCAGAAATCAATACAATCTATAATATATTCATCTCCAATTGAAACAAACATGTACAAAATATAAATATCAACTCAGAAATTCAAACCAAACCTAAAAAAATCAAATACAACCAAATCAATCAAATACAACCTAAAAATTAAAACACAAACCCAGATCTATATCTAGATTTGGAAGAGTGACGGAAGGTCAGCGGTAGTGCGGCCAAGGTGAGGACGTCGACGGTGGTCCGACGGACTTGGTGGTGTAGCAACATCGGTGAACATCTCAGAAGGGTTGGGAAGAAACCAAAAGAAACTTAAATCAAGAAAAGAAATATTGAAAAAAACTTAAATCATGAAAAAAACCTAACCTTTACTTTAATTCGATTGGCAAGAAAGAGAGTTCCATGCGAGATGGAGTTTTGGTCTGGTGATGGTGGTTATTTGAAGGATTGAAGAGTGTGAAGTGGGAGAGGGAGTTTCATGCGAGAGAGAAAGAGGGAGATCAGTTCCGTGTGAAACAAAATGAGAAGAAGATTAGTCTGGAATGGTTTTTGTTGATAGGGGTAGCGTCTTGGCTGCTACCAAAAGTGCTACTAGCATTGAGAAAATAAAAAACTCTGATGGGGTAGGTGAGGTATCGGCTTAGGGTAGCGGACGGTAGTACCATGTTGGATGGTAGCACCTTGGGCGCTACCCCGGGTGCTACCAGCCTTCCATCAACTACGTAGTGAGTTTATGGTCAAATTGATTATTAGAATAATGACATGAATGTCACGTACTTAACCACATAAGTGTCATCTTAGTGAGTTTTAACCACATAAATGTCACTGTGCACTACGTTGTTGCTCCCACCATAGTAGCGGAATTTCCGTGACTAATTTAAAAACCGTTACTAGATTGCTATCCAAAAGTGCTACTATAAATATTTTTCCATAGTAGTGCTTTTGCCAGCCGCTACCCCACCTACCACCACCAGACTCCTTTCTTTAAATCATTGAGAACTCCATTTAACTTCCAATTACCAGATCCAAAAACTCTTCGTCTACGCACTCTTCCAAAAACAAAACTCTCCCACAGATTTACCATCCGACCTTCCACCGGCGAGTTTCCGGTACGATTGGCAATACCTGAAACCATCCAAACAAACGACACACCTAGATGAGGAAGGGCAATGGTGCCGGAGGAGAAGCGGGAGGAGGAGAAGAAGCAAAGCGAGAGGGAGGATGAGGAAGATTAAGAAGGTGATGTAGGTCATGATGGCCTTAAGGAAGAATGAGAGGAGGCATCGATGGGGTTTAGACGGCAGTGTCGCACCGTGGTCTTGAACCGGCGGTGGCATGGCGAGATTTATGGCTTCTTCAAATCTGGTTTTTCTTAGAGTTTGGTTTTTTTAGTTTTGTACTTCAGATCTGGTTTATTTTTTGTATTCAGATTTGGTTGTTTTATCCAGATCTGGTTTATATTTCGTATTCAGATTCGGTTTATTTTTGCACAAGATAAATAAATGATGTTATATTTCTGAGTTTGGATGTTGTGTTTCTAGGTTTAAAGATGAATAGATGACGTCCGATCCATGCTGCATGAAATCAGTAAGTGGAAGGATCAAAGTTGCAATTTTCAGAGGAAGAGCAGAATTGATGTGCGTGCACACAGATAAAAACTAGTGTGCATGCATTAGCCGAATGTCTTCTGGCAGCAGTTAATGCAGTTTTGTTCACTAGAGTCTCCATTTTCTCGTGAGATTGACTGACCCTTACTCACAATTGCACTACATTGACGAGTCTAATTATATATGTTTGATAGAGTGCCCGTAATTGTATGCCCAAATCATGAGAAAAACACCTGTTTTGTTGTGTAAATTCTAAAAGCATGGAGATTAAACAAACCAATTAACCAGGACAATGCAGACTTAATTAATTAGCTCTCTTTGCGTTTAGACATTCTTGTGGTCAAAGCAATTACTGGGAGTTTTCAACTGATCTTGGTTTCTTCTCTAAATAGCCTGCTTGAGATGTGGGAATTCGGAAACGGAAACCCCTCCGAACAGAATTTGCAGCTTCATTCATGGGGGGAGTAGTAGTCTCAAAGGGATGACACCCTCTAATCTCAACCTGCAAGATTCCGATGCCTTCCCCACCATTCTCCTGCTTCACAACCGAGCAACACTGTCTTCGCGGTGCCTGCATATGGCGGTGTAACAGAGAATGAGACAATCAGTATGGGATGAAGAGAGTGAATACTGAATGAAATTGATTCAGAACAACCAACTCTCACCATATGCCAACTCTCAGGATCCAGAGTGGAAGCAGAGACAATAAAGGCTTTTATGGCCAATGCATGATCAGCCTTGTCACATGCCTTCTCATTGATCAAGTACCCTTGTTGTTTTCTGTATATGGAATGGGTTTTAGCGCTTCCAACCGCTTCAAAAAAGTATACAACTGGGCGCTCACATGGGTCGTGTCCTCCTATGGTCCGAGTATTGAATGTGAATTGATCGCCTTCAGTCTCCGTACTCCATGGTCCAAATGTCAGCATTGCTTTCTCTAGCTGCGCAGGTGTCAGGATAGATTGATATAGTTGCACTGTGTAACCCCATGATACAGAAATCGTCCAGTTTCTGGTTAGATCGTAGCTAAAAGTTTGTTGCAGGATGCGGGCTGGATCTGTTTCATAGACGCGGAATAGCTTCTTCATGGAATCCATCTTGCTCATTCCTGGATATATGCTCTTCAATTCGTCTAAACGATGAAGTGATACCAATGGTGCTTGTGGGTGTGCCGCTAATAACCCATACGGGTTTCCTTTTATGTCCATCTATATCAGTAACAATGAACTAGTCACGAGGGAAACTTGCTACTTGAAAATGATATGAATCCAAATTACCTGATGAAAGCCAGGCTCTTTCGTGAGGGGCACGCCAAGCTCAACCATGCAAGAGTGGATTTTCTGGTCGGAGCTATCGAAAGAGGCAGAGCGGTTAACGCAACCGTCGAAAACTCTGACAAGCTCCGCCGCCAGAGCATGGCTCACGGCGAACCCACCTCCCCCAAACGCCATGCCGTAAGACTGCAACACGTTCCGCTTAACACTCTCCGAGTTCCCGCCAATGTAATACATCTGCTTGTGATCGTACTTATTCAGAACCGTTACCAGATTCTCCAGGAAGAAAACGGTGTCGTCTTCCCCGATTACGAACCACCGCACATTTTCTAAACCGAGCTCGAAGCTCTCCTTCACGATCCGCGCCAATCGAACCGCTGAGCGTGACTCTGAAGAGGTAGAGTAAGTGTCACCGGAGACCTTGTACGGTGGCCAAGTCGCCGCCCACTTCTCATTCTCCGATGAAGGTGGCTTCTTTTCCAGCCAGACGAATCCACGAGTGACATTGGGTTTCCACCAGAGCTCGGTATAGTGGCGGCGGTCGTGCCATGTCTCGGCGGAGCTGCCGATGCCGAACAGGATCTGGGAAAGGTCGGTCCTTTCAATTTCCGAAACATGAGAAAAGTTGGTGCCTTTCCGCAGAATTTTGTTATCATTGGCAGAGAAAACAGAGTAGAGAAAGAGAGCAGTGGAGAAGATGAAGTAGAGAATGAGAATCAAATCCATTCTCCGAGTGGTTTTGGGGGAAGCCATTTTCAAGGATCAACAGAGGGAAGAGAAACGGAAGCTATGTGATCTTGTTTCTTAATTGGACACAAAGCTCGTCACTAGATCATCTGGTTTCATCAATGGAAGCTCATAGAGAGACGAGACTTCTCGATAAAATCGAAAGACAACTAACATAGTGTACTATGAGGAATATCTTTGGCATAATTATCCGGTGCTTAACTGAGTCCTTGAATTATGTAATTCTAAGCACTTCGGCCCATTGATTTGATTCAGTAATTTGCATCATGCGACATTAATATTATTGTTAGTTTTCTAAAGATTTAGTGTCTATTTGTAAGGATTTAAAACTCTCTCGATTAAAGTCCCACTTTCATAATACTTAATCCTATAATTTTTTCTTTTTTCTTTTATCTTGAATTGAAATTGTTTGGTATATAACAACCAAACAAAGAAATTGCGATATAAGTATATCTTATATATAACCGACCAAATAGTTTACTCTATTTTTTATAAAGATTGTATACTTTGTTTTGATGTTTTCACAATATTTGATTATAATTTTTTCATAAATATTTAGATATATAAAGTTAAATTATTCATATACATATCATAATTTGAAATATAATTTGAAATATAGATTTTATAAATATATTATTTCCTGAACTTTTTCATAAATATCTTAGTAATAATTTGAGTTCAACACTGATACTCACGGTATGAAAGTCAAACGGCAAAAAATCACAAAACAAACCTTAAACTATCTATTTTGTCACTTTTGGCCACTTAACTAATTAGTAGGCCGAATAAACCATCAAGCTTTCAAATCTCTACCAAATTGGTCACTTAAAGGTTTTTAGCATGGTAGAATTCACTAAACATCTCTAATTTTAGTGTTATTGTTTTAATTGAACCTTGAAGTTTATTAGCCTAAACAGTTTTAACCCAACATTTGTCTCGTTTACATTTTAGTGCTTAAACCTTTCCCCTAACCCCACCTACTCTTTCCAGGCCACTTGGCTTGCCCCCACCATCGCCACCGATGACCCTAACGATGACTACAACGGATGAGACGATGACTATTAGCATTGGTGGTGTGGTGACCATCATCCTACATCAGCGTTGGAGATCTGGTTGTTCTTCGCAACCCCAACTGTCTACATCGAAAATCTGATCAAAATTCCTAAAAGTTTCAAGAATTGCAACCCACCTCCAACTGATAACACTCATTGAAGCTTCACGAATGGGCTAAACGTGTAGGATCACGCAACACAGTGCCACAACCTTTGATTGCTAATTTTGGACCGTTGGATTTGGATGGTCTATGGGATGGTTGTGATTGGATTTTGATAGGGAAGCGACAATGATGAAGCAAGGCAAAGAAAGGGCAAGGGACAAAGGCCGCCTTTGATAAATCGAAAAGTAGGAGCTTCAGAATGGCGAGCCAGCCAAGGAAGATACCGTTGATGCCGGAGAAATGAACATATTAGAGGTTCTGAAGGAGGAGGTAGAAGATGATGAGAACGAGGAGGACGAAAATGAGCATGATGATGATGTGTTTGGTGGCGTAGACGAAACAAAGGCAAAGGAAAACAGAGATCCAAACGTTGGCAAGGTTGAGGAAAAATTGAACAATTGTCCCTTCACAGATTCACATTCCCATCGCTTTTTTCAATTTTTCTAGTTCCAATTCATTAGAGACAATGACTGTAAATTTATAATTGAAGGACAGTTGTGGGTAGTTGTAAAACGAAAGTAAAAAATATGCAATGAATATGTGAATTCTAAAAGAGAGATTGATGAATATGGTGGTTTCAGTGCAAGAACAAAGATGTAGGGCGTTTGATTAGAAAATAATAAAAAAGTTAAAGGATGATTTGTGAATTCTATCATGTACAAAAACATTTGTGGCTAAACTAGTACTCCATATATTTGAAAGTTGAATGGTTTATTTGACTCATTAATTAGTTTAATGGCCAAAAGAGAACGAACTATATAGTTTAAGGTTTTTTGTGTGTTTTTTGCCAAAGTCAAACTCTACAATCTTGAAAAAACTAAGACAGTATATAGTAATCTCTCTCACACACTTTACTAATTACATTTGACTTTCAATCAAATGCTTTACTTAATTTTTACATAGGAAGAATTTAGAGGAAAAAAATGCTTTTTTTTTAAAGTACAAATATCGATTTACCTTATGTGTACAGGTCACTATGAGCGATGAGAATGGGACATGTAATGTGGCGGGGGTCGCATATAATGGACTCAATTAGAAGATGCTTCATGCCACTTAATACGGCCTTGATGTGGCTGTGGTCGCTTTAAGCCTAGGCCCATAACACTTAAAACGGATTTATTGCGGCTTTAGCCGCATAAAACCCTTCACCCTTAGCCTACCGCTGCGTCTCCCCAATATACTCTTGATTCTATCCCTCTCTTAAACCTCCCTCTCTCAAACCGGCACTCAAGGGTTTCTCCCTCTCATTGTCGCGACCGGCCCTTTCTCGTCTGCTTATCGCCACTTCCTTTCTTCTTCTTCATTCCTCTTCTCTCAGACATCGGGATGCTTATCGCCACTTCCTTTCTTCTTCTTCATTCCTCTTCTCTCAGACATCGGGATGGTAGTATTCGATGGTGTTTGGTGATCTGAGCCGGCGAGGGTGGCGTCAGGCAGGAGGAGGATTAAGAGGATTTCTGTATTTCTTCTGGGTTTTGATGAATGTATATGAATGATTTCTGGGATTGATGAATTTGGATAAAAATGATGATTTCGTTTTTTTAATAATTTAAATAATTTAATGCGGCCTCTTCTAATGCGAGTGGCACGTATGTTTCAATGTCAGCTCGATCAGCTCTATCTCATTTGGCGTAAGCCGAGGAGCTTCAAGGACATGGCATGGCGGAAGTAACTACCATCTGAGTACATCCACATGACTCAAACAAGTAACTTGATACTCCATCTTGGGACCCAAATGTGTTGTCGAAACATCAAATATTTTTCTCCAAAATGAAATGACATTTTCCCACTTTTGTTTTATTTTAGTCCACTTTTACCCTTACAATGCACTCACTCGAAAAGTCTAGGAAGTGGGTTGAAAGGGGATTAGAATGTGTTTGGAAGGGGATAATGATGAAAGTTTATGTAAAATGAGTTAATGACCAAAGACAATATTAATCTACAAAAAAAAAAAAACTAAAAGTGACAACTCATTTGGGCCGGGGGAGTATTAAGTTTTTTAGATCTCTCATATCTCGAAGAGAAACAGCAGCACTTTTGTATATATTCCAGTGATACAATAAGTAAAGGAGAGAGAAGAAAGAAAAATATTTACCAGGGCCTTCTAAACACTATATGGAGTATCAAGGAAGTGAAGATCATCACCAGTGACGAATAAGTCAACGAAACTAACTTCTCCTATAGTCCATTAAATTCGAAAATTTCCCAATCCACACATCTAACAGATCTTTAAAACAATATGGGGAGAGGTCAAAAGTTAAAACGGCAGCTTATAACCAAGTCTAGGGTTGAAAACAACCTGAATTCCTAGGCTAAGTACCAATCATGGTGCAAGAAACAAAAGAACCGAGGATCAAAATCATCTTTAGTTTTAAAATAATGTATCAATGAACTGATAGTTACCTGGGTTTTTGACTGACCTGTTAGTGCTAGTATCCCTTGTTCAAAACTGCACTACACAGATCGATTTTGCAGATTCCATACACGAGAGAGCTTTGCCTGCCTGAGATAGGTAGGTGTTAGAACAGAAAGTAGAAAGGGTAATGAAGCTAGATTAAAGGGAGTTGGGGAGAGAAAGATTGCAGGATTATCATCAATTTTGAAGATCAAAGGGGGGATTTCTTGAAGATCTTGAATGACATGGGCGGTGAACCTAAAATGAAATAGAAAGAATGGCAGAGAAGAATGAAATACCAAGAGCAAAATGGTGAAAAGGAATAACTCCAACAGTCTTGAAAAAAGATACCATTCCATGCATGCAGGCAGATTTAACATATTGCATTCCGAACACAAACTGATGGGTGATGAACCAAATGAGATCAACGAAAAAAGAAAATGTTGATCCTGAGAGTTACTTTTCTGTCAGGCTCCTGGTCAAATTTTCATCAAATGCCCTTGGCAGGTATTCGTCAGCAGATCAGGGAGACTTATAGCACCATCTTTCATTCACAGCTACTAAGGTGGCTTGGCGTGATTAGATTATATAACCTTGTTCCCAAATAGGCATGTACTCAAAATCTTTGTCCTTCAGCACCAGGAACCCATGGTTCACAAGCCCCATGCATATTAGTACTCGTGAGAACGATTAAACTGTCATATTACATTCGGGGCAAAACCAACTAAACATCAACCAGCAGTCTGTGTGGGAAAAGCCTGACTACCACAACCCACCTCTTTTCTCCCACTAAGCGCAACGAATTTTTCATTCAACAGCAAAAGAGGGCATTTCTCTAACAAATTTGTACCACAGTAAGCTTCTTTCAGGAACACAGTGTTCCTTGCACCTTTATTAGTAATGTAGAAGATACCGTGGTGCTTTATCATACAAAGCAGCAATTTTGATGGCAATAGATATTCGGAGTGAAATGCGTCCAATTGGGCAGATGTCATCTGCCTCTCCATGGTTAAACTTAAAAGTTCATGAAGGACAGCAACAACTCTCTTTCGAGCTTTTGGGTCTGCAATGTCAAATCTCCTCGCGTTCAAGTATGGAGAAGGAAAGTCCATCTTCTGCCATCTCTGCAGCTCCTCAAGATAACTCTTATTTGGTCGAAACCCGGCAGCAAAAGACATTTTAAAAGCATGAGGACCCAAATAATTGCCATCTTTCTGAATCCTGACCTTGTTCCTACTTCCGGAAGAGTTTAATAATCCCTCAGACATTAGCTTTTCCTCTCGTTCCGTGACTGCCAATGAGGAATCCCAATTTTCCAGAATGAGGCAAGTTCTTCCATTGTAATCTTTTACAGAAAAGAAGTTCGGGTATTTTGGAATTAACGACTTCTTGAAGTCATGAGGCAAACCAAGCTCATCCACAACAAATTCAATCTTCTCAAGTGGCACCCTGCAGTCAACTGACATCATTAACAGCTTTCTCAAATTATTTACCAGAATCGGTTCCATCATTTCTCTAACTTGAGCCTCTTCACTGGCAATCTTATCGGCTTTCTTAGAGAGTCTGACAAATGCAGGCTCCCTGCCACCACCACCCACATGAAATATTCCAGGATACTTCTCAATGATCGCCATATAGTTCCATTTCTGCACAAAGCCAACTTCCTTTTCAAGGTCTCTGAGAAGGATATATTGATGCTTTTGTGACTGTAAAATGGATTTAAGATGCAATATCAGCGCTGGTTTCTTCCGCAAATCCATGGCTTTATCAAGCTCATGATCTCTGTGGTAGATTTTCATCTTGGGTCTACGTCCCCCACCGGATATTTGCTTCACAGGTATCCATAAAAAGCAGGACTTCTCATTGGCAATTGAATTTGGTATCCCAAAGATTTTTGTCTGCTGCTGAAAGTAATATCTGGGGCACAGTTGCACTCCTGGAATTTTGAATCTTCTCATCCTCTGTGAGACTACCAAACGCTGAATCTTATCTAGCAAACCCAACACGAACCATCACTGTTCTGCAAACATACATGAAACTGCACATCTAAACAGCGATTCTTGCAAATGACAATCATTTTGTATCATAACCACCTCCAACGACTTCATATCATTCATTTGTATAAAACAATAGCAGGACATACAATCTCTAACCGAAACAGAACATACAGGTCAGAAAGTAACGAGAAATACTACTATATCAAGAAATTACTCAATCAGAAATGCTTAAAAATATTTTACGGAAATAAAAAATGGAATCAGAAGACTAGCAAAACTCTACGTTCATGGTCCCTAGCAAAGAATCGAAATGGAATCGCAAAATTCTACGATGCATTAAGAAAGTACCGATTCAGGACAGAGAAACACACTAGGCAATAAGAAATGCTACTAAATCAGAAAGTACCGAGAAACTGAGGTGAGGAGTATCGAGAGCGAACTGCGTCCGACGGTGCTCGCAGGCTTGCAGCGGTCCTCGCGGGCTGGCGAGAGCGAGCGACTGACGACGATGCACGTGCGAAGGACGATGGCTTGCGGACGCTGGCTTGCGGCGGTGACCAAAGCGTTGAGAGCGAGCGGATGGACGGATTTCAATTCCGGGTAGATATTTGGGCTGGGTATTCGGGTAGACTATAGGGTTCAATGTCGGGTCATCAACACGAATTCTGGGTCAGATCCGACCGATTTTCAGGATCTAAATTTATACCTCAAACTCGATCATGATCCCACAATTCGGATTCAGATTCAGGTTATGGGTTAAACTTTTGGAAAATTTTATGTTTTTTTTGAGGAAAAACAATCAATTATATTAATAATGATCATCAAAAGTAACAATCAATTGTCAAAATGACATAAAATTCAAAGAATCAGAAAACAAAGAAATTAAAGAGCAAAATCCTAGAAAATTTCATAGACCAAAGAAAATGAAAAGATGACGAAGCAGCATCGAAAAGATCACTGCAAACAACAACCAGCTATTCAGGAGCGAAACTAAGCGTTGTGTCCTGCACTAAGAAGCATGAAGGCACTTGTGAGCTGTACTGATTCACCACGGGATTTTAAGTAGATGATACCCACACACAACATCTTCAGGACAAACGCATATATCTAAACGGCTCCAAGCCAAGCGATGTCACAACCTTGCGAAGGTACCATGTACAACACTCAAAGATAACTTCAACCAACAATCAATGTACCACAAACGCGTCCACAACCAAAGAGACGACAACCAAACCATGCCAGTTGGGATCAATTCAACATCCGAAGTGAACGGGGAAGATCCGGAATCCCACCAACCAGAAGGCAAACGAATCATCCCCGCAGGCAGGGGAGACATCGCTCCACCTTGCCGAGATACTCTCAACACCTATCACAAATAGACCGGAAGCTAGAAACTTCTTGCCCATATTGCGAGAGAAACATGAGGCCAGATTGAATCCACCACTCCAGCCAAGCCAACGTGCGGCTGAGGCAGGATAGGACCCGTCGGGCGACCCATATGTCGAGCAAATCCCTCAGCCTCCATCAATTCCGGAGTGGGGGAAGGCAAGGCGCACCCATGCGCCAAGAATTCGAACAACCATGAACAGATAACCGCAGACGGAAGCCGAAGATTGGGTGCACGGCCACGAGATCCAAAAGTCCGAACGACCCTCCAGAGCGCCGGAAGGAAGTCCCAAGTGGTGCCGGTGCCATGAGACGGATGCGAGCAGAACGGGAGTTGGCTGCACCACCGTAGAGGGCCATGCACGAACTTCGGATCGGAGGGATGATGACGCTTGCGACGAAGGAGCGTTGCACATATTGAATTGGTAGAACGAATACGTAATCGCGCAAGCGACAAAATGGTACCGCTCAGGTAAGGGATTCGCCGGTCGGACCAAGGGATCCGAGCGCCCAACGTTGGTGGCGCCGGAAGAGGTACCACGCTCTCACTAGTGCCGGCAGCGACACTTTAGGTCGGGGAAGGCAGCAAGGAGCATTATTTTTTATTGATGCAATTATAGGAATTGTACAATGGTCAAAGGACGTGATTGGATGTATCAGCGTTTTCAGGAGGGGACTCACGATATTAGTGAGATATTTTGGAACGGGCTTCTAGAATTCTTGGATTATACTTTTCTTGTTGCTCAGGAAAAGGGAGAACAATTTGTGAAATGTTCATGTAGAAAATGTAAAAATAGATATTATCATGATCGAGAAACAATTGACAATCATTTACTGTTAAATAGATTTCAACCGAATTATCATGTGTGGTATTGTCATGGTGAACGACGTCAGATAACTCCATGTGTTTATTGAGGTTATCGATTTGATGAGGCGTCGTCGTCATCATCGAATGTTGCAAGCACGAGTATTGCACTTAATAATTCATTTGAGGGTAACGAAGAACGAGGTGATTGCTGTGAAATGGTCCGCGAGACATTTGAGATTCGTGATCATAGTAATAATTTTGAGGGTAATGATCATCAGATGGTGAGGACAACATCCCACCCGAAAAGTCAATTCAAATGGTGCAAAAGTTTTCGACCTATTATGTGATGCGTCGCAACCTTTATATGAGGGATGTATTGATAAGCACACCAAATTATCAATTAAGGTTGGCCGTCGGCCATGTTTTGGGAGCCACACCCGCCGCCACACTCCGGCCAAGCTCCTCCACGCGCCGCCATCCTCTCTACACGCGCCACCGTGCCTCCACCATGCTCCAATAATCCGGCCCCACTTCATATCCACCATTGTGGACTTTTCAACCATCTTATTTTATATTATGTATTTTCCATGCATGTAATTTTCATAAATATGTTTTATGGAAATGGTAGGAACCTACACCATCCACCACCTTACCTTTCACCCACCCACCTTAATTCTAGGAATATTGCCTCCTAGACAAATCCTACACCATCCATCACATCCCTTAATTCTAGGAACATTGCATCCTAGTCAAATCTTACATCATCCATCACATCCCACCCACCTTAATTCTAGGAACTTTGTCTCATAGTCAAATCTTACACCATCCATCACACCCCACTCACCTTAATTCTAGGACCGTGTTTTCCTAGTCTTGTCCAAGCTCATACCTCTCACCATTTCCCTCCTTTCTTCTATAAAAGGAGCCTAGCATGCATTTTGTAAGAACAACTTATGTAATTTCGAAAATATCATCTCTTTGAGAGAATTTGGTTCATCTTGAACTCTTCATTGTTATCTCCATCATCCCCTTGTTTTCCATTGAAGTGGAATCAAGTTTTACATCTAGTGTTACTCTTCATTTGAGAAGTGAGGTGCTAGATCCCTCACTCCCTTGGCAAATAACCTTTCCATTACTCTCCATTTGAAGATTGAGGTGGTTAGGAGCCGAAATATTTGTGTTCTTTGTTGGTCATCTTCAACAAGCTAGATCATTCAAGGTGATAGATCATTCTCTTTAGAGTGGATCCGTATTAATAGATCCTAGAGTTGTATATATAGGACCTTTATGTGAATCAATGGATATACGATTGAAGTTGTCTCACTTTCATGGTACTCTTTTTTCTTTTTCATCACAATTGATCTCTTCATTCTTTGCTTGGTGCTTCACTTCTGTCTTTTGCTAGCTAAGTACTTTGTTGCACCAACTGCAACTAAATCTGTCCAGTTCAGTGTATGCGGTTCTATTTGGTTGTCTCTCTTCGTTCTGTCACAGATCATCATCTCTCTCATTCTAATTTCATTGAGTTGCTCATGTTTTATCATTTCTGAGTGGTGGTGTATTTGCTGAATTTGCTGCAACTCGACTATGTTCTATCCGCACGCTTCGTTCCAGGAGAAGGAATTAAGAAGACGCGCTACCAACTAATTTGGGAAAAATCCAGTTGTGATACTCAATCTTTGCTCAATTATACATCTTGGTCACTCTATTAAAAAATGGCAAATTCTGAGGTATCTAGACCAATTGCTACTATTTTGTTAGGATCCAATTATAATTTATGGATGCGGGCTATGAAAAGTTTTTTAATTGGAGTAAACTTTGGCGTATTGTTACAGGTGAAATTGAAAAACCCACTCAGATGGAGGAAGAAACAGAAGTCCAATTTTATGATCGCATTGATGATTGGGATAGCAAAAATCATCAAATTATCACTTGGTTTCGTAACGCCTCCATTTCATCTATCCATATTCAATTTTCTAGTTTTGAGACACCAAAAGATATTTGGGATTTTTTGGCAAAGAGATATGCTATTACTGGACTTGCTCATTACTATCAGTTGTGGAGTACCCTTCACACACTTAAACATGAGCCTAATCAATCTATCAATGATTTTCTTGCACAAGTTTAGTTTGTCTGGAACCAACTTTCTCAGGCAAAAATTAGGGAAGATCATTTGCACTTGATTCAAATTCTCATGGCTCTTCGCCCTAAGTATGAAGCTGTTTGTGCAGCCTTGTTACATCGAAATCCGTTGCCTACCTTGGATGCAGTAGTTCAAGAACTTATCTTTGAGGAAACTCGTCTTGGGTTGGGAACCAAAACTCAAGCTGACATAGCACTTTCTGCAACTCATCCTCTGTCATATAATCATCAAACAACAGGCAAATACTGTAAGAATTGCAATCAGTCTACTCACCACTTTTCTAGTTGCCCCACTATTGAATGCATATATTACCATGAGCTTGGACATATTGTGGAGAATTGCCCCAAGCGCCCTGCAAAATCTAAAGGGAACTTATCCAAACCAAGAAGTGGTTTTAAGACTAGATCTCCATCCATTGTTGTTGCTACCTCTGAAGGTGATACTAGTCTCACAATAAGAGATCTTGAGGCTCTGCTCAAACAGGTTATCTCTTCCAATTCCTCAACCCATATAGTCTTATCTGTCACTCCGGGTAAATCCACTTGGCTACTTGACTCTGTCTATTGTAATCACATGACCTTTGACACTTCCTTGTTTTTAACAAAAACCTTTAAACCTTCACTTCCATATATAAACACTGCAAATGGCACACAAATGAATATAACTCACATTGGTGATGCTAAAACTTCATGCGTCAACCTTCCTGACATGTACCTTGTTCCAAAGTTGACTTATAATCTCATTTCTATTGGTCAATTATGTGACCTTGGACTCACTATTATCTTTTCTTCCTCTGGTTGTGAGGTTCAGGATCCGCAGACTGGAAGGATTCTTGGGACAGAAAGAAAATGGGGAGATTATTTGAGCTCACTTCACTATGTCTTCCATGAAATCAAGTGTCTGCTGTTGTAACTTCTGCCACTCCAATATATCAATGGCACTTACGTCTTGGTCATGCATCTGCTAGTAAACTTCAAACTCTTGTTTCTCGTGGCTTGCTTGGTTCTACTAAATTTGAGTCATTTAATTGTTTGCATTGTAAACTTGCAAAACAACCTGCATTGCCTTTTTACCCCAGTGAATCTATGTCTGATACCCCATTTGCTCTCATTCACTCTGATATTTAGGGACCTGCTCCCACCCTGTCTATGAATGGTTATCGTTACTTTGTTATTTTAGTTGATGACTATTGTTATGACCCGTCCTCCCCGGTCGTGTCATAACGGAAATGTTAAAAAGGGAAGAAATGAAATTAGGAAAAATTGGAGGAAAACTTCAAAACTTTATAAATAAGAATGACTTGCTTGTACAGAGTGGAGAATTTAAGAGGACTAGATTGGATAATTTGGAGAAGCAGTGACTGAATTGTAAAGTGGTAAACATGATTAAGATGATTGATGGTTTAATCGAAAATAGCAAGGGCAGATGAGGTTTTATTGTACAATAGATAAAGGTTTGAGGACTTCCCTACTATTTCTTAAATAAATACCTAGGCAAGAGACAAGGGACGAAGCTGATCAAGCGTCCTTTCGCTTTCTGTCGAACAAAAAAAGAACAGAGAAGCTCTTCTTTTTCATCTGATCACCTTCTTCATCATCATTGATTCCAAGCCTAGAACTGGGATTCTCATGTATTTTCGATATTCCTGCTTCAAGAAGGAGCCTCTTATAGTTTTCCACTGGAAGAATTGAAGAAATCAAAAAAGGAACCCTAGAGTGGGATTCGGCCAAATGAGGAAACTAAGAGAAATCTTGAGAGATTCGAGTTCTCTCCTCATTTGTGAGTAATTTCTTGAGGGACTGAATCTTGTTTCTGGACTGATGAAGCTTTTGAAGTGGCTACAACAACATCAAGGACTCCTATGAAGTTTTCAGGTTCAGATGCCAACAGTTCTTTTCTATCTGCTCCAGCTCTTGTAAATAAATCTATTTCTTCTTCTCCACATGCTTTTTATATTCTACAAACTTGCAGTAATGTGGCATCATTACCAAAACATCAGCACCTTCTGCAACAACTCCCATACCACGCTTGTCGGCTTCCAAATTTGCTAAGGCACCAACCTCTGCACTTATGTTACCCATTCCATAGTTGTTCCAAGCATTAACTATTGTTACACTATCCCGTTCACTATCTGCAACATCTTCAGACATCAAATTCAACTCAGAAACAATAATACCTTCAGTAATCGCATTTGGGTTAGCACCAACCACCACAACCTTAACACCTTCAGCAATACAACCCCGTGCAATAACAACAGATGTTGTGGTTCTATTCCCAACCAAATCCTTGGTCTTGACATCTACTTGTTTCACCAATTTGGCCCCAAGGTTCTCAACTGGATCCTCCAACTTTTCTGTTTTCCTCAGCATATCAGTTTCCTCCAACAGATAGTTGAGACAATCCTCCATTGAGCATTGTGGCTTGACTGTTGAAGGATGTTTCAGTTCATCCATGCAACAACCTAATGGTTGCAAGATTGCTTCTCCTTTTATATCCAGATGAGCATTCCCAAACTCTTTCCCCTGCAGCATTTCCTCCAGTTTCGTGAACAACCGATTTGAGTGTTCCTCATTGATCCGAATCCATCGAGTCTCCAGATCTAGGAAGTTGTTTCTAATTGTCACTTTGATTTCTCTCTTGAGTTCTTGTGATAATTGTGCATTATTCATATGTTTTACCTCCATATGTGTACCATTAATTGAGTTCTGCTAGTACTTATTGTGGGCGCAAGTGTATTTTGCAGGTTTTCGTTGTTGGATGTCAAAAATCGATGGAATCGGCTTTTAAAAGCGCCTTGGAAGGAGAGCTGAAAGCCAATTTGAAGAATCTGGAAAGGTTCAAGAAAGAGGTGAAGAAAAGAGGCCCGGGCGAGGTCCAGGCGACCCAAACCCTTGGGTCAGGCGATCGCCCGGACCTAAAGAAATCCTTCGGAAGTCCTGGAGCCAGGCGATGCACCAGGCGAGCCCCTTCCTCGATCAGGCGGTCGCCCGCCCCCAGTGCAAGAGACGGGCGCCCGGGCGAGGGGCCAGGCGGGCAGATCTTAGATCAGGCGGTCGCCTGACCCTACCTTCAAGAAACTCACGCCGGGCGAAGGGTCAGCGACCGAACCTTGGGCAGGCGGTCGCCCGACCTGTTTTCTGAAACGTTCCACTTCGATATTTAGACTTCCAAGTCCGTTTTGTTTCATTTCCCTTCGCCAACTCCCCCGAATTTTCGCCGGTTCTGACTTGAAATCTCTGAGGAAACCCATCCAAGCCATCTTCCCATGCCTCTCATTGATTGGACATGTTGATTTGAGGATTGACCAAGCTTGAAAGCTTAATTTTTTGTATTCTCTCACATTATCCTTAGTTTTTCAGTTTTAGTTAGGTTTTTTTGAGAGCTCTAAACATATATCTCACTGAAATTCGGATTTGACTTGCAATTTGGAGGATTGAAGGATTCCACACCACTCTCTAAGCTTCTTTCTATCCTTATTACTTCCATTTCATGTTTGTGTTCATTGTGATTATGAAAAACGTGTTGAGCATGAGTAGGGAGTAGTTTTCCTTATCCTTGGTTGTTTAGGTAGTTGCATGATTATTGGATGATGTAGTATGTTGGGTGGATGTTCTTGCATGATGTGTGAACTTTTCTTGGGCTTTAAGAAGGTGTAAATGGAGGTGGAAGCTTACATTTCCGTATCACCCACCAAGTGTTCGATGAAATGCTTGAGGAAGCATTTCATTGAATTTACCAAGAGAAAAGTTTAGGTATTCTAGGATTACTTGAGTAAGGTAATTTAGATTATTAGGAGAATATAGTTGGGCTTGCTTAAGGCTTCCATAGATGATGCAAATGAAGAGATTTCATTTGGTCATTTATGGTGAGGATGACTCTAGCTTAGTAAGCTAGAGTTTGAGAATCATCCAACCTCCTCCATCATCGCATTAATCTCCACCTAGCATGTCATCCAATGTTATCAACCCTAGGCAACCAAAGGAACTTTTAGTAATCGAATTTCATCACAAACTCATCTCCATTGCATGCTAGTTGTGCTCCACCACAATTCTCACTTTAGTTAATTGTCTCCATTTAGATTAAATTCACTTGCCATTGCGCTTGAACGATTCACTTGACATATCACTTGATTAATCCTCTCATATTAAAAATACCAAAAACATTGCATTTAGCTAGATTCTACGACTTACACTACAATCTCTTGGGTTCGACCCCACTCTCCCAATTACAATTGCAAACCTTGCGCTTGAGGTAGAATGGGTTTTATTACTTGAAATGTGCGTAATTTATAGACATGTAAAACACCCGTCAACTCTTTCCTCTGCAGCATTTCCTCCAGTTTCGTGAACAACCGATTCGAGTGTTCCTCATTGATCCGAATCCATCGAGTGTCCAGATCTAGGAAGTTGTTTCTAATTGTCACTTTGATTTCTCTCTTGAGTTCTTGGAACTCATTTTCGTCTTCCATTGTTGAAACAAGAAGAGGCTCTATTGGAACTGTTGTTGCGAGGAGTTACGATGCCTGCGATTGTGCTGGAATCAACTGAAAACGGTGGCATCGTCGGAGCTTACGCCAAGATCAACGATGAGAATTGCAGAAGACTAACAGTAGTGGAACCGGTGCACCTAGGGCTGTAAACGAGCCGAGCCGAGCTCGAACTGTGCTCGGCTCGAACTCGGCTCGATAGTTTTTTATCGAGATCGAGTTCGGCTCGATAACTCGACGAGCCTTCATGATACGGGCTCGAACTCGACTCGATTGATTACTCGAGTTTGGCTCGATTGCTCACGAGCTGCTCGAAACGTGTCAATAATTATTCGAACTACACTCGAGTTCGGCTCGATAGCTACTCGAAATATGATACTTTGTAATTTTAGTCTTGATGCTTTATAATTTTAGTCAACTAGATCGTACTACTTTCAAATTACTCATTATACATCATAATTGTAATAAATTAGGTCCTACTACTTTAATTATTTACATATGAATTATTTTAGGTTCTTTTTAATATGTATTGTTCGATAGCTCGATAAGCAATCGAACCGAACTCGGCTCGGCTCGAACTCGGCTTGATAAAATTATCGAACCCTGAACTCGGCTTGAACTCGAACTCGAAGCTCGATAATACATTGCTCAATAACACACGAGCCGAGTTCGAACTCGAGTAAGTTCGATAACGGCTCGGCTCATTTACACGATCCTATGGGATTGGTGGTTTTTGAGCTATTATATGACCTATTGAAACATTCAAGTAAATGCATGAAGAAAATAGTTGATTTTGTGCTTAAGTCTTTGATGGCCGAATCTAATGTGACTGCCTCTTAAGTGTGTTTTGTTAAAAGTCTTGCTACTGTGATGAGTTAGTGTGTTTTCCAAATATCTATATGTGATTTTAACTTGGTGGATTTGGAATAGTTGTACTGGTAATAAAAGTAAAGGAAATGACAATTAGGTGAAAGGAAAGAGGCTACAAGTGTCTCGGCTAGGTGATCATCTTTCCTATATATCATGCCTTGACTTGTGAAGTGTTTCAATGCATAAGGAATGGTCTTGTTTGAAAATGAAGACTGGATAAAGAGAGTAGTCAGACTCTCGGTCTTGTACATAAGTCGTGTGAAAGAGTAGGTTGATGTCCCTATGATGTCTTAAGATGGATAAATGTGAATAATACTTGGACCGTATAACTACTGTTGGTGTTGCATGGAAAGGTGAAGATTGGGAGTCCTGGTGTTGGCTCGGTCAAATGGCCATTCTCTGCATAAGAGATGCCTTGATGTACAAGCCTCACTACCTGAAGATAGGCATTCGCTGCCGAGTTAGGAATGGCTTCTTTCTAGCTGGAGGTTGCCTTTGGGAGAAAACTCTCCTTCCTAGCGGGGGTGGCCACCCACCCCTGTAAGTCCCCGAGCCTTTCACTCCTTGTTTGTTTTCTTCCTTTATAAGTTACTTCATGTTAACCTTACTTGAATAATTACTCACGCACCTCAATATTACTTGAATGGAAACTGACACTGCTTAAAGACTGGAAGGAAGATCTGGAGTGGAGACTCGGGAACTGGAAGAACCAAGAGGAATCAGAGTGCGCAATAGAAGGCTAGCTAGGCACCACTAGGGTTTTAAGAACTTGTGTTTTACTTTTCTTTCTTGCCGTTTTTACTAATTACACACTTATCTTAAATTTTTAGAAGTTGTACAAGGACTTTGGTACTTTGTCAATTTTTGATTTTTCCAAAGATTACTTCATTTAGTTTTATTAAACTCAACTAAGTTTTAAAAACCAAAGATCTTGGGTAGTTATGGACTCTAAAAAGAGGGTTCATAACAACTATTCTCGATTCATTTGGATTTATTTTTTGAAAAGAAGATCCGAGTTACCCCAAATTTATGCTACCTTTGCCACCATGATAAAAACTCAGTTTGACCACACCATTAAAATCCTTTGAACTGATAATGCCATGGAATATCGTGACTCTTCTCTTCTCCAGTTCATTAGTCAAATGGCACTATTATCCAAAGATCGTGTCCCTTAACCTCACGACAAAATGGAAGGGCATGACACTATTATCCAAAGATCGTGTCCCTCAACCTCACAACACTTTTCTTTTTCAAATGGAAGGGACTAAACCCGTTGAAAAAGGACGATTGCAAGCATCGTCACATCTTAGACACTTTATAGAGGTTCGAGCCTTTCTCATTTACCACTTGAGAGTTGTTACACAAACCTAAAAGTATACAAAGTTTTTCCCGAGGCTCAACTAAAACCTATTTTTAGGGTGCTCACCAAAACAACCTAACACTTCCCAAAATATGCCATCAATCATCTCCCTATACTTAATTTGAATAATCAATCCTCATTTGAAAGATTATTCGGTAAAGTTCCGAATTATTCTGCCTTTAAACCTTTTGGTTGTGCTTGCTTTGTTTTACTACAACCTCATGAGCATACCAAACTAGAGCCTCGTGCTCGTCTTTGTTGTTTTCTTGGATATAGAATTGGGCTCGTGAGTCCGAAATTAAAGAGCATAAAGGCTATAAAGGGTCACAATAAAATGGGACCATCTATCTCAAGCCGGTCTTCGAATATAACGCCATGTCACTTTTTGGGAAAATACCACATTCTGCCTTTAAACCTTTTGGTTGTGCTTGCTTTGTTTTATTACAACCTCATGAGCATACCAAACTAGAGCCTCGTGCTCGTCTTTGTTGTTTTCTTTACAAACCAACTGTTGAACCACCTCTCTTTACAAACCCTTCGGTTGATCTATTCCCCCCTGATGAAATCGTAGAGGAGCTCAATGTCTCTCCACCTCCCACTGTGTCTGTTTCCGATTAATCTACTTCCATGGCTACGGATACTGAACCTGCATCATCACCACCATCTCCTAGACGATCCACTCGGGTAAGGAAAATGCCCCATCACCTTAATGATTATCATTGTTTTTCTGCCATTGCTAACTTGTATGAGCCGACCTCTTATCGTGAGGCTAGTACTGACCATCTTTGGCAGCAAGCTATGAAGGATGAACTTCAGGCCACATCAGGTGGCAGATTGATGTTAGATTGATGTTACTATGCTATGATAAAGAAATCCAAGTGTAGATGGTAAAAATGAGACTAAAAAAGTTTGGGATAGAATCGTTTAAGTTATAAATTTGAAAGGAGTATTGTAACAATTAATTAAAGGGTATACTTGATATTTTGTATTGTTCCGTTCATTTAAACAATAGAGATGAATGGAAATGATTAAATTGAGTCAATAATTCAAAAAACATGATTTAATTGTATCAAAAATTTAAAATGAGAATACAATAGATCAAAAGGAATTAAAGTGAAATAGCCAATAAAATTTATTCCTAAGACAGGATAGAAGAAAGAAACATCATCATCATCACGCATATGCTCTAATTTTGCCCCTTCTAGATTGCTCTACATGCTTGAAACATGTTGGACCACCGAGTACCATAAACATCATTAAACAAACGATTCATGATAAACACAAACGCCAATTAAGTTCAGCAATAGCAGGTTGACAGCACATCACAGCGTAGGATCAAACGATTAAACAATTCCCAGAACCCAATCAACGATGTCTGGCCCACTGTCTCACCACGTGGCAACCACCCAGAAAGTTTTCGAAGCACCTTCCAGAAAGTTCATAGGGGATACTCACGGCGATTAAAGAACAATCTGACTCCGTTCTCTTCCATCGCTCGGATCAGCACCGCCGAGAGACGCCTCGTCTGCCGACGTTACAGATTGCTAGCTGGCGCGAGCCCTCCGTTTCCGGTAACTTCTCAGCCCGAGTCCGCCGCCGCAACCTGCCTCTCGACCATCCCGCCGGCCGGCCATCAACCCACCGTCGCCGCAATCGTCCGTAGCCGCGTTTGTTATCCCAAGTCGCCGGTCTCTGCAGCCTTCAGCCACCCGTAGAACCATCGGAGCCTCCTCCCGCGTCCAGCCGCTAGCTGCCCGATCATCGATCCCAGCGTCTCATCGGCCTGCCCATCTCTGCTCGGGCACCACCTGCTCCCTCCTCCGCCAAGAAAAGCAGATCACCGGTTAATTGTACTTTGGACACTGGATTAAGATTGTGTTCGTATAGAAATTTTTTATAAGAAAATTAGAAAAATTGAAAACTGATTTAAGATTATTTTCTTTGTTTACATAATTATATTTAATCATAAATTAAGTTTTTTTTTATGAACATAATTTTTTTTTTATGAACATAAATCAAGTTACTTATTGATTTATTTGTTTATTTTCCTCGTATTTTTTCGTCATTTTTATCTTTCATTATTTGGGGTATTTGGTTTTTTTTTCTTTTTTTTTGTGTGTGAATTGTTTGCGACTTTGTGTCATTACTTCCATTGTTTATTTATTTTTCTGTCTATCCTGCGTGGCATCTGACGTGGCACGTCTTCCTCCTTGTATTTGATACGCATATCAAATTAGTTTTTCTTCTTTTTCTGATTTAAAAATTGGTTTTGTCTTAATCTAATTCGCCGGCCGAATATATTCGCAGCAAGCAAACACAACGAGGCGATGGACGGCGAGGGGAGCGAGTTAGTGAAAATGGTGGAAGGTACACCTCCGACTGTGTACATGTGGGGGTATCTGCCGGGAGCTTCACCGGAAAAGTCGCCGATACTTTCTCCAGCGCCGGTGTTGCCGCCGGCAAAGGTCGATGGAGGAGATTCGTGGAAGGACATCTGCGGTGGTGGTTGTGGATTCGCGATGGCGATCTCAGGTAAGTTACAAGTGTTCCGATCAGCTCGAAGTTTTTGGTCCAGATCTGGTATCAACTTTTCTGGTTTCGCGATAAAGAACACTCAGACGGACGGAGCTAGTATTACAAATTTCACAGCTTTGAAGTTTTCCAGCAGACGTATGAATTTATAGTTCATTTGACCAAGAGGATTGAAACTAGGAATGGTGTTGAAATTTGAAAATCTCTTGAACTTATGTCGATGTTTGGTGCCGTGGGATTAGGGTCTGGGAAGCTGATTACCTGGGGATCCACAGATGATGAAGGGCAAAGCTACATGACTTCTGGGAGACATGGGGTAATGCTGTTATCTGCTAATGGAATGAATCAATTTGTGTCTAGTTTTGGAATTGATTTGCGGCTCCTTTGGTCCTGACATTGTTGAAAGGAAACTCCGGAGCCATTTTCCCTTCCAACTGAAGCTCCGATAGTTAACGCTGCTGCTGGATGGGCTAATTGCGTTTCAATCACAGGTAAATTCCTTTTTGTTTCCCATTTGTTTCTAGTAAAGACTACAGAGTTGGCTAGGAGGAAGAAGTCTGTGACATTACCAATTATAATTAGAAGTAGCAAACTGAGGTTTGAACCTAACTTACAGTTGTATCCCCACTTTTTATAAACCTACAAACCCCCTTAAAGGTTAGCGAAACATACATTACCCCTCAAGCTTAACTCTGATAATACTATATTTTTGTTAACTTACCTGGTTAATCACTCTAATTACGCACGGTGTTTTAACCATAACAAATTTACTCTAATAGCTTTAACCCTTTACAATTTTACCCGTTTAGATGTTTACAAAGGTTAGTGAAACATTTCTAATTTTGATTTTGAATTCTACCAGCCTTACCTGTGTCTTTTATGTATCACTTGGCAAATTACCATATTCAGATGTGTTCTTCAAGATGAGAGACTCTTACCTAATTGCGTAGCCATAGTGTGAGACCTTTATTTCTTTGGTTTTCTTTGTTGTTCTTTGTTGTTGTTGTTGTTGTTGTTGTTGTGTATATAAGGAGCTAGACCAAGCAGTAATAGCTGATAGATCTTTGGACTTCTCTGTTAACAACCACAAGTCTTAATCACTATGTTCAAACTTTAGTTGTTTGTGATTCTCATGTTATCTGTATTTATCATTCTTCTTGAATATTGGATGGTTTGAAATGTTAACAGATGCTGGAGAAGTCTACACGTGGGGCTGGAAAGAATGCATTCCCACCGGTAAATTGACCCGAGATATAATTTTAGGAGGAAATATCAACAAAAATAACATCGGAAAACCAAGCGATCCAAAAAATGAACCAGGTGATATCTTGTTTGTGTAACTATGTGTAAAGTGATTGCCTTTTACTCCTATTTGGACAACTTGAAACAAAGATCTTATGCTTAAACTTCTCTCTCTTTTGCAGTTAGCCCAATGTCACAAGGTCCCAATGTCAGTGGAGGAACAATTTCACAAACTGAATGTCAAAAGACTAGCGAGGAAATAGTGAAACGAAGGAGAATATCAACAGCGAAAGAGGAGTCTGAGAACTTAGCTCCTGCAGAGGAGTTTTTCACTGCATCTCCATGCCGCGTGACATTTGCTCCGGGGGTGAGAATTGCGAGTGTTGCTACAGGTGGTCGTCACACTTTAGCATTATCAGGTATACCAACTGCACTGAGGTAACTATACTGGAAGCTGTCAGTTTTAGGAGAGCCTGTGCCCTCTGTTAGTCACACCATATAGTTTTGTAGGTTGTAGGATGAGTGAAGTATGAAGATATGGAAGATTTATGATCTAAAGCAAGACCCTGATGCATCATATTTTTGCCGGAGTTACAGATGTGGGACAGGTATGGGGTTGGGGCTATGGAGGCGAAGGACAGCTGGGTTTAGGTTCCCGGATAAAAATGGTGTCTTCTCCCCACCTAATACCTTGCCTTGACCAATCTAGTTCTGGAAAAGATAGGCCTTTAGTATCTCATCATGGAAGTGTAAATTCTTCAGTGGCAGTTCCAAAAGAAGCTGGAAGCCTTGTAAAGGCCATTGCCTGTGGAGGCCGGCATAGTGCTGTCATAACAGGTCAGACACAAAGTTCATATATTTTCTTCAGGGTGAATGGCCGTAAAGTCTCTCTCTCTCTCTCTCTCCATTACTTAAAAAGAGAACGGGAGTATCTACTCATGTGTTTCTTTGAGAGTTGAGGAAAGAAAATCTCTTGATTACATGGCCCATATTCATTTTCTTTTCCCAATTTTAATTTTATGTAGAAAATGCTTGTCCTGACAGATACATATTAGATTGCTCACAAGTTTATTTTCATGGCACCATGCTAGTTTGCGTTTTTGGTATCTTGAACCTTTTCCTATGATATCATGACATGAGTTGTTTCATCTCTGGGATTTCAGATTCAGGCTCATTACTTGCATTTGGGTGGGGACTTTATGGCCAGGTTAGGACATCTGATTTCCTTAATTGCGCGCACACACATACATATTTATGGCAGCACTGATAAGTGCGTTTTTGTTAAGTTTTGGCATATATTTTGTATTATGCGGCAATTGTTTTTACATCATACTCCCTTAGTTTTTGAAAAATTGAACACATTTCCTTTTGGGTTGTCCTTGAAAAATTGCTCACTACTTTAAAGGAAACTTCTCTCCTTTAGAGTTACTAAACCATCCCCATTTTATCTTTACTTTTTCTATCTCTTTTGTGCAACTTCTACTCAAGGGTAATTATGCCAAACTACATAATATGTTACATTCACTTGAATCTCTGCACCCAGTCTAACCTATCAATTATTTGGAGACAGAGGGAGTACAGTTTTTCAGAAATTTATACTATTTATCTATTTTCATATTTTAAATCAGAAATTGTAATATGATAAATGAAAGCATGTAGTTTAAGTCTATTACGGTACATATAAATAAACGTAGGCCAAACTTTTGTTGGTGTTTTTTGGTGATGACAAAGGTGAAGAAGAGAGAACAATGAAGAAGAAACCGTATAAAACCTGGAGAAATTTTATTAATTTATTGTGCATACAACCTTAAGTTTATATAGGCTTATAGTAAACCAAATTCTAGTTGATATAGGAATCTTAAAATAACATAAATCCTAATTCTTATTCTAGACTTACGTTTAAATAAACTTCCTAAATAAACTTAATAATAATAAAACTCCTAGAAACTTGCTGTAGACAACATGGAGTATCGTAGCCTAAATGAATAAAATAGGAAAGAAACTTAATAGCATAAAACAAGAAAGTTAAAATAGAACTCTTCCTCTCTGCCTTGCTCTACAAGTAACGCTTCTTCCTCTCCTCAACAATTACGCTAAGCAGCTTTGAAGCTGCTTATTGTTCAAAAGAGCTCCTCCTTGTTGCATCTCCTATCTGGCCGCCACCAACATGCTTTAGGTTTATGGTTGATTTTCCTGCAGTGAGGGCATGATGTACTCTTCTTTCCTGGTATAGTCCTAGCAACAAGAGCACCTGTTGTGGAACTCTCTCGTGGATTCCACTGGAGTCTCCACTGTTCGCCCGATTGTAAGGCCTCCAACAAATCAGACAATGTGATAGACATAAGATCCCTAGAATTTTCAAGTGAAGCAAGTGTAATTTCAAACCTTTGGGGAACAATGACCAAGATTTTCTTTACCATCTTATCCTTCAACTTTGTGCCCAAGAGTCTGATTTTATTTGCTAACTCCAAGAGCCTATTAAAATATTCTTGGATTGTCTTATCATCCTTCATCTTCTCAGTTTCAAACTCTCTCATCAAATTAAGAGATTTCATATTCTTCACCTCTCACTACCTGCATATTCCTTCTTAAAGTAATCCCATATAGCATTAGGTTCTTGTAGAGACATTACCCGATTGAAGACTTGTTGTGACAGGCTTGCAAAGAGTGTTGCTTTGGCTTTGGATTTCCTCTGCTTCGGCTTCTTTATTTGTGGAAGAGTAGGGTTCTCTGATTCTTCCTCCACCACTTCCCAAAGGTCTGAAGTCTCTAGGTAAGCTTGCATCCGGATGGACCACATCTGATAAATGGTTCCATCAAAGACTGGAGGAGACATGTTGTTGTTGAATAAAGTATTCTCCATATGTTGTGGGCCTTGTGGCTTGTGTTGGTTTAGGGTTTATGTGTCGTTTTTGGTCCCTCAAGATCAATATGCTCCGATGCCACTTGTTGGTGTTTTTTGGTGGTGACAAAGGTGAAGAAGAGAGAACAAAGAAGAAGAAACCGTATGAAACCGGCAGAAACTTTATTAATTTATTGTCCATACAACCTTAAGCTTATATAGGCTTAAAACAAACCAAATTCTAGTTGATATAGGAATCCTCTTATTTTAGACTTACGTTTAACTAAACTTCCTAAATAAACTAATAAACAAAATAATAATAATAATAAAACTCCTAGAAACTTGTTGTAGACAGCATGGAGTATAGTAGCCTAAATGAATAGAACAAGAAAGAAACTTAATCGCTTAAAACAAGAAAATTAAAATAGAACTCTTCCTCTCTCTGCCTTGCGCTACAAGTCACTCTTCCTCTCCTCAACAGTTACGTTAAGCAGCTTTAGGAGCCATCTCAACAACTTTCATAAAAACGGAGTGGTTCAACACTTTTAGGAGGTAGGGAGTACTGACTTGTGAATATCAGTGTTGCGTTTTGCTACAGTTGTGCTGCTATGCATCAAGCTTTGTGTTTGTCATTGTTTATCTTACAATATTGATTAATGCAGTGTGGTCAAGGAAGCACAACTGATGTTTTAGGGCCTACTTGTATTTCTTCTCTATCGGGTATTAAAGTGGAAAGAGTTTCAGCAGGACTGTGGCACACTGTATGTGTCACCGTTGATGGCTGTGTATATTCATTTGGTGGAAACCAGTTTGGCCAACTGGGAACTGGTGATGATCAACTAGAGGTATGCGGGTTTAGATTTAAGTAGGGAGCCTAGGATGATCAGTATTCCAGTTAGTGCCATGGGCTTACGACATTAGCGTTTCTCGATTGATCGAGTCCTTATGATGCAGTTAATTGTTGTGCTATTTAAATGCTTGAACGCTACCAAGTAGGTGGTCTTCTTTCTGTCTCAGCTATTACCAAGGCTATTGGATGCACCAAGCTTGGAAAGTAAGCAGGCCAAGTTGATATCATGTGGGGCACGCCACAATGTAATAGTAACAGGTATATGCAGATTGGAGAGAATCTTTAGAATATGTAATCTTTCAGTAGGTTTAGTAGCTGCTTTGAAACTTAAGCTGCTCTTTTTACTTCAATACATAACACTTTTTCTTGGGTACTGCTCAGAGGATGAACGGTTACTTAGCTGGGGATGGAACAAGTATGGCCAGGTATGATACTCAACAACTTTTAAGTTTCTCTTTGCTTGTGGCATTTAACTTGCAACTTCTGGTCGTGTTTCCTGCGGTTTCAGCTCGGTCTCGGGGATACGATCGATCGGAATATCCCTTCGGAAGTGCCACTAGATGGCTGTCGGCCGAGGAACATTGCTTGCGGATGGTGGCACACGCTGTTGCTCGGTGAGAGAATACAGTGACCTCTCTCTACTCAGATATCAAGAGAGGTTTTGGTAGAAATAGAGACAAGGGTACAAGTTTCAAAAGTCTCCCATTAGTTTCCTTCTTCTCATCTTTCCCTTATTGTTAGGATTTTATTTCTGTAGAACGTGCATGTTTCATTTGATTTTGTTATTCATGTTCTAATAGGGCAATTTTACCACTCTTTATTTTATTTTTTTAATCTCAAACTGTCATCAACATTATAATATGGGTCAATTTCCCAATCAACATTATCGCTTGGGTGCAATTTTACCTCTGACCATTAATTATGCTCGTTTTAAAATTAGTGGGGTTATCTATTTTATAAACAATTCTATTTATTTAAGAGAAATTGAAATAGTCTCCATGCTTTACCCAATTTTTTAACGTTCAATGCTCCCAGTGACCAGTGCCTTGCACGCTAGGTCTGCTTGCTGGCTGAATCACATGGATGATGTTATTTACCAATTAGTTAGAAAAATCACTAGTTGTGTTATGTGTGTAAATACCCAATTAAAAGGGTATTTTAATCTTTAAAATTGTTAGTTAGTTAGTTAAATTAGTTAGATAGTATTAAAATCAGTTAGTGGTTTTACCCACTAGTGGGTAAATAAAAGAGCCGGAATCACATCCCTGCTATTGGGCCGGTGGTGGCGTTCCTTTGCCTATTATGGATCTCCTCTCACGTGATCCGGCGTTCTGCTTGGGCTCGTGTTTTCAGTTTCATGATTCAACCCCACGGCGTCTGGGGTTTCAATCAGGGGCTTGCTCTTTCCGTTGGTCTGACGGTCTTCCCTTGCGGTGGTCAGCCATGTTCTTTGCCTTGTTTCCTCCCTTGTTGTGGTGTTGCTCTGAAGTCATGGGTTTCTTGGCTCTGGTGGATGCGTGAGTCTCCTGCCAGCGGTAGTGGGAATTCTCCCGTTCCCTGGTCAAAGACTTGGTCGGATGCGGGATCTACTCCACGAGGAGCGGTACGGACGTAGATGATATCATCACGACCTCTCTTTTCGTACCGCTAGGGATGCTTAACGCCACTTCGCCAACTGGCGTTACCTGCGCTTTCGTGTCTTAATTTTAAGTATTGGAGAAGTAAGTTGAATAAAATTAGTGGTATGAATGAAATATCATTTATGATATTCGTTCTTTTCTTCTTTTTTCGCAAATTCACTTTCTGCTCACAATATTTAATTTATGATTTTTTCATAAATGTTTAGATATTGAAAATTAAATATTTTATATGTATATCATAATTTGAAATCTAAATTTTATAAATATATTTTTTCTGAATTTTTTAAAACTATTTATCTTTGTTAAAATTTGAGTCAAACATTGAATCTTAAAACAGTAAAGTCAAATGGTTGAATCTTTTACGGACGGGGAAAGTATTATTTATACTTGGGTTGGTTCTTTTTGTTTATTTATTATTCTTTAATATTGTTTCTGTTTTTAATTAAGGATATGGTTTACTTTTTATTTTTTATTGTTGTTAATTAAACTATTTTCTTTCTTCCTTTTGCTCTTTTTATTATTCGTTTCATTGATTCTTATTTCATCTCTTTAATTCACTCTTTATCCCTTTTAAGCTTTTCTTGTCCATCAACAAGTGTCTTCTTACTTCAGAATAAACCAAACTCCAAACTGATCATACAATCATGCAATTGGTCATTCATTTAATTATCATACTTTACATCACGTTCTCTTCCACAAGCATCAACGATTTATCCTTGCCAATTTGATACTATCTCTGCAATCAAATAAATAACATCAATCTCGGACCAACTAATCATCTATTTCATATAAATATATAGCAAATGGTTACAATATACATGTAAATTCTAATTTCATACAAATACAACTATTTTCCATACAAAAACTAGCAATAAAACGTTTTTAAAAAGTTAATTACATATACCATGATTCCAAATAAGAAATGATAGCTATCGGTACAGGCATTTATATATTTCACATCAATTTTCATTTTATACAACTATTTATGTATTTACATAGCTATCCAGGGGTGGACCTAGCATGGGGCCGTGTGGGCAATTGCCCACATTAAATTTTTTCAAACTATAGGGTATATGTATATTTAGAACATGTTTGAACCATACCTTTGTAATTTTCTCCCACACAATTTATATTAGCAACTTATTATATATCTTTATATTATACCTGAAATTACTCTCACGTCATTACCTTAAAAACTAAACACTTAAACCCCTTTAACCACACAATTTAAGATTTTTGTATATGTTTAAATTTACCCCCACAACAAATTTTTTATGGGTCCGCCCCTGTAGCTATCAGTACAAGCATTTATATATCTCACATCAATTTTCATTTTATACATACAATATCTTTTACAAGCCATCACATAGAATTATGTACAAAAAATTTCAAACAACTTTATACAACTAGTCACTCACCAATATCACACCTTGCGTACAACTTCTCTCACACATTCAAACCTAGGGATGAGGGGAAAAGTTTTAACCAAATTTGACATCATTTACCCACTAAAAATTCAGCTCAATTTTTTGGATCCTCAAACAGCAACTCAAAACTCACCTCCACACAGGCAGGGGGCCCACCTCCAAGCAGCAGGTGGGTGAGGTAGAGGGGCTGCGCAAGGCAGACATGGGGTTTGCAAGGTGGGGTCCACCGAACAGGTGAGCAAATTGAAGTGATTCACTTCTTTTTCATTTTCACTTCTGCGATATTAGGGGGTTTCAAACCTTCAATGGTGAAAAAAAAAATTCACCTCATTTCCCCATAAAATCATCACTAAATTTCACCACACCCATTTACCCCCTCAAACCACCCCAACCTAATTCACCCTTCAACCCTCCGTTTCAGATCTCCACCGAAATGCCACCCCACCTCTCCTCCCTACAGCCTCCTTAAACAGCACAAAGCGGCGGTCACTGCCGCGGCGCGAGGCGGCGGAGATGCGACTTACGGCGGTGGACTGGTCTGGAAGGTGCGCCGTCGACCGGTGGTTCCAACGGTGGTGGTCATGGCCGACCGATGGGTATAACGGCGGATCGAAGCGGTTGAACGCAATTTATTTTCACGTTTTCACTTGGACATACAATATCTTTTACAAGCCATCACATAGAATTATGTACAAAAAATTTCAAACAACTTTATACAACTAGTCACTCACCAATATCACACCTTGCGTACAACTTCTCTCACACATTCATTTCCTTTACAATATCATACAATTTCCTTTTATTCACCAAAAACTACCAAATCAAACCACACATTTTCATATACATACATAACACATTAATTTACATGCAAATGTTACCCAATTACATGCATTTCATTCCTGAGTCCATACATCAATGCTAGTAATATTTCATATCCTCAAGTTAACATATTGTTTTTTTTTTTCAAACGATTCATTGGATCAAATACTTTCATAAGGGGAATTGAAGTTCGTACATAATGTTTTCAGTTCCATACCAAATATATTAAATTACATATGAAACAATGACAAGAGAAAAGTAATAATTTAAAACTACATCCATAATATATAATAAATACAGTTAAGTACATAATGCATTTATTTACATACAAAATGCATCCAATTACATCCGAAACAATGCAAAAATATATATTTCAAATTATATCTAAATACATACTTCATCACGATAAGTACATAATTAATGCACATAATTACATACCAAATATACTCAATTACGATCGATATTTATTAGATTCAAAACTCAAATCAATTACACAAGATTTCTGCATCCATAAAATTATATCCATAATACGCACTGCATCTCGATGAGTACATAATGTACCTAATTACATACCTAATATACACAGTTATATAATAACATACTATGATAGATTCAAAACTCAATCAATTAGATCAGATATTGATATCCAAGAAATTATACCCATAATACATATTGTAACCTGATGCGTACGTAATGCACCCAATTACATACTAAATATAACCAGTTACATAGTACATTAGATCAAAACTCAAATCATTACACCACATCAATTCATTTTCATACTATTTGCAAAAATTTGCACAAGTATCTAGTTCTCTCTAACATATTTCACCTTTGATGTTAGCATTGGCATACATATATACATCATTCAATATTGATTATAATTTTTTCATTTACATACTATATGCTGAAATTTACATACAAAATGATGCAAACTACATACTAAATGTCTCCCGTTCCATGTAACATATTTGGTTAGATATTAATTTGGACTCTATACATGTACATTTAATCTGATTACATATACTAACAATATCCAATTACATTTTAACTTACATATTCACATAAACCCAATTACATACAAGGTTCCTGGAACAAATTATTCACAAGAAGATAACATACATAATAAAAAAGCCTCACATCATTCTAAGAATCTTCTTCGAAATTTTAGTTACGTTTCACAAAAAATACCAAATTATGAAAGAAACCCCAAATCCATGATAAAACCACTAAATTACTGCAAATTTCCTCATTTTTGTACGTAAATTGTACTCAAAATTAAAAACCACATCTAAAAATACGTTAAACAGCCGCAATACCAGACTATGCTCTATTCACCGGTAATCATCCCCCTCTACTTTTTCTCCCTTTAAATGAATAAAAAAACCTACTGTTATGACCCATCCTCACGTACCATAACTGGAAGGAATAAAAAGAATAAGGACTGAATTGGAAATAAATGGAAAGAAATTGGATTAAATTGAAAATGTTAGAAAGTTTGGGATATAATTTGAGACATAGAAATTGAATTAAGTTAGAAAAGGACTTGATTGAAACTTATTAGTTGAAGTGGGGTTAGTTTTGAAAGGTTAGAATAACCTAAGGACTAAGCTAGTTAAAGCCCTAAATCTACAAGTTAATCCTATTTTCTACACGCAGATACGAGTTACTGGAAGGAAGCGGGAGCTGGTGATGGCAGGTTCGATTACTTAAGGGGAGGGATTGGTTTCGATAGAGGGGAGTTTTCCTTTCTTCTCTGGTTAGGATCGATTGGTTTGGGAGAGGAGGGCGGAACTCGTTCTGGAAATCAGAATCGATTTCGGAGAAAGGAGCGAGAGGGAGGATCGAACTCGGTCTGAGTTGAGTTTTCGTTTTTCACAGACACGGGAGGAACGGCAAGAGGGATGCACGATGTGAAACGAGGAAGATTCGAACCTGCGGTAGTTCGGCGTCTATTCCTCGCCGGCGGTGATTCTTTCAGAAGCAAGGGAGTTGGGTTATTTTCTTTAAATGGACGCGAGGAGGGGAACAGAAGGGAAGGTTGATGGGGAGCAGTTGATCGGCGTCTACTTGTCTCTGCAGATTAACGCAGATGCCCTTCTCTTTTAGAAACATGTTCTGTTTGACCCCAGCCTCTGGTTTTTTATATCTGAACCCTGTAACCAGATTCCATGACTCGTAATTAATGTCAAACCTGCAATTAGACATAATTTAAGGTTGAGATAATTTAATGTCAGCCCTTGCCTTTCGGTTGACATCATGCTTTTCTCTCCCTTGCTGCCTTTATTACAAGTAGGTCCATGTTCCATTTCAATGCCTTTTGGAGTACAACTTAAAATTTAGGAAAATCCCTTGAAATCTCGTTTCTTTCCTCTAAAGCCTGTACACACTTAACTATTTTCTTTGTATTTTGGTATGTAACTTTAAATTTTATATTTGTTAAGTAAGAGTTATTTATTTCCGTAAAAACTGCAAAAGATCCTGGGGAGTCAAGGACCGTCAGCTGTCTGTATGGTCGGTTTTAGGTCGTAACACCTACTGTAGTCAAACCCACAAAATTAACCGTAAAACACTAAATAGATTACTACTACAATTTTGTATGTATATTTTCGTTAAATATTGGTTCCATGAACCCAAAACTAGTTTCATCCACCTGTATAAATGAAACCCGATGAACGAAGACGGTGTCTGTAACCACCGGAAACCAGTCCGGTGGGATCGTCACGTGCAGACGACAAACCACTTTCCGGCGCAATCGTGGCAGCAGTGAATGGAGTTGAAAAGCACCGACTTCGAATCCTGTTTGCTCTCGATTCTTTTGTTTTTGATTGTTTTCAAACTAGTTTGTATGCAACATTTTGGTTCTTTTCTAAAAGAAACACAGCACTGCCACTAATCCCTACAAATCAGGAGCAATCCATCCAGCTTCCCTCTTTCTTTTTTTTGTTGATAAAACCTATATTTATTTGAGTGGAGTAACTGACGGTGGGGGAGGGTGCAATGCACCGGGTTAAGTATCCTTGTAGCTTGCCACTTAACTAAATCAAATTAATAATGTTATTACTGAAGCTTTCAACGTTACTCAGATAATTTAAGTTCAATGTTTACAATGAATGAGAGCAGATGTATGTGGTGGAAGATGGAAACTTTAAAAAGAGTTGATAACGATGGTCTTGACTCTTGGATGAAGAAGATTAGATGTATCTGCCACATTTGAAAACTTAAGGATCTTTGTTTCTTTAAAATATAAAAACAAGGACCATATATGCAAAATGATAGGATCTCCCAAACAAATCAAGTGCGGGATTATCCCAACTTTTGATTCCTCCATCATCACTCTCATCTCCCATTTTCTCTCAGCCGACAACTCTTAATCCTTGACTAATTCTACCATTACCAAATCGGTGCTCTGTTTTCTGGGTTTTATCGATCAATGGCTATTTCCGGTGAAAATGATTCTTCTAACTATTTCTATCTCAATACCGGAGCCAAAATTCCATCTGTTGGCCTCGGAACCTGGAAGGCCCCACCCGGTGAAGTTGGTCAAGCCGTCATTGCCGCCGTCAAGGTTTCTCCTTCAGCTTCCCTTCTCTGGTTGGCTAGAGAATTTGATTGGTTCGTATGTTTTTTCTTCTTTCATTCGTCATTGTTTGTTGTGTTGCTGTAGGCTGGTTACAGACACATAGACTGCGCCAGAGCCTACGATAATGAGAAAGAGGTTTCGGTTTCGCTCTTCAACATTGTTTTGTTTGGTTGAGTTGGATTGTAGATCAAGTGTTCGATGAAATGCAGGTGGGAGAAGCGCTGAAAACTTTGTTTTCGACTGGGGTGGTGAAACGCAATGAGATGTTTATTACATCCAAGTTATGGTAATGGTAGTACTAATTTCTTTGATTTGGTTTGCGATCATGACTTGGTAAAGCTTGTATGCTTGTGACTTGAATCTGGGGACGCTTACAGGTGCAGTGATTATGCTGCTGAAGATGTCCCTAAGGCATTTAATAAAAGTCTTGAAGACCTGCAGCTAGATTACCTTGATCTTTATTTGGTAAATTTGAATAAACTGTTACGTCTCATTTTGATTTGATTTAAGTAACTATGGAAACCTGACTTTGATCTGAAGGATTTGTAGATGCATTGGCCATTTCGGCTCAAGCCTGGCAAGAGAACATTTGACCCTGAAAATATGACTCCACTCAATATACAAGAGACATGGTCAGCAATGGAGGGCTTATATGCATCCGGCCGAGCTCGTGCAGTTGGAGTTAGTAATTTTTCAACCAAGAAGCTGGCAGACTTGATTAAGAATGCCAAGGTACCACCTGCTGTGAATCAAGTTGAGTGCCACCCCGGATGGCAGCAGCCTGGCCTTCACAACTTGTGCAAGTCCTCTGGAGTTCACCTTTCGGTATGTGCTCTAAAGTAACCTTAGTAATTGTGTGTCTGCTTTAGAGAGGTTGTTCTTCATCATGACTTTGAACTTTCCTCGGCAGGCATATTCCCCTATGGGATCTCCAGGTTCTTGGATTAAGGGAGAGACGTTGAAAGAACCGATATTGGTTGAAACGGCAGAGAAACTTAATAAATCCCCCGCACAAGTGGCACTGCGCTGGGGCATCCAGAGTGGGCACAGTGTTCTTCCCAAGAGTGTGAATGAGTCTCGGATACAACAAAATTTCAGCCTGTTTGATTGGTGCATCCCTCCTGAGCTGTTCTCAAAACTACAGAGCATCCCCCAGGTAAAAATGGTTAAAACAACACATATAGCAAGCATTGGACTGGGACCAAGACTACCTGCTTATAAATTAGATTTTTTTTTTTGTCCTTTTTCCGTGTGCAGAAGAGGCTTCTAAGAGGAGATTTCGCGGTCCATGAAACTTGTAGTCCTTACAAGAGCTTGGAGGAACTTTGGGATGGTGAAATATGAGTCATAACATAATCCCACAGAAGCTTTACCTTCATCATTCTCCACAATCTTGAAACAGTCTTTTGCACCAACGATCAAAGCAGTTCAGTCATTGACTTCTTCAGTTTGGCTTCTGCCCCTTCTTTCCGCTGGTAACCAGAAATGTGATTTGTTCAACCAGTATTGCTTTGTTGTATTTGCGCAAACATTTGAAGCAGTTCAATTAATTAATTTACTCTCTAGTCTCTTCGGTTATTGCCTCTTCTCTTCATAGGTTAGATTCAGATTGATGATTTGTGAAACAATGGTTGAATTGGAAGGAACGCTTTGGGCCCCGTTTGAGAATAGCTTTTTCAATTAGTTGTAGCGTTATGATTATTTTTAATGTTCAAGATCAAATAGTCACAGCTAAACATCAAAAGCTATTGTAGATAGTTTTTTTCAAAATGCGACAGTTAAAGTTGTTATCAAACACACATTTAATCATCCTTGGACCATCAAATATTCTTTAGTAGTCTTAAAATTATAGCATATGCTGCATGATGATTACTTCATGTATGCTCATTAATAATCTGAAAATTATACTGCACCATCCTTTTTTTTTATTGCAACATTTAATTTTCCAACTTTTATTCTATATATTATGTAATTTATTTCTCTAACATTTTTATATAAATTACAAATTTTAGCAAAGAACAAAAATTTAATGTGTTCAATTTCTAAACATATTTTCTTGGAATTTTTCTACCTCAAATTAATGTAGCTAAATCGATATCAAATAGATATCAAAAATAAAAAAAATTGCAATAATAAAGGGACGGAATAAATGATACTTTTCGAGCATTTTCCCTGTCACAAAGAACAGACCACATCAAATACATGCGGTGCAACGTGTAACATTTCTTATACTTTTAAGGACAACTGAACAACATTTGATAGCTCAAGGATCATTTGAGTGACATTATGTACAGCATAAGAAATAATTATACAACTTGAATAACTCTTGCTGTATACTCCTATCTTTCTGTTAAAACTACAGCCAATGTTATTGTCACAAGAATATAGCACAAAGCCAAATACGTTATGTTCTATTTTTCTTTTTCATTCTTCTCTTAAATAAAGCTCACTTTATGCTAGGGAAAGAACTTCCCAAATGCATAATCTCCCAAAATTGTTGATAGCTACTTATACAAGATGGAAAACTGACTAACCTGGATAGTCTTGCTCTAAAAAGAGACTACCCTGGTGAATGATTCTCAACTCTTCAAAAAAGTTACTCGTACATAGGAAAGGAAACTACCCTCAAAAGTGACTCAACTCTTCAAAAAAGTTCCATAAAACCAAAAGGTTGTAAGCTACACTCTCTGATCCCTTAGATAGTCTAAATATGCAGAAGAGCTTCATGCTTGCGCCGGGAGATTTTTGTGAGTATAGGTGACCCCTCTGTCACCATCCACAACCTGCCCGCACCCTCGTAAGATCCTGCAATGTTCAGGGAACCGAGTGTTGGTACAAGTTGCAAGTAAATCTTTCAAAAAGATGAGCCGAAACTAAGAAAATCTTTTACCATCTGCTCGTTAGCAGTCCTTCAACTCCCACTGGACCTCGGGCATGGATCCGACTTGTGCTTATCCCAACCTGTTGAATCAGTTAAACTTAAGATGTCTTGCTAGATAGAGCAATATTATGCAAGACTAGGAAGCTGAGAAAGGTAGAGCTGTTGCACCTCTGCACCGAGTCCGAATCGTGCTCCATCACAGAATCTGGTGCTTGCATTATGAAATACTGCAGCACTGTCAGAGTATCAAGTGTGTTGGTTTTGATTAGGCACGAGCCATCGAGTGGGAATAAGAAAAAAATGATTTGCTCATAACACAGAAAAGCTCTCTAAACCCCTCAGCTTGCTAGATGGTAAGGACATTTACCTGTCAACTTGACGTAAGAAAATATCAGCAGTTTCCTTATCTTCTGTGATGATACAGTCAGTGTGAGAGCTGCATTAAACCAGTTGCATGTAAAGTATCCCAAGTACTAGCTAAATGAGAAGAAAAAATATAAGAATGAGAAAAGTGGGAAGATATGTGATCCATACCTTCCATGTTGATGTATGTGGTCGATTGCAGCATGCACGTCGTTCACAATTTCAATTGTGCAGGCCATTCCATTGTACTCATGGTGAAAATCATGTGTCTCAGGTATATTTAAGACAGCGCTAGCTCTTGGTCCACCATAAAGAGCAACACCTGCAAATGATGAAGCTGTAATATTTAATGTCTGATCCTAAAAGACTAATATAACTTGTACTATATTTCTCTTGCTCATATCTTCTAGGCTTGATGATCCCAAACTCAGCTCCACTAAAAATCATGTACTGTTTGTAACAGTGATAGATATAAACATACACCCTTCCTCCCAATGTCACAGAGGTAAGGACAATATTTGGTCCACCGCTCTCACTTTTGGACCTTAACCCTGATAAACTCTAGGTTCCTTACCATTTTATGTCGTGAACTCACCAAGTTCACCGAACTCATTCCCAAATGTTTATCAGAATCCTAATGGTGAATGAACAAACTTGTAACTTCAAAGTGCTGCATAGTTGGATCAACCTTTAGGACTCACCTTCATCTTGAAGTTCTACTACAAGCTCATTGAGGAAACCATTACACAACAGATTCTCATGTACTAAAAGTGTTTCCTGAATTGTAGAGAGGTGCAATGAGTTGCAGTGAAACTTTTTATATATACACATATCAGATGTGAACGTTTTAGAGAAGGCAAGAATTAATTACCATAGCATTGCATGCTGCAGGGTAATCGCTCTTTGCGTCTAAAGCAATGTCCTTTGCCATCTCCAAGTTAGCTGATTTATCAACATATACATGACATATGCCATCTGGAAGAGACACCGGCTTTAATATTACGGTTGTGGTTTCCATTTCCAAGAAAACGTTCTAAAAAACGTAGTAGTATAATTTTAAAAGTTTTAAATCCTTTCTTGCTTCTTTCTGGAGTAAAAAATTTAAAACACCTGAATGCAGCCTACATATGCCCTAGATGTTTCCAACTTAATTATCAAGATTATGTGCACGTACAACTGTGTGTATAGGTGTGCGGGTGTTTGTTTTCATTACCAGCATGACCAAGCACAGGAATTTTTGTCGTCTCCTTAATTTGAGAGACAAGTCTATTGCTGCCTCTAGGGATGACAAGGTCTATCACATCATCAAGCTGCAGGAAAATTAAAACTTCGTAAAAAGCTGGCCAGAACGGTCACAATACCAACCAACATAAACAATTAACTTCTCATGTATACCTTCAGTAGATCAGGAATCTCCTCCCTTGAAGTAATAAGTCCTATAAGTCTGTCACCGATGGAACTTGGAATGGCAGAAGTGATGATCTAGAAAGATGGTGAACAAATTGTAAGATGAAAAAGAGAGGCGAAGGTGGCTAGGCTTCACTAGAGTACATGGAATAAATTCAAGGATACAAAACATTAACCTTGTGCAAAACTGCATTTGATCGCTTAGCCTCTTTACCACCCTTGAGCAATAAGCCATTTCCGCTCCTAATGGCCAATGAGGCTATCTGCATTTGTCATGGAGAGCAGAAAATATCATGAGGCAGCAATGAGCAAAGTAAGTTGTTTAAGCATGTTCCAAGATCAAGTAATATGTGAGTCTTACCTGAACCAGAGCATCAGGTCGGGACTCAAACACTATTAGAATAACACCCAAAGGACATGAAGTTTTCTCCAAAACAAGGCCATCAGCAAGCTTGAAATGACAGCGAGTTAAAAGAAATAAGAAAAGAGACCATCCATGACATAAGCATTGTTTCACTTGTAATGTACTCCAATTAAAGTACTGTCAATAACATGAATGTAAACTAGCAGGTAGAGTGATTTAATTTGCAATTAGAACATTTCTCTGAAAGCTATACAAACCTCGGTTTTTCTTAAAACTTGGCCAATGGGTTCTTCCATTTCTGCAAGCACACGAACACTTCTTGCAAGATTGGATATCTGTAATTACAAAAACTTCTCGTAAACAATAGTCCCAGCCACTTGCTTTTAATTTTTTCAAAATGCTTAATCAAGTTTGAGGGATGTATGAGGAAACTGAATGCTTTGAGCCTGCCTTATCAGGTTTTAAGGCTAAACGAGAAATTAATGCTTTCTCATATCCAGCATCCTGTGCAGCAGCAATATCAGCTTCATTCTCAGCCTTTATCAAACTCATATTAGCCTCTACTGCATTTGCTATGTCCAGTAAGATCTTCTTCCTATCATGAGAGTGCATGGCCTGAAGTTAACAAAAATGTCAACATACTCCTGCTTCTAGAGCAAACACTTGTTTGCAAGAGAAGAAATCCACTGAAAGTAATGTTCTCGGATTGAAAAAACATATTAGATATCAGATACATGTTTATACCTGAAGCCTTCTAGAACACTCCCGTGCTGCAACTGCCATATTGCGAGCTCCTTTGTCTTTAGCTAAAGCCCATAAATGTGCATCTTGGTGAAACAAAGTACCGATACGATCTCCTTGAAGTACCCTCATAATGCTGTCAGGAGCAAAGCCACTTCAAACAAAAAAACATACACAAGTTAACACATGCTCATTAAATATGAGAAAGACTCTTGTTTCAAAGTAAAAATATGAGAAAGACTCTTGTTTCACTTCCAAACAAGGGAAGATCAATGTAAAAATAAATTCAAAGAGAGTTCTACAGGATTAATATGAGAAAGACTCTTGTTTCACATCCAAATATGGGCTCTAGATTGATTCACAAACACAAATATTACCAAATTATCACTTGGATTTATTATGCATATTGGATTAACAAAATTCTTGTTTTCTTAAGAAACTAATTACCTTGTAATAATGACAGGAGTTCCGTTATAAGCTGCACAGACAGCTGCCTTTACCTTCGCTGTCATTCCTCCTCTTCCTAACCTAGACTTGTCTCCAAATGTTATTTCTCTCTGGTGCTTCTCTCTTATGTAAGTATGGATTAATTTTGAGTTTGGATCACTTGGAGGCCCACTGTAAAGGCCTTCCACATCACTTAACATGATTAAAAGATCTGCTTTTAATTCTAGAGCCAAAAGGCCTGCAAGACTATCATTATCCCAGAATATACCAGAGGAGTCCTGAAAGTCATCCACCATGACCATGAAATCAGTAGCTTAATCATACAAAAAGAATCAACAAACGTACATCGGAACAACATTATCCTTCACAACATAATAACGAAGGAATACGAGATATATACCTGATATGGAGCACTTCTTGTACTTACTGCATCATTTTCATTGAATATTGGAATAACTTGCAGTGACAATAAAGAATTCACCGTTTCAGAAAGCTGCTTTCTGAAATTTGCCTTCCTAAAATCATCATCTGTCACAATAAGCTGGGAGGAGGACACATCAAGCTGATAACTCAAGCACAGAGTAAATCAGTACAAGTAGTTCAAACTAAACGATTAACTACAATAGAATGAGGCCACTGGGGCAAGTGTGATGCAACAGTGTCCATCACCTGGCTAAACAAAGTATCATAAAGAGCCATAAGACAGGTCTGGCCAACAGCAGCGCATGCCTTGCCATCAAGTTCAAACTCCCCATTTTGAAGATCCTCAAAACTGAAAAAGGTATCAAGTGAGTTTAAGAGGGCTGATCCATGCAATAAATTATTTGACAACGCATTTATCTGTGACATACGTAATAAAGAAAAGGCAACCTGCTATTGATCAATTTCCGGTATCTAAGCCTTTGGCGACCAAGGCCAACAGCACCAGAAGTTACCAAAATAATCTCATATCCTTGGGAATTCAATTCCTTGAGCTGCAAGGAAACGACACAAGGTTCACAATGATCCACCTGATGAAAGATACTTAAAAAAAAAAGTATGACAAGAAAATCATGTATGGAGATTTGGTTTCATCATTTCATTCAACCAGCTGTTCTTTCTTTCAATTTCGAGATTAGAACCAATGCAGATGCATATCAGATCTTCACATGAAAGTGCTGTTAATTACCTGCTCACAAAGAGCTCCAAGCCTGCCCAAAGCTAATCTCCCATCATGCGGGCGAGTGACCACGGCGGTTCCAACCTTGAACAATTCAGTAATCAGGAAAATCAAAATAAATAAAAAACCAGAGACAGGATCCATGATATCGTCGATGAAAGCAAAAAACAAAAACAAACAGCTAGTAATGACGTGATGATTGGGTTACGTACCTTAACAACGAGACGCCTGGCATTTTTGACGAAATCACGGAAAGGATCAGCGGCGGGGGCGGAGTCCGTCAAGGGAGAGGGCGGCATCCTGGGCGGCGGCGACACCGTGATGAGAATGAATGGAGTTTAATTGAAGAAAGTAGCAGTTGGTTTTTATGAGTAGAATCGTAACAAAATAAAATAAGGGTTTGAAAAAATCGGAGAAAAAATAGGAGGGAAGAGGATGTGATAGGTAGATATATACACACGCCGCCCGCAACATCGGACTACTCAGATTTCTACCATTAATCTCGATTCGATTCCAGGTTTTCATTTTCAGGATTTTGGGTTGGCCACGTGATGGATGGATCATCTTCCCCTAACCGTTTTTCAATTTTCCATTAGCATTTCAGTTTCACAGTACACTAAATAAAATAGCTTCTTCTTTTTTCACTACAGAAAAAGAACACTGCTAAATACTACTACCAACTAATATAGTGTATTTGATTTTGCATGAAAATTAAGAAAAGTGTTTGACTAGAGGGTAATAAGGTAAAGTAAGTATATAAGACAAAAATATTTTTTTTTAATGAAGAAAGGAAATGGACAGTAGTAAGTTAAAGTTGATATAAAAAAGTTTCCGTTTTGAGTTTTGCTGCAACGGCCCAAAAAGGAATATGTTGAATATTTACTGGTAAAATCTAATCCAAACATCTCATGATAATAAAATCTACTCACTCTCGCATAATAATTATATTTGTAGTTCATAGTACAATTTAGCTGGGCTCGAGTTACATATATTGAAAATATTTTTTATAAAATCAGTAAATATGAATTATCATTTATATATATGTATAAAACTTTAAATTTAATTATTGTTTGAAATGATCATTTATATATGCATCTTATAATAAAGCATGATCCCTATCTACATTTAGATCTTTTGGATCTGTTTGGATCTTTTGGATCTCATTTTAAAATTGCGGAACACCATTTTTTAGCTTTTTTATTTGTGTTGGTAAAAAAGTTAAAATACATACATGTCATTACTTCTTTTAACCTGTGTGTCTAATTAAATTGTCTGTTTGAAGGTTAAGTTGTATAACCCTCTCATGATGTTGGGGTGCTGGTGCGTTGGCTGTGGGGGGCTCACCTCAGTTACTTTTTTCGATTTAGTTTGCTCTATTTCGTTTTGGTTACTTTTCGTTGTGTTATTAGGTCTGTGTCGTTTGTCTTCTGTTTTGCTATGGTTTTTGTTTTTGTGCTTATGGTTTGTTGATTGCTGATTGGATGGTTTGATGTGTATACTATGGTTCTTGTGGTCTATGCTCCTGTTAGTTCACTATGGTGTCCTGGTACTATTTTATCCAGTTTGGGCGTGTAGGGGTACCTGGTACAAGATTGGATATATATTTTTCCGCCGTAGTGATTTTCATGACCTTCGTCATGATCTTACTTTGCCGTTTAAGGCTAGTATGGGAGAGCCTGATTCCAGCGGCTATAGTTTGGCGTAGCTTCTCCGCTTGTGCGGTTGTTTCCCCGTTAATATCAGGTTAACTTGTGTCTTTGGTCTCTTATGACTTACTCCCTCCATCCAAAGTGGCACTACGTGGGTGAAACGGGACTTACCGCGGCCTCCTTCGCGGCAGCGCCGCGGTAACAACCGCGGAGAGGGCCGCGGTAATTCTCGCAGTAAATAAGCTCGTTGTAGAGGCCTTACCGCGCCCCAAGCCGCAGTACTACCGCGGTCTTACCGCGCCCCGAGTCGCAGTAACTATTTTAAATAATTAAAAAAAGTGAATGAATTCGGATGAATATTCATCCGAATTCATCCACAAAACCCAGAAAAACCCAGAAATTCATCTGAAGAAGAAGAAGAATAGAGAAAGATAGAAGAAGAAGAAGAAGAAGAAGAAGAAGAAGAAGAAGAAGAAGAAAGAAAGAAACAAAGAAAGAAAGAAAGAAAGAAAGAAAGAAAGAAGGAAAAGATGAAGAAAAAATGGGAGAAGAAGAAGAAAGAATGAATGAATGAATGAAAGAAGGAAAAGATGAAGAAAAAAAAGGGAGAAGAAGAAGAAAGAAAGAAACAAGAAAGAAGAAGAAGAAGAAGAAGATGAAGATGAAAACAGGAGAGGAAGAAGAAGTAGATGAAGGATGAAGATGAAGATGAGGGAATATGAAGAGAAAGAAAACGGGAGAAGAAATGAAAAACAAATCTTACTGCGGCCTTACCGTGCAAAGGGCCGTAGTAAAATAATTCTTACCGCGCAAAGGGCCGCGGTAAACTTTGGAAGCGAGCTAGCAGCGAACTTTACCGTGACCGTACCGCGCCGTCGGCCGTGGTAAACGTGGCTCACTACCACTTTACCGCGTCCAACGTTTTGCCGCGGCCTTATGCGCAGTAAAGGCCGCAGTAAAACATGTATCATCGACGTAGTGTGGGTTGTCACAACATCAAAATATTTTTGTCCCAAATGAAATGATATTTTTCCACTTTTGTTTTATTTTAGTCCATATCTACCCTTGCAATGCACTAACTCAAAGGGTCTAGGAAGTGAGATGGGATAGGTTAGAATGAGTTTGGAATAGAGTAATGATGGAAGGTTATGTAAAATGAATTAATGATACGAATCTCCGAGGGCCTCTCCCCACCTCTGAACTCCATGGAACGGCAATAAGGAGAATAATGGCCGATTGTTGGCGGATAGTAGATGCGGCCTCCAATCACCTCCAAGCTATTTTCGGCTTGGCAATAAGAGAAATAATGGACAAGGAAGATGACGGATCTTAACACCTCCGTGCTCAAGTGACAAGGCCATATTGGATATAAATCTTGAGACCAAAAAAGGTGCCCAAGGGTTGAGATCGATGGAAAGGAAGATAAGTGAAAACCATGCTTAAGGAAAAAATCAACTCAAACTCTACATTTTTTGTTCTGATTTACAAATGAAACAAATGGCCATATTTATAGCTAGAGGGGGCAGCCTAAAGCCCTAGAGACTTGCCTAGAAAGTTCCAAATCTAAAATATTACAATTTCCTTAAGTGAACAAAAGGTAACTCCCAAGCAACTTCCTAACTTGCTCTCTAAGTAATTTCCAAGCAACTTCCTCTCCAAGTAACTTCCACGAAGGTTCCCAATGTGCTCAAACTCCATGATTTTTCCTTCAAGTTTTGAACCTTGTCCAAGTAGAGTCATGTAGTTTGAATTTGCTTCTAGGTTCCAATTGAATTTGAAGTTGATAACAATGGCCATGGCGACGACGACTGGAGAGGTAAAATCTATGACTGGGTTCAATTTGTAGGTTCCTAGGTATGTTTAGTGAGTCAATTTAAGCTAACAATAGGAATGGAAGTTTTACCGGCGGCAGTGGGAGAAGACGAGGACGACAAGTGATTCCGGTTGGATGGGCGGAGAAGAAGATTGTCAATTTTGGAAAATCGGTTGCAGACGAGGATGTCTGGTGGTTAGTAGCTCATAAAGGAGGTCAACAAGGCGGATCTGATGGGAGGCTAGTTCCGGTGGGATACAAACTTATGTTTCTTTCTTTGCAAATGTGTGCATCTGGATGTAATAATATGTATTCATCTGGAGTACAATTTAACGTCCGTTGCATACAAATGAACTTTCATTCCATACAATTACTATTATTTTTACCATTTTTCTTGTAATTTTCAAAATAAACAACTTTTTACAAAAATATTTACAAAACTCAAATATACTCGATTCTTGCATTACAATTTAGTATCAATTTAATATAAATGAATTTATAATACATACAATAACTTTTTATATGCACATTTATTGTAGTTTCCAAATTAATTGAAACGGAGTATATATTTACTTTACAAAAGAACCACAAGACTAAAGTACATTATATTCATCTATTATTTTAGACACTCATGTTTATTATTTTAGACACTTATGCATTATCTTTCTGACATTGCATGTTTTTCATACATTTTCATAAACTTCTTCAGACATTTTAATTTATTATTTTAGATACTTCTATCTATTAGTTTAGACATTTCTACGTCATTTTTTAGACATTTTCATTTGTTATTTTAGATACTTCTATCTATTATTTCAGAGACTTCTACATCTTTTTTTAAACATTTTCATCTATTATTTTAGACATTTCTACATCATCTTTATGACATTATTGTGATTACCGGAAACATATGTATCTTGTAAGACCACCCTTAATTTCCACACTTCCTTAATAAAGGGCCTACCATTAACACACCCCTACACTCACCGCCACCTAAACAAAATAAAATTCTAACATGTACAACTTTTACTTAAGCAGGAAACGATGCTTTCTGACCCAACTCCACCAAAAGAAACCAGTAGTGAAGCTACAACATCATCATCTGTGAATATGCATGAGTTCCCCAACAAAAGTATCAACAGGCAAATCGTAGTGGTCTCTACTCTTGTTGCCCTTGGCCTTTTTGTTTCCACAAGATTAGATTTTGGCGTTTCATTGAAGGACTTTTCTGCTACAGCTTTGCCATATGAACATGTTTCATCTTTATCCAATTTTGATGATGAGTCAGGAGGCCTTGATGAAGACATTGGTGGAAGCGATTATGAGATTAGTGGAAGTGATGATGAGATCGGAGACGGCGGCAATGAGATCTGAGACTACAATGATGAGATTGAAGGACGGTGATGAGATCAGGGACGACAATGATGAGATTGAAGGCTGCGACCATGAGATTGGCGGTGAAGGATGCATGTTAGGGGATTACAGAGAGAAGGGTATATTTGTTCATTCAAATCATTATGGTGTTTAGGCTGGGCAAATGTTTACTCCACTAATGTTGGCTACTATGTGTAGGTACATATGTGTACCATATAAGAACTATATTTATCATTAGTGGATAAAACTGCTAGTTGTTTTAACATTATCTAACTAATTTAATTAATTATAAATTTTAAAGACTAAAATATCCTTCCTAATTAGGCCTTTACATAAATAATACAACTAGTTGTTTTTATAACTAGTTGGTAAATAGAGCCAGTAAAAAAATTTAAAAAAACGAATCCCTACAAAATAGCCGCATTATATTACATTATAGAATATAGCATTTGCATTATACAATATAACATTTGTCAAGGGTTATGAATAATGTTTTTTTGTCATTTTTCGTTTCTTTTTTCTTTTTGTTTATTTTAGTTACAAATTAACTTACATGTACCCTTTTCTTTTTATTATTTATGCATATTGGTCGAGTAAAATCCATCGACGGTCCTACTTTTTATGTTTTTGATCTATTATGGTCCCGTTTTAAGTTTTTGCCATATTTCAGTCCTAAATTTTGAATTCTTGACCTAATCGAATCCTTTCCGTCCAGATTCGCCGTTAAAGAGGACGGAATGAGTAAAATCCGTCGGCGGTCCTGTTTTTATGTTTTTGACCTATTATGGTCTCGTTTTAAGTTTTTGCCTCATTTCAGTCCTAAATTTTTAATTCTAGACTCGAACCCAAAAATAAGAAAACTCGATCCCAACCCGAACCCGAATAACCTGACCTGAACCCAACCCAACCCGAAAATAGATAAACTCGATCTCAACCCGAACCCGAATAACCCGACATGAACCCGACCCAACCCGCTCGATTGACATCCCTACCCCTACATATTTAAAAGGTTTTTGAGGAAAAGCCCCACCTTGGTGTGTGTGTGTATCTTGTTCTCTTTTGCAGTTGTCCGATTTGTCCCACTGTTTTAAGTGTGAAAAAAGAAAACCATTAGATCATTCAAAGCAACGAAATTCACTTGCAAAACAACCATGTCAACTTAACAACAACCCCTCCAAAACGGTCCCCCCAACATAACATCAACATGCACTCCACCAACCAAATTCAATACCCCACCAACCGATTTTTTTTGACATAAACACAACTACCCGAATATGATACAGTACCAAAAATAAATGTGTGAGTGAGAATAATAAAAAACACAAGAAAACCATATCCACCAATGTCTAGGTTTGCCAGATTCAAAACTCACCCAATCAGCACAATGAACAAGTAAAATAACATACATGTTTTCTTCCATCTACACAAAGTCTCACAAACTCATAAGTGTCTTTTGTAGAGAGAATCAAATCGTTTCTGAAATTGATTCTTACACCCCCACCACCACTGTCGTCTTCTGGCACTAACCTTTCTCTCACTTGGGAAAAATAGAAGTCACCTATGTTGATTCTTGTCTGTCCACCCTTAACCCATTTCTATATTTCCCGCCAGCTACATCCACGTGTTAAAGTCCGCCAGCCACATCATCAAAAAATGAACGGAATGATGAGTTCAGTACAATCTGAGGAGTTCAGGGGGTGATTCGGCCCGTTAAATAGATCAATGGCCGAGTCGTGACGATTCGAATAGTTTAGTGGTTTATTTGTGTTTTTTGCCAATTGTTTAGTTTTAAAAATATTGAGGTGTGTTATCGCAATTAACAGAGGAGTAAAATAGATATTTTACACTATTCTGTCCACTTTAACGGTGAAGCTGGACGGAAAGGACTCGATTGGGTCAAGATTTACGCATATTGGTCCCTAAATCTTTTATTTTTGGTTGTATAAACACAGACCTATCAACGCAGTGGTAGGACTGAAACAAACTTTTTAATTATTTGTGCACATTTGTCCCTCAATCTTTAATTTTTACAAAAAAAATCTTGTGATTGTATTTTTACTTTTAATTGTAGAATAACTTACATGTACACCTTTAACTTTTATAATATTTGCACATTGGTCCGTTAATCTTTAATTTTACACAAAAAATACGTTTTTCCATGTATGTGTTTTTCCTTTTAGTTGCAGAATAACTTACATATACCCCTTTATTTTTATGATTTTTGCACATTGGTCCTTCAATCTTTAATTTTTACACAAAAAAATAATGTTTTCTCATGTTTGTGTTTTTACTTTTAGTTGTAGAATAACTTTCATGTACCTTTAGTTTTATGACGTTTGCACATTGGTCTATCAATTTTAATTTTTTACACAAAAAATATGCTTTCCCATGTTTATATTTTCTTTTAGTTTTACAATAACGTACATCTATCCCTTTATTTTTATGATTTGTATACATTGGTCCCTCAATCTTTAATTTTTACACAAAAAACATTATTTCCCATTTTGTTTGTACGTTATCATGTGCACAACTTTTATTCTAACCATTTATTTTTAGGGCAAATTACCTATTACTCCCCTAAACTATGATGACTCAATCACTTTAGTCCATGAATTATATTTCGTTCCAAATCAGTCCCTGAACTATGCAACGTTAATCACTTTACCCCTTTGAGTGTTAGTTGACCTTAGGAAAAATATCTATTATGATCCTAATTTTTTTTCCAATCTATACTTAAACACCCTAAACCTGTTAGATCTATCAAAAAAACACTCATGTCCCCAACAACCTTTCTTCGTGTCTACCACCCTACTACATTACTGTCTCGTTGTCACTACTTCCCCTCCATTTTTTAAATTTTCACATGCATTTAAAACTTCAAATTTATACAAATATAACCCTAAACCGTTAAGTAATTGAATGTTAAGCTCACCGACGCCGAGTTACTGAGTCGAATGACTAAAGTGCTAGGATTTACGTAGTTCGGGGACTGAATGAGAACAAATTTTAGTTCAGAGACTAAAGTGAGTAAGTTAACATAGTTCAGAGAAGTATATGTATTTGGCCTTATTTTTATGATTTGTACATATTAATCTAATAATCTAAGATATTTTTAGCTGAATATAATGAGTAGTTCTTTTACTTCTATAAACGTTAAAATACTTTCCTCAATATTTATGTGTACAACTTTTCAAGAATCCTACTATACTTTATTAAAATTTTGCAAACATACCCGACGTTCCAAATTTTTTTAATTGCGTAAAAAGTCGTTTTCCTTTACAATATTTGCATATAAACCTTAAATACCTAGCATTTTAATTTTTTTTAATTATTCCCGCCACGCAGTGCAGGTTCTAAAAGTAAACTAGTTTGAACTAATTACAGACTTACAGTTGACTACGAAAAAAAAACAACAGAACAGAAAATGAAACTAAACTAACGCTGTTTTTGACGGAAAACGGCCAAGGCACATTGTTGAATTTGGCCTAGTTGAACTACTATAATTTGGAGCCTGCGGGCCTGGAAAAGGTTTGGGCCAAAGCCCAACCCAAACTCCAGACGAGATCCGTGAGCGAGTCCCATCCGAGAAACTCTGAAAATGTAAATTTGGCACCCAACCAGACCAGAGCTCAGCTCAATTCCAAAGATTTCCAACAATCATCGGCTTGATGGCGGCGTGCCGAACCAAGTTTATTCTCCGGTGCGGCTCCGATACGCCGCGTTTCACTCACGCAAGCTGCCACCACCGCTCCTCCTTAAACCCTACCAACCCATTCACTCTCTCGCTTTCGCTCTCGCTCAATCTCCCTCCTCACAGAGTACAGTACTATCCAAGATTCAGTCTTTCATTTCCCTTTCTCCGGTTGACCCGGTTTCCTGATTCGGGCTTAATCATCGGAAACACTTCAGGTCTCTTGTTACAGGTCCCTCCGGCGCCGTCCGCTCACCGTCAGGGCTCACATGGCCACCGAGGAGAAACCCATTTCGGAAGATAGGATGTTGGTCAGCTTCTACTTCACTGTCTTTTTTTATTTGGGCTTCGAAACGACGCTGTTTTGTGACTTTGGCATGCTTGGTTCTGTTTTGTTTCAGGTGTTCGTGCCTCCACACCCGTTGATCAAGCATTGGGTTTCGGTCTTGAGGAACGAGCAGACTCCTTGTCCCATTTTCAGTGAGTCTTCTTTACTTTCTCTTATTATTGCTTGGTGTCGAGAAGCAAAAAAAGAGGAATTTGCTGTGATCTTCTGAGCCCTGAATGGGAGGTTCATGCTTGATAGATGGTCTTGAATGGGAGGTTCTTGTTTTTTCAGTTTTGGAGTATGTACTCTTACCATTTTACGTCGGATTTGTTGTAAGGGAATGCTATGGCGGAATTAGGGAGGCTGCTTTTGTATGAAGCCTCAAGAGACTGGCTGGTATGTCTTGATCTTTGTGTGTGTGTGTGTGTGTGTGTTAATACCAGGTCAAGCATTTCTCTCTTTATTTGCCTTGGTTATGGTTGAGTTAATGTTTACAGCTCTCTCTCTCTCTCTCTCTCTCTCTCTCTCTCTCTCTCTCTCTGTTTAGCCAATTGTTGCAGGCGAAATACAGTCACCGATGGGAGTTGCCTCAGTAGAATTTGTAGACCCAAGAGATCCTGTGGCGGTCAGTTTCTTGAAGCATCTTTCAAGTTTTTCGGTTTAGGGTTTGCTTGGTTGCCATTTTATAGTAGCTCTTTTTTTTTCGGCCGTCATTCTGCTGTCTTTTCTCACACAATGAGAATAATATACCAATGCGTTTCATTCAGCTTTAACCAGTCTGTTCTTCAGGTTGTTCCAATTTTGAGAGCTGGGCTGGCTCTTGCAGAACATGCAACATCAATCTTGCCAGCAACAAAAACATATCATTTGGGTAAAGTTCACTTACGAATTACGATATGGTTAATGGCTGACAGATGCATAGATATGATTACTTTCTTCAGATTGCCGTGCTTACGCGAGCTCTATGGATTCCATTTCCCCGATAAAAGTTGTTTAATTTGGGGGAAAATAATCTTTATGTATCTATGACTAGGTCTGCAGCCTTCCCAAGCATTGTTCTTAGAAGCATAAAGATTCAGTTGTTTTTTTTATATATTTGTACAGCTTCATCTTTTTCCCTTTCTATAAGAAGTTAGTATGCTTGTCCCCCAACTCCCCTGTTCTTTCTGTTGTCCACAAAAATAACTTTAGGCAGTGGGTCATCCTGATCTACGATTGATCAGAATTGTACTCTTTAATCTCTTGTTATTTTTGAAATGCAGGGATAAGCAGGGATGAGGAGACGCTTTTGCCAACTGTATATTTGAATAAGTAAGCATTAATTAGGAGATTTAAGTTGCGTGCTTTTTCTCTGTATTATTATTAGTGAGGCATTTTCTTTCCCCAAGACCTGCTATTTATGTTCTATCTGTTAGAGCATCTCCAACAGACTCTCCATTTTATTGGATTGCTCAATTTTGGAGAATTTTGGATCATTTTTTGGTCCAACAACCTCTCCATCTGACTCCCCAAAATGGAGAGGGGAGTAAAAAAGCGAGAGACTCGCCATATATGCAGAACTCGCCAAATTTTGGCTAGTCTGTGTTATTAATGTATTCACTTTTTGAAGTCTCTCTCATCACTATCTAGCCAATCTCAGCCACACCCTTCCACAATTCATTCTTCCTATCACCATCAATGTCAAAAGAAATTGACCCCACCCAGCTAAACAACAAAATCCTTCTCACAATTAATTAATTATTAATTAAAAATGTAGAATATTTATTATTATAATAAATGTATTAAATGCATGATTCTCCAAAATGAAGAAACTGTTGGAGTTGGAGCATTTTGTTTTTGGAGAATATGGTTTTTGCTTCTCCATTTGGAGAAAATTATGGAGATGCTCTTAGAATTCAGATCCCCAAATGATCTGGCGTTTTATGTTTTTATTTTTATTTTGTTAGCCTTCTGTACTTATGTATTCATGTGCTGTATAGGTTGCCTGAAAAATTTCCCCAAGGGTCCAGAGTTTTTGTTGTGGATCCTATGTTGGCTACAGGTACTGTTTCCTAGTAGCTAAGAAAATTTCATGTTATGATGATGCTTTCTTGTTAGTAAATCTAGATGAACTGTTCTGTTTTAAGTATGTATCAGCTTCTTTGTCTTCCAAGTTCCACCATGTCTGTTCGTTTCCTTACCTTCTGAGTTCTGCTGCAACATATGACATGTGACCTGTTAATGTGTGGTGGCTGTATAAATCATTTTGAACTTTTAACATAAAAGAAAGTGACAGAACTGGATCAACTGATCGTAGGCGTGTGAAAGATGTGATATAGTGTCTGATCATGGTGGGATCGAACCTACTTTTATGCTTGCAGTGACTACAGATGTCGGAGCTATGGTGACATCATAATTATCTGATTATTTAAGCTAGTGTAGGCAAGTATCTGTATCATTTTGGAGCTAGTGGAGCTGTGAGGATCTCTTCCTCCCTTAAGCAAGGTCTACACTAGGACCCATATCAGGGAGGTTTTACCTTGGCCTCCCTATCCCTTCACCCCAATAAGAAAAAAATAATAATAAATAAAGAACGGAGTTGATGCTTTCATTCATTTTACACTGTAGTGTTGAGGTTGATGACTAGTAGAGCTGTTAAAATGGATAGTTTTGGTAGTGCAGTATGATCATCTGCGATCTGCTTTCAGGTGGCACACTAGTGGCGGCCCTTGACCTTCTAAAAGAACGTGGGCTTGAAAACAAGCAGATCAAAGTTGTATGTAGCATAATCCTCTTAAATCTTTGGAAACTTGTTATGAATTTCTATCTCGGTCTGTGAATTGCTTTCTTCATTCTTTTACATAAGCGTGTGGCTTCTAGTGGGTAATGAGTGCGTAATTTGATGTAGTAGGCATTTGGTTTTGAATCTGGAAAAGTTTTGCATTTTTCTCTTTCAATTGTAGTTGACTTAAGAATATGAAAAACTTTTCCTTTTCCCCAAAAAGTTGAAGTATCTGTGTTAAAATGAGAGACTTTCTTCAAGATCTTTCGACTTTACCTGATGACTTGTCCAGAGTTAAGGGGAAAAAAAGTTTTGCAAGACATTGACACAAGCCAGACATTCAAACTTTGATCAAATTGTAAAAAAGTTAAAGAAAAATGGGAACTTTTCCATATCTGGACTATAGTCTCGAAAGGAGAACTCATCTTGTTTATGTAATGGATTTATGAATCAGTTATGCTTAAAACATTTAGCTCATGCGTAAACTAATGACATTGTTGCATCAGATATCTGCAGTTGCTGCACCTCCTGCTCTTAAGAAGCTCAGCGAGAATTTCCCTGGGTAATTAGATCTTTGGCTCAGAATTCAGGCCATACTGAATCCAAATTCTCTCATCTGAAACCGTAACAACCCTTGTTCTCGATTATGCATGCAGGCTTCATGTGTACACTGGAATAATTGACCCCATTGTCAATGAAAAAGGGTAGGTCTTCCATGCGCCTTTACATCAGAAAACCAAAGAGCTGGGAGTCATATTAAATCAGCTTCTTTCATTTTAAACAAACGGTGCTTGCTTGCAGGTTTATAGTTCCTGGACTTGGAGATGCTGGAGATCGCAGCTACGGTACATAATAGCGAAAATACCACAGAAGAGTCGATCATATTCAATTTTTTTCGTTTGCTGAGCTCTGGTTAGTATTTTTGCTGCAATTTTCTGTTCTTAATTTCCACAAATCCTCAGTTTCAGAAGTATGTTCCCAAGTGTTATGCAACTGAAACTGTTATTGATAAGTCAGTGTTTGTAAATTTGTAAACTTAAACGCAAGTGTGGAAGAAGAAGAAGAAATGGTACCCTTGTGCGCTTATTGGTATTTTTCATAGACCATGATGAGTATAAAAGAAATGAATGTTGAGTAAAAGAGGATTAACATTTTGAACAAGTAAAATATATGAACATTGAACAACAAAGATAAACACTATGTACGACGTAGGAAACAACTTAAACATCCAAGTAAGACATGCACGCCTTATCTTGTTCTCCTTCACAGTTTGGAATGGTGATGTTTTCATTAACAAGCTCCTCCTCCGAATCCGCCACCTACATGTCCATGGCCACCCCCATCATGATGGTGGTGGTGGCCACCCCCATCATGATGATGGTGGTGGTGGCCATGGTGGTGGCCACCCCCATCATGATGTTGATGGTGGTGGTGGTGATGGTGGTTGTCTCCAGTATCAGGCTCGCCGCTTTCTAAATCTCCAGCATCACCGCCACCTCTATCTCCATGGCCATCACCATCATTAAGTCCATAGCTTAAGCGAATTACACAACTCATAACAAAAGTCAGTGCTGCCACTGAGAAGAAAACTATCGGTATGATTATAAAAATGTCCATCGACTCAATTGGAAAATCAAACTCTACCCTCAAGCCAAGTATTGGAGTAATTCACTTCTTTATTACCATACACCTTTAATACTACATAGTAGTAGTAGTAATAGTATTTAAAGGTTGGAGGACAATTCAAGTATCCAAAAACAAATACAAGACAATACTTGTACGACACGGAATTAGTTGACATCTGAGAATAGTCAAAGTCGAGCCGACGCGGTATTTATTCATCGAGGTTGACACGTTCTGTATCTTTAACGTTCACTTGTTACAATAACTAGTTCTAGTTAGGCGCTTCGCCCCGAGAATTGGTGGTAGTACGTTAATTAGATTTTCATAAGAAAAAGCTCATGATTTTACAATGGTGTTCATACAGTTACAACTTTGTCACGTAATGATCATTGAACTTTTTATCCGGTTAAATAAATCACTGAATTTTTCGACTCGTCACGAATCAGTTACTGAACTTTTTATCAAACCGAATAAACAATTGAATTTTTGAAATCGTACCAATTTTGCCAATTGGTTTGATTTTTCGGTGATATGAAAAATGAAAAAAAAATGAGGTGGATTGAGAAAGAAGTTAAACCTAAAGTGTCATTAAGTGTTTGATTAAAAATACGTTAAGAGAATATCATGTCACTTTCCTTCAACCTAACCACGCTGACTTCCATATGGTATTCCTATAACATGTTTTTTTAAAAGCCAACACTCCGAGAAACTTTAGGTTTAACTTTTTTCTCAACCCATGTCATTTTTCATTTGCCATATCAATGAAAAATTAAACTGAGTGACTAAATTGGTACAATTTTAAAAGTTCAATGGTTTATTTCGCCGGATAAAAAATTCGTAACTGATTTGTGATGAGTTGGAAAGTTTAGTGATTGATTCGGCTAAATAAAAAATTCAGTGACCGATCGTGATAAATTGAAAAGTTCATGTTTTTCTGTGCTTTGTGCAAGAAAACCCTCAAGTATGGGGAAAAAAGGATAGATGTAGTAATTGATTGTACAGATGAGATGAGGTGGCATTCACATGAGATTTTATAGTCTTTAATATATTTAACTTCCAAGTTTACTAACTTAATCATTTTTTTAAAATACAGCAATAAATATGAATACTCCTATCAAGTTATCAATTGTATATAAAAACTCAATATAATAAGAACAAAATTATTGAAACGATGAAAATTAAAGTTGCCTCTTTTTTTTCTGATGAAAAAGTTGCAATTTTCTAAGACAAAGGAAGTGATAGTGCTGCCAGCAAAAAGAAAAGGCACTTCTTTCCAACTTGGTTATACAGAATTAACATGAAAACAGCAACAAGAAGGCTGGCCATCTCTTAACAGAGCTAGAACCTACATAGCGGTTGCTCAGAAAATGGAAGCATGTTTCAGTATTCTATGTAGTATTTCCTAGAAGCTCCTGCCACCTTTATGCTCAAGTGGCTTGTGTAAACGGAACTTTTTCTACAACTGATATGAAAAATTGCAACATTCTGCTTTACAGAAGGAAGGTTGAGCCACATTTATGTCCTCGGTACATCCGCAGTGTTCATTGGCGATGCTCAGAGTGTACCCATCTTGAGGAAACCTGTTGGAAGATACGGCAACAGGTAATAATGTTGAGCACCAAACATACCTCACCTGGAGAGAAGTAACAGAAATCAGAAAGCAGTGATGGAGCAAAAACATAATCGAGTTGGAAGCTAGCGAAAATCAAGCGCATGATAAAACATTCAACAAGAAAGAATCAAATTGGAAAATTGAACAGAGGAGAAAGTCCTTAGAGAGACAAGCTTACAACATCTATCTCATTGATGTACAAAACACCAAGCAACCAATTAGTTTCCTATCTGAAATCCTTTCTTTTCCTCTCTTTGTGTAAAGGAGTTGCAAGTTATCAGAACCTCAAACACCAAACGGAACCAGAGATTGAGTGGAGAATCCGTGGTTTATCTATGTCTTTAGCCCTTTATTTCTGAAATTAGGCATACTGCTTTGTCCAGATGACAAATGGTAGAATAGACAATTTTCTGTTTATCTATGTTCTACTTCTACATAACGGAAACAGAAAATTTGGACTAATCACTAATGGCTGCTAAACAAAAGAGCAGGTGGAGTACCTCAGATCCTACAGAGCATGGGAGTTACAATTCACTATAATTGCGCCATACAGCACGAAATTCCTCTCGGAAAGTGTTGAGACGAGCCTTCAAGTTGGGGGTTCTAAAACTTGCGTGAAGAATGGTGCCTGTGCCAGACAAGGTAAAATTAAGAAACATGTGAAAGAGCTCAAAGATTGAATTTAAAATAACAGCATAGACAGGGAGGTGTACCAAGGAGTCCAATTGCAAGTGCCCAAAGAACAGTTAGCAGACCACATGAAACATACCAAAGAATGAAACTTGCTACAAAAGAAGAACGGAGAAAAATTGAAAGACATCAGTTGCATTTCAAACTAAAAAGAACATCAGATTCATTATTTACTTTGAAACATAATGAGAATGTCCATCTCAGATCCATTTAATACCTGGAACAAATAACATGACAAACACCAACCGAGGCCGGCCACATATATAAATTGCTCTTTTAGCTGATGAACGGCCCCGGATGACAGGCCTGTAATAAAATAAAATTAAAAACAGTGAATATACAAAAAAGCAAATGTTATAAGCTGGAGCATGGTATAAAGAATAAGCTTACGTGAGGGGAGGTCGCATTTTTGCTGCCAGATGTGGAGAAAATTGCCTCACAGTTCTTGTCACCTTCTCACTGAAAGTGCTCGCAAAACTATAGAAAAAAACTATTTCTTAGAAAACACAAGATGTTCAAAAAAATGCATCACTAGTTAAAAAGAATGACTTTTAAAGAGGCAGATTTGACTAAAACATGAGACTTTCTACAGTCCCACGACTCCAATTCAAATGACAAACAATGGTGTTCTCACTTCACGCAAAGACATAATGCAAAAGAAAACACTTACTAATGAAATACTTCATCAAATCTATACAAAGTCATACATTGCTGGTACTAACTATGAGTCTGAACATGACTCAGATGGGTTGCCTACCCAGTTTACCCGGAAGTTTGAGTAAAATATGACTAAAGTAATGTTAAAAACTAAAAGTACCCTGTTCAAGCTACCTGTCATTCAGAAATGCAATGCTGAGAGCTGTCAGAAGAGCAGCAACAAGAGCAAGTGGCCTTGTAAGGAAACCCAGCGCTGTGGAAAAGAACCAAATTCAATGTTAGGATTCAACATGTACCGAGGGAAAAGCACCAATAATTCAAAATATGACAATAACTTACCAAGAATGAGAACGATCATGATGAAGTAGTTGGTTCTGTAGCTGAAAAGATGGAGTTGTGTGGCTAGATTAGAGCGTGCTAAAACAACAGGACTCATCCAAATGATTTCTATGAGGAACAGAAACTTTGACTAAACGGGCACAAAAACTGACAGATGATAATCTGCTCCCAGTATACCAAATGCCTTCTCCTACGAATAGAAACTACGAGCAACATAGGCAAGAACACGGATTACACAAAAAAGAAGTCCACGACACGAAATCAACGCGACTTAAGCTAGCAATCAAGAGACAGCAAACCAAAATCGACAAACTAAACGAGACTATTTGCAGCTGTGTTTGCAGCAGAATTGATTCAATACTTCGATTATGATGAATTCCTAAGTTTCTTATGTTTAAGCAGTTATGGATCTTCCAGAACTCCAGAGAGCCAAATAAGTCAATCGCAAAACCAGATTCCGTTCTAACTCCTCATGTCAAGATGAAGAAAGCGAAAACGAAAATACAAAAACAAATTGATGAGGATCTCGAGAAGTACTAGTAGAAATTGCACTTGAGGCGGCTGTTCCACTTGGCGTACGAGCGTGGAACGGTGAACCTGGAAAAGAACTCTGATAGAGGCCTCGGCGGGGCCGACCATTCGACTTCCCGGAGCGCGTCGAGAAGATCCTCCGCCGTTACGGTACCCCAATCCATCGACGCCGCCGCGAAAATGACAGAGCGGAACGCCCTGGAACAAGTAGAGAAGGAGGAAGGACGAAAGCCTTGGTAGAAAGAATCGGGAGGAGAGAATTCCAATGGAGGTTTGCTTGTATCTCGAGTCTGCAAATCTGTAAAAAGTAATGATTGTTTCCAAGTTTTGAATCGATACAAAACAAAATGTCTGAGCCCGGGTTCGAACCGGGGACCTCTAGTGTGTGAGACTAGCGTGATAACCAACTACACCACCCAGACAATTGCTTTAGATTTTTGATATTTTACTTGTGACGTCAAATGATTTACTACATAAAATGGATAAGTTTTCGATGAAATGTTTTTTTTCCCACAATCACTTTTCACGTTTAATAGAAAGATTTTTGTGGACTTTATCCAATTAATATTACTTTTACGATAAATTCGTAGAGTCTTCTATTCATAGAAAGCTACTGGTGAAAAAGAAAAAAAAAACATTTCCAACGATGGGTGTTTAAAAAATTAATCCAAACTTCTTTTTTTTTTCAAAATTTATGCTCTATAACATTACTTTACAGACCATCTATCTTCATATATTTGTAAGTAGGAGAATGTTGTTTCTTATTTTGGTGATGTGTCACTGCATCTGCATATGTGGCTGAGATCTCTTTTACTTTCCATGACACACACACCCTTGTGCATCAAAAGATTTACGTTAAACAACACAAGTAACTACTTATAATATTATCCCAGATTACGTTATGAGACATATTTAGACAGTTCTTCGCCATGCACGGAACACACAAACACGTAAAAAGTTAAGCAGATCACTGGTAAGCTATAGTGACAGAAAGAAGAAGATCAGAGGCAGAGCAGACATGGATCTGAAAGATGGAGCAGAACGGATCATCGATCCTTCAAATACTAAGGGTGGATGGAGATCCATCAAGTACATTCTCGGTATATGATGACGATGATGATGATGATGATGATGATGACGATTTCCATTGATATAAACTAATTAAAAACTTTTCAGATCGATTAATTGATCGACTCTTTTGATCTCTGAGCGACTCGAGATTGAATATCTGATCAATTGTTAAATCATTCATTCAGGGAACGAGACGTTCGAGAAGTTGGCGTCGATGAGCTTGATCGGAAACATATCGGTTTATCTCAAGACCAAATATAATATGGACGGGATTTCTGTGGTTAACGTTGTCACTATTTGGCTCGGCTGCTCCAACCTCACCGCCATCGCCGGAGCTTTGGTCGCAGATGCTTGGCTCGGCAGGTTTATGACGTTGCTCCTCGGCTCCATCTCTTCCTTTCTGGTGATCATCGCACTACCTTAATGCACTCCATCTGTTTGGTTAAATTCCTCTGTAAACAGGAAAATAAAGTTACTGGAATTTTCAAATTGTTGTGACTGTACACATTTGGAAAAATGGACTACATATCTTACACAAACCAGTAATTAAATTGGTGATACAAGCTCCAAACCAAAAGAAACCAACTTAGTGTCGTATATCTTGCTTAAACCAAAAGAAACCATGACTTGGGTTTCACGCATAACTATTGATATGAACTTTGATGCGTATAAAGAATAGATTTTGAAGTCACATAAATTCTAATTACTGCTTCCTGCTTCTTTTCCAAAGGGCATGGGTATCATGACCTTAACTGCAGCTGTACCAGGATTAAGACCGCCACCCTGCATAGACGAAACAAACTGCATTGAGCCACAACATTGGCATTTAGCTGTGTTGTACCTTGGTCTAACATTGCTTGCTATAGGATCCGGAGGCATTAGACCATGTAATATTGCTTTCGGTGCAGACCAGTTCGACACCCAGACTGAGAAAGGGAGAGCACAGTTGGAGGCATTCTTCAATTGGTGGTACTTCTCGTTCACCGTAGCCCTGGTTATAGCACTCACTGTTGTTGTCTATGTCCAAACAAATATCAGCTGGTTTATCGGTTTCGCGATCCCAACTGCATGCCTCTTCATTTCCATCATCATTTTCTTAATAGGCCATCACACTTACATTATCACAAAGCCACTAGGGAGCAGTTTTGTTGAACTGACAAAGGTGGTGACAGCAGCGTGCAGGAGGCACAATTTAACTGTTAAGGGTCACTCCTTTTATGATCCTCCACTAGAGCCAGGGTCTGAGGTTGTTAAACTTCAAAGGACTGAAAGGTTTAAATTTCTTGACAAAGCTGCTATAATTGCTGACAAGTCTGAGTTGGATAAGATGGGCATCCCTTACAATGAGTGGAGACTATGCAGTATTCAACAAGTTGAAAGCTTGAAGTTGTTGTTATCAATGTTGCCTGTTTGGGTGGCTGGAATAGGTTGTTTCGTTGCCATGGATCAACAGAACACTCTTGGGATTCTTGAAGCAATTCAGACATCCAAAACACTTGGATCCCATGGTTTCAAGATCCCTCCAGGTTGGATGGGGCTCTCCTCCATGATTGCTCTTGCCATATGGATATTCATCTACGAGCAAATCTGGGTGCCGCAGGCCAGAAAGTTCACAGGGAAGAACAAAAGGTTGCCAATGTCATACAGAATCAACATCGGAATTCTGCTGTCGATTGCCTGCTGCGTCGTGTCCGGCCTTGTTGAGCAGAAACGCAGAGACGAGGCTCTGAAGCAGGGGACTTTCGAGTCACCGATGAGCATTCTCATGTTGCTGCCTCAATTTGCTTTGTCAGGTTTGGTTGAAGCTTTCGCAGCTGTTGCACTTATGGAATTCTTATCCACAAGACTGCCGGACTCAATGAGGACCATCGGCGGAGCCATCTTCTTCCTCACTCTGTCTGTTGCTAGCTATCTGAACTCCATTCTGGTCAACATTTCGCACAAGTTAAGCAGCCAAGGTGGGAAGAGTCCATGGCTGGGTGGTCACGACCTGAACAAGGACAAGCTTGAACGATTCTATTACCTCATCGCTGGACTGGGAGCTCTCGACTTGATTTACTTCAATCTTGTTGCTAAGCCGTATTTGGTAACCAATGGTGATTTACATAAGAGAGTATCTGAGGATGAGAAGAGCAAAGAAGAGAAAATGTTGGAGAAGGCTTAGAGGATTCAATCAATTTGAACTTTGAAGCCGGGTTTTGTCTCTATGGTTGATTGGTTGCAGCTTTTCTTCCTGGCCAAGTAAACCAGGTTACGTATGTATCGATGAAAGTTCTTAGGAAACTTTGTTTATGGGCGTTGAAGGCTAGCTTAAAATTGCAAGCAAAAAGTAAAGGGCCTTTTTGAGCCGAAAATGTGTTGACGCTGGGCTTTAGTCCATCAACATTGCTTGGATGAATGAGCCCGAAATTTTAGTGGTTTTATTTTTTGTACTTTTTGCCAGGAAATATTTTGGTGAGAGATAAATTGAATTGATGGATTTTTATGATTTTTTTATTTTTCTTTTAATTTTGTAATAATACAAGCCTAATAATGTAAGTATAAATACTACTCCTCCGTCCCTAAAAAGTTGAACGCATTTTCTTTTTGGACTGTCCCAGAAAAATTGATCATTTTTCTTAAAAGGAAATTTCTCACTCTCAAAGTTACTAAATTATCCCCACTTTATCTTTACTTTTTCTATCTCATTTTTGTGTACTTTCAATCAATGAACAATTAAGTAAACTTATTAAAAATTTTATATTCATCTTAATCTCCGCGCCCTATCAAATCCTTTTACGTTACTATTCTAGTTGTGAAACATATTCATTAATGGAGTAATAATGAGTGGAGATCACCCCGAAATTGTGCATCATCTGGGTGTCAGTCAGTTGGCCAGGAGCAGAGATTTGCATACGCTTGCTGGCGTCAATCAAAAGGTGAGTGAGTGAAGTAATAGCAGCAATCAACTCCCAGCTTTACTTACCATTCCATGAACGAACGGAACAATGGATGGACTAATTACCAAATATCTCCTAACCTTTGCTTCAAAACTCAAATTAGTCATTCCACTTTACTAACAAGTCAAAAAAACATACCACACTTAATTTTGTCGGTCTAACACAACCAAAGTACTACGATTAAGACTGATCTAATTGGTGATAAGATGCCCGACCTAACTGCCGCTTCTCATCACTTCTCTTATTCTCTTCTCGGTGGACCATTCCACACTTACAACCGGATTAAAATCCAAGTAAGGTCATTAAAGTCAACTAATTAAAGTGATTTGCTTTTCAGCTGACCTAATTAATTAAAGTGATAATCAGCGACACCAAAAGTTGCACCAAAAATCTTGATAGTCTGTTTCGATCACAAACGGGAACTTGATTAAATATATGTGCAGAATATTAATTAGTAATATAAAGATGGTAGATAAATATGCAGATTAATATCATCAGTAAAGGTGAGAAATTAATTTGGAATAAGAAAAAATAAGGACAAATTAAGTTAGTTTAAAAAAAACTCTTGAAGGTAACAACATAAGGGCTATGAAGGAGAAAAACTCGTAAACTCAATCCACTTCGATCCAATTTTTTAATCATACACTTCATATAAATTTTCAAAAAAACACCAATTTTATTGAAATTTTAAGGGTAATATGTTAAAGGGTAAAATTATAAAAGTTTTAAGTTGCAAATTAGAACATTAACCCATAAGTGTAACGGTAAAAAATAAAAATGATAATGACAATGGTTTATGGAAGAGAAGATTATGAGAGATTTTTTTTTTGAAATTTGTGTAAATTTAAATAGTTATTGTTTTGTTGATGTTATTAGGGTTTGTATATGCAGAACATCAGCCTCTGGTACTGAAGAAGCCTAGGAATTGATTACCTACACTACACACCACAAAAATTTCTGATGATATGAAAGCCTTTCAAGTATTAGAAAACTGATCATTAATGACTTTTAGTACCCTCATATTCTTGTCAACATAGGAATGATTTCCCCTACTACTATCATATATAGCCCTAGCCATGCAGTAATGACATCCTTTTAGTATAGCATGTCCATGTAATTATATAAATACAGTACCAGTAAATAAATGGACTGAGTGTAAATTGTTGTTGAGTATTAGTGGAAATTTTAATGAAAAGTGGATGAGATGTATCTTAGAGGGAAAAAAAATTATAGAAAAATACAATGTTGATTTTAAGATTTCTGTGGTATTATTTTACTGAAATTAGTGATTCGAATGCAACCTTTAGGGGTGATTAGTTGGACTGTGAGAATATGGATTAAGGAATGGTAGTAGGGTAAATTTTGGGGAAGTTGGAGAATTTGTTTTTTGAATTTTAATGTGGATATAGGTGAAAGGAAAGGAAAATATGGTAACTTGATAGAAAATTAGTGTAAACTAAGAGAGCCTAAGATTCTTAAAATCTATGTCCGTTTAGTTTAAAAAAAAAATCTAGAATTTTCATATCCCAATTTCAAAATATTTGAGTGTTAGTTTAAACAAATCTATGGGTCTGTATTTTTTTTTGATTGGGTTATGGGTCTGTTTAGTATGGAGAATATGAGCAATTATACTCATTAAAAATTTATCAAGAATCTCTTATTCAAAAAAAAAAACATTTTCAGTTTGATTTGTTTGAAATTTTCACTTTAAATTTTAGATTCAACCATTCATAGATTCTAAAGAACTATATGTTCCTTTAAGTGCACGGAAAATAGAATAATACTCCATAATGATCAAGTGTAACAGTTTCCATATCGTCAGAGTTAATTCATATCCTTTCAATTCATATTGATTATTCATTTTCCTATAGTATGTGAGTTAAAATTGAATAGGATAAAGAGTATTTATTAACGATAAACACAACAAGAATACTAGAAAATTACAATCATGTTGCAAGGCCAAACATTATATATGATCTCGATGAATTTCATAGTGGAAAAGGATTCACATTTGATGCTTCTTCTCCTTTTCTCTCATATATATATATTAGAACAAAATTTACAGGAATTCGACACCAAATCATATGGGGGCACTTTCAAAGATAAGGGCAGAGCATATTTAACTAACATTCTTTCAGCTGCATTCTTGCATGCATGCATGCACGCATGTGACCATATTCAATTCATGTGATGTTATCCTCGATCAACCCAGTTACTTTCACCCCACGAAATCATGCAAGAATTGAGCTCCCCCAAAATGGCGGTTCTGCGGTTCAAAACCATTCATAACATACCCATCCTCACTGCCTGCTGCTTCAAGCCCTAGCCCGAAACGCTGAGCTGCACTTATGGCCAATGGCTCTGAAAAACCACCTGCCCTATTGTTGTTCTGATGGAGGCCGAGGGTAAGGGAAACGGCACCAGTGCTGGTTCTGCTCATGCTCACAACCTGTTGATCGGGACTCGAGAGGCTGATACTACCATTGTAAGGTGGTGTGTTGACAGGATGCAGCTGGCTTTCAGGGAGATCAGGAAGCTCGCTTCTGCACCGCTTGGATGGCATGTCTTGGACCCTCTGCGTGGAGGTACTCGGGTTCTCGGATCCAAGAGAGCTTGCAGACGATGAAGGATACACTGACCTGTTGAAATCCTGGTTCTGATCATTCCGCAAAGATTTATGCGCCTGCTTTGTTTCTAGCATGTGTATTTCCTCTACCATGGGCTTCCAAAGCCTTACTCTTGCATTTATAAACCAATTAGAGACCTGGCTCACACAGTAGGGTAACAATTACTAATCAAATCCAGGTGATCATAACAAATTCTTCTCAGATGGATTTTGCACTTGATGAGTACCTGGTTACGTGATAGACCGGTCTGTTTAGCCAGCATTAACTTGTCTGTATCTGTAGGATAACTGAAAGGAACAACTGTGAGTGCATGTTATGCATATGAGCCACGATATATAACAAGTTGGCAGAATGAACACACTTACGGGTGAAGGAAATGTTCGAATAACCATGCCCTGAGAACGGTCACAGCACGCTCAGGAAGGCCTCGTTGGGGTCGCCAAACAGATTGATGCTCATGGAAAGATCTCCGACATGGAAGGCCTTGATCAGCACCATTTCCATGTCTTACAAATCCACCCCCTCTTGCTTGGTTTATCAAATCATGATGAGGTTTCTCAGAAAGCTGGGCGGTAATTGCATTCTTCAAGGACTTGAAGTATTTAGTGATGAACTTCAAAGCCAAGTTTGCAAATGGAGCTGCATTGCCGAGTCCAACAACACATTCAAATGATGCAACAACAGCCTGCATTTGTTGGTAGTATTGCTTGTATCGTTTGTAGACCTAACAGAGAAAGAAAAACCGATGAAGAAAATCGAAACTAAACTAGCTCAGATAACCCAAAAGCATATAGAATATGAACTGAGATCCAGTGAATCCGAGGAATTACCACCCTTTTAAAGCTATTTAATCATATGATCATATATTCCTCCAATGTTACCCTATACTACATATTGCACAATCAATTTAAGGACCATTCACGGGCTTCACACATACAAAAAGGAGGTAAAATTTGAAGATGTATAAATTAAAAAGAAGATAAATATGTGGAGACATGCATAAAAAAAAGGGAATATTCTGAGATGGAGTAAAAAAATGCAACTCAACCAGTGATAGAATATCATCACCTCAAAAACATATACCAAGGGTAAATAATATCATAGCTAGTCCAACCACTAGAGCCATGGGATCATGAGACCACCGTTTATCATTAAAATCAACCACAAAGTAATCAATGCAACAAAAGTTGGCGTGATAGTGATGCATGTTATTCATGATGTCCTATTACTTTCTCAAAATTGAACTAATTTCAAAACAATTAAGTGGGAAAATTTCCAATACAATCATCATCATATAATATTCACCTTTTCATTTGGAAGGGCAGATTTTCACTAAAATAGTAATTAGTGGAAATAATTACCATGGTCAAAGCACAAATACTCTAAACTTATGAATCACACATTGCAATTGAAAGTGACTAGCAATATCTTGCACATTATCACTCTAAAGTCCAAAATCATCAATCAATTATACACAATCCTCTAACGCTGGCTGGGATACAAATTATGTGCTAAAAGCATCCAAGTTCAGTATCTAAAATGCTAAAAGTTTCATCCAATTGTTTGCAACAGTGATTTGCATGGTCAGATAGATTCTAACTTTTGCTAAAAATCACTTCTTCTTGTGGTGCACAAGACAAACGGCATCACACAGAAGGGCCACAGAGAAACCTTGAGATTTACTCTTCTGTTTTGAGATGAAGCCTTGGGACAGTAATATACTAATATTAAATGCCTTCACCCCACTTTCAAAGAGAATAAATCCTTTCAAATGGGATTCTTCTAATCACTCTATTAATCACAATTAACCCTGGATTAAGTCACATTATCACAAAGTACACAAACTCTTTCAATGTCTGTCCATTCGTATGCTCATCTTTTGCTGCATATATTCCCACATCAATCAACTTTACCTAAAAGCTAATTTCGTGATTATCAAGGCCATCAATCCACTTTCTCCCTTTTCACTAAACTCAAAAACCAACATTTAATGGAGGATTAATGAAGCCCATTTTATTCCTTAAAATATTCATCAAAATGACCACTCATGAACAATGCGAATTGAATGTGAACCAAAGCCATTAAAAAATATTTTCTCAAGGATTCAGAAATGACCAACTCCGAGGAAGATTTTGGATGACTTACAGTACATGCAAATTGCAGGCATGGCAAAGTTAAATAGTTACTGAAACGAATAAGAAATAAATAAATAAATTTATTTGTAACCTCCTCCAGCATTGAAAGCAACGTCGACTTCTTCCGGCGACTCTCCGGCGGTAGATCGGCATCTGCAATGCACTCACCCCAATTCTCCATCGGCGAATCCATCAGACCCGAAGAAGAATCCGAACCCAGATTCAACTTCTCAGGACAAATCATGACCCGACCCACATCACAGAAGTCCTGCAGCAGCTGCTGCGCCGGCTTCAGAAACCTCGAACCCTTCAAGACGGAAGCGTAACCCGTGAACGGCCCGAGAGGAACCGAGCTTCTAGAAACTTCGTTGGAAACAGAACTCGAAGCCGACGCACTGACGAACGCCGGCGTCGCATAAACATTGGAACCGAACCTCGGCAAGTTAAGCTGATCAGACGGTGAAGAAGAGCCTCCTTGGTGATGAGAAGACAGAGAAAGGGACAGCCTCGACTGGTCCTGGCGGTACGCTAAAGTCACAGGCTGTGGCTTAAACAGTACGGCCTGATCAGCTCCCTGGCCGTAAATGTCAAATTCTCGTAGTGGGTACAGAAACGGGTTCGGGCTAAGATTCGGGCTATTGTTGTTGTTGCTGCTAGCGTTGGTGAATTGAAAGCCGGGCGGCGGGGTCGGATCCAGGTAGGGAAAGCCCGTGAAAAACGGACACTCTTCCTTAACGGCGTTAGACTTGGAAGAAGACGGCGGAGATGCGGCGGAGGTGAGCAGATCGGGAGGGAGGAGAGAAGAGCCGTAGAGAGGGAGGTAGCCAGAGCAGGCATGAACGGAAGAAGGGTCGAGTTGATTCTGAGTGAGAATCCTGAGTTTATCTCTTCGTGATTGCTGTGGGACATGGTACGGACCGAAACCTTCCGCCATAGCCACGAAAAAGAGGAAGAAGGGTTGGAGAGAAGAGAGCAGAGAATTGGACTGGGAAATGAAGAAAGTGAAATCACTGCTGCTGCTGCTGCTGTTGATGCTGCTGCTGATGATGATGATGATGAGAATCTGACGAGAAGATCTTGGGGGCAGAGAGGCGCAACACGCAAGCTGTCATTTCTTCTTCTCCTGCAAACTTTTTTTTACCTCTCTTGTGCTTCGTTGCGTTGCGTAGAGAAATGCAGAGAGAGAGAGAGAGAGAGAGAGAGATGGTTGCTTCGTGTTTGGTTGATGAGATGAGCGGAAGACGAAAGTGGATGGGACGGGGGGAAGCCTGACTGTTCTTCTGTAATACCGGACGACGACCGGCTACTGCCCGTAATAATGGAATTCTATTTCACGCAGTGTTCTTTTGGAAGAATTTAGGGGTGTGTTTTGCTATAACAAAATTATTATGAGAAATTTAAGAAAAATGTAATTCGGAAAATTGATGGATGAGATGTATGTGAATAGAGAAATTTAAAAAAAAATAACATGATTTGATAGAGAATTGATAGATTTAAGAATGTTTTATGTATTAAGATTGAGAAATTAGAAATGGAAAAGAGTCCGCGCTGAAGACTACTTGGTGAAGAAAATGTGTTCTTTTGAAAGAATTTGGTGAAGAGAATGAAAAGTACACTATATTTCATACTCCCTCCGTCCCACGAAGATCGATCTGTTTAATTTTTGTATTTATGTCGACTCACTTTTTAATTATAAAGATTTTTTTAGAAAATTTAGAATAAATATATTTAGAAATTAGACACATTAAAATAACATTTGTATATAAATTATTTGAGTTTATATGTCAATATGTCAAATAAAATAAATTATGAATTAAATGTTCAAAATGAAATTGTTCAATCTTTATGAATGGAAGGAGTAATTAATTTAATATTCTGAAAATAAAGTTTGAAAAGAAATGTTGATTTAATGTTTTATTGATTGAAATATTGAAGAAGAATAGACTGTTAGTCTTTTACAAATCGTTGTATTTGCAAATAAGGTTAGGAATAACAATTGTGAAATTGGATCTCACAAAAAAAATCACACTACACGATGCGATCAGCGATCGCTAGGGTTTTTCCTTTCAACGGGGTTTCTACTCTTTGTTTGTCGTGAATTCTTTGAGGTGCTACTCGTGTGATTTCTTCCTTTGGTAGTGGTGGCGGATCTGTTTGGACAGCTGCCACGTGTCTGCGAAGTTGACGCATGTTGGCATTACTGGATGCCATTGGAATTTGAGCGATACACGTTTCTCGGAATTCGAGGAAGGGGTTGAGTTTGTTCTGTTCTTGTCTTGTTTTATGAAAGTGATTGCCAAGAGACGTTCCTTTGACTTTCACCATAAATGTCTTATATAACCCATATTAATGATGGCAAAGTCGTAATATTTCAATATAGTGTTGGTGGACACGTGTTTTGTATCTTTGGGAAAGATTTGTGCTATGTTCGGGTAAGTTCTCAGGTCCGGGAATCTTACTCTTTAAGATTTTATTATCACTTGGGTTTTTAATGGGGCCGTTATCTTGGGCCACTAACTGGGCCTTTTGCTAGGCCTTTTTGGCTTATTGGGCCTGACGGCCATCAGGTAGATTGATATGATCATCAGGAGCCCCGAATTACCCCAGATGCACGTTTGAAGATCAAAGGAGGTGGATCACATTTGGAAGCTCATTTTGTTGAGGAAAGCTCCCAGGCGAAGGCAAAGCCGCCCAGACGAAGGCGAAGCCCCCATGTTTCGGTGAAGCCGCCCAAGCGAAGCCTCCAGGCGAGGCCCCTGTGCGGAGCCTCTAGGCGCAGGCGAAGCCGCCCACGCGAATCCTCCAGGCGAGGCCCTCGTGCAAACTCTCAAGACGCGGCGAAGCCCCCGAGCGAGGCCCCTATGCGAGAGCCTCTAGGCGAAGCCCCCAAGCCAACCAAGTTCTTCCAAGTTGAATCTGAAATACTCCCTCCTTTTATGAAGGTATTTGGAAGGACAAATGTTTGCTTTATGTAAAAGACATGTGAAGACTTTTTAGGCTAACTTTTACCTTTTACCTTTTAGGAAGCTTTTAAGATGACATGCATGTAAAAGCATTTTATGCTTTTAGAAGGCTTTTGACATGCATGCATGGTGTAAGAGCCCTTTTTGCTTTTGAAGCCTTTTCCCATCCAAGAGGCTCTCTTCACCTCTTTAAATTGTAAATCATGGCTCACTTGGAGCCTTAGAGCCAATTTTAGTTGAAAGCTTGAGAGGATTCAAACCTCAAGCCCCTTATGGTTCTCACCTCTACCTTCTCCATTACCAGGTCTTGAGGCGACATTCTCGGCCCTCAAGGATGAAATCGAGTATTGCCTCGACACCCAGAGCGAGGAGGTGCTCAATCCGCAACCTTCAACCCCGGCAACGAATTCTCATATTGCCTTCCATTTTAGGATTGAGGTGGGAGAGAGCCACTTCTACCATTTCCGCCGCTATTGGAGCTCCTGCAAGCTAGATCCGTCGGATTGGGTGAACCCTGCCCCAGAGGTTCACATCATAGAGTTTGCCCCATGTACAGCTAGGGCCTTTGCTCTTTTCTTTTAATAGCGTGTTGACGACGATAAGCACAATGGATGGACCAGATGCTCGTTTTCATCCTTGGCTCTTTTGACGGAAGAAGGGGTTAGGATTTGAGTTAAAGGGGAGGGTCCTGAATGACAACATGGGTTTCTCTGGAGGCCACAATATTCTGGTGCAGACCATCTTGTCTGATTACGTCGTTGGTGCCTTGTGCATGAGTTTGGGACTTATCTTTGGCTTCGTTGTTCGGGACTCTAGGATTGTTGGTCGCTGTTTAAAATCAAGAATTGCTATCATGATGAGGAGTGGGAGAGGAAGAAGTCGTGGAAATAAGTTACGAGGCTATGGTCGCTCCTAGATGGGAGCGACATTGAATTTTACATGGATCACGGTTACAGGGCATGCGATTGAAGAGGTAATGTGGGATATTGGTAGGGTGGAAGGACTGAGCCATTACTCGTCATGTCCGAAGACATGAGTTACTTTGCTTCGAGCTATTTGGGCCCTGGATCTATCCGAACAACTCAAGCCCAATGGGGACTTATTATGACCCCTGCCATCGTTCCTTGGTTATATAGTTGGACTTTCGTAGTCTTGTGGACAATCAATAGTAGCTCTGGTTTAGTCGACATTCTTTATATGGTTGGTCCTGCCAACCTTTTAAGTGGTTCAATTGCAAGGTGGGGCATTTAGGTTTTTTATGGCTAATTTGGTATGGTGTAGGCTAGATTGAGGATATATATATATATATATATATATATATTACTCTACATTTTTTTATTTGGTGAGGAGTTCCTCTTTGATGTTTGTTCTTGTTGATAAGGATGTAACCTAAATGATGAAGCCCGTTTGACATCTATGAGAATTGTTAGCTCGTTGGTCCGTGCGGTAATTGTTAGCTTTTGGCCTCTCGTTGGTTGACATTCTATATTTACTTTAGTGTTGCTTTAAGGGTTGTTTGTTTTCTTCATCTCCGTCATCTATGTTTGTTTTGCTTTACTAGGGAAAAAGACCCCAATTGCCACCAATGTTTACCCAAAGTTCCCTTTTTGCCACTTTTTTTCCCGGGTCCTTATATGCCACTACCGTCATGATTTTTTGACCTCGTTTACCACTATCGTTAAATTATTTTGAAAATATACCCTAAAGTTCTTAAAAATTGACAAATTCACTCACATTCCAAACAATTCTTCATCTACATTTAACAAAAAGAAAAAAGATAAACTAAGGAAGGAAAACCTTGCACCTCTAGTAACTGAGATTTTTCTACCCTATTCTTTTGCCACACCTTCAAAATCAACTACTCCCTCCCTCGAGATTGTAAGATTTATTGCTGTTAGCATTTAATCATAATTATTTTACTTTTTTTCTGTCAAATTATAAACATATAATAATGAATTATTTATGAACATATTATGTAACGGATCGTGTACAGTGTCAAGATATTGTCCGCTTTGGACCCCAGACTCGCACGGATTTGCTTTTAACTAAATCCACAGGTAAAACGCGTCTTGTGGGGTTAATAAGCAACCACCCTTATAAGGCATGCATTACTCCCTTAGTCCCTCCATGTGAGATGAACAACATCATCCACCCCCCAAGGGAGTCCAGCGTCCCCGCTGGCACATGGACACTATACAGCCTGGCTCTGATACCATCTGTAATAGACAGTGTACAGTGCCAAGATATTGTCCGCTTTGGGCCCCGGGCCCACACAGATTTTGTAACAGATCGTGTACAATGCCAAGATATTGTCTGCTTTAGGCCCCATGCTCTCACGGATTTGCTTCTACCAGAATCCATAAGTAAAACGCGTATTGTGAGGTTAAGGAGCAACCACCCTTATAAGGCATGCATTACTCTCTTAGCCCCTCCATGTGGGATGAACAACATCATCGACACCCCCTCCAAGGGAGTCCACCGTCCCCGCTAACACATGGACACTGTACGACCAGACTCTGATACCATCTGTAACATACTGTGTACAGTGCCAATATGTTGTCCGCTCTGGGCCTCAGGCCCACACGGATTTGCTTCTACTTGAATCCATGGGTAAAACGTGTCTTGTGGGGTTAAGGAATAACCACCCTTGTAAGGCATGCATTACTCCCTTAGTCCCTCCATGTGGGATGAACAACATCATCCACCCCCTCTAAGGGAATCTAGCGTCTCCACTGACATATGGACACTGTACCACCCGGGCTCTGATACTATCTGTAACAGACCGTGTACAGTACTAAGATATTGTCCGCTTTGGGTCTCAGCCTGCACGGATTTGCTTCTACCTGAATCTACAGGTAAAACGCGCCTTGTGGGGCTAAGGGAGCAATGCATGCCTTATAAGGGTGGTTGCTCCTTAACCCCACAAGACGCGTTTTACCCGTGGATTCAGGTAGAATCAAATCCGTGCGGGCTGAGGCCCAAAGCGAATTATATCTTGGCACTGTACAAGGTCTGTTACATATTAGTAGCATGGTAATCATGGGTTCGGATCTGAGGTTGGCTCCTTTCAGTCGGACCTGATGGAGGTGGATTTTTGCGGGTCGGGCAACAGTTCTCCTTTGTGGGTCGACGACAATTGTGGTCTTCCAATGGCGTCTGGCAAAGGAAGAGGCTTCGGTTGGGTTGGCGGAATGGGTCGGAACAGTAACAAAGAGCATTTTAGGGGATGATTTAAATTGTAACTTTTACAAATTTAGGGTTATTTTTTCATTTTAAAAAGCTTGGGATCAAATTGAACATTAAGAAATAATCTGTAACGGAATATTCTGAGAATATTCTCTCCGTTAACGGTTTCAATGGTAAACAAGGTCCATTAAAGAAGAGTAGTGGTTATTGTAGTCCGAGAAACTTAATATAATAGTAAATAAGGACTCGAGAAAAAAGAAAGTGACAAAAGGGAACTTTGGGTAAACGTTACTGGCAAATGGGGTCGTTTCCCCACTTTACTACCACTTATGTATGAGCGAGTATGAACTTTAGTCGTTGCTTTTGGGTCCTAGTTTGATTTTGGCTTTGTACTATTTTATCTTCGAATTAATAATACATGGCCATTTCACTCTGAGAAACAAAGGAATAGTAATTTGAATAATAATCTGTATTTTTTCATTTTGAATGAGATATTTGTAAGAGAAAAAGTTAATGGGAAAAGATAATTTGATTGAAAATTATGATAATTTTTCCGTATGTTTGTGAAATTGAACACAACCATCATGCGTTTTTTTAGAATTTTTGTGGTGTGTTCTATTTTGGGAGTTTTGAAATTTATTTCCAGATTTTTTGGTTCCAAGAATATAGACGGGATGGAAAAGGTTGTTAGAATGAAGATCGACTATTTTACCATCTAACTTTAACATTTAGTATATCTTTGTCCTTTGTGTGGCATTGATGTAAACTAGAATATTCTTGTGAAACGTATAGTGGTACTTATATATATACGGATTAATTATGGTTTACTTCCCAGAATTATTCAGTTCTCGTACTATTTGTCACGAGTGCGCCCACACCCGGTTGCGGAGACGGGGCCGTCTCGCGACGGCGGAAGCAGAAGTTACGGCGGAAACGGAAGCGATCGGTCCAATCGAAACCCGCTGCGTGTAGTGGTCCCGTGACCCGACCCGCAAAGTCTCGTTCTCTTATGCCCGGTGCCTGAGAACGCTTTGCTCTCGGAGTATGCAGACAGAGCTATGCGCTTATACTCTATGGTCGTTTTTTCGACTCGCAACTTGCAAATTCAATACATGGCAAGTGATAAGTGCACATTATTGTATATATTTTATCCTCAATTTTGCATAGAAACTCAATAAATTGCTATTTTCTTATTATTTTACGCAAGAGATTTGTAGGATTCCGCTTTGGGAGGTGTTGGAGCAAAATTGAGGATTTCATGGCTAAATTGGCAAGAAATGAAAAGTTAGATGTAAATTAGAATGAAAGATGAAAGCTGGTGACTAAAGTGACACAAGTGAGAAGTTTTGGGTCAAAGAGAGCAACTAATGAAACTATGATGAATGATTACTAATTGGGCCCATATCCTGCATTCCTAGTCCAATTTGTACTAGGTTTCACGTAAAAAAACGGAGGCAAGCATTAACAATTCATTCAGCAACAATTCGGCAGGGAGCAGAACTCGAAACTTTTGGAGAGGAAGAACACAGGCTGAGCAAAATTGGGAAATTTGATCATTATTCTTCACCGTTTTTCATCCTAAAAATTTATATTTTATTATTTCATTATTTTTTACCATTGAACATGTTTAGTGGCTAGTTTTCTCATTACTTTCTGGGATTAATCTGTGAAGCTTGACTGTAGGATTTGATACTTTAGTTCTATATATTATTTATCCATGATGCATGTTTAATTATTCGGATAGTTCATGCATTATTCTTAAGTACACGAAATATTTGTGGTATACTTCGCTTAGACATAAAAGAGTATTACTAGACCACAGGGTAATTAGGCTAGATTTGGTTGTGAAGCGACGGCTTGCAACGGATTTAGGAGGAAGATAGATCACTTCAACTATTAAAGTGAAGCGACGACTTGCTTTAATCACCTAGGTGAAACCTCGACAGAGGACATCTAAAATTGATAAATCGACTACATGTTGAGAGTAATAATTGTAGGGAAAGTGTCAATCTGAAAGTTAAGTGGATCGTTAATCCTAGAAAGTAGCTTAATCTATTGAGTTTCTTCACCCTTGCAACTTTTGTTAATTAGTTAGTTCATTAATTAATTCAACCAATCCATAAAAATCAATCAACCTTTCTTTTCAATTTAGTAATTCATACACAAATTGCTAGAATTACAAGTCCCTGTAGATCGACCCGGTACTCACCTAATTTACTACTTGTCTGAGAACCGTATACTTGTGGTGTCCTGACCAGCAAGTATACAGTATAAACTCTAACTATCCATGAAGAGCCCCGCCCCACTGAAATAGGCGAGCACTCCACCATCACCAAACATGCAGTTCATGGATAACATCATACATAAGCTCCTCAGAAACACAGATACAAAATGTGTCTAACACATCATAATATGATCACATCCCGGGTCCCGCCTTCCACTTTCATGGGCGAGTCCCCGGTCCTACATAGTATCCAGAACATATATACAGAAGCAGAATGTATCTAGGATACATAACATGCTCAGACAGATGACATGCATGCATATACACCTACAGAGCCGACCAAGAAAAACCTTAGAACACCCAAGTGCGGGATCTAGGAGAAATTCTGAGATCAAAAGATCCCCACAAGTACCGCTGCTGCTGCTAACACACCAATAGAAGAGAGAAGTAAGTTAATTGTGAGAAAACTCATATGCTATACTTAGCATAATCCTAAAATCAGAAAGCAGACTGAAACCTCTACCGAGACTACCCCTATAACATAACAGAAGTTCCGTGTTGGAACTGCAGATACTTGATCACAGAACAGAAAGCACCACGGAACTCTAGTCCGCTGGCTGCTTGTCAGATACACCTGAAAGGTGGTAAACAGAAGGGGTAAGTCCTCGGGATTACCCGATAAGGGCTGAGGTAAGATACATGTTGCATATAGCAAGCTAAGTGCGCGGTTACCTGCAAAATCAAGAAAACACAAGAACACATATATACAAATAGATATAAGTAATAAACAGAGTCCCGAAGGACGTGGTTAGCCAGAGTCCCGAAGGACGCGGTGCAGACCGCCAGAGACCCATAAAAATAAAATCAACAGAACGACAGCCCTCTCCAAGAGGTCAGAAGCCGAAGCTAACAGAGGCATGGTACCAGCCGGGGCCGCGATCCTCATAACTGTCGTGGGTCACAGAATATACCGCAGGGTATATACAGAATATCAGCACCCAGTGCAGATATAAAGTACCGATAAGGAACCCGAGGTCTCCAAGTCCATCCCGGGCCTTGAACCCGCATGCATGTACCTTACCATACAACTGGTCCCGGGATCATCGGACCACTGCCCTCAACCCGGAACCCGCATCAACTAACCCCGATATACATGATATCCCTCCCAGAATATATAACGAGAGAAGTTGAACCCTTACCTTACTATTACCATTCCCCAGAGGAATCCCGGAAAAATCCCGACGCTTGGCCCGAAACGCGGTAGTGTGATTTCCGAAGTTCCGCACTACTCCACAACTGCTGATTCAAGCTGAACAACCACATACAAATTAGAAATCACCAATCCAGACCCCCGAGAACTAATCCCGCACATTCCCGCACATTCCCGCAAAATTTCATAGAAAGCTCGGATTCTCAAACCGAGCCAGAACATTGATATTTACACCCAAACATACACAACCAAGCATTTAAATCATAATTTCCCAAATCTATGCAAGCAAGCAAGTAGGTCGGTTACGTTCACAATTTCAGAAAACGATGTTCTGAACATCGTTTGTTGCCTACTTCAATTCCCAATACCATTTCATCATCAATACATCCCCGAAACACACCACAACCATAAACATACCCTTTTCCTCATTTCGACCTTAACCTACTTTTTATACCAAACTCCATTTCAATCCAATTAGGATTCTATTCTCATGCTCAATTCAACAGTTAAACATTCTAAGCATGTTTACTAACATATTTCACCATAATTACCCAAAATCATACCAACCTTCACATAACCAATTCGGCTTATTTGGGTACTTTTCATCCAACATGCTCACCTTCAAATTGAACCCTAATATCCACTCCTAATCATGCTAGAAACAACATATCCAAAGCATGATTCAAGATAACATCAATTCAACATACTTGAGATTTAGTGTACATTTCGGCCTAGTTAGGGTTTCTTAACCCAAGGTGTTCTTCCATAATCCAAACCTTGATTCCTACACAAAATCATACCAAGAACAACATACCCAAAGCTTGAAGCAAGAAGATGAATAAATCATCTAGCTAAGGCTTAACATGAATTCGGATTCAATCATGTAAATCAACCACAAATCATACTTCAAACCCACCAAACTTATGAAGAAGAAAAGCTTACCTCAAGCTTACACCAATAACAATACTTACTTAATCCTTGAAAGATGAAGAACACATGAGAGGTAAGGGAAGAGAGTGTTGGCGGTTTTGGGTGAAGAAGAAATGAGCCAAAATGCTTCTCTTCCTAATTGTCCACCTTATATATTCCTTACTTTATGCACACACACCTTAGTCAATTGCCACCTTCTCACACACACACCTTAGTCACTTGCCACCTTCACACACACACACACACACCTTAGTCACCATAGTGACTCACTACACCAAATCCGAAATTTCCTAAGTGTTGAAGTATTATCCTGCGCCAACTTAACCCGAGCAAATCCCGACGTGTGTGCTTGCTATCCCGACCAATTGATCTCATCATGTGTGCTTGCTCGAATACCTCCACAATAATCATCCTAAGTCACAAAATACCACAAACCCTTAGCGCCATTCAATTTTTCCATCCCAAGCCCCGAGTGTCGCCCGAGACCGAACGTCTCGCCCTCGAAAAATATTTTTCACGGAAAGGTGCGGGGACTCATGCGACCTTGAATATATAAGCATTCCCGAAAATGTTACCTAGAAAAGATCCGGGAGTCGTCTGACCAACATAAAACATGCCCCGCATGTTGGGAACGGAGCCCCGGGATACACAGAAGTCACCACCCGCTCGGGGTGACTGTAACACTATTAATTGAGGCAATTTGGTCCATTCACTCAGTAATAACGTCAGTCTTTGACGGTTTAGTGCCTAATATGTACGAGTTTAAACGTTTTAGGGCAATAGTATAGAAAAAAGATGTAATGCGGTAATTTATTTCTTTCACCACATGGAGAAGGGCCGCGAGCAGGAGTTCGATCTGTCGCCGTTGTTCGATGGGAGGAAGAAGGAAGAGAAGGTGGAGTTGAGATTATCGACAACGAGACCAGCGAGCAGCGTGATTTCGCGGATCGAGGAGTTGGGTTAGGCGGCCAAGTTCAGCGTGAAGAAGAGCGAGTCGGCGGTGACGCTTCAGGGGCAGCAGAGTGGATGCAAAGGGAAGCTTTCAATCGACGCGGAGATCTACTCAGTGACGTCGTCGTTCATGGTGGTGGAGGTGAAGAAGAACACCGATGATACACTAGAGTACAACCAGTTATGTAGCAAGGAGCAACCAGTTCATGGTGGTTGAGGGAAGCTTTCAATTCGACTTTTCTTGATTAATTTGTTGATTTAGTTTGATTCAGTGGGATCAAATCAACGACACGACAGGGAGAGATCGGAGAGCGGGGACTGGAAGAATGAGAAGATTGGATCCAGAGAGAGATGAGGTGGTAGAGGGTGAGGCGGTGGAGGCGAAGGAGGAATGGAACTGTAAAGTTTTATACTTTTGGGTATCTACGAAAGATTCACAAAATTTTGGAGACCATTTTAGATATTTCACCTTAGGTCAACTAACAATGAAAACTGTCAAGGGACCAAACTACCTTGATATTAATAGTACGAGGATTGAGTAATTCCGAGTTATAGTAGAGGGACCAAAGAGGGCGAGTCGAAATAGTTCAGGGGAGTAAACCATAATTAAGCCCATATATACTCGAATTTTGCGTAGGAATTGCCATCCACATGTTATAAACTAGTTTCCTAGCGCACCCACACTCTGTGGCGGGGGCAATTAAAAAAATCGAATTGATGAATGAAAATTCTTAGAAGTCAGAACATATATTCTCCCCGAGAAAAACTCGTTGCTAAATGTTGTCATGGTTTTTTATGTCATAATTGGTGTAAAATAGAATACTATAAAAGAAAATGTATTAATAAAACATTTTGAATTTTTCTACACGATTCGTTTTATAAGAAGTAATACATCGACTGATACAATCTTTTCACATTTATTTACGTGTCTGAGTTAGAAAACATTAAATTGAACCTAAGTATTTGCATAATAAATATTTGGGGTTTATATGCGACCATTTTAAAGGGAAATGAACTCTTTACATAATTAAGAGAACTGGGGATGTATAGTATGTTTGAAAATTTTAACAAAATATAGTAAGGGTTCTTGAAGAGTTATACATACGAAAATGTACACAAACATTGGGTAGAAAGTTTTTTAACATTTAAAGAAGTAGAATGACTACTCATTATAGTCAATAAAAAATGTCTTAAGTTAAAATGCACATATCATAAAAATAAAGGGTTAGAGGAGGAACGAAAAAAGCATGAAACCATATCTTATTTTTATAAATGTAAAAAACGTATTTCATAGTATGATGGTTGCAAAGTTGTATGCACGCAAATATAGAGAAACAATATGAAGATGTGTTTTTGTTAGCATTTTAAAAAAAGTAAGAGAATAACTCATTATATAAGATTTGAAAAATTAGGGGTTAATGTAAAAAAATCATAAAATTAAAGAGCATCATTGAAATTTTCCGTAAACATGTAAAAATAAAAAAACAAAACAAAAAACGATGTAAAACTATTAAAACAAAAATGGAGCAGGAAACAACGACAGTAAGTGTACTATTCACTTACGGTAGCTAACTCGGCCACAAATGTATAATGGTAGAATAGAATTACAGAATTTTCAAACACATTTTTTCCGGTTCCTCTGTAAACAGAGCCGAAATGTTGAATAGTGAATGTGGAAAAAAAGTGTGTCTAAAATTATGGATTTAGCATTTATACGAGTTGTAGATGTATTCATGATCCTATAATTTTAATTCTAGTTCAATCTTAGTCCTGTTTTAAGTATGTTATTAGTAGCATTACGCTTATAATAATGGAGCATAAGAATGAGGCAAAGAATCGATCTCTCAGAATATCTTATGTGTCATGCTGCACGTTGGTATTGACATTGCTATTTCCTGTGACTTACCAGTGCGTTGATCTTGAAGTAAGGTTTAATTGTTTTTTATTCCATGACCTGTGTAGAAAGAGGATGAAGTAAGGACTAAAAAATCTCTTGTTAGTTTGAAATGGAGAGATAGTATGATTGTAGATTTAGAAGAACATTGGGTGAAAATTTTAGGGAAACAAAAGTGTAAGGGCTAAGTTAAAAATTTTATTAAAATGACAAAACAGTCATTTCATATAGATCCGCCAAAGTTAACAGTTGAAGTGGAAGGAGCAGACTAAAATAGGACACGATGTCAAAGGATAGGACTTAAACGAGACAAGTTTATAAAATATGACCAAAACAGTACAATAATTATTTTTACATAAGCTCCAAAGGAATTTACTCTTACCTTTTATATGATAGATAAAGTAGGGGTGTAAACGAGCCGAGCCGAGCCCGAGCCTGGCAGGTTCGAGCTCGAGCTCGTGAAATTCGGGCTCGGCTCGAGCTCGGCTCGAGTTCGAACGAGCCCGAAAATTCGAGCTCGAGCTCGGCTCGAGACAGGCTCGAGCTCGGCTCGAAGGTTCGTGAAGCTCGAGCTCGTTAGGCTCGCGAGCTCGGCTAGGCTCGATTCGGCCCCAACCGAGCTCGCGAGCTCGAGCTCGTTAGGCTCGCGAGCTCGTTAGGCTCGATTCGGCCCCAAACGAGCTCGCGAGCTCGTTAGGCTCGTGAGCTCGTTAGGCTCGCGAGCTCGTTAAGGCTCGTGAACCTTACGAGCCGAACTCGTCAGGCTCGAGCTCGGCTCGTATATTATTCGAGCCTTGAAAACGGCTCGAGCTCGAGCTCGAGACTCGAAAAAGCTCGGCTCAACAGGCTCGTTTGAGCTCGAGCTCGAGCCGAGCTCGAACGGGCTCGATTCGTTTAACAGCCCTAAGATAAAGTTGATGAAAATGTGATATAATGAAAATATATGAGCACACTTGTAAAAAAAACTTGAAGGCCAAGTTTGTGAGAGGAAAGTAGTTCTCAAAACATTTCACGGTTCTGTGATTACGAAGTGGGCTTCATTGGGCCGGTGGGCCTCGAGGCCATAAACCTATACTCCACGAGAATATATATCCAATAAAACTTGAAGAAAAAGGGTTAAAAATACATAAAAAGTAAAGAATTATATATACGAAATTAGGGAAACAAGTTCTTTTTCTATCAAGAAAAAAACTCATGTTAGAACGTTGTTGTTAGTTCTCAGTGTTGACGATTGATAATAAAAAGAAGGCAGAAGTTAGGATGCGCTTCTTTTAAGAAGCGCATCCCATGTGCTTTAGTTGTGTTTTTATTTACTTGTTTGCCATTTTTCATTTTTTTTATTTTTTAAAAAATGCATATCTTTTTTTTCTTTAATAAAAAATTACAAATAATTAGTCGAGTAGAAAGAAAAAAAGAAGACGGAGAGAACAAGACCCATATGTCATATGTTTTGATGATTTTTTGGAGTCAGATTCTGAAGTATCATTTTTTTCACTACGAGTATCACCATATATACGTTTCTTTTTTTTCAATGTTGTATCTTTTATTTCCTTGTGTGCATCACTTATTTTCACTATTGCATCGTCATCATTAATTTAAATGCATCACCGACTTTTGTACAAGTATCATTTTTTCGAATGTTGTATCATTAATTTTCCTACAATACATCATACCACTCATACTAATGTATCATGATTTTTTCTAAAATGCATCATTTTGTACAAAAAAAAAGAACTGGAACATGAGAGGTGCGCATACGGTGCGCTTATGCGCACCGTAAAGCAACTCTAAAAAGAATATCATAGAAGAAGTTATATTGTTACCGTTGTTGACAAATTTAAAAGTGCTTGAAAACTAATTGCACTTTACGGTGGAAAACCGTTTAGAAAAAAATAATTAAAATAAAAAAAATTGAAATATTTGTTTTTTATGACGATGGAAAAACTGATGCGCACACATTGTTACGGGTTTCTAATATGATAATTGATGAAGAAATGATCACATAATTTATGGTAGAATCGTTTTGAAACGGATGGAACTCATAATAAAAACTTCATCTTGGACGATGATAAATAGAGAAAACAAAGAAAACATACGACACAATATTGTTTATAACGTCAACTAAAATGAGACATAAGAAATTAAGTCATTGCAGACATATTTCAGAAAAATCAAACCACTAATATTGTTTCATTCAAATTATCAACATACATATAAGACAAAAAGTTTAAAACAATAACAATTGGAGTTGATGTGCAAAAAATAAAATAATAAAGGACAATAAATGAGTTTTCTCCTAGAGAAATAGAAGAATAAAAAAAAGTGTTTACAATTAAAGAATTAAAGTATATTGAATTAAGGAAAAATTTATGAAAAATTAAAGTAAGCAATTAAAATTTTGAATGAATCAATAATGTTTACGATGCCCATTGAAAAACTTGTGCGTAAAGAGTGTTGCGGGTTCCCAATGTTATAATTGATTTTAAAAAAGAAAGAAAAAAGAAAATCATTATACAAATTATATATTAGATCTTTCGAGTTCGCAACATTACTTTTTTATTATAAGTAACTGATGTATTAAAGTCTTTTGGGAAACTAGGATTAAGATTTAAGGCTATACTACATAGATCAATATAAGATTTTATGTTACATGTTTGTGGTGTCATGCGTGAACGTGAGGATGTTTGTGGTGCCATGCGTGAACGTGAGGATTGATACGTAAGGCAAAAGAAAGAGACGAAATTTTGTAATAAATATAAAGGTTACATGATGCACAAGATTTTTTTATTTAAAAATTATTAGTGTTTTGACACGTATTTATTAGAGAGAAACAGATGAAATTTAGATGATACTATTGTGAATATAACGACATCTGTTGGATGAGATAACTTATGGCTAGATTTTAGTGAATTGAATGAGGCTAACTTTAAAAACATCATTTTGAACGCGAACAACCAGTAAAAATGAGAAACAAAGTATACAAACACATAAGTGTTTGTTCACAATGTTAAATAAAACGATAAATAAGAAATAAAGTCATTGAATCATATTTTTTGAAAGACAGAATCACACATATAAAATTGGTTATTTAAATTAGCAACATAGACATAAGAAAGTTTTTTAAATAATAACATTTGTGATTTATGTGTACAAATATTTTAAAATTGGTTATTTAAATTAGCAACATAGACATAAGAATTTTTTTAAATAATAACATTTGTCATTTATGTGTACAAATATTTTTAAATTGGTTATTTAAATTAGCAACATACACATAAGAAAAAAGTTTAAATAATAACATTTGTGATTGACGTGTATAAAAATAAAGTACCAAAAGTGAGTTACTCATTGGTGGCGGATCCGTATGAGCAGCCGTCACTTTTTTTTATATTGACGTGTTATGACGTTTGTGGCCGACTGTAAGGAGTCCGAATTTTTCTAAGTGAAATGACAATTTGTGGTATTTCCCGGACCATCAAGTTCCGAGACATTTGACCAGTTATTTTTTATCCCTGTTGAGAATTTCTCGGACCATCATAGTCTGAGACTTTTGAATTAACATACCCCTTTTGATTTTTCCGGACCATCATAATCCGAGACTTTTGACCGTTGGTGATATTTACATCCCCCTTTTGATTTTCTCGGACCATCATAGTCCGAGACTTTTGAGTTGGGGATATTTGTATCCCCCTTTTGATTTTCTCGGACCATCATGATCCGAGACTTTTGAGTTGGGGATATTCGTATCCCCCTTTTGATGGTCCGAGACTTTTGACCGTTGGGGATATTTATATCCCCCTTTTGATTTTCTCGAACCATCATGGTCCGAGACTTTTGAGTTAGGGATATTTGTATTCCCCTTTTGATTTTCTGGTCCGAGACTTTTGACCGTTGGAGATATTTACATCCCTCTTTTGATTTTCTAGAACCATCATGGTCCAAGACTTTAGAGTTGGGGATATTCGTATCCCCCTTTTGATTTTCTCGGAACATCATGATCCGAGACTTTAGAGTTGGGGATATTAAAATCCCCCTTTTGATTTTCTCGGACCATCATGGTCCAAGACTTTTGACCGTTGGGGATATTTACATCCCCCTTTTGATTTTCTCGGACCATCATGGTCCGAGACTTTTGAGTTAAGAATATTCGTATCCCACTTTTGATTTTCTCGGACCATCATGGTCCGAGACTTTTGACCGTTGAGGATATTTACATCCCCCTTTTGATTTTCTCGAACCATCATGGTCCGAGACTTTTGAGTTGGGGATATTCGTATCGCCCTTTTGAAGTCCAAGACTTTTGAGGCGGTTTACAAGCAGTTCCATCATAGCTCGTGCATTAATTGACGTTTTTTTTTATCAATGGTAGATATGCATCGTTTTGTGACGGTTCGTCTTTCCGGATATCCTTAAATAAGGAATAGTCCTTAAGTTGCTATTCATTTCATTCTTGCTTCCTTGCTCTCTTTGCTCTCAATCTTTCTCTTCAGCTATTCATTTTTTCACGACGGACAATACGTCGCTCAAGGAGGCGATCAGCTTTTTTTCAGAAGTGGAGGACTGTCGAGAAAGTCGCCCCAGAAGAATATCTAGCACATTTCCTCAATTAGGCAGCCGTCACTCCCGGCAGTCAAGAGGGTGTTTCCGTCGTTGGGATGTTCTACCGTCAACACCACTCCGTTGTCAACGCGGTGGCTAGCACTTCGCCGGTAAGCCTTAGATCACCAGTCCACAGCCGCTTCCTCCATTCTATTTCCTGAGGTATTTATAAATGGCCCATCTTTTTCCAACTCCTTCCTCTGCTCGCCCTTCGGGAAATCTCTTAGAAACAAGTGGCCCTGTACCCGAAGAATGGTGGTCGGAAGTCGAGCACTTCCGGAGCAGGGCCACTCCCGAACTAATAAGGCAGTGGCAACGTGACTTCTTCCTTCCCCGTACCATAGCCGTTAGAGTACCGACGCCTGAGTGTCGTGTATACGAACCTGGCGTCGGTTGCCTTGTAATTTTTAGGTGTCAATTGGAGTGCGGGCTCCGGTTTCCCCAGCACCCTTTTTTCATGAATTAGCAGAATCCCATGGCTTGGCTGTCAACCAGCTAAGCCCGAACACCTATTGCCACATAAACGCGTTCCTCGTGTTATGTCAAGTGTTCGGGGTGGACCCAAAAATTTCCACTTTTTTGCAATTTTACAAAATTATGCCGAAGCCGAGGAACTGCTTCTACTACTTTGGGGCTAGGGGGACCCTTCAAAGAGGTTCAACCTTATTTGGGATCTGCCTTCAAGTAGGAAAGGGTGGCATGGTGAGTTCTTTTTCATGAAGCCCGAAGCGTCCTGGAACCTCCAAACTGTCTAGAAGGTTGGAGAGCTCGTGGATATTAAGGACCCTTCCCGCTTGTTGGAGTTGGAAGGCGCTCAGGAAAACTACAAAATCTTTCGGAGCAAGTTGCCACAATTGGTCGATTGGTTAAGGGATGAGCATCCCGAACCGTTCCCCGTTCCGATCAATTGGACCGTCATTACCCAAGGAGTCTTATCTCTTTTAGGGATCATTCAGGGTGACTTGGGGGTACTTGGAATCAGGGAGAGCCCTCCCTCATCTCAGGATTTAGCACTTATTCAACGTTTGCGAGGCGAGATCCCACACGCTGGCTTCCTTCAAGGTTCATATCTTTTCTTTGATTCATTTGCATTCCCTTTTATATTAACTAATTGTGTTCTTTCGCAGAAATGGCCCCGAAGATTGACCTTCAGGACCTGTTCAAGGGTTCCCTAAAGAAGGGCAAGTCTGCTAAGGAGTCTTCCAAGGCCGGTCCCTCCCAACCTCCGGCGATTGAGCCGAAGAAGAGAAAGAGGGATGCAGCAGATGTTCCGTAGGCTACTTTATCCGGTCCTTCAGAGGTCCGCTCTCCTGTTCGTCTGGAGGAGGCAGACACTACGTTCGAGGACCTGTTCGATGCATACGATCGGGCAGGTCCTTCTCCTGACAAGAAAAGGCGTCTCCGGGGGAAGTATAAGGCTACCCCAATTGCCGAAGAACAGACCCCGAAAGTCTTGCCCAAGGACTTTGACTTAGGTAATCAACACTTATCTTTAGAGAACAAGTGTTTCTGGAACATCTTCGGTAATCTCTCTCGGATGTTTGGAGATGATCCAATTCACGAAGTCACCCGGACGCATTTCTGCTGTATAGGTCTAGGCTGGAAGGAGGCCCAGGAGTAGGCTCGTCAAGTGCGTGATACTAAGCTCACTCGGTATGGATCAGACCTCATCCCCCGGGAGCCGAAGTGGCTGATCCATGAGGATCAAAACCTCATGGACGATAAAGATGTCAAGAAGATGGCTTCGGAGCTTTGGAAATGGATGTCGACTGCCCGGACTATGGATTGCCTCGAGCATCAGTTCTTGGATCTTGCTGTGACCATGGCTAAGATGCACGTCCTAAGCTCTCAGGTTCATTCTTCTTCTTTTGGTCCTTATTGTTAATCTGTCTAACTGTCCTGACCCCCCTTCTTTTTACTAATTGCAGACGACGTGCCATACTAGTTGGGCTTCCCAGGTCGTTCAGAAGATGGACGATGCCCAGAGCAGTGCTGAACAACGGGCTACAAAAGCTGTGGCTGTAGTGGCAACTCATCCAGAGAGTTTTTCACTATGAACAACTGCTTCGGGCGTTCCAGACTTCAAGCTCTTCTTCTTTAACTCTCCTGGAGGATGTTCAAGGTGACCTTCCTGATTCCCCGGCCGCATCTCAACTTTCTTAGACCGAGGCTGCCTTCCTGAGCACGGTTGTTGCTCATGGGGACTCTAAGGAGGAGCTCCGGATGAGGGTGGCAACCCTTGAGAAGGAAAAAAGAGATCTTGAGGTCAATCTCGAAAATCTCAAGAACCACACTGACCAAGACCTCAAGGATCTCCGGGAAGAGGTCAAGACTGTCAGGGAATTCCCTTTTAGTATGTTCGGGTCAATTTTTATTAAATCCGGTGATGTCCTTGTCCTGTACGGGTTTATGTATTATTTGGGTTTGTAATGGGGTCCTTATTTTGGGTTACTGCTTGGGCATTTTACTAGGCCTTTTTAGTTGATTGGGTCTGGCGGCCATCACCCATTAAATTAAAAATATAAAAGAAGAAATTTAAAAAAACTGAAAAGATAAATTAATTTTGTTTTTTAATAATATAAAAAAATAGAAGGAAAATACAGAAAAACTACTCTTCAATGAACTGTAACAAAGTTACGGAAATATATATAGTATAATGATTGAGCTTTCCTATGCATTGTGCATGAACTGGCAACAAAACTCAAAACTCTCAAAACTATGAATTAAATATTTGTTATGTTTATTATCATTTGAAATCTAAATTTTTCAAAAATGTTTTTTTATAATTTTTTTTTGAAGTTTGAAATTCAATATTAAAGTGAAAGGAGTCAATTATTCAAGGGCATATGGTTCTGCAAGACAACTAGCAAACAACTCTTTGGTGTGGTATGGATGGTTCTGCAAGACCTAGGGAGCTGCTCGATATTGGAACCATTTGTCGCTTGCCAAAACTCTCCAAGAACCAAAATCAAGGCCGGAATGTAAGGAAAAATGCCTAATTAGTCCTAAAACTTTTAAGGTTTTCGAGATGTAGTTCTAAAACTCTTGTAAGCCGAACCGTAGGACTAGACGTCTAAGCTGTTACTGGGTTGTAGTCCTAAAACGCAAGGTGGCGGACGGAATAGTGACGTGGACGATTGACGGTGTTAATTTAAAAAAAACACGGACACATCATCAAAACGACGTCGTTTTGATGCTTATATCAAATTTTGCCTACACCTGACCTCATCCGCGGGTAGATCTGCCGCATCTCCTCCATCACGAATGTTGTTGGGATCGCAAACGGCGACACGCAGTTGATCCTGATCCCATGCCGACAGAACTCTGCCGCCATCGATTTCACGATCTCGCAACAGCGAACTTCGACAAGCTGTACATGTGTTGAGCTAGCCCGCCCATCAACCCCGTCACGCTCGCAGTGCACAGGATCGATCCAAATCTCCAGGGAATCATCACGCGTGTTGCGTGCTTGATACCAGCGACGACGCCTCGTACGTTGACGGCCATCACGCGGTCGTATACGGAGAGGTCAATGTCGACGATGCTGGCCGGAGTTTGGCAGGCGATTCCAGCATTGTTAAACATGATGTCGAGCTTCTGATGCTTCTCCACAGCGAAATCGACGGCGGCGGAAATGTCGAGTTTGCCTACACCTGACTTAGGATCAAAACGACGTCGTTTTGATAATGTGTCCGTGTTTTTTTTTTAAATTAACACCGTCAGTCGTCCACGTCACTATTCCGTCCGCCACCTTGCGTTTTAGGACTACAACCCAGTAACAACTTAGACGTTTAGTCCTACGGTTCGACTTACAAGAGTTTTAGGACTACATCTCGAAAACCTTAAAAATTTTAGCACTAATTAGACATTTTTCCCCTGGAATGCAATCTTTCAAGTCTCATCCTGGAAAATAGGGAATGATATGTTGTTCAACGCAAATTCATTCTCAAGGTGAATGGTTGACATCAATCCAGTTTCTTACCTTCCTTCGGATATCTAACAAGTGGAAAGTCTTCTGCAGTTTCTTGGAGGAATTGGTTGATGAATCCATTAGTGCACTTGAGAATTGTTCGTAATCTTTGTAGTGTCTTGTTCACTTGTAATTTTTAAACTCTTACTGGCATCTTTCCTAGGAGAGATGTTTAAGTAAAAAAATCATAAAATATTTAATTTATAATTTTTTGAAGTAATAATTTGATATCAAAATTAAGTTTAAAAAATGTATGCAAAGGATAAATAGGTATTTGTAGTTTTCAAAATATATTTGTAATTTTTTTCAACATAGATATTAAAAATCAAGTACCAATTAAGCTTACATGGGTTGAATCTAATTAGCTAATTGAGTTATAGAGTGCCCTCCACGAGCATCACTGTCGCCGCCGGTGCCCGTGACGGCCGCCACACTCTTGTAACGGTAACGCCTAGCCACCACCACATAAACGCACAAACTAGCGGCCGTTAACCCAGCCAATAGAAAGTAGAACTTATCGATTCTACTCGTGTTCAAGTCCTTCCCGAACCAGCTCCGTCCTCGCTTCTCCGTCGCCCGATCCACCACCGTGATCAGAAACCCACTGACGAAATTCGCTGCCCCGCTGACGCTCAGGTAAAACGCGATCCCAAGGCTCCGCATCGAATCGGGGACTTGATCGTAGAAAAACTCCTGCAATCCGACGAGCGTGAACCCATCTCCGAACCCGATTATCAGATACTGCGGTGCCAGCCAGAACACGCTAATTCCTTCGGATATCGATTCGCCGGAGACGTCCAACCTCCTCCTTTCCACGATTCCGGCCACGATCATTCCGGCCGTCGAGAAGACCAGTCCGACTCCGATTCTCTGGAGGATGCTGATCCCTCGTTCGCTGCCGGTGGCACGGCGGAAGAAGGGGATGAGGAGCTTGTCGTAGATGGTGACGGAGATTATCATTCCGACGGCGCCAAGGCCGTATAGGGAGGCCGGTGGGATGAGGAAGTGGTGGCCGATTTTCCGGTCCATGAGGGTGCTTTGCTTGATGAAGAATGTGGAAGTTTGAGCGACGCAGATTCCAAAGGGGACTGTAGTTATCCAAATTGGAATCATGTTGACAACAAGTTTCAATTCTTCCACTTGGGTCACTGTGGCCAGTCTCCATGGACTCTGCTCTCTTGAACCCTTGTCCCCCTCCTCCACCACAGCAGCTTTATCAAGAAACCTGCATTATTAGAGATTGGAAACATTATCTCAAAGTTTCATGAGCTAAAGCTTGCTTTTTTTATATTTGACTCTATTCTTTCCCCCACAAAGATATGATTTTTGTGCCCAAAATCTAAATTTACCCTCCTCACTCATCAAAGTCAGTGTCTTTCATGATCACAAATACTACAATGTTTGAAACATTACTTGAGTGTCTTGGTGTGACACAAGCGCCTGCCTTTGAAATTGGATTCCAGGGCCTCATGCAACAAAGAAGGGTCAGAAGGATAAGGCACACGTCTCTTAACAAAGGCAGCCACAAGCACTTGAAGCAATGGAGTGAGGGGGCTTCCATTAGGCACTCTGTATCGGTAAAACGGAGTCCCAATCAAGAAGATGAGCAACGAAACCGCCATTACGAATGTGAGAATGATGTAGGAGATGCCCCAGTTGACATGCTCTTGGACATAGACAATGAAGGTGACACCAAAGAGAAGGCCAGCACAGAGGCCTGAGTTCCACCAGTTGAAGTAGGACATCTTCTTCCTCCTCTCCTCCGGATCATTTTCGTCGAATTGGTCGGCCCCGAAGCTCTCTAGGGAAGGCTTGTGGCCGCCGGTGCCTACGGAGATTAAGTACAGAGCGATGAAGAAGACCACTTCATGCACTTTTCTCGGCTCTCGGCACTGACTTGTGGCACAAGGCTTCAAGCTTGGAACAAACCAGGCCATGGTCAAGAGAAGCATGCCCTGTTTCACAATATGACATACAATGAGCAAATGACAGTCTTGTAATTAACTGTCAAAATTAATTACTATGGGTAATGATTTCAATTACTATTACCAGTAAGTAGATGATGGATGAGAAAATGACAGTGGTGAAACGGCCCAGGTAAGAATCAGCCAAGAAGGCACCAAGTAGAGGCATGAGGGTGGTGACTCCAATCCAGTAATTGACATTTTTGGCAGCCATTTTCACATCTTCATGGATGAATTTGGTCAGGTAAATTATCAGACTTGTGGATATACCAAAGTAGCTTAGCCTTTCACTGAACTCAATCGCTATAAGTATGTCAGAAGAATAAATAAATAAATAAATAAACACAGAATCAGATTCCAAACGTGACAAAAACAGAACAAGGCTACGTGAGAACAGCACTTATTGTATAGCAACTAGGTTTATAAAAATAAAAGTGAAAGTGCCTGGCTTTGTGAATTGTCATGCTCAACTTTTCCATATAATTGGCATATGATTCTAGACTTGGCTATTTGATGGTCCTTTCAATAGTTTTGAAAACAATCTCAAACTTATTTAATTTTGGAAGTTTCCTCTTAATAGTTTTTCTCTAAAGGATTTTTTTTTCCTCTTAATAGTGACCATATAAATGAAGGACATACTCCGACGATCATTTTTTTTAAAAACATTGGGGGGTTAAGCATGGGGATTGTGGAGGCTTGAACTCAAGACCCCCATTACATGTCCAAAGAGTATAGCCACTAGGCTAGATGCTCAGGACGCGTACTCCTCCTATCTTTTTAATTGTTACAATTTATTTACAATATAAAAAGGTGATTTTAACACTTTTTTTGAGGCCTATATATATATATATTTATATATATATATATATATATATATATATATATATGTGCTGGAAAAGAGATGTAAAGAAAAAAAACGTTATAGACTTCTACTTAACACCTTTAAAGTGAGCAAGAAGTAATCAATCCATCATACTTTAAATAGTTAATTTAACAATATTGAAAAATTTAAATTATCGTTATTAATATATCATTTCTTATCAGAAATTTTACCGAAAAGGGCTATAATTCAATAGAATCAATACTCTAAATTAATCGCACAACCCTTTTAATTTTAATTTCATCAAAGTAAAACATGTATTGTTTTATCTAAGGTAGGGCTAAACCTTGCTCGCTTTAAAACGGTTCTTATCCTGACACTAATTAAAAATAGATGTCCCTTGTGAAAGAAGCAAAACTTGAAAAGAGTGTAAATTACTCTCTGCAATACCATAAAAAAATAAATAAAAATATACTGGTATTTGAGTATAAATAGTACTACTACTACGTAGTACGCACGCTCCGTAACATACATATGTAAGCCGTCTTTACTACTTGTGAATTTATAGTTAGTTTAAAATTGCAATTATGAAAAAGTATTAGTATATATATTGTATATTAATTACCCTTTTATTTTTACAGAGTATATTACTATACTCCATTTTACTTTTCATGGGATGCTGGGAAAGTTTGTGGTTTTAATTACTAGATTTATAGGAGTTTTTATTTGTACTTTGTTTGATCTTTTAATGAAATCTCATGAATTGCCGTAAAAAACAAACAAACAAACAAAGCTAGGGAGTTAAAAGTAAGTATGGGGGGGGGGGGGGGGGGGGGGGAATCCGGTTAAAAAGAAAGAAGGGCATAATAGGGGAATGTGTTTTGGAAATTTTCTATCTTATTATTTGAGTTTTTAAACGTTTAAAAAAAAAGGTTTTCTATAATCCAAAAAAAGTTACATACTTAAACAATTGTATAAGAATTTTCGAAAAGAAAATTTAGAAAATTTCCAAAACAAAACGGTCTCCCAGTTAGACATACTCTCTCCATACCACAATGTTTGTCAACTTTATTTTCATAAATGTGTATTTAATCTTTAATTTTTATTTATAATTGTTTTGATATAGAAATAATTTGAATAATTTATATGAGTATCAAATTTGTAGTATGAATTTACTAAATATATTTTTTTGTTTTTTTCCATTATATATTTTACTTATAATTTGAGTCAATCATTCAAACATAAAACATGAAAGTTAAACTCCACAACCTTAGTGAGACGGAGGGAGAAGTACTTTTTCCTGAAAAATAAAAAATATTCCATTCGTCTCTAAAAAAATTCTACATTTCTTTTTTTTTAATGTTTTAGGATATTCAAACTATTAGTAGAAAGAATTCATTAAAAAATTTAGGAAAAATATATTTAGAAATTAGATACTCTAATTTATAATTTTCATCTAAATTATTTGACTTTTGTGTATCAAAATATTAAATAAATTAAATTATAAATTAAATGTCGAAAACGAAAACACCATTTTTTTGGGAGGTAGTACTATACGTTAAACTAGCTACTTAGCAAGGTAGCTGTTAGGAACAATTTGAGTGATATCCCACTAAACACTTTTAAGAAACCTACTTTCCATACATCAGGAATCTATGAAACATTAGCTGATTAGCTGTGTCTCATAGAAAATTGTTCTCTTGCTTTTTTAGGGAGACAAAAAAATTATTAAAATAATTTGAAAATTGAATACTACTTTTGAATCTTTAAAAACTGAAGGGAAAAGGTAAGAGAGAAAAAAAAATGAATTGAAAAGATTTGAGAAATAGTTTTAACTATTGAACAAGTGAAGAGATAAGAGTGTCGATTTGAGAAATTATCTCTTTTCTTATGATCTCCATTAATTTGTAGCAGGAAGAAGGTTTTTCTTTGTCCTAATTATTCAGAGAAAGGGAGAGAGAAAATCAAACACAAAAATGAAGAGCAGTGAGAAAGAGGTCATAGATAGAGTTTGCATACAGATGATGAAGAGAGCAGCTTTCCAAGCACCAGTAGAGGCTCTCAGTGGAGGTCTCCCTTTGTGATCAACAGACAAGTCCCACACTTGATCATCTAACTCCCTCTTTTCCATCTCTGGTTTAATTGGCCTTTGATTGCTACCATTGGACTTACTTATATATACATGCATATGCTACTACTACTCATGATATACAAAAAGACAATCTTCTTTGCTTAAATTCTCTTACAATCTGTAAAGAAAAAAAGGGACAACTAGAATGAGATGAAATGTCTATCTGACAATAACTTTTTTAATTAGTTTTTATGTTCTGGAAAAAAGGTACTCACATGCAGCTATTAGTATTTAGCTGTAGCTATTTGATTTTAACCAGTACTAAAGCTATATTCAAAACACTACAGCTAATTGAACCAATTCTTCCAAAAAAGACTTTCTGTATTTTGTTTTTAAGTTTTTACGTATTAATTAGCACTCCTTGGAGGTAATGACATTTTTAGGCCTCAACCTCTTCACGTTTTTACATATTAGGCCTTTAGCTTCTCAGCTTTTACAAAATATATAGCCCTGTTAGAGACTTGAAATATCAATATATGTCTAATTATTAGGTCAAGGTCTAAAATATTTTTACATTTTGTCAACTAATTAGACATCAATTCCAGAGTTTTTCAAGTGATATTTCACATACATTATTTTAGGTTTTACATGTGAATTAATAAAAGAACTCAGATGCCTAGCTAACATTGAATTAAGAGAGTACTATAATAATAAACTTTCACATATGCATACCCATTAATTTACTCTTTTTTATTCCCTTCCCCCTCAACTTCTCAACGACATTCAAGTATTAGCTAAGTGAGTTAGCCAATAGAGGAAAATGCACGGCATATAATCGTCACCATAACTCTGTTTGGAAATTCTTATAGTTTATAGCTCAAGTAATTGTTAAGATTATAACTCAAGTAAACGTTACAGTGTGACCCTCACCGTCCATCACCAAATAAATTATGTCACTACAATTGTCTTTTCTCCCCACTTTTTCTTTATCCAAACGCCCCCAACTTTCAAATTTCTGTCAAAGTCGTCTGTACTTAAAGTTTGTAGTATATACATCAATGATAATTTGATAGTATTTGTAATATATATATATATATATATATATATATATATATATATATATATATATATATATATATATATATAAATTTGATAGTATCGGATTTCTTCCTGTTCCAGATCCTCTTTGGTTGTTGCTTCGTCGGTGTGGAAGCTGGGTTCTCTCTCATTCGTTGGGGCTTCGGCGGACGTGGATGGGAGGTTTTTGACGGACGTTGATGGTGTTAAAGGTATTGTGTCTCGGCAGGGTGGACCGGCATCTCACCCTACTAGCGAGAATGAGTTGCTTGGCTTCAGGTGGGCAGGGTTCTGGATCTTCCCCGCTCACTCTGGGTACTGAATCAATCCCAACTAGTTTGGTCTGATTATCGTTTCTTTGGTTGAGGGTGCGTCTGTGGTATATTGATGATGGTTGAAGTTATATTTGAATGTTGTACATGGTAACCTCGCAAGGGTGAGATATTGTTTGGCTTGGGGCCGTTTGAATGTATGCGCTTGTCCCAAAAATGTTGTCTGTGGGTATCATCTGTTTAAAATTCTGCGGTGGATTAGTACAGCTTGCAGATGCTTTCGTTTGGTGATGGTTGCTTTTTGGTGCGGGACACAACTTTTAATTTCGGTCCTGGATAGCTGGTTCTTCATTGCAGTGATCTTTTCGCTGCTGCTTCACTATCTATTAAATTTCTTTGGCATAGGAGAGCTTCTAGGATTTTGTTCTTTAGCTTCTTTGCTTTATGATTCTTTGTACTTTATGCTAGTTTGACATTTGAATGTTACTTTTGCTGATTATTAATATAATTAATCGATTTTATGAAGAAAAAAACAACAACTACTACTATATACTTCCCTATCAAATTTTTGAAACACTTTATTTATTAGATTATCCCAAAAATATTAAAACGCTTTTCCATTTTAATAAATTTTTATATATGCATTTACCTAATTATCCCTGTATCTATCTGTTCTATTTGAAAGTCAACACAATCTAAAATTTTGTGTCCAATCAATATATTTATATAGAAAATAATGAACTGATGGAGTAATTTTTTTATTGTAATTAATGACACTATCTCAGTCAAAGTAACCTGAAAAATGTACTTTTGCCTCACTCTAAAATAAACGTTTTGCAACTGAGTTAATTTTCAAGTTGACTTCTAATTCAACTAGGGGTATTGAATGAAGTTGGCTTTGTGCAGTTGAACTAGGTACTGCCAAAAACTGAAGAGATCAGAGTAGCTTTATAAGTTCAGTGAACAAGAACAAGACTCATCGGTTGTGTACATAATTGCAAAAATAAAATAAAACAGTTCTAGTAACTTAAAATCTGAATTTTCCTCACAAATATCGCTAACTATGATCTACCTTTTGATGTATTTTCAGTGGTGGATCTAGGGGAAAAAGTTAGTGAGTGGAATTTTTTTTAAAATAATAGATACTCTTTCAATCCTAAAATAATGCAACACTTATTTTTCAACATTTAATTAATGAAAGGTATGGCAAAATACTTAAAAATGCTTACAAGGTAGGAGAGCCAAAATACTCCAAATCTCTCCTAACATCACATTTAATTAATGAAAGGTATGGCAAAGCGACTTGTGGAAGCTTCCTTGGAGGTCTTTAGCGAATGGGGACAAGTTTTTAAGGGAGCAGCCCAGCCAAAAATGCAGTAACGCCGGCCTAGAAGTCAATTTGTCGACAGAGGAGGAAGTGCATTAGGTCTTTAGCGAATGGGGACAAGTTTTTAAGGGAGCAGGCCAGCCAAAAATGCAGTAACGCCGGCCTAGAAGTCAATTTGTCGACAGAGGAGGAAGTGCATTAAATGCATGAAAGAGCCTGCAGGAGACCGCCTGGCCAAATGAATTGGGTCGCCTGACCTCCGCTTGACGATCTGTCCACGCTGAAACTGGGGTCAGGTTACGTCGAGGCCACCTAACTTCCGCGAATGGGGACAAGTTTTTAAGGGAGCAGCCCAGCCAAAAATGCAGTAACGCCGGCCTAGAAGTCAATTTGTCGACAGAGGAGGAAGTGCATTAAATGCATGAAAGAGCCCGTAGGTGACCGCCTGGCCAAATGAATTGGGTCGCCTGACCTCCGCTTGACGATCTGTCCACGCTGAAACTGGGGTCAGGTTACGTCGAGGCCACCTAACTTCCCTGGCTCCTGCTAGCGTCATCTCAAGGCATGCAAGTTCAGCCATGGAGGTGTTACTGGTAGCACTTTCTATCGCTTTGTCAAACTTCTTTTTTCTTCAGGGTTCTAGTTTGGTCTTGCCTCATGCGTGGGGTTCTTTTGTTGCTTCGTTTCTGCGTTACTTTTATTTGGTTCTCATCGAGTCAATTGGTTGTCAGTTGGTCTGAATGAATGTTCATGTTTTGCTCTCTTTGGCTTTAGTCAATTAATGAATTTATTTATTTCCCCCTAAAAAATGAAGTCTTAAATTTATGAATATCTATTTTTTATATTTTTTCATTAAGAAATAATATAGATAAATTGAAGTCAAATTAACATCAAAAGTCAACTGTTGCATTACTTTTGAGACGGATGGAGTAAAATTTTTGATAAGTCAAAACACAATTTTTACATAGTATTCATCAAAAGTTTGATAAAAAAGATACTCCCTCTGTTCCATAGTGATTGTTCTGTTTGACTTTCGTACTTGTGTTTGATTCAAATTTTAACTAAGAAAAATTTGTTAAAAAAAATTACAGAATATATTTAGAACTAGACACATCGAAATAACAAATGCATATAAATTATATAATTTTACATGTCAACATGTCAAACAAAATAAATCATGGATTAAATGCTAAAAACCAAATAGAACAATCTATACGGGATGGAGGAAGTAAGAATTGTAAATCAAAATACCATAAAACAAATTTCAAAGTATATGATACTTGATGCTACTAAAGGGAAGAAACAATAGGCGAAATTAGGTTCACTTCTCTCAGTCCCCGCCGCCGCCACTGGCCGGTGTCGATCTCGAGCACTTTTGGAGTTTGAGATTGTTCCTCATGTCAATTTGGTCTCTCCCCGTTTGATCCGCATGTTCATTATCAGAGATCTTTGTGTATTGTTGTTGGTTTTCGTGGCTCCGGTGTCCGAGACTCGTTGGTTTTGTGGGTTGGCAAGGCCCTTTCTCAACTTTGCTGGTGGAGCCCCACATCGAGGCTCTCTCATCTTCTATTGGGCTGCCACCACTACAGGTCGACTGTACAGGACAGCCTGTGAAGAAGTGTTTCGAGCGTCCGCCGAGCCACTGCTTTTACCGGTGTTCGTCTTTTAGCAGGTCGTCTTTGGTGCACGGCCTATTGTGGTGATCGGGCTTCAAACAGGCTAGCGCTGGTGATTTTGCACGTGGTTGATACTGTCGGTTTGTGCTTAAAACATGCTACTTTAGCTGTATGGGAAGGGCCCTGCCGCTGCATGTGTTGTGAATCCAATTTTTCGAGTTCACAACTCCTAAGATCTTTCCTTTTGAAAATAAGTTTTAGTTTTAAAAGAAGTAAAGGACTAGGATTTTCAAATGCCAAATCAGAAAGTTCAAAGTCCTTTTAGTACAAATACCCAAAGTTTTTAATGTAAATGTGTATATTAAAGAATTAAAGAAAGAAATAATACATTAAACCAAAAATGAAACATAGTAGTCTCTAAGTTGTCTTCAAATTACTTTCCAGCTCCATCTTCTTGACTCTGAGCCTTCTTTCTTGATCTTTCCTCCAGCAGTGGTGAAAACCAGGTTCCCTTCAAATTATATTAAAAGACATGAGTATTTATAAATACAGTTAAATTACATAAACAGAAGTAACTTTTTGAGGAAAGAAAAGTAGGAAATGGTTCAGAGTACTTACAAGGTGGTGGCCAACCCCGTCTAGGAAGGTGATGTCTCCAGATTCCCAAGATAAAGCCACAGTCATCAGTAACAATTCTTGAGTATATTTCTTAATGGTAATAGCAAAACTAAAGAGCACGATTGAAGAAAGAAATGCCTTTAAATCAGATAAGGCATCAGACTTGCATATGCGCTTAATAAATGACAAGTGAAGTTAATCAAGTAAACAAGTCTAGCAAATGATTCTTAGTAACAACTAAGCTAGGTAAAGTGATATTTCATCATTTTGTTAAGATAACTATCTCAAGTCTTGCCGAGACTAACAATTCTTATATGTAACAATTTTTCCAGATTTGCTCATGTTCTTCTCCGATTCATGGCTGTGAAAGACGATTTTCTTCATAACAATTACAACCAATCTTGCACTAGCAGCTTGTCTCTCCTCTCGGCCTCGTTTGCAAGCTGGAATAACTCCCTCCTCGATACTAGAAATCGACCTTCGCTCTCGATGGAGTCAATCTTCCTCCTCTCTCTCCAAAATCGAAGGGTTGTGTTGGTGCAAAGTGGAGGTGTCCTCTGTTTTGATGGAAATACGAAGGAGAAGAAGCGATGAAACCTTCTCCTGGTTGATTCACGAAGATGATGGAGGGGTTAGTGGGGTTTATTGTTTGTGCCTGGGCGTTGGATTTAACCATGTTCGTGTTGGTGAGTGGTGTTGTGGGGTTTGGTGCGGTAGTGTTATTGGATGGGTTTTTTAGTTTAGCGACAGGGATGAGCGACAACTCTCCTTGCCTAGAACAATGATTTGTCGGTTTCTGGATAATCGAGGTTTGAGGTTCCCTCTGATTATTCGGTTGTCACAAGAACGCGGGTTCATTGGTTACTGGCTCTTTTGTGTTGATGTTTTTGGATGGTGATTGTGCACGTTTCGCTTTCGAATTGTGGTTCTCTTCCAGGTTTCTTTGTAGGGTCTGGGCTCTTAATAGTCCACGTTCAGTGGCATTGGGGGAGGTGGTCGGTAGCCTCATGTGCAAATGTCTATACTACAGATAGATTCTTGTTTCAAGGGAACTGGAATTTTGAAGGGAGCTATGAATGGAGGCTCTACGTGACATTCCTAATCCTTAATCAGTTGCATATTTTACCTTATTTTATGATGCTTATGCTATTTTTTATGACGTTCGTTTTTTGTACTCTAGGTCGTTGCTTTTATTATTTTATCCTCATAGCCTTAAGCTACTTGTTTGTTAGGCTTGTTTATGCTCACTTCAAGTTAAGAGCTTGTTTGTCTTTCAAAGCTTTGTCCCTGTTTAGGTTGTTTTCGCCATTAGCCATTTGAAATTGAATAAAATCATTCATCTTTAAAAAAAATAAAAAGCATATGATACTTGAAGCTCCTATGTAGACCGATCTTTTCAGAATTTGTTCAATGCCCATGGTAACATGAGGATAAAATCACGCAGATCAGAAACGTGCATAATTTAAAGGCTTGGGCGGATGAAGAGTTGAGGGTTGGGCTGGGTTATGGGTTGTCCCCTTGTTGGGCTGGGGTTTAGGTGGGTATACATATACTAATACTCACTGCATCATTAATTAATATATTCATTTTACTTTGCTATTTCAATATTCAAGATTTAACTCAAATATTTATTAAGATAAATAGTGACAAAAATTCATAAAAAATATATTTGAAAAATTTATACTTCAAATTATGATATGGATAAAAAATTATTGAATTTAAAGTACATATACACTCATGGAAAACAATGATAGATTAAATACTGTGAAATAGTGAAAACAAATGTATGTATTTTTTTGAGAATGAAAGGAGTAAGTTTTAGGCTCAAAATATTGCCGGTCTATTTTCAAAAATTAAAATCATTTCTCAAAATAGTTTAAAAAAGAACACATTACATATTTTTCTTGCACGTTACAGATCTTTCTTTCTTTGATTAATTTCTGTTTGAGAGCTTAACGAGGTGCATTACAACCTGTGCTCCGCAACGGGTTGTAGAGCCTTGGTTAAGTTGTAATATATTTATTGTTATATATATATATATATTGAAAAAATATGAAAAGATAAAATGTCAAAATTAAAAGATTCCAAACATTTAAAACTAATGTGTTAAATAGATGACAGTAAGAGGAAAGAATAATGATTTTATCCCTTTAACTAACAAAGGAAAAATGTTCTAAGCTTGCAGGGGTGGTTGGCTAGTCAGTTTTTCAGGGGGAGTGCTGGCCAAATTTTTTTAGGGGGTGCTGTGTTTTCTGTTTTTGGGTTCTGTCTCTGCTCCTGCTCTTATCTCATGGGCAGTCAGCTTCCTTTGTATATTTTTCTTTAATGAAGTATTTTCATCGCTGTTTAAAAAAAAAACTAACAAAGGAAAACGAATGAAAGATAAATAGTGGGTAGAAGCAACTAAGGATTTAGAATAGTTTTTTATTCAATTTCATCACATCACTATCACAAATGAATAGAATATTAAAAAAAAAGAGAATAAAGTATGTGAGAAAGGAGGTATAACCCTTAATAATAATAATAAAAGAAGGTATAACTACACAAATATATGATAAAAAACAAAAATACATGTATTTATGAAAAAATTAAAAGACTGGCCGAAATTTTACATGGAAAAATTTGTGAATTAAAAAAACTAAAAATAAGAGGCAAGAAGTAAATTGTCCATTTAATTAACAAATAAAAGTAGGGTTAAAATAAGAAAATACAAAATGTTCAAATAAGAAGATTGACACAACTCAAACCTACACCCTACCACACCTTGCAAAACACTCAAATAACTACTAATTTCTATTCATCTAAAGTTTCTAATTGTAGGTTCTTTAATTTAATATGAAAAAACAATAAAAGTAAGAGGTAGGAATTGTGTTTAAATTAATTAATTAATTGTAGGATAGGATAGTTAATTTAATTTAATTGAGAAAAAATAAAAATAAAATAATAAAATAATAAAATACAAATGAGTTTTCACACTCCAACTTACACCCTACCACATTTTACAAAAAAAACTAAAATAACCATTAAACCTTATTCATGTGAAGTTTATAATTTTATGATGATTAATTTAATTGATAAAAATAAAAAAAATACATAAAAAATAAAAAAAAAGAAAAGAAAATGCAAATGTGCTTGCACACTCCAACTTACTCTACCACACATTGGAAAAAACTAAAATAACTATTCATCCATTTTCATTTGAAGTTTGTAAATTGTATGATGTTTAATTTAATGTAATTGGAAAAAAAAAACATAAACAAAAAAACCAAATTGGATACACCACTTAATTTGACCTAACCACACTCAATCCTAACTTCTATTTACTGTTTATCTCCTCACCTGTCATCTGGTCAGCCTATCTCGAGACTAGGGGTGAGTTCGAGCCGAGCCCGAGCCTGGCATGTTCGAGCTCGAGCTCGTGAAATTCGGGCTCGGCTCGAGCTCGAACGAGCCCGAAAATTCGAGCTCGAGCTCGGCTCGAGACAGGCTCGAGCTCGGCTCGAAGGTTCGTGAAGCTCGAGCTCGTTAGGCTCGCGAGCTCGGCTAGGCTCGAGCTCGGCTCGAAGGTTCGTGAAGCTCGAGTTCGTTAGGCTCGTGAGCTCGGCTAGGCTCGATTCGGCCCCAAACGAGCTCGCAAGCTCGAGCTCGTTAGGTTCGATTCGGCCCCAAACGAGCTCGCGAACTCGTTAGGCTCGGGAGCTCGTTAGACTCGCGAGCTCGTTAAGGCTCGCGAGCTCGTTAGGCTCGTGAGCTCGTTAGGCTCGTGAGCTCGTTAAGGCTCGCGAGCTCGTCGAGCCGAACGTCTCGGGCTCGAGCTCGGCTCGTATATTATTCGAGCCTCGAAATCGGCTCGAGCTCGAGCTCGAGACTCGTGAGGCTCGGCTCGTCGGGCTCGTTAAAGCTCGAGCTCGGCTCGATTCGTTACTCACCCCTACTCGAGACGCTGTCTATCGTGTTACATGTACCGTTAGTAAATGGTGTGTTTGGTTATGTTTTGATAAGTTTTGTTTTTTGTTAGAAAAAAAGGTTTTCTGTTCTCAAAATTGAAAAAGAATTTTGTGAGTTAAAAAGATTTTTTTTTTAACTGATTTCGAAAACGTTTGGGAAATTTTTTTGAAAGAACAAACCCTTTTTGTTTACTCCATAGCATATCACGTAAAATATACAATATTTCTTTTAAGGTGTGTTCAACACACAAATTTCTTAAAATAAATTCTCAACTTTCCCAATCTTAATACATAAAACAATCTTAAATCCATGAATTCTCAACCAATTCTATGTCAAATCACATTTTTGATCAAATTTCTCTACTCACATATATCTCATCTATTAATCAAAATACGCATTCCCAAATTTCTTAAAAAATAAATTAATTGTAGGATAGGATAGTTAATTTAATTTAATTGAGAAAAATAAAAGTAAATAAATAAAATAATAAAATACAAATGAGTTCTCACACTCCAACTTACACCCTACCACATTTTACAAAAAAAACTAAAATAACCATTAAACCTTATTCATGTGAAGTTTATAATTTTAGGATAATTAATTTAATTTAATTGATAAAAAATAAAAAAATACATAAAAAAAAGAAAAACAAAGAAAAGAAAATGCAAATGTGCTTGCACACTCCAACTTACTCTACCACACATTGGAAAAAACTAAAATAACTATTCATCCATTTTCATTTGAAGTTTGTAAATTGTATGATGTTTAATTTAATGTAATTGGAAAAAAAATAAAAACATAAACAAAAAAACCAAATTGGATACACCACTTAATTTGACCTAACCACACTCAATCCTAACTTCTATTTACTGTTTATCTCCTCACCGTCATCCGGTCAGCCTATCTCGAGACTAGGGGTGAGTTCGAGCTGAGCCCGAGCTCGGCATGTTCGAGCTCGAGCTCGTGAAATTCGGGCTCGGCTCGAGCTCGAACGAGCCCGAAACTTCGAGATCGAGCTCGGCTCGAAGGTTCGTGAAGCTCGAGCTCGTTAGGCTCGCGAGCTCGACTAGGCTCGAGCTCGGCTCGAAGGTTCGTGAAGCTCGAGTTCGTTAGGCTCGTGAGCTCGGCTAGGCTCGATTCGGCCCCAAACGAGCTCGCAAGCTCGAGCTCGTTAGGTTCGATTCGGCCCCAAACGAGCTCGCGAACTCGTTAGGCTCGGGAGCTCGTTAGACTCGCGAGCTCGTTAAGGCTCGCGAGCTCGTTAGGCTCGTGAGCTCGTTAGGCTCGTGAGCTCGTTAGGCTCGTGAGCTCGTTAAGGCTCGCGAGCTCGTCGAGCCGAACGTCTCGGGCTCGAGCTCGGCTCGTATATTATTCGAGCCTCGAAATCGGCTCGAGCTCGAGCTCGAGACTCGTGAGGCTCGGCTCGTCGGGCTCGTTAAAGCTCGAGCTCGAGCCGAGCTCGAGCTCGGCTCGATTCGTTACTCACCCCTACTCGAGACGCTGTCTATCGTGTTACATGTACCGTTAGTAAATGGTGTGTTTGGTTATGTTTTGATAAGTTTTGTTTTTTGTTAGAAAAAAAAGGTTTTCTGTTCTCAAAATTGAAAAGGAATTTTGTGAGTTAAAAAGATTTTTTTTTTTTAACTGATTTCGAAAACGTTTGGGAAATTTTTTGAAAGAACAAACCCTTTTTGTTTACTCCATAGCATATCACGTAAAATATACAATATTTCTTTTAAGGTGTGTTCAACACACAAATTTCTTAAAATAAATTTTCAACTTTCCCAATCTTAATACATAAAACAATCTTAAATCCATGAATTCTCAACCAATTCTATATCAAATCACATTTTTGATCAAATTTCTCTACTCACATATATCTCATATTAATCAAAATACGCATTCCCAAATTTCTTAAAAAATTTTCCTTCTAACGCTAAACTGAGATTTAGTGTTTTTGATTTAAAACCATCATTTAAGTAGTGCTCCTTCCGTCCCCAAAAGATTAAAGGATTTGGTTAGTCGCGGAGATTAAGTTGAATTGTAATATTTTTAATATGTTTATTTAATTGTCCATTGATTGAAAATGCACAAAAAATGAGGTAGAAAAAATAAAAATAAAGTGTGGATAGTTTAATAATTTTAAGAGTAAGAAGTTTCCTTTTAAAGAAAATGATTAAATTTTTTGGGATAATAAAAAAATATTTATTTTTTCATGGACGGGAGGAGTATAATTTACTCCACATTCTACAGTTGCACCACACATTATACTACGGTATACCCCGTACCACAGTATATATTTATGATTTATCACCTTTTAAAACATTGAATTAGTACGATAATTTCGGAATTGACAATATTAACCACCAGTGGTCTAGTGGTAGAATAGTACCCTGCCACGGTACAGACCGGGTTCGACCGGCTGGTGCAGTTTATGCACTTCTTGGAAAGTGATGTTTTTGAATTATAAATAAATGTAATTTAATGGGAAAGTTTTATCAATTCCACGAAAATGATCACACTGTTGTTCTTCTTCCACCGCCACTCGCTGATTTTTAACATTTTCCACAAAAAGATTTTACTCATATTTTCCAACGTAGCCCACAAGTAGATTTCATATAAGATTAATGCTAATTTAAGTTCATTGTTTTCTTGTTATCATTTCTAATTTTTATTAATTTGGAACCAATATCATTTTGAAAGTTAGTAGTGGCAACTTGAAAGCCTTTTCTAATATAGAAGCAATAAATTTGCATCTGCCATTAACCTAACCATAGAAATAGAAGACTTCACGTGTTTAAAAAACTTGTAATCATATTCCCAACTTCTTACACACTTCTTCATCTTTTAAATAGATTGTATTTTCCAATTTAAGTCATCCGGTGAGCGTGCCGGAGTGGTTATCGGGCATGACTAGAAATCATGTGGGCTTTGCCCGCGCAGGTTCGAATCCTGCCGCTCACGTTTTTGTTTGTTTTTGTTTGTGCTTTATTAATTGCACTTTGGGGGAAGATAAGACTGGATGGATGGTTAGTTGGTACAATTTGTGAGAATGAGCTGAGCCAGAATTTGGTAGGCTCGACTCGAATTTCATTGATTCCAATTTTTTTTTCCTAGTTTGAGTTTGGTTTGTGAAAGGTTTTAGCTCGGTTTGAAAGTTCGTGAAACTTGATCTTTAGGCTCGCTTATGTTCACGAGGCTTAAAGATTCGTGCACTACAGTGCCACAGAAAACATTTTATACTCGAAGTTTCGTCAGGTTTGTGAGGCTTGAACATTCGTCAGCATGGAAGGCAGTGAGGCGGATTAAAACCGCAAACCGCGGATAACCATCCGTTTCTGATGGTTTTAACCACGGTTTTGCGGTTGCGATTTTTTTAATAACCGTGAGGTTGGCGGTTACGGATAGGGGGTATCCGCACCGCGGTTAACCGCTGACAGCAGTTTCACGGATATCCGCTAACCGTTAGAATATACAGATTATTAATTACGCCCACATTTTGTTAAGCCGATTATAATCTAACCCTTACAGCCGAATTCTTCAAACACCCAACCCAATCCAATCATTTTTAAATTACTTCAATCATAACCTAAACAAAACTAACCATACCTATCCATTTTACACCAAACGCATAATTTTCAAAGAAATCTGCTCATGGTTATCTGTACTATTGTTTTCAAAAAAATTTGTTCATGGTTGTGTGCAAAAGATTCTTATTTTTCAAAAAAAATTATGTTATTTTCATGAACTTATTTGGATGTTATTATGTATATTTTGATAAAATTATTGATATTTAGGTATTTATAATTGATTTAGTTAATAACCGCAAATATAACCACTAACCGCGGATATCCGCGGTTAGCGGTTATGGGTGTCAGAACCTAACCGCGAAGGAAAAAACCGCAATCCGTGGATAGGGAAAAAAAATCGCGGATTGTGGTTTTACCTCTACCGCGGATTATCCGAACCGTTGCCATGCCTATTCGTCAGTTTCGAATAGGCTCGTGAACCTCTACAAACCGAACGTCTCAAGCTCGAGCTTGGCTTATTTTTATGCATGAACTTAAAAAAAATGACTCGAGCCCGAAATTCACGAGGCTTGTTTTAGCTCGAGCAAGCTCAATTTGTTTCTCACACCAAAAGTTGTATTGTACAAACTTGCCCTAATAGTAAATTTTAGGGTAAAAGGGTGATTTTGTCACTGAAATTTACGAAATCTCTAAATTTGCTACTAAGGTTCATTTTAAAGCGAAAATGTCACCAACGTTTTAAAGGGGTAAATTTGCAACTGGACGTTAATTTATCCCTATTGGCACTCATGTGGCATGCCACTGGATGACTAAGTAGACATTGACTGTACATTTTGTAGAGTTAATATTGAATTTCACTTTAAAATTTGTCACAATTTAAGGGTTGAATTGTTAGTTTTACAAAATTTAATTGAAACTAAAATATTAACTCTATAAAAATGTACATAAGTTTTACACATAATTTAATGTAATTTTATCGAGTTTGAGTTTGAATTCAATGGCAAAAAAAACGATGCATAAGTTCGTTACCTTTTAACAAGTCAAGTTCTTTTTTTTCTTGATACATAATTTGTTGTTTGTTTAGATAAACAGTTTAAAATGTTTTTTAGCAACTATAATCGTCTATAATTTTTTCTATATTAAAATTACACTAATACTACTAATTACACATATATTTCATCTCAACAACTTCAGTTGACTATTTATATTGATATGAGGGTTGTGTTTTATTAAGAAGAGTATATATAATGTCCGGTTGATAGGGGGTTATACCCACCAAAACTAAACCTCGCTCTAATAACGATTTATTACTAGCTCAACCATTACAAGCCAGTCCCGTACGTCCATTACATTTCACTAATTTTATCTTCACAATTTTTTTAACTACTTTTCTTTGTTAAAGGATAAATTTCAACAAAAAGGTGATATGATCAACTCCTTTGGTAAGAGGGAGAGAACAAAAAGATGTCACGTGACCTAAGCTGATTTTCAAATTTCATTATTCACCTTTGTGCAAAACATCAGGGGTTTTTATAGATGATTAAGTGAGGAGAATTCCTCAATTTTTTAACCATGAAAACATTCAGATTCTCACCCCAATTTTTTTGAATCTCAATTTTCTTACGGTAAATGTGAAAAACTGGTAACTCACCGTGAAGTGTGAATCTGATGGAGGGATGTGTATGCGGCGACAAGCCTATTGGTGGAGGGATGTGGGGGTGGGAGGACCTGCTCTCATATTTCTATCCGATTTGGACTGGACAGTGAAATGTGCCCTAAGTTCTGTGTTCTGATTTTCTCACTGTAATTTTAGCAGAACTTTCACCGTATGAATCTCAAAACTCATTTTACTTTGAAACACTGTTCAAAGAGTTACACCTCAGAGAAATCAAATAATACTCAATTCCAATAAAATTAGAAAAATTATTGTTAAAAAAACACGTTTTTCTCCCAAGATTTCCTAAAAACAACCACTACATCAATTTGGTGAACAGACGCAAAACACAATTAATGACGTAGAAAAGCAACAGTGATTACAAGTGTGAAAACTTTGGAAGCGATAGGATACCGAATCGGTTGTATTTTCCTGTGAAAGTACTTGTCGGGCTTCATAAATTATACGGCTTGAATAATCATATAATCATTTGGACTAAATACATACTCGGTCCCAGCAAACTCCATTCTAGCAAAACTGTCAAATTATTTTTCAACATTTAAAATATGATTTATTTCATTCAACTCTAAGATAATTTTTTTTAATATTTTGTATATACTTCCTCCATCCCTGAATTGAATGCATTGTTTTGGACGGTCACAACAAATTTATTATTTTTCTTGAAAAGAAACTTTTCACTCTTAAAGTTATCAAACTATCATTACTTTATATTTACTTATCTACATCGTTTTTTTGTGCACTTTCAATCAATAGATAATTAAGTAAACAAATACAAAAATCTTACATTCACTTTAATATCTGCGCTCAGTCAAATCTTTCAATCTTTTGGGGATGAGAAGAGTATATGATAATTTGAGGTGTGTATTTTTTAAATGTACTTTTTAAGATTTGTTTTTAACAAATTCTTCATAATAAAAATTTAAGTAGAACAGAAGTTTAAAAGTCAAACATGAGAGTTTTACTGAGATGAAGAGTGTATATATAAGCTACTGCTCCAAGGTATAAAATGGAAAGAACATGACTTGATTAAGGAGAAGAACTTGGCAATTAAGCTTTATAGATAGATACTCTAAGCAGTACAAGCTATATAAACATTAATTAATCAATAAAAAAATGATCTCAAAATAAATTCATATTGATATTTTTATCTAAATCAGATAAAAAAATAAATGAAGTGGTAATGAGCATTTGAGCTAGTGATTATGCTCCTGAAAGGACATGGGTGGAGGTCTCAAGTTCAAATCTCCATCATTTCCATCCCTAACCCCTAAATGTATATTTTAAAAAAAAGAACCTTATTACTCTCTACTCTCTTTATGGAAGTTTTACTATTGATTTGTAGTGGCTTAACCAATAAAGTTGTGCCACCTCAACCATTTAATTTCTTCACATTTTCTTCTTCTTTATCTTTTTAATTTTTTCTTCGAAGTGTGTTTTTTTATACTTTTTATAGGGTGAATCCTTTAGTGTTCGGGTAATAGGTTGTTCAGGTAGTGGCTCGTTCGGGTTTCAATGGGGCCTCTCTTCTGGGCTACTGACTTCACCTTTTGCTAACCCTTATTGGGCATTTTTGGACCTGCAACCACTATCCTCTGATGCTGATATAATCTGGTTCTGATGTTGGTTGATGCCATCGGAATCTATAAACGTACGGTGAGCTAAGACACCAAACAAGGGAAATAGATGGGGCCCTCTATTTGGTACTCCGACGCTTAAGTCAGTATAGGTGAATTCTGGGAAAGGGATTTGACAGCACTAGAGTGATTAAGAGTGAATAGTTACCTTGAAATGTATGCATGATTAGTGCTTTTATAGTCCCTTGTAATGGAGCGGCAGTATTGTAATATCCCAATATAGAGTAGCGGCGTGTTAGATGACACGTCACTGGGGTCTTGAATGTATGCCTTCAAGCGAATCCCTTAGTGTTCGGGTAGTAGGTTGTTCGGGTAGTGGATTGTTCGGGTTTCAATGGAGCCCATTTTTTAGGCTACTGACTTCGCATTTTGCTAGGCTTTATTGGACTTTTTTGTGCTTTGTTATCTGATTGATTGGGCCTAGCGACCATCATACGAAAAATTTATGTGATAGGATTGTATCACCTCATCCCATTTCATTACATTTTTTTATTTGAATTGTTGAAATGACCAGATCTCATCTAACCATTATTTCTTACCCTTTCATGCATTATAAGTCCCTGAAGTTTAAAACAAAAAGGTAAACGTGACAAAAATTTAGCCCTAAAATTGTTATTTCACCTTTTATTTAAAAAATAGATCACTCTAGCTATGAACGTTTGTTGCTCAATATTACAACCTGCAAAAAAGTGCGGGCAATCAAAACTTTGCTCAATTCAAACATTTACTTCTAGAATAAACAATTTGTTAGCTACATTTTGGGTGTGTTCATTGCAACCATTTCCCATTTTTTTATCCAACTTTCTTGATCCCAATACATAAAATAACATTAAATTCATCAATTATCTATCAATTCTCCATCAAATCACATTTTTCTCAAATTTCTCTACTCACATACATCTTATCCATCAATCAAAATACACATCCAAAATTTTCGAATTTTTTTTCTCAATCACCCTGAAATGAGCCTTTCTACTTACCATGAAAGTTTCTGTTTTTTTTTATACAATGGGGGTAGGGGCAGTGACGGAACCAGGAATTCGAAGTTGGGCGGGCTGGTGGGTAGATTAAATTAGGGGGTTGGAATTTGCAACCATAAAACGTCGGCCTTAACCCATTTTATAATGACCGCAGACCAACCTCCATATATAGTAATAGTTGAAGTAATGGAGGTTAGCGATGTTTTCCAATGAAGCCGTCACTAATCATTTTCTCCTAACTCGATTGAGAACATAAAAACAAACCTACGAAAATTTTTGAGTCTGCTAACCTTTTATGTAGAAAAATAATAATACAAATTCATACAACCAAATTGGTATCATGGGTTCATTTTTATTTCTTTTACTTGATTTTTTATAGAAAACAATATTTCCAAATAAAGAAATAAAAAACAGTGATAAATTAATAAAAAAAAGAAATGTATGAAATAATAAACTCAAACTCATGACAAGTACAAAAATAAAAATGAATTAGTAATAAAAATTAAATTATATCCAAACAATCTCACAAAAACTACCGCACATGAATCCAAATTAAATGTACTAAAAGATGATTAAATGAAAATTAAAGATTAATTAGACATGGCCGCAAACCACAACATATCAAATTTAAATGACTTAGATAAAACTGTAAATAGAAAACATGGACCAAAATCTTTTTTACCAAACCAAGTTGAGTTGGCTTCTTTTATGGATGCAATTTGGGTGTGTGAAAAAAATGGACCATTTAGGTTGGGGTTTAGTAATAAGTGGGTTTAAAAATTATTTTGGATTGAGTGGAGGGCTAGTGGGTAAATTATTACATTAATCCTTATAATTTCTACCATATACCCTATACTCCCATCAACTTTGGGGGGGTTGTAGCACCACCCAGTCCCCAAGTAGTTCTGTCAGTGGATAAGGGGGTTGGGGATACCGGAAGCTCGAACTCGAGACCTCTACAAGTGTTCTTAGGAACATAACCACTAGACAAAGTGCCCAGAACTACTATGAAAGTTTCTATTCTACTTATTAACGTGAAAACATAGTGAAACAACTACTCCCTTCGAGTGAGTCGCTAGCTTGATTTTTTTTTTGAACAACAATATTTTTCGTCACAAATGTGTTGTCAAACATTTACATGTACCAAATCTCTCAAACATCTCACGCACTAAACAAACCTCTCACATCAAACTCACCAAAATAACCGCAAGCAAGTACAAGCTTTAGCTCTCCATCTCTCTCGAGACTAACTAAAACATGTCATATATACTTATATAAGACAAGCAAACTATATCCTAAACTAAATCTAAAACAAAAAACATAGACTGATATATATGGGTCCAAGGAAATCGTTCCAAACGCTGACGTCATCACTACGAGGACCCCCTCGTATATACAACGAGGGTCCTCGTATAATAACGATCAAGCGGTTCCCCCCCGTATAGTCATATTGGCGGGAAAGTACCATCTTGTCATGGGTACGGCCTTGAGTGACAGGCGTGAGCAAAACCTAATTCACACTCCAACTCCAAGTCAAATGTCCACTTAAATAATGTCAGGTCATCACTGTTTGGGAGATATGACAGTTCCTAAAATCTGGGAGTCAACAATCCCAGCATGAGGGGAAAGTCCTGGCATCACCCTATAAGTGGGGTGATGCCAACCCAAAATGAGGTATTGGCTACTCACCCACACCTCCCCTATCTTCTACACCTAAAGGTTTTCTGTGTCTTGGGTCTTTCAGGTTTCGGGAGCAGCTCCATTCTAGCTTCCGTCACCGTTTGATCGTCCGGAGGCTATCATAGACCAACTTGGACTTCATAATTAACTTCATGCTTAATTGGCAAGCGAGCAACTTCTTTACCCAAACCAATTCGCCACTTCAACCCATGATCGAGCCCAACTTTTTCAATTGGAACAGTCACAACTTTGGTCCTCTAACTTTCAAACCTAAATAATTTGAGGCACAACTCTAGCAAGGGTGACAACTAGGGCGTGCAAGCAAGGGTGTGCGTCAACCGTCATGTTAGCGGTTGACAGGTAGTAGGCAGATGACAATGTTGGGCTGTGGAGCTGAGAAAGGAGGATGTGGGTCGTAGAGTTAAAAATCATGGTAGAATTACAAAAGTTTGTCATTTTATTTGAGTTTGAGCTATTCTTGCAAAATTGCACAACATATATAGCCAATAACTAACTCATAAAATGTCCTTAAAAACACGAGTGGGAATCTTGAACTCAAACTCCAACGTGTTCGACCCTTAAAATAAGCAAGCACTAGGGTTGTGCAATCATCAGTTCTGTTAAAAAACTGAACAGAATTGACCGGTTAAGTCGGTTTTCAGTTTTTGATATTAATAAACCGAATAAACTAAATAGATTCACAAAATCGATGTTTTGGTTCGATTTTTAACCAAAAAAAAAATCCGCAACACTTTTTTGCCCCTAATTTTGACCGAAAAACCTATACAAAAAATAATTACAAAATAATAATACCTAGTCCATAATTTCCTACAATCTAATCCAATACAACTTTCACAACCCAAATATCCATGGAATACATCAATACTCTACTTGGTACCAAAAAAGAAAAATGGTTAATCGATTTATTCGTTGACCGATTTAACCGAATCTAATAACCGAAACCAAATCACACCGAACTAAACACTATTCAATTTTAACCGAAATCGGTTCAGTTTGGCGGTTATTCGGTTTGGACCGAACATTTGCACACCCCTAGCAAGGACGTGTGCTCTCATGTGCACCGGATTAGATGGGGTCGGTCAGTCTATAGCCTACACCATACCCAACGGCCACGAAAATTGTAACCACGTTCTTCCATCCTTTGTACGCCCTTTCATTTTCGGGTCCCATCATCTAGAAATTTGAAGATTATTAACTTACTAATTAATTATTTATTTAATAGTTCCCATTACAATGGTAATTAGCCAGCACCATGAAACTGAAACACCCAATCACTAGCTAGCCTTCTAGAAGCCCAACTCCTCCTTGCATTAAGTAATACTAGTATTTCAGGGACACAGCCAAACCCAACCCAGCTTCTAGAAATAATTTCTAAATTAACAAATCAAATGAATATCTACTCAGTCACACATCATTGTCACATCTTAAATTAACTACTAGTATGATTGACTATTCCCCCTTCTAGGAATTTTGGATATAAAACCAACCACCCATCTCGTAGCTTTTTCCATATGCGCATGATTAATTGCAGATTTGGGAATGGAGGATCATACAAGAAGCAAGAACACGACTCTTCTTCTTATGTCCCTCTCCTCCACTCTTCTTCTTCTTCTTCTTCTTCTTTTGCTCCTTTCGTCACCTGTTGCTTCTCAAGCTCGCCCCATTTCCATGTCCTCTCTATCTCATCAAGGTGATAATTAATCTTAGTCCAAGTATTAATTAAGCTCTAATATTCTTCTTGGATTTGATGAGAGATTTCTGAACATTTTCTAAGCTTGGGGTTTGCATATAATTTTTGCAGGAAGTAGTTCCAACTTTCTAGCTACAATTGGGGTTGTGTGTAAATGCTGTGATGGAGGTGAGTGCTCCAGAACTTGGACAGGGAATTGCTCCAATCTTCAGTGCTTGCCTTGGAAGCTGGCTTAATTAGGAATATTCTAGGAAGTTTTTTTTTTGGCCTTTTTTTTTTGCCATTGATTTGTTGGGTTGTACAGATCTCCTCCATATACAAATCGGTTTTGTAAATTCAGGTAATCGGCATAATACATTTGAGTAATCCTAATAGCTCATCGAACACTGCCGGATCACAAAAAGAAAAGAAAAAAAGAGAAAAAAGAAAAGAAAAGAAAGAATATACTCGTAAGAGAGTGTTTGGTTGAAGGATTATCATATAATATAAAGTATAAATTCTTGGTATTCTTAAAATTTATGAAATTTTGTAGTACTCCATTTGATTGGAGAAAGATGAGGGAGTAATATTTTTACTCATTTTCAAAACTCAATAAGAATCTCATCTTAACAAATTACTCCTATTAAGGTTTTAAAGGGATTCTAAGAATTCTCGTCTTCTTATTTTTTTCCGATTTGTTCGTGAATTCTAAGAATTTTCACATATTGGATTCGTACATTATCCATCATTCACATATTGAATTCTCATTTTTTTTTCTTTTTTCTCCTATTAAGGTTTTTTTGCCCTTTCCCTTTCCCTTTCCCTTTCAATCAAAGCGATCTCAGTTTCAACTTAAGCTGCTTTGGTTTCTTCTACGGAGCAGAAATTATTGGCAACGACTCGGTCAACGTTTGTGGAGAGTCTTCATATCCTGACAATACCAAACAGTGAATATGTACAGCTGCAATTAACAGCCGACAGCAACTTGAAGAGGACTTCAAAGTTTGGTCTTTTGAAAGAAAAAAAAAAAACAGGAGGAGAAAATGAATCGAGCCAGCTCCAGTTATAACATTAAATGACATGAGCAGAGTTCAAACATAACACAATCAATTTCAATACATATTATTATTTATGTCGATTGTCGAGCTCTGTTAACGAATCAAACTCTAGCCTTAAATGAGCTTTAGTAACATCACAAGAATTGGAGTTGATCAAGCTTTTGAGCCAACCGCATTAACCGAGCTATCTATGACAAACCGGGATTAATGCCAAATATGGCCTAAAACTTTTGAGGTTTTCTTAAACTAAGCCTATAACTTATGTTTTTTTTTGCAAAAAAGTCCTAAAACCTTGTTTATGGTTTTAGGCCTAAAAAAGAATATTCTTAGAAAATCTTTTTTTCCTAAACTTTCAAGCTTTTGTCATTTTCCCCCAAAACTTTAATTTTTGTTCTTCAACTCGAAGAAGTTAGTTTTTCTTAAGTCATTTCAACTTTCAAAGTTTCAAAATTACTTTGAAAAAGTTTTAGCGACTATCAACCAAGTCGCGTTTCCTCCGTAAGCCGAGGTGTGGCGGTAGAAGGAGTAAAGGTTCGTTGTGAGATAAGCATTAAAATTTTGAAATTAAGATTATTCTTCAATGACAGAGATTTTTACTTTTAAAAGTTTTGAAGAGTGAAATTCTAAAGGAAGGAAAAGTATTGGATTTACTTCTACCATGTCATGCCACTAGACTAGAGAAGACAATTGTGTCCATAACCATGAACATTAGTATTATGCAATTCTATTCTGACCAAGTATTGGATCTAGAATCAATGTGCTAACATTGTCTACATGTTATGATAGAGATCTATCTTACACTAGGAACCTACCTTCAGCAATGGCTGAAGCTCAAACTGGCCACCAATTCTGCAAAGCCCCCAAGAGGAGAGATATCATGATCAAGCAATGACAATCTCAAAATCCCCATCCTGATCATCACCGCATTAGCAGCAAAGTTCTGACTTTCTTTTCCCTCTCTGATTTCTTGGCGCTCGGAGTCATCTCCATCTTCCTCAGCTGAAGCTTAACAACCTTCTCCATGGTGTCTATGGAGTTCAAAAGTCTCTTCTCTGGTCTGACCTCATACTCATCATCATCATCATCATCATCATCATCCTTCTGTTGGGTTGCTCTTCTCCTATCAATAGCCTAATTTTCATCAAGTCAAGATATTGGTCTGTCAAAAACATGCTCCAACTCCAAAACCCAGAATAAAAACCCAAACTTTACCAGAAAGTTCAAATCCAGATTCAAGTTCATACATCTAGACGCCTGAACTCTAAAACCCAGAATGAAATCAATTGATTTTTTACCCTGACGATGGCGGTTATGTCGCAGAGAGGTGTTCTTGGATACCAAGAAGGTAATATGGAGCCCGTGGTTCGTCGTTTCCTACCTCCTGCCGCGCTCCTCTGTAACTGATTCTCTTGCTCGTCGGGGGTTGCGAGCCCTGCGCCGCTCCTGGTGACTGTTCTTCCCATGGCCAGAGTCGGCGCCGGTTCATCGGAGCAAACCCCGGCGGCCAAATCGGCATGTTTCAATAGGAGTATATCTCTTGCTTCCGGCATTATGAAGGTTTATTTAGCGACGAGTTTACCTTCGTAGAGAATGGAAATGGTGATGTTGATCTTAGATCTGATGAAGAGCTTGGTGCTGATTTTCAAAATGGAACTTTGGGCGGTATTCATAGGAAAAAATGTGGGTGCTCCAATCTGTGCTGTGCCGAGTTAAAAAGGAAGCTTTTTTAATTTGCTAAAAGAGTTTGTGAGAAGGAAATTTCAAAAATTGGGGGAAATTGGGCAATTTTATTATATTAAAATTTTCACAATTAACCTCTCACTTCTAACATTTTCTCACACAAAAATTATTTCAATTTTAAACAATACTACCAACTTTTCTTATCAAAAATAAAAAAATAGTTCTTGAACAATGAACGCAAGCAAAGATGGGCATTTGGTCTAGTGGTATGATTCTCGCTTAGGGTGCGAGAGGTCCCGAGTTCAATTCTCGGAATGCCCCCATATGTGCTTCTTTTTTTGACCTAAGAATGGAGCAGGGGAGGGTTGAAATGAGGTTAAAATCTTTCACAAAGATGATGCAAAAGAGAAGCATCAGATTAGACTGTTTAGACAGCATGAACATTGCACAGATCAGCTTATTATTCTAGCTCAAATACAACAAGAAGCAACATGGTTACACTTAATCCTCTGCAGCTGGTTCTTGTTTTGATCGGCTAGGGCTAGGGCTAGGGCAAGCACTTTCTTTTACAAGTTCAAATGAAGGTGATCCTTCTCCTGATACACTTGAGACCGAATTCGAGCTCACATTTGAACTGCTGTGGTCCTTTCCTCTTAGTATGTCAATATTGAGATAATCTGTTAACACCTTCCTCACTCCTAAGCCACGGTGAGTAATCTTGCCACCCGAAGTATAAGGCGATCTTTCTACCCTTGCAGGGCTTATCAGTTGTGCTGGAGTGCTAAAAGCGGTTCTGTAAGGAGTGCTTGAGGTAGGCACTTGGTAAGGTATGGTGACAGTACTCTTCTGAGAGATGATAGACATGGAAGGCAGCTGATCCAAGTGTTTGGTCAAGTTATCTACATGAAGCAAATCATCTATTCGTGCCACGATGTTGAACGCGAGGCTTTCCAACACCCGCGAATAGCTTTCAAGGATGGACTTTCCGACATCCTGAATCATAACAAGCATTAGATTCTGTATTAGTATGGCTAAAGATGAAAGAATGTTTTAAAAAGTTCTGAACTTTGGACTCAAAATTTCACCTTGTTGCACTGAATCTTACTCATATCTAGAGTTGTCTGTGGAAGGCCCGGGAATCGCTGCTTTAAGCAAAGGAGGATGCTTTCTGCTCGGTCTGCTAGCAATTCTCTCTTCTCTGCATCAGTCACTAGCTCCTTGACCATTTCCCATGATGACCTTGAACTAGACCGGGATGTGCTATTGACAGGTCTGGAACTCATCTTTCTGTTAAATACATGGATAGAAGCTTCCACCCGATTCGCAATCTCGAAAGCATGATGCTCAGATGCCAAGTCAAGACAGTCAAGAAGATATTCAGGAGAAAACTGGTCTGATGATATATATCGGTATATCAGATCTCCTAGAGTTGCTCTTCCATTCTGGAAACAATTAATAGAAGAAAAAAGAACACCAGTAACTTTCAATATCGAAACTTTTTAAAGAACTTGATAGGACTAAACCCAATTGCCTCTTTTATACCTTTGGAAGAGACTCCAGGTAAGAGTCTGGGATTTCCATGTCAGCTAGAGTTATACTGTTAATAGCCATTGCAGCTTTGAGTATTTGGTTTGTGCAATCCCTTCTGTGCTGCAACTGCTTTCTAGAATCTTCACTGAGACCAGCAGGAGGGACTCGAGGAACCGGAAGCCACCATTTCTCCTCCTGGCGCTGAAGGGATCTACGGAATGAATGTGATCCATCAGCCTCTTGAGCTACAATCCCTTGGTCAACATACCAGAATTCTGTATCAACAAAACTATCCAACAGCTCCTGCAGGAAAGTACAGCTAAAGTGAGGACCCAAGAAAAGAATCGATATCATACAACGCTTTGGAGTTTGGATGACTTACAAGCAGCATATTATCCAACTTTTTTAGTGCTGGAAGATTGACATAGAGATCTGACCGTGGTCGACAAGTCATAACCTGAAGCACAGGCAAGAAAGCAAAGATTGGCTCACAAATTCTCCCATTTTTGCAATGTAGATGAAGCCAATCAAACAAGTACAATACCTCAAGCTTGCTTCCATCAGGAAATGTCTGCCAAGATGGTATGAACTCTACAATATGATCACTAACAGAAAGGAGCCACTCCATTTCTCTTCTCCACATTGCTTTCTTCTCCTGTGGGAGAGGCTCTAACCTCCAAATTTGTCCAAATATAGTAGCTACGTACAGAAAGATGGCAGGTGGTGAAGAGAAGGAAAGTTCTATCTTCATGACAATGACTTGAAATTAATAGCAAATTATCATACCACAAAGATTGGTTATCGCATTTGAAACAGCTAATGCAGTGCAGACCCCATTTCCACTCCCAGACATGTCTTCTCCAAGCAGCAATTTTGCAAACCTTTCCTTCATCAACTCGATCTCTACAACAGAATGATCAAACATGACATTGTTTTTTCACTCTACCAAGAAGAGAGAAAGTAAATAAGTGGTTAGACAAGAAAGTAAATACCTGGAACTGCTGAATCTTGTTTCTCTAGTTTCCTTTCATCTTCTTCTGCATGATTGGTGCAATTTGGACTGGAGCAGTCATGTGCCTCGGTGGCTTTCTGGGCAGCCCAACTCACAGACGCCGGTGAAGCCGAGTCCTCAGAGCTAATGCGGCTTTGTTCTTCGTCATGCCCAGTTGTCTCTGAACTCAAAAAATCGGAACTTGAACTGCTCTCTTCAACCAAGCTGCCAGATGTGTCTACTTCACTTCTAATTTCACAAAGTTTCTCACTTTCCTGCTCAAAGCTTCCATCTTTCTCCACCAAATCCTCCATTGTCACTTTCTCTTTCTCGAACACAGAATTGTTCACCACCATACCTTCGAAGTCAAGCCTCTTGCAGCAGAACCCACATGAGACTCGAGCTCTGTAATTGAGATAAAGCGCTCTTACAGATTTTGAGACCCAGAGACCAATGAGAGGAAATGGGTTCGGGGAAGTAGGAGGACCGGACCCTCTTGGCCTCACCACCAATGGCAGGCAAGCCTTGAGCTGCAAAATTTGTGTTCGGCTTTGCCGTTGGGTTAATTCTCTTTCCTCTTGGTGGTTGAAAGCTCCATCCATAACCATAAGGCCGCTGGTGCAACTGCGACCATTTCTGATTATGAGGGCTAAAATGGAGAAAACATCAACAAGTATTTGGTGGGTTTCTGGTTTTTTTTTTTTTTCTCTTTGGGTAAGTGAACTGAATGAATGAGCTTTGTTGCTTATAAATGTCGTAGAGAAGCTGGTCTCATGATTACTTAGGCTCGCTCAAACTCATGATCTGAGGCGCCTTACTTGTCCCTCAAAAACATTCAAGTGCTACGCTCTGCATTTTTGGATTTTAAACTCTAAGGAGCCTTTCTTCTACAATTTCCAACAGGAGGACCAACATTGCGGTTCATTTGTAAATAATAATTTCAAAAAAAAGAAAAAGAAAAAAAAATTCAATCTTTTTTTAATATATGTTGGTGTTGATCGCATATAAAAATAATGGAAACTTCTGCTGTTAAACTCGATTATTCCAAGGTTGTTCACTTGTTGGATCCCTCTAGTGCATGCAGGCTCGTTTTCTTAAGTATTTGTTGTTGTTCAAAAACCTTTTTAAATTAACAAAATAGTAGTAAAAGTTTTGGGGGATTGTGACGGACATGTCTAGGATTTCAGTCTAAAGTTATGTTTGTTGTGTAATGAGGGAAATATTCTCTAAAAAGGTTGTTTTTAAGGTAAAGGTATTGCTTAATTAAGAGTTAAGGTAAAAAATAAAATGTAGAAAATGTTTAACGGTGAAAGGGAAATTGTTAAACTACCCTTAATAGCCGTTAACAATTGTTGAATGAGGGAGTGATTCAAGTTCTGTCTTCACTTTATGTTGCTTGCGCTCACCGCATGTAGCAACATGTCCTAAAGGCTGGCTAAAGTATATAGTACGAGTAATATACTTTTTTGTCTCCAATTAATTGTAAAACTTAGTTTAACAAGGAAACCAAGGATAATAAAGGATTACACGTGTTTTTTTCTTCCAATTATACTACTCCATCCGTCTAACAAAAGTTGTGGATTTTGACTTTGATCTTTTGTATTTGAGTGTTTAACTCAAATTAAATCAAAGATATATAAATTAAAAAAATTTAAAAAATATATTTAGAAAATTCATCTTATAAATTATGATACTCATAAATTATTTAAATTTTTATATCAAAACATTCATAAAAAAAACATAGATTAAATATATGAGAAACGTAAAAAAAAGTTGACAATTTTTGTGAGATGAATGAGACAATTGATATGTTTATTTGATAAAGTTATTAAGAGAAAAGGAGAAGTGGAGATAAAAAGGTAAACAATTGAAGGTATCTTAGTGGAACCCTAGCCTTCGCCGCTGCTAATCCTCAGAGACGTCAGACTCTTGCTTCCGACGGCATCTCCCTTTAGTTCTGTCGTCGCGAGTATCCCCCTGGTGTACCGCCTCTTTTGATTCCTGATATTTTGTTTCGAATCTAAAATGGAAGCAACTGATTCGCTTCGGCCTAGAGCTCAGATTCTGTTGTAGCGCCGTCGTCTGGGCGATTTTGTCCTTCCGACCTCGTGCCGGTAATTCTCTCAGGCCTCCCCTATTGCTTGAGCCCCCATAGCCGCCATTGCTCCGCCATTTTCTTCTCGTTCTAGGCGTCGACCCAACCTTGCCGATAACAGGGGCTATAGAGCCCCTCTTTTTCTTCGATTAACAGGTCGGTGCTTCGTGGTGAGTAATACAACAGGTCTTGCTGGATGTCGACCACGGGGGCGTACAAACGAGTTCGAGGTTTGGATAGATTCGGATCAAGAAGTTGCTACTTGGGTTCTTGGTTGGCATATAGTGAAAGTGATGGGTGCAGTGGTGATGGTTCAGGAAGCAGCCTTTTTGACACCGACAGGACGAAGCAGCGACTCATCCTACTTGGAGCCATGAACTCTCATTATCGAAGTTGGTTGGGTAAAGAGTCGGCCCACCTACTATGTAGTTGCTTACGGCTTATAGTTCTATCTAGCTTATATTGTACTCAATTTTTTTTAGCTATTGCTTTAGTTTCCCTTTCGTTTTGGATCTCAAGGTGTTTATGTTTCGTTATTGCTTTAGAACTTGGCTATCTGGTATATGCTTTGTGGATGCAGGACTTGTTCTTGTTCCCCCGATCAGCGCACCGTCATGATGTGTCAACACTATTTTGCTCTTGTAGAGCATATCATGAGTGTTAGATACTAGCATCACATATCTGTTTATCCATCGTGACTTTTCTGGTATTCTTAAGTCTTATTAGACAGTATCGGGACAGCTTGAATTTGCTCCTTTCGTCTACTGTTAGTATATGCTTGCGTAGTTGCATAAACTGTTGTTTCATGTACTCTTGCACCTATGTTTAGTGCTACTCACTTTCTTGTAAGGTTTGTTTTGTTTTGTTGATTCCTTAATAAGATAAGTTTTACTAATTCATATATATATATATATATATCATAAATAATCTGATATACCGTATTAATTTAATTAAATGTTTGTAAAGTGTACTCTTTAAACTTTACTCTAGTCGCATTCACAAATAAGTAGTCATTCAAAGTGATGATAGTTGATATCTCTAGTCATTTGAAAGAGATGAAAGGGAAACAAATGGACATGAGTAAACCTTAACGTTTACTAGAAGAAGATAGAAGAAGAAATAATGGGAATGATTAGGAAATAATTTACATTAGAGTTGAAGTTACGATGTCATTATAGGCTAGATTATCACTTAAATCACTCCAACAAACACCCAACTCCTTTCTTTAGCTTTCCTTGTAAGGCTGGCTCTTCCACCAATCCCACCTTATATACTCTCCTCCTTATATATAGTGTGTTGGTCACCACCACTCTAAATGGGGTTTGCTCTAACTAACCCCAAAACCCTTGCATATCATGATGGCTTCTTGATTGTGACTCCAAACCAAGTGGACACAACCCTAAAACATACTCCCCCTTTTCTCAAAACAGGGTAGGAAATATTCATTCTAGCACATAGATTAATGATGCTAATAGAAGATTATAGTAGGTATTTTTAATTTATTTTGACTCTTAGTGAAATGAAAATCAAGTAAGATTGCTTATGAGTGTGAAAAGGGAAGTAGGTGGGAGTGGGAATTAAAATGGAGGGTCTTTAGGCAATTTCAGTAGTAAATCGTATATCTTTTAGTAAAACATATGGGCCGAAATATTAAATTTCACCCATGGGCCGAAGCCCGTGAAGACGAATACCATTTTCTTTACAACGGGTTGGTGCAATTTATAAGACATAAATGGGCTTGTAGGATTAGATGATCCACATGGAAAGTTGCAACTTGTGAGCCCTTTGAGATTACATGTCCTCAATTTTCATATCCCTTCCCATTCTTCACTATAGATTCACTATAAATGTTTAATGGTATTACCTATTTTATTAAAACCTTAACAAATTATTTAATACCGTTAAGTATTTGTAGTATGTCACATAATATTTTTTTGCCTCATATGGTATGATCCCGGTATGAATCCGTCCGGCCTGATGTGGTTCTCAATTATATTTTCATTTGCAGCGACTTCCAAAGTTTCGGAACCTTGGAACCTAGTAGATCTTTATACTTTTATCCCCTAAAATATTAAATTAATTGATAAATATAAGGTAAGTTTATTGTATATCAATTATACTATATACTATATATAATTTGCAGTAGTTGCGGCGCACTGTTCATTGAATAGTCCCATTTTTAGTATTTTCCATTTTTTTACTTGTTTTTCATTTTTAATTTATTTTATGTTATTAAATGTTACTCCCTCCATATTCAATTAATTAACCAATTTGACTCTTTTTTATGTATATATTATTAATTTGGATAAAAATACTATCTATAATTTGTCCAATGGTGTCAAAAGTCTGGAGGCTTTAATAGCCATTTGGTGGGACATTTCTCCCTTATTTTTGCTGCTATTTTAATTACCAACTAATTGGTAATCCAACTAGTTCTGTTACAATCTAATCAAAGACTTCAATAATTTTATTGGACTAAAATACTCCTTTTATTGTAACACAATCTATCTTCAGTTTTTCACTAACTACCATCACCCTCCACCACCACCACTATTTAACCGTCTCGATTGTTGTCACCTTCAATCAACCACCACCACCGCCACCACCACCATTATCGGAATCGCCGCCACCACTACAGAAACCACAGCTGCCGTTGTCAGAACCGCCACCGCCATTGTTGGAACCACCATTGCCGTTGCCGGAACCACCACGATCGATGCAATTACTGCCGCCGCAGCCGGAACCACTGCCACCGCCACCGAGACCACTGTCGTCGTTGTAGACCATCACCGTCACTGCCGTAATCACCGCTGCCAACGGCTAAATCATTTCTTCCATTTGGATTGAATCTGGTAGAGCTCTATCGATCGATCACCATGTTAATGGCTTGATGCAGGCTTATTTGATCTTTTCTTGGCTGAATGGAATGAAGGAACTTCATGTGTGGAGGGAATCAGATCTCTATGAGTGGCCTTAAACGTTGTTATAATTGATGGACGCCCACGTTTTATGTAGCTTCCTATATCTATACTAGCTGCCACCTCCAGACCCCATCTCCACTTGCTTTAGCTCATCTTATTATATTTTTCTACATTTACACATCTATGAGGTTTCTTGAATTTGGATGTTCCTTAATTTTCATCCATCGCTAATGCATGATCAATCTTTTCCCATGCATGTTTGGCCAGATTTAGCAGAATTCAATTCAAATTGGAACACTACCGCCAGCGACGTTATCACCATTGCAGATAATGGAACATGAATTTTAGAAATTAATTTTCATTTTTTCGTTAATTTATAACTAGATGCGTAATGTTTAAAGTGATATGCAATACTGTCTGTTACAAGAGTTTATACTATTTATTTAGTTATTTTACAAATTTCTATAGTGTCTATTAGAAAGTAAAATAATGTCTGAATAAATATTGAAAACTGTTTATTTATTTCTTTTGTACATTTTAGCCAATAAAAAACTCTCTATTACTTTATAAACAATTAATTGCATAGCAAATTCTAAAAACATTTTCTTCAAATGTATAAAAGCGTTTAACATAATATAAAATAATTTCCGTTAATTTATAGTTAATTGCATAATGTCTATAAACTGAAATGCAATACTGTCTATTAGAAGAGTTTATACTGTTTATTTATTTATTTTACACATTCAATGAAAACAAAACCGTCTAATAAATTATAACAAACCGTCTGTAACAAATGTAACAAAGTGTAATAGTGTTTAATAATTAAAAATATCAAAAGATAAACCAAATCATAACAAAAAATGATTATATGTCAAAATTCTATATTGTCTATTAGAAAATGTTATAATGTCTAAATAAATACTGTAAACTTTTTATTTATTTGTTTTAAAATATTTCAGTAGAGATAATCAAATCGTCTACTAAATTATTATAAACCGTCTAGATCAAGGTTCAATAATGTTTGTTGCCACTTTTCAGACACATAATGCATTTGATCCTTTGTTTGCACTATGCAGAAGCCATCATATTTGTTCATTTATAATTTTACTACTGCTCAAACATATTCATCTTAGCCTTCTAATTAATAAATCTATGGTTCAACCAAAAATCTAATACTATACCACCATAAATTGAACACAATAGAAGAAATCATTACCAACTCCAGGAGTCAGATCATCACAAAGAAATCCTAGCGGCAGCGGTGGTGCCGGCGCCAACGGTTGTGATTCGCAGATTCGCCTTTGTCCTTCACTGCTGATCATCCCTCACCACACCAGAGTCGCTATAATTGGAGACATCAATGTCTTGGATCTACAGATTGGAGCATCGTGAGGTTTTACGATGTCAAATCGCAACGGCAAAGCGAATCACGAGCTCCAATGGCGAGTTGTCAGACTCTAGTGGTGGTTTGCTCGAATTTGCAGAGTAATCCTTTGTTTTGAAAATGAATGGTCGTGTTTCAACCAGAGAGCAAAAGATATATTTATTAAAGGGGTATTCTAGTCTTTACACTACTAGTGATTTTACCAACTAGTGAGTAAATAAATTCAGGCTTATTTTTTGTGGGATATATCAGACCTAGATAATCAGGAAACATTACATTTAGTCCCTTCCAAGTCTCGCCTAGCTTGGGAAGCGACTTTGCTTACAACGGCTTGGGCGATATGGCGTGCGAGGAATAAATCTGTAATGGAAGGTGTCCGGTGGAGTCTCTTAGAGGTATTTTCATACATCTAAAGACAAGATGAGATGGGTGGGCTATGACGATGTGGCCATGGCCCGAGCTTTCCCCAAAGTTTAAAGGGGGTGGCTCGGTCGTGGTACTCTATGATCACCCTGTGGACTGCAACAACTCAGGAAGTGCTGAAACGGATGTTCATTAGCCAATACCTTGGGAAGAAGAGGATGAGGAGGAACCCCTCGGCTTAAGGGATGTGGCGCAGGACAAACAAGAGCCCCAGGGCTACATCAACCGTTTTAATGACCGCCTCGTCGAGATGACCAATGTGTCGGATGAGGTAGCCACTTACGCGGCCTCTGCAGGCGTCAATCCCGTGACACCCTTTGGGAGGGACGTCGCAGCGCGAGCACCCAGAACTCTCTTGGAGTTCTACGAGCGGGCCGAGCCCTTCATCAATTTGGAGGATACCTTACAGGCCGAAAGGCCGACAATCGGCGCAGCCGACGATCGCTCAAAGCGCCAACGGACGGATTCCGGCCGAGGGTCACTCAGGACCGGCCGAGGAGGTCGAGAGGCGGGGCTCTTTAATCCGCGCTTCCCGGCGCCCGACATGTTCACCCCCTTAACGCCCCTAGAGAGCGGATCCTCGCCGTCCTCGAGCGGCAGCAAGGCTTTGAAAGGCCCGGGCCATGAGGTCCCCAGCAGCAGAGGAACAAGAAATTGTATGCAAATACCACCGTGACCACGGTCACGTGTGGTAGCTGCCATGAGCTTTGCGGGCTCATTGAGGAAATGATCCAACAAGGCAAACTCCCTCGGTTTGTCAAGGCCACCCTCGCAAATCACCCCAAAGAAAGAGGAGCCGAGGGCTCACGCCCGAAGGACTTCCAAAGAAGGGAGGACAAGCGCCCCATAATCCACATGATCCTTGATCATCCGGATGAAAGGGCCCGGCCGGAGCAGGTGAATAACCTCCTCGTGGCCCCTAATTGCGCCCCGATAATTTTTGACAATGGCCCTGAGGCCGAGGCGCTCCTCCCACACAAGACCCCCCTCACCATAGACGCGGAGATAGCGGGGTACAGGGTAAAAAGAATTCTAGTTGACACGGGGGCTCAGCCCGACATATTGTTTTGTCATGCGTTTCGCATGATGAGCCAGGAGATCCAGGGCACTCTCAGCAAGTGTACCATGCCGGTCTATGGGCCGAACAACAACCCCATACCTGTTCTGGGCACTGTCACTCTGCCAGTATGCATCAGTCAGGACTTAGATAAAGAGGGTGTCCCTCGGCCGTGGCTGAAGTATGCTTTAAGGTGGTCAAGTCACCGAGCCCCTACAATGTTATCCTCGGGATACACACTCAATCTCTGTTCGACCTGCATTTGACGCCGAAGACCATGGAAGTACGTCTTCCAACTTCACGAGGACCAATCATCATTCACACTCGCCTCCGAGTGACTCGGCCTTCCGGCCCCCCGGTAAAAAGTCTAGAACGATTTTATGGCTATCTAACTCCGTTGGATTTGATTGACCTGTCCACGGACAACTTCGATCTCGGGGATGAGGAGAAAGGCCGAGGGCTCGGCAGCCGAGGAACCGAAGGAAGTGATGATCACGGACTTGCAGGCAGTCACTGTGATTGGCACCAAGTTGCCAACCGAGGAAGAGGAGAAATTGAAGGGCTTGTTGAGGAGTTCAAAGACATTTTTGCATGGAGCACGGCTGATATGCTGTGGTAGACCCCAAGGTCATTACTCACAAGTTGAGCATTCCGACCGACGCCAAGCCAGTCATCCAAAGGAGACGAGGCGTCAATATGGAAAGAAGGGCGGCCATCCAGGCAGAAGTGGAGAGGCTCCTAGCGGCGGGCTTCATCGTTGAAGTTTATTACCCTTTGTGGCTCGCCAATGTAGTTCTTGTAAAGAAAACTGATGGAACGTGGAGAATGTGTATAGACTTCACGGACCTGAACAAAGTATGTCCGAAGGACCCTTTCCCTCTCCCTCGTATTGATACATTGGTAGACGCCACTTCTGGGCATGAATTATTATCTTTCATGGATGCGTATAGCGGTTACAATCAAATCTTTATGGAGCCGAGCGACGTAGAAAAAACTGCCTTCATAACCGACTTAGGCATTTTCGGGTACAAAATGATGCCCTTCGGCCTAAAAAACGCCGGGGCAACATACCAGCGCCTCGTCAACCGAATGTTCGAGAAGCAGATCGGCAGAAATGTTGAAGTATATGTGGATGATATGCTAGTTAAGAGCAAAACGAAGCGAGATCATGTAGATGACCTCCGTGAGACCTTCATCGTTCTTCGGGAGTACAAAATGCGCCTCAACCCTAAAAAGTGTGTGTTTGGGGTCGAATCGGGCAAGTTCCTCGGCTTCACGATAACCGAGAGGGAATTGAAGCTAATCCCGATAAGGTGGAAGCTATCCGGGCCATGGAAGTTCCCACTGGATTAAAGAACTTCAACAGCTTGTTGGGGTGCATGGCGTCCCTCGGCCGGTTCCTCTCCACCGTCAAGAGGTGCCTCCCCCTATTCCGGTTACTTAGAAAGAAGCAATACGAGTGGACGGCGGAATGTGACGAGACATTCGCCAAGATTAAGGAGCACTTAGCCCAACTACCCACGCTACATCCGCCCCAACCGGGGGAAACTTTGCTGCTCTACACTTCGTACTCCAGCGATAGCTTAGCCGCAGTGCTAGTCCGAGAAGTCGGTAGAGAGCAACTCCCCGTCTACTTCGTTAGCAGGGTCTTACAAGGGGGAGAGCCCCACTACGCCAATGTCGAAAAGGAGGCTCTCGCCGTGATTGTGAGCGCCAGAAGACTACGCCCCTACTTCCAGGCCCACCCCATTAAGGTGATGTCTAGCGCGCCTCTCCGGGCATGCCTCACCAAGCCTGATCTCTCAGGGCGAATGAGTAAATGGAGTATGGAGCTCACAGAGTTCCACATTGACTTCACGCCCCCAAAAGCCATTAAGTCGCGAACTTTGGCCGACTTTGTGTGCGCGGCTACGGGACGGGGCAAGGAAAAGGACGAAGCGCTACCGGAAGCGCAAAGATGGGTAGCCTTTGTGGATGGTTCCTCCAATAAAGCCGGGGCAGGTGTTGGTGTGATACTCCGAGGCCCGGGAAAATATCGAACCGTCCACTCGGCCAGATTGATGTTCCCACTACCAATAATCGGCGGAATATGAGGCCGTCTTAATGGCCTTGCGATTGGTTAAAATAGTTGGGGCACCTGCTTTAGAAATCTATTCAGATTCAGAGCTCGTAGTGGGCCAATCTGCCGAACTGTACGCGACCAAAGAGCCAAAGATGGAAAAATATCAAAGGTTGGTTGCTCAGGCCCAGCAGTACTTCCAAAGCGTAACGATCACCAAAGTTCCTCGTTGCGAAAATGCCGAGGCCGATGCCCTAGCGCGCCTGGCCGCAGGAACTGAAGAAATCTCAGAAGTATATATTGAGAACCTAGGAGCCCCGTCCCATTGAAGGGGAGCAGGTCGGCATCCTCTTCGCCGAAGGGACCGGCGCGCCCAATCGCGCATTACCTAGAGGCGGGGAGTTGTTGGAAGATGCCAGAGAGGCACATAAGTTAGTAGTCCAGTGCGGCCCGTTTCTATCTCTCCCCTTCAGCGATCTCTACCGAAAGTCCTTCGGCTTCGACCCGTACTTAAGGTGCACAGGGGTGGATGAGGCGCAAATCGCCATTGCCGAGGTGCATGAGGGAATATGTGGTAATCACCAAGGCCCCGAACTGTTTACGTAGGCTGAAGAGGGCCGGCTACTTCGGCCAAGTATGAAGGCGGACGTAGAGGCATACATTAAGAAATGTGACAAGTGTCAACGCTTTGCTAACACTCCTAGGAGGCCGCCGAGCCTCGGACCCCCATCAGGCTCCTCGCCCTTCGCAAAATGGGGCTTGGACATTTTGGGCCCCTTCCCCATGGCCCCACGACGTGGCGGTTTGTATTGGTGGCCGTGAGTACTTCACCAAGTGGGTGAAGCCCGGGCCCTATCAAGCATCAGGCAAGATGACGTGACTGATATGATCTTCGATGACATAATTTGCCGTTTTGGGGTGCCCCGGGAGATAGTGACCGACCAAGGAAAGCAATTTACGGGTCGTCGAATAGAGGCCTTCTTGGCTGGCTTGGGAATCAAGCATTGCAATGCGGCCGTGGCGCATCCTCAAAGTAATGGGTTGGTAGAAGCAGCCAATAAAACCATTAAATACGCCATCAACAAGAAATTGGAAGAGGCCAAAGGTGCGTGGGCCGACCTCTTACCTGAAGTTTTGTGGGCCATGAGAACAACGCCCGTGAATCAACGGGTAACACCCCTTCGCCCTTACGTATGGAATGGATGCCGTGACGCCCGTGGAGTTGGCGGTCCCTTCTCTCCGGTCAGCCAGTTTTTCAAGGAGAAAACGATGAAGAGCCGTGTACCAGCCTGACCCTATTGGACGAAGCCCGTGACAAGGCCGAGCTACATAGCCGGGCCTATCAACAGAGTAAAGAGATACTATGATGCTAAAATTAGGCCGAGGAGGTTCCAGACAGGGGACCTTGTACTTCGAAGCACTGCCACAACTCAACAAGATCACGCCGAAGGCAAATGTACCCCAAAGTGGGAAGGCCCCTATCTGATTATCGATGAATTGGGAAAAGGGCGTACAGACTTGGAAAACCTGATGGGACAATGGTCAACCGCGCCTGGAATGCGGAGTGCCTTCAAAAATATTATGCTTAATTTGAAGGATCGAAAATGTACGAACCATTGTTCAGAGAAATGAGTACTATGTGCCGAGCCTTTGTAGCTCGGCACTATAGGAAGTGTTAACTCCAAACGCTCAAAACATTACACGCAAGCAATAAAGCCGGGCGATGTGGCTCGGCAAAAAGAATAAAGGGTAAAGCGAACCATGTGAGTTAAATCTAAAAGGGGGGGGGGGGAGCAATAGTGAATAGGCGAGAGAATATTATTAAAAACCCTCTGTTGTAATCACGAGCCCAAGTGGCTCGGATAAAAATTGAACTTAGAAAAAAATTGAGCTGAACTAAGCGTGAGAAGAATCTGCGCCCGGGTGATCCCTTGGGGCCTCGTCCCCTTCCTCCTCTTCCTCGGAGTTGTAGTCATAGAAAGCGTTATAAAGGGGCGAGTCCTTGGGGACGCGGTGGCGGCTCGGCTTGTCGCCGCCTTCTCCTTATCAGGGAGAGACTGAATAGGAGTGAGGTCCAGCCCGGGGAAAACCTCCCCGAACACTTCAACCACGTCGGCGATGGCGAGCCGATACTTCGCCCCCGTGTCCTTAGCCCTCATCTGCTTGTATTGATTACTCTCGGAAGGCGGCTTTGGCCTCATCTATTTGGCCGGGATGCTCCTCTTTAACTCGGCCAACTCTTCCTCGGCCGCTTTCTTAAGATCCCTTTCTTGGGCAAGGGTCTTAGATAGGCCGAGGACCTAGACTCGCTTCCTCGGCCCGGCGCAACGCCTCGTCTCTTCGCGGCGAAGAAGCTCGGTCTCCTCCCTGGCCCTCTCAATCTCGGCCCGGGCTTCCTCCATCGCCTCGTCGTCCCGCCCCATTTCCTCGGCACAAATTGAGGCCTAGGCGTTTTTCACAATAAGTGTTCAGCAAGAAAGTTCTTAACAAGTGAGGATTGTTAATGACGAAGGAAAAGACAGACGAGGGAACTTACCCAGTAGAAGCTCCTCCGGAGAGCGTGGCTTAATTCGGCCCGCCGGGGCTTGCAGGCGCGCAACGCCTCGACATCCCTCGTTGAGACCATTGACTCCCAATGGAGGCGCAACGACTCGGGGTTCGAAAGCGTCGAGCCTTCGTTGCCGGGCCCCGCTCAAGGAGCTTCTCGGCCACAGTGAATGTGAGCTCGCGCAACTTTGGGTCGGCCCGCCGAGCCCTTGGAGGCGAGCCGTGGTAAGACTCGCTCGCTCAGACATCAATGGGGGCCTCGGCCGGACCCTTACCCTTGGAAGTCTGAAGGTTTCGGCTTCCAAAGCCGCCTCTTCCCAAAGAAGCGAGGGCCTTTTGGCGGGCGACCCTCGCTCTGTCTCGCTACCACTCGAGCCGGGCCGTGGGCGCCCGAGACGGGGCCCGGGCCATAGGTCTCCTCGGCCTGCTGGGGCTCTTACCACCAGTGCTAGGGTGAGAAGAAGCCGCAGACGGGTGACGGTGGTTTTTCCACCTCGCCTCCTAGGCTTCGGCGGGACGGGGGCCGACATACGGGCCGCTGCTTCGGCCTTCTCAAAGGCATCCATGTTTGAACCTGAGGCAGAAATAAGTAAAACGTTAAAAACGTTAGTGAAATCGACCTTCTCAAAGGCCTTACAAGTTAAGATAAATGGATGAGGCGTATCGTCCGAGCCACTCTCGTCGGGCATTTTAATAAAGTCGGGGCCGCTCTGGACGATGCACCCACTGATGAGGGACTACCTCGGCTAGTGGCAAGCCGATGTGCTTCTTCCAAGTCTGGAACTTCCCCCTCTGGGAGTTCAGCCCAGTCGGCCTCAAGAACGGCCTCCACTGGAAAAGGCCGAGCGAGCCCCTCCCTCGTAGCTCAATCGAGCCTCGAGCCTCTTGTCCAAAGAGGTGCTCTCACCAATGCGTTCATATCTCGCTCGGGCTCAACGGTTCTCCAGGAGGTCCTAAACCCGGCCGAGCGAGGGGTCTGGATGAAGAGAAACTTTTTCTTCCATCCGTGGTTCGACGTGGGGCCAGGAGTTAGCAGCTGCGAGCGGTGTGCCAGGTGGTACCAATGTCCCCCACCGCTCCCACCGACCGAGATCTTGTAGGCGTGGCGGAATAGCCTGGGGACGTAGGGCTGGAAGCCCATTGACAGGCGAAGAGCTTGAAGCCAATGATGTGCCTCAGGAGTTGGGCACCACTGGCTCGGCGCAAGGTCATAAAGCCGGCACCAAGTTTGAATTCCCGAGCGGCAGCGCATGCCCATCTCAAGTAAACCGAGTAAACACTAAACTCGTCCGCATTTGGCTTATTCGCCTGTCGAGGGGCCGGGACCCTCCAGTCCATGTCCTCGGGAAAACTGAACTTTAGCGCCTGGGCGCGCCACTTTCCCAGTCATCTTGGACTCAATGTCGTCGGGGACTCGGGTAGGGCTTTTCAACCCTCGGCCTTTTGACGACGGGCCACTTTCTCTACAAACCTCTTTTCCCGGGCGCTTCGACATGCTATGAACTCCGGGAGAGCCAAGGAAACGAGCCGAGACGAATCCCCATCGCTGGAATCGTCCGCCATCTCCCCGAGGAGGAACCAACAAGAACGAATCGAACTAGAAAAAGAAATCATACCGGAAAATACGTGAAGTTGGAGACGAGCGAGATGGTCGAGCCGGTTGAAAACGGAGAATCAGAGGAAAACTGAAAGAAGCCGAAGCACGAGAAAGCAAAGAATGTGGAAAGTGAATTTGAAGGCGCAAACTCGTTATTTATAGGCGTTCGAAAACGCGAATCGCCGCAACGGTACCAACGCGGGAGCGACACGTGGCGTAACGGCTACCTTCTTAAGCGTGTCAAGGCGCCTCGTCCTATCCCCCCGGACAAGGCGCCTCGGGGGCTAATGGTGAGGGCCAGGGGCTTGGGCCCGGCGGCCCATGCCACGGGCCGGCTCCAGGCGTTGCGGCCCACGGAACCTGAGGGCACAGCCAGGGCTTTAGGCCGGGCCACTCAGCCAGGGCTTTAGGCCGAGCCACCATCCTTGGCGGGGAGTTACAGTACCCCTTCACAATGAGCGGGTGACACCTGTCCCACCCATACCGTTGCCCATACCGTTGCCCATACCGCCCCAACCCCTATAAATACCTTCAAGCTCGCCTCGTCTTAGACACGAAAACTTAGACAGTAATCCCCTTACTTTACTCTCAACTTTCGTGCCTCGGCTACTTTGTGAAGTGAGAACCGACTTGAGCGTCGGAGTGTTTTCTACCATCTATGAAGTTTTTGCAGGAGACCAAAGGCAAGAGTTTCATGGACAGATTGGGCTCAAAATCCTCTGTCTTGCTTCACAGCTATAAAAGAGGGTAACTAAATGCCTAACATTGTGGGGTGGTTCCAATTGTTTGCAGTTTGGCTTTGTTTGTATTTGATTAGGTGTATTTTTGCAGGTTGTTACCAAAATTTGTTCAACTTTGCCTAATCCTTCATAGGTGTGTCTTTGGGTGACCTGGTTTCTTTACTCAAGAGATAAGTCTACCGTTGTTAATATATATTGATCATTGTTGTTCAAAAAAATAATTTTCCATAGTCGCGGTGCAGTGTTCAATGAACAGTCCCACTTTTGGCGCTTCCCGTTTTTTTAAACCTTTTTTTCCACTTTTGATTTCTTATTTATTTTTCTTTTATTTTATGTTACTAAATGTTATTCCCTATGCAATCAAGACCAATTTTTGACTCTTTTTTATGTGTATATTGTTAATTTGAATGAAAAATAATGTACGTGTGGTCCAATTTATGGAACATGTGTGATTTCTACAACTTATTTTCATTATGTTTCATTCTTTTGTGTCATGTTTTTTCATCAATATCACATTGAGAATCCATAAAAATGTATGGACACAATGTTTTTCCACCTCGTCTGAAAACAAATATAGTTTCTATTTCAGAATTTTAATTTTTGTCTTTTTACTTTTTAAACTGCTTCCGTCGCAAAATGCAAATATTTTTTAATTGCTAGTAAATTTGTTACCAAGTGTTATAGTATTAAACAATCTAATAGCATACGTAAAACTCAAAATGTCTAATATAATTTGCTCATGATATTCTTTTTTTATCAAATTTTCTACACCCCCTTCAAAAAGGAAAGCTCAATTCTTTTCTAAACATTTAATATAGGAAATTTTTTTTCTTCAACCATTTGATGTTAAAAGTAACATTTCAATGCAAATGATAAATGTCCATTTGCAATTTGCAATCATATTTATTTTAAAATGTTGGGTTGGGTGGGGAAGATGGTACAAATGTCATTTGGAAAAACTAGGAGGGTCAAATTGTTATGTTTCAAAAATTTGGAGTGTACTTTTTATAATTAAACTAAAAAATCTAACATAAAAAGTAACGGTGGTTAGGGTCCAAGGGTTTTTTTTGTAGATTTCATCAAATCTCAGGGGTTTTTTCAAGAATTTAAAAAATACGGGGTTTTTTTTATATATATAATTTCCCGTTTTTTAACTGTTTCAATCTTTTTAATTTCATTACACCATGTTTGTTTAATTTATGCACTTAGGTTGGAGTTATTATGGTGGTGGTAATTAGGTGACAGTTGTGACAAAGCTGTACTGGGGTGGAGATGCAATAGAGACTGAGAGAAGCTGGTTGATGCTGTAGAGGATCTGAAACTGGACTCTTTGGTCATGGGAAGCAGAGGACTCGGTCCTCTCCAAAGATACTACTATATATAGAAGTACTCATAAAGATCGCATCTTTCTTGCTTTTTGGAAAAAAAGAAAGTATTTTTAGAAAAGACAAACAAATAATAGTGCTCTAATTTGTTCTTATAATTGAAATGAACCCGAAAACAGGATAATTGTGGGGAGTGTTAGCTCCTACGTGTTGACCCAGGCTCCTTGTCCAGTGACAATCGTCAAGGATTGAAAAGCTCCACCCAAAAGCACTAGTAGGAAGCGGTTCTGTTCTTATGATCATGATGTACCAATTCTGAGAAAGAATAAAACTTTATGATGAAGAACTAGAAACAAGCACAAACAGAGATGGTTTTATTCTTGGAACTTTATGAAGCGGTTCCGTTCTTATGAATGATGTGCCAATTACGAGAAAAGAATGAAACTTTATGAAGAAGGACAAGAACCAAACACAAACAGAGAGATGTTTTTATTCATGGAACTTGTGAAACGTTTGTAGTGGAGTTTTTGTCATTTGTCGGCATAGTAGGTTTGAACAAAACCAGACTTAAAGAAAGCAATCAGCTTCTCCTTCTCTGGCAAATATTCTTGGACAGAACTCACAAACTCCTGGCTCCATTTGAAAAGCAGAGGAGTTTTCTCAGGCGTCACCAGCTGCAGCCCAGGATCTATTTCTTGACGCACAGTCAACCAGTAGCCAATTGAGTCTGCTACAATATCCACCATCCCTATCGTCTCCCCTCCAAAGAACCTCTTCCCTTCCAATGCTTTCTCCAACGTCTTCAATGCCTCCGCCGCCTCCTCCAACGCCTCCTCCCACCCATCCTTCGCCTTCCAGATTTTCCACAACGCCGGCATGCACTGGAACAGGGACAAGACGACATTGTCAAACAAAGGCCTCGACTTTTCATATAAAGTTTTGATTTTTATCTTACCTTGTCCTCTATGAACTTAGTCCAGAACCGGGCGACGGCGCGATCGTGAGGATCAGTTGGGAGGAGAGGAACTTGTTTCCAGGTTTCTTCAATGTACTCGAGGATGACAATGGACTCTGCAACAGGTTTCCCATTGTGAAGCAAAACAGGGACTTTCTTGTGGATGGGATTGTACTTGAGAAGCTCTGAGCTTTTGTTGTAAAAGTCCTCCTCGAAGTACTGGTAATCGACCCCTTTCAGCCTCAGTGCTATCTCTACTCTTCGGCTGAATGGGCTGGGCCAAAATCCAAACACCTTCACCTCTTCAGCCATGGAAGTTAACTTACAGCTTTGTTTCAATGTTTTTTTTTTAAAATAGTTTTTGCTGTGAGGACGCTTGTGTTCCCGGGGATTTTATGGGGAGGGTTTTGGTTGTTTACTTAGCAATTAAGGTAGGGGAGTTGCTAATTCTGAGTTATTTTATGAATCAGTTGTTGGTAGTCAATGTTTAAGAGTTGATTTTTGGGTGTTTCTTGGATCTGTCTACTATGGGAGTAGTACTATTAATTAAATAAACACATTGACGTAGGCAGTGATGTAAGTCTTGGATGTATTTCCATACAGTTCTAATTTAATTTATAATCTAATAGGAACAATTACTTACTCTATTGCTCTCTAATCAAAATCATGCAGGAGACGGAAATTCGTTTCGCAACTCTGTTCAAAGAACGGTAACCCTAAGTTGCGATTATTTGATTTTGAACCCAAATCGAAGCGGAATTGTTGTCTAGTTACGAATTTCTTGAAGTTGAACATCATCTCCGTCTTTCAGAAGTTAGGTTTTCGAAAAACGTTGAGGAGGGTTTGTTATCCTCCATTCGAAGGTGCCTCCGTTTATGGTTTCGGAAGATACTTTTTTTCGTTTTTATATAGTTACCCCTGTTTATGGTTATTTCTTTTTCATCTACTTGCAGATGGGTGATACCCACATCTTTACCATGCATCATGGTGGGAGGTTTGTGACAGAGCCATGGTTGCGGTATGTAGATGGCAAGGTGAGGGTATACAAAAATCACAAGGACGTTCTCTCTTACTTTTCACCGAGTTCATATTTGAGGAATCTGGGGTACACTAGTAAGGATATCAAGTGCACGTACTACATCTCTAGGGGGTGAAATTGAGGACTTAAAACCATTAGGTGATGGGAGTAGTTTAATGGATGAGTGGGGTGAAATGTTTGTTGTTGCTATTGAGGGGGATGGGTTGGGCTTATATGTAGAACATGGCCTAGAGTTTTATCTAAGAAACAAGATGGAATTGAGTGAGCCTTTGCTATTGTAAAAATGTTGTAGGTTGAAGGAAGAGGGACATGTGGGAGAGGCATATGTTAAAGGTGATGAATCTGGTGATGAGGAGGTGTTGACTGAACTGACTGAGAAGTTTCATGAGGGTCACATTCCTAATGATATCGGGGATACCGAGGGGGATGGATCTGTGGATGGTGCGGAGAAGGGTCTGAATGCACATAATAGGAGGGGGTTCAAACCTTGTCTTTTGGAGGTGAGATTTTGGAATTCTCACCTCCGAAAATCCGGTGAGAATCACATCCGGAAATTCGGACCTCACGTGATTCACGGAGGCATGAACGGTGAGAAATGAGAAAAGCGACGAGACCCAAGCACGACCAGCGCGGCGAGCTCCCCACCCGCACTCCTCTCCTTCTAGGTTGGCCGCTTAAGCAACCAAGCAAGCTGCTCAGCAGCTAACCAAGGAGGAGAGGAGTCGGGGTGAGAGGTGTCGGGCCAGCGTTTTCATCTTGCCTAGGTGTCGCGTGGGTTGAGGACCCGGACTGGAGGAGATCAATTTGGTCAGTGAGAATTGAAAAAAAATTCGGTGAAATTTTTCCCCCACCCCAAGGTTTGAAACCCCCTAATAGGGGGTTCAAACTTACTATTTTCAAGTGAATTTTTCCAAATTCATTCATAATTTTTGGTGATTCACTCAGCCTCCCATATTCGGACCTATAGGAGGTGCGAATATGAAAAAGTGGAAGTGATTCACGTTTGTGGGACCCACCTCACCCACCAGCCAATCATGTGTTGAGAGTTGTTGCGGAGCGCGGAATAATTCCTGCCCTAATGGGTACGAGAGTGAAGTATTGAAGCGTAAAACCACACTAAGGATAACTCCCGGGAAAGACGGAGGGGTCACAATGGTCCCACTTAAAACCCGACTCCTTAGGCAATTTCCTCTATGTAATTTTAGAGCGCAATATATCAATAAAGCTATACGCTATAGCAGCTACTTGTATATTAACAGTATTATAAATACCGAAATTAAAGCATAGAAGAAAGAAGACACCATATACGAGGTTCGGCAATTTGCCTACGTCCTCGGACCCCACCAATATATTTCACTAAGAAGAACAAGTGAAATAATACAAGAAGAAGAAAGAACAAAGAAGGAAATATCAACTTCTTTGAGGGATGATTTAGAATGAGAAGCAAGGGTCTCCTTATATAAGCTAGAGTCCCCAAACCTCCTTGATAAATACTCCATGTGGGATGAGTTGCATGAATAGTAACTTCATGTGACTTAATTCCACACAAGCCAATCACTTTGTTCACTTCTTCAAATAAGGCCTCAAAGTTTGGAATTGGATAAGTGGTACTGTACCACAACAATCTCCCCTCCAATTCCACGAAGGAAGAGATATCGCACCGTGCTTTACACGGAGCACATGCCGGCCGCAAGGCCGCATACCAAGCTTCTCTCTGGAAAGCGATCTTTGTTAACATGTCACCGCATTGTCATCTGTATGGATTTTCTTAAGCTTCATAAGCTTGTTCTCGGTTACCAACCGCAACCAATGGTACCTCACCTCGATGTGTTTTGTACGAGCATGGTACATTGAATTCTTGCTTAAGTCAATAGCACTGGCTGTCACAATGTACTACATACTCCTCCCGCTTCAAACCCAATTCATGAAGGAACCGCTTCATCCAAAGCATCTCTTTACCCGCTTCATTGGCTGCTATATACTCTGCCTCTGTCGTGGACAAAGCAACGCACTTTTGCAACTTGGACTGCCACGAGACAGCTCCCCCAGCAAAAGTGAAGATGTAACACGATGTTGACTTCCTTCCATCAAGGTCACCAGCCATATTCGCATCAAAAAACCTTCTAACACAGGGTTTAGCACCACCAAAACACAAACACAATTTAGAAGTACCTCTAAGGTATTTGAAAATCCACTTCACCGCTTCCCAGTGAGGCTTCCCTGGATTAGATAGAAACCTACTAACCAATCCAACAGCATGAGCAATATCTGGCCGAGTACAAACCATGGCGTACATCAAGGACCCAACCGCCGAGGAGTAAGGAATAGATGACATCTCTTCCTTTTCTTTTCTTGTTGTTGGGCACAACTTCTTTTGACTTGAAATGATTCGCCAAAGGTGTGCTAACTGGTTTAGCATCTGTCATGTTGAACCTGTCAAGAACCTTTTCAACATAGGACTCCTGTGACAACCACTGACTTACCGGCTTCTCTGTCACGAACAATTTTCATGCCCAGAATTTGCTTCGCGGTCCTAAGTCCTTCATGTCAAAGGATTTTGACGGTTCATCCTTCAACATGCGAATCATCAAAGCGTTTTCCCAACAATAAGCATATCATCAACATACAAGAAGAATAATGAAGTTACCATCGAAATGTCTTAACATAGACACAAGAATCTGCAGCAGTTCTTTTATAGCTCTTCCCGATCATAAAAGAATCAAACTTGCGGTACCACTGCCTGGGTGCCTGCTTCAAGCCATAAAGACTCTTCTTCAACCCGCAGACCATGTTCCCATTCCCTTTCACTTCAAATCCTTTCGGCTAAACCATATAAATCTCCTCATCTAAGTTGCCATGTAAGAATGCAGTTTTCACATCAAGCTGCTCAAGTTCAAGTACTAGCTGCTAGTCCAATTACAACCCGAATGAACACATCTTCGCAACTGGAGATAAGATCTCATCAAAGTCAACTCCCTTCTTGGTGAAAACCCTTCACAACCAAACGAGCTTTATACTTTACCACTTGTCACCATCTTTCTTTAACTTGAACACCCATTTGTTTTGCAATGCTCTCTTACCCTTAGGTAAGTCCACCAACTCGTAGGTGTTGTTCTTCTCAAGAGAACTCATCTCATCTTGCATTGCAGCAAACCATTGGTCCTTATCTGCATGAACCTGCACATCTTGGAAGCTCTCTGGCTCCCCGCATCAATAAGCATGACATAATCAGAACTAGAGTACCTGGTAGATGGACGACGCTCTCTAGTAGACCTCCTCGGCTGAGGCTCTACTACTTCCAAGGGATGGGGCTGCTCCCCCTGCTCAAAACCCATGTCATGCTCAGCAAAGTCGTCATCACCCTGTTCATCAACAATAACTGGCTGCTCCACTCTAGGTTCTATATCATCTCCATCTGTGGCAACTAATGGAGTAGGTATAGGTGTTAGATCATCACCACCAGCAGTATCTGAAGTCTCCTCTTGCAGCCCAATATGATCAATGTTCTCATGCTCACGGAAGACAAGATCCCCGCTTCGACCACCTTCTTCAACTCGGATCCCAAACTCGAAGCCATACTCCTCACCACCATATCCAACAAATATGCATGGTTTGGCGATCTTGTCGGCTTCGATCTCTCGATCCTTGGGCACATGTATGAATGCTTTGCAACCAAACACCTTTAAGTGTGCATAAGAAGCATTCTTCCTGTCCATACATTCTCTGAAACACGAAAACCCAAAGGAACTGATGGAGTCCGATTAATAAGATAAACAGCAGTACTTCTGACTTCACCCGAGAATGTCTTTGGCAATTTAGACATCCTCAGCATGCATCTGACTTTCTCAACAATGGTGCGGTTCATTCTTTCCGCTACCCCATTATGTTGCGGTGTACATGGTGTCGTTCTCTCATGACGAATACCATGTTTCTTGCAATACCCCTTAAACTCATTAGAGGTATATTCACCGCCATTATCGGTACGGAGACACTTCATGTGCACATCAGTCTCTCTTTCAACCATGGCGTGAAAAGTTTTGAAGCAGTCAAACACCTGACTCTTCTTCTTCAACATGTACACCCAAGTCTTGCGTGAAGCATCATCAATAAAAGTCACAAAGTACTGTTACCACCCAATGACTCCACCTCGAGGGGACCACAAACATCGAATGTATTAACTCAAGTTTTGTTTTCTTTCTAATCGAGGCAACATTGAAAGAAACTCTATGATGCTTCCTAACAAACAGAAATCACAAGGGTCGAGTGATGTACCTTTGGCAATAGGAATGAGGGACAGCTTTGCCAAAGTCTCCAACCCTTTCTCGCTGATGTGTGCCAGCCGTTTATGCCACAAATTCTTGGAAGCACCATCTTCAACCACATTCAGCGAACCACCGCCACAGACACCAACTCGCGTTCTATACAAGGTGCAAGCAAAGATCACCTCTTGCCACCATCAAAGAACCACGCTTGACTTCCACACTTTGTCTCTGAAACTCTGGTCAAACCCTTCTCGGTCAAGAACATTTACTGAAATAAGATTATGCCGCATATCTGGAATGTGTCGCACATCCCGCAACGTCAATGTGATACCCAAACTAGTACGCACAATAATATCACCGATCCCCAAAATCCTGGAGTGGGTAGTGTTACCCATCTTCACTACACCGAGGTCAATCTGCCTGTAAGTAGTGAACAACTCTCTCTTGGGCGAAACGTGATAGGATGCAGCCGAATCGACAATCCACTGGACATTAGGATCACTAACATGATCGCAGCCCCCATGTGCACAAACTAGTACAACCGGATCATCACTTACTGACTCTGCAATAGCAACTGTATCTTTCTCTTCAGGAGCTTTACCCTCCTTCTGATCCTTTTTCCTCTTCCAGCAATTTCTCTTCAAGTGACCAGTCTTTCCACAGTAATTACATTCTCTGCTTTCTCTAGATTTCGAACGATTACCAGATTTTCCCCGACTACCCTTGGATCCTTTACTATTGTTGCGACCTCTGACTTCAGTGACAAGAGCCTGCGAAGACTTCGGTGCCCGACTCCTTCCTCCTTGTTTCTTCGTTGAACAAGTTATCTTTGACCAAACTCAATGTGAGCTTGCCATCTGCGATCGAGTTACTAAGAGTAACTACTAAAGTCTCCCGGCTATCCGGTAAGGAACTCAACGAAGTAAAGCTTGCAACTCATCATCAAGCACCAACTTCATATTAGTCACTGATTAATCAAGTTCTGAAAATCATTCAAGTGTTCGAAACTGATTGTCCCTCTTTAAGCTTCAGTTAACAAGCTTGCGAATTGTGAAAGCTTTGTTTGTGCGGTCTTCCTCTCAAACAAGCCTTCTAATTTTTCCCATGAGCTTTAGCATCTGTCTCTCATGGAAACATGGTGGAATATACTGATATCCACCCATCTTCTTATGGTACCGAGTGACTTGCGCTTCAGATTGGTCCATTTGTCAGCTGCCATATCTGCAGGCTTGGCAGAATCACCTGCAAGAGGATCATGCAAATCGAGGCAATACAGTAGATCCTCCATCATTGGCTTCCAAACTGAATAGTTCGATGAAGTCAATTTAATCATCGAACCAGCACCACTGTCACCCATATCTTCTCCTCTAACCAAACCAAGGCTCTGCTGCGAATGCGGATACCAACTAGCTTAAGGGAATCTTTTCTGATGTGGAAGATCAGATTAAACTGCAACCACAGAGCATACTCAGAATAACCTTGGCTCTGATACCACTTGTTGAGAGTTGTTGCGGAAGCGCGGAATAATTCCTCTGCCCTAATGGGTACGAGAGTGAAGTATTGAACTGTAAAACCACACTAAGGATAACTCCCAGGAAAGACGGAGGGGTCACAATGGTCCCACTTAAAACCCGACTCCTTAGACAGAATTTCCTCTATGTAATTTTAGAGCGCAATATATCACTACAGCTATACCCTATCGCAGATACTTGGATAATAACGGTATAATAAATACCGAAATTAAAGCATAGAAGAAAGAAGACACCATATACGAGGTTCGGCAATTTGCCTACGTCCTCGGACCCCACCAATATATTTCACTAAGAAGAACAAGTGAAATAATACAAGAAGAAGAAAGAACAAAGAAGGAAATATCAACTTCTTTGAGGGATGATTTAGAATGAGAAGCAAGGGTCTCCTTATATAAGCTAGAGTCCCCAAACCTCCTTGATAAATACTCCATGTGGGATGAGTTGCATGAATAGTAACTTCATGTGACTTAATTCCACACAAGCCAATCACTTTGTTCACTTCTTCAAATAAGGCCTCAAAGTTTGGAATTGGATAAGTGGTACTGTACCACAACATCATGCTCTCCTCTTCCCGGCCCCACTTGCCTGCTAAACGTGCGGGACTACTACCTGCTGCCTAGGGAGTAGTGGGGTGAGGGCAGCCTCACAAGTGAAATTTGGAGCTAGTTTGAGTGTCTCAAATACATAGTGAATTTTATCGGTGATTTTCAAAGAAATTTGGTGAAAATAATTTTCCTCCTCCCATGTTTGAAACCCCCTAATGAAATGAAATTAGAGGAGAGTGAATTTTGGGTTGGTGTGAATGATATGGGGGCTGTGGAGGACATTTATGAACCTGTTACCGAAGAAACTAGCTTTCCTAGTAGAGTTTTTGCAACATTTACTTTGAAATCTCTCAATGAAACCCAGGCTGAGGAGGCAAGATATACCATTTACGGTGCTAATGTTGATTCAAATATTGATGCTGGAAATGCTGAAGATGATCAGCATTTTGAAGATGAGGACGACGAAAGTATATTTGCATGTCATTATCAGAACAAAGAGACATGCAAGAAACTTAATGAGTTGGAGAAGAAGAGAATTGTTGATAGTGACAATAACAGTGAGTCTCTGAATTTGCTAAACTGTAAGAGAAAGCTGACATACGAGGAGGTCAGGGTACATGCAGAACATATCAATGATCAGGGGGACTACATACACAACTGCTACTCTGTTCAAACACATAGGAAGATTTACGCCAATTTGATTAGGCCAATCAATGGTAGTGACATGTGGGAGGAGGTCCCTTTCCCAGCAGTTGCAGCCCCAGAGTGGAAGGTGGTGAAGAGAGGTAGATCCAAGACTAAAAGGAAACCATCAGCTGGAGAAGAAACAAATAGTAAGTCAAGGAAGAAGAGACCTACTGGAGTTACTACAACTTGCTCTAACTGCAAGCAGTTGGGACACAACAGAAAACTGTAAAAATGCCTTTGTTGCTACTATGATTAAGGAAACAGTCCCAGAGAAAAAGAAGATGAAATTGGTAAGCATGGAATTTTGATGTATTCGTGATACTCAATGTTATTAATTGCTTAGGGGGTAGCATTAGCTTACAAATGTTATAAATTTACTCAGCAAATAACAGGAAAATGCACCAAAGAATGAGCCTCCACAGATTTATAGCACAAATGAATTTGTAGTGAATACATCTCAGAAGGTACTGTACTGTAGTTATTAATAATAGAATTCTATTAATTAAATTTACAATGTATTTTAGATTTTTAATGATTCTGAATCTGCTTCAATGAATCTTGTCAATTATCCATTTAAACCAATATCAACCAGTTGGAGCTGGATCTACACAGGGCACTCGGGTCCCAAGTAAAATTGAATTTATTCAGAACAGCCAAAATGAGGCTCCAGGAACTGGTAGTGGTGCTGATAGAAGACCACCTACCAAAGGAGTTGCAGGGAGAGGCAGGGGCAAGGGAAGGGGAAGGGGTGCATCTATTCCACAACCTGGTGTTTATTCCAGTACTCTGTAACTGTAGGATGAATGTTAGTGACAACTGGTTCTGTCATGTCTTAATCGTATTTGGATTGGACCTAGCAATGTTCTGTAATACCTTTGTTGAACTAGATTTGGACATGTACTCAATATTTTGAGGCATTACTTCTATCTAAAGCATGTTATCACATTAGCAGATTTGCATATTTAGAGAACAAACATTACTTGAAGCTCAAAAGCATTGATTAGAAGTGCGTCAACTTTGTCAATAGTACATATTACATGTTAGATGCCCAACCTTAACCTCACTACCTAAAGCTTCACATAGAAGTGATACAAAATGGCTGCCATAAATATGACAACCCAAACAATGAATTTCTTACACCTAGCAACTAACTCACTCTGCCTACTCAATCGTTCTTCAACAGCTTGCTTTGCTTTCCCGGTCTCCATGAGTTCCTTCTCAACCACCTTAAGAGAACCTTCAACAACAGTTAATTGACAAAGCAAATCACCTCTCTCACCCATACACATATGGAACTTCCTTTTGTACTCCTCCTTGTCCTGTAATGCTGCATACAACAATGTCCTAAAATGGTCATCTGTAGGACCATCCGGCCATTTGAAGAATCTGCAAGTCTCACCTTTGTCTCTTTGTATTTAAAAATTTATGTGCACAAATACTATCAAATACAGAGCATTGGAAGGTTCATGAACATGAAAAACAAAAACAACAACTGAAATCAAAATCAAGAACATCCAAAGAACCTACCTCAAAACGAAAACAACAACTGAAATCAAAACCAAGAACATCCAAACAGTAACTGAAATCAAAACAACAATCGAATTTTCGATCAAGATAAATGATACCTACCTCAAATCGAGCACACCCAAAGAACCTCATGCCGGCATTGTCCTCAGTCAAGGTTGTCCCGAGAGGAGCACGAACGCCACATCTACAGAACGGAGCTTTCGCTGGACCAGAGGAGTTCGATGTCAAACCAGTTGACATTGAAAAATTGACGTCGGATATACAAATGAAAGACGCCGGAAAATGACTCGCTACCGACCAGACAACCGAGCTCGTTCAATCGATCAACAATCGGTCTCCCGAAATTTTGAACCCTAATCCCCAAATATTTGATCCACCCGCATTTATCGATGAAATGCATGCTAGAGGGAGGGAGGGTGTAGAAAATCTAAACTAAACCACATCAGCAGCTAACTCTACAAAACTAAGGGCAAAATGGTCTTCTCAACTAACTCGTCAACTTAAACGGCCAAAATAGATGGAAAGAACGAGAATAGTACGCGAAACTTGTTTTTTGAACCAATTTGAAACAAAAAGTTATTTTGGGACAGAAATAGATCACAAATTTAAAAAGATGAACTTTCCACGGATTTTACTCCTAATAAACAAGATGAAATCTCATGCAGTATCTAAAATGATTGCAGAATGATACCCAACTTTAAGTAACCAGCCTCAATACCCAAATGAAATTAACCTTATTGGATCCATCAACCAAACTCCCCCAATTAACCAGCCCAAATTCCATAGGCCCAACCAGCTTGCCCCACTTTTATTTTTTCTTCTTACACTAGATTCCATGATATTACTAGTATTATCCTCTATCTCACTTTAATCATGTTAACTTTTGTTCACATTTATATATTTTTCTAGCAAGAATAATTTTTTAAAAAACTTTGATAAAGTAATATTAGACACTATAAATATTGATTTTTCTAATAGTGTATAGAAGTTATTTCACATTGTAAGAAAAAAATCATAAATTAGATGTTGGAAAATTAATGTATAATAATTAAAGTTAGATAGATTTTTAGTCTTCTTCATTACTCCATTATTATGTCTGAGATTGAAAGCCCCTAAAAAATTCAAAACTAATAAACAGATTGGAAGCCCCTAAAAAATTCAAAACTAATAAACTGAAGTACTTATGTAAAAATATTACATAAAAGTTTAAACATATCATCACGCACCCCAAACTTTCTCAAATAGTTGCAAAAGGTTCTTATGTTATGGATAAGTTAACAATAGTCATTAATCTTCTTTAACTCTCTCCCTCTCCTCCGCCTAGATCTCCAACCATTGCCTTCACACATCGAATCTACAGATCTCTGAACCACTACCTTCGTAGATTTCGGCTCATCCATCTTACAAACGTCTATTTACATACCTTTAATTTTCATTCAGGTTATAGACTTTCAGAACTAGCCTGAATAAGGGTGTTCGTTTAGTCGATTTGGGCATAACTATCTGAATAGAGTCAAACCAACATGTTTATTTTATGGACACGGTAATTACAAATCAAACCGTCCAAATAAGAACTAAGAATCAAATCAAACCGACATAATAATATTTAGGTTGGATCGGTTCTTAGTTTTGGTTTGTTGACCTAAAACACATTTGACGGTTGACGATCACAAGTTTGGGTTAGAGTTCCAAATTGTGATAAAATGCACATGTAAAAGATAAATAATTTGGAAGATATCATTACCTTTAAGATGAACAGATATGAAGAAGACTAAGTTGGGGCGAAGACAAATTAAGTTAGTACTGGTCATTGCATCCTGTTTAAAGTTTTGAAAGCGGCAAACAAAGTTGAAAAATTGGGACCAAAGAACGGAAACGGTAAGGTTATAGATTGTTTATTGCATAGTCATCCATAAACTTTATTACACTTCGGTTCTAATTATAGTATCCATAATCGAACCATATAACCGATTAAGATTCTCGATTTTTAACCGTCCAATATTAATCAGTTAATTGATCTTTTCATTTTTATCCAAATAGTGAATACCCCTAATCCTGAATCTTTAGTCTATAGTGATTATGCTTTTTATGAACAAAAAAATGTGCCTACCCTATGCATATTAATAAAAATAAAAGACCATCATATAGAAGTATGATATATATACAAATAACACTCTATATAGTGAATTGGAAATTTGTTGAGATCAGTTGGTCAAAGTTGTGTAATGGGGAACATGAGGGCAACGTTTTGGTTGGACCTGCTTTGCTGCGGTGCTCATCACACATGCAAGAACCGACAAGCTTGGAATGGAACATAAACAAAACAAAACAAAACAAATTAACAAAAGCCTCTCTTTCTCGTTCTAGTTTCCACCACCGCTCCGCTAATCAAGGTGACATGTTCCTCCACATTCTCAAACCTAAAAACCTACCCTTTTTGGCTTATCTTTCCTTTTCCCCTAATCCTAAGTGTCATTATATTATTGTGTCTGAGTTTAGTAATAATAAATCTAATGGGATGATTAGAGGTGGAAGAACATGGTAGCCGAATTTGAGAGCTTGGTTTCCAAGTATTCCATGTACGGAATGAATGAATTTAACTGTTTTTGCCATTTTACAACTTAGATCATATTAAAATTGAGGTCACCAAAGTTTCTCTTGTTTTTGTCTTGATTTAGGATAGAGTGAGCACCCCTTAAAGTGTGTTAAGGTGGACACCTTATCCAATTATCATAATTATTACACAAAACCACCTGAATTAATGATGCTTACATCATCTGATAGCAGCTCCGTGTTATTATGTTCGCCGGATTCGCATCCTGTATACACCGATGCCGTCGACATGTAAGCTCACCATCGCCCTTCACCTATAGTGCCCACACCACCCAGGATTCCGCCACCAGCCATCGTCATTCACCAGAACTTCCATCGTCGTCGGCCCGTCCTTCCCTATCGCCGATCTCTCATCTTCAACGCCAAGCCAGAGAAGCAGCTTTTTGGATCCAAGTCGGAGAATCTTTTTGGATATGTTAAGTATGGAGGAGGCGGAGACGGAAGGTGAAACAGAGAAGAAAGAGGAGGCACTGGAGGAGCTGAAGCATGTGGCTAAGAAGCTGGAGCTGGAGGATGATGATGATGAGCGATAGAGGAGATTGGGCACCAACATAATTAAGATGCACCTTCTTACCTTAATGATGTGCCATCAACTCATTATGATCCACACGTTCATTAAAATGATGTAACCATAAAGTACATACAAAGTATGAAGTAACAATTTTCCTGCTTTATAATGGTGCATCATATTGTCTCGTAGACGCATCATATTTGCTAGTAATAATCTGGAATACTTGGTTTAAATCATAATGTGCATCATCTTCATTGTAAAGGTGCATAATACTGTGTCAGGGGCGTATCATATTTGCTAGTAATAATGTATTCTACTTTGTTTAAATCATAATAGTTCATCACCTTTGTTATAACGATGTATCATATTGTTTCTCAGGTGCATCATACTATCTCGTAGGCGCATCATATTTGTTCTTTACTAGTAGTGATGTGACTACTTGGTTTACATCATAGCGGTCCATCATATTCATTGTAACGGTCTATCATACTGTCTCGTAGGTGCATCATAATTATCTACATCTTTGTTCATATTAATGTGTGCTCGTTGGTTTAAATCATAATGGTGCACCGTTTATAATGTGATGGTGCATCATAATGTCTCGTGGGCGCAACATTATAAGGGTGCATCATCTTATTAAAAGGGTTCATCATATTGTCTTTTCTATGTATCATATTAATTTTACATTTAAAAGGATGAGAAATGTTATAAAATTCTAGGGTGCATCATTCTGTTATGCAGGTGCATTATTATCTCGTGTGGTGCATCATAATGTCGTTGGGGCGCATCAAATTCGCCTGTTGTAGCAACTCGCGGTGGCCGGCTGGCGGCCGTGATATTTTGTAGATCCGACGATTTCATGATGGCGGAAGGGGACGGATGTTCTTTGATGCATATTTTGCAAAGGAAAGACTGAGATCGGCATGAAGTTAGCGAGGATCTGGCTTCTACGTCAGATCCCGAATTTTCCGGCGGATTGTTTGCAAGGATCGGCCGGATGTCGGGATGTTCGGCATTTTTTCTTCTGATTCCTATTTCTTATCATATCCTATTGTGTGACATGCGCACGGTATATATGGACTCTTTTGTCTTTCTTTCAATAATTGTGTAAAACTATCAAAATATATACAGTCAATTACTTTTCTTGATTGGCTAGTAAAACATCTGTTGAGATGATGGGAGAGTATATATACCAGTAATGAGTCGTGCCATAGTGCCCAATAGTTACTCATCTCTTGCTCCGACTTCTTGATCCACAAATGAGTCAATATCTAAATTTCCGAAAATATGTTGAATGCTCTCTAAAACTTGCTACCCATATGACCAAGAAATTGTTCTACTCAATTCAATACAAATTTTAAGCCAAGCTCGACTCGTTCGGGTCTACTACTACTAGTCTAATGCTAGTACATGTGATTAATTTGGCTACTTCCCGAAATGTGAGTTGTAAACATAATACTCCCTCCGTCCCCAAAAGATTGAAGGATTTGGTTGGGCGCGGAATTTAATGTGAATGTAAGATTTTTAATAAGTTTACTTAATTGCCCATTGTTTGAAAGTGCACATAAATTGAGGTAAAAAAAGTAAAGATAAAGTGGGGATGGTTTAGTAACTTTAAGAGTGAGAAGTTTCCTTTTAAAGAAAGTGATCAATTTTTCTAGACTGACCCAAAAGGAAATGTGTTCAATTTTTCGAGACGGTAGGAGTACTAAAGTCTAAAGAATGTTAACGATCACTTAAATGGCAATTATTTGCACATTTTTCTCATTAAATATCATGTATCAGCTAAGGATAATTATTAATTTTGTTTAGCATTTTTCTGGATTTTATACTCCCAACGTCTGATGAGCAAATATATTTGATTGTAGATGAAGATTAAAAATTGTTATTAACTTGAGAGTAATAAAATAATAAAGTGAAATAGATATATAACATATATATTTTATAGTATGAAAAAAATGAGGATAATATATAAAGTTGATTGAAAAGATTTTCAAAAAAACAACCATATCAAATTCGAGATAATATCCCGAGTACTATATATTTTTTATGGAAAGGAGGGAGCATAATATAAACACTCCCTTTGACTGCTAAAATTTACACGTATGTATAGGTTGGTAAGGGCAGTTATACTTGAGAAGAGAAACCGAGGTTGATGATGCTCGTTTAGTATTATTGAGATCTGGATGGTGGTGGAAGGAACAACCAATATTCAACATGTTTTTCCCTTTTAAAAACTTTTAGGGTTCATTTAGTTGTAGAGAAGTTTCCAAATTTTCATTTCCAAAACTTCTTTGTAAATATTTGATCATATACCTAGGTTTGAAGAGATGGAAAACCTTGTTTTCCAATCTTTGGAAAACTCTAGTATTAAATTAGGGAACCTTGTTTGGAAGGTTTCCATTTTAATACTAGAGTTTTCTAAACATTGGAAATAAAGTTTTTCATCTCTTAAAAATTAGGTGTGTGATCAAATATTTACAAATGAATTTTAGAAATGAAAACTGTAAAACTTCTCCATAACTAAACGGACCCTTATATTTCCCAAATGTATAGATTATTGAAGATGCCAGCGGACCACAGACAAGTTCAGACCGCAATGATGCAGACGAGTAGATGTTGTTACGACGCAGATGAGTCCTGACTGCCCCGTGCCGTGACAGTTTTGGAGTATATTTAGTGTAATTACACCTAAAATCTTTAACAGTCAACTGACATTACAAATGGTCAAGGGGGATAACTAAAGATTTCACTTAATCTAAGGGGGTAACTAATGATTTTTGAAAATAGATGTGACAAATTGAAGATTTTACTAAATTTCAGAGGGTTTTTTTGTAACTTTTCCAATTATTTAGCCACACGTTGCTTTCTGTTTTCTTCTTCATCATCAAAACAAAACTCACTGTGATTTATTTTAGCACAGATATTAAAGATGACAGAGTAGATTATGGAGTAGGTACTTTCTACTCCCTCATTCTCTTAAAAATTATACACATTTCTTTTTTGAACCGTTCCTGAAAAATTACTCGAGTAAAGTACATTTTTAGTCCCTTAGGTTCTGTGCGTGTCCTATTCTGGTCCGTTTTTAAGAATTCGTCCTATTTCAGTTCTAAAACGTTAGTTGTGTGTCCCATTATAGTCCTTCCGTCAGAATCACCGTTAATTTATCCATTAGTTGATGGAATTGTCGAAAATGCCCATTACCTATTGACACCGTGTCAGTATAGCGAGGACACGTTGGTTCCACGGCAGCATCTGATTAGGCGGACGTTTCTTTGAAGGAGAGAAGCGAAGCAACCGTCCCATCGCGATTAATGCTCGTAACAGCAGAATCAGCGAGAGATGGGTTAGGGGGACTGTGAAGGTGAAGAGCGAAGCAACCGTCTTGTGACTAAGGCGAACCCGAACCCTAGCAATGATGGACGAAGAAATCGAAGTCGCTGAAGTACCGAGAGAAGCATAGTCTTCTTGTGAAGGTGATGGCGAAAAGGAGGCTCCGTCGTAGCGTCGGCGTGCTTGGAAGCGAACCGCGACTAAAGTCGAGAATGTGGAGTACTGTAAGTAAAATTTTCTTCTTCTCTCGATGTAGGTGTTTGTGAAGTCTTTGCCGTTGGACAATGAGACCATTTTTGGTTTCATTGGGACAGGGGGACCATTCTGTACTCTGTTTTGAATATTTCCCCTTTTCTCCATATCTGCAGTACCTGATGAACCGTTTTTCTCCCTTCACATTCACCATGGAGGGTATTTTGCAAAGCTACCTTGGAATGCATACATTGACGGTCATGTTGACATATTTGATTTCTGTGATATGGAAAAGATGGGCTTTTGTGAGTTGGATACGATGGTGGGAGTTTTGGACATTGGGACCAAATTTGTCAACTACTTCTGGCGTGTACCTCCTAGGACAGTACATGAGGAGGACGCTGGTAGTTTGAATGAATTGGTGGTTGAGGAATTGAAAACAGATGAGGATATGAGAAGGATGCTTCGAAGTTGTTTACCAGGGGACAGGACTCTGCATATATACACTGTGGCTTTGACAGATAAAGAAATGTTTGACTATGAACTGCTTTGGGCTAAACAATATGATTACAAAGGAGATACTTTTGGTATGAGGCCTATTAAGACAGAACAAAAGAATAGAGGTGGAGGAGTAAAGTTTGGGGGGATTGGCGAGAGTTGTAGCGGTGAAGAGGAGGGCGGTGTTAATAGACGTGGACTGGATGCAAGCTGGTATCAACAAAGGTGAAAGGTGGAAAATTTTTGGGTTAGGGTGGTACACGATGATAGAGTGGGAGAGGTTGCTGATGTAGATACCGAGGTAATCTCGGAAGTTAATCTTTGAGGTTGGTGAAGGAGTCAATCTTTGAGGCCAGCTCACATTGTGGTAGCCGGGAATCATGGATGGACTGGTTAGACGTGGACACTCAAGAAGGTGTAGGTCCATTAGGTGGGTCAAGAGAGGTCCCTACTGCTGAGAAGGAGGTGTCTGCTGTTGAAGGCGAGGACAAGAATCTTTGAGAAGGAGGTGTCTGCTGTTGAAGGCGAGGACAAGAATCTTTGAGAAGGAGGTGTCTGCTGTTGAAGGCCGAGGACAAGAACGCCGAGAAGGAGGTGTCTGCTGTTGAAGGCGAGGACAAGAATGATGACAGTTTAGGACCGAGCAAAACAAAGAGTCGATACTCCCACTTCTAAGTCTAACAAAACTAAGGCTGTCGATGACGATGAAGAGTCATCTTCGATGGTGATTTCTTTTCGAGTTTGGAAAGAGGTTTGGGAAGATCAGAGAAGAGTCTATGAAGAAGTTAGAGGAAAAGAGGAGGAAAAGGTGGAGTCATTTGTTCGAGAGATGAAGATGAGGAGTCAGTCCTGAGCCATCCGAGGAAGCCCACGGCTTTAATGATGAGGATTCGAAGGTGGGCGGCCTACGAAGAAAGATGCGAAAGAGAAGGGGATTGAGAAGGAGGCTGCTTGTGAGGAAAATGGCGGTGATGATGAGCACGGTGAGGCTGATGGCGGTGATGATGAGCGCGCGAGGAAAATGGCAGTGATGATGAGCACGGTGAGGATGATGGCAGTGATGATGAGGGCGTTAATGTAGATCACGATTACGGTGATGAGGAGACAGAGGAAGAAGATGATTTGCAGGCAACTGAGAAGGTGGATATTGAATTTGAGGAGGAGGAGGAGGGCGAGAGGGGAGGAAAATGAGTATGAGGATGGGAATGAGCATGAGAATGAGTATGAGGATGATGAGAGGAGTTGTGACACAGAGTTTGAGGAGAGTGATAATGAGATCGCAAAGAATGATGAGGAAATGGATGTTCAAATTGCGATTGACCAAAACATACTGGACTTGGGTTTTAAGAAGAAAGGTCTTGGGCCTAGTGGGTCGGATGTGCCAAGTGGGTCAGGTGAGCCAAGTGCATCTGCTCGGCCAGCTGGAAACACAGGCCCAAGTTGGGAGTCAGAGGATGAGACTCAGAACAATGAAGAACAGGCCAATGACACTGAGTATGATGACTCTGATCTTGAACTCCGAAGTGTCCATTCGGACAGTGATGATGATGGGCCAAGATACCCTGTCTTCAACCCACAGACAGATCTGAGTTCTCCTAAGTTCAGAGTTGGTCTAATTTTCCCCTCGTTTGACATGTTAAAGAAGGCTATCAAGATGTACTCTGTTCAGAACAGGCTGTGTCTGAGGTTTTGGAAGAATGACAAGAGTAGAGTTGTAGCCAAGTGTGTGGAGGATGCAAGCTGGAGTCTCGGAGCGGGGCTGATTGTTGGAGGTCCCAAGTGCCAAGTTAGGAGGTATGATCTTTGAGCACCCGGTCTTGTAAGGGAACAAGGTTGAGATTTGCAAGCTGCTGAATGGATTGCAGAGGCGTATGTTGATGTTATCAGATCTCAACCAGATATCGGTTTGGGTGCATTGGTGGACCATCTCGAAGGGACCATAACATTGAAGTCCATAGATCGAAAGTGCAAAGGGCTAAATCAAGGGCACTAGAGATGATCGAGGCGATGAGGCGAGCGGTATGCAAAGGTTGCTGAGTATTGTGGGGAAATGAGTGTTAAGAACCCAGGAACTAGGACAGTTCTGAGCTGTGACCACTTGATCTTCCAGAAGATGTTTGTGTGTATTGCTGGCCAGAAACATGGGTTCCTAGCAGCTGTAGACCAATTATATCCGTTGACGGATGTTTCTTGAAGGGCACTTATGAGGGACAACTGCTATCAGCTGTTGGGATAGATGCCAACGACTGTATCTACCCAATTGCATATGCCATTGTTGAGTCAGAGACACAAGATTCGTGGGGATGGTTTCTGAATTTACTGAAGGAAGAGTTGGAGATTGATGAAACAAAGAACTGGACATTGATGTCTGATCGGCAGAAGGTACATAAAACTGGACTTGAATAGGACATTGGTTAGCTGTATTGGACTTGAATAGGACATTATATTGAATAGGACATTAGTTGCATGCAAATCATATTGTTTGGACTCAAGTTAATGAACTGTACCTTTGTTTGTAGGGATTAATACTTGCAGCTGAGAAGGAGTTTCCTGATGCTGAGCATCGATTTTGTGTACGACATATATACACAAACTTCAAGAAAGAGTTCCGTTCTGAGCTTCTGAGGGATTTACTCTGGGGTGCAGCAAGAGCACCATACAAAGCAGTATGGAGATTGCAAATGGATCAAATCAAGGCTGTTGATGAGAATGCATGGAAATGGCTGCAAGCGGTGGATCCGAAGCACTGGACAAGGTCACATTTCAATGGGTTTCCTAAATGTGACATATTGTTGAACAACTTGTGTGAGTGTTTCAACAAGTTCATCCTCGAAGCTAGGGATAAGCCAATACTGACCATGTTGGAGATGATTATATGCAAATGCATGGTAAGGCTTGCAAGGAAAGTCAAGTCACAAACCAAATGGACAGGTAAGCTTTGTCCAAAGATAAGAATTAAGCTGAACAAGAATGTTGATGAAGCTTCGAAGTGTACTCCAAATGAATCTGGACCCACAGAGTATCAAGTGAAGAAAGGGAATTTTGTGTTTGGTGTTGATCTGGAAGCAAGGACATGTATTTGCAGAAAGTGGGATTTAACGGGCATTCCATGTCCCCATGCATGTTCAGCCTTGACACATCACGAGCTACCCTTGAAGACTATGTTGATATTTGTTATTGGACAAGCACCCACAAACTGATCTACAGCCATTTCATTAGACCTGTTAGAAGTCTTGATCAGTGGGAACCAACTGACTTTCCAACAGTTAAACCTCCAACCAAAAAGAGAACTACCAGAGGCAGACCAAAAAAGAAGAGGAGAAGAGAGGAAGGTGAAGGACCATCAAAGACAAAAATGAGGAAGACAGGGATGCATGGTCAGTGTTCAAATTGCAAAGGACAAGGTCATAATGTGAGAACCTGTAGCAAACCTCCGAAGAAGACATCTGCACCTAGTGGTTCAAAGAAGAAGGGAAAAAGACCTGCTGGTGAGGGTACGAGTAGCAATGTGGCAAAGAGACAAAAAACAGATGTATAAACCTAAACTTCCACATACTGTTAGTAGTTGTCCATCGAGGTTATTGATACTAACATGAGATTTTTTTCTATTCACAATGCAGACTACATCAAGGCCAACAACAGACAGAACCCGAACTGCAAACACTAGGGGGAACACCTTCATCAACAGGAAAACTTCTGCTACCGTAAGATAAAAATTGAGTTTACTACTGTTGGAACACCTTAAGATGAGACTCATATTGGAAAATTGTAACACCTTACTATGTGATTCAAATTCTTACAGGACGGAAGAAGGGGAAACAACCAGTTCCAAAGGTCAACGCATTTGTCCATCGGCAGAGTGCGAGATTGGCAAAGCAACAACAAAGGCGTGGCAGGAGGAACACAAGGGCTAGTGGACTGTATTCAACTGCTCTGTAATGGATAGCCAATTGTTTATTATGGATGTTTTCGATGTATTCATTATGGATGTTTACGTATGGATGTATTGGATAGCCAATTGTTGGTGTTGTTATGGATTTTAGGTATGGATGTATTGGTATGGATGTATTGGATAGCCAATTGTTGGCTGTTGTTATGGATTTTAGGTATGTATGTCTTGGATAGCCAATTGTTGGCTGTTGTTATGGATTTTAGGTATGGATGTACTAGATAGAATTTGTCCTATTGTAGTCCTAAAGCGTTAGATCTATGTCCTATTGTAGTCCTAAAACCATAGTTCTCTGTCCTATTCTAGTCCTAAAACATTAGTTCTTTCTCCTACTGTAGTCCTAAAACATTAGTTCTTTCTCCTACTGTAGTCCTACACTACACAGCTGATTTCATAAACACAAACACAAACTTAACATTGCACAACTGACTGAAACGTCCCGGAATACTACAACTGAATTACATAACAACTCCCCTCTTCAAGTCAAGCTTCACTTGAAGTTTAACAAAGCAAATACAACAACTAGAACCGCAACCACAACAAATACACGCCTCTTCTTCACGTGTCGATTCTCCACTGGTACTTGCTCACCCTCAATACGTCTGGACATAGCATCACATTCCTCCTTTAGACGCCCAAGTTCAGCATCCTTCACCATCAAAGCCCTCTGCAGCTCGCCCCTCTCATCCAACAGACGCTCCCTTGTATTCAACAAGTCATTCATCATACCTTTATAATGGTTGGAGAGTGCGGGATCAACCCACTTCCATATACCACAACCAACATCATCGTCCTGCGAAGTGAAGATATAGGTGACATAACAGAAGGTTTGACGATATCAAATTAATAAGAAAGCTGGGAATCCTTGTACCGAACGTCTGGGGCATGCGTAGAACCTCCGGCCTGGATTTTTCCGAGTCATGCTAGTGAGAACGCAGATGGTGTATCCACATCGACACTGCGCAGGAACGGACGCTAGCTCATCGGACGCACGGCGATTCAAGTTCGCATGGAAACCGGAATCGGCGGTTGACTTTATACTTCTACGGGAAGCGGAACTCCCAGAAGGCAAGCTGGTCATCTTCGATTCAAATTGTGCGAACCCGTAATCCTCACTATCCCTCCCTCTCAGAATGAAATTTATGAGAGAACCCTAAAACCATACAACTGATACCCTCCCCACCAATTTATGGTTGACCAGCCTAGCTCTACAAGATCAGAACGTATAGATAGGACTACAATAGGACAGAACTACAACATATAGGACTACAATAGGACACTTCTTGCAAACACTAGAACTTAAATAGAACAACAATTTTACATGAACATGTCAATAACTCAATATGAAATCACCATCTTCAGTTCGTACAGACCACAAACCTTAGGTCTAATCATACTCTCCTTAGTCTCGTTTCCTGGCCATTACTTAACCTTCCATCCCCAGGATTCAGCTCGGAATATGCGAAACCCGCTGCCTTCAACTGTCGAGCTCTTTGCTGTGAGGGCAGCGAATTCTTCGAGATCTGCCTCAGATCTCTGTGAGGACGACGAATTCTTCGAGAATCCCGCCGCACGTCGGCGGCGAGGCAAAGACAAACACCGAGATTCAGCTCGGAATATGCGAAACCCGCGCCTTCAATCGTCCGGCCGGCTCTGCTGTGAGGAGGTTGAATTCTTCGAGATCTGCCTCCAGATCTACTGTGAGGACGACGAATTCTTCGGGAATCCCGCCGCACGTCGACGACAAACAAAGACAAACTCTCCCGCCCAAATGTTTGATGTGCTGATGTGTAAAAGTAATGAGATGCTGACTGTAACACTGACTGTACATATACAACACTGACTGTACATATCCAAAAAGGGCAAACCGGTCAACTTACTGTTGAGAATTTCACACATCAGCACATAACGGTAAACTTGACGGCAACGTTAACGGTGGGACTTCAATAGGACAGAAAACCAAACATTTAGAACTGAAATAGGACGAATTCTTAAAAGCGGACCAGAATAGGACACGCACAGAACCTAAGGGACTAAAAATGTACTTTACTCAATGATCAATTTTACCACTCTTTTGGTTTGCGGGTTCCGATGTTTTATATATTATGGTTACATTTTGCCAGTTCTTTTGTTATTGGTACCGTCTTACCATTTGACTGAGTGACGGCGAGAATCTGGTGGAATAATCCGTGACGGAGTGGCTTAGGTGAATTTTATGAAACCTATGGGCTTAAGTAAGATAAAAGAGAAAAAGATTAGGGAAAAAGGAAGGACTAATGGAGACATTTTTATCAATATGCAGTCTTCTTCTGTGATGATTGCCAGAACCTGCGTTTCACGACGGAGGACACGGCGGCAACCCGCTGCCGGAGACCTTTCGAGGCGGACATGGGCCATTCCGATGCGCCATCGTTCGATCCGGCAATTAGTGCTGGTGGGAGCGGCCGAAAGTGGATGTTCCATTGGAATTTGGCGGTGGAAGAGGAAAACAACTTTAACGGGGTTTTGCTCGATTCTCCACCGTTTAGACGTCTCTGGCGACAAGGGATGGCTCTACAGTTTCGTCTCATCCTGGCGGAGAGATTGGGGGTTGGAATTTGTGGTGAGGGGCTGTGAATAGAGAGGAGGAAGTTGGAGCTGGTGAGGAAGAACACGAAGGCGAGACAAGGGCTGTTCCAGCAGTGAGGCTGGGGACGGATTGTCAATTTAGTCCTCTATATTTTTTTTATAAGTGCAATTTATTCTCATATATCTATAAATTTGCAAACCAGTTACCCGGTCAGCAACACCTCATTCGCCAGCTAACAAAAAAATGGATGACTTGTCATGCAAGACAAGGCGCTAACGTGAAAATTTTAACGGTCAGTGGCAAACGTGTACCGCAAACTATAACATGAGTGGTACTCTGGTACCACCAAACCAAAAGAGTGATAAAATTGATCATTTACCCAAACGTTAATGGTAAAATGATACATTTCCCCATCTCTGCATCCAATCAAACTATAAAATCTTTTAGGGACAGAGGGAGTATATTTTACTTTTTTAGAAAATGATAATTGAGTAATTTGTTCATGAGAAATCAAGAATGAGAATGGTAAGAAAATTTGGGATATTTAGTGCAAGACCAACCGCTTTCCTGAAAATTTCTCGAAAAAGGCGAAGCAAAAGTCATATTCTCTATAAAGAAAATGCTCTAACTCCAACAACTTCCCTATTTTGAAGAGTCATGCATTTATTACAATAATAAAATATTATACATCTTTGAATAATAGTTAATTAATTACTCAATCTGTCCCCAATTAATTATACACATTTTCTTTTTAGGCTCTCCCTAATTTTTTTTACACTTTCCTTAAATGAAAACTTGTCTCATCTAAAGTTACAAAACTATCCCTACTTTATCTTAACTTTTTCTATCTATTTTTGTGCAACCTCTACTTAAGAATAATTATGTCAAACTACACAAAATCTTACATTCATTTTAATCTCTGCGCCCACATAAAGTGTAGAATTAATTGAGTGCGAAGTGAGTATTTGGAGAGAGGAGAAAGCATAGATGTTTAAACCAATCATAAGTAGCCAAAAGAGATGAGAGAAGAAATTTTTTTTAAAAGTAGATTTGCGGAACTCTTCAAAATTTGGATAATACTCCAAATTTTGGGAAAGCTCCCAATTTTTTTCCTTCATTTTTCATTTTAGAGATTGAGATGATGAAGCTGTTAGATCAATAAATTGCTCAAAATTCTTTAAAAGTGAGCATATCAAAAAAAAATGGGAAAGTTGTTGAATACACTCTTACATAACTCAAGTCTCAAAGAATTAAATGATTTATTTAAGAATACATTACAGTTTTTCTAAAAACAAATTAATTAAAATAGTCAGACAATTTTTAAATGATGAAATGAACCCTTTTTTTTGTTAATGTCACCTTTGTCCTCTTCAATTTTCACAGCCAAGCCGTACACAGATTAAGCACTTCAGCTGCGATTTCTAACTTGGGAGAATAGATGGTTTCAAACTTAAAAAATGAGTGGAATGTAATTCAATTGATTTGTGTGAAATTCACGAGTGATTTAGTTTTTTAATTCACTTGCGAGAATTGAGATGCATGTTTGAAACCATCGTGAAAAATAATAGAAGTGGTTGATGAATTACAACTAAAACACTCTTCAAAAAAAGAAACCATCTCATCCACGTATCCACTCATGAAAGGGAAAAAAATGCACAAATTGAAAGAAATAAACCATGAGCCTTGGGTGGAAAACTAAGTTTCAAACTTAAAAAATGAGTGGAATGTAATTCACCTGATTTGTGTGAAATTCACGAGTGATTTAGTTTTTTAATTCACTTGCGAGAATTGAGATGCATGTTTGAAACCATCGTGAAAAATAATAGAAGTGGTTGATGAATTGCAACTAAAACACTCTTAAAAACCATCTCATCCACGTATCCACTCATGAAAGGGAAAAAAATGCACAAATTGAAAGAAATAAACCATGAGCCTTGGGTGGAAAACTAAGTTTCAAACTTAAAAAATGAGTGGAATGTAATTCACCTGATTTGTGTGAAATTCACGAGTGATTTAGTTTTTTAATTCACTTGCGAGAATTGAGATGCATGTTTGAAACCATCGTGAAAAATAATAGAAGTGGTTGATGAATTACAACTAAAACACTCTTCAAAAAAAGAAACCATCTCATCCACGTATCCACTCATGAAAGGGAAAAAAATGCACAAATTGAAAGAAATAAACCATGAGCCTTGATTGGAAAACTAACTCACTTTTCATAATTCACCGTGATTTCACCTTAGGTCCTAATTAGTTTAGGTGAAAAATTGACTAATTCACTAGTGAATAAAATGAGGTAAAAAATTGATTAATTCAATTTAAAAATGTTAAGTTTGAAATCTCCTAATGTGAGGGTTCGTAAAAGGCTTCAGGTGCAAAAAAAACCACTTAATTAAATTGAAAAGTGCAATATTATCCTTTTCATCAGCCTATTTTAACCATTCATGTTTATTCCGTTAGTGCATATTTAATATTGAACGTTAAATCGTCCAACTCAGCCGACATGTGTGATGTGAGATCCACTTTTGTTGATGTGGAGCTAATTTAAGTGGCTATTTGCACCAGAAGCCTTTGTAAAACCATTCCCCATATCATTATCCCAATTGATACTCACTCATTCGCATAATGACCCCTCTTAATTATATATGTTTGAGATCTTCTTTTTGTAAGTGAATTTAACTTTCTTTATTTTTTATTTTTATTTTTTGTATTAGTTCATTTTCTTTACCAACAAAACAAACAGCTGTTACTATCATTTTTCTTTTTTTAAAAAAAATCAATAGTTCCCTTTAAAACATTTTGTTTTGAAGAAAAAACTTTATCAGTTTTATTAGTCTATCTAATTCCATCATGCCATTTTTAGCTTTGTTTTGATTTATGTTTTGAGGGGTTGTTTCCATAATTGTTCAAATTGAGAAGGCGGGTAATTAGTGTATATACATTCTTCAGATTCGTTGAAAAAGATCAGTCAAAGTTCAGCTGCATGCAAAGAGTAGTTTCACGGACTTCGATCATTGGTGCAAAACGCATGGGATTTGAAACAGCCAGCAATCACGAGCAACGCATTTCTACTCGTACGTACGTTACCAATGAGGACGTCGAATGGCCCCGAAAAATGAGTTTAAGGACTCAATTGATGGAAATTCGAAATTTTAGGTCCTTCTCCTTCCTATACATACATTCTTTTTGAAAAATCTTTGTAAAAATTGATGGCTGTTACAACTACAAAGCATTAATTGAGCTATTTAACTGAAAAGTATTTTGGCATTAGTACTTCTTGAAAATAGTACTCCATATGTCTCAATTTAATTGTTATATTTCTTTTTTAGCATCTAATTAGTATTACACCAATCTGGTCACATGGAATGACTTGTGAAGGGGAGGAAGATAACCTTGATGACCTGCAAACAAGAGACACGGAGATTCTTCAGGCGCAGAAAAGAGCAAAGGAGGTGGGTGTGTAGTAAGTACCTTATTCGAAGGAGGCACCACCCAATATATAAAGTGGTGTCGGTGCCCGTCGAGGAGGGCCTTAATTATGGGGATTGCATCATAAATGCGTGCGTGATTTGTGGTGATTGTGATTTTTTATATGAGAATCCCCCTTATTATTGTTGTCGTTTGTGGGGGTTGACCCCTTTGAGATTTATAAGGGCACGGGGGAGTCGTTTGGCAGTTATTATACGAGGACCTTCGTCGCAACTACGAGGAGGGGGTCCTCGTAGTGGTGACGTCAGCGTTTGGAACGGTTTTCTTGGGCCCATATATATCAGTATGTCCCCCTCCACAGCGGAGTATGAGATGGGCCCTGTGCTCCGAATTAAGCTTCCTTGGGTGAGGCCTATAATTTGGCCTACCCATTTTGGGTTGTGGCAGTTTAGGAGTGTAATTGACTCTAGGAATGACGTGGCGGCGCAGAAAAAGAAGTTTATGCTTTTTACCGTTTACAATTATGGGGAAGTGGGACGTTTTTCACCTTCCCCATATTTGAACGCAATCCCGCGTGGGCGAAATCAGTTCACCTGAACTTTGTTGCTTCTCCTGGTTTTTGCGTTTCCGGCGAAAACATTCCTTTGCATTGTGGAGATTTGGAAAGATTTATGTTGTGCGATTTTCCATTTTCGTTGCTACGAATCGTATCGGTAGGGGTGTAAGGAAAACCCGAAACCGACCCGAAATGTCGGGTTAGGGTCGGTTCGAGGGCAAATACTGCCCTGGGTGGCCCGAACCCGAGCCGAACCCGAGATTATGTGCGATTTTCGGGTTCGGGCTAGGCCAACCCGATAACCCGAATAAAAACCCGAAACCCGAAATTAAATCCCCCCCACCCAGCTAGCAGCCCACCCACTGACCCAGACACCCAGCCCAGCCAATCCAGTCCCAGTTTGGCAGTCCCAGCCTTCCAGCTTCGGACTGTGCCCAAAACCCACCCGGCCCGCCACGCCTCACCCTCGAAGAACTCCTCTGCCTCTGCCGCCCCGCTCTAGTCGTCGTCACGCTCTCGCCTAGCCTCCGCCTTCTCTGTCTCGCATCGCCTCCGCCTTCGCGCCTTCGCCTCACCTCAGCCTTCACGCCTTCGCCTCGCCTCAGCCTTCACGCCTTCGTCTCTATCGCAGTCGCTAGTCGGTCTCGGTCTCACCTCACCTCGCCAGCAGCTAGACGCTCTACGCCTCACCTCGCCTCCGCCTCCACAGAGCTCCACCAGCACAAGTTGAAACTGAAATTCGGGTTTTTTGGGTCAACCCGACCCGAAGATTATTATGGGCTGTGTTCGGGCTATACATACTGGTTTCAGAATTTCGAGTTCGGGTCAACCCGAACCCGAAAAGGTCGGGTTGACCCGAATTTACACCCCTACGTATCGGTAAGAGATTTTTTTTCTCTTCTTTGTGTATTCGACAGTGATTTAGACGAATATTTAGTTTCGTAATCCGCCTTACTTGGGTTCTTGGGTTTAGGTTTTTTGATTTTCGATTTCGTTACTGACTTTGTAGATGTCACCCAATAACCCAAGTAATCCCGGCATAGGTCCTGATATTGGGGAATTGTGGCCCCATACGTCGCTGTCGGAGAGGAAAATGGCAGACATTTGTAAAAACCACCACGTTTACACGAGGGCGGTCTGCGGGTTATCTCCGACGGAAGTTTTGAGGAAGGCGGGAATGGAGGTAAGCGATGGTGCTATGAGGGAGCATACTATGGTGGTCTACGAGGCCCGGTTTAAGGCCGGTTTAAGGCTTCCGCTCTGTTCGTTACTACTATAACTGTGCGAATGGTGGGGTGTTTGACCTGAACAACTGACCCCGAACGTTTTTACCACTATAAATGCTTTTATAGTGGCATGTTATTTGGCGAAAACGACGGTGTTGCCTGAGATGTTTCTTCAGTTTTACACCATGAAGAGGCTTAGTGGCCATCCTTTTTATCAGCTTACCTCCGATGAGGTGAAGGTGGGTAATAAGATGGTGAAGATCGATGTGTTTGCTGACACTACCAGTTCGTGGGGCTCTTGGAACCCATGCTTTTTCTTTATATTAAAGGAGGACAGTTGGGGTTTTTCGACGTATTTCATCAGGGAGAGGGAATCCGGGGCGTTCGTTAAGCCCTCCATCTGGGCCGGGAGTGAAGGGAAGAGGGTCTTCGGTACTCTATGCGAGTGGGTTTATGTAGTGATTAGGATCGAGGATTGTGATGGTGCATTTCAGATCACGTTGTCGAGTATGGACGAGGTAGTGTTGAGGGAGGTGAAGCTTAGCCGGACACATCAGCTTGTAGGCCACGTGAACACGTTAGAGAACTGGGTTGAGGGCCTAGATGGTAACCTGATCGAGCGCTCCGGGAGCTCTTTTAGGAACCCAAGACGTTAGTTGTCTTTTTTTGTTTTTGATTATGACGCTTGGTAAGTGAGTTTGTAACCCATCTTTTTGTGTTGTATTGTAGTGCCGATGATGAAGGTTAACAGCCTATATGCTAAGAAGAAGAACCTTAGAGAGACCTTGATGAATAAAATGGCCGAGACATGCGCAGTGGACCCGTTCGAGGTGTTTACGAGAGCTTATCAGAGGGTGCCTCGAACGCTGGAATTTCAGACAACCCTGAAGCTGTTGTAACCAAGGTACATCCAGTCTCCGTGCTTGTTCCCGAGGTCACTGTTGAGACTAGTGATTACTCAGCCGAGTCAGGGCAGCTTCGGAGGAAGCGTCCTCGTATGGAAGGTTCGATTCGATCCACTATTGGGTTGTTTGTATTTTGCGAGATTGGCGCTGATTGTTAATGTTTTGCTTCATAGAAGGTGATGGGATGGACGTATCATCAGACAGTTGTCCAATCCCAATTTTGGATAGAGGCAAGGGCATTGCCACAGCGGAGAGGCCTGCCAGTTCTTTTAGGGCTACCGAGGCTCCTATTAGGTTCATGGCCGATGCTCAAAAGAGTGGGAATGGCACTCGGATGCCCGTTAAGGTTCCAAAGACATTAGAAGGGCTTGATCCAAAGTACGACCCCCAGGTTTGGGAAGACCATCGACGGGAGATTTGGGCCAATGCCTTCGCTCGTAAAGGCTTGCACTTGACAGAGGCCTGAGATCCTGTTATGGTACTGACTCGTAACGAGTCAATTTTCCTAGATGACGGGGAGGTGAGGTTGAAGGCCGCAGAGAGTTTTTTCTTCCTCGAGACCGGCACTTCGTCACGCACGTTCCTGACGGGACTCTAGAGCTGGCAAAGAATTTATGCCAGAATATGACATTTGTAAGTGTGCCCTTATTAAGTAATGATGTTTGCTGATTATTTGTGGACTTATGTTCTGCCTATCTTTGTTTCGCAGGGGACCACTCTATTGTATGACCTCATTGAAAGGGTCGTTTAAGACAAAAAAAATTATCAAAGACCTTCGGCGTAGGTGAGAAGCCTCGAGTCCAAGGCGAAGGCCCTGGGAGAAGTGGAGAGTCTAAAAAGGACCTTACAGGCGAAGAGTCAGAGGTGGCGTCTCTGAACAAAATTCTGGAGAATAAGAAGGCTGCCCATGCTATGGTTGTAGAAACCCTTGACAGGTCGTCCAGGACCAAGAAACTCTTATTAGTCAACTAAAGAATGGTGCAGACTTGAAGGACAAGTTGATCAAAGAGCTATCCCTCAGGACAGCCAAAGCCGAGGAGTTATCCTCAATGGTCATGACCAATTTGGGAACGTGCGCCACGAGCCTAGGGGAGGCCACTGGTTCTAGCGCTACCGATTTGGTGGCATTCGCCCAACTCGAGGACAGTCTTAGCCTCGTGCTATTTGAAGGTGAGTGCATCGAGCCACCCAATTTTTTGAGGCCAATTACTGAAAGGGTTGGCCGAGTGAAGAAAGCCCTCAAAGTGATGGCAGATTCTTTCATCGAGGCGAAGGCAAATGATGGTATTTCCTTTGCCGAAGGGTTTTTGTGTTGCCAATATCAAGTGGAGGCGATGGGCGAGGTGCTAAAGTTGCAAGCAATCGATGCCGTGAAGGTGGAGGAGCCCGATGATGGCTCTTTGTTCTAATGGGGTAGATTTGGGCAACAGTTAGGGCATGACTTTCCTTATGACATTTTTTCTAGTCATGTAGTGGAAAGTATTATAGATCTACCTCAGAAGGATGAGAGCCCCAAGTAGGTTTTAGTGTCATTTTCTTGGTTTTGTAATGTTACTTTTTGAATTAATGGATATTTCTTTCACAATTCGCGTTATTTAAACAGAGTAGTTGAACTGACCAAACACCGTACGGATTTGAATTCATTGATATGCAACGCATAGTTTATACATAGTAAGGTTTCAAATCATCCACGTGATAACAGTTTTTGAGGATTTTGCATTGGTGATCTTTTATTTTGTAGACACTATGCCTTTCTTTGCTGTGTACGACGTATGGTCTACCCATCTGGAACGAAGTGTTCCGTGTCTGGGGTTTCGGCCCGATAGCTCTGCTTTTAGCAAAACCATTCCCCCTACATGGATTTGCTTAGCTCGAACCTTTGTGTTGTGATGTAGGATGACACGTTGTTGTAGAGCCATAAGTTTAAGTCTGGCCCCTTCACGCAACTCTTCAACTAGGTCTAGACAAGCTCGAAGGCCGCTCTCATTGTGGGGCGCATCGTAATAGAGGGTTCTGACTGTTGGGACAGTCACGTCGATTGGGAGTAGGGCTTCCATGCCATAAACAAAGGTGAAAGGTGTTTCTCCTGTTGGTCCTCGAGTTGTGGTTCTGTAATACCAGAGGACGCTAGGCAATTCCTCCACCCATTTTCCTTTGGCGACATCGAGTCATTTTTTTAACCCTTCCTTGATTGTTCGATTTGTAACTTCCACCTGGCCATTTGATTGTGGGTGAGCTACGGGGGCGTAGAGCATTTGGATGTTCATCATGTGGGCCCAGTCTTTGAGCTTGGTGCTTGCAAACTGGATCCCATTATCCGTAATTATGGCCTTTGGGATGCTGTATCGAGATACGAGGTCATGCCATAAGAAGTGTATGACTTTGGCAGAGCTAGTTGCTTTGAGTGGTCTGACCTCGACCCATTTGGTAAAGTAATCAACTGCTACTATACAGATCGATGCCCTATAATGCGAATGGTATTGAGTAGGTCTCTGTCATTGCCTCGTTGGAAGGCTGTCGTTGGATGCGGGAATTAAGTTGACACTTCTGACATTTTCGCACTAGGTCGTGTGCATCTTTCTTCAATGTTGGCCAATAGTAGTCGATGCGCAGGCATTTGTGGGCCAGAGCATCAGTGTCACGGAGAGGTGGATGGGGATCAGAGCCCCTGGAAGCGCTCGTCGAGGAGGGGTACTTCGATGTGTTGGACCCCTTGTCGTATTTTCTGCCCCGATCATTAGAAGAGGATCGGAGGTAGAGTTTGTTGATCTTCTCAGAATTCATGAATCGGGTTGCATCTATAAACTCACCCATCGTTGTGGCGGGGTTTTCGTTGATGTTGTACGCAAGTCTTGACTCGCGTTAGAGGCCTTGAGTGATGGCCAGAAGCTGCATGTCTGGGGAGAGCCCCTGGAGTTAGACGGCTTCCTCCTGAAACCGTCGAACATAATCTCGGTGGGGATCCTCCTTTTGTTGATTCACCCTCATCAGGTGTTGGACCGTCTTTGGGGGTGGTTGGGCTTCCATGAAGTGGCGGAGGAAAGCCGAAGCCAAGTCCTTGAAACACTTGAAGTGTTGACCCCGTAGGGTCCCGGACCATATGGATGTGACCCCCTTGAAAGTGAAGCTGAAAGCTTTGCAGAAGATTGGGTCTGTGGCGCGTGCCATCTCCATTTGAGAGATGTAGCGCCGTTGGTGATCGATGGGATCAATGGAGTCGTCGTAACTTTCGATGACTGGCATGCGAAAGCCGGCTAGTGCCTGAACGACGATGATATCCTCCGTGAAGGGCTATGTGAGGAGGACCTCGATGTTGTCGAGGACTTGATTTGGTGTCTTGACCTGCTTTTTGACCATGTTGATATGTCGGAGGAGGTCATCGACACATAGATTTTCAAAAGTGTTATTGTTCTGATTCTGGGTTTGCTCTTCGCGGTCGTTGAGGTGTGGGGCGCGTGTGGCCTATAATTCAGCTTTGATGGTTTGAACCATCAAGGCCTTCATATCGTTGATAATGTTGGATTGGAGTAACATCATATGAGCATGATGGATGATGATGGGTTGCGGGACCGTGGAAGGTCCAGGGAGATTGGCTATAATTCAGCTGGGTCCCTATTGCTCCGCCAACTGGGAGCATGGAGGGTGTACCCAAGGAGCTAGAGTTAGCGTCCTCGACCACTGCGTTGTTGTCAGCATTATAAGTCCTCATTGTCTTGGCCATTGAGAGAAAAAAGTATCTGAGAAAAGATATGCGATCGTGGGTTCTTTTCCGGCAGACGACGACAAATTGATAGTATTATACGAATCTGGTCACAGGGAATGACTGGTGAAATGGAGGAAAATGACCTTGATAACATGCAAACAAGAGACAGAGATTCTTCAGGTGCAGAGAAGAGCAAAGGAGGTGGTGTGTAGTAAGTATCTTATTCGAAGGAGGCACCACCCAATATACAGAGTGATGCCGGTGCCCGTCGATGAAGGCCTTAATTGTGGGGATTGCATCAAAAATGCGTGCGTGATTGTTGGGATTGTGATTTTCCATATGAGAATCCTCTGATTATTGTTGTTGTTTGTGAGGGTTGACTCCTTTGAGATTTATGAGAACGCGAGGGAGCCGTTTGACAGTTATTATACAAGACCTTCATCGTAACTACAAGGAGGAGTCCTCGTAGTGGTGATGTCAGCGTTTGAAACGGTTTCCTTGAGCCATATATATCAGAAAGTTTTTTTCATTATTTTGTTATACAATGCCAAATAATTTGTATACAAGAGGTAAATCAAAGTGCCTAGTTTTTAAAAATGTTTTTTCAAAAAAAAATTAACAAACTCTTCTTAATTAAAAATTAAGTCAAATAAAATATTTAAAAGTTAAACGTTTCAATTAAAAAGGGATGGATGTAATACAACATAGTGGTTTTAGGTACACTGAGGATAAAAAAAGGATTCACTAGGCAAAAAATGAAATATAATACATGACCTTACTTCGAGATTATTGAAGCTAAATTATTTATATATTTTGTATAATATTCAATCATGTATGATGTTTTTCCATAATTTCCTTTCTCTAAATTAAGTTGTCCTAATTAACAAGTGGGAAATATGCATTTACTGCCCTGAGGTAATTGTAGGTCAACGAACGGCGTTTATTGTCAGGGGGTATTTGTAGATTTTTTGATACCTCTGGGGAAATTATAGGTTTTCTGAAATAGGGGGAAACTGTAATTTCATTTCGCTAAACCTCAGTGGGTATAAATGCTCAGATTTCAACTCGAGGGGGTCAAACGTAGGATTTAGGAAGATACACGCGAGAAAAGAAATTCTCTTGGAGTTGTAGACTCGTGGTGTAATTAACCCCATAAAAGCGCCACTGGCCCTCCCCCTCTCTCTCACATGCAAGATGCAGCCGTAATTGTTCCCCACTTGCTCCACTCGCCTCGCCCTCAACTCTTAGTGGACCCCAGTTTCACCATCCCACATTCAACGCGTCTCCCACCCGCGCAAGCCCTGCGCGTATGCTTTCTCTCTGCGGCTGTCCTCCGCCTTTTCTCTCTCTCTCCACAAACCGCAATCTTTTTTCTTCTCTCTGTCTCTCTCCTTCAACCTCTGCGCATATAAACTGTTTGAATTGAAGCAGAGTGGTGGTGGTGGTGGCTCGGTCTTCGATTTGGAATCAAGTTTGTTTCTTTTCATATTTTCGCTTTTATCTGGCTGGGTCCCCAAACACCTGTGCATCGCCAGCAAAATCCCAACAGGCCATTCTCACTGTCACCTTCCTTAAATCCTAACCAAGCCCAAGAGCAGTGGTAGTAGGAGCAGCAAGCAACCAACTCCACCAACTTTCTGAAATTTTTTCACTCCCATGGCGGAAACTTTGGATGATGGCGAGTTCTGGCTCCCTCCGCAGTTCCTTACTGACGATATCTTCGTGGAGAAGGAGAGTAGAAGACCCAAGTGCTCTGAGTTCAAACTTGATGGTCTTTCTGGGTCGGAAATGGATGGTTTCGGATTTTCCCCGCATGGCTCGTCCGGGTTCTCTTCGGATCTTAGTTCCCCTGTTGAGTCGGTGGTCGGTTCCACCGAGACGGAGAGCGACGAGGATGAGTTCGTGTCTCTGTTGACTCAACAAATGGCTAACTCCACGCTCACCGATGGGTTAATAAGGCGGAACGAAATCGGTTTCGGCACTGAAAGCGATAAGGTTAGAGAATAGAAACACACTCGATCAAGTGGATTTCTGAGTATTTTGTTCATATATACGATTTCTGAGTTCTTGCTTTTCTTTCTCTTCTCTTCTTGGTGATTCCAGAACTGGGGTTTGTCTGGTTCGCCTCAATCGACGTTGTGTCCGGAGGGAAGCGGGTGGTGCTCAAGCCAGCCGTCCGGCCGGCGGAGCCCCAACTATCAACCGAGATCATCATCTTCGCCGGCGACGTGGGATCTGCTTTACGCAGCGGCAGGGGAGGTGGCGAAGATGCGGATGAAAGAAGAAGAATTCTACAGAATGAACCAGAACAGAGCCCTGCTGAATCCGAATCTCGACATGGCGGAGATCTACTTCCACCAGAAGTTGCAACTCGCTCAAGTAAGTTTTGAAGAAAGTGGCATCATTTCAAACTTGCCGGCGCGAATCGGTTCTAAGAACTTTCTCCTTTTTTTTGTGAGCAGATGAAGCAGCAGAACGCTGCGTTTTGGGGGCCATCATCATCACAAGTACAGAAAAATCCAATGGTCCAAAATCAAATCAGAGCAAGGAACGGCGCAAATCCTGCGGGTTTGTCACCATCTGCGTGGCCCCCGCACCAGCAACAAGTCGGGTCGGGTATGCGGGCGGTATTCCTGGGTAACTCGACGATTAAAAAGGAATCCACGGGTACCGGAGTGTTCCTGCCCCGACGACACGGAGCCCCGACTGAGACCCGGAAGAAGCAAGGTAAAGAGAGAAATTTCGCAATCAGAAGTCCAGGAAACGTATTGTTTTTGTTCTTGTTCACGTTTTAAACGAGTCTTGAATTGGTAACGTTGTAGCTTGCCCGACGGTGCTGCTTCCGGCGAGGGTGGTTCAGGCGCTGAACCTGAACCTGGATGAGATGAGTGGTCCGAGCCAGTTTCAGACTCGGTCTCGGCCGTGTCGCCTCCATGGGAGCTCTTTTCAAGGTGAGAAATTCACTGATTGCTCATTCATTATTTACTGCTACTGATTATCGATTTTTTTTTTAATCTGAATTATGATTCGTTGTGTAGATGCTAGTGTGAGGATTGGAAGTGGAAATGTGAATGGAGGGCTAGGGTTCAATCAGCGGCGCAATTCCAGGGCTGTGCAGCAGAATCTTCAGCAGCAACAGCAGGATATGGGGCAGGAGCTTCGGTTACCGCAAGAGTGGACATATTGATACCCCACTCTGGCACTTTGGGTTTGACTGATAAAGTTTGTTTCTTTAGGGGTTTTTAGGACATTGACAAGAAGTTGGGGGACTAGGAGACAGGAAATGGGTGAGTATTAATTTGTTAGTGGTAGTAGTACTAGTGGCTAGGTAGTGGGTAGTAGAAGAAAGGGGTATAGGTCAAGGGAAAGGAAAAAAAGAAATGGTTTTCTGGGATAAGAAGAAATAAAGTAGTGGAATTTGGAAGCCAGATAACAGATAGCTGGTGTATTTTTTTTTTCTTGATGGTTGGGCTCCATACAGAAAGAAAAGGAAAAAGGGGGGGGGGGGGGTTATAGATTTTTATCCTGATTGTAATATGCTGTGTTGTGTTGAATAAGTTTGAATTTGTTGGGGATGAGATACTATTTGTTGATTGAAATTTTGGGCATGTTATAAGATTTGTTGTGTGTTTGAATAAAATAAAATTTGTTGGGTTTTGAAATGACTTGTATGATGTATCTGGCACTGGCAATGAGCACATGGTTGGTGATGCAGCATTATTATTGTCACTCATCTTTGGTGAGCACAGAGCTCGTTGGAATTTCAACTTTACAACCTGTCGATTCACCCTCTTCATGTGCATGAATGAATGAATTTAGTGTAGGACAGCGTTGCTACATACATGCGTTCAATAAATGATTAGTAGTAAATAAATTTGGGCAACTTTTACAAAATTCATCTAACACTTTGTTTGACAAAAGACAGTTGAGGTTAATCCTAATGGTTAGGAAGTAGTCAAACAGACGGTTAGAGCATCTACATGGGAATAATGGTGGGTTGGAGCAAAGCGCAATTTACGGAGACCCATACCCTATCTCGTGGATTAAACCGTAAATTTTATTCGTGGGTTAGTGGAGGTAGATTATTTTTTTACCCGCTAGGGTTTGTGGAGTTGGAGGTGGATTTAATCCCTCCGCATCGCGGAACTCCACCATCCACGAAATCGCGAATCTCCATAATCCGCAAACAAATTATACACATCAATAATTTATACGCGACCCAACAACTCTAGCCCATACTAGATATTATACTCCACCTGTAGCACATATGATTGTTAGTTCGGTACTTCAGTTATACTTTCTCAGTCCCCAATTAATTCTACACATTTCCTTTTTGTATTGTGTCTAAAACATTCTGCATTTTTTTAAATGGAAACTTCTCTCCTCTAAAGTTAACCAAACTATCTCTACTTTATCTTATTTTTTATCTCATTTTTTGTGCAGCCTCTACTCAAGGGTAATTATGTCAAATTAGATAAAATCTTACATTCACCTTAACCTTTGCCCCCACACAGCGTAGAATTCCTTGGGGACGAAGGGAGTAAATTTCTGCTTTTAATTTTCTCCGATAAAATGAAATTTGCAAGTTTATTTTTTTGATGTCTTAAGACGGATAGAACAAAGAAGTCGTATGTAAGATTGATGTCACGTTTTGATGTATTGGATGTAATCAACAATATTGAAATTATTAGTAGTGAAATTATGTTATCTCTAGTTAATTTCATTAATTTCTATAGTGTTGTTAGCTTGGATGCTGTTATGTTATATCTTTAATTATGTTTAGGCATAATTGATGTTGATGTTAAAGTATCAGGGGATGTCCCGTGGAAGTGTAAATAACCGCAGATGATGAAGGTGGAGGAAAATTACATATGTTAGGAAAAAATCAGCAAATCGTATTGGTAAAAAAACCCGCGGATGGTGGAGGTGGATGAGCACCATCTATGGAGACTCCGACCCACCGTCATTGCTACATCTACAACAATACTACCTAATTTTAAATTAAATTGTAGCCAAAATGACAAAAAGTTATATTGACTAGTGAGTTTAACATTGTTATTGCATCAATGCTAGTTGTTATAGCTAGTGGCATTTATTATTGATTTGAAATCAATCATATTTATCATATACTTGTTAGGCATTCCTAAATTTGGATAGCAAAATAGCTAAAACTATTACAAATAGCTAAAACTATTATGGCTAGTGTGATAGCTAGTGTTATTGAATAATAAATTTATCTACTTTTCCATTTTTGCTAATCAGATTTGACTTAGAGTCAATTGTTGTAGACTCTTAATATCTAACGGTCCATGTTTTAGTATATTTTTAGATTTTCTTTTTCTTTTCTATTCTTTTTTTTCAACTTAATTCTAATTGTTACGATAGCTAGCCACCAAGTTCTTATTACCTGATTTTCTTCATACATACGTAGAGAGTAAAGGATCGAGGATGATTAAGATCTGAAAACAGGATATTCATCTCATATCCATAGCTGATTTAATGAAAAAGCTAAAGCTAGTACTTTGAAAGGTATTCGATAAAAGTTCTTGAAGAAAATTAAAAATGTTTAATTAGCATAATTGAGGGGGAAATGGAGGAGAAAATTTTGAAACATTTGAACGGCAAATGATTAGAAATCAATCTAAATCATTACTGGCTCAAGACGTTATTCATTGAGGCAGGCAGCCAGCTTTAACGCATCCGTTGATTCAGCATTGAGATTGTGTTTAAAAGCAAGCCGTTAAATTGGCGGGCCGCTACACAGTTCCTAACTTGTGTTTTTCTCTGTCTCTATACTTTTTAAACTTAATTTCCCCTTTAATATTTTACCTTTTCACTTTATTTTTTATTTTTTAATATTTAAACCATTTCTTAAACTATTTTTCGTATGAATACAGAGCAAAATATTACTCGCTTCATTATTGATATTATCTCTATCTCAAATGATTGTCATTTTTATTTATAAATTGTAAAATAAATATGACAACACACTTAAATGGATTGGCTCATACATCATCATCATCATTCATATATATATGGCCTGCATAAATAAATTTTAAAATCTTAACGCATCAAATAAAATTTGAAAATATTTAAAAATTGTCGTTTGAATCCCTAAATTATTGAAACCTTTAATTTTCATCCAAGAAACCTAAATTTTACACTATGTTTCTTATTTTTCTCATACATATACAATTAAGTTTTTAACCATCAATTTTATATATTCTCTCGCATTTTTTTTTCTCTACCCAATTAGAATAAATGTTTAAGAGAGTTCATGTTGCTTATTAAGCACTATAATATACAATATTTAGAAACTACAACTATAAAAATACTATCTGATTTTCTATATCAAATTGTAGCAATATATATAATAATAATCAAAGTATGTGACCTTTTAATTAGGAATACTGCAATAGTAAGGCTGGGAACATGCGGATGGAGTACCTCATTTGGACAAAGCAACTTGTGTGTTCTCATTGACTAGTACTCATGTGTTTAGCTCCTTTCAATCGTCCACCTGCAACCTTATAGTAAGTATTGCACTTTTAAAGCTGTGTCCTTGGGACAAATGGACGGGCTAAATTGCATGAAAATTTATGACTTGGACCAAATTGTTTGAAATCAATAGTAACTACAATGTGAAGTGTGCGCCGAAAGGAAGGAAATCATAATGTGTATTGAAGTGTCGGAAAAAAACGACAAGTGTGAACAGCTACGAATTTGCTTAGTACCTACGGCATAAGGGGGATAGGATCGTCTATAGAGAGCAGACATAGATAGTAGACATCGATATGAGAGAGAGTAGTAGAAAATATTACAAGAGTGGTAAGAAATCTCCAACAAGGTTCTCCATTTTATGGGAATGCTCAATTTTGGAGAAATTTGAGGCATTTTTGGGTCAACAGATTCTCCATCTCATTCTCAAAATGGGGAAGGAGAAGGAAAAATGGGTAGTAGCCCCAAATTTGGAAAGATTCTCCAAAATTTAAAGCCTTCTCCAAATTTGCTTTTCCAACATAAATAGTCACTTCCTCTCTCCTCTCATTGGTGTGAACTCAACATTTAATTGGATACAAAAATCAGTTTCAAATAAAAAATATTAATTCATTAATTATTAGTCGAATATGTAGAATATTTTATTATTGTAATAAATGCGAGCTTCTCCAAAATGGAGAAGTCATTAGAGTTAGAGTAAAAATAATTTGGAGAATATGGCTCTTGCTTCTCCATTTTGGAGAAATTTTTAGAGAGGCTTGGGCATTAAGGGATGCTCTCCTGAGGAGAGGCAATCTATTTATACTAGTTCCGAATCCGTGTTGACGTTATTCCTGACGTATGATGTCTTATCTTGTTGACGTCACTCCTGACGTGTGGTGCATTAATTCCGTGAATGAATAGTGACCTATGAATAGTAACTATATCCGTGAGTCACTATTTTTTGTTGTCTTCTTTTGGAATAACTGAGTCTGTGAGTCATCTGGTGGCCGACAGTCTGGAGTCCACCATTTTGTAGTCTTCTGTAGTCCATATTTATCCTGGGCTAAGGTCTTGGGCTAAGCATTTTGATTATTGGGTCAGATTTCCTGATGTCTTACATGTCTAATGTAAGGTCTTCGTATGGGTCTTGAGCAAATTGGATTGCTATTAAACTGGCTTCTCCACTGTCAGAGGACATGGGTCTGGCAGATTCTTCCGAATCGTCTGTACTAGCGGTTTCTAGTGATTTAATTAAGTTTGTCAATTCTTCCGAATTATTACAAGCTGCAAGATTCGCTTGAAATTTTGACTTGGTCATTAGAAAAGTGGCTTGATCTTGATTACTTCTTGGAGGTGGGAACTCCCTTTGTACTATTTCTTTGGAACATTGTTCAGGGTTGAACTTTTCCCACATCTTGATTCGGAATTCTCGAGCTAGGCAGGGACTGTCGTCTTCTAGAAACATATATGTTCATGCCATGATCCAAGGAATTTTGTATTTAATAATGAATTTCATTAGTAAATCATCTTCTTTTGAATCAGGGTAGAGAGATTGGAAAAAGGAAAATCCTTCCTGACAGACGTCGGGGAGGAACTTCTTCTCAAGACCCCAAAAGAACCAACAATCATTAATAAACCATTTTGGAATATTATCATTAATCAGTTTCTCATGGAAGAAGAACAACCATGAATGATTGAAGCTGCGTAGGTACCAAGTATTGGTCCATGCTTTCATGTAATCATAGTAAGTATACTAATTGTTTATTTATAATTAACTTTACTTACATTTTCTTTTTCAATTTGTTAATACTAATAATTTATAGAGTATTATTATTGAATCAATTTTAAATGATTAAAATAAAAAATATTTTGGTAAGTAATTTGTGACTTAGGCTTGTACTTTTAAAGAAGCATGAACCTGCCATGTTGGTCATTTATGAATTTTACTATTTTAGGAATTATTTTAGCATTTTAGGAATTTATTTAGGGATTTTAGGTATTATTTATGAATTTTTTAGTATTTTGTGGAATTTTAATATATACTTTGCATATTTTAGGAAAATAAGAATATTTTATGAATTTATATATTTTAGGGAATTATTTTAGTATTTTACGAATTTATTTAGGTATTTTAGGTATTATTTGTGAATTTGTTAGTATTTTGTGGAATTTTAGTATACACTTTACATATTTTAGAAAAATAAGAATATTTTATGAATTTATGTAATGCTAGTACGTCATGCAATGAATTATTAATTTTATTATTATTATGATTATTATTATTATTATTATTTATTCAAGTATGTTAATGTCACGCACTGACCCTATAATGAAAATAGATTAAGATGTCATTATAACTCCTTTGTCCCTTCTAATTTTTATTTTGTTAGGGATTAACTTCCCTCTTGGCCTTTCATTTTCTGCTATTCTAGTACATATTTTAGGTATTTATAAATTTTGTGCTATTTTAGATAATTTATATATTATTTATGAATTTTGTTATATTTTAGGTATTTTGGGTGAATCATCCTGGCCACGGCTTGACCATTACGTGCCGCCAAACTACACCACATACATGATCCCGACACCGCGCAGCCGCCTAGGTGGTCTTCGCGGCGCACGACTACGGGTTCGGACACCTAACATCCGCGGTGCTAATTACTATAGCCCGGTGCCACAACAGCCCCGCCCAACCTCGTGTTCGACCCGAGTCATTCGAGCAAAGTAACGAGGCGTTTGAGCCGTTCTCTTTTGGGTTCGACAGACTGGTCGTGGATTTCGAGCACCGCTCTCCGCCACGTGAGGATCGGGGTGATGATTAATTTATCTCCCCCGTAGGACACTTTTGTAAAAACAATTTGATTTTGGATGGTTTTTATTGTAATTGATACATTTGGTTTATTTATAATTAACTTTACTTACATTTTCTTTTTCAATTTATTAATACTAATAATTTATAGAGTATTATTATTGAATCAATTTTAAATGATTAAAATTAGAATTATATTTTTTTTCCAAAAAAACAATTGGTAGGGGAAATAGTGGGGGGGTGGCGCTACCAGCTGTGTCAGCTGGTAGCGCCTACGTGGCCCAGGGGTAGCGCCCTACCATTACCATGCCCCTACTAATGGTAGCGAGTGTAGCGCCTTTCATGAAGGAAGCGGCCCGAAAAGAAGCGGGTGGGTAGCGGGATGGCTCGCTACCGTGGTAGCGGATATGGTAGCGCACCGCCCCTACCCAGCTCTCTATTAAATACGTAGTGTTTAGCATTTGAGTTTCTCAAAAACTAAAGTCTAAACTATCCAAACTTCTATCTAGGTACACAAAAACCAATTATAAAGCGTGAATCAAAGATAACCCTCAAATAATTATCACATGTATCACAAATGCCCGGGAAGAAGCAATTTTTCAACCTTAGCCCTTAAATTATAAATCAAATATTTTCCCTCGATTCATCTCATCTACTCTATAACATCAGCCACTTGATTCATTTGCGGTGCTCATGTTTTTCATTCCTTGCTTTTCAAATTAACCACATAGCAAGAATATTAGTAAGAACTATAAAGCGAGTTCCTATTTCCATAAACAATATATTTCATATCGTACATACATGAGAATAAAGCTTGCAGTAAAATAGTAGAACTTTCAATGCACGCAAGTATCGGATATGGAAACTTGAATATTCACAAAGGTAATAATGTTGCATGAAAAAAGACTCTTAAATTTGCAAATGCTCATCTAATCAAGTGCAAATGCACAAAGATGCAAAACATGAGCTTGGGTGATAAGGCATTACGCAAGATTATAAAAAAATTCTTGCTTTCTTGGGATAATATCTTGTGAAGATGTATCAAGTCTTAGCAAAGAATTTAACTTTGGCGGTAAAGAAGGTGAACCTCAAAGCAATCGGTGGGGCGGCCATTAGCGAGTTTGGTGAAGCATCATTGATCACTGGTGAAGACGACATAGTCGGCAGTGCAACAAAGAACTCTTTCGCCTCCACCATCATCGTTGGCGTATGGGTGGAAGAATCTGACGGTTCTCAATATGTTTCTTCTACTGCACTTCAACTGTGTTGAAAATGTTTTTCCCAAAAGGACTCAGAATTGACATCCGACGATGAAGGGTGATGCAGGGGAGGCGAGTGGAGATCGGATGAGGCGGATGGAGTCACTCGTCATGAGGCTTGGAAGCCCATTCTAAAGAAGGGAAAGAGAAGATGGAGTCATAACTTTGTCAATCCTGACTTCTGAGTAATTGATTAATATTGAACATGGGTTTTTGAAGTGAGTGACAACCGTAAATTTTGAATCTGTCAGTATGTACTCATAAAACTCCCAGGTTTTTTGAATAGAACTACTCTGGAATTGAAATCCAAGATAGAACAGTTTTGCTATGATTAAATCATAAGCAGGTTTTGATTTATTAATAGTGTCGAAAAAATTTCGTTATGCGTAGAACAAAAAATCATAGGCGTTCAACTTTACATTGTAAACCTGTTTTGGTAGAAAATTCGGCACCTTTGAAAAGACTGCCAGTTTTGTATTAGAGAAAGGAGTAGAAATCAATTTTGAATCTCCCAGAAGAACTGTGAATCGTGAAGGAGATACCAACTCAAAGCTGGTTTTTGGAGTATCAAGAGCTTGCAAAAAATTAGGAGTATTCAGAGAAGATGAAGAACTTCCCTTTTGCTTTTCTCTTGAATCGGACTTAACCACCGAGATTCTTTTGCTCATTTTGAATAGTCTTGACCCTGCAAAAATTCTTGAGAAAAAAAATCAGGTAGACTATTGGATTCTCCTTTAATAAATTATATGTCAAAATCAAAATTACTTAGTAGAGCTTGCCATCTGGCAAAGATCTGTTTTGAAACTAAGTTTTTGACATCCTTTTCAATAATATCTTTTGCAGATTTACAATCGATTCTTAATAAGAACTTCTTCATATAAAGATCATCTTAAAATTTATTAATACAAAGTACTACTGAAAGGATTTCCTTTTTAATAGTACTGTAATTAATCTGAGTTTGGTTCCAGAATCCTGAAGTAAATCTTACTAGGGATTCATTATTTTGATCATTTAACCTTTGCTTTAGTATGCCACTATAGCCAATATTACTGGCATCGGTTTCAACTATTAAATTAGCATTTGGATTAGGAATACTTAAACACGGAAGAGTTTTAATTTTCTCTTTAATTAATCGGCGGACTTACGTGTGCTCATTAGTCCAGGGTTTTGGATTTTTTTTAATCTTTGATATATATAAAGGTTTACAGATTATCTTTAAATCTTTAAAGAAATCTGAAACATAATTAAGACAACCTAGAAACCTCTGTAACTGGGTTTTGTCTTTTATTTCATTAGGAAATTTTGTAGTAAATTCAAGACTTCTTACAATTGGATTGATTAAACTATTTTTAATGTCATGACCTAAAAATCTAATTGCTGTTTGAAACAATTTCATTTTAGGAAGGGAAACAACTAACCCATTTTGTTTTATCACATTATAGAATTTCTCTAATAAATGTGAAAAATGTTGATGAATAGAATTAGAGTATATTAGGACATCATCAATGTAAACAATGACAAAATTTTGAATAGGTTGAGTAATATCATTCATTATATTTTAGAATTCTGAAGGAGCATTTTTTAATCCGAATGACATTACATTCCATTCGTAGTGTCCGAAAGGACATTAAATCTTGTTTTATATTTATCATTTTCATTAATTTGGATTTTCCAAAATCCCGATTTCATATCAAATTTTGAAAACACTTTTGCGCTATGTAATTTTTTAAGTAAGTCTCTTTTGTTAGGAATTAGATACCTAATCCATTCCAAAACTTTATTAAGAGGTTTGTAGTTTATTACTAACCTGGGTGCTCCTCTTTCTAACTCCGCTGTGTTCATAACATAGAACGCTTATTAACTTTTTCTCAAGTAATTCCTTAATCTCCTCTTTGCAAATTTTCTAATTCTTCATTCATATGAATTGATCTAAATTTAGTAGGAATATCTTTCTCATTAAAAATTTTAATATAAGGTAAATTAACAATATGCTTCTTCCTATTCCAAAAGGCATTTGGAATAGAAGCACAGACCTCTTTTTCTAGTTTTTCTTTTAATTTTTGAATTCTTTCTTTTGTAGAAGATAGATTAATTTCTTCTTCTATTTTTAAGCCTTTAACTTCTTGAACTAAAAAATTATGATGCTTTTGTTTTGCATGAAGCAAATTAATTGAAAAAGGTTTTATAAAAGAATCTTGTAATATTTTAATGCTTTTTTCTTCTACAGGAAAAAAAGCAAATTTAAACTTATATCTTTTCCTAGAATCTTAGATATTATATCAGAAGGAGTTACTTTGAATGGGTAAAGACTCGTGATAAACGGAGTCCCTAAAATGACATTAGTACTTAGTTTTTTAATCAGTATGAATGACATTTTGAAACATAGACCTTCATTACATATTTTTACATTACTGATTTTGTAATTAATATGCAAGTTTTGATTATTAGCAGCATATAAAATTTCTCTTGTTTTTTCAAAGTATTGAGTAGGAATTAAACCTTCTTGTATACAATTTTGATCAGCACCAGTATCAACTAAGGCTATAGTATTCATATGATATTCATTGTTAATAATTAAACTTATATGAACAAACCATTTATGATAATAGACTTTGGAAACAACATTTAAGTAGGAATCTATTTGATTGTTTCTATTAGAGCATTCACCTTTGTCTCTTGGCAGATCTACTGTCTCTCGTAATTCTTTCATTTGTAAAGTTCTTTGAATATTTTGGTTTTGAATTTTTAATTCTTTTATCTCAAGTTTTATATTACTAATTTCCTGTTGTAAATCTTGAATGGTAACAGGCTTATGCTGTTTCCCATGATTTTTCTGTAGAAGAAAAAAACATTAAAATATTACAAGATTCTTTTATAATACCTTTTTCAATTAATTTGCTTCAGGCAAAACAAAAGCATCATAATTTTTTAGTTCAAGAAGTTAAAGTCGTAAAAATAGAAGAAGATGTCTTATCTCGCTGACGTCACTCCTGACGTGTGGTGCAATATATATATTGGCCGACTAAGTGAATATGTCAAATGGAGTACTAGATTGAAACTGTAATTAGTTGGGTAATAGATGCTAGAGTGGAGGTTTTGATTTATTTCTGTCAATAAGGGGAGTATCTTCAAGGGTCCTAGCTAATAATTTGTGGTTAAATTCCTAATAAGATTTGATAGATCTAGTTTTGTATTGCACATTTTTTTTGAAAGGCAACATCAATGAATTGATTAATAAAAGGAGCTACTTTTAGGAAGAGTAACCGTAAGAGAGGTAGTTACTAATTGTACCAAGAGGATTAACAAGCCATTCACACCAAGATGAGGAAAACCGTTTCCATCTATTCGAGATCTATAGGCAAGAGAGCCACTGAATTGATGATAACTACGAGCCTTGAGCGTCTTTTTTGTCTTTAAAAATCATGTCGTTTCTGTTTCTCCATATGAACCAAGTTGTCACCTTTTTTATTGCGTCTCATACTTTAGCTTGAAATTTGGAGAGGGTAGGATGCAAAGTGTGACCCGATAGGATTACATGAACCTCAGAACCTGCAAACAGCCCCATGCCACATCAGGAGTACACAGAACTCCAGCAAACAAGAGCAGCATGACAGATAAGAAGACAATGTTCAATAGACTCAAACACTCCACTACAATGCTGATAATCCAACGATTCCAAGGGTATGTTTTGCGCAGAGCAAGCTGAAACTTGCTGGGCAGCCTATCTTGTAGGGCTCTCCACACAAAAACTTTAAGCTTCTCGTGAATCCAAGTGTTCCATATTGTTGCCTCTTGGTCTGGGCATCACACCAAAGTACGGGGGTCAACAATAGAAGATAGTGTCGATACAGAGAAGGCACCATTGTCTCCTGGCAGCCACTCCCATGAATCTTTTTTATTTATCTGCATGGAAACAAAATCTAAAATGTTTGACAATGTCAGAAATTTACCTAGCTCCGTACCCCTCAACTCCCTCCGCCAAAGCCACTTCCAACTCCAAACACCATTAAACCATTCACCCCTCTCAGCTATTTTTACGTCTTTTTAAACTTCCAAAGCAAACAATCTAGGACATCTTTCATCCAGGCTAATGTTTTGTACCCACACATCTTTCCAGAACATAAAATCTCTTCCATCCCCGACCACTCTAGAAAAAGATTTTGAGAAATCAACACCGACATCATCTAGCTCTTTCCCCACTTTCAGAATATTTCCCAACACTCCCCTTTAGAACCAACCACTGGCAGACCTAGGAATACTTTGATGCGGGGGCAAAAATTATATGATAACTTAAATTTTTTTGGTAAATAATTAAGTTTAAAAGATATTTAGAAATTACGGATATTGATTTATTAGTTTTTATTTTAGTCACATGTATTGTCCAAAACCTTGTAAAATTGGTCCAATAATGAGCAAACGAGTAGTAATGTGTAATGTTTGTACAAGATTTTACTTCCTTGTGAGAATTTTATTCATCTCTCCTATTGAAATTGAAATTATAAATAGAACAAAAAAACTAGAAGTGGTTAGGTGTAAGTGATAATGTACATCCTCTTTTGGAGTAGTTCCCACTAATATATATGACACAAGATACTACAATTAAAGGCTAAAAAAACTTAATAAAAATAGGTAAAGAAATGTGTATCAGTAAGACACTAAAACGAAATCACGTATAGACATAATACATTAAAGCAAAGAAACACAAATAAATAAATGAATAAAGAAACATAAGGCAATGGGGGGATCCAAACCAAAACATAAGCACGACATGTGCAGAGTCTATTATTGCAGCAGACCGGCGAAGTGGCGATCGAAGAGCAGAGGGGTAAAGGTGGATACTTTCTAATGTTAGGGGTAAAATGTATTTAAATCATAGTCTGGTGATATCTTTGTATTTAGTTTTCCAATATTAAGTGTTAGAGGGAAATATCAGAACATGTCCTCAAATTGTTATTATATACATGCATATATACCCTAACATTTCCAAATTTAAGTGGCGGGAGTTGCCCCCACTGCCCCCTACCCTTCTAAACCACTATCTCTACCATGAATGCTCTTAATTACCTTTACCGAAATGGCCCCCTTTTCTAGCCTAAACCTCATCCATCATTTACCTAGAAGTGCCCAATTCTTTGCTTTTAGACTCCCAACACCTAATCCACCTTCTTCCTTCGAATCTAAGACTCGATCCCACGACACCCAATGAACCACACATTTTTCCTCATTCCCACCCCAGAAAAAATTGCTTCTCAAGCTCTCAAGTGTTTGGTTAAAGCTAACAGGGCACGAAACACAGAAAAGTAGAACATGGGCAAGCTTCCCAATACTGATTTCAGAAGTGTGAGTCTTCCACCAATCGATAAATTCTTCACGGACCATGATGATAATCTGGGTTTGAACTTCTCTTCCACAACATCCAATGATTCCAAAAGATTCATATTGGATCAAACCGGCATTCCCAAAAATGAGAAAGGAAAGGCACCAGGGGAACAACCAAAGAAATAAGCCATCTGCTCAACTGCTGGCCTCAAAATCCCAAGTCCAAACAGACGCGTTTTGGAAATATTTGTTTTCAGACCTAATACCATCCAGAAACACTTCACCAACCTCATTAGAGTCAACATATTATGTTTATCCCACATCCCAAAAAAGATCGTATTATCCGCGTATTGAATGTGAGAAATTTTCATACCTTGAGAGCCCATGTCGACACCCTTAAATAGATGCTTCTCAACAACATATTCCATCAAAACATGAAGACCTTCAGCAACGATTAAGAATAGAAACGGAGAGAGAGGGTCGCCTTGACACAACCCTCCATCAAAAAATTGAGTCAAATATTGAATTTTGAAACATCAAAATCAAATGGGTCAATTATTTAAAAACTAAAGGAGTTTGAATTTTGAACAAATCTATACATTTTCCCTAACATCAGTTAAAACTTAAAGAAAAATGTAGTGACAATGATCAAATTAACTCTTATAATCTCTATAAAACACACGAGTAAATTTCGTCGGTGGTCCCGTAAAAATAATTATTATCCTGTTTTGGTCATATTTTAAAAAATTGTTCTATTTTGGTCATATCCTATGGTACATTGTCCTATTTTGGTTCTTTCCGTCCACTTACCCCGTTATCCTTGACGGACCAACATGAAATGACCGATTTACCCCTCTTTTGTTTGCCCAGGCTGCCGACAATTTCCTATCCCGCCGGCGGCACCATCAATCGGCAGTGGCAAGGACGATCGATCGGCACCGGGAGCACCACTGCTGCGTGGCAGCGTGGCCTTGGGCCGGCGCCGTGTGGCAGCGGGCTCTTCGGCCGCACGGATCGTCGCGGAGCACGGAAGAACTGTTTGTCCGCCTCGGTTGGCCGATGCTGCTCCAGGTTCGCCTTTCCTGGGGGTTGTTTGGTCGCTTCTAGGAGCAGCCTGCTCCCTGCTTCATGTGGTCCGCATCTGTGGGGGCGTGTTTGCCGACATCTCCGGCGGACATTATTGTCTCCTCAGGTCCAACGGCCCTCTATGGGTCTTGGGCTATGGCTAGAAGAATTTTTGCTAGGAGGTCTTGGGGTTTTACCAACCTGCAAGTTGCACGAAGGTTGGATCCAGGTTTTGCTTGAATCGGAGGTTCAGACTCCGAACCAGGTTAGGAAGAGGCCGCGCACTTTAGACGGTGGGACAGTTGCAGCGGATCGTTTGGTATTTACGAAATTACCATTGGGGGCTGTTGAGAAGGGCAAACCGGTCATTTCATATAGATCCGTCAAAGATAACGGGACAAGTGGATGGAAAGGACCAAAATAGGACAACGTACCATAGAATATGACCTTAATAGGACAATTTTTTAAAATATGATCAAAACAGAACAATAATTATTTTTACGGGACCGCTAGCGAAATTTACTCATAAAACACACCAATGTTATTTAAAAAAAATGTAGAGGGAGTAAGCGTAATTGAATTAGTCCATTTTGCATGGCTCTGCCATACAATTTTCTTTATTTATCTAATGTTTCTCACCTCACTAAAAGGAGCAGTTGATTAAAAGTTGAAAGTCATTAGGTAAGTTGGCATAGTTGGTGCAGGCGGTATGCGTGCTCTGCCTATACAATGTCATGGCTTCATCTGATCCATATAATTATAAATTAAGGTACAGTTCTGTTGGCTTCATCTGATCCATACAATTCAAAGAATCCTTGTAATTGATGGTTAGAAAATGTACATTATAATTACAATATGGGAAGATTAAGTACTGGATACTGATTTATCTGTTTTCCTCATGAAAAATACAAAAATTGAGATAATTTGGTTGAGAGACTAGAAAGTACTGTCAAGGTTAATTTATATGAGTAACTAACTTATAACTAACTATTTACAGTAAATTCTATTGACTCTCATGTAAAAATTATTATAGTTATATTTTGATAATATTTTAAAAATTTGTCATGTTATAATCCTATCTCAGGGTACCATGTGTTGTTTTGGTCTTTTCCGTCCACTAGGGCCGTCAATTTTAACAGTTCTTCATGATTTTAGATTTTTATCATTATGAACCACTGACTTGGCATAATAGTGTTTATGAGAAAATTTACCTTCACCCTATACTTTTGTTTCCCGAACACCCAATTTTCTTTTAAATGACTGTTTTACAACCTCTCTCCCTGCAAACGAATTCCAACCTCCCCACTCAACAAAAAAATTTAGAAGAATTTTTTTTCTTTGTGAATCCCTCTTTTGCCAATTCCTCTATATTCATTTAGAAGAAAATGAATTGTTCTTCATCGTCAGTCGTGTTTGGCTCTCTCCTCGGCCACCACATTTTTGTATGAATTTATAAGTTGGCTTTGTTTCAGCTGGAGATTGACTCCATCACCGGCGGTACCATCGCCTCTCCATTTCACTAATCTTATTTTGCTTAGGAACATGATCTCGTAAGTCGGCCGTTCGTTCTTAATGAAGGAGTTTATCTTACTACAATCGGAAACATTTCTGTTTCGGTTCCTCCTCAGATCCTCCCATGGCCGTTCGTGAATAGGGTGAATGTTCTGTTTCACAACCTCGAAAATTGGTCGGTGAAGTATAATGACGATCATGTCCCTGCATATTCGCTCGCTGCTCCGGTCGTCAACTTTGATCTTTACGACTCGAACAATCTAACCACGTTGGGATCTCAGAAACTCCAGCCCGGTGTCGCCGACGATCAGCCCATTTCCCTTCGATTTGCTAGCGTTGTGATGGTTCGGAACGTGACGACGTTTCAGTGTGTGATGTTTGGGGAGGAAGGCGCGGTGGTTGAGCTTAACGACATGACAGAACAGAACCAATGCGAGACAAACAGTCTGGGACGGTTTTCAATCGTCAATGGCGGCGTCGTTGCCAAAAAAAATCAGGTGAGACGGAGAAAGAAAAGAAAGAGACGGTGTTGTTTTTTGGCATCCGACGACTCGATGTATGTCAGTGGGCAGAATTTGGCTGTGGATAGTGGGTTTGCGGTTGTGAGATAGACAATGTTGATGCATTTTTATGTAGAAATATTCACTGTGTTTGATCGCTTTGGAGGGTGAAGAAGAAGCCGTGGGAGATGGTGCTCTTGACAAGTGCACCAAATTTAGGGTTTAAATTTTGAGAAAATAATTGTTATAGGACTAAAGTAATTTTGTCCCTAACAATTTAAAGGGTAAAAAGGTAAATTCATAAGAATCCATCAAACTTAACGGTTCAACTGGACGAAAAGGACCATAATAAGACATAGTACGATAGGATAAGATTTAAACGGAATAAATTTTTTAAAATATGATCAAAAAAACATGATAATAATTAAATTTATGAAAATGCTGACGAAAATTACTCTAAATATATAACTATTTAAGTCAACGGAATGTTTTGGCTTTTGGGTCACTTGAATCACAACATTTTTGTTTTGGCGAAATTTCCGTTTTCAACGGCCGCTCAACCAACAAACCAAACCCTTCATTTGGAGCTTTCCTTGCCAAAAAAATAAAAATAAAAAAAAGAAAAGAAAAGAAAAAGCCCAAAGCCTACATCCGATATAGACATCATCCAATATTTATTGTTGATGGCCTTACAATTTCTGGAACAATTATTTTAATTTGTTGCAACGATTTTGATAATTTTTTAATAATTGTGATATAAACCATTACACTTAAACAGTAGAAGTTACATATGCATAAACTTTTTAAAACGTAATAGTTATTTGAAAAAGTAATCAAAATTTGCTGGGAGATATCATATCATTCTTTTTTTTAATAATTACCTAAACAAAAATGCTCCAATAATTTTCTCAAGAAAAAAACAGAAAGTTTTTGAAAATAGAGTGGGTAAATTGGCGATTTCACTAAACTTATGGGACATTTGTAATTTACTCAAATCAAAATGATTGTTTCTTGTGGAGCCTATAAACTGTCTATGAACCAGGGCCGGGTTCGAGTGAGCCATATATTGGGCAAGAGTTGGGCGGTGAAGAGATGCTATAGTGGGCCTTATGTCTAAACTCCGTCAGGCCCAACAAATCTGGTTTTTGCCGGACGTCGACGGTCAACGTTACGCCTCTATTTGATCGTAGGCTCGTAGTCGTACTCGTAGCTGGGCAAGAACAACAAAAGATTAGGAGGAAAAAACCCGAAAGATCAACGATATTTGCAGTCAGTCCTCTGCTTCATCTTCAACCTTCAATATCCAGGTACTTCCGGTGTGTGTTCAAGCTCGCACAGATTCGAGGCTCTTCTTGTCACACCTGTTCTGCTCGTCTCTAAGCCAACACGAAATGGCGAGAGATTGGAGTTCTCTGGATTTTTTAGTGATTTTTGAGCTTGATTTTGCGTATTTGTAGTGAGATGGCCGTGAATGAAGACGTCGAAGAGTATAAGCCGATGAAGAAGAAAGAAAAATCTGAAGATGATAAAAGGTAGCTTGAACTTTAGTTCTCGGTTGATGCTTCTCGATTTTTTTGTTGCTCTTTTTTCCCCCTTCTGAATGCAATGGTGAATTTCTGTTTAAACATATATTTTTGGTGAAATAGGAGGGAGAAGATTGTTCCTGGAAGCTTGTTGAAAGCGTTGATTAGGCCTGGTGGTGGAGAATTGATGCCTTCAGATGGTGATCAGGTTAGAGGCTGATGGTTATCTCAATTCTAAGTGGGTTTTGACTTTTGTCCGTGTTAGAGCGGGTCTGATGATATTGAGAAAAACTAAGCTATCTCTGTTGAAACATCTGAGATATTTGGTGTTGGTTTTCCTCATTTCTTGGTCTGCAGGTCATATATCACTCTACTGTGAGGACTTTGGATGGTGTTGTTGTTCAGTCGACCAGAAGAGAATGTGGAGGTGAGTACATTGAAAGCATCAGAGTTGATTCATCGTAGGTTTCATTCTCTTTGTTGAATTGCACATGATTTTATTTGCTTTATTACTTAATGTGCAAGATTTTGAGATTATGCATTTCATATTTGATTCAGCTAATTAAACTTGAACGTGAATGAGTTTGTCTTGAACACATAAGAATGGTTTTCATAATAGGCAACGACATCCCAACAAGAAATGTTTTTGGAAAGAGCAAGATGTTATTGGGTTTGCTAGAAGGAATTCCAACAATGTTAAAGGGTGAAGTCGCTATGGTTAGTCCTTCTCTCTCTCTCTCTCACTCTCTCTCTCTCTCATGCTTCCACTTGGGTCTGCATGTTTGAGTGTGGAAGAACTGAAAACTGGAAGATTACAGAGACAAAACAATATGTATGATTATGAGAAATAGGAAAAAGTTAGGGCCAGGATCCCACTTTTTTGCTTTTACTCTTACTTGAAGATTGTGAACAATTATAATTATAAACACTATTGTCAAGTATATTTCTAGTCAAATTTGACATTAGCAGTAAATAGCTAGCTAAACTAGATAGCTCATTTTGGTTTCATCTTTTTTATTCTTTTATTTTTTATATTTTATTTTTACTTTCTTTGAGTCTTTTTTTCCCCATTATAGTTCAAGATGAAACCTTCTATGCACTATGGCGAGGAGGACTGTCCAGTTCCTGTTCCAAGCAATTTCCCAGTTGATGACGAGCTTCATTTTGAGATAGAACTGATAGATTTTGGAAAAGTGAAGGTATGATGCTGGTTACTGTTGGTTGTAAGCTTTGACAAAAATCTGAAACAGCTTATGGTCTTGGTCACATTCTTATAGAGCAAGCAACATTGGCATATCTGGTGATGCAATTTTATATTTGTTGATGGTTGATAAAGATGATCTTTCTATGATCTTTATCTGTTTCTTTTACAGGTAATTACTGATGATTTTGGAGTTTTAAAAAAGGTATTAACGCCAGAAACATACAGCTTTTGGCCATCATTCAAGATTGCTTTTTCTCCTAACTTTTCTATATGGATTACTTGCTATTAAGTTCAAATCAATATCAATCAATCAACTAAGCATTAATCTCAATTCCAATCATGAACTAAAAATCCTTCACTGTCCTCAACCATCACCTCTTCATCATTGTTAACTGGGGAATAGTAGTATTCTCATGATCGAAAGTGGGAAGGGATTTTTCCCTCGTCTGTAGAAAGAACAATTGAGGAAATGATTATATTCTACAAAAATTAAGGGAGTGTGTTAATGCGTTTTGATTTTTAAGGAGATGGCTGAATATGAAGCCAAGGTAGATAAAACATCTTGAGGCCTGATAAAGGATTCTCGTTTCATATGAACAGGTAATTAATGAAGGACAAGGTTGGGAATCTCCTAGAGAGCCTTATGAAGTAAAAGCCTGGTAAAGTTTCCTTCTTTACTGCCTCGATACTTCTACAACTGTTGTGCAACTCGTATTTGGCTGTCTAAACCGGCTGTGAGATGTACATATGTATCAAGAGTGATTGTTTTCAGGATTTCTGCAAAGACAGGTGATGGGAAGTTGATACTGTCACACACAGAAGGGGAACCATATTTTTTTACATTTGGGAAATCTGAGGTTTGCGAGAAGAGGTTGCGTTTTTGTTTTTTGTGACTTGTGCTGTTCCCGACGTAACACTGGATTTTCTTTAATCAATTAGGTTCCAAAAGGACTCGAGATGGGAATTGGACAAATGACACGGGAAGAAAAGGCAATTATTTTTGTCACTAAAAAATACTTATCTCAATGTCCTCTATTGCCTACAGTGGACGAATATGATGAACTTCAGTTTGAAGTTGAACTAGTCCATTTTATCCAGGTAACCATTTAAATTTAAATTCTCAATTTTTTTCTAAAGTGTATGACCAAACACTATTTAAGTCAATAGGTGCGAGATGTCCTAGGTGATGGGCGGTTAATAAAACGGCGACTTCGTGATGGAGAAGGTACATCTTTTCCCCTGTTGACATTATTGTTGATTTTTTTTCCCTCTTTTTTAACATTTATAATTCACACTTCCTGATTCATATTAACTCCTAGATATACTGGACCCAGGTGAGATTTATGTGGAAATAAAATTTTGGAGATGGAAAATTGCTTATTTGAAGGGTGACTTGCTAAACACTAGCCATCATGTTGTTTCTTTCATGTGATACTTTTTTTTTTGAAAGGCAACATCAATATATGCATTGATAAAGGAGTGCTACTCCAAGGAGGAGTAGGACTCAAGAAAAGAACAACAGACAAAAGTTACATGAGGGAGAAATCAAACCGAGGAAGAAGATTAGCCACAGTTAGCGATTATCCCTAAAGGGTTTACAATCCAATCACCCCAAGTAGGGGAAAATTTCTTCCAGCGGTTTGAAATCCAAAGGAAAGAGAGGAATTGGATGTTAGAGAGAAAGTTTTTAGCGAAATCCGAACTATCGGAGAAGACCCTTTCATTTCGAACTTTCCAGATGTGCCAAGCTGTAATTCTGAGGATGGCGTTCCACCCTTGGCTTTGGTTCTTGGAGAGATTCCTGAAACGCGAAACCGATTCCAAGTCTTGAAACAAGTTTGCACTGAGAAATTGTCCACACCACACCAAGCAGGAGACTAGGTTCCAACAAGAAATAGCGAAAGGACAAGATATGAGGCGGTGGTGCAAGTCTTCTATGGCGGCGGGCACAAGGGCAACCGATCGCATCGATCATAATGTTGCGGATGGCAAGTTGCAGCTTGGTGGCAAGCCGATCTTGGGAAGCCCTCCAGACGAAGATGTTCAGCTTCTTTGGGATCCAGCAATTCCATGAAGTAGGAAGCTGCTGAGGATGCTTTTCCAGGATGAGATCATCAATGAGCTTGGAAAGAATTGGGACCGAAAAAGAGCCATCGCTTCCAAGAGTCCAGAGCCATGAGTCTTCTTTGTCAACCTGGGGAGAGACATCTTGCAACACATTTGTTAGGACTGAAAACTCCCCCTCTTCCCGACCTCTCACCGCCCTTCTCCAGCTCCACCGCCAACTCTAGATACCGTTATCCCAGCCCCCTCTATCACAAATATTGACATCCTTCTCTACTTCAAGACTGTACAACCTAGGACATAAAGCATCTAACTTTTTGTTTTGTAACCAAACATCATTCCAGAAACTTATCAATTTGCCGTTACCGACCACCCTACTAAAAGAATTGGAAAAGTTTAATCCCAGATTGTCCAACAATTTTCCTATCTTCACTATATTCCCCCAAACTCCAGAAAGCTCGTCAACATTGAGTTTCTAAACCTCCATCTAACCCATGAATGTTTTGAATAACCCTTACCCATAAAGCAGTCCTCTCCTGTTTGAACCTCCACCACCACTTTGCCAGCAAGGCCCAGTTTTTTGCCTTAAGACTTCCTAAACCTAACCCTCCCTCCTCCCTAGGATTTAGGACTCTGTCCCAAGCAACCCAGTGAATAACTTTTTTCCCTTCCGAACCCCCCCAGAAGAAGTTGTTTCGAAGGCTCTCAAGAGTTTTGGTTAGACTAACAGGGGCGCGGAACACGGAAAAGTAGTAAAGGGGTAAGCTTCCGAGGACTGATTTCAAAAGAGTTAACCTGCCTCCGTAGGATAAAACTTTTGAGCGCCAAGAGGAGAGTCTTGATTTAACCTTTGCAGTTACCGCATCCCAAGCTTCCGTTGTGTGCATTTTTGCTCCGACGGGTAAGCCAAGGAAAGTAAAGGGCAGGCACCCCGATCCACAGCCAACGGAACTCGCCATTCTATCCACCTCTGCTTTGATGATTCCGATTCCATAAAGCTTTGTTTTTGCGAGATTTACATTCAGCCCGGAGATGATATGGAAACATTTAAGGATACGGAGGATTGATGTAACGTTGGAGTTATCCCACTCGCCGAAAAAAATTGTGTCATCCGCATATTGAAGATGGGATAACCGAAGACCCCGAGATCCAATCTGAAGACCCCTGAAGATATTCTTCTCTAAAGCCTCCTCCATCAAGATGTGTAAGCCTTCAGCCGCCATTAAGAACAAGAAGGGTGAAAGGGGGTCACCTTGTCTCAAGCCACGCTCCATTTTGAATTCGGTTGTGGGACTTCCATTTACCAAAACAGAAACCGAGGCTGACTCCAAACATGCCCTAATCCAACTCCTCCATTTTTCTCCGAAGCACATTTGTTCCATAACCGAAGCCAAGTAGTCCCAGCTTACACTGTCGAAGGCTTTCTCGAAGTCCACTTTCAAAATCATAGTCTTCTTCCTGGATTTCTTTGCAAACTTCACAGCTTCATTTGCAATTAAAGAGCCATCAAGAATCTGCCTCCCTTCAATGAAACCTGTCTGAACGTCACTGATTAAGGTTGGAAGAACCTTCTTCAATCTCTCCGCCAAAAGTTTGGACAAGACCTTGTATTGGCAACCAATTAGACTGATTGGGCGGAAATCTTTGAGACCAACTGGATCTTTTGATTTTGGAATGATGGTGATGAAAGAGGCATTGCAACCTGGCCCAATTTTCCCGGTCTTGAGGAAGAATTGAATAAAGCGAAGAAAGTCATCTTTTACTTCATCCCAGAAAAGTTTGATCAGCTTGAAACTTATCCCATCCGGTCCTGGAGCCTTGTCCCCTCCACAAGACCAAACTGCCGCTTTGACTTCTTCCAAAGAAACTGGAGCTTCAAGGAGATCTGCTGATTCCTTAGACAACTTTTTAAATTTTGCGCTTCTGAGGATTCCCCTGTTTTTGATTGGTTCCTTGAACTGAGTTTTGAAGTGGTTTGCAGCTTCTATCTTGATTGTTTGTGGGTCTTCACACCACATTCCATTAACTTGTAAGCCTCTGAGGTTGTTTCTGCGCTGTCTGCTTTTGATGGAGGCATGAAAGAATTTGGAATTTTCATCTCCCTCGAGGGCCCACTTGTTCCTTGATTTTTGCTTCAAGTTGGTGTAATGAGAACTTTCAGCTTTGATTAGATGAGTGTAACAAGCCATTCTCCGAGATTCTTCTGAATTATCCAAGGGCCTGTTTTCTGCCAGTCTGTCCCAAGCAGAAATCTCTCTTCTAAAACTCTCAATTTCTCCTACGGAGTCATCTGGGAAAGTTTTCCGCCACCTTTTGATTTCTGACTTTAAAGAGAAAATTTTCTGTTTTAGAACAAAGTCCGGCCTGCCCTGAATATTCTTTCATGTGATACTAGTTTGGGGACTAGGTTGCTAGGCTCACTGATCTCTGCACATTATCTTAGTGGTTATGAATGTGATGGAGGTTATTTAGGTTATCCTGCTTGGTCACGGAAACCCTAAAAAAACACTTTGTAGTACTACGTATCACGGTACCTGTGCAGTCTGAGGCTCAATTCCATTTTGATCTTGTATTATATTCTAAAAGTATTATGGCCAATGAATTAGGAAAATGAGAGCCCTAATCTGTACCACTTTTTTTCTTTTTCTGCTTCCAAATGCCTCCTTTAGTGGGTGCCAAATGTTCTGAATGATATGTATTATGTACTATCTTTGTTTTTCTTTTCCTATTTTTTTATTGACATTCTTTTCTAGTCTAACCTTTTTGAACCCTGTTCTCATTATAACAGGTGATTTTCCCATGGATTGCCCCCTTCATGATAGTCTGTTACGTGTCCATTACAAAGGTATGCTCCTCAATGAAAAGAGCACCTTCTATGATACTAAAATTGACAATGATGGTCAGCCCTTGGAATTCTGCTCAGGAGAAGGACAGGTCACTTTCATTTTTTATTTTTCTGGTACATCATTGTATCTTTGAAGCTTCCCGATGCTGGCTATTTTAGATATTGTTAAATGGTGAGATAAACCTAGAATTATACTTGGATTAAAAAATAATCTGTTTACTTACAGATATCAGAAGCTTGCTCATTTTCACCCTAGATGTGATGCTGATTTTTTTGTTGGTTCTTACTTTGTTGGATTTTTCAATTGCATTGTAGGTGCCAGAGGGATTTGAAATGTGTGTTCGCCTAATGCTTCCCGGAGAGGTTGGTCTTGTCACATGCCCCCCTGATTATGCATATGACAAATTTCTAAGGTTGTGTTTTCTTGGTTCACAGCACTGATTCTAGTTCGTTTTATGCATGTTCTTGTTTCTGCTGTTTGCATCTTCTTTGTTAACTTGGATAAGTGCTTCTTATTTTGTAGACCCCCTAATGTTCCAGAAGGCTCATACGTGCAATGGGAGATTGAGCTTCTTGGTTTTGAGAAACCAAGGGTAATCACTTTTACCTTTCATAAGAATCTTCACTGTCTAAATCTATCAATCTTTCTTCACTTTATAGTATTTTCGAATATAAGTTGCAGTTGCTTTCACGTCAGCAGTCCTAAAGATCAATACCATCTCTCAGTAAAATCTGTTCTCATGGTTTTTTGTCTTTTGCATTGATCACTCAATATATGGACTACATTTTATATTGCAGGATTGGACTGGTTTAAACTTTCAAGAAATAATGGATGAAGCAGAGAAGATAAGGGCGACGGTATTCTTATTTTTGTTTGCAATATTCAGCCATTTCCATGTTTAAGGATAGGCTCCATTTACAAGTTTCCATCCATGTTATAGTGCATCTGGTTGAGCTTTTGCAGGTGTGGTATTATCGGCAATATGTTGGAAACAGATAATTATGATAGTTTATTTTCAGGGCAATAGACTTTTCAAAGAAGGGAAGTATGAACTTGCCAAGGCTAAATATGAGAAGGTATCACATTTCCTCGATTGTAATTAATATCTAATCATCCTGTTCAGAAGAACCCACAAATTTTTTAATTATATTTAGAACATGTGTCTAATGCACTATTATGCTTTATTTATGCATAGGTGCTTAGGGAATTTAATCATGTCAATCCACAGACCGATGAAGATGGGAAAGTGTTTTTGGATACAAGAGTATGTCATGCAAATGCATGCTAGTTTGAAGATTTATTTACAACCTTACAGTTGATGCTTCAGTTGTTAGCCATTTTTCTGTTGCTGTTGATTGTTTACCTTATTTTTCTTCTTTAAATGTTGAAGAATCTGTTACATCTGAATGTGGCTGCAACCTTTCTCAAAATGGGGGAATCCAGAAAGGCCATTGAAACTTGCAACAAGGTGCGATATGCCTGTCGAAATTGAATTGCTGTATCCTTTTTATTTTAATTTTTTTGTATGTATGCGGGACTTTTGTGCAATAGACAGCAAATAGACTAATATCTTACCATGGCTTTTGTGAAACTTCAACATGCAAGAGTAACGAATATAATAGAAATACGAGTTTGAGATTGTTACACTTTATCTCATTATCCCTCAGAAGAGGTTGTATCGAGAAAAAGGGCATTGTGAATAAGAATGTCTCACCTTGTTTTCTGCATGTACTTTTAATGTCGGTATGATTCACAAGTTATCAATACGAGCTTAAGTTGATTTACATCTATATTTGCAATTGGATTCACTAATATCATGTAGAGTTTAGATAAGATAAGTGGCTGAACAAGGCAACAGAAACCTCTATTACGTTCTCATCTTGGTTTCAGCAGGATTTTATGGAATGACTGAACTTAAGTTATTTCAAACTAATTGATTTGTGTTTCAACTTGTTTCTGGAATTTTCAAACAAATTGCTCATTGCCCCCGTATTCGATGTGCATGAATCAATAGCTTTCAAGTAAAGCATTTTGCCACATTTTCTTTGTATGGTGTACTACTCACTACTTCAAACTTCAGGTCCTGGATGCCAACCCAGTACATGTGAAAGCACTGTACCGTCGTGGAATGGCCTACATGCAAGCCGGAGACTTTGATGAGGCAAGAAACGACTTCAATTCGGTAGGTGTACTCGTATTATGGCTAGAATCTAAATACTGATTCTCTGCGCTAAAATCCAGACTTTTCTGTATCACCCATAGATGATTAAAGTAGACAAATCATCAGAAGCAGATGCTACAGCGGCTCTGGCGAAACTTAAGAAACAAGAGCAGGTCTGTGAAATGGATTTATAGAATCTCATCATTGATGTGTCATTGTGACTTGGATGGCGAACAGTTGGTTATCTGTTGTTATATTATGATGAACAGGAAGTAGAGAGGAAAGCAAGGAAACAGTTCAAAGGTCTGTTTGACAAAAAACCAGGTGAGCTCTCTGAGGTTGAAACAGAAGAGAGATATAGTGAGAAGAACAGTGTGGAAAAGGAGAAGGAAGATGGTGATGCTAAATCCTCAGATAGTGATGAATGTGAGGAGGAGTATCATGAAGCTGAAGATGGGCCTCCTCGATCGGGATTGTTCGGGAGTAACAGGTGCACCATCATGTAATGTAATCACGAGAGAAAACATGTAAAATGTTAATTTGGTAGGTACAGGTTTCTACAACAGTGACTACGTATCAATAATTTGATGGTCAATGGTTAATTGATTAACCCGGACTATGGGCCCATTTGGAAACAATTGTTTCTATTAGCTGTAGCGTTTTGGATAATTGACGTAAGGCATGACAACGGTGCGGTTAAATCGCGGTAATCGTTAAACCATGACCACCAATCGCGGTTTTTTTTGTATCCACGGTATACGGTTTTACGCGTTTCGGTTATAGATTTATATACACAACCGTAGATATTCACGGCTAGCGGTTCATCCGGGGTTATTTAAATGATAACTTAAAAATTATCCAAATATCCTAAATAAATCCATAAAGTCAACATAAACATCCAAGTAACGTTTTAAACATCAAAACAACATTTTAATCACTAAAGTCAATAAAAACATTCAAGGTAGTCGCGAGAGTGAAAGACTGAGAGTGTGAGTGGGTCTGAAATCTGAATGGGTTGGATCATGGATGAGTGATGACTGATGGGGATAGAAAGAGGCATGAGACTTGGGTTGGGCTTGCCCATTTGGGTTGGGTAAGTGTCAGTTTGAGTTGGGGTGTGTTTAGATGGGCTTTATGAGGTGGATTGGCGGTTATATGCCAATCTGCGGATATTGGTTATCTACGGTGTGGATACCCCCTCACCGCCAACTGCAACCGTTAAGCTGGCAGTTATAAAAAAAAACCACAACTGCTAACCACATGGTTTTAACAGCGGTTAAAACCGCAAAAAAAATGGTCGGTTAGCCACGGTCAGTGGATTTTATCCACTCTACCGCCATGCCTGCGTACACACAAGCACTTCTTTTATTTACAAGTTTACCATTGCTATATATATATATATATATATATATATATATATATATATATATATATATATATATATATATATATATATATATATATATATATATGATCAACAACATGCTTTCATGTACGACAATCAACAATGTTGATCAGCAACATGAGTTTTTTTGAAAAATATTGGCAAAATAAATGTTAATCTGCATGGTTGATCAACATTTCCTTACACCTCATCAGCCATGTTGTGCTTGATCAACAATTTAAATGTTGATCCAACAACATGATTTCTCTAACAATATCGTCAGAATAATTTTGATCTACAATTGTTTGAACACCATTTTGTAAAGTACGAACATTACAATTATATATTTTGATATTGTACATTGTGAGCACCCTTTTATAAAGCCTGATCATCATTTTACTTAGAAATCGATTGTGGTGAGGTAGTGTCACAAAAACCATGGTGGTGGTGGCAATGGCGACAAAAAAATTGAGATGATGATTTGAAAGACAATATAAAATCACTAGAAGCATGATGATGGTGGTTGAGATGCACGGGTATTGTGTGTTTAAATCGAAATCGAATATTGTTGACAGAAACGAGAAGTGTGACTATGATGAAGATCTAAGATTTGATAGGCTAGTAGGGAGCATCGGATTGTCTGAATGGGTGAGAAAGTCGAAGATGGAGATGAAAGTAGATTTACGCAAGTGGCACAAACTGTGATCTGTATGAAGTCTTATGTACATAGATGGTGCATATACGAAATTTATAGTTACTCAATTTTTTAATGATCGAGATCAAACAACCACAACTAAATGCTAAAAGTTACCCGTAGATAGTTTTTCCAAGAAGTCAACCTCCAACATGATCAAATTTAACCTGATCTAACTCCCATTCCCATTTAATTAATTGAAATCCCAAAAACCTGAAATTCAAGTAACCTAAACCCTAGATGACCCGACCCATCTTAACTCTATTTTCACCCAAACCTAAATGACCGACCAACCCTTATCACCTTAGAGAAATGTTGGACTAAACCCATTAGATCAGTGTTGGGTAAGAGCTACAGACTACAGACTTTAGTTAAGGTCCATTCCATATATGATAATAACAAGGTCTTGTACAGGAGTTAAATATTTTCCAGTAAACCAATCATCACAGGCAAGCAAATAGTGTATGTAAACTTTGATCCTCCATGCAGTTGCTCAGACTCAAATCTGTATGCTCATCATCAACAATCTGCACTTAGAGCTTGGAAACCGGTAAACCTGAGACAAAACCGGCATTTATCAGACAAGTTGACATTTTTGTAGTACAAAACAGCATTTACCAGAAAAACTTGAGAATACCCAGTTCTCTGGAGTTGACAATGCTTGGGCAAGCTCTGGGAGGTGGATTACTTTCATCCAAAAATGGCTCCACCTGATTGGGGTTTCCCCAAATGGGATACTTCTTAACCCCACCCTGTTTGTTTATCCAGATTCAAAAATGGTAGCATTGATCACCAAATTTAAGCGATAACTAGCCCGAGTTAAGGGTATCACTCATACTAGACAAAGGACATCATCCTTACCAGGACATTTAGAGCAGCTAATGTAGCCATTCCTTCTCTAGTCCACTATGCAACCGCATAACCACAGGTTAGACATTTTTTGAGCTCTACAAGACTGAAATGGATATGAAGTTCGATTAATTGGTAGTATGGTACCTTGGACGCAGAAGCAATGTGGGGGACAACAACTGCATTCTTCATCTCAGCAAGTCCAGGTTTCATGTAAGGCTCTTCCTATCAACGTCAGAAATTTAACCGTTAAACAGTCTGTTTAAGAGTTGATACTTCTTTGGGTTTAACTGAGGAGATTCCTAAGCGTTACCTCGAAGACATCAAGACCAACGCGGAACATTGGATTGTTCTTAAGATGCTCCACTAAAGCTGCTTCATCTACCACAGGACCCCTGCTACAGTTCACAAGGACTGCTTCCTGTAGATAGTAGTAGAATTTTCCAGTTCACTAATTACTTGAGTACATATAAAGTTCTTTTTATTTTGATCTTATTTCACCTTTTTCATCTTTGAGAGCCTTTCCTTGTTGATAAGATGGTAGGTTGTCTTGTCCAACACCGGGTGAAGACTTATCTGCCAAACATCAACACTGGACCAATGGTTTCATGATCGTTCAAGAGAGCACCTAAATATATAGAGAGTAAAGAAATGATACCACATCAGCTTCCTGAAGGACCTCATCCATACTGGATGCCCTTCTCCAGGTGACGGGCTGCTCGCCATTGGCTTTCAAGAACTCACCATAAGCTGCAATAACTAGCTTATCAATCTGAGGAAGTTACGAGATAAAGATGTAGCTTCTTAGGAAAGGATTGAGATATATGCCTGTGATGAACTTTTCGAGGCGTGTAGATTGGTACAAGTCGAAGTAAATGAGATTCATTTTGAAACCTTCCACCTGCATCATTGTAAAACCAGAAAAGTCAAACTGAAACATCTTTCATTAAACCTAGTCAGTTAAAAGCATGCCAAATTCTTCAAAGTTCATTCTGGTAAAAAATAATTGGATGGCAAGGTTGCAAGAGGTTACCATCATTCTTGCATAGGCAGATCCAATTCGACCAGCACCGATTACACCAACAGTTTGTCCTTTAAGCAGATTTCCAACGAACCTATTAAAGTTATGAAACTTGCTTATGGAAATGGAATGATAATCCTCCATCGGGATGAAATTAGAGCAAGAATGTAAATATGATGTGCAGTGTATGGTGAATGTACAGATGGGGAAGCCATCCATCATATAAGCCAGCTCTCATGAACCCATCAGCTTCAACAATTCTTCTAGCAGCTGCCAGAGAAAGTGAAGCTGCTAGCTCCGCTGTTGTTTCTGTTAACACCCCCTAAGCAATAAACAACACAGGAATACAAATTATACTCCTACTTAAGATGGAAATTTTCCACAGCAACATGTTAACCCGAATTGCAATTGATACAAATGGTAGAGTACAATGAAATGTCATATGATTAAACTAATTCTCATCATGGATGAAAGACTTGAACTAAGAAAATTAGTTTAAAAACCTTATATTTTCAGACTAAATTGCAATAGCAAACAGAAAAAAATGGAAATTACTTATTGAAGCAGATAAAGGAAGAGAAACTTACAGGAGTGTTACCAACTGCAATACCATACTTTGTGGCTACTTTAACATCAACGTTATTGTAGCCAACAGCCATGTTACTGAAAACTCTCCCTCCTGCTCTGCCTAGTGCACCAAACAAGGTCTCTCCCCAATCTTCAGTTAACTAGGGTGACAAATCAAAAGTTGAAAACAAATATGAAACACAACTTCACAGCTTCAATAGAATTGAACCAATGAAGCAAACAAGAAAAGGAACAAGAACCTACCTGGCCTATCACTCCATCACACCTATCACCGATTAGAGCAAGAATGTCCTCAACAGATAGTATTGTTTTCTTCTCAGTACATATCTGGATACAGAACCAAAAATTACATCCAATCAAGTACTAACTTTTAAGACCGTGTTTGAATGTTTCAATCATCAAAAAACCCCAGCAACAAAATGCCGAAGTTGAACACTTCGAATCAGCCTTAATTTCAACTGTATTTCAATCTGTTTTCCTTTTCTTTTTCGCGAAAGAATTGATTTTGATTCAACCACATGAAGCCCAGCCGGACAAACAACAAGCTTGCAAGTGAAAGGAAAAAAAGGAATGAACTTTGGAGGTAAGATTAGATATTTACTTCAAGGCGACAATCTTGTTCGATCAAGAGATTGATCCAACGAGTTCCGGGCATTGGTTTTGTGCTGACGACTCTGTATTTGCCATTTGGGTTCCATACTTCAATTGACATCGGTTTCGCCATTTCAGTAGGCAGCTACTGCAGCTTGCCCAGGTAAACGAGAGAAAGAGGTTTCTCTTTACATGCAGGGAAATCAGCATTATGAAAACAACTCTGTTTAAATTTGGAGCCATTTGTCTGTTTGAGGCTGAGATTAGTTTGTAGGTTTGCCTCTGGTTTATCAGATATGGGATAATGGGGAACTGGAATGTTTAATGTCTGACACGTGTGTAACCTTTATCCTTTTTTCTGAAATGACAAGATTAGCCCTTTTCTTTTCCCCCTCCTTGCAGGCTTTTTCTCAATGGGAAATATTTTTTCTTGACACACAAGCAAAGGCAACAAGGTTGAGGGGACCAACAGTTTCTTTGAAATTTTGTCAAGATTAATGCATTTCCAAACGGTATTTAAGTGAATGGGTAATTATCAAAAACTGAGGTTTGGTAAAACCTCTAGTTCCCCCCTGTATTTTGGGAATTCTCGAAAAAACACATTGAGATTTATGAAAATATACAAAAACTCCCATGAAGTTAACTTCTGTTAAAATTTTATGTTAGATTTTAGGTTTAATTACAAAATTTGGATGCTAAAATTCTAACTAACAATTTTACCCCAATATTTTAAAATTTTCACATTTTTATCCCCAAAATATCCGCTACCATCAACCTCCCCTTGCCACCCTCCACCCCCTTTGTTGTTCATCATCATCATCAACATCATCATCTCACTTTACTCTCTCTCTCACTCAAGTTTGACGAAAATCTTTATGGATCTAATGGAGGATGCAATGGTCCTCCTACAAAAATCACAACTTACCAAGTTACCGTTCATCCTCTTCCTTTACCCATCCCTCCCAATTTTCTACCTTCGCGTGTTTTGTTTACAGAGAAGGAAATCAAAAGACCAAAAAACTGCCAGCAATCATCAGTAGAATACAAAGCATGGTTGAAGACGGAAGAGAATTTTGCATGGTTCCACTCAAGATTTTCTGACTGGTTTCGGTTCCTTCTCACACCAATCGCTCTTCCTACACCAACAAATGGGTAACTTCCGTGCTCTGCCCTACCTGTCCTCTCCTCTCTCCACCTACCCATCTCAAACTTTTGTTAGCAGTAGTGGCTCCAGTTCCGCCATCTCCAAGAAATCTGACCCAAAAATAAAGGATGTTTCTATAGAATTTGAAACAATCGGTGATGCCCCGCGTTGTGTTCGATGAAATGCTCCACCAACACCCATTGCCTTCTCTCTACAAGTTTATCGGGTTGTTTACCGCCATCACCATGTGAATGTAACTGCCCAATTAGGCCCAAGGTGTACCAGACCATGAGGATCAAGCACCCTATGCCCAAATCCGAATTTAAAGGGGCTAGGTTCTTTCAAGGAGGCTCTCACACTCTCTAGGGCTTTCTAGAGACTTCTAGGGAAGCCTGGACTATTGTAGATAAGTGTAGAGATGTATAGAGAAGTGTAGAGAGGTGTAGAGAATTCTAAGAGACTTAATATCCACCATTGGATCAAGATGATCCTAACCGTCCATTGAGGAGGTGGAGACCTATATATACCCTCGCTTGGGACTCATTTGTAACCATCCAAGCATTTTCAAGCAATCAATACAAGTTCTCCTTCAAAAGCTCTCTAGCACTCTCAAGATCTCTTAAGCTTTCTCAAAGCCTTCAAGGCATCCTAGGGTTGGATCGAGGCTGACTTAGCACAAGGAGGTGTGTCTAAGTGCCGCACGGAGTAGCTGAGAAATCAGTCCGTGACATGAAACACCACTCTACTGTGATTTAGATTCAGCACGAAAAATCGATAATTGGCCGAAGAATAAAAACTAAAAGCTTGAAGATGCGGGTTGGTAAACCGGGAGGCTGAGGTGAAGGGTGGCAAATGGTTGTGGGGAGATGGTAAAAAAGTTGGGGTATAATTGTTAGGGTTTAAAAATTAGAGATGTAATTTTTGTAGTTAAACCTAAGAATCTAACAGATTTTTAAGCGGACGTTAGGTTCAGGGGAGAATTGTATATTTCTCCAAATCCTAGAGGGGTTTTTCGAGAATTTCCAAAATATGGGGGAGAAACTGGAAATTATGCCAAACCTCACGGGGTTTTTTGATAATTACCCTTAAGTGAATATAAAGTCTCTATGATAAGGTGATATCCATCTAAGGTAACAAACATCCATTTTGACAACATATGAACAATCAATATACTCCTTATGTCCAGTTTTTTCATACAATATATTTATGTAGTTCCAAAATTATAGGAAACTAGTCCTAATACCCGACTTCGTCACGGGTTCATTTTTTCAATAAAAAAAATCAAACTTGTTAGTACAAACTAAAGACGTTTTGTTTGATGTTAGTTTATTTATTATTCAAAAAATCTAAATGTAAAAGTATAGTAAGCGATGAAAGTACATGCAACATAAAGAACTACGTCCCTCTAACCATATTCTGATTGGGTTTAACAAAATTACATTTGATTCCTAAATTCCACAATCGGGTTCAATATTTTTTTAAATGAGCAAGTACAATCATAAATTGTCTATTGTATCAAATGATTTATTGCAAGCATTACATTTCCATTTCCATAGAAATTTTCATCAATATCTATGAACTCATTGGGGATTCCAACAGAGTAGAAAGAGGGGAAAAAACATGATATAGCATAATCTTAACTTGGTGAGCAGGATAAGAAATGTGTCATTTGGCTGCTTGTGAGCATTATCAAACTCTTAACTCCACTACTCAGCGTCACGCCTTAACTCATCTCTTCCACTCTTACAGTTGTTCACTGCAAATATTTCTGTTAAGGTAAAGAGGTAATAAGTTGCATGTTTAGGTAAATTGATAAAAGCAAATGATGCAAGTTTAAGATCATTAAAACTAAAAGTAGTGACATTTATTATAAAAAAAAATTACATGCGTACTTCCAATGAGTGAAACAAACAAAATAAGTTGAAAGATGGATATGTAGACAACAAATAATTAATATCACTGCCACAAACCTACTCGTCTTAAGATTTTTACCTAAAGAACTAAAAGGAAACAAAATCGAGAAATAGAACTTTGGGAAATCTAGTCACAAATTTTCAGTTTGTACATATTGATAATACTCTTATATCCTTAAGTGGGTTCAAATAATAGTTCCGTTCTACACTCACCACAATATGAATAGTAATAGACAACATAAATCTGCAAAATCAAGCATTAGACAGTAGCAAGCACACAGAAAGCATATAAACATTATGCTGAAAAAAAACTAACCATATAGTTCTTCATTCTCGGGAAAACAGCTCTGCTAGTCAACACTGCACTTATAATAACACTAATACCAAGCTTTGTGATAACATAAAAGTTGTAAAACTTGCACACGTTCTCAATCCAAATAAACATCATTGCATAAAAAGAAAATAAAAGTGCATAAATTAGTACAGGTATTTCGATTTTGATGGCGAAATGTGTCAAGCAAAGTTTAGGCCCCATTATTTCAGAAACATTTGGAAAAACTTTAAATAGTAAAACATATTTGAGATCTTCTCCGGTTAGGATTCTAGTACCTGTGATTGATTCCTAAAAATTACCTGTCAATATATCCCACCGCATTACATGGCAGGTTAAGTTTTCCTCGCACTCCACAAGTTACCTAACATAATTCAGAAAGAAAAAAAAAGCAAACAACTAATGAAAAGTACAACCATAGAGTAAATTGGTTTTTCTTGTAGTTATGCCATGGGCATCGATTGCAAAAGAAAAAACATTTAGTCCAAGAACCAATCAGCAAACAGAATATATTCATCATCATGCTACATGAAAATACTCAATCAACATGCTATATTTTTATCCCAACATCATTGATATCAATTGTGTATCAAATGTCAATTAAGTTTTAAATATCTTGGTAAGTGAGTATCTTGTTACACTTGCCTGTGCAAGCTAAGTAAAACAGACTTAATTGGAGCACAAGACAACTTCGAAGATGTATGATATGCAGTCTCTGATTCACAATCAACAGCTAAAACTGTAACCTGCAGAATGCCACACAACCGTATTATTCTTACATCAACCCCATAAGTAAGCTTGTCAGATGCATGAGAATAACATCCTATGTAGTATAGGTTAGTTCAATAAGCAAAGAAACCATGATTTCTATATTTGAACAATAAACTCTCATTTATAAGAACAGAAACTAACCTTGCAGTAATATACCTCAAAGAAGATGCTTTATTGTTCTAACAATAACCTTCTTGACGAAAGGAAGTCCATCATATAGCTAAAAAAAGTTGCAACAAATAAAACCTGTAATCTGATTCGGAAAAAATAAAAAATAAACGAAAAGAAGTCAATTACACTGATGAAACCAAACAATCCAATAAAGTGTGAAAAATAATATGAAAAAACTATTGATGAAACAGATATCGGAAAGAAATCTGAGTCATGGAGGAACTTCTCAAACCTGCAAATTTAGATGCAAAGAGAAGAGAGGCGTTTAACGAAAGACGATTTCAAATAAGAGTCAGGCTGAACATAAATGAGAGAAATAGAATTTAGAGAAATATAAAGGCTAGAGGAAAGGAAAGAAAAGAGGGGATAATGAATAAGAAAATACATTTAACCTCCAATCAGGTAGGAGATGGTCGCGCTGCGCCGAAATTGAATGTCGGAGCAAGCAATTGAAAGCACTTGCAAGAAGATTTGTACCGGAGCACGGAGGGCAATCTTGCAGCAAAATTGAGAGTCGCGTCGATGTAAAACCTTCAACCTTCAACATCCTGTGCATTGAGAGCAAAGGGAAAATCATAAATCAAGGAAAGTAGAACAAAAGAAAAAAATCAGAGAGGCTAGGCAGAGAGGGAAGAGACGCATGGAGACTGAGATCGAAAGAAATGGAAGATAGATATGGAAAATAGGAAATCTTGTAGTATTTGATTAAGAAATATCCACCGCGTCGATTTCTGCCTCCACGGATCTTCGAGCTTGCCTCCGTCACCGATGACTCCATCCAACATGAGTGCAGTAGAAATATGACTCCATGGATGAAGGAGAGAAGAACGTAAAGAGAATCGCGAGCGAGAGCGAGAGCGGGAGGAAAACAAAGGGAGGAAGGTCGGGAACGGATTTAGGAGTTTAATTGGAATTCAAAGTAATTGGAGTAATTAGTAATTAGTGATATTAATATTATAGGAAACTGATTAATTTAGGCATGTATTATTATGGTGTGTGTGCATTAATGACAGAAAAAAAATGGATCTGATGTGGTGCTGATGTGGATCTGAGGTGTCTTCATCAAATCAGCCCTCCTCACTTTTTTTTTTTGACAATTAATGCAGTGATCCTGTATTAGTATATAATAGTAGATGTTTTTCTTTTAAAAGCGTGTTCTCTAGTTGAAATTTCGGGAGATGAAGTTTTCGAAAATGTGGGAAAAAGTTGCAAGAGTGAAAATCCGTGAGATGCTTAAATTGAAAAATTATGAGAAAAAAAAAAGTTTTGTTAAGAACACATCTTACTAACATTTTAATAATTAGTTTATATCATATTAGACTTATGTAATTAATCTCGCTATCAATTTTACACTAGTACCTTTTTTCTCCATCCATTTCACACTAATTAAAGGTATATATAAATAAAACAAAATTGATATATTACACCACGAGTAACCCAAATTAATTTTATTGATATAACGTATCTAAATTTACAAACAACGTATCAAAGTTTTATGAAAACAAAGTAGTTCCTCAATCTCATGACCCTCCACTACAATAAGTGGAACTAGCTTGTAATATTGGCACATGTATAAGAAGATAACATGCATGTACCTGAAATTTGAAAAACTAGCTTAATTAGCTATATATATCATGCTTTGGAATCTATGATGGCCGGCGCCGGTGCCGGCGCCGGCGATCCCTGCAGGTTTTGGACTGAATTATCAGCTGAAACAAGACTCCTAGCCTTGGCCAGAAAAAACCCAAGTGCGTGCCCTAAGATGATAAAGATGAAGATCCCCATGTTGAAGGACATGGCAGCAAGCATGACCATGTAAACAAGCACCATCCGCACAACGTAAACAAGGGTGAGAGTAACGGCGTTGCTCTTTCTCGTCTGTACAACGGAGAGGATCTCGACGGCGAAGGCTAAGAGGAAGACGAAGATGATGGCTAACAGGTACATCCCGGATTTCCGGTTGGGGTCACCGGGCCAGCCGGAGAAGAGAACGATGGCGTTTTTGCCCCAGTAGAAGGTGTCATGCATCGGCATGCGCCCCATGTCCATGCCTGTGCCTGTGCCCATATCCATGTTCATCATGTCCATGTTTGACATGCTGTTGCCACCGCCACTGCCACCACTACCGCCACCATGAGTGTTTATGTTTGGCACTGGGAGATCTCCCACGCCCACGCTCATCGTGCCGACCTCCATGATCACCACAACAAAGAGAAAGAGGAAGATATATCAGAAGAAGGCCGGGTGTGTGATTTCTTGTGTACGTCTTAATTAGTTTTAAACAGGTAAAGGATGGTTGATCATTAGGAACAGAACAGAACTCATTTTTGGTGTAACGATTGGATCGAGAGCAAGTTTTGTCTTGGAATGGAAGGTGACATAGAAGAGACTCTTTATGCCAGATCACAAACGCTGTTTGTAATTTGTCTATATACTCAAAGAGGGCTAACTTCACTATGCTTGGTGTTGTCCTATGGACAAAGAAATATGACCTAAATGCATATTAACATCCTAAACTTTATTGACTAGTTCAAATCAGGGTCTCAACTATCCCAAATGGATGATAATTGACTAACTTGAAACAGTTACTTTTGATCCATTTAACTCTTGACACATTTAATATTAATTTACCAAAATACCAAAATTCTTTTTTTTTCCTTAGAAAAATCACTATGCTCAAAATATAGAGGTAAATAAAACTGTAAGGTAGCTACTAATTTTTTTTTGAACTAATAATTAAGGTAGCTACTAATCCTTTCTTGAGTGCTAACTAGAATTATTTCCTTCAATTTAGTAACACTTACTTAAAAGTAAAACTACTTTTATTAATATCTCAAAGAATAATGAATAGTGTACCATAACTTTTTTTTTGAAACAGGTAGATTTATTTTATTAGAAATTCACCCAAACAAAATAATAGTGTACCATAATAGATTAATAATAAGTTGCGGAAAATAACTCTTAAAATTTGTATTCATTGAGATAACATGCTCCCGCATTCCCAAAAGGTTTTTTTGCTTTAATTAACTTTCATATTTCAAGTTATGTTTGACTCAAAATATTTGCAAGGATAAAAGTAGTGAAAAACTTAAAAAAATATATATTTAGAAAATTTATACTTCAAATTATGATATGCATATATATTATTTAGTTAGGAAAATTCTCCATTTCAAATCTCTTTTTTTGAACATGAAAGACTTACTTTATTAATGGAAGATCATTACAAAATAAGTCGTAGAGAGAACGACAAACCTAAGTACCTAAAATAGGTATAGATAAACCATCCCACTAAGGGTAAAATCACCACACAAGTAAATAACTATGCAAAGTCAAAACCACTGAAATCATGCTTGCCCATATTGGCCTCCAAAGACAAAACAAATTCATGATGATGGTCATGATCACTTTGTAATGATTAGTTATTTAGGATGAAAAACGTTTTCTCCAAAATTTTAGAGAACTCTAGTATTAATTTGGAGGAATATTGTTGAAGTTCTTCATCTTAAAACTAGAGTTCTCCCAAATTTGGAAAATACGATTTTCCATCACTAAATAACTAGTTATATAAATCCAAACTTTTACAATGATTTTTTTTCCAACTTTTGGATATCAAACGGGCTTCATGAATTACACAATGATTAAATTAGCGGTTTTCAACTTTTGGTTATGTTAATTTTTCTGAAAGAGTTCAAGGAAAAATGTGTAAAACATTTGGTGTCATTTTGGTAAATTTTTTAGAAGTTTGATGACCATTTTGTAATCTTTTGAATAATTTAATTGTCAAAATATTTTATTAAAAGTATTTCAAAGTTTAGGATGTTAAGTGTAGCGATGAGATTTTTTGTAAAGGTTATCACCATTTTTTTTTAATTAGGTCACTTGAAAACCTAAAAAGGAGTGATCTACAAGAGTTCTAGATCCGTAATCAATTACATACAAAAAGTAAGAATTTTCAAATGCCCCAAAATTAGTACCAAAGGTTCTTTCATATTTTTACTTGATTTTTTTTGGGTAAGAAAACATTTTTTTTCTTCTAAAATTTAGCTAATTAGTAGCATAAATGAACGATCAAAGAAATAAATGAATTAACAAGTAAACAAATAATAAAAAAAAGAAAGGAAGAAGAAGAAGAAGAACTAAAAATATAAATCATGATAAATACAAGTTAACAAGTTACTACATCTGTCCCATAATGATTGTTCTGTTTGATTTTCGTATTTATGTTTGACTCAATTTTTAAGTAAGAAGAATTTGTTAATTTTGTTTTTTTAAATATATATTTAGAAACTAGACACCACATATTGAAATAATATTTACATATAAATTATTTAATTTTATATATCAGCATATTAAAAATAAAATATATTATAGATTAAATGCTGAAAACAAAATGAACAATATTTACGGGACAGATTAATTACGTGGTATAATAAAAAGAACATAATAGCACATGAAAGGTAAAGGAATAAAAGATGCACTCAAACCATGCCAAAATTACTAATAAACATGGAGTATTATCATGAGTACTTTAATTGAAACCTAATAAATGTCAATGACTTTAGTAGAAACAGAAACACAGAATAGGGGGCCAAACGGTATATATATGCCTATTCAAATTGAAGGAGTTTCAGCTTCTTCTCCAAATTGCAGATTTCTGGAACCGTTCATAACCAAAAGTCTCAGCTGACTAGTGGGCTAACTGCCTACGTGACCTCTCACTTATTGGTTTCTAACAATCTCACCCTAAATAACTAAAAGTTTCCCAACACAAAGTTGATTATTTTCTTTTGTTCGGCTTTTAATGAAAAAACCGCCTAAAATTAATTACTAAGATACCTAAACTTCTATTTTAATCCAGTCCTAAAAATCTAAATCATATTTTTAACTTTTTCATTTTATGACTCAAAGTTCCTTAATTACTCCTAAAATTATCCAAAGACTGAATTGACTTAAAATGACACAATTACATCTAAATAATTTGCGACCCCAAACTAACACTTAAGTGGCTCAATTAACCCTAAAAAGATATAATGAACAAAATACCCTTCCAAAACTCTAATCTAACTAAGCTTTAAAATCGATTAAGGACCCTGCGATAAAATTGGGTATCATGAAAAAACTCGTTCAACTGAAATGGATCCGGTTGAGCTAATGGATGAATGAGATGGCCATTTCTAATTCCAAAATTAATCCAATTGGTTATGTAATTGTCACGCAATCTCAAACATTCATCCAACATGTCCTTAAAATTTGAGCGACATTGTAGCAAATGTGACGATAACATATTCCGGATTTACCCTAATTCAAAGTCAAACAAAAATACGTGTATAGTTTATATTTGGTACTTAACGTTGCTTTAACATATGAAAATTGATGGCTAAGGCGTTCTCTCTAGGTTTTTTTGTCGTCGTCGCCAGCCTTAGCCTGCCAGCGAGTCGATCTTTTTTTCCGGTTATATGCTCGGCCCCCACTTCGGCCCCTTCTCCTTTTGGCTCTCCGAATTTGTCCGATCTAGTTTCTTGCTTGCGACGTTTCCTTGGACCGCAGGATTTTACAACGTCGTCAAGTGTTACCGCTCCGGTTGGGTAGGCCGGAAACTCGAGTTTCCAGTGGCGTACTGCTCGCCTATAAATCTCCGGTCATCGTTTTGAGTGGTCATGGCAAGGCTGACCTGGGCGTCGATATCCAACTTGATGGAGCCCCTTCTTGGTTGCTTCCCTGTGATGGTGACATACTTCGGCCGCTTTCGAGCCTAGATTGGTGGGGATTATCCCTTCTGCTTCCAGGATTGAGTCGGCGGCGGTGGTGCTGCACTTTTCTCTTAGTATCCGTGTTGGTTCCAGGATCTGGGGTTGAGGCCTTTTCTAAGACAGATTGTGGGGTTGGAATCCTCATACCAGGGTGGATCGATGGCATTTGTCGGTGGGTCGGATGAGTGGCTCCCGACCTGGGTCGTCTAATGGTGTGGCTAGTTGGTGGGGGTTCTTTGGAGGCAGACCAAAAGGAGTTGCTGCTTCTGTTTGTGGAAGTAGTGGTACCCAAAAAACGGCATGAGAACGGCAGGGAGAAGCGACAACTGTCTCTGCTTGGAGCAGTGAGGTGTTTCGACCAGAGTGGTTGGGGTTCTAAGTCTGCCCCAATCACTCGAACTTCACAACGGACTTGGGTTCGTCAGTGGATAGCGTTGTGACTTAGGTGGTTTTGGATGAGATCAAAACAGGTGTGGTTTGCTATTTGCATATTCTTTCCAGGTTTCCTTACAGGGAATAGACTTTTTGGCCCCCTCGCGTGGCTTTGGTGGAGGAGGATGGTAGCTTCGATTTCTCTTGCGAATACTGCGGATGGATTCCTGCTTCAATCCAATTGGCATTTCGAAAAGAGTTGCGAACAACAGCTTTACCCGATGATGTTTATCCTCTATTGGTTCCGTACTCCTGTTGTTGACACCCAATTTTGTCTGGGGTCCTTAATTGAGTCTAAATCTTAGGTTAATTTAGAGTTTTGGGAGGGAATTTAGGAGATTTGTGGTATTTAATGGTTAATTGAGTCATTTAGGTGTTAATTGAGTCATTTCGCAGTTACTAAAGTATTATAGAAAATTTTATTGCTAATTTCATCATTTGATTTAGTGTCGGTCGCTAGTGTTTACGTTAATTATTTGTCTTTTAAAGAAAAATTCAAAAAATGGAAAAATGCAAACAAAACAAAAAGAAAATATAGTTTAGGGACTTAATTGACCCAATTTTAGTTCTTTAAGGGGGAGAGGTCAATTTGTTCAATTTTGGCTTGATCTCCAGGTTTTAGGAGTTAGAGGTGGATGAAAATTTTGGTGAGAATAATCCATGAAAAATGGAGTTCAATCGCATGAAAAATGGAGTTCAATCGCTCCTGTACGTACGATTTGAAGCAGGTACGTGACTCCTTTCTTTTTTTTCTTTTATTTTCTTATTTCTTATTTCCTTGCCCCCTTTGTCTTTATTATCACTTTTCTTTCAGCCCTAACTTTCCTTCACGTTTCAAGTGAGTCACCTAGCAAACTTTTCAAAAGACATTTCACTTAAATGCTTCGTTATCTTTTTTTTTTCATTTATCTTTTTCGTTTTTTTGGTATCCTGTTTTTATGGTTGTCCATCTGTATTTTCTTTTCTTTTTAATAATATGCATGATGATCTAATAATTTTCCTTTTTTTTAATTTCTTTTCATGACTTTTTATTTGTTCATTTAAAAATCAAGCAAAAATAAGAAATAAATCTCATGGTACCAATTTTAAGGTATTTGATTTTTTTTTTTCGTTTGTAATTGACTAACGGATTTAGAACCTGTGTAGACCAGTTATTTTTAGGTTTCCAATCGACCTAAGCTAAAAATATTGGTGGCGACTACTGTCAAAAATCTCGCTACTACACCCGTCATCCTGATGTTCCTTCTATCTTTTATGATGCTTTTTCTAAGAACTTTAGGTTGTTGCTTTTAACACTTCTATCTTATAGCCTTAAGCTATATGGTTACTAGGCTTGCTTTAGGTTATCTCACGTTAAGAGCTCTTGTATCATGAGTAAATACCTCGCAATCTCGCCAAAATAATTATTATCCTGTTTTGCATCGCTTTTAAAAATTGTCTGTTTCGGTCCTATCCTATAGTACTGTGTCATATTTTGGTCATTTCCGTCCAATTTTCCTGTTAGTTGTGACGGATTCATGTAAGTTTACCTTTTTACCCTTATGAAAAATTTACTTCAATCCCTAATTTTATATTTCCCCAAAGTTTTAACCCTAAAGTTTAACACATAATGCAAAACGTCCGTAACTTTTACCCTCTCCAGGGCTCAGCTGAAACTTGAAGTCCCCAAGCACCGTATGCCACATTGAGCCCTTTCTTCTTCTTCTTCTTCTTCTTCCTTAGAAATGCCACCGCCGTCGTCATCATCACCGGACACCCGCAAGGCCCTCAGCGTAAGCGCCACAACAACTACATCGCAAGCTCCACAAAGACCAAGCTATCAACGCCTCCGCCAAATTCCTCTTCAGAGTCACTCTCCTCATCGCTCTCGTTTTTATCCTCTTCTTCTCTCTCCGATGACCCTAACCACCACCTCCGGTCGCCGCACCACCACCACTCTTTTCTTTCCACTTCGTTCCTTCTTGACGGCGTATCGTGGGAGAAGCAGGTCCGCCACTCTTCAACACCTTGCGGTCCTCGCCGCCCTAACGGATTCTTTGTCGTCATCACCGGTGCCGCCAGATTCGTCGGCTCCCACTGCTCCCTGGCTTTGAAAAAATGCAGCGATGGGGTTTTGGTCTTGAAAACTTCAACGACTATTACGACCTGACTTTGAAGCGGTCTCGCTAGAATCTTCTCTCGAAGCACCCGATTTCAAAAGCCACGGAGAGAGTGGCGCATCTGCCAATGTGTGCAAATTCTGATCTCATTAGAGTGAAATTAAACTTTAGAGTTAAAACTTTAGGGAAATATAAAGTTAGGAACTGCAGTAAATTTTTTATAATGGTAAAAAGGTAAATCCACACAAACTGCTATAACTAACGGCCCTACTAAACGGAAAAGACCAAAATATGACATATAACCATAGGATAGGAGACCGAAATATGACAAGTTTTTAAAACAGAAAATAATTATTTTTACGGGACTGTCAGCGGAATTTACTACTTTTATCATCTAGGGGTTTGTCCTAGTTCAGGTTGTTTTTGACTTTTGTCGCATGATTTTGGTTGAACTCAATCCCCCTAAAAAAACATATACCGGACTTTATGAGAAAAAAATCATTGATCTTGTTAATACTCCTACTTTTAATATAAATTATTGGACCTTTATTATCAATAATTAAAGGTTTTTTTGTTGGTATTAGGACTTTTTGTGTGTTTTTTAAAATTGATTTGAAATCCGAAGAAGAAGATTGAAGAAAACAAATTAATAAACAGTTTGAGAAAATTTTAGTTGGAAATGAACATAACCTTAATTCTAATTATAATTTTTAATCTTATATGATCCTAGTTACAAATTACTCTATTTTCATTCTACTCCATCCGTTCCAACAAAACTAATACATAATTTTTGGGTTAATAACGTAAAATTGATACTATATTTTTTTACCTTAATATCTATTACTCATCTTATGTTGACTCAATCACTTTTATCTTTGAACTATAATTAGTTCTCTCTCAGCCCTTAAATTATGAGATGTTAAACATTTTAACTCTTTCACCGTATCAATGTTTATTTGACAATAAAAAATACTTATTATGATACTAAATCTTTCACTCTAAAAAGCTTACATTTATGTTATATGTATACTTTACTTTATCACCTCAAAGGTTCAAATAAACAATTTTCTTAATCTCCGTATTCAATCAGATGTATTAGTTTTACCGGAATGAAGGAATTATCTTTTATGGAGGATTTTCATTCCATTTTAGTTCTAAACATGGGAAAAAAAACCAGCTTAGCGCCGCAAAGCTGCTGCTACTCCTTCGCCCCCACGTAGAGGTGCAACTCGGCCACTCATCTCCATCGTTTTCCTTTGCTTGCCGGCCTTCTGGTGAGTCTCTCTCCTTTGGCTCCTTTTCTCTTAAGCCCTGCTCACCGTTGTCCTCTCGTTTTACACTCTACTTTTGTTCAACCATTGTGGTTTTGATGTCATCCTGTCCACCATCGATGGCTGCCTTGGACTCTCGGCTTACGAGCCTTGCTCTCTTGGCTAAAGAGGATGCGGTGGCTATCGCTGCACCAGCTGCGATTCTTCAGCCCACTAGCGTGGTGGTGGCTAGTCGTGTCCTCTCTGTCTGACCTATTCGGGCGGATGTTTTGGTGGGGCAGGGGACTTCCTCCCTCACCTGGAGCAGTGATTCGTGGGAATAGGAGCGGACTTGGTTTTGAACCACCTGGGTCCTCTCCTTCTAGCGGTTTTTGGTCATTTTCTAGATTTCTCTGGTGTTTTTTCTTAGGTGTCCTGGATGAGATGGCTTGGCACTTTTGTGGTGGAGCATTCTTTTCGGGCGTCAACATTTCCTCTCTTAGCATGTTCATGGTAAGATTGCATTTGTGTTTGATTGACAAGCTTGCCTATACACACCTCGTCATGACGAAGTATACTGTTTTCAAGTCGTCCGTTTAACTCTTTACACTATGTCGTTGAGCACTAAATTAACGCGGTCTTTAATGCGGCTTAAAGATAATCCGCATTAAGAATCGCTTTCTAGGTGATTTAATGGCTTAATGCAGTCGTTAATGCGGTTTTGGCCGCCTTAAAAGATATTTTTCAACTCCGCCAGTTGTATTATAGCCTTTAAAACCCAGTTATCTCCTCCTTCCTCAGATTAATTAAACTTGATCTCGTTCAAAACCCTCCTCCGCCAATTGCCTCCAACCACTGCAGCAGACACCGGTCACCGCCATTTCACCTCGTCTTGCTGCCTCCCATGGTAAGATTCCCCCCTTCTTTCCTTCTCCGCCGCTTCCGACAAGCCGGAAGTCTCATTTTTTCTCTATGTAAACTTTCCCAGATCTGCCTCCTCCTCCTCCTCCTCATTTTCTTCTTTTCTTTTCCAGATCCACCGCCTCGCCTCTTTCTCGCCGTCGCCGTCTGCCACCAAGCAAAAGTAGATCTAGGTTTTGTTTCTTTTATATTGGTCTTTTGTTTGATTTTAGTTGTTGTACATTAATTATTGTGAGTTGTTGGTTCAATAAACTGAAGAAATAGAAGAAAACGTTTGAGTTTGTTTATCTGAATCTTGTTTTTTGGGGGGTTTCTAGGTTTAGGGTTGCATTTCTGTATTTAAGGTTACATTTCTGGGTTTCTTGGATGAATCATCTGGATTCATCCTCTCTTTTTTGAAATTATTGTAATGCGGCCAAAGCCATATTAAATCGCATTACATACTGCTGTAAAACCGCATTAAAGAATTTACTGCAGGCTTATTTAGTGCGGAATCTACTACGACCGTTTCCGCATTATATAACGCGGATTTACTGCATTGGAATTGCTCCCAACATCATAGTGTTGGTGGCTTGTTTGATGAAATCTTGGGTGATATGATGAAACATCAACTTGCATCATCTAACTTTCTATCATCTAGTTGTGCCTTGCTTTGGACTTATTATTTTCATGCCTCTTGATGTTTTTGGCTATTTTTGGTTTTTCTTTAATTTTTGCTATGTTGGTGTTTTAGACAACAAGCCGTTTTTAACTTTTGATTTTTCTGTTGTCGATCATTAATACGATTGATCAATTTAGTATTAAAAAAAAGCTCTAATCGTGGATGTGCATTATCTGAATCAAATTCACTTGGTTATTCTACTACTGTCAAGGAATTCATTCAGCTTCAATTGAGACCTTATTTTTTCTTCTTTTTTGTATAATTAAGATGTGTAATAAATACACACATAATAATCTCTTAAAAACACAAGTCGAGACAGGTCACGACTTCCATGTGACTGATCAGTGACTCCAGTACAGTACAGATCATAAACTAGCTAGGCCCAAAGTTCAAGTTCCCATCTTTTTATCCGATGAATTTCACATAAATTGTGCACAATTGTTTTCCGAAAAAGACTCCAAAAAACACACTATTAATGTTTTTTGTGCAAAAGTTTATTTTATTTTATTTTTTAAATATATCAAACTCTTTCTCAATTGAAGTCACGGAAATATCCTATTGAATGTTGTCGCAAAAAGTGCCAGTAAATTTGTGCAATGAATGCAAGATAATAATTTCTTGATAGAAACTTGAAGTACTGAGATTAACAAAAACAAACCTGTGGTGCCAAAGTACATACTTTTCTGGACTACATGGACAATGTAAATAGTTCTTCCAATTTTTCCAGCCAATTATGCATCAGATTTTGGGAACAGAATCCGGTGAGCTACCATCTCCGCCTCGCGCTTTGACGAAGAAGAATCCAACCCCGTGGCCAACGACGGCAGCGATGAAGATCCCGAGATTGAAAGACATGACGGCGAGCATGATCATGTAAGCGAGACCCATCCTCAGGGCGTGAACTAACGCCGGAGCCAGGGCGCGGAGCAGATGGTTGACGGCGGCGATCTTGATCGAAGTTGCGGATACGGCGGAGAGGACCTCAACAACGAGGGCGAGGAGGAAGACGAAGAAGAGGGACAAGATGTACATGGCGAGGCTGTCACCGGGCCAGCCGGAGAAGAGAACGACGGCGTTTTTGCTCCAGTAGAAGGTCATGTGCATCATGTTCATGGAGTTGTTGTCGGGCATCGGCGGAGACATGTTGGGCATGGAGTTCATTCCGGTATCCATTTTTGGACGCGGATGAACCACGAAAGAGTTTATTTTTATTTTTGTGGCTGTGGGCACTCACATATATAGTCACATAGGAAATATCGACATGAGGGTTTTAATTGAAGAGATTTTTATTTGAAGAGGAAGGTTATATTTAAAAGAATTAATACCGTTGAAATTTTCTTTTCCACGTCACTTATTTTTGTAAATAACTCTATATATGATATTTGTTTTGGAATATTAAATACTTCTTCAGTGCTGCCCAAAAGACTTGACTTTCATATTCTTCTGTGTAATTTGATTTTTTTTTCAAGATAAATAGTAAAAAAAATATAAAGCAAAATATTTTTAAAAGATTTAAAGTTTAAATTATATGATATAAATGTGAATTATTGAACATTAAATATTAAAATATTAACGAAAATAAATAATAGATTAAATATATCAAAATAAATTATTTAATTAATCAGGGACGGTGAAGCAGTATAAAAGTATAAGAAACTACAATTCTATTTCATAAACGTACACCATCAAAAATTTTATTTTATAGGAAAAGAGTTTGCATTACTCTCTCAAGAATGAGGAGACCAAGACAAGGTATAGGAACCAAACGTAATAAAGCTGACATACCAGCCTAACCCGGCACAGAAGGAAGCATAGTGAATCTACGGGCTAGAACAACTACCTGAATAAGTAATAAATAGAAATCAAAAGTCTACCATCTAAGGAATGATTAGAAAAAAATATTAACCTAGGATACAATAAAAGCAACAACGCTTTCGTCTATATAGGGTTTCATTTGTTATCTAAATCTAAATTATAAATTTCACCCTAATTTATATAAGAGTTCCCCCCCCCCCTCCCATCCTTCCCACAATCTCCCTTGACAGCGTCTCATTCACCCACCGCATGCCTGCGGCCCGAACACATTCCCCACCATCAACCGCGCTGCCTACCCCCTCGCCATCACGTTTCCGAAGGCTTGATCGGAGAGAAGCGGTTTCATTCTCATCCTTAGATCGAAGGAGGGGATGAGGACGCTTGTTCTTCTTTGGCTGTTGTTGCTCTCGGTGGAAGCAGCCATCGCGGCGGCGATCGAAGCGTATCCACGTTGCTTCGATCTCAATAGTTCTGATTTCGTCATCCAACAATTTTGTCGGCAACAACATAGAGAACTCTGGTCCACACGTTCCCATCTCTGATCAATTGCCCGATTCTCGCCAGAGTTTCGTTAATTTGTTAGATCCCGACGAGACGAATCGGGATGGTACTACAAGACAGAGTGAGGACTGTCGAAGATGCCTGCTGGGCCGGTTGATCCCAGAGATCGATCTTGCAACGAGGGCTGCAGAGTTGGTGATGAATTGTAGGGTGGGGAATAGGGTGGTGAAATTGTAGGGTTTTAAAACTGTGGAAATTTTCTAAAATTTTAGATAAATGATAGTGATTTAGTTAATTTACCATTGTAACTCATTATCAGGGTTTGGTTATAACCTTGATAATGCGAACAGACCCTAAGATAGATAGAGCAACATAACATATCAGAGAATCAGCTCGCGTCAAACAAAATCATATCAACAACCACCAAAGATGAATAGAGAACTAAGCTAATCCTGTAAAAGGTTGAAAAGGAATACCGGTCCGCAGCATTTTTAAGATGAACAAAAGTTTCCGACTTCCTCCCATATAGCCCAAAAGGTGTTAAAATCTGCCCGGTCCCTACATTGGTAGATCAATAGTCAATCCTACCTACCACAGCCATGCCGACAAAGAAGACACAACCTATCTACCACTACGTCGAGGAAACATACTCTATTGTGGCCTACCACGCAGTACAGCCGCAGTAAAATTGGTCGCAGTTTGCACCTTACTACGGGTATGACCGCAGTAAATTAATTTTTTATTTTAAAAAAAGTGGATGAATCTGGATTCATCCACAATTCCAGAAAAACCCAGATTTCAGATGAACAATAAGCAAGTCGCGGCGGCATCGATGGAGGTGGAGCAGTTGTGGTGGAGCAGCAGCGGTGCATCATCGAAGAAGAAGAAGATGATGATGATGATGATGTAGGAATTGAAGAGAAAGAAAGAAGATGGGTAAAGAGAGGTTGAAGTTGGAAGACGATGAAGAAAGATGAGAAAATTGAAGGATGTGGCGGGTGAAAAAGAGAAGGAGAAACCCTAAAAAAAGAGTTTACTACTGCGGCCTTGGCCACAGTAAGGGCTTATTGCGCCAAAACTGCACCTTATGCTGCGAATTTACGTTTACTGCAGCTTTTACTGCAGTAACAGCTGCGGTAAAAATTGTATTCTCTACATAGTGTACCCAACAACAGGCATGCTAGATAGCTGGATCCATTGCTCGCTTAACTCGCGAGTAGAAGTGGCCTAGGAAGATCCAAAACCCTTAACCACTCCATGCCAATGCCTCATTTCGCCGGCAGAGAGAGACCTTGCTCCTCCCTACCTTGTCTTCCAGAACCCACGCGACCTCCCCCTTCCACACACTTTCTGAGATGCCTGCGAATTAACCCACCACTACCCCACACACCAACCCCGAACAAATCTCTTATCACCAACACCTACAACCCTTCCTCCTTGGAGAATGAAATGATAGAACGAATAAGGAGAGGATCGCATCCTCCTTGAAACCAACAGATCCCACCGCTACCCGGTGAGATTGAGTGCCTCAAACCCGGGAGGACGGTCATCTATCCAAGCACGAAACTTAAGGCGCTGCTGCTAAGAGGAGCACTCATCAGCAGTAGGGAATCGCTGCGGCAACCCAAACCGATAGAAGAGAAGATCAAGGCAGAGGACCAGATAGGCACCTAGCCGCAGAGATGCAGGCTTGCCTGAGGAAATGCACCGAAGCCCGAGGCGGAACTGATGATTTTAGAGGTCCCTCAAACATGCTCTCATGTAGATCTTTCTTATACACATGTAATGCTCTACTTCACATAACATATATTAACGACTTCTTCTTTACAAGCATGATATTATCTCATCAAATCATGCCATGAAACCAATGAATCCAGCATCAATAGAGTATGAAGATGAAGAACTAAACATGATACTAAGAGACGTAAATATACCTTGTACCAAAGGAAAAAACCGCTTAAAGATTATTTTAATTCTTGCTCCAATCTGACATATGCTCATTCCTTAAGCTTTCAAGCTTGCTCCAATGGCAGCCATTGGCTTCCAGAGATGATGATAATGCCGCCTTGCACCAAGAGGAGAAGGGAAAGGGACAGATGAGATGTGAAGCACCTTGAAGTTCTTGTGTGGAATGACACAAATAATTCCACCCTTAATGCTCCAAAACTTGCCTCAAGAATTCGCACTCTGAGAGAGATTGAGAAAGAGAAGAAGATAATGGAATGAAGGATGGAAAATGAGGCACTTCCTCCCATCTATTTATAGATGGAGGAGAGCTACCAAAAACTCTCCCTTAAATGTGTCAAACCACTTTACCTACCTCATTAATGTGCCAACCTCATTAATGTGTCAATCACATTGCCAACCTCATCAATGTGTCATTCACATTGTCAACTAAATTCCCAACCTCATAAATTGACAAATATGAAGTTATTCCATGGTGCAAGGTGCATATACCTTGCACCAAAATTACCAAAATACTCATACTTTAATAAATGACGCCAGAGGTGGTTATGATTACCAAATGAGGTTCGATTTACACAAAGTAATTCCAATTATTTTCATTTTACATATTCGAGCTCTTTTAAGCTCATTAGTGCACATTTACCAAAATACCCCTACTTTGATAATTGTGCTCTAATCATTTCTTCTCCGTCAAGTTACTCCCAGCTCCTCTAAGCGGGAGTGTTAGCTCAAAAGTTCTTGGTGCGCTAGGGAATTCCAATATGAACAAGACAGAGTAACGAGCGCGACTATCTATAACGACACAGAGGATGCGACACCATCAAGAGGGGCCTGAGACGCCGGTCGGGAGAGCCTAGAGGATAGGTCGGTGAAACCAAGAGGCCAAAAGCCTCAGCGGTGTCGCGACAACAATCTAAGCCTAGGAGTAGGGCTAAAAACGAATCGAGTCGAGTCAAGTCCTAGGTTGTTTATTTTAGACTTGAAAATTATATCGAGCTTGAATTTGTGTTCAAGCTTGGCTTGAAAACAATATGAACGAGCTTTAGTTCAATCAATTCGGTCGACGTCCTCAAACTGTTCACGAATACCAATGGAAAAAGTTAGGATAAAATCGAACCAAGTCGAGTACTAAGCTGTTTATATTAGGCTTGATCAATGTACCGAGTTTATAATTTTGTTCAAGTTTGACTTGAAAATACTATGAACGAGCTCGAACGAACTTTTAATTGACTCGAGTACAGGCAGAGCTCGAGCTGTTTGTTCAACTTTCACCACTACCTAAGAGAAATCCAAGTGGTTTTTTTTGTCATTATAACAGGGTTACTATCATTGGCCGGTTTTTGATTTTTGGGCTATTTACTCTATTTTGTGTGGATAGTGAATAGTGATGCAGTTGACAGTGAAACCCGGCCGCGGAACGCACGACGACGTTGTTATATTAAAAAAAATATATATATTTCCTCTCCATTTCATGATAATTACAACTTTAATTTTAAAATTGTATGTAACCCAAATAAAAATATGTTACTGGTGACCGACTTGACAACACATTCTTTTCAATAAACATTATTTAGAGTAGGCTTAATAGATTAAGATGTATTGAGCATTTGCTCTATTGGTCATGTCCTTGAGGGCTTTTACATTTGTAGAGGTCTCAAGTTCAAGTATTTGGTATTTTCAACTCCCTACCTCATTTATATAAAAAAACTTAATCTAAGATAAAAAATTTCAAATTTAAAAACTTTGACGGATGAAATTTCCAAATTAAGGTTAATATCTTGTGTGTGCAAATTACTTTCTTTTTTAAATGCTCTATATCTCTATACATAGTGATATATATGGATCCAAGGAAACCGTTCCAAACGTTGACGTCACCACTACGAGGACCCCCTCCTCATTTATACGACGACGCTCCTCGTATAATTATGCCAAACGGCTCCCCCGCGCCCTCATAAATCTCAAAGGGGTCAACCCCCACAAACGACAACAATAATCAGGGGGATTCCCATATGAAAAATCACCAATCACGCACGCATTTATGATGCAATCCCCATAATTAAGGCCCTCCTTAACAGGTACCGACACCACCCTATATATTTTTTGTCTCTCATTTGCAGGTCATCGAGGTCATCTTCCTCTCTTTCACCAACCGTTCCCTGTGACCATGTTAGTAAAAGACTATCACATAGATTCTAGTATAAAATACTCCCCTTGTCCTCAAAAAATATATACATTTTTTTATAGTTTTACAACATTTAATCTACATTATTATCATTGTTATTGTCTATATATTTGTTGTCCGTTTGTGCTTGTGTTTTTTTGTGCAGGTGTATTAGTTCGAATATACCGAACTTTTGAAAAACCTTATCATATGTCGACCCTTACCGAGTTCTCGACCCGGACTCACCCTTACATATGTTCACCTTTTCAGGCTCATCTGATAAGAAACCCGAGGAGTAGTGTCTCTCGGTGTTTTCTGGTGTTTTGATTTCAGGTACCACTATTTCCGAGTTTGTCTTCTGAGTTGAAAAAGGGTAGCCCCAATTGAGGTTTATGCCCTTCTGGACAATCCAATTCTCATCTGAACACATTATGAGTTACTGACGGTTGTTTTCTGATATCTGTTTAGCAGCAACGGGTGACCTACGCAGAGTTGCATTTTGAGGATCTTGGTGCGCCAGATCCATCCACACGCGTAGGTATTCCGAATACTAGGTTTTGGGCTCTGTATATGTAAACGCATGCATGTGAATATGTGTTGCATTACTTATGTGCATGTATAAGGATTGCTCGTGTTCTGCTACATTTTGAAACCTGCGGGGCAAAGTTCGTGTTAATATACATATATAAATGTGCATACGCATGTTTGTATTCAGATGATCCTTATTACTTGCATCGCAGTTAGAAGCATTAGCAGAGTAAAGAGAAAACTGTTTAACAGGCTGGGTCTCACTACTCGAAAATGTGCCAAAACCAACCGTCTAAACCAACGGGCAATTTAGCCCGTTGGTATTAACCAAGGGTTCACCCCTTGGAATTCTCTCCGGTGAGACCCGAGCATTATCCGGTCAGCATATACCAACGCGCAAACCCTTGGTTCGGTTGAAACATAAGCTATACCAACGAGCCACGCGTTGGTAAGTCCAATGGTACCAACGGGCGCGCCAGTTGGTACTACCTCAAACTACAAAACAATCATTGTATACATGTTTTAAAACTTTTTATTTCTAAAATATGAATATGTTACATCTACAAAAATATGAATATGATTAAACTTTAATGTGATTAGATTTTTATTAAAAATATAAGTTTCATAATGAAATAGTTATAATTAAGAACATGCGTTTGAATCCAAAAAGAGGTAAGTTTCATGATGAAATAATTATGAAAATCTAATGTGGGGTGAGTTTTAGTAAAAATAAATAAATTCTAAAATAAAATAATTATAGTAATTAGAAAAATTTATAACGTAAGGAAACATTAGGATATAATTGGGGAGTTTCAAGTGTGATTAAGAGATAATGATTAAGACTCCTTGAAAATTAGAAACACGTTACAAATAATATTTTTCATCCTCAAACAATAGCGATGGGCCTAGCGGTCCGGTGGCAAAAGAGCCTCCTCTATTCCCCTGAGACAGGAGTTCGAATCTTGCCGGAGGAAGTTGTTTTTTTTTAAATTGTTACCAGTTCCAACGTGTTGACCGTTGGAAATGGTCGATTTCCAACGTGTCAACAGTTGGAAATTTGCATTTTCCAACTGGTTGTCCGTTGGAAAATCCGAATTTCACAGAAATTTACCTTAGAATTGTAAAGTTAATAATGAAAACAAGTATTCTAAAAATAAACACTAATTACATGCATGTTTTGGAACATTAATTTTTTTTAACATGAAAATTATGGTATTTTAATGTAGGGTGAGGTTTAGTAAAAATAAATAAGTTCTATAATAAATTAGTTATAGTAATTAGGAAAATTTATTTTATAAGGAAACATTTATAATATAGTTGAGGAGTTTCAAGTGTGATTAAGATTTAATGAGGTTTAGTAAAAATAAATAAATTCTATAATAAAATAGTTTTTTAAAATTGTTACCAGTTCCAACGTGTTGACCGTTAGAAATGGTCGATTTCCAACGTGTCAACAGTTGGAAATTTGCATTTTCCAACGGGTTGTCCGTTGGAAAATCCGAATTTCACAGAAATTTACCTTAGAATTGTAAAGTTAATAATGAAAACAAGTATTCTAAAAATAAACACTAATTACATGCATGTTTTGGAACATTAATTTTTTTTAACATGAAAATTATGAAATTTTAATGTAGGGTGAGGTTTAGTAAAAATAAATAAGTTCTATAATAAATTAGTTATAGTAATTAGGAAAATTTATTTTATAAGGAAACATTTATAATATAGTTGAGGAGTTTCAAGTGTGATTAAGATTTAATGAGTTTTAGTAAAAATAAATAAATTCTATAATAAAATAGTTTTTTGAAATAGTTACCAGTTCCAACGTGTTAACCGTTGGAAATGGTCGATTTCCAACGTGTTAACAGTTGGAAATTTGCATTTTCCAACGGGTTGTCCGTTGGAAAATCCGAATTTCACAGAAATTTACCTTAGAATTGTAAAGTTAATAATGAAAACAAGTATTCTAAAAATAAACACTAATTACATGCATGTTTTGGAACATTAATTTTTTTTAACATGAAAATTATGGTATTTTAATGTAGGGTGAGGTTTAGTAAAAATAAATAAGTTCTATAATAAATTAGTTATAGTAATTAGGAAAATTTATTTTATAAGGAAACATTTATAATATAGTTGAGGAGTTTCAAGTGTGATTAAGATTTAATGAGGTTTAGTAAAAATAAATAAATTCTATAATAAAATAGTTTTTTTTAATTGTTACCCGTTTCAAGTGTGATTAAGATTTAATGAGGAAGTTTTTTTTTTTAATTGTTACCAGTTCCAACGTGTTGCACGTTGGAAGCCTCCCATAACGTCAAACACGTTACAAATACAATTTTGCTTGCATGTATGACCGCAATGGGCCTAGCGGTCTTGACTTGTTTCGGTCATACTCTTGTTTTGCTAGACCGCTATTTTCCTCTTTAGTTTCTTGAATTTGGTTTTGTTATTTCTCACAAATTGCATAACTTGTTTTAGTTTAAGAGTCTTATGGTTTTATCCATGTTCTATTGATCCCCGGTTTAATCTTATATGCATTATATAGTGGCACAAATTCTGGGAAGAACCAAAGTTCTAGTTCGCCGCTTAAAACCTTATTGGAACTTCTTATGTTGGTTGCTGCCATTAATTTAAATGTGTAAATACAGGTTTTAGTAGTGTATATGAATAAAAACTATTTTCTTAAAAAAAGGACATACCAACGAGCAGCATGTCGGTATGTGTTGGAACTATTATTTATTCAAAGTATCAACGAGCAGACCAGTTGGTATTCAAGATATCAACAGGCTGACTAGTTGGTACACTTACCAACGTGTTAATCTGTTGGTATATATACCAACTGGCTTTCATGTTGGTAAGCTTACCAACAGGTTAACCCGTTGGTACGCATACCAACTAGCAGACCCCTTGGTAACAATACCAACGTGTCGACCAGTTGGTAACGCTACCAACGAGTTGACCTGTTGGTACAGCTGTACCAACATGATAACTCGTTGGTTTTACAATTCCGGTCACCGGATTTTTGCACCAACGGGTAAGCCAGTTGGTAGAGAAAAATAATCAACGAGTTGTCCAGTTGGTTAAAATTATACCAACGATGCAAATACCAATGAGTTAATACCAACGGGTAGACCAGTTGGTACTGCCATTTTCCAACGCGTTGGCCTGTTGGTACCGGCCCTTGGTTTTCACCCAGTTTCTAGTAGTGATTATAACGAAATCAAATAGAAATTATGCCGGAAATTAAACAAATTGGCAGTATAAAAATAAAATTCTAATTTTAAAAATAAATTAGAATTAACAAGAAGATGAACGGATCAAACCAAAAAAAAATTTAGAAATAAAAACCGTTCTTCGGGATTTAGTTTCTGAGGCTTGCGTTGCAAGCAATTTCCTTAAAACAGATTTCCTCCCTCCATTATGAGTGCTTGAGGATCGAACAGGCGTCTGTCTTCAGGATACAACAGAGATGCGAAAGAGCGTCGCACCTAAACTTTTTCCGCTGATGAACTAGAACTGAAGAACTTCAAGAACACCTTAAGTTTTTCCGCTGACGAACTAGAACCGAAGAACACCAAAAACAATGATGCAAGAGATTTTTTGCAAGAGGAGAGGAAGATGATTTTGTAAGGAGTGTGCTAGGGATGATAAATAAGCATGGCGGAGGTACCCTTTTATAGTGTTTAGGATAGAAGATGATTTTGTAAGGAGTGTGCTAGGGATGATAAATAAGCATGGCGGAGGTACCCTTTTATAGTGTTTAGGATAGGCCTAGCCATTAACCCTAACACTAAAGGTCATGAAACCACCCTACTAATGGTCCATAAATCACCATACTAATAGTGAATAAACCTCCAAATTTATGGTAGAAAATAAATAATTTTTTTCATTCATTTTTCTTATACAATTTTATATTTCCAACAAAGTGCACCGAGCACGCCGGAAAAACAACACCAACCCATTCGGCGAAACGAGCCAAATAGATCCAATGGCCCGCCAAGAGGAAGACTAGGTGTACCTGCCACCTGAAGAGTCCTAGCTGAAAATGCATATTTGGAATTGACAGGTCTGGAGGTCTTGTAACTCGTGAAACCCAAAGACCATACATCACCATGCATGGGGACCTGATATAGTGAACCACCGCCCGACCTACCACGATTGTTGGGCAGCCCAACTCATGTAGTTGAGAACCTTTACAGTGGCCCTAAGACCACCAGTAGCCATCAAGACAGAACCACTGCCCAAGGGAAACCACCGGATCGAAGCCTCCCTTATCCAATCGATCGACGCTATGACTCGCCCACTGAACCTGAGGAATCGGCGTCATCAAAGGAGGAGCGCCCTGAGTACGAACGCCGGCAACACCGAGGGGAGGAGGCGCCATCGACAGGGAGAGACTTGTAGACGTCGGCAGTGGCGGAGGAAGGAAGCCCAACAACGCTTGATGAAAACAAAACAAAGGGCGGGCGATCTAGGATGGCGCTCAGCAGGCCAAGCGGATAGTCGAATGCCGATGAAACGCCTAACAAGCAGGGAGGGAACGATCGGATGTCGAGGCTAAAAACCCTAGGAAACATGCACTCTATTTGCAAGTTACGCATAAAATTATATATATATATATATATATAAATCAAATTTACATCAGAATTCAAAACGTTATACCACTTATGGGACAAAATAGATAGTAAATATTATAGGTTATTTGGTTCATGATAATCAGGATTAATTCAAAAGATAATTCATTGGACTAAGCTGATTATATGATTAATTGTTTAATTTTGTAAATTTATTTTTGTTCCGTATTTGTCCAATTGTGGTGAATCCACTCTTTATATATACTTCATCCGTCTCAAAAGTAATGTAACATTTATTTTTTAGTATTTATTATATTTTTAACTAATTATAAATTTAAAATTTTTATATACAACTAAAAATTTTACAACTTAATTTTTTTAATTTATTTTTCATTAAAAACTAATATAGATAAATTGAAATCAAATATGACATTAAAATTAACCGTTTCATTTATTTTGGGAGGGAGTGAATGAATAGATTGTTCATGGATTATGATAAACTAAATGCCCCATAATGGCAATGAAGATCTTTTATTTCAAACATGTGAACAGGTTTATGCGGCAAAACAACAAAAAGAGACACCCGAAAACTGTTTACTTATCATTTTCTCCCCTACCCATCCGTTTTCTTGCAGACCCGACTCCCGAAGATCAAGTACCCGAAAGCGTGCCCGAAAACAGCAGCTAGAAAAACACCGCCATTAAACGACGCGACGGCGAGGATGACCATGTAGTTGACCCCGGACCTCACCGCGTACACAGCTGTCTTAAAGAGGCCGGCGGCGAGCTTGTCGGCGCTGGGCTTGACGAGGGAGGAATGAGTGAGCCATTCCACGAGAACCGCCAGTGAAAAGACGAGGAGGAGGGCCACGGCGTACATACCCGGATTCGAACCGGGCCAACACGAGAAGAGGATTTGGGCTCTGTGTCCCCAGTAGAAGGAGGTGTGCGACAAGAGAGACGACCTGTGGTGCATTGTCGTCGTGTCCCAAGCCGACGCGGTTGTGGCCTCCGTTGGGATATGCGACGGCGACGTTTGCATCTCGTGTTTTTCTGTATTTTTGTGATGTGGTGGTGGGATTTGTGAAGTATATTATATAGGGATCGGATTGTTTCTTGCTGACAACTTAACTTGAAAAAATCCCTCATCCCACTCCCAAATATGTTATAATAATATTAAAATATTTTTATTCGAAATGAAAAAAACTAAAAAGTTCAAGGAATGGGTTGAGAGCAGTGTCAATCAGCGTTTTAAAAACTGAATCGGAAACAAAAATGTGGAGGGCACCGGTTCATGATACAATCAGTTTGGGCCACCGATCAAACTAGTTGTTGTCTTAAAGCAAACTGTCATAATTCATTATATAGAATTATCATAAAATGATATAAATATAAAATATTAATAATACATATTTTTTATACTAAAATACTAGTAATTTAAAATTTGAATTAGCCATTTTATAAGATGGTAAACAATATTCTACATTTTAATTAACTATGTAAGTGAAAATAATAACTTAAAATTGTTTTTTATGTTAATATTTTGGTTTTCCAAATTTTTAAAAGATATTTCGAGAAATTTACAAAAAAAAATGAGTCAAATATGAATTTATAAACAAATTTGGAATAAATTAAAATAAGTAAAAAAAAATTGGGATTGCGGGATAAATTTCTTCAAAAAATGCAAAATAAAAAAGTAAATACCGGTTTTCGGTTCTTCCGTTTATACCGGTTCAACCGGTTTTGACAAACCTATCTAAAAACTAAAACCTTAGCCAGCCGATCCGATCCGATCCGGTTTTCAAAACAATAATGTGAATGAGTTTGGAAGAGGGTAACGATGGAAGTTCATGTAAACTGAGTTAAAGACCAAAGACAACTTTAATCTACTCAAAAAAACTAAAAGTAATACTCAATCTGTCCCCAAAAGATTGAAGGATTTGTTTGGGCGCAGAGATTAAAGTGAATGTAAGATTTTTGTGTATGTTTACCTATTTACCTTTTAATTGAAAGTGCACAAAAAACGAGGTAGAAAAAATAAATATAAAGTGAAGATAGTTTAGTAACAGAAGTTTCCTTAAAAGGAAAGTGATCAATTTTTCCTGACAACCCAAAAGAAATTGTGTTCAATTTTTCGAGACGGATGAGGTAACTCATTTCAAGGATAGAGAATAATAAATTAGGAAAAGAACAAAATTTTACTCCTACATGGTTAGAAGGAAACTCTTCCTTGTGTACTACACGTGTCCTGATGATAGTGGTTGGAGTCACCATAATTAATTACGGGGCTACCGCTATTAATTACGATGGTGACAGATCCGTAATTATGTGTGGTGATACTAACCAATAATAACATGACACATATGCAGAAAGGAAGAGTTCCCTTTTAACTGGGTAGGAGGAAAAAAGTTTCCATTAGGTAGGCTCTTTTTGTTAATTATAATGTCATCTTTTCCACCGTAATTCATTGCATGCCATGACATAAATGTATAGTTCTCCATAATGCGGTAACAACTTTTTCAAAGTAGATGCTACGTTTTGAAAAAACTGTTAAAGGTAATTTTTTAAAATTTAATTGTTGATCTCAATCATTAAAAAATTAATGAGATGCGAAATTGTAAAATATAATGAATTGTTGCTCGAAAGAAATAAAACAGAAAATATGCTATTACTCGAAGAGAAGCAATCTTAAATTAAGGGAGCAGAGCAGAAAGAAGCAACAGATCAAAAGAGCACATCTCTGATTTTATTCCCTTCTCCCACATTTTAATTTATTCTTTCCGTCTTTTCGTACTGCTCCTTGCTTTTCCTTTTCTCACCTTTTTCCCACAGCTTTAACAACTCATAAAATCGAAAAATATGGTAATTAATAAACTCAAAATCCTTCAAACACAATGGGCAAAAAATTGAAGGAATGTCCAACCCCTTCATAGCCAACCGAAGGTCAAATTACTACTCTATTCAATTACGGTAATTTACTGTTAATGAATAGTGACACAATTAATAGGATTGTGCCACATCATTCATTAGATTTCTTTTTTTTTTGGTTTTTTAATTATATTTATTATGTTACTTATAGGAAAAAAATGGTAATTTTGAAAATTGATATGAAACCAATTGAGTTGTGTCACGTCATCTATTTTTTTTTCTTAGTGTGTTCATTTATACTATTTATAGATGAAAAGCTTGTAAATTTGAAAAATGAACTGAAATATGTGAGAGAAAATATTTATAGAGAAACATTATTTTGACTTTTATTTTTAATTGTTATGTTTATTGGTCCTCGAAATTTTGGAGCCAAAATGCTAAAATCTAAGATTTTAACTAGCCTGAATATTTTTTTACCTACAATCATTATTACTTACTTTCTCATTTATTTTATGAAAGTAGACTACAAACACTTAGTAGTTTAGTTTATGAATACGCATTTCATCAATCTTATTTCTTCACTTTTTCTTCTTCATTTTCGTTGCTTTAAAGTGTGTCAGTTAATACTTTATGGAGATCGAAAATGTTGATAATTTTGAAAATAAATATAAAATTTGTAAAAAATACAGTTTTATGGAGGAGTAATCTCTATAAAAGTACTCTCTATCGCAACTACAGTGCCAAATAAAAGTATGAGAGTGAATAGGTGAGGGAAGAGAAATGTACACATGGGATGAAAAGACTATGGAGGAGTTCGAGATTCCAGCTTGCATATAAGTACCCACATATTGAGTGGGAAGATATTTTATGTGAAGGACGATTGCTTCTTCTTCCTTGCATATAAGAAGGTTGTGGTGCTTCTTCCATTCCAGCTACCTTATGTGTGGTTGCAGTCAACTCTATCTGTGGAAGTTCCCCTGCAGGAGGCACTACAGCGGTCGGCTTGATTTTAACAGCATTGCAGTGAGCCAACTTGTTGTGGGGGTCTTGCAAGCCAGCAAAGAAACTGACCTCCGATGATCGGACCAACCGACTTCTCCGCCGGAGAGGAATCGGCGAACGCACCTGAGTAACCGTACTCGCGAAACTAGCAATAACCACTCACACGAAGACTAGCAGGAACCGCTACACCTTACTTCAGCTGTTAATTAGCTTAGTCCCATTACGTAATTGTGTGAGAGATCAAACTGAGGTGTTTGAGTCATTATCCTTACATTAATAATACTACATTCGTCTCAATATCCTGTCCTCAAAGGGCCATAATTCCATTTATTTATTTATATAACACTCATAATTAGAACTCCCTTCATCATTATAAATACACACCCACACACACACACACATATATATATATATATGGAATTTGTATTTATTTCCCCTCAATAGGTATGGCCCTACGGCTATGGTGCTTCACAGCCTCATGATCCTTTGGGGCAGTGACGATAAGCACCCCATTTTCCATGAAAGCTCTCATCTTCTCCACCTTAACATTCTCCGGCAGACGGAACCGCCTCACGAACTTGCTGGTGCCACGCTGAACACGGTGCCACTTGTCCGTCTTCTCCTTCTTCTCCACCTTCTTCTCCCCACTAATGCACAACATCCTCCCATCCTCAATCTCCACCTTCACCTCGTGCTTGTTCAGCCCCGGTAGGTTGGCCTCATACACATGTGCCTCCGGTGTCTCCTTCTCCTTCCATTCGATCCTTGCTGGCACAGCTTCAAGCAGTGGTGGTGGCACCATGACTGCGTGACCATGGTGCTCATCTTGAAGAAAGGGTTCCGGGAGTTCGACAGAGAAAGGACCCCGGCCAAAGTGGCTTCGGCGGTTGAAGAACACACCACGGGGGATGATAGACATCTCTGTTAGATGGGTGAGTTAGTGCAGTATAATTTGTATTGCAAGACAGAGCATGGAAATGATGGATTTATAGGAATGAAATATTTGGAAGATGATGATTCGAGAGTGGCATCGAATCATCTTTATTTTTGCAAGTTGCATCAAGAGAACAGAATCTGTAAATGATGATAAATGATGCCCGCATTGGAATATGTATATGTACCAAATAATGACATTTGATTAGACACAGATTAAAAAAATATTGAAGACATAAGGATAATAAAATAAAATAAACAAATAAGATAAAAAATACATTTTTTAAGTGAAGGAAAATTGAGGGCAATAAGGTAAAAATGTTGTTAAAAAGTTTCCTGAATGTTAATAAATATAAGAGGACACAGGAGGGAGGATACTATGATCTGCATTCCACAGTTACACTCAATTTGGCCAAGTTCTGGCTTTGAAACAGGTGTAATTGTGTAAAGCATAAACAGCAATGATATCTTAACATTCAAATACCTGTGTTCATAAATCTACAGGAGAGGCATGGTGTATGCAGATAAACCATTGACCATCAACCTTCTCAAACACATTTGTAACAAACTGTCCACCCCATCTACCACCTTTGCTCTTCACAAACTCCATACAAGAAACATACCCTACATCTCCTCTCACATGAACTCGGACATCTTTCATTTCAATCTCCAGCGGGAACTCATAGTTCATCCACACAACTTCCCAGCTTTCCATAACATGATCGTACCCGAAAATCCCGCTCGAACCTGGATGGACACAGCATACATTGTCTCCTTTCAACCACAGGGTCTGCATCGCGGCCAGATTTCCTTCCTTGAAGGACTCGTAGAATCGAGCATTTGCTGCCAACACGGAAGCCTGACCATCCTCGTGGAGCACACGCAGGCTGTCCCTGATTTCTGCTGCTCTGGCATAGTCTTCTTTCTGAATAGCAATCTCTAAGTCTCGCATTAGGCTTTGCTCAACAACTATGACACCTTCACCGCTCAAGGTTCCTTCAATATCTTCACTCTTGGCTCGAAAACATTGCAACGACAATCCGTGTGAAACAGGCCAAAGGGTTGCTGCACTAAATTAGCATGGAATCAGACCCTTACATGAACCAAGCTACAGCAGAAACAGAGACAAATAGTAGAAAACATGGATACCAATGTCAGCACAGCAGAACGAAGAGAGGCGGGAAAGCTAAACAATGCTGCAGCTGACTTGACAGGGGCGAATCCAATGCACTTGACACCACTCAATAAATACAAAACCATAGTAAGTTATCAGTAAATTTTTTTTATGGACACCACTAAAAATATTATATGGACACCACTAATATTATTGGACTACCAATGAAGAGAAAAATAAAATAAATGAAAGAAAACAACAAAGTTTATGTCCAAAAACTGATGTAAATGTTTCAAGTAAACTCCACAGTTGGCTAACTTTGATCATTGTCTTAAATAGGTTACCTTTCAAAAAAATTCTTATTCAAATCTCTTAACTTATAAGTTCAAATTTAGTTCAAATCACCGTTTAAATTAATGAAAACGTTTATGTAAATGTCTCACCCTTGTCCCACCCAACTACCCTCATTCTTCCCACCGTTCAACACCTTTAACCGATGTTGCCACCGTCCATCATCTTATCACACCATCGTCATATAAATAATTTTTTTCCCCTATAATTTGCAACTTATCTTGAAAAATATTTATTTGATTTTTATTAATACAAATGCAATTTAAGATCATTTTCTAGAATCCAAATTACCATAGAGTTCAATTGTAAGAAAATTGAATTTTATTGAATGAAATTAATAGTATATGTGACACCACTCAATTATTTTTCTGGATCCGCCCCTGTGACTTGAACTAGTAATACTATGAGCAGCTAAAATAAAATTTTACTATACATTCTGCCTTCATATACAAGCATGCAAGAGTTCATTCTGTTTTACTAAACATAGACAAAGACAAGAGCAACTCACGAGGACTTCCCGGTCGGTGCTTGGATCTATGGCAATCTGGAAAAGTGTGGGCTTTAGTAGAGAAAACGGGACTGCATTTGGTTGTTTGAGCAGGAGGAAAGCAGTGAAGCTTTGTGAGATTATCAACAGCATAACTTGGCTTAGAGCTAAACCTCCTAATATCCATCTGATTTACCTGCAACATTGGAGAGAATCAAGTGGGCACACAGCAGAACACAGGAAAACAACATGAGTATTTCACTAAAAAAAAAAGAAGAAGAAGAACAAGTGCCCTTTAACCTTCATATTGAACAGGATTCAAAAAAAATCAGTCCTACTCCAGTCATCATAGGAATCAAATAAAGAAGATGACCCAGAAACCAACGAGACTTTCAACAAAAAGCAAAATAGTTGCAACTTTTAACCATTACCATTTACCCCTCATGTTGAACGGGAAAACGGCATAAATTCAGAAATTTAATCACAGTCAATCATCATATAGAAAACAGCAGAAGAAAACCGTCATGAACATGTGATGATAGTTAGGAAAGGATCCAACTCAATTCAGCCTAAAAAAATAATCAAGTAGAACTTACGTTGCAGCAGAAGCTAGATCCACAAAGCGCCATGGCAGGAGGCAACAGGAGAATTAAAAGAAGCTTGACTTGGGGATGAACTAGGGGGTCTGAATCTGAAACCTAGGAGATAAAACGGGGGTTGGCTGAAAGTTAGTCGATTTCGGCCGAAATCACTGGAACCGGAAAGCCGAAAAGAAAGAACTTTGCTCATGCTTGTACAGTGTACTGTTGCCTGACGACTGATGAGGATCAAGACTGGGCTTTTAAGGGTTTGGGCCTACTCTTTAATTTATACAGTTGTACACTTTAGCAGTCCAGTTTAGAGAGAAATCTAAATGGTAGGGAATTGGTATTGGTAGTAGCAATTTCTTTTTATTTTTCTTTTTGCTTTTTGGGATACATGAGAAGTGATTAGAGGGGGGAATTGAAACATTCACAACCTTAAATCTCATGGTAACATCACAGAAATTAGGTACTAGACCAATACTAGTTTGGTTGCTAAGAGCAATTATATTAACATTAAATCTCATAGTAGTAGTAACAGCTACAAACATTGACCACTTTTAGACCAAAACATTGTTAAGAGTAATGATGTCATGATGGAAGTCACAATGTGTATTCTTTATGAAAACAAAAAAACCACATTTACATAAATGAAATGCTAGCTATAGTTGTGAAAAATTAATGATAGTCGCATAACTATTTTTTGTTCCCATGTCGTCTCCTAGGGATTACTTACATCCAACGTTGTCCGCTCACATCCCCGTTGAAGATCGTTTGCGTCCTCCCAACCATCTAGGGCCTTCTCGAGTGTTGTAGCCCTGGCTCGCCAAGGTTCGTAGGCGTCTTGGTCTCCTGTCGTCTTCAGCGAACGACCTTGTGTTTTCGCACAGGCCGCTTCAAGCCTCCGACGTGCCTCTGTTCTCTTGCTGGGTAGCCGCCTGGTGCCCCCACCAGTTGGACTCATGAAGTGGTACCGCTTTGCTTCTTTGATTAGGCATTTGTGGCACTACAGGCGCTGGATTCGAGCCTTGTTTGGCCGCACTCTGCCTCTATCGTAGCCCTCATTCTAGCGCCCTGCTTAGCCTCTACCCGACGAGTGGTGCGGGACTTGGTAGCGTGCGTAAACGTGTGCAGATGACTGGAAAGGAGGATGTTATGGTAGTTGATGTTGACACGTTAGGGTTGAGCTAGGACTCACTCTGCCTACTGAAATAAGGAGGCTACCTCGGGACTCACAGGGCCTTGGATCTCCCCTGTTTGTCCCTGACCTCAGATGGGGCTGTGGTCGGATCCTAACCGGTAGAACTTAGTTTTCGGATGTGTCTTCTAGACAATGGTCACCGATTTTTTGCTCCGGCGTGTGCATAGGTTGGAGTGTTTTATTGAATATCATTGTAGGGACCAAGCATATTGCGGCTTCTTTGAAGATGCCAAGTTGGAGGTTAATTGGTTGCCTTTGGCTATCTTGAATATGTTGCGAACCGATATTCCTTTAAAATCTACTTGCAGATTAAGAGCATCATATATGTTGATTTAGGAGTGGAGAGATGAATGATTATGGTCGAGATGGTACTATATTCCAGGTGTTACTGACAATGTTTGCTCTCTTTTGTTTATCCCTTTGTACGTCTAGATTCTATTTTGTGTGATTGCTCTTGGTATTCTTTGTTTTGATTAAGGTTGTTGATCTCCCATGAAGTATTTAGCTATGACAGTGAATTATGCCAGTAGATTAATAATCTTCCCTCCTGCACAAAGCTCGAGTTGGTTTGTCAGCATGGTTTCTTTCTGCTTTCACCTGGTTTGTAATTTTTGCTCTTTGGAGTAATTAATTTTTGGTCTTCGGATTTTTCTTTCTTTCTTTTTTGTTTCTCATCCAGTATTCAAGTCCGACAGGTCGTATTAATCTGGATCGGGCATGGCAGAGGCTAAGATGGTCCTCCCAACGTTACCTGCTCCATACATATGTGAGGTCGTGATTCGAACCCTCAACATACATACGCCCAACAAGTTTTAGTTGGTGGTCATCAGATTTGGTAGTACCGGGTTAATTGGGGCCTTGGCGGTGCATGTGGGGTGTAATTGTTTTGTTTTGTGTTGTGGCGCATGCATGCATGGTGAGATCGGGTGCAAGTTGTGTTGCAGCTTATTATCCGACCAAATCAAGGCAAGAAAAGCAGGCGCGATTTAAGCTTTGTGATATAAAGTGGGTGGTCAATCAATAAAGGTGAGAAGGCATAGTGGGCGGTGTCAATTGTTGTTCGTGGTGTGTGAGACTGTGAGTGTGATACTGATCATATCAATTGGAGGCCCGGACAAAGATGGTGGTGGTGGTGGTGTGCTATACCATGATTGTTTCATTTCATGTCCCCCAACCCCTACACCCTTTGACATTTACGAAATGTTAAATACTGTTTGTTCTTTACACTTTACTCACACTCTCTTACTAACAAGTTGTCATGTGCCCAATTGTTTTTTGGATCCAAAGATGCTCAAATATTAAACCACTCAACTTACTTTCATTTAGATCCAAAAGAATCATGAATGTATGGTAAGTTTTTAAAGTGACTGTTAAAGTGATTGTCCATAACATTACTCCTAACAATTTTCTCTTATATTTACCTTTCGATTAATTATAGATTTGTCCATGTGGCTAGGCAGTAATTGCATTTTAACCCTTATGATTTTCGAGCCACCAAGTTTTTCTAAGTCTAAAAGTTGTGGTTTAGCTATCTGCATGTAGCTGCCTGGTAACAATTTTATCAAGTAATTGTTATATTTGAAAAATATATATTTATAGATAGCTTTTTGTGTTTAACTTTAACTTGATCTTAACCATTTAAAAATTATTCTAAATATTGCAGCTAACTAAAACAACTATTCCTAAATGAAGCTTAAGTGATTCTTAACTCACAAGAGTTTTAGATAGGGGGGTTTTGTTTTGGGGTATATGGATGGGGAGGTCAAGGAACATATAAAACTCAGTCTTAAGTACTCTTACTCTCTATCTCATAATTATAATATATATATATATATATACTTCTTTTGTCTCTTTAAAACTGATAGTATGTTTTTATGTTTTGAATTATCCCATTATTGATTCATTTCTATAAAAACCTCTCTACCATCATTTTGTCTTATATGTCTACTTTACTTTATTACCCTTTAATCAACAACATTTCCTAATCTTCATGCTCTATCAAATGTATCAGTTTTTTGGGACGAAAAGGAGTATATTTTTTTGTGTGTTCATGGTAAGAGAAAAAAAATGTGCCTCATGAATCAATCTTTCCTTAAATTGATCTATTCACATACTTTTTTTATGTATTCACCATAAAAAGGAAAAAATCCAGCTTATTTATCTATCAATTCTCCATCAAATCATTTTTCTCTTGTTTATCTATTCACATACATTTTATTCGTCAATGAAAAATATAAAAACATTTATCTATTCACATACATTTTATTCGTCAATAAAAAATATAGAAAAATTTCAATTTTTTTAATCCTAAACACACCCCTATTGAACACGTCCTTGGTTGTAAAAAATTGATTGTGTGATCTCTTTCAAGTAAATTTCTCACTACCAATTTCACTACTTTAATCTCCTATCTCTTTCTAATTCATTGGGGCTTGCAGGTTTTCTTTTCTTTCTTTTAGATGAAGAAGATACATTTAAAATAATAATAATAATAATAATAATAATAATATTATTATTATTAAGCTAAATGCGATTTTAAAAAAACTTCTTAACATGAAATGTGACAATTTTGTTGGAACTCTTCAAATAGAAATATGGGTCGGATGAAGTACCACTTGACTTAATCTTTCTGTCCAATCGAACTATATAATTTGAGTCAAAACATGTTAAAAAGTCGAATTTAAGAAGGATGAAGGGACAAGTGAGTACATAAAACATACTCTCAAAGTTTTTTAACAACACATTTCTCTCAAACCTAATGATTACCATTACCATATGGAGTTGTATTTGTATGTGGCTCTATCTATCTATAAATGAGATAAATTTTTAATGGTTATGATCAAACAGATTATAATTGTAGATAATTTTTTAAAATGTAAATTTATTCAAAAACGCGTTACAAAGCACACAATACACAACTTCTTTGAACGCTACTTGACAAAAAAATCCACACTTTGCGGCGTTTGATTGACTAGCAATTTGTGAAGCCACTCAAGAAGATTATTAGTGGTATTCTCATAGACTAGTTGTAATGCAATTTTGACTTGTTAATCTTTTTATGAGATTAGTTTTAATTAGACTTAATAATAAAGTGTGATACAAATAAATAAATAAATAAATAAATAGCCAAGAATTGTGAACAGGATAAGAAAAAGTGGAGGAAACGAAATGAATGAGAGGGAATGATGAGAATGTAGGCAAAAGCTTAAAACAGGGAAAAGGCACTTTGGTTTTGGTCTACAATCAAACACACACACCAGTACACCACACAACTGGAAGGAAGGAAGGAAAGAACCACTTTCTCACACAGAATTCAATTCAATTTCCAGGAAGAACACAAGAAACAGAGCACCACCAACCTATACCATGTCCTCCTCCGCCGTCTGATCATTCCTCCGATCAATATGGGTGGCCGTTGCTCCAAGTTCTCTCTCTGCTGGTTCCACTCCACACTCAAAGCTTCTGTTCTCGAATCACAAGATCTCGGTACCCTACTTCTCTTTTTCTCTCTCTTGAATCTCTCAAAACAGAGCAGTTGTTTAAAGGCAGAGAATTTATGTTTGTTTTTATTTTTATTTTTTTTTTGGGGGGGGGGGGGGACAGAGAATGGCGGCAAATCGGAGAAGGAAAGATGGCCGAGTTTTAAAGAGTTTAGTTTGCAGCAATTAAAGACCGCCACCGGTGGGTTCTCGCCGGATAACATAGTGTCGGAGCACGGTGAAAAGGCTCCCAACGTCGTTTACAAAGGGAAGCTTGACGACGGCGACGGAGACCGCTGGATCGCCGTCAAGCGTTTCAACAAGTTCGCTTGGCCTGATTCTCGCCAATTCATCGTCCGTTATTTTTAATCAACCTCTCCTTTCTCGTTTCTTTTCCTTTTTGTTTTTTCAAGCTTACTATCTCGATGTTGCGAATGTTATTCGATTTATTTTTTAGTATTTAATTTATAATTTTTTTTCAATATACTAATATATAAATTTAAGTAATTTATACGCATACATTACATTAATGTGTATAGTTTTTAAATATGTTTTTTTTTAAAATAAATAAATTCTTCTTTGTTAAAAATCGAGTAAAAAACAAGTAGAGAATCAAACGAACTAACTTTGTGAGATTGAAGAAGTATCAATTTGACTCATATTTTCTCACTAAACATCTGTGAGTTTTGTTTTAACAATATATACTCCATATTTAATAACCATGCACATTACTTTATCAGTTAGTATAAACTATTTGAATTTGTAGACTATAAATTATATGCTTAGAAACAAACATATTACCTCATTTCCACAAAGATTATAGCTTTTGGTTTTGATTGCTGTGTTAAACTCAAATTTTCCATAAGAATTTATTTGTTAAAATAATCTGAAAAAAAAGTAATTTTGAACATTAGACATCCCTTTTTCATTTGCAAGGGAAAAAATCATATACTACCATGTCCCAAAAAAATTGGTGCGTTTCATTTTTGATGTTGTGGGAGATTTAATGTTTTACTAGGAAAAATTCATTAAAAAATTTTGAAAAAAAAATATCTTTAAAAAATAGACACATTAATCTATAATCTTCATTTAAAATATTTGATTTTACATGTTAAAATGATAAAATAAAATAAAATCATAGATTAAATGCTGTAAAAATAAATGTGACAATCTTTGTGGAATGGATGATGTATCAATTCCATGGGATGGAATGAGTACTAAATTCTTTTCATCATCACATAACTGGGCATGGGTTTTAGGATGAAGCAAAAGCTGTTGGGAATTTGAGAAGCGAGAGATTAGGCAACCTTCTGGGATGTTGCTGTGAAGGAGAAGAGAGGTTGCTTGTAGCTGAGTTTATGCCTAATGAGACTCTTGCCAAACATCTTTTCCACTGTAAGTAACACTTTTCTTTTCTTTTCTTTTCTTTCTCTGCCAAAGATTAGTGCCACAATTTCAAGTAACTTGTTTTTGCTAACTCTAATGGTTGATGTTGGTGATGGATTATGTGGCAGGGGACAAACAACCAATGAAATGGGCAATGAGATTGAGGGTGGGACTCTACTTGGCACAAGCATTGGAGTACTGTAGCAGCAAGGGCAGAGGGCTGTATCATGATCTTAATGCTTATAGAGTCTTGTTTGACAAGGTAGGGCTTTGTAAAACAACTGACTGTACATCTGCCATTTCAACTTTCTTGGTCTTGATTTGATCCGGTTCGGGTTTCTTAGGAGGGTAACCCCAGGCTGTCTTGCTTTGGCCTTATGAAGAATAGTAGGGATGGGAAGAGTTACAGTACAAACTTGGCCTTCACGCCACCAGAGTACTTAAGAACAGGTAAAGCATGATTAGCTTGAGATACACGGCTGGTGATTGGGAGTTTCGGATGCCGTTAGCTTGAGTCTAAAGTTTTTTTGATCTTTGACAGGTAGAGTGACAGCAGAGAGTGTTGTGTACAGCTTTGGAACAATGTTGCTGGATCTGATGAGTGGAAAACATATTCCTCCAAGCCATGTATATCATCTGCATTTTGAGTTTCTTTAGTTCTAAGCTATCAATGTCTTCTTCACCGAAAAGTTACAAATTTGGGTTGCTGCAGGCACTCGACTTGATTCGCGGCAAAAACTTCCTCATGTTGATGGATTCAGCTTTGGAGGGCCAGTTCTCCAATGATGATGGAACTGAGCTGGTGCGGTTGGCTTCTCGTTGCTTACAGTACGAAGCTCGCGAGAGACCGAATGCTAAGTATCTAGTCACCATTCTCATGTCCCTTCAGAAAGAAGCTGAGGTACTAGTGAAACTGATCTTGGTGATCTTGGCAATGTCTGCAGAAAATGCTTAGACTAGTTCTGACTCCAAAGTTTTCGCAGGTCCCGTCACATACATTGTTGGGCATACAGCTTGAAACCGAAACTCCAATGCAACCATTGGCATTGACACCGTTGGGGGAGGCTTGCTTGAGATTAGACCTCACCGCTATTCATGAAAAACTTGAGAAGATGGGATACAAGGATGATGAGGGAATCGCTAACGAGGTTTGCCTGTCACCGCCCCAAGTTCTTCAGTTTTTGAGCTATGGCTATCCGTAGTCTAAAATCAAGTGAATCAATACTTTCTGGTTCTGATTTTGTATCTTCTTCAAGCTTTCTTTCCAAGTGTGGACCAGTCAGATGCAAGACACACTGAATACAAAGAAGCATGGAGACATTGCCTTCCGAGCTAAGGATTTCGGGACTGCCATTGATTGCTACACACAGGTATGTATGCAATCTGACATTTTAGATTATCCAACAGTACAAGGAGGTGAAGAACAAGTGTTTTTCCATCTCTTTGGCAGTTTATCGAGGGAGGGACGATGGTGTCACCAACTGTGTATGCAAGACGCTGCTTATCTTACTTGATGAGCAATATGGCGCGAGAAGCTCTTTTGGACGCAAAGCAAGCAGAAGCAGTATCTCCAGAGTGGCATACAGCTCTGTATCTTCAAGCAGCTTGCTTGTTTAGCCTTGGGATGGAAGGTGATGCACAGGAAGCTCTCAGAGAAGGAACTGCTTTAGAAGCCAAAAGGAACAAACTTTGAGTCTGCTGTTGCTCTTTTTGTCTGTGTCTTCGATTTGCTTCATTTTTCCGATTCCAAGTACAGGCCATTGCATTTATCGCTCTTTCTTTCCAGTTTGCATTCTCAACTGAAACCCAAGGACTGCAGGATTGTTTGGGAACTGGTGTTTTTTTATTTTTTTGTAGCAGATTCAGATGTTCAGATAAAAAGACCATTTTCAAAGATAGGGGCATTTGCTATATATGGACACAACTTTGTATAAATAACTTAACTCTTCGCCATGAACAAAAATGTTCATGAACAACTACTACAAACTCTACAAGAAAAGAAAACTGGGCATACTATCTAAGCAAATGAGGCTCTTTACTAAAATTTTCAACCAGTTAATCATGAGATGGCGCACGGAAGTGGAAGAGCCATGAAATAACGAATGCGAATACCATGCAGGCGAGGAGGAAGTTGAGCACACGTTGGCCCTGCCAGATGCTCCTAGTTTCAGTCAGAGGCAAAGGTGGTGAGACCACAACTGGGGATGTGGAAGCGTTCACCTCACCAAAGTGCTCCTCCGTAGGCACAATGTCATGCACTCCAACAACACC